>CM048746.1:89638512-92138512 GCA_026315105.1 Locusta migratoria
TTTTTCTAGATCCATTGCGGTTTAACACATATTGTCATTGACAAACCACAAATATTTAATTTTTCTCACTGAACTTTTAGACGTTCTCCAAATTTCTCCATGATATCGTTCGAAGACTGGTCATCTCACATATGGAATAACAGAGATGAAAGTATACAAACCTGTCTCATTCCCGTAGCAACAATGGTGTCTTTTGTATGCCCTTCGACTGTTGTAACTGTTGTCTGGTTTCTTTGTTATCCATACAGATCTTTTCATTCCCTACATTTTATCCCTGATTCCTCCCGAGGTTTGAAAGGTGTTCTCCAGTCAGCATTATTTAAATCCCCAGATGCAATATATCTGTAAACAACATGATTAGTCCTTACATATATTTTTCCGAAGTTCGGATTTTGTCACTTTTCCATTCGTATGTATATAATTCACATAAATGTTTCATAAGCAAGACTTATTGAATTGGTAAGTACGTAATTTTTACCCTCCTCTTTGGATTAAAATACTTTTTATTCCACAATTTTAGAGGCCACAATATTTCTCTGTAAAGTCTCATTCCAATGTGGATTAAAGGTATTTTGTTAATGTATTTAAAAAACCATATACCATGAAGTCCCGATGACCTTAAAGTCCGGTCAATATCTGTGAAGTTAGTGCCCCAATGTCGGCAAGAATGAAAGTAGTTTATTTAGGGCAGTATAAAGCATAAAACGGCTCTTCGGGGAAATACCTTAAAACCATTATGGTTGCCATGTAGTCTCACGAAAAAACGAACTGGCATGAATGTGAATACAGGCAAATGATGTGATATAAATACACTTGTACTTTTCAGTTCAACGACTCAAGAGGATCCTTTCTCTGTTATCAACTACGTATTTCACGCATGAAAAATAGACTGTCTTTGTTTGCTGTTGATGAAAACCTCCAGTATTCCTACCCATTACAAGTTTCGACGACTATCATATCATCTCTGGTTAAAATCACTTCAGCATGGGATCATGCAGGTAATTAACATATTTTTACGACGGAAGAATAGCGTGATCCAGCGTATCTTCACAGACAGAGGCGCGAATAACCCAAGAAGGCCACAGTCACTTGGACCGCCGCTTTCACATCTTCGGGGCTCAGTATAAAACCTGGTGACCCGAGCTTCTCCACACAGTGTTCAGCAAATCCAACAACACTACTGCAATGAAGCTCCTTCTGGTGAGTAGCCCGAACCGCCCTTAAAGAATCACCTGTTGAAATCAGCACGATGTTTGAAAGTCACTAGAGGGCGAAAACGCGACATCTATTTTAATGTGGATGATCTGTAAAACGGAAGTTCGGTTATGCACTGCTTTAAGCCCTTTTTGACATATAAGTCATTACTTTATAAATATATACAAATAAACGTCTGGATTAATAAGTGAAGAAGAGATAACCTGTTAACTTATTTAGCTCAGTTATTTCGAATTTCGGCCTTACACAGGCGGGTATTTAATCAAAGTGCAACGACAAGTAATTAATTAACTCATCTGTCACAGCAAAAAAAAAGGGGGTTGCGAACAGTAACGAGAGCCACTGAACAGTAAGCATACATCACACATATCTGACTAATTTTATTAAGTTCAATAAGTTCGTGGCAAATTATTTTGAATAAGCAATCACGAATTCGCAATATCGAAACATTTCAATCCTTTTGTGGCACTGAAAATTTGCCGTTAAAATTTTGAGTTGGATCGGGATTCGAAGGTGGCTCTTCTGCTTCGGGCCAGCGGTCGCCTTCACCAATTTTTCTATCTAGGCACGATTCTCTTCCAACCCAAATTCTTAACTTGTAGCACACCAAGACGATAGTGCCCTCTGCCCATTACTTTCTCTTGCTCGCAGCCTATACTGTATTCTTGCAAGGGCTCGAGCATATGAATGCATCGGCATTGAAATTGTCAACTGCTGATTGGTGGCATGTTTTACAATTATTGATATGGAGTTATTTTTTGATTTATTATTATTCCTTTGTTGCACAACAAGCTTGCCTGTTTCGGCATAGCCCCTTTATCAAGTGTACCTGTAGGTGTAGTGAGTAATGCATCTTATTTACGTCATTGTTGCAATCATGTGTGTTACATTTGTGAATCACCTTTTTACTTACGTCTGAATGTTGGTGGGATTCATATAGTATTCAAAGACCAATTGTCAGCTATCAGTTCCAAGGTTTTCGTTTTCGTCACAAACTTTTCAGTCAAACTGAAATATTCGTGAAATATTTTTGTCAGACTTTTTTGGATCATTTTTGGATTCTCGACAATGTCGTAGCTAGTGAAGTTACAAAATTATTTTAGAGGATTTCTTGTAATGTTTCGCTAATTCAGTGAATGGTTATTTATTGCAGGTGTTTCTCATCGGTGCCATCGCTGTTGCTACGGCCAGGCCTGGTCATCTAGGTGGCGGTGGTGGTCTTGGCGGCGGTATTGGCGGTCATGGTGGATTTGGTGGTGGACATGGTGGCTTCGGTGGTGGTGCTGGTGGGTTTGGCGGCGGACACGGAGGGTTTGGCGGAGGACACGGCGGTTTCGGCGGTGGACACGGTGGTTTCGGAGGTGGACACGGCGGGTTCGGAGGCGGCCACAGTAGTTTAGGCGGCGGCTTCGGAGGCGGCATCGGCGGCGGCTTTGGTGGTGGCAGTGGCGGTCACGGAGGTGCCGGCGGCGGCTTGGGTCATCACGGGGCAGCTCACATCTCGGTGGGCCACGGCGGCTTCATTCAGGACACCCCCGAGGTGGCAGCCCACAAGGCCCACCACCTGGCCATCGTGGCTGCGACGCAGGCCCGCGACGCCCACATCAACGGACACGGCCACGGACACGGTGGCGGTCATGGTCACCACCACCACCACTAGAGCACGTTCTGTCACGGATGTGATATCACCAAACCTCGTGTAACAACAGTATTCAATCACAAGTGAGAACACTTTAAATATCATCACTATTTATAGCTGTTCACACTATTTAATAAATTTTTATGTTTATGCTGCCAAATGAGTCATTTTATTCACCATATATGCAATCTGTCAAATGAAACTCTCTAGCACTTTGGTGGATGTGGGTCATAAGAGTGATATAACTGTTGTTATAATTTGCTTATGTAGGGAGAAGCCTTATTTCACTATTTGCTGAAAACCTGGCATTCATTACAGTCTTGAGTCAGTACTTCTTCTCTTCCCTTCTCTCTATAACTATCTCCTCCATTACCTCTGCTCATAACATCCTCCCCCTCTTGCAGCCCAATGCTCTCCCCCACCCCCTTACTCTCTCTCGCCGGCCGCGGTGGCCGAGGTGACTGAGGCGCTCCAGTCACGGTCAGCACGGCCACTGCGGTCGGGGGTTCGAATCCCCCCTCGGGCATGGATATTTGTGCCGTCCTAGTTCGTAAGTAGTTCATAAGTAGTTTGTAAGTTTAGGGACTGATGACCCCGTAGTTAAGTCCCATAAGCTTAACAAACATTTCAACATTTTCACTCTCTCTCTCTCTCTCTTTCTCTCTCGACCTTTCCTCTCTCTTTCCATTGCCTCATGCCCATCGCATAGCGTGTGAAATGTTACAAAAACAGTGATGTTCCTATCGTTTTGAAGGTGCAAAGTGCACAATTTCATCATTATCCGAAAAAAAACTGTAGATATTCATGAAAGCCTTAAGTTATGAATCCTCCACCAGCCATCGTACGAATTTTTTATAGACAGTGACCTTCTTCTCGATTTCAAGGTGAAGTGTGCAAACATTTTATCTAGCTTGGAACAAAACCGTAGGTTTATCAGACTTGATTCCATTTTGCCACTTGTCCTCAACGACCTTTATTTTTTAACTGTAGATTTATATGCAATACAAACACACAAATGCACACACAGACACTCTACTTTATATGGAGATCGTTTGAGGATCGGTCAAATAAAACCTAAATAGCGCCCAGCCGGACCATGGAACGTTTACATTCAAAACAATTAATGGCCACACTTGTTAACATCTTTATCTCATTGATTAAAAGCTGCTCACTTCCTTTTTCATACAAAACTGCCGCTCGCTGGCGAATCCACATTGCATTTACTCTTTCACTTTCCCATCCAAATGAAAGCGACATTGACAGAGAACTCTTCAGGTCGCTAAATATGTGATATTCAAATGGAGAAAGATCCAGTCTCTATGGAGGATGTAACAGCATTTTCCAACCATCTCGTTTTTCGTGTTACTTTCGTCAGATATGCCGTATTGAAGTGGACTTAATTGTGTGCCAATATGATTGTATGAGACAGAATTAGATTTTATTGGCTCTCAATGTTTCTGACAAGTACCTTCACAGCGCTGCGCATGATGTTAGTTTCACAATCGAAAAAAGCGAAGTGCAGTTACAGGAAGAGGTCATCATGACCGTACTTGTGTGAACAAATTTGGCTGTCTTTAGGGAGAGAGGTGTGAAATTTTGGCTTTGCGTTAATGTTTGGCTCTACGTTTCTTCCCATTTGACGAGGTCCACAGAAAACTTATATGGTGTGACCTGCCCTCACGCTGACAATCTAACAAAGGCTGTATATAACTGATATGCATGGGCGACAATGCCCTGAACACCTCACTGCTGGGATCTTTTACTGTTTGGTACCCACTGATTTGGTAACCTGGAGAAGACATTTACTAACGTCAGTTTCTGTCGGTCGAGGAGGTGCAAGTACGAATCCTTCAATGGCCGACAGTCAATAAAATAGCAATTTATCGTCTCTGCTCCTACAGGAATTGTCTTTAAGCGTATGGTGGGCTGTTTTAAATTGACCCATTTCATGGTCCAGTAGTGGTGCTTGTTTCATTTAAAAACCCCATATATTTCCTATATTATCGATTGCACAAATATTCAGCGTCGTTTGACAGCTTCTATAGTATTGATCTCCCACTAAATACCAACAGCGGCACAGCAGTAGTCACTGAACCAAGTAACATCTTTGATCTCAGTTCACTCACCTTATCAGTCATAGTTTTTATATCCGGTGTATGTGTATCGCACGAGCTGTCGTTTTATCGTCGTATTATCAGTGTTCATATTTGTATACTCTGTGCTATGAACTTTAACACAACCCTTGACAAGTAGCACAGCTTACTCATTACTAGCGACGTGGCCACGCTTGATGTGGAAAACGTTGAACATCTTTGGTAGGGCGATTTGTACATTGTAGTAGTGATTTTGTGGTCAAGAATAAAGGAAGAGAAAAGTAACGTTCAGACATCAAAGTGGTTCAAATATTTGTAATGATTAAGGGACTTAATTTCGGGATCATCAGACCCTAAACTTACTTATGAACTAACTTACACTAAAGACAGCACAAACATCCATGCCCGAGGGGGGGGGGGGCAGGGAACGGCCTCGCGCATCGGAACATAGCGCCTCAGTGCCCTCGGTCCTCCGCCGCTGCCAACAATGTGGTCTCAGAGACAGTGCACAAGCTATGATTGGATTGTTTGAGGACGGGGGAAAACATCACCTGTGCCCTTTAGAAGTAACCTTCCCAATATTTATATGGAACGGAAAATTATATCTGGATAGCCAGAAGCGGATTTGAGCCGCCGCCGTCGTCGCCAAAGCAAATCAAGTTTGCTAACTTTTTCATCGATATTTAGTTAATTTGCTGATCGTAGGGCGCGATTTTATTGCAACAATTTAGGAAGACGACCGGTTTCGACACGCAAAGGTATCCTTCTCTCTCTGCTACAGCTGACAATTTATCAGCAGTTTTAAAATAAATGATAGTTGCCAAAGTTGCTGCAAATATTTTACGTTTCAAGACGGTCCTTTCGGCTTATGCCATTCTCAAGTGACGCCTACAAAAAAGCTATGTTCGTTATTTTGTTCAGTGTACACGATTTTATAAGTTTGAAATGTATATCTTTCAGGCAACAATACATACATTACATCGATGGATATTGCAGAGAGCTGCGACTTCTCTGTGCCAGTTGCCGTGAGCCGGGCGGACGGTACCCTCGTTGCTGTGCCTGGGAATCGAAGAAGAGACCGCCGCACAAAGTGTCCTCGTTCCCACCTTCGGTCTATGGAGTTGCCTGTCAGTCCATACTTCGAACCACTGGAGTCGGATGAACTCTTGATACAGGCTTGCAGGGTTAGCACCAGAGCGCTAGAGTGTCGACATCATCGTTGGCCTTTACGGAAACAACCAATGAAGTCTAAGCGGGTCTCAGGCAGCAACCAGACTCAGCGTTGTGAAGACGACATTACCTCGCTTCATCATCTTCCCTGGATAATGATCAGATCGAATTGTTGAACTTCCCATACTCCATCTCCTAGCTGCGACTAGTGGCAACTAGTCCGTACTGCCTTATCTGATACATAAGCTGAATATCTTGAGTAGATCATTGGATTGATACTACTCTTCTGAGCATCATTGATCACAAAGGCCAAGCCAACACAACTTCCAAAGGCGGGAGTATATGAACATAAATCGGCTGAAGCTATCTATGACGTATGGGTTGGGTCGTAAGGACCGAATGTGTGTCAGCGTTTATTCAACAAGCCTCTTAACCGTTGACTTATTATATGGCTACTCACTCTTGTGAAAGAGTTGGGTGTAGTTATGAAATGTTGACAAGCTAATATACCCTCTCGCTTGTCTTCTGTCACAGTCAACAGACTGCTGACAGTAGGCTTTTAACACCTTGACTGCCGGCCATGTAAACCATTCCATACCTTAGAATGCCAGACATTCTGCTTGTAGGAGTAAGCCGAGCAGCACTTGGTTTCCTTATCTTCTGTCTGGCATAAAAAAATTGTTTGCTCTTTAAAACGGGCAATAAGGTTCCCTGTCCTTATAAAACAATCGGTTGAAGAATCATCAAACTAGAAATAATTTGACGCAGTTCTTGTTGCACAAAGACTGGTTCATCATCTGAATTGTCGATTTCGTCGTCCTCACTGTCATTATCAATAAAATGTTTCTTAAATTCATGTAAAATTTCGTCCAGCATAAGAGTGCGTTAAGCCATGTCCGTTCATTTACCTACTGAGAGAGCGGGCACCCTCCCTGTCCCGTTTCATACTTGGATGCGACCAGTCGGCCGATTTAGAAGCTAAATTTACAAGATCTGCAGGCTGCTTTAGACACTAGATTTATCACGTAAGGCATCTAAGGTGGATCTAGCCCGTCAATAAACTTAATTTTGTGTTTAAAAGTACGAAAACAAAGATCACGTCAAATGACGTAATTGGCATTCTACAGAAGTTTCGATATCCCGTCAATTGACGTGATTGGCAGCTGCTGTCGCTACGAAAAACTGGCGTTGCATTTTCTAAACAACCGATGACTTGCTTCTGCACCTAAATCTCAAAGGTTAATGCCTCTAATATGGTTACTTACCTCACTAAGCGACAAAAGCGTGTTGTCTCTTTAATTATAACACGACTTTCAAGAGGATTGTTATATATAGCAGTGTCTAAAGTGTGTTGTCTAGAAACAACAATAGGATTGAAACTTCCTGGTAGATTAAAATTGTTTGTCGGAACCGTGACTCGAACCTGGGACCTTTGCCTCTCACGGGCAAAGGTCCCACGAAGTTTCACATCAGCACACACTCGCTGCAGAGTGAAAGTCTCATTCTGGAAACATCCCTTAGGCTGTGGCAAAGCCATGTCTCCACCATATCCTTTCTTCCAGAAGTGCTAGTCTTGCAAGTTTCGCAGGAGAACTTTTGTGAAGTTTGGAAGGTAGGAGGCGAGGTACTGGCATAATTGAAGTTGTGGGGCGATATCGTGAGTCGTGTCGAGACAGCTCAATGGTAGAGCGCTTGCCCGCGAGAGGCAAAAGTCACAGGTTCGAGTCCCGGTTCCGGCACACAATTTTAATCTGCCAGGAAGTTTCATATCAGCGCACACCCCGCTGCAAAGTGAAAGTTTCATTCTGGGAACAATAGGATTGAAATTCTGAATTGGACCATCATGTTGATTCAGGCAGATGTGGGAACTACGACTTGGGAGGCATGTATGCTGAGGGTTATGTCCGTGAGGTTGTGCGAAGCCACTGCCCTTGGTACAAATTTTCACACAATGCTTCAGTTTCGTTGTATATATCATTGTATAGACTACATCATTATATATATATGCCCCCCCACAGGCAATTGACAATAATATTGCGATCGTATTAATACGCTCCATCCATCACGGGAATCCAATATAGGCTGCGAGCTAAAGGAACTAATAGGCAAGGTGCACTACTATGTTAGTGTGCTAGAAGACGAGAATTTGGGTTGAAAGGGAAGCAGGCCTGCATAGCCTGATTGGTTAAGGTGACCGCTGACCCGAACCGAGAAATCCGTCCAGCGCAAATTTTAAACTTTTTTGTTATTGGACTTATTTCAATGCCCTGAAACGGTCGAAATGTTTAATTATATCGAGTCCTTGTAAAGGTGTGTGAATTAAAATATTGTCAAAAATTAAACCAAGAAACGAAATTTTTTTAAAGTACCCTTTATTTTTATACAAAATGATTTATAAATTAAGATAGTAAAGTAGAAACAATGTGAAGAATACATAACAGAAGCAACTGCAACATCACAATAGGAGGCAACAATGTTTTCTTCTCTTCTCCATCTTATCAGATTTGTACACACATTGCAACAAGTGACTGATGTGCTCAATATGTAGTGTGACCACCTCTGGCAGCGATACAGGCCGGTCAATGCCGAGGCATGACGTCATCAATCTCACGTTGTGGCAGTAGAGACCATGTCTACAGGAGAGCTCCCACGTCTTTCAGAGTGGTAGATAGTCACAGATGTTATACAATCCGACTTCTTAGTGTATCCCATACATGAACCATGGTATTCAAACCGTGAGAGCAGGCAAGCCATGCCACACGTCTAATACCTTCCGATTCTATTTAGCATTCACACTGCCGACCGGGCCGAGCCGAGCCGGGATGTGCCGAGCCGACTGGCGCCTGGTCGGCGCACGCCTCCGGCCTGGGTGTTCACACTGCGCGCCGGGCCGAACCGGGACGGGAAAGGCGGGAATTACACTTTTCCGATATTCACGTTGTAAAAACTTTTGACGGTATATAAGAACACTCCACATAGATTTATCGACTTATTTTTTTCCTTACAAGCTTTGGTTCAGCTGTGAAAAAATAAAATGTCTACTTTTCATTCCGTGCGAGTTTTTAGCTTTGTTGCGCCCTTTGATGAAAGTATGCAGTGAAAAAATCAAAATTTTTGACACATGGTAGTAAAATATCTCAGCTTTCTAATAAAGCATTCACATTTTCATAATACGTAACAGTCGCTTTCAAATTACGCTGTTTGTCAAGTACGTGTGCTTGATTTAAAAATCGTGTATTAAAAAAGTTGGATAGCGGGCAGCTTTCTGTTCTATGCATTTTAGACCATACGTTACAGCGAGTGAAATGGAGCTGAAAGTACAGAAAAGTTTTTGAAATGGTAGTTGCACTGATATCTACCTCATTTCACAAGTAAATACGAGTTATCTGAGCGGCGTTATGCCGTGTCCGCAAGCCTTCGATCTCGGCGGTTGTTGGACGTAGCGTGAAAAACTGCAACACGGAAAAAAATTAATTGCTGGCCACGTGTGTCGCTCTCTCGTGATGTGTTAATGATCCATAACCAGAAAACAACTATTTTTTCCTGGGTGGCGATCGATTACGGTTGACAATGATCTGCTATGCTTTTACATGAAGTCATACTTTATAAGACGCATAACAACTGATATCTTGTCCACTTCATACAATTAATGGAATAACTATTTCGTGTTTGGATCGACAAGGGAAGAATAAATTATTATTAACTGCGTCTTTCGTTTTGATGGACTGAAATTAAATTTTCTGGCAATACACTTATTGCCTTTCTAGTTGGAAATGATAAAAGGACGAAGCCGGAAATTATACTGAAATTTATAGGTACATCTACGCCTGAGCCATATGTAGTCATTTTTCGCTTTTGTAGCTCTCGGAAAATGTCGTACGACAAGGTAAAAATAATTGTATACAGTTTGTCCCACGTAAAGGTAATATACTCAAGCCCGAGATTAAGGTAAGAACGAACTAAATAAAAGAGAATAGATAAAAATAACATCTCCTTATAAGGGATGTTGCAAGTGTTGGCATACGTGAGGTTTACCAGTTTCTTGTGGGACACGTTGTACTGTATTTCAACACATCTCCACTTTTAAAGAACTCTACACACGTCTCAAAACTTTATTACATATTTATTTTGTTAACAAGCTGTCTGAGGGGAACTGCATTTCTACGAACATTTTGCTGTATCATCTGTTGACAATTTTCTGTCTCAATGATATTTCGATTTTCTCCGACACTAGAGGTCAGGTCAGTAAAGGATGAGCAGCGTATGCCACTTTTTATTATTTTTTCTTATTATTATTATTTCATTTTTTTATTTATTTATTTTTTTTTTTTTTTAATTTTGTTGTGATTGTCCCCAGCAACAAGGTATTCTCACCCACTGTCAGTTGAAGATCGAAGGTAACACGATGGTGACCAAAACTTGTTCACTGCCGCCTACTTAGAGCCAGCTAACAGTTCATTGATTTCGTTATTTTATTTTTATTGTTCTCACACTGTATTGACTAATCGGATTTTAATCACAGAAGAAACAGGTGGTAATGTACTCATAACATTTCTGAATTTTTGTATCATTTTACAGAGTTAATAGTAATACAAGAAAAAAAAAACATTACATCTTTTTAACAAAAGTTATTTAAAAAATTTTTAATGTATAGACACTTTCATTGAAAACACACTGGAGAAACAACACCGTAGCCCAATCGGCTCGCACCGGAAATACTAAACATTCCGAATGTCGTCGGCTCGGTTTGAGCCAGCTGAATCGGAGTCGTCTCGGCCCAGCCGGTAGTGTGATCATTCCAATTGAAAACAATGTGTTCAATCTCTCGCCTCCGCTCGGCCCGGCCACAGTTTGAACAACGGCCTTTAGATACATCAGCCATCCGTGTTCTAAGACATCGAACATTATCGTCCATCTGTACGAAGCCTGAGCCCACGACACCTCGCAATAACCAGACATGTGGGCCAAAGATCTCGTCTCGATATATGAAAGCAGCTAAATCTTACAGATCCATCCTTACAATTTCATGAAGAGTTGAAGTGGTCAACAAATGGCTGTCGACATCGCAAGGGATCGTCCTTGATATTGCTCTCTTTTAAAACAGTTCATAACATGAAACCGTGGTTTGCGTTCCCTCCAGATGCACATTTGTCGAGAATGTCTTCAAATCAAATCTACATCTACATCTACATACATACTCCGCAATTCACAGTAAGGTGCGTGGCGGAGGGTACACTGTACCACTACTAGGTATTTTCTTTCCTATTCCACTCCCAAATTGAACGAGGAAAAAAAGAATGCCTATATGCCTCCGTACGAGCCCTAATTTCTCTTATCTTGTCTTTGTGATCTTTACGCGAAATGTAAGTAGGCGGCAGCAAGATCATACTACACTCAGCTTCAAATTGCGGCCCTCTAAATTTACTTAACAGAAATTCACGAAAAGAACGTCTTCTTCCTTCCAGCGATCCCCAATTGAGTTGCCGGAGCATTTCCGTGACACTCGCGCATTGGTCGAATCTACCGGTAACAAATCTAGCTGCTCGCCTCTGAACCGCCTCTATGTCTTCCTTTAAACTGATCTGCTGCGGGTCCCAAACACTTGAGCAATACTCAAGACGTGGTCGTACAAGCATTTTATACGCGGTCTCCTTTACAGGTGAAGTACATCTTCCCAAAATTCTCCCAATAAACCGAAGTCGGCTGTCCGCCTTACTCACATCTGTCCTTACATGCTCGTTCCATTTCATATCGCTCTGCAATGTTACTCCTAGATATTTGAACGACGCGACAGCATCAAGAAACTCAATACTAATGCTGTATTCGAACATTATGGGTTTGCTTTTTCTACTCATGCGCATCACCTTACATTTTTCTACATTGAGAGCTAGCTGCCATTCTTCGCACTAACTAGAAATTTTGTCCAAGTCATCCTGTATGCTCTTACAGTAAGTAACAGACGACACCCTCCCATACACCACAGCATCATTAGCTAACAGCCGCAAATTACAACTTACTCTGTCCATCAGATCATTTATATACATAGAAAATAATAGCGGTCCTATCACACTCCCCTGGGGCACTCCTGACGATAAACTCGTCTCTGATGAACACTCGCCGTCGAGAACAACATACTGCGTTCTATTACTTAGGAAGTCTTCCAGCCAGTCACAAATCTGTGAACCTATTCCATAAGCTCGTATATTCGTTAGCAGTCTGCAGTGTGGCACCGCGTAGAACGCCTTTTTGAAGTCGAGAAAAACGCAATCCGCCTGTTGCCCTTCATCCATGGCTCGCAAGATGTCATGTGAGAAAAGGGCAAGCTGAGATTTATCTGTGAAGAGATCATTGGCCCATTGTTCGACTGTCGAGGTGCCATGTCGAAAACTCCACTCGAGATGTTTCCTTAAGTGAAGACGCCTAAGGGTGAAAACTTGCAGCGGCGAGTCAAGAGTACAGCGGCGCTTCCAGCGGCGAGGTGCTCGAATCGCCGCTCGGGAATTCAGCCCAGATTTCTATGCAGAGCTGCTCCAGACGAAACGCGTTGCTCAGTACGTTCCTTGACGTCTTGCTTGAAAGCTTCACTGAGTTTTTTAGGTTGCAAATGAAGCAGAAGTCAGTTAAAATTATATTTGAATCTTAGTCTGCTGGTGCTGAAATTATATTTGTAAAATTTTGGCCTCCATTAAATTTTAAGAAGCTTTAAACGAACAATGCTCAGTTTTTCCCCTTTCCTAGTTCAGTCATTCCTAATGTTTTAAACCGAGTTAAAACTACCACTATTGAAACAAAAGCAGTTGCCTCGCCGCCCAGCGTCTACTGCGCAACTGCAAAGCGCCTACACACGCACTGTGGAGGCTTTTACCAAAACTAGTGGGTTTAGGGGGGGGGGGGGGCGCAGTCTGTACCGCATGCGGCAACTTACTTTACTGAATCTAAGTTGTGTAATCATATATACTTATTTTCTGCGGTTTTCATTTGAATGTTTGCACAAATCGTAGAAACTGTAGTGAATTTGACATACTCTTCATTAATCATTACATCTAATATTCACAGAATATATGACATCAACTGCGATTGTGCAAAGCTGAAAATGTGTACCCAGCCGGGATTCTAACCCGGGTTACATTGTTTCACTTGGAACGTTTTTGTATATAGTTTATAAGATATCTTTCCAAATTGGCTGGAGTACGGAAAATAAATACCAAATCCCTCTGAGAAAATTATTACCGTATAGCAGTCAATGGCGAAAAGTCCGAGAACCACCTGAGACCAAATAACTGCTCGCTTATCATGAGCTACCATGGTAAACATGTTCTTCGACCATGTTTTAAGCATTGGTCGATTTGGAGAAAGCTTTTGACAATGTTGACTGGAATACACTCTTCCAAATTCTGAAAGTATCACGGGTAAAATATATGCAGCAAGAGTTATATTCAACCTATACAGAAAACTGACAGTGGTTATTAGAGTCGAAGGGCAAGAAAGGGATGCAGAGGTTGGGAAGGGAGTAAGGGTTGTAGCCTTTCCCCAATGTTGTTCAATCTGTACAGGCAGTGAAGGAATGGAAGGAGAAATGTGGAGAGGGCATTAAAGTGCAGGGAGAAGAAATAAAAACATTGCGGTTTGCTGATGACATAGTAAGTCTGTCAGAGACCGCAAAAGATCTGGAAGAGCAATTGAATGGAATGGACAGATGAAAATTAACAAGAGTAAAAAGAAGGCAATGGAATGCAATGTCAGAAAATCAGGCGATGCTGAAGGAATTAGATTAGGTAATGAGACAATAAAAGTAGCAGATGAATTTTGTTACTTGGGTAGCAAGGTAACTTCTGATGGCCGAAGTAAAGAAGATATAAAATGCAGAATGACTATGGGAAGAAAAGCGTTTATAAAGAAGCGAAACTTGATAACATCCAATATTCATTTAAATGTTAAGAAGTCCTTTCTGAAAGCATTTGTCTGGAGTGTAGCATTGTATGGGAGTTTAGATAAAAAGATAATAGAAGCTTTTGAAATGTGGTGCTACAGACGAATGATGAAAATTAGATGAGTAGATCACGTAACTAATGAGAAAGTGCTTAACCGAATCGGGAAGAAAAGGAGTTTCTGTCATATCCTGACTAAGAGACGGGATAGATTGGATGGACACATTGTCAGACATTAAGGAATTGTCAACTTAGCATTAGAAGGAAGCGTGTGGGGTAAAAATCGTAAAGGGAGACCGAGGGACGAATATAGAAGCTGATTCAAAAGGATGTAGGTTGCCGAACGTATTATCAGATGAAGATACTTGCAGAGGACAGGGAAGCGTGGAGAGCTGCATCAAACCAGTGGGCGGACTTAAGATTACAACAAGACCATAGCTATCCAGTGATAACTCTGTTAAGTTTGGACAGGTCTCTACTATGTTATAAGTAATGGTACAGCTGAAAATCGTCCCAAACGATATAGCTATAATTGAACAGAGTAGACTGGGTTCTGTCGTTGTTGTTCTACAAGTCATGGTATGGCATTCACTTTCGAAAGAGAAGACATTATTTACGGTATAATATTTTAAATTCTGACTTTGTCAACACGTTCAGTTTTAAATAACTTATTTCCTTAAGATATTTCATATCTGAAAGAAGATTAAAAGCTTCATCTTTCGCATAGTGACATACTGTTCTTGTTAATTCTAGTACTTTCATTATTATACAATAACACTTGTGCGACATGTTAAAAACATCCTCCCACCAGAAATCATTACTGATGTGACAACAAATGCTCTGAAAGCATAACTAACTAGACCGAAAACGCAGTTATCTGAAAGTATTAAAAAACCATTCTAAACAAACTTACCAAATTCTTGTTTTCGTAAGAACGATCTATTATTGAGAATGTTTAAATACATTAGCATACAAGTCGCTTTATTACAATTCTGTTGAAACGTTAGCATATCAAGGCTCTCAATCATCTAAAATTTAATTAATATTATTTAGAAGGTTTGTTAACAATTTTCAGAACAGGAAACGTAAATTTTAGTACTTTGAATTATGTGTATATTATGACTAGTTAGTGACGTTTAAAATCTCTGTTGTAACTCTATCATTTTTGGAACCATTTTGTAATTTTTAATATGTGTGCTATGTCATTTCCAAAGAGTTTAATTGTTAACAATATATAGAACCAAATTAGCAAGGATGTTGCAACTCAGTGACATTAAAAGTCGAGTCAGATAAAATATAGAAAAGTGTGAAGTAATACGCATGACCACTAAAAGAAATTCGCTGAACTTCAATTACGCGATAAAACAGTAAAACCTTAAGGTCGTAAATTCTACCAAATACCTATGAGTTACAATTACGAACAACTTTGACTGGAGTGAACACATAGAAAATATTGTGGGGAAGGCGAACAAAAGGTTACGTTTCATTGGCAGAACGCTTCGAAGATGCACCAGCTCCTCCAAAGAGACTGCCTACATCACACTTGTGTGTCTTCTCCTGGAGTACTGTTGCCCCTTGTGGGACCTCACCAGGTGGGACTGACGGAAGACATTGAGAAGGTTCAGAGAAGGGCAGCTCGTTTTGTTTTATCACGTTACGGGGTGGGGGGAGCGTCACGGAAATGTTGCACGAATTGGGGTGGAAATCATTAAAAGAAAGACGTTATTCATTGCGGCGTGATCTATTTGCGAAGTTTCAATAACCGACTTTTACTTATGAATGTGAAAATATTTTGCTAGCACTTAGGGAGACATAACCATCCCAATAAAATAAAAGAAATCAGATCGAAAACGAAACGATTTAGGCGTTCTTTCTTCCCAGGCGCTATTAGAGAATGGAACGGTAGAGAAAAGTTATAAAAGTGGTTAATGAAGCCTCTGCCAGGCACTTACATGTGATTTGCAGAGTATCTATGTAGATGTAGATGTAGATGTAGATGTAAGTTGTGAGTTGAGTATTGTGTTACCTAGTTTCTTTGCAGAAGTTTTGTAACGCGCACCAAGTGCTTCTTTAATATTAAATGTGGGAGTGATCTGAAACGATGTGTATTATTTAAACTACCAGTAACTTACTAAAAGACCGACATCTGCTAACGGAAGCAAACATCATAAGTCATGTACTGAAGCCTATCAACTATGACTTGCAATGGCAACATATCTATAACATGATCAGACATTGATATTTTCGTGAATTTTCATACAATTAGTGATTGGGCTATTAGACAACAATTAAAGTAACGCTTTTCATCACATAAAACTATTATCAATCTACAAGCTGTTTGATATACGTATAGGTGAAATAAAATTGTTACTATTATGGTGGGTAAACATAGAGAACACAGGTTACTTCGACAGGTGTCCAGTGGTATAAATCGGGACGGAAGTGACTCTCATCTTATAAAAATTTTATATGCAGGAAGAGGGTATCGAATATTAGTGCTTGACACTGTCATAATGTCGGAAATTGAAGGTCGTAGTAAAATCAAACGGAAAACTCAGCTCTACTGGGACATGGACTGGTTTAATCTAAACAGGATTACCACATACCTAAAAATAATCCTTGCAAGAGCTGAGACGAACAGGTTCTTAGACGTTGTAAGCTGCTGACAGTTTCACTCTTGCACCTCCCCGTCTTTCACAAAATGAGGTGAATATAACACGGTGAAAGATCCAGGATGAACAGTGATGGTTGCAGTGTTTACAAGCAAACCAAACTCATTTGTCCCATTGGCAGTGTGAGGGCGGGTATTATCGTGCAACGCTTCTGATTCGTATCGTCACGTGGGACGAAATGTGATTCCACCACTGTTAACCCAAGGGAAAACGTAAAAAAAAGGTAAAGTCAGATCCGTTCACAGAACTTCTGGTAAGGTCCTGATGACCTCTTATGTCGACGGCAGGCTCCAATATCAATTCTAGCCTGCAAACATAATTAATTCAAAGCACTGTGAAAAACTATACAGAAGCTATGATGTTCCATGATCTCAAGACACCCACGGGATCAGATGGAACCATCCTGCAGCACAATAATGGTGAACCCCACACTGCAACCCGGAAGAAAGGCTTCTGCAATTTTGTTAGGAAGCAATGCTACTTTGTTCAAATAGCGCTGACAGTGCAACATGTGATGTTCTTATCGTTTGTTGGCCTGAGGAGAGTCGCGCGTGGACTTCAGTTTATGTTGGTAGTGGTGGTATAAAAGAGTGCCTGAAGTAATGAAGCAGTCAGTGATTAGCCACTTTGTATAAAACAGTAACTGATGGTTTCCTTTCCAAATTGTATAAATGTTTGAACAAGTACTTTTTTTCATTGCAACCCTCTGCCCTCTTGCCCTCTATGGCAATTTTTCAGTGTTTGGATGCCCATAAAATAATAATGGAATAATGGCTGCTTTTAAATATACTTAGCCACGTCTACTAAAGTCCAGAATAGTTTTGTCTGGAAGGGCTGTGGATAAGGTGAAAAAAAAAACATGTTTTGCAGCTGCAACATTCAAATTTATTGCATACCGACGACAGTCACAAACAGTATTGGTATACTGAGTGCTCTGGATCCTGTGAAGTGGTGAAAGAGTGCCATGAAGTGACGTCCAGCGATAGAGCATGTCTCTGTTTAATGGTAGTGGCCATGCCCGCCATATCCGCCATCGTCGCCATATCCATGACCATGACCTTGTCCATGACCATGACCTTGTCCATGACCATAGGCAGCAGCATCCTTTGCATTAATGCGGGCGTCCCGTTCTTGAGTTGCTGCCACGACGGCCAGGTGGGCGGCCTTTTCAGCAGCCACCTCAGGGGTGTCTTGCACGAAGCCACCTTCAACTGAGACGGCCGCTATGTCGTGTTCTACATAGCCGCCGCTGCCGCCACCACCGCCACCACCACCGCTGCCGTGGCCTCCACCATTCCCGCCACCGAATCCGCCACCAAATCCGCCGCCGAAGCCACCGTGTCCACCGCCGTGTCCACCGCCAAAGCCTCCACCACCGAAGTCACCATGGCCACCACCAAAGCCACCGCCACCGCCACCACCACCACCACCACCGAAGCCACCACCGCCATGGTGTCCAGGTCTGGCTGTAGCAACAGCGATGACAGTGATGAGGAACACCTGAAAAAAGTAAGATTAGATTAATACTTGTTCCTTAGATCATGTATACGACATTTCGTAATGATGTGGAACGTGTCAGTAATCAGTGTTATTCACAAAAAGTGGCAAAAATACCATATTATAACATCCTGATATGATTGTATGACTGATTATCGATGTCGACAAATAAAACAATGTCTTTTTAACTAACCAAAGATATAATGTGAATTCCATTTTTCTTATTAATGAGAAGAATTTAGGCCGATGTAATAATATTGTTAATTGCTGACTTTAACATTTATTGGGTTTTGCAGCCACTTCAAACTTTTACTTAAGTTTCTTATATTTTGCCACCACCGATACTTGATCATTAATAATTGAACATCTTCGGATAAAATGTTTAATGCGAGACCAAATGAATATTACCAAACAGTTTTCTTGCATAGGTTTCATACTGAATGAACAGAGTCTTTAAATCGGTAGACTTATTTTCATCACATAAGTGTAAACAAAATGCAACAACCTATTAATAATACATCCATAGAGATCATAGATTATGTTCCTCCATTATTTCAAAAAATCTGATTTCGTTACGGAATCAGTACACTTCAAAATTTCGTAAAATGTTCACTTACTTTTAGAGGAAACTGTGCAGAAAGTTTTGTAGAGCTGATAGTGGGTTTATGTATGGTTGCTACCGTCAGACATCTTCAATATACAATACAAAATACCATCGTTTTATTTACTTCTATGTACAAGTACAAGTTGATATGGACGATATTACAAAATGATAACTTGCAATAAATGTGTTTTTTAGCTTGTTAAGAGTCCTAAAAGTGGACAAGGATAAACTTGATGGTCAAACATTTCTTCCAAATAAATTTCCAAACAGAATTTACTGTTTATAAGAAATAAATGTTTAAGGAGCAATCGTTGATCAGAATTAAGTGAATACGAACAAAAGATACTTTATTCGTTAAACGTAAGTATCTCATTTTATAAACCCATAATTTAATCTTCGTCTACATACGTAAACGGCAATCCATTCGTACCTCTACTTGTCATTTTCTTTCCTATTGCACTCCCAGATAGAAAGAGGAAAAGAGGAATGCTTTTATGTCACTGTACAAGCCTTAATTGCTCTCATCTTTGCCATAGATAAGACCAAGTAAGGTGCCAATGCCGTAATGTACCTTCTGTAAAACTGAATACCAATTACATACGCAGGTGGCAATAAATTTTTTTCAGCTCTACCGCTGCTTCTCTATACTATGGATGCCTTTTTAATGTCCTCGATTTCAGAGTCTGTTCACTAGTTAAGCATCAGTGTTGTTGTTATGTTGCTGTTGTGGTCTACTGTTCGGAGACTGGTTTGATGCAGCTCTCCACCTTACTTTATCCTGAGCAAGCCTCTTCATCTCCTCATAAATAAGGCAACCCATCTTCATCTGTATTCGCCTGTCTCCTTCTGCGATTGCCCTCCCCCCGCCTCCACACACACGCTTCCCCCCAATACTAAATTTGCGATTCCTTGATGTTCAAATGTTTGTATAGTCTATGGGACTTAACTACGGGGTCATCATTCCCTAAACTTACAAACTACTTACGAACTAGGACGGTACAAATATCCATGCCAGAGGGGGGATTCGAACCCCCGACCGTAGTGGCCGTGCAGACCGTGACTGGAGCGCCTCAGTCTCCTCGGCCACCGCGGCCGGCGATTCCTTGATGTATCTACCATTTTCCTTCCCCAACTGTGTTAAATACCTCTTCATTAGTTACGCGATCTACCCACCTAATCTTCAACATTCTTATGTAGCACCACATTTCAAAAGCTTCCATCCTCTTCCTATCTAGACTATTTATCGCCAAAGTTTCACTGAAGTACAAGGCAACACTCCAAACAAATGCCTTCAGAAAAGAGTTCCTTAACTTAAATTAATATTCGGTGTCAGCAAAGTTCTTTTATTGTTTCAAAAACTTTTTTCTCCCCGTTGCCATTCTGCGTTTTATATCCATTCTACTGTGACCATCGTATGTTATTTTACGGACCAAGTAACAAAATTCAAATCTTTTTATATTCCTTCCGTGTGAACTGTTTCTTAAGTGTGAAATTTAAAACTTAAGCATATGTTATGCTGTGTTCTACTGGTACCCAAGAATAATTAATAAGTGAATTGAATAGATGTCTCGGCTCGCCTATAAATTTGCTGTGTATGACTGTATGACTGTAGTAGTCATAGCTTCATGTATTGAGCTTTTTTAATAAACACACGAATCTCGACGACTTTTGCCCATCTTCATTAGCTTACACCCCCCCCCCCCCCACACACACACACTGAATCCAGTCATTTCCGGTGCATATACTTCTCCAGCCCATGAACCACAGACATTGCCGAGGTAGGGTGGCTTGCGTGCCTCAGCGATACAGACAGCCGTACCGTAGGTGCAACCGCAGCGGAGGGGTATCTGTGGAGAGGCCAGACAAACGTGTGGTTCCTGAAGAGGGGCAGCAGCGTTTTCAGTAGTTACAGCAGTAACAGTCTGGATGATAGACTGAGCTGGCCTTGTAACATAAGCTAATGTGACTTTGCCACACAGCTACTGCGAACGGCTGAAAGCAAAGGGACACTACAGCCGTTACTTTGCAGCTCTACTGTATGAAAATATGATGATGGCATCCTCTTGGGTAAAATATTCCGGAGGTTAAATAGTAACCCATTCGGATCTGCGGGCGGGGACTACTCTGGAGGATGTTGTCATCAGGAAAGACAACACTGGTATTCTTCATCGGAGCGTGGAATGTTCGATCCCCTAATTTGTTAGGAAAATTAGAAACTTTAAAAAGGGAAATGGATAGGTTGAAGTTAGATATCGTGGAGATTAGTGAAGTTCGGTGGCAGGATGAACAGGATTTCTGATCAGGTGAGTACAGGATTACAAATACAAAATCAGTTGGGGGTATCACAGGAGTAGGAGTGATCATGAACAAGAAAATAGGAATGCGAGTAAACTACTATGAGGAGCACAGTGATCGCATTGTCATTGTCAAGATAGATACGAAGCCAACACCGACAACAGAGTACAGAGAGGAGCTCTACAAAGGAAATGAACTCAGAGACAATGTTGTAGGAACAAGGCCCCGGGAGTAGATGACATTCCCTGAGAGCTACTAAAGTCTCTGGGAGAGCCAGCCATGACAAAACTATTTCACCTGGTGTGTGCGATGTATGAAACAGGCTAAATACCCTCAGACTTTAAGAAAATTGTAATAATCCCCATTCCAAAGAAATCGGGCGCAGATAAATGTGGAAATTACAGATCCATCAGTCTGATAAGTCATATTTGTAAAATTTTAACACGAATTATATACAGAAGAATGGAAAAGCTAGTAGAAGCTGTCCTCGGGGAAGATCAGTTTGGATTCAGGAGTAACGTAGGAACCTGGGAGGCAATACTCACTTTACGACTTATCTTAGAAGATATATTAAGGAAAGGCAAACCTACATTTCTAGCATTTGTAGATTTAGAGAAAGCTTTTGACAATGTTGACTGGAATACAATCTTTCAAATTCTAAAGTCAGCAGGGGTAAAATAAAGGGAAAGGAGAATTATTTACAACTTCTACAAAAGCTAGACCGCAGTTATTATACTCGAAGGGCATGAAAGGGGAGCATTAGTTGGGAAGGTAGTAAGACAGGGTTGTAGCCTTTCTCCGATGTTATTCAATTTGTACATCGGGCAGGCGGTGAAGGAAAGCAAGGATACATTTTGGAATAGGTATTAACGTTCAGGGGGAAGAAATAAAAACATTGCGTTTTGCTGATGGCACTGTAAATCTGTCAGAGACCGAAAAGGACCTGGAAGAGCAGTTGAATGGAATGGACAGTGTGTTGAAGACAGCATGTAAAATGAACATTAACAAGAGCAAAACAAAGATAATGGAATGCAATCTTAGGAAATCAGGCGATGCTGAGTGAATTAGATTGGGTAATGAAACGGTGAAGGTGGTAGATGAGTTTCGTTACTTGGGTAGTAAAATAACATACGACGGTCGCATTACAGAAGATATAAAATGCAGAATGGCAATGGGGAGAAAAGAGTTTTTGAAAAAGAGAAATTTGTTAACATCGAATATTAATTTAAGTGTAAGGAAGTCTTTTCTGAAGGCATTTGTATGGAGTGTTGCCTTGTACGGGAGTGAAACATGGACAGTAAACAGTGCAGACTGGAAGAGAATAGAAAATTAATGTGGTGAAATGTGGTGGTACAGAAAAATGCTGAAGGTTAGTTGGGTAGATCGCATAACTAATGAAGAGGTACTGAACAGAAGTGGTGAGGAAAGGAATTTTTGGTATACCTTGACTAAAAGAAGGGATCGCTTGGTAGGACACATTCTTAGACATCGGGGAATCGTACATTTAGCATTGGAGGGAAGTGTGTGGGGTAAAAATCGTAGAGGGAGACCAAGAGATGCATATAGTAACCAGATTCAACTGGATGTGGGTTGCCGTTCTTATGAGGAGATGAAGAGGCTCGCTCAGGATAGAGTAGGGTGGTGAGCTGCGTCAAACCAGTCTCCGGACTGAAGACCATAACAACAACAACATACTTCTCCAGGACTTTTTATGCACAGAATTTTCCTTTTCCCCGATGTCCATTCATTTTTCACCTGGGTTGCTAATAATTTGTTAGCTGCTCTTTCTAGTATAGACTCTCTCTTATCTCATTTATTATCTTTTGTAACCGCTGGCGCTATGACGCTCTGTGTCCACATTGACATCGTTGTTAAAGGCAAACCAATTTGCAGCAAATTCCTAGCAAAATAATAAGTCCTCAATCTTAATACGAATACGTACTTTACGTTGTGTTACTTCATAGTGAAAGTGTAAACTAACAAGTGCTAAACAGTACATCTACTACCTAGCCTATAAAAACTCCACAAGTACTTTTCTAGCCCGGTAGATACTTCCCTTATATACACGATCGCTGTTCTGTTACAGAGATCACTACAATTCACAACCTGATAACGCAGGTCCAGAAATCTGAAGTAGAGACCATCAAAGAGTAGATGAACCCTCTGGTTGATATCCACACACGGCTGCAAACCAAAGGACTTCAATCAGTTCTGAGAACAATGCTGCAAACTGTATGCTCTGCTGGCACCTCGTTGTGAAGACTAACAGTATTTACCAAATTCGCTAACCACCCATATGAATTCAGGATTGTCTCAGAATCCAAGTGACAGCTATCACTGGTGCCTATGTGGGTCATAACTTGCAAACGACTGCATCCCGTTCACTCGATAGCCAGAGTATCGATAGTCTACACATATTGTATGAAGGCCCCATGATATACATACCGAATGTTAATAATTATTCTTTCGTAACCTGTACTCTACCTCCTTCAGGGGCTTCATATCATAACACTGGAGGTCCTCATAACTAGAGAACCCCTCTAACCCTAACTACTGGGACCCTGTTGAAGGAATGACCACTCCACTAATTGGGTCAAAGGGTGAGCCCAGATAGGCAACCTGCACGTTTAATGCAAACATTAAGGAGTAGCTGCTGCAAATATTGTTACCTGGAAAATATAATCGTCTAGATAGTTAAATTTTAGAGGACTTCTGTTTCCTGATGCACGATTCAAGATGGAGAATAATGCAAGAAAAAAAGGCTTAAATTTTGATAAAACGTATTTCTTATAATTAAGGAAGTAACTAAAGATACGATCGAAAAGTCTTAAGTAATACAATTGTAGGGCAAATGTTTTTGATATGTCGCGTTTTGCAGCTCTTAAATATCGAAGAAAAGACATTTTTAAATATGCACCAAAGCTGCAATTGTAGGGCTTAGAACATTTTATTGTTTGCTTCTTTTAAAATATTGATTGCTTTCCCAGGTTCTAATATATATATAAACTTAAAATCTTATACGCTATATTCTCAATTATGCTGTTCATTGTAATTCTACTCTGTATTATGTTAAAACATACTTATTTAAAAAATTAAAAATTATTGCTTGTTTTTTTCTTTTTAGAGATATATAGATTTTTAAAGGACATTTTAAAAATTGGTATACCTTCTTATTGGACCGATTTTAAAGGAAAGAAGTACAACTTTAGGAAGAGAATAAGCTTAAAAGTGTTACCATTTGTCGATCTGTTGAGAAGATCGAGCCAACTTTAGGAATAATCTTTAATAATCTATATAGGTTCGAAAATAATAAATATACAATTTTTTAACTTTTTAAATAATTACCTTTGCAACATATCGCAAGCTAGATTCCCTGTAAACAGTAAGAATGGAAGAGAGACTTTAACAAACTATAAATAATCTGTTTTTAAGGTGCTTTGACGGTTTTTTCATTATATCTTTAAACATAAGAAAGCAGTAGATTGTTACAAAGAAGCAATAGAACATTGTAGGCCTCACGACTGTTTTATTTAACATTTTTCGGAGCATCAATTTCTTTATTATTGAAGGAAAACCTTTTTTAGAAATTTTTGATTTTTTTGGCCATATTTGCCATTTTGGTTTGAGTCCCATGAGACAGGATCTCTATCTAAAATTTAATTTCTTGTACACACATTTCTTTAGTTTCCAGATAATAATATCCGAAAATTTAACGTTAAGCCAGTTCAGAAAGCATGGACTATTTAGTCTTCTGCCTCAAGCGCCGCGAATGCGCTTCAACCCGCTACACTTCTTGCCTTGTGTTACCCATTTCACGCGTCAGTCTCCACGTCGTCAATACACCCCGACACAAACGCCTGGAGACGGCAGATCGTAGCGAACAGCACCTTCAGCTTTTCACTGACAACAGCCACTCGTCAGTACGTTCACAGCACGCACACAGGCTATCCATCCTTTCAGTACTAACTGAAATAATTAACGGTGAAAAATAGAAAATCCATATAATCAACTTTTTACTACAATTGTGCTTCACCGCATGCGGCTGTTTGCTGACTGAACTACGGACAAAGCTTACTTGCAGTTCAAAACAACGAATAAAATAATAACGTATATGGCAGTTTACATGTTGAAGTAACTAGTTATCACCATACTGTTCCTGTGAAATAATAAAAAGCGAAAAGAATAAGAACGCAAAAAACACTCAAAGTCTTTCTGAAGTAAACTGTGCCGGCCACGGTGGCCGAGGAGACTAAGGCGCTCCAGTCACGGTCTGCACGGCCACTACGGTCGGGGGTTCGAATCCCCCCTCGGTCATGGATATTTGTGCCGTCCTAGTTCGTAAGTAGTTCATAAGCAGTTTGTAAGTTTAGGGACTGATGACCCCGTAGTTCAGCCCCATAGACTGTACAAACATTTGGACTTTTTTTTTTTTTTTTTTTTTTTTTTTTTTGAAGTAAACTGTGAATCAATACGGTATGTGTCTCGCTAGGTCACTGCTACTCGTCTTCGTGTTAGCTATAGCTGATTGACAACGCCAATGATCAACGGTCCCAGATCAAACCACTATAAAGAAAATTTCAAGTATAAATAATATTTCGAAACCAATGATTTACAGACTAAGCTTAAAATTTTCTAAACATGTATATCCTTTATGAGTGAAATATATATAATGATAATGAAATATGTAGTAACTATGAGGTAGCTATAGCGATTCTAATAAGAGTGCTGGTAAAGCAGAACAGCTAAACACAGCTTTTCGAAATTCCTTCACTAACAGCTGCCAGCATCATCAGTAATTTATAAGTTGAAATTCGTAATAAAGCAACTTAAATCACTGAACGAATGCAAGTCTACCAATCCAGATTGTGTACCAATCAGGTTACTTTCAGAGTATGGTGATGCAATAGATCCTTCCCTAGCTATAGAGTACAACTGATCGAACAGTGAAAGATCCGTATAAAAAGACTAGAAAGTTTCACAGGTAACTCCATTATTCAAGTAAGACAAATTATGGGCCAACATCATTGACGTCGGCTTGCATTAGAATTTGAGAACATAAAATTTTCTCAAACATTATCAACTACCTCGAAGAGAACGACCTACTTTCCCATAGTGTAGTCGGATTCAGAAAGTATCAATCTTGTGAAACTCAGTTATCCCTTTACCCACATGAACAGATAAGTACTACCGATAGGGGATCTCAAATATATTCCGTACTTCTAGATACCTCTAAGGCTTTTGACACTGTACCGCACAGCGGTACCAATCAGTTTGTGTGTTTATGGAATATCGAATCAACTATGTGATTGGATTCGCAACTTCCTGTAGGAAAGTACACAGTACTCACTAACTGACGAAAAGTCATCGACGAAAACACAAGTGATATCAGGCGTTCGCCAGGGATGTATTATAGGGCGCCTACCATTGCTAGTCCTTGGAAACGATTTAGGAGACAATATGAACAGTTCTCTTAGTTCGTGGACGTTTCTGTCGTTTATCGTTTAATAAAGTCACCAGAAGATCTACAGCATCTGTAAACGGTTTATGGCAGATTCTGCGTGGTACAGAAATTAGCAATTGACCCTAAATAAGTAGGAGAGTGTAATCATCCATATAGCACCAAAAGAAGTCATTTATACTTCATTTACACCATGAATCAGTCAAATCTACAAGGCGTATATTCAATTAGGAACAAATGTAATTTGGGAGAACACATGGAAGATCGTGTAGGGAAGGCAAACGAAAGGCTACGTTCCATTAGCATTGGCGGAACACTTAAGATATGCAACATTTCGACTAATGAAAGTGCATATACTCTATTTGTGCGTCTTAACTTGAAATACCGATACTCATTATGGAATCCCCACCAAGTCGGTCTTGCGAAGGATATAAAGAAAGTACAGATAATGGGAGCTGGTTTTATATTATCGCGATATAGGAGAGATAATTTCACAGAAATTATGGACAAGTTTGGGTGTAAACCATTAAAATAGAGGCGTTATGCGTCGTGGCGAAATTTATTTGCGAAATTCATTTCATTCACTTTGTTCTCCTACTGTAAACATACTTTGTTAACCCACACTTACGTAGTGCCACCATCATAATAAACTAAGAGAAATCAGATCGAAAATGGAATTATTTCAGATCGAGCGGTTCTAGATGCCATGTCAGGGTTTGCGAAGAATCTCCCGACGAAGTTTCGAGTATTCTCTTAGGCATGGGTGTGTATGTTTGTTGTCAATAGTTTAGTTCAAATTAATTTAAGCAGTTTGTAGTCATAGGGACTGAGGCCCACAGTAGTTTGCTCACATAGATTTACAAACATCTGAACATTAGATTTCGGAAAGATTCAGGTGTGTTTTCTCCCAGAGAGATTTTACAGAATGAAATAGAATAATATCATAAGAGTGTTCGATGAGCCCCTGCCACGCACTTCAATGTCATTTGAAGTGTAGTTATGTAGATGTAAATAGTGAAATACGTCTTCATTGACAGAGAGAGCATCATGCTAGCAGGTCATATTTAAGTAAAAATTCTTATATTTAGGGCTTCATATCATTTCTTCTTCTTGTGGGGCGAGAGTGTGACAACAACATAGTGACCAATGCCATTTTTCATTCGTGTATGTATACAACATGTGGTGTAATGTATTGATTTTATTTTTTTCTTGTAGATTGTACTTTTGTAATTATTTATGTAATTGTTACCTTTTATTGATTTGTTGAAAATACAATGTCCTGTTACACTGTTTGTGTATCAAAACTAATTTTGTAACGAAGTAGACACGCTGGTTTAGGAAAGGATTTGCTGTTGTATAGATCCATCTGTGAGTAGGGAGTATTATCTCTGGTAGCGCGGAGGCGCGTAGCGAGAGAAAAAGATTTGGTGTTGAGAGTTACACAGGGTCGGACGTAACAGTCAGTCGGTATGCGTAGTGATTTCTTATGAAAGCATATGGTTAAATTATTGTCTTGGCACGAGAAGAGGAAACGGCGAACAAGCAATATCATTTATTTATATGGGCACAGCTTGAGTAATCAGCAAGTAGGACTACGCATAAAAAGGAATGCTGTAGTCCCAAACTTGTAACTATTTTTCGTCGCTAAGAAGAGCCTGTGTTCACCAATTGTTATGCGCCAACAGTCATCAGCAGCAGCAACACGTCGCACTCAAAAGAAGAAAGCTGTGACCAAATTACCAGATTTAGCATGTGTGGCTAACTAGCATAGTAGCGGTATTTTTCAATAGTGGAAAAATTTATTGTGAACCTATGTTAAAGACTACATCATCCACAGCCTTAGTACAGGCAGGTTCTTTCCTTGTGCATTGTTTTACTGAGGATTATGGAAAACTATTAGTTAATCTCATTGATTGTGCTGGTAGAACAGTAATTAATTTGTTCAAGAGTATCAGTAAATTCAGTTAACAATATTAGTGTTGTCAGTCGTAAATTTTTACGAAGTTGATGGATCGGCTAAAGTAATTATTATTGGCAAAAGATCTCTTCAAGTACATTCAAAGAAAAACTGATTTTCATACATTTGGCAATAATTGACGCTTAGTGTAACTAGTAGTTGTTTGCAATTAATTTCCCATGACAGTGTACTGTTAATTTCATGCTCAGAGAGATATCCGAATAATTTATTTCAAGCTAATCAAAATTATTATGACAAAGTCATTAACCACCTTGCATAAGCCATCTGTACAGTTTGTTGTTCAATCAAGACCCGATTATTACATAAGACACTTCTCATGCAAGTGAATGACCAACTGCTTATATATTTTTGTACATCTGAAGCTGTTCGTAGTAAGCTTTAAGGTGAGAAGTGCAAATTTTTTATTGCAGTTTAAAATTGCTTTGCCGCCACATGCATTTTTTTGTCTTGTGTTTTCAGCTTCTTGTGTTAATTATTTATTATGGTGAGCATAGTTCAGTTTAAGACTCCTTTAAAACCAGATTTGACTCGCATATTCTGATTCGTTTCCCTCCCAATTTTTAGTGATTTGTTTCAAAATCACTAATTAACATTAACATTAATTTTCTTCTAAATTGTATGTTCCTGCATCGAGCTAGCGACCGGTAAAGCGTTAATTAATATTTTCAAATCATCTACCGCATTCTGTTTGTTCTGCATTTCAATTTAAACATTAATTAATTTTATTCCAAATTTTCTTTTTATCTAGAAAGAGCAGGCACAAATCGCTACAATTATTTACTGAATTAAGCAGTTTGACTCTATACATAAGAGCATGGTCAGAATAATTGGATAATATTAATAGCTGTATATTTAAATAATCATATGTTAGTACAGTAATTTAAAATAGTCAAAGTATGATAGCTGGACAGTTGGATGTCCAGCTTTCACACAACAACTATTTTAAATTACTGTACTCACATAAGATTATTTAAATCGAGAGCTATCAATTATTATCAAAGTATTCTACGATGTTCCTGTGTAAAGAGTGAACCCGTTAATTCAGTAAATAACTGTAGCGACTTGTGGTTGTTTATAAGATCAAATTTATATTCTTTCTATCAATAATCGATCGTTGTTGCCAACCAACCTCCACTGCATCATTGGCCACATTAACGATAGCCTATTAACATAATGAGAATCATTTCGTAGACAGGTCAGTATACTTATTATTTCGTATTAACAGGTGGTATAGAGATGGGAACCTTATAAGAGGAGATGCAGTTCATTTGTTCCTTTGCATAGGTAGGGGTTTCAATTTCCCTCGGGTTAGTATGAACCATTGGAAAAAAATGCAGCTGAAAAGCCAAGTTACTCCAACGTTTTAAGTCAGAATACAGGTCAAATTATGAGAGACTAAAATGAGAACATAAAAACAAGAAAAACCAGTTTGAACTCCCCCCCCCTCACGCCCACCCACACCTCCCATTATATACCTCCGTGCGGACCGGCTAATATTGGTCGGCACTGAGAAGCATGTCCGAAGCAGCAACTTATTATACTTAACGAACTTACCCAACAAGACACGAACATCAACACACTGCAAACCAATCTGTCTCTATTTGAATCTATTGTCAATTCACGAATTTTATTTCCAAGCTCTATTTGCGACTTAATAATTTTCAGTTTAACCGATCGGAACTTTTAAATATATGAATAATGAAGTGCCAGTATAGTCAATGGTTTTTGAGGTTTGCCATGGTGATTTGGTTATTATCTATAATCATATAGGATCTTTTTAAACTATAGGTTTTCGTGCTGATAATATTTGTCAGGCATTTTAGGTTCTTAGAACTATACTGGACACTTCCTTTAGCTATTGCCTGGGAACTCTCTGGTTGGTATCATAGTTCAGTTAGTTAATTTCTCATTGCTGTTTAAATATCAAAGTCCGTAATTCTACCAGTCGAAGTAGCTTCCAATAAAATCTACATCACTGTCATAAAGATTCTATACTATTTTATTCTTTATTTGTTAATGTACCCATTCATATACCTAATCTTGATATATATATATATATATATATATATATATATATATATATATATATATATATATATATATATATATATAAACTGAGGTGTTTTTGCCTATATTTCACTTTGCAGCCAAAACTACACATCGCAAACGAACAGTGTTTGTATGTGGTAATAGGTATCAGTCTTCCATTGTGCACTATGTGATAGAGGGCTTATAACGATAAGGAGGTGGAAGATATAGGGCTTGAAAGTTATCGACTTATATAAAATTCTACGAGTGGGTGTCGATATTTTGCTCTTCAGCAGATACTACACAATGAAGACGAACGATATCTTTGTGTTGTTGAACAACATAGCAATTCCGTGTCGATAGCTATAAGAGGGTGGAAGATATAGTGTTTGAAAGGCGTCAGCTTATATAAAATTCGGAGTAAGACCAGCGATTACTTTTGACACTATAATAGCAAAGAGGCTATATACAGCAAAACGAGATGCACATGTTTGTCTGCAACAAGCGTACGAATAAAAGAAAAGTGAATATTGCAGTTCGAAAAGTAAAACTACCAACAAAGATGCCAAAGCGTAAGAAAGAAAGTTTGCGTTCTCGACCCGTTTCTAAACTACAGAAAACGGCGCTGAAAAGTGAATCCACACACGCTAGAAACTTGAAATTTGTATACGTTGTTTATCTTATACAGTAGGCATCAATGATTTTCCGATATTTTCGAAATAGCGGAAGAACGGTTTTTCGAAAATACGTTGCTATTGAGGCAATTTTGAAGCTATAAATACAAAACTTCGGCTTTAGATTTTTGATTGAAATTTTAAAAACACTTGTTTCGATACTATTTAAAATTCAACCATTAATAGGGTGAAACAAGGGAAAATCTTTTAAGGATGCTACTAAGACTATTTGATGCTAGAAATGCGAAAATTTGGATTTGGAACTATGTATAGAATTACAATAAAAAAGTGTTTCGGGATGTTTTGAATTCTGCCATCAATGGTGCAATCGGGGGTGGCAAGTTGCGTCAAAATACTTGATTAGGAAAGAATTTTTAAAGCTAAATCTATGACAATTTATATTTAGAAGTAGAAACAACCAATGAAGGCCATCCAGTACACACGTGCGAAGGAGCTAGTGTTTTCATAAAAATTTAACTGAGACTTTGTCGACATGGCATACTAGTAATCGAAGGAAATATGTGGTCTCAAAAAGAAACTTAATTTACTGAAAAGCCGGATTTAAATTTGTGGTAGCGTATTTGCCATCTGTTTGTTAGGTAGCAACGTATTGATGATGACTGGTTTCATAAACCTTTATTAGTTATGAAAACTCTAATGAAACAGCATTGACAACTGCCGTTTAAAAGCAGGTGTCGACTACTTACCAGTAGGAGCTTCATGGTGGGAGTGTTGTTGCAGCTGCTGAGTACTGTGTGGTGGAGTAGCGGGTCACAGCTTTTATACTGAGCGCCGAAGCCGAGAAAGGGAGCGTCGAACCGCCCGTGGCCTTCCTCGCTCTGTTCTCAGACACTGTCTATGTTGCCACGGTGGATCACGATAGAAACCTTCTACTCTTCCGTAATTCAGATTTCTAAATTTCATTGTGTAACTTCTGAATATCAGATATTTTTGAACTTCGTTTTTCGTAGTGAAATATGTCGACGAAAACTTCTGCTGTTACCAGCCGGGTGCTAGTGATAACTTACCTAGCCGTTGGGACGGAATGACGTGACCAAAGGATGATTATGGCACAGTTCGAAGTGTTGTGGCATTTTAACACTGAAATCCGACTAACAAATGTTTGTTTTAAGAGAAACTAGCCTCTTCTCTTCTATCGTTCAATTTAACAGACACCGCCAATCCAAATCTGTCGATTTCCTTTCATTTTCATCACTAGTTACTCAGACTGCAGTTCGCTTCTGCAGTACTAATGACGGTACTTCCTGGACGTGCTGAATTACGCGTTAACGTGTCACCCTTAATCAGTTCACTATCTATTCTTTACGACATTCTGCCGCTACTGGTGGGACTACGACACTTGAAGGGAAACTGGACCTCACTTCTCGTACTTTTACTTGCATTCTGAAGTACACTGACACAAAAAACTATGATACTGAAATAAAAATTTAAAGATATAATGAATACATTGTGACTTCTATAACAAAAATTAAAAATGGGAGATTAATAGTGAAGTGGATATTGTTTATTATCGCACATACTGAAATACGTGCAATATTTAATTTAGGTATACGTTATTAGCTTACTCTTCTACGTAAAGAAACCAAAACAAACTTTATTATCTCAATTATAATTTTTTTTGAAACAGTACGCTAGGAATATTTATCACTTTGCCATATGGGTATCAAACAAACCTTCTTTAAATGTTAGTTTCTTCCTTACAACATTTGACATGTCAAAATGAGATACTTAGAAAGTTGTTCATTAATATGGTTCACTACGTACGCAGTCAGTATGTTATTGGTCCTGTAGAGTTTTATTTGTGCATTTGGTATCGGAAAGTTGTTCATTAACATGGTTCACTACGTACGCAATCAGTATGTTATTGGTCCTGTAGAGTTTTATTTGTGCATTTTTGGTATCGGAAAGTTGTTCATTAACATGGTTCACTACGTACGCAATCAGTATGTTATTGGTCCTGTAGAGTTTTATTTGTGCATTTTTGGTATCGGATGAGGCAATGATATCTAAGTATGAAAAACCATGATCACTGCAAAGAGAAAAGGAAAATATACAAGTAATTTTTCCATGTGGCTTAGAATTTCAAAAATCTTTATATATTGACTTTAGTTCTGCCGTAACAGTTTCTGGCATGGAATGTAATTGTAAATAATTTGTTCATTTGCTACCTACCTACTTTCCTTGCAGAATTAAGCGTTTACGTTTGGGCAGAGGCCATGTTCTGCATGATCATCAGCCCACATTCTGTGAAGACGTTTTCATCTTGATTATGTCTAGACATATTTTTCTATTCCAGATTATTTGATTGTCTTGTCCAGCAGTTCTTCGCCTGAGGAGCTTATATTCCTTTCAGTTCCGAGGAGAACTGCTAATTCTCGCTCTGCTTTTCTTTCAATGTGTCGTTTACATTCCATTTTTAAACTAACGAAGTCTTTTAATGACCACTACCTAGGCAATGAGTGCTTCATACGCCAGTTTAAAATTTGACGACACTCTAACGGCATCTGCTTTAGAAAGCCATTAAAACGCAAAAATCATGTGGTGCTACATGTAAAGTACTTCGCATGATAAACGACGTGTAAAAAATGAAAGTCTCGCAACAAAGTCTTTCACCCTTGAAAAGTAGTAAGATTACATTTAAAACCAAGAAATGTTTTCTTGCAAGTATTTATCGAAGCACCTAACCAACAACTTTGTCCTAAAGTGTTATGCAATCAGTTACCTACTAACGTTTATAATTACCATAATAATAATAGGAATGTAATTTTTGTAATATTATTGTTTGGCAATTGCATGACCAGATAATCTACTATTTCAAATATAGTACTCCCATTTGACTTTGGTAAGAGCAACGATTTTAGTTGCTTATTATTATATAATATATGCTTCCGATTTTGTAGGTTTCGTGTAAACAACGTTTCCTTCAAAAGCACAGCTTTAATGATTTTTGACAGTTTGTAAGGTGTTTCTTAGGCAGTTATTCTCAGCCACTGTGGACAATCAGTATATGTTTGTAAAATATAGAACAAAATTTCATCTTTAGTAATTGCTTTATTGCCAAATAAATGCTGTTTCTTAAATTTATTGAAGAGTATTTCAAGAGTGTTAATATCAACGAAGTATTCGTAAGGCAAAGAAGTTGTAGTACATTTATTTTAGAGCAAATTTTGTTTTCCAGTAAAGCAGATAATCTTATTCAGTTCTCTTTAATAGAATGACACAGGTTGTTAAAAGTCAATGAAACGTTGTTAAATTACTCTTACTCTTACTGTTGAGCAAACATTTAACACTAGCAGTAAATGAACAGATACTATTACAAAAAGTAATATTCCTTTACTTTAACTACCAAATTAACGAATTATGATGTCCTGTTAGTTTTACTGCTGACTGACAATTATGGCCTTTTTTATTAATAATAATGGTGATTGGTACATGTTAATATTTATTCATTGTCTTGGGCAAAATTTTTCCTAAAAACACATTTATTACACTTATTATCGAAAATGTTCATCACCAACTAACTGGTTATATTTACTTTTTAAAAGGAAAAACTAGTTGTATCTTACTTTCGCGAGTTGGATGCAGGATTTTCATAGGTGAGCACACTCTCTTTTTGGTGACGTCTTATTTGCATTACTCGTAGATTTGGACCATAGTACTCTTCCCATTTTGTATTTTTTATTAATGGTGCTCCACGGTGCCTAAATATTCTAATGAACTATGTGTAGTCATAAATTAGTCGTTCTGTACTACACCATTGCAGAATTTCATGCAGCAAAATTTGAGCAGCTCTCCTCTCTGTGTAACCGTTCAGTGCCACTATTACACAGAAACTACCTGCACGCCCTCCTAGATACAACGACATTCTTTCCATTCTCCACAGATTCTATTTCATACGATCACAGACTGGCTACACCGTATGCAGTATCATTGGTTTCAATAAAGTCACTCGCGTGCATATTAAAATTGTAATTGGTGTGTGTATGTACGTGTGTGTAGTGGCGACTGTAGTGTTATCGACTTTGGCGCATTTACTACTTTGGTGTGAGGATTAGGGGAAGATCGTCTATTAATTCATCCCGCATTTGAGAAGGGACTTGGGCATTGATTTTGGTCCTTTTTCCCGCTCCACTGTGAGCGTTTCGCTTTGCTGTGAATGGGGAGATATGTTGGATCTAGTTACCCACACTGACGTGACTTCCGTTTGCTATGATCGATAGAGGGGCATGATATTTATGACAGCTTTTGCCCTGTACATTTCCTACAATCTGCAATTTCCGGATGGTGTGGCGAAGGTCATCTATCTTCTGAAAAATTCGGTGCGCTTTGTCCTTCAATTTTTGCTTGACATATTTCTCATGGGCGTCTACAGAGACCTGGCGTTCTAATCAACCAGCTGGCTCCTAGACACTACCGGAGGCATTTGTTCTGAAGCTTTATAAGCAAGTACCTCAGGAAGAATTAAAACAGTAGTGAATTGTGCACCACCCTTAAAGTTTTGCCCTAATTATCACTACATTGGTCAAATTTGGTTGTAATTTTTCGTACAACATTACAAACGTTTCGTTCGAAAATATGGCTGCTTCAGGCTCCACTAACACATTTAGTTAACGTATGTGTGTGAATACAATATAAAACTTCCCTGAATAGGCCAGCGGCCTCCTATAAAGTTTGTAGATTAATCCTACATTAGAACTCATAAACTGAATAGAGTATTGCCTGAAAATTTGAAAACTTTCACAGAAATTAATAAAAAATATTGACATAACAGTAATTATGAGTAAATACATAACACATGCACATTCATCAGTCAGAGTAATTGCTACTAACTGTGTTCCTGTGTTAAAACATCCTAATAAATGAGTCCATGAAACAAGACTGCTCCTAAATGTAAAATATGAAACTTTATATTCAGCACTTACAACTGGAAAATAGACATCTTGTGCTTGTATATTCGAGTGTCGTAAGTCTGCAATTAGTGTTACGTGCTTTAGCATGATAAACCGTATATCGTTACACTACATTCACTAATCTAACACTCTTCGCAGACGTAGATGTCTAAACATTGATCTCATTACCTTTCTTAGTTCAGAATTCTCTTGTAATCTTTGTAGTTTTATTATTTTGAATGAATTTCAAATAACAGAAAGTACAAGTATTTCAAATAGAAATATTACAGCTTACAGAAAAAAGAAGTTATTTTGTCCTAGATAGTTATTCTTGAAACACATATTCCTGCCGGCCGGACGTATTTTCCATCTGCGACCTTCAACACAGTTGCTCTTGTGTCACAGAACATTATCTTCTTTAGTTTGCGGTTGGAATCATTCGAAAATACAGGTAAGGAAGCTTCTGAATTGACTAGAGCTCGATGAGGTTGGTCGTCCGTGATGTCAGTGAGATTTACCGACGCCTTAATAACTGTCGTCCATGGAGGATTTTCATCTGCAGCGGCCTCACCTCCGTAGATGATCACCTCATCGGGACCTTCGGAAGAATGTCGTGAGCATATACTTTTGTATTGCGGTTCTTGTCCGTGTAGGCGACAGCTCTTACGTTGCTTAATCGGAGACATGACTGTGCAGATATTTTGCAGTATACCCGGCGCCTCCAACAAATAGTGTCAAATTGAAAACTGAATTCTAAGGCTGGTCGTTAATAGAGCACAACACTTTACACTTAGAATACGTTTATTGTTAACACACGGGTACCTTCACAACAGACTGCCTCCTAACTGCAGTACTCCGCTATTTATACATAGAAGGAATTTTCTAGAACTTACAAAAACATCAGTCATAAGAAACGCGTAGAAGATTCTACAATTAGTAAATACAAGGAAATAAATTTATCTTCCCAGTGCGAGATTTGAACGTTGGACCGCCAGCACAGCAATCTGCGAGGATAACCACTGCACCATACTTTCCGTCAGAAATGTTGGTAGTCTAATCTAGTAAATAAAAAACGCTAGTAATAAATAGTAATAGTAATAATAGTAATAGTAAATAAAAAACGCTAAACGTGCTAACTGGAATCACGAAACTACCAATTTCCTGTGTTTTGTAATCAAATCAGTATGTTTTCACTAAAATGCGGCTGGAACGGCGAAGTTTGCATCGGATTGCTAGAAGACTTTGATGGACGGACACTTTCAATTCTCTTTAAGTATAGAGCAATACGATTTTGAAACAGGGACCGGTAATTTATTCATGCAAGCAATTCTTTGAATGATTCGATCATTGAGCCTCTAACAATGATCCCGTCGCACTGCCTACACTTCTGACATAATCCCCACGGTCTGCTTAATTTGATAGTTGTTTTAATGTTTTGTAGCTTTCGCTTCACACTGAGCTCGAAAGGAGGCGTTGCCTAATTTGCGTCGAAACGAATATTGTGCCAGGTTATATTAATGTGTCAGTCACGCAGCTGCAATCATCGTTTCTGTCTACATAATCAGCACTATTATGATGTTTGTAAGTGAACCTGTCATTTTCGCTTTAGCAACATCAGCAGAATATTAATATCAACTAAAAATGATTTAGACAAAATATCACTACGTTGTAAAAACTGCCATTTGATGGTACATAAGAAAAAATCACAAACGCAATACAATCATTAATGTCAGTGAACCTAAATATTTGAGTCGGACGCCATCAGAGCCCGGTTGACCTGCTTACTTTTCGGTTACTCTGTCCTCTACGGTCCTGGACACAATGATCAACACAACTGCACGGCCTACCCTAGCATCTCTCCTGTTAGACGCTAATGACCAACTGACCCACATACCCCTGCCCATTAACCTCATTATTCCCTGCATTCCCGTGAGAGATCTAGGTTAGTTTGTATCTCCACTGTAGAACTCACTTCCCCATAATTATTTGTACTATGAATCGGTTCATTTCTGACAAATTTTCGCATGATGCTTTGTTCTGCTTATATACATCACTGACCTTTGTGACTGGTAAAAGTGTATAACAATTTCTTGTATTTTGTCTATGAAGGGTAAATGGAAAATTTTAAATCTGCATCGATAAGTTCAATATTCACTCAATTTTACACAGTTACTTTCTAATTATTTACAGATAATGACAGTGCCCTTGTAATGTTATAACTCCTATCTCTGGAACTTTAGTCCCATCGAAAGTATTCATTTCTTTTTCATTAATTTCATCATTTTATTATATTGTTTTATTCATTGTTGTTCCTCTCTTAAGTTTAAACTTGACATAACTTTTTTTCTGATTTGCATATTTGTTTTATTAGTTTCTGTCCAAGTAGTTCCATTGTTTCTTCTATTTCACTATAAACTTATTACCTGGTTCCTCATAAGTCTGTCTGTTTATTTTCCACATAGTTGTGTTTTTTACTTTATTTGAAAATACATCATGTAAATTACCCACTTGCCTTCAATTTCTTATTTAATTCTGCATTCCATATTTTCATATCACCATACCGTAAAATGTGTGCTGTGTCAATAGAAATGTACAGAGTATTCTAACTGCTCTACCTATTTAGGGTTGATTTTTAAATGTTCCTTTGTTTAGTGAATCTATACACTGGTTCATCATTACACCAGCTGTATTTTCCATTTTTACTCGTTAAATATGCTTAGACGCTACAGCGTACCCAGTTATGTGTATTGTCCTTAGTATAACTAAGTTATTTCAAGTCTAAGTCTTGAGACCGATAACCACTGCAGTTTGGTTCCATGAGGTCACAAATATATTAACATTTTGGAATACTTAACATTGTTATCTCATTTAATAATCCCAAACAGAAACGTTTCGAATATAGAGTTATTTTGCAGGGAAGATAACCTACCTCGTCTCGTCACAAATGATATTGGTGTTTTCACCAACAGTACCCACTCTCATTAAGTGACACTAACCGCTAGCTACCGCGAATAAGACATACTGCACTAGTCAGATGAAAATGTTTTGCTATTTACTGTAGTCATATATATGGTCAGCTAAGTAACTATTTAGTCAATTGTTTCATTTGAATGCTATATGCCAACATCGTTGTTCTCTCATTCCCTGTTCCACCTTTCCACTTACACATTATTATTGATCTATTATACTTTCTCCAGATAAATTATGTATTTATACAGCCTCTCTTATCCAATGCTCGTTGAGCCAGAGAGTGATGTTTAGTATTTGTATCCTCACGCCTCACATATAGCTTCTACTGAAGACCTGGTAAGACACACCTTCGACCGACACACCTCGTCTGTTGATTTCAAGACGCAACATGTGTGTCCATAACCTGGTGAGAGGTAGGAATGGGATTAGTTCCACGAACCCAAAATCATCGAGTTAATTTTTCAACCGACTGCCTGCACATAAATTGCATGTTCATATGCACTTACCTTGTAGTAGCCTCCACCGCAAATACCTCACTGTCTCTTAAAAAGAGCTCGACCCCATCATTGGCTTGCATCAAATATTTTGAGAGAACGTTAATAGACAGGTAGTGACGTATGCTGTGAGTACACAGCAGAGAAAATTGCCAGAGTAGTAATTACCAGTATAGCTGGATTCCGGTGACGGTAAGCTTGCAATGGAACTGAAAGCTGAAGACACGCACACAGCAATACGCACAATTTGCAGATCGTTGTTCCTCAGCTGCAGTAACATGACTGTCATTTTGTATGAAACTGAATGTGGTATCGTGTTCAATTTATTTCAGTAAAGCAATTGTGTATGAGTCCACTGTTCAGATAAAGCAATTTTAAGTGTTTTGTTGTACACAAGGCAATCGCAAGTCTTTGGGGTAAAAAATTTTCCATTCAGTCTTGTGTCATGAGACTCTCTCTTAAGATTAAGTGCATCTGATATGGGTCCACATTGTTTAACAGGTGGGAGTTACAGCCGTGTCTCAACATGTTTGTATTTTACCATTGATATTTCATAACTATGTACTTACTAAACGTAAATATTCGATGTTAGTTAACCACAGGTCTGCGATTTTCCTCTACATGTTTGAGTACATCTCAGAAACTGTACAACATACAAGCGAACTTGCAATTTATATCCAGTGCTACCGTTTGAAGCTGAGACAATTTATCAGCAGGGAAATACTACTGGTACAGCTGTTGGAATTGTGTTAAACTGTACCTTGGAGACCACAACTACGATCATTGAAATATCATAATGGTATAACTTGTGTTACTTATATGTAGATGAAAATAAATTTTAATGCTAACAAGTGAGTGAAAAAAGATCAAAGACACTATAAGGCTCAATTAGCTCAGCTGTGCCCCCACTTGGTGTAAATTGGGATAGACAGGAGCTGAGATTTATAACATATATACTGTAACAAGGTTTGGACTGTGTTTAACAGTATCTTGTTGGGATTATGAGGGCCAGTTAATTAAAGGCAAACACTAACTACAACAGGAGTATGGAATAATTACATTCAAAAGGATTCGCCACACAAAGAAATCAGTCCCAGTGAGATACAGTTAAATGCAGTTTCGTAGATGCTGTCAGTTACTTGTGAATCCACATAGGCACCTACGCTTATACCCTATAGTCCGAAAGGATGTGACAGGACATCAAAGCTATGAGTCTTACTAAGCGAAAGATCCATGTGGTGTTGATGAAGTTTCAGGTTCTATCAAGCATATCACTGATGTGAAGACTAAGTCCGATTAGCAGTGTTTGGACAAGCACAACTGAGCAATGCTTCCGTTTTGTACCATCACAGGAATTGAAATCAAGAAAGTATATGTCAGATCCATTGGTGGTAACACATCTCAAACCATAGAGCTGTTCAGACAATTTCTACTAAGGATTTTCACTTTGGACATTACGTAAAATCAGCAGTCTATGTTGCTAATCTTATTGTATTTTCTACAGTTACGCTTTTCGCGCGGTTGGTGCATCACCAGACTGGAAAGGCATTGAAATATTTTAAGACCTGAAGAAAGACATGTACGTATTCGGTTAAAAAAGGTGGTGCAATCCAACAGATTTCTATGAAACAGAAACTGACTATCTCACCTTCCAGAGGGATAAATTCGAGTGAAGTGGTGCATTGGTTAGGATAATGGACTCGCGTTTGGGAGGAAGGTACTTTAAATCAACCTCCAACTACCAGAATTAGTTTTTCCGTGATTTTACTAAATAGCTCCAGGCAAATGCCGGCATAATTCCTTTGAGATGTCACGGCCGATTTCCTTCCCCAGCATTACCTAAAACTACGAGCATAAATTCCATCTGTAATAACCATGCTGTTAAAGGGACGTTAAATCCTATCTTCCTTTGGGTGTGGTAAATGACTGAACATATGTGGAATGGATACAACGAAGGTCGCATTGTGGTGTATGTTCAGTTTCCATTTGCATGTTCCTCAAACAACAGCAGAAAAAAACTGTCGCATTGATAAGTGGATCATTAATATTCATATATGTCTCTTGTGAGACACGTGTACCAACATTCGCAGTAAAATGATTTCCAATCCATGGTGTACAGCAATCAATGAGAATAAATATACCTTCAAACCGTCTTGATTGCAAATTATTTTATTAATTAATGACGTGTTTCACCGTTTAGCAGGGCATCTTGAAATTATCTGCGTGACAGAATTTACACAAAATTAGAAGGCGGAATTACAAACGGATGTAATGGTGCATGTGCTTATTTTGTGTTAAGAAGATATTATAAATGGTAAACAAAGCTTACAATACGCTCTCGGTGGTGTGACTCCGTAAGTTGTTATTGCGGTGTTTCTCTTTTTTGAAATTTTTGGATTTCCTTGTCGACCTACAAATGATCGGGTAACAATGAATTACAGTTGGAACGTACTCGGCAAAGATGTGAGAAACATAAAACCGATTTTTAATATTACCTTTGTAGAAGCAGTGGTCTCTGGTGATACAAGATAAGCCCATGTTTAGATTAAAATATGTATTCAGATAGATTTCATTCGTCCCGTCTTATGTATCGGCTTCCTATGTCACTCCCTACCCAAATTCCCTTAGTTAGTCTGTACAAGTCGGCGGAGCAGCACACAACGCCCGCCCACCGCCCGTGAATGCAATTGTAAACATGGGCTTATCTTGTATCACCGGAGACCACCGCTTCTATTAAGGTAATCTTAAAAATCGGTTTCTATGTTTCTCACATCTTTATCGAGTATGTTCCAACTGTAATTCATCGTTATCCGATCATTTGTAGGGCGACAAGGAAATCCAAAAATTTCAAAAAATTGATACATAGTAATAACAACTTACGGTGTCACACCACGGAGAGCGCATTGTAAGCTTTGTTTACCATTTATACTGTCTTCTTAACACGAAATAAGCCCATGTACCATTATACCCGTTTGTAATTCCGCCTTGTAATTTTGTATAATTTCTGTCACGCAGATAATCTGAAGATGCTCTGCTAAACGGCGAAACGCGTCATTAATTAATAAAATAATTTACAATCAAGACGGTTTGAAGGAACAGTCACAATATTTCAATCTGAATGACGAGGGATGAAATGAGGAAAACAAATCATTTCCTGGCTGCAACATATAAATTTATTAAATACTTACAACAGTTAAATATATAAGTGGTTGTAAAGGGTCTCAGCTCCTGTGTCGTGGTGTAAGAGTGATGTTATGGGAGGTCCATCAATTTCTGGATGGAGTATGTTCCAACTGTAATTCATTGTTACCCGATCATTTTTAGGGCGACAATGAAATCCGAAAATTCAAAATTCTGTCACGCAGATAATCTGAAGATGCCTTGCTAAAGGGCGAAACGCGTCTTTAATTAATAAAATAATTTGCAATGAAGACGGTTTGAAGGAACATTCTCAATGTTTCAGTCTGAATGACGATGGATGAAATGAGGAAAACAAATCATTTCCCGGCTGCAACGTATAAATTTATTAAATAGTTACAACAGTTAAATATATAGGTGGTTTTAAAGGGTCTCAGCTCCTGTGTTGTGGTGTAAGAGTGATGTTAGTGATGTTATGGGAGGTCCAGCAATTTCTGGATGGAGTATGTTCCAACTGTAATTCATTGTTACCCGATCATTTGTACCGAAGCAAGGAAATCCAAAAATTCCAAATTCTGTCACGCAGATAATCTGAAGATGCCCTGCTAAAGGGCGAAACGCGTCATTAATTAATAAAATAATTTGCAATCAAGACGGTTTGAAGGAACATTTGCAATATTTCAATCTGAATAACGAGGGATGAAATGAGGAAAACAAATCATTTTCTGGCTGCAACGTATAAATTTATTAAATAGTTACAACAGTTAAATATATAGGTGGTTTTAAACGGCCTCAGCTCCTATGGCGTGGTGTAAGAGTGATGTTATGGGAGGTCCAGCAATTTCTGGATGGTACGTTCATTTGCCTAGTGGTGGTGGCCATGCCCGCCATGTCCATGTCCGTGGGCTGCATCATGTGCGTTGACATGGGCGTCTCGAGCGTGCGTCGCAGCCACGGCAGCGAAGTGGGCGGACTTGTGTGCGGCCACCTCCGGGGTGTCCTCGACGTAGCCTCCGTGGCCCACAGTGATGTGCGCAGGTCCGTAAACAGCGTAGCCGCCGCCGTCGCCACCGCCGCCGTGGCCGCCGCCGCTGAAGCCGCCGTGTCCGCCGCTGAAGCCGCCACCGCCGAATCCACCGTGGCCACCAAAGCCACCACCACCACCTCCACCTAGGTGCCCGGCCCTCGCTGTAGCAACAGCTACGGCACCGACGAGGACCACCTGAAACAAGTAATCGCATGTGAGGCATTAGAAGATTTGCGATTGGATAGAGGATTTCCTGTCACAGAGGACACAGGTCATAGTAATCAATGGTAAGACGTCGACTAAAACAGAGGTGATATCGGGCGTTCCACAGGGTAGTGTTATTGGTCCTCTGCTATTCCTTATTTACATAAACGATTTAGGGGAAAATCTAAGTAGCTCTCTTAGGTTGTATGCAGATGACGCCGTCATTTACCGTCTACTAAAATCATCTGAAGATTAAGACTAACTGCAGAACGATCTGAATAAGATATCAGTACGGTGTCAATATTGGCAATTGACTCTAAATAATAAGAAGTGTGAAGTCGTCCACATGAGTACGAAAAGAAATCCGTTAAACTTTGTTTACAACATAAATCAATCAAATGTGAAGGCCGTAAACCCCACAAAATACCTAGGAATTACTATAACTTCAGACTTAAATTGGAAAAAAAAACCACGTAGATAATATCGTGGGAAAGGCGAACCAGAGACTGCGTTTTATCGGCAGAATCCTTAAACGATGCAACAGAACTACAAAAGAAACTGCATACACTACGCTTGTCCGTCCATTTTTGGAGTATTGCTGCCCAGTGTGGGATCCGTATCAGGTGGGTTTGATGGAGGACATCTAAAGAGTCCAAAGAAGGGCAGCTCGTTTGGTATTGTCACGATACAGGGGAGACAGCTTTACGGAAATGATACAGGACCAGGGATGGGAATCATTGCAATAACAGCGCTTATCACTGCGAAGTGGGCTACTTGCGAAACTCTAATCGCCAACATTCTCCTCCGAATCCGAAAATATATTGTTGACTCCCACTTACATAGGTAGAAATGATCATCAGAATAAAATACGAGAAATCAGAGCTCGAACAGAGAGATTCAGGTGTTCTTTCTTCCCGCGCGCTACTCGAGAATGGAATAGGAGATAAATAGTATAATTGTGGTTCGATGAACCCTCTGACAGGCACTTAAATGTGATTTGCAGAGTATCCCATGTAGATGTAGATGTAGATGTAGAGCAGAGTTTAATATTGTGATGTAATTTTATAACGGATATTGCAAGACCATTTTTACACTGAACAGCGAGGTTTCTGAAACTAAGTAACAATTATAATTTTTTTCTTATCAGTGAGGCATCCGATAATGACATAAATCTGCTCGCTGCTCACTGATTATATACACCACATAACCCATCTGAATATGTATGTTACAATCAATAAATCCATATTTCGATTGATGAAAGCACTTCAGTATATTACCCTATGCCTTCACGGACGATGGGTCAATAAAACTTTATACGATAGTTTACCTCATATTGGACAACCTTGTTTGCTAATTAAATGAGTCTGTTATGAATAAGTAAAATATTATGTAATAAAAGAATCTACGAAAACTGAAGTCAGTCGGCCAGACTAAAGTACATGGCGGATTTCCTTTTAAACGAAAGGCATTCATCCACAGATTTGTCATCAAGTATCGGAATTTACTTAGCTCTCGCCTTCCTTTTTGCTATACTCAAACGCGATTTCCTTGTGTATATTTATTATGGGGATGATGTCCTTGTTGTAAACTAAAGTCAGTCGCTCAGGCCGTTGGATCCGAACGATTTCCTTCATCTTTGCTTTAAACGAAAGGTATTCGTTAAGTCTCTCTATCCTTTAGTTTTACTCAAACACCGTATCCTTCTGTCTTTGCAATTAATATTTTAATCGGTTTGTTTTACGATATCTTCGGTTCTAATTAATGTACGCAGTTCTTTTTTACCTAGCAACACTCAGCAGATCAAGCTCATTCATTCGCTATTTTAAACACTCGCATTTATTGATTCTGAAGGAAACTATGCCTGAACATTCAAATTTGCTTCCATTTTATACAAGTATTCTCACGGATCCTGTAATAGTTACTTAACTTTCACACTGAATGAATGGACAATTTTGAAAAGTAATGTGTATTCCACTGACGATGAAGTAGAAAAACAACTCATTCGACTGACTAAGAAACAATCTTCCTTTAAGTGTATAACTGTAACCAAAATGCACCTACCGAATCAAATATCACCTAGATATAAACCTAAAACAAATTCCTCCGTAAACGCAAAAAAATAACAGATTTTGTTTTTTTGAATTAGCGTAATTATTGTGTTGATAAAGCATTTTATACCATAAATCCAATATAACTAGATTCCATTTTTGTGTGCCAGCCCACCACAGAATTATAATGAAATAACAGGTTTTCGCTTGGTAGGCGATGTGAGATGTTTCGGATTTTATTGTTGTGACTTGTACCGGCAAGACCTTTAAATGTTTTTAAGCAGAGCACATAGGTCATCATGACTTGCAATTCTGCACTGATGATGTCCCACCATAGGGACGAAAGGCGATGTGAGATGTTTCTTTTGAAGTTAAATAAAAGAAACATCTCACATCGCCTACCAAGCGAAAACCTGTTATTTCATAAATCCAATATCCCTCCCTGAAATACCGCTTACTTTTTCTTGGCAGAGATTTCTGAGGAGTTGACTATGGGTGCAAGCATAATTAGCATCGCATAATTTCAATGTGCAACAGAATATTGCATTGACCTATTAATATTACATCATTCATTTATGAACAAGTTTATTTTCAAAAATTTCTTGATACTGAAATTCTTATCAGTTGACTTTTTATATTTCAAACTGTATTCAATCTTTGATAATTGTTAAAATGTGCTAATATATTCCTCTATGAGAAATTTCCAAAATGAAATTTACTGTATCCAAGGATGGAGTTAGCTTCTAACTGGATAAGAATGGAAGATATCTTAAACTAATTTTCTGGAAGTAACATAATGGTCATTAATATAGAAGTGAATTGCAGATGGAGCAACCATTTGTCTTACACTGTATCTTATAAAAGCCTGATATATGGAAATGTTGTACAGTATGTCCTCATTAAGAAATTGAACATCTTGGAACGGGACCACTGTTTATGGATTGTTTGAAGGTTGTAGTTTTAGTAGATTAACGGTTTGCAACTTTGAAAATGTTCAGTATTAAGTGTTAGAATAGATGTCAGTGGCTCAACTATAAATTTGCTAATCTGTTATTGTACGTAGCTCTGTAGGAACTTTTTCCAGTTTAGGAATATAATAAATCAAGTTATGTAATGTTATATCCTGCACAGTACCTTTCGTTATTGTCTGCGAACACTCTATTTGCTGCGATTGTCTGGTTAATTGGTTTCTGTTGCCTGTAAACACGTGGCACACCAGTGCTCTTGGAAGAGACTTGTGGTGTTGACGTGGCTCTGTTGTTACTCCCGCGTAGTGATTTGCGAAGATAGAAAAAATGAGCACTGATTAAGTATTTCGTAAAGAAAGGGATGAAAGCAAAGGAGATTCATGCCGATTTCCAGAATAATACACTGAGAGACTCTGCTTCTTCATATGCAACTGTTGCCCAATGCAGTGGCGGACTAAAAGGGGGGGGGGGGGGGGGGGACCGCTCTGGGCCTCTGATGTTGGGGGCTCCAAATACCTGTTTTATTTTTAATTTTTTGTTAATTTATTTATTTATTTTTGAGCACCCTTGACATCTTATTCTGGGGCTGGGGCTGGGGCTGGGGCTGGGGCCTACAAATATCGAAAGCTATATACAGGGTGTTTCACTAAGTGTGTTTGCCTCTGTAACTTATAAAATAATAGGTGACGGGAAATTTTAATGCGGTAGTTCAACACAAGAAATGTTACACTTTCTGCGGAGCTATGAAAATAGTTTATTGTATCATTTTCCAAAGAGTTACAGCACAAAGATATAATTTTTTAAATGGAACAATACTTTATTCTATCGTGAATTGGATTCATTGAAACCAGCTGCTTCCAAATCAATTTAAACTGCATTCCTATCACTGTTAGTTTGGGAGCTACAACCCTTCAAAGTTCCGGGGGCGGAGGCTACGACAGCGTATCTGACTGGCTGGTGTTCATGAGACAGTGGGCCGTGCCCCAGGGGATAGCCACTCGGCCAGTCAGTTACGCTATCGCAGCCTTCACCCCCGGAACTTTGAAGGGTTGTAGCTCCCAAACTAACAGTGATAGGAATGTAGTTTAAATTGATTTGGACGCAGCTGGTTTAAACAAATCCAATACACGATATAAAAAGCTATTGTTCCATTTAAAAAAATTATATCTTTGTGGTGTAACTCTTTGGAAAATGATACAATAAACTATGTTCATAGCTCCGCAGAAAGTGTAACATTTCTTGTGTTGACCTACCGCATTAAAATTTCCCGTCACCTATTATTTTATAAGTTACAGAGGCAAACACACTTAGTGAAACACCCTGTATATACTGTCCTGTCAGTCTGTCCTGAGGGGCCTCCATATCTGAAAATTTACTATTTTTATAGTAATACTTGTATTTCCAAGTGTACGGGTGGGCCTCATTTTGTTTTGTCGCCGGCCCGTACCTCCAACAGCCTCAGGTCGCCACAGGCCAAATGGACAAATTAATTTAAATTTGGTCAGGAGAGCTTAAATGATGAACTGTGCAGTGCTCGGTTAATATGTGAAATCATTGAAAAAGTTCACAAAATGGTCAGGAAGGATCGCCGATTGAAAGTGCGTAAAATTTCTGCAAGATGGGTACCGCGACTCTTGGCGCTGGATGAAAAACGCATGATTATGGACATATCAGAACAATGTCTGGCCCATTTTAGGGGAAACTATCACAATTTTTAACGCCGGTTTGTGACCACAGATGAATCTTCGAAGGAAGGACGGAAGCTTGGAATTCAACGTCCCGTCGACAGCGTGGTCATTAGAGACGGAGCTTACGCTTGGAGTATTTGGGTAAGGATGTGGAAGGAAATCGTCCGTGCCCTTTGAAAGGAACCATCCCTGCATTTCCCTGGAGTGATTTAGGGAAATCACGGAAAACTAAATCTGGATGGTCGGAGGTGGGTTTGAACCACCATCCTTCCGAATGCGAGTCCAGTGTGTTACCACTGCGCCACCTCGCTCGGTAGATGAAACTTGAGTACACTGCTATATCCCAGGAAAAAAAAAAAAAAGAAAAACAACAAGCTAAGCAGTGGAAACATGCCGATTCTCTGCCATCAAAGAAAGAGAAGACATTCTTTCGGTTGGAAAACTCATGGCATCAGTGTTCTTGGATGTGAAGGGGTATATTACCACCTAACTGGCAAATAATTACTGCAGAATGCCAGGCTAACATCCTGGACAAATTGCAACAAAAGACACGTGAAACAGTCCAGGTCTAGCAAGGAGGAAAATCTTCTTATTTTGATATGATGATGATCATGTTTCCCTATGTAGGTAAAGCACGCCACGCCCTATGTAAGTAATGCACGCCTGCACAAATGTGCCGTTGTCATGGCAAAATTGGACTAAATAAGGTATGTAGTGTTACCACACTCGAGTTATTCACCTGATATAGCTGCGTCAGACTTCCGCCTGTTTTCAAAATTGAAATTTTGTCTTGGTAGACGAATATTCACTTCAAAGATCTGATTGCCGAAGTTGGCAACTATGTTGCAGGCCGGGAGGAATCTGATTTTCGAGGTGGGATCAAAGCACTGGAATACTGTGGGACTAACTTTATTAATCTATAAGGAGACTACGTACAAAAATTAAAACTAGTTTCAGCGATGTAAGTACTTATTTCTACTCCGTTCCGAGAACTTTTCACACCATCCTCCTATCCTCCTATGGAAGATCAGCAGCCGAAGTAATTTGTGATTCAATTAAATAGTGTGTATTCAACTTTGGTTATGCTACATTAACGTCATAAAGAAACACTCCCTTATCTTTTGTTTATTAATCTACTCACAGAGTAAGGTTGTTTTATGTAGTTTTGACTGTTTCTCAATAGGTCATACGAATAATCGGTGCTTCTGCTAGGGCTTAAAGCTACAGTTCACAACCGAAACCCTTAATTACAGATCATCCATAGACAATTTTGAGGTTCTTATTCGCTCTTTGATGATTAGGAAGCAGTGGATTAATCATAAGTGACGACTGATTTCACAACATTTGTTTACCAAATCCCCAGTGTGAGTGCAACGTCACCATTGGAGAAACAAGTGGTGGCTAATACTCACCAGTAGGAGCTTCATGTCAGGAGGGTTGTTGCAGCCGCTAAGCACTGTGAGAAGGAGGCGCAGCTCACCAGCTTTTATACTGAGCGTGAAAGATGGGAAAGGGGCCGGTCAACGGCGCGCGGCCTTCCTGTTCTATTCGCTCCACTGTCTGGGCAGCCACGCTCGATCACGTCAGAAGCCTGAAAACACCCATTCCTCCGCGGCGCAAATGTGCTAACTTACTGCCAATCAAATACGACTTTTATGGTAATGATATAAAATTTACGATTTATCCTAGAAGATAGATTACGTAAAGGCAAACCTACATTTCTAGCTCTTGTAGATTTGGAGAAGGCTTTTGACATTGTTGATTGGAATAAACTCTTTCAAGTTCTGAAGCAAGCAGGAGTAAAATATAGGGAGCGTAAGGTTATTTACAACTTGTACAAAACCAGACAGCGGTTGTCAGAGTTGAAGGGCATGAAAGAGATGCAGTGGTTGGAAAGGGAGTAAGACAGGGTTGTAGCCTTTCTCCAATGTTATTCAATTTGTACATTGAACAAGCTATAAAGGAAAGCAAGGAGAAATTTGGAGAAGGAATTAAAGTTCATGGGGAAGAATTAGAAACATTGCGTTTTGCCAAGTACATAGTAATTCTGTCAGATATAGCAAAGGACCTGGAAGAGCAATTGAACGGAATGGACAATGTGCTGAAAGGTGCGTATAAGATGCAGATTAACAACAGAAAAACTAGGGTAATAGAGAGCAGTCTAAGAAAATCAGATGATGCGGAAGGAATTAGATTAGGTAACGAAGCAATAAAGGAGGTAGATGAGTTTTGTTATTTGGGCAGTAAAATAACAAATGATGGTCGCAGTACAGAGGATATAAAATGCAGAATGGCAATGGGTAGAAAAGCGTTCTTGAAAAAGAGAAATTTGTTAATATCGAATATTGATTTAAGCCTAAGGAAGTCCTTTCTGAAGGCATTTGTATGGAGTGTTGCCTTGTATGGGTGTGAAACATGGACGATAAACAGTGCAGACAGGAAGAGGATTGAGGCTTTTGAAATGTGGTACTACAGAAGAATGCTGAAGATTAGGTGGGTGGATCGCGTAACTAATGAGGAGGTACTGAACAGATTTGGGGAGAAAATAAATTTCTGGCATACCTTGACTAAAGGAAGGGATAGATTGGTAGGACACAGTCTTAGACATCAAGGAATTGTGAATTTAGTGTTGGAGGGAAGTGTATGGGCTAAAACTGCAGAGGAAGACCAAGAGATGGATACAGTAAGCAGATTCAGGCAGATGTAGGTTGCCGTTGTTATGTGGAGATGAAGATGCTTGCTCAGCATAGGGTATTGTGGAGAGTTGCATCAAACCAGCCTCCGGATTGAAGACCACAACAACAACAACAACAACATAAAATTTAAATGATAATCTCTACTTTGTCCAGTGGGATGGTGTTGTTAAAAGACCGCTTCGGTATGAGAATTTGTCAGTTATGATCTTCTGCTTCAGTGACGTCACCGAAAGATGGTGCGCACACCACACGTCCAAATGCCGTGAAATTTTTACAACTATACCCCTTTGAAAACACTAGAAATTTTCATCAACGGTATATGGAAAGAAAGAGTTTAAGTTCATATATGTAAGTTACATCGTTTAGTTATATTTAAGAAAAACTATTTTTTCTCACATTTTTCAGTTCGAAAAATAAATGTGAGTGTGGTGATTTCACCGCATTTCTGTCAGCAAGACTGCAAGGAATCCGTAAACAATGAACAGTACTCTCCAGATGCAGGGGAATGTCGGGTAAGATAGCGACATTGAGGTATGTCATATTTTTTCTTACCCTTACCTTAAAATCAGATACTTGCCCTACAGGTAGTGTAAGATGACGAAATGAACATTTTATTTATAAAACAAAGTCATTTACTGTTGCTCATAAACTTTTCAAAATAGACACAAAAATAATAATGAAATAAATCGCAATTTGCGATCACTTATGGCTCATTGTACTAGGTTTAGGTGAAATAACACTGTGTGGCGAAGAAAAATTTGTGCCCGGCCGGGATTCGGACCCGGGATCTCCTGCTTACTAGAAAGACGCGTTGACCACTCCGCCACCGAGGACAAAGTGACCAACCCGACTGCAGAGGAATCTTCCCTGCACTCTGGGCTCCTGACGACAATTAATTGTGTCTCGATACCTCATTGTCTGTTCAAATGTTTGTAGAGTCTATGGGACTTAACTACGGGGCCATCAGTCCCTAAAGTTACAAACTACTTATGAACTACTTACGAACTAGGACGGCACAAATATCCACGCCCGAGGGGGGATTCGAACCCAGACCGCGACTGGAGCGCCTCAGTCCCCTCGGCCACCGCGACCGGCCATTGTCTGTTCTGCCTGATGCGCGAATACAGTATGCCGGCCGCGGTGGCCGAGGGGACTAAGGCGCTCCAGTCACGGTCTGCACGGCCACTACGGTCGGGGGTTCAAATCCCCCCTCGGGCATGCATATTTGAACATTTGATTTGAATACAGTATTGTGGCTGCGAGCATGACAGAATAAATAGGCTGTGGTATAGGAACGAGACAGCGTGGCGAATGGAGATTTGTGTGTGGCGGGAGACGTGCAGGGAAGAGTCCTCTGCAGTCGGGTTGGTCACTGTCTCCCCGGTGGCGATGTCGTCAACGCGTCTGCCTAGTAAGCAGGAGATCTCGCGTTCGAATCCCGGTCAGGCACAAACTATCATTCGCCACACATTGGTATTTCATCCAAACCTAATACAGTGAAGCCATAAGTGATCACAAATTGCGATTTATTTCATTAAAAATGAACGCTGTAACATCGTCAAAAATATGTAATTACAAATATAATAATTCTCCTTCGCATACTAGTAATTTAAGCATGTACACTGAGCAACTGAGCAGAGCCTACTTCATCATCATGGGTTTTTTCCCTTACATAGTAACCTAAAGTAGCTGCAGGAAAGTTGAAATTTCACAGCCGGCCGCGGTGGCCGAGGGTACTAAGGCGCTCCAGTCACGGTCTGCACGGCCACTACGGTCGGGGGTTCAAATCCCCCCTCGGGCATGCATATTTGAACATTTGATTTGAATACAGTATTGTGGCTGCGAGCATGACAGAATAAATAGGCTGTGGTATAGGAACGAGACAGCGTGGCGAATGGAGATTTGTGTGTGGCGGGAGACGTGCAGGGAAGAGTCCTCTGCAGTCGGGTTGGTCACTGTCTCCCCGGTGGCGATGTCGTCAACGCGTCTGCCTAGTAAGCAGGAGATCTCGCGTTCGAATCCCGGTCAGGCACAAACTATCATTCGCCACACATTGGTATTTCATCCAAACCTAATACAGTGAAGCCATAAGTGATCACAAATTGCGATTTATTTCATTAAAAATGAACGCTGTAACATCGTCAAAAATATGTAATTACAAATATAATAATTCTCCTTCGCATACTAGTAATTTAAGCATGTACACTGAGCAACTGAGCAGAGCCTACTTCATCATCATGGGTTTTTTCCCTTACATAGTAACCTAAAGTAGCTGCAGGAAAGTTGAAATTTCACAGCCGGCCGCGGTGGCCGAGGGTACTAAGGCGCTCCAGTCACGGTCTGCACGGCCACTACAGTCAGGGGTTCGAATCCCCCCTCGGGCATGGATATTTGTGCCGTCCTAGTTCGTAAGTAGTTCATAAGTAGTTTGTAAGTTTAGGGACTGATGACCTCGTAGTTAAATCCCATAAACTATACAAACAAACAAAATTCAAAGGCTTTAACAGGCTTTCCATTTCTTACACGCTGCATTGCCTCTTTCAAAGATTCCTTGCTTCATTTCTGTCACCCTCTACCCCTTATGAAATGCGTAATTCGTCATCATAACCGCAATCAACATTTTGGACACAGCCTTTTTCATGCACACAGTCTTACACAATAAATTAATTACACCGTTATTAAAACATCAGTAAGTCCACAAGATTTAACGAGAATCAACTCATATCCATTGATGCAAATACATTACTTACATGAAACTTATTTAAACCGAAGGAAAAATTGTGACAAAAAAAGCAACCATTTCCGAACCTCTGTTGTCAACAAAATATATGACTAGCAGGTTCTATTTCAACTGTCGTGCCTGCAGAGAGCGATAAGGAAGCAATATCATAGTGCACGTAGCACAAGCTATTTAGTTATCAGAGAAATTCAATCTTCATCTTAGACTCCTCATCAACTTACCCGAACTTTCCCTACGTAGTTATGCTTAATGTTGTTGCTAGCCAGCAATCAGGAAAATTCTAGAAATGGAAATGTACAATGTTAGAACCACTTGACCACAAATAACATATTGACCAGAACACAGATTGAATTTCTGAAAGTTTCTTATATCGAGAAGGCTATTTACACCAACATTGAGAATGTGCTTCATTTATTAGATAATAAATTACAAGCAGCAGGTATTTTGTAGGATTTCTCAATTTGATCCTGTACACCACACATTGTTTTGAGTAAATTAGTGTGTCAAGGGCAGTGCTGCTAAATAATTCAAGTCTTACCTTGCTAACAAGAAACAAAGACGTAAGTGCAAGGGACTAGTGAATTAAACCATCAGTCATCATCATATTGGAAGGGAATTACATATGGTGTCCCCCAAGGGTCCACCTTACGGACATTGCTTTATCTTGTGTACATTAATGACCTCTCCTATGTTACATTCCTACAATCAGCGTTCGTGTCGTATGCAGATTATATAAGTATTGCCATTAATAGCATGTCGAGCATAGTTCTAGACAGGTCTGCTAATGATATTTTCATGAACATTTATAAATGGTTTAGAGCCAACTCATTGACATTATTCTTTGAAAACACTCACTACATACATTTCACAACATATTAGAAGTTTCCATCCAGCGTATGCATAAAGTAGGAATAAGAGCAGATAAAGGAGTTTGACAGTATTAAATTCCAGAGATTACAAATCGATAATGAATTTAGTTGGGACGAGCACACTGCAGAAATGCGGAAACGAGTTGAATAAATATTTGCAATTCGACTGTTGTCAGACGTAGGCGACATACAAATATGAAAGCTTGGATACTTTGCTTACTTTCATTCCATAATGCCATATGGTATAATATTTTGGGATAACACTTCAAATCCAGACGAAGTTTCCAGAGTACAAAAGCGTGTAATTTCTATCAATTGTAGAGTACGTTCATGGACATCTTCAAAAACTAGGTATACCAACTACTGCTTCTCAGTATATTTATTCCTCAATGAAATTTGTTGTAAAAAAATACATCCCTTTTTCGAACATAGAGCTCAGTTATAGCATACAATAATTATGTACAAAATGATGTACACAAGAACTTAAAAGCAATTACTTTAGATCAAAAAAGTGTCCACTACTGAGGAACAAACATTTTCAATACTTTACCAGTAACCATAAAATGTAAGGCTACAAATAAAGATCAGTTTACTAGTGGCCAACTCCTGCTTCTCCATTTACTAATTTTTTAATGGAACCAAGTGATGTATATATTTATACTATTAACAATATTATAGCAGACTTGTAATATGTATTGACATATCTCACATGCACGAGTATCTCCTCAATATGGATCTATAGAAAGAACGACAAATCTAATCTAATATAATCGAATCTAGTCGCACTAAATCAATTCATTGCGATTTCCTTCCGTCACTTGGTCACTAATTGCATGCATGTCGACGTGATTTTAACGGCACGTCGAATTAGGAACTGTATTTTTACCAATACCTTCAAATGATATGACATAAAAACTTCAATTCATTTTGGAATGAATCTTTATCCTAATAATTATTGTGACCTCCGAGTAACGAAAACATGAAGTATGTGGAGTACAAAGTAAAAAACAAAAAATACATATTATGAAGTACTCAACTACATGTACTTTTAAATTTAGCACACTGTATCTATAATACTTAAAAGTTAAGTACATACTTTATTCGTTTAATTATTAACTTGCAAAAAGGGAAAACAGGAGTTTTTCCCAGTTAGTTCTCTGTTTATTTAAGAAACATGTATTTAAACATAATTTTTTCTCCTAATAATTGAAGAACTTTTGACGTACTTCGGGTATTTTGTCCTTGCTGAACAATGTGTATTACTATTCATGCCAAATTTTGCTTTCGCTCAATGAATATTGAGCAACGCAGGAGTGGCCATGCGCTCTAAGACACCTTGCTGCTGAGTTCGTATCTGCTCCCCGTCGGAGGTTCGAGTCGTGTCGCAGGTACATATATATATATATGTGTGTGTGTGTGTCTGTCTGTCTGTGTGTGAGTTTGTATGTGTGTGTGTGTGTGTGTGTAAGATAATTTAAGTAGTTTGTAATTCTAGCTTACTAAACGTTTAAACATTTTAATGGATAGTGGATCTGACAGTGAAATAAAATTATACAAAACCTTTCATAACTGGAAAACAGATATACGGCATTTTTACAATGAGCTTAGAGTCTGTCACTTTTCATTTGCGTTTAGAATCTCAAATGGGTGTATATACTGTCTGTGATACAGCCACAATAGTCTCTGGCATAGGTAGTGTGTGTGTGTGTGTGTGTGTGTGTGTGTGTGTGTGTGTGATCTTGTCCATTTGCTTAAAACTTATTGTACTTGCAACATGAAGGTGTTTCTTCGGCCAGAGGCCATGCTGTCATTGCTCATCGGTGGATATTCTGTGTAATAGTATGGTTCAAACTGCTTTTCTCAACGTACTCGCATTTTTGCTGTTTCTTAATGGTAGCGAGTGTGGTGTTTTCTATTTGAGATTTTCTGAGTGTTGTCTACTAACTGATTTGTCATCTAGTAGTTTTCGTCCTGTCACGTCTATGCAGAGTTTGGTCATTCTTGTCCTCACTCTAAACTGCACGTGTCCTATACGTTTAACGTTTTTGTTTCAGTTTCACCGTATGGTTTCCAAGGAATGACGATTTATCATAGAGTGACCTCACAGTCTGTCCATTAAGTATCAGTATGTTCTCAATTATATCGTTAGATTAGTTTGTTGGTCAAATACGACCTAAATGAATGCTTATATGCTCAGCAACTACTTTCAAAAATGACGACTTGGGAATAAATACGTACCAACTACTTTGGTAAAATTTTCACTTGAATAAATCCGAATATTGTTTCGCAAGAATAAAGAGACTTATACAAACAAATCGCCGTAAAATCATTTACGTGGCTCATGAATATATACAAAATAATTATACAGGACGAGTCAAAAGTCCTTGGACACCTTCGTGAGTTGGAAGAGTAAAGGGAAAATTGAAAAATAATGACGGGAACAGAGGTTTCATCTGGGTCGCAGCTTTTGGAGTGAATGTCATGCATGGCCACCATCTTGAAATCCGCCATTTTGGATTCAACAAATTTTTTGTAAAAGGGGAGGTTGTGTATGACACGTCAAATAACACTCGCTTGAGCTCTAATCACGGATGCTCTCAGCGTACACTATCTACTTAAAGTGTCCCCATAGATAAAAATCAAAGGGCGTTAAGTCAGCGGATCTGGGCGACCAATCTACTTCCCTGGTAGTTGTTCGTACAACGATTCATGGACACCAATACCATAGTTTGGAGGGGCTCCATCGTGCTGAAAATAAGATGTGAAAATGCTGCTATCGTTCGGTGTGGAAGGGAACACAAGGTCCTGCAGCAGCATCAGATTCTGTGGTGCAGTTAAGATGCTGTAAATGAAAAATAGCTCAATGATTCAGGTGTCCCATATGCCATACTACACCATCACCTTCGCTGGACTATGTTCTCCAATTGGGGCAAGTCAGTTCGGATTTGTGTCACTCCAGTATCGACAATTATGTCGATTAACCTCCGCGTTCAAAGTGAAATACGCCTCGTCGCTGAACAGTATGCCCTTGGCAATCGAAGGATCCAGTTCGTGTTGTTCAGTAGCCCACAGTCAAAGCTCCAACCGTCTAACAGAGTCATCCTCTTTAAGTTTATGTTGCATCTGCAGTTTGTAACGAAGCCAGTTACTGGTGTGCAATATCCGGTCAACGGAGGTTTGCCTTATTCCACATGCTAGGGCCATACGACGGGTACTTCGTTTAGGACTTTTTACAAACGACGCAACAACCGCAGTTGTAGTTTTCTCCTTGATTGCAGTACTTGTTCCTCTGTTCAAGTGTGAGACCCATTTTAGATCACCTGGTATAAAGAGTGACATGAGTTAGTATGAAGGTAACTTCGAACATTAATAACTTCTAAACTATACAAGATTGACAAAAACAAATTACACCACTAAATTTCTGAGCTCAAGCGAGTGTTATTTGATGTGACATAGACCCCCTCCCTTTGAAAAAAAAATGACTTGAATCCAAAATGGCGGGTTTCAAGATGACGACCACAAATGACATTCACTCCAAAAGTTGAGACCGCACGTCAAACCTCTGTTCCCATAATCACTTTTCAATTTTCCCTTTCCCTGTATTAACAAATATACTTTATTAAAGTATCAGTGTTTACATACACGAAATTCGAACATCTTAAGCGTACGTCGCAAGATCAGTACGCCGAATGGAAGAAAATATGGCTTTCCTCTGCATCAAATATATCATTATAAATAAGGCAATTGGCAATCTAAAACTTAAATGCTAATTTGTATGAAGTTCTGTGCAACAACAGAATTATCAAGGCTGCCTCAAGACGATGGCCAGTACCTTCCTTCTATAGTATCTCTGACCTAGCAGGAATGAATGCATGCATAATATTCAGGGCTAGAACTGGGAAGAAGTTATTTATTCAACAGCTAGCAGATGAACTGTGCTCTGAGAATTTGAAGAATCACTTTCATCAAAAGACGACAGAAAATCACGGAAATAATGAAGATGAAGACGAAGCGCCACAGAAATTCTGTAAATGTGAAAAACTATTTCCAAGTGCACTCTTTGGAAATAGATGGTTCGTGGAAACTGAATAAAAACGTAAATTATGTAAAACAATGAGGTACCTAAAATTACTGTAAACGTATAAAGTTCAGTTTTGATGCATTTAGAACAAAGAAAAACCTGTTACGTGCTTACACGTTTCGCTTCTGACCAGTTTCAAGTAAATTTATTATTTCAATAAATAATATGATTTGTAATCTGTCCTTATTACTCACAATTCTGTTTCTGTATAGGCATACGCATCTTGTGAACATTACAACATAATAAATGTATAAAATATGTAAGTAATAGTTCAGAACATTTTTGTTAAATTGTACGGGTCAAAATGACTCCTCTGGGCGTTCAAGGTGCAGAGAAAGTGTGGGCGTACGAGTGTTAGTCATTGTGGCAAAGAGAGATAGATGTGTTAAATTGTGATAGGCGAATGCACTTCGAACAAAGTCATTCATTGTGAGACGGACAAGCCAGAAAGAATGGGAGAGATTTTGCAACGTTTTCGTGATGTGAAGTTTATGACAGGCCTTGACCTTACAGCCAATTACTGGCAGATGGAACTTGAGAAAGAGTCATTATACCGCCTTACAGGCGGGTGCTATCAGTATCGGATAGTGCCTTTTAGTTTAAACATATCTGTGTCAGTATTTTTCAGGGCTCTATATAAAGTACTAGGACCGGCACTGAGTTCGAGACTAACGGTATACGTTGATGACTTATTATTGGCAAATGCCACTTGGCCAATGAATGACCATTGTGAATTTTTTTAAACAGCTTTTAGAACATTGCGCGCTGGTGGAATGACGCTAAAGCAAAAGAAATTCGAATTTGTAAAACAAGAACTAAACGTCCTAGGACATGTAATCACTACTAACTGTATCGCCGCAGATTCGCAAAAATTAGAGGCAATAAGAAACTCCCCTCCATCCAAATCTAGGAAATAATTAAAACTTTTACTTGGACGCACAGGATTCTATCGTAGAAATGCCACGGGGCCAGTATTTAATGATCAAAACCTCAAAATTTTAGTGGGTAAAAATGTTCCGTTTATATGGACTGACGAACGTCAGGCAGGGTTCGAGAAATTGACAGATGAATTATTACGAGCCTATATATTATTTAAATTACTGATGATAACATTATGAATACATTTTCGCAATAGCGAATGTCTCTTAGCGTAACTGTATAAGGTATGAATGTTCTACCAAATGGTGACATATGAAAATTTATGCTGGGCCGGGACTCGAACCCGTATTCCAGCTTTTCGCGAGCGGTCATCTTAACCACCAGGTTACCTGAACACGACTCCAGGACCGACCCAAATTTCCATACGCCACACTGACTTCACATATGAGTCAACAGCACTCATTCCTTAGCACTCACAGCTTAATCTCTATTCCCGCACCAGTGCTAAGGAATGAATGCAGTTGACTCATGTGAGATATGACATTTTGGGTCAGGAAGCGTAGTGGTTAAGGCGACCGCTCGCGCAAAGCGGGAAACGCGTGTTCGAGTCCCGGCCAGGCACAAATTTTCATGTGTTACCGTTTGGGAGAACATTCATACCTTATACAGTGACGCTAAGAGAAGTTCGCTATTGCAAAAAAGTATTCGTAATATATTATTTCATCCTGACTTACTCTTGTCTTTCCCCATGGTGACGGATTTGTCATATTATGAGTTAGGAAAGGAACTGTTCCAAGAAATTTGTGAAGGAGGGAATAAAGAGTACCGAATTGTAGCGTTGGCGAGTTGAACTTTCACGAAATGTGAGCGACACGACACGATTTCTGAGAAGGAGTGTGTGGGTTTAAGAAGCTCAGGAGTTTCCTAAGGGACCAGAAGGTGATTATACACAGGGACCACAAGGCGCTTACTAATCTAAAGGAATGTAAATTACTACACAAGAGACTGCTGCATTTGCAGCATTTGTCACGTCAAAGGTACCGATAATTGAGTAGCGGATTGCGTCGTCGTGGTTACCTGAGTATATTCAAAAATGATTAGAAGATGAGTGAGATGGAGTGTTTAATCTGCACAATTTTATAGAGATTGAAGGACATAAACTGATAGAGAACATCTGTAAGAATCTAGGTTGTCACCAGAGTGAGGAAAGTTGTTTGAAAATATGTCTACTAGGTATGATTAAAAGAGTCAGGAAGGAGAGAAATTAAGAAAATATTACAAGGTACTTAACCATATTTTGTACATACGTCAGGATACGAGTAGTGATATTTGGCGTGTGTGTTGGCCAACCAAATACATCACTAAGATTATACACTATTACCATTTTGACAACGGTCACTGTGAACCAAAGAAGTGCCCAGATAACATTTGAAATAATGCATTTTAATAACATCTTCAAACGCGTGACGTATCGACTGAAGACTTCCGAATTGTGTCACAAAGTAAATGTTTCTAACTGTATTAATTGTGGGCCAATGCAAACTATAAGACCTAACGACACATGCGACTTTTATGGCTCTATGTCAAAGTCGTCAAGAAATTTTTCCTATACTTCAGTAGTGCAGGAAGCTTTTTTCCACGTTCATTAAATTATACCCGGTCAGTAAAGCTACAGCCAAAGCTGTATATAGCAACCTGACTAACGCGTATTTTGTGCACATTGGTAAGCCCAAGGTGATGTTATCTGACAACGGAGCGCAATTTATTTCCAAGTTTTGGAATGAAGGCATGGCGAAAAATGAGGTTGGGGGTAATACATATTTCAGCTTACTGTCTGACGGAGGGATAGATGTGTGAGCTAGGCCGACTTCGTCGTACGTATTGTCACCAGAACTATAGGACGTGGGCCAATTGCGTAACTATTTTGACTCAAGAAAGTGGAAGTACTTCCTCCTGTAACGGCGACCAGCACCCTCCCCCTCCCCCTCCCCTTCCAAGCAAGACTTGCCGACAATCCTGGGGATCGCAACACACAGGTTGGAAAACACTGGCCTAGCTTATCCTAATTCTAGCAAGCTGTTAGGTATACAAAATATTGTTGACTTGAAGTTTTATCAGCCGAGAAATTATTCATGAGAAAATGGAAATTATTCTATTGGATGTAATTATTAGCAGCAAGTTTCAAAGATTTATTCTGAATTGCATAAGACTAATAAATTCTTAACAGTCTGTAAATATTATCAATAATATTCTTCGGGGTTTTTGGTCGCATTGTCAATATATAAAATTCTGACGTTTCGGCCACTGTTGCAAGTGGCTTTTCAGCAGTCAGCCAAACACCTTGACAAAGGCCACTTGCAAGAGTGGCCGAAACGTCGGAATTTTATTTATTGACAGTGCGGCCTAATACGGCGAAGAATTTTATTGACAGAGACAAAGATTGCGGGAGCCTTCGTTTACACCTAATCTGTAATTAATCAAGGCTTCAGCGTCTTAGTAAATGATAGATGCAGTTGATAAAAGACATAACAAATCGAAGCTCTTAATTGCGTTAATGAGTCACTCTAGAATATGTAAAGATAGTACTGTTAAATATTAGTGTAATGTTTTGTGAATCATCGTTGTGTATGACTTTAGACGATGTTTAAAGTCTCAGGTTAGTACATGCGCCTGATCATGGATAATGTATAGTCATTCACTGTGTTAAGAGGACTCCTTGAGAGCCGTGGCGGAGTGGCCGAGCACATTCAGACGCTATGCTCCGATGCGCGATGCCGTTCCCCGTCGGGGGTTAGAATCCTTCCTCGGGTATGGATGTTTTTGTTGTCTTTAATATAAGTTAATTTATAAGTGGCCGCAGCGGCCGAGCGGTCTGCGGCGTGTCAGTCACGGTCTGCACGGCCGCTGCGAATTCCCCCTCGGGTATGAATGTTGTGCCGTCTTTAGTATAACCTAGTTCGTAAGTAGTTTGTAAGACTGATGACCCCGTAGTTAAGTCCCATAAGCCAGACATTAGAAAATTTGAAACTTCCTTGCAGCTTAAAATTGCGTCCCGGAACCGGGACTCGAACCTGGGACCTTTGCCTTTCGCGGGCAAGCGCACTACCGACTGTGCTATCCCGAAACGACTGACGATGCCGCCTCACAACTTTACTTCTGCCAGTACCTCGCCTCCTACTTTCCAAACTTCACAGAAGCCCGCGAAAGGCAAAGGTCCCAGAGTCGAGTCCCGGTTCCGGCACGCAATTTTAATCTGCCAGGAAGTTTGATATCAGCTCACACTCCGCTGCAGAGTGAAAGTTTCATTCTGGATTAGAACATTTGATTCTTGTTTTGCATACACAGGAGTGATGGACGAATATATGTTGAGGAAACAGACGCTCTGTCAATGCCGTTACTCTAGCAGCTGTGACCAAGCGTGCCGCACAAGCAGTTGCAACAATATTGACGAGGTGGAGCCGCTGCCGATAGTTGTGATACCGCGGCGTCCTTTGTACTATCTTTTCTTCACACCTAATGATTACTTGTAAATATTTATATCTTTCGTTTCGAAGTTTGTCAATTCTTTCTCTTTCCTGGTATTGAATGGATAATCGCAACGAGAGGTGTCGTGCACTATTCACGATAAAAACTATGTAAAGAGTGTATACTGTTTGTAATGACTAATAATTTTGAATCACCTTTTTTTAATGTATTTGCTCTATGTATTTTGTAAATGCATTCATTGATGCTACGCGGTTATAAGGAATCTGTTGTTAATGAAACACGTAAAATATTGTGCCATTTTATAGATATGATTTTCTGTTTGACATTTTTTGTATGATGAGATGCTGCTGTCAGATTAATAGTGTCTCCACACAACAACAATAATAATAATTAATGATAAAGTCATGTGTAATTAACAAAAATTTAATGTAAAACCTAATGATGCCTATGAGTATCTGCATTTCCGCTTGTTACATATTTACTTACATATTTTGAGTTTATTTTGGCCCACTTTAGGTTACGGTAGTAAGAATAAAAGTGGGCCTTTGCGATCGTCTTTTGACAGCTCGAAATTTAAATGAAAATAACGGCTTAACTATTCATCAGACACGAAAATTGAATAACCGAATTTATAGAGGAGAAAATTCTCTACAAATTTGCTCTTTTTTGTTTTTCATATCTGGTAGCGTTTCAAAGATATTCGCAAAAATAACGGCGATTTTTGGATGTATGTCTGTCCGTCCGTCTGTCTGTCTGTCCGTAACGTGTTCCCTGTTTTTAAGACGAACTGTTCAACCGATCAGCACCAAATTTTACAGACATTATTGTAGGCCGACAGAGACCAGAACCTCCCTTTTTCAAATTTTTCGGACAAAAGATACGGTAGTAAAACCAAAATAAGCCGTTTTGTAATATAATTGTAATTTCAAACGAACCATTCATCTGACACGAAAATTGAATAACCTAATTGGTAGAGGAGAAAATTCTCTATAGCCGTAGCGCGTTCGCCGGGCGCCGTGGCTCAGCGCGCCCGGTCAGAGGGCTGAACGCCCTCTGCAATAAAAAAAAAAGCTGAGCCAAGAACACAACGAACAACTACGAACAAACATGATCAGCGTCCGCAACGAACAGAACTACCCATAGAGCAAAAAAAAAAAAAAAAAAAAAAATAGCGTAGTGGGCAAGGTGCTGGACTGTGACGCGAGAGGTCGGTGGTTCGAGACCCGCCACTACCTACATTTTTTCCTAAAAGTGTTTCAGACACTGTTATTAATTAATTAATTATTACCTAGATTATTATTTTCGTCCAAAATGTTTGCAAACCCTTATAAAACTACAAATCTAAAGTGGGCCGTAAAACACGTCAGTGCGATTTTTTTTTTTTTTTTTTTTTTTTTTTTTTTTTTTTTTTTTTTTTTTTTTTTGCCAGAAAATCCCCAAATAATGTGAAGCACGTGTAACACCGTAAATGAATGTGGATGTTCCTCTCCCACCTGTAATAATATTTTTCTTGTTTATTTAACATTTAATTTCTTTATATTTTTACCATATATTAATTTAGTGTGTGTAATGATATGTTTCTAATGTAATGTGTCATATTACCTCTGAGTTTGCCCAGGGAAAGTTATCTTTGGTAAATTGATTATTTAAAACAAAACCCAGTGTGATTGTTGCGTGGAGCGAGGGACTTAGATGCGGTAATGTGCTCTTGCGCGCGGTGCGCGAACATACGGGATCTGGCTAGAATAATATTGCTGCCCTCAGGGCGCGTTTCTGAAAGCGCTCACGCGATCTAGCCGCGCAAGTGTGATAGTGCCGAATGTAATCGCGCACGGTTAGATAGTTTGGAAAAATCCGACACGTTTATCGTGAGCGGGCGGAAGACGCTGCCAATTATCACCTGCTGTCTTCTCGAAAGAAGCCCTGGCCTTGGAGACTGCACAGCTGCAGCAGCCGACAATCAGCTATTGTCGCCGTTCTCAATAATCATCATGCACCGTAATCCTACAACTTCGTAAGAAGCGACGAAATAATAGGAAATCTTTTAAATTGTTATTAGACAACCGAAAGACAGTCAATTTTGCGTGATTAATTTTTAAAATATACTGGCAAATCTTAGTTAACTGCTTTCTCACTGTCCTGAGGTGCCGGCCACGGTGACCGACGGGACTGAGGCGCTTCAGTCACGGTCTGCACGGCCACTATGGTCGGGGGTTCGAATACCCCCTCGGGCAAGGATATTTGTGCCGTCCTTAGTGTTAGCTAGTTCGTAAGTAGTTTGTAAGTTTAGGGACTAATGACCCCGTAGTTAAGTGCCATAAACTATACAAACATTTGAACATTTTTTGTCCTGAGGCATTTACTAAGCAGGGGATCATTCCTCTCTAATTAAGTATCCGAGTGTCGTGAGAAACGAAACAAAAGTCAGTGTACTAATTTCGGAACTATCAGTAATTTTATAGGATATTTAATTTGCCGCCTCACTTAATTTAAATATTACTCAACAGAGGCGTAAGAAAATTTATTTAAGTTTATCAAAGAATAATTCAATTAGTCATCCACTGGCTAAAGTCAGCTGCACGAATTAAGAGTGTGAATTCTTTACTGTTTCATTTAGCAGTGCGAGTGACTACGAGCATGTTACGTTTTCAAAATAATTTTTACGTAATAATTTATTATTTAATTCAATTTTTCAGCGTATATTCAATTTCACGTAATTTGAAGCGTTTGCCATTGTTCATACCTGTACTTAACGTTACGTTGAGGTTACCAGAGTAATAATGTCTTCGTTTAATTCATTTACTACTTCATTCAGTAATTACTTGCTTAGTTATCATTATTTCAAAATTAATTTTCTCTTTTGTTTTATGAAACTTCCTGGCAGATTTGCTTTGTTAAAGTCGTGAGAACTTCAGTTTCCATAAGTATACAGCTGTACTAATTTATTTTACTGGTACAGTTACAGTTTTGTCCTAAATGTTGGCAACCTTAATTTTAATTGCAAATACCTAAGTGTTGTTTGGTATTAATTCACCCAACTGTGAAGGTAAACGATGGCACATAATCGCTTCTCTATTTTCAGTTATTCGAAATTGTATTTCCATTTATCAGTATTCCCATCCGAGATACTTGTAACTGTTCGTTACTCATTATTGGCTCATTGTCATTTGGTGAATATTTGGTGACTTACAAAATTTTAGGTTGTTTAGATACACGAATAAAAGGTCAAAATTAATAAGCAATTATACAACTTGGTAATTGATAGGGATGTTACACTTTCTCAGCATTTTCAGTGGTCACCTAGGCACTTCATCCTGAATTAAGGATGTTACTCATGTGTAAGCCTACTACAACACCACAGGTTGACATCAAGAATCTTTCACCATACAAAATCACACCCTAGAAATTATTTTGTACTGCTACTTTTGCAAGTTAATGCAAAATAGCATGCTATACTGAATATACCTAGTCTCACAGTAACAACAGACTTTCAACATCAGAAGCCATTGTTTTTAAACCTAACCTTACTCTCTTCAATAATAAGAGCTGTAAAGTAATACTTTCCGAAAGAAATTACGAAAATTCAGCGGCCTTACAAATTTACTGAAGACACCCATTACACTGTAAATCCTTTGACTAAATGCATTCCTGCAACTAATCGTAGATATCTACATCAATACTACAGATAAATTATTTAGACTCACCACTAAGTCGGACACTATGTCACTGAATTTTATTTTGGAAGGAAATGAATTTTGGTTACTTTAGGTTACGGTAATAACGCTAAAACTGGGTCTTTGCGTTCGCCTTTTGACTACTCGAAATATAATTGAAAATAACGACTTCACCGTACATTTGACACGAAAATTGAAAAATTTGCAGCGGAGAAAATTCTCAACAAATTTGCTCTATTATGTCTTTTCAGAGATATTTGCAAAAATAACGGCGATTTGACTATGTCTGCGTCTGTCTGTCCGTAAAGTGTTCCCACTTTTTAGGACAACCGATTGGCACCAAATTTTACAGACATAGTAGTTGGCCACCAGAGGTCACAACCTTCCTTTTTCTAATTTTTTGGACAAAAAGTACGTTAGCAACATTAAAAAGAGTCATTTGTAATTTAATTTTAATTGCAAACAAACCGGCCATCTGACACGAAAATTGAATAACCGAAATTGTAGAGGAGAAAATTCTCTATAACTTTCTTCTGTCATGTTTTTTGCGTAACTCGCAACGTTATTGAAATATTTTCAAAAATAACGGAGAATTGACACCGCATCTTGGCGTCCATTCTATTTATACAAGATCGTTCCCTGTGATGAGTAAATCAAGTGATAACTGGAGGACCCGTGCGAATACTTCGCGCCGTTAGTGGAATGACGAAGAAGTTGGGAAAAATTGAAGTAAAGTTGAATGTTCATGCTTAGCTTTCTTCAGTATCAACCAATACAAGTGTTTAAAAGCGCAAATGAAAGAGCTTGACCCTCTGAGTGTTGTTAGGTCAAAAACAACCTCGTACCTGTATTAGAACCGAAGATATCGTAACACAAACCGATTAAATATTCAACGCAAGGACAGATGAATACCTCGTTTGAATAAAAATAAAGGATGGAGAGGCTCAAGTTAATTCTGATACTTGATGACAAATCTATGACTGAATACCTTTCGTTTAAAACAATAATCAAGGAAATCGGCCGGGTAGTTTGGTCTGGCCAACTGCCTTTAGATTCTTTTAATGTATGAGATGAAAATGTGGGAGGGTTATTAAAGTAATAGTTTAAAGAGGTAAAATTTAAAAAAGAGTATATTTGTCCAAGCTAAATTCAAATATCGAATAATTTTGGTTGATTGTTAAAAGATGGCCAGAAATAATATTAATGTTGGGTGCATAATATTATCACAATAGTAGAGTTGTAATCGTATCGTCCATCAATTTTTATTATTTATATTTTTATTATTTGTGCCCGAAATGTTTGCAAAACATCATAAAACTACATGCAAATATAAAGCGGGCCGTAAAACACGCCAGTGCGAATTTTAATAACCGTTCTGAAATTATTGACGCAATAAAACTGAAACATATCACTTTACATCTACATAAAAGGGCAATCGTGTGCAACAAATTTTCCGTTAAGATGATAGTTGCTTGATGTCGTTGATTCAGTTTGTTGTTACTACATTTTTCTCACCAGTAAAACAGAACATTTCTCAGACAAAATAAGTGTCTTAAGAACTATGCGAAATTTCAGAAAATTGGCAATTACATTTTCTGAGAAAAGCTAAATTATATATTTAAAAATATAGAATATACACATTTTATGCAATTCGCATATAAACATTTTATTTCAGTTTTTGACGACGTTGCCGAAACTTTAAATACTTGTGCTGCCCTTATGCATTTGTCATTCTGATATTTGTCTTCCTGAAGTATTCTCTTTCCCTGCCTCTTTGATAAGCCAATTTTTGAACTTTTTTTCTCTGCTGCTGACGTATGTCCAGTTACGTTTAATCGATTTCACAGCTTGACCTCTAGAAATTCTTAATGCACACTTTCATGTATTACCGCAGCTATCTTCCTTCGTCACTATCATTGTTGTTTTTTCTTGTATCACACGGAAAACAATATATGCTCAATACTAAATAGTCTAAGATACACACAGTGTCAAAAGTAGTAACGGATGATACACAATGAATTCATTTATGTCCCCTCTTCATCCGGATACAAACACAGGAGACACACATATCTTTTTACAACACAGTGCCGTTCTCTTCCTTCGCTGAAAATATTTGTAAATTCCACAACTGCCACAATGATCTACTTGCACGCTACTTCAGGAGCACTGGGGACTGTTCTGTTCTAATAAATTAATCGAGAAACTGATGTAGGCAGGTTCATCAGACCACAAAAGAAATAGTGCTTTCTCTGCCTTCACTTAAGCAACTCATGGCCTAACACAATTTTGTACTGGCTTCGTATTTCCTTCATGGTAAACACGAGTCGTGACTGGGGCATTTTATTTGCAAAGTTCACACAATATGTGTATGTTAGTCACTTTCATCATAGAGTCTAAGAGCCTTTGACTCACAACTGCCACATGCACCTGAAACACTAATCATATGCGCAAGTATTTCGAAGGCAAATAACGTAAGTTCCCTGTAAAAGTCGTATTTGGTGATGTACATAGCAAAATCTACTGCGTCACAATTTTCATTTCGATGACCTCCGTCATTTTGTTGAAAATTACTCTTCACGCTTAGGAGCAGGATCTGTATTGTTGTTATTAATTTATTGTACCTTTTTGTGTGAAATTTACATTTTTGAATATGCGTCCACTGTTACCACCCGTAGCCAGCAAAATAGTTGATAGATGCAAAACTGAAATAAGAAATATGTTTGTAGAACGTGCTATTCAAATAAACCACCGTTTAAACAAAGGGACAAGTGAAGACTATATTTCTCATAGCATCGTAGACTGATCTCTGAGAACTAAAAGTTAACACATAAATTTCTAACGTAGAGAAGGTGTGAGTCACAAAATGGAAAGATGAGGAGAGGCAGGAGCAGAAGCCCAAATAAACTTTCTTAAAACATATGCCTGACGAGAATTCTATTAGAAAACTTTCCGATGCTTGTTTTACAGAATTAATGAATAAATTTATCAATAAAGACAATTCTATTGCGTTTGATAATTTTCCCTACATTTACCCCTTGGTGTTTGATCACTTCAACAGTGTAAGGATAGCAATGAACTACATTGGAACCACCTCAGTCAACAAAACACGAGGGTTCGTCTCATTACATAATATAAGCTATCATCCAGAGTAAGTGACTATTGCTGGAATTTTGAGGGGACTAAACTACGATGTCATCATTCCCCTCAATAGAAATTGTAGCATAACAAAACGCCACAGAAGATCTTTCTTTATCGGCAAAGCAAATGGTGAAATTTAATTCAGATATTATTTTCTGCATCTTCTGCAGCTAATTTACTCTAAATAATTCCTTATACTGAGATTAAATTTATCTAACGTAAACAAAAAAGTTGCTTTTTAGATACTTATTTCGAAGAGACCCAAGGCAGAGAATATAATCGAAACTTGCAAAAAAAAGTTTTCAGAATTTTTAGGTTAGGTGGCAGCCAAATATCTGGACACTTACGTGTTAAAGGTTGAAAGATTATTTATTCTACTAACGGATGGTAATACTGTTTGAAAATTATGATCCAGTTTTTACAGTTGACAGCGCAAAAAGAATATCGTCATTAATACAGTTAAAGTAATCGAATTTATCATAACTTCTTAAGACTTCTCTAATAATGTTCCCATAAATATTGACATAAAAAGAAGATGCCATGTTAGAAGCCAATATCAGTAACTGAACAAGCAAAACCAGCTCTACAGAGTGCGTTTCTGAGGATTTCCTGTCCTGATTAATATTTTTACGAATGTGTTGCTGACTTGTCTTATAATTCGAATACAAATCTAGTTGACCGCGTGTGCTGCACCTTTGGTTTTACAAAAAATTTGACCAAATACAAGAGCTCCCCTATGATAGTTGTGGGGGGAAGGGAAGTAGAAAGCCTATTGAGACATTATAAAACATTTATAATATTTTGGGAGGTGACTGGGCACTTTTAATAAACCAGAAGGAAGTTTTAGTTAGCTTGAGTGTGTAGGGAGGAGGGAGGGTAGCGTCCTCTGCCGCTCTATGGCAGAGTGTTACATTCAGTTACAGTGGAAGAAACAGTTTCACTGAGAAAAATACATCGCATTTATTGTATGGTAGCTTTTACCTTTCTCATAGGTAGGGAAGCAGCAATTTTTTTTATTTTTATTTTTATTTTTTTTTTAAATCCTGTAGCTTGTTCTGTGTGTAAATGATATAAAGTACTGGGGAGTGAAGCCATCAAAACAGAAAAACAGTAAAGAATTTATGTGCCTGTAATAACATATACATATGTAAAGCCTGAAATACAAACAGACGTCGATAGGAAAATAACATACCGTTGTATTTAAAGAAGGTAAGAACATTAATGAATTTCTGTGTATTTGACATCTTTTTTATCCATAGGAGCTATAATACACAAATTACGTGAGGTAAATGACTCCCGATACGTACAACATGTGAAAAATAATTCCTCCTGAGGTCGACGCCAGCGGCTCGAAGCGTTATCCTAGCTTTTCTGTCATGGCGAAACATATACTCATGGGAAACGGTACACATCTTAGTGTCAACTCGAGAAAGTCGATAGCTCGGCGATACCAGTAGCGCCAACTCGACAAAGTTACCAAGAATTACCTTTATCTCCTGGTGACAAAATGTCCCAAAAATACTTTTTCCGCATTCTACCATTTCTATGTTGTTTTATTTAATTTAGATTTATGAAACTTCTTGTGTCAAATTATTTTCTTCCAGTATAATGAAATAACCCTTATGCGTAACTGAGTCTATCCACATACAAAACGTCAATTTTACTTATTTTCTTGGACAAAACACGCTTGTACAAAAATTTATTTACGGCAATATTTCAGGAGAATGCTCCTAAATGTTCCTATGAGAGTTATTCCCGTTCTGACCTATATTAAAAAAGAAACAATATTTCTACATAACGTGGTTATTCACATGAAAAATGTACCGGATTCTAAGTTACACCTACAACAATAAAAACTCTGAAAACCATCCAGTTCGTACAGTAATTTTTATAATATGTGCTTTCAAACAGAAATACGTACCTCCGAACCAAAGACAATTCTAGAAATTTTGGCATATATTGCTGCCGTAAACACCCCATAGTAGGTGTACAGACATCGGCCAGTTACAGTTTTACTGCACGAGTATGTATATATATATATGCAAGGGTTTTCTACGCTTCGTAAAAGTGCTGGCAGAGGTGCTATTTGGAGCACTTAACGGTGCAGCAGAACGACTGCTGGAACACTTCGTTGATGTTGCCAAATGACACTTCGAGGAAGTCATGGCAGCTTTCGTTGGGAAACGCTTTCACAGCTTCACGGATATACCGTTACTGTTCTGAGAGCACGTGAAATCCTGACGGAATGAAGTTTCATGGCAAAATAAGCCGTGACATCGATCGCTTGACCTTGCGTCTAGAACTTGATATAAAAGGACGTCTGAGTTTCCAGGCGGGAGATGTAAAGGCGATCTAGTGAAGATCACGACCGAAGGTACAGTCGAGCTGAAGCCACCATCAGTACACTGGAAGGACTCCTTGGTGAAGAAAATCAGTGGTTAATTATTTACTGATGTAACTGACGTATTCACATGTTCCTCTGCCTCAGGAAATGTCACGCAGGTGATAAATATTTGAGAAAAAAAGCCATATTCATTCCTTACATGAAAACGTATTTGACTTATATTAAGAAGTCATTACCGGATAACGTGAGTAGATGTTGCCAAGTTTTTCTCCAAAAACGTTTACTGTATGGGATTCGACTGCACGTTTGCGACCTCGGACCTCGGAAGCCACGCCGCATGACCTTCGTATACCCCAAAAACCGCTACATTTACGCACTTTTTTCGTTTCTTTTTCCAATTTGAGACCAAAATCAACTCGAAGGACCTAATGGATACTAAGATACAGCTATTCAAAATTTGGCAAATTTACTCAACTTTTACAACTTTTAAGCTAGTTTTAAATTAGTAATAATGGTTCATTTTATGTCTGAAATGATTCAGTCACGTAGTCACGTATACATTTATTCATTGTGACATTTTGAAGGACACTGGCGGGAAGGATTTTTTGGTGAGGGATTCCTGTTCACGACAAGGCAAGTGAAATTGTCGAATTAAGTATGCGCCACAAATGTGTTGAAAAACAAATTACATCAGGTGTTTCAATGAATTGGACGACTACATGGAATGTTAATTAAAGACGTTTCCTTCTCTTTTATTGACATCTGCCAAACTAATCTGTCAATCCGTTTCCCTCAGTGCAATTTTGATCTTGGACATCCTGAAATGTTCACATGTATTTTTCGATTATCCCAAGGTTAAACCTTGTCGAGTAGTCCTAATACAAATTTAACGCACGTCTGATAAGTATTAATTGATGGAAATAATGGTATTAACAACAAGTTGGAAATAATAATTAACTGAGATAAAGGTAACTTCCAATAGCAATACGAGTGTAAGTCTACCTGATATCATTCCTCGATCTGTTTCAGCTGCCTATCCGTCGTCATCGGGCTCATAAAAATCGTGGGTGTTGAGATCGACGTCTACCGTAATTTCAGGCTAATTCTGGTAGGACTGGCCTTTACGGGTTCCATAGTCGACTGAACACTTCAAACCTGCTTTCCTGCAGCTGCTAGTATTTCTGCATCCCTTATTACAATTCCAATAAATCATGGTAAGCAGGATTAAGAGAGCTATTTTCCTGAACATCATCTTTGGGGACAGACCTTGGTTGTAGAAACCCATATCCATTCACTCGGATTCATCTTCTGATCCAGCCAGTGCTGCACCTGATAGTATGAACGAAATGAATGATTCAGGGAAGAAGTTCTCGGAAGGGATGTAGGAATTCATCTGTGATTTGGGAGCTATTGTTTAGGTTTCGGAATGGGATTATTCTGAAGCATCTTGTGGGAGGAAGAGTGAAAACGGTTGGCAAAGGATTTCTTCGGTAGCCTCTTGCGGTTTATTACTACAGTGATGGGAATCTTTATTTCTAGGGATGATGAGTAGGTCAGTGAGATATAAATGATCTCTAAGGTTACTTTATTAGCAGGTTACAAATGTTTCCGCAGTGGAAGTCACTAACCCATTAAAAGATACACCTTTTTACAAACCTTTGTTGAAATCATGAAAAATTTTAAAACATTGAAAGGGTCACTGGTAATGACATAGTGATACATATACAATTCATTAAAATTTTTAAACACAAGAACGGCAACTAACTGAGAAATTATTCAGCATACAAGGAGGTACTAGACCAAGTCACTTCGATTTGGCCACTCCCATAAATCTTGTTGAATACGAACAACTGTTAAAATTTCAATCAACCTTCATCTCACTTTGAATTTTTGTCCACACTGACAAATGCAGTGAAATCAAACATTCAATAATGTCCAATTAAAAAACAGCCAAAAAATATGCCACTACGATGAAGTTCTAAATATTGTTTCTTAGAGTAACAAGCTGGTCAATATAGCATAAGAAAAGGAAGTTAAACTCTTGAGTTAAAAATAAATAAAAATGAAGTTACATTGAAATCAACATCATTTTGAAACTACCATTACTCTGATATTTTAACATAATAGCATACGACGTCACGGCCCTGCCGCAAGCGGTACAGTTTCCACAGTTTAACTCAACTGCTCGCAACGAGCGGTCTAATCAAAATAGAGCCTCTATAACACACACAAAATCACTGTTACCACAAGAAAATGCATAACAATGAAATAGCCGTAAAACACTTTTCGTGGAGAATAACTTAAAGCATTACCCGCCAAAACTTTTTTAGTTATTTTCTGCAGCATTATTTTACATTATTATATTATACCGTGGGTGAAAACTGAAAGAAGATGCTGGTTGAATAAATTTTAGTACTCTAGTAAATTTACAGCTCTTCAAATTTTTGAAACACTTTCGCCATTATCTCCTTCATCTGATATCTTATCTGCACTGAAAGGAATGAACTCTAGTTTTAAGCCATTAACTTCATATTCACTCACTTCCTCCTTATGCAATTCCGCTAGAATTTCTTCAAATGTAAGTACATTCGTTGTGTTTTCATCCTCCTGGAATCGTAAAATGTGAATGAGGGAAAATCTCATACAATATAAACAAATCAGATCTCAATTTTTGTATATAAGACGTTTATAACGCAATAAAACAGTTCAACAAAGTACTGATAATGTAACATGCTATTGTCCTATTATTGATATTGGATTTACTTCAGGATATAAGAGATACTGAATTTTACATGGATATCCGTATACTCATAAACACACCCAAACCACTAAACAACAATTCATTGCTGTGTATCAGCCACCAGCAGACTAACACTGTAACGAAGAGAAAGTACAGAAAACAGGCAAATTAAGACCTTTACTAAACCTAAGTAATTAAAGAAAAATTATTTCTTCCGTATTTCCAGATATTATACAAGTCAATTCGTTCTTCAGGTACCACAATCAAAGCTAAAAATTACATTGCTCATGTAGAATTAAATATTTGCTTTCCAAAAACGGGACAAAGGTCAGTAATGGGTTAGAGAAAAACCGACTCCACGTTAAAAGAAGCAACAATTTTACAGAAAGGACCCTTTAACTCTTTTAGAAAATTTAAACCAATTACACACTTGTATTGAAATGAAACATGAAGATACTTGACTACGGTTGTCCGCCTTTTTTTTTTTGGAGTATTCCTGCCCAGTGTGAGATCCTTATCAGGTGGGTTTGACGGAGGACATCGAAAGAGTCCAAAGAAGAGCACCTCGTTTCGTATTGTCACGATACAGGGGAGACAGCGTTACGGAAATGATACAGGATCTGGGATGGGAATCATTACAACAACGGCGCTTATCGCTGCGGCGTGGGCTACTTAAGAAACTACAACCGCCAACATTCTCCTCCGAATGCAAAAATATATTGTAGACTCCCAGTTACAATGGTAGAAATGATCATCAGAATAAAATAAGGGAAATAATAGTTCGAACGGAGAGACTCAGGTGTTATTTCTTCCCGCGCGCTATTCGAGAATGGAACGGGTGATAAATAGTATAGCTGTGGTCCGATGAAACCTCTGCCAGGCACATAAATGTGATTTGCAGAGTATCCCATGTAGACGTAGATGTAGAAATGATAACAACGACATATTTTCTCTTTGCATGTTCATGGTACTATGACCAAAAAGTCGCGATTGAACAACAGATATTGCTTTAGGTCAGCCATACCTGAATCAGCAGAGACGGTAAAGCGAGACTCAAACGTCCAAAGCATTATACGGCAGCACGAGTTAATGGAAAATGCCGAGGTGGCTCACCGTTAATTCCAGCAGCTGCAGATACGTAGAACCAGCCGTCTCCGCAGCTCGGCGCCCTTGCTTCCAGGAGACGGACTCACCAGTACCAACACAGGGGCCACTCGAACAGCGAGTAGCCGCAGACCGACCACGGAGTACTCCAGTTCCGCGTCAGATAAGACGCACGCTGCCGCACGTAAGGCGTTCACACATCGATGTCCCCTTCCGTCTTTCCGCTAGTTCCAACATAGGGTGTCCCTTACGTCGCAGGAAGCCCTCACCACAACTAAACTGCACACTTGACTGTCTCACTGCTCGCTCGCCTTTCTCCCCCTGTCGGCGTGCAGTCTCTTATCACGTAACCCAGCCAACCACAGCGCGGCTTGTCCAGAGACTATCTGAATAGAAATCTCTGAGATCAGAGACTAACGGCTAAGTTAGTTCCTGTGTGAATCTCCTTTCTTCTACCGAATGTTTCGGGTCCTTTATTAATCTCCAAGTGAAAGGTTTGTTTTCTTAGGACTTGGGGAAGGATGCTGAGGTCAAATTGAAAAAATCATGCAGGGTGACTAGGGTGTGACTGATGGAGAGAGCGATTGAAGACCTGGGTTGAATGGTGCTAAGAACGGGGAGAGGTGGGTTTCAAAGGGGATAATGATCAGACGCATACGTAGAAAAATTATGTTTCCATCGTAGGTATTGGTAGTAGAAGAGTAATACTTTGACAAGTCCGACATAGGTAAAATTGGGGTGTACGGCTGAAATTTGGCTAGGAAAGAATTTCTGGGGGGTTGACGTTTTTGGTAAGGAGATTAACAACAGTGTTTCTGGCTTCTTATGATTGTGGATGTAGTGGACTATTGGGTCAGTGTCTGAAGAATGTGGCAAGGTAGAAAGGTTAGCTAGGCAGCGTGTGGTTCGCGAGAGGGAAAGTGGTCCTCCAAGTGGGATGTCAAAAAATTTGATATTGCATATTTTTTGGTGATAAATGATTTTTATATGTACACACGGACATACGTCACGTACGAAACAAATATATGAGCTATTCTGAGGGTGTATTTTCAGCGAATTTTCCTTGATCCACCTTACATACTGCAGAAATTTCTGAATCTGCGGTAAATGCGGAAGTTTCGTCTATATCATTTTCTTGTTGTAGTCTTACTGGCCACTGCAGATTTGTTGTGCTCCCGTAGGAGAAAAATATTCACATGTTTATAAACCTGTTGGACCAAACTGCTGTGGCCATCAGTCCCAAAACTGATATATTACTTAAACTAATTTACACCAAGGGCAAAACACACAGAAACACACACCCATGCCCTGGGGAGTACTCGGACCTCCAGTGGTAACGGTCGCCTAGTCCCTAGTATTCCGCGCGGGCCTCTAGGCGAATATTGCGTTTGTATGTCTTCAAAATATTTCAGACTCCAAGGACATTAATGCTAGAAATATCACGGCGTATCAATCGTAGCAGACATATTCATGGAAGATTTTGAGGCCACGGAACTTTGGTCAGATCCTTTACAACAACGATGCTGATGCGTGGACGACACATACCAACGATGAATGCAACAACAAAATTTTGGCGAATATTTGGAACGAAATGCATGTAAAGATAGAACTGACGTTCGAATAATAAACATACAACCTAGTTTCGTACCTAGGCATCGTATTATACGGAGCAATGAATGGCACACAAGGACGCAGTGTATATCGGAAGGCTTTCACGCGTTCTCGGCGTGATTGGTTCTGTCAAATTGTGTTCCCATTTCAGTATAAGAATTAGGCGAAAGACCCAGTCGTCATCTCGAGGGCTTCAGAACAACGAATGAGAAAGCCTTGTTAGAGGACAAAATTTGTCATAGATCCCAAAAATACTGACAACAGTAGGTTGCATATGGCCGTGGAGCCTTATTTCAGCTTCTTTACCAACGGAAGCTGCATAAGTGGTCCGTCTTAGAAGCTGTAAAGCACAAAGAAAGGTGCCATTTCTGAAATCCTATATCTGCAAAGAAAAACGCATAGCAATGATAAATGTGCCGGAGGACAAAGAAATTGTAGTGTTGTCAACTCACTAAGGTAAAGCTACAGTCCTAATGTTACTAGTAGACTGCAATAAGGCTTTATTGTATCTTTAGAAATGACTTTTCATACAGACATGTATGTCCAACCTGCGAGTAAAATGGAGAGAAGAATGCTTCTAAGTGAGTCAGATTTGCGACGCAACGTCATAAAACGTCTGTAAACCTGCACCTCTTGTCAGTTAATTGCACCTGGTGAATCCCGATATTATGGAGTTTCAAAGTAGTTCCTTAAGAGTACCAATTTCTAATTTCTTGGTATTACGATAGTTTAAAAGAACTACTTATCTACTTTCTGGAATCAACCAATTTCTTTTGGATTGAAAATGTTATAAACAAACTAAAATCGAACAAGTGAAACCCAAGGTGTTTCAGCTGTTAGTTAATAAATTTGTGATGTGACCAAATGGAACAAGAAAGCTTCATGAGTTCCTGGGATATTCTTTCCATCGTAACGTAAAATTCCTGATGGTACTTGAAAATTCGGTGTTAAAAAGTCTGGTCCACACAGCTAGAGCACACAGTGTGAAGGAGAAACTCTCCGGAGAATTACAATACCTACGTATGGTGTTTCTAAGTAATGGGATACTGATATCATCAAACTGAAAGAACAATGTTGTCAAATTCTAAGAATGGGGTGGATGTGAAATAAAAAACGGCTCATCTACCTTATGCTTGCCGATTATCCAGAAAGATCTCTAGGTCTCGAAAAGTCTACGCGATCTCAAAGGAATGTGACACATCCTAGGAGACTATGAGCACAGCCGAAGAGAGATGGAAAAAATGTTTGTAAAGCTTATGGGACTTAACTACGGGGTCATCAGTCCCTAAACTTACAAACTACTTATGAACTACTTACGAACTAGGACGGCACAAATATCCCATGAGGGGGGATTCGAACCCCCGACCGTAGTGGCCGTGCAGATCGTGACTGAAGCGCCTCAGTCTCCTCGGCCACCGCGGCCGGCGAGGAGAGATGGAAGCAACACTAGCAACACATGCGACTAAAGCAACCACCGAAATCATCTATCACCGAGTACCGTCTCGAATATTATCATAACATGAAATATAATAAGCCTCTCGAAACAAAGTTCAGAAAACATAATGATCAGTGACAGAGGTACCAAATCAAATGAGGCGTGGAGTCCACTACTTAATTTATAGAAGTTTTACCGTGCATCATATTCATCGTAGTTTGGTTAAGCTGAGAGAATATCAGTGCGATTATCATAGGACTTCGTAGATATTGGGAAAAGAACTCTGTTGTAAATAGCGACAGGAGCCGAACAGTATCGCACATTCAGGTTAGACATCATGCAGAACCTGAAGACGACAATTATGTCGGTCGTCGAAATGTTGCGCAGTAATATAAAATAACAAATCATTCGAATACCAGGAATCTAGCAATTCATTATATATGCGTTCACAGGCACTTTACGAGCAGCGCTTAAATGATGCCAAGCAAATAAAGTGGCGAACACCGTTCGAGGCTAACTGTTATAACCATTCATCGAGCCACTCAGCTACGGAAACGAAGAAGTATCATAGGTAAGTAATGGGTAAACTGCAGCCATCAATGCACTTAATCTGAATGTTCAAATGTTTGTACAGCTTATGGGACTTAACTACGGGGTCAGCAGTCCCTAAACTTACAAACTACTTATGATCTACTTACGAACTACGACGTCACAAATATCCATGCCCTAGGGGGCATTCGAACCCCCGACCGTAGTGGCCGTGCAGACCGTGACTGGAGCGCCTCAGCACTTAATCTGAAGAATATCATATACCGTACTAGCAAACACGTTGACTGATTTGGTGTCGAGCATGTGTTTCAGTGGCTTGGACCTGAATTTGCTAGGACAAGGTGCACATATTTGGCGGACACAAGGTCCACTGTCAGAGCCTAATAGGCAGCATGTGCAATACGGTAAACAAGCGATGCCGACAAGTAAGCGCCGCCTCGCTGCCTATGGGCAGAGGACGCAAAACAGCAGTCCTCACAAGGGATGGACAAAGTTTGAAACAATATCGATTTATGTTTTAACGCTATTTAAAAATGTATTAATAGAATCGATAGTAAAATATACGTATTTTGATAGATGGGGCGCTACTTATACTGTCACTGGCATTTAAAAAAAGTTTCATAAAAGACACAGATATAATTTACAAACAATGCAGGTTGTTTCGGTAGGAACAGTAATTACTTTAGGATGTTGTAGTGTACACGAATTGCAATACAAGTGCCAGGTAACAAACTTACAGCAAAGATAAATTCTTGGGAGAATGTCATCATATTGAATTTAAAGCACAATTTTTTGTATGCTGTAGAAGTTTATTTTTATTTTGTTAACACTTTTTGGCTTCCAGGACCAACTCAAAATTTTAAAATCCTGGAACAGAGTTATGTTGACCAGTTCTCCTAAGAGAAAAAAATTAAAACTTTCTAGATTCTAAAGGCATAAACTATTCCAAAGAGGCTCGGGAAAAAAGAAGCACGAAAGATGATTCCTGCCACCAGCACTATGAGAACAGTTAATGAAGTTTAAAATCTTAAGTTATTTGGAGAGAGAGAGAGAGAATGTGTGTGTAAGTGAACCTTCACTACCAGACGCATCGTAAGTTCTCGATATCGATCTTGAAAATTCGGCTGATGCTATCTGTGCGTTTTGTAATAAGGTGTTTTCCGAAGATTTTAGTGGCCTGAAATGTGTCCTTCGTGATTCTCTGATGAATCGGAAAACAGATAAATGTGTTGTTTAAATGTTCAAATGTTTGTAAAGCTTAAGGGACTTTACTGCGAGGTCATAGGTCCTTAAATTTACAAACTACTTATGAACTAACTTATACTAAAATTTGTTTTACATAATTCCGATGTACAGTCTTGGACAATAAAGTTCGGTGAAGAGGCCTGTAACTGATTCAGATGAACCATTCATTACAGTTACCTTACTATCCTTCAAATTTGTCCCTCCCCCCCCCCCCCCATTACTATCCACAGCTGTGCTCTGCGATACATGTCCTGGAAACTTTTCATAAAGACTTCCCTTAGGATGGTGTTCAAAAGCCTCGTCACGTTTCGTTGGATCTCAGTAATATCGCGAAATATTTTTCCTTTGAAAACGAGATTGTTCAAGTTGCACCACCTCCTTTTTTGACAGGGACTCTTTGACGATACTAGCTGAGTAAGGGTGAGCATTGTCTGGCAAATTGAATATGCACAATATTCGCCGGACCCCAGTCTTCCATAGTTCTTTGAAGACATCCCTGTCATCCAAAGAAACGTACGAGGCTTTTGAACACCATCCCAAAGGAAGAATTCGTGCAAAGTTTGCAGGTCAAGTATCGCAGCGCTTGGCAGTGCATATTTACAGGAGGTGCCCATTTCAAATGACAGTAATGTAACTGTAGTTCACATTTATGTTCATGTTACAGGACTGTTCACCGAACTTTATTGTTAGAGGTTTACTTAATCCCAACTGATCACACAAATGTGTTATAGTGTCCTAATAATCTAAACCATGTAATTCGCACTTATTTTTACTTTGAATCCTTTTTCCTTGAGAGAAGATAAACCACTATGTGCATATGAAAACAGGTGCCACTAATTTCACTGAGTACGTAGTAATAGGAATAGGCGTAGGCGGTGTTAGGAACCCACACTCAGAAGGTATACTGTAAACACCTTCTAACTTTTGCACTATGCTTGAAGAAGCATAGCTTGATGAACAATTTATCCATTTATTTTCCTGGCTGTTTTCATAAAATAGGAAGATGATGAAAAGGGAAATTATTATGGTAGGGGTTATTTGGCCTCTTACTTGACTAGAGATTAAAATTGCGACCTCACACTAGATAGTTACCTTGTTACATTGCACGGTTGATTGATCTACAGAGTCCTTTTGCTGACATTTAATCAAAATAAGAAATAATAATGGAGGGAAATGTGTTAGTTATATGCGGACTTGTAGCATAATTAAACAGGTTCTGTAAATGGACTGACAGGTGCCAGTTAGTGCTACCTAACGCACAATAGTTGCTTACGAGGTATTAAGTTCACCAGTCGAATTGTTGCAGAGAATTATCGAACATTGCATTGGTAAGCTGGCTTGTTTGAATTTGATTATTCATATTGTGGTCGTTCTCCCTCACATGTCCGAATGAAACAGAAGGAAGTAATGGGCAAGGTGCATTATATCCATAGTGTACAGCATTAGATAATAAACTAGAAGCAGCAGGTATTTTCTGTGATTTATCAAAGGCATTTGAATGTGTCAACCAAAACATCCTTTAAAGTAAATTAGAAATCTATGGGAATTGTTTCAAAATGGCTCAGTCCGTACCTCGCTAACAAGAAACAAATTGTGTCAGTGCAAGGGACTAGTGAATTAAGCCAACAGTTATCATCAGATTGGGAAAAAGAATTACATGTGCCCAGAATGAAACTTTCTCTCTGCAGCGAAGTGTCCGCTGATATGAAACTTCCTGGTAGATTAAAATTGTGTGTCGGAACTTGGGACCTTTGCCTTTCGCGGGCAAGCGCTCTACCGACTGAGCTATCCCGACACCACTCACAATGCCGCCTCACAACTTTACTTCCTCCAGTACCTCGCCTCCTACTTTCCAAACTTCACAGAAGCTCTCCTGCGAACCATGAGTGAAAGTTTCATTCTGTAAACATCCCTTAGGCTGTAACTAAGCCATGTCTCCACCATATCCTTTCTTCCAGGAGTGCTAGTCTTGCATGGTTCGCAGGAGAGCTTCTGTGAATTTGGAAAGTAGGAGGCGAGGTAGTGGCGGAAGTAAAGTAGTGAGGCGGCATCGTGAGTCGTGTAGGGATAGCTCAGTCGGTAGAGCGCTTGCCCGCGAAAGGCAAAGGTCCCAGGTTCGAGACCCGGTTCTGGCACACAATTTTAATCTGCCAGGAAGTTTCAAATTACATGTGGTGTCCCACAAGGTGCCATCTTAGGGCCATTTCTTTTTCTTGTGTACATTAAAGACCTCTCATCAGTTACACTGACAGAAGCAGAATTCGTTTTGTTTGCAGATGATACAAGTATTGCAATAAATGCCATGTCGAGCATTGTTCTAGAAAGGTCTGATAACGATATTTTCACTAACATTAATAAATGGTTTAAAGCAAACTAATTGACATTAAACTTTGAAAATACTCACTACATGCAGTTCAGTACATGTAAGAGATTCCCATCCAGTATATACATAAAGTATGAAGAAGGGCAGATAGAACAGGTTGACAATATAAAATTCCTAGGATTACATCTTGATAATAAATTCAGTTGAGAGGAGCACACCACAGAACTGCAGAAACGACTTATCAATTCAGACATAGAAAACATAAAAAAAAAAACTTGCATACTTTGCTTACTTTCATTCCATAATGTCATATGGGATAATATTTTGGGTTAACTCTCCAAGACAAGCAAATGTTTTCAGAGTCCAAAAGAAGGTAATACGTATTATTTGTGGTGTACATTCATGTGGACATCCTGCAGAAGCCTCTTCAAACAACTGGGTATATTAACTACTGCATGTTAGTATATTCATTCCTTAATGAAATTTGTCATAAATAATACATTCCTTTTCCAAACAAACATCTCAGTTCATACCTACAATACTAAGAACAAAAGTGATCTACACAAGGCCTTAAAAGCACTTGCTTTAGATAAAAAAAAGGGGTGGACTACTGAGGAACACATATTTTCAATAATTTATCAAAAGCCATAAAAATTTACCTACAAATAAAGATCAGTTTAAGAGGATCCTAAAAGACTTTCTAGTGCCCAACTCCTTCTACTCCACTGAGGAATTTTTAAATAGAAGCAAATGATGCATGTGTTTGCAGTCATACTAGTAGTATTAATAAACAACTAATCTAATCTAAGTTGAAAATGAGAGCAAGACGGAAAGCGTGTATGGATGGGCTAATTGGTAATCGTGCCCAAATTCTCAACTTATCACAGACTACTAATATAATGCCGCACGGTTCCTCAGTCACTCCGGTCACGGTCTGCACGGGCACTACGGTCGGGGGTTCGAATCCCCCTTGGGCATGGATATTTGTGCCGTCCTTAGTAAGAGCTAGTTCATAAGTAGTTTGTAGTCTGTTAAAATAGGTTTTCATGACATACAGGCAAACTGTAGGTATGAATGCCCATCTTAGGCTTTATGAAGACTGTGATGACATGACAAGCAAATGAGCGAAAAGTTATAATAAGAATGTACTACGTATAGGATAAATGTTAGGATAGAAAGGCAGACGTGAGTGGCACACTGAGAGAAGCCAATGTAAAATGCAAAAATATATATTTATTTACAATATACAATGTGTATAATGATCAACAAGGAGGTGATATCGTTTGACGTGCACACGTTCTTCGTCATTATGGGGATGAAAACGATGATACTGCGTGCGTTGAGGAGTGCTTAACCATGGTATCCATGGGCCAGAGCGAGTCCATGTCCTCCCAGAAGTCCATGCGCACCAGCCAGCACGGGGGCGGCGAGGACAGCGGGGGCGGCGTGCGCGAGCACGGCGGGGGCGGCGTGGGCGGCGGCAGCCGCGTGGGCGGCGGCGGCAGCGTGGGCCGCAGCGCCGTTGATGTGGGCGTCGCGGGCCTGCGTCTGGGCGACGGCGGTCAGGTGGGCGGCTTTGGTGGCGGCAACCTCAGGGGTGTCCTGCACGTAGCCGCCAGGGCCGACAGCGATGTGCGCGGGTCCGTAGGCGGCCAGGCCAGGGTGGACAGCGTGGGCGGCGACGACGGCGTGCGGGGCGGCCACCACTGCGGGGGCGGCGGCCACCACGCCGTGGGCGGCGCCCAGGTAGCCGGGCCTGGCCACGGCCACAGCCACGACGGCGACGAGCAAGACCTGAAAAATTGTCCACTGAACTTGAAGAAACACTGTCAGATATCAACGCAGAAGTGCAAAAATATGTACCAAAGTACAATGTGTACAATAGCTGCAATAAAAATACCGTGTGGCTCAATGGCCTGTTGCAAATCTTTATACTGGACACCTCTTTAAGGCTTTGCGTGTGCCTAGCCTACCTCAGTTGTCTAAATAGGGCCAGGTACCTACACTGTAACGTGTCATCCGGTGTCCCTTCTGGCGACTCTTTACAACCTTGACAGGTGAAGACTTGGATTAAAACAGAGGTTGAAAAATTCGTGATCCAACCGGGTTGAAGACCCTTTGAGCCAAAATCATCGGGCCGAACTCTTACTGGTACGTTGCTGAAAATGTGTCCAATGCACTGCCAGCATGATACACAAACCCTAATACTTTTGTCGAAATTCACCATAAAAGCGACAGATGAGCCGCAGACAGGAATGAAAAAAGACAGTCATCCACTTGCGTCATAAAACAGCTGCACTGTAGCAACCGGAGTCAGTGGTCATGTTTGCGTGTGCTGTGCCTGTATGGCTGTCTGAAGGTGTGTCTGTGTGTGTTAGTGGGGTGGGGGGGGGCGCTCTTTTTCTTTTTCTCGTGAAGGTTGCAGACGAACATTTAAAGTTATTTGAGTGACGGCTGTTTTTTCTCTGTGCATGTCTACGGTTCACCCATTGTCTTTCCAGTGAGTTTGACACAGTCCTCACATATCACTGCCATTATAATGGGCACATTATTTTCCATTTACAGATAATAACGCTGCAGTTCTTGTGCGCTTCCTTTAATTTCTCCTCAATCACCATCTTTTGCAATTATTTTCAGGAATCAGAAGACTTTTCGAGGAATTTTCTAGAAGAAATGGTTTTAGAAAAAATACGAAAGAAGAAATTTCTGATACGTTAAATAATATACCATTATTGACCTCAAAAACCTCTTCTTGCAGACCTGTATTTAAATATCGTCTTCCCAATGTTTCATGAAGCGAAAGTAAGGTCTTCACTCAAGAACACACAGTACTGAAAGTCTTATATTATTTGCTTAAGAATTGTTCAGTTACAGCCAAATTCTGTGTCTCTCTGTAACCTTTCAATACTTCTTCCACTTACGATATTTTTATTATATGTCAATGTAAATTTTAAACAGATACAAAAAATCATGGAAGTGATACCAAGATCACTGTTCATTGCATCTACTCTATATACAGTAAAGATATTAGCTATGTCTCATTAATATCAAAGTTTTCACGTATTTATTCCCAATTTTTCGAAAAGACCGGACTTCTTAAGATGGACTATCATTCTGTACCACTTGAACATTTGTGACCGACGCAGACTTGAGCCCAGAACTCCCGGTTTTCTCAAGCTGTCACCTCTCCGGCTTCTGACCACGTTTCACGACTCCAACCAAACTTTTCAAGTGTCAAAGAATGATTGTCCATCTTAAGAAGAGCAGCAGATGTTGGAAGGTTTCGTAAAATTGAGAATAAAAATTTGAATATTTAGCATTTCTACCCGCTTGTGTTCCTTGAGAGCAGTCAATACATAATATACAACAGTGTGATAAAATGTGGCACTTCCTCTGAAGTGAGTCACACTATAATGCTTACGATCGTTTATAGGCAAATGTGATACATGGAAGTTTGGATTTGGCTGGAGAGCTTGTCGAGTGGCCCAGACGTTAAGGTGACAGTCTGCAAGAAGCCGGAGATCCGTCTACGGTTCCTTGTAGATAACTGTACCAAATGCGCTCAGCTTCGTGGGGATTCCGACATAGTCCACAATATCGTTTGTACCCTACGTAACCATATACAGTTTTGTCAGATTTATTTGGATTCCTCTTAAAATTACCTTTGAAACTACCGACATTTTTGTGTTAAGACTGAAGGGGTTAGATCAGTCTGCAAGGAAGTCCTGACTACAGTAAAAAATGTGTTCCGATTCTCCGTAAGCTCTGGTTTTTCCCACTTCACGACAGGACAGAGCTGTATCATATCCCACCCTAAAAACAAGCTACATGGCAACACTCCAGGCACTGATGTCTCAATACTATCATACAAATCCAGTCAGTGCTTTATGTTTCGTGATCTGGTATATTATATTCGGCATACGATAACCAGCAGAAATTCCCCCTGAGATTACCGTAGAGTAAATGTCGGTCAGGTGTGAAGATTATGACACTGCAAGATAACAGTGACGATGGCGATGAAGAATGTTTCTTGTACTACTGCTGAGATTATAACCTTCTTAACGGTTCAAGATTCATAAAGATACAATAATGGTCACGCTTTAAAGCATTTCCCGCCCGACAGTACTTACAGCCCACTCAGCAGTTTACGACTTCTACACGTGGTCAGCTCAGTGTGAAAAAATGACTCAAAGAGAACGCAGTCCTCGGTGAAAGCCGTGGTGACCTCGCAGTGGACGGCTACAGCAGAGTGTCACGACGAAATTATAGGTGACACATATGTGAGTGATACTTCTGCAAGTGCAGATAAGTAGAGGAAGCAACACACATATTGGGAGATTTTATTAGAAGGGATCAAGTTACGAAAAGAATTTGAGAGAGCATTAAAAGATCTAAGTCGAATCAAGGTTCCGGGGGTACATGACATTTCCTCAGAGCTACTGATATCCTTGGGATAGCTAACAATGACAAAACTATGCCACCTTCTGTGCAGGATGTAGCAAACAGGCAAAATATCCGAAGACTTCAAGCCTGAATTCCAAGGAAATCAGACGAAGACGGAGTTGATATTACAGACCTATACGAATTATTTACAAAATTAAGGAAAAATAGTAGCAGTCGAGCTTGTGGAAAATCAATTTGAATTCAGGAGAAATGTATGAATACATGGAGGCAATATGCACCGTAAGACTTAACTTACGAGGTAGGTTAACCGAAGATAAACCTACGTTCATGGATTCAGCAAATTTGGAGAACATTTTTAACAATGTTGACTGGAATACACTCTGTAGAAGGTTGTAATATCGGGAAAATGTATGGAACAAAAAGACATACACAACTAATAAAGACAACAGAGCAGCTACTAAAGTCGAGACGCGTAGTGATTGGAAAGGAAAAGAGACAGATTGGCAGCCTTTCCTCTTTGTTCTTAAATATGTACATTGAGGAAGCTATTAAAGAAATCTAGAAGGCATCGGGAAAGGAAATTAGAGTTCAGGTAGAAGAAATGATAACTTTTGTATGTTCAACGAAAAGAAATGAAATGGTAAATTTTCGGTTTGCCTATGACACTGTACTTCTGTAGGAGACAGCAAAGGATCCGTGGTGAAGTAACCGAGCTCTCTGAGGCGTCTTGCTGCGTAGCGCACGGTTGCTCACCGTCGGAGGTTCGAGTACTTCCTCGGGCATGGGTGTATGTATTCTCCTTAGCATAAGTTACTTTAAGTTTGATTACGTAGTTTGTAAACCCAGGGACCGTTAGGCGCAGATGTTCATTGGATGTACAAAACATGAATTTGAACAGCAAAGGACCTAGGAAGAAAATTGACCAGAATGTACAGTGTGTTGAAGAGAGAGTTAAAGATGAACATTAACGAATGTTGAAAACTGGTAATGCGATCTAGTCGAATTAATCCGCGCTATGATTACGGATTTAAATTTGGAAAAAAGATAAGAAAAGTATACTTTTGTCTGGTTTGTAACCACATACGAGAGTTAAACGTGGACAATAAAAAAAAAAAAAAAAAAAAAAAAAAAAAAAAAACGTTTGTTAAGCTTATGGGACTTAACTACATCAGTCCCTAAACTTACAAACTACTAACGAACTAGCTAAGTCTAAGGACGGCACAAATATCCATGCCCGAGGGGGGATTCGAACCCCCGACCGTAGTGGCCGTGCAGACCGTGACTGGCGCGCCTCAGTCTCCTCGACCACCGCGGCCGGCGATAAACACATCAGACAATAAAGGAATAGGACGCTAAATGAATTTGGGAATAAAGAAATTTTCTGAAGATTACGTGACAGCGTCACATAAGTAAAGAGATACTGAACAGATACTGAAGCCAATGTAGTAGAGACGAGTACAATAAGCAGATTGAAGTGGTCTGGAATTGGCGTTGTTATTCGGAGAAGAAGCGATTTGGAGATTTTCACAGTGTAGGGGCAAGGAGCCTGCAACTGACCAGCGTTCAGACTGACGAGGACTGCAACAACAACCGCGGCGGAGCGGCCAGCGCATTGAGGAGCTATGCTACGATGTGCGAGGTCGTTCCCCGTCGGTGGTTCGAATCCCCCTCGGGCATTGATGTTTGTGCTGTCTTTAGTATAAGGTAGTTCATAAGTAAGTTTGGGGACTGATAACCCCGCAGTTAAATCCCATAAGCTTTACAAACATTTGAACTACAACAATAACACTTCGGCATTTAATGGACACGCGACTACCCATCTTCGGAAACAGAGATGACCGCCTTAATACATATATATTGCATCTGCACCCTTCAACCGAAACGTCAACATCTTTTCGTTAAAAGTTAAATGAAATATGTTGAAATTGGCCGAATAGCTTCTGCCAGCGAATTTTGTGCAGTATATCCTACATTCACATTGATGGCTGGCAAAATTTGCCGCGGTGGAGTAGCCGAGCGGTCTAAAGCGTCTCGCTGCGGAGTGCGCGGTTGCTCGCCGTGGAGGTTCGAGTCCTCCCTGGAGCATGGGTGTGTTTGTTTGTCCTTAGGATAGTTTACTTAGGTTTAAGTAGTTTGTAAGCTACGGACTGATGACCACGCAGTTTGGTCCGATAGATCTACAAACATTTGAACATTTTTTGCTGACAAAATTGATTTGTTAACAGAAAACTGTAAACTCCGTTCTTCGGCAACAGGTCTCGACCACTCGCCGTGTCACCCTCCACCCGATGGCGTCAACGGATACCGTATGGGCGTGGAGTGGTTAGTGCCCCACACTCCCGGCCGTTGTGTCGGGTTTCTTGATTGGAGCCGCTACTATCAATCAACTAGCTCATCAATTGGTCTCACAGGGATCGAGTGCACCCCGAATACCAACAGCCCCAGCAGACCTAGGCGGAGATCCATCGAAGTATCCATGCCGGACAATGCTTAACTCTGAACTCTAGCGGGTAGCTGTGTAGCCGCAGCGGCACGGCTTTTGCAAAAAATTGTTTTCACACTCGATTAAATCTTCTTTCTCCACATTAAGAAAACTGAATATTTTCTGAATAATTGTCGAATACTAGTGTAACCTTGTTGTCAGGTACTATTTGTGTAGCGTTGACCACTTCGGGACGGTACGTGCCAATGGCAACACAGTGTAATGATTTCGTTGGGTCGGTGGGCTACTCACCAGCAGGACCTTCATGGCAGGGCTGTTGCTTGAGCTGCTATGAACTGTACGGAGACGGCTGCGTGGCGTCCTTTTATACGACGTGGTCGCCGTGAAAGTCCGGCAGGGCTACCCGTGACCTTCCACTGTGCGAACGGCGCCCTGTCACCGGCCAGCCGCACCCGCCTCCCCGTCAAACCCCGCCAGTCTCCGGAAAACAGACTTCCGCTAGTCCTTAAGTTATTGCATCTGCTTCCTTAGCCTTCTGAGTCAGAAATTAATCAACAGCTGACAATACACGTTTTATCGGTACAAATTTGCGTAAAATTGCCAATTTGGCTAAATACATATTGTGAAGTCGTTCACAAATTCCATTTAAACTAAGAGAATTTGTGCACGAGAGAGCCACGGTGGAGTGGCCGAGCGTCCTAAGGCGACTTGCTGCGGAGCGCGCAGTTGGTTGCCGTTGGGGTTCGAGCCCTCCCTCGGGCATCGATATTTGTGTTGTAATTAGCATACGTTATTTGAAGTCAGTTTGTTTGTAAGCCTATGGACTGATGACCAACGTAGTTAAGACCGTTAGAGTTACAAACATATAAACATTTATACTACAGGAGAGAGAGTGCTCTGACAAGGAACCCATGTGAAACGTCATCCAGTGGCGCTATTTGCACATCTTTTCAAAATGTTCAAATGTCTGTAAATCTAGCGGACCAAACCGCGTGGTCATCAGTCCATAGCTTACAAACTACTTAAACCTAGGTAAACTAACCTACGGACAAACACACACACCTATGCCCCAGGGAGGACTCGAACCTCCACGGCGAGCAGCCGGGCGCTCAATAGCGAGGTGCTTTAGACCGCTCGGCTACTCCACCGCGGCGCACATCTTTTGATTAACACTATCGAATAGTAATTTACTGCAATCTCTTTGCTTTCCACATTTTGGGGGATTTCGACTGCTCTTAAATGTTTACCTTAAAAGCTACGATTAAATTCAAACGTTTGTAAATCTGCTGCGGTTATCAGACCCTAGACTTACACACACACAAACACACACAGGCACACACACACACACATACACACACACACACACACACACACACACACACACACACACAGACACACTTTCTCGAGGACTCGAACGTCCGACAGGGAGCAACCGCGCGCCTTAGAGCACTCGGCCATTCCACCACGGCTGGATATGATTACTTCACCATTTGAGGAGATGTAATCACAGTATCGAAGTTGCAGACGTTTTCATAGGTATGACTTTTAGAGACGAAGATTATTAAATATTTTCTTAATATTGTAGTCCAGACTACCTGTGTCGAAAATTTAGAAAATGAAGAGGCTGCAGAAGGGAAGATTAGGTTACCGGACAAGAAATTAGGTTTCCGACATGGATTTGTGGTCAAACTATTATGTACCCACTCCTCTCTTTAAGACCTCTAAGGTAATATCCGGACATTTTGTATACACAGTCAGTCGTCCACCGATGCCGAAATCCTCTGTTATACGATCGCCAATGTATTACTCGAGACAAGTTGGTGCATGGTAGCGGCCTTAACGTGGGATGCCAGAACTCAATCTCTTCTGTTGAGAGTGGTTAATTTCGATTTCACGTTATCGCCAAAATTTCGTATGTTATATGGGCTGTATGCAGTATAGTCTTTACGTAGGAACAAGAATTGATATTTCAGCCTTTTAATGATCATAGTGAACGAATCTAACGAATGTTGAATTCAGAGTTCATGTAGTAAATTACTGACACATTTATTTGTTCTAGGAAATTCCATTTTTTTTTTAAATTTTGTATCTCTTAAAAAACGTTTATCTGTACAATCTTCGAAATTGTGCATAGTGTTGGTTCTTTCTCCATAAACCTTATTACCGTTTTGTTTCAAATTTTTCGTCTCCCTTGTTGGAGAACTATATGAGGAAAAAATTTAATTATTGCAGCAAGGTTTTAAATCTGTTACGTAAACAAACCAAAAAAGAGAGTAAAGATTAAAAAGCACGAAATCAGATTTTTATAAATAAGCACGAGCTTGGCGAAAATAGGTTAGCATATAACGGTGCCAGTTATTACAAGTTCCCTGTTTAATCGCTTGTGCGTACTCATAAACCGAGGGCTCCAAAGTCGTTTCAGTCTATATACACCTGACACTGCTGTCCGTGTAAGACTGGCTGCTACGTTACACGCCGGCATGAAAGGCGTACTAACTTTAAGAAGCCAATTTTTACTACAACATCACTCACGTAAAGGGGGCTTGCGATTTGAGTCACATAGGAACGTACGAGGTTCACATTTCGCCAATTACGTCAACTAACCGGCTGCTCACATTTCGTTCGACCTTTATCGAAAAAGTTTTGCATATGGATGCTATGAGGCTGTTTTTCCTATAATTGAGTCCTGCCTTGGGACTTTTGCAACAAAACGCTAGCCCAATGAATGTGAATGAGCTATATTCGTCTCCAGTATTGTGTCTAAGTCGCTCAACCAGACCAAATGCACCTATTGCATAAATAAAAGACGAAGAAAGCATAAACGTTCTACAACATACCCTAGATAATACTTGGTGACACTGGAGGGGAGTCCTCCTTCTGAAATGGCAGCCGCGTGGGAGTAACCGAGTGAGCGGTCTGGAGCGCCACGTTGCGGATCGAGCGGCCTACCTCTGGCATGGATGTTTGTGTTATCTTTAATATAAGTTAGTTCATAAGTAGTCTGTAAGTTTAGGGACTGATGACCCCGCAAGTTAAGTCCAATAAGCTTAACAAACATTTGAACTTTTTTTTTCTGAATTGGCATTTCAGTGGAACAGGGACTTATTTGCATTTATTCTGTTTAATGCCTCGTTTCTATAATAGATATTACACTATAAATTTTGTCAAAAGAATTTCTAGCAGAGAACTACCCAGTACAGGCTTTCGAAGAAAACTTAACGCGAGTAGCGAAATAACAGATTGTTTAATTGAATTCGCTGGCATATCATTTCTATCCTTCATTTTAAAGTCAGTCCACTGATAGGAAAAATTACTATTGTGTGGTAACATATACTGTCCAACAAATAACAATATGCATCCAGAAGGATTACACCAGTCTCTCGCTCATTCGGCTTTTCTTGACACAAGGACACAAGTACGGTTCTACATTGAGTCTTTATATGACGAACTTGCTACTCTTCTAGCAATACTCCTCGGAGAAGGGAGACGTTACTAATGATTGCGGAAAAAACGAAGCTCGTAGATTGTATTTTCAAAACGTTCAAATGTTTGTATAGATAGGTAGTAGTCCCTAGCATACAAAGTACTTAAACTAAGGTAAACTTAAGGTCAACACATACACCCATGCCCGAGGGAGGACTCGAACCCTCACCTCAATGCGCACTGCTAATCCGCCGCGGCATCTGTACTTTCTGTTTCAGGAACGTTCACTGAACTGATGTCGTTCTGGCGTACGTTCGTATTTTGGTTTTTACGGTGGCATCTACATCTACATACATCGCCATCCACCGAAAAGTGTGTGGCGGAGGGTACTCAGTGCCACTACTAGTTACTTGCTTTCCTATTCCACTTCCAAATAGAACAAGGGAGAAATAAATTCTTGTATGCATTCGCACATGCCCTAATCACCCTGATTTTTGTAGCCTTTAAGCGAAATGTAGGTCATCGGCAGTAAAATAATTCTGCAGTCCACTTCAGATTGCTGCCCTCTAAATTTCTTCAACAGTGTTTCTCGGAAAGAATCTCGCTTTCACTCCGTCAACTCCCATTTGTGTCCCCGAATCATCTCAGTAACACTCGCATCAAGATCGAACCTACCCGTAATAAATCTAAACGCCCGTCTCTGAATTGCTTCAATATTTTCGATCTGGTGGGGATCCCAAACACTTGAGTAATACTCAGAACTGGATCGCTCAAGCGTTGGATATACACACGACCTTATACGCTGAAGAATACTGTAAAACTTCATTTTCATCCCACCCACTCTTGAGAGAGAATTTTGTGCATGGTTGTTACAACTAGGGTGAACGTCTCTTCCAGCTTCGTCCCATACAAGTTCTGTGATGGAGAGGACCTTCCTAACCTCAGGAGGACCTCTGCACTATTTAGGCAGCTCATAGACACATTCACTATGTGATCAAAAGTATCCGGACACCTGGAGGAAAATGACTTGCAAGTTCCTGGCGCCCTCCATCGGTCATGGTGGAACACAGAGTTAGCCTCGTTGAAAGCTTCCACTTTTGCAGGCAGATGTTTCATCAGGTACTGTAAGGTTTCTTGTACAACAGCAGTCTATTCTTCACGGAGTGCTGCACTGAGGAAAGATATCGATATATGTCAGTGAGGTATGGCACGAAGTCGGCGTTCCAACATATCCCAAATGGCTTTCAAGTTTGTGCAGAACTGTCCATTACAGCGATCGTGCTGAAAGACGCAATCGACGTCCTCGAATCGCTTTCAACTATGGGAAGCAAGAAGGTGATTAAAACTTGAATGTAGACATGTGCTGTGATAATGTCACGTAAAACTGTAAGGTCTGTAACCCCCTCTATGAAAAACGCGACCACACCATAACACCACCGACTCAAACTTTTACTGTTTGTACTACACACGCTGCAGGTGACGTTCACCGGCTTCCACCATACCCACACCCTGCCATCAGATCGCCACATTGTGGACCGTGATTCGTTACTCCACACAACGTTTCTCCACTGTTCAGTCGTCCAATGTTTACGCTTACATCAAGCGAGGCGTCGTTTCTCATTAACCTGCATGATGCGTGGCCTATGGGCAACCACTCGTATATGAAACGAAGTTTCCTTACCTTCCGCCTAAGTGTCTTAGTACGTGGAGTGGATCTCTATGCAGTTTGTAATTCCTATCTGATTTTTAATTTTTTTTTTTTTTTTTTTTTTTTTTTTTTTTTTTTTTTTTTGGGAGCGGGTGGGGGTGGGGGGAGTGTGTGCGGATTGTTCACTTAGTGTACGTTGTGTGTGGGCATATTTTTATTTGTTGGATCACTGTCCCAGGGTACTGTCTCGTCAGCGCCCGGCAAAGGTATTATTTGCAAATTTTTCGGAAGAAGACCGACATAGATTGTTGACATTACCACAAAGAGACAATATGCAAAGATCACGTCAGGAGACAATATGAAAAGTAGAAGCTTAGAGATAAGCATGAAAGAAAAGACAAGTGGGAGAGATTAAAAAAAATCGGTGAGTCAGTGGTAAATAAAATAAGGAGAATTGTGGGAGCAAATAAGCAAAAAGGAGAGGAATCGAAAGATAACGCAAAGAAAGAAGTACGTGCCGTATGGATGGGAGCTATAAACGCAAGGCAGGGAGCACTGGTAGTAAGAAAGTACCCGAAGTCTCGATAGACAGCAGACGAAAAAGGAGATCGTTCAAGAAATAACGTATAATGTCACACACATTTCACACAGATCAGTTAAAGTAGCACTGATACCGGAATACGTGTATGAAATAAAAGAAGATCAATCGCCCATCAGCATTCTACGATCATTAAAGACGTCAGGTCGACTCAGAAATGTGAGAAGAAGATTGAAAATCAATGTGGAAAGCAACTGAAAGGAGATGTTTCTGCTAATCGTATTGAAAAACTAAAAGCAACGGAATTGGGACCAGTCCCAGAGTAAGATATGAGTGGGAAACATATTTATAACATGAACCACTTATTACCATGGAAAATGATCCTTTGAATGCTAAGTGCGGTGTTAGTGATAAGCAGTGTTCACAGTTCCTGGTCATTTGACACACACAACAACATGAGCGACATTGTTGACGGGGTCAGTGAACAAAATGAAGTGAGTAGAATAACAAAGTTTTCATCAATTTCATATGCATGACAAAACAAAAGAAGTTATAAGGAATGCGTCAGATTGGCGGTTGCATTCATTTCCCATATTATATTCATGTTTAACTGACTAAGTTTCCAGAGTATAATGTTTGCTAGAAAGCTGTATTCTGTTTTTTACTCCATTCTCTAAATCACAGTCTACATGCAAATAATTCGTATATCCTTGCAATTGTAAGATGTAACAGGTGCTGAAAAATAATCTTCATCAGTCTGGTACCGTAATTTATTTGATTGGCGTAGATTATGATTCAAAATATTACTGAGATACATTTCAATTCAAACTTAACTCACTTAATCGTTAGCTTCCGAAATATACTAAACATTCCTTAACAGACTGGTCGAGTAATTTTATTCATTGGGGTTATTCATTTTTTTCAAAATGTTTTATATAAACTTCTTCGGTTCATAGTTACAATCAACTGTTTTGGAAAGATTACATAATCTATTCAGCAGTATGTTTGAGTAATTTATTTTATTGAAATGGTTAATTATTTAAAGTGTTATACTGCTACATTTTATAGCTTAAAGTTCTAGATTATTCCTGGTTCGTCCTCCAATTTTTCGGAGTATATCCGAGCAGTTTTCTCAAGTAATTTATTTATTGAATTTGTTAACGTTTGTAAATTATTGTTTATTTAAGTTTTTCAGTTCATAGTTCAAATATATTCCTGGTTTCCCAAACTGTAACAGCCTATAACTACATCCATTTTCACACATTATATTCATTTATAGTTGAATAATTTCCGCAAAATATTATTTTTGCTAGAAAGGTTTACTCTATCTTTATCAAATTTTATCTGTATCATATTTCACATGTACGTTATTGTGGTTACATAACTACACCAAATATTCTGTGCTGGCAGTTGTATGTTGTAACTATTTCACACTTTCTTCAGCAGTCTGTCAAGTAATTTATTTATCGGAATGATTAGTTGTTTATAATGCTATACACATAGATTTTCCACTTTAAAATTAAATTTATTCCGAGTGGCACACTCCATGTACATTTATTTATTTATAACTAGCTGCGAAACCTAGGATTCCTTGGTATATATATTAGAAATGAAAATTTCGTCGTCATCTATTTATGAAAACAGCTTAGAAACTGTTGAATAAAGAAATATGCATGTTGCACACAATTATAAATGCAGTATCCAAAGAAAGAATAATAGTAAATGAATTATAAATGATTTTTACAATCTTTTAACTAGAAACATAACCATAAACCATACTTTTGTTACTTACTCGAAAATAACGTCGCCTTCCTCCAGAGACTGACATTTGAGTTTCAGAAGCATTTCAGTTAGACTCGCGCATTGGTCGAAGCTACCAAACTCAAACCCGAATCTGAATTGCTTTTTAAATTAATCTAGTGGGGATACTCAAGACAGGGTCGTACAACCGTTTTATATGCTGTCTCCTATACAGATGAATCAAAGCTTCCCAAAATTCTCCCAAAAAACCGAAGTCGACCATTTGCTTTCTCCACGACTGTCCTTTACGCCCGTTCCACGTCATATAGCTGTCCAGCGTTACTCCTAGATATGTAATTGAAGCGAATCTGTCATGCAGCACACTACTAATGATGAATTCTAACATTAAGGGAGTGTTTCTCCTACTGATCTGCATCACCTTACATTTTCCTACATTTAGAGCTAACTGCCATTCCTCACACCACCTAAAAATTTGATCCAATTCATCCTGCATCCTACTAGAATCATTTAATGATGACACCTTCCTGTACTACACAGCATCATCAGCAAACAGTCTCCGATTACGACTTACTTCGTCTGCTAGATAATTTATATAGACAGAAATTAATATCAGGTCCTATCCCACTTCCCTGAGGCACTATACGACTCTGATGAACACTCTCGATCGAGAACAGCGTACTGGATTCTAACACTTAGGTAGTTTTCGAGCCACTCAGATATTCGGGTACCTATTCCATATGCTCGTAACTTCTTTAGCTCTCTGCAGTGCAGTAAAAGTCAAACGCCTTTCGAAAATCGATAAATGTGTATTCTGCTAATTGCCCTTTATCCATTGCTCTTAAGATTTCATGAGAGAAAAGGGCTAGCTGCGTTTCGCACGATCGATGCCTCCTAAATACGTGCTGATACATGGACAGAAGCTTTTCCTTCTCAAGGAAATTTACTGTGTTAGAATTGATAATTTTTTTCACGAATTCTACAGCAAACTGATGTTAATGATATAGGTCTGTATTTATTAGGGTCCTTTCGTTTACCTGCGCCTATTTCCAGTCGCTTCGAACTTTGTGCTGGATCGGAGATTCGTGATAAATGCAATCTAAGTATGCGGCAACTGCCGCAGAGTACTCATTGTAAAACGGAATTGCTACCTCATCTGGGTTTGGCGACTCGTTTGTTTTCAACTATCTCACCTGTTTCTCTACACTATGTCTTCTATTTCCCAGTTAGTATGAGCATCAGATGAAGGTATTTTTGTAAGGTGTATAAATCCCTAAACGTCAAATTTAAAACTTCGGCATTAATTTTCATTCCTCTATCACCACCTGAGAATGATCAACGAGGAACTGGATAGACGCCTTTGATACACTTATCGAATTTACATATTACCAGAATTGTCTTGGAAAGGCCTTTTGCTAAGGTATGACTGTGGCAGTTATTGTATGCTTCGCACAGCTATTTTCATAGACGCCTAATTTGATTTGCTTGACCCTTTTTGGACCGCGAGTTCAACTGCCTTTGCTTTCTTAGCATTTTTCTCATATTATTATTGAACTACAGTAAGTCTTACCCATCCTGAATCCACTTTATCGGCACATTTCATCCTCTCATTTATACCTATCTCTTGATTTCCACTCTATCTCTCCATCTCCGCCGCGGTGGAATGGCCGAGCGCTGTGAGGTGCCTTGTCGCAGAGAGAACTGTTGCTCCCCGTGTGTTGTCCATTGGTTAGTTTAAGTAATTTCTATGCCTAGGCACTGATAACCACATGTTGTCAAGTGCCATTACGAAAATTTGAAAATTTCTCCATCTCCCCTCTCTCTATGCCCATCTCTTACTATCCTTTCTCTCATTCCATCTCCCTCCTTCTCTTGTTCGTCCATTCTTTTGTCGCCCCTCTCTCTGTCAATCCATTTCAACTCCACTCTCTTCAATTTTTTGTCCCCATTTCTGTCCCTGACCATCCTCTCATTACCTCCTACCTCTCATACCAATTCCCCTTCGCCCTTCATCAGTATATCTCCTCCGCTCCCTCATCTATGGAGTCTGGACATTACTTGATACCCCTCTCCTATACCCTGCTTTGTAATTTACTGCTGTCACCTCTCCGTCTGTCCAACTCCTTCTCTCCTCTCACTCCGGTTCTGCACGGCTGCCTCTATGGCAGAGGCTAGAAAACACCCTTTGCCCGTATCTCCACTCTTATGGGGGATAGGAAGTTATAAACTCCACAGTGCTTATTCGTGTGGAGCCCGTATGTGTATCAAATTATGTTGAAATCGATCCAGTACATACATCCAGCCGTTATTATAATATGTATATACTGTTTAATTTTAAAAATTTTATCTGTATTATCACAGTACAGCCACAGATGGCTTTTCCTATGTCCTGCAATCTAAGTGTAGAAGAATTATATATTTACCGAGACTGTGTTTAAAAGATTTAACGTTTTTGACAAAACAGTAAAATCTGAACAATGTCTTGTAAGCCAAAAACATTTTAAGGAATTAAAAATAAACTTGTGGAACATACAAATAAATGAGGTTTTAAATGTGCTTGGATTGTCGTGACACATTGTCCTGTTTAATCCTAGATGTTTGAAAATGGAATTTTCATCAGTGATATGAAGCTCTTGGTACTCTGTCTAAGAGACTCCTCTAGCCCAGTAGTGAAACACAAAGACGATTTATTGACAACCCTTATGTCTTGTTAGAAGATCTATCATCTGGAAAGACCTATCATTTGAAAAGACCCATAAAATTAAGCATACCTCAAACAAAAGTAATGGGAGCGCTTAAAATATTTTTTAACTTTGTGGATTGTGGTAGGGGTAAAACATCGGGAGCTAAAAGTTCATACACGACCTTTCAGAAACTAGGCTGGTGTTTTAAGAGTGAAAGAGCATTAAAGGCACACAGTGGTTGGGAAGGCGTTGGCAAGACTTTAGCGTTTCCCAAATTATAATCAATTTGTACATTGAACAAGAAAAGCAAGGCGAATTTTGGAAACGGAATTCAGGTAGAAGAGGTAAAGACAATGCGATCTTCTGATGGTATAGTAATTCTATCAGAGACAACAAAGGAAATTGAAGCGTAATTGATCGTAATGGAAAATGTCTTGAATGGAGAATATAAGATGAGCATTAATAAGAGCAAGATAAGGGTAATGCAATGCAGTCCAAGGAAATCAGCTAATGCTGAAAAACTGGATTAAAATATTACTATTGCTATTTAAGTAGTAAAATTATTATGATAGTCGAAGTAGAGAAGATACAAAATGCTGAGTACCTATGGAAATGAAACTTTTCTGAAGGTCAGAAGCCGCGGTGGAGTAGCCGAGCGGTCTACAGCATCTCGCTGCGGATCTCGCGATTGCTCGCCGTGGAGGTTCGAATGCTCCCTGGGGCATGTTTTTGTGTGTTTGTCCGTAGGTTAGTTTCACTAGGTTTAAGTAGTTTGTAAGCTACGGACTGATGGCTACGCAGTTTGGTCCGATAGATTTACAGACATTTGAACATTTGAGGGTGAGAAATTTGTCCACGTCGAAAGTTAACTAAAATGTTAGGAAATGTTTTCTGAAGTCATCTATCTCGAGTGTATCATTGTACAGGAGTGAAAAGTGGACGATAAGGAGTACAGACAAAAAAAAATGATGGTCTTTTTTTGGAATTTGCTGCTACAGCAATATACTAAATATTAGAGGGGCAGATTGTGAATCTAATCAAGAGGAACCGAAGAGGATTGGGGGAAAAAATTAATTCCATGCATATCTTGACTAACATAAGGTTTCAATTGGTAAGACACACTCTGAGATTTGAAGGAATCGTGAATTGCGTATTGGAGGTAAGTTTGCAGGTAGAGGGTTCAAAACGATGTAAGTTGATGTTTTTATTGAAATATGTGGGTGCTTGCACTGGATAGAGTAACGTCTAAAGCTTCATCAAAGCAGTGTTTGAACAGAAGACTGTAGCAACATCTCAATAGGTGCAGGTACGTCAGTGTGAAACCTCTTAAGCCCCGTTTACACCGAAGCGAACAAAAGCGAACGAGCAGCAGCAAACGAGAATTCGCTCTGATGTAAACGCTATGCGCACGCTGTTCGGTCACGTTCGGCTCGCATTCGCAGGTGTTCGCTTGTGTTCCTCTGAGTGTCGGTTTCAGGGCGAACCATCAAAGGAAGTTCGCGTTCTCTCCGCTTCAGCGCTAGCGTATGCGACAAACTGTGTATGCTCGCCTTGCGGCAGTGTGCTGTTTTCTCTTCCGTTCGCTCCGGTGTAAACGCTTATTCGCAAGTACAAGCCAATGTGTGCGCGCACAGGCGAATTCCTGGCGAATGTGCATTCGCCTGTGTTCGCTTTGGTGTAAACGGGCCTTTCGATGCTAAGCAGTGGCTCTCAAGTTCAGAAGTAGAGCACTGATATACATGGTAAAACAAGGGATGTATCAATAAATTAACACAAAGTGCAGTAAAAAGTGTTTATTTATAAATAAAGATCATGTTTTGTCAAACAATACAAAAGTGATTGTACATGAGGTGTGCGTGGATGGGCGTGAGGTGTGGTGCGGAGTCCAGTGAGGTGGCGACTGTCGTCTGCTGCGTGGTCTAGCCGTGGTATCCGTGGAGTCCGTGGCCGTAGGCGAGTCCGTGAGCGCCGAGCAGGCCGTGCGCGCCGGCCAGCACGGGGGCGGCGACGACGGCGGCGGGCACCGCGTGGGCGGCGGCGGCGTGGGCGGCGGCGGCGGCGTGGGCGGCGCCGTTGATGTGCGCGTCGCGGGCCTGCGTCTGGGCGACGGCGGTCAGGTGGGCGGCTTTGGTGGCCGCCACCTCAGGGGTGTCCAGCACGTAGCCGCCGGGGCCGACGGCGATGTGCGCGGGGCCGTAGGCGGCGTAGCCCGGGTGGACGGCGTGGGCGGCGACGACGGCGTGCGGGGCGGCCACTACCGCGGGGGCGGCAGCCACCACGCCGTGGGCGGCGCCCAGGTAGCCGGGCTTAGCGACGGCCACGGCCACGGCGGCGACGAGGAAGACCTGCAAAATTCACAGTTATGCGTATAACGCCATGTTCACCTGGCTAGGTGTCCTCTCTTGCAACTAGTAAAAAGTAAAGCAGTCAACAATCCGAAGATTGGTTTGTACACCACCGGCTTTACTAGGCATGGTCCTGTTTGGAGGTGGTATGCCGTTGCCTTCCTCCGACCTTTGAACTGACTTACCCAGCCAGTTATAGGGGGACCTACAGTTTAACGTGGGCTCCGAACCACGGTGCTACTCGGTATTTTTCACATGAGCAATACTGCCAGAGGTGAAAGAAGTGGAAAGTGACGAATAAAAATCCTAGGACCTGGCCGGGATCGAACGCGAAACCTTTGGATTTGTAGTCTGGCACTCTTCCACTGTGCAACCGAGGCGCTTGCAACTAGTACTAACACAAAAGCTACAGTGGTAGAGTGAGGAGAATTGTAAGGAAGTTGCGTGCACTTAAGTCAGTAACATCAAGTACAGTTTTCTCAGCACACAGGTATTGTTCCACTGTTTTCCAAACTCGGTAATGTTTGAAACTAAAGTATTAATAGTACACTCTAGAATTAATGTAAGGATGAACACTGGACGGAAAGAAAGGATTCATGAGAGGAAAAATCGTTACTTCAGTGCTTCAGTACTTCACAGCATGGTGGAATTCGAAAATTTTATTCCTGATAATTGTTTATCTTAGAGTACTCTGACTTCCTCCTGTATTGTGCTCATTTTACACTTAGGTGTAGTAGGCATACAGGCAAGTTGAAAATATAGGTAGATACCTTTCACACACACACTTCCGCTTGCATTTATGTTCTTGCATATGTATCAGAATCCATCGAAAGTACAATTATTTCACTACTTTGTTTTTAAATTGTAAATCAATCAAATGTTTGTTAAGCTTAAGGGACTTAACTGCGGGGGTCATCAGTCCCTAAACTTACAAACTACTTATGAACTACCTTTTTCTGAAGATGACACAAACATCCATGCCCGAGGGTGGATTCGAACCCCCAACCGTAGCGGCCGTAAAGACTGTGACTGGCGCGCTGCGGCCGGCTTTAAATTATAAGTGGGATCATCAGACTATAGAAAATTTTCAAATAAACCGTGCATAGAATGGTGGTAAAACTGTCCCTCTTTATCTGGATGAAAACGAAGATATTATTAAATACGAAAAGGAACTCTGTTACATCGTGACTAAGTAACTGACTGAAGAATCTCATCGTTATACAACGTATAAATTATGCCGGATTCAAATGTCATCGAAATTGGTTCGGCGTTTTGAAGATGTTCACGTCTTGTGTAAGCATTGTATCCAGTATGTTTTACGCACAATATATCAAACATTACAAATATTTTAATAAATCCGATAAAATTCGAACAAAAAAAAAACAGTTTTTCAAATAGTCTTCAGGAGTCTCAGTAGCTTTGAGAGAAACATTGATGTTCATCTGTTCCATATTTCGAGTTACATGCTTAAAATCAACGAATGACTTCAATCACACGATTTTTAAAGTTGCCTATGTTCTTCAGAGTTCAAGCTGTCTCCATGCACAATTTCATCAAAATCGTTTAATAGGTTTAGTCGTGAAAGTGTAACAGACAGAGCTTCTTTCGCATTTATATCAGTAGGGATTGTTAATGGAGATATTTCTACGCATTGAACTATCTATGTCATTTTATTATTGAAGGTTTCTCAGATTATTGTAGCTACCTCAAACCGTAAGAATGGCAATATTTAGCCGCGCTGGAGTAGCCTTTGCGGAAAATCGAGTTCTGGGGAATGCAACACGTCTGACCAAAATGTACCGAAAGTGAACTACAACACATCCGCGAATGTACAACGTACATTCTCGACATATCGCGGCCTTTCTTTGTAAAATCTAAAAGCTCGTTTGTTTACCGTTTCTTAATTTGTGTATCGCTATTTGCATATATTTCAACATACGGCGCACCTCACGTCCGTACTCAAGGAGCCAGACGTAGCTAGATCTATATTGTCGCGCTGCAGTGCACATTGTACAAAGAGTAGAAAAAGGGAGAGGCGAGCAGTATGTTTGAACTTCGCGAATATACTCACAAATTTTTTGATTACAAAAAGTATAAGGATTTTGTACGCTTAAATTGGTTTTGATATCTAGTATAGAAATTAATAAGTCGATTAAATACCCAGGCGTATCGTCGCAAAGCGATATGAGATGGAAGGAACTCCTACGGGAAATCATGGCGGATTCTAGATTTCGGTATATTGTGATAAAGAGACAGCATATAGAACGGTTGTGCAACTCCTTCTCAGGCTCTGCTCAATTCTCTGAGATCTCCATTAGCTCAGTTTAAGAGAGAGAAGGAAAATTAAGATTTAAATTCACGTCGACAGCGTAATTATTAGACGCGGAACACACATTCCACTTCACTAAAGGTGGGTAAAAAAATCTATGGTGCCCTTACAGAAGAGCTATCACGACATTCGCCTGGAGTTACTTAATAGTAAATCAGGTTCCTCGGAGACGGGTTTGTACTGCGTTACTCCAGAATGGGAGTCCAGTGTCTTACGAGTGCCTCACCTCTCTCCATGGGGTCGGTGGTTTTCAATTTGTACGATTAAAATGTGATTGTTAGGAGATAATTCTGGAACTGAAATTGGAAACGGTGGAGGCAAGCAATCATTCATTCCGAGAAACGGTATTGTGGAAATTTAATGGCCCGGAATTCGAAGCTGAATGCGTAACGATTCTACTGCCTTCAACGTGTATTTCGCTGGATCACGAAAATAGGAGAGTTTGTGACTTCCATAGAAGCATTTTTTCCATCGTTACATCTGGTAGTGGAACGGAAAGAGAAGTTAAGAATTGCGCGGACATGTCCGAAAGAACAGACGCCGCATTTCTGAATTGCAATCCACCTTGTCGAGGTGCAGTGTGGTTGCACAGGAGGACAGTACTACTGGTGATAAAATAGGGTCTGATACGAACCATAAGTACAGTTGTCGAATTAGAAGGACGTATGAGAGATTGGGTTGGACGGGATACTTGATTAGGTACTGAGTTTTGCTCAAGTGATTTGGTTCCCCACCAGACTGGTTTAAAGGAAGATATAGAAGCAATTCAGAGGCTGGCCGGCAGGTTTGCTGCTGATGTATTCGATCAGTGCTCGAGTGTTTCTGATCTACGGGAACTCGAATGGGAGTCGCTGGAGGAAAGGCGACGTTCTTACGGAGAAACACTGTTGAAGAAAATTTAGTGAGCCGGAATTTGAAGCGGACTACAGAACGATTCCACTGCCACCAAAATACGTTCCCCGTAATGTCGAGCCCGTTGGCCTTGGGGTAAAGCGCTCGACTGGAAACCAACGGGTAGCGGGTTTGAAACCCGTGCGGACCTCGGATTTTTTCAGCCTGCATTTTAACCCATCCTTCCCCTCTCAGAAATGTGAGGAATTGCCAGAAACAACACGTAGTTTTGATTCCACGTTAAGCTGTAGGTCCCCTTTCCCCGGTTGGATAACTGGGGTGCCGGCCGCGGTGGCCGAGGGGACTGAGACGCTTCAGTCACGGTCTGCACGGCCACTACGGTCGGGGGTTTTGGATCCCCCCTCGGGCATGGATATTTGTGCCGTCCTTAGGATAAGCTAGTTGATAAGTAGTTTGTAAGTTTAGGGACTGATAACCCCGTAGTTAAGTCCCATAAGCTTAACAAACATTTGAACATTTGATAACTGGGTTAGGCTAGGGACACGCAAGTCGCCGAAGTGGCGTCCAATTCAAAGACTAGCACCAGGCCAATGAGGTACACGAAATAATTATTACTACTCCCCGTAAAGGCCAAAAAGATCAGAGAGATAAGGGCTTGTACAGATGCATACACGTATACTTTTTTCGCTCGTTGTGTATGGAAACAGATGTAGTGTGGTATACTTGACAATTGGTACGTTTCACGCTGATTTCGAATACATGCGGTACAGATTGTAGTGGTTAGTTTCGGAGCTGTGGTGACAGACAGGCGTGGGCTACTCACCAGCAGGACCTTCATGGCAGAGTGCGGCGTCGGCTGCTATGAACTGTGCCGTGTCGCCGCGGTCACGCGCTTTTATACGGTGGCGGCTGCGTGAAAGGTCCGCCGCGGCCTTCCCGCTGCCGCGGCCGCCGCCCCGGCCCGTCGCCGGTCCCCGTCGCCCACCACACCCCCTGCCGCTCAGCCTTCACGTCTGCGGGCCAATCCGATCCCCTCAGCGCGTCACGCCGTTCGGCTTCCGAGCGCGCCACTTGCGGGCACGGCCGGCAGAAAAACTTCGCCCGCCAGCGGCAGACGCGACCGTGGAGTGCGGACAATGCCACGGCTGGCGAGTGGCGACGCGCTCTTGCCGCCAGGCGCGGTTTCCCTCGCAATCCCGAAGCGTGCGGTGCTACCATCCCGTTACTAGGAATTTATGGTCCCTAATTAAGAATACAGTACTCGTGCATCGTCAGGCCTTAAAAGGTATATTCAAGCTTATGATTAGGGTCATCAAACATCGGTCTTAAAAAGAAGACGTTTCTAGATTCATGTAATAAATTTCAAAACTACTGTAATTCTGCACTGACGGGAAAAAACGAGGGTTGGAACTTAAATAGTGGCAACTATTTATTCAGAAACGATATACAGGACGTATCACTAAGTGTGTTTGCCTCTGTAACTTATAAAATAATAGGTGACGGGAAATTTTAATGCGGTAGGTCAACACAAGAAATGTTACGCTTTCTGCGGAGCTATGAACATAGTTTAATGTATCATTTTCCAAAGAGTTACAGCACAAAGATATAATTTTTTAAATGGAACAATAGTTTTTTCTATCTTGCATTGGAATCGTTGAAACCAGCTGCGTCCAAACCAATTTAAACTACATTCCTATCACTGTTAGTTTAGGAGCTACAACCCTTCAAAGTTTCAGGGGCAGATACCACAAACGCTGCGCATAATGCAATGCGCCTTCTAAATGCGGTGCGGCCGCGTTGTAACGTCGCCGGTGTCACGGAGCGAGAAGCTCCCACGATGCGCTGTTAGACTGCCGACTGTCGCCGCACACGGCCGTATACCCGACAGCTGGAGCCACACAAACAATCGGGGCTCAATATACCACAGTTACTGACATCGTATGACGATGGCATATAAGAACAACGGGTACGTTGACATGTTGCTGATGCTCGGCGAGTGCCGACACGATGCCACTGAAGCAGTCACGGCGTATGCCGTGAGATATCCTAGACGAAGAGCCCCGGCAGCCATTACGTTCTTACGTGCCGAACAACGACTTCGGGAAACAGGTAGCTTGGTAATGCGACGCAGTAACAGACGAAGACCTGCAAGAAGTGAGGAGGCGGTTATATATATATATATATTATATATATATATATATATATATATATATTTTTTTTTATTTTTTTTTAGCTGTATCAGTCTCACATCTGTGTGGCGTATGGTACACGGCCACAGGTTTGACCCGTACCGCCTGTCACTGACCCAAGAGCTGCATGGGAACGATTTCCGTGCAAGAGTGACATTCTGTGAGTGGGACATATGTAATTTCACGCTGGAGTCTTTACAAAGTGTTATGTTCTCTGATGAGTCCACGTTCACAAATTATGGTGCAGTGAATCGCCATAACATGCACTACTGGGCCGCAGACAATCCTCGTTGGTCTATTAACGTGTGGTGTGGAATCCTTGGGTAATGTGTGGTGTGGAATCCTAGGGTATGAAATCATCCGTCCACACTACTTTCCAGGTACACTGACAGGTGAGTTATAACGCGCTTTTATAGCCGACAGTTTGGGTGGTCTCCTTGAACACGTGTGTCTACACACTAGAGTCCATATGTGGATGCAGCACGATGGTCACCCACCCCATTCTCCGCGTGCTGTTGTGGAAGAACTAAACAACAGGATTGCAGGAAGTTGGTTGGGGCGCCATGGTCCTCATTCATGGCCTGCAAGGTTACCCGATTTAACACCAGTAGATTTCTTTTTGTGGGGATATCTAAAGGATCGTGTTTATGTCACTGAGCCCACATCCCCAGATGATCTAAAACGGTGCATCGAGGACGTTTGTCGCTCCGTCACACCGGCGATTTTACATGTCGTCTGCAGATCCTTTCGACGGCGAATTGCATTATGCATTGAGGAACATGGACACACATTTGAACATCTCATGTAATCAACTTCCCACCGCCATAACATCCATCACCCACCACACAGCCATGTATTATGTACAGCATGTGGTATCTGTCCCCGAAACTTTGAAGGGTTGTAGCTCCCAAACTAACAGTGATAGGAATGTAGTTTCAGTTGATTTGGACGCAGCTGGTTTCAACGATTCCAATTCACGATAGAAAAAACTATTGTTCCATTTAAAAAATTATATCTTTGTGCCATAACCCTTTGGAAAATGATACAATAAACTGTAATGTAACATTCCTTGTGTTGACCTACCGCATTAAAATTTCCCGTCTTCTATTATTTTATAAGTTACAGAGGCAAACACACTTAGTGAAACACCCTGTATAAGATTTACATGTTTGCACCTGATACTATCCTTCAAAGTAGTCACCAGCGTTGTGTAGAACCCGTTACCAGCGACGTGGAATGCGTAGTATACCGTTAGAAATCTCTGTTCTGTTGTTGGTGAGAATGGAGCGGTCTATTGCTTGGAACAGTTCTAAGCGAATGCCACGAGGTGGTTCATTCATCTTCGGAATCAAATCAAAGTCACAAGGACTTAACTCCGGGGAGTATGGTGAATGGTACAGAACTTCCCAGTCCCATCGACCGAACAGAGCAGACACAGCTTGCGCTGTATGCGACCGCGCACTGTAGTTCAAAATCAGTAGGTTGCGCAGAAAGTGTTGCAAAGCTGGTCGCACCTGTTGCTCCAAATTTTAACTTTAATACTCTGTATTGACGGTCTTCCGAGGAGGAAAATAATGCGTTAGGATACAATCGTTGGTGGCTTTTACCCTACGTGCCACTGTTCTGTTTGGCAATGCCGATTTCCCGCACGCCTCTTGAAGTCCTTGATGACACTGTCGTGCTATGTGACCTTTCGCACGTTCAGTCTTGATCCAACTCCTTTGTTCCAGTTTCGAAAAGTTAATCACACAGTTACATTAGACCGATCGCTCACAAGTGACAGTGTTTCCCTCGATTGTGCGCACACTGGTGAAAAGGAAGGGCGAGTACATTTGCTCGGGGTAACAACAGCGTGTGCTCTCAGCGACAATAATAGATTACATTGTTTAGTAGCTCCACAGCAGTGTTGCTACTATTTAATTTCCAACCTTCGTAGTGTACTCTCTTATAGTTTTCTAATTTACTCGATTTATTGTTCAAGCAGTACATATAGAGTTCATTAAATGATTGCATTTACAGATCAATAGCTCAAGCGGTGCTTAGGTACGAGGCTTATTATTTATCATGTCATAAGCAAACAAGAACATTCATTACGAAGATGACATTTCTGTACGAATTATTTACAAACATTTTGCTTTTTATAGACGCTGTTATGGTTTACATCGCAAGACTGGAGAAAAATTTAACTCTTTACCAAGAGATCTTCCATTTCTAGTGTGAAATTTTTCGTTTCAGCCATTACGTTCCTTATTGTTTTTAAAGTGGTTGGTTTAATCGTATTTTAGATATGGTTACCGTGCATGGAAAGATAATCCTAGAATGTAATAGATGTATAATTCAGCTGAATATGTCTATTATATTATTTTAATGCAAATATTGGCGTTATTTTGCTGATTTATGTTTACAAAGTAGACATTGTCATATTGGAATATGGCAGTCACTTAGATGTCAAGCTTTATTTCCAGTAATCTTAAGTTGGACTCACATGTCAAATAATTTTGGAAACTCCTTCAACGCATCAGATACTGTTAAGTTAAATGTGGATCTGTGCCGAGCTTAAGCAGAATCAAACACCACTGTTTCGATACAAATGGATGGTCTGCTCTCGCCTTTCGGCATTGAACTAAAATACTGTGGTATTTTATATTGGCCATAGGGCAAAGTGGCCATTTTGGAGAGAAAATAAAAACAGTTGATTTTTCGCTAAGTGTAACACAAATAGAGTAAAAATGAAAACCATGTTCAAATGTTTGTAAAGCTTATGGGACTTAACTACAGGGTCATCAGTCCCTAAACTTACAAACTACTTATGAACTACTTACGAACTAGGACGGAACAAATATCCATGCCCGAGGGGGGATTCGAATCCTCGACCGTAGTGGCCGTGCAGACCGTGACTGAAGCGCCTCAGTCCCCTCGGCCACCGCGGCCGGCCATGGACATGAATAAGTAAGCTAACTTATTCCTTATTTTTTTATTTCTTTCCAGCAATTTTTACTTATCAGGAAACAAACATATTTTTCATTAGCGTGGCCGCTTTGTGTAGCATTTGAAAGGTCTTCCATAGACTCAGAGGTTATGTGATTTCTGCATGGCAGCTCCACAGTTCCACTTGAGAAAATCCACCCGGAAGCCCCACCTTTGCACTTCGATCTTGTGAGACAGGAAAGCAAACGGTTGAGTGATTTCTATGTGGATGGCCTGGGGGAAGAGCTTCTTGTGGAATCAGCCACTCCTCCAGATGTCAGCATGTGGCCTGCCATCTCTTCTCCCGACGTGGGTGTGACGTGTCAGCGAGTGCTTCTGTCCGACGAAGAAAGTTGTTTCTAGACAGAAGTGTTGATGACCATGTAGTGGTTGGGCCTTTCTCATTTAATTTTGTGCTGCTGCATCCCGTCGGATGCCCGCGGGAGCTATGCCGGATAAGTTGTGTGGCATTTCCATGGGCGTGGCTTTTAGACAGCCCCAGATGATGCGACTGTTCAGAGCAACATCAAGTTTCATTGTATATGTGGATGTGCACCATATTTGGCAGACGTACTCAGCTGCAGAATAGAATAAAGCAAATGTGGATGCCCGCATTGTATTTGACTGTGTCCCCCATGTAGCTGCTATTAGTTTCCCAACAACGTTCTTCCTGGCAGCCACTTTCTATGTAATATGTGAGCCGTAACGTCTCTGATTTAGTGAGGGACTGCTTCGAGAAAAACTTTGCACCGGTCGCGCTATGGTTGGCTGGGTCATGTGTTAAGAGACGCGTGCGCACGTGGACGGGAGGTTATGCGTCAGGAGGTCTGGCTGGAGGGCAGTGAGTGACGCGATAAAGCTGCTGCGACATATGGGGGCTTCGCATTGGTACGACTGGGCAGACGGATGTGCTCGACGGTGTGCACGTCGTACGTGGCGCAGTATGAAGACTGATTGCCGCGGAACTGGAGGATGCCGTGGTCGGCCAGCGCTCTGTTGATGTTAGACGTGTCGTGTGGCTGATATTGGGCGAGTGCCTCTCTCCTAGAGGCGTGGGCACTGGTCTGCATTTCTGCTGGTTTGGAGTATCCGCAGCTATTAGAATTAACGGTGAGCTACCTCTGTAATAATCGCTAACTCCTGCTATCGGAATACATTTGAACATTTGAGGTTCGCCTTACCAACTCTCCTGATTCAGGTGAGACTCGATGTTGTGGTACTGACATGTGAATCGTTATTTTGATAAAGGTACACACTTGAAGCCGACCTCGTGCAATACTGGTTGTTTATTGAGGTCCGCTGTGGTTTGATTTTTTTTTATTATTAATTGTTATCAAAACACTGCTTTAATACTTTCCTGCTAGTTTGAACGTGTAGTTTCCGTTACGTTATTCTCCACCAACGTAGTTTTGATATTTGTTTGTTGTGCTTCACCTGTTTGTAACAGTAGTTTGTGTGTTACAGAGGCACTATTTTGGTTGTGACGAGACGAGATAAATAACCGTGTATTATGCAACCTCATTTGCATGCGATCTGCCAATGGCGACAGATGCTGATATGTTAAAATATTTTCGTAATGATGCCACTATATATTAAAAGGTTTTTATTTAACTGAATTGTAACAGTGTAGTGTGTCACAACCGGCCTCTTCTGCTAAATATATATTGAAAACTTTTTTTTCTGCAAATATTCCTTGTAGCTTTGGTGAAGTTTGGTTAAATGATTGATTAGTATATTGACATTTATGAAGGAACAGTTAATTTGATTTACTAGATTTAAAAAGTTCCTTAAAATTTCTTATTTCACAAGGTTTTAGTACCGTGGCTAAGATCTATGTCATGTTGTAATTTTATGAGGACTTAAATAAAACATTGTCAAACAATGTGTCCTCCTATGGGCTAGTATTGTAATCTGCTAATGAAGTAAACTTGCTAAAACACTGTTACATTACAAAATGTATGTAGTGTCAGTTCTTTCGGACATGTCCCAAATAATAGACGTCACTATTGATCCTGCAGTTTATATCTATTCAGTGTGGAGGCACTCCCAGGCTCTTACTCTTAGGAGATAGTTTACCGTAACTACGAGTTTGAGTTCTAGTGGACAGGAGAAGTTGAGAATTTGTATCTGACAGGAGGCCTACTTGAGTAATTCCTAGTAGATGTTCTGATCGCTGTGTCCCCAGTGGTGCAGAGGTCAGTGCGACTGCCTACAAAGGAGGAAACCCGGGATCGAGTCCCGCCTGGGTTCATATTTTCAATTTTACCCATTCGCTATTAATGTCATACATTTCGTGAATATGATTTTGTTTTTAAGCAGTGCTCCTTATATGTTATAGCACGATCCAGAGTGATTCAGAGATATTTCGCTGTTTTGCAGTGTTTTAAAGAGGTTCCTTCCCATTATATGTGCAAGGTTCTGCTAGTCTGACTTTTCAATTCTCTTTCTTCTAAGGAGGCAAGCACAGGTCTGAATTTTACATGGATTTGGTTTCAGCTGATTGTCCCTACAATAGAGATCTCATTGTTTCAAGGCATCAGTGAACTTCTGGTCCGCACTCTCAAAGCTCTATAACTGAGCTGTTATAGCAGGGTCATGTCCCTATATAAAGTTTTGCGTTCCTTCTGGTAACGGCTGGTCGTTAGTGTATATATTCAAAAGAGGGGGTACCAGGCTGAAACACACATACTAGGACACGATGCAGCCTCCATGGGCGACAATTCAGGCATTCATTCTTGCATCTGTTTGATCATGCAGATGGCGACTTCCGTCTTCGTGTACATTATCCACGTCTCCTCGAAATGTTTATGTAGTTCTCGAAGGTTGTCGTTTGACATTTTACGCGTGTCATTTATCGTATTGTCATATCCCTTACGTGCTCGGTTGGAAGACTGCAGAGATCGTGTTGTCCATGGAAGTTGCTGCACGTCTTGCAGGTTCGTTCAAGTGAGGGATGAGCATATCTTTTTGGGACAAAACATCACAATCCTGTTGTAATAATGGCAAATAAAACGCAATCGCTTTCAAATGTTCAATGCACCGGCTCACTGGTTGTGTCAGTTACAGATCTCCACATCACCAAAGTTCAGAATAGAATTACCTTAATATCTCGTTGATCTAGAAACTTCTTAGAATACTTCATCTGTAATATCTGTTTACAGGACTCCCTAGAATTCATTCAGAATACGTGGAGCTGGAGTAATGTTCTCTATTTTAAGTGAGCGTCAAAATTAAAGTAAACACCCAGAGCAAAATACACCAGGTATGTGAATAAAACTGTTTACTTCAACATAACTTTTACCTTACAGTGCATTAAACAATAAATACATCGGTGCTCAAACTGACACAGTGACGGACGGCGTCGGTAGGTACTACAAGACTGGCGATTTGTGGCTTTTGTGGGGCCTCCTAATATTCTTTTGTGAACAATGCCATGCATTGTTACAACTATTAAATATATGAAAAACAATTAATTTTGCAATGTTCGTACAAGATAATAACAGTTCTACATCCCAAAATTAAGGTACTAACTAATTTACATTAATTCATGATAATACCGGCTTCAGAAATATGATTAAAGATCTGATATACGCTTAACTAAAATATAACAATACATTTGTCATTTATACTAATATCTTGAAAATTAGTGAAGGGCAAATGTTCCTACCATTTATAGAATGATAAAATAAATCATTAGTTGTTTTACGGGATACAAGAACATCGAAATATTGTTATAGGTTTAGCTTATCTACAGTGGTGCCCATGCTGGCAAGTTTATATTCGCAATATTAATCATGTTTGTGTTTTCACGGCTAGTTCCTACTCAAACAAAAAATATAATATATATCTAAACAGACTACTTTTGTTTATTTTGTCAAAAATGCATATTACCAGTTTCAGTTTCGTAGGCATGTGCTCTTGCTTATTTCGTATTTTATAATGAAATACTATCTGTTTTATATTCCTAACACTGAATGGGTCTTCTGTCATAACTTACTTTATTTAGAAATCGTGTATCTTATTCTACCCCTACTCAAAAGTCACAAAATGGTATTTAAAAGTTGAGGTTCTATTGAAATAGTTTGTTTAACTTTCTATTTGGATGATAAAATGACAGACATTTAGCTCTGTAGATTGTTGCCTGTTGCATCTCAAAAACTAAAGCGTTTATCAACACCTGCACGTATCGAGTGGTGGTCAGCCTTCCCTCTACAAACACCAAATGTGAAAGAGAGTTTTAACTTGCCGCATCTCAGACCATAAGGCGTGGCGAAGTGACAGTGTGTTTTGGACGAATGCACTCTACGAAAGAGCGCTCGCCAAGTTACATCATAAGTGGAAATTACCATCACTTCAATGCAGGTGAAATCTACTTTCATCGCTGAAGTCTACGGCCCGCGAACACGGTCGAAGAGACCTAGCGGCACCACGACGATGTTATGCCATGGTTGTAGGACGCGCGAGAGGCGTGTGTATCTTTATGTTCAAATGTTTGTTAAGCTTAAGGGACATAACTGCGGGGCCACCAGTCCCTCAACTTACAAACTACTTATGAACTACCTCATACTAAAGATAACACAAACATCCATTCGAACCCCAGACGGGGAACGGCCTCGCACATCGGAGCATAGTGACTCAATGCGCTTGGCCACTCCGACGGGGCCAACTACTAGTAACCGTACGTCAACAATGCATGTTGACACTTCTGGGATGAGGAAACTTTCTGTCTGTGCTGCGGTAAGTGTCTTAAAATACGACAACGTTGGCGGACGCCTATGCTCCGTAGTCGTCCTCGTTACAGGTGTTACGTATGACATTGTAACCAGCATTGTTGCACAGCTGACGCAGCACGTCCAACTTTTGAGTCAATTCTCCAAAACGACGATACCGACACTCGGAAGGTCCCTTTCTAACTCGCTCGGTTGGCTGTACGAAGTATGAGTCCATGTCCGTGGTAGTACGAAGCACGAGTTCATCTCCGTGATAAGGCACCTGCTTGCTTCACACTTTGATATCACACTGAACATTTATATACATTTCGTATTGAAGGGTACACACAGATGTCACTTTTGCAGACGATGAAAACACTATCAGTCCATCCACGGTCGCCCTCGTGGCATCTACCGCCAAAGGATCGAAATCGACATCGCCTTTCCAGGAATACAACTTTTTCATCCTTTTTCTTGGCAGTGAAAAATATTGAAATTGTAAGAAGCTACGGTATCTTCCATTATGTTAACTGAACGCCTCAGCGCTCGTATTTCACGTTGTCACGCCAGTTATTTGGTATGGTTTGAAATCGTAAATGAAGCTTTGCTCGGCGACGACATTCAAAGAGAGACACATGGAAAAAATACCGAATTGTTAAAACAATCATTAAATTGATTATATTTTGTGGTTGTTAGACTCTTACTTCTGCACTTTTTAGTTGAAGAATTTGTGTTACTAAAAAAAGAGGTCTTTTCACAATTTCGCTATAATTTTTGACATCCAATATTAATTTAAAATATTAAATAATTCTAAAATCACATCTCTGGAGTGTAGCATTGTATGTGACTGAAATGTAGACGATAAGGGGTTCAGAAAAAAAGATGATAGAAGGTCTTGAGATGACGAATGATGACGATTAGATCGATAGAACACGTAACGATGCTGAATGGAATTGAGGAAACAATAAGTTTCTGGCATATACCGACGAAGAGAAGGGATAGGTTGGTGGGACACATTTTGATTCATCAATGAATCACAAACTCAGTCTTGGAGAGAGATGGTTGGTTGATTGTTTTATGGGGACAAAACTGCGAAGGTCGTCAGTCCTCCCGTAGAGAAAGACACAGGGACGAATACGGTAAGCAAATTCGAATGGATTTAGGTTGCTATTCTTATTATCACATAAATAGGATTCTACAGGACAGGGTAGCGTGGAGAGCGGCATCAAACCAGTCTGTGGGCTGAAGACCATAACAACAACAGCCAATTAATAACAACATTTAGAAGGAGTTAGGAAGTATTGACGGAGGACTCTAATGTACAACTTTGATTTCTCTCCTCATAGTAATATTTCCCACTGAGCAACAGTAACGGATAACAATTGTCGAAATCTAACTTCGTTTTCGGATAAATTCCATTGTTAAGTAAATGGTTTAGAATTGTTATGTAGCACTACTTTACCAGAGAGATTTAAAGCTACGCCATCTAATTCATAGATTTAGATGAGATTCTTCTCTCAAATATGCGCTCTCCTTTGAAATTAAGAGTACTAATAATAAATAAATTCGAATAAAGCCGATTTCACTTCTCTGTCCAAATTTCATAGAATACAGGTTTTGAAGTAATTATAGGAGATACAGCTGTCTTTGCAAGGAATGAAAATTGATGTTTATTACCAAATCAGCGGTTTAGCTCCTTTACCGAATCACACTAATACCTATGACTTGAAGCACGTACTGTAGTTAATCATCGCTAGCCAGCGGTGTCTGCTCGAGGGCTAAGCTCTGTGGATGATTATGTAATCTCTTAATAATCTGTACGAACCAGTTTAGGCATCACTTTCACAAGCCTCCTTTCAATGATAGCTGCAGATGTAACACTCTTATTCTTATGCTGTTATGAAATGATTAAGGAACCACACCTCGTAATTTAACTGAGTGCTAGCTACCAGTTACCATTTTATACAACACCGAAATTGAGTAGCTTCGTGGATAACTCATTAGGAACAGTAGCAGAAACGTTTCTGGGCTACTCACGCAATCTAAAGATGCCTAATTGCATAACAAGAACGAAAATACAATGATCTTGTAGAAAGACAACATGGTGGCTTAGTTATCATGATCATCAGAACGGTACTGTGGAAGGTGTTATTCAGATATTAGGAGACATAATTCTAATCCATGCAACCTTGTCTTTGACCTTAATAATGTCTTCAAATAGTCAAGGAAAGGAAACCAGATCAAGTTAGGATCATCTATTGATTACACTGAGTAAGCATGAGAAGATGTTGCAAGAGATTTTTATTTTTTATTTTGGATAGTTGTGATGTACTGATTACAGAAATTGTACTGTTTTTTGTCAATCTGGTCAGGTTTCTGACTTATTGACTTTCCTTTTCTATGACACATATAACACGAAACTGAAGAATTCAAAAATTTTTATTCCATTATTTACATTCTTGTACATTACTTCGTTTATTTTAGGAGTTGGCAATTATGATGTCATCAACATGTAGACGTTGCAAAAGTTCCGATATAATCGGCTACATTGGGAGGGATACATAAAGTGTGTTTACTTAGCTTATTTTGGTTTGCTCACTGGTGCCCACAGCTTGAGCACTACACTTGATATACAAGAAATGTTCCTAGTATCTCGTCCAAAGTCAAGTACAGTTCATCGAAATTTAGAATTTTCTGGAGGGAACTGAGAAACCAAGCTACAGACTGATGCTTGTGCTTCATTGATGAGACCAGGAGGAATACCCACTACAGGAGCAGCCCCACGTATCCAGACCTTGCATCAGCACGTCATCCATCAGCTCATTCTGAGAAAACTCCATCACCACTTTCTAGATAACTTTGTGAGATTACTGACGACTATACCGTTAGTGATGAATAAAAGAAGATTTAGATCATTCAGATGTAAATGATCGTAAACCGATTGAGTCTGGCATCTCAGCTTATCATATTCTTGTGGAAAAATATCCTTTCTGACAGTGTTCAAATCATATTTTATTGCAACAGATACGAGGGTCTGGGCAAGCGAAGGCAGATTAGCCGTGCGCACTGAGGCACCCTGCTGAGATGCGCGTGGCCTTTCGCTGTCGATGGTTCAAATCCTCCCCCGGGCGTGGGTGTTTATGTTTTCATTAGCATAAGTTACTATAAGTAGTTTGTAAGCGCAGGGGCTGATGACCAACGTAGTTAAGTCCATTAGATTTACAAACATTTGAACATTTGATTTGGTATGTGAATAGATGTTTATGTGTCTGCAGGCATAGTGTGTATACAGAACAACAGGTGGCTCTGTAATAACTAGTAGGGGGGCCACGAGGGCTATGGAATCAGTCAATTGGTGAGTATCGTGCGAGAAGGAAGTAACCCATGTTAAACAGCGCTTTTCCGAGGGAGAAATGCGGTGTAATGTCATAGTGAATTAGTGGAAGTGCTTGAGAGTTATGCCCTACCATACCGTACAGTAGCACGGTGGGTAGGAAAGTTTCAGCAAGAACGATGAGCGGCGTTCGGGACGACCTGTCAGTGTGCTGACCGACATAGCACTTGTCGCCTTCGAGCAGCTACTGGATGAAGACAGACGATGTGCACTACTGGAGTTACAGAAGGGAAGTTGGTGCTAAGTACTGTAAGCTCCTTCGAAATCTTGGAGGATCAGAATGAACATAACTATTCTACTATGAGATAGCGTAGAACCTCTCATTATGGAGTTGTTTCGTGCCACGATCACTCACTGCTACAAATGCACTGCGAAATTCAAGGGTCGAATTTAGAACCGTTTAATTGTCTCTTAATGCGGCGCAAAGGTATCAGATTGGCTGAAAATTGCCTACCCACAATACAATTTTTGTCAAGGTGCAGAAACATGACATCTCTGCCATGTCAGTATCAGGAAAGGCGACGTACAGTTGACTAGAATCTTGAAAACGTGGCCCAATAGGAAAAAAAATTCTTGATAGGAAATTTGGACTACCAGGTTGGACGCAGCAATGCTGTAACAATTGAATGCCGGCTGTGCAGACGACAAGAACTTCATTTGTTCGCCGGCCGCGGTGGCCGAGGAGACTGAGGCGCTCCAGTCACGGTCTGCACGGCCACTGCGGTCGGGGGTTCGAATCCCCCCCCTGGGACATGGATATTTGTGCCGTCCTAGTTCGTAAGTAGTTCATAAGTAATTTGTAAGTTTAGGAACTGATGACCCCGTAGTTAAGTCCCATAGACTATACAAACGTCTGAACATTTGAACATTTCATTTATTCGTTTATATCTCAGGTCAAATTCCGCAGTTCATTGTTAGCGTGCGTTCAGCTGGCCAGTCTACAAAAACCGTCTTGTTGTTGAAGACAGTTATTTGTGCTCTGTGCGAGTGACACCAATTCTTTCAATATGGAAGGTATTCCAGGAGATATGTCCTAAGGACAAAAAAACATTTATATCACTATTAAATAATAAATTATGCATGTTTATTTTTCGATTAAACAAGTACAGGAAAATGAACGATAAAATTGTAAAATATGCTTAAAAATAGTGGTATGTTGATAATTCCACTACATTCAGCTTTCTTTTGAACTGTGTCTGCAAGTATATGTAATTATCTTTGTAATTTAAGCTTCAAATCCTGCTACTAGTTGCTACTCTGTTCTTGAGCCACGCTTAAGAAGTAAAATGTAAATGTTGAAATATCTTAAAAATGATAAGAGAATTATTTAATTGAGAGTGGCATTTGTACAATTTAAATTAAAATCGACGCGAGAAGCATTGTAAAGAATAAAATGATTAGAAATGACTGAAAGTGTAAAACAGATTTTTCTTGTAATTTCTGTTTCATCTGATCCAGTGTATTAAAAAATCGGAGTTTCGAGGAAACATACTTTTCTAAAATTTACAAAATACAAAATTTCATTTGAAATGAAATAATTATTTGTAATATTTTACACCATCTACTATCCTCTGTTTTTCCTTTCTTCGAACATGCCATTCTTATATATTTTAACAATTAACTGTAACGATTCCTAAATCTGACTTTTATATTAATATAAATATTTAAATATAAATAAAATATAAACAAAGGAAACGACTTATACGTTTTTGACCACCATCTTGGATGCATCTGTTTTAGTTTTTGAACTCAGGAACCACCACAATCCCTAAGAATTATTTTTATATGAACAGAATGACCCTAATGTAGATAGAGCCCACCATGTTGGATCCTCCGTTTTGTATTTTTCACCTTTTGAACTGACTCTTCATCAGCAACCTAGATAATTCCCTAAATAGTACTTTTGTATGAACAAAACTGACAGTTGTGTACATAGAGCCAGTCATCTTGTATAGGTCATTTTGTATTTTTCACTTTTTGATATGATGTTCTTAATGAGAAACTTCGTTTAGCCTTGCATACTAAGTTTGGTGAAATTCAATAACTTTTTATATTTTGAGCAGAGTTTTGGAATTCTGACCCAATGTGCGACGCTTCAAAGAGTCGAAACAAGACAAAAAATGAACAGAGGTTTGAAGTTCAAGTGACGAGCCAACTGAGTTCATGATGTTACTCTAGCAACAAATATGATCTAAATTCTGCCAAGAGCCACCGTGGACCTGTATCACGATGGAAAATTTCCGCCACCATACTTACCCATATATCACCTGCTCTGGTGTTCCTTCTGCTATGGACGTGAGACATACGACACACAACGTTTAAATCGCCCGTAATTCTTAACAATGGCCACAATAAATATTCTAACCATGATGAAGTCTTCTCGGGTTATCGGCTGAATCAGGGCATCATTCTGTGGCAACGTTTCAGCAAGTTTCCTACTTGCCATCCTTAGGCGGGATATCCGCCTGAAGATGGCAAGTAGGAAACTTGCTGAAATATTGCCACAGAACGACTGCCTGACTGTAGCCGCCAATAATAATCACGAATTTGCCTGTGAAGAATTCTGTAAACGAATCGACCTCTCCTTTACGTACTATAAATTATGGATGGCATTCATTTCGAGTTATCTGACTGGTCATATCATTCGTTGGAATTATTCAGAATGGTCTTCAAATCAATCGCGAAAAATTGTCGTCCGATGACACGGAACGTTCTCACGCCAAAATCTCTTTGCGAATGTGAATGGCTGCAAATGGTATCCAAACAATGACAGGTTCAGCTGAAACAGATTACCCGGTCCATTTCATGAAAATACAGTCAACTCCGTTAACTGCCACCAGCAGTTTGCCAAGTGCTTTGATGTTAATCTGGGTGCATGGCTTCTTCGAGTCTGCATAACACTTAAGTCCTTCCATTAGCTCTTACCAAATGAAATTGTCACTCATCTGACCAAGCCACCATTGATTTACAATTGTCTATATTTCAGCCAATGCGGTCACGAGCTTAGGACAAGTGCTACAGACGATATCTGCTTTTAGAGTCAGTCGTCTCCTGCCGTGTTCCTTTGACATTAGTTTTCACCTCGGTGTACTAACAGATAACTACGTCGTACGTCCCACATTAATTTCTGTGCTTATTTGACTGAATGTTTACTCGTCTGTTATCACTGGAAAATTCACACTAACGCCGCTGTTTTCAATTATCAAGTGCAGGTTGTCGGACACTTTGCTGTCCAGGGTGAGAGCTAACGTGAGAAATCTGGTATTCTCCGCTCAGTCTTCACACAGTGCGTCTCGGAATATTTAATTGCCTGTCGATTTCCGAAAAGGGATGTTTCATGCGTCTAGCTCCACCTAACACTTTGCTTTCGAAACCTGTTAATTTCCTTTGTGTGCCCACAACCACTTCGGAGTGGCCAAGCGCATTGGTTCGCTATGTTCCGATGCGCGAGGCTGCTCCCCATCGGGTATTCGAATCTTCCCTTGGACATAGATGTTTGTGCTGTCCTTAGTGTAAGTTAGTTTATAAGTAGTTTGTAAGTTTAGGGACTGATGATGCCGCAGTTCAGTCCCATAAGCTTAACAAACATTTGAACTTTTTTTGTTTTTGTTTTGGATCATCGGATTATAATTGGTAGCTCTGCCAAAGTGTCACCGTTTAATACCTTGGGTACGCGGTACTACTGTCATATGTATCTATGAATATCGCTATCTCAAGCACAGTGTGTATAAATGTGACACCCGTACTCCGATAGATACCTATTTGTCTGCAGTACAGGCAATCTCTTCGACATTCCTCAATTTTACATGTAACCATTACATGGTTGTGTCGAGGGATGCCTGAGACACCGAAGGGCCAACGCAGTACGGGAGTTTCTGTACACATCCGTATTTTCAAGCACCCACTGACGGAATGAAGGGTGATTCGAGACAGTTGCCTAACTGGGAGCCTCGGAGGTAACTTTTGCTGCTTCGCGGATGCACGTGTCACTGCTGGATACGTCTATGACGATTGCTAAGAAGGATGATAAGCAGGGTGCCTGGAAAGCATCTATTTCCTATTGCGGATCACGGTTAAATATTTCGTCGAATGGTTCTGAATGGTCTCTTGTAATTCCAACGTATATCCAGAGAACAAAGTTGGGGCCGTGCTAACAAGTCAAGGTATCATATCTCGTTGATTGTGACTGCACCCACAGAATGTCTTCGGCCAGTGTTTGCAGCAATGGCGAACGTTATCCAAGAACGTCCGCCTCTAACATATTACACTCTGGACTATCGGTTCAGATCGCGAAATGAATGTGAATTAACGCACCAGGAGCTGGTATTTTTTCACTGACAGTCTCTATGCAACGCAATAATGCCATTCTGTATCGATTTGTGTGACCGTGTTTCTGAAATGTTTTAATCTTTCACCCGTAAGAGAATAATCAGGAGGAATAGTTAAGTTTGGGTAACGGGAGTGGTATAACGCCGTTCAATCATATGATACGTCTACGATGGTAGTTGTCACAATTGTTGTAAAATTTGACTGCATGTGACGTCATTGAGTCACCTTACACTCTACATGGTCTTGTGTGCTTCTTTGCTCTACCCTCTACCCGCAATAGCCCAGTTTACATCGTGGTAGATTGCCATGCAGAGGGCTGATTTCCGTTGGAGATTCTCTGCATTCGAGGACTGAGTGTTGTCATCATCATCATCATAATCGACGATCGATTTGCTCGAGTGGCGTCAACTAAAGACCTGCACCAGGCAGGCCGAACACGACCCTAGCTGGGGTCTAACGGCCAAGAATGCCCCACGAAATCATCAACAACATTAAAATGTGTGTACTTTGGGACGCGTATTGCAATTTATTTGCCATTGCATGTCTTTGATCACTTAGTGAACAATTTCATCACTTTGATAAGCGCGCACGCTACGCCAGAGATGCTACTCTCTTGCTCTATGGTATTATTATCTTTACGGAGTTGGGTACGATGTCAGATGAGTTGGCAGTGAGTGGTCAGGGATGTTGACAGCCGATCAGTGATACGCTAAGATTGCAGAGCAAAATGAAATTTGGATTGATATAAAATTAAATACTGTAGACAGAAATGTAACCTGATGATAACATCATGGCGACGAAGTTTTTTGTAATTATTTTTTGGAGTAATAACATAATTTTTTCTTGGAGTATCATAAGGTAAAGTTTGAAATTGTTGAAAGCTATGTATAATATAGTCGATCTTGATAAAATCAGATATTCTATACAGGGGACATTGTATTTAAGTTTGTGTAAGGTTTTCAAGGAATATTCCGTTTTTTTTTTTTTTCTATTTTTGTAATAAAATAATGCTGTCGCAATCGAGACGATTTTTTCACTTAAAATGAACCGACGATTGCAATTTATTTCTCACCCAAGTCACAAAAAATTCTTTGTTTCACCATCACAGGTAATCAGTTTTTTTACTAACCAAGATGAACATGTTGATATGGCTTTAGTCAGCAGATTCACAATGCACCACGGCAGTTCCGGTAATTAGAATTTTTTGCAGCATTTGAAGATTTGTTACTAGTTTCCGAATGGTGTTATAATTTTATTGTCCACAGCTAGTCCCTAAGAATTATACTAGTTTTAACTTCAATTAAGTACAGTGTCAGCAAATACGAATTTATAATCCTGCAGTTTAGTTTCTCGCAAACAGCACAGATGGGATACAAGGAATACAGATTAGTAAAATCGAAAAGAATTAGAAATTTTGCATTCAAGCTCAAATTCAAATATTCAAGCATAATTCTCGATTTTACTCCTTAATTAATTAATTTAGTTTTTAATATGTGGGAAAACACCTTGCTGTTTTAAGTTACATAGAGAACTAGAAGAGCTACTGCATCATTGCAGAAGATGGATGTAGCTCCTTTGGGTGAAATTTTACCTTTCTACATCGCAGTTGGATTTCCACCATTATTCCAACCTGCTGAATTTAATAATTTCTCTGCTTGTTACCTTCATTTAATGATCCTATCAGAGTAGTGACCACCCTCTGCCCCAAAGATTGGCAAATCCATGTGAAATCCATGAGGAATATCTCCAGTGTTATATAATAAAAGCATTTAGTTAGAGAACTTTTTTAAAATAGTTCAAATTCATTCGAATTGGCTTAGCCAAGAAACATGTTAACTTAGTCTGTGTCCGTGGGTTTGTTCTTTCAGTTACATGCTAAAAAGGCGACCTGTGTCGATAGCCTACCTGAGTCACCCAACAGCGGGAAGGTGCACGGGCATTGTTACGGACCAAGGGGGGGGGGGTAAGTCGGGTTCAAACCCCTCCCGAAATTGTAACAAAATTAACAAAAATGGCATCATTCTATATAAGGGTAAACCTCTTTTATATTTTGCTAAGGCTGGGAAGCCGTCACACACGCTCCACACAATCCCTTTTTCTCCCCATGAGATTCTTGTATTTATTGGAATCCCGAAGAAAATCATTCATGGCCATCGGTATGTTTCACACTTCGTTAAATGTTCAAATATTTGTAGAGCTTATGGGACTTAACTACGGGATCATCAGTCCCTAAACGTACTAACTACTTATGAACTAGCTAATACTAAGGACGGCACAAATATCCATGCCCGAGGGGGTATTCGAACCCCCGACCGTAGTAGTCGTGCAGACCATGATTGGAGCGCCGCTGTCCCCACGGTCACCGCGGCACACTTCGTTAAAAATCATAGTTCTGTAGCTAACTGCAAACATTTGCACATGGAGGAATTGATCGTCTGTCTCACAGTGGGTTAAATGCATTACCAGTTATGGTGATCACAACTGAAGTACTGAGTAGATTACTTACTTATCTTATTTTATCTGCACCGTATAGATGAGTGTGACTTGCCTGTTTTCCGGTCACCAGAAACAATTCTTTGATCAAGGTACACACGGAAAACTGTGGTAAAAAGGGGGATAAAATCCGGCGAAATTCTGTGTAGATACTGCCCGTGACCCTGTCGTGCCTTTTAGATCCATTGTGCTTCACTGACCAAAAATATTTGTCGACACCACTATTTGTAATTACAATGTCAATCGTATATTACAATGTCAGTCAGCCATATTTTGATGTTCCTACGTAAACGAATCTAGGTTCCTGCCAAGTCAAAGATATCTGTACACTTAATTTTAGCCAGTGACAGTTTTGACGTATCTCAAAAATTTGAGTTAGAGAATGTTTCTCTGATAATGTTTCAGAAGTTACTGAAAGCTTCATGGTCTCCCTGTCTAATTGCCATCAGTATTTAGATCCGCATTTGCCTATCTCCACGGTATGATTTGCCTTATTCTTCTATGTAGAATCTTAAGAATTCTACTAATTTTGTTTATATACCATGGTGACACTCTAGCATATCCCAAAATCATACGCTGGCTATGCCTATGGAAAGGTGACGTACATTTTAACATATAATGTGAGCGACGAATGGTTCTGTCGACTCCGCGCATAGCTGAGAGGCAAAGGGTAGATAGAACGAAGCCGGACAAATCCGTGGTCTGGCCGAGTATCGAAACCGCAGCCTCTCAGTTTCCACACCAACGTTTTACTACATGATCACCAGGCCCGACGTCCGTGAGAGATATCGTGTAGTTACCAGTGGCAGATTGATATTTATCAATTCACAATACCCTTTTGTTGTATAAAGACTGGGAAAAAGTACAACAATGCACACGGTAACCAAGTTAAGAGCCGTTATGCAAGTGCCGTTCCACGTGAACGCTCTGGTGGCCTGAGCGGTTTTCTCGGTCCGTCCTGTTGCCGAGCGATCTTGATACGCCGTTACATCACGCAGAACAGACCGACTGACGGTAACGCAGCCCGTTACGAAATGAGTAACCGCCCGCACTTAACCGGCATGCTCACAATCCAAGTAAATAGCTCTGTTGTGTTAGTTGACTCTGTTCACAGAAGAACTTGGTTTACATACTATGTTCTCTGTTAAATCGTGTACTATTATGAGACTATCACACTCTAGTAGTCAGTTCAAATGTTTGTAAAGCTTATGGGACTTAACTACGGGGTCATCAGTCCCTAAACTTACAAACTACTTATGAACTACTTACGAACTAGGACGGCACAAATATCTATGCCCGAGGGGGGATTCGAACCCCCGACCGTAGTGGCCTCGTAGTCAGTGTTCCACTAAATAGATAGCAGTGTATAAAGACGAGTAATTATTTTTGTTTTTTAAATCTTATGCCTCTTTTTCCCTATAATATGTAGTTGACAGTTTCGATCATTTTTGCCGCTATCATATAACTGTATTTGGTTACATTTATTTTGCCACAGAGTTTCTACAATAACTGAGGCTGAAGTTGGTTGTCATTTGTACCGATATTTCGGACCGACACCTTTATTGACCTTCTCGTCCCGTCATCCAGACAAGACGCGAGTTAAGATTTTACAGAATATCTATTACGAGCTTGGCTCAAATACTGTAGTGGCATTATGTATCTCTGAGGAGGATTTTAGAAACTAAACATTACTAGGAAGAAAGGAAGGCTAAAATTTCCGTGGAAGAAAGGTGGATTTACTCCCTTACGCAGAGCCTGCCTACGAAACTACCTAGGGGGCGGCCTGTTGGCCTGTGGGCTATTTCTTTCTCGCCTACTGGCTCACTTACCCTACCACGCTGTTGTGTTGTCTGAGCGGGAACTTTCCTTGAATAAATTGCAGAGTCACCACTTAGCTGGCAGAAGCGTCGAGCACGGAACACGAGACAGCCTTGCATACGACTTGGTTTCATATTACGAAATTCGTTAAACTGATACTTTACATCGTAACGGCATTACACCGTAACTGACTGATAGTACAAACAGAATGTAGTATTTGTTTACTGCATTACACTAGTAATATGGTGTGAGATATGTTGTTACAAGCAAAATTCTTACTTTTAACTGAGTTGTAGCACACTGGTAGAGAGCCACACTATAAATTCAAGGGTCGCGGCTTCGATCCCTGCCAGGTCGTAGGATTTTTTTCTATCACATTCCACTTCTTTCACCTCTGGAAATGTTGCCGATGTGAAACATATCGAGTAGCACCGTGGTTCGGAATCCACGTTAAACACTAGGTCCCCGTATAACTGGCTGGGTATGTCAGTTCGAAGGTTGAAGGAAGGCAGCGGCGTACCACCTCCAAACAGCATCATGCCTAGTAAAGCACTGTGGTGTTCAAACCAATCTTTGGATGGTTGACTATTTTACCTACCTTTATAGAAAGAAAGGTAAAAACAAAACATAGTGTCTGGAGAATGCTTTTAGGCACGACTTCGTGTGAAGAGAAGATTTTAACATTCCGTCGACATCATGGTCATTACTGATGGAATTACATACGGGAAAAAATATTACCTATCATATGGCGGCAGTGTATGACTATAGCTCTAACAAGATATATAACAGAACAAACATACACTTAATTACTCGTAATTAGCTGAAAGCAAAATTTATATCTGTTACAATATGTGTGCACACTGACAGGTGGAGATATTTTACCAGACTGTCGTCACACCAGCTGCCACGTAATCGTAACTCATTTATTTTCATCTTTATCCATAAAACATCGTCTGCGCTTATGAACTCTAATTGTGGTAAGATCCGTGCTTACAACATGTTTGCATAATGCGATGTACAATTAGAGATCATTGCTTTATACGTAATTCACTAACCTTAGAACGCTTTAAAAATCCACCGCTGTTTAAATATGAATAAAATTTTATTCCTCATGAGTACGTTTCCGCCATGAAACTTGAAGCCTGTAGATAAAGTGAAAATTAGAAAACTGCACCATTCTAAATCTGTGAACGACACGTTAAGAACACAAACGGGATTCCAAGGACCAAATTATTCGTATACGAGTGATCATTGATCTGTACATAAATTATTATTTTTGAAGAGGCAGCATTGACAAAAATACCACAGAAGATGATAATAATGGCTGTAGAAGCCCTTGTGAAGCAAGAGGAGAGATATACTAACACGTATCGATAAGTGGCCACTAGAAACCCTGATCTAGTTTCTGTTCAGGCGACAGTAAAATCAAACGGTTGTTATTGTGATTTGTTTCCAATGGCTGCTGTTTCATAACAGCTTTCGTTAACAACTGTAGTTTCAGTTAAGTGTTTGCAGACAATGTTGACTTTGTTAGCCGATTATTCAAAGTAATCTTGGCTAGTCATTATCTCTTTCTCCACTGTTGTGTCATTGTACCTGCTTACTGTTTTTAATTGTTATTACCTTTCTTTTTAGTGCATGTTTATTTGTGTGTACAGTGGTTATATTATCCATTAGATTTCGTTGCAGCGTACACAATTAGATTGAAGCACCGAAGAATCCGATGAAAGGCTTGGTACAATTCCTGAAATTTTTGAACTTGGTTGACACGCAGAAGAGTGCTATATTGCCGTATCTCATAACCAAGTGCACTTTTATCTTTCATAGTCCGATCTGGGTACAATTACGGTATGCTGCATCAATATTTAACATTTCCATTACTTAGTCTTTATTACTTTATTTTTCTTTTTTCATTTAGGGATTCATCATAAATTCTTACCCGAATTGTTGGATTAATTTCGAAACTAAAATAAATTCTTTATGCCTAAACAGTAAAAATTCACATAAATATGTTCTTCATAATTATCTGATTAGGCAAATTTGAGGACAAAATCGTGAAGAATATATTTCTTACAACCGTTTTCCTCACATAACACTCCATTGTCGATAGGACTAAGTGACACAGTATTTTATGGCAGATTTAGATAAATTTTGTGATCGGACATACTTGCATTCTTATCTAGTGAATTCATCAATTATTCACTAAAGATTTGTTATATGATGGTTCAATATTGTAAACAACCAATAAATATATGTCAATTTTTTTCTGTTTTGTATAAGAGTCATAATTCTTATAATAGAACAGAAATATAATCAACATAATTTTAGTCGATAATGTTAATTAGTATTATGATAGCTCATCTTACTTTCCTTAATTTCTGTAGTGAAAAGATGACTCACTACCAGTCAACAACTAAACATAGTCAGTAGGTCTATGTCAATATTTTGGACTGGGTTACATTTTCCCAGAAACAATATTGGAAAGGAATAGAGCTCCACAAAGAATCAGACCCACACAGCCAGATTAGGCTACAGAAAGTCTTTGTCAGAGAGGCACCGTTAGATTTTGTGTTCTGCGTTGCTGAGTATACTTTCAACGATATTTAATATGCCCTTGCTTAGAAATGTAATAGCAAGATATCTAAAGGAGTGAAGTCAAAGTGAGAGCAAATACTTCTGGATACATAGACGAATGAAGGATGAAGGGGTCATGGGCCTACACAACCTTGCAGGATTGTTTATTGAAGGAGAAAAAGTGTGTGTGTGTATGTGTATGTGTGTGTGAGAGAGAGAGAAGAGAGAGAGAGAGAGAGAGAGAGAGAGAGAGAGAGAGAGAGAGAGAGAAGGAGAAACATATAAGGACCGAGCCTTCAAACTTAGCAGTCTCGAGAACTTCGTTTACTCCAGAAAATCTGGAGACACAACAGTGACACTAAATCTTAGTGAGCTCAGTCCATAATCGCCTCATAGAGCAATTCATTGTTAATTAGCCATTAGGTTTAGCACAGTAGCACGAAAGTAACAATGAGACGGTTCTTTGCGAGTTGTTTACTTAGAATAATTTGTCGGAAAAAATATGACTCATAAACTCTACATCACAGTAAGATTAGATTAGATTAGGTTAGTACTTGTTCCATACATCATGAATACGACATTTCGTAATGTGGAGCGTGTGAGATTAATGAAAGGTGTCTTTAAAAATTACTACTTTGTACTAAATATTACATGACACAATATATTGTTTTTTATTATTTTTTTCAGATTTACTAATTTATATCTAAAAATTTATCTATAGTGAAGAAGGAGTTGCCATTCAGAAATTCTTTTAATTTATTTTTAAATGATAGTTGGCTATCTGTCAGGCTTTTGATGCTGTTTGGTAGGTGACCGAAGACTTTTGTGGCAGCATAATTCACCCCTTTCTGTACCAAAGAATAGTGAAGATTATTCTTTCTCCTAGTGTTGTAGCTATGTACACTGCTACTGCTTTTTAATTCGGTGGGATTGGTACTGTGAAGCTACTGTGAAGATCCCTAGCTCTTTAAATAAGTTTCTGCAGGATGATCTTGAATGGGCTCCAGTAATTATTCTGATTACACGCTTCTGTGCAATAAATACTTTTTACTCAATGATGAATTACCCCGGAAAATGATGCCATACGAAAGCAGAGAATGGAAATAGGCACAGTAAGCTATTTTACTGAGATGTATATCACCAAAATTTGCAATTACCCTAATAGCATAAGTAGCTGAACTCAAACGTTTCAGCAGATCTTCAATGTGTGTTTTCCAGTTCAACCCCTCATCAATGCATACACCTAAAAATTTTGAATATTCTACCTTTGCTACAGATTTCTGATCAAAGTCTATATTTATTTATCGTGTCATTCGATTTACTCTACGGAACTGTATGTACTGTGTTTTATCAAAATTTAATGATAGTCCATTTGCTGAGAACCACTTAATGGTTTTCTGAAGGACAATTTCTTCAGTTAGTTCTTGTCTGTCAGGTGTGATAACTATACTTGTATCATCAGCAAAAAGAACCAGTTCTGCATTTTCATGGATATAGAATGGCAAGTCATTAATATATATTAACAACAGCGAAGGATCTAAGATCGAACCTTGTGGCACCCCATTTTTGTTTGATCCCCCAGATTCATTACCTTCTACGGATTAGGTTTGGTATCCAACTAAATGTAGCAGCAATTTATTATTTGACAATTTGTGATTTGGAGGAGACAAAGAGCACACTGCCAACAACGTGTTGCCGACATGGCAGAATTGTAATCTGACAGCGCGTCCTTGCGGCGTTCGCTCCCTACCGCACGGGAAGCTTTTCATCTGGATGCATTATGGCTGCGTCCTGTAGCCGGTGTGCGACGCAGGGAGCCGAGATTCCGCACGTGGTGGATGAAGTCATGTGTTTCGTTTTGTTGTAGAACTCCTCGTATTACGAAAATAAGGTTTTCCCCAGAGAAATCAACTGTGACTACTGCAATTATGAAACAGTTTAAAATTCGAAAAAGGTCTGACGCTCGTCTTTTCACGAATTCGTCTTCCAGTAGAAAAAATCTAAAGAGGGTAACGGAGAAACATAGTTTATGCTACAATCAGTGCCAGAAAATACAGAGTCAGACGCAAATTTCGTCTTTCTTATGAGTGAAAATTCGATTTGTTCCCAACTGACATATCATTTGGTGGAAAATCTTTTGCAGAAAAGAAAGATAGTGATAAAAAAATAACCTCGTATTCTTGGATGTTCGTAGAAGTTCGACCGGTAGGACAGGACGAGGATCACTATTACAGTTGCCAGTTTCCATATAAAAGAGTTGGTCAATTTCAAGAGGTCTCATCATAAATGAAAGACTGATTTCAGGTTTATCAGAATCATTGGAAATAACTTCTACAGGTATAGTATACAAGAATTTTTCAGTGAATAAAAACACAGTACTGTCTCTTCCTAGTTTACGGAATTTTATATCTCACTGTAGAACAACGCACCTAGCTGAATGGTGCATTTACAATACTTTTTTAAAACTTGGTAAATAAGGTACCTACAAGTAAATATTTACTTAACAATTTTCTTCGAATTAAAAGCGAAATTAAATTTCAAGATACGCTATAAACTAAGCAATCTAGCTCGTTTTCAATCGTAGATAGATTTCAGCGACAAATATTATACGTATACAGCAAACTTCTTCTTCAGCAGTATTGCCGATGCTCAACCTGGAAAACTGATGAATGCAAGGAAGAAGAATTGTAACCAATTGCTGTCGCTTAACAGGTAATGATCTGCAGTAAAATATACAAGTAATACATATTCTTTCATTATCAGTATGCATTTTTTATCCTCTCGACGTCTGTCATCATTATTTTGTTGCTCAAATAAAAAAGATTCGTATACTATTGGTCGGTATAAGCTGATTTAATACGACCACATTCCATTAGTCTTTTTTTCTTTAATTGTTTGTTGATGTTCTTCTTACAGGCTGTAGTCAAGACATTATCCCTTTAAACTGCTTTGCCAAGTCGATAATAGAATATATTGTTCTTGCAAACCCCATAAGAATTTTAACTATTTTTCCTCTGTAAACTTCAAATCCATTCATCAGTATACAGACTAAATGATAATGAGCATAAGCTGGAGCGCTGTCTCACTCCCTTTGCAAGCATTATTTTACTACCAAAGTTCTTCGACCCTGGTAACTGCAGTCTACGTACTGTACAAACTACAACTAACCTCTTGCTGGCAGTATTACAATCAGGATTTCAAAAAATGTGCTCAGTCAGCATATACGAAGGTCTTTGCAAATGTACCATCAAGCCTTACAGATAACAATCTAGGGGTTTTCCATGTGCCGTATGTCATCATAACGTCATTAGCTCTTCGGTTCCCTTCATTCTTTATTTTGCAACCGACCAATTGACGTTTAAACACTATTTTTAAAGTTCGACAGAAAATGTAGGATTTTGGTCTTATGATTACGAGGGCTAAGTTACACTCATTTCCAGAAAAAAAATCGAACACCTTGAAATACTAGTGATATGAAGTTCACATTCATAGGGTATATTCAGTACTATGTTCCAAAGCATTTCACCCGTTTCGGTTCGTCATGTGCCCTGTTGCCTAGTAGGAGCAGCATCCGTCATGGGCCGTGATAATTTGTTCATTGCATGATGTCATCGATCCGTATAAGGTGCGAATGATGGTATAGCCATTCCTGCTCCATTCATTTGCTTCTAAAGGTCATCTGTGGTGCTTGGAACTGAGTTACAGTGTTTCATCATCGTTCCACCATATGCCTTATACTTTCGAGTGGTTATAAGCCTGGCGATCTGACGGGCCATGGGGAAAGGGTGACATCCTGTGACACCAAAATGGCACGTGTCAGTGGATTAACATGTGGTCGTGAGAGGTCTTGCTGAAAAATGTCGTCTGTGTCACCTGCGTTTCCTTGCACTAAGGGAATGGCTACGGATCGCAGGATGTCATTCACATCGCTGAAACTGGTCCCACAGACCTGGACACGCACCAGCTCTGATTTGAGGCTGTACTTAATAGGACGTCTCACAATAAGGCATTGAGTTGGCGCTGTAGGTACTGTGCAAGTGCAGTTACGGTAATGCCGCTCCCCAGTCTGCAGCGAAGAAAAATGCGGCAATCATTTTCAAATAAACAGAACCTCTATTCGTTCGAAAATGCTATCTGATGCCATTGCTGTGCGCAGTGACGTCGTTCCTTAAACCACTGTCCTCTAGCAAATGTCAGAACATTAGGCAGAGAAATGGACGACGCGCAGGCAACCAATGCCGTGATAAGCTGCCTTTCAAGATCTTTTGTTTTTTTTTTTTCAGAATTATGGTGTATATTGTGAAACAAAATTAAAGCGTAACCTTTTCGAAACTTTGTAATTGTAGCGCATAACTTGTAAATGTGGTCCTAAGGTGCGACAAACATCGCCTGTAACGACGCGTCCTGTGACTTCTACGCTAGGTCTGGGCTACGCTTCAGACACCAGGAAGTCGGTAGTTACTAAGCCAGCAGTGGCGGCGCGTCTCGTGTTCACTGGTTCAGTGAAACCCCGGAAAAAGGTCGTCGTGAAAAAAGTAAAGAGATAAATATCATCAAAAGTGTTTTTATACTATCGTTCTCCGTTGCGGTGTTCTATTAGATCAATTTATACGCACATTGAAAGTATTTTTATTGCATGAGAAACGTTTCACGTCGCGGAGACAGCACGTATACGAGTCGCAGAATGAATCCAACAGCTGCGAGACAGTTTCTATCATTTGTACCACTTCATTTTACTGTGTTTTAATACAAAATTTGTTGTTACGACATAAACGACGGTTACACCCGTCAGCTGTTCCAATTTTCTGATCAAGGTCTCACATGGGATCTTTGCAGGTTAAAAAGTCAGCAAAGTAACACATCATTTTACAAATAAGCAATCCATACATCCTGATTATTCCAAATAGCAAGGAGATTATATCCCTGAATCGTCGAATCCGTCAACAAAAATTAGATTTGTATTAATTATTACGAACGTTTCGCTGTACCAGTTTGTTTCTACGTACTTATAACTCAAGAGCATGGATTATTAACCAGTATTTTGCATCCTGGTTGTAGAATAATTTATTTGTTTTGATACTAGTGGAACGTTACATGTTTCATAATATAACTGGACTTGCTGTAATTCTCGGCACAGTATCATGGTGCAGTGCCACCGGGCGTGCCGCGCTGGGCATACAGGTCCTCGAAGTTAAGCACTGTCGGACTTGGCTAGCACGTGCATGGGAACTGTCGGTGTCTGCCGAGCGCTGTTGGCAAGCGGAGTTCACTCAACACTTTTCAGGTGAACTGTGGAGCTACTTGATTGAGACGTTCCGGCTCCGGTCACGAAAACTGCCCTTACTTCCAAGAGTTCGGAACGCTGACCATGTCACCGCCAATACCGCATCCTTTGACGGGCAGAGGATGACTCCGCCGCCGGTTGGTACCCAGTGGTCCTCTTGAGGCCTGTAGAACGGAGTTTAGATTTTAGTTATAATGAGATAGTACCATTGATTAATTTATATAATCTAATCAATTATGCCATAGGATAAAAATGCAGCCCTCGGTCGCAAATTAAAAATTGTTTAACATGGTTTCGACAATGACTATGATTGCCTTCATCAGCAATTATAAAATAAAACAAGTCACATAATAAAAATATACAACTCAGCTGTAAAGCTTACGTCATAAAATTTAAAAAGATTTTGTTTTTTTAACTAGTGTACTGTAAACAGAGAAACGGTATTGAAAGAAACAATTGCAAAAAAAAAGGCTTTGTTTAACATGAGAGATGACTGAGGCGTCATTTTGCCAATACAATATTAGTAGAGAGAATAAACGAGTAACGAAGTTTTAATAAGCAAAATAGTTAAAAATTGGTTTCTGGAATACTTATGCTTTGGATCAAGTCGGAAAAAATATTTCGGACACTGCACGAAATACATCAAAGACAGAGCTCCTATTACGGAGTTGTAACTGTTCATTTAGAATAAGTCCGTCACTACGAGAAAAATGTATAAATATTTGCAATTCCTCGAAGACGTCTAATCTTTGGCCTTTATTTTTGATATGAAAAATGTTCAGGTCATGAATGGCTTTACGTGCGTGATCTGTAATGAGAAGATAGTTAGCAAAAGACGAATTCTGGGGGGTAGGGGGAGTATTGCGCACTCTTTCTCAATATATGTTCTTTACACCAGATTTTAAAAGCACGTCCCGTTTGACCTATGTAGTAGGAAGAACAAGTAACACAAATAATTTTGTAAACGCCAGAATTATCTAAGGGAGAGCAGGTTGATTTTAAATTTTTCTTCAAATTATTGTTGGTCGAGAAGGCAACGTTGCAGTTGTATTTATTACGAAGAATTCGTTGAATCTAGTAGGAAATCTCCCCAGAAATTGAATGAAGAACTATTTTTTCTCTTGGTCAGATACAGTGGGAGTGCCAAATGTTGTAACTGTTTCAGCAGTTTCTTTTTTAAGGATGTTGTCAACTATGACAGGATCGTATTCATTATTAACTGCTATGGTTTTTATCAAATTTATTTCCTCCTCGAATTTTTGTTTCAAAAGTGGGCTCTGTGGATGGCAGAACGAAAGAAAGCGTTTTTGTGACATTGAGGGTGCATACAAGAGGCGGGTACAATTTGATCAGTGTATGTTTCATTTCGGTATATATTGAAAGAGGTTTTATTTTTTTCTACTGTTAAGGTCAAGTCGAGAAAGTTAAGTTGACGAGCCTCGTTTGCAAGTTGACAGGTGAAGGTGATATTCTCATGCAGTCCATTAAAAAGAGAAAAATTGTGGTCAATGCCAGTGTTAGATGCTTCGTAGATGACTAAAATGTCATCGACATATCTAGAATGGGAAAGAATGCCTAACGTTGTAGTAGGGAATTTGTGGAAGAATTTTTCTTCCAGAGAATTGATGATAATATCAAGGATAACAATTTGCGACCGAAGGCTGCATTTTTATCCTTTGACATTGTAACGGTCGCTGGCAATAGCAGCTAAGTTCAAAACTTGTGTCACACTTTGTGCCAAGGAAGGTTAATCGCCGTACCTTGAGGTCTGTTTTGCTGTCAGCTGCATTTCTATAGTCGTTATTTACTAGGAATTGAGAGACTCTAGTGTCCGTCTAGTGTCAGTTTCCTACACGAGGACACATAGTTTTGTTAGTTACTCTTATCTTCCTAACTGTGAGTGCTACAAATCGCCATTGTCCTGACTTTCATACAGCCATGGACGCTGCCCCTGAGATTTTAGCGTTTGCAACTGCTGAATATAGCATTTTCCGTCACCGTTTTTCGACTCAGGGGTTGATCGTTTGTTATTCCATCGCCTGGATAAGGAAAGTGACAGAGACGAAAAAACGGGGATGCACACAGGTGCAGCGTTGGCTGTAGCGTTCAGAAGTGGCAGGAAGTGCAATTCACCTTGCGTCCAGGGCCGAAACCTGCTATTCACTGGAATTCGCAATCACTGTTTTGGTTGCTGCTAGGCCCTTCACGTTTTCGTCTTTGCTTTTCCTTAATTTGATCATCATGTTCTTACTATTGCAATAATATCAAGTATTGGATGATTACCAAGTTGTTATCTAGTAAAGCGACCACATTTGTTATCTTAAATTAAATAATGTTTCCCATTTGGTGATCTTTAAATTGCTGCCTGGAAAAATATATTCCTCAGTTCCACTTCCTCTTCACTTTCAACGAATTTCTCAGTATTTCTATGTAAATTAAAATACACAATTTTGTCTTTGTTCTACAGGTTTGTTTATTTTAAAACATCAAAGAAAAAGGTGAAACACTGAATTAAAATTTGTGATGTGGCTGTGAAGCGAACCCAGAACTTTAGGCTTACTATGAAGACGTCTTACCACTAGCTCATCGCACCACTAGCGATTAAGGCGTCTCGGGATAGTCTAAGTACGACTTACCACCACCTCACAAATTTTAATTCAGCTTCTGTGTTCCAATACATATTGCCACTACTGCCAAGGCTTTCCATGCAGTGGAATAGTACCTCGGCATTGGACATATTGGAACATTCCTGCCTGTAAGCTTAGGCTAAAGTGATATAAATATCCCTGTAAATAGGATGTTTATAAACCCTGAGAATGTTTTTCTTCTCGACAATGTCAAAGGCATTAAAGATAAAGGTGAAGCAATGAATTGAAATTTGTGCTGCGGCCAGGAATCGAATCCGGACGTCTTACCAGTAGACCGCCAAGTCCTATTTAGACTACTCCAAGGCAACTTAATCACTAGTGGTGGGGTAGTTTAGTGGCACCGGGCGCTGTGGCTCAGCAGGTGGTTCAACGCCATCTGTAATAAAAAAAACTGAGCCAAAATATTCAACAAACAACCAAGAGCTAACTAAACCAACGATCGCAATGAATAGATCTACTTGAAGAATGAAAGAAAATGAGGTGGTAAGACGTGCGCCTAGTAAGCATGGAGGTCCGGGTTCGATTCCAGTCGTAATAACAAATTTTAATTCAATGCTACACCTTTATCTTTAATGTCTTTGACATGTTCGAGATGAAAACCAGTCTCAGGATTTATAAAAAAATATCTTTACAATGATCTTTGTTTATTTTGTTAATCGATTTTCGGTTTCTTAGTCTATAATCAGACATATAAAAGGGATTAACTAATTAAACAAACCTGTAGAACAAACGCAGAATTGTGTATTTTCTGTCTCAGAATGAATTTGTTCTGCCAAGAAGCGACAGAAGAATCAGTTAAGATGATTTTTCCATTTCGACCAGAATGTGCTAAATTCACTCAAAAATCTGTGGATGTGTTACTTTCTTATGTGTAGGACTCAGAGGTAAGGTTTGCAGGATAAGCGTGATTTCAGTAGTAAAGATAGTCTATTTCGTATTGCTCAGATATATTTATAAATTAGTTTGTACAAAAATATGGAACAACATGTTGTTTTAACGGTGGTGAGCTGGGACGGCGCTGAGGGGCGCTGGAGGTTAGCCGTGGTATCCGTGACCGTAGCCGTAGCCGAGGCCGTGTCCGTAGGCGAGCCCGTGTCCGTAGCCCAGGCCGAGGCCGAGGGCGGGGGCGGCGACGACGGCGGCGGGGGCGGCGTAGGCGACGTGCGCGAGGGCGGCGTCGCGGGCGCGCGTCTGCGCCACGGCGGCCAGGTGGGCGCCGCGGGCCGCCGCCACGGCGGGCGTGTCCAGCAGGTAGCCGCCGGGGCCCACCGCCACGGGCGCCGGGCCGTAGGCCGCGTAGCCGGGGTGCACCGCGCCGTACGCCACCAGCCCGTGGCCGCCGCCCAGGTAGCCAGGCTTCGCCAAGGCGGCCGCCAGCACGGCGCTCAGAACCTGCGGCACAGCGACTGCGGTGAGACTCGAGGCGCTACTCACTGCATTACCATTCGTTACTACTACTATGGTTCGGGCATTAAAAAGAAAGAAATGTCCTATTTTTATTTATCACTAGCTGCCCCGGCAGACGTTCTGCACAGTTTTTTCTCTAAAACAACACTACATTGGCTTTTTATGTAACTGAGCGGTGTAAAGCGTCTCGCTGCGGAGCGCGCGGTTGCTCGCCGTGTAGGTTCGAGTCCTCCCTGAGGCATTGGTGTGTATGTTGTCCTTAGGTTAGTTTATCTAGGTGTAAGTAGTTTGTAAGCTACAGACTGATGACCACGCAGTTTGGTCCGATAGATCTACAAACATTTGAACATTTTCATTTTTTATGTTAATTAAACAACAATTACTTAAAAACATATGTATTCTATTTTGTACGTTGTAAGACTTTAGTAGAAGTATTAGTAGTAGTAATGAGGTATTTTCATTGCAATGCCTCATAGTACGCGATATTTTTTTGTTTGATTGCCTGGTCGGTTTTCCGACGCGAGCCGGCCGCGGTGGCCGAGGGGACTGAGGCGCTCCAGTCACAGTCCGCACGGCCACTATGGTCGGGGGTTCGAATCCCCCCTCGGGCATGGATATTTGTGCCGTCCTTAGTGTAAGGTAGTTTATAAGTAGTTTGTAAGTTTAGGGACTGATGACCCCGTAGTTAAGACCCATAATTTGAACATTTTTTCCGACGCGAGAGCGGCCAACCTACAACTGTCCATGAGAGAAGCATGGGTTTTCAAGATTGACGCCGCAGACACTCAACGACTGACTCTGTTATTTATTTATGGTCACAGCGAAGGAAGCCGCATTGGAAATTGTAATCGTTTAAATTCAAACGGTACGCCGTCCCTAAGTTGCATACTACTTATGATCTAACTTATATAGTAAAGACAGCACAAACATCTATACCCGAGGGGGGATTCCTACCACCGACGGGGATCGGCCTCGCGCATCGGAGCATAGCGCCTCAATGCACTCGGCCACTCCACCGCGGCTCTTATTTATTGTTACTGCAATAAGGATTGGGAATAGAAGTCAAAATGTATGGGTAAATTAATTGGAAACGGGTTATTGACTAATATTGTTCATTGTTCCGTAGCCAACTGATGCATCCTTTGCGTAATCGACCACTGTATCGAATGTGAACGCTAACTTTCAGTCTTAACCGCCACATGTTGTCTTCTGATTTGTCGACGATCCAAATTATTTGGTGCGTAAAAAGCAACTCAGTGACTCGAACTTTACTGTACCTCTTGTTCCAGAGTCATAACGGATCGCGCTTCAGTCTTTCTTTCTCGATTTACCTGCAAGTGCGTGCACGATATTCGCGGTCTCATAGACTCTACGATCACTTAGTAGGATTGCGTTGCGCATACGCCAACCGATATTACGACGCCGCAATGGGGGCACTGTTGTAAAAAAATAAACAACGATCTGTGCGCAGTTCGTTTGTAACACTCAAAAATACCACGAACTGGCATCAATCCTATCTTTGCAACGCTCCAAAGATATGATTACCACCGGCAACACCATGCAGGTAAGAATAATACTGAGTGGCTTCTAAAGAAACAACCTTTCATGTTAAATCTGGCAGTTTTAAGCTTGAGTGCATAACGCCATCTCTCTTTATTCGAGCCTCCTTAGCATATTTGTTCGCTCTGTCACAGCTTATTTGGTCGCTAGGAGAGTAGCGAATGTATAAACTGATTGTTGGAGAATCTAGAAAATGATCCGAGCCGGAAGCTTACATTCAGTTTTTCTCCAATTCTGATATTTTCCGGTCGATTTTCCAAAAATTTTCTTTCATACATACCTTGTCCTGAGAATTACGATCAGAACAAAGAAAGTATCTACCAAACGGGTGAAGCCATTCTCGAATTTTACGCTTAGCAACAAATTTGCGATTCATTTATATTTATATAGATTAATTATGTAAATAACTTCTTAGATCACTAGGAGTTTTTCTAGTTCTAGAGCTTCCACCACCATGGCGTCAAATGTACCAGGAATCTATACCACATCGGTTAACGTAGCAGCAAATCAGAGGCGGACAACTCCTTCTCCAGTGGGTAATCCTTGAACGAAAGACGACCTGCTTTTCGAGGAAAACTTCTGAGGAAATTTAGGAGGCCAGCGACTGTAGTTTCTATTGAAACCACTTTACATTTCACATAAGGCCCACAAAGACCAGGTACGAACTAGGACTAGCATAGCAGCATATAGACAGACATTTTTCTCTGTTTCTGTTTTGGAGTGGAACATGCACCGTATGGTACTTCGCGTAGACGTATATGATCGGCTGTTGACCTTCAAACTGAGTGCAAATACGTATTATATCGATACTCTTTTATAATTTTGCTAAAACTTGAGATTTAATCCGTGAAAATACTGAGAATAACTGAGCAATAACATAGTTATCATTTGGAAGAAAGGACTGGTGAATACAAATGGGAAAATATTACTCTTTTCCAATTATAAATTGTCTGATGAGCAGTAAATGAGAATTATGTAACGTGTTATGAAATTACTGTCTGTATTGGTTTAGAATGACGTGTCGCATCTGTAAGTTTTAACGAAGTTGTCTGAAGTAATGTGCAAATACCATTGAAGTTCACTTCTACAATCTAAGGAACTGTTACCTGATTTTCACTGATGATCACTGTACCGTGGATTCGTTGAATTATTTAAACAGCCTCGATTGTGAAGATGGAATGTGTTCTGCACACACTACACTGTAGTTGACAAAAGACAAGGAATTCAATTGCGGTTGGCCCTTTCAATGTCTGCGTGTTCTGAAGTGGTGCAGCTCCCATTTAGGATAGTATTAACTGGTTTTTGTATTAGGCCAGGAAATAAAATCAGTTTTATATTAATAATAACTTAAAATACTGACAAAAGTAAAAAATCTCTTTAAGAATATCTTATGTCATACGTGACACGATATTCACAGGGATATACACCTATATTGAGTGTATTATTAGAAATCTGAGTTTGGCGGGTGGCGTATTCGGGTAATCTATACTGTCGTGGTGTTTACTGTGTCCTGGTTGCATAGTGGTCAGCACCGATGCTTAGTAAGTAGGAAATACGGATTCGATTCTCGGCCAGACACAAATATTTATCATTCAACAATTCTCTAATCCGGTGTTCCCAAGCACTAAATATTGTAACTTCCTTTGATTCTTTACCAATTTTATCTTCTGAGCGATAATGTAACCCAGAAACTTTGCGGAACCACCTGTGGATCATTACCAACAACTCTGTGGACTTTTGTGCTGAGCCTGGTATACTTGCGGAGGAGTACTGTGCACCAGAGATTTAAGTAGCGCTGAAGCGAAAAGGGTTGAAATAAAAAATAATACCATGAGTATTATCTTTGAAATAATTGGGACCACACCTACCACATTTCTACTTGTCTTTGGTATAGTATCATCGCGAAAACTGCGACATAAAGTAGCGTGATCAGGGACCACAACGACCCTAAACTAACGATGCATACTGGTTTACTTGATGTCACAATGCTGTTTCGCATGGGGACACCTTCACTCGAAGTATCATCGACTCGCGGAGGAGAGAAGGGCAGCAAAATGCTACAGATACAAGCCACCAGATGCCTCTTATTACTCAGGCAGTTCCATGATTTTATAAGCCCCGCAGATAATAGTCACCCTGAAACGACTGAGGACAGAGCATAGAAGGACTCGCTCTTGAAATGGGCAATGTGACCGGTTCGCCGGGGCAGAGCATCGAAAACGAGGGAAAAATGCAATGCCAGAGCCTAAGAGGGATTTTCCTTAGTGTAACCCAAAGATCTTTCGAATATTCTCGAGGACTAGATGTTTGTTCGTGACTTCATGGAATGTAATGTACATGATACAATACTGAAATGTATTTCAATGCCATACGGCTAAATAAACATCTTCTGAATGCGAAAATTTAGTATTAGCTCTCACCTACAGCGGGAAAACTGGTCGTCGCAATGAAATAGGACCAATCGTAGCTCATATGAAAAGCTGTGTTGTTGTTTTTCCGCGAGTCGATACAGGGTGAAGAGTAGTCATGATATAGCTGTAGGTGTACCTGTAGAGTGTATTTATTATGATCCAAAAGTACCGAGTGAGGTGGCGCAGTGGCAACACCCTGATCTCGCATTTGGGAGGACGGCGTTTCAAGAGCGCCTGCAGAAATGCTGATTTAGGTTGTCCGCAATTTTCATAAATTACTCCAGGCAAATGGCGGGTTGGTTGCTTCTAAAGGGTACGGCCAAATTCTTTCCTTAACCCTGACGAATGCTGTCTGAGTGCTTCCGAAACCGTGTGTCACGTTATACGTCGAGAGACGACGTTAATGTATCAAATACATTACACACTGAAAAAAGTGAAAGTGTGTTTTGTAATAATAATTTCTTTTGCGATACTTTTTTACCACATAAAGATAAGTAAAACTTAAGTCGTACCGGTTTTTTACTTAAATTGATTTCGAACCTGGACTAATGTTTCGAATTTAAGGTTTTCATAGCCCCAGTGAAACTCTTAGGTTTTTCGAGGAGTATTACTTAAAACTGGTACTTGTTTTAGTAATTACTTGTCAATAATTTATTGCGAGTTATTGCGGGTAGGAAATTTTTTATAGAGGAGAACCTTAAAAAGCTGAAAGTATTAGCATCTGAGGAAGACTCTCCGAGGGAACTATAACGTGTTTCTCCTTTGATTCCTCTCTTTCAACACTCGAGGTTCATCTCCGTCGGAGGTTCAAGTCTTCCCTCGGGAATGAGTGTATTTGTTATTCTTAGAGTAACTTAGTTTAAGTAGTTCGTAAGTCTAGGGACTGATGAGCATAGCTGTTTGGACCAATAGGTTTAGAAATATTTGAACTTTTTGAAGTACAACAGATATTGATAAACGACATTCACGGTCATGAATATACGGCAGGGGCTAATGAAAGTAAGTACTATGAGACAGTCTACAACATAAACCAATATTATTTTTAACACAAACTTACGTTTTTAAATGGCTAAGACATATTATTTTTTACGCATTAAATAGTATGGTAAATCACAATAACATGCGGAGAAAATGCGAAACTAAGTTGACGTTTTAAATACATGAAGCGTGCTGCTAACAGGTCCAAGACTCAACCTTGAGTCTCTCTGGAGTCTCGGAAATGTGTTCACTGCGCGTTTCATGTATTTCAAGCGTCAACTTCGCCTCGCACTTTCTCTGAATGTAACTGACTTACTGCGATGCCAAAAACACCTACCTTTTTCTGATTTTTCATGCTATTTATTGCATAAGAAATAATAGGGGCATCAACTTAGAAAAGATAAGTTTGTGTCAAAAATAATATTTATTTACGTTTTAGACTTTCTCTTAGTACTTACTTTCATTAGCCCCTGCCGTACGTTCAGATCGTGATAGTAGTTTTTCAGTAACTGTTGTAAGTCCAAAGATATTTTCGATGAAAAGTTTGAGTACGACTACCTGTATATACAGGGTGTTATAAAACGGTACGGCCAATCTTTCAGGAAACATTCCTCACTCACAAACAAAGAAAATATGTTATGTGGACATGTGTCCGGAAACGCTTAATTTCCATGTTAGAGCTCATTATATTATTTCTCTTCAAATCACATTAATCATGGAATGGAAATACACAGCAACAGAACGTACCAGCGTGACTTCACTTCGTTACTGGGAATGTTCAAAATGTCCTCCGTTAGCGAGGATACATGCATCCACCCTCCGTCGCATGGAATCCCTGATACGCTGATGCAGCCCTGGAGAATGGCTTATTGTATCACAGCCGTCCACAATACGAGCACGAAGAGTCGCTACATTTGGTACCGGGGTTGCGTAGACAAGAGCTTTCAAACGCCCCTATTAATGAAAGTCAAGAGGGTTGAGGTAAAGAGAGCGTGGAGGCCATGGAATTGGTTCTCCTCTACCAATCCATCGGTCACCGAATCTGTTGTTGAGAAGCGTACGAACACGTCGAGTGAAGTGTGCAGCAGCTCCGTCGTGCATGAACGACATGTTGTGTCGTATTTGTAAATGCACACGTTCTAGCGGCACAGGTAGAGTATCCCGTATGAAATCATGATAACGTGCTCCAGTGAGCGTAGGTGGAAGAACATGAGGCCCAATCAAGAGCCGGCCGCGGTGGCCGAGGGGATTGAGGCGCTCCAGTCACGGTCTGCACGGCCACTACGGTCGGGGGTTCGAATCCCCCCTCGGGCATGGAGATTTATTCCGTCCTTAGTTGTAAGTAGTTCATAAGTAGTTTGTAAGTTTAGGGACTGATGACACCGTAGTTAAGCCCCATAGACTCTACAAACTTCTGAACATTTTTGAACCCAATCAAGACATCACCAATAATTCCTGCTCAAACGTTCATAGAAAACCTGTGTTGATGACGTGATTGCACAATTGCGTGCGGATTCTCGTCAGCCCACACATGTTGATTGTGAAAATTTACAATTTGATCACGTTGGAATGAAGCCTCATCCGTAAATACTAAAATGAGCTCTAACATGGAAATTAAGCGTTTCCGCACATATGTACACATAACATATTTTCTTTCTTTGTGGCCGCGGTGGAGTAGCCGAGCGGTCTAAAGCACCTCGCTGCGGAGCGCGGGGATGCTCGCCGTGAGGGTTCGAGTCCTCCATGGGGCATGGGCGTGTGTGTGTGTGTTTGTCCGTAGGTTAGTTTACCTAGGTTTAGGGAGTTCGTAAGCTACGGAATGATGACCACGCAGTTTGGTCCGATATATTTACAGACATTTGAACATTTGAACTTTCTTTGTGTGTGAGGAAGTTTCCTGAAAGTTTGGCCGTACCTTTTTGTAACACCCTGTATGTGTGAGGCTGTGTACAAATCGCTAAATTTGTTACAGGAAGATTATGGGTCCCAATATTACAGAGATTGGCAGCCACTGAAGTATAATTGCCACCCCAAGTGGCATCGCCCGTTGCGCTCAGCAGTGTCTGTGATGGTGGCGCCGCGCTACTCACCAGCAGGACCTTCATGGCAGTGGCTTTGGCGGTGGTAGTGATCAGCTGCTATGAACTGTGCCCTGGCGCCGGCCGCGCGCCGTTTATATAGTTGCGAGCGACGCCGTGAAAGTCTTGCGGCCTTCCGGTGCGGCCGGCGTCGCTCCCGCTGGACGCACGCTACGCTCCAGGGGCGGATCCCTCGCCAGCTGACCGCCGCTTTTTACTGCCCGCAGTAAAAGCCGCGCGCTCGCGTAACAGCCCAGTCCACGCCCACCTGTTCACCACCGTCTCGCACTGTGCTTGTTCCTTACCCGTGGACCCAAAACAACCTTGAGGTATATCAACAAATAATACAGTTCCTTGAGACAACATTGTCTCGTTACAGCAGAGGTATCAAACATGAGAGGCATTGAATTAAAATTTATGCTCTGGCCGGGATTCGAACCCGGGACCTCCTACTTACTAGGTAGGTTCTTTAGACCACTCTTTTTCAGCTAACACAGCGTTGTAGCCAATGAAACTACACGGACTGTCTTAAAGCACGTATCCCTCCACACCATATACTTTAATTCTGCCTCATGTTCCCTGTGAAGTGCACCTACCTAGTAAGTAGGAGGTCCCGGGTTTGAATCCCGGCCACAGCATAAATTTTAATTCAGTGCTTCTCCTTACATTTAATATCTTTGGTGTAACGAGACAATGTTGTCTCAAGGTACTGTATTATTTACTGATATTTATATCACCTCGGCCTGAGGAACAAGGCGGGATACTGCCTATGCGCGTTCTTTGCTGGGGTGCTATTCCAGTGTAGGAGAGCCCTGGCAATTTCATACGCATTTCACAGGGAACATGAGGCAGAATCAAAGTATATGGTGTGGAGGGAGAAGTGCTTTAAGACAGTCCGTGTAGGTGCTTTGCCTACAAGGCTGTGTTAGCTGAGTGGTCTAAAGTACCTACCTAGTAAGCAAGAGGTCTCGCGTTAGAATCCCGGCCACTGCATGAATTTTAATTCAATGCCTTTCCTCACGTTTAAAACCTTGAGCTCGCAGATTTTCCAGCAGCTAAGACAGAGAAATGCTTCCCCAGCCTCGTCAGTGGTTTGCGAGCGTTCTGATTCTGGGACGTTGATGGATGGTGAAGACAGGAGTACGAAGTTTCAATTGGACTGTCTATGGCCAGTGGTATGTCGAAACCTTTCGCTTCCAAGAGTCTAACGAAAATATAGGGCCGTCACAAATGAATGTAACGTCGCTGAATGTCAATCTCCCCCCCCCCCCCCCCGCCCCAGTTGCGTGATGCGACATCACATTCGTGTACTTCTAGCAATAAATGCTCTTTTTATGGCGTCTGAGACGTAAGATTGTGCTGAATGGCAGTGAAAGATGCGTAGCCCAGGTGTGGAGCCGCCTTTGTGAATATGTACATATCTTCATTTGATGAAATGACAGTTATTTGCAGTGGTAAAACGTACAGTGGCTCCATCGGTTAGAGGAACTCAGTGTTTGTGGGTGCTGATTCTGAGAGGTGTCGTATAACATCTGAATATTGTTTACCTTTCCACGCCCGTCGCATATGGAGTAAATGTTACGTACACATACAAATACCATACTACCACAAAGACCAATCGTAGAGAATTTCCATAATGTCAAACTATATAACTGATCATAATTTAATAATATTGACATGTTATAGTTAATATTTTATTTCTTACTTAGTCACAGTAAACTGATACTGTACAATACACAGTATGAAACGTAGTTGAAATTCACTTACCCATTTAATTGACCTATGTGGACAGCATCATAATTTCATTTATCACAATACCTACACAATGAGTTCACTTTGATATAATGGGTATAACACAGTCAGCTACATTATGCACTTAACAGGTCGTAATTTGATGCAAGTAAATAACTGCGTCAGACAGCTGTAGTCAATATACAATGTAGTAGTAACTCCTAGATTTGGCATCATATCTGTCTTTGTAATTTAGTTTTTATATTAGCTGTTTGTCCTTACGTGTTTGAGTATTTCACAGTGGTAGTATCGCGTGTAGTCTCTGAATTTCGCACACTCGTTATTCATTTCTTTGTAGCGGTGTAGTCTTGGCTCGCTAAACAACGTTGTTTGTCGATCGGCTGCTGTTATTTATTTATATATTTTTAACGGGGACTAAACTACTGAGTTGATCATCAGTCCCTCATTCAGCTGTAACCAGGGCACTACAAGTGAACATTAATGCAGTATCGAGATATATATTTACACATCATAATCGTTTCACAGTTTAATTCTCAAAGTCTTGGCGTGTTATACTACTTTACTGCAATTTTTGTTCGTTTTTTAAAGAGCAAGTTAACAATAACCACAATTGAGTCAACATCAGGTGCTTTAATTAAAGCACCAGCGTACTACCAAGTTGAATACTGAACTTTTATATTTGTTTTCACAGTTAGATATTGCAGTTAACGTTGACACGATGGATAGGGTTTGTGCGTGCTGTGTGCAGACGCAGGAGGAATTGGCCGCATTTCGCGAATAGTTGAAGGTATTTTTGGCTGCGGGCTGGCTACTTCAGGATGCTACTTTGCGGTATAATGGCGGCGGAGATTCTAGCTTTACAAGGGACACCTTATACATCGCTTGTTTCCATCATGCTCTCTGCTGCCGCGGCGTCTTCCCGTGTACCCAACGCGGTGGAGACCTCCACACCCCCAGGATTATTGGTGGGTTGTAAGGTGTTCGCGTTGCTCAAAGCGGATGGCCACTGTGGGGGCAGACCGTCTGTTCATACTGCGAGGTGACAGGTGGCCGCTCCTTCAGCTGGATCCGTGCAGTCATCAAGAGTAAAGGATTTGCTAATTATATTGGACTCCTACGAAAGGCGCGATATGAGGCTATCCGGGATGTGAAGGCAACCGTGCCTTTGCTATTGAGCGTACGGGGTGCAGTCCTGACGCCTTCTGAGGCAATCGTGTGCATCTACATACGCATAAATACCATGCAAATCATAATGAAACAAATGACATAGGATTCATCGAACCGCTTTATGATACTGATATAGGAGGGTGCTAACAAAATACGTGCGCACTTGGAACAGAAAGTTGCTAAGGTAAATTTCGAAAATAAATCCCATCGGAACAAATTGTGCCCTTCTTTTTATGATTTTCGTTAACATTTCGGGCATAATTTCCGTGACACTCTCTCCGTTATATGGCGATAATACAAAATGAGCTGCCCTTCTATAGAATTACTCTATATCCGTCAGTCCCACTTGATGGAAGTCCCATAATGCGCAGTAACACACTAAAATAGGACGCAAAACTGTATTGTAGGCAGTATCTTTAGTAGCACTGTTGTATCTTCTAAGTGAATCTCAGTGAAACGTAGCCTTTGGTCCTCCTTCCTTACGATAATTTCTGTGTGTTCTCTCCAATTTAAGTTATTCGCAATTGTTATTCCTGCGTATTTATTGTATTTAGGGCCTTTAGTTTTGAGTGATATATAGTATAAGTGACGTTTAACGCATTTCTTTTAGAGATTATACGGATGACTTTACACTTGTCAATATTTACAGTCAATTGCAAAATTTTACACCATTCAGATATCTTAATTAAATCATCTGTCCATACGAGTGGCTGGCAGAATTAGTGGACTGGTGTTCTTGCACGCGCGGTATAGGTAGTGCTCGTCGACTGCAGCATTATTACCAGAATTGATCCGGGTGATATGGTTTGGAGCCGAGTGGAGGGTCTCACCGTAATGCTTTATCGATTCCGGATGGTCTTGGCTGCATGTCTCTGCACCTGTATTATCAGATGGAGAATTGTAGGACTCACTTTGATTGTTCAGTAAAAATCTATGTATTGTAGTATGCAGGTACTCGACTAGAATTTTTTTTTTTTTTTTTTTTTTTTGTCTAGGTGATAATTCCGTTGAAAACTCGCCGGTGGACTCGCAGACAGTGACGTAAGTCCATAAGAACACTTTCAGGGGAAACATGCTTCAACTGATGTTTACCCACGTATTTCACACACAGCTTAAGTTTTACTGGGAAGACCGTACACATCCTCCATACTGTCATCATATACCTTCATGCGATTTCCATATTTTTGGAGCCTTGGAGAGAAGCATTAGTGGCTGTCAATTTCATTTAGACAAAGAAACACTCGAGTGACTACAAGCACGGTTATGGAAGCAACCGCAAAACATTCTCCACTAACGCGTCTACCGTCTTGTCGCACAGTGGAACAAATATAGTTACAGTTACGGCCATTTATTTTGAAATAATAAATAGTTTACTTGCCTTTTTTGAATCTGTGTAGTTTTCATTTGACTGCTGACGGGCAGTTCCTTTTTCTTCTCCTTGCTATCCACTGGCGCCAGTTACCAGTCATCAGCACACGCCTGCTTCCTTGTTTCCTCCGGCGATGGCGCTGTGAGCTAAACCTTTCATAGCTAATCTTTGGTCAGCCGCGTGGCCGTTGTCTAGTCGGAAAGAGGTAGTTGACTGTTGACCTGAGAGAGAGGAGGATGCTAGCACGTGCGCCATGTGTGAACACCAAAATGTTCAATGTTTGTATAGCTTATGGAACTTAACTACGGGGTCATCAGTCCCTAAACTTACAAACTACTTATGAACTAGCTAATACTAAGGATGGCACAAATATCCATGCCCGAGGGGGGATTCGAACCCCCGAACGTAGTGGCCGTGCAGACAGTGACTGGCGCGCCGCACTCCCCACCGCGGCCGGCGTGTGAGTACCGAAAGCAAACCTTCTAGAAATGAATGACTTCATTGTCTAAACAAAGCGAAATAGAAGTGCAGTTTGCATTGAGAGATTTAAGAATAGAGCGATATCATTGGAAACTTTGAACAATGTGAGTCTCTAAAAACAGAATCATAGAAAATATTCAGAGGTAAAACAGGACCTTGAACAGCTATAAGGAACGGAAGGAAACTCAATCAGGGGCAAAGAACAGAGGAAGATACTCACTTCCAGTAAGCAAACGAAAAACAGATCCTCCTTAGAAAGTTCTGCAAATTTAAACCAAACAGTTCTATGGCTACCAGAGAGGCAGCTCATGCGAGTCGACACACAATCCAAACAGTACGTCAAGAAAATAAAGAAACCCACTCTAACGCAGGAGACATGGAAACTAACAGTAAATGGCATCTCCGATACCAATTATAAAAATTTAAGAAAACAAAGGTCAGATAGAGGAGTAACATCTGCACACACGACACAATGGAGGAAGCAAGTCCCTTGCAAGGGGTAAGGGGATAGGTAAAATAAAACGAAAGAGAAGAATGTCGATTTGAGATAAAATGTCGCCTAACTCCAAGGGTCCGTTGGTAACCATGAATCATGGAGGATAGCAAGGAAGTCGGCGAAGACGTGCCGGTATTTTCGGGTCGACTGTTACTGGAGGTTTTGGTACTAAAGGCTTTGGACCGCTGCGGCGTCACGACTTCGACGGCTCTTGCAGTAAAGGGCCACCTCGCGGCGCAACTATACAACAGTGTTAAGTAGCCGGACAACCTGCTTCTTGTGCGAGATTTGATGTGACAGGCGTGTTCGTCTTTGCCGTTGTTGGTGATTTGATTTTCTGTTGCGGCTTATGTTGTTCTACGTCTAAAACCAGCGAGATATCTTGGTGTGAGACATTTGTCCCTGTTCTTAATTGTTGTTTTTTCAAAGGTTCTTTAGTGAATGTCATTGAGGGGCCTGTGTTAAATATTTGAATTTAATCAAACTGTGCCGCGGCGGAGTGGCCGTGCGCATTGAGGCGCTATTCTTCTATGCACGAGGCCGTTCCGCGTCGGGCGTTCGAATCCCCAAAAACGTTCAAATATTTGTAGAACTTATGGGACTTAACTACGGGGTCATCAGTCCCTAAGCTTACAAACTACTTATGAACTAGCTAACACTAAGGACGGCACAAATATCCATGCCCGAGGGGGGATTCGAACCCCCGACCGTAGTGGCCGTGCAGACCGTGACTGGAGAGCTTCAGTCCCCTCGGCCACCGCGGCCGGCTCGAATCCCCCTCGGGCATGGATGTTTATGCTGTCTTTAGTATAAGTTAGTTCATAAGCAGTTCGTACCTTTAGGAACTGATGATCCTGCAGTCAAGTCCCATAAGCTTAACAGACATTTGAATATTTGAGTAATCAAACTGTACCTTTAAGCCAATCTGCAATATTTGCAATTTTTTTGAAAACTTCAGTGTCATATAAACATTTCTTTCGCAGTTTTCTCTAGCTAATAAAGAATAATTGCATCTTGAGTGACTTTGTTGCCTCTTTTCTTAATTGTTGTATTTTGAATGTTGTTTATGAATGTTATTAATAAGCTCTGTTGATTATTTAAATTTGATCAAAATTTAATAAGTAAGTGTTCTACTAAACAGTAAATGGTTCCATTAAACTTTGCCCGGGCTTCCATTAATTATTGTTGTTTTTTCCTATTTCAACGTTACACATACCCTCATAGGTGTCATAAGAGTAATGTTTGTTTTTAATTATTAATCAAATATTTAATTTTTAGTACTTTTCCTTGAAAATCGTTGGTGTTTATGGGTAATATGTAGCAACTGATTGGGGAATTGGTTTTCTCTGTTTTGAGAAACAGTTTTACTGTTTTCAAGTTTTATTATCACATCAATGCTGGTTTCCCTTCAGCTACAAGAGTGGTGCCTTTTTTCCCATTAAATAATGTAGTTACGGTAATCCACAACCGTTCTCGATCTTCTAAAATCATTTGATGGTTGCTAACATAACTTTGCGTTTTTTATTTTATGTATGAAGTCGTTCTGCAAAACCGGATTTTCTACCTTTTTGCTGAAGGAATAGCGATATTCTTTAGTAAATATATGTATGTATATTACAGGGTAATCTAAGTAAACGTTCTGTAATTTACAGTTCTACACTTCCAGGGGCACTGGAAACTAAAGTAACAAAAAAACTGTTATTTTCTCGAGTCTCATAACATTACAGACGCTCCTTATTGTAATAATTATGTTACAAATTAAGGAAAAAAAACAGTATTCGCAACTATCCGATGTCCTATTCCGAAAAGAAACTTGCTGGCAGCGTAGTGCGCTACTGTAGCAGTGGGCAACAAAAAGCGAGATAGTGTCGTTACTGTTACGTTAGACTGTGGTAATAAACAAGGCCGGAGAGGGGACTGTCTCACAACAATGCGCACTGGGCGTTTTTCAGTTCTACTGAGTGGAGATTAATACCAAGTGACCAATCAACATGTTTCAACATATGTGAGATTTTAGTGACGATGTTTCAAACTGTCGTCTATGATACACTCTGTTCTTTGCTGCTACACTGAGCGCTTCGCCTAGCCGATTGTTGTTGTTGTTTCTTAGTATATTTTTGTTGCATATTGTTGTTGCTTTTAGTTTGTATCGGTCAGCAGGTGCGAGTCCCTCAAAACACTCTATAAGTGTGCGGTATGTAGCTCTGAGTTCAAAATGCGGAAGAACGTATACATCCACATTGAGAACATTCATGTGTCTATGTCGAAAAACGTTAAATCCAGTGTCAACACTGCAGATTTACATTCACAAACATGATTTAACTGATACGAAAAAAATAAAATGTTATCCCAGTATGTTCCTTTCGGATAACTTCCTACCTAATAAGTGAGTGACATGTAATTACTTGACATGAAATTGGGATGTGTGATAAAATAAAGTCAGCTGTGTACATTAAGTTTCGTAAAGAGTTTGAATAAATGCAATATAATGAAGAAATTAATGGAAAATGAAACACTAACGGATGTTTCCACACTACAGCATTTCCGTATTCCTATGTACAAAACATGATGCAACGTTCTGAAATTTTCAGTGTTTATCTGTACACTTTGTTACGGCAAAAATATTTCATCAAACACAGAGAATAATTATTATATGAACTTGAATCGTAATTATTTTGCTGAATTATCTTTAAACACTGTATGTGCAAATGGGAATGTGTAATTTACACATTTTCTACGCAACAGAACTCATTGTGCACAACTGAAATAAACAATAGTTAATTGTCTACTTACCTTCTTTGGCCTAATGTGACAGTGAAGAGCTCACACCTGAATTCTTTGATGTATTGACAGTCATGTAGTGTAGGCTAGTTTGAACAGTGAAGTTATGTTGAGTTGGCGAAGCGAAAAAATGTAAATGCAAAATAAATTGTGGTGTCAAATTTAGCTTTGGTGTAGCGTAGCGTAGCGTCTACTTTTTCTCTACATTTATTTTGACATATTTAAAACACATTTCGTTTTTGACGATTAAAATTGCCAGAAAACCAAGGGAAAAAGCAATAAAGTCTCCATTTTGGTGCATCCTATGCACATGACACATATATAAACCACGCAAATCGCAAATTGGGCCTACGCGTAGCTTTTACCCGTTTTGTTTATTGTAGATGAACAAGTAAACATGACATGGCAATGACGCAGGCCATGCCATACTGAATCCATTGGTTGTTTCAACATCTGCCGTCAAGGGCAGCAGTCCCAACAGCAAGTGGATACTGCCGCGAGACTAGGGTTGGGCAAATAATACTCATGTTCGAACATGCTCGGGATTTCCCGATACAGCAGAGAACTCGATACAGTATCGAACTGTTCGAACACTGATAATAAATGACTCGCTCTGCGTATCTACAAACGATATACGGGGAATTTTGAAGTTACCGATCGGGCTATTGCTTTGCTCAGAACTAATTTCATAGGAAGTACAAGTACATGTAAAAGAAAAGAAGGGCATAACTGTGAAAAACTGTATATATTTTTTAAACAGTCCATAGTACGTGACTTTCTGGTAGCACTGCAAGTTATGAGCCATTGATAAAATGTCTACTACTATAACAGAACTATTGCATCGTATTACTGAAGGCTAACACTAAAAAAAGTGAATCCTTTATAAGTAGAAATTACATTCAATGTGATTATAAGAGACAGGTGGCAAGTGATCATTCCATTCCGTGTCCAGACGGTACAATAACAGATAAAAATGTTACCACCTTTTAATCTCTTTGAAACCACTAAGAGATGAAACAGGGAAAACATTAGAAATTTAATACAGAATAATGGAAATAAGTCATATAAAAATAAACTGTAATTGGATTAAACGGTGCACGAGCTGTTGTGTACGTAGTATCATCAGGCGTCGTTAGATCGCAGCACTAGAATTTTAAATCGCGATTGCTCTCGTTTAATTGTAGCCTATATTCGTTACTGTTTTACTTATGATCTGCACCCTAGAAGCTACTATTGTTCGAATTTCAAATTTATTTAATCCCCATAGTACATTAATGATACCGTATATTCGTTATAAATAGTATACTGCACAGCACAGGAAAGATTTATGAATATCGTCGTTGTAAATCCAAGATATAGTACCTACTGACATTGCTAGATAGTGTCGTGATCGGATGTTCGAACATTATCCGAGATTTCCCGAACGATGGCGAAAATTGTTCGAACAGTTCGAGTCATGTTCAAACGCAACTCTACGCGAGACAGTCCAGTCTAGATTGAATCTGCAAAATCCGATATCTCTGAAACAAAAGACAAACTTAGAATTCACCGGTGACTCTTATTGTCCGTTCTAAAATAAAAAGAATCAGAAGTGGTTTACAGTGATCAACCATCTATTACACCCGTGAAATATATGTAGCATAAGTCGTGCTATAAATTACGATAGTGGCTGAGTCAAATTTTGAATCGGAAGAACTGGATGAAAAGCACGCATCTCATGTTACATGGAAGATTGGAACTTCACTAAATTCATAGCAGGCAAAGAGGTAAGAATATCTATAATTATCAGAAGAATATATTTGTAGTTACTCTGGACATGACTAATGAATTTGATTTCTGCCGATAACGGCACGTGGCTACAATAATGTAAGCGACATCGCCAACGTCAGCGCACATTGATGATGTATACTTCTGTAGATTGTTCTGTTTCATCATTATGGGTTAATTGGTTTGCGTGTTTTTGTTGCTGTTGGATGGTGAATTTCAGAAACTGGGCTATCAAGGGCACGCTTCTTATCGAGCAACGATTATATTTAACAGTTAGTTGTACCAGAGACTTCATTACTTAGAGAGGTAACACAGCCTAAGGTAGGAAACAGAGATGTGTAAACTAGAGGTTGGAAAATTTAAACATCTGACGCTTTCGGAACAATTGAGACCGTACAGTGTGTTTTGTAATATTGTGGGCCTTCTTATTGTACCATTGTCAATGTGTACTGTATAAGTATTGCTACAGAACCACAAACCTAATGCGAGGACAGCAACTATAGGAGAAGAAATAAAACTTTTATTTAGACGCCGCGGCAGTTTTGTATTTCCTGCACCGGTTAAATTTTACTTAGCGTCCTGGCGGCCTCGCGTGATTATGTTGGCATTAGTCAGACGTGTGATAACGCAAATGTTTTGTCTCATGGAAACTTCGTTTTACGAGGACAGTTACTTTTTCTTAATAGATGAGGCTAAATATAAGAACCAGTCAACTGTAGAGCACGAACGGCATTATTTATTTACTTCATTGTCTGTACGAAACAACAATCAAATCAATCTATGTGGATATCTAAGAATATTAAGATATTGGCAAAGATTTTCTGCCGTTTTGTTGATGCTGCCAACATAATCACGCGAGGGCGCCGGGATGGTAGGCAAAATTTTACCCCTATGACATATACACTGCTTTCTTAATAAGTGACATTACTGCTATCTCATTAGCTGACGACTGACGTTTTTTGTCAAATATGCTGGTTTTTATCAAGGTAGCTATAATTATTACATTTTGCTTTCCTCTATTCTACAGCGTAATGTCGATACAGTAGGTGCTGTGTGTGCTAACCTATATGCGATATGAAAAGGCGTATCATAACATTAAATGTATTGAGCTAACGTTCTGAAACGGATTACGTTTATATAAATCGTTAACACACTGCTGGATACTTTAATAAAACACACCTTATTTTAAAATTCGAGTTTTGAAAATATATTTAATTAGAGGTTTCATTTATCGTCCAAACTTTCGTAATACGCTAATATAAAAATGAAATACGTCAAATGCGGCAAATTATGTTAGATTTATCGTATGTTATTTCAGGCTTTGTTGTTATTTATTAAAAAAAAACGAACTTGTAGGTTTAGTCGTAGATAAACCTAGAATTTTACTGGATATTTTAATGCATCTACTGTGCATTTTGCATTGATAAAGCACACATTGTCATTGCGGAATACAGCAGTTACTTTAGAAACTAACCGTGATTTCAGTAATCTTAAGCTGCAGATTCACGTCTATCGATTGGTTTTTGGCACTCTGAAAACTGTTCATATAATAATAAGTTAAATGTGTATCTGTATCTGTGCCGAGTTTCAGCAAAATGAAACACCACTGTTTAGATACAAGTCGGTTTGCCTTCCAGCATTATTCGTCTGAAGCACCGCTGTTTTGAAACAGTGAAACCGACAGGACAAAACAGTTTCAGTATAGACCGCGAATGTGATCCGATACCGAGCAGAATGAAACACGATGGTTTCGAAACGTGAAACATGACTGTTTTGATGAAATATTTCCACGTATCGACATAGTGTTTCGAAATAATGAAACAGTGGCCATCTGTTGTGTAAACAAACATCTGTTTCTTAACAATTTATACGGTACAGTTTAACGTGGCCAAAGAGTGTTTCGAAACCTGAAACAGTTTCGGTTATGTGGTAGAATAAGCCCATATTATAATAAATTGAACGGAAAACTTTTACTTCCGGCTGCCGCCGAGAAGTGTGCTGATGCTGGAAAGAAAAGCGAAATGCTTTACGAAAACTTACCAAAGTGGAATTACGGGGTTATTCTTTTGTGTTGTCCATTAACCAAATAATTAATACTGTTCCTGCTCTATGGTTGACGGGTTATTGTATGTGGCCTTGGCGAGCATGAAATAACAGCGAACATTTAGTTGCCAACGTAATCACATTATGCCGCCGCAGCCGTAAGTAAAATGTAACGCCAAGACTACTATACCCGCGTGTTAGAAATTCACAGTCGGTACTATTTGTCCTGCAGTGAGTGATCAGTGCTAATGTCAACACAAATTAAAAGGATCAGTGTGGATAATACGCACAGTGCATACATAACGCTCTGTTAATCCAGGCAGTATAAAAAAAAGTAAAAAGTATTTTTAAGGATACTCGAACCATAATCAAATACCCAGCAAATTTATAAAGCAGTCGTATTTCTGATTATACCACTTTCGTAATTTCTTGCTTCAGTTCTTTTTTATTTTAAATAAGTACTCAGGCATAAATGTGCTGATTATGGGAAACAATGAAGTCGGAATTACATCAGCGATTTCACATTGTTAGCAAAAAGACATCCCTCACCTTGTTGTTCATATTCTTCTTTATTTTATTCAGTTTTTAAAATATTATTGCTGTACATGAACAGATAAGTCTGTGGTATGAAAGTGTATTTACCTATATGCTTTCATATATATATATATATATATATATATATATATATATATATATATATATATATATATATATATATATATATATATATGAAAAATGAAGAAGTGTAATGACGCGAAACAAATCTTGTGATGAATTATCTTACAGTCGTTGTAACATATACACGTCAAATTGTCTTTGAACCATATAGTTTCAACTGAATTGGTTTATCACTGATATTATTCTTTAATTTAAATAGTTCGCGTTATTTAATCGCTAGTTACTATTTTAAAGCAGATATATTATTTCTGAGTGTGGCTATGGCAGACACTTACAGACGAAGCTTCATTTTCTGCAGTCGTAAGGCGAATGCTCAAGGTTGTCAGTAACCTGTCTAGTCTCTTGTAATTGTTTCATTTTAAATATGGTTCAGTATGTGGGCTCAGTCCGAATCCCGTCCTAGACCGAGCTGAAAGAAACACATCTCTTTAGATATAGTTGGTCTGTTCCAAGCAATAATGGACTGAAACACGGCTGTTTCGAAAAAAGTGTATAAGTTACGAACAGTTTCTGTATCTGTGTCAACCTCGAGTTTGGTCCGAAACAGAGTGGAATGAAACAATGCTGCTTTGAAACATTGAAACATGGCAGTGTAGAACAATGAAACAGGTCCTTGCATCAAATGTACAAATGTTTGTAATTCTAAGATACCAAACTATTCTGGTCATCGGTCCCTCGACTTACAAACTACTGAAACTAACTTATACTAAGGATAGCACATACACACCCATGACCGAGATAGGATTTGAAACTCCGAAGCGAGCGGCAGCGCAATCCCTAACGTGACGTTCCAGACCACACGGCCATTCTCGTGCGGCGTTCCGAGCATCGATACATTGTATTTACACATAGAAACAGTGGTTAACTCTAGTATGTAATCAAACAGTTGTTTCCGGATGCTTTTCAGTGTAACAGGTGTCGAAATGTTGTTAATTTATATATCTTACCATTAAGCGATTTAATATGTCTTTCAATTGAAACAATATGAAGTATGTATATCATTAAAACGAAGCAACGTTGTAGTATTATTATTCAAACATTGAGTCAGTAATGTATCTCGATTTAGTTGGAGAGTAGGGTCATTCTCATTATGTTTCGCTTTTCCTCTCGAGTGCGAATCACTCGCTTCCACCTTATCTCAATGTAAATGATGTTCAATTATAGTCTGGGATGAAGTTCTGAAAGGTAAATAATCCCTTGGTTCTTCTTGGTTTTCACAATCACGCAGAATCATCCAAGTAACATTACATTCATTATTTCTGATATTTTATTTCCTTTTGGACACTTCTGCAGATTCAGCCATAAGCTACCTTTAACCATTTTCAAGTGACGTGCAATGAACTGACACAGTTTAGAATTTCTACGTTGTTATTGTCGAAATGTATACATTGATAAAAGATTCATTTGAAAACCGCCGCCCGGAATGGCTTCGTGGTCTGGGGCATTAGGTCGCTCATTGATCGGCCGCTCCTGCCGGAAATTCTGAGTCGTCCCTCGGGCATGAGTGTATGTGTTGTCTTTAGAGTACGTTCGTTTAAGTGCTTTGTAAGTCTAGGCACCAATGAAATTAGCAAAAAATGTTCAAATTTTTGTACACCTATGGGACCACATCAGTCCCTAGACTTACGAACTATTGAAAGTAACTTATTCTACAAGCGACAGACACACTCACGCCAGAGAGAGGACTCGAACCTGCGGCGGAAGCGACCTCCCTTACGTTTACAAATATTTGAACATTTCATTTGAAAACTGATGCAGATACATAATTGCTTCTAAAAATAAGTACAATCACAAATGGCGAAAGCGTTATTATTTGAAGAATGTGACTTGAAAATAGTTTTAAAACTTTTAAAAACTTTTTTTTTTTTTTTTTTTTTTTTTTTTTTTTTTTTTGGTGGGGGGATAGCGATCAATTGGAAAGTATTTATAAATAAAAACAGTAACAAATTACGATTTGTGACTGTTTTTATTTATAAAAAATTTCAGATAATCTATACAAATATGAGTGAACTAACTCATGTAATTTATACTCTTGAAACAGCAAAGCCGGCCGCGGTGGCCGAGGGGACTGAGGCGCTCCAGTCACTTCTGCACGGCCACTGCGGTCGGGGGTTCGAATCCCCCCTCGGGCATGGATATTTGTGCCGTCCTTAGTATTAGTTCATAAGTAGTTTGTAAGTTTAAGGACTGATGACCCCGTAGTTAAGTCCTATAAGCTATACAAACATTTGAACATTTGAATTTTGAAACAACAAGGAAAAGTGAATTATATGAATAATGAAGTAGTTCTGCGAATCACATTCGAAGTTATTGTTGTGTAAACCGTATCTAAACATTCATTATTCAAATTGCATTACAGAAAACCAGTTTAGTGTTATGAACGTATGTTGCGCCAGTAGCATCTACTGCATTTTACATACACATGTAATAAATTTGCTTCCGATCCACTGTCTTCCAAGAAGCAACTGTGGGGTACTAATTTCTTGTTTTTGTGATGAAAAAATCTCTTTACAATGATTTTCTACACTCGTGTCTTCATTGATGATTATTAAAATTAGTCGTAAATCCGAATAATGGTTTTAGTACCTTTCTGCCGTATTTTACCTGTAGCTGTTGGCAATGGTATGCTGTTGCCCTTCTCCGACCTTTGAACTATTTTACCTACCCAATCAGTCAAAAGTTGATTCCATACTCTTCCAAATCAACAAACAGTTTCACAGGTGAAAGAAGTGCCAGATAAAATTCGAAGCAGTGACCGGCGATCAAATCAGCGACCATTTGATTTGTTGTCAGACACTGTTATCCTCTCTGGTGGATCGCTTCTCTGCCGTCTTAAGATCATGTATATTCTATGTTTATTGTCAAGACTCCGCGATAGTAGTTTTTATTATTATTTAATTACACAGGGCTGCCAACTATCTGACGGACTGCGCTGACCTATCACGCCAGCTGAACTACCGAGCCACGCATTTGAAAATTATTAGTATACAAATTTCATTATCTTGAGTTGAGAGAGACTCTAGAAGTACAGAAATAGTGCCCTGCAGTAGTCACGCGCGATCTGACCGTCCGCCGGCCGCATTGGCCGAGCGGTCTGTGGCGCGCCAGTCAGAGTCTGTACGACCGCTACGGTCGGGGGTTCGAATCCCCCCTCGGGCATGGATGTTTGTGTCGTCTTTAGTATAAGATAGTTCACAAGTGGTTTGTAAATTTAGGGACCGATGAACCCGCAGTTAAGTCCCTTAAGCTTAACAACATTTGAACATCTGACCGTCTGCACTAATGTACTTTTTGTTTCCTTTTCATCTTTGTGGACCTAGAATTAACATAAACTATGCCCCTTCCTGTTTCATGTGTATTCAGCGATGGTAGAATGGTCAACAGTTTCGGACTGACAGTACCGTGCAACCTACGGCGTTACACATCATTTTCTTTGTTGGTAACCGTTATTGTCTTATTGTAGTTTATTCTCTAGATATTTTTTATATTGAACAGCAAGTTTCTGTTAGTCAGAGAATAATTCTGTGTTTTGTTTGCGAACTGGATATTTATGAAAGATAGAAAGACTGGTGAGGAAGTCCACTTTACGCTAGTCATCTTTCTTGTGGTTTCTCACCCAGAGCTAGAAAGAATCACAGAATTGGTAACAGAGCTTTGGCCAGTGTTTGACCTCACATATGAAGAGGGCGTTATACTTACTGTGACTGCATAAGGAACATACCTATCCGGTGAAGGTGTTGCAAATAAATCAAATAGTTCATGTGTACTAACTGTGGAAAGGTAGTAACCAGTGTATACACTTCACCCTGTTTACAATACCACTAGGCAATATACAGGGTGAATCACCTAACACTTGCACCGCAAATATTTTGGAAACAGAAAGTGCGATTAACGTACGGTGTTCACAGAATGGATTGGAAGTCAGGGGCATGTACTATCATGCACTGGCGTTTTTGACACCAGCTGTGTACAAAGAATTTTGGATGATTTGAATGACATTTTATCACGTTTAGTTTGGCAGCTACTATCATTCAAAATTTTGGGGGCGGAGGCTACGACAGTGTAGATCAATGGCTGGTGGTCATGAGACAGTGGGCCGTGCCCCAGGGGATAGCCACTCGGCCAGTTAGCTTCGCTATCCTATTCTCCGCCCCCAAACTTTGAATGGTTGTAGCTGCCAAACTGTTGTTGTTGTTATGGTCTTCAGTCCGGAGACTGGTTTGATGCAGCTCTCCACCCTACTCTATCCTGAGCAAGCCTTTTCATCTCCTTATAAGAACGGCAACCCACATCCACTTGAATCTGCTTACTATACGCATCTCTTGGTCTCCCTCTGCGATTTTTACCCCACACACTTCCCTCCAATGCTAAATTTACGATTCCCCGATGTCTAAGAATGTGTCCTACCAAGCGATCCCTTCTTTTAGTCAAGGTATGCCAAAAATTCCTTTTCTCACCAATTCTGTTCAGTACCTCTTCATTAGTTATGCGATCTACCCACCTAATCTTCAGCATTCTTCTGTAACACCACATTTCAAATGCCTCTATTCTCTTCCTGTCCGCACTGCTTATCGTCCATGTTTCACTCCCGTACAAGGCAATACTCCACACAAATGCCTTCAGAAAAGACTTCCTTACCCTTAAGTTAATATTCGATGTTAGCAAATTTCTCTTTTTCAAAAATGCTTTTCTACCCATTGCCATTCTGCATTTTATATCCTCTGTACTGCGACCATCGCATGTTATTTTACTACCCAAGTAACAAAACTCATCTACCACCTTCAATGTTTCATCACCTAATCTAATTCCTTCAGCATCGCCTGATTTTCTAAGACCGCATTCCATTATTTTTGTTTTGATCTTGTTAATGTTCATTTTATATGCACTCTTCAACACGCTGTCCATTCCATTCAACTGCTCTTCCAGGTCCTTTGCTGTCTCTGACAGAATTACAATGTCATCGGCAAAACGCAATGTTTTTATTTCTTCCCCCTGAACTTTAATCCCTATTCCAAATTTTTCCTTGCTTTCCTTCACCGCCTGATCGATGTACAAATTGAATAGCATCGGAGAAAGGCTACAACCCTGTCTTACTCCCTTCCCAACTGATGCTTCCCTTTCATGCCCTTCGAGTCTAATAACTGCGGTCTGGCTTTTGTACAAGTTGTATATAACTCTGCTTTCCCTGTATTTTACCCCTGCTGACTTCAGAATTTGAAAGAGTGTATTCCAGTCAACATTGTCAAACGCTGTCTCCAAATCTACAAAAGCTAAAAATGTAGGTTTGCCTTTCCTTAATCTATCTTCTAAGATAAGACGTAAAGTGAGTATTGCCTCCCGGGTTCCTACTTTCCTCCTGAATCCAAACTGATCTTCCCCGAGGTCAGCTTCTACCAGCTTTTCCATTCTCCTATAGATAATTCGTGTAAAAATTTTGCAACCATGACTTATCAAACTGATGGTTCTGTAATTTTCACACCTGTCTGCGCCTGATTTCTTTGGAATGGGGATTATTACATTTTTCTTAAAGTCTGAGGGCATTTCGCCTGTCTCATACATCCTACACACCAGTTCAAATAATCTTGTCATGGCTGGCTCTCCCAGAGACTTTAGTAGCTCTGAGGGTATGTCATCTATTCCTGGGGCCTTGTTCCTACCTAGGTCTTTCAGGGCTCTGTCAAATTCATCTCTCAGTATACTATCTCCTATTTCATCTTGATCTACTTCCTCTTCCCTTCCTACAACATCGTTTCTAAGTTCATTTCCTTTGTAGAGCTGCTCTATGTACTCTTTCCACCTTTCAGCTTTCCTTTCTTTGCTGAGAACTGGTTTCCCATCTGAGTTCTTGATATTCGTAGAGTTGCTTTTCTTGTCCCCAAATGTCTCTCTGATTTTCCTGTAGGCGGTATCTACTTTTCCCCTTGCTATACATTCTTCTACAGATTTGCATTTGGCTTCTAGCCACTCCTGCTTAGCCAGTTTGCACTTCCTGTCAATCTCATTTTTTAGTCGTCTGTACTCCATTTTGCCTGTTTCATTTACTGCATTTTTATATTTTCTCCTTTCATCAATTAACTGTAGTATTTCCTGTGATATCCATGGATTTTTTGCAGGTCTTGCCTTTCTACCTATTTTGTCCTCCGCTGCCTTCACTATTTCATCTCTCAATGCTACCCATTCCTCTTCTACTGTTTTATTTCCCCCTGTTTCTGTCAATTGTTGCCTAAATATCCCTCTGAAATTCTCCAGAACTTCACTTTCCTTCAATTTATCTACGTCCCATCTTCTTATTTTCCTACCTTTCTGCAGTTTTTTCAGCTTCAGCCTACAGTTCATGACTAACAAGTTATGGTCAGAGTCTATATCTGCCCCTGGGTATATCCTGCAGTTTATAACCTGGTTCCGGTACCTATGTCTTGCCATTATAAAATCTATCTGATACCTTCCAGTGTCTCCTGGTCTCTTCCATGTATACAACCTTCTTTTGTGATTCTTAAACCACGTGTTTGTTACGATTAAATCATGTTCCGTGCAAAATTCTACCAGGCGACTTCCTCTTTCATTCCTCCTGCCCAGTCCATATTCACCTACTATTTTTCCTTCTCTTCCTTTTCCTACTACCGAATTCCAGTCTCCCATCACAATTAAGTTTTCCTCTCCCTTAATTGTCTGAATAATTTCCTTTAGCTCCTCATATATTTCTTCGATCTCCTCATCATCGGCAGAGCTAGTTGGCATATAAACCTGTACTACTGTTGTCGGTGTTGGCTTCGTATCTATCTTGACAATGATAATGCGATCGCTGTGCTGGCCATAGTAGTTTACCCGCATTCCTATTTTCTTATTCATTATCAGTCCTACTCCTGTGATACCCCCAACTGATTTTGTATTTATAATCCTGTACTCACCTGACCAGAAATCCTGTTCATCCTGCCACCGAACTTCACTAATCCCCACTATATCTAACTTCAACCGATCCATTTCCCTTTTTAAATTTTCTAATTTTCCTACCCGATTAAGGGATCTAACATTCCACGCTCCGATCCGTAGAATGCCAGTATTGTCCTTCCTGATGACAACATCCTCCTGAGTAGTCCCCGCCCGGAGATCCGAATGGGGGACTATTTTACCTCCGGAATATTTTACCCGAGAGGATGCCATCATCATATTTCCATACAGTAGAGCTGCATGTCCTCGGGAAAAATGACGGCTGTAGTTTCCCCTTGCTTTCAGCCGTTCGCAGTAGCTGTGTGGCAAAGCCACATTAGCTGATGTTACAAGGCCAGCTCAGTCAATCATCCAGACTGTTGCCCCTGTAACTACTGAAAAGGCTGCTGCCCCTCTTCAGGAACCACACGTTTGTCTGGCCTCTCCACAGATACCCCTCCGCTGTGGTTGCACCTACGGTACGGCTATCTGTATCGTTGAGGCACGCAAGCCACCCCACCTCGGCAATGTCTGTGGTTCATGGGGGTGGGGCTGCCAAACTAGACGTGATAAAAATGTCATTCAAAATTCTTTGTACGCAGATGGTGTCAAAAATTCCATTGCATCATAGAAACAATCATTGTTCCATTTGAAAAATTATATGTTTGCATAAATAATACACTTCCTATGTATTTTTTCAATCTTTTTATTGGATAACAATACAAGTCCTTGACTACCAATCCATTCTTTGAAAACCGCACATCAATCTCACTTTCCGTTTCCGCAATATCTGCGGTGCAAGTGTTAAGATGATTCACCCTGTATGTTAACGAAATGTAACAGGCATAAAGTACTGTCGGGGGTTCGAATGCTCCCTCTGGCATGGATGTTTGTGTCGTCTTTAGTATAAGGTAGTTCATAAGTAGTTTGTAAGTATAGGGACTGATGACCCCGCATTTAAGTCCCTTAAGCTTAACAAACAAGCATAACGTACTGAATTACGAAACTTATTATTTGAATTGAATCGGGCAGATGTTATAATTTTGTCTAACGTATTGGCGTAAAAAATTTCAAACGAACACAGTGATTTAAACACTTTCACTTACTTTGATGATGTTTACTAGCAAAATTATTTGTTGCCAAGCGAAATGTCAGTCATCGAGCGCCCACTGACAGTATGCCTAGGCCCGACAAGACTCTTCCTGAGCCGCGACGAGGTAGCAGTAGGCAGAACACAACAGGGAATGAAAACATCAATGTAGTATTAGTTAAATGCACGAGCGACTACTGACAGGTCTCAGAACTGCTGTCATTAATAAACAACGGTCACAATACCCACATAGTATTAGTGACGGAAAGTTGTCTGAAACCAGATGTAAACAGTAATGAGATTCAAAACCCAGATTGGAATGTATACCGCAGGGATAGGCTGAACAATGAAGGGGGAGACTAGTTTATTGCGATAAAAAGTGCACAAGTATCGAAGGAAATTGACGGAGATCCGAAATGTGAAACAATTTGGGTGAAGGTCACGGTTACAGCGGGCTCGAACATGCTAATTGGATGTTTCTATAGACCTCCTGGCTCAGAATCTGTTGCGGCAGAACACCTGAAGGAAAATTTGGAAAATATTTCGAGTAGATTTCCCGATCATGTTATAGTTTTGGGAGGAGATTTTAATTTACCGGATCTAGACTGGGACACACAAACGTTTATGACGGGTGGCAGGGACAAAGAATCCAGTGAAACTGTTTTGAGTGCATTATCTGAAAACTACATTAAGCAGTTAAACAGAGAACCGACTCGTGGCGACAATATATTAGACCTTCTTGTGGCAAACAGACCCCAACTATTCGAAACAGTTTACGCAGAACAGGCAATCAGGCAATCGCTTCAGGAGGATGATTAATTTAGTGACCAGAGCAGCATAAATTATTTATTTCATCTTGAACATAAAGAAATATTCCTATAATTGTAGGTGACTGAATTTCGAAAAAGCATTCAACGGCAGTTGCCAATATCAGCACACAAGTAAAAGTGTACCCCTTCTTATAGTGTATTACACCATAGCAGTGAGAATGAAGAAAGGCAGCTACGCCATAATTAGTTATTGGTGTACTGTGTAACTAACGTCGCCTCAGTTTGTCCTTTACTATGGCGTTTTCGAGGCATTCCTAAACAGAACGCACTCAAAATGTAATGAGGATACACCTAAATAAGGAAGGTAGCTACATAAATTCGATTTTCCTTGCAAAGAATTCTTATGTAAATTAGAGCATCGACATACATAAAGGAATGTCGTTATGTTTTAAATTCAAATGACACCCGCGGAAAGAAGCACTTTTTTTCTTTTCATGGCATGCGTGATACAGCTAGTAAAAAATGTTGTATGTCGTACCTGGGTTAAATATTACTTACAGTGGTAGCGGTATAGCATTATATTGCCTCCTCCTACGTATATCTCGCGAAGTGATCATGGGGATAAAATCAGAGAGATTAGAGCCCACACAGAGGCATACCGACAATCTTGCTTTCCGCGAACAATACGTGACTGGAATAAGAGGGAGAACCGATAGTGCTACTCAATGTACCCTCCGCCACACACTGTCAGGTGGCTTGCGGAGTATGGGTGTAGATGTAGATGACGCGACACTACTGCGGCGTTACGCGCAAAAAAATACAACTTATTGCTGGTAGTAACATCTTTCTTGGTGTACGTTGTTTATCATGTGACAGTATGAATTAATGTTGCTGTTGTCCAACTTGATGGATAAAATAGAACCCAGAGAAAATAAAAGTAAGGCTGCTGTTGTGAGACGCATAAAAACCCTGAGAACGGACAAGGTTGCACGCTGACGCAGATGAAAGGAAAATTGACCTTGCTGCTCCATAGATTACAACTTCGAGAGGGAACAATAATACCTTAGAATGCGGAAAGGGGTCATGACTTTAGCAGAGTACATAATAAGCTCTTGTCCGAAAACTCTGCTGATCTGTTACGCCTAAATTCCTGTGTACTTCCCACGCTTTCATTTCCATTTAGAAATAACTGCTCTCCGTTGGCAACGAATATGTCGCCTATGGACAGAAAAACGCCTGTCTTGTGCTGGTCCCAAAAAGAGTACGAACGTAATTAGTCATTTAACTTGTAAAGAAATACATATTTTTCGAAATAAGGATCACGAGTGCCTCACTTTGTGAACAGACTCGTAACATTTCCTTCGAATGTCTGCAAGAATAATGACACGTAAAAAAAAGGCAATTATAGTTTATGTAACTAAGAAGTCCGAAATTGCACGAAAAAAGTCACATCCCTATATCGCAGTATTTTATTTTATGGTAGGCTAATTCATGATTTGTCACGACAAGAACATTATTGCTTTTCCCCACTATGCCATATTTGTGCCACTGTTCTTGAAGCGTGCGATTTGTTGTTTGTTGATATGTACATTTCAATGGAAATAAACTGATTATGGTCCTGTAAGTTTACCTCTAGAACATCTTCAGTTATTAGTCGCTAAGTTGCTGGTGCGCCTTGACTGTAGTTTGATACCAACGACTTCAATTATTGTTGCTTCGTACTACAGACTTGTGCAGGCATATAATCTGTCAATGTTTCATTAGATTTAGTTTATACGAACTGTGCATGGCTAATTATTTCAACTTCACCTGGTAAACAATTGTTCACGGGTCTTTCGACTCACTTCTGAATGTAAATTTGTGTCAGTAGTCACCGTATCTTCTTGGCGATGACCTGAAGGTTTTCAGCCGAAATTTCTGAAGCAGAAATCATATCTCAAACAACACCCAGAAAATACTATAACAACACATATTTAGTTTTTTAGTATTCGCTATTCAGCACTCTGTGACATGAAGAATATTACTATTGCGATAATATATTTTTGTTTAACATTCTTTTTCTCCGGTTTTAGTACGAACTGACAATGTAGGATATGTGATTGGCGAAAACGAATTGAATTAATTCGTTTTTAGAGCAATAATAACACCCCAACAGGAATGTCTGGCCCCCAACCCGTAGTGCAAAGAGCAGCGTCGCTGACTACCACGCTGATGTCCAGGTTCGATTCCCAGTTAAGGAATGGGTGTTGTGTATTGTTCTCATCGTAAAATGGAAATGAGCATATGGCTTTCATGGCCGGGAGAACCCTTACGAGTTTGTTCGGCCGCCTTAGTGTAAGTCTTTTTGTTTGATGCTGCCTGGGCGACTTACGTGCCAATGATGATGAGAAGATGATGATTAGGACAATACACAACACCATGACACCCAGTACCCTGCCGGGAATCGAACTCGGACCTCCTGCGTGGTAATCAGCGACGCTACCGCTGAGCTACGGAGGCGGACTTCTAATCATAATTTTATCATCATCGACAAGCAAGTCGCTTATGTGGCGTCACCTAAAAAAATTTGCAGGAAGGTGGCCAACTATTGCAGGCGGTGTGTCCCCAGAAACAAAGCGATATGATCATTTAACCACTACAGGAATGAATGTCTAGATGCGTGGTACGATCTGGAAGGCGACACGATACATTAAGAGATGCTGTATCAGTAGTCTCAATATGCTTCAGCTGCAATGTTAAGTTTTTCTGAAATCTCTAGAACAGTCTGACCACGACTGGGGCGCACAAATTCACGTTCCTGGCGTGAGAGTCGTCGGTAGACGTCGAAGGGCGTTCAGAACGACGGTCATCTTTAGCTTCCTTCCAGCTATTTTTAAACCACGTGGAAATTGGCAAAACCGAGGGCCACTTACTGCGTTTCAAGCAAATTCGAATGCAGATACTTTGCTCCTGTAAGTCTGCCATCTCTAATATCGCAAAATGAGCGCCACAATGTTCTCAACGCATTACTAACAATAACTAACAGATATACAGTAATACATCCTCCGCCAGTTAGACATCAAACAGGGACATGTGGAAAGATACCAAGCGGAATTTGGAAATCGTATGGTCAAAGAAAGTATGAAAAGCTTAATGCAGTGTTGTAGATTACGTTGTATAGCGATACAATTGTTAGGAAAACATGTGACGCTTTGTATCATTTCCGATTTCGGTAGTATTGAAGGTTATCAGTAGGATGTTACGGGCACAAAATTCAAGCGGCCTCCCAGTGGCGATGTTGCCAAGCGTGTTCGTTTCTGAAGAGATAGTAGCAGTTAACGCTTCAGAAATCTCGTGCGCTACCGTTTTCATTGTTAGGCTTTAGCTAAGTGCCAAATCAAGGGAAGGGGTGCCGGGGGGTGGGGGGAGGGGGGGGGGGAAGGCAGCAGGCTGACACGAGATCCTGGGTTCGAAAGTAAGTGAAACTACTTAATCACCCTTTTAACTTTTAGGATCAGTGCCTATTTTAGGCTGCTTGTTGGTCATCCTCAGTGCTAATTAAAGCAGAAGCGGAAGAACGTTACGACTTTTTTGTCAACCATCTTCCAACTATCGATGATTTGTCTCAGTGTGTGTGGAAATCTATAGGGGTAACACGTTCCTTGCAATTGTCATTGTTTTAATGAGTTAATTGCCATTGTTTTAATGAGTGAGGCCAAGAGTGTGTTGCCATTTTGACGTAATCCATGTGTTTTTATTTATATTTCTACCTACCTGAAAAGTTTGTGACCAAGAATATTCGTGGTCACACGCAGTACTGCAAACCATCCAGTAATTGTTACTGATTTAACGTTGTATACAGTTTATTTTATCAGTTAACTGCGTCCAACAAAGTAAACGTTTTCTGCCATCGCCAGAGCAACGTAATATATGTGGCCGCAATACTTTTTGTCACCATTTATTATAGAGGAACAGAATTATGTCTCAGAAGGCACTGTCGGTGTTTTTAGTAAGAATTACAGTGTGCATAGATGTCACGAAAAACTGAAACATCTACATTATACATAATAAAATGTCAAGCTTTTATAGTGATGATCCTAATTGAGATCTTGTTTTAAACTTTCATTGTATTCGTACATTACTAAGTCGAAGGATTACATACCAAATCAGATTTGAAGCAAAGTAATTGATTGTAAGCAATGTTTATCTAGACCAGAGTTCCAACAATTTTAACTGTGCGGATGACGTCCGTTGTGAAGATAGAGCAGAATTCCAGGCACTTGATACACCATTAACACACACACACACACACACACACACACATACACACACACACACAGAAGAATTGAAAATATCTGTATTTTTTATAATGAAAAGTTTGTGTTATATTCACTTAGCTGTCACAATATTATGAAAACTATCCGATTGCCAGTTGTAAAATCTCTAGAAGATTTGTTCATTAATCATCCCCAACGAGAGAGTTAATAGTTAAAATTGGTTGGTTTTAGTCTCAAATCACTATCTGCATTAGATCCATTTTTCCATGTGATTTTTTTAAATTGTTGAAGGGGCTAGTTCAGAGATAGTTATTTGAATGGTCTGTCAAGTGTCTCACTAGAAATTTGACAACTGGTTGAGACTACTGCCGATCACTTATCCTTCAAGGTACCTACGGAGTTATTATAAAAAGATTTTGTAATCTTGTGGCACGTTACTTCAACTAACGAGTCGTCTTCACTTGATTACTCTTGTAGTGACGTAGTGTTTGAAAAATTAAAATTAATTATTTTAGATATATCTACCGCTGAAAAAACTTAATGTATATGATTAGGTTTATTTAAAAATTGCATATGATTTAGGAAGGTGTATGAAGTGAAGGGGAACACAAAAAATTGGAGATGCTGTATTTGTGTTGTAATTGTTATCGAAGCAAACTTTTTCCACTTTTTGAGTACATCGATTAATTTATATTACTACTGATTCTGCTCTGTCGTACAAAAAAAGTATGTAGATCCTTGCCCCGCAGAGCTAAGCTAATAATGATGAGGGTACTGAACATATCCGCGAAATGCTCCAAACGCGTCAATCAGCTTCCGTCGACAAATAGTCTCAGTGGAAACAAAATCTGCAGTCATTGAAAATGAAGTTTGAAAGTCTTGGCAACCGCGGAGCGTCGCAGAGAAATTCGAGCTACGTGTTCTCATTCTGCATTTCCTCACACAAAATACAAAAGAGTCTGGAATCTTTTTACTGGAATCTCCAAGAGTTGTTATTCTCTCGACCTTCAGTTATATCAACCTCTGGTATGTTGCATGATATCCACTGAAAGAAGGGAGCAACTGACATAAGTCTGGCTACTAATCCAATATGAGTAAAAGAAGTGTAACAAGCAGCATTTGTCAAACCTACACAGACTGACTAGCTTTGACCAATTTACTTCACTTTCTTTCATATATTTTTCAACAATAAGGAAACACTCGCACACAAAAATTTTAAGTTTGTACTCAAAACAGTAAAACTTTTAAGCTGGCCTACTTTTTGTGACTTCATGTGCCATTCTCGTGTTAAACACACGAAGATGTATTGGCCAAACACAAAATACACATATTGGGCTATGTACAGCACAGTAAATGAAGTTACTTCTTTTGCCCGTTTGCCGCGCACATTCTTTTACTGTCTCAAATGAAGCAACTGAGCTAAAAAGGCACGTACTCCTTTTTCCAGACCCCCACAAGGCTCTACACCATATAATGATGGTTTTAAAAGAAAGTCATCGAGAGAAAATTCTGTTCTGTAAAATTGTATTCTTATTTTTTTATGTGAATATCACATATGATTAAATTTACACGTATTTATTCCCTTTGCAAAAAATAAATAATACTCGCGCCAGAGACTGTATAGTTAAGGTACACAGGAGTAACTCTGCTAGGCTAATTCAATCCATGATGAACGTATGAAGCATAAATCTAACAGTCAGTATAATAGTGAGATGTATATCATTGTAATTCAACATTTTATTGTAATGATTTTATGAAATTGTGAAAACTAGCTTATAACCATGTGTGTGATAGTGAAATAAAATGTTATTGTAGTCTTAAAGGTAAATGCGGACCCTTTTTGAAGGTATGTTCCAAGAAAGGTACAAATTACATATTTCAATTAATAACTAACATGGGTGAGGGGAAGACGATATATTTCATTTACGAAAGTGTGCTACATCTAAGCTTTTTTATACTAGCAGTCTTTTTTAATTTTATAGTCAGCAGTTTAAGGGTGAGCATTGTCATTATCATAGCCACTTTTTATTATTGATTTATGAGAGCCTGCAGCTTCGAATAAATTCTACATAGAAATCGTAAGTCATTCCACATTTTTTCCACCCTCTTTAAAACTGCTAGTATATCCTACACAGTCTAAATATTTTACACGAGCACAGCAGTCTTCTGCCCTAACCACTCTCTGATTGTCAGATCGCCATCTTCTCAAAAGGTAGCAGAAAAGATTTATTTTTACATAACTTTGGCAACTTCCACACTAACTTATTAGAAAATATTAAATAATAAATTAATAACCATTCAATCCACCTTATCAGATGTACAAGTAATGTATGAAATTTATGAACAAACAAGCCACCTTTCATGAGATTGACCACTCATATTACACACTACATACGTAATATATCAAATGTTCCTATGTTTGTATAGCTTACTTTCGCTGCAGGTAAAGTAAGATACTTTTCCTCAGGACATGTTGGTCCATCTTTACAATTAACGAAGATATTCACACAAACTTAAATACTTAATAGGGTACGTCCATTTTGAAGACATTTCCTTGGTCGATTTAGTTATACAAAAATTTATTTTTCTTCATTTGAAAGAAATTGAGAGACTGTTCTACACGTATAGGATGTTTAGTTCTTATATGCCTTATAGTTTTGATAGTTTCATACATTTGTTTAACAGCGTTTCGAAACAAGTCACACCGCATACTCTAAAAAGTATCAATAAGGCTGAGAAAACATTGAAAATAGTCCAATAACTTTTATTGTAGAAGTATATGATTTTTAAAATTGTGTCCTTAAAGTTCGCAGATCACTTCAGAAACAGATTTATTGCTTTTTCTTGACATATTGCCCACACTGCGCCGCAAAACAGTTGGCTGCCGTGCAACGTGACTACGGCAGTAAACTCCACTGCTGTTACCTGTACGATGTCAGGATTAACGACAACTGACTGAAATTACGGGCAGCACTAAAACGCCGCACTTGTGCGAGCGGATGCCGCCTGCGCCTGCGTAATTACCACAACCAGAGGCGTCAGTTCCTCCACATAAACGATTCTCGTTTATGCGAGGTCGTCAGAAGGAAACCATTTGTTGCGAAGTACTACATAATCCGAGAGCAATTTATAACGTCCTGTGCTACAGTAATAATGCATCTTGAACTGTAAATATGTTCTGATGTAACTGCCATAGAGAACATAAGCTGAAGCTGTTTACAGCCAGTACTATTGTAGAAAACCGTACATCCGTCCAGGTAGATACTGAAACACTTGAGTAAGAAGCCAGTGGAAAGTATGCACAGAATTAATGTTATCACGTCACAATTAGACGTAGAGAAATACCACAATCGGATGAAAAAGTAAAGTCTTAAAATAATAGTTGTTTGTTTAAAAACGAAGTTTAGACAGATCACCCTGAAGGAACCGCTGATATTTCGTATTATTACTGTTTTTCGACAGGTTTAAGTGGCTGTGAATGAAATACGGATCGCACTGCTATGGCTGGCTTTTAGAGAGATTTCAGCAGCTCTGAAGAATTTTCGCCTACTGCAGGGACCTAGTTTCAACTTAGATCTTTCAGTACTCTGTCAAATTCTTCTCTCAGTATAGTATCTCCTATTTAATCCTCATGTACTTCCACTTCCATTCCTACAATATTGTCTCTAACTTCATTTCCTTTGTACAGTCCCTCTATATACTCTTACTTCCACTTCCCTTCCTACAACATTGTCTCTAACTTCATTTCCTTTGTACACCCCTTCTCTATACTCTGTCAACCATTCAGCTTTCCCATCTTTGCTCAGAACTGGTTTTCCATCAGGTAAAGTCATACAGCTGCTTATTCTCTCTCAAAACGTCTTATCAAAGCTAAAGATTGTTGTCTGAGATGAATTGTCCGAGTTCAATACTTTAAACTGGTTGTACAGGAGTCAACGTATGAATGACAAGTTTTACAGGCATTTTCTCATGTTTGAAACTTTCTGAAGAACCTATTGAATACTTGATTCTGAAATATTGCGCCATTTTGAATGCAATACAACAACGTTGCACACTGCCGCCTCATATATAATCAAGTAGATTGAAGTAAGGGGAGATAGTGCTACTATGCAAAGCTTAGCTTTCGATTAAAGTTATTCCGTCATCTTGGGGAGCCAAGGACATATTGTTTTAGACTACAGCATTGTGTGGTTGTTGCTTCTTGACTTTCATACAATTGAATGACCATCATTTCTGTGTACATATTTGAGGTAGATACTATTGCGCACAAAGATATCTTAAATGTGATTTACTAACTTAAAATATTACCTAAATGCTTTACCAGTACTGGCATTGTCAGCCTTAGCACTTCACACGAAATGCAGAACAATAAGCTTCCAGTATTGATAGAAGCAAACTGTACCATTTTTGTAAGTTCTGTATTGAATAGACAAGTTTTATTCTTAATACATAAAAAAAATTCTTTCTACAGGTTCCACGTCATTAATTAATCATACTAAAATTCTATATCCAAGGTCTTTGAAATTTCTAGGGAACCTTTATCTCATAAAAATGAAAATTAGAAGTTATTGAGTGAAAAACACTGCACCAAATGGCAAGTACTCAGCACCAAAAATTTTCTGTGTAAAATAGCAAATGATTTCCTTCTTCTGCGTGCATATCCATTTATTTTTAAATTTTTCCTCCATATAAAATTCAACTTTCCACACTGAATGCAATGATTACACAGTCGTCACCACAAACATTATTGACTCCCCAAAATGGCGAAAAAGGCTTCACTTTGTGGCGTTATGGTATCTCCTCCAATATTTACAAGAAACATCTAGGACCACGAACGCTTTCAACCACACGAAATCATAAAAAAGTGGTCTGTGTCAGTCGCATGCATATTATTGCTCTGTTACACAAGTGACAGTGTACTAGAGAGAAAATAATTAATGGGATATCAATGCCGTAAGAGGAAAATTATACAAAATTCACTGAAGTCCATGTATCGTTACATTTTCAGTCAAAAGATCCAATAACCCTCAGCGCATCACACATATAGGCTACACAGGTGACAGTTTGTGTACTATTCCTCAAAGTGCAGATTTTGAATTTCAGTGAAGTGGTTAAGACGAAGTGGAAGAGAACAATATGCAAACCTAACAAAAGACTAGTTTTTACATTCGTTGTCACTTTCGCGCTAATTGAGACCAATATAAAGAAATCGTACTAATTAAATGTTCAAATGATCGTATGGGTATGTCAGTATCATAATTTGTATTTCACCATGCTTACTTTAACGTTGGCTTATACTTTTCTGCAGGAAATAGATTGTTAATCACGGAGTGAAATTTGATGATGAAATAACAATCACGTATCACTTTTATTTAACCACTAAATCTAAGTCCTGTATCTACCGTTTGAGGACTAATGATATAACTATGAGGTGCGTAGGTTAATAGATAGCTTTCTTGCCATTATAATTGCTTTAAGCACTGCAGATGTAATAATACATTAGTATTTTGTTACATTTGTTTAGTGCAACTTTTGTATAAAAATGTCGCAATCCAAGGTTTTTATTTTGTTTCTTATAACACAATTTAATTCAAAGCAGGATTTCGTTTGATTCCGAGCTTTAGAGGTCAGAAGTGCCCCTTGTTGGTACTGCCTCGTCACATCTGAAGGCCGAACGTTCATGAGTTGTTATTTAGTTGTTGATTCAAGCTGTTACCGCAGTTCTGCACTTATGTTGCTTGTAGGCCAGCAGCAGGTAGCGGGGCAACTGAGTGTGTAATCCTCTTTCTCCTGTTGCCGGGAATATAGAAACTCTTCGGGCGGAACCTTTTCTGTGCGTGGAAGGTGTACACTGTTGTGAAACAAAGAAACATTCCTTTACATCTGGTGCGTAGACGTCATTTAGAATGCCGTAACAGCTTAGTGGCAAGAAGCGAAAGCTTTACGCTCGACGGAGCGCTACGTGCTAAAATGTCCACAGTCACTCGTTCTTCAAACTCTCCCTGCATAGAGAGATGAGATCATATGGACCAATTAAGCGAAATCGTAAAATCATCGAAATGCTGTTCTTAATGTAACCAAACTTTCTTTTATCGAGCTGTAACATCAAAGAGGAGATGACGAAAGTGTTCATTATGAACAGTAAATGCAAAGAATGTGATGTATTCAGTGGTAACAGCTTCAACACACAAGTAAACCTACACACCATCAGCATTACAGTTTTGGAATGTGAATTCAACTGAGGCGGATTGATACGCTGGTTTCATGTAACTGTGTTTTGAACCAAATCTGGAATTTCCCGTTTCAATCACTGATAATGAGGAAAAGATCATATGCTGCTACATGTATACTAAGGAAGCCACCTGACGGTGAGTGGTAGAGTGTACTTTGTATATCGCTGTCACTACGCCCTGTTCCTGTTCCAGACACGAAAACAGGCAATCCTCCGACTGGGTTCTAATCTCTCTTAGTTTTATCCTCACGATCTTTTCATTAGATATGTGTAGAAGTGAGCAACATATTGCTGAATTATTCCAGTAGCTAGGAGTCATTGTGAATCGTATAACGTTCCCACTTCCTCGCTACTTTGACATTCATGTACAGAAATGAGGTATAACAATTGTTTTGACTATATAGCTGCATCCTACAATAAAAATTTGAAGGAAGGCGTATCAAGAGGAGAATCTTCTACGATATTTTCCAGTTACTGCTACTATGTAGGAAGCCAAACTACACTGGTCAAGACAGTGAAAGAAACAATTGAGACATCTAGGCTCTGAAGTATTGTATTCGGCAGAATGAACTAAAATGGTTCGAATATTCGGTTCGTTCCTACGAAATGGTGACGAAAACATTACGGCTATCGAGGTAGTAGTGACAACAGAAAATTTCAATACAGGTTATTGGCGTCGGCACAAGCAGTTGGATTCAGATAGAATAGTGATAAGCTATTGCAATGCAACAACAACGTGACTTACCCGAAGCTATGCATGGAGAGCCACAGAAAGGGTGGAAGCAGGACAGACACGGAGGGAGGTGATTGCTGCTATTGGAGTGTCCGAAAGTATAATTTCCAGGACCTGGACGCGATTTGAAACAACAGGCACCCTCATATGTTCATATGTTTGTTAAGCTTAAGGGACTTAACTGCGGGGTCATCAGTCCCTAAACTTACAAAATACTTACGAACTACCTCATACTAAAGACGACACAAACATCCATGCCCGACGGGAGATTCGAACCCCCGACCGCAGTGACCGTGCAGACTGTGACTTGCGTGCCGCAGACCACTCGGCCACCGCGGCTGGCCAGGAACCCTCAAAATAAGGCCAAGGTAGTCCACGGGTTTACACCAGCAAAAGATGACCGTTACCTCCGGTTAACAGCCCGTCGTGACAGGAGGCTGAATGTAGCTCAGCTGCAACATGACGGGCAATATCACCATAAACAGTCCAAAATCGCCTTCGGCAATGTGGCTCTATGCATGAAAGTCTATTGCGTTGTCCCATTAAGACCGCGACACCGTTTAGACCGCAGAAACTGGTCGGAGGAATATCAGGATTGAATTAAAGAATGGCGCCGCATCGCGTCTGCTGATTCTGACGAGGAACGCAATTCCCTATGACGCATATTACATAACTTGATCGAATCTGATACCGATTATTGCTCTTATGTGTTCCAGGGATAGTTTCCTCGGCACGCATACCTCGGAGTCGCCCGACTGACACTATTCTCTCTTATTCGCCACTCAGCGTTGGCATTATTCCTCCTCTGTTGATGCTCCTTACATCGTCGAACCAGCAATGGGTGTGGATTCGTATTCGTTTTTTTACATGAAGAGGTCTGTATGCTGGGGGTCAGAGGAAAAGTGAGCGAATTATTAAACTTGCAGAAATGACAACATTGGATACACGATGAGTTTGTAAACGCTCAACGTCATAGATAACTTGAATGAAAATGGATATATTTAGCCATGAAATTTTTTATGGCCCTTTTGAACTACGCTACTCTGAGAGTGTTCCAGGATTCCGCCAGGGAACGGATCAGCCTAATGCGGCAACGTCAGCGGGAGGAGAAATAGCGCCAAGAACATACATGAGTCCAGTATAACTGAGAATGAGAAAACGCTTGCCTGTAAAGCAACGAAATGGTAAAATAGAAAAGAAGAGTGAAATGAACAAGAAGTACAAGCTAATCTGGAGATGAATGCAAAGCAGCGATCACGATATCTTAGAACCAGTAAGCAGAATGTTCACGTCTGACGCTATCTTTGTCGAATTAGGGTTAACTACGCGTAATTAAGACTACTCGTTTGCTTTCGGGAGAATCAATATCATTTGAGACCCATAGTTGCTGGTGGGCGGGGGGGGGGGGGAGGCGGGGGAAGGACACAAATATTGATTTGTTGATTTTCTAAGTAGTGATGTAGCGTTTAAGATTCGTTCCCTGATGAGTCCTTGAATTTTTTAACACTTTCCACTTCATTCAACGATAACACCTTTCTTTAAATATGAAGAGACAGAGCGGCATCTGGTTTGGAATCCAAGTTAAACTAATAGTTCGCTATAACTGGCTTGATGTATTAGTTCAAAACTTAAAGAAAAACAAGCAGGACTATGTGAAGTAAATTACTGCGTGATTTTAATTATCATACGGGTTTAATGCTTCGTTGACTTCGTGTTATTGTAATGGCTCAACATTTAAGATTATCATCCTGCTATTAAAGGCACATTTGTTGCTCTCCCTTTAGCACTTATTGACGTGCCTTAGTCAAACATTATAAACTGTGCTAGGAATTTTAGGTGCAAATTTCAGGGGGAAACTGAAAGTAGAAATGTGCTCAAATAAGGTGAAAAATAGATACAGGTGGTTGATTATTCAACCAATTCAGTGATTTCTCTTTCCTCTGCTCTAGTTTGTTGAATCACAAACCAGTACGTCAATTTATCATTCAACAAAAGTAGCGAAACAGATAAAGATGTTGTACGTCAATATTTCATCCACCTTTGAAAATAATGTTGTTTCTAATACGCCACAGAATAACTTTGTACTTGGTAAGGTTTATTTCAAATTCCACAGAAATCAGTGGCGAAACTTGTATTCTCTGGAAATGGCACCTCTACAGATATTGCAAGTTGCTCATTGTCTGGATTGTGATGAAGCCACCTGACTTCTCCCTCTGGAAGTATTTATTTATTTATTTTCAGTTTCCAGATCTCATTCTTCCAATGGTTCAATAGCTGCGGTCAGCTACCTGTAACTATGGACACAATATAGTTATCTCTGCATATTATTTTATTACATGCAGTAACGAGTTTCTGTGCAAAGGAAATTGCGCCTGCGTCGGCGAGAGCCAAAGAAAGCACAAACTGTTTAATTTTATCAAGATTCTCACACAGCACAGAAGCACATTGCATCCAAAACTCCCAGTAAATTACGATCGGAAATTTTTGGAAGAAGCAGGTAATTTGTTTCCTTGTAGGCAACAAAACGGAGCTTTCAGCGGAAACTTCTTGACGTCGGACAGTTCACGTTATCAAGTAGAATTTCTGCTTGAGTAAGAGCTGTACACAAATGAATACCTTTGACGTGGTGAAATCCCGAAGTGCACTCGTTTAGGAATCTAACAAAGTACAGTTCAGTTCTAACTATGTGCGGTTGTCACACAATACGTTTGTGCCAACACGCTCACTTGCTGTCCACATTCTCTTTTGTAAAACCGCGACAGTTACCGGACTGCTCCATTTACGCTGGAACTGCAGTCTCAGCGGTTTCTAGTAACCTCGAACAGAACCGAGTCTCAATTCTCGGAACAACGCGGATGTGGTTACTTCAGTCTCTGCATGATCAGCCTACGTCTACACGAAAAATGGTCTGTTTCACATAAACAAACACAGATTTACGAACAGCAGGCTACAGATTCTTGTGGGATAGGCTCACTCATTCTCATTCGCATTATTTCACTGATAGATGTTTTGTGGAACACAAAATTAGTTTCCATTGTTGCAGTTATACATTCAAATCTCATGCAGAAGAAGTCCTACATCATGATAAGCTGTACGCTTTTTTAGGCCTACAAATCTTATGAGGTGTCTTTATTTTTATTAAGTCGGGTGTTCATTGGTAAACGCAACGTCGAATTGCCTCAGTGTTTTCGAAAGTGTCCTGTATGGTTGATTGTAGAATTTTTCTCGTACTCATCTTTCTTTGCAATCATCGAGATTGTGAACGGTATTCTTAAGAAAGTCCTATGATATCACTATTCTTTTCATTCTACACATTAACTTGACGGGTTGTTACTTCCTTCTATGGTTTTAAAAATTCTGGTATATGTAATATGTATCTTTGAGACTAGGTCTCCGAAAGTGACTCTTCTTCTCTCAAATGCGTAATAACAGAATAACAATAGTAGCAATCATATACGAAGACCTAAGTGGTCAAAGTTTTGAAGATATTCATTGTTTGTCCAATAATAATAATAATAATATAATTTCGTGTGGCTCAATGGCTTAGAGCAAGTCTTTTAACTGGAAGCCACTTCGGCGACTTGCGTGACTCTAACCTACTCCAGTTACTCAACCGGGGAAAGAAGACCTACAGTTTAACGTCGAATCCGAACCTCGTATCGTTGCTGGCGACTCCGAAAATCGTTGATCATTTGCCATATGTATGAAATATGATCCCCTGAGTAGGACTCGACCAATTTCGTGACAATTACAGATGTAAATCTAAAAATTTTAACTAATTGCAAATGTGCAATGCACTGGCAATAATAATTACATTTTAACACGCCCTCAGTCTACTCTTTCAACTTACCATTTGTTTCAATCTGCGTCTAACAGGGCAGAGACTAAAAAATGGTGGATTACGTAAGATTAGATGTACTTTTCGTTCCGGTTGAAGTTCACTCTCAGAGAAAAATCCATTTCTATATCTATGCCGTAACAAAGAAAATGTTGCCTATTCAGTGCAGTGAATTCATTTTTCGCCCCAGAAAGATTCAGCCCTTCCAAGACCAACATATTTTTCGTAATGCGGTTTACTAAGCAGGGGAGAAGGGAAGCAAAGTTATATGATACGCTCCCGAATGAAAATTATACAAAATGTATATTTTGTTAATTGTTGTTGACTGATATCAACAACGTACTTCCTGATGTATAAGTACCTTTAAAACATCGCTTTGAACACTCATAACAATCCATTTGTTAGGTATTATCGATTGACTGCTAACTTACGAGCAATACTATTTTAGTTAAGTATTCTTAACTTTTACACATAATACACTTTTTGAAGAGATACTAATGTATAAATACGGTACGTAGCCTGAAAATATTGAATCTGACCATCATTTGTTACTGAGACTTAAACATTTGAAATAGATTCCAGTGGAATATTTTAAAACATTTCTGGAATTCTCATAGCGGACGCAATTAAAACAATTCGATAATTTTTCAGAATTTTTATATATAATTTACTTCACTGCTCAAAACAATAACGAATTGTAAGAGATATCATACATATGTAAACGTATTTCATTTAGATATTGGATAAAATTTTAATTTGTGCGTGATACAGTACGATATTTGAATGTCTCAGCTAATTACTTGAGTTTTACATGGAACCATGGTGAAAAACTCATTCTCGTTGCCCTCTATTATGATTCCCTCGGAAGGTCAGTACAATTGCACACCTGCGTGGTATGGACAATATGAGGTTACCAATCATCTCTTGAGGGATATTTGGCCATTAATCCATGAGTGCAATATCCACCTCTGCATCCGTTGTGGGAGGTGTTGATCTGACTGCAATGCCTCTGACAAGTGCATCCGAGGCATCCTCAATATGGTAAGTCCGCTGAACAAGCTGGCTACTGCATTCATTCAATTCCCTGAGATTAAAACTTGTTATCCAACAGTGCAATTCTGTAGGGACGAGCGTTATCGTCCACCAGAAGGAACCCATCTCCTATGGCACCAGCGTAGGATACAACCGAAGGTCGAAGAAGCTTGTTTTTCTACCTCTCAGTAGTCGAAGCGTCATTCCCAACAACATAGAGGTACTCCTGCCCACACCATTCGTCCACCACTAAGATATGGGAAGGATTTCTGCACATAAGCAGGATTGTTTCGAGTTCCACGTTCGCTCCAAATGAAGGAACGTCACAAATCCGTGACTCGTCTGTGAAAATAATGCGATAGCATTCGTTAGAATCGTGTTATTACTGCGCCCAGTTTCTGCGGCGTAAACGGTCTCGTGTTTTTAATGGGACACACCCTAGGCCTCTGAGCGTAAAGGCCACGTTTCCAAAGGCGATTTCAGACTGTTGGTGTTGATTATGCGCGCCCTGTTGCTATTTGTAGGGTGCATTGCAGCTGAGTTGCATTCAGCCTCCTGTCTCGACGGGCTGTTAACCGTAGATAACGGTCGTAGCTTGCTGATGTTACCCGAGAACGACCTTGGCCTTGCCTTCCTGTAACGGTTCCTGTTTTCTGAAATCGCGTCCAGGGCCTGGAAATTAAACTTTGGAACATTCCAGTGGCTGCAGCCACCGCCATCTGTATGTGTCCCGCCTACGACCTGCCTATGACTCTCCATGCCATACTTTCGGATACGTCACGATGCTATTGCATTGTATTACCTGCTCACAACACTATCTGAACCCAAATGGTTGTGTGATAAGTTTAGTAAACACAAGTCAACCCTAACACCCTCTGCAGCAACTGTCTGTTATCACAACTGTCTCTGTTGCCGCAATGTTATTGTCTCCACTCCATAGAAGCGACAGAAATACGGGAACCACTTTACGGTTTCAGAATGTTTGTATTCCGAAGGATAAAAAAAATCTATAATTCCTTTGTACGATTTTTAAAATAAATTTAATGCCCTTGTAAACTCTGTTCATTTTATCTATATTTATTTCTCTGAACACACTTGCCCTGGTGACAAATACATTTCTTTTGTCGAGCTGATGTTTGGCGAAACCGTCTCTTTGTTGATGGAGCGACAAATTCACCTCTACTTTCACCGTATTCTTTCACGGTATCATCAATTTAAGTACAGTATTTGAAAGAGTTATTTAAATTCTGGAACAAAATGAATATATAATACGTTCTACCCATGACATAATGGAGGATGAGAGTGAACCGATGGCGTCAGGTTCCTGTCGATGTATCAGTTTGGTCTGTCGTTGTCGCGCCGAAGGAGAGCGAGCTCCGTTTATGTACGAACCCTTAACGTTTGTGCTCTCTGTGTACATAGGTTTTTCTGGCCTACTCGCATAAATACGGTACACACCGTTGTGTTAGCTACAATTCAGAGGCCTGTAACGGCAGAGAGTTGTAACTTGGTTCAGCAAAGGGGAAATGCGACAGACAAAGGAAGGCCATGACCTTCGGATCTTGGATTTACGAGTACTTCATATTTAGTACCCTTTTTAGTAATCAATTAGAACAACTTTACGTCTCAGTGTGAAGGCGTACTATTTAGGCAATGAAGAAATATCTGGGAAAATGTTTAACCTGTCGGTTATGTACTAGAGAATTGTGGTCACACGAGAGATGGCAGCGGCCATATATTTACCGTTTAAGAGCCGTAAAAAGTGGATCGCTTGATAGACTCAAACTTTGTCAGAAAAACTGCACGTTATTGGTCGTTAATTATATTTGTCGTAGAGAAGACTATTTGTATGAGATAATACTGGATTTCGATAAATATTCTTGCAATTACATGTTGTTTCGCCTAACGTTACCTGTTTGATGAAATTGATATATGAAGTAATATGAAGACAGGTACAAAATTATCACTGTAAAAAATGAAAAGAAAAATAAGCAATGAGCGGACTGTATCTTGGACCTACCATACACCGCCGACATCTCTTGCTCTCGGTCGCAATGCACCGATACAAATTTTAGGCTTAACTTCCTAGTTTGTGGAAATAACCAAATTAGCACGCCTTCGCCTTGTCGGTCACTCATTATGTTGCCGTATTGCACTACTAAAAGCGCACAAAGTTTGATGATAATACTTTAGTCGCGTCATCCTCTTGTCAGTAACATGCAAATATAAAATGCTACAACCGCTGTTGAGAATTTTTAAAAATGGAGATATTACTTTTCAGCACGCTCTCACATCGTCAGGGTTAGCAAATTAATGATTATTTTGGATACTAATGGTATTAGAACTAAAGTTGCGTTAGACTGCCGACAATCTGACCGTACGGATATAAAGGCTGAATTATTATACAAGGGCTGGCCGCGGTGGCCGAGGGGACTGAGGCGCTCCAGTCACGGTCTGCACGGCCACTACGGTCGGGGGTTCATATCCCCCCTCGGACATGGATATTTGTGCCTTCCTTAGTCTTAAGTTAGTTCATAAGTAGTTTGTAAGATTAGGGACTGATGACCCCGTAGTTAAGTCCCATAAGCTATAAAAACATTTGAATTTTATGATACAAGGAAGTAAAGGGTGAAAGCGTCAAGGAGATCGTGAGCAAACTCCTGTGGCAGACGCTGTATCGCGATACGGGCTTCTCTCAAGTTTCATGAAGAGCCAACTAATACGAGGGTCACTCCAAAAGAAATACATACTATTAAAAATAAATAAATAAATAAATAAAATATGTAATAAAAGTTTTCATTATGAATGTTTGAAAGTTTTACAGTTTGTAGATACATCCTTCCCGCTTGTTTTCAAACTTAGTTCAACCTGTTCCCGTGAAAGGCACCGTCACAGCATGTCTTCATGATGGCTGTTACAATTGATGTTCGTCAGAATCAACTTGCTGTCATCGACTTCCTGTGCTTTGAAAACGAGACAGTGGGAAACATCCACAAGAGTTTGAAAAAGGTGTATGGAGATGCTGTTATAGATGCTGTTATAGATGTGCCTGGAGAGGTGCACCACGCAACATGCGTTCTTTTTATTTTTATTTTTTTTTAATAGAGCATCCTGCCTGTATCATGACACAAAATTATCCATCGGTACTACAATAGGAATACCACAATGTTGTTCGTGAACATGAAACAACTGTCGCATTTTGCATTTTTTCATGTGAAATCTCTGAAAATAGTCCTTTCTGGTACAAAGAACACAACAGTCCCACAATATCCATATTTTACATTCATATACTCCTCACAGCAATACCTATCCTTTCCTTTCTGTGCATAATCTGAGTAGTGACCAATACGGTGCTATTGTAAATTATTAATTGGCTTAGTTATCTGTTTTGTTCTTCTTCTACACGGGTTAGCCATTCAGTAGGGCTCTGCCAGGCTTCAATTACCTAATAAACATCAATTCATTTTTCAACGTCCCAGATAAAATTCAGTAATGTTTCTTCATAATAACTTATCTTCAACACTATCTCCGTCAATTTTTAAGCAGTTCATTATGTATACATGAAGAACAGCATTGTGGTGTTGCTTGATACCAAAGGCTTAAGGGAGTTACTTCTAGGAATGAATTTGTAGGGTATCTCAGGAATGTGCATATTGGTCATGGAAATAAACGTTTATTAAGACGAGAAGATCCAATATAGACAAGTGTACAATGTTACTTGGAACTCCAGTCTGATAAATAATAGAGGTAAAAAAAATCCACTTGCGTATTGTACATTTATTTATAAGTTAGTGAGTGGCGGTGAGTGGTGTACAGGTGAGTGAGATGCCGTTAGTGGCTCCGTGTGCGGCGGTCAGTGGTGGTAGCCGTAGCCGAGCCCGCCCAGGCCGTAGCCTAGCCCGTAGGGCCCGTAGGCGCCGTGGGCGGCGTCGGCGGCGTTGACGATGGCGTCCCGCGCCTTGGTTTCTGCGACGGCGGCGAGGTGGGCGGCGCGCGCCGCGGCCACCTCAGGAGTGTCCAGCAGGTAGCCGCCGGGGCCGACCACGACCGGCGCCGGGCCGTAGGCCGCGTACCCGCCGTAGGCCAGCGCTGGCGCGCCGTAGTAGCCGACGCCGACAGCGCCGCCCAGGAAGCCAGGCCGGGCAACGGCCGCCGCCAGCACGGCGCTCAGGACCTGCGGAAGGAGCGACTCAGACACTTGAGGGCCTTATCTAGTAAGCGTAGTATACAGATCATCTGGTGTATAATTCTAGGTAGGAAAAAAAAATGCAGCGGCGGAGTGGCGAAGCGCTACGCTACGATTTGCGAGGCCGTTCCCCTTCGGGGGTTCGAATTACCCCTCGAGCATGGATGTTTGTGCCGTCTTTAGTATAAGATAGTTCATAAGTAGTTTGTAAGGTTAGGGATTGATGACCACGCAATTAAGTCCCTTAAGCTTGACAAACATTTGAAGATAAAGAAAAAAAAAATGTGGAAATGCATACTGTAAACCATCAGCTGTTTATTAGCTTTCAAACTTCTACCGGTTTCGGTTATAACCCATCTTCACGGAAGAGAACTAGACAGACTGATTAAATAGGTGCTTTATATGCCTCCTTATGCATACTGGCATGCATGGCACACAATAAAAATAAATAAGACGTCACTAGGCATCAAGTCTTGATTAAAAACATAAAAGCAATGCCAGGCTCTGTGATGGTGAACCAAGGTCTAAGAGAACCATCACACAGCCTGGCATTGCTTTTATGTTTTTAATCAAGGACATCTGGCGTATAATTCTAGGAAGAAAAGAAAAAAAAAATCGCACTGACGTGTTTTACGGCCCACTTCAAATTTGTAGTTTTATAATTTTTTGCAAACATTTAAAAAATAATAATGTAAATAATAAAAATTATAGTGATATGATTACGATCCTACTGTTGCGATAATAACAATGCACCAAACACGTAACCCTTTCAGGAAAAAAGGAAAAAAAATTGTTGGTAGTGGCGGGTCGCGAACCACGGACCATGTGCATCACAATCCAACACGCTGCCTACTATACTACGGCGAACCCTTAATTTTCATACTATTGATGGCAGTTGTTATGTGGCATTTTTAGACACTAGATTATCATTTTTCGTACGAAGAACGACGTGTTTTTGTTAATTCTTCAGTGCGCCGTTTCTTTGAAATAAAGCCGTGTAACGATGCAAGATACCGAAAAAAACATAATAGAGCGAAGTTGTAGAGAATTTTCCCCTCTACCAATTTGGTTATTCAATTTTCGTGTCAGATGAATGGTTAAGCCGTTATTTTCATTTAAATTTCGAGCTGTCAAAAAACGATCGCAAAGGCCCACTTTTAGTGTTACTACCGTAACCTAAAGTGGGCCAAAAAGCCGCGGCGGAGTGGTCAAGCGCATTGAGGCGCTATGCTACGATGCGCGAGGCCGTTCCCCGTCGGGGGTTCGAATCACCACTCGAGCATGGATGTTTGTGCCGTCTTTAGTATAAGGTAGTTCATAAGTAGTTTGTACGTTTAGGGATTGATGACCCCAGAGTTAAGTCCCTTAAGCTTGACAAACATAAAAAAATCATTGATGAGAGAAACAGAAACTACCGATAGATGTGGGATGTTCAAATGAAAAGGTATGAAACGGCACTGTTGGTATAATTGAAGTCTTTATTCAAAAGTAATCAGTAGAGGCCTGGGCTCTTTTTAACGAGACGATTCTGTTCCCAGAATTCTTTTGGCTGCGACAAGAGGCACTCTACTGTGTTTTTCCGTTTGTCGTCCGAGTTGATGCGCTACCCTTTGAGATGCTACTTTTGGCTGACCGAACAGCTGGAAGTCACAGGGCGACATGTCCTGGCTGCAGGGCAGATGCCCAAGCTGCTCCTACTTGATCTTCACCAGTACACTTAGTGTGGCACTAGAGACGTGTGGAAGCGCATTATGATAAAGCAGATTCATTCCCTCATTCAGCAGCCCAGACAGTTTACTCTTGATGGACTTGCGTAGGCTCAAAAACGACATATTCGAATTTCAACCGCTTTGGTTGTTAAGACGTTTCACACCTTTTCATTTCAACACCTCTCGGACAAGACGGATTAATAGCAACGACGTATGTTGGACTTCCACGGAGACGTTTCATCAGTTCAGATATGTAAAAAGATAATTGCCTAATACTATTTACCTTTTGCAAGGGACCTATAGGTGTGGGGGCGACATTGTAGACGTATACTACAGCAGACACTATCCTCTCAAGAAAGAAATGAAGAATATACGCGAGTGAGTCAAAAGGATGAAATAGGGTGTGGGAAGTGTGTTAGGGAGACATGTGAAAATGTAGAAATATTATAAACATTAAACGTTTATTTAAACAACAGCCAGTTCTATGCGGTACCTGCCCCAGCATTCATGAATAGATGCCTTGAAACTAAATAAAGCTATAGAGAATGAAAGGAATAATCCTGACATATCGATGACATATAAAAAAAAGATCCTGATACAGATGTATATGTTTATGACAAATTGAGAATCTTGTAATAAAATAAGAAACAAGAAAAGGCGACAAAGGATAAATGGTGACAGGTGTCCACCTCTAACCTCCAGTTTTTATTTTACTTTTTAGACAATTAAGAACGATATTCGGGAAAATCTTAAGGGATGCAACCAGGTATCAAATTCGACGTCGGCCTGGCTGCATACCAGTAAGATTTTCGGAGTTGTTATTCGCCAGGAGAAATTAAGGAATCACAAAAACGATATTATGCGACCATTTTTGCGGTGACATATTGCCGAAATAAGAAAGACTTAGGATATCTACGAGTGGTGCTTCAATTTAAGCTTATATATATCGGATTTCTGTACGTCACTACTAACGTAACAGGAGAGTACTTCATAATAGACAGTAAAGTTTATTACAAAATAGCTGCAAATAACAAATCGTGTACATGGGTTTTTAGTTTTAGCTTCATATATTCAAGGTTTTATACAACAGTGATGTGGAGCCTACTCAAGTCGGTTATAAACTTGACCTTAGTACTTAATGTGGATATACACACGCCGCGGCGGAGTGGCCAAGCGCATTGAGGCGCTATGCTCCGATGCGCGAGGCCGTTCCCCGTCGGGGGTTCGAATCCCCCATCGGGCATGGTGTTTGTGTCGTCTTTAGTATAAGGTACTTCATAAGTACTTTGTAAGTTTAGGGACTGATGACCCCGCATTTAAGTCCCTTAAGCTTAACAAACATTTGAACATTTTTTTATGTACACAGGCCAAATATACATTTCTTCATGACAGAACTATACAATATTTGAAGGAGATATGAACACTCGTATATCAAACAATTGAATGATTAGATGCAATCATATTCACTTCCTAGCTCGAAAGTTCATGAGGAAGATAATGATTTATAACTTACCAGTACTACTACTACTGCTACTAATACTACTACCATTACTCGTGCTACTACTAGTACTAAGATAAACATATGTCATGGTACAGTAATTCAGGGGCAAGTAAGAAGGAATTAATCGTGTTATATATAATTCATGATTATGAAATGTTCTTTTCATTTTGAATTTGAAAATCACATAGCAGGAAGAAAGCAAGAAACATTTGGATTCCAATCTCCACATAAATCTGGAGCTAATGGAACAATTGGAAACATCCTATGCCCCACTGACCATGTCGTTAGCTGATACGCCACAAACACTATGACGTGCTCTACCTAAATGTGATGGCAGCGGTAACAGACTTTTGAGCCTAGGTGGGGAAAGTTGAATATTTGTGCCGCACCGAATTCGAACATGTCCTGCTTACTAGGCAGTTGTGCTACGCCACCTGGACACAGTGATCACGACGACCGCACGGATTAACACGCCTCCCGTAACACACATATCTCAACATATCCACCTACAACTAGCGCAACCAACCTTTGTGGTGGTCTGTAGATGTGCTGTGCCTAACGACGAAATTCATATTAACACACAGGGAATGTCGGTCCCGGGAATACTGAAGTGTGAGTCTAACATCTATGGAAAAATAAAAGCATAATTTTGGAGGTTAAAATATAGTTTCACATTTGTTTTGCTTATTTTTACTTCAGGGTGTACATAAACAAAATGTTGTTTATTGACATCTGTGTGCTCTATGTTCCAACTCGGTTTACACAAGCATGGTACTGAGGAAGTCAACAATAATGGGGGAAACTTCGTTAAATATTTAACCACTGAAATTAGACTTTAGATCCCTTGGGCAGTTAGAATATTTTGAAGAGCTTCGTAGTGTAGATGAAAGGCACAGTAATGTTTCTGATTTTGTTTAGACTTACAATGGGAGAGGAATGATGATGGGAACAGGATCACACGTTAGGAAAGTGGAAAGAATGATCGATAGATCCCAGTGCAATAAAGCAGATGGTGTAGATGAAATTAAGTCGAAACTCATCAAATCAGTGGAATGTCAGGCGTCAAACGGTTACACAGGATAATGGAAATGGTGTCAGAGTCGCTAGTTACGTTCTGGCTGGCACACGAATTTTCAAACATAGAAAGAGAAAACATTGTAACTACTTCAGAGGTATCTCTTTAATGCGCGTTGTGGGCGAAACTGTTTCAAGTATTGATGAAAAGGAACACCAAGAAGCACCAAGAATACGTAAGCAGTCACCGTTCAATTTTTTCGAAAAATGTTCAAATGTTTGTAGAGCTTATGGGACATAACTACTGGGTCATCAGACCCTAGACTTACAAACTACTTATGAACTAGCTTATACTAAGGACGGCACAAATATCCATGCCCGAGGGTGGATTCGAACCCCCGACGGAGAACGGCATCGCGCATCGTAGCATAGCGCCTCAATGCGCTCGGCCGCTCCGCCGTGGCATTCAATTTTTTTATACTACACCTTGTCGTATGGGAGTGGAAGTTCAGTTGAACATGTTACTTCATTAATAGGTTGGGGTTACAGATATGAAAGTACAAAGGATGATTGCAGGTTCTAGTAGATGGGAGCAATGGTAAGAGGATAGCCATAATGACGAAGTAAGAAACAACTGGGAATGAATACCATTGATGAAGCCATTACAACGAACGGGCTTTGATTGTAGGGGTCATGTTACAAGCATGGGAGAAGCAAAGTTACGTAAGATATTTATGGGTCCATCAGTAGAGGTTGAGAGGAGTCGAGGTAGAGTAAGGAGCCAGTAGTTGGATTGGGTCAAGTATGATTTTGAATTAAAAGGCTTAACATCAGGCGAGGCATCAATGTTAGTACTGAATAGGGGGTATGGCGGAATTTTATAAAGGGAACTGTACTCCAGCCTGAACGCTGAAAGTCATAATTGGTCATTAATGATGATGATGAAATAGACTGTGATAGAAGCGATAGAGATTTCGGATTCTGAATGTTGTGATGGACGCAGTGTGTAGAGTGATACTAAGAAGGAAGCAATAGATCGAAGATAATGGAGGTGTAATGGAAGTGCTAATATAGCAGTAAACTGATGGTGATAGCAAGCAGTAATACGCGATTGACGTCAGAGGTATATTCCGTGCGGAAAAGTCATGATTTCAGATCATAAGCGGACTTTTATGAAATAGTCTGTAACGTGGCCTCTCGGTGTCTGAGGATGGCGGCGAGCACTCACCAGCAGGAGCTTCATGGCAGGTGCGTGTGTTGTGGTCGGCAGGCGGCTGCGGTGCACTGTGCCGGCATGCGTTTCCCGCGCCCATTTATACCTAGCGCCGGCGTGAAAGTCCCGCGCTGGCCTTTGCCGCCATAATTCAAAAGGGGCTCTGCGGTATCCTCAACGCCCAACTAAAGAGTCGTGGCCGCCAGGCAAACTTTTTATTTTTTTCCTAAGGAGGCAGCAACTTCTTATTTTTCCCACAGAACGTACCGTTTATCGACCGGAGTGAGTTGTCAGCCAAAACTCATGTTTTCGTCTTCAGTTTACCTATGTGGGTTAGGGATCTATATTGGTTAGAGATCTCGACTGTTCAAATTGAATATGCCGCGGTGGCCGAGGGAACTAAGGCGCTCCAGTAACGGTCTGCGCGGCCACTACGGTGGGGGGTTCGAATCCCCACTCGGGCATGGATATTTGTGCCGTCCTAGTTCGTAAGTAGTTCATAAGTAGTTAGTAAGTTTAGGGACTGATGATCCCGTAGTGAAGTCCCATAGACTATACAAACATATATTTTTTTTATTTTTTTTATTTATTTATTTATTTATTTATTTTTTATTTTTTTTGCAATGTATCAATCTCTTTTGACTCACTTTCTTGGGCTTCCAGGTTCAGCATTACATTGAGATGTCTTCATGCCCGATGAATAACACAAAACCGCGATGAATGCAATTACTTTGCGAAGTCCACTTGGGAGCCAGCACTAACGGATTGCGATGTACTCATCTCCACTGTTTATGTTTACAGAATGAAACTTTCACTCTGCAGCGGAGTGTGCGCTAATATGAAACTTCCTGGCAGATTAAAATTTTGTGCCGGAACCGGGACTCGAACATGGGAGCTTGTCTTTCGCGGGCAAGCGCTGTACAGACTGAGCTATTCCGACAAGACTCGGAATTCCGCCCCACAACTTTACCTCCGCCAGTACCTCTCCTCCTACTCTCCAAATTTCACAGAAGCTCTCCTGCGAAACATACAAGACTAGCAAAAAAATGTTCAAATGTTTCTTAAGCTTATGGGACTTAACTACGGGGTCATCAGTCCCTAAACTTACAAACTACTTATGAACTACTTACGAACTAGGACGGCACAAATATCCATGCCCGAGGGGGGATTCGAACCCCCGGCCGTAGTGGCCGTGCTGACCGTGACTGGAGCGCCTCAGTCACCTCGGCCACCGCGGCTGGCAAGACTAGCACTCCTGGAAGAAAGGATATGGTGGAGACATGGCTTACCATCAGCCTAGGGATGTTTCCAGAATGAAACTTTTCACCCTTTAGCGGAGTGTGCTCTGCTATGAAACTTCCTGACATTAAAATTATGTGCCGGAACCGTCATACAATTTTAATCTACTAGGAAGTTTCATTGCTCATGTTACTTGTCATGCCATATATTTGAGATGAAATAAGTTGACGCTAGACGCATGAGACTCAGACAAGAATCCCACGCTGCTCGGGACGTGCGCTAACCGTGCGTTTCGCATATTTCAAGCGTCAACAGAGCTTCGCGATATCTCGGGATGTAATTGGCGTATTCCGATGCAATCAACACCAATGTTTATTTTATTTGTCATGATATAGATTTCTGATGAAATAATAAAGTGTTCCATTTAAAGGCACGTAAGTTTGTGTTAAAAAATACATACGCTTCCGTTTCAGAATGTTTCAAAATATTTCTATTTATGACCTCCCGCCTAACATTGATACCAGTGAAAGTCGATTTACAATAGCTGTTGTTGTTCCAGAGATTTTTGGGTGGTCAAGATAGATGGGACACCCTGTATATGGCCAAAAGTTAAAGACTTCCAGTAATTAATTTTTTGTGCTTTTATGCGTTAGCGCTCCAGTCACGGTCAGCACGGCTACTACGGTCGGGGGTTCGAATCCCCCCTCGGGCATGGATATTTGTGGCGTCCTAGTTCGTAAGTAGTTCATAAGTAGTTTGTAAGTTTAGGGACTGATGACCCCGTAGTTAAGTCCCATAAGCTTAACAAACATTTTTTTATGCGTTATCGTCAGTCGAGTGGTGTGGAGTTTGAACTGTCAAACCATGGATCCTACATTTTTTGTTAAATATTCTCATATTCACATATTGTCCGATATATCGTTCTTGGTAAACATAACTATATTACTCAAAAATGTTCAAATGTTTGTAAAGCTTATGGGACTTAACTACGGGGTCATCAGTCTCTAAACTTACAAACTACTTATGAACTAGCTTATCCTAAGGACGGCACAAATATCCATGCCCGAGGGGGGATTCGAACCCCCGACCTTACTGGGCGTGCAGACCGTGACTGGAGCGCCTCAGTCCCATCGGCTACCGCGGCCGGCAACTATATTACTGTAGACAGGTATATCAGATATTAATTTCGATGCGTACCAAGAGTGAAAAGCATCTCTTGAAAGACAGGCGCGGACTACTAATAATTGTAACAACATGTGAATGTGGTAATATGGCGTTCGTGTGATATGCATTGTGCAAGAAATACTTTGTTTCGGTTCTTTTTATGATACGTTTCGTCTTATTGGCTGTGAGAACGCAGATGAATAGACGGCCAGTAATTTGAATTACTTAATAGTAAACTTTACTTTTTTATTTTATTCATTTATTTAGTTTTTGCACTGCGTATCACAAATAAAACAAGCTGTTAACTCATAATACACTTACATGAATCTTAAGCACGCCTCCAGACGATCTACTTCAAACTAAGAAAAGGTATTACAAATATAAGAATATTATCAAATACATCGAAGAAGTGTAACAAAAAATTGCCATGATGGAGGATCGAAACTGGATTCTCGGTTTGATAGTCCAAGTTTTTGACCGCTTGAGCAGCAAAGGCGCTCGGAAAGTCGCTTATGTTTAGAGTACCCAAGTTACAGAATGAAAACGCATAAACGTTAATTAGTAGAACGCCATTAACTTTTGACCCCACATACTAGTAAATTAGTAAAAACCGATCATCTTTCGATGCATGGCAATGAAAACGCGATTTACCATCATTAACTATGACCTTGTTTTTTCAAAGAGTACTGTCTAGTAAAATGCCGATACACTTGTCTGTTTATATTCAATATAGAATGTCCATGGAAAATTTGATCGAAATAGTTCACACAATTGTGAGACCCTCTACTTGTAAGTCACGGGTATGCGGAAAAATCGGCCCTAAAGATAAGACAATTGCCAGCTGTTGAGTGAAGCGATAGTTTCCGTTTACCAGAGATGTACAGAAACCGGTGGTTAGTGCAAGGTCACATCTTTATTTTACAACGCAGCTAGATTAATCGTGGTTTTACCTTTGATTAGAGTGTCTGAAGATATCTCAGTGAAATGTTGAAGCTGGAAGCGTGATAAACTAAATCAACTACCACGATTAATGTGTAGTGCGTATATACTGAGAAAAAACATTGAGAACAAAATTCATTAAAATTATTATGCACTACTAGCAACAACAAGTTCATAGCCGCTCAGCTATATAGTGCTTCCATGATTTACTCGATGTAGTAAATGGCTCTATTACGCCTTTTATCTTTCCAGAAAGTATCTCATTATGCAGCAGTAGCATGTGATTGACTTATTTTCCATGACACAGGAGGAATACTAATGTAAACAAACGGATATGTTTCGAGTAACTCAATGCAGATAACAGTCGAAATGATTCACTTGCACTCCGCAATTTATAATTTCTAGGACGAGCTACTAGAATATGTAACACTACGTATACAAGCAGCTACAAATGAATTTTTGGTAACATGTTGATCAGTTTGAGAGATAATGGAGAAAATAAGATATTTAACTGATAAGCTACTCTACGCATTAAAGGGTTAAGTAGTTGTAAGTTTAGGGACCAATGACCAATGCGGTTAGGTCCCATAACTTTACAAACATTTGAACATTTCGACACCCGATCTAAAAAATCAATGTGTTAGCACTGACCTCTAGCCCTGAGATATTTGAAGACTCACTGTAAGATAGCCGTAAAATCGTCTTTCTTTAGTTCACTGTATAAGCCTTTATTTCACTTAGTACACTAGATTTTAACCTCTGCCTTTGTTCTTTATTGCCCACTTGTTACTTGCATCTTATAGGAATTCTAACTTGCTGCTAGACTCTTTACTTTCCTGCAAAATAGTTACATAGTAGTATCTCTCAAAAATTCTTTTGCGTACTTTCCGCTTGCTTACAAATCATAACATTTTCTGTTTCTCTTTCCAGAGTATGAAATGTAGTTTGAGGTCTAAATAAAGTTTAGAGCGAAATAAAGTTGTAAGTTCTTATGGATGTCGTTACTTAAAGCACTGAGGTAGCGAAAGGGTAATAGGATGCACTGACCGTGTGTAATAACTGTGAAATAATGAAGCGTAACGTTAACAGTAATTTTCATGAGTGATCTGTTGAGTCATGCAGGGAAACGTTCTAGTTCTAGGCTGCAAAAGGATAAAGAGTCATGCTTACATTGTGCCATACAAGACATTCTACTACTGTCACGTAAAGAGACTTCTATGAAAACGCTGAGTTAGCAACTTCTAATATGTTTACGACTCAAGTATTGTAAAGGTCACATGTGCTAGCACATAGCAGTATGTTTCGAAGAAATCCGTCTGTCACTGCATCCTGCAACTACGAGGTAATGGTAGTAGATGTGAAGGAACAAAGATGAAAAGTTTTTACGATATTGACCTTGATACCGTACACTACAACTTCAGGCTGGTCATGTATGTGAACAAAAGTCATCGGATCACCACTGTTGCTCCTACACCCGTGTAGCCCCCTGTGTGTTAGACTTCGTTTTTTTCTTTTTCCTTCGATTTCAGGGGTTAACCTCAGAGGAAGAATGTTTACTAACCTCTGAAATGTTCAAATGTTTATAGAACTTATGGGACTTAACTACGGGGTCATCAGTCCCTAAGCTTACAAACTACTTATGAACTACCTATAACTAACGACGGCACAAATATCCATGCCCGAGGGGGGATTCGAACCCCCAACCGCCCAACCGTAGTGGCCGTGCAGACCGTGACTAGAGCGCCTCAGTCTCCTCGGCCACCGCGGCCGGCTACTAACCTCAGATACTCCTCTACTGTCTTGTTAGGTGACGTGTAAGTTGCAGATGCAGTTGACATCACACGCCTAGCTCCTTTATTACACCTACCGTAAGTCGATGTGTTCACATTAGTATATATGTATTACTCATGAGTATTGAGCAAGTGTACTTATATATAAAAATTCAAGAAGTTTATTTTTGGCCCACTTTAGATTACGATAGTAACACTAAACATGGGCCTTTGCGATATCCTTTTAAAGCTCGAGATTTTAATGAAAATAACAGCTTAATCGTACATATGACACGAATATTGAATAAACTACTATGCAGAAGAGAAACTTCTCTACGACTTTGCTCTATTATGTTTTTTTTTCATATCTCTTATCGTTTCATAAATATTTGCAGAAATAATGGTGATTTTACGATACTGTCTGTCCGTAACATGTTCCCACTTTTTAGGTCCAACCGTTCAACCGATCTGCACCAAATTTTACAGACAAAGATCAGAATCATCCTTTGTCAAATTTGTCGGAGGAAAACTACGTTAATAACATTAAAAATTTCGTTTTTAATGTAATTGTAATAGCAAACAAACCGTTCATTTCACACGAAAACTGAATAACAAAATTCGTAGAGGAAAAAATTCTCTACAACTTTGCTGTCTTTTCTTTCGCAACTTGTGCCGTTATTATTTTCTTATTTTTATTTGTTTCTATTTCAGGTATATCGATAATTTCCGGTGCTGCGAGAGTAATCTCTGATTCTTTTTCCATCTATGGTAGGTGTTACCTGCTAACATGCCATTTTTAGATATTAGATTGTAATTCATTGTTCTAACAACGACGTGTTTTGTTAATATTCAGTGCGCGATTGCTTTGAAATGACAACGCTTGAGTTATAATAAGAAAATCATCAAATACAGAAAGCAAGATGACGTATACAAAAGAGAGTTTTAGGCAAGGTTTCGGGCGAGGGATGTCACGTCATTGATTTACTGATTTCCGAACGCCGAATGTTGAGCACCTACATAAAACCAGCCAGACATATGGTGGTTATTATTTTATGTGTTGTACTGTTTATTTTTGAGCAGCCATCCATTTTATATCTCACTATCCACCAGCAAACGATTTTCTATGCAACTGTCATCCAGTACGCGTACTAGATAGTTACAAGACCAGATGATGGCACTATAGAGTGTCGAAACCGGTCGTTTTGAATAAATAAAATAAAAATTGCGATCTTGGTATCTATCCCATTTATAAAATAATATCGTTCCCTAAGATGAGTAAATTAAGTGATAATGAAAATGTGCAAGAGATATTAAAATAATAGTTTAAAGAAGTAAAAGTTCAAAACAGAGTATATTTGTCAAAGCTAAACTCAAATGTCAAATAGTTTTTCTCTTTGTTAAAACACGGTCAGAAAGAAAATTAGCCGGCCGCGGTGGCCGAGGAGACTGAGGCGCTCCAGTCACGGTCTGCATGGCCACTATGGTCGGGGGTTCGAATCCCCCCTCGGGCATGGATAATTGTGCCGTCCTTAGCAGTAGCTAGTTTGTAAGTAGTTTGTAAGTTTAGGGTCTGATGACCCCGTAGTTAAGTCCCATAAGCTCTACAAACATTTGAAATTTGAAAGAAAATTACGTGTTAGATGCATAGATATTATCACATTAGTGTAATCGTAATCGTGTCGTCCATCTATTTTTATTAGTTGTGTCCGAAATGTTTGCAAAAAATCGTAAAACTACAGGCAAATCTAAAGTGGGCCGTAAAACACGCCAGAGCAATTTTTTAATCTCAGTTGTACATTATTTACGGTAAGAGTCTTTCGATCACACTTTAGCATCTTTAGGTATTCGTCGTGTGCCGCGCGGAACTAGCCGAGCGGTCTGGAGCGCCACGTTATGGATGGCGCGGCCTCCCACGTCGGAGGTTCGAATCCTCCCTCGGGCATGGATGTCTGTGTTGTCCTTAGGTTAGTTTAACGTAGTTTAAATAGTTTGTAAGTACAGGGACTGATGACCAACGTCCCATAGAATTACAAATATGCTAACATTTTATTCGTCGTGTCTGTAGTGTACCTTACGCAACAACATACACTCCTGGCCATTAAAATTGCTACACCATGAAGATGACGTGCTACAGACTCGAAATTTAACCAACAGGAAGAAGATACTGTGATATACAAATGATTAGCTTTTCAGAGCATTCACACAAGGTTGGTGGCTGTCATGAGGAAGTTTCCAACCGTTTTATCATACACAAACAGCAGTTGACCAGCGTTGCCTGGTGAAACATTGTTGTGATGCCTCGTGTAAGGAGAAGAAAAACGTACAATTACGTTTCCGACTTTGATAAAGTTCGGATTGTAGTCTATAGAGATTGCGCTTTATCGTATCACAACATTGCTGCTCGCGTTGGTCGCGATCCAATGACTGTTAGCAGAATTTGGAATCGGTGTGTTCAGGAGGGTAATACGGAATGCCGTGCTGGATCCCAACGGTCTCGTATCACTAGCAGTCTAGATGACATCTTATCCGCATGGCCGTAACGGATCGTGCAGCCACGTCTCGATTCCTGAGTCAACAGATGGGGAAGTTTTCAAGTCAACAAACATCTGCACGAACAGTTCGACGACGCTTGCAGCAGCATGGACTATCAGCTCGGAGACCTTGGCTGCGGTTACCCTTGATGCTGCATCACAGACAGGAGCGCCTGCGATGGTGTACGCAACGACGAACCTGTGTGCACGAATGGCAAAAAATCAAATTTTCAGATGAATCGAGGTTATGTTTACAGCATCATGATGGTCGCATCCGTGTTTGGCGACATCTCGGTGAACGCACATTTTAAGCATGTATTCGACATCTCCATACTGGCGTACCACCTGACATGGTGGTATGGGGTGCCATTGGTTACGCGTCTCGGTCACCTCTTGTTCGCATCGACAACACTTTGAACAGTGGTCGTTACATTTCAGATGTATTAGGACCCATGGTCTATCCTTCATTTGATCCCTGCGAATCCCTACATTTCAGCAGGACAGCAGGTCCTGTATGGGCCTTTCTGGATACGGAAAATGTTCGACTGCTGCCCTGGCCAGCACATTCTCCAGATCTCTCACCAATTGAAAACGTCTGGAAAATGGTAGCCGAGCAACTGTGACGCCAGTCACTACTCTTGATTAATTGTGCTATCGTGTTGAAACAGCATGGGCATTTGTACCTGCACACGCCATCCAAGCTCTGTTTGACTGAATGCCCAGACGTATAAAGGCCGTTATTAGGTCAGAGGTGGTTGTTCTCAGGATCTAGCCACCGAAATTGCGTGAAAATGTAATCACATGCCATTTCCAGTACAATATTGGGTGATCAAAAAGTCACTATAATAAATCACTTAATAAGTCACGGAATAATGTAGATAGAGAGGTGCAAATTGACACACATGCTTGGAACGACAAGGGATTTTATTAGAACAAAAAACTTAAATGTCCGACAAATAGCGCTTCATCTGATCAAGAGAGCAATAATTAGCATAACAAATTAAGAAAGGGAAAGATGATGTTCTTTACAGGAAATGCTCAATATGTTCACCATCATTCCTCAACAATAGCTGTATTCGAGGAATAATGTTGTGAACAGCACTGCAAAGCATGACCGGAGTTATGGTGAGCCACAGGCGTTGTCTTTCAGAATTCCTAGAGATGTCGGTCTATCACGATACACTTGCAACTTCAGGTAACCCCAAAGCCAATAATCGCACGGATTGAGGTCTGGGGATCTGGGAGGCCAAAGGTGGCGGCTGATCACACGATAATCACCAAACGATGCGCGGAAGAGGTCTTTCACGCGTCTAGCAATATGGGGTGGAGCGCCATCCTGCATAATAATCGAGCGCTCCAGCAGGTGTTTATCAGCCAGGCTGGGGATGATGCGATTCTGTAACATATCGGTTTACCTATCACCCGTCACGGTAGTAGTCACAAAACCAGAATCACGCAGTTCCTCGAAGAAAAAAGGCCCGATAACGGTAGATGTGGTAAATCCAACCCATACCGTGACTTTCTCGTCGTGCTATGGAGTTTCCACGACAATTCTAGAATTTTCGGTAGCCCAAATGCTGCAGTTGTGGGCGTTGACAGACCCTCAGAGCGTGAAATGAGCTTCGTTCGTCCACAGCACGTTATTCAACCAATCGTCATCTTCTGAAACGCCCACACCGCAGATGCTCTCCGCGTCACTAAATCGCCAGGTAACAGTTCATGGTGCCGATGTATGTTGTAAGGATAGCATCGGAGGGTACGCCTAAGTGCCAACCAAACAGTAGTGTATGGAATACCGGCGCGACGTGCGACTGCACGAGCGCTTACTTCCTCGTGCATAGACAAACCCGCTACAGTCTGCATTGGATTCTGAACTGTCTCAGCAGCATGACGCCTTCATGCTGCGTTTGCTGGTGCATCAGATTCTCGCTCTCTCATTACAGCTCCTTTTATACACGATTTTCATGCGCAGTCACTGACGTTTCGCTGTCCATAGCCATCTGTCTGACATTTTTGAACTTTTTTTCTTTATTCCGTGATTTATTAAGTTTTCAAATTTATACCGACTTTTTGACCACCCGGTATATTTGTCCAATGAATACCCGTTTATCATCTGCATTTCTTCTTGGTATAGCATTTTAATGGTCAGTAGTGTGGATCTAAAGATGCTACAGTGTGATCGAAACATGTCTTACCGTAAATAATGTACAATATATATACTTGCTGTACAGACGTAAAGGTTAGCTTACGTAAATATACAGAGCTGAAGATGCATAAATGTGATAGAAACTTGTTATAACGCAAATAACGTACGAGAGCCACGCCTGCCTCTTCGCTCGGACATCTTCGCGCAGTACAACTGAAAAGGAAAGAAAGACATACAATCGTTCTTCAGTTTCCTTATACATTTCAGCCATAGTTCAGTGGAACTAACTACCAATCACCCTCTGCGATTCTGTTGTCTGGGTGGGGCTTCCCTTTCGGTGATGCCACGTGAGTCTGTCCAAAACAGAATTCACAACTCTCCTTGTGTCACCTCTTTCCCAAAATTCTGTGCTTCAATTCGTTTTACTCCTGCATTGACAAATTTCTTTCCTCGTCTATTTTTTAAAAATTTTTGCGGTAAGTCTTCATAATTTTGGTGCTGCTGCTGCTCTTCAGCCACTTCTGTTAGTTGAATGACATATGACAGGAGCGTAATAAGGAATGTATCTCTCACAATATTAATTTGATTGCTGTAATTGTAGCAATTGGGAAGGTTGCTATTTCAGGTATGCACGGTTTGTAGTAGTTGATGAGCATGTGAAGTTTTGACAAGAACCTGAATCGTAGACAGTGGAAGAAATGGAGCAAAAGAAAATCGATGTGTTCTTTAGTGCTACGGAAGTAGTTAAGAATTACATAGACTTAAAAGATAGTGAGAAGGTTCTTCAAGTAGGAAGAATTGGCTAAGGAGGGATGATATGGAACACACTGACATCGTGAGGAAACAGGATGATAGATGTGTTACGACATCAGGTAGTGGTTTCCGTAGTCCTTGGAGAAGCTGTAGAGGGTTAAAAAGTGTATGGAAAGGCAGAAATAAAAATATACCCATCAAATACGTGAGGACGTACGCTAGAGGACTACTCTGATATTTTAGAGTTTGGAGCAGTAGAGAAATTCTTGGCGGCTCGCATAAAACCAGTTTTAGTACTCCCTTCTTCCACATTCGAAGAAGTGAGCAGTAGAGAAATTCTTGGCGGCTCGCATAAAACCAGTTTTAGTACTCCCTTCTTCCACATTCGAAGAAGTGGCCAGAAATGCGCCGTTTGAATGTAAAATGCCCAAAATTTTTATAAACCGGTCACATTAAAATCACCCGCTTCCTATTACACATATTAATAGAAACAATGCGCTGTTATATTTCATCTAGAGAAGCGCAGCGCATTGCCAATATTTCGCGTACTCTCAAACTTCTTTTAAGTGGCGAACGATGTTTTTAACGCTGAGAGTGCGGCTGCGTCTATAGTGCGCCATGTTCAACACTTCTGTTTGCCAACAAACCAGATTCTTCAACCCACTGTTCCAGACTTACGAAAATAATATGTTTTCTCACAATAAAAAGAAAAACTGACTGGGGACGTTCTTATCAGTCTGTGTGGATACCGCGTAACTGGAGATTTGAAATGAAACGTTCTCAGAATTACGAGGCGCGTCCAGAAAGTAAGTTCCGTTTGGTTATATGAAACGAACGGGTACAGATACAGAAGAAATATTGGTTGTACAAAAATCTACAACTGTTAAACTACTTTTCTACATAGCTTCCGAAATTTTGTAGGAAATTGTCGTAGCATGGCACAAGGTTTTGTGTGCCTTTTTCATAGAATGTTGCCGCCTGTGTATTCAACCATGCGGTAACATGTTCTTTCAGCTCGTCATCATGGTTGAAGTGTTGTCCACCAAGAACAGATTTTAGGTGTAAGAAGAGGATTACTGTCAAAAGATTTTTTTTTCGCGTAATGGCTGACCTCACACACCGAATGTGACTAAACAATTCTTTCGGAAATGCCAATGGGACCTGTTTGATCATCCTGCATACAGCTCGGACCTCTCTCCTAGCGACTTCCATCTCTTCTTACACCTAAAATCTGTTCTTGGTGGTTAACACTTAAACGATGATGAAGAGCTGCTACCACTTGGTTGAATACACAGGCGGCAACCTTCTGTGAAGAATGGATGCAAAACCTTGTGGCACGCTATGACAAGTGCCTACAAAATTTGGGCAGTTATGTGTAAAAGTTGTCTAAGAGTTGTAGAATTTTGTTCAATAAAAATTTCTTCTGTATCTGTTTGCAATTTCATTTTATTACCAAACGTAATTTACTTTCTGGACGCGTCTCGTATTTTCATGAAGTGGCACATTTCCAGAGATAGATTCCACATCAAAATTTTATCGATTAAGCCCTCTGTACAAATCCTTAGGAGCTTCTAAAATGAATTGTGAAATGTAATCGGAATCATAAGTAGTAATTATTACTATAGGGAATTATTTTGCCGGCCGCGGTGGCCGAGGTGACTGAGGCGCTCCAGTCACGGTCAGCACGGCTACTACGGTCGGGGGTTCGAATTTCCCCTCGGGCATGGATATTTGTGCCGTCTTTAGTCTTAGCTAGTTCATAAGTAGTTTGTAAGCTTAGGGACTGATGACCCCGTAGTTAAGTCCCATAAGTTGTACAAACATTTGAACATTTTTTAAAATTATTTCCTATACATACTGCAGTTTTAACTCCAAAGAAAATAACTAAATATTAGATGTAAAAGAGGGCTTGTAAATGCCAAAGTTTGCTGGTAAAATGAACTGATAAGTAAATAAACTGGTTGCAACACTATTATTTTGAGGATATTTTTGGCCGAACAGTAATATCATCGTGAATGATGCTCTCCTTATCTACTTAGTAAATCAGCATTTCGGATTTCATTGTATTTTTACAGGTCACAAAAACATTACGATGATGCAGCGCTGTGCTATAATTATTAATATGCTGCATTGCTGTTACGCATATGGCTGTAGACCACGGATAAATTCGGTATTTGTAAATTAAAAAGATTGACCTGCATAAAGGTATAATAAAGAATGAAAAAATATGATTTTTTCAGACAGTAATAGCTATAAATTGCCGACTACATCAAACGACTTTTTTCTTCTTCAAACATGAATTGTTTGGATCATTAATGTAAGACGTCCACAAAGAAACTGATTCAACTAACGTCTATTGTCGGTATATCTATACCGCTCTTGCTGTGTTTAAAATAATCCATGACGAATAGTGTAACATTTCTCTGAAAGTAGTGTAAACGTATATACGATGATTTTTTCACGGACTCCATATCAAAAGACAATAGTGAAGAATTCATTGAACAACAATTATTAACTATTATTTTTCTGAGGATTTCCTCGTGTGTTTGCTGGAGATTTTCCAACATAAAACCTTTTCTAGGGTCCCAATGGTCAAAACAATAATCTATATCTCTGACATCGGGCTACGGAACAGCACAGAAACACGTTTTATGTTCTCATATTATGATATTTTTGGAAACATAAAATCTCCTTTGTTGGAATAAACATGAATTTCAAACGCGCCGAGCGTTCTACAAGAACAAGAAAACGCCGTGCGGGATTAGTCACTTGGTATGAGGCATCGTGCTACGGAGTGGGCGACCACTCCTTCCGGAGGTTCGAGTCATTCCTCGGGCAATCCTTAGGGTGAGTTCAAAAATGTTCAGATGTTTGTAGAGCTTATGGGACGTAACTACGGGGTCATCATCGCTAATCTTACAAACTACTTATGAACTAGCTAATACTAAGGACGGCACAAATATCCATGCCCGAGGGGGATTCGAACCCCCAACTGTAGTGGCCGTGGAGACCGTGACTGGCGCGCCGCAGACCCCTTGGCCACTGCGGCCGGCAGGGTGAGTTCCTTACGTAGTTTGTAAGTCTAGGGACTGATGACCACAGCATTTTGGTCCAATAGCTTTACAAACTTTTGAACATTTGAACCAGAAACCAATAGGTTCAGATATACGTGTAGATGCCAAACTGCTTTACTTCCTCAGGCGTTCGCTACGGTTCCACACTGTCGTCTAATTAAGAAGATATAAGAGTATGAAATACCGTGTGCGGTTTGAAGAGTTTTTTGGGAAACAGAATATACCATGTAAAACTCATTGGAGTAAAAGTAATTTGTGGCATACCCCAAGAGCCTTTATATTTCACAATGTTTTTGTTGATCCACTAGATAACATTTTATACGGCTCTTCGCAGACGTTGCTGCAGTATACGCTGTCGCAATGGAAAAAATTGTAACTAAATGCAGGAGGATCTACTATAAATACTCCATGCTTGGTGCAAGAGTGGCAATTAAACCTTAACATAAACAAATGATACGTATAGCGATTACGTAGAAATTAAGGTTCAGTATACAGTTGCAGAACACTCATTTTCATTATCTGTGCGTTTGGGTAACGAACGAAATGAAGTGGAACACACAGGCTTAATCGTGAAAGTCAAATGCCTTCCCATTTGCTTATGTCAAACAAATTGGCCTGTCTCTATAGCTGTAAAAACATTTAATTGTCTTAAAAATAGAAGAACAATAGCCCACTAGAGAAAACAAGACGTCTAGAGTGTCATAATAAATTAATAAATAACGTGAAGATGGAAGAAAATGGTAGAAACTCTTTTTCAGTTGCATTGCCGGACCCTTTCCCAAATATCTTAATATTATTATTAGCAATGTGGAAACGGAGATGTTAATATTATTTTTGATCAGCCACTCCCACAATTACATAAATTGGAATATGCCAAAGCGAAGCTCCACGAGGAAGCTCAACAATAGACCAGAGGTTAAACCTGCAAAGAATTCTGGAAGAAACTGTTGAATATAGAACTGTTAAACATCCCCTTTTTATTTATTTTAAAGGTTCATAAGACAGCATCAATAGAAAGCAGTTGTTTCATGGCTTACAGGAGATGGGAATACATGGAAAGCTCCTAAGAATGGTTACAACGATGAGGTCTGACCTAGGAAGCTGCATTCGAGTTCCTGGAAATTACTCGTGTCTCGCTGTAAATAAATAAAACAAAGGCTATGCCAAGGAGATGCATTAACATGCTTGTTATTTAATGTAGCACTCAAGAAGTTGATTAGAGAAGAAGGCATGCATACCACGGACACCATGTTCGTCAAGTCATTGCAGATTTTTGCAGATGACGTAGACATGATAGCACGGACCGTACCAGCACTAAAAGTATCAAAAAATGTTTGTTAAGCTTATGGGTCTTAACTACGGGGTCATCAGTCCCTAAACTTACAAACTACTTATGAACTACTTACGAACTAGGACGCCACAAATATCCATGCCCGAGGGGGGATTCGAACCCCCCGACCGTAGTGGCCGTGCAGACCGTGACTGGAGCGCCTCAGTCCCCTCGGCCACCGCGGCCGGCACTAAAAGTATCTTTTACAACGTTAGTCAAACAAGTATGAAGGTGGGTCTTATGATAAATGGATATAAAAGTAGATACAAGTTCTATGGGAAAGAATATCAACCCAATAAGCCATCAACTCTCAGTGTGAATGGATACAAATTTGACAGAGTTGATAGCTTCAAGTGCCTAGCTTCCACAGTCACTTCTTTTAATGACATCTCAACTGAAATTAAGATTAGGCTGATATCAGCAAATGAGGCATATTTCGCCTTGAATAATTCATTCCAGTCAAGGCATTTCCGCCGCTGAACAAAATTCACTATTTATAAAACCCTTGTTAGACCAGTTCTCACTTATGCTTCGGAAACATGGACCTTGACGGAAACTGATGCAAGGCTGCACGATTCATTTGAGAGTAAAGTACTTACGGGGATAAACGGCCCTGTGTATGGCAGAGAACACTGGAGGAAAAGGTACGTTGCAAGCTTGTACACTGTATATGCCGATCCTCCTGTAACGAAAATCATATGATCAGGAAGGATAAGATAGGCAGTCACAGGAGTCTGAGGTGACAAAGAAAATTCTCTTTGGTAATCTAGGGAGGACAAATAGGGCTAGTTCGACCTCAAGCAAGATGGTTGGATGGAGTGGAAGAAGACTTACGGAAGCTCGGATTCAGAAACTGGAAGAGGGTAGCATGTGACCGTGATGGATGGCGGAAGCTTGTTGGCAAAGCCAAGGTTATCCTGGACAGTAGCGCCACAAATGAAGAGAAGAAGAAGAAGATGAAGATGAAGAAGAAGGAGAACGACGTCAGCAAACAACTCGTTAGGAAGAGTAGCTAATGAACAATTTAAGACCCTTAAATAATAATCGTTCAGTCAATAATTGTTCATCATGTAAGGAATTAGCTTACAAAACAGTTGTTAGAGGAATACGTTTCTGTAGCACGTCCGTATCGTTTGTGTACCAAAATGACTGAGGAGATGAAAATGTCCAAAAGAGAGTAGCACACTTCGTTGCAGGTTTATTTACGAAGTGCAAAAGCGTCATGGAGATAATCAGCCAACTCCAGTGGCAGACGTGCATTTCGCTCTCGTTGCTACAGAAGTCAAAAATATGTTGCTTCCTTCTACGTATATCTCGCGAAAAAACCATGAAGATAAACATAGCGAGATGAGAGCCTACACTGAGGCTGTAATTCCTCTTCTCGGGAAATATGGGAAGATAGGGACTGACCGTATCGTAAACTGTAAGATACAGAGTAAAGCTACACATTTAAAATGGCGTGGATGGTTAGTGAAGTGCATTCCCTTTGCAGCGCTAGGGACTTATGAAAGGACAAAAATTACCTGAAAGGTTAGCGGGGTGTCAGTTGGGAGTTGCCAGTCCGCAAAGAGAAGGCAACTGGAGGAGGAAACTCCCTTTTCCGCTTCGTTTCCATGACCTGCGAGGCCGCAAGGAGTGTCCAGAGGTCGGCCAAGACGGCACACCCAGCACCAGCTGTGCGTCGCTGAAGTCACGCTCTGGCAGTGATTCATACTCTGCAACTACAGCCCTACTTTAAATTTCTACCGATGAAACGTAACGAAACGAAGCAACACAAGATAAGTAGTAGTTGCTATGATATCAACTACACGACGATGGACAACAATTTTGACGTCTTTAACTGCAGATGACGAGATGTAATGTATACTAATTTTCGAATCTAGGAATTTATGTGCAACCAGATTAAAACGCAGTAACACTGTAATGTTATCTATCTGATCCAAGATATCGTAGAATTCCTAACACACGTCGAGAATCAACGCAGAGGTCTGCGTCTACAACACGTTATAAATCAGAAGTTTTCATTTGTTTCCCATAACAAAGTTCCTTAAGAAAGAAGGAAGAGAGTTCAGAGAATTTCCCATCTAAAAGACGTGAACATTTCTGAACAGCTTACAACCCTCTCTCTCACTCTCTCTGCTTATATAAAAGAAACTGAGGTATCACAATGATTCTAGGGGTTCATGATCCTTTACATGAAAACTGAATACAGATACCAAAAAACAACATTTCAGTTATCTTTCCTGCTCATGAAAACGGAAATTGACAAGTTGGATGGCAGTAACCTAGGAATTATGAATCAGGAAGGAACTGATGGTCCAGTTTGTCCCAATCCACAATGTCCATTCAAAGAAGATCTCTTAGAGATGTTTGTGGGTCGTCTCATCCAAAACAGCTATTTTCAGTGTATCTTAGGCATGTAAGATGCGGTTCATGTTTGGAGAACATTGTAGCCTTTCTAATCCTGGAATTTCTTTATCATGAAGATATTCACTTACGAGATGTGTAAAATGAACGCGAGAGTTGTCGTTAATTTGGCGAAACCCTCACCGAAATACTGCCGATATGGTTGCATTATACGTCAGAGGATTTCCTTCCTGTACCGTATAGGCGTTTGCTTGCCATCTACGAAAACATCAGGGAACCACTACCTTGCTGCACTCGCTTAGCGGTGTGAGACGTTCAGGGTCACCATGCTGCCTCCAAACCTGTCTCTGACAATTGTCAGGCCTAAGGCAGATGCAAGTCTCATCTGAAGATAGCACTCGATGCCAATTCTGACGACTCCATTCAGCATGTCGTTGGGCACATCTGTACCGCCTGCATGGTGTCTAGGTTTCAAAGCTGGTTCTCGTCGTGGACGCTAGGTATGAAATTTCATGTCATGAAGCCTATTATGTTCAATTTGAGTCGAAACACGACGCCCTGTCGCTACACGAAAATCAATATTCCGCATGGTGGCTTCCTCTCAGCTGAAATCCATACCTAGTGATAATCAGGTTCTAAGTGCTATACTGACCTTCATACGGCCAGAGCGAGGCAAGTCATTGACCGTTCCCTTATCTCAGTATCTCCTCTTCGTCCCAAAAACTTTGTTTTGGTTCACTCCGAGCATTCTGGATTAGAGTCCCTACTGACACAAATTAACAATGCGGATACGATTAAACTTCGGAGTTGATCTTCTAGGCATGGCAGTACTACAGTCAACACGAGCAGGGTACTGTCTTCCCGGGTGTTACGGCTAGAACTGATACACCGTCTTAGGCAATCCATCACATTAGCACTGCGCATGAGTGGTTATTTACATTTTTGCGCAGATTGACATATAGAGACAACCTAAGGAACTACGTTTTGACACAATATACACATACAAATTCAGTGTTTAGTGGACATTGGAACCAAGGTGAGCAACACTTTTCTTGTATGTGTAGTTGCTCTCAAATTCATTCTGCTAACGATCTGACGTGGACTCTCATTCATGCGTATCAGAGTCCAAATTCCCATCTTCAAATCACTTACGTTGATCAACGTAAGAACTTTAGATCGTGGACGTATTGTATCTCCACGTGTTACATCTCATGTGAAAGTGCTCTAACGTCATTTATCAACTGGCAATGCACGTAGACGTTTGATACATTTCTCTACAGGCTGTCTGTCTGACGCTGAACCACTACAGTGACCTATAAAACCCTCATATCTGTTCCCAGTAGAATAAATGTAGGTCCCTCCGTTCCAGTGCAGCCTGTCAACAGTTCTCTTGTCCCAAGAGAAGATAATAACAAGGATTTCGTGTGCAACAAGGAAGCTATTTCGGTGACTTTCATAAAAAGAGACCTAGAATTTGTAGTGATATCTGAACAACTTGTCGCTTTTTGCGATTAACTCACATTGTTGTAATTAGAAAGCTACATAAAAGCACATAGTAAAGAGTCCATTGTTGGGTCGGGTTTCCACCACACCACACGTACCACTTATGATATACATTTGCTCTGTATCTGTGTACATTTTCCTACTCCCATTCCTGTCGGCTAGAGAGAATGTAAGAATATCTGTGTAACACTGTATTTGCGTCACTGTCGGGAATCTTTGAATGTTGGAGCCAGTTTAGCCAACTTTTGTTCAGAAATAATGGCAGACTGGGGGTTCAATTCTTTCGGTGTCGGATGTGGCTAGTGGCGCCGCCCCTGCTCTTCCGCCCCCTCCCCTCTCAGCGTCCAACATTGGTGGAACTATGCGAGTGTCGCCGAGCGAGAGCGCCCCAGTTTAATCCCATCCTCCCCCTCCCCACGATCTGCAGAAAGTCGTACATCGAGTTGTTTGGGCTTGATTGACTGACTGATTTTGTCAGGGAAGCCAAAACAGTTTTGGTCCAACTCGCCACTGCCCGCACCGAAACTAAGTTTATTGTGCGGTATCCCTCCCTGCATATCTAGTAAAGCCAACCAATGCCCTCGAACAGTGCAAGGAGTCCCTTTAACAGTTCTTTATTAGAAACAATTTCTTCGGGTCTGGTTGTCCCAAATGTCCTGTGCCGTTTGCTCTCCAATGGAATGCATAAAAGATTACATGTGATGCAGTTTCATCACCATCATCACAGATCCTACATTTAGAGTCCTCTTCTGTTATTCCCATTGTATTGTTTGGGCTTGCTTAAACTCGAGAAAAAGCGTCGGCCTACCAAGCTTCTTTATTTTGCACTTTTCTTCCAAGCTTGAAGCTGAGTAATTGGTTGCCAAAAGATACTGAAAGTTGTAAATTTTTCTTTGACAATAAACACCAGTTATGCACATGAATACCAAAATACAGTAAGTAACTGATTATACTGTTAAGTGACTATAACAAAAATTCATCTGTTACGATGAGGAGAAGGGCTCTGCCACATCTTTTCAAACTGTTAAGTATTTGTTACAAAGATGAGTATCAATGTCGTTTACCCTGAAAACCACGACACATTTGCAACAACGTGCAAAGATATGTGGCAAGGAACAATACAAAACTCATTGTAGTTTTCGTACCTGCTAACCACTCGACTGTACTTGCAAGGTGGCAAGTAAACGCTTCATTATTATTTATGAATGGATCTTCTGAAGGTTTTTACAGTTGATGCGTCTTCAGTTTCTACTTATGAGATATTATACCAAATATTACGTGTTTTTGATGAAACTTCAATGCACCAAAAACAAATGTGAATAGTGGATGTTGCCTTGATGGAGGATTTGCGTATGCGCAAGGCGAGGTGCGCAGTAGCTCCACTGTCTTTCTTCGGGACCATTCGTTCGTAACAGCCAGTGCTCGAGTAGCCAGGAGCTGGTGTCTCTACCAGCTCCAACTGCAATGTTAAAAGCGGCGTTTCCCCTCGCCCCTCCCTATCGCGGGAGTGCCAATGTGGTGCCTCCAGGGGGTTCATAAGCGCCACTGCTGCCAATATTATGCCGCGCTACGACTCGTGTCTGCGTGAAGTATAACGTTTCTCATATGATAAAATATTTTGAATGCGCATATGTGATACAAGAAGGAAACTAAAAATGATAGTTTAAAAACACTTTTCATTCTTTTTATTTATTTACTTTTTTCACGACTAGCTTTTTTCTGGGGTTTCACTGAACCAGTGAACACGTAGGACCCACCGCCACTGCCAAAAGGTATTGTGTGGGTTGATACTGAGAGCTGGAAGTAATTTCTCTGACCACTTCTGGGCTACCTGAGGAGATCTCGTCCAGTAGAGTCTGGATTCACTTTACTCAGGAAGTCGACGTCTCCACACCACTTGCTGTTTGTATCAAGTAGTTTAAGATGGGATGCATAAGATTTAGTTATTCTTCAGACGCTAATTAGTTTTGTATCAGCATGCTGGTTCACTTATTTGTATTAGGGAACTGTACTAGATTGTTAACATTCCAATTTCAACTTAACACCTTCTTCAAATGTTCAAATGTTTGTATAGTCTATGGGACTTAACTACGGGGTCATCAGTCCCTAAACTTACAAACTACTTATGAACTACTTACGAACTAGGACGGCACAAATATCCATGCCCGAGGGGGGATTCGAACCCCCGACCGTAGTGGCCGTGCAGACCGTGACTGGAGCGCCTCAGTCTCCTCGGCCACCGCGGCCGGCTAACACCTTCTTCCATCGCAACAATGGGATGGGAGAGGGGGGAGCCACTGAGTGTCTAAAATCAAATAACTGTAAGTGGGTTTGTCTCTGTTAAAGTTCTTTACGATTCTGTGTGCATTTCATTCTCACGAGTGCGATATTCGTTTGGTAACACGAATGAATATGTGATATCGTCCAAGTGCTTTCGTTTGATCTATTGAATCCTTAGCTTTGATAAGCTCAACTTCCTTTTGCTATAACTGTAGCAATATTCTGCGTGTTATTTCACTTTACAAGAATAATTTAAAAGAATTCTTTCTTACCACTTGGCGATCTTAAACACATTTATTTCTCGTTTCGACTGGAACAGTTACGATTCCATTTCATAATGATTACACATAATTCTGTGCGCACTAATCGAGATAAATTTAGGTGATACAGTTAACTAATGAAGGTAGTTTCTCTTTAACCCAGCACGTGTAGTTGGTGCCGGACAGTACTTGTGATTGTGTTTCCAATTAGTATCAATCGTCATACGGATGTGTGTGTATGTGATTGTTGAATCCTTTTCTTATTTACGAGGCGCGTACAGAAAGTAAGTTCCGTTTGGAAATAAAATGAAATTGTACAGAGATACGCAAGAAATTTTTATTGTACAAAATTCTACAACTCTTAAACTACGTTTCCACATGACTGCCGAAATTTTGCAGGCATTGGTCATAGCTGTCACCAGGTTTTGTATACCTTCTTCATAGAAATCTGCCGCCTGTGTCTTCAACCAGTTGGGAACAATTTCTTTCAGCTCGTCGTCATAGCGAGAGTACTAATTGTAAACCTACGGTCTTCCTGGATCTTCTCATCAATCGCGTGAACCAGTTCTTGTGTAACCAAAGGTGGACGCCCACTTCGTTCTTCATCGTGCACATCACTACGCCCGCTATTGAACTGTCGGACCCACCTTCTCACCATCGAATCACTCATCGCATTTGGTTTGCATCTACATCTACATCCATACTCCGCAAGCCACCTGACGGTGTGTGGCGGAGGGTACCTTGAGTACCACTACCTTTATTGTTGTTTTCGTTTCAAGTACCTGGGGCCGGCCGCGGTGGCCGAGGGGACTAAGGCGCTCCAGTCACGGTCTGCACGGCTACTACGGTCGGGGGTTCGAATCCCCCCTCGGGCATGGATATTTGTGCCGTTCTAGTTCGTAAGTAGTTCATAAGTAGTTTGTAAGTTTAGGGACTGAGGACCCCGTAGTTAAGTCCCATAAGCTTAACAAACATTTGAACATTTTCGAATCCCGGCCTCGCACAAATTTTCAACTTTACCAATGAACTTATTTCAATGTCAAGAAACGGTCAATTTATTTGAAAATTTCGATTTCGTAAGATTATGGCAGTTAGTGTCAACTAATGGTGTCTGTTCTTTCGAAAATGTAAGAAATAATAGACACCATGTTAAAAATCTATACTAAAGAGTCTCCACAACAAATCTCCGTAGTCTATATCACCATGGATGGGCCCGGCCCTTAATCCCAGACGCATTGCCACTAGCTTCAGATCCAAACGAAAGCACCAGCATTGGACTATGGAAAAAAGCGCAAAGTTTTCTACATCGATAATTGTCGTATATGTATGATGGGTAACCTGTTAATGCTGCGTGCTAGAGGCATTCCGTCAATCAAAAGCAGCAAGGTAAAGGATCACTGATGTCCTGGATGGGAATCGTGTGTGGTTTCCGGACGCCATTATTGCCTGCCAAGGGCAAGCTTAATACTCCATTCTACAAGTATAGCATCCTCACACTCATCGTTTCGAGGGAGTCAACTATTTCATCTGTCGTGGTGGTGTTGAGCGACTGAATTTGTCCTTATGTTCCCCGAAAGAGGACGCAACTGAAGATTCTTCGGATAAATTGAAACGCGTTTGCAGTCGTGTCGTGTTCAACCATGAAATCATCGAGAGTTAAACTGGATTTGCATTGAAGAATGCGATAAATAAGACCAGCAGCGTTTAAACGATCCAGTGGTCAGCTTGCATTTATTTATTATTTTAATTGTTTTTTTCTGTTCCATAAGACCCAATTGTGGATTGAAACTCCATGGTCATGGAACACGTCAATACATTAATTGTTACACAAGAATGGTAATAGAAAATTTTGTAGGTAGTCCTGTACACACGACAATCTTAAGACAAAGTTAAAAGAATCAATAAATAAAAAATGAATTAGCTCAATTGTTTAACTTTACTAGGAGTTCCTCGACAGAATAAAAGGAGGGAGCCATGTGGTAAATCTTCAATTTTGATTTGAAAGAGTGTGGATTAGTGCTAAGATTATTTAGTTCTTGTGGCAGCTTATTGAAAATGGATGCCGCAGAATACTGTACCCCTTTCTGCACAACTGTTAAGGTGGTGTGATGCAAATGTAGATTCGACTTCTATCTAGTATTTACCGAGTGAAAGCTACTAACTCGTGGGAATAAGCTGATATTATTAACAACAAACGACATCAAAGAAAAAACGTATTGTGACAGCAGAGTCAAAATTCCCAGACTATTGAAAAGGGGTCGACATGACGTTCGCGAACTTACACCAGATATTGCTCGAACCGCCCGTTTTTGAGCCAGAAATATTCTTTTTGCATCAGACGAGTTAACCCAAAAAACAATGCCGTACGTGAGTGAAAGTAAACGTAATAGACTACTTTTCATGTTGACAAATCACTTATTTCAGATATTGTTCTAATGGTGAATATGGCAGAATTTCGTTTTGGAACAAGATCCTGAACTTGGGTTTTCCATGACAGCTTACTGACTATATGAACACCTAGAAATTTGAACTGGTCAGTCTCACTTATCACATGCCCATTATGTGTAATCAAACTGTCAGCTTTCGTCAAATTATGTGTTAGAAATTGTAGAAACTGAGTGTTACTGTCATTTAAGATCAACTTGTTTTCTACAAGCCATGAACTTATCTCTTGAACTGCATTATTTGATACTGTGTCAATACTACGAGCAACATCCTTCACTACCAAGCTGGTATCATCAGCAAACAAAAATATTTTACAGTCACCTGTTATACTCGAAGGCATATCATTTACATAAATAAGAAACAGACCCTTGGGGCACCCCCACACTTAATTGTGCCCCATTGGGATTGTGCGTCATAGCCATTTTCTACACTGCGGAGAATTACCTTCTGTTGTTTATTATTAAAGTAAGAGGTGAACTAGTTGTGAGCTATTCCGCGTATTCCATAATGTTCTAACTTCTGTAACAATATTTTGTGATCAACACATTCAAACACTTTTGTTAAATCAAAGAAGACGCCTAATGTCCGTGTTATTTACCCCATCAAGTGCCTCACAGAGAAACGAAAATATAGCACTTTCAGTCGTTAAACCTCTCCTAAAACCAAACTGTACGTTTGACAATAAATTATGTGAACTGAAATGATCAATTAATCTTGAATATATAGCCTTTTCAATAACTTTAGAAAAAACCGATGGCATAGAAATAGGTCTATAGTTATCTACATTATCCCTTTCTACTTTTTTTATAAAGTGGTTTCACTACTGAGTACTTTAATCTGTCAGGAAACTGACCATTCTGAAAGGAAAAATTACAAATATGGCTTAGTACTGGGCTAACATATGGATAACAGTACTTTAGAATTCTGCTAGATACCCCATCATATCCACAAGAGTCCTTAGGCTTTAGTGATTTAATTATTGACTCAATCTCGCCTATGGAAGTATCATGAAGGGCCATTTCAGGGCACAGCCTCGGAAAGGCATTTTCTAAAAATGTTATATGATTACCTGTAGAAACTAGTGTTTTCTTTAGTTCCCCTACTATATTCAGAAAGTGATTATTGAATATTGCACATATATCTAACTTGTCAGTAACAGAAACATTTCTACTACGCACTGACGTCATATCTTCTATTTGCTGCTGCTGACCATACACTTCCTTCACGACTGACCAGATAGTTTTAATTTTATCCAGAGAGAGTTGCTATTCTTTTTGCATACCACATACTTTTTGCATTCTTAATGACATTTTTCAGAACCTTGCAGTACTGTTTGTAATGAGCTACCGCAATTTCATTCTGACTACTTCTAACATTTTGATACAATTCCCGCTTTGTTCTACATGATACTCTTATCCACTTTGTCAGGCACCCTGGCTGTCTGTTACTGGAAGTATCCTGTTTTGAGCGTTCTAGCGGAAAGCAACTTCCAAACAGCATAAGAAATGTATTCAGAAAAGCATTATATTCATCTGCATTATCAGCGCTATAAACATTCGGCCATTCTTGTTCCTTAATTAGGCTTAAAAAGTTCTCAATTGCAACTGGATTAACTTTTGTGAGTAGTTGATATTTATGTTAAGCATTTGCTTGAAAACAAATACTTTTTAGAATTAAAAGTTGGGCATCGTGGTCTGATAGGCCATTTACTATTCTGCTGACATAGTGCCCCTCTAATAATGAAGAATGAACAAAAATATTGTCAATGGTAGAACTGCCATTTCCTTGCACTCTCGTTGGAAAAATACTGTTTGCATCATGTTATAGGAATTAAATAGATCTAACAGCTGACTTTTCCTTGAGCTATCACCTAAACAATTAATGTTGAAATCTCCACACACATTTAAATTTTGATACTTCCTATACAGTGACCCCAGAACCAATTCCACCTTGGGCAGAAACGTTTTAAAATCTGCAAGGGGTCATGCTGCGTTATACGCTGATTTCAGGGAAGTGCTTTTAGAATTTGTTTGAATATAGAAGAAGGGATTTGTTGTGTTTTGTTTGTCAATAAATTAGACGATGTATTATTTTATAAATACCAATTCAGCATAGTATAGACCACAGCAGAGCTTTTGTTTATAAGGCGATGCAAAACGTTTTTGAAATGTATTCACCATTAGGCATACCTCGGTTAACCACGAGGAATAAATAGTATGCTGTCGCGGTTGCGGAACTTCTGGAATGCCTCACCCTGCCCCGTTGATACAGTGTTTTGTCCTGGATTTCTGTGGCGGCTTTCGCTCCGTCAAGCGGACGGCGTCGTGGTCTATGCCCGCTGCGTGTTACTCAGCCCGTGAGCACGCACGTCTACCTCGTGTAAAGGTTTCAGCTTTCGTCGACAGTCTGCGGCCGCGTGGTCAGCCTCTGCGACGTGATCGGCTGCTGCGCTACCGTACACATTCCAAGCCAGCAAAACGCTGGACCAAGGACGTGGCTGCTCAATTTCGTAACTCGTCACAGCCATGGAGATTTCTTTATTTCTTCAAAACGAATACTTATTTCGCAAACTTCGTGCAGCTAGCGACAATTTTTCTTTCCTTCTGTTCGTTAATGAGTGAAACTCGAGGAAACTGCGGTGCGAAGAGAGCTCTTTTGCTCCTACGGAAAAAGAGCTCGGGCATACTATGAAAAAATTAAACACTTGTTACTTATAGTCGGGTATTGCAATGATAAACGTTTTTCAGCTGTATTGCAGTTTTAGCCTATGAAAATATGATTAACAGTAGTGGACGAACATTTACTTTGAAACGTGTCCTTAGCAATGTATATTGCTGAATTTGTAAGAAAATGTCTAATATTGTGCCTGCTGTTTTGTGTCGAGTAACTTGCTTGCAAGAAAATGTATAATATTGCATCTACTGTGTGTACCGATATGTGTACATAAATCTGTGAAGTTGTGAAGTTCCATCTTTGGCAAAGATTATGTATCGCATAGTGTTGTAGCTCGTGCGGAGAGACAGAGAGTAAGACTTGTGGTTCAGCTCGCTTAGAGAGCAGTTGTGTTGTGTATGTGGCTCCGATGTAGGGCGGAGGCTGCAGTGCCAGCAAGTTGGTTTGATTGTATTTGAAATATATGGCATTTCATATAATTGTGAAAAAGTTGTACCACTTCTGGAATGAAAGTAATAGCAATTCATGTAATTATGAAAAGGTTGTATCATTTAGGTAATGTAATGGTGATTATTAATAATAAGTAACAAAGTTCATATTTCTTAACTGTTTCATTTACGTAGTTAGAAGATAAACCTACTTCCTTTATTTGATAATTAGTTATTTCTAGATTTAAATTGCAGTATTGAGTTTGGTAATCTTGCTGAACAGATTTCTTTATTGGTAACGTAGTAAATGATTGTTATGCAACACTGCAGTTAATTGAGTATGATACTGAGTTTTGATAATCAGGTATTGATCTGCATAAAATTCTCGTAGTCGAAGATTAAGAAAGTGGTTTGTGTTTTTAATATCTTCCTCGCAGTCAATTTTTTTGAGTATAGTCTGTGTGTGTTTCATGCAGGTTACATGTCACAGTTGCTTTGTAAAATGATACGTTGCGCACATAAGCAGTTTAATGCACTGTTTCTCATTTAGCAGTATATACATCAATATCAGGGCCATGATTAAACCAAATTACTGTGTTAATGAGCAATGTACGTGTTCAGTTAAATTTTGATGACGTTATTTGATGACTTAGTGATCTTCACTGTTAAACTTCAATATATGACAACTATTTGGACTGCAACTAATATCAGATCAGGTTTCTAATGAGTAACTTTAAAATAAACTACTTTTGTTGTCTGATTAAACGAGAGATTCAACTTTAAACATCACGTACACCTTTTCACTTATATCAGAATCCTAACACAGTTAGCTTCTTAATGTGAGCAGACCGTAACTCTACGGAAATCTGGTGTAGTATCTTCTACTGGAAGGTAATATATTCAAATATTGGCCGCTAAGAGCTCTATAACATAGAACATAAAGCGAGCACATGCAGATGAAAACAGGGCCTATCAGCAGATGTTCAAATGTTGAAATTTTTATAAAGTTTATTGGACTTAACTGCGGGTTCATCAGTCTCTAAACTTACAAACTACTTATAAACTACCTTATACTAAAAACGGCAGAAACATCCATCCCCGAGGGAGAATTCGAACCATCGACGGGGAACGGCCTCGCGCATCGCAGCATGGCACCTCAATACGCTCGGCCAATCCGCCGCAGCTATCAGCAAAAGTAAGGCACTTGGAGTGCAGTTTATTGTTTTATTTATAAAAGGAAAATAAAAAATAGGTATTTTCGGGTCATCAGATAATACATTGTAGGCCACCCAAAATGCAACCCGTTGAAGGAATCGTTCAGGTGAAATTTTCAGCATGCATTTGCTGCTATGGTGATGAAAGATGCACATGATCAGTATTTTATTGTCAGGAATGGCATGTGAAATAGTTGAATTAAGGGGGAGAGGGTGGCTGTGTTGACGTACTGGAATTGCTGTTTCGTGCGATTGCCTTGCGCAAGACAGCGATCATCTTTCAAATATTTTTTGCTCTTTGACGCATCTGTGATGTGGTTCTGTAATCGCTGGATACTGGAGGGCATGACGCACCGACGAGAATCATCGGACGCACCACGTTGCTTCACTCATTCTGATCGACAAGTCAATGTCATGCAGAAGCACACAAGGGTAAGCCCTGGTAGCATGTTGAGGGAAGCCATAGGATATGCGTTGTCACCTCTAATCGTGCTTCGGCCGACGTGGAATACGTCACAGGCATTTTGCGTGCTCACTTCCTACCCCCTACCCACTGGACAGCGTTCGAACACAAGTAGTGTACGTCCACACACAGAACGTATGTAAGGAAGGAAGCGTAGGGTGTAACGTCCCGTCGACCACGTGGCCATTACAGACGGAGCTCACGCTCGGATATTTGGGTAAGGATGGGGAAGGAAACCGACTGTGCCCTTTGAAAGGCACCTTCCCGGAATTTGCCTGATGTGATTTAGTTAGGGATATCGCGGATGGCCGTAGGTGGATTTGAACCATCATCCTTCTGAATACGAGTACAGTATGTTACCACTGCGCCACCTCGCTCAGTAGAACGTGTGTCTAAGGACTGCCCGCAAGACGTTGAGTTCCTCCCGGGGCCAGATGACCGGATCTCTCCATCATTAAACATATGTGGGATGACTTTGGAAGGAGACTGCTTCCCAGTACCAACCAGTGGAATCTGGAGGCAAAGCTGCAACAACAGAATTGCTCAGAGGAATATCCAATCTGTCTGATACCATTCCGAGTCGCAAAAGGACGTGGATTACCGACGGAGACAGTATGACACCTACTGACCTGGCGTCATCGACCCATCTGTCACTGCCGACACCCTTCTCTCGCCAACCCTTGTAATCATTTCAATAAAGACAAATGATATTTCGTCATATGTAGTTTCTTTGGCTCCACCCACTTCTCGGCGTGTTATTTGTTTCTCAGGCAGTGTAAATTAGAGAAATGGGAGTGGATACATCTCAAACATATGGTATTTTAAGTGTTAGATTCACGAAGGGATTTGAATAAGTGCTACAGGACTATGTTATAGCACGGTGGGAAGGGATGATGAGACACTGATAATCATTGCAGAGATATTGAACTACATATATTACTTTTTATTTTTAGGTAAATATCCAACTAAACGACTTGTTTGTGATTCAGGTGACTAGCGGTTAAAACTACAGCTGGATGTATGAGTGTTTAATTCATACAACACAGATCTTTTATGTTGTTTGTTTTTGTATAATCCATAACGAAGGAGGACCTGGTTAGTCAGATCAATAGTGCCTAAATGAAAGTGAATAATCCCCAAAACCACATTGAGGTTGGTCAGCAAAACCGACAAAGTGGCGTGATGGGAGATCAAGGCAGCAATCACCGCAATGATGTGAAAGTCTCAGTAACTCCTTAGTCACCTTACTGGCTAGTGTGTTAACAATTTTCTTATTTTCTGGGGACGCCAAACGAGGTTTAAACGATTTATTCGTCAAAACATCTTCTTTCTACGCAAATAGGGATAAAAAAATGAACTGCAAGTCTTTGTATTGACTACAAAGTGCGCTATGTCGTAATGAGAGAAGGCGGGCTATAAGGTAATAATGCGGGGTGGAGGGGGGGATTTAACTGTGTGTAGGGACAATTACAAATAGCGCCCATTCTGATATGTCTTACGAAGTGTTGCAGTGAATATCTTTAAATGTTGCCCCTAAAGTGTCGCCATGGTGCCGCCTCTAGAAACTTGTTGTGGCCCAACACTTTTTAAAGAAAAACCTACTGTAATTAAGTTACTGAATGTTTGTCTTCACGCATCATAGCTAAGTAGTATTTTAAATATGCTTCAGAGAAGTTTTCACACTGTGCCATGTCGTTGAACCAAGTACATGATAGTCCTGTGTGGTATTTAATTTGCCTACAGACATCAGTATCTGCGAGACACCTCACCTGTCACTCAAACTCCTCTTTCTGCTCTACATTATAAGAGTGGACACAGGTGCTAGAGACCTACAGAAGTCAGAACCTTAATCGTGGCTCTATGCTGATGTTCTTATAATAATAATTTCGTGTGGCTCATTGGCCTGGTGCAAGTTTTTCAATTGTACTCCACTTCGGCGACTTGCTTGTCCCTAACCTACCCCAGTTATTCAACCGGGGAAAGGGGACCTACAGCTTAACGTGGAATCCGAACCACGTGTCATTTCTGGCGACTCCTCACATCGTTGAGAGGTGAAGGATGGGTTAATGTGGAGACTGAAAAAACCCGACTTCCGACCGATTTTGAACCAGCGACCTTTCGTTTCCAGTCGAGCACCGGGCCCGATGGTCACTGAAGACAGTATCAAGCGTCTACAAGCACAAGAATGGAGTAGCAACATGAACAGTGACGCTTCTTTAGAGACACTGACAATATCGTATAACACGACTGGTGACAGGAAGCGGATGAATTTGCTGTGAACGACTTAACCGTAACTGTCAGGGAGTAAGTAATAGTGACTTAACTTGTATGTCGTCTCTATAATGGCAGCCCATGGCAGTGACAAAATGGATTAGCAATACGCTAGTTAAAAAACGAGCAACAGTTGACGTGATTTGTGGTAAGAAATTTAAACACAGAATACAGTCAAAATGTTATCGTTATGTAGTCCGCGCTGTCACTTTATATGCCGCGTAATGACAGCCAGAATAAAATCAGTCTTCTTGTGGTCTGACACTTTATAATCATTCGACCAATGATTAAATACGCAGGTAATTCGAATAGTGGCAAGGAAATGAGAGAGATCCATCTGCGGTAGTAAGAGCACATACTTTGACCTCTTGAAGAGCAAAAAGTAACAAATTTATTTGTATATCGAGGGTGAAGGTCCTATTGAAAGACGTGATAACGTTCGCTGGACTCCTGCACTGTAGACTTGCACACAAACAGAGTGAGACAGAGACCTCTCTGAACTGCCGGACTCGACGCTGAATAGGAAGAAAGTGACTACTCACCTTAACGTACTTCATTCATCATAAGATTGGCGTTGATGTAAACAAACAGAAATGCTATGATTGGTGAGCATCAGTAGAACACGTACTGTTGGTGTTACACTACTGAAAGTAGTTGCTACTTGTGTATTAGATAGCTTTTTAGTAGGTTATTTAAAGGCAACATTAGGACTTTGTAATGTATATACAACCATCGACGTTTTCCGTTGCCACACTTAATCTGTTTACTTTCATTTAAAAGGAGCATTTGCAGTTGCAGATTCTGTAAACAGTCATTACGCTTTAATTGTTTTGCGGTGAACATGTAGTTTGAAAATGGCTGGGCCACGCGGGAATGGCCGTGCGGTCTATGACACTACATTACCGATAAAACGGCCACTCGCGTTGGACGTTCAAATCCTCCCTCGGACACGAATGAATGTGCTGTCTTTTGCATAAGTTAGTTAAAGCAGTTTGTAAGTCTAAGGATCGATGACCTCAGAACCCTTGGGTTTCAAAATGTTCAAATGTTTGTATAGTCTATGGGACTTAACTACGGGGTCATCAGTCCCTAAACTTAGAAACTACTTATGAACTACTTACGAACTAGGACGGCACAAATATCCATGCCCGAGGGGGGATTCGAACCCCCGACCGTAGTAGCCGTGCAGACTGTGACTGGAGCGCCTTAGTCCCGTCGGCCACCGCGGCCGGCCCCTTGGGTTTACAAACATTTGAAAATGGATGACTGTGCTTCCTACTTCTGTTAAGAAGTGGGCATAGAACGTTTGTTCATAATTTTTCTGACACGTTAATCGAAAAACTGGAATTGAAGCCAGTAGAAAATTCAGAATTATTATTGGGGGGGGGGGGGGGTGGCCACCGCCTTCAAAGTTTCCAGTTTACACGAAGGTATTTTCTTAATCTACGATTTTTCTATTAAACATAAGGAGAGGCATTGAATTAAAATTTATGCTTTGGCCGGGATTCGAACCCGGGACCTCCTACAAACTAGTCAGGCGCATTAGACCACTCAGCTAACACAGCATTGGAGCCAAAGCGACTACACTGTCTTAAGCACGTCTCCCTCCACACCACATACTTTAATTCTGTCTCACGTTCCCTGTGAAATGCGTATCAAATTGCCACGGCTCTCCTGTATTGGAATAGCACCACAGCAAATAACACGAATGGGAACAATCCCGCCTTGTTCCTCAGCCCGAGGTGATATCAATATCAACAAATAATACAATTCCTTGAGACAACATTGTCCCGTTATACCAAAGGTGTTAAACATAAGGAAAGGCATTGAATTAAAATTTATGCTGTGGCTCGGATTCGAACCCGGGACCTCCTACTTATTAGGTAGGTGCTTTAGACTACTCAGATAAATTTTAATTCAATGCATCGCCTTATGTTCAAAAATGTTTTTTTAAAACTAAGGGACTTAACTGCGGGGTCATCAGTCCCTAAACCTACAGACTACTTATGAACTAACTTATTCTAGAAAACGACACAAACATCCATGCCCTAGTGGGGATTCGAGCCCCGACCGTAACGGCCGTGCAGACTGTGACTGGCGCGCCGCAGAGTGCTCGGCCACTGCGGTCGGCACCTCTCCTTTTGTTGTCTCAAGGAACAGTATTATTTGTTAGCGGTTTTTGTGACTCTCTTCTTTCTCTTTTTTCAATTTCTCTCTCCTTCTTCTGTTTGTTGGAATTATGAGGAAGCTAAAAAAAAATTCGTCTTCTTGACTACCAATTTTAATTCCAGTTTTTATTGCAAATATGAATTCTTCATTAATTAAAAATAAAATATTCCAGTTTTGAAACCAAAATACGTGGATTATGTGCATTATTTTTTACCATTGTGATTTCGCACGAGCAGTTTGATAAGCCCCATGTGATCATGGAAAACAGTTTTGACAACATCGAACATACTTGAAAAACGAGGTATTTTTGCCGTTTCCACAGTATCCCTGCAATCCGAACCCATTAAAACTGACCTGAAGCCTGCTTAAGGGCTTTGTCACGAGAAATACCAAGTGACCTCAACTGTCAGACGGCGGCCGCGGTGGCCGAGGAGACTGCGGCGCGTCAGTCACGGTCTGCACGACCACTACGGTCGGGGGTTCGAATCCCCCCTCGGGCATGGATATTTGTGCCGTCCTTAGTCTTAGCTAGTTCTTAAGTAGTTTGTAAGCTTAGGGACTGATGACCCCGTAGTTAAGTCCCATAAGTTCTACAAACATTTGAACATTTTTGAACTGTCAGACGCACTGGAACTGATGCAAAAAACTTTGTGACACGTCACTGCCAAAGTCTTGCGTAACGCAGAGAAGCACGTCATAAAACAAGGTAAGATAATGTAGCGCTTGATGATTATGTTGTTGGTGGCTTCGTTTGAATGTAGCAGACAACTGTTTCAGTACTGACGTGTATTCATCGGATCCATAAATTGAGGGAGTTTATGGCTCGCCTGACGTTTATAATAACAGGCCACCTTCACTGACTTCACTTCTTAACTAAACGGTGAGACCCGTTCAGTAGACGTTTACGACACTAAGCTCAAGCAGAAAAAAATTATAGCCTTGTTTACTTTTGCAGTATTTATTGGTGTTGTTAACTACGTGGTGTTAGCAACGAAAACCTGTTGTTTCCTGTCTGATCCCCTAAGAACAGTATTGCCGGAGTGTTAACGTGTTTTATTTCATTCAGTTCAATATTAACATCATAACTAAAAATGTACGTACCACGACAGGTTTATAGGACTAGCAAGGTGACCCCTGTTGTTAAATGTGCCGAAAGGCTGTTCTCCCGCGTTATCGCTGAGTTGATGTGTGAGTACAAAATGTTTGTAAAACTATGGTACCAAACTGTAGTGTTCATCGGTCCCTACACTTACAAACTACTTATTCAATTCAATTGTTTGTAGAACTTATGGGACTTAACTACGGGGTCATCAGTCCCTAAGCTTACAAACTACTTATGAACTATCTAAGACTAAGGACGGCACAAATATCCATGCCCGAGGGGGGATTCGAACTCCCGACCGTAGTGGCCGTGCAGACCGTGACTGGAGCGCCTCAGTTCCCTCGGCCAACGCGGCCGGCTACAAACTACTTAAACTACCTTATGCCGAGGGAATCACATACACCAATGCCAGAGGGAGGTATATATATATATATATATATATATATATATATATATATATATATATATATATATATATAATATATAATATATATTATATATATATAATTTTTTTTAAATTTTACATGAAAGAAATAGTATTACACAATAAGGTATTTGATTAATATAGTTACAATGCTTTTACTGCTTTAGGTAACAGTTTAATCATTTGATTTAATATGTCATCACGTATATCAGGTGAGAGGGCTTCGTAAAACTTGGAGCCTGTCACACCTGATGCAGCAAAATCTCGCATATTCAGATAATGTAAAACATTGTTAAATAGTAGTTATCGGTATAATAACACAACTTTTAAGCAAAATGCCGACGTCAGTGAGAAATACAGTCTTGCTTTACAGTGTTTTGTGTAACAGTCAACTATATAGCGAGTTAATTTTCAGTTTCATATGATTTAGTTTTGGAAAATCTTACGTTATTTCACTAATTTTGTATGTCTTTCTCGTCTTCAGAGTTTTTGATATACCATCCGGGCCAGTGTCTATGTTTGAATATTTGTTGATTTCTATGTATCGCAGATCAATTTGTTGTGTAGTCTGTCTTAATGTAGCACTTGAGAAAGTGTGCCATGCTGCGTCTCGGGTTGACTTACTTTAGATTCATCCGCTGTCGTATGCAAAGGAAAGAAGAATAGACCCTTCGTGCCCTGTAGGATATATCGCATTCTGTCTGACATGTGTCAGTCCTTCACTTCTTCAGTTTCCCTTTCTCTCGTATGTCTTGTCCTGTTATCTCTCCTATTTTGTCAGGTCTTCCCCTCTTCAGCCAGTAGACCACTGCTCTCTGGCGATTGATTTATGCGCAGCTAACGTAATCACTGTGCCCAAGCATTAGCTGCAAAGCAAGTTACTGAGTCTAATAGTGGCGTGTGTAAAAAAACAATCAAATGTCTGTACTCCTACATCTATGCGAACAAACTACTGTGGTCATCACTCCTTAGGCTTACAAATTACTTAACCCTTTCCAGCCCAATGATGCCATACGGCATCGTCATCTTTATCTGTTACTCTTGGCCGAACCACTTGACCAAAGATTATAAAGAATACCGCAGCACTTGCGGGTAGCTTGGCTACCATTATTTCGTGAAAACAGGAGCATTAGTCTTTAAAGCATTAACAACATGTGTATTGGCGCTTAATGTCTACATTAGAGTAAAAACAGCACGACTTTCAAAACTTTATGTCAAGATAAATGACACAAAATAATTTGAAAATTTCATTAATAAATTGTTTGAAATGTCTAAATTAGTAGTAAACAGTTTGAAATAGGTGTCAGGTACGGTAAAGCAAACATATCCTGCCCAATGATGCCATATGAAATCATCCCAAATTTACCCCGAAAAAATTAAAATACTCAAAACTCCAAAAAATATCCATTATTCCATTAATTATGAATACTTTAGTTCACTAATTAATAAAATTTGGGCTGGAAAGGGTTAAACTAATTCTCACTTGCATCAACGTAAGGACAACACACACACCCATGCCCGAGTGAGGACTGGAACCTTCGGCGGGAGCAGCCTCGCAGTGCGTAACAAGTCGCGAAGAGTCGCTCATCTATCCCGCGCGCTAGTGCTATATAACATATTATCTGTGGGGGATACACTACACTGTATGGTAATATTGTTCATTATTGCAAGTTTGATCACCAGGTTTGCCGCTTTGTTAACAGCGTGAGATCATCGTTGTAATATAAATACCGAGGTATCTTGTCAAGGATTTTCTTTAAATGTATATGTTGTTGATCTTTATAATTGTTGTTTATGACTCTTAGGACTAGTTGCTATTATGAGTCTGTTGTTAGTGCACCATTCTCTGATGAACGAGAGGAGCTGTTTGGCTTTACGTTCTAGTTGTGACCTGCAGTTTGCAATGACCGTAAAGTCACCAACATATGCAACCATTGTTTCCCATGTCGTCTGCATTCAGTAGTGGTTCTGTGTCTACAACACAGAAGAGTGGTCCGCATATGGATCCTTGTGGACAACTCCTAGTTACTGTCCATACAACCTTTTGTTGTTCAGGTTTCCATTCCAATAACCTGTTTCAGGGCAATAGCTGAAAGTGCATAAAACCAGTGGATTGCATCTCTCTGAATCTTGCAAACAGCATCGGCATAAGACCGTGGAGAACATCAGCTATTTGATTAATGTTGGAAATTCTGATAAATTATTTTTCAAAAGCGATAGATTGGCTGGACAGTACTTACATTTGTGCTGTACCGCCATCAGTGACACAATTGAAGAAAAAAGAAAGCGGACAAATGAGGACGAGCTTTCGGAAAGCAGTTTCTTCTTCAGGTGGTAGAGAAGGGAAGAAATCACGACCTAGGTCATGAAGATGGTTAATGACCTAGGTCGTGATTTACCTTCCCCTTCCGTTCCCATCCTTTTTTCGTCCCTTCTCTACCACCTAAAGAAGGAACTGTATTCCGAAAGCTTGTCGTTTTTTGTCCGTTTTTCTTTTTTTCTTCATTTGTGTCACCATCGGCGGTACAAAACAAAGATAAGTATTGTCCAGCCAATCTATCGCTTTTGAAAAACATCAGTTATGTCTTTTAGGATTGCTACAAACTATTTCTCATGTATTGTCTGTCCCACTTATTTGGCTCTGTTTACTCCATCGTCGATGGATTTAGTGATCGAAAGCCAATGAGGGCTAAGGCCAAGGAGCTGTCCGCGCAACTGAAATCTGTCACACGGCAGTCTCTCCTGTACCTTATCTAAAGTGTCTTTGCTTTCTTGATTGTAAAAGTATATATGTACCGGTATTATCTAATTTTACTGTACTCTGAACAGCTTGGCTTCCACTCCAAGTAAAATGGCATCCAATTATATTAGTCATCCTACAACACGTATTGGACACATTCTTGGAAGATGTGCCACTGAATGTCCGTCGGGAAATGTGGTTTCAGCATGACGGTGCACCACCTAACGTTTCACTGGCTGTACGGAGACATCTCAATAGACGATTTGGCGTCGTATGAAAAGCCTAATTTATGAGACACCTGTGAAACAGAAGAAGAACTGCTGGCACGAGTTCTGAACGCTGCACAAGACACTGAAGAGACACCTGGCGGGTGGTTGCCAGATCGAGCCGCTGTTGTAATGCATCAGTACGTTGTGGATTTTGCCGTAGATACTGGGTTTTTGTTGTTGTCGACTAATGTTAACCATAAGTTGTAGGTTGTAATGAATATGCATAAGTAAAAGCAGAACGATTCAGTTATCTTTTCAGATTGATTGCAACAGTTCTACTGGGTCACGCCTAATTACATTCCTCATGGATGACATGATCATCTGAATGGAAACCATCGTGGAACGGAAACGATACGTTTCTGACATGGGTTCCTATTCAAAATATTATTTACTCACTACCCTCAACAAGTTCTACAAGGCTGTAACGGGAATTTCCGACCACCCTGAGTAGGGTAAGGAAGAGAATATGATTTCACTTGAAATTGCAGGAGTAGCTTTATTGATAAATAACTTTGTACAAATGCATCAAGCGTGTGATTAGTGTGTTCACGTGTCGGTCGGTCAGTCGAGCAGTGTCAGCGGTCAGCCCAGGTGGTGTCCGGCCTTGAGTGCCAGAATGCTGGGGGCGGCGAGACCGGGAGCGCCCGCGTAGCCCAGGCCGGCGGGCCCGTACGCTCCGGCTCCCGCGTAGCCGGCGGCGGCGGCGGCTGCAGCTGCGGCGGCGGCGGCACCGGCGCCCGCGTAGCCCGCGTAGGCGGGGGCGGCGCCAGCGTAGCCCGCGTAGGCGGGGGCGGCGCCGTTGATGGCGGCGTCACGCGCGCGCGTCGCGGCCACGGTGGCCAGGTGCGCCTTGCGGGCGGCTGCCACCTCGGGCGTGTCGAGGGGCACTCCGCCCGGCCCGATGACGATGTTGGCGGGCGCGAAGTGTCCGTGGCCCGCGTAGCCCGCGTAGGCACCGGCGCCCGCGTAGGCGGCGGGACCCGCGTAGCCGGCGCCTAGCAGGCCGGGGGCGGCGCCTCCCAGGAAGCCCGGCTTAGCCATGGCGGCGGCCAGCAGGCAGCTCAGCACCGTCTAAGAGGAACAGGTGAGGCGTATGAGCTGTGGGACCTTAATTTTTAATGTCTGTAGCGACTGTTATTTTGTACATGTGCAAATGAACTGATCTCACTGTGTGATGCTATCTCTTTTCCTTGAGCCATGGTCCCAAACATGAAGGGTCGGCTTTTGTTACTCGGATTTGGCGTGTTACTCATTACAGAATAGCCAGATTGCCTTGCTGTCAATACCCCATGCCCCCTGGGGATGAAATGTGTACCCCAAATGTCTTCATATAACTGAGGTGGGACTTGGGGACCAGCCCATGGGGATATGTTAAACTGCCAGCTGGCTAGCACTCCAACTCCCTTTGTTAATCTACCTGGTGTATTCGAACCGGGGCCAGTACGCCTCCCTGTCTCAGAAAGCGGTGCATTAGACCACACGGCTAACTGAGTGGGCTTGTGTGATGCTATACTGGCTCTAAATGTACATTTAGTTTGGGCATCCTTTGTCTCAGCTGCTGGTAGGTATTGTAATCAGACAACACTGACATATGAAGATAAATATACAGGTGTTCTCACTGCTGGCAGCACTCTCTTTACTCGTTGTTCGTACAGCTGTAGCCGTTTCATTGAGCTCTGTGATGGTTGTAGAATGCACAATGGAAGTTTTTGCAAGGGTCAGGACTAAATATTGGATTTCCTGGTTTCTAAGCAGTCGAATTAATCCATGTGTCACCCAGCCTCACCAGGTTAATGCACCTGCTCAGACTATTTGAACACAAACACTGTCCAACTCAAATTTCCATATGTCATCCCATTTAACTGTAATTCACCGTGTCGAGTATTGACGCTTATTTCAGTAAGAATGTTCATGAGTACCTGAGGTATGGCGGAAATCCATCCAGGACCAGCTCTCAGCAATGGAATTCAACGGACAAAGTACGTCTATCGGGGTACATACTTGAATAGTGCCTGGAGCGTTTTGAAGACTTTGTGCCTCGTTTAGCAGAACTGCTTAGTAACCTGGACACTTGTCTTCCAGATCATTCCCTAGCATTAATTCATATATATCAATGTTGTTTCATTATAGCACCAACCTAGCCAAAATAAAAAGGCAAAGCAATCCGAAGATTGATTTGAACACCATAGTGCTTTACTAGGCATGGTCCTGTTTGGAGGTGGTATGCCGTTGCCTTCCTCCGACTTTCGAACTGACTTACCCATCCAGTTATAGGGGGACCTACAGTTTAACGTGGGTTCCGAACCACGGTTCTAAAATAACCGAACTAAATCTGTAACCCTAGTCTTGTCTTGTCACACCTCAGCAAGAGTTCACTGACATTAAAGAGAATGTGTAGATCCATTTATACTATTAGTGGCATCCCAATTCTTCACTCTGAAGGCACTATACCACTGTCCAAAGTATTATAATATTTAGGATGAACTTATGGAAATATAGACACAAGATTCAAGTGCATGAAATTTTGTTATTTTATTTGTTGAATTAACCAAAATATTGAATAAGATTAGTATTAATATTCGCTTTCCAAGAAAGGCACTGAAACTGGCGGAGCATCTCACACAAACCTCACTTGACAGTTTCTACGTCGCAATGGCCAATCCTTTTTCGAAGCCTAGTTTTCCAGCGGATAAAGAACAAAAGATCAACATACTCTTTGTGGGACATCTATAGCTGTTGCTGCATTTTATCGTGAATAATCCGATCTGTTTGTAATTACAGAGATCCTTATTTCACACAATCGTTCACCACCTTAATCGGGACAAGGATCCCATCACCAATAGCTGATCGAATATCTAAGTACCCGGTCAGTGTCATTACAATAACCCATTAAAATACGCCTCACCAGTATGATTTTCCAACATGGTACTTAATGGATATTATAATACGACTGGTGTGATCCTTAGGTATTTAGAGGCACTTGAAGAAGGAAAGCATGTCCCTAAACTTGATGTGAAAGTTTAAAGGATGTCTATAACCATTTAATGCATGAATTTTTATTTTAATCTATAACAACTACCACTATTAACGTATACTGCGTATATACTGAGAAATATATTTATAAAACATCGTTAAAATTATTAAGCACTACTAGCAACAAAAAAGATCATAGCTGGTCAGCTATATAGTGCTTTAATGACATACGGGATGTAGTAAATGTCACTATTATCCCTTTCAGCCTTCCAGAAAGTTATTCATAATGCAACAGTAGTATGTGTTTGACTACTTTTACATGGCAATGGAGGAATACTAATATGAACAAACGCACATGTTAGGAATACCTCAATGCATGTAATTGTCGAAATGATTTAGTAGCATCAATATTTTTTCGCAATAGCGTATTTCTCTTAGCGTCACTGTATAACTTATGGATGTTATACCAAATGGTGACATATGAAAATTTGTGCCGTTCCGGGAATCGAACCCGGCATAAATTTTCATATGTCACCATTTGGTATAACATCCATACCTTATACAGTGACGCCAAGAGAAATTCGCTATTTCAAAAATACTTTGATAAAATTATCATCACTGTAAATCGTCACCATACTGTGATTTAGTAGCACTCTGAAATTTATAATTTCTAGGACGACCTACTAGCATATGTAATACTATGTATACAATCTGCTACAAATAAATTTGTGAGTCAATGTTGATCAGTTTGAGAGATAAAGGGAAAAAAATGGTATGTAGCTATCAGTTACACTATGCATTAAAGGGATAATTATAAAGAGAGCAGATTATTCACAAACAAAGAAAGAAAGTATTTGAAGATGGTCAAACGTAAATGAAACTTTTGAAGATAGGATAGACTCACTATAAACAAGGGATGTAATTGTTCTGAAGATTAAGGGTTGCATCAGGAAGTCACACATTGAGGTGGAGGAATGCATAAAACTAGAAAGTAGTTAGTAACTCAGACAGCAGGTTATTGCACTAATTCGAAATGTAATTTCACGTAAAATTTCCAGAATGACAATATGACAAAATACCTACAAGTTCCGTAAAGAAGAAACTTCGAGAAGAGTTTAGGAACAAATGGGACATTGAATGGCACAGAACAAACAAACGGGGGAAGCACTAAATCGTATTTTCCTACGATCCGACAATGTTTACTTATTAAACTTCCAATATCTCCGAATTTTACAGCCATGTTAACAGGTCATGGGAAACTGAAAGCCTACTATCAGCGGTTCAAAATAATTGAAGACGGAACGTGCATATGTAACAGTGCTGTCCAAACTATTGACCACGTGCTTTTTGACTGCTGCAATTTATTGAAAGAAAGGGACCATCTCAGGAAAAAAAAATAGCTGCCAAAGGAGGAGGATAGCCCGTCAGTAAGTATGACTTAGCACATATATACACTACAGACTTTTACAATTTTTGTAATTCAATAAGATTTCCTAATGTATAAAATTGTTTGTTCCTTTGTAAACCCTATCAAATTATATACTGTACTTGTGTTTGCAAAAATATTTGATGTAACCGCCTGAATCAAACCATCAAATATGTAATATTACTATGTAATGGGGCATGTTAAATAATAAATAAATAATAAAATCCTGGTTCGATAAGTAAATCTTTCCCCTAGTGTATCGTCTTCGGCTGCGACAGACATCATTGGAGGTTGATGATTTCTTCCACAGCCAAAGACGAAACTGTTCAGGAAAGTTTCTCTTATTGACCAAGTATGTGGAGGCGTAAATTGTACGATCGAAATCTGATTATTTAGAAGGGGTGTTCAAGTCCAGAGGTTAATGTACGATTTTGCGAGGAATCGGAGTAAATGGAGGAAGGAGAGTGTAGGAAACGTCTTGTAGAAATAGAAGAGCTGGTGTCTAGTGGTAAGTCACTCACCAGGATCTGCATGTCGGCTGATTGGTTGACCAGAGGCGGCTGAGAGCGACTGTGCCCTGAGCTGCGTCCGCGGCGCCTTTATACCAGGCGGGCAGGGCCGGCAGGGTTCATCCGGAGAAAGTCTCCTCCCAGGGGGCGAGGCGCGGGGCGTGGGCCAGGCCTTGGCATTTGCCGCGCGGGAACCGTCCCTCGCGCTTCACTATTACGGGAAGCAGATACACACACACACTTAACTTTTTTTGTTTCGGGTCGTAACCGCGACGACGCGAGTGGCTTCACTTTTCTTTCGTAATGGTGCGCTAATTGAACGATGCCGCTAACCGTGCAGACGCGGAGACACGTCGCGATGACCGCATACCGCGCTGACGGCGTCACGTGCTGGGTAGTTTATACCGTTATGCCGAGGCCGTCATAACCTGCACTCGCACTCCTCGTGGGAAAATTACTTATGGAGCTACGTCCGAGAATGCTGTTGTGGTCATCTGGCCGGAGACTGGTTTGATGCATTCTCCACACTACCCTGCCCTGTGCAAGAATCTTCATCCCTGAGTCACTACGTTTAGATGCAACACATCTTCCGGAAGACGAAAACCGATTTTCCTAAATCGTTTTTCGCTGTCGCGTTTACATGGTATAGTCTGAATCGGATTTCCTAATCCACTTAACATGGCGGCTGAAAACAGCTGATTCAGTTCCTGGTGTAGTCAGCACAATCGCTATTTTTCTTTATTTAAATACGCAGATTTATGTTCACTTCCTAATATTTGTACTTTTATTTCACATTAGAAAATAATACGCTTTCTATATGCGCCGAAAATTCTTAACAAGAAAACACAATCTGACAAGCCAAGTACGCTTCAAAAACGGTTGCGTTTACATGGGCACGAAAATCGATTGTGGAACTGGAAAGCCGCTTTAGGGAAGCGGATTTCCAGAATCGATTTTGGAGTGTTTACATGACCATCCAAAAGAGGAACTGGGAAATCGATTTATGAAATCCGGTTTTGGGAGCCCATGTAAACGGGGTAAGAACGGTAAGAAACATCTATTTGAAACTGCTCATAGCATTTGAGCAATGGTCTTCATCTATAATTTTTACCTCCGACACGTCCCTCCACTACTAAAATAACTATTTTCTATGTCTCAGTTTGTAAAAAAATGTTCAAATGTTTGTATAGTCTATGGGACTTAACTACGGGGTCATCAGTCCCCAAACTTACAAACTACTTATGAACTAACTAAGACTAAGGACGGCACAAATATCCATGCCCGATGGGGGATTCGAACCCCCGACCGTAGTGGCCGTGCAGACCGTGACTGGAGCGCCTCAGTCCCCTCGGCCACCGCGGCCGGCTACAACTCTTAAACTACTTTTCCACATAGCTACCGAAATTTTGAAGGCATTTGTCACAGCGTGGCACCAGATTTTGTATACCGTCTTCATAGAAATCTGCCGCCTGTGTCTTCAACCAGTTGGAAACAGTTTCTTTCAGCTCGTAGTCATTGGTGAAGTGATGACCGCCAAGAAAAGACTTGAGACGTAAGAATAGATCTTGTCATCAATCGCGTGAACCAGTTCTTCTGTAACTAAATTTGGACGTCCACTTCGTTCTTCATCGTGCACATCACTACGCCCGCCACTGAACTGTAGGACCCATCTTCTCACCATCGAATCACTCATCGCATTTGGTCCGCAAACATCGCAAATTTTCGATGAATTTCACTTGTTCTCACTCTCCTCGCATTCAGAAACCGAATCATCGACCTGATTTCACAGGCGGCGGGATTTTCAATGAACGCCGACATTTCAAGCAAGCACAACAAAGCTTCCGTAACAGCGATCTGAAAATGGCGGACGTTCTTCTTCTCGATACACATCGTCTACAGCGCATGTGCGGAACTGCAATCGCAGCGCTGCAGCGGAGATAAATTGAAACGGAACTACCTTTCTGGACGTGCCTCGTAAATTTCAAAGGCTTCTGTCCGATTCTCTGAACTGTTTATTCGTCCACGTTTCCCCTCCCGTACCAGGCTGTATTCCAAACTCACGAATTTAGTAGAGACTTCCTATCACTTAAATAAAATATTTGATGTTAACAGATTTCTCTTACGTAGCATTTCATAACTTCCTTACCTCACATACAACACTCATCTACTTTTTGTATTGGCTTGTTACCTACTCTAATTTCTTCCACAACGTTCGATTTTCGTAGACAATATTCCCTCCGTTGAAGTTAATGTCCATTCCGCCCAAATACTATTCCAAGTCCTTTGATGTCTCTGACACAATTATACTGTCACCGGCAATCCGCAATGTTAAAAAAAATGGATGGAGATTACGCGTGTGTGGCTTGTTAATAGTCGACGGATCCTAAAGACTCTGCAAATCCACACAAGAGTGTAGTCACACAATCAAAGTGATTGAAATGTATTATGCGGCTTGCCCAATGTTAGTACACGGTACTAATTTTACATCAAATAGACTTCACTCATGGGTAATACAAAATTATTGGAAATTATTGTAATAGACCTTTCTCCTCCCCCCCCCCCCCCTCTCGTGCTTCATGCAATAAACGTGTTGCCTAAAAGTGAATTCCGATCATTTTGTAAAGTGACACTAACACATTAATCAAATGAAATGTTTTTGAACGTATGGGAGCAAACTGCTATGTTTATCGAATCCTAACCTTAAAAATAAAGCAACACTGAGGACAACACAAACACACACACACACACACAAGTCTGAGGGAGAACTTCCGGCGAGAGCGGTGTGATGGTACTAGTTCTAATGAACTCTGATTTCGTAACCAAACAACTCTTTAAATGACCGTGATTTCAAACCCGAAGTTAACTACCACCAACTCACAATAATTATCATTGACGATAATATTAGCTTTCAAATTATTCATATTAAATTTCTTGACTATTTTAAATATTTCAGGATTGCTTTCTACGATCAGACTCCATAAGTTCGCAAACACCGAGTAAAATTCCACATTGGATACATGAGTGCTACTTCTAATTCAGTTCGTGAAGTGCATAACTTGGAAGTACAAATTACATTAATGGAATTTTCAAAATCAAATGTTCAAATGTTTGTAAAGTTATGGGACATAACTGCAGTGGTCATTGGCTCCTAAACTTGCTAACTAACTTAGCCTAAGAATAACACTAACAGCCATGCCAGATGGAGTACCCATAGCTCAACGGTGAACGGCAGCGCGCACCACAGCCAGGCGCCTTAGTGCGCAAGGCTATTCCGCTGCGGCCATGGAATTTTCAGTGATACTACTAACACAGTTACAGAGAGTTTGTGTAACACTGCACTTACCTAAAGATGGGACCATGAGAATGTTTTAACAAGATGACTGGAAACCCGAAAACCTATTTGAACCTGCTTTTTGTATTCTTCTCTTAATCTCCTCTGCGTATTTTATTACACACACTTAACCTCCATTGCTAAATTCACGATTACTTGATGTTTAAAAAGTTTCCTACCAATCGTTGAATTATTTTAGTTATGATACGCAAGAAGTTTCTTTTCTCCGCAATTCCGTTCAGTACTTCCTAATTAGTTATGCGATCTACTCACTTAATATTCAGCATTATTCTGCTTCACTACTTTCAAAAGCCTCTATCTTCCTCCTACTTGAACTACTCATCGTCCACGATCCACTACCATACAAAGCTACACTCCCCGCAAATGCCTTCAGAAATGACTTCCTAACACTTATGTAATATTTGATGTTAAAAATATCTCTTTTTCAGAGACTTTTTCCTTCCCATTGTAATTCTACATTTTATACCATCTTTACTGCGACCACCGTACGTTATTTTACTGTACAAGTAACGAAAGGCCTTTAAGTTTTAGTTATCTTATCTAATTTCTTTAGCATTCCATTACCCTTATTTTACTCTTATTTATCTTCGTCTTATAAGCTTCTTTCAAGAAATAACCCATTCCGTTCAATTGCTCTTCCAGTTCCTTTGCTGTCACTGACAGAATTACAATGTTATCAACAAACCGCAGTGGTTTTATTTCTTCTCTTTATGCTTTAATTCCTACTCAAGATTTCTCCTTGCCTTCCTTCACAGGTTTCTGAATCTAAAAATTGAATGACAATGGAGAAAGGCTACAGCTCTGTCGTACACTCTTCCTAACCCATGCTTCCTTTCGTGTCCTTCGTCTGTTATAACTGCTGTCTGATTTTTGTAAAAGTTGTAAGTAGCCTTCCGTACGTTTTACTCCCGCTGACATCAGAATTTGAAAGCGTTTATTCGAATCTGTCAAAAGCTTTCTCCAAATCTACAAAAGTTAAATATATAGATTCGGCTTTCCTTAATTCTCCTAAAGTAAGTCAATTCAAACCGATCTTCCCCGAGGTCAGATTCTACCAGATTTTCCATTCTTCTAAAAAAAATTCGTGTTAAAAATTTTGCAATAATTATTAAACTGATGGTTCTGTAACTTTCACGCGTCTCAGCACCTGATGGCTATGGAATTCGGGGTTTCTTTGGAACTGGGATTTCTTTGGAATTGGGATTTCTTTGGAATTGGCATTTCTTTGGAATTGGGATTTCTTTGGAATTGGGATTTCTTTGGAATTGGCATTTCTTTGGAATTGGCATTTCTTTGGAATTGGAATTTCTTGCACACCAGGTGAAATAATTATTCCTGGATACTTATGTGAATTGTTAGTTTTTGAATTCTCTGTTATTTATTACGTAACCAAAATTTACGAATTTCTTTTACTACTCATGTGGGTTACCGCACACTTTTCTTTATTTTTCTCAATTGCGATAGAGTTATCTTGTCTAGATTATGTTACAGTTACTACTCCTTTGGAAGCACCCTACTCCCGTAATCTCCTAGTTCATTTGTTTAGATAAGGAACAGCAGAGGACCAATAAAACTTTCTAGGGGACTCCCTGATGCTGATGATTGTTTCCAAAACGAAGGGTGTAAATTGCATCAGGAAATACGCGTACTCACCGGCATACTAGCCTCCGCTCTGTCATTAGAAAGAGCGCTTGGCTTTTTATCAGGTGGAAGGATGGCACCTGATCGAGCATCCAGTGAACAGAAGAACTACGCCGGTGCCGTGTAGGGGCTCTGTCGGTAACTAGTCTTGATGTCAATACAGACCTTGTTGTGGTAACTACTCCGACAGTTTGCCGGGAAGTGAAGGAAACAGTCTCGGCGCGCCTATACAGAGGCATGAACGGACAGTATGGGTGGCAAGGTGTCGGGAGGTGAAGTTTTGATTTTGCACAGAATGGAATGTGCAACCTAATGTAAGGACACGTCACTCGGTGTTCACGACGATGGAGAACGTGCTGGTCTTGGAACACGGCTGAACGTAGCGGAATTGCGGCAGCCATTATCGCGGCCAGAACGTTTTGCCACGGAACCCACAATCTGAAAACGGCTGAACACTAGACCGTTGGAAGGACGGCGCATTACCTTTTACTGCTCTGAATTAACGGATGACCTTGCGGATTCTAACTCACTACTGTGGTTTCATAGTGCCCAAGTGAGGTTTGTTGTAACAAGTCCCTTGACTCCTAATAAGTGTCAGTACAAGTGTTCCTAATTCTGGTTAACGCTTTTCTCTATGTGGACGAGTTGTTGCGTGTTATTGACCTGTTTACTTCGGCAATACGACATGTCTTCCTTTGACTTATGGATTTCTTCATTAAGGTATTTATCGCCACTGACACGTATTATTGATGTAGGGTTTACCTGTCGCTGACCTTTCTTCTGTTGTGTTGTACAACGCAGTGGTTCCCAATCAGTGGGTCGCGATCCATTTGTGGACAACGTTATCTATTCACGTGGGTAGCCATACTTTTTAAAAATATATTACGGAGTGAAGAAACACAAAGTGTATTTTACAAGACTTATTACGTTCATGAATTATCATCCCATAAGTAAAAGTATAAATTAAATCATAAGACTTCTTCATTTAAAATGATAATGGTTATGGAAGACTGTTTTAAGTTTAAAGATTATAAGAACTCTTATTTTCAGGCTAGGTTAAGTGAAATTTGTTTGTTTTTGTGGAAGTATTACTTCTGCTTCTTGTTTTAGTAGTTACTTTTCATTAATTTATAATGAATAGTGAGCAAATAATATGAAGATATATGTTTGTAGATTACAACCTTAAAAAGCTAAAAGTATCAGCATTCGGGAGAAGACTCGCTGTGAAATATTTTGTAGATCGATGATTACCTCTCGACTCTCCTTAAATCCCATGTCACATGCCCGCAACAACACAAGGCGTCAACCAGGCTTGCATTGGGCAGTGGTTTATAACTCTGGCTGATGAGTGTAAACAATGCCCAGTTAAGGATCTACAACTCCTCGATGAATGGGTAGTAAATCAATATTCTTAGATGTGGCCTCATATGAGTTACTTACCATATCGTATGTATTCCCACCATAATAAGAAAAGCAGCGGAGCGGCCGAGCGCATTCAGGCGTTATGCTACGATGTGCGAGGCCGTTCCCCGTCGGGGGTTCGAATCCCCCATCGGGCATGGATGTTTGTGTCTTCTTTTATTGACGACTTGTTTCTGGCTATCTTGAGCTCATTTGTAAACCTTCGAAGTCAGTGTCATCTTATCAGATGGACACACTTGGAGGACTTGAGAATGGGCTCAGTCCAATCTGTAACTAGTTGTTGATAAAAAAAAAAAAAAAATAAATAAAAAATAAATAAATAAATAAATAAATAAAAAAAAACATTTTGTGCAACATTTCTTGTTTTGAATTAGTTAACAAGAATGGTAAAGTAGTTCTGTTCCTAAACAACACAGCATGTTGGAATGTTATTATTCTCATAGTCTAGTTTTCGTCTTAACTTTATAGTAAAACAACATTAACTTAAAAGTATACAAATACGAATATTTCCAATTGAATATCTATATGCACCAAATATGAACAATAGAAATGCAACATAGCTAACAATGAAAAACAAAACTTTTATCCTGTTCTTCGTCTTCCAAATACATTTATTTTCCTTAAATCACATTAAAATTAAGGAACTATTTTCCTTTTCTATTTCGCCGTTATTTGATATTTTATGGCAGCTAATAATTCATCTATGCAGTGTGCTTCGGAGTTGTGAACAGATGGTCATGCACACTGAGGCTGTTGGGAGGGAGCGTGTGTGTGTGTGTGTGTGTGTGTTTGTGTGCGTGTGTGTATGTCGTTCTTAGCATAAATCAGTTTCAGTAGTTTGTAAACCTATGGACTGGTGACCCTACAAGTTTGGTCCTTTAATTACACAAATATACAGTATAAAATGTGCTTTACTATCCTCTCCACATACTGTTTCATGGCAGCACCTTTATTACTCAGTTGCGACAATCTAACTGCGCTGAACTTAACATTTGATTGATTCATAGCTACACCTTAAGTTCACTGTTGTTGCAACTGCTCCGTAGCTAAAACGTAACTGCTCTCACTGTTACTGCCACAGCCTTAATATCATATTGCGGCAAGCAACACAGCATCTCTGATCGAATTCCTGTGCATGTCAAAACAATTCATAGAATTCCTTCACGTTCACAGACATTCAACCATGGGAAAGTTCAAAATTTAACACTTAACAGATGCCTTTCAATGTAAATCTCTGATGTAGGCCTAGATGATTGTCAGACAGAAGATGCAGTATTTCCTCTCTGGTGACAGTGATGAGAGCTTGTCTGCTCAGTCTCTTGTCGACAAGGGCCTGTTTGAAGTACTGTTTCTGTTTTTCAAGCGATGACTCGTGTAGTTACATACTTTATCTACTGTTTCACTGATAGTGCTAACAAATAGAATGAACTAGTATAATAATTCTACATCAAATGGTCTCTTACATCTAATAAAAAAGAAGTTACATCTCTTCACCAGAAAAAAATTGATGCCAATGGAGGTTTTCCCTGTGATTTCTAAATTTATTGAATAAACCATGAATGTTGGTCTTCTTTCATAAAACATGTAATGACAGCTATTACATTCAGATTCTCAACTGGGGTCGTTCTGGGTTTTATTTTTCCATCATTTCCTTTATGGTACCTAATGTCAATTTAAATTTATTTATTTTGATGTCTTTCCCTTAGTTATTGCCAACGGATTAATATATGAAACGTAGCTGAAGTTATAGTTTGTTTTAGGTGGTTATTAATCATTATTTAAGCTCTTAGGTAACTGCATCCTAAGAAAACCATCATCTTTTTTCTTTGTTTGTACAAATATTTAGATTAAATTCAATTGAACCCAGCTTTTGAAGCGTTTTCAGCGTAACTGTTTATTGTGGTACAATAGTTTATCACTTATATCATACTATTAGTTACATGACTCTCTAATAAATTACAGTGATGCTTATGGACCAGCAATTAATTTAAAGGAAAATCTCTCAAAAGTTAGTTGTACTCCCATTGAAACTTATGGAGACAATAATTAGTCACACAGATATAAACATCAGGGACACAATTTACAGTTTCCTTCACACACAGGTGTGACAAATAGTTTAGTAATCAGATTATGAATAGGAACTGTTTAATTCCATTCAAATGTTCTATCTCAGTAAGGAAAAAGAACGTATGTATAGTCAGTTGTAGCACATGTCTCCCTGAGTAACAGTTCAATATTCCTTCTCTTTCACTGCCCAAGTAAGTCAACTTTCTTTTCACTAATCTGGACTTGCTTAAGAGTGATACGATCTTTATGCACATTGTTGTAATGATAGTGACATAATCCAGATTTAATAACGTATATTAACGAATCAGTAAATATTTCAAGCTGACAAATTATAATAGGTCAAAGCAGTCACAATAAAATATACATCTGTACAATTCTCCCCTTTTTATAGAGAACATTATGTAGCCAGTTACACATTTTCGTGGCCATATTTATATAATTCTTTATTAAACACTTTCAACATTTTAATCACTTTTTCTTCAGTTGAACCCATCGTATGTGTTACTTCGAAATAGTTATTTTGAGGAGTCAGTTTCTGTAGTAGCAGTTGTAAGCCTTACTTGTTTACAATTTCAGATTTCTGTACAAGACATTCCTCTGTATCGGCTTACATTGCCATTTTGAGGAGCACATACAGCTCGTGCCAGTAACGAAACTTAAATACATATTAACATTATAATGTAGTTTTTTAATATGAATCTTCCATGACCACTGCTAAATGCTTTACAGTGGGGATCATAAGATACTTTAGGTTTATAGATTATTCATCTCTGGGAATCGGAGCCAGTGTGTTTTATACCTTTGGCGTTGTCAGTAATATTAAAATATTACTAATTAAAATATATTCACGTAGATATTAATCTATCATGATAATTGTTTGATAGCTATTTTGCAGTTGGGGCCCTTAGACGTTATAATTTTGTGATATTTCATGTCTGCAAGTCTGGACTGGTGACTTAGTGCAGACATTAGTTAGCTGGTTGGTACATCTACACCCATACTCTCCAAGAAAATTCTCGTGTGTGGCGGAAGGTATTTTGTATACCACTGTGATATTCTCCTTCTATTCCAGTCTCGTATGGTTTGAGGGAAAAAAGTATTGCCGGTATGCCTCCATATGACCATATGGGCTCTAAACTCCCTAATTTTATCTTTGTGGCGGTTTTCTGCGATGAACATAGGAAGAAGCAATACATTGGATGATTCTTCGAGATATTTATGCTCTGGTAACTTTGACAGAAACCCCTACAGTGATAAAGGACGTGTCTCTTGCTGTATCTGCCACTCGTATTTCCTAGTCATCTCTCTTTGTGTTTTGAAGGGACCGAAGTACAAAGATAGTTGGTCCCTTGTTATTTATTGAAGAATACTTTCGTGTTTGGGTCATCTGTGATTTCATATGTTTACCCTTTCTCGTCGATGCGAATTACAGTAAAATTTTTAATTTGGCATCATTGTAGGAGAGTTTGAAAAAATTTTACATATGTATATATATTTTTGGTTCTTCTAAAATATTTTTGCTGCAGATAACTTGGGTAAACATTGTACAGCAGGGGTCGCCAACGCGTCGATTGTGATCTAACTGTAGATCGCGAGTGCTTATGTGGTAGATCGCGTTATTACTGAGAGTGCAGAAGATAAACAGTTAACTAAAATTAATTCTTGTTTTCTGATAGCAGTGAAAATGCGCGATCGTTCGACCACAGGCTTGTTTATTAACAATCGTGTAGAAGTGGTAGGAACATGTGCTTTGAATCTCTAAAACTGTGTTTCTCCAAATGGTTCAATTACCTGCTACCTGTACACCACTCGATACTACACTATTTCATTCATCTTTGTTCAATCTCTAGTAATGGTTCGGTACCTATCGAGAGAAAGCAATTTGCTTCGTGCCGGTCAAGATTACAATATATTTTCTGAAGTTTTTCGTTTGTAGGTGGATATTTCGTGAGCAAGATATTCCAACTTGGTCTTGTACCAAGAACTTTAAATAATATCATTAAAAGATTTTTCTCTCAAAAGTGTTAAACAATCCAAAACTGTCCACCTCTAATTCCTCAAGAGCAATACCCTATATTAATAATGTTGCACGTAGAATAAACGCCTTGTTTCTTCTACGTACCTGTGCAAATTATTGTTTTCAAATGTGAATTTTATAAAAACAAGGTGACTCTCGAAAATCTCTACTGTTGTATTCGGATAAGTGTAGCAAGTTACACACCAAATATCAAGGACGAGATTAAGAGAAATTGTACTCTACTTTCACATTAAATGTAAGATAATATTTGCAAAATATGATAAAAAATTATGGTTTGAAGAAACAGTGATGATGTTCAAGTTTTCTGGTTAATGTAGTAGTTGTAGAGCATTAAAAATTAAAAATGTAGGAATTACCGTGTTTTGTGAAGAAGTGCATCACTTTGATACGGTGCTATGAAATAGTAGATCGCCAAGGATTTGTGGTTGCCTAACCCTGTTTTACAGTGTTTCGATATGTACTGTTTTTGACATTAATTTTTTTATGGATGTAAATAGAAAGTCGAATGGCTTTAGAATGCTCTGGTACGTTCTTCTAATTAATGTTGATAATTCCTGTTATCACGATAAGTGTTGTAGACTCATGGTTTCCAAATTTGGGGATTCCTTTCCTTGTTTCTACTAAGTTTCAGTTAAATAAGAAGGAAGGAAGCTCAGAGTTTAGCGTCCCGTCGACAGCGTGGTCATTTTAGACGGAGCTTACACTCGGATGTTTGGGGAAGGTTGTGGGAGGAAATCGACCTGGAGTGATTTAGGGAAATCACGGAAAACCTAAATCTGGATGGCCGGAGGTGGATTTGAACCACCATCCTTCCGAATGCGAGTTAAATAAGAACAAAGAACTGTATGCACTTGCAAAACTTCATTTATTTATAAATAACTTTGTACAAATACATAAGGCGTGTGTTTGATAAATAGGTATACGTGTCGACCGGTCAGTCTCGGAGGTCAGCGTCAGCCCAGGTGGTGTCCGGCCTTGAGCGCCAGGAAGCTGGGGGCGGCGAGCCCGGGGGCGCCCGCGTAGCCCAGGCCAGCGGGCCCGAACGCTCCGGCTCCCGCGTAGCCGGCGGCGGCGGCCCCAGCGTAGCCACCGGCGCCAGCGTAGCCTCCGTAGGCGGCGCCGCTGGCGGCGTCTGCGGCGTTGACGGCGGCGTCACGAGCGCGCGTCTCGGCCACGTAGGTGAAGTGCGCCTTGCGCGCCGCCGCCACCTCGGGGGTGTCGAAGGGCACGCCGCCCGGCCCGATGACGATGTTGGCCGGCGCGAAGTGGTGGCCGCCCACGTAGCCCGCGAAGGCGCCGGGGCCCGCATTGCCGCCGCCCAGCAGGCCGGGGGCGGCGCCGCCCAGGAAGCCCGGCCTGGCCACGGCCGCGGCCAGCAGGCAGCTCAGCACCGTCTGTGGGCAACGCGTGGCCAGCTGGCTGAGTAGTGTCAAGAGGACATTACTTAAAGTTTCCGGGCTGAGATGCCGTGGTCCATATATGAAACTTTCCCTTGACGTTTCGCCCTCGTTTGCGGAAGGCATCTTCGGAGGTAAGGCTGTACTGCAGTACGCCGCCTTACCTCTGAGGATGCCTTCCACAGACGAGGGCGAAACGTCAGGGGAAAGTTTCATATATGGACCACGGCATCTCAGCCCGGAAGCTTTCAGTAATGACAACACCTGCCGTGAAAGCCTTCATTCAGTGTCCAGAAGAGTTTGTGGGAGATGGAGGGTCAGGACACATTCTATAAATCATTTGACTGGTAAGTTCACACTTTCCTATCGCAACATCAGCTGTTATCTACTGTCTTCTGAAAGAAGGAAGTCAGTACCACGTTTATCCTTAAACCAACTTTTTTGCATAGAAGTAAAGTTGGACGGACACACGCTACCTCATTAATAAGGTTGAGGATACACATATGATAGCAACGGTTCAAGCTAGTAGTAATAGATGGGAACAATGCAAGAGAGTTTCATAATCATGAAATCTGCTATGGTGCCTCTATCGATTGCAACGCCTGCTAGCGTATCAAGATGCAGCGCCTTCTACGGGCGCCACTACGGGAGCCACATATATTCCTTCCCAGCCAACCAGAGCCGGGAGGGCACGATGGCGAGCTTTGAACTGCAAGCGCTGCAGTCGGGACGACACTGCTGTTTGTGAGGCCTACAGTTTAGGATTGTCCAGTTGGGGACAACTTTAGATGAAGTCTAAATGTATTGTGCCATTGTATTGGACAATTCTGTTAACGAGTTATTGTGACTTTAGTACTGCAATAAGTTAAGTACTGTTATTTGTGACTGAACTGTGTAATCCTGTCTGTTACGATTGACTATCGCACTCACGCCAACTCAGGCTATCTCACATTCAGAACGAGGGTACGATTAAGTAGTAGTGGACCGTTTCCCAGATAGAAACACCGGTACAACAAAATCAAACTGGGAATGAACACCATAGATGAAGCATTTAAAGCGAACTGGTTTGTATCGTGTGTCATATTAAATGCATAGGTTCGGCTGTTGAAAGTAGTAGGATTTTAGGTAGTCAGAAATAAATTTGAAGTAACATCAGACAAGGCATCATTGTTAGTACTGAATACGGGATTGTGCTAGTGTTTTATCAGGGAGTCTGAACGTTGACAAGCATAATCAATCTTGAATGATAACGATGATCATGGCAATGGACTACAGCTGTACTACAAGAGCAGTATTTTCTGACTTTCACACACAGTGTTTGAATTATTGCTGATGTCAGTTTGCTGGAAATGTCCCCGTAATCCATATGTTCATTCTGTGCTCATAGTTATGACTTTCATTGCTAATCAAAACTGAAAGTGGCTTGAATGTGAACCAGCCTTCTGTATCTTCAAAGTCTCTGAAGATGTTTTCAGCAGTGAAAGACGTAACGTCATGCAGAATATTATGTTTATTCCCCGAAAACGTATATCTGCAATATTTCGGAACAGTAATTTCCCTACTCATCCATCAGTGAATCTAATTAAGCATTAATAGAAGCGCGTATTGTGATGACAGTACAATACTATCTACATGTCCACAGGAAGGTACACAGCTGGTAGTACAAGTTCAGACATGTCCGCAAGAGGCCACGCATTATGAACAGTGGAAACTTTGCGAAACCATACTGATCGGAATGTTGTTAAATAATCGACTCATATTGCCTGTACGTCACTGAGCTTCAATTCAGCTTTCAGCACTTGTACACCATGTCCAACCAATGTGTTTTGATCCAGCACAATGCTCACCTATTCAGGGTACGGTCTGCAGATGAGACGTCACGCTGATACAGTTCCTCAAGATTTATTCACAGAATGAGACTTAGAAATATCTTTCGGACAGTAAATGGGACGTTGACATTTTCACTCATAAGTCTACACTTTATCACTCTGATGGTACTTTTACATCGCCTAAAATCGAGTAGTCACTGAATCCTATAAAAATTTCATAAATTACGCAAGTAATATAGTAGTGAAACATGAACAGGGGAAAACAGCAAACTATCTGAAGTGAAGTGTTTGCGATGTTGTCCTGCATAAGAAGGTAGGGAAAACACAAACACCAAAGAGAGACGGAATGACAGAACATGTATTAAGACATGAGAAAATAATCTCCGTGATACTGGGGGAATATAAAATGTAGGAGAAGACGAAGATCTGAATACATTCAACAAACAGCTGGAGCGTATTAGGTATAAGTGCTCGGCTCAAAAGAAAATAATGTCACAGAACTCATGCCTCGGGAAAGAAAAGCCTAACCATAGTCTGATACTTTTATGGAGGAAGTTGGTCTGTGTATACCGTCATACAAAAGGAGAGACAAGTAGTTTTGGACTAAGTGTAGTATACATTATAAGTTAAAGAATCATAGCAAACATAACACTGCCCACTGAAGTCAGTATCATCTTCTCAAACGTTAACCTGAATTCCGTGTATATACTACGACAGACAAAAATTAGAACTACGGAAGAAGGGAAGCTGTAGAGATATGTTCAAACTGCACACTTGTATGACAGCTGTAGGCGTCAGGAAATGCCGTAGGAGCAGACCTGGCTAGTCGAGCTACTTACCAGTACTCGCATCGTGACTGGTGGACGACCGGAGCAGGCTGAGATCAGCGACCGAATGCGCCTCTCCTGGCGCAGCGCTCCGTATTTATAGCGGGCGCCGCTGGAGGGTGCATCGCGAGAAAGTGAGAATGAGGAGTATGACGGCTTCATAGCGGCCGCGGGCCGTCACAGGTTGGGCAGGGCGGGAGGAAGCGGTGGGTGCCGCCCTCCAAGCCACTCCGAGCGCTGGCCATGGCATTTGAAGCGCGCGAACGGACCCTCTCGCTGGTCGGTCTAGGGAACATCGGGTCGAGCCATCCCGACGGTGGTCTAGTCTCTGCCATACAAGGGGTGGACAGCATACACAACAGCATACACCTATTTTGTTACTAGTAAAGTGTTGATCCACCAGTGGCTTCGAGAACAGTTGAACCCTCCGTCTAAAAGATTCAAAAGTGTCTTTGTAGTGTGAAACTTTCATTTTTCCCTGCGTAATTAATTTACAAACAACTTACGGGTATGCTTCTGGATGATGTCGTCGACCACCGCCGATATTTCGACAGCAGCATGCAGTTGTGGCATGTCATATGTTGTCAGAGAATTAGGACTGTGAAGGATCGGTGTGTTGAACACAAGCGTCACTCATGCTTTTAACAGACGAGCAAATCCGCTGTTGCAGAACATTGTCTTGGCACTGGTCATACTATGGAATACAACAAACAGAGATATTTGGAATACACTTCGACCTATTGGGATAGCATTATTAACGAAGCTGTTGAAATTAAACTAGCAAGCGATGGTTTATTTTGTTTAATTTCTGTTTGGAATCTGGCAAGAGATGGTTTATTTTGTTTAATTTCTGCTAGGAATCTGGCGGTCTCTCGTGAAAACACAGAGGGACAGAATTAATGCTGCCTCACCTGTTGATTAATAGCCACTCTCTACATTTCTGATGTTGATCATGTTTGGTTGCGTTGACTCAGCGGTTACTTGTACTGGGTGTATTATCTTCATTGTTTACCTTTTGAAAATCGAGGTATTAAATTCGCTTTCACAATGCTACTTGAGTGCAGTTGTGCTTTGAGAATGGCGGGGTGTGCTCCTGTCGAAATATCGGTGGTGGTCAAGGGTGTCACCCGGCAGCATACCTGTGAGTTGTTTGAAAATCTTTGTAGTATCCAACAAAATGTTATCCATTATTGTAAAAATTCATAAACCAGTTACATCAACGAAGCTATACATTTTCGACCTCACTTCCTGATCAGTTATGTTAGACGTGCGGAGTTTGCTGTTCAGGAGAGTTGCTTGATAATTTTCTGACGATGTAAGAAGCACCTCTAAACACTTCTTGTCTACTGTGCGGGAGATTTATGATTTTGGATTGTTGTAGTGATTTTTGGGGATTGTTAGTCGTAATAGGCAGTTCACTATCGAACATGGTGCGATGGTGCGATGTTAATTCACAGTTGACCAAAGAGTTAGCGCAATTATGTAAATAATTGAATACAACGATATAGATGCCAAAATCATGACGGAACATCTGTTACGCTTGACTGTAAGAACCAGGAGTGCCGTATGGTATGTTTATTTTAGGGTTTTTGATACAAAGACGCAGTTATGTGTAATGAGCAATGTAAACGATGATTCAAATTTTTGTAAAAATAGAGGACCAAACTGCAGTGACCATCAATCCCTAGACTTACCAATTAATTAAAGTAATACATATACCCAGCACAAGGGAGAACTCCTCACAGCACACGTGTTTTTACCGTGTGTTTCGATTATAATGAGATAAATTTACTGCGGAATATCAGCCATGATGCACAATGAAGTAGCCATAGATATGACAGTCGCGCATCTTGTCTGATGGTTAAAGGGTGTTGGTGCCGGAACTATGGCCAAATAGACGGATATTGCACATTTAACGCACACAAGATTTCAAGATTAATTGAAGTGATTGTTTCTAATTATTAATTTTGTAAATATTGTATTGTTCACGCAGTTATATTTCCGTAAAATATGCAACCCCATAAAATACCACGTCATTTTATTGTCATTTGAGGTGACCGGCAATTCACCATTGTAGAAGTATGTGACACCAAATACATAATGTAGAAAATGTTAGTGTAAATTACACGTTCACCGTTTATATCAGAAGGAGGAAGGAGGAGAAAGACTGAAACAGGACGGAAGATTATAGGGAAGAGGATTAGGTGATGATGAGAGGAAATGGATTGATAACCGATAAATCTTTTGTTCAGTTTTCAGATTCATTTTGTAATTCGCTACTCAATCGCATAAAGAATGATTTCCGAACAGATAGAAGTACAACACATTGCTTCTTGAAAGACAGTTTCCACTCGTTCCTAACACTAAACGTAAGTGTAGACCAGATGTGGCTCCAATTCAAAGAAGTGGTATCAACAGCAATTGACCGTTTAATATAAAATAAATAAATAAATAAAAGAAGGTAATCCCAATTGGTACAGAAAACCTGTTGCAAAAACAACGGAATAGGTATGCTAAATTTAAATGAACAGAACTTCAATGCGAGTGCTTTTCAAAACGAAACTCATTCTCGAAATTTGACTGAAAACCCAAAAAGATTTTAGTCATACATTAAATATACTAGAGGCAAAACACTAACAATACCCTCACTACGTGATAGTAATGGCGATCCTGCCGGTCATAGCGCTACTAAAGCAGAGTTACTAAACACAGATTTTAGGAACTCATTCACCCGAGAAGAAACCATATTCCAGAATTACAAACAGAGCTCATGGGACTTAACTATGGGGTCATCAGTCCCTAAACTTACAAACTACTTATAAATTACCTTATACTAAGGACGGCACAAATATCCATGCCCGAGGGCGGATTCGAACGCCCGACCGTAGTGGCCGTGCAGACCCTGACTGGAGCGCCTCAGTCCCCTCGGCCACCGCGGCCGGCTCGGAGTAGTGAAGCAACTTAAATCACTTAAAAGGAACAAGTCTTCCCGTCCGGACTGTATTGCCATTAGATTTCTATGTGATTAAGCTGAAGTGATAGCTACTTACTTAATAGCCATATACAACCGCTCGCTCAAAAAAGGATATGTACTAAACTACCGGAAAGTTGCACAGGGTACACCTATATTAAAAGAAAGGCAGTCGGAGTAACCAACTAAACTACAGGCACATTTCATTGACGTCAATTTACAGCAAGGTTTTGGAACATATCGCGGATTCAGATATTATGAGTTATCTGTAACAGAAAGATCTATTGACCCATGGTCAACACGGAATTAGAAAATATGATTCATGCGAAACACAACTAGCTCTTTACTCACACGAAGTGGTGAGTGCTATCGACAAGTTCCACAGGGTAGTGTTATTGGTTCTCTGCTGTTCCTTATTTATATAAACGATTTGGGAGAAGATCTAAGCAGTTCTCTCTGTTGTTGTTTGTAGATGACGCCGTCATTTACCGTATAGTAAAATCACCTGAAGACCAAAACCAACTGCAGAATTATCTAAATAAGATATCACTATCGTGTAAAAATTTACAATTGATTCTCAATCAAAACTGATGGCCGTAAACACAAAATACCTAGGCATTACTATTACTTCAGACTTAAACTGGAAAGAACACGCAGATAATATCGTGCGAAAGGCTAACCAGAGACTGCGTTTTACTAGCAGAACTCTTAAAAAACGCAATAGAACTACTAAAGAAACTGCATACACTACACTTTTCCGTCCATGTTTGGACTATTGCTGCCCAGTGTAGGATCCTTATCATGTCGCTTTGACGGAGGACATCCAAAGAGTCCGAAGAAAGGCAGCTCGTTTTTTGTTGTTGCGATAAAGGAACTGAGGCAGGAAGTGTTACAGGATCTGAGATGGGAATCATTACAACAACGGCGCTTATCGCTGCGTTGTGGGCTACTTACGAAACTCCAATCGACAACATTTTCCTCCAAACGCGAAAATATATAGTTAACTCCCACTTACATAGGTATAAAAGATCATCAGAATAAAATGCGAGAAATCAGAGCTCGAACGGACAGATTCAGGAGTTCTTTTCTCCCGCGCGCTATTCGCTATGGGAGATAAATAGTTTATAGGTCGTTCGAAGAACCCTCTGCCTGGCATTTAAGTGTGATTTTCCGAGTATCCCATGTAGACGTCGATATAGATGTATATAAATATCGAGATATATTTAGTACCAAATACATTACTAGGCAGTTCACACATTTATCTGTGCAAGTTGTACTATGTGTCTGTTCTATAATGAACGAAGATCCTTTGGTTCGCAGACAGATGCATTGTAGCTAATTTAAGATTAGAAACAATGACATTTAATAACAGAAATATTATTCATTTAGTGGTCTACGTAATTTCATGGAGTGGTCCACTTGAAATATAGTTTGTGAGATCTTTCAGCGAGACGCTGGAGAAAAACACTTAAAGGCAACAGATAATTACGCCGGTGTTCAAAGTGCTTTAAGTGCCAGAATATACAGCGCTCTCGACAGTTTCGCTGGTAATAGAATATTTAGAAATTTGCTGATAGATCCGGGTTTATCAGCTCGTGCAGTTATGACTTCAGTGATGCATTTCTAGTTTGATACCATTGCCATTTCGTTTTGTTAAAAGTCAATAGTATGACAGGTGAATGCCACAGTTGTTTCGTCAGGCAGGGAGAGTTACTTAAATTAACACTGATGTAATTGAATCGTAATAACTTACATTGATTCGGAACACACAAGATTGGAAAGTTTAATGACACATTTATTGATCTCTATGATGTCATGTTTCTCTCCCTCTCTCTTTTTTATCATTTACCAAGAACCTGTTCATCCCATCCGTCGCCAAAAACTCCTCGCATTACCTGCTCGAAAAACACACACACTTATTCATTTGGCAGCGTAGAATTAAACTCCCCAAATGTCAAACTGTAAAGGTGTAAATCTTCAGTATACGAAACAGTACTTTTTACTAGCTGCATTTTCGCAGTGTACTGTACACTCAACATGACTTTCTAAGATGAACTGATATGGTCCACTTTTTCTTCCTAGAAGTTAAGAAGTGTGTACACACATTATTTATTTAATTTTTGTGAGCTGCCTCTGTGATGCAACAAGAATCTCGTATTAAAATAAATCTTATGTACAATTATGGCCCCCTATCTGAGAATTAGAATACGTATTTTACAAAACGATTCGTGATAGTACTGTAGCTGCTGAATTAAAGACATTTTAGAAAAAATTGCGTACAGGGTTTAGAGATTAAGTGATTGACTTTGTTGTTTTATTTTTTTTAATCATAATGGGACAATCGCAACAATATGTCGCAAAGGATTAACCACTTTCTACTTGTCAGTGGTAATTTTCAGACTGTCAGTTAATAAAGAAAGGGAAGGAAGTCCCAATACAGAATGTGTAACATCTGTCAAATAACTATGTAAAGATAAAAAATAACGAAAGGACGTTTGAAAGTGGATAATAGCCTTTAATCCATGTTACTTAATAATGTATGGGAAATGATTGAAATACAACTACAAAAAATTAATAACTGACTTGAAATTAAAATAATATCATTTAAATTTGCATACAGTTAGCAGTTTATCCTTTTTAATATCGTTACTTAGTTAGCTGGCAGATTTTATAGCTTCACAAACGATATGTTATTAGGTTTATTTATCAACTGACACAAAATAACGACTGACTTGTCAAAACTTATTAAAACAATAGCAGAGGAAGAATCAGCTCCAATTGGACTCTTGTTTTATTAGGCTTCGGTTATGTGAAATCCCATCATTAGGTGTATAACCAAATCAGCAGCAGCGAGGTAACTGCACACTTCTAGCGAGAGGCGTTGGATTCTACTTGCGGAACATGGTGCGGTATTAATTCACAGTTGTATTAACGTAGTTTACAAATGAGTCAATATTTCACACTGACAAATTAGAATAGGTCACAGTAATCACAATGAAACATGCATCTGTACATTTCTTCCTCTTTACATAGAACATTATTTATCCATTTATATTATTGTTTTTTTAAATACTGTCAATGTTTTAATCGCTCTCTTTTTAGTTAGACCCATAGTACGTGTTACGTCGAAATAGGCAGTTTGTAAGAAGTTAGTTTCTGTAGCTGCAATGCATGCCTTACTTGCTTATATTTTCAGATTTCCGTACAAGTACTTACCTCTTTCGGCTTACAGTGTCATTTCGGAGCGCACATGCAGCTTGTGTCAGTAATTATTTATTTCACATGCCCCATTACACAGTAATATTACATGTTTGACAGTTAAAGTCTGGCGGTTACATCAGGTACTTTAGCAAACAATACAGCACATAAAATAAAAGGATTTACAAAAGAAAGAATTTTTGCTGTACATTATTTATCCCTTTATATAAAGAAACCAAACGATTTTACACAACAGGAAATGTTATTAAATTACAGAAGTTGTAAAAGTCTGTAGTGAATTTATGTACTAAATCAAATTTACTGACTGGTCATCCTCCTCCTTAGACAGTTATTTTTTTTTCCTGAGATGGTCCCTCTTCTTCAGTAAGTTGCAGCAGTCGAAAAGCAGGTGGTCAAATGTTTGGACATCTCTGTTACATTTGCACGTTCCATCTTCAATTATTCTGAACCGTTGATAATAGGCTTTCAGTTTCCCATGAGCCGTTAACACTGCTGTAAAATCCGGAGATATAGGGAGTTTAATCATTAATCTTTGTCGGATTGTAGGAAAATACGGTTTACAGCTTTCCGCGTTTTTTGTTCTTTGCCACTCAATGTCCCATTTGTTCCCAAACTCCTCTCGAAGTTTCTTCTACATCGCTCTTGCAAATATTTTGCTGCAGCGTATTGATTGTCGTGACCAAGCCGCTCATTTAGCGAGCTAGTTCATTTCCCCATATCCCTAGATGTGCTTTAAACCATTCGAAATGCACCAGCCAGATGTGTGTCTATAATCTTTTGATTTTATATCGTATTTCTTCAATCAAGAAGTTGTGATTCTTCGGATTTCGTAAAGAGTAATCCTACTATCGTTGTGAATTACTGCTGTTCTATCAATATTCGAGAGATTGGTTATTAATCCAAGGCCACTGAGAATGGCAAATTGTTTCGCTTTATTGTTTGAGCATTCATTAAACAGTTTAAGTTGTATCTGGTAAATAAGCTTCTTATTAAAAAATACTGCTATTCTCGAACCCCCTCCGTCGTCTGACTTCCTTACATCTGTGTACATTTCAACAGGGTAACTTTTGCTTGCGGCGTCCTCAGTTATCCTCGTAAAGTCTGCCGGGTGTGCTCAGCTTCTATACTCTAGAGGGATTACGAGTATCTGTCTGGAGTCTTTGGCTATTTACGGTGTCTTAAGAGTTATGGGCATGAGACCTGATGAAACATAGAATACTTCACAGGATGTCGTTCTGTAAGTAAGACTATTTTTAAACTGAGTACCCGTTGGTCTCTATTAATATTTGTAAGCTTGTATTGTCGCTCCCCAGTGCGTCTATGTGCCAGGAATGAAACTTATTTACGTCTTGATACTGTAATGTAGTTTTTATAATATGAATCTAGAGTGACAACTGACAGATATTTTACAGTGAGGATTCTTAGATACTTTAGGATTTCAGATTAATCATCTCTGAGAGTCATGACTGCAAGTCTAGGCTGGTGTTTTAGTGCAGATATTAATTATCAATAAAATTCTTCCGGGTATGAGACCGCGTCGTCATTTTATAAATTATACCGACGTTTCGGCCACTGTTGCAGGCGGCCTTTATTAGGGTCTGACTGCTGAATTTACGATAACTTGGGGTTTATATAGCTATAAATAGCTATATAAACCCCAAGTTTTCGTATATTCAGCAGTCAGACCCTGATGAAGGGCGCCTGTAACAGTGGCCGAAACGTCGGTAGAGTTTATAAAATGACGACGCGGTCTCATACCCGGTTGTTGTCACTATCAATAAAATTCTTCCGGGTATGAGACCGCGTCGTCATTTTATAAATTATACCGACGTTTCGGCCACTGTTGCAGGCGGCCTTTATTAGGGTCTGACTGCTGAATTTACGATAACTTGGGGTTTATATAGCTATAAATAGCTATATAAACCCCAAGTTTTCGTATATTCAGCAGTCAGACCCTGATGAAGGGCGCCTGTAACAGTGGCCGAAACGTCGGTAGAGTTTATAAAATGACGACGCGGTCTCATACCCGGAAGAATTTTATTGATAGTGACAACAACCGCGGAAGCCTACGTTTGCACAGATATTAATTAGTTGGAATTAAAGTTTGGGATTAAAGACGTCTCCCTTCAGTGTGTGCCACAGTTATTTCCTAATCATGTCTTTCTGTTTGTCTTTTGAAGGGACCAAAATACAATGGTAAGTGGTCCATTATTATTTACTGAAAAAACCTTTGGTGTCTTGGTCATCAGTGATTTCATATGTTTACCCTTTCTCCTCACTGCGAATGCCAGTAAAATTTCAATTTTAGGGATTATTTTAGGAGCGCTTGGAAAAATTTTCCGTATGTATGTAGATTTCCGATTTTCTGTAATATTTTTACTATGCATAATGGGTAAACATGGTACATCTACATCACTGCTCTGCAAGGTACTTCTCGGTGTGTGCTGCATGGTCCTTTGTATACCACTGTGATTGCTGTAATGCCTCTGTGTGGGCTCTAATTTCTCTAATTTTATCTTTGTGTTCGTTTTATGAGACGAACATAGGAAGAAGCAATGTATTGGTTGATTCTTCGATAAATCTATGCTATGGGAACTTTGACAGCAGTAAAGGAGCCGCGCGGGAGTAGCCGAGCAGTCTGGAGCGCTAAGTTACGGATCACGCGGCCTCCTGCGTCAGACGTTCGATCCTCCATCGCGTATGGGTGTGTCTGTTGTCCTTAGGTTAGTTTAATTGAGTTTAAGTAGTTTGTAAGTCTAGGTACTGATGACCAACGAAGTTTGGCCCCACAGAATGACAAACATTTGAACATTTCAGTGTGTGCAATAGGTATTTTCTAATCATCTCTCTTCCTGATTGTTTTTTGAAAGGACCAAACTGCAAAGGTACTTGGTCCCTTATTATTTCTTAAAAAAAAAAAAAAAAAAAAAATAAAAAAAAAAAAAAAAAAAAAAAAAAAAAAAACTTATGTGCCTGGGTCATCAGTGATTTCATATGTTTATCCTTTCTCGTCATTGCGAATGACAGTGAAATTTCAATTTTAGGGATTTTTTAGGAGCGCTTGGAAACATTTTCCGTATGTATGTAGATTTCTGGTTCTTCTATAATATTTTTGCTATAGATAACAGGTAAACATTGTACATCGTTTCGATGTGTACTGTTTTTCACATTTACTTTTTATAGATGTAAATAGAAAGTTGAATGATGACTTTCAAATGCTCTGGTATGTTCTTCCAATTAAGGGACCCGCTCGGTTAGCCGTATGAGTCTGGGAGGCGTACCGGCCCCGGTTAGAATCTGCCCAGCAGATTACTGCAGGGGTTCGGAGTGCCGTCCAGCCTGAATGTGATTATTAGCCGGTTTTCCACGCTCCCCTAAGTGAATACCGGGCTGGTACCAAGTTACACGATTGGCAAGCACTTCGTAACTCCTTAAACTTTTTTGCATGCAGACATTGGGGGAACACATTTCCTCCCGGGGCCATGCGGTGGCGATAAGAAGGGCACCCCATGAATATTACCACGCCAAATACGAATTAATGAAGCCGACCCTGCATGTGCCGGAACATGGCCAGAGGGAAAGAGGTATATTTCCTATGTTTGGATGTGCTGCCATCTTCCGCAGCAGCTGTTAAAATTGATTTTAAGAGGTAATCCGTCTTACGCTGACTGCAATAAAGAGATTTGTTTTATACCAGAGGCATTTCGCTTTTTATTTTAAAAGCATCTTTTGCGGTCTGTAAATGATCCAAATTGTTTGTACAGTTTGTTTTCGATGTATAGATTAAAAAGAGTTATTAAAAAACTTTGTGCACGTTAGGCCTATGTGTTTTTAACTCGATATTTTGTCTACTCACGGTGTTGTTCTCTTCTTTAAATCTCACTGCTGTTGCCGCGGTGGCCGAGGGGACTAAGGCGCTCAAGTCACGGTCTGCACGGCCACTACGGTCGGGGGTTTGAATCCCCCCTCGGGCATGGATATTTCTGCCGTCCTAGTTGGTAAGTAGTTCATTAGTAGTATGTAAGTTTAGGGACGATGACCCCGTAGTTAAGTCCCATAGACTATTTGAACATTTTTTTCCTGCTGTTTCTCCGTCTTGTTGGCTGGAGTTGGTTTCTTTATGACTTGTGTTTTTCGGCTGTCTACAGCACTTTTCGCCTGATTTTGTGACGTCTTTTTCGTTTCATCACAGCACATCACCCACTTCACTTATTTCGACTGCATCCAGATTGCATCTCACTCTGTTTTAAACGGAATGCCTTTCGATTTGTTTATACTTCACTAAGGTATGGTTATGTTGTTTTTGTCTGTTCATTTGTTTTCGTGTGGTCTGTGAGTGTTGCCAACATTATATATTTGTACTTATATACATAAACACAATTTAATTCCACGTGTATGTGAGTGTGTGTGTTGTAGATTGATGGTTTCCAAACTAGGGAGTTCCTTTGTATGTTTCTCCTAATTTGCAGTTAAATAAAAATAAAGAACTGTATGCATTTGCAAAACTACATTTATTTATAAATAACTTTGTACAAATACATAGGACGTTTGTTTGATAAATAGGTATACGCGTCGGTCGGTCAGCCTCGGAGAGTCAGCGGTCAGCCCAGGTGGTGTCCGGCCTTGAGCGCCAGGATGCTGGGGGCGGCGAGGCCGGGGGCGCCCGCGTAGCCCAGGCCGGCGGGCCCGTACGCTCCGGCTTCCGCATAGCCGGGGGCGGCGGCGGCGGCCCCGGCGTACGCACCGGCGCCAGCGTAGCCTCCGTAGGCGGCGCCGCTGGCGGCGTCGGCGGCGTTGACGGCGGCGTCACGAGCGCGCGTCTCGGCCACGTAGGTGAAGTGCGCCTTGCGCGCCGCCGCCACCTCGGGGGTGTCGAAGGGCACGCCGCCCGGCCCGATGACGATGTTGGCCGGCGCGAAGTGGTGGCCGCCCGCGTAGCCCGCGTAGGCGCCGGGGCCCGCGTAGCCGCCGCCCAGCAGGCCGGGAGCGGCGCCGCCCAGGAAGCCCGGCCTGGCCACGGCCGCGGCCAGCAGGCAGCTCAGCACCGTCTGTAGGCAACACGTGTCCAGCTGGCTGAATAGCGTCAAGAGGAGTTTGCGGGAGATGAAGGGGCACGGAACATTCCAAAAACCATTTTACTGGTAGGTTCACTATTTCCTATCGCAAAAGCAGCTATGATCTACTGTCATCTGAAAGAAGGAAGTCAGTACCACGTTTATTTTTCAACCAACTTTTTTGTATGGAAGTAATGTTGGATGGACACACGCTACCTGATTAATAACGTTGAAGTTAAAGATATGACAATAGCAACGGTTCTTGCCGGTAGTAATAGATGGGAACAATGGCAGGAGAGTGTTCATAATCATGAAATCCTCTGTGTCGTCTGCATCGATTGCAACACCTGTTAGCGTATCAAGATGCAGCGCCTTCTACGGGCGCCACTACGGGAGTCACACGTTTTCCTTTCCAGCCAACCAGAGTCGAGATGGCACGTGGGCGAGCTCTGGACATCAAGCGCCGGAGTCGGGACGACCCTTTTGTTTGTAACACCTACAGTTTAGGACTGTTCAGTTGGGGACAACTTCAGATGCAGACTAAATGTTTTATGACATTGCCGACCGCTGTGGCCGAGGGGACTGAGGCGCTCCAGTCACGGTCTGCACGGCCACTACGGTCGGGGGTTCGAATACCCCCTTGGGCATGGATATTTCTGCCGTCCTTAGTCTTAGTTCATAAGTAGTTTGTAAGTTTAGAGACTGATGACCCCGTAGTTAAGTCCCATAAGCTATAGAAACAATATTACGCCATTGTATTGCACAAATCTGTTAACGAGGTATTGTACCTTAGTACTGCGATGAGTAAAGTGCTGTTATTGTTTCTGAACTGTCTGTTACGTTCAGTAGGCAATTTATTATCGCTCCCACACCAACTCACTTTAAGAACCAGGGAACGATTAAGTAACACTGGTACAACAAAATCAAACTGGAAATGAACACCATAGATGAAGCATTTAGAGCAAACTGGTTCATATTGTGGTCATATTAAATGAATGGGAGAAGCAAAGTTACTTAAGGGACTCATAGGTCCGGCTGTTGAAGGTAGTAGGATTTGAGAGACTACTTGTTTTCAGTCAAGAATAATTTTGAAGCAACATCAGACAAGGCATCAATGTTAGTATTCAATTATATATTGTGCGAGTATTTTATCAGAATGTCTTAACGTTTACAACTATAATCCGTCTTGAATGATGACCAAGATCATGGCAATGGACTACATTTGTACTGAAAGAGCAGTATTTTCTGTCTTTCACTCACAGTGTTTGAATTATTGCTGATGTTAGTTCGCTGGAAATGTCCACAGGTTCATTCTGTGCCTATAGTGCTGACTGTAATTGCTAATCCTGTTCACACTGATAGTGACTTGAACATGAACCAGCCCTCTGTATTTTCGAAGTCTCTGAAGATGTAACATCAGGCAGAATATTATGCTTTATTCTCCGGAAAGTTATATCTGCCATATTTCGGAACAGGAAGTTTCCTACTCAAAATGTTCAAATGTTTGTAGAGCTTATGGGACTTAACTACGGGGTCATCAGTCCCTAAACTTACAAACTACTTATGAACTAGCTAACACTAAGGACGGCACAAATATCCGTGCCCGAGGGGGGATTCGAAACCCCGACGGGGAACGGCTTCGCGCATCGTAGCATATCGCCTGAATGCGCTCGGCCGCTCCACCGCGGCTTTAAACAGAACAACAGTTGACTAGGATAGATAATGCTATGGACTTATTTTGTGACTCTTAACTTTCATTGCCACTTACTAATGTTCTTTCATCAGCTCCTCATGAAGTAGGATGCAGTATGAAAATCTTCTTTTTATTCAGACTCCTTCTGATTTAATGTCACTTTTTTCATCTGTTGTTCAATACGTACATGAAAGATGCAATGACGGAAACAAAAGAAAGGTAAAGAGTTGAATAAAAATTAAAGGTAATGGACGCCATTATTTGGATTAGCTCACGACATTGGTATCGTAATTGAAAGAGAAGAAAAGTACAGATTTCTGTCTGAGAAAAAACTGGAAGAAGACAAATGTAATGAGAAGTAGCATTAATGAAAATACTGAACTACTTGATATGAAAGTTGTTGAAGTTTAACTATACTGCTTCCTTGTCTGAAAAATAATTAACAACAAATGAAATGAGAATGATATGAATTGTAGAACAGCACTGCAAAGAAAAGAGAAGTCTACTAGTTTCCAATATACGTTGTAATTTGAGGAAAAAATACAGCTAAATATGTATATGTAGACTGCAACATTCTATAGTGGTGAAACATGAACAAAGGAAAACAGCAAAATATCTGAAACGAAGTGTTTGTGATGTTGTCCTACATCAGAACGCAAGGAAAACACAAATACCAAAAAGAGACGGAATGACAGAACATGTGTTAACATATGAGAAAATAACCTCCATGATATTGGTGGAGTAAAAAATGTAGGAAAAAACGAAGGTCTGAATACATTCAACAAACAGCTGGAGAATGTTGGGTATAAGTGCTCGGGTCAAAAGAAGAGAATGTCACACAACTCATGACTCGGGAAAGAAAAGCCTAACCATAGTCTGATACTTTTATGGAGAAAGTTGGTCTGTGTATACAATTATACAAAAGGAGAGCCAAGTAGTTTTGGGCGAAGTGTAGTATACATTATAAGTTAAAGAATCATAGAAAAGATAAAAATGCCCACTGAAGTGAGTATTATCTTCTCAAATGTTTCACCTGAATTGCGTGTATGTACTTCGAGAGACAAAAATTAGAACTACGGAAGAAGGGAAGGTGTAGAGATACCCTCAAACTGTACACTTGTATGATAGCTCTAGGCGTCAGGAAATGCCTCAGGAGCAGTCCTGGCTATTCGAGGTACTCACCAGTACTTGCATCGTGGCTGGTGGACGTCCGGAGCACGCTGAGATCAGCGACCGAATGCGCCTCTCCGGCGCAGCGCTCCGTATTTATAGCGGGCGCAGCTTGGGGGATGCATCGCGAGAAAGTGGGAATGAGGAGTATGACGGCTTCATAGCGGCCGCAGGCCGTCACAGGTTGGGCAGGGCGGGAGGAAGCGGTGGGTGCCGCCCTCCAAGCCACTCCGAGCGCTGGCCTTGGCATTTGGAGCGCGAGAACGGCCCCTCTCGCTGGCCGGTCTAGGGAACATCGGGTCGAGCCATCCCGACGGTGGTCAGGTCTCCGCCCTGCAATATTTTGTTACTAGTAACGTGATGATCCACCACTGGCTTCGAGAACAGCTGAAACCCTTCGTGTAACAGATTCAAAAGTCTCTTTGTAGTGCGAAACCTTAATTTTTCCCGGCATAATTAATTTTCCAACAGCTTACGGGTATGCTTCTGGATGATGTCGTCGACCACCACCGATATTTCGATAATAGTATGCAGTTGTGGAATGTCATATGTTGGTCAGAGAATTAGGACTGTGACGGATCGGTGCGGTGAACACAAGCGTCACTCATGCTTTTAACAGCCGAGCAAAACCGCTGTTGCAGAACATTGTCTTGGCACTGGTCATACAAACAAACAGAGATGTTTGGAATGCACTTCCACCTATTGGGATAGCGTTATTAAGGAAGCAGTTGAAATTAAACTACCAAGCGACTTTATAAATAGAGATGGTGAGTTTTATTTAATTTCTGCATACAATCTAGCTGTCTCTCGTCAAAACACAGAGGGACAGAAATAATACTGCCTCACTTGTTAATTAATAGTCACTCTCTACATTTCTGATGTTGATCATGTTTGGTTGTGTTGACTCAGCGGTTACTTGTAATTGGTGTATTATCTTCTTTGTTTACACTTTGAAAATCGAGGTATTAAATTCCTTTTTTTCACATTGCTACTTGATTGCAGTTGTGCTTTGTGAATGGCAGGGTGTGCTCCTGACGAAATATCGGTGGTGATCGAGGACGTCACCTGGCAGCATACCTGTAAGTTTTTTGAAAATGCCTTTGTAGTATCCAACAAAATTATATCCATTATTGTAACAAATCATATACCAATTACATCAAAGACGTTGGAGCTATACAATTCCGACCTCATTTCCTGATCAGTTATGTGAGTTTTCTGACGATGTAAGAAGCACCTCTAAACACTTCTGGTCTACTGTATGGGGGAATTATGATTTTGGATTATGGTAATGTTATTTGCGGTTTGTTAGTCGTAATAGGCAGTGTACTATCGAACATGATGCGATGGTGCGATGTTAATTCACAGTTGAACAAAGAGTTACCGCAATTATGTAAATAATTGAATACCACGATATAGATGCCAAAATCATGACAGAACATCTGTTATGCTTGACTGTAAGAATGTTCAAATGTTTGTAAGGCTTATGGGACTTAAATACGGGGTCATCAGTCCCTAAACTTACAAACTACTTGTGAACTACTTAAGAACTAGGACGGCACAAATATCCATGCCCGAGGGGGGATTCGAACCCCCGACCGTAGTGGCCGTGCAGACCGTGACTGTAGCGCCTCAGTCTCCTCGGCCACCGCGGCCGGCTTGACTGTAAGAATCAGGTGTGCCGTAAAGTAAGTTTCGTTTGGGTTTTTCGATACTAAGACGCATTTGTTTGTAATAAGCAATGTAAACGATGACTCAAATGTTCAAATGTTTGTAAAGCTAGAGGACCAAACTGCAGTGGTCATCAATCCCTAGAATTACAAAACACTTTAACTTATGCTAAGGACAACACATAGCCCCAGCTCAAGGGAGAACTCGAAACTTCGGTGGGGAGAAGCAGCGCGCTCCGTGGCAAGACGCCTCACAGCACACGGCCACTCCCGCGTGGTTACACGATGATTCATTGGCTCTTATCACAAACTTCCAGTTATCAAGTGCCCATTGTGGCACCACTTCCTGCTGAGTTTTGCGTTGTTATAAGTAACTTTGTTTCATAATCCTGTCATTAGTTTTGCCATACTTACCTTCTTTGTGGAAGGACGTCTAATTGAATATTTTATAATTTTAATCTGGTGAATCATTATTATTAAAATTTCATTTAAAATGAAATGTAAACATATGAATGTTTCAAAATTAAGGAATATTCTAGATATGCAAAACCAACTACAAGGAAGTCTTCAATACCTTCTGTATGAACCTCAACTTCGAAGCTGTATCCAACAATTTTTCAGAAAACAATACAATCTGAAATTGATCTGAAATGGAAGCAGACTACTCAAAGAAATAAAATACGTCACTGTGCACGAATTCCTAAATACAAAAATGAAAAATAAGGTGCCATTCTCGTCCTTCAGGAAGGACGTCAGCGTTATCTTGGAAATTTCAGTGATCACGCATATTTCACCTATTATCGTTGTTGACCTCACAGAACAATTAAGGTATATTACACTGCACGGCAGTGCCAAGACTTCGTACGTCGACTGAATGCTGGTTTCACTATTTACGATTACACTGTTTACAATTCCACTTCTTTTAAAAAGTTCACGAATACTCTCCATTTCTGAAGCCTGGTGGCCAGCGTTTGTCAAACCTGACCACCGAAGGTGCTTTAAAATAAAGCGAAACGCGAATGGTCTCAAGTAGACTAATTTACAGTTGAAAAAGTAAGTAAACTAACCTGTTGTTGTTGTGGTCTTCAGTCCTGAGACTGGTTTGATGCATCTCTCCACCCTACTCTATCCTGAGCAAGCCTCTTCATCTCCTCAAAAGAATGGTAACATACATCCGTTTGAATCTGCTTACTGTATTGAGCTCTTGGTCTCCCTCTGCGGTTTTTACCCAACACACTTACCTCCAATGCTAACTTCGCTATGTCTTATGTCTATGAATGTGTCCTACCAATCAATCCCTTCCTTTAATCGAGGTATGGCAGAAATTTCTATTTTCTCCAATTCTGTTCAGTACCTCCTCATTAATTACACGATCAACCAACCTCATCTTCATCGAATGCTGGCACTGATCCTCTCTTCACTGCAGATGTACACCATGCCAATCTTGCGACATGCCGAGAGGAAGGAGTCAAAATGGACAGGGGCACAGTGAGCGTGATAATGGTCAGCGCGGTCATGGTGATCACTGTGTCCTCAGAGCGCAGTGGTCTCCGCGACTGCCTAGTCACGAGGTCCCGTGTTCGAATCTCGGCTGGGTATACATTTTCAACATTCCCATTGATTTATTTCAGTGCTCACTGCTGGCTAATGTCGTAATTTCCTTTAGGTGTTCATATGTGGTATGTTACTGGTTGTAAGAGTGGTCCGTGGAACATTTACTCACCTAAATACAAAATTTTTGACATCTGGGTACTAAATTTGCGTGTCAAAATCGGTCCACTGTGCGAACTGCGGCGACCGATCAGACATCATGCAGAGACGAAAAAAGGGCACATATACCACGCTCTGTGTCATCAGAGACCACTGGAAACATTCCTTGGAGCAGGTATCTCCAATCATTACTACTCTGGTGTCATGAATGAGTTAACTGGGTTGCCGCTCTCATTTCTTCTTCAGACCGAAATATTCTAGTGATCGACCTACACGGTCGTAGACTACATGAACTGCACACAGGGTATGACCCAAACTTATTATAGTGGGAAGGCCATCAGACAATTGCACTATTAGTGCAGTTGTCTCTAACCAGTATCTGAGAGATTGACCATCCCCATGATAGTGGCATATGGTCGACAGGATGGTATTGTGCCTTTCTATCAGGACAATGTACTTCCAAATAAGGCTGTTGCGCTGCAATGTGCTTTTCGTGGTGTACTGATCTGCAGATTCGCCATATCTCTCGCCGACATGTGTGGGCTATGATGAAGGGAGAACTTACAGAGCCTGCATGAACGACAGCCAAATTGCAGCAAAATTCTCAAGCTTCATTGGGGAATTTAATGCAGGGTGAAACTTGGAAAGAATACATTCCTGCTTTTCCATCCGAGTTGGGTATATGGCGTATCATAGGGTTATTTGGGTACAATTTACTGTGAGACGTGGCCCTCATTTCGCTTGAATAACTTATCATACACCGTGATCGTAAACTCCCCTTGGAAACTTCGAGGTCTTGCAAAATTTTGGCCTACTTTAGGTTACGGTAGTAACACTAAAAGAGGGTCATAGCGATCGTCTTTTGACAGCTCAAAATTTACATGAAAATAACGACTTAACCATTTTTGTTTCTATTTTCATAACGCGTGTCGTTTCAAAGATATTAGCAAAAATAACGGCGATTTTGGTATGTCTGTCTGTCCGTAACGTGTTCCCACTTTGTATGTCGAACCGTTCAACCGATCGGCACAAAATTTTACAGACATAATTGTTGGCCACCAGAGACCAGAACCTCACTTTTCAAACATTTCGAACAAAAAATATGTTAGTAACACAAAAAAAAGCCGTTTATAATGTAATTTTAATTACAGATCAACTGTTAATCTGTCACGAAAATTGAATAACCGAATTTATTGAGGAGAAAATTCTCTGCAAATTTGCTCTCTTATGTTTTTTCCATATATTGTATCGTTTGAGAGATATTTGCAAAAATAACAAAGATTTGACACCCTCCATTTACGAAAATCAGCCGTTCCGAGATGTCACGTGACGTTTCTCGCCCACAACTATATCTGGCTTACGCTATCTTGCGTTACATAGTTGAGGATTTTCTTATTATAACTTACACGTTGTCATTTCAAAGCAATGGTACACTGAAAAATTAACAAAAACGCGTCGTTCATCGTACGATAAATGATAATCTAGTGTCTAAAAATGCCATATTAGCATCAGTTAACAACTGCCATCAGCAGTACGAGATTAAAGGTAGCATGTTCTCGTTGTTAGCCGTAGAGCAGTGAGCACCGCGTTGGACTGTAATGCTTCTGGTCAGTGATTCGGAATCCGCCACTACCCAAACATTCTTTTTTCCTCTTTTCCTAAAGGGTTTCGGGCACCCTTATTAATTAAATAGAGATAAGTTGTGCATATGTATGTAAGTAATAATGCTCCCTCTAAAATGCGTATTTGTTCTATTTAGTGAACATGCCGTGAAATACGTAACAACGAATTGAACAATGGTCTTCTGAAGCATATGCTTTCTTTGCCAAGTTTAGTTCCTTAATGAAACGGAAGGGGAGTGTATACATTGCAACAAATTATCTTGTTTATTTTTTAAGCGTTTATTCAGTATTTATGGATTATATTGAAAGTTATTAATTATAATCAATGCATCTACTAAAATATTTGTCTTTGACATGATTGCTTTTAACGTAGATGGTATTACCTTTCCTGTAGTTCAGATATGACTTCGTTCATTTTACTCCTGCGCTAAAATAAAGAGCAAAAATTTATTTCAAACCGTGATTACGTTTTCTTTTACAGCTAAAATCACAAACGGAATAAGTGTGGTAATACTGAATTCCACATAACTCTAGTACTTAACACACACACACACACAAACACACACACACACACACAACGTTAGTACTATCAATACGTCATTTACAGCAGTCATTGTAACAGTATGTTCCCAATTTATGTACATGTGGTAAAGGAGTCTATGTTTACAATTCGTTGCTATATATTTCATGGCATGTTCTCGAAACAGAACATATGCACTTTTAAGAGAAAGCGTTGTTACCTTTGAACAACTCGGAATCTTGCAGAGTATAGTTGTGTTCAGTTAACAAGGGTATGCGAAAACCTTTTGGGAAGCAAGAGGAAAACTAAAGTGGGCCAAATAAATTTACAGTGAGATCGATGCTTTGCGGTCGTTTGTTCATATTAGATCTGGGTTGTTCGTTGAGAATTTTACTCAGTATTTTATTATAAATGGCGTTGAACCAACACCATCATAAGAGAAAGCCTGTGCACTGCCGTGCCACGTCACGTCACACAGAGTAGGTCGCGATCTCGTAGCTCACTGAGTGGTTGATGGGGCACAGCCCACCACCGCGTATCAGCGGCCTCCTCTTCAGTAGGTGTTAGTTGAACCGACTTTTGTTTTCTACCTTTTCAGTGGTTCTTTGGTTTGAACTGGTACTTTGTGGACGTTGGTTTGTTTTGTTCTATTTTAATCGTTTCGGGTAACTCAGTTTTCTCGTTACAGAGGGCGTAGAGCTACCATGCCCACACCCTCTGACCTAGCGCGCTGAGCCACCGCGCCCTAGCAAGTTTCTAACCACCGTCTAACATGTTCGTACATCACAATCTAATTCCTCGCCTATTACGCTATGGAGAACAGCTGCGAGAGTAATCCGTGATTCTCGTACCATCGACGGCTGATGTTAACTAACTAACAAACATTAGATTTTAATTTATTGTCCTAAGAACGATGTGTTTTTGATCATTTTCAGTGCGCCATTGCTTTGAAATGACAACGCTCGACTTATAATAAGAAAATCATCAAGTAGATGAAGCAAGACGGCGTACGCAAAACAGATTTTGGGGCAAGGGATGTCACGTGACTGATTTACGAACGCTGTACACTGCGTTCCATCCAGTCTATAGTTACTCGTCCGAACGCCAAATATACGCTACGTTCGTTCTAGGCTATAGTCATTCGTAACCAGTACAGGCAACTAAAATAAACTTTGAACTACCAAGGCAAGACAGGTGATAAAATTTTACCGGAAAAATATAATGAAAATGTGGGAGAGATATTAAAATAGTAGTTCAAAGAGGTAAAAGTTCAAAAAAGGGTATGTTTGTCAAAGGTAAACGCAAATATCATATAATTTTGGCTGTTTGTTAAAATACGGTCAGAAAGAATATTACGTGTTGGGTGCATAGTTATTACCACAATAGTAGCGTCGTAATCATATCACAGTATTTTTTTATCATATAGATTATCATTTTGGCCCGAAATGTTTGCAAAAACTTATAAAACTATAAATCTTTAGTGGACCGTAAAACACGTCAGTGCGATTATTTTATAAGGAACCCGTGTCCGGAAGTGTCATCTATTGACGCTATGACCCCTTCTTTGACAGTCTGAAGCAAATCTACTGCTTTCCAAAATCCTAATAAATATTACTGCGGTTTCATCTGCAATACTGTGAATACGCCTCTTTTAATCGTCAAGTATTCATAGTTCTTATGGATTGTAATTTTGATACCACGTTTACATAGCAGTTTTTCTCGTGTTGGACCATACTACCTCCTTCCAAAACATGGAATCAACTATTAGTAGCTTCATATTGTCATAGATAATAAATAATTTATAACGTCACTTGATGACATTTCCAGACATAAGTTCCATATCGAAATATTATGTACTTAGACAACTAGTAGTTCTGAAAATGTTGTGCTGCTTATCAATAAAATCTTTTTGACCTTCACGATGTTCCTTTTTCTACGGAAGCGTATGTTTTACTACGTTAATTTCGATAATTGTGAGCTACATCTAACATACAGTATTATTAAACATTTAGTATTTACTATAGCGCAGATAAAAACCTACGTTTTTACCGTGTGTTTCGATTATAATGAGATAAATGTACTGCGGAATATAAGCCCTGATGCACAATGAAGTATTCATAGCATATGACAGTCGCGCAACTTGTCTGATGGTAAAAGGGTGTTGGTGCCGGAACTATGGACAAATAGACGGATATTGCACATTTAACGCACACAAGCTTTCAAGATTAATCGAAGTGATGGTGTCTAATCCTTAATTTTGTAAAGATTGGATTGTTCACGCAGTTATATTTCCGTAAAATATGCAACCCCATAAAATACCACGTCATTTTATTGTCAATTGGCATGACAGGCAATTCACCATTGTAGAAGAACGTGACACCAAAAACATAATGTAGAAAATGTTACTGTGAATTACACGTTCATCGTTTATATCAGAAGGAGGAGCAGGACTGAAACTGGACGGAAGATTATAGGGACGAGGAGGAGGCCTAGGTGATAATGAGTGGAGATGGACTGATAACCGATAAATTTTTTGTTCAATTTTTTATTCATTTTGTAATTCGCTACACAATCGCATAAAGAATGATTTTCGAACAGATAGAAATACAACACATTTCTTATTGAAAGACAGTTTCCACTCGTTCCTAACACTAAACATATGTGTAGACCAGATGTGGCTCCAATTGAAAGAAGTGGTATCGACAGCAATTGACCGTTTTATACCAAATAAATTAATAAAAGAAGGAGGTGATCACAATTGGTACAGAAAACCTTTTGCAAAAACAACGGAAAAGGCATGCTAAATTTAAACGAACACAAAATTCCCAGGATTGGCTCAAAATTTAGCTAGGACTTCAATGCGAGATGCCTACAGTGCTTTTCACAACGAAATACTTTCTCGGAATTTGACTGAAAACTATAAGAGATTTAAGTCATATGTTAAATATACTACGGGCAAAACACTAACAATACCCTCAGTACGTGATAGTAATGGCGATCCTGCCGATGATAGCGCTACTAAAGCATAGTTACCCATTCACACGAGACGAAACGAATATTCCAGCTTTAGAATTACAAACAGAGTCCAGAATGAGTAACGTTGAAGTATACATCGTTGGAGTAGTAAAGCAAGTCTTCGATCCGGACTGTACAGACATTAGACTTCTATGTGATTAAGCTGATGTGATAGCTACTTACTTAACAGCCATATACAGCCGTTTGCTCAAAGAAGCTTCTGTACTAAACTACTGGAAAATTGCACAGGGTATACCTATATTAAAAGAAAGACAGTCGGAGTAACCCACTAAACTACAGGCATATTTCATTCACGTCAATTTCCAGCGAGGTCTTGGAACATATCCCGGAGTCAAATATTATAAATTATCTCGAACAGTATGATCTATTGACCCAAGGTCAACACGGATTTAGAAAATATCGTTCATGTAAAACACAACTAGCTCTTTACTCACACGAAGTGATGAATGCTATCGACAAGTTCCACAGGGTAGTGTTATTGGTTCTCTGCTGTTCCTTATTTATATAAACGATTTGGGAGAAAATCTAAGCAGTTCTCTCGGTTGATGTTTGTAGATGACGCCGTTATTTACCGTATAGTAAAATCATCTGAAGACCGAAACCAACTGCAGAATGATCTAAATAAGATATGACTATGGTGTAATAATTTACAATTGTCTCTCAATCAAAAGTGATGGCCGTAAACACAAAATACCTAGACATTACTATTACTTCAGACTTATACTGGAAAGAACACGTAGATAATATTGTGGGATAGGCTAACCAAGGAACTGCTTTTTATCAGCAGAACCCTTAAAAATGCAACAGAACTACCAGAGAAACTGGATACACTATGCTTGTCCGTCCTTGTTTGGAGTTCTGCTGCCCATTGTGAGGTCTTTATCATGTGGTGGGTTTGACGGAGGACATCGAAAGAGTCCGAAGAAGGGCAACTCGTTTTGTGTTGTCGCGATAAAGGAACGGATACAGGAAATGATACAGGATCTGGGATGGGAATCATTACAACAACGGCGCTTATCGATGCGGCGTGGGCTACTTACGAAACTCCAATCGACAACATTTTCCTCCGAATGAGAAAATATATTTTTGACTCCAACTTACATAGTTACAACAGATCATCAGAATAAAATACGAGAAATCACAGCTCGAACGGACAGATTCCGGAATTTTTTTCCGCGTGCTATTCGAGAATGGAATGGGAGGTAAATTGTATATAGTTAGTTCGTTTAACCCTCTGCCAGTTATTTAAGTGTGATTTTCCGAGTATCCCATGTAGATGTCGATAAAGATGTATATAAATATCGAGATATATTTAGTGCCAAATACATTACTAGCTCTTCACACATTTATCTGTAAAAGTTGTACTGTGTGTCTGTTCTATAATGAACGAAGATCCTTTGGTTCGCAGACAAATGTATTGAAGCTAATTTAAGATTACAAACAATGACATTTAATAACAAAAATATTATTAATTTTGTGGTCTACGTCATTTTATGGAGTGGTCCACTTGAAATATTGTTTGTGAGACCTTTTTGCGAGACGCTAGAGAAAAACACTTAAAGGCAACAGATAATTACGCCGGTGTTCAAAGTGCTTTAAGTGTCAGAATATACTGCGCTTTCGACAGTTTCGCTGCTAATAGAAATTTAGCAATTTGCTGCTAGATCCGGGTTTGTCAGCTCGTGCAGTTATGACTTCATGAGGCACTTCTATTTTGATACCATTGTCATTTCGTTTTGTTACAGCCAAACGTTCACAGGCGCATGCCACAGTTGCCCCGTCATACAGGGATAGTTACTTTAATTAACACTGAGGTAGGTGAATCGTAATAACTCACTTTGCTTCGAAACACACAACATTGTAAAGTTTAATGACACATTCATTGATCTTTATGAGTTCACTCTAGGTATAATATGTAACTCTTTCCGTTACCATATTTCTCTCCCTCTCTCTTTTTTATAATTTACCAATAACCTGTTCATCCCATCCCTCGCCAAAAACTCCTCGCATTACCTGCTCGAAAAACACACACACTTATTCATTTGGTACCGTAGATTTAAACTCCTCAAATGTCAAACTTCAGTATATGAAACAGTACTTTTTACTAGCTGCATTTTCGCACTCAACATGCCTTTCTAAGATGAACTGATATGCTCTACTTTTTCTTCCTAAAAGTTAAGAAGTGTGTACAAACATTATTTATTTAATATTTGTAGGCGGCCTCTGTGATACAACAAGAATCTCGTATTAAAATAAATCTTACGTACAATTATCACCCTCGTGTCTGAGATTTAGTATACGTGTTTTACAAAACGATTCGTGAAAGTACTGTATCAGCTGAATTAATGACGTTTTAGAAAAATTTACGTGCAGGGTTTGCAGATTAAGTGATTCACTTCGTTGTTCTAATTTTTTAATCATAATGGAAAAATCGCAACAAAATGTCGCAAAAGGATATTTTTTTCTACCTGTCAGTGGTAATTTTCAGACTGTCAGTTAATAAAGACAGGGAAGAAAGTCCCAATACAGAATGTGTAACATCTGCCAAATAACTGTGTAAAGATAAGAAATAATGAAAGGACATTTGAAAGTGGATAATAGCCTTTAATCGATGTTATTTAATAATGTATGGAAAATGATCGAAATACAACTACGAAAAAAATTAAATAACTGACTTGAAGTTCAAATAATATCATTTAAATTTACATACAGGTAGCATTTTACTATCGTTACTTTGTTAGGTGGCAGATTTTGTAGCTACACAAGCGATATGTTATTCCGTTTATTTATCAACTGACACAAACTAACGAATGACTTGTCAAAACTTATTAAGACAATCGCAGAGGAAGAATCAGCTTCAGTTCAACTCTTGTTTGTTAGGTTTCGGACATGTGAAATCCCATTATTAAGTGTATAACCAAATCAGCAGCAGCGAGGTCACTGCACACTTCTAGCGAGAGGCGTTGGACTCTACATGTGGAGCATGGTGCGATATTAAGTCACAGTTCTATTAACGTAGTTAACAAATGAGTCAATATTTCTCAATGTCAAACTAGAATAGGCCATAGTAATCACAATGAAACATGCATCTGTACATTTCTTCCTCTTTATATACAACATAATTTATCCATTTATATTATTTTTTTTATTAAATATTGTCTACATTTTAATGACTCTCTTTTTTCAGTTCGGCCCATAGTGTGTGATACGTTGAAATAGTCAATTTGTAAGAAGTCAGTTTCTGTAGCTGCAATGTATGACTTACTTGATTATATTTTCAAATTTCCGTACAAGTACTTATCTCTTTCGGCTTACAGTGTCATTTCGGAGCGCACATGCAGCTTGTGTCAGTAATTATTTATTTGACATGCCCCATTACACAGAAATGTTATATGTTTGACAGTGAAATTCTGGTGGTTACATCACGTACTTTAGCAAACACAAATACAGTAATAAAATAAAAGGAATTACAAAAGAAAGCATTTTGTCTGTACATTATTTACCATTTTATATAAAGAAACCAAATTATTTTACACAACAGGGTATGTTATTGAAATACAGAAGTTGTAAAAGTCTGTAGTAAATGTATCTACGAAATCAAATTTACTGAGGGCCCATCCTCCTCCTTAGTCAGCTTTTTTTTTTTTTTTTTTTTTTTTTTTTTTTTTTTTTTTTTTTTTTTTTTTCCTGAGATCGTCCCTCTCTTTCAGTAAGTTACAGCAGTCGAAAAGCAGGTGGTCAACAGTTTGGAGATCTCTGTTACATGTGTACGTTCCATCTTCAATTATTCTGAACCATTGATAATGGGCTTTCAGTTTCCCATGAGCAGTTAACACTGCTGTAAAATCTGGAGATATTGGGTGTTTAATCATTAAACGTTGTCGGATTGTAGGAAAATACGGTTTACAGTTTTCCGCGTTTTTTTGTTCTTTGCCACTCAATGTTCCATTTCTTCCCAAACTCCTCTCGAAGTTTCTTCTTCACCGAACTCGCAAATATTTTGCTGCAGTGTATTAACTAGTTCATTTCCCCATACCCCTGGCTCTGTTTTAAACCATTCGAATTGCACCAGCCAAATGTGTGTCTGTAATCTTTTGATTTTATATCGTATTTCTTAAATCAAGAAGTTGTGATTCTTCGGATTTCGTAACGAGTAATCCTACTGTCGGTGTGAATTACTGCAGTTCTATCAATATTCGAGAGATTGGTTATTAAACCAAGGCCACTGAGAATGGCAAATTGTTTCGCTTTATTGTTTGAGCGTTCATTAGACAGTGTACGTTGTATCTGGTAAATAAGATTCTTATTAACAAATACTGCTCTTCTCGAACACCCTCCGTTGTCTGACTTGCTTCCATCTGTGTACATTTCAACAGGGTCTCTATTAATTTTTGTATGGTTGTATTGTCCCTCCAGTGCGTCTATGTGTCTGGAATGAAACTTATTTACGTCTTGATACTGTAATTTAGTTTTTATAATATCAATCTAGCGTGACAACTGACAGATAGTTTGCAGTGGGGATCCTTAGATACTTTAGGTTTTCAGATTATTCATGTCGGGCTGGTGTTTTAGTGCAGATATTAATTAGTTGTTTGGTACATCTATATAAGTATTCTGCAAGGTACTTCTCGGTGTGTGATGCATGGTACCTTGTATACCACTGTGATTTTTCTCCTTCTGTTCCAATCACGCGTGGTTTGCTGGAAAAAGTATAGCCAGAATGCCTCTGTGTGGGCTCTAATCTTCCTAATTTTATCTTTGTGTTCGTTTCGTGAGACGTACATAGGAGGAAGCAATATATGATTCATTCTTCGATAAATCTATGCTATTGGAACTTTGATAGCAATAAAGGAGTCCCGCTGGGATGAACGAGCGGTCTGGAGTGACACGTTATGGATCACGCGGCCTCGTTTCAGTAGTTTGTAAGTCTACGGACTGGTGACCACCGATGTTTGGTCTCACAGAATGACATACTTTTGAACATTTTATTTGCAATTAAGGACTTCTCCCTTGCAGTGTGTGCCACTGGTATTTCCTGACCATCTCTCTTTCTGTTTCTCTTTTGAAGCGACCAAAATACAAAGGTTGTTGGTCTATTATTATTTATTGAAAAATACTTTTGTGTCTGGGTCATCAGTGATTTCATATGTTTTACTTTCTCGTCATTGCGAATGCCAGTGAAATGTCAATTTAAGGAATTATTTTTGGAGCGCTTGGAAAAAAGTTCCGTATGTTTGTAGATATCTGGTTCTTCTGTAATATTTTTGCTATGGGTAATGGGCAAACATTGTACATTGTTTCGACGTGTATTGTTTTGCACATTTACTTTAAATGGATATAAACAGAAAGTTGTATGATGACTTTCAAATGCTCTGCTCTGTTCTTACAATTAAGGGACCCGTTCGGTTAGCAGTGTGGTCTAAAGCACCGCTTTGTGAGTCAGGGAGGCGTACCCGCCAAGGTTTGAATCTGCTCAGCAGATTAATGAAGGGGTTCGGAGTGCCAACCAAAATGGATGTTTAACATTACAAAAAACAATCTTGATGGCAAGAATTAACAGTTTCTATTTACCGGTTTCGACCTGATGTAGGTCATCTTCGGAATAACACGTAGCCCATGTGGGCAGTGCTGGACTCGGCTGGGCTGCGCTGTCCTGGACTGTTCTACTGCCAGCAGGTAACTGTTACCTGCTGGCAATAGAACAGCCCAGGACAGCCCAGCCAAGCCGAGTCCAGCACTACCCACATGGGCTTCTTGTTATTCCGAAGATGTCCTACATTAGGTCGAAACCAGTAAATAGAAACTGTTAATTTTTGGCATCAAGACTGTTGTTTGTAATATTAATCATACCAAATAGATCGCTGTTTTTCTCCTCTGACAATGTTTTCAAAATTAACAAACTGGATGTTTATTAGGCGGTTTTCCACATCCCCCTAGATGAATATCGGGCTGGTACCCAAGACCCGCCTAAGTAACACGACAGGGAAACACTTCGTAACTCTTTACACTTTCCTACATGCAGATATTGGGGACAGATATTTCCTCCGGGGGGCATGCGGCGACGACAGGAAGGGCATCCAGCCATCCCGTGAATATTAACACACGAAATCAGATTTACTAAAGCAGATACTGCGTTTCCTGGAATATTGGCCAAATAGAAGAAGAATTATCACAATAAGTGTTGTAGACTCATTGTTTCCAAATTTGGCAGTTTCTTTCCTTTCTTCTACTAATTTTCAGTTAAATAAGAAGGAAGGGAGCAAGCTTACGGTTTAACGTCCCGTCGACAGCGTGATCATTAGAGACGGATCTCACGCTCGGATGTTTGGGGAAGGATGTGGGAGAAAATCGGCCCTGTGCCTTTGAAAGGAACCATCCCGGCATTCGCCTGGAGTGATTTAGGGAAATCACGCAAAACCTAAATCTGGAAGGCCGGAGGTGGATTTGAACCACCAATTGCTGCCCAATGCATAGGCGGAGTAAGGGGAGGGGGGAACCGCCCTGGGTCTCTGATGTTGGGGGCCTCCAAATACATGTTTTATTTTTAATTTTTAATTAATTAATTATTTTTGAGCACCCTTGACATCTTGTTCTGGGGCTGGGGCCTACAAATATCGAAAGCTATATATAGACTGTCCTGTCAGTCTCGTCCTGAGGGGCCTCCATATTTGAAAAGTTACTATTTTTATAGTAATACTTGTATTTCCAAGTGGACGGGTGGGCCTCATTTTGTTTTGTCGCCGGCCCGGACCTCCAACAGCTTCAGTTCGCCACAGGCCAAATGGACAAATTAATTGAAATTTGGTCGGGAGAGCTTAAATGATGAACTGTGCAGTGCTCGGTTAAGATGTGAAATCATTGAAAAAGTTCACAGAATGGTCAGGAAGGATCGCCGATTGAAAGAGCGTAAAATTTCTGCAAGATGGGTACCGCGACTCTTGGCGCTGGATGAAAAACACATGATTATGGTCATATCAGATAGAAAAAATGAGCACTGATTAAGTATTTCGTAAAGAAAGGGATGAAAGCAAAGGAGATTCATGCCCATTTTAGGAGAAACTATCACAATTTTTAACGCCGGTTTGTGTCCACAGATGAAGCTTGGAAGGAAGGAAGGAAGCTTGGAGTTTAACATCCCGTCGACAGCGTGGTCATTAGAGACGGAGCTTACGCTCGGAGTATTTGGGTAAGGATGTGGAAGGAAATCGGCCGTGCCCTTACAAAGGATACATCCCGGCATTTACCTGGAGTGATTTAGGGAAATCACGGAAAACCTAAATCTGGAAGGCCGGAGGTGGATTTGAACCACCATTCTTCCGAATGCGAGTTAAATAAGAACAAACAACTGTATGCACTTGCAAAACTACATTTATTTATAAATAACTTTGTACAAATACATAGGGCGTGTGTTTGATAAATGGATATACGTGTCGGTCGGTCAGTCTCGGAGGTCAGCGGTCAGCCCAGGTGGTGTCCGGCCTTGAGCGCCAGGATGCTGGGGGCGGCGAGGCCGGGGGCGCCCGCGTAGCCCAGGCCGGCGGGCCCGTACGCTCCGGCTCCCGCGTAGCCGGCGGCGGCGGCGGCTGCAGCTGCGGCGGCGGCGGCACCGGCGCCCGCGTAGCCCGCGTAGGCGGGGGCGGCGCCAGCGTAGCCCGCGTAGGCGGGGGCGGCGCCATTGATGGCGGCGTCGCGCGCGCGCGTCGCGGCCACGGTGGCCAGGTGCGCCTTGCGGGCGGCTGCCACCTCTGGCGTGTCGAGGGGCACTCCGCCCGGTCCGATGACGATGTTGGCGGGCGCGAAGTGTCCGTGGCCAGCGTAGCCCGCGTAGGCACCGGCGCCCGCGTAGGCGGCGGGACCCGCGTATCCGGCGCCTAGCAGGCCGGGGGCGGCGCCGCCCAGGAAGCCCGGCTTAGCCATGGCGGCGGCCAGCAGGCAGCTCAGCACCGTCTGCGGGCAACACGTGTCCAGCTGGCTGAGTAGTGTCAAGAGGAGTTTGTGGGAGAAGAAGGGGCACGGAACATTCCAAATACCATTTTACTTGTAGGTTCACAGTTTCCTACCGCAACAACCGCTGTGATCTACTTTCTTCTGAAGATGGAAGTCAGTACCGTACTAGCATTCTAGCATTCTACTAACTTTTTTGTGTGGAAGTAAAGCTGGATAGACCTAAGCGAACTGATTCATAAGGTTGAGGTTACAGATATGACAGCCGCGGGGACTGAGGCGCTTCAGTCACGGTCTGCACGGCCCCTACGGTCGGGGGTTCGAATCCCCCCTTCGTCATGGATATTTGTGCCGTCCTTAGTCTTAGTTAGTTTATAAGTAGTTTGTAAGTTTAGGGACTGATGACCCCGTAGTTAAGTCCCATAGACTATACAAACAGATATGACAGTAGCAACGGTTTTCTCCGGTGGTAATAGATGAGAACAATGTCAGGAGTGTGTTCATAATTATGAAATCAAACTGGGAATGAACACAATAGATGAATCATGTAGAGCGAACTGGTTTATATCGTGGGGTCATATTAAATGCGTCGAAGAAGCAAGGTTATTTAAGAGACTCACAGGGAATAAAGCATAATATTATGCCTGACGTTACGTCTTCCACTGCTGAAAACAATCTCCAGAGACTTTGAAGATACAGAAGGTTGGGTCACATTCAAGTCATTTTCAGTTTGAACAGGATTAGCAACGAAAGTCATAACTATGGACACAGAATATACGTATGGAGAGTACAGGGATATTTCCAACTAATTAACATCAGCAATAATTCAAACACGTGTGTGAAAGTCAGACGTGCTGTTAAATAGGCGACCCATATTGCCTGCAAGTCACTGTGCTTTTCAGGGTACGGTCGGCGCATGAGACGTGATGATGATAAGTTCCTCAAGATTTATTCACGGAGTGAGACTTAGAAATTCTTTCGGACACTAAATGGAACTTAGAATATGCTCCAAAATTCTACAGGAACAGATGTCAACGATATTGGCCTGTAATTGTGTGGGTCAGTTCTCTTTCATTTCTTATAAACGGGAGTCACCTGCGGTTTTTTCCAATCACTAGGAAATTAGCGCTGAATTGCTGTCCAGGAGAGTTGTTTGATAATTTTCTGACGATGTAAGAAGCACGTCTAAATACTTTTGGTCTACTGTGTGCAGCTGTTTGGGTACAATTTACTATGAGATGCAGCCCTCATTTCGCTAGAATATCTTATCAAAAAACCGTGTTCGTAAACTCCCCTTAGAAACATCGAGAACTTATAAGTGCGCAAAATTTTGGCCCAGTTTAGGTTACGGTACTAACACTAAAAGTGGGCCTTTGCGAATCGTCTTTTGACAACTCGAAATTTAAATGAAAATAACGGCTTGACCATTCATCTGACACGAAAACTGAATAACCGAATTTGTAGAGGAGAAAATTGTGGACAACCTTGCTCTCTTGTTTTTCTTTTTTTTCATATATCGTATCGGTCAGAGACATTAGCAAAAATAACGGCTATTTTGGGATGTCCCTAGTACGAGGTTAAAGGTAGCATGTTGTAGTTGTTAGCCGGAGTGTAGTGGGCAACGAGTTGGACTGTAACGCTCCTGCTCATTCGTTCGGAACCCGCCAGTGCCTAATTTTTTCCTAAAAGCGTTTCGGGCACTCTTAATTATTAAATAGAGCTAAGTTCTTCATTGTTTAAAGATTCGCGATAAATGCAAGCTACGTAGGGGGTCAACGCCGCAGAATACTCTTTGTAAAACCGAACTGATGTTCCATCCGGACCAGCAGACTTTTTCGTATTTAGCTCTCTCAGGTGCTTCTCTACACGTAGACATTTTTATTCATAAGTCTACACTTTATCACTCTGATCGTACTTTTACATCGCCTAAAGTCAAGTAGTCACTTATTCTCATTCGCGATAAATGCAAGCTAAGTAGGGGGTCAACGCCGCAGAATACTCTTTATAAAACCGAACTGATGTTCCATCCGGACCAGCAGACTTTTTCGTATTTAGCTCTCTCAGGTGCTTCTCTACACGTTGACATTTTTATTCATAAGTCTACACTTTATCACTCTGATCGTACTTTTACATCGCCTAAGGTCAAGTAGTCACTTATTCTCATAAAAATTCTTATAATAGGTAAGTTCTGGGATTTTTCTGATACAGTGTACCTACGTCACCTTACCAATAGCTCCCCTACAAGAGTTACTGGCAATTGCAGGGAATTGAAGAGCGGAAATTTGGAGAAGTACCAGCCAAATAAAATAGATAATGGTACAACTAAATGAATCCGCTTGTCCGCATACTCTAATAGTGAAGGGTGCAACGTCCACATGCACCGATCATCCAGACGACGGCAACATGCCTCAATTTCATTTGGATTAATCTCTGACACTCCAGTGAATGTTTCCTTTCCACACTCACACTTATCCACGACGTCCTAGCGATCTACGCGGACATACGATAAAAGTGGACTGAAAAATTGTGCTTACTGAGGCTCTCTTGATAAGGAATTTATTTTCCCAAACATTCTTTTTAAACAGAACAATAGTTGACTACGATAGATAATGCTATGGACCTATTTTGTGACGATGAACTAGCTTTCAGTGCCACTTACTATTGTTCTTTCATCGGCTCCTCGCAAAGTAAGATGAAGTATGAAAACCTTTTTATTGAGACACCTTCTGGTTTAATGTGACTTTGTTCATCTGCTGTTCAATATAAACAAGAAAGTTGCAATGACGGAAACAAAAGAAAGGTAAAGAGTGCGAAAAATATCAGGGTTTTGATTAGCTGATAACATTGGTATTATCACTGAGAATAAACTAGAAGAAGACAAATGTAATGAGAAGTAGCATTAATGAAAAGTGTTGAACTCGATATCAAAATTGTTGTTTAGCTATACTACTTACTTGACTGCAAAATAATTAATAATAAGAAAAATATGAATTGTAGAGCAGCACTGGCAAAGAGAATCTACTAGTTTCCAATATAGGTTGTAATTTGAGGAAGAAATACACCTAAATATGAGTGTGTGGACTGCGACATTCTATAAAGTGAAACATGGACAGTGGAAAACGGCAAAATATCTGAAACGAAGTGTTTGCGATGTTGTCGTACATAAGGAGGTAAGGAAAACACCCAAAAGAGACGGAATGACATAACATGTGTTAAAATATCAGAAAACTACCTCCGTGATACTGTTGGGAGTCAAAATTCAAGGAGAAGACGAAAATCTGAATACATTCAACGAGCAGCTGGAGAATGTAAGGTACAAGTTCTCGGCTCAAAAGAAGAGAAAGTCACAGAACTCACGAGTCGGGAAAAAAGCCTAACCATAGTCTGATACTTTTATGAAGGAACTTGGTCTGTATATACCACCATACGAAAGGACAGTCAAGTAGTTTTGGACTAATACATTATAAGTATCACAGTAAAGAAACACTGCCCACTGTAGTGAGTATCATCTTCTCAAAAGTTAACCTGAATCCGTGTATGTACTTCAAGAGACAAAAATTAGAACTACGGAAGAAGGGAAGCTCTAGAGATATCCTGAAACTGCACACCTGTATGACAGCTCTAGGCGTCAGGAAATGCCGTAGGAGCAGACCTGGCTAGTCGAGCTACTCACCAGTAATTGCATCGTGGCTGGTGGACGTCCGGAGCAGGCTGAGATCAGCGACCGAATGCGCCTCTCCTGGCGCAGCGCTCCGTATTTATAGCGGGCGCCGCTTAGAGGGTACATCGCGGGAAAGTGGGAATGAGGAGTATGACGACTTCATAGCGGCCGCAGGCCGTCACAGGTTGGGCAGGGCGGGAGGAAGCGGTGGGTGCCGCCCTCCAAGCTACTCCTAGCTCTGGCCTTGGCATTTGGAGCGCGAGAACGGCCCCTCTCGCTGGCCGGTCTAGGGAACATCGGGTCGAGCCATCCGGACGGTGGTCTAATCTCCGCCATACAAGGGGTGGACAGCATACACAACAGCATACACCTATTTTCTTACTAGTAAAGTGTTGATCCACCACTGGCTTTGAGAACAGCCGAATCCTCCGTCTAAGAGATTCAAAAGTGTGTTTGTAGTGTGAAACCTTAATTTTTCCTGGTGTAATTAATTTACAAATAACTTACAGGTATGCTTCTGGATGATGTCGTTGTCCACCGCCGATATTTCGACAGAAGCATGCAGTTGTGGCATGTCATATGTTGGTCAAACAATTAGGACTGTGAAGGATCGGTGTGTTGAACACAAGCGTCACTCATGCTTTTAACAGCCGAGCAAATCCGCTGTTGCAGAACATACGTGGCACTGGTCATACTATGGAATACAACAACCAGAGATATTTGGAATGCACTTCCACCTATTGGGATAGCGTTATTAAGGAAGCTGTTGAAATTAAACTACCAAGCGACTTTATAAATAGAGATGGTGAATTTTGTTCAATTTCTGCTTGGAATCTGGCTGTCTTCCGTCAAAACACAGAGGGACAGAATTAATGCTGCCTCACCTGTTGATTAATAGTCACTCTCGACGCTTCTGACGTTGATCATGTTTGGTTGTGTTGTCTCAGCGGTTACTTGTACTGGGTGTATTATCTTCTTTCTTTACCCTTTGAAAATCGAGGTATTAACTTGGCTTTCAGATTGCTACTTGAGTGCAGTTGTGCTCTCAGAATGGCAGGGTGTGCTACTGCCGAAATATCGGTGGTGGTCGAGGACGTCACCTCGTAGCTTACCTGTAAGTTGTTTGAAAATGTCTTTGTAGTATCGAACAAAATGTTATCCATTATTGTAACAAATTATATACCAATTACATAAAAGACGAAAGACGTTGGAGCTATAAATATTGGACCTCACCTCCTGATCAATTACGTTGAGACGTGCGGAGTTTGCTGTCCAGGAGAGTTGTTTGATAATTTTCTGACGATGTAAGAAGCACGTCTAAACACTTTTGGTCTACTGTGTGCAGCTGTTTGGGTACAATTTACTATGAGATTCAGCCCTCATTTCGCTTGAATATCTTATCAAAAAACCGTGTTCGTAAACTCCCCTTAGAAACCTCGAGAACTTATAAGTGCGCAAAATTTTGGCCCACCGTAACGGTACTAACACTAAAAGTGGGTCTTTGCGATCGTCTTTTGACAACTCGAAATTTAAATGAAAATAACGGCTTGACTATTCGCCTGACACGAAAACTGAATTACCGAATTTGTAGAGGAGAAAATTCTGGACAACTTTGCTCTCTTGTTTTTATTTATTTTTTTTTTTTTTTCATATATCGTATCGTTCAGAGATATTAGCAAGAATAACGGCTATTTTGGGATGTCTCTAGTACGAGATTAAAGGTAGCATGTTGTTGTTGTTAGCCGGAGTGTAGTGGGCAACGAGTTGGGCTGTAACGCTCCTGCTCATTCGTTCGGAACCCGCCAGCGCCTAATTTTTTCCTAAAAGCGTTTCGGGCACTCTTATTAATGAAATAGAGCTAAGTTCTTGATTGTTTAAAGTTGTGCATATGTAAGTAAGAATGCTCCCTCTAAAATGCGTGTTTGTTCTATTTCGTGAACATGCCGTGAAATACGTAACAACGAATTGAACAATGGTCTTCAGAAGCATATGTACGTAAACTGAGAAGATACTGTAATAATGAATTTTCTGAACAACGTGCTGATACAGGTAGTTTCGTATATAAAGGAAGTCCTAGATTTCTTTGACAAGTGAAGTTCCTTAATGAAATGGAAGGGAAGTGTATACATTGCAACAAATTACCTCGTTTATTCTTTCTAAGCGTTTATTCACTTTTTATGGAATATGTTGAAAGTCATTAATCAGAAACAATGCACGTACTAAAATGTTTGTCTTTGACATGGTTGCTATGGACGCTTTTAACGTAGTTCAGATATGACTTCGTTCATTTTACTGCTGCGCTAAAATAAAGAGCAAATATTCTATTTCAGACCGTGATAAGTGTTATAATACTGAATTCCACATAGCTCTAGTACTTAATATATATACAAAGTTAGTACTATCAATACGTAATTTACAACAATCATTGTAACAGTATCTTCCCAGTATATGTACATGTGATAAAGAAGTTTGTTTACAATTCGTTGCTATGTATTTAATGGCATGTTCTCGAAATAACAAATGCACTTTTCAGAGAAAACATTGTTACCTTTGAACAACTGGGAATCTTGCAGAGTATAGTTGTGTTTAGTTAACAAGATTGTGCGAAAACCTTTTAGGAAGCAAGAGGAAAATAAAGTGGGCCGGCCGCGGTGGCCGAGGAGACTGAGACGCTACAGTCACGGTCTGCACGGCCACTACGTCGGGGGTTCGAATCCCCCCTCGGGCATGGATATTTGTGCCGTCTTTAGTATAAGGTAGTTCATAAGTAGTTTGTAAGTTTAGGGACTGATGACCCCGTAATTAAGTCCCATAAGCTTAACAAACATTTGAACATTTGAAAATAAAGTGGGCCAAAAAACCGGCGGTTTTGGTATACTTCTTCAGTGAGATTGATGCTTTGCGGTAGTTTGTTCATATTCGTTCTGGGTTGTTCGATGAGAATTTTACTCAGTTTTTTATTACAGATGGCGTTGAAACAACGCTGTCTGAAGAGAAGGCCTGTGCACTGTCGTGCCACATCACTTTACGCAGAGTAGGTCGCGATCGCGCAACTCACTGGGTGGCTGATAGGGCACAGGCGTTCTCCTTAGATGGTGTTAGTCGAACCGTCTTTCGTTTTTTATCTTTTCATTGGTTCTTTGGTTTGAACTGGTACTTTGTGAACGTTGGTTTGTTTTGTGCTATATTGATCGTTTCGGTAACTCAGTTTTTCTCGTTACAGAGGGAGTCGACCTACCATGCCGGCAACCCTCTGACCAAGCACGCTGAGCCAGCGCAGCCTAGCAAGATCCGAACCACCGTCTACCATTAAACTTCCTTGCAGATTAAAATTGTGTGCCGGAAGCGGGACTCGATCCTGGGATCTTTGCCTTTCGCGGGCAAGCGCACTACCGACTGTGCTATCCCGACACGACTCACGATGCCCCCTCACAACTTTACTTCCGCCAGTACCTCGCCTCCTACTTTCCAAACTTCACAGAAGCTCTCCTGCGAACCTAAGGGATGTTTCCAGAATGAAACTTTCACTCTGCAGCGGAGTGTGCGCTGATATGAAACTTCTTGGCAGATTAAAATTGTGTGCCGGAACCGGGACTCGAACCTGGGATCTTTGCCTTTCGCGGGCAAGCGCACTACCGACTGTGCTATCCCGACACGACTCACGATGCCCCCTCACAACTTTACTTCCGCCAGTACCTCGCCTCCTACTTTCCAAACTTCACAGAAGCTCTCCTGCGAACCTAAGGGATGTTTCCAGAATGAAACTTTCACTCTGCAGCGGAGTGTGCGCTGATATGAAACTTCTTGGCAGATTAAAATTGTGTGCCGGAACCGGGACTCGAACCTGGGACCTTTGTCTTTCGCGGGCAAGCGCACTACCGACTGTGCTATCCCGACACGACTCACGATACCGCCTCACAACTTTACTTCCTCTGTAGAGTGAAAGTTTCATTCTGGAAACATCCCTTAGGCTGTGGCTATGCCATGTCTCCACCATATCGTTTCTTCCAGGAGTGCTAGTCTTGCGTGGTTCGCAGGAGAGCTTCTGTGAATTTTGGAAAGTAGGAGGCGAGGTACTGGCGGAAGCAAAGTTGTGAGGAGGCATCGTGAGTCGTGTCGGGATAGCACAGTCGGTAGTGCATTTGCCCGCGAAAGGCAAAGGTCCCAGGTTCGAGTCCCGGTTCCGGCACACAATTTTAATCTGCCAGGAAGTTTCAGATCAGCGCACACTCCGCTGCAGAGTGAAAGTTGCATACCGTCTAACATGTTTGTATATCACTAACTAATTCCTCGCCTGTTAATCTATGACGAACAGCTGCGAGAGTAATTTGTGATTCTTGTACCATCGATGGCACGTGTTAAGTAACTAATCAACATTAGATTATAATTTATTGTCCTAAAAACGACGTGGTTTTGATAATTTTCAGTGCGCCATTGCTTTGAAATGACAACGCTTTAGTTATAATAAGAAAATCATCAAGTAGAGAAAGCAAGATGGCATTCACAAAAGAGATTTTGGGATGAGGGATGTCATGTGACTGATTTACGAACGCCAAATGTACACTGTGTTCCATACTGGCTATAGTTACTCGTCCGAACGCCAAATATACGCTATGTTCATTCTAGGCTATAGTATTCGTAACTAGTACAGGCAAAGAAAATAAACTTTGAACTAACAAGACAGTTGATAATATTTTAAATGAAAAAATATAATAAAAATGTGGGAGAGATATTTAGATAATAGTTCAAAGAGGTAAAAGTTCAAAAAAGAGTATGTTGACAAAATAAACTCAAATATATAATTTTGGCTTTTTGTTGAAATACGGTCATAGAGAATATTACGTGTTGGTAGTTATTACGAAAATAGTAGAGTCGTAATCATATCACCACATTTTTTTCTTCTTTAGATTATTATTTTGGTCCGAAATGTTTAGGAATACTTATAAAACTAAAAACCTCAAGTGGGCCGTAGAAACGTCAGTGCGATTATTTTATGAGGAACCCGTGTCCGGAAATGTCTTCTATTGACTCTATGACCCATTATTTGACACTCTGAAGCAAATCTCTTCTACTGCTTTCCACAACACTAATAAATATTACCGTGGTTTCACCTGCTATACTGTTAACACGCCTCTTATAATCGTCAAGTATTCATAGTTCTTATGAATTGAGCCCACGTTTACATAACAGTTTTTCTCGTGTTGGACCATACTACCTTCTTCCAAAACATGGAATGAACTATCAGTAGCTTCATATTGTCATAGATAATGAGGTATTTATAACGTCACTTGATGACATTTCACACATAAGTTCCAAATCGAAATAGTATGTACTTACACAACTAGTAGTTCTGAAAATGTTGTGTACCCCTGATTATCAATAAAATGATTTTGTCCATAGCGATGATCCATTTTTTAAAGAAGCGTGTTTTTTTACTAACTTCATTTCGATAATTGTGACCTACATCTAACATATAGTATTATTAAACATTTAGTATTTACTATAGCGCAGATAAAAACTAAGTTTTACCGTGTGTTTCAATTATAATGAGATAAATATACTGCGGAATATGCACCTTGATGCACGATGAAGTAGCCATGGAATATGACAGTCGGTCATCTTGTCTGATGGCAAAAGGGTGCTGGTGCCGGAACTATGGTCAAATATACGGATACTGTACATTGAACGCACATAAGCTTTCGAAATTAATTGAAGTGATTGTTTCTAATCCTCAATTTTCTAAAGACTGGATTGTTCACGCAGTTATACATTTCCGTAAAATATGCAACCCCATAAAATACCACGCAATTTTGTTGGCAATTGAGGTGACAGGCAATTCACCATTGTAGAAGTATGTGACACCAAATACAAGATGTACAGTATGTTACTGTGAATTACACGTTCATCGTTTATATCAGAAGGAGGAAGGAGCAGGACTGAAAGAGAACGGAAGATCATAGAGACCAGGAAGAGGATTAGGTGATGATGAGTGGAGATGGACTGATAATCGAAAAAAAATTTTGTTCAATTTTTGATTCGTTTTGTAATTCGCTACTCAATCGCATAAAGAATTATTACCGAAAAGTAACGACTGTCTTTAGTTACGAGGTCTGTCAGTCTTCTCAATTGCCTTCATTCTTACGTAGTACTTCTTGTGTTTTATACTGATGTAGGGTAGTTTTCTGGACGGCAAGTGACTTGCGCGACTAGTGTCCCAAGAAGTAGCTAATATGACAGCGTCTACACGTAGATGGTGAGATTTGTCATTAATGTTTTTATAAAGCACTGTTATAACTGCCTGTATCAGCCCGGGGGGTGGGGGGATATAACGTATATGTTACATACAAAATGACCAATAGTCATATCGTTTTAAAACCAAAATAACAAGTAAAATAACAATTTAAAGGAAATTTCATTTCCCTGAGCTCGAACGGACAGATCCATGTGTTCTTTCTTCCCCCGCGCTATTCGAGAATGGATTGGGAGACAAATAGTATGATGGTGGTTCGATGAAACCCTCTGCCAGGCTTTTCAGAGTATCCCATGTAGATGTAGACGTCGATATAGATGTATATAAATATCGAGATATATTTAGCTCCAGATACATTATTAGCTGTTCACACATGTATCTATACAAGTTGTACGATGTGTCTGTTCTATAATGAACGAAGACCCGTTGGTTTAAAGACAGATGTATTTAAGCTAGTTTAATATTTGAAACCATGACATTTAATAACAAAAATATTATTAATTTAGTGGTCTACGTCATTTTAAGGAGTGGTCCACTTGAAATGTTGTTTATGAGATCTTTTAGCGAGACGCTGGAGAAAAACACTTAAAGGCAACAGATAATTACGCCGGTGTTCAAAGTGCTTTAAGTGCCAGAATATACAGCTCTCTCGACAGTTTCGCCGGTAATAGAATATTTAGCAATTTGCTGCTATATCCGGGTTTGTCAACTCGTGCAGTTATGACTTTAGCCATTGCCATTTCCTTTTGTTAGAGCCGAACGTACACAGGCGCATGCCACAGTTGTTTCGCCAGACAGGGACAGTTACTTCAATTAACATTGATTTAATAACTCACTTTGCTTCGGAACACACAAGATTGGAAAATTTAATGACAAATTCATTAATGTCTATGAGTTCACTCCAGGTATATTATGTAACTCTTTCCGTTACCATAATTCTCTCCCACTCTCTTTTTTTATCATTTACCAATAACCTGTTCATCCCATCCCCAGCCAAACACTTCTCGCATTACGTGCAAGAGCAAACACACACACTTATTCATTTGGCACCGTAGAATTAAACTAAAACGTCAAACTGTAGAAGTGTAAATCTTCAGTATACGAAACAGTACTTTTTACTAGCTGCATTTTCGCAGTGTACTGTACACTCAACATGACTTTCTAAGATGAACTGATATGGTCCACTTTTTCTTCCTAGAAGTTAAGAAGTGTGTACACACATTATTTATTTAATTTTTGTGAGCTGCCTCTGTGATGCAACAAGAATCTCGTATTAAAATAAATCTTATGTACAATTATGGCCCCCTATCTGAGAATTAGAATACGTATTTTACAAAACGATTCGTGATAGTACTGTAGCTGCTGAATTAAAGACATTTTAGAAAAAATTACGTACAGGGTTTAGAGATTAAGTGATTGACTTTGTTGTTTTATTTTTTTTAATCATAATGGGACAATCGCAACAATATGTCGCAAAGGATTAACCACTTTCTACTTGTCAGTGGTAATTTTCAGACTGTCAGTTAATAAAGAAAGGGAAGGAAGTCCCAATGCAGAATGTGCAACATCTGTCAAATAACTATGTACAGATAAAAAATAATGAAACGACGCTTGAAAGTGGATAATGGCCTTTAATCGATGTTATTTAATAAAGTATGGGAAATGATCGAAGTACAACTGCGAAAATAAATCTTACAGGTAGCAGTTTATCCTTTTTACTATCGATAACTTTGTTAGCTGCCAGATTTTATAGCTACACAAGCGGTATGTTATTCCGTTTATTTATCAACTGACACAAAATAACGACTGACGTGTAAAAACTTATTAAGACAATCGCAAGAAGAAGAATCAGATTCAGTTGAACTCTTGTTTTATTAGGTTTTCGACATGTGAAATCCCATCATTAGGTGTATAACCAAATCAGCAGCAGCGAGGTCACTGCACACTTCTAGCGGGAGGCGTTGGACTCTACTTGTGGAGCATGGTGCGATATTAAGTCACAGTTCTATTAACGTAGTTAACAAATGAGTCAATATTTCTCAATGTCAAACTAGAATAGGCCATAGTAATCGCAATGAATCATGCATCTGTACATTTCTTCCTCTTTATATACAACATTATTTATCCATTTATATTATTTTTTATTAAATATTGTCTACATTTTAATCACACTCTTTTTTCAGTTGGGCCCATAGTGTGTGTTACGTTTAAATAGTCAATTTGTAAGAAGTCAGTTTCTGTAGCTGCAATGTATGACTTACTTGCTTATATTTTCAGATTTCCGTACAAGTACTTACCTCTTTCGGCTTACAGTGTCATTTCGGAGCGCACATGCAGCTTGTGTCAGTAATTATTTATTTGACATGCCCCATTACACAGAAATATTACATGTTTGACAATTAAATTCTGGCGGTTACATCAGGTACTTTAGCAAACACAAATATAGTACATAAAATAAAACGATTTACAAAAGAAAGTATTTTGGCTGTACATTATTTATCGCTTTATGTAAAGAAACCAAACGATCCTCCTCCTTAGTCAGCTATTTTTTCCTGGGATGGTCTCTCTCTTTCAGTAAGTTGCAGCAGTCGAAAAGCAGGAGGTCAAAAGTTTGGACATCTCTGTTACATGTGTACGTTCCATCTTCAGTTATTCTGAACCATTGATAATAGGCTTTCAGTTTCCCATGAGCCGTTAACACTGCTGTAAAATCTGGAGATATTGGGTGTTTAATCATTAAACGTTGTCGGATCGTAGGAAAATACGGTTTACAGCTTTCCGCGTTTTTTGTTCTTTGCCACCCAGTGTCCCATTTCTTCTAAACTCCTCTCGAAGTTTCTTCTTCACCTAACTCGCAAATATTTTGCTGCAGTGTATTGATTGTCGGGATCGAGACACTATTTTAGCGAACTAGTTGATTTCCCCATATCCCTCGATGTGCTTTAAACCATTCGAAACGCACCAGCCCGATGTGTGACTAATTTTTTTTATTTTATATCGTATTTCTTCAATCAAGAAGTTGTGATTCTTCGGATTTCGTTACGAGTAATCCTACTATCGGTGTGCATTACTGCAGTTCTATCTATATTCGAGAGATTGGTTATTAAACCAAAGGCACTGAGAATGGCAAATTGTTTCGCTTTATTGTTTGAGCGTTCATTAGACAGTTTAAGTTGTATCTGGTAAATAAGCTTCTTATTAACAAATACTGCTATTCTAGAACCCCCTACGTCGTCTGACTTGCTTCCATCTGTGTACATTTCAACAGGGTAGCTTTTGCTTGCGTCCTTCTCAGTTATCCTCGTAAAGTCTGCCGGGTGTGATTCAGCTTTTATACTCTAGGGCGATGGCGAGTATCTGTCTGGAGACTTTGGCTATTTCCTGTGTCTTAAGAGCTATGAGAATGAGATCTGATGAAAAATAGAGTACTTCACTGGATGTCGTTCTGTAAGTTTGACTATTTTTAAATTTAGTAACCGTTGGTCTCTATTAATTTTTGTATGGTTGTATTGTCGCTCCAGTGCGTCTATGTGTCTGGAATGAAACATATTTACGTCTTTTTATAATATCAATCTAGCGTGACAACTGACAGATAGTTTACAGTGTGGATCCTTAGATACTTAAGGTTTTCAGATTATTCATGTCTGGGAGTGATGACTGCAAGTCTGGGCTGGTGTTTTAGTGCAGATATTAATTAGTTGGTTGGTACATCTACATCAGTGTTCTGCAAGGTACTTCTCGGTGTATGATGCATGGTACTTTGTGTACCACTGTGATTTTCCTCCCTCTGTGCCAGTCACGCGTGGTTTGCTGGAAAAAGTATTGCCGGTATGCCTCTGCGTGGGCTCTAATTTCCCTAATTTTATCTTTGTATTCCTTTCGTGAGACGTACATAGGAATAAGCAATGTATTGGTTGATTCTTCAATAAATCTATTCTATGGGAACTTTGACAGCAATAACGGAGCCGCGCGGGAGTAGCCGAGCAGTCTGGAGCGCTACGTTACGGATCACGCGGCCTCCCGCGTCAGTCGTTCGATCCTCCATCGCGTATAGGTGTGTCTATTGTCCTTAGGTTAGTTTAATTTAGTTTAAGTAGTTTGTAAGTCTAGGTACTGATGACTAACGAAGTTTGGTCCCATAGAATGACAAACATTTGAAAATTTCAGAGTATGCAACAGGTATTTCCTAATCATATCTCTTTCTGATTGTCTTTTGATGGGACCAAAATACAAAGGTAGTGGGTCCCTTATTAGTTCTTGAAAAACTCTTTTGTTCTGGGTCATCAGTGATTTCATATGTTTTCCCTTTCTCGTCAATGCGAATGCCAGTGAAATGTCAATGTTAGGGACGTTTTTAGGAGCGCTTGGAAAAATTTTCCGTATGTATATAGATTTCTGGTTCTTCTGTAATATTTTTGCTGTGGATAATGGGTAAACATTGTACACTGTTTCGACTTCTATTTTTATACACATTTACTTTGTATGGATGTAAACAGAAAGTTGAATGATGACTTTGAAATGCTGTGGTATGTTCTTCCAATTAAGGGACCCGCTCGGTTAGCTGTGTGGTCGAACGCACCGCTTTGCGAGTCAGGGAGGCGTACCCGCCCCGGTTTGAATCTGCTCAGCAGATTAATGAAGGGGTTCGGAGTGCCGAAAAAAATCGAATGTTTGTAGAGCTTATGAGACTTAACTACGGGGATATCAGTCTCTATGAACTAGCTAACACTAAGGACGTCACAAATATCCATGCCCGAGGGGGGATTCGAGCAGACCGAGACTGAAGCGCCTCAGTCCCCTCGGCCATCACGGCTGGTGCCGACCAAAATGGATGATTAACATTAAAAAAAAAAATCTTGATGGCAAAAATTAACATTTTCTATTTACCGGTTTCGACCAGCAGGTAACTGTTACCTGCTGGCAATAGAACAGCCCAGGACATCCCAGCCAAGCCGAGTCCAGCACTGGCCACATGAGCTTCTTGTTATTCCGAAGATGATCTACATTAGGTCGAAACCAGAAAATAGAAACTGTCAATTTTTGCCATCAAGACTGTTGTTTGTAATATTAATCATACCAAATAGATCGCTGTTTTTCTCCTCTGACAATGTTGTCAAAATTAACAAACTGGATGTTTATTACGTGGTTTTCCACATCCCCTTAGGTGAATATCGGGCTGGTACCTAAATCCTCCAAAGTAACACGATAGGGAAACACTTCGTAACTCTTTACACTTTCCTACATGCAGACATTGGGGATTGATATTTCCTCCAAGGGGCATGCGGCGACGACAAGAAGGGAATTCGGCCATTCCGCGAATATTAACACACGAAATCAGAATTAATAAAGCAGAAACTACGTGTGCTGGAACATGGCCAAATAGAAGAATACCTTTCATCACAATAAGTGTTGTAGACTTATGGTTTTCAAATTTGGGACTTACTTTCCTTGTTTCTACTAATTTTCAGTTAAATAAGAACAAAGAACTGTATGCACTTGCAAAACTATATTTATTTATAAATAACTTTGTACAAATACATAAGGCGTGTGTTTGATAAATAGGTATACGTGTCGGTCGGTCAGTCGAGCAGTGTCAGCGGTCAGCCCAGGTGGTGTCCGGCCTTGAGCGCCAGGATGCTGGGGGCGGCGAGGCCGGCGGCGCCCGCGTAGCCCAGGCCGGCGGGCCCGTACGCTCCGGCTCCCGCGTAGCCGGCAGCGGCGGCGGCCCCGGCGTACGCACCGGCGCCAGCGTAGCCTCCGTAGGCGGCGCCGCTGGCGGCGTCGGCGGCGTTGACGGCGGCGTCACGAGCGCGCGTCTCGGCCACGTAGGTGAAGTGCGCCTTGCGCGCCGCCGCCACCTCGGGGGTGTCGAAGGGCACGCCGCCCGGCCCGATGACGATGTTGGCCGGCGCGAAGTGGTGGCCGCCCGCGTAGCCCGCGTAGGCGCCGGGGCCCGCGTAGCCGCCGCCCAGCAGGCCGGGGGCGGCGCCGCCCAGGAAGCCCGGCCTGGCCACGGCCGCGGCCAGCAAGCAGCTCAGCACCGTCTGTGGGCAACACGTGGCCAGCTGGCTGAATAGTGTCAAGAGGAGTTTGTGGGAGATGGGAGGTAAGGACACATTCTATAAACCATTTGACTCGTAAGTTCACACTTTCCTATGGCAACTACAGCTCTGATCAACTGTCTTCTGAAAGAAAGACGTCGGTACCAACTTATTTGTATGTATGTAAAGCTGGATGGACACAAGCTACCTGCTGATTACCAAGGTTGACGTTACAGACACGATAGTAGCGACGGTTATTGTGGGTAGTAATAGATGGTAACAATGGCAGGAGAGTGTTCATAATCATTAAATCAAACTGGGAATGAACAACATAGATGAAGCATTTACGGCGAACTGATTTATATCGTGGGGTCATATTAAATGCATGGGAGAAACAAGGTTACTTAAGAGTCTCGTGGGTTCGGCTGTTGAAGGTAATAGTATTTGAGTTAGACCAAGGAGAGAGTACTTGTATTCAGTCAAGAATAATTTTTAAGTAACCGACCTAACATTAGACATCAATAGTATATTCGAGCCGAAATACAGCGATCGCTGGTGCTTGCGCCAATCAACTTTGAGCGCCCACTGCGGCAGCAGACCATTGAAGTAAGTCAAACGTGAACTTTGCTCTGCGCACGGGCGCGTCAGTCTGCGCTGGGCACTTTGCCCGTTCTGTCAGACAGCGATCGTTAGCTATACTTTCTGGAAGCGAACTATTTGGCAACGTGCTTGGATTCCATTTCTGCGACTGGGGCGGTCTCGCACCCAGTAGGCGGAGCCATGGATGATCGTGTTAGGCCCGACTGTAGCACTGAATACGGGATTGTGGGAGAGTTTTATTAGGGATCCTGAACGATGACCAGCGTAATCGATCTTGAATGACGACGGTTATCATTGCAATGAACTAAGGCTGTACAAGAGCAGTAATTGTTGGCTTTCACAGCCAGTATTCGAATTACTGCTGATGTTAGTTTTCTGGAAATTAGCCCGTTCTCCATAACTTCATTCTGTGCATGTTTTTCTGACTTCCAATGACAATCCTGTTCAGACTCAAACTGGCTTGAAGGTGAACAAGCCTTCTATACCTTCAAAGTCTCTGAAGATGTTTTCAGTAGTGGAATACGTAACTCAAGGCAGAGAATTATGCTTCATTCCCCTAAAACGTATTTCAGAATAGTATATTGTAACTTCCCTAGTCATCCAACAGCGAATGTAATCAAATACGTGTAGGTTCGCGTATTGTGATAACACAAAAGACAACTACAATACTATCGATATGGTCAGAGGAAAGCAGACAGCTGATTGTACAAGTTCATAAATTCACGCAAAAGGTCTCGCATTAAGAACAGTTTAACGCGTACGAAAACTGACTGGTCGGAAAGTAGTTAAATAGTCGGGACAAGTCCTGTAAGGCACTGTGCTTCAACACTGTGTGCATCCAGTTCAGCCAGTGTGCTTTTATCCAGCAGTGTGCTTAACGATTCAGAAAATGCTACAAGAATGAGACGTCGTTGTGATACAGTTCCTCAGTGTTTATTCGTGGTCTGAGACTTAGAAATTCTTGTGAAGAATTTATGGAAGTTTTTGCTCATAAGTCTAGACTTTAACAATTAGATCGTGCTTTTAAAAAGCTGCAAGTGGAGTATTCATTCATTATCACAAAAATTCCATATATTACTAATATTTTGGAATTTTTTCTGATACAGTCAACCAATGCAGCCTAACCAGTAACACTCCTACAAAAGTTGTTGTCAATAACAGACAACTGAAGAGCAGAAATTTGAAGAAGTACCTATTCAATAAAATAGCTAATGGCACAAATAAATGAATCCCTGTGTCTTGTAACTCTAGCTAACAAACAGGACTCATTCAGACAAGGGCAACATGACACAAAAGCATTTGGGCCAAGCCTTCTCTCTCCAATGAATCATTCCAATCCACACTCATCCAGGACTTCCTCAGATCTATGTGGACAGGTGATTAAAGGTAAACCGAAAAAAGTACCAACTGACGCTTCTCGATGTAGGGATTTATTTTTCTACTACTTTTTTTTTTCTAAACAGAAGAACAGATTCCTTGGATGTAAAATGCTATTGACCTTTTTCGTGACGTCAGTTGCCACTTACTAACCTTGCTTGATCATCTCCTCAGAAAATAGGATGCAGCAAGAAAATGTTATGTCTTTGTAGGCACACTATAATTTAGTGTCACTTGCTACAGCTGCTATTGAATATAATGGAAGATGCTATGACAGAAACAAAAGAATAGTAAAGAGTGGGACAAAAACTGTGAGTAAAGGACGCCATTGTTAGGATTAGCTGACAAGATTGTTGTCATCATGGAAAGAGAAGAAGAATTACATAACTTGATGACAAAATTGGTGATATTGAGCTATAATGCTACCTTTGATGCAAAATAATTAGCGACAGATGAAATAATGTAGATATGAAATGTAGAGTAGCACCGACAGGGAGGACAATAGCCGGCCGCGGTGGCCGAGGGGACTGAGGCGCCCCAGTCACGGTCTGCACGGCCACTACGGTCGGGGGTTCGAATCCCCCCTCGGGCATGGATATTTGTGGCGTCCTAGTTCGTAAGTAGTTCTTAAGTAGTTTGTAAGTTTAGGGACTGATGACCCCGTAGTTAAGTCCCATAAGCTTAACAAACATTTGAACATTTGGAGGACAATACAGGACAGGAAAAGTTTACTAGTTAGAACGTAGTGGACTACAGCGTTGTATGGTAGTGAAACATGGACGCGGAAAACCGCAAAGAACTGAAAAGAAACGTGGTTTTTTATATATGAAGATATGGAAAACAAAGACAAGAAAAAAAAAAAAAAAAAAAAAAAAAAAAAAAAAAAAAAAAAACAGGATGACAGAACATGTGTTAAGGCAGGGAGTTTTATAAGATAAAAGTTGTGCGAAAAGACAAAGACATGAAAACATTCAACAAATAACTGGAGAACGTAAGGTACAAATGCTAGGCTGAAATGAAGAGGTTGGCACAGGACTCATGACCAGAAAAAAATTACGGTCTAATAAGTTATATGGTGGAAATTGCGCTGTGTATACTGCCATACAAAATGACTTCAGGTAGTTTTTGCCTAAGCTTAATATACGTTATGAGTTAAATAATGACAGCAAAGATAACATTACCCACTTAACTGTCATCTTTCAAATTTTGACGTGAAGTTCGTGTATGTAACACAACATTGTAAAGCAACTACAAGAAACAAAAATTAGAACTATTGAGCGCGGGAAGCTGTAGAGATATCCTCAAACTGCACACGTGTATTACAGCTCTAGGCGTCCAACAATGCCTTGGGAGGAGACCTGGCTAGTCGAGGTACTTACCAGTACTTGCATAGTGGCTTGATGGACGTCCGGAGCAAGCTGAGATCAGCGACCGAATGTGCCTCTCCTGGCTAGGCGCTCCGTATTTATAGCGGGCGCAGCTTGGGGGATGCATCGCGAGAAAGTGAGAATGAGGAGTATGACGGCTTCATAGCGGGTCGTCACAGGTTGGGCAGGGCGGGAGGAAGCGGTGGGTGCCGCCCTCCAAGCCACTCCGAGCGCTGGCCTTGGCATTTGGAGCGCGAGAACGGACCCTCTCGCCTGCCTGGTCTAGGGAATACCGGGCCCAGCCATCCCGATGGTAGTCTAGTCTCCGCCATACAATGGGTGGTTAGCATACACAAACTAACATAGACGCAATATTTTCTTACTAGCTGGTAAACCCGGTATTGCCCAGGTATGTATGCATTTTTCCAATCTTATATTAGAAACGAAAATAAAAATTCGAAAAAGGTTTCATCCACATGTATGCATGAAAACAAAAATTATGAAACAGTAAAAAATGAAGTATGTATCTACATCCATCAACATCCATTATTCGAAAGTCACGTTACGGTGTGTGGTAGAGGATACCTTGAGTACCACTATCGGTTCTCCCTCCTACTTCAGTCTCGTGTTGTTCGTGGAAAGAAAGACTGTCGATATGCCTCTGTGTGGGCTCTAATCTCTCTGATTTTATCCTGACGATCTCTTCGCGAGATATACGTAGGAGGGAGCAATATACTGCTAGACACCTCGGTAAAGGTATGTTCTCAAAACTTCGACAAAAGCCCGTACCAAGCTATAGAGCGTCTCTCTTCCACAATCATCCACTGGAGTTTATCGATCATCTCCGTAACGCTTTCACGTTTACTAAATGATCATACTACGAATCTCGCAGCTCTCCGTCGTATCTTCTCTACCTCCTCTATCAACCCCACCCAGTACGGATTCCATAGCAGTGAGCAGTATTCAGGCAGTGGGCGAACAACTGTACTGTAACCTACTTCATTTGTTTCGGGTTGCATTTCCTTAGGATTCTTCCAACGAATCTGTGTGGCATCTGCTTTACTGACGATAAATTTTATATGGTCGTTCCTTTTTATATCACTCCTGATGCCTACTCCCAGATAATTTATGGAATTAACTGCTTTCAGTTGCTGACCTGTATATTGTAGCTAAATGATAAAGGATCTTTCTTTCTATGTATTCGTAGCACATTACAATTATCTACATTGAGATTCAATTGCAATTTCCTGCACCATTCGTCAATTCGTTGCATATCCTCCTGCATTTCAAATCAATGTTTCATTGTTTCAACCTCTCGATATACTACAGCATCATCCGCGAAAAGCCTCAGTGAACTTCCGTTGTTATCCACAAGATTATATATATAGCAACGGCCCCACGACACTCCCCTGTGGCACACCTGACATCCTTCTTACTTTGGAAGACTTCTGTCCATTGAGAATGACCTGCTGTTATCAAGGAACTTTTTAATCCAGTCACACAGTTGGTCTGATAAAATTATAAGTGCAGTATCCCAAGATAGAAAAAATAGTAATAAAATAACAAATGATGTATTTAATTAATTTAATTCAAACCATGACTATAGCAAATATATCTTGTTACTTGTCCAGGAGCTAGTATGAATAAAGTATTTGGTGAGTACATCCTTGAACAGAGGACATAGAGTTGTCCATCTGAGGAAAATGGATATATCATATCCACTTCGTACTATTTAACATATTGTCCCTGTGATTTGTTTATCGTAATAGAAAATACAAGTCTCACTGGAAACTGAAGTCTCTTGATTCTTACAAGGTTGGTCTGTCGGAATAAGGGGTATTCGTGGGGTCTACGCATTAAGCTAGTTGTTTATGTCGTCATATCACATGAACTACATGTATTTATTCCTTTTTTATCTTAGTCCATCTCGTTCTCCCCTTTCTGTCCATCGGCTTCTACCTTACTATCTTTACAATTAAGTTTCGTTTCCTGCAGCTCAGTACTTATGACATAATATACCCTGGATTATGTGTCCTAAAATAACACAATTTTCCAGATTTGAAAAGTGTAATATTAGGAAACCGTGTGCAATGAATAAATAGTGGATGAATGAAGTCTCATAAATCACGCGTCACGTGATGGGAAACTTTTTGTGACTCATTCTTGACGACGTCATACATCCTGAACTATATGTCGTAGGTAATATAATAAATTTGTCCAATGAATACCCGTTTATCATATGCATATCTTCTTGGTCCGATCGATTATCACAAAGAATCATTTTCCCCCTACTAATTTATTTATCTTAACAAATTTAGAATTGTAAGGCCCAGTTTTGAATCTAACTAGACATTCTACATATATAAAAATTTCAAGCAGTCAACAATCCGAAGATTGGTTTGAACACCACAGTGCTATACAAGGCACGGTCTTATTTGGAGGTGGTATGCCGTTGCCTTCCTCCGACCTTCGAACTGACGTACCCAGCCAGTTATAGGGGGGACCTACAGTTTAACATGGGTTCCGAACCACGGTGCTACTCGATATTTTTCACATCAACAACACTGCCAGAGGTGAAAGAAGTGGAAAGTGACAGATTAAAATCCTAGGACCTGGCTGGAATCGAACCTGCGCCCTTTTGATTTATTGTGTGGCATTCAATCAATGTGCTACCGAGCTGCATGTATCTACATATCTAGCAGAGGAAAATCCAACGCCCGTTATGTTGTGAGGTAACAAGGAGGGATTTTAGCGTCAGTGAGTCACTTGGCGCAGTAATCGACGATTACATATCATTGATAGCACTACATAGCACATGCACCCACATATATATCGAACGCTGGAAGTGATCCTTTCTTCGGTGAGGATCTACACCAAGCGCGAACGCTGCCGAGAGGAACGAGTGAAAATGTACAGGGGCGTAACAAATGTTCAAATGTTCTACATCTACATCTACATAGATACTCTGCAATCACATTTAAGTGCCTGGCACAGGGTTCGTTAACCACTTTCATAACTTTTCTCTGCCGTTCCATTCTCTAACAGCGCGCGAGAAGAAAGAAGACCTAAATCGTTCCGTTTTCTATCTGATTTCTCATATTTTATTGGGATGGTAATGTCTACCTAAGTAGGTGGGTGCTAGCAAAATATTTTCACATTCAGAAGTAAAAATCGGTGATTTAAACTTCGCAAACAGATCACGCCGCAATGAATAACGTCTTTCTTTTAATAATCTCCACCCCAATTCGTGCAACATTTCCGTGACGCTCCCTCCACCCCTCCAGTAACGTCATAAAACAAAACGAGCTGCCCTTCTCTGAACCTTGTCAATGTCTTCCGTCGGTCCCACCTGGTGAGGGTCCCACAAGGGGCAACAGTACTCCAGGAGAAGACACACAAGTGTGATGTAGCCAGTCTCTTTGGTGGAGCTGGTGCATCTTCGAAATGTTTGTAAAGCTTATGGGACTTAACTACGGGGTCATCAGTCCCTAAACTTACAAACTACATATGAACTAGCTAACAATAAGGACGGCACAAATATCCATGCCCGATGGGTGATTCGAACCCCCGACCGTAGTGGGCGTGCAGACCGTGACCGCCATGCCGCAGTCCCCTCGGCAACCGCGGCCGGCCAGGGGCACAACATCAGTTGTGTGCGGAAATCTGAGAATTTGCGTCCAAAAGGCGTCCCAGGGCGTAGTGGTCTCCGCGATTGCCTAGTAAACAGGATGACCCTTGTTAGAATCTCGGCTGGGTACACAAACAGTTCCTATTGATTTCAATTCCTACTGATACCTAATGTCGTAACTTTCTTTAGGTGTTCATCCGTGGTATGTTACTGGTTTTAAGAGTGGTCTGTGGAAAATTTACTCATCTGCAGACAAGATTTTTGAAAACTGGGTACTAAAGTTGCACGTGTTGACCGATCCACGGTGCGAACTCAAAACTTACGCAGAGAAGAGAAACTGGCACATTTAGCACGATCTTTGTCATCAGGGACCACTGGAAACACTTTCCAATCATTACTAGTCTGGTGTCGTGAACGAGTTAACTGCATAACGGCGATGGCGCACTTTTCTTCTTCAGAGTGACGGATTCCAATGATCGACCGAAACGGTGGTAGACTTCATGAACTGCACACAGGGTATGTCCCAAGCTTCTTTTTGTGGGACGGCCATCAGTTACAATTCTTGGTCAACTGCACTATTAGCGCAGGTTACTGTAACCAGTACCCGCGAGATTGAGTGGTGTACTGATCTGTAAATTCGCCATAAATCTCGCCAACATGAGTGGAGTATCATGAAGGGGGAAATTACAGAGCCGGGGAAATTACAGAGCCTGCAGGGACGACCTTCAAATTACAACAAAAGTCTTAACGTTCATGGGATAATTTAAGGCAGGATGAAAATTGGAAAGAATACATTCCTGTTTTGCATTCAGAGTTGGGTAAAAGGCACATCTTAGGTCTGCTTGGGCATAATTTACTGTGAGATGAGTCCCTCATTTCGCCTGAATATCATAAAAGGTGTTCGTAAATTTCTCTTATAAACTTCGAGGACTCCTAACCGCGCAGTATTTTTATAAGGGACCCGTGTCCGGATGTATCACCTGACGCTATGAGCCTTCTTTTACACTCTGAAGCAAATCTCTTCTACTGTTTTCCAGTTTTTGAGCGAGGTACCAAGGTCAAAACAAGCCTAATAAATATGACCGCATTTTCATCTGCAATACAGTGAACACACCTCTTCTAATCGTCAAGTGCTCGAAGCTCTTACGGTATGCAGTTTTCAGTCCATATTTACGTAATAGTTTTTCTTCCGTTGGGCCGTACTACCTCCTTCAAAAACATGGAATGAACTAGCAGTAGGTTCGTTGTGTCAAAGATAATGAAGTACTTATAACGTCACATGACGAAATTTTTGGACATAGTTCCTTATTGAAATATTATGTACCTATTTCCTTTTACAAGTCCTCGATGTTTGCAAGTAGTTGTTCTGAAAACGCTGTGTCCTTCTGCTTATCAATAAACCTTGTCCTTGACGATGTTGCATATTACACGAAAGCGTATTTTGTACTAAGTTGATTTCGATAAATATGAGCTACATTTAACATACAGTATTAGTAAACATGTAGTGTTTACTATGACGCAGATAGACAACTAAGTTTTACCGTGTGTTTCGATTATAATGTGATAAATATACTGGGGAATAAGCAACCTGATGCACGATGAAGTAGCCATAGCACATGGCAGTCGCACATCTTTGCCTGCTTGCAAAAAAACTAAATTGGTGCCGGAACCATTGTCAAATAGGTGGATGCTGTAGATTTAACGCACGCAAGCTTTCATGATTAGTTGAAGCGATTGGACTGTTCACGCAGTTACACATTTCATTAAAATATGCAACCCCATAAAATACCAGGTCGTTTTATAGTCAAGTAGCCGACAAGCAATTCACTATTGTAGATGTGTGTGGCACCAAATACATAATGTAGAAAATGTTTCTGTACATCATTTATATTAGAGAGAGGAAGAAGGAGAAGAACTGTAACATGACGGAAAGTTATAGGGACGAGGGAAAGACGGATGATTTGACGGAGGATGAGTGGAGATGGACAGATAACCGATAAATTTTTTTGGTCAGTTTTCTGATTAAGCTTGTAATTCACTGTTCAGTCGCACGAATAATAATTTCTGTGAAGTAATGTGTGTCTTGAGTGACGAGGTCTGTCATCTTTTTCCATTGCCTCAATTTCTGATATACTTTTTCTTGTCTTTTTTCATCAATGTAGGGTGGTTTTTTATTTCTAATGGCAAGTGACTTGCGCAGGAAGTTCCAAGTAGTAGCTTGTATGATAGCGTCTACACATTAATGAAAAGATTCGTCATTAACTATTTCATAAATGATTGTTCTAACTGTATCATCCAGGGGAGGCGAGGGTAGAACGTACATATAACATTCAAACTGACCAAGAGTCATATCGTTTTAGACCCAAAACAAGATTAAAAATCAGTTTAACTGAATTTAAATTTTCCCGATTAACTATGTTCTAGTGTCTGGCGTCAGAGTCCAGGTACTCGATTTATGCAAGAAATAGCTGTTACCTTGCTGCTACGGTAATGTAAAAGTGGTTTAGTGGGCTGTTTGGTGAAATGGTAGCCAAATGTCAGATCGGCCACGTTACGAAATACTATATAAAAATCCAGATATATTTTTAGTGCCGAATACGTTACTAGCTGTTCACCTATTTGACTGTACAATTTGCACTATGTGTCTGTTCTATAATGAACGAAGATCCTTTGGTTAGATACATTTAAGCTAATTTAAGATTTGTAACAATGACCTTTAATAAAGAAAAAAGTGATTACTTTAGTGGTCTACGTCATTTTATGGAGTGGTCGACTTGAAATGTAGTTTGTGATACCTTTCAGCGTGACGCTGCAGAACATCGCTTAAAGGCAACAGATAATTACGCCGGTGTTAAAAATTGCTTTAAGTGCCAGAATATATTGCGCTCTCGACAGTTTCGCTGCTAAGAGAATAGTTAGCAATTTGCTACTAGATCCGGGTTTGTCACCTACTGCAGTTATGACATTTTGAGGCATTTCTATATTGATACTATTGCCATTTCGTTTTGCTAAAGCCGAACCTTTACTGTCGCATGCCACAGTTGTTTCGTCAGACAGGGACAGTTACAAAAATTAACACTGATGTAATTGAATGGTAATAACTCACTCTGCTTAGGAACACACAAGATTGGAAAGTTTAATGACACATTCATTGATGTCTGTGATTTCACTCCAGGTATAATACGTATCGCTTTCCGTTACCACATTTCTCTCCCACTCTCTTTTTTATCCTTTACCAACAATCCATTGATCTCATCCCTCACAGACAGCACCTCGTATTACCTACACGAGTAAACACACACACGTATTCATTTGCCACTGCAGATTTAAACCCCGCCGGCCGCGCTGGCCGCGGGGACTGAGGCGCTCCAGTCACGGTCTGCACGGCCACTACGGTCGGGGGTTCCAATCCCCCCTCGGGCATGGATATTTGTGCCGTCCTTAGTATAAGGTAGTTCGTAAGTAGTTTGTAAGTTTAGGGACTGATGATCCCGTAGTTAAGTCCCATAAGCTTAACAAACATTTGAACTTTTTTTTTATTTTTTTATTTTTTATTTTTTATTTTTTTTAGATTTAAACTCCTAAAAATGTGAAACTGTAAACATATAAATCCTCATTAAACAGAACAGTAATTTTTGCTAACTGTATTTTCGCGGTGTCCTGTACACACAAAGTGATAGGCTCTGCTTCTTCTTTCTAGATCTTAAGAAGTGTGTACAAACATTTTTATTTATATTTTGTAAGCGGACTCTGTGATGCAACGCTAATCTAGTATTAAAGTGAATAATAGTTACAATTACATTCTCCATATCTGAAATTTTCAATATGTTATCAAATGAGTCGTGATATTACTGCAGCAGCTGTTATAAAATAAAGTTTAGAAAAATTTACGTACATGGTTTTGAGATTAAGTAATTGACTTTGTTCTTTTAATTTTTATTGGTAATGAGACAATCGCAACAATTACGTCGCAAAAGCGCTTTTTACGTGTCAGTGGTTATTTTCAGACCACTAATTAAAAAAAAAGGGAAGAAAGTCTTAATAAAGAATGTGTAACATCTGCCAAATAAACAACGTAAAGATAACAAATATTGAAAGGACGTATGAAAGTCGATAATAGCCTTTCATAAATGTGATTTAACAATGTATGGGGAATGATCGAAAAACAACTACGAAAAAAAAAATTGTATGACACGAAGTTAAAAGAACATATAGCAGCAGGTAGCAGTTCATCCTTTCTTTATCGTTACGTTGATAGTTAGCTGGCAGATTTTATAGATTCAAAAGCGGTGTTTTGTTCCTTTTCTTTATCAACTGACACCCAAAAAATAACCACTGGTTTGCCCAATTTATTAAAAATGTTCAAATGTTTGTTAAGCTTATGGGACTTAACTACGGGGTCATCAGTCCCTAAACTTACAAACTACTTACGAACTACCTTACACTAAGGACGGCACAAATATCCATGCCCGAGGGGGATTCGAACCTCCGACCGTAGTGGCCGTGCATACCGTGACTGGAGCGCCTCAGTCCCCGCGGCCACCGCGGCCGTCTCCAATTTATTAACACACTCGTAGAGGAAGAATAATGTTAGATATGACCGGTTTCGGACATGTTAAATCCCATCATTAGGCGAATAACCAAATCAACAGCCGCGAAGTCAACGCACATACCTATCGTGAGGCGTTGGACTCTACTTCTGGAGTTGAGTCCAACGCTTGGACCCGTACGGCGGCCTCGCGGTTGCTGATTTGATTATGCAACTGATGATGGGATTTGAGATGCCCGAAACCGATCGTATATAATGTAATGAAACAAGTGTGCAACTGATACGGAATCTTCCTATACTTTGCTTTGTATACTCACCTGCAGATGTTTGGACAACCGAATCCTATGTACTACAGGTTCCTCATGAGATGGCTGTTCACGTACTAATATAATTGTTACTTTTTACTTCTGGTGTTCTGAACAGCACCTAGTGAAAAAATTATTGTTGTAATTTTAGTGCCACACAGTACGCAAATGATGGTTGTAGACTTGTAGTGTACTGCATGGCACCGCAATGGCAATAATATTTCACCTCAAGGGGCTGTTAAGAATAGAATCCAGAAGTAAAACACAACAAATATATTTGTACGTAAGCAACCATCTGTTAACGCACCTTAACATTCAAAACTATTAACAGTGGCTGCTTGGTGGTTCCGTCCTTGCAATAATCGTTTTATTCCGTACCCCTCACCGTCTGAATATGTCCGTTTTTGACAATAAAGTCTTTCCAGCAGATTAATTATCCATTCACCTAGAGCTGTGTTTTGCAAGCTGTGGGTCGCGAGCCCCAGGGGGTCGCATAGTCTTCCTTGGGGGATCGTGGTCATAGGTGGTAGTACTTGCACCCTAAAAAAAAAACAGAACAGTGCAGATCTTGTACTTGGGTTTCCGCAATACCCAAATTTCCTAACAAAAGGGAAATTTATTTTATACGTACATTTCGTAATTTATTGTTGTCATCAGTTGTGATTTGAATGGAACAGACTTTTTTTAACAATAAATACCCTAGGTTAACGATAAATAAACACGAAGCCTGAAAACTGTTTGCAGGAACCAGTTGATAGATAATTTAACGAGAAGCAATAAGTAATTTTTAGACGATCGAGAAAAGTTAGAAATTACCTATAAAGTGGGACTTCACGAGCACAACTCGCTTCCGAATTTTATTTGCAACGCAAAATATTCTTCTGAAATATATATATTTCTCTCGAAATTAATGTAGAAATAGGATAATGTGTTCCAATCCAGAAAATAGACTAAAATTCACTATATTGTGTAGAATACTGTACTTTTTTTTTTTTTTTTACAAGAATCAACTGAAGAAAATATAAATGTTTCTGTCTTTGAAACACATAGTTGTGTTGCAGTACGGTAAGGGTGAGATGGCAGGGGGGTCGCCAAAATATTTTTACTTGGAAGGGAAATCGCGAACTCGAAAAGGCTGAAAAACTCTAACCTAGAATGTCAAATGTGTTCGTGCTCTCATCATTTAACTGCCTAAATAACGTCTCTTTACGGTAGGCTTGCCGGCCGCGGTGGCTGAGCGGTCTGCGGCGCGCCAGTCACGTTCTGCACGGCCACTGCGATCGGGGGTCCGAAGCCGCCCCCCCCCCCCCCTCTCGGGCATGGATATTTGTGCCGTCCTTAGTATTAGCTAGTTCGTAAGTAGTTTGTAAGTTTAGGGACTGATAACCCCGTAGTTAAGTCCCATAAGCTCTACAGACATGTGAACACGTGTACGGTAGGCCTAAATGTCTACCTCTATGACACAGTGACGAACTCTTGAGATGGTACCAATAACTGACTGACCAGTCACGTCCGCTACTCGGGTGTCTTGTATGGAGCGCACGACAGAGAACCGTGCTGTACCATTTCTTTGCCACAGGGGCATTTCGGAATAACAGCTGTTAAACTTTATGGAGGCACAATCAGAGGACAATAAAGAGCAGGTACGGTAATGGAATTTTCGAAAGCGAGCAGAACGGAACGGAACGAAGCGATGACCCCTGCCGAGGGCGATCGGCACTTCGCGGCGCGGCGCGGTGCGGCCCACTCCACTTTCTGGCCGGCCGGCCAGCCGGGGGCGTGGCGCGGGGGCGGCGGGGGTGGCGGGGGCGGTGTCGCAACGCTGGCCAGGTCACGGCCCCGGACTGCTCTCCGAGTGGCCGCTAAATATCACGGGTTCACATCCCGACGATAAAAGGGAACTGTCCGACTCGAAGCCACGCCCCGCAGTGCTCGGCTCGGCTCAACGTCCGGAAAAGGAACTACAACTGCATCACCCTTTCTCGGCAAGCGGCCGTGTGGTGCGTGATGGAGGTTGTTCTGTGATCCACTGCCACCTCATCCAGTTTCATGTTCGAGTTACGAATGACGAATGGTGCGCGGAAAGAACCATAGTTGTAACGTAGAAATATGCTAAAAAAAAAAAAAAAATAAATAAATAAATAAAATAAAATAAAATAAAAAAATAGAAGAAAATCAAGTGTTTGTCAAGCTTAAGACCTAACTGCGGGGTCATCAGTCCCTATTCTTACAAGCTACTTATGGACTAACTTATACTAAAGACGACACAGACAGCCATGCTCGAGGAGGATTCGAACCCCCGACGGGGAACGGCCACACGCATCGTAGCACAGCGCCTCAATGCGCTCCGCCGCGACGCAGTATCTACCTCTGGAGTTAGCCGAGCCTCTTCGCCACGCCTTCGCGCATTCCGTTCAACGCGCAAGAAATAAAACATGCTACTCTCAGTTTCCTTTACCAATCCAGTCTGTCCGAATCCAAACAAAATTAACTTGCCATATTCTACTGCAATGTTAAAAAACACCGTAGTAAAAGACTAGCATACAAAGTTCACATTGACAGAACATTTGCACATTTGCATCAATGTGTTCTGAAGTAATGATTTGAATGTCGGCCCGCGGGTTCAAGATCAAAACAGACATTGGCGTTCAACACCCCTTATCGACAGAATATGCCCGTGGACCTCGTTGTCGTTATAAAGCGAAGGTAATGCGTCATTGCAATTTGAGCAGACGTGCAGAATGCCTGTCAGATGCATCTGCAAATGGTACCGTCAAATCAGTGGGTTTAAAAGAGGGGGCCTTATTGGCATGAGAGAATGAGAGGCATCAAGCTGGGAAACTGCTGCTTGTCGGGAACGAAGGAAAGATGGAATGGTGGGCAGTGCTCTTCAAGATCAAAGCAAATCCTACCCACATGCGAGTGAAGATCATGTCGACAACTTGCAATGGCCAACCAAAAGCTACCACAACAGCTGATGATCACAGCTTACAGATTTCAGCTCGGAGGAACCCTGACGGAACGCCACCATACTGAATAATGATTTTGGTGCACCCACAGGACGTCACGTTACGATTCAAACTGTACGTAATAGGAGACACAACATCCAACTTCACTTCCGACGCCCATGACGAGGTCCAACATTGGCACCCAGACACCATGCAGCAAGGTACAGGTGGGTCTAAAAGCATGGTGAACGGACTCGTCCGAATTGGCATCAAGTGCTATTCACAGATGAGACTCGCATCTGCCTTCATTCTGACAATAGTCGGGGGGACGTCTTTGGAGGCAGTCTGGTCAGCCTGAACGCCTTAGACAAACAGTCTAGCGAAATAATAAGATGATGGTTTTCTGATGTTTCGGGGTGGAATTCTCCAGAGCCACATTACGCCACTAATAGTAGTCGTCGTCGTCGTCGTCGTCGCCGTCGAAGGCAATCAAACCGTTATCCTCCGACGTATTCTGCAACCACGATTGCTAAAGTATTCCAGTTTTGGAAGAAGAAACAGTAAGAAATTCAATTGTAGATTTTCGTATTCAACATAACGTTGTCACATTTATGTCTACAAATATGAAACAGGGCATTAAAAATTGCATTTACTCATTGACAAATAAGTGATCTGAAGATCAAAACTAACTGCAGAACGATCTAAAAAATATACCAGTATGGTATAAAAATTGGCAATTGACTCTAAATAATGATAAGTGTGAAGTTGTCCACATGAGTACGAAACGAAATCCGTTAAACTTGTTTACAAGATAAATCAATCAAATGTGAAGGCCGCACTACTCCACTAAATATCTAGGAATTACTATTACATCAGACTTAAACTGGAAAGAACACGTAGATGTCTTCGGAAAGGTGAACCAGAGACTGCGTTTTATTGGCAGAGCCCTTAAAAGATGCAACAGAATTACTAAAGAGACTGCATACACTACGCTTGTCCGTCCTCATTTGGAGTATCCTTATCAAGTGACTTTGACGGAATCCACCGGATGAGTTCAAAGAAGGTCAGCTCGTTTTGTACTGTCACGGTACAGAGGATACAGCGTCACGGAAATGATACAAGTTCTAGGATGGGAATCATTACAACAACGGCGTTTGTCGCTGCTGCGTGGTCTACTTACGAAACTCCAATCACCAACATTCTCCTCCGAATGCGAGAATATATTGTTGACTGCCACCGACATAGGTAGAAATGATCATCAGAATAAAGTACGAGAAATCGGAGCTCGAACGGAGAGATTCGGATGTTCTTTCTTCTCGCGCGCTATTCGAGTATGGAATGGTGTATGAATTGTATAAAGTTGGTTCGATGAACCAAGGCAATTAAATTTAATTTGAAGAGCATCCCACGTAGATGTAGATGTAAAAACTGAAAATGTTAATTATCAGAGTAGTGATGTGGGATTTATTTCACTCATAAAAGATAGAAAAACCATCATTCTTGTTTCTATACTCGAAATCTTAACAATCAATTGAGATTGCTGGCAACTAATCACTGTTTACTTGCACCAAAAAATATATATTTCGAAAGATGAAATGGTTGTAATACTAAGGAACCAAACTGCAAAGTTCATTGCCCTTACACTTAAGAAACTACTTAAACTAATTTATCATTAGGAAGACAAACACACACAGTCACACTCACACTCACTCCTCTCTCTCTCTCTCTCTCTCTCTCTCTCTCTCTCTCTCTCTCTCTCTCTCTCTCTCTCTCACACACACACACACACGCACACACACATGCACGAGGAAGGACTGAACCTCCGAGGGAGCGTTCGTTCAATAAATGGCGGTTTGCTCATTGATTCAGTGTAAGGGTAAGAAAATTTTAATGAAAGAAACATTTATTTTACAAAAGAAACAGTATTACCAACAAGGCGACATGAGAGGAGTCTATTGAATGAACGATTAATTTCATATCTAGATCTACATAGATACTCTGAAAATCACATTTAAGTGCCTGGCGGAGGGTTCATTAACTACTTTAATAACCTTTCTTTACCGTTCAATTCACCAATAATGCGCGTGAAGAAAGAACACCTAAATTGTTCCGTTTTCTTATTTTATTGGGCCATGTCTCCCTATATAGGTGAGTGCTAGCAAAATATTTTCAATTTCAGAAGTAAAAGTTGGTGATTAAAATTTCGCAAATAGATCTCGCCGCACCCTTACCTATCTGATCGAGTCCCTACCTTCCTGACCTCCGTCACTTTCCTCTTGCCCCGTTTTTGTCCATCTGCTCCCTTCGCTGTATATCTCAAATGTCAGAGTCTGAAGTAAGGTATCTTACGCTAAGTATGGTGTGGAATCGTATGTACACAGTGATGTTCATTTTATTTTGTTGGTCAACTGTCCAAAACTTTATCAAGATCGGAGTAAAACTGCTGTCGCAGTTGGTTGTCAACTACCCTCCGCCATAACCAATACAAAATCTTCTGTAGGTAGTGGCATTGTTCTTGTCTTTAAGGTCAAGGTTGCCAATTCCATTAAGGTCAGAATAAAACTTTTGATAAGTAACGGTGTGTCTAATAAAGTACACTGCACCAAGTACCGTACAATTTTTTTTAGAGAATGTCATTTCTCTTGTTATAATAGCGAAGTGTAATAAATTTTATTGCAATCTGTTGAACTATATGGAAGGGCATGAAATGTGAATTTAATCCAAAGTGCCGGTGCACATAAAAAATTCCAATTTCTGTTTTCCTTCTATTTTTCTCAGCCGCCCACCGGTCCCAATTCTGTTTTTAATCCATTCAGGAATGTAATCAAACATACTTAGAAAATTTCATTAGAATACGAAATTTTTGAAATCGAATGTAGTTATTACAGAAATATATCGTGAGGTTCAGTGACAAGGTACACATCTTTCAATTTTACGCCGCTTGCATGCCCCCAAGGTATCCCAGTTTCACAAGCGGTAAAAGGGACCTACATATTAACGTGGAATGCGAACCGCTTATATTTTCTGTTGACTCCTCATTTATAGTAATACATGTATTTTCAAGTGGACAGAAGGTCTCATTTTGTTCTACCGCAGCCCCGGGCTTCCGACAGCCTTAGACCGCCACTGTGCGGACTTATTTTCGTGTTCTATGTTGATCGTTTTGTTACTGAGGTTATATATATATATGAGAGAGAGAGAGAGAGAGAGAGGGGGGGGCGATCACCCTCGGACTCGGGCCTAACAATTTGAGCTACATGATCACAAAACACACCGTCGAAATAACGGATACGTAGACAAAGTACATAACTAGTATATTTACCGTTGCAATCCTCAGGCTTAACAACTATACAAGTTAACTAATCAAAGGACACACACACACATGTCCCATGAAGTACTCAAACCCCTGACGAAGAGCAACCTTGCGCTCCGCAGCAACGAGCCTTATAAGGCTCGTCCTCTCCAATATGGCTATCAAGAAAAAAAATACCCTATCTTTTACGTCGGACCAAATCACACACGGTGTGAAAAGTGCATCAAGAACAGTCGAATTCACCGAGGACAAGTATCGAGACACAGTAATTTTATATTTATAAACTAGCTGAAAACCCGGCGTTGCCCGGGTATTTATTTATTTATTCCTGCTATTTTCAGGTATATATTAATTTGTATAAGGGCCGTATGTCTGTAAAATCTCTGTGGAATGCAATTAGTAGTACAGAAGTAATAGACTAAAACTTGTTGCGTGATGGGGCGGTTTTCCATGAACGTTACTGTTTGTGTTCATATCTTATGAACTATGTGTCGTACTGCGATACAATTTAGAAGGTACACTCAACTTTATGCGTGTATACAGTCTGTAAAATTTCCTGCGGCTACAATGTGTAGTGTGAAAATTATAAATTGTAACGTCGTACCGTACGCCGTAGTTTTACTTCATAAACAGCGGAAAAGTAGTAAGCGAGAATCTTTTTCCCTTTCATCATTTTGCTAGGGTTGTCAGCGAGAAAAAGTTTCATAAAGGTTTGAAATTATGTTTAAAGTTTTAAAGTTTGTTGCAAGTCGCTAAGTACCCCTATCTCATACAGTGTGTGAATAGTCTCGCCGCATTATGTGGCAGTTTTTTGCGATTCCTGTTGTTTATGACTCATATCTTGTGAACCTTGAGTCGTATGTGATTCTTAACCATACAGAGGTTCTACCTCACGGTAAGGAATGTGTGTATCAAATTTGATTGAAATCGGTCCAGTGGTTTAGGAGAAAATGAGCAACATTGTCGCGTAATGCGACAGTTTTTCGCGCATCTCATTGTTTATGATGTCATATCTTGTGAACTATGTACCGTAAGTGATTCTTACACTTACGGCGACCGTCCTCGTGGATTGAAGCTTATGTGCTAAATTTCATAAAGATTGGAACAAAACTGTAGATTTGTATGCAACACGTACAAACATACGGACACTCTGCTTTTTATATTAGACTAGCTGTAAACCCGGCGTTGCCCGGGTATTTATTTATTTATTTCTGCCATTTTTCTGGTATATAATCGTTTGTATAAGGGCTATATGTCTGTAAAATCTCTTGGGAATACAGTTAGTAGTGAAGAAGTAATAGATTAAAACGTGGTGCGGGAAGGAGCGGTTTTCCATGAAAGTTAGTGTTTATGTGCTCATATCTCATGAACTACGTGTCGTACTGTGATACAATTAAGAAGGTACATTCAACTATATATTCGTATACGGTCTGTAAAATGTTCTGTGGCTACATTTTGTAGCGTACAAATTATAAATTTTAACGTCATGCCGAATGTCGTAATTTTACTCCTCAAACAGCGGAAAAGTAGTAAGCGAGAAACGTTTTTCATTTCACCATTTTGCTATGGTTGTCAGTGAGAAAAGGTTTAATAAAGATTTGAAATTAGGTTTAAAGTGTGTTGCATGTCGATAAGTACTCTCATTCTCACATAGCGTATTTTTAAGGTCTCACCGCATTATATGGCATTTTTTGCAATTTCTATTGGTTATGACGTAATATCTTTTGCACCATATGCCGTTTGTGATTCTAAATCATGCAGCAATCGTTACCTCACGATAAGGAATGTATGTACCATATTTGGTTGAAATCGGTCCAATGGTTTAGGAGGAAATAAGCCGCATTGTCAGGTAATGCAGCAGTTTTTCGCGCATCTCATTGTTTATGATGTTATATGTCGAACTAAGTGTTGTACGTGATTCTTACACTTACGGCGACCGTCCTCATGGATTGCAGCTTACGTGTACAAAATTTCATAAAGACTGGAACAAAACTGTAGATTTGTATGCAACACGTACAAACATACGGACACTCTTTATTTAAATATTAGATAAGATATGAGACACGAGATTTTCTTTGAAGGAAATGACTGAAAAGTAATTATTTTAGTAAGAGGATAAGTTTTTAGCATGGTCGGAAATGGAACATTTTACGAACTCTTTAAAGTGGACTTTCATCCCCCGTGAATATTAAAAATAGTTCACCCCTTTCGGAGTGTTTGGCCTGTCCCTAGAAACACGGTACGGGCGCTGTGGGTAGTCAGTGCAGATACGGCTGTTGACTACTCGAACAGCAGACACGCCCTCGCCTCACCTCGACCGAGCGTTGCGGTGCAGTGTCAGTGACCGCCGCCGGCACACACGCCCCGCTGCAGGTGCAGGAGCGGCCGTTGCCCCGCCTAACCGGCTGGCGGCTGGCGGCCTTGCCGGATGACAACACAGCGCGCGGCCAGTACCTGCTTGTACTGGGCCGCCGTGAACTTGGCCGCGAATCGGCGCGGCGGCCGTGGCTGTGGGATGCGCTGCCGTAACAGGGGCCACTCTCTCTCTCGTGCCAGGTCTGGTCGGGATGCGCCGTCGTAACCGCTACTCTCCGCCGCAAGGTCGTGATGCAACCGGGAGGCCGCGCGCATCACGAACGACCCCGCCACGGCCGCCAGTCGGCCTCCAGCCAGCTACCGCAGTGGTGCTTCCGGCGCTTCTTCAGCACGCCAAACATCTCGGATGTGAAAGAGCGCATACATCATTTTTTTTTTACATTGCTGTAATTGTCAGCGACCGTGACAACGTCTAAAGATAAAAATGCAGCCCTCCGTAGCAAAATTAAAAGTTCTTTAACCTGATTTCCGCAATCACTATGATTTCCTTGATCAGAAATTATAAAACGAGTCACATAATGACATATACAACTTGCGAGGGTAAGGGTCGGGGTGAGAGTTTAAAATAGGGAAAGTTTAATTTTTAATACTCACAACCACCAACTGCGAACCAAATTCCTGAACATGCAAAAACACAGGAACTGAGATTGCTACTGCTTGACTCGTTTTCTAGGGGATGATATCACACGTTCGCAGCTTTCCTTCCCTGCATATGATTAACAAAAAGTTCATAATAAAGTCAAGTTCATGAGAGAAAAGGGTGTACTAACTACTATTTTTGAAACACGCGGAAGTTCGCTTTATGTTGTTTATTACACCATATTAAAACCCTATGGCTGATACGTCTGTACGTCGACACATTTATCAAATAAAGTTATAGCTCGTGAGCCCCCAGACAAATGAATATTTGTCGCAAATTGTTTTCATACCATGTGTCTATCTCAAACACTGTTTATGTTCATGCCTATGCGACGACACGTGTTACATTAACAAAACACAGTCTCTTTAATTCAGTGCGATGCACACCTTGTTCCACCGGCTAAATATTCTCAACACACAGTAGCACTCGATACAACTTGGTGCAGTCTACGACGAGCAACCACACTTGGCAATTGCCACACAAAAATCTTTAGTCTCCACCTGGAAATCCACATGCCGACCGATGCAGAGCGACACCGCCCGGCCAGCTACCCCACTCGCTCCCGACTCCTGACTTCCTACTCCCCCGCGCGCGCGCCAAAAGCCCAACTGCCGGGTTTTTTCCCTATGTCATTAACTTCCCCATGTGAGCTGTTCTAACCGATTTGCCAACGTACAGCGCTTAGCCAATACATTTCTAAAACTCTACTTAAAATCAAAATAATTGCACTACACATTAAATAAATGTCTTCTTAGGTTTTTATATTGGTATAAACATCCTTTGTACTATTTATCATAATCGTGCAATTTCTTATATCACAGATAAGTGACTTAACTGAATACTTCAAGATAAAATACACAAGATTAAGTGAAAATAAAATGAGAAATAGTTAATATATTATTTTTATAAACAAACATTGCCATGTTAGTTGTGTAACTGTCTTGTATTCATTGGTAATTTGTTACTTTTCATTGTCAATTAAACATATTACGCCAGATGTGACTATATCAGCTAATGTATTGTTTATTTATTAACAGGCTATTTTGTAATGAGGGCCTTAAAGGTTCCTAACTGCATCGTATTACTTCAAATGCAAGTAGTATTCGAATATTTTATTTCACGCTGTGCACTGCACTGCACCTGGCACTCGCCATTGTCCCTCTCTCCCCTCACCGGAAACGAACTGGAAAATCGTAAGCTGGAACAAGTCACCAACGTCGGCCTGCTCGCTGGCCTCCCGTCAGATACAAGCACACAGCAAATCTCAGCGTGGATAATTTCTGCCTATGGCCTAACTATAAATGTTGTCACCCAACTGCGTACATACATTTCTACCATAATTATTAAGATTACAATTGTGTAACATTTGGTGCATTGGCATGGTCAATGTTTGCAGTGAACTTCATACTGTTTAATTACAAATGCTATTAATTACCAATATTTCTATTGGGCGGTAAACTCACAAACTCAGCTGTAGAGAAAGCTAGCCATTATGGGCTGCACGTCACTGGGTAAAGGCATAATGAGAGAATTTAAATAGAACAACCATATAAAATTAATCGTGGTTGATGAATCTGCCATACACAGATTAATTGGAATGATTTTCAGAAAGTGCACATAAAATGTTCAAATGTTTGTTAAGCTTATCGGACTTAACAGCGAGGTCATCAGTTCCTAAACTTACAAACTACTTATGAACTGCCTTACACTAAAGGCAACACAAAGATCTATGTCCGAGGAGGGATACGAACCCCCGACGGGGAACGGCCTCGCCCATTGGAGTATAGCTCCTCAATGCGCTCGGCTACTCGACCGCGCCTTAGTAAGCTTAGTCCATAAACAAAGGAAGTAGATTCAAATGTTCAAATTTTTGTAGAACTTATGGGACTTAACTACGGGGTCATCAGTCCCTAAGCTTACAAGCTACTTATGGACAAGCTGAGACTAAGGACGGCACTAATATCCATGCCCGAGAGGGGATTCGAACCCCCGACCGTAATGGCCGTGCAGACCGTGACTGAAGCGCCTCAGTCCTCTCGGCCACAGCGGCCGGCGGAAGTAGATTACAACACACTTGTTTGGTTGACCCTTTTGTATTAGTCATCAGGCTCAGATCCTTACCGTTTAGGATTCAAATAAAGAAAATCCAAAGGTGGGCAGCCCACTTGAGGGTTTTGTAATAAGCACGAAAAACTCAAGTCTCGGGCGCTGCATTTACATCATTGTACGGCCTTCTGTCAAGGTTCTAAGAGCTTACTTTTCTTGAGGAGTCAACCGATGTATTGATGCCTCCTACATATATCTTTCGAAAATAGTACAAGAATAAAGTTAGAGACCTTACAGCCAACACGAAGGCATACGGACAATAGTATTTTTTAAAAACCGTACGTGACGGTGACAATGGTACCCGGGCTGTCATTGAAAAGTTTGGACGATGTAGATGTCGCGGGGGGAGCGGGGGATGGTGTGTTTCATACGTAGTGATTACTAAAACAATGAAAATCGAGAACAATGCAAGGAACAAAAGGAAAACGATGCTGTTTTCGTCGTCAATTTAGGGAAGCACAGAGGTTTCATTTGGTTATTCATTTGGTTGCTAGGAGCTCATTTATGATGTTAAAGCAAAGCTAGCGACTGCTCAACAAAAAGCTTTTGTGTTACTGAGTACGCCAGAAATGTATCGACGACAGGTGTTGAGCGTAGATTTAGATCCAAGTATGGTTCTCTACCCCTGATACCTGTTGTAACAAACGTTAGTGCACAGAGAAATGTTATGTTTAGAAAAGAAAAAGTTGCAGACGCCAGGCATGAATGAAAACATGTCGACCGCTGTTGGGAAACATTTGCTCGCAGTGCAACAAAATCTACCCGCCGAAGTGTCAGAGTGTTTCAAACTCTGACTGTTTGGAGAGTTCAAAATGTTCAAATGTTTGTTAAGCTCATGGGACTTAACTACGGGGTCATCAGTCCCTAAACTTACAAACTACTAATGAACTACTTACGAACTAGGACTGCACAAATATCCATGCCCGAGGGGGGATTCGAACCCCCCCCCCCCCCACCGTAGTGGCCGTGCTGACCGTGACTGGAGCACCTCAGTCACCTCGGCCACCGCGGCCGGCTTTGGAGAGTCCTAACGAAAAGGTTACAAATGAAACCTTATCGTCTGAATTTGCTTCAAGCCCTTTCAGAAGTTGAAATGACACGACATCTGTGGGTGTGTCCTTGCTGGAATATTGAAGCTACTGTTTATATGGAAGCTACTGTTTAAGGATGAAGCTACCTTACACACAGATTGCACAATTAATTCGTACAGACAGATGAGTTACAGTTCGTGAGCTTGCTGCATAACTGGACTGTCGTCATAAACCCGTGAATGAGGTGGTGACAGTCTTGGGATTTAGGATAGTATATGTAAACTGACTGTCCAAGCAACTAACACGTGATTTGAAAGATAGAAAGTTGGAAGTCTGCTCTTAGTTGTCGGAAGTATTTAAAGCTACTGAAGATACGTTTTTCCTGGACACAGAAACAAATAATCAGTGGAGAAAGTTCTATCACACCTCTTCTTCAAGACCTAGAAACTTCAAAAGCCAGCGATCAGCAAAGAAACTCGTGTCGTTCGCTTTTTAGGATGACACTGGAGTCGTTCTAATTGATTTTCAGCAAAATGGCTGCACCGTGAACACGAACAGCTACATTACAACACCAGGAAACTTCCAGAAACTATTCGTTTTCGAGGACGAAACTTTTAGGACACAGATGAGGTGAAATTCGCAGTCAGTCAGTGAGTTCGACTGCGAAAAACCTGAATTTTCCCAAAGGGGATTCGATTGTTGAATTCAAAAATAGCACAAATATATTGCTTGCATTGGGGGCTATCTTCAATAGTCTTATTGGGGTTACTCTAATAAAGAATATAATTTGAAAGGCCTCCGACATGTTTTCACTGTTACATTACTTTCTAGAGGACGCTCATAATTATATGCAGTCGGGATGTCTTAGGTGTAGGTTAAACCTTACATACACGAAGAACTGGATTTTCACTCAGTGATACCCAACGCTACAGATTTCTGTTGCGTGATTTCTGATTTCGGTGTATCCTCACGGCATTTTGAGTGCGTTCTGTTTAGGAATGCCTCGAAAACGCTATAGTACAAGCAAGGACAAAGTTGGACGACATTAGTTAAACAGTACACCAAATAACCAATTATGGCGTTGCTCCGTTTTTCCATTCTCATAACTATGGCGTAATACACTACAAAAAGGGGGTACAATTTTACTTATGGTGGCAGCGTTGTGTGCTGATGTTGGCAACGGGCATTGAATGCTTTTTCAAAAGTCAGTCACGTAGAATGAGGGGAATAATTCTTTATGTTCACGATAGAATAAATAATTTATCCTGTTTTGGTCAGTTAATTAATCACTCTCCTAAAGCGAATAGTTCGTTGCCGACAATAGCAAACTAAACCACTGCCATTGCAAGTATTTAACCCAGATAGGACACTAAAAATATAAAAAAAAAGTTTTTCTTTCTAGGTGTATCCCATATGCTTTTCAATGTCATGGAGAGAAAAGAAGTGCATCTTTCGACGGGTATGACCTCTAAATTATGCATTTGGTAGAAATATCTATGTTGTGAGCATTGCGTTCTGTGCATCTTTTCAACATTAAGCTGAAATTACCACGTAATATTGAGACAAATCCACTCTTTCCACACATTTATTTGCTCTTACGATTGGTATGTACCGCATTGGCTGCAAAGAAGCGTCACCTCCTTTTCGCCTAGTAATCATATAACATTAAATAATATCTAAATGTGTCACAGACGCAACAAGAAAGTTAAGGAAGCGTTGCAAAATGAGGCATTTACACATAGTCATCAGTCTTAACCAAACAAAAAAGGGCCAAGATAAAGTAGATTTTTCCCAATATCACGTGACATTTCCACCTTAATGCTGAGGACACTAAATCTGTTCTGCGCAACTGAATCTAGCATCCTTGATCTGAATGCTCACTCCAGAGATATTGCTTTTCTGTGCCTTCCACTAGAGATAGTATACACATAAGAGCGACAAACTCATCAGAAAGCTCTCGGCTTTCATAATTCTTCGGTACAATAACGTGATTCAAATTTGTAAGTACTTACTTTTGGTGTGGACTACATTAAGACAGAAAAAGACGTCTTCTTTTGCAGAGACAATTGCACTACTTAGAGCTACAATCCGACTTCTGAATATATAGTTTTACTGCAGAAGATTATTTCAACTTCGTGCATTACGAAGTAATCACTGCAGGACATGGGGACATGTATTAGCTGAAAGAGTGGCCAATGCTGCTAACACAGTCAAGACAATGCACTGGAAATACTATATTTAAAGTCCTATACAGACGATCAGCTGACGCCATTCCTTCAACGATTACCCAGACTTACTTTATAGCACATTGACACCGTCATGACGTCTTATTTAAACAGACATGAACTACTCTGTTGATTGAATTACCAGATATTTAGCATTCGTCGAGTTTTCGGTAATAGGGAGCACTGCATACAGAATAACTATATTGTCCCCAGTGCAACGCTGCAACATACTAATACTTCAGCATACACTTATTATGAGAAACAGTTTAGTATTATACCCTAGGAGCAATGTATGGTGCTGATATTATTATTACGATTTCTCATCTCAACGACAGAAGTGTTTTCAGACGTTTACGCCAAGCAGACAATTACATACCGCAGTCTTAAATTCGTGAACAAAACCTAACAACGAATTTACATAGTTCCGGAGTAGGGACTTATATTAATTAGTCTATTTGTATGAAAAAATTTATGAACGTTTGAACATTCATCTTTTCCGACATAGACTTCTACTTAAATTTTACATCTAGGCTAGTAGAACTCAGTTTATTAACAGAGCGATCCAATAAGGATTCACTTTTTACTGACCTAGCTCCGAAACCCTAAAAAAACCGTGATATACGTAGGTCCATCTTTAACATCCGTTGCGAACCACTAGCATATAAGCTAGTATTAAATACATTTGGACGAATTCGGCGATGACGAATAGGCGTCCTCTACTTGTCAAATTTTTCGGAGAGGACGGGGTGGGAAATCGGCCGTGCCTTTTCAAGGGAACCATACCAGCAGTTGCCCGGTGTGATTTATGGAAATTACGGAAACCTTAAATCAGGATGGCCGTAGGTGGATTTGAATCACCAACCTACCGAATTCGAGTCCAGTGCCTTACCACTGAGCCATCTCGATATGTCTGTATGTTTGGTACGTAACGCCTGCTAAAGCTATATCAAGAAGAGCATCGTGTACCATCAAAACTAACAAGCCTATATGAGTTCAACTGCGAGAACAAAGAAAAATAAAGTGTTTGTCTTTCCTTAAAAATTTTATTAATTTACAATTCTTCCTTTAGATTACGGAGCTAATAAAGACCATCAAAACAGACTAAGGTATTAGTGAACACAAAGTTGTCGTAGCGAGACTTAATCCACCAATACTAAAAAAACAGATAACATTTCGATTAATGTTTTCCTGAGTGAGATTCTCCAGTCTTTCGAATCTAACAATGTGAGTGTATATCAGATGTGGCTTACATTCAAAGAAATAACATCAACAACTATTGACAGATTTATACCTAACAAATTAATAAAAGAGGAGGCTGACCCGTCGTGGTACACAAAACAGGTTAGATCTCTGTTGCAAAAGCAAAGAAAAAAGCATAACAAATTTAAACAGCACAAAATCCTCAAGACTGTTACCGGTAGTCTTTTACAGAAACTCAAAATTTAGTTCGAACTTCAGTGCCAGAAGATTACAATAGTTAGCACAACGCAACGCTGTCATGTAATTTGGTAGAGAATCCTAATAAATTCGGGTGATATGTATACTCGCGGCTAGACACAATCAATACCTTCACTACATGATAGCAGTGGTGATGCTACTGATGTCCGTTCTGCTAAGGCAAAATTGCCTAACATAGCTTTCCGAAAATTCTTCACCAAAGAAAACGAAGCAAATACTCCAGAATTCGTATCAACAATAGCTGCCAGCATGCGGTATTTAGAAATTGATACGCCTAGTGTATTAAAGCAACTTGAATGACTTAATAAAAGTACGTCTCCCGGTCCTGATTTTATATCAATTAGTTTATACTGGTGCTACAGACGAATGATGAAAATTAGATGGGTATGTCACGTGAATAATTAGAAGGTGCTTATCGAATTGGGGAGAAACGGAGTTTCTGGCATATCCTGTCTAAGAGAAAGGATAGATTGATGGAACACATTCTGAGACATCAAGGAATTGTCAACATTAACATTAGAAGGAAGTGTGTGGGGTAAAAATCGCATAGGGAACCGAAGGATGAATACAGTAAGCAGATTCAAAAGGATGTAGGTTGCCGAACGTATTCTTAGATGAAGAGACTTGCATAGGACAGGGTAGCGTAGAGCCACGCGGGAGTAGCCGCGCGGTCTGGAGCGCCACGTTACGGATCGCCCGACCTCCCGCGTCGGGGGTTCGAATCCTCCCTCGGTCATGGATGCGTGTGTTGTCCTTAGGTTAATTTACCTTAAGTAGTTTGTAAGCTAGGTACTAATAACCAAGCAGTTAAGTTCCATAGAATTAAAAACATATGATTTGATTGGTAGCGTGGAGAGCTGCATCAAAGCAGTTTGCGGACTGAAGATCACAACAACAGTTTATACTCCTGGAGTACTAAAGTAAATCATTTAACGAAAGTAAGTTACCCGGTCCGGAGTCCCCATACCTACCTATCAGCGAAAGATCAGGTCAGTCCAACATTCAAGAAAGTCAATAGGAGTGATTCGCAGATTACAGGCCTGTATCATTGACGTCGGTTTGCAGCAGGATTTTTAGAACATATACTTTCGTAAAATACGTATTATGAACTACCTCGAAGAGAACGACCTTTTGACCCACAGTCAACACGGATTCACGAAGTATCGATCTTGTAAAACACAGATGGCTCTTTACTCATATGATGTGATGAGTGCAATCGATAAGGGATGTCAAATAGATTCCGTTTCCATAGATATCCGGAAGGCTTTTCATACTGTACCTATCAAGCGTCTTTTTTTTTTTTTTTTTTTTTTTTTTTTTTTTTTTTTTTTTTTTTTTTTTTGTGGTTTTAGGGCGCACAACTGCTAAGGTCATTAGCGCCCAGACAAGAACAGAGATTCGCTAAATCTCAAAAAATTTGGTAATTGCCAGTTAGAATATCAAGAGAAGGCTAAAAATGAAAGATAAAAAACAATTAAAAGGTTTATATATCCTTTGATAAATTGGCCAAGTTAATAAAACGCAAAACTCGAGCAGCTGCTCGTGTGTCATCAGATAAAATTTCCTCCAGAGTAGACGGAAAGCGAAGGGCTACACGGAGATGATTAAAATTAACACAAGACAGTAACAAGCGTCTTCTAATGAAATTGCTTGGTTATGGAATATCGCCACCAAGCACCTACTACAACAATGATTATACAATACAATAATTACTAATAATAAATAATATTGATTTACTTTCTCCGCCTCATTGCCTCTATAGAACAAATATAAATGTTTTTTCAACAACAGATACAATCAATCGCCTCGTTATCCACATTAACAAATGAAAGTCAGAACATTACATAGAGTAACAAATATAAATATGAATATTACGTAGAAACAGTGCATAAGTATCTATAGCAAATTCTAAGTAAATATGCCGAAGCCAGAATTTAAGAACTCCTTTCAACATGCACGTATTTTATATACTTGGTGTTCTGAAGTTCCGGTCCCAAACCTGCGAACTTTTCCAGGAGGTTTCGAGTGAAACACTTGACTGATGGGTGTGGATTAAGACACATCGGTCGAGGAGGCAGTGAGGCGTAAATGTCTTGTCTAGATGGTGCGGAGGAACGCCCTTTACTTGAGAGAAGGGTGGAGTGCTGAGTCGTTCGAAAGCGACCACTGGCGCAGATACCCATGTATTTTGCAGATAGCAAAAGGTGGATTACTTACAACATCGACAAAGAGAAGTTCAGGCCTGTGCCAGTTCACCGACAGAGTCGAGTCATTACTGATAATCGCAGAGTGTAACATCATTTTTTTTTTCCTTTTTAAATCTTTTATCCAATGCAGAAACTATGTTTTATAGGTTGGAAAAGAAAACAGCCACCAGTTGAAAGATTGCAGATTTATTCATAGGTGGTTTCGAGCAATTATTGCCCTTCTTCAGGTGTATTAATTGTGCCGTAAAGGTTTACACAGAGCATAATGTAATCACACTGAACATCAAGTGCAAAGATGATGTTCTGTGTGATTACACATTGCTCTGTGGAAACCTATAGGGCACAATTAATATACCTGAAGAAGGGCTATAATTGCTCGAAAACGCCTGAGAATCAATCTGAAATCTTGGAACTGGTGGCTGTTTCCTTTTTCCAAAATCTTTTCGTTTTTATAGCTATTTCCAATAGCTGTTGTCATATTAATCATATTTCATTCTTGGTTCATTTATCGGGTGAGGAGAGTCGAAGAAGACATTTCTCTCCATACTTCCTATCCTTCCATGCTGTACCTTTGTATTTATTTTCTTCCGTTCATTTGAGTTGGGGGAGCGTACTGTAATGGGAATTATTTGATTAATTTGATATCGCTCTGGCGTGAGACCACGTCCATTATACACTCGCGTTTGTCATTCCGTTGTGGTCAAAAAGTAAGTTGTTGCTTGGGAGTTTATCTGTTCTTTTTTCTTTCTTTTTCTTTTCTTGTCTTTTAACCGATGTACATTCCAGGATACAATAGTACATTTCAGGTGTCCCCATACCTAACATAAAATGTGGTGCAGTTTTTTTGTTGTTGTGGTCTTCAGTCCGGAGACTGGTTTGATACTGCTCTCCACAATACCCTATCCAGAACAAGCTTCTTCAACACCACATAATAACGGCAACCTACATCTGTCTGAACCTGCTTACTGTATCCATCTCTTGGTCTCCCTCTGCGATATTTACCCCACGCACTTTCCTCCAACGCTAAATTCACCTTTCCTTGATGTCTAAGAATGTGTCCTACCAATCGATACGTTCTTTTAGTCAACGTATGCCAGAAATTCCTTTTATCCCCAATTCTGTTCAGTACCTCCTCATTAGTTACGCGATCCACCTACCTAATCTTCAGCATTCTTTTGTAACACCACATTTCCAAAGTCTCTATCCTCTTCCTGTCCGCACTGTTTATCGTCGATGTTTCACTTCTGAACAAGGCAACACTCCACACAAATGCCTTTAGAAAGGACTTCCTTAGGCTAAAATGAAATTGGTCTTCCCCAATGTCGGCCTCTATCAGCTTTTCCATCCTTTTGTAAATAATTCGTGTTAAAATTTTGCAACCATGACTTATTAAACTGATGGTTCTGTAATTTTCAATCCTGTGTGCACCTGCTTTCTTTAGAATTGAGATTATCACATTTTCCATGAAGTCGGAGGGTATTTCCCCTGTCTCATACATCTTACGCACCAGATGAAATAGTTTTGTTATGGCTGGCTCTCCCAGAGACTTCAGTAGTTCTGAGGGAATGACGTCCACTCCGGGGGCCTTGTTTCGGGGTAGTTCTTTCAGCGCTCTGTCAAATTCTTCTCTCAGTATAGTATCTTCTATTTCATCTTCATCTACATTCTCTTCCCTTCCTACAATAATGTTTCTAAGTTCATTTCTTTTCTAGAGCCCCTCTATATACACTTTCCACCTTTCAGCTTTCCCTGCTTTGCTGAGAACTGGTTTTCCATCGGTAAAAGCACGTTGATGCCACCATTTGACCTTTGTTGACCTTCAAAGACCTTACTGGTACACACCATTGGATTCGTCTCGACAGCCACTATCATAAAATAAGTACCAAACTGTAACATCCCATAAAAAATTAAAAAAGGTTGAAGAACATAATTATCTCTGAAGCGATATCTCATAGCTACCAAAAACCAGCATCATATTCTGACCCCGTTGTCCAATACAACTTACGTCCCACAAATTTTTCACCTCTTGCCATACTTTCGGAGTTATTCTTGGTGACTGACCCTTTATAGAGAAAACTCTCCATGCCGTAATACTTTTAAACAGAGGCGTAACATTCACGTGCGCATTAAAGAACGCAACTGGACACGATCTCCAAAAATGAAAATTTCTCATTGATATCCAATATTCACAGTTTCTTACTCCACCGTCTTCTCAGACTTCTTAGTCACATTGTCGCTTGTTTCTTGCGTATCCACTCAAATTTTTGTTCTTCTATTTTTTATACAGACTTCGAGTTTCACTCAGTTACAATTTCTTGACGAAGACAAATTTTTTCTTCCTTCAACCATTTTCTGAAGGGAAATTACCTATAAAAATATACAGTTATTTCCTTCGTAAATTACTTGAGTATATTATTTAGCATTAATATATCCGGCATTTGCCAAGTAGGTATTAGTTACGTTTCTTTTAGTCCACCTCATTCTCATTCTCCCCTCGCCTTCTGTCCCATGCTCAATCGATTTTGCCTGTACAAGTGTCGAATTTCCAGAAGGCTTTTCACACCGTACCTCACAAACGGCTTTTGAGCAAATTGTGTGTTTATGGAACATCGCTCCAGATTTGTGACTGGAAAGTGATTTCCTGTCAGAGAAGACACAGTTTTTTGATTTGTTGATGGTAAGGCATCGACAAAAACAGAGGTGATATCCGACGTACCACAGGGTAGTGTTATTGGTCCTCTGGTGTTCCTTATCTACATAAACGGTTTGGGAGAATATCTGAGCATCTCTTTTACGTCGTTTGCAGATGACGCCGTCATGTATCGTCTAGTAAAAGCATCTAAAGATCAAAGTCAGCCGGCCGCGGTGGCCGAGGGGACTGAGGCGCTCCAGTCTCGGTCTGCACGGCCACTACGGTCGGGGGTTCGAATGCCCCCTCGGGCATGGATATTTGTGCCGTCCTTAGGATTAGCTAGTTCATAAATATTTTGTAAGTTTAGGGACTGATGACCCCGTAGTTAAGTCCCATAAGCTCTACAAACATTTGAACATTTGATCAAAGTCAACTGCAGAACGATCCAAATAAGATACCACTGTTGTTGTTGTTATGGTCTTCAGTCCGGAGACTGGTTTGATGCAGCTCTCCACCATACTCTATCCTGAGCAAGCCTTTTCATCTCCTTATATGAACGGCAACCTACATTCACTTGAATCTGCTTACTATACGCGTCTCTTGGTCTCCATCTGCGATTTTTACCCCACACACGTCCCTCCAATGCTAAATTTACGATTCCTCGATGTCTAAGAATGTGTCCTACCAAGCGATCTCTTCTTTTGGTCAGGGTATCACAAAAATTCCTTTACTCACCAATTCTGTTCAGTACCTCTTCATTAGTTATGCGATCTACCCACCTAATCTTCAGCATTCTTCTGTAACACCACATTTCAAAAGCCTCTATTCTCTGCCTGTCCGCACTGCTTATCGTCCATGTTTCAGTCCCGTACAAGACAACACTCCACACAAATGCCTTCAGAAAAGACTTCCTTACACTTAAATTAATATTCGATGTTAGCAAATTTCTCTTTTTCAAAACCGCTTTTCTTCCCATTGCCATTCTAAATGTGAAACTGATTGTTGTCTACCACAATTATTATAACTGATACTTGCACTATCCTCTGTACTGTATCCTCTGTACTGTTTTTATTTTTGTTTTGCATGTGTTAATGTTCAACACACTGACCATTCCATTCAACTGCTCTTCCAGGTCCTTTGCTGTTTCTGACAGAATTACAATGTCATCAGCAAAACTGAATGTTTTTATTTCTTCCCCCTGAACTTTAATCCCTATTCCAAATTTTTCCTTGCTTTCCTTCACCGCCTGCTCGATGTACAAATTTAATTACATCGGAGAAAGGCTACAACCCTGTCTTACTCCCTTCCCAACTGATGCTTCCCTTACATACCCTTCGAGTCTAATAACTGCGATCTGGCTTTTGTACAAGTTGTAAATAACTCTCCTTTCCCTATAAAATTTGAAAGAGTGTATTCCAGTCAACATTGTAAAATGCTTTCTCCAAATCTACAAAAGCTAAAAATGTAGGTTTGCCTTTTATTAATCTATCTTCTAAGATAAGACGTAAAGTGAGTATAACCTCCCGGGTTCCTATGTTCCTCCTGAATCCAAATTGATCTACCCCGAGGTCAGCTTCTATCAGCTTATCCATTCTCCTGTAGATAATTCGTGTTAAAATGTTGCAACCATGGCTTATCAAACTGATGGTTCTGTAATTTTCACAGCTGTATGCGACTGATTTCTTTGGAATGGGGATTATTAAATTTTTCTTAAAGTCTGAGGGTATTTCGCCTGTCTCATACATCCTACAAACCAGTTCAAATAGTCTTGTCATGGCTGGCTCTCCCATAGACTTTAGTAGCTCTGAGGGTATGTCATCTACTCCTGGGGCCTTATTCCGACCTAGGTCTGTCAAGGCTCTGTCAAATTCATCTCTCATTATAGTATCTCCTATTTCATCTTGATCTACTTCCTCTTCTCTTCCTACAACATCGTCTCTAAGTTCATTTCCTTTGTAGAGCTGCTCTATGTACTCTTTCCACATTTCAGCTTTCCCTTCTTTGCTGAGAACTGATTTCCCATCTGAGTTCTTGGTATTCGTAGAGTTGCTTTTCTTGTTACCAAATGTCTCTTTTATTTTCCTGTAGGCGGTATCTACTTTTCCCCTTCTTAAACATTGGGATGGGAATCATTTGCCGGCCGCGGTGGCCGAGGAGACTGAGGCGCTTCAGTCACGGTCTGCACGGCCACTACGGTCGGGGGTTCGAATCCCCCCTCGGGCATGGATATTTGTGCCGTCCTAGTTCGTAAGTAGTTCATAAGTAGTTTGTAAGTTTAGGGACTGATGACCCCGTAGTTAAGTCCCATAAGCCTTACAAACATTTGATTTTTTTTGGGAATCATTACAACATCTGCGCTTATCGCTGCGGCGTGGGCTACTTGCGAAACTCCAATCGCCAACATTCTCCTCCGAATGCGAGAATATATTGTTGACTGCCATCTACATAGGTAGAAACATCATCGGAATAAAATACGAGAAATCAGAGCTCGAACGAAGAGATTAAGGTGTTCTTCCTTCCCGCGCGCTATTCGAGAATGGAATGGGAGATACATAGTATAAAGGTGCTTTGGTGAACCCTCTGCCAGGCACTTAAATGTGATATCCCATGTAGATGTAGAATTTCGGCCTGTAGTTTCGTTTTCCGCACTTCAATCCATATGAGATCCCATAAACACAACAATGTGTCCAATAACCTAATTTTCCAAATACACCTGAATCTTAGGAAACTGTCTGTGAAATGTGTTGCGAATAGTGTCGGCAGTAAAGACGTTATAAATTAAAACCTGGTGCGTGATGCAACGGTATTTCATCCATCTCAGCGTTTCTCACGACATATGTCTGAAACTATGTGTAAGGCTGTGATACAACTTTGAGGGTATATTTAATGGTATATGTTCACACTGAATGCGAATGTGTTGCGAATATAGCGAATATAGTTAGTACGGTGGAAATAATTAGCTGTAACATCGTGCTGAAATGCCGTATGCGGAAAGGTAGTAGTCAATAAACGTTTACTCTTTCTTAATTATGTTTGTGTTCCAGCAAGAAGAAGTTTCCTAAAGATATGAAAGTATATATAACGTTCGTTGCAACTTCTTAAGTAATTTCATTCTCAAATGGAAGTTGCATATACACTTGTCTCAAGATGACTCAGTTTTTCGCGCATCAGATTGTCAGTGTCAAAACTCCTGAACTGCATACAATTTTTCATAACTACCTGTACGAAGTACGTTTATTGGGTTGTTCTTAAGCCCCAGTGATTGTTGTTTCTCTACGAGGAATATATGACCAGTTTGGTGGTAATCTGTTCTGTAGTGTAGGAGATAAAGTGAAACATTTTCGCATAATGTCGTTGTTATTCGCTCATTTTATAATTCATGACGTCATAACTTCTGAACTCTGTGACTCACGTATTTGTTACCATCACAGCAGTTGTTTCCTGATGGTAAGGAATATTTTTGCAATATGTGTAGATAGATGTCGATTATGTTACCCTATCACAATGTAACTTCTAACAGTTATGTTGGTAAATTTATCGTCACTAAAATAACGTAATTACTAATATGAGTAACTAATCCGCGGGAGTGGTGGTAGCACGAGTACAAGTTACGAGTCCTTGGATAAACACTGTTACAACCGTTATTGTAGCGATACACTAGAAATCAAGCAACTGTGCAACACATCACAGTCAATGTAATCAGAGTATTAATATCTGAATACGAAAATTGAACTACAGATCTTAATATTAATTACACAAGGAGGCCATTAAATGTATTCATTCAAAAGTTATTTTGTCACAAATGTGCTGGAACTACAAATCATACACGTTGGCCCTACATAGCCGTTAAGAGTGTTGAAATGAAGCATATTCTGTAACTGTGGTGTTGCCGACGCTTTCACCCATTAAAATGCCGAACAATAATACTGGACATCGAAAGTTAATCAGACGAGGACTAGGGCGGAGTGGGGGTGGGGGGGGGGGGGGCGCACCGCCTCGGGCCTCCGGTCTTCGGGGGCCTCCAAATGACTGGAAAGGATTTTTTATTTTATTTTATATTATTTTATTTTATTATTCTTAGACTGGCCCTTGCCTCTCATTCTGTGGGGCCTCCAAATCTCAGAAGTCACTGTTTTATAGTAATGTATTTCCAAGTGGTCGGGAGGGGGAGGGCTCATTTTGTTTCGCTGCCGCCCCGGGCCTCCAACAGCCTTCGTCCGCCACTGCTACCAACCTCTGACATGCATATTGCGCTCTTGTGAGAATTTTTCAGCAATCAGTCATAAAATATTTATTTACTGACAGATCTATATTTCGACCACTTTGTGGTCATTATCAATGCTAAAAATCGTTTTTAACATTGATAATGACCACACAGTCGTTGAAATCTAGATCTGCCACTAAATAAATATATTCCTACGACTGATTGCTGAAAAATTCCCACAAGTCAAATACAGTCGTGAAGCACAAATTTCACCATGGAATCAAGCCTGGTATTGCTCTCTATTATGGTAAAAAAGACACACGAAAATAACATGTTTTGAAATCACATTTACATTATGAAACTTCCTGGCAGATTAAAATTGTGTGCCGGAACCGGGACTCGAACCTGGGACCTTTGCCTTTCGCGGGCAAGCGCTCTACCGACTGAGCTACCCCGACACGACTCACGATGCCGCCTCACAACTTTACTTCCGCCAGTACCTCGCCTCCTACTTTCCAAAGTTCACAGAAGCTCTCTTGCAAACACGCCAGACTAGCACTCCTGGAAGAAAGGAGTGAAAGTTTCATTCTGGAAACATCCCTTAGGCTGTGGCTAAGCCATGTCTCCACCATATCCTTTCTTCCAGGAGTGCTAGTCTGCCGTGTTTGCAAGAGAGCTTCTGTGAAGTTTGGAAAGTAGGAGGCGAGGTACTGGCCGAAGTAAAGTTGTGAGGCGGCATCGTGAGTCGTGTCGGGGTAGCTCAATCGGTAGAGCGCTTGCCCGCGAAAGGCAAAGGTCCCAGGTTCGAGTCCCGGTTCCGGCACACAATTTTAATCTGCCAGGAAGTTTCATATCAGCGCATTCTCCGCTGCAGAGTGAAAGTTTCATTCTGGAAACATTTACATTAATTTATAGTAAGACACATACAGGGGAGCTGAAATGCGACAACTGCTACGTCAATGATGTTATCAGCACTAAAGGGAAAAAAAGCCGTAGATCGCCTCGCGATACTATAAGTAATTGTCTGATCGTTTTAGTTTCCTTCATTCTACATTGCGTCTGGGTGTGCAAGAACTCTTTCATGAACTTTCCCATTAATTTGATATTGGACTGAGAAACAATGCCGTGGTGTAACTAGTTAAGATATAATCTGTGCTGCAAGCTCGCGATTGCTTTATCGTGCTGACTGCTGGCAGAGTGCAGCCTTTCTATTCGCAGAGGCTCGAGCCGGGGTGTCAAACCCTCGATCTCGCTGCCTTTGACCCCCGCGAAAAACCCCAGTAGTTTTTTTGACAGTCGTTGTCGACGGGATGTTAAACGCTGTATTTCTTCTTTCCTTGTGACAGTATGCGCAGTGGACCTGGGTCGTCCCTAATATACTGTAACTAGTAAATATGCGAATTTATTATACGAGTATAACATGTTAGATTGTAAATGTACATCTTGCTTTATATTAAAAGGCAGCAGGACTTTAAACGATAAAATTACAAATAATAACAAAAACAAAAGAAACTAAGAAGGAACGATCTATCGTTCATGTAACAACGGAAGATCATTAGGTTTTTTTTTTTTTTTTTTTTTTTTTTTTTTTTTTTTTTTTTTTTTTTTTTTTTGCGGCTGATGGTATAGTTTCTCGACAAGTCACAATACACTAAAAGTGTAGCGAACTGCAAGATAATCTGTAGCGTACAGACGTATGTTGCAGGACATACGATTTAAGCTTGAACAAAACCAAGTGTAAAGTGCTACGATTACTTACGAAGAAAGGTCCTTTATCATCATTACTTTCTTTCTACGAAGCCAATTACAATGGAAAAATTACTTACATTGCACGTAATAGCCACCTCCATATATCCAGATCGTGTGTACTTCCACGTGGCCACACTGTAAGGGTTCCTAAATGTGGGTAAATTATTTGTTATATTTTATTTCATAAGTTTCTCAGCAGATTTTGTGCGTGAGCTGGCGGCAGATACATTAGGAACGGCTAAAGTAGCTTGCCGACAGTAAGAGCCAAAACGCATTCTATGTAGTTCATTTGTCAATTTTTCATCCTTTATTATTTCAGTTGTTATTATTTTAATTACATTGAAAATTCATTTCAGTTATTCCACATTTTAAAAAGGAAATATTGTCTTGAATATCTCACATTTTAAGTTCCTATGACAGCTGTTTAAAACAGTCATTTATATGTAATTGATAATACTACATTACCTTTACTTAAAATTTTTAACATAAACAAAAAAGTAACAAAATAAGTGTTTTTCTTGTGTCAAATGTGAATGTAGAATTTTATTCTATGTTTAAATTTTTTGTCTCTGTTTTGTAAAAGTTTGTTGAATTTTTTGTTATGTCGATATCGAACATATTTGTTGCAATAAACAATGTAATAATCTAAAAATTTTAAAATATTATCATTTATCACAGGACACAGTAACTAGGTAAGGTAAAGATGTGCAAGATACATTTCTTGATTTAGTTTCTCTTTATGGCGAATTTTGTCACATATTTCTTGCCTGAGCCAAGTTTTCTCAGTAAAGGTCTTCATACGTTGCACTAGATTTGATTATACCGTTGTTGTGAAGGCACTTCTTGTTATGTCTTATACTTTCTATGGTCTTCATAAGTCCAATGTGTCATATGACAATGATGTCATTAACTTCTTCATTGTTGGGCCCGCCAGCGTATATACTGTAAGAATTACATTAATTAATTACAAATAAAATAATACAAAATATACATAAAATTCTGTTATAAATTTTCCTGATAACTTACGTCTACGATTCAAACAGGCTTCTCTTGAACAGACCCTCTGTTGCATTGGGCCAGTATATGAGGTTGGTATGAGATATATTTAAAAATTTTCAGTTTTCTTTTCTTGGAAGATTCTGTACAGTGCACTTGAAGACTTTCCCGAGATTACACCCTGATGATATACTACTAACTTACTAAGTCGCATCCCGAACTGAATATATGAAATTGGAAGACCCCATGTTACCCTATACCAAAACATCCAAAACAAAACTGAGGCCGCGCGGGAGCATCCGAGCGGACTGGAGAGAAACTTTGCGGATTGCGCGACCTCCCGCGTCGGAGGTTAGAAACCTCCCTAGGGCATGAATGTTTATGTTGTTTTTAGTATAAGTTAGTTCATAAGTAGTTTCTAAGTTTAGGGACAGATGACCCCGCAGTTAAGTCCCATAAACTTTGCAAACATCTGAACATTTTTTTGAAAACTGTGATAAAGCAGCTGTTTCGTTTGGAGTCTACATCTACATGGGATTCTCTGCAGATCACATTCAAGTGCCTGGAAGAGGTTCACCGAACCACTATAAGCTATTTATCTTCCATTCCATTCTCGAATAATATATTTTCGCATTCGGAGAAGAATGTTGACGATTGGAGTGTCGTAAGCAGCCCGCACCGCAGCGATAACCGCCATTGTTGTAATGATTTCCGTAACGCTGTCTCCCCTGTATCGTGACAATACGAAACGAGCTGCCTTTCTTTGGACTCTTTCGATGTCCTCCGTCAAACCCAACGGACGGACAAGCGTAGTGTATGCAGTTTCTTTTGTAGTCGTGTTGCATGTTTTAAGGGTTCTGCCAATAAAACTCAGTCTCTGGCTCGCCTTTCCCACGATATTGTCTACATGTTCTTTCCACTTTAAGTCTGAAGTAATAGTAATTCCTAGGTATTTAGTGGAGTTTACGGCCTTCACGTTTGATTGATTTATCTTGTAAACAAAATTTAACGGATTTCTTTTCGTACTCATGTGGAAAACTTCACACTTCTCATTATTTTGAGTCAACTGCCAATTTTGACACCATAATGATGTCTTATTTAGATCGCTCTGCAGTTGGTTTTGTTCTTCAAATGATTTTACTAGACGGTAAATGACGGCGTCATCTGCGAACAACCTAAAAGGGCTGCTTAGATTTTCTCCTAAATCGTTTATGTAAATGAGGAACAGCAGAGAACCAATAACACTACCCTGTGGAACGCCCGATATCACTTCTGTTTTAGTCGATGTCTTACCAATTTAATTAAAAACCGTTTGTGAGGTACGGTGTCAAAAGCTTTCTGGAAATCTAGAAATACGGAATCAATTTGTGAACCCTTGTCAACAGCACTCATCACTTCGTATCAGTAAAGAGCTAGTTGTGTTTCGCAGAACGATATTCTCTAAATCCGTGTTGACCTAGGGTCAATAGATCATTCTATTCGAGATAATTCATAATATTTGAATACATGATATGTTCCAAAACCCTGCTGCAAATTGACGCCAATGAAATAGGCCTGTAGTTTAGTGAGTTACTCCTACTGCCTTTCTTGACTATAGGTGTGACCTGTGCAACTTTCCAATCTTTTGGTACAGATCCTTCTTTTATAGAGCAGTTGTATATGGCTGTTAAGTAAGGAGCTATCGCTTCAGCATAATCAGATAGAAATCTAATGGGTATACAGTCCGAACTGGAAGACTTGTTCTTATTAAGTTTTGTAAGTTGCTTCACTACTACGACGATATCTACTTCAACTTTACTCTTTCTGGCCACTGTATTCCAAATATGGAATATTGATTTCGTTTTCTTTGGTGTTTAGTAACTCTGCTTAAGTAGACTATCATCGGCAGGATCGCCATTACTATCACGTACTGAGAGTATTGTTTGTATTTTTCTCCTAGTAACATTCTCCTATTTAACATATGATCAAAATGGGTTTTCAGTCAAATTTCGAGAAAGAGTTTCGTTGTGAAAAGTATTGTAGGTATGTAGCATTGAAATCCTCGCTAAATTTCAGCTTGTGTGTAGGATCGCCAATCCTGGGGATTTTGTGTTCGTTTAAATTTAGCATGACTTTTCCGATGCTTTTGCAACAGTATCTTGACCTCTTTTGTGTACCAATGGAGCTCACCTCCTTCTTTTATTAATTTATTTGCTAAAAAACTGTCAATTGCTGTCGATAACACTTCTTTGAATTTGAGCCACATCTGGTCTACATTAGTGTTAGGAACGAGTGTAAACTGCCTTTAAAGATGCTTTCCTGAACAAATATATTTTTCGTCTATTTTTGGTAAATTTGAGACTTTCGATTTTCAATCTCGCTACGACAGCTCTGTGTTCACTAATACCTGTATCCGTTTTTATGCTCGTTATGAGCCCCGGAGTATTTGTTGCTAAGAGATCAAATTTGTTTTCACATCCATTTACAATTCTAGTTGGCTCAAGAACTAATTGTTGGAAGTAATTATCAGAGAATGCATTGAGTACAATTTCGCACGATGTTTTATGTTTTATGCTTACCAACTGATTTGAAAATATAATTTCGCCAACAGATTGATGGTAACTAGCATTGCTTTATCAATACATCTGCTACAAATGGCACCAAAATAACCAGCACATTTTACAAGGTACAATACAAAACACTTAGATCAGGCATTTCCTGACTGGAAATTAAAATGAGATACTATAGTGTGATCCTTTGAGTTCTCTTTAGTATTTCACTTCTCATTTTATCAAGCCTGTTCAAGTAGTCTAGTTTCTCATTTTCATGTACAGTCAGTCAAAATTATGAAGGTTTATGCTGCAGCCTTGTTGTTAATCGTCTACATCTACATACATACTTCGCAATCAACCCAAAGGTGGAGTCTACATTTAGCTACGGATTTATACATTTCAGTAGGTCATTCAAATCAAAATTTAATGCTCTTCTATTTTGGGTAAGGATAACATCTTCAGTAAGATGCATAGTTTTCAGATAAAAGCCGAAAAGATGTAGAAAGAGCCAAAATTTTGCAGTCTTTTGGCCACAGAAAGTTGTTCGGAGGGAAGGGAAGTTGAAAACTTTGATAAAAAATAAAATCTTCTACCTCATTTATTTACAAGCAAAGAGCCAATTTTTATGACGCCGTTACTGTACAATGAAGTCCGCTCTAGTCTGTTTGTATACTCACCCCCTCCCCGCAAATAAAATAAATAAATAAAAAATAATTAATTAAATGTTCACCTTAGGAAACAGAAACGTTTCCAAAATATATCAAAGATTTTCCAAGTGCGCGCTGTTTACAATGTTCTCAGAGAGAACACGCTGCAGTCTCTCTATCTCCCTCCCCCCCCGTTCCCCTTTCTTAACGACAGCTCGCCCGCTCACCTCCTGTAGCTCAAGGCACTACGCGCTTGCACGCTTCACTTTAACAATTTGTTAGTAATTGTAGAAAACAATGCAACAGTCCAAACATTTTTTTCATACTAATACAAGTATTCAATATTAAGGTCCATGAAGCACATCGCTCTGTAATATTACGTCCACAATTTTTTTCTAACAGGTAAAGAAATTTGTTGCTAATATTTTTTCACAAATTTTTAAACTAATGATGTTGCTCTACGACCTTCTGGAGGCGAAATAAATATATATCAGCAATAGATTTCTTTAACAGCTACTTCCATAACATAAAACTAGAAGTTCAAGAAAACAGGCCTAAAAAGTACAAGTTTTTCAAAGTCATTCTTTGGTACTTATAATTAACAAAATCCCAAAAATTAATTAATAGCGTGATATTACCACTCTTCGCGAAGAAAAGAGATGAAAAACCGTTACTCTAGGTCGACCCCTGAGCAACTCTAGGAGCCCCCCCCCCTTTTTATTTTTATTTTTATTTTTATTTTTCAAAAAAATATATGTATCTCGAAAAATACCGAATGTTTTTAACTTTTGCGAAGAAGTAATTTTTGACTTACTTCGCGCAATATTTAAGCCAAATAATGATTTTGCCTATGTGAATGTTGACGAGTTATAATGAATCTAATTTTACATGTTTTAAAGCGTTTTGGAAATATCTCGAATGTAACAAAGAAATCACTACATAGAAAACGGAAATCGATAAATAATCGTGAGCCCTATAACTTTCTGCTTTAACATTTTCTCATCGAATATATAGTTTTTTATTTATTTAAGAAAATCCGTTTTTGCAACTTTGCGAATTTTAATGACAAATTTCGCTATCTCGGCTCGACCTTCATTAAATAGAAACGCTATATTAAATTTAATTTCTTATACGCTCGTATTATTTGTATTCAGGTAATAATTTTTGCATCTACTTCTCACTACTGCTTGGACTAAGGGATGACTTCGAAGCCGCAAGGTGCTACTATTTTTCTTCTCTGTCCCTGATACAAGGCTTCAAAAGCAAATACATTATGGAAAGTGAAATTTTCGAGAGGTTTTTTTCTGAGTCCCTTCTTTGGACACCCGAAGATAGAGTAAAAAAAAAAAAGAAAAAAAAAAAAAAAAAAAAAAAAAACTAGCAACTGTTCGTGTTCTCAATGCGGAGAGTGGGAATTCAAGGCCGCAGGGACAAGAGGCGGGGGGAAGAGTCCTCTCGATTTTTTTAAGTAACCCTACATTACCGTGCTAGCAAGTCCACCTGTTTATTTTCCATACCTATCCTCTCCGTGAATCATTTTCTCTTAATACGCGGTTTTTACATATCTATACCTATTTGTTCGGCTTTTCACGCATCATTGCTTGTCTTCGTGTGATTTTGCGTCATTTTACATGTATGTGCATGTTTGGAGGTATTTTCACGTATTGGTTCGCATATTTGACGTATAGGTGGCCAATTTGTCGTATTGTTACGCATTTATCGGTATTGGTGCACAATTTTGGTGTGTTGCCTCGTATTTCTCCGTGCGTAATTTTGCGTGTTGGTGCGTAATTGTGCGATTTATTACGTTCTTTTAGATATAAAAGCAATTTATTTTCTTATTTTCACACGCCCTTTCCAATACCCCTCCCAATCTCCTAAAGCCTTCATCTGCCTGTTTCTCCATCATTTTCCGTTTTCCAACAGGATCCTTGCTTCAATAAATCCTTTCTCCATCTTTCTGCACATCCTATTGCCGTCTTGGTGCACCATTAGCCAAATTGTTCCTCCCTGTGAACTCCTCATGGCACCTAGGCGTTGCCTTGCAGACCTTTTCCACTTGCCACATCCCCAAATATCCATAATCCCCAAAGCCTAAATGAACCCAGAATACTGTTGTTAATCTTTCTGTCAAAACCCTAACCTCATAGAAGTTACTCTCTTATCCAAATGTCTCACCTTCAGCCCCACATCCCAATTTAACCATGCTGGACTTCCTCTCCTTCTACCAATTCGTATAGTGGAAAAACTACTTTGCCACCAATCTCACCAATCAAAGCCAATCTAATTCCAACATTAAACCTCGCCTCCTCCATTTCGTAGCGCCATCCAAACGGGACCCTCTCTTTCTCCCACTAATCACGTTCTGGTCAGCTTCAAGGAATTTTTTACTTCCATCTTGGCATCACCATCCTTCCCCAAGTCCCTTCCTAAGAATACTAACCTTTCGCCAGAAGAAAAGCTTTACACAACCTCTAAACAGATCACAACCTAATCATCTTTCATATACGCAAAGGTTCCACCACTGTTGTGATGAATCGCAGTGAATATTTGACAGAAGGCCTAGGTCTTTTGTCTGATTCATTCACCTACAAGTTGTACCAGGATAACCCCACCAAAAAGTCCCAAATGATCTACAACCCTGCTAAAATCGTATGGCCTTTCCCAGAACCTCTCCCCCGAATCCGCCCCCCTCCTCACTCCAACGGTATCGAGCACGCCTACCTGTTATGTGCTTCCAAAAATCCATAAACCTAACAATCGTGGACGCCAAATTGTGGCTGGTTACTGTGCTACCACTGAAAGAATTCCGTCTCTTTACCAGCACCGCCGACCAATTGTTCAAAACCTATTCTCCCACATCCCAGGTACCAACCACTTCCTTCACCGACTACCCACCATCTCCACCTCCTGGATCCTTACTTGTCACTATTGATGCTACTTTGCTATACACCAATATCCCACATGCCCACGGTCTTGCTGCTCTTTAACACTACCTATCTGAGCGTCCTTCAGACTCCAAGCACGATACCTCATTCCTTATAACCGGCACAAATTAATCCTAATAAACAATTACTTTTCCCTTGAATGTAAAGTACACAATCAAATCCGTGGCATAGCCGTGGGCACCCATATGGCACCTTCCTATGCCAATCTATTTATGGGTCGTCTTTAATAAACCTTCCTAACTTCACAAAACCCTACACCTCTAGTCTGTTTCAGGTTCATTGATGTTATTTTAATGATGCGGACTCAGAGCCAGGACTCACTATCTTCGTCCTTTCACAACCACAACTCCTTCTCCCCCAACAGTTTCACCTGATCCTTCTCAACCCATTACGTAACCTGTCTGCATGTTAAACTCCACTCTACTGAGGGGCTCCATCCACACATCCGACCGCATTAATCCCAGTAATTACCAACAGTACCTGCAATTTGACAGATGCCATCCATTCCACATAAAAAACATTCCTCCCATATAGCTTTACCACCCGTGGACGGCGAATCTGCAGTGATGAGAAGTCCCTTAACTAATATGCTGAAGGCCTCACTAAGATCTTCACAGACAGACATTACCCTCATCCACCTCCACGAACCACAGACTTTACCGAGGTTGGGTGATTTGAGTGCCTCAACGTAACAGTTACAGGCACGTTACGTTACAGGAGCAACAGTCTGCAAGACTGCAGGAACTTCATGGGGCAGCACGATCTTCGAACTTACAAATCGATCGCTTGTGGGATATGATGCAACAACAACTGACACTTGCGACCCGTACACTCAGAGCCCTTACCGAATTATTGTGAACAGGCCGAGATGGCGTGGAAACGTATCCCAAGACAGTATTCGCCATCTGTATGTAGGCTACTCTACGTACTAATATGGGTGTTTAAGCAGTTACCGACACCTGGTACGTCATTATCGCTTGACGTTTTGATAGGTATTGTAATCATTTCAAGTACTACATATTCACTGTTTCAAAAACAAATCTTGCATGACTTGGAAAACTCTATAGGGACGAATTATATTTCCCATAATGCATATCTAATAGTATAACTAGACGTGTTTTATTAAATATGCCTACTAATGTCTGTTTCGTGCTCGTTAATCAATAACATTAAATATGCATTTCTCACCTCAACATTCAACAGTATACTTTAAATAAAGGAACACATCTGTTTCAGCATTTGTCAGCATCTAGAGCTAGAGCGTTGGAATATACACTGGCTTTACTTGACTTACCCGGTCTTTGTGTACCAGTGAGGCAAGAACTACGACCCAGATGAACTCTGACCGCACAGGTTAGCCCTACCCACCAGACGGCAGAGAAAGAGAAGCTGAGAACCGCCTGGAGCAATTAGAGCGGAGAGAGAGGCTGCCTTTCTTGGCAGCGAATGAACGGCACACTTGAGACCCAAAGCAAAGAAAATGGTCACATCCCGAGAACTATTGTTTTCTGCGTGGCAGGAACATAAGGTAACAAGGAGAAAATGCTCAAATAATGTACAAAGTATTCTGGGGTTTGAGCTGCTATAACCTCTCGAACCATGATCGGTAACTTGGGTCTGGTTTCTTTTGCAGTGACAAAGTTTACCAGATGACCCTGCATAAGGTTATTAGGATATCAACATCATTCGTATTTGATTAATTATATTTTATCTTCCGTCTCAGTTGCAGTTATCGTTGATTACTAATAATCATCATAATCAAAACGTGAATGACTTAAGTAGATATCTACGTGCAGATTGTCAAACTCACCACCAAAGATAGTAGAAAATATTTTGTCTGTAAGTCGAACTTCTAATCCAGGAGTAGATGCGATAATTTTTAGATCAACTGTTTAACCAAAAATCACATTAACAAGCCAATTCTTGTTTTAATGAGAAGGCTACGGAAATCTTATAGCATCCCATTTTCCACCGAGAGGGTTCATCTCACACGCAAATTTTAAATTACCCTTGCCGTTTACAGATAAACATTAACTAGAACGGGTAAGTCGCAGATATTATTGAAACATGACGCCCCCAAATTACCGGTTCAAACTTCACCAAGATCGTATATGTTTCAGAAAATTAACAAAAGCCTTGAACCACAGACATTGTCGAAGTTGGGTGGCTCAACGATACATATAGCCGTAAACCCAACGGAGATATATCTGTGGAGAAGACAAACTAACGTGTGGCTCTTGAAGAGGGACAGCAGCCTTTTCAGTAGTTACGCTGGCAAAAGTCTCTATGATTGAGTTGCTCTTGTAGCTTCTTCGGTAAAATATCCCCTATCTCCGCCCGGGGTCTACTCAAGAGTTTGTCGTCATGGGGTAAGCCAATTCGGGCATTCTACGGATCGGATGTCCTGTCCCTTATTCTGGTAGATAAGTTAAAAAAGTGATAAGACAAATGAGGATTTACAAAATTACTGGTCAGATGAGTACAGGGTTATCAAAAGAAAATCAGTTGGGGTGGTGGCTCATAAGTAGGACTAATAATGGATAAGAGACTAGGAATGTGGGTAAGTTACTACGAACATCTTAGGAAAGCATTATAGTAGCAAAGACAAGCACGAAGCACAGTGGTACTAAATTATATATCAACTAGCTCTGCCGATGATGAGGACACTGAAAAAAATCATGATGAGATAAAGGAAGTTATTCAAGACTTAAGGCAGAAGAAAGCTTAATTGTTATGAAGAAATGGAACTTAGTAGTAAGAAAAATGAATGAAGGAAAAAAGGATGTGAATATGACCAGGGAAAAGTGAATGAAAGAGGAGGCCAGCTGGCATATTTTTTTGCGGAGTACAATATAATCATTATAGATAATTGATTTAAGCACCATTCAAGAATGATGTATAATGCAAGAAAATCTTTTACATGAAAGAAGACGCCGGAAGGTACTAAATTGTCTGTGGTAAACATAGATTTCGAAAATAGGTTTTAAACTGCTGGGCCAGATGTAGTATCTGACCATAACTTATTGAACTGTAGATTATAAATTAAGCGACTAGAAATGATACAAAAATAAGTAGATTCTAGCTGGATACATTGGAGGATCCAAGGATTGTTGAGAGTTTCAGAGGGAGCATTAGGCAAGGAATAGCCAAAACGGGGTAAAGTAATACCGTAGAAGAAGAATGGGTAGTTCTGAGAGATACAGTAGTAAAAGGTGCAGAAGATCATATTGGTAGAAGGACAATGCATAATAGAAATCTTTGGATAACACGAGAGATTCTAAACTTAATACATTAAAAGGAAAAGAGTATAAAAAGTCTCCAAACGAAGCGGTCAAAAGAGAGTATATACGGCTGAAAAATTAGGTTGACAAGAAGTGCAGTTTGCCTAAGTAAGAGTGGCTAGAGATCAAATACAAGTCATCGAAGAATGTATCACTAAGGGAAAAATAGAAACCACCTACAGAAAAATAATGGAAATGTTTGGAGACAAGAAACAAACCGCATCTACATCAAAAGCTCAGAAGGAAAACCACTCTTAAGGAAAAGAGGGAAAGCTGAACATTATAAGGAATATATTGAGCACCTAAACAAGGGAAATGACATTGAAGGCAGTATTGTAGAAAGGAAAGAGCAAGTAGATGAAGACGAGGTAGAAGGTATGATACTGTGAGAAGAATTTGACAGATTACTGAAGATTTTAGTAGAAACAGAACCCCTGTAGTACATGTTATTCGCTGTTAACTGCTGACATCCTTGAGAGAGCCAGTCATGGAGTAACTGTTCCACTGGGTGCAAAATGTATGAAACAGGGTAAATACAGTGCCTACAGACTTCATGAAGAGAGCATGTGCAGAAAAGTGTGAAAATTATAACCACCAGTTTACTAAGTCATGGTAGCTAAATATTAACACGAATTATTTACAGGCGAATGGAAACAGTAGAATTTGGCCTCGGGAAAGATAAGTTTGAATTTTAGAGAAATATAGGACACGTGTGCCAATACTCACATTACAACGTATCTTAGAAGATAGGTTAGGGTACGGTAAATTTACGTTTTTAACTTTTGTATATTTTGAGAAAGGTTTTGACAATGTTCACTGGAATTCATTGTTACAAATTCTGAAATCATCAGGAGCAAAGTATAGGGAATGAAAAGTTATATACAACTTACATACCAGACAAGTGTGAAGAGTGGATTTGCATGAAAGAGCCGAGGTGGTTTAGAAGGAAGGAAGTGAGGGTTGTAGACTTTCCCCAAGCTGTGAAGGAATGCAAGGGAAAATTTCGGCAGAATGTCATCCGGAAGGAAGTCATTCCTGAGGATGTGAAATTTCTTGAGATCCAAAATTAATTGAAATGTTAGGAAGTCCTTTCTGAAAGCATTGGTCTGGAGTGTAGCATTGTACGCAAGTGAAACGTGGACAATTGAGTCAGAACTATCGAAGCATAAGAAGTGTGGTGTTGCAGACGAATGCTGTAGATTAGGTGGGTAGATGGCGTAACTAATGAGAGGTACTGAAAAGAATTGGGAGGGAGAATAAGTTTCCGGCATACCTTGACTAAGATAATGGATCAAATGTTCGAATGTTTGTAAAGTTATGAGAATTAGCTGCAGTGGTCATCAGTTCCTAAACTTACTAACCACTTAAACTAACTTATCTTGAGAACAACACACATATACCAGAGGGAGGACTCGGAGCCGCGGCGGGGCGGCCGAGAGCATTGAGGTGCTATGCTACGATGCGCAAGGCCGTTCCCCTTTAGGGGTTCGAATGCCCCCTCGAGCATGGATGTTTGTGCCGTCATTATTATAAGGTAATTCATTTGTAAGTTTAAGGACTGATGACCCCGTAGTTAAGTTTCTTAAGCTTTACAAACGTATGAACATTTAGAGGACTCGGACCTCCGACGGCGAACGACCGCGCGCACTGTTGCAAGGCGTCTTAGTGCGCATGGCTATTCTGCCACGGCGATAATGGATCGACTGGTGGGACTCATTTTGAGATATCAGGGAATCGTTAATTTAGCATAGGAGAGAAGTGTGGGGGGGAACGTCGCCTAGGGGTACCGAGAGTAGAACACAGTAAGCAGGTTCGAAAGGATGTGGGTTGTCGGTCTCATCCAGGGATGAAGAGGCCCTCATAGGACGTGGTAGCTGGCGAACTGTATCAAACCAGTCCCAGGACTGAAGCCCACAACAACAGTGAATTAGAGCCAAACACGACGCATGAATTGAATATATATTTAAAACCCTTTTTTACCGAGGTTATATGAGTATGACCACATTGCTACTTCTTATGACTGTTTTATTCATGCTAAAAGCAGTTTGTTACACACGCTTTGGAATCATAATATGTGGCGTGCGCAAAATGACACCAGCGTTACTGCATACGGTATTGCCAATCTAGTAAATGCAAGTCTGTGTTGACGTCTTGCGCCTATAGTTAAAAATTATCTCAGTCCTCATAACTTACCACAAGTTAAAAATAAAAAATCTTCGTCCTAGAATGTAATGACTTCAAGACATCTGAATATGATATGTGAGCCGCGGCGGAGCAGCCAAGCGCATTGTGGCGCTATGCTACGATGCGCGAGGCCATTCCCCGTCGGGGGTTCGAATCCCCCTTCGGGCATGGATGTTTGTGCCGTCTTTAGTATAAGGTAGTTCATAAGTAATTTGTAAGTTTAGGGACTGATAACCCGTAGTTAAGTCCCTTAAGCTCTACAAACACTTGAACATTTTTATGAAATGTGAATCGATTCCACCACAAATGTATTCTCCAGACAAATAAAATCTCGACATCTCAACACCGTAAGCCCTTAGTGATAGGTAGATACTAATCTACGTTGTATGTTCATTTGCAACCTTTGTAGGTGATCCGGCATCCACTGTAGGCCTTAAATTGGTTCAATGGGAAACAAAGCGTATGCCTGCTTTACGGTATTCATTACGCAGCCTGGTTCGGGACGCCTGCAAGGCAGTGTTCTCACTGCTAAAGCGGATTCTCATTATCGTGACCTTCAAATACTACCACTTTCTAGAATTTTTGTACAACAGATTTCAACGTCTGCATTAACAAATGCTTTATCACTGTAATTGTCCTCTCAAGAGCTACCGAATTCTGTTAAAAAAATAACCGTTTCCATTAAGAACAAACATACTTCTTTCAATATTTTAGTTATACCGGTACTAAAACCGTACACCAAACAAAAATAAATGGGCCCCTAGATGTTGTAGCATGCACCGAAAAACACGTTTCGGTATGTGTGACCGTTTACGTAAGTAAATGGGTGATACGTCTTTACATATTGTGTGTGTGGGATGATATTTGTGTATGTCGGTTAATGTTATTTCGGACACGCAGCATACCCAAAGGTTACAATATGAACGGTACATTAGCTTGTTACTAATGAGGATAAAAGACGTGATATTTCCTGCCCTTCACTGATTGTAGACTACTACCCTAATAGACTTCAGCATCTGATATATAGTTTGGTCTCAATCCAAAAGAAGTGCGATAATTGTGTTAGGAGTTAGCTATTCCTAATGGTCTACAAGTACCTGCAAAATGGACTGAAACTCGAAAAGATGGAGCTGATTGATTTTCTGTGTTCATGAAAAGAAACAAAGATTTGTCATATACGACTCCTGAAGCTACCAGCTTAGCCCGAGCATCTAGCTTCAACAAAAGAAACCTTGACGCTTTTTTCGATAACGTGGCTATTGTAATGAAACGTTACAACTTTGCACCAAAAGAGATTTGGAACATGGACGAGACTGGCAACAGCAGTCCAAAACCCAAATCGAATTGTTTCACGAAAAGGTTTCAAGCAAGTGTGGTCGATGACATCTGGCGAAAGCGGTAGCCTTGTTACTTTGGCTGCTGCTGTTTCTGCTACTGGAAACAGTATTCCACCATTCTTCTGGATGATGGTGGAAGAACATTTCTGTGATTTTTGTAACACAAATTGCTTGATAATCATCGTTCCCATCTGTCGATTCTTGGGCTTAACTATGCGAAAGATAACGTCATTGTCTTACTGTCATTTCCCCCTCACTGTTCCCACAGACTGCAAACATTGTACCGAACAGTTTACGGGCCATTCAAAAAGTAGGCCTACGTCAATACTACAAGTGATTCGTGAATGTTAAATCACCCAGGTTCAACGATGACAATATATGACATTCCAGGAATACTGACTTCTGCATATCATCTTGCGGTTACGTTATAAAATATTCAAGAAGGATTCAAGTCTTGTTGCATTTATCCCTTCAATGCAGTCGTTGGCCGGCCGCGGTGGCCGAGGGGACTGCGGCGCGCCAGTCACGGTCTGCACGACAACTACGGTGGGGGGGTTCGAATCCCCCCTCGGTCATGGATATTTGTGCCGTCCTTAGTATTAGCTAGTTCATATTAGTTTGTAAGTTTAGGGACTGATGACCCCGTAGTTACGTCCCATAAGCTCTACAAACATTTAAGGAAACAACGAAGAAACAACAATAACCGTAAGAGATGCTCGGCTGTCCTCACGGAAAGTTCTGTGAAAGAAGATCTTGAAAGAAAAAGAAAGCAAATTTCCAAGGATACCAAAAATCTTCTTATCCCAGCCAAAAAAAGGCCTACAGCTAAAAAACAGAAACAACAACAACAACAAAAAAAAAAGCTCAAAGCGGTGACAGTGAAGACGACGACTATGTTTGTATTGTATGTCTCAATTCAATTGCCAAAAGCAGATCAAGAAAAATATCGGTGCAATGTACAGACTGCAAGAAACGGGGAACATGAGAAATGTACATCAGGAGGTAGTCATTTTGTTTCTCAGAATTGCCAGACTGATGTTTCAGATTAATTTTGTAAAGCGTTACAGTTTTTATGTTAAGGGTGTTATCAAATGACATTATTCACCGTGGACTATTGTTAAGTATTTTTAATTATTTAACTTGTTATGTTCAATCATATAAATAATTTTCTTTGTAATTCTGTTATTATTGTTAAATAAGATAGTTATATTTTCAACTTGAATGCTCCTATGACTTGTAATTTATACAAAAACAAGAAGAATTTTATATCTTCAAACACCTGTATTTTTAGGTAATATTAACATGTGACCAACATCCCAGTCACGGGGGTGATAGTGACAAAAATCACATGATAGGAAAGGCACTGTTAATTGTATTACAATTATTAAGAAAGCCGTAAATTATTTCCATAAACATTCTTAAAAGTATGGAGTACAAGTTATTTAAATAAAAATACGAATGTTTATGTTATTGGCTGCGAAAAAAAAGAAATAAAATAATGTGACTACCATACCCGGTCTCCACTATATGCGTAGACAGACATTGCTGTGTAGGTAAGTTGCAAATTTTCGTCAGACGGAAGACATGGGGCCAGCTGTGTGCACATGGAAACGCAACTGCCTAGTAAGGAGGAGATCCGGGTTCGAAACTGGCTGGGCACAAAGTTTTAACTTTCAGTATAGATTTAGTGCAATAATCCACGAACAGATAATGTGATAAATTACTTTGTCTTGATTCGTATTGTTTGCAAAAGCAAGAATAATATCTGTTCCTTCCAATAAGTCCAAAACAACAGAGTCCATACACTCATCCGAAAATGCGTGAATGTTAACAAATCCGAAGACTTCCAAGGGATGTATAGAGGAGTTAGTAGATAAAGTTTTACATAGAAAACTTGTCCGGAAATGTCATCCTGTGAAACAAATGTCTTCTACTGGAAGCGCTTTACTTTCCATATCTTAATAATAGGTAATAAGAACCAAAACAATCAAAAACAAGCGTGAGCTCTAAAATTGCACTTTAGGAGCTATGACCAACTTGATCAATAGAATAGATGTGTTCTGCAGTATCGAAGATGAAAAACTGCTCAGAGGTGATATGATGTGCATTTTAGAACCCATATTTCATATTTTGTTGGTTGTTTAGGTCCGTAGTAGCACTTCCCGAAACATGGAAAGCAAAGAGCTTGATGCAGAAGAGATTTATTTAATAGTATCCAAGTTACGTATGTGCTTATGGCGTCACTGGATGACATTTCCGGACGTGGGTTCCAATATAAAACTTGATCAATTACGTCCCATCTAAATGCCCTCGAAGTCTGTTAGTTCTATTAATGTTTACCCTTTGTATACATATAAATGAATACTAAAGTTTTATAACATCACTGGCTGACAATAATATGGCACAAAAGTTTTGACTTATAGGGTACTATTGACAATGCCAAAAATCACGGAAATAGAAAACTTTGAAACTTCTGGGGCATAAGCGGCAAGAACAAAAATATAAACAAAACTAAATAGATAGTCAGGATGAAACTGTGAAGATAGCTGGAACAAAATGGAATGAAGAATGGGAAAGGATTCGTGGAGAGATTATAAATGTTACAAAAATACTCAGAAAATTAAATTATGAACGTTTTCTTGATCCATTGGGCTGTAGCCGCAACTAATATAATAATAATAATAATAATAACAAGAGTTATATACGTATCGACGTGATAACTTATTCACACTTGATTAGTTTTCCATTGAATGAGCAAAGACGTGACTTCTGTCTTATCGCAAACGTATTTCATGCAAATCAGCAGTCTGGCACCTCGTTGGAGATCGGTAAGCACGTTTTAATTCTTTTTAATGTGCCAGAACGTGGCGAAGCAGAACACATGTCACAAATAGCACCCAGTAACTGTCTTTATCTAAATGGGTTTGGTGCAACTTTCACTTCAGTAACACCCTTTGTTTACATCGGAACTCAAGTTCTGAATCGACTGAACATATCCGTGCCGGTAAGATTTTTATCAATGACCTTGCTTATGCGTTCACGGTAGGTGGGTGTCGTAAAATTGTGATTAATGGCTGGAAAGGACGAGATAGCTGATATAACCTTGCTACTGAACGCGGAGACATTTCAGCAGTACTTTGTTTCGAGACGCAGCACCAAGGGCACAGAAAGTGATATTTTATTTTTAGGATCCTGTTTCCCACGCGTTTTCATGGAAATGGAAATTCCCTTAAATATAGTTAGCTGACGTAGAAAAAGCACAGAGTAAAATAGAAACTCACGTTTCTGGCATGTAACCGAACTCGCAACAGATGGAATACGTCTTGACAGTTCCTGTGAATGCAAATAAATACTCTACAACTTGTTTGCTTAGAAGGAAGGAATACTGTAATCTACCACGAGGAGACAACAACTTCACTAAAGCGGCGTACATCCTCTAATGACTTCTTTTTTTGGCCCACTTAAGTTACGGTAGTCACACGAAAAGTGGGCATTTGCGATCGTCTTTTGATAGCTTAAAATTTGAAGGAAAATAACGGCTTAACCATTCATCTGACACGAAAACTGAATAACCGAATTTGTATGGGAGAAAATTCTCTACAACTTTGCTCTCTTACGTTTTTTTTTATCTCTTATCGTTTCAGAGATATTTGCAAAAATAACGGCGATTTTTGGATGTCTGTCTGTCTGTCTGTCCGTAACGTGTTTCCTGTTTTTAAGAGGAACCGTTCAGCCGATCAGCACCAAATTTTAAAGACATAATTGTAGGACGCCAGAGACCAGAAATTCCCTTTTTCAAATATTTCGGACAAAAATACGGTAGTAATACCGAAAAAAGCCGTTTGTAATATTATTGTAATTGCAAACGAACCTTTCATCTGACACGAAAATTGAATAAACGAGTTTGCAGAGGAGAAAATTCTCTACAACTTTGTTCCCATATGTTTTTTTTTTTTTCATATCTCGTATCGTTTGAGAGATATTTGCAAAAATAACGGAGTTTGACACCCTCCATTGAATTAACGAAAATCAGCCGTTCGCAGATGTCACGTGACACTCCTCGCCAAGAACTCTCTCTGGCATTCGCCATCTTGCGTTGCGTATTTGATGATTTTCTTATTGTAACTTACACGCTGTCATTTCGAAGCAATGGCTCACTGAAGAATGAACAAAAACACCTCGTTCTTCGTACGATAAAAGATAATCTAGTGTCTACAAATGCGATATTAGCATCAATTGACAACGGCCATCAATAGTATGAAATTATATAACGCAACTTCTCACTTTTAGCTGTAGCGTAGTAGGCAATGTGTGGGACTGTGACTGTCAAGGTCAATGGTTCGAAAGCCAGCTCTACCTAAAATTTTTCCCTAAAAGGGTTTTAGACACTTTTATTAATTATTAATGTTTTATTATTTAGATTATTATTTTTGTCCAAAATGTTCGCAAAAACTTATAAAACTACAAATGTAAAGTAGGCTTCGCCAACGGTCTTTTGGTAACTCTGATCACAGTTAGACCATGACACCGTAGCAAACTATTCACTTACATAATAAACGTGGCTTTTGTGAGTCAACAAACATTTTTGAGCAAATAAACAACTATTCCTTGCAATATTAGGCTCGGTCTGATGTCCCTTTTGACCACTTTCTTTGCAGTAGATACCTAGAGATAACTTTATAGTCACTAGCTGCAGTACAGACAGGGATGGGTCTGTCAACTTCGGGGAGTACTTTCGACGATGATTTCCATCCACTGGGTCCTCTTATGTCATTCCGAGGTTCCGTACTATCTATTTTTATTAGCATTATTTGGAGAACAAATAACGTGTAATCCCAAATCCACAACTATTATGTGGCCGTTTGTTGCACGGTATTCTAGGTCCGCAATTTCATTTATACAGAGTGTACCATTTAACATGAAAAATCGAATTTAGAAGAAATTCTGTGATCAAGACACAAGAGGCATATCTCCAATACATACAACTACCTAAACTGAAATTAAACCACCACCATCCAGCCCTTGGGGCCGCGAGAAGGCAGGCAAGATAGAAATCTTAAACAGAAACCCCCATTTTATATTGTATATTCGGATTCCTTGCCAAAAGTACCAGGAATTTGCTCGAAACACTATTTTACAGTTGTGGTTGGTGGTTCTGTAATCGGTTAAACACTATGTACCATACATTTTGAAACATTACACAGTAAAATGGGCGATTAAACATAGTTTATCAGTAATAAGACACGCAACGGTCATTAATTTAAATTCCTTCGACCCGCGGGGCACTGATAAGCTTGTTAAATTAGTAAGCAGAGGCGATGAATTTATGTTTATATTCGCGGTACCAAGTTGTACTGCACGTGGCGGTACAATATGGCAGCGGTACCACGGCCATAAGGTAAACTACGGCTCATTCTTAAAGGCATCGCTCTGTGGTCGGACTTCACTTTAGTGTAAGAATTCTCTACAGAAAGTAGGTGTGATGGCTTCACTGCTATCGGCAAGTACCTGCCTTAGGACTCAATGAACTACTGTAATTTTATTATTTTCAATATAAAGTGGAATTTCACGAGACTCGTTTTTGCGAATAGATCGCCATCTACAACGCTTGTAGAATAAAGTGTCGAGCAAAGTCTAGGTATTTTTGGCGAGATATCCGAATCTGCAGTAAAAAAGGGGGTTAGTTTCTAAAATTTCAAAGTTGGTCCCGTTCCTCCCTTAGGGAGTGGGATTGGTGGTTTGTTTTCAGGTCAGGCAGATGTCCCCTTTGGAGACATTCATTTTCTGTGTCGGATATGTTTCCGTACGATGCGTAGTCCTAGAGTTGTTTCGATTTCTGACGTGGAAGGGACACCCGGTGTATAGAGAGTCTTAACAGTATACACTGGTGGTCAAAGTGAAGCAAATGCCGCTCTTTCCGAGTTGCGTGTAGAATTCACGATTTAATCATTTAAACTGTCAGCAGATTTCAGTACGATTATGTGCATGGAACATAGTGTTCGGTATAGTTATTTGTGATTAGTACTACATTCACAGTCAATGTGTACACACTCTTAGAAAGTAAATAATGGCAAAAATAATATTCCTACTAGACTCTCTCGAGTGCGGGGCCATAGGATGAATGGAAACGTCTCAAACTGACGTGGTCTGATGGCTTATTGTGAATCGTTTTGTTGCCTAGGGACATATGACCAGAGTACTTAAGTCTCATAGATTTACAAACGCCGGCCGCGGTGGCCGAGGGGACTGAGGCGCTTCAGTCACGGTCTGCACGGACACTACGGTCGGGGGTTTGAGTCCCCCCTCGGGCATGGATATTTGTGCCGTCCTAGTTCGTAAGTAGTTCATAAGTTGTTTGTAAGTTTAGAGACTGATGACCCCGTAGTTAAGTCCCATAGACTATACAAACAAATTTTTAGATTTACAAACATTCGAAAGGCACCTCAGCACTTCCGTAGTGCTACTCAGCAACTGGATTCTGATCTCGCAGCATCCGCCGGAAAAGTTGTACAGAGGCAAAAAAAAAAAAAAAAAAAAAAAAAAAAAAAAAAAAAAAAATTATATATATATATATATATATATATATATATATATATATATATATATATATATATATATATAAATGTACAGCTATGTTCGTCAGAGTACAGAAAGTCATCAATGTGTGACCTGGTCGGTTTACACTGGGCCAGCGTTCTTTTCACAGATGAGTTCCGATTACTCTGCAATGAGATTCTCGACGGATTATCATTAAAGGGAATGTGGAACACGATTCTGGGACCCATACTTTGTGGAAAGAGCCCGATACCGAGGAGCACTTCAAATGGTGATGACATGGATTATCTTGACCACTCAAATTTCAGTTCACGGAATTTTAATATTAAATAGGGAAGGCTTAATCTCTGTCAGGTATCGTGACGATATCTTGGGGCCTCATGTTGGGCCATTGTTGGTAGGAGTTTCGTTAAAAATAAATAAATAATTAAGACAAACGTATGGCATTTTTGGCCGGGACATCCAGCGTGAGATTGTTCGGCCGCCTAGTGCAAGTCATTTTACTTGATGCCACTTCGGCGACTTGTATGTCGATGATGATGAAAATGATGATGAGGCCAACACGCGACGCCCAGTCCCCCGCCGGGAATCTGTCCCTCCCCCGTAGCCCAGACGGCAGTGGCGCTGACTACGATGCCGGAGTTTCGTAAAGATGGACGATAATGCTCGTCGTCATGGAGTAGAGGTGGTAGATGTTTTATTGGAAACTAGATGTACTTTAAGCATGGTGTAGCCTGTCCAGTGTCCCGATGTCTGTAATGCACTGGGAAACGACTTGTATCTTGTCATCATCCACTAACCACTCCCCAAGGCTTGTGACCAGATTTGCACGACGAGTGGTGGTGTTGCCTTAAAACATGATAGGTAAAATAATTGCCACATTCCTCTTCGTTCTCATACGTGTATTTATGCCAGAGAGTGTCATACACAGTACTGTCTACGTTAAAAGTTGTCGGAATGTGTATGCAAAACAGCTAAGTTCTAAAAAGTGAGGAAAGCATTGTTTACCATTAGGTTTTTCCAGCTGTTTCCATTATGTATACTGTTTATACTCTTTTGTGACAAAATTAGAATTACATTAGTTATTCGTTGCATAAATCCTTATGGAGGATATCCTCATGGATGCTGAACAAGTCAATATAATTTAATTTTACAATTACATAATAGTACTAGTAGAATGAATACATACATCATTTGGTTTTATTAAAAAATTCGTCACTGTAGTAGAAAGAGTCGGCCATAAGTCGTTCAGGCTCCTCATAAACTAATGTTTGTTTGTAGCCACATATTTTATGGTTGCTGTAAATGATTGAAAATGTGTCTTCCTGAGTAGTAGACCACGTTCTGAACAAAAGTAAAAGGTTTCTATCCTTGTGTAGATCGTTTTTGTTCCTTGTATGTATGAACTGAGCTGTTTGTTGGAAAAAGGGATTACAAATTTCATTAAGGAATAAATATACAGAGAGGCAGTAGTTAGCAGAGCCAGGTCTTTGAAGAGGCTGCTACAGGATATCTGTGAATTGACTCCACAAATAAAAGATATTACACGCTTTTAACTCTGAAAGCGTTTGTTTCGCATGAAGAGGTGCCCCAATATATTATACCATATGACTTTATGAATGAAAGTAAGACAATTGTACAATCTTTTGTAACTTTATGTAGCCTACTTTAATAAAACTCTAATTGGAAATGTAGATATGTTTAGTAGTTTCTGCAATTCTGTGGTCTGCTCCTCTATCTGAATTTATTATCAAGTTATAATCCAAGAAATTTAATAATGTATACCTTTTCAATCTGCTCTGCTTCATATTTTATGTATATGCCTGATGGAAACCTTTTACATGTTCTGTTAGCAGTCCCTTTGATTACCCAATTCTCTGCACCAGCTCTCTCTAGCTTACCTTGTACAGTAATCGAGATGGCCGCTACATTTGGAGGTTCGAATCTCCCCTTGGGCCTGGATGTTTGTGTCGTCTTTAGTATAAGGTAGTTCATAAGCAGTTTGTAAGTGTAGGGACTGATGACCCCGCAGTTAAGTCCCTTAAGCTTAACAAACATTTTATAGTAATCGAAACCCTTTCGGCAGCATTTTCTGTTTTACTATGGCCCACTCATCGAGTGAAAAATCAGCCAAAGCCAGTATGTGACTGATCTTAAGGTAAGATAAATAAGTAAATTGATACCTGACAATAATTTATTCAGTCATGTGTAAGAGGTTACATGTCCAGTACACCATTTGTATAAATTAATTTGTACAATAAAGAGTATGCAGTGACCGTCGTTTTCAGCACCATCTAGAGACTACATGTTCCTTATCCGCTCATCCCAGGTGTCCAGTACGCGCCTTGGCCTGCAGGTGGGCGACGGCATTGGCTACCTTTGCAGCAGCCACCTCCGGTGTGTCCAGCGGCACTCCACCCGGTCCAATGACGATGTTAGCGTGCCCGTGACCAGGAGCGTAGGGGCCCAGGGGACCGGGGCCGAATCCCAGTCCGGGAGCAGGAAACCCCGGAGCCGGGAAACCTGGGGCTGGAAAACCTGTGGCTGGGAAACCCGGAGCTGGGAAGCCGGGGGCGGCGCCGGCGTGTGCGGCGGCCGCGGCGTCTGCGGCGTTGACGGCGGCGTCGCGCGCCCTGGTGGCCGCCACGGCGGCGAGGTGGGCGCTCTTGGCGACGGCGACGTCTGGCGCGTCCAGCACGTAGCCGCCGGGGCCCACCACGATGTTAGCGGGCGCGTGGGCGGCGTAGCCGCGGCCTGCGGCTGCCAGCGCCGCGTGCGCTCCCAGGGGGCCCGGGGCTCCTGGGAAACCTGGGGCTCCTGGGATACCTGGAAATCCCGGGAAGCCTGGGGCTCCGGGGAAACCTGGGGCGCCTGGGAATCCGGGGACGCCCAAGAAGCCGGGCGCGCACGACACCAGCGAAATGATGGCGCTCAGCACGATCTGTTCAAAACAAGAAAAACAACATTAGTTGACCGTTTTTTAATTCATAACATGTGAGAAAAATCAGGCGATGCTGAAGGAATTAGATTAGGTAATGAGACATTAAAAGTAGTAGATGAATTTTGTTATTTGGGTAGCAAGATAACTTTTGATGGCCGAAGAAAAGAAGGTATAAAAAGCAGAAAGGCTTTGGGAAGAAAAGTGTTTCTAAAGAAGCGAAACTTGTTAAAATCCAATATTAATTTAAATGTTGGGAAGTCCTTTCTGAAAGCATTTGTCTGCAGTTGTAGCATTGTATGGGAGTGAAACGTGGGTGATACGGAGTTCAGAGAAATAGGTGATAGTAGCTTCCAAAATGTGATGCTACAGAAGAAAGGTGAAAATTGGATGGGTAGATCACGTAACTGATGAGGAGGTGCTTAACCGAATTAGGGAGAAAAGGAGTTTCTGGCATATCCTGACTAACAGAAGGAGTAGATCGGTTGGACACATTCTGAGACATCAAGGAATTGTCAACTTAGCATTAGTAGCAAGCGTGTGGGGTAAAAATCGTAGAGGGAGAGCAAGGGACGAATACTGTAAGCAGATTGAAAATGATGTAGGTTGCTTAATGTATTCTCAGATGAAGAGGCTTGCACAGAACAGGGTAGCATGGAGAGCTGCATCAAACCAGTCTGCTGACTGAAGACCACAAGAACAACAAAATGTAGCAACCAGTTGGATGTAATAATTTATTTGTGACGACCGTTTCGAGCACCTGAGTGCCCTTCTTCTGGTCTCTATACAGGGAAACCAGTACATATTAGTATTACAGTGAAACATACATAATGTACAAAAATCGGTTACAGAAATTTAAAAGTGAGAGTACAAAAGTTTATAAAGCTAACAAAGTACAGTGATGCAGCTTTGAAAAAAAAATTGATTGTAACAAAAGATATATTCATATAAAGCGATAAAAATTTTACTTACATTAAGTGCAAAGATTATAAAGGGATAACAATAATCATCTGTTAAAAATCGGGCCTTCCCTTCAAAAGGGCATGGCCGATTTCCTCCCATATCCTTCCCCAAAACTCTGAGCTTAAAGCTCCGTTTCGAATGACCACATTTTCGACATGACATTAAATGCTAAGCTTCCTTCCTTCCTGTTAACAATCTATGGATGAGCCTCATAGTGAAGGGATAAAAATAAATAAGGAAAATAGAGACGTGGGATAAACACAGACATAATTGATGTAGTTAACAATAAAAGTGTAAAAAGAGGAGACTGATAAATCAGTCGCTTAACAGATTAATATTCAATAGAATAAGAAGTACAATGATAAGTGGCTCCAAAGGCGGAATATTTTGGAAATAGCCACTGACCTACTAGTAGGAAGCTCAGAATGCAGCTATCAGGGCAACTGTCAATATAAATTATCATTGTGTCTATGGCTTCAAATATTAATGGGAATAAACTGAGAAGTGGTTCTCATAGGAGAAATAAGTTATGGATGTGGTTATACAGGATGACGTGCATGAACTGATGTGCAAACAAATGTGAAAGGTTACAATAATATTAAGCGAGTGTTAAAGTTGGTGCATCATCAGACTGCTATAAAAAGTTCAACAGTCAATTTGCTAGAAATATACCAAAGAGGACAATCCTGCAGAGCAGATCATGGTGCTCTAACCAAGTCATCACCCCAATGGCAGTGACTATTGCATAATGCAGTTTAACAAATTGAAGGCATAATACTGGGTGATCAAAAAGTCAGTATAAATTTGAAAACTTAATAAATCATGGAATAATGTAGATAGAGAGGTAAAAATTGACACACATACTTGTAATGACATGGGGTTTTATTAGAAAAAAAAGATTCAATAAATGTCCGACAGGTGGCCCTTCATCTGATCAGAAAACCAATAATTACCATAACAAATTAAGACAAAGCAAAGATGGTGTTCTTTACAGGAAATACTCAATATGTTCACCATCATTCCTCAACAATAGCTTTAGTCCAGAACAGCACTGTAAAGCATGTCTGGAGGTATGGTGAGGCATTGGGGTCGGATGTTGTCTATCGGAATCTCTAGAGATGTCGGTCGATCACGATACACTTGAGACTTCAGGTAATCGCAGAGCCAATAATCGTACGGACTAACGTCTGGGGACTTGGGAGGCCAAGCATGACGAAAGTGGTGGCTGAGCACACGATCATCACCAAACGTCGTGCGCAAGAAATCTTATACGTGTCTAGCAACTTTTTTTTCTGATAAAACCCCATGTCATTCCAACCATGTGAGTCAATTTTTACATCTCTTTGTACATTACTACGTGATTTATTAAGTTTTCATACTGACGTTTTTATACCCAGTATAACCAATTATTAATATGAGGGAGGAAGAGATGGGGAATAGTTACCAAAAACTAAAACTGAAATATGTATCCCAATATTCATGGGGTGGGAGGGGGTGAGAGTGGTAAAAGGTAGTTGTTGAATGAGTGGGGTGGGGGATAGAGAGAAGGAACCTCCACAATGAGGAAGCAAGCTGATGACTTCAGTGACCAGTGGGACACTCATAAAAGTCTACCTAGCTGATAGGAGCTGTATGAATAACGGGCTTGATGTTTTGGAATATTGTGAGCCACTGGAGAACGAATGTTTTATCAGTGGATTGAACTTATCGCAAGAAATATTTGCGTAATCCTTGGTAATACCTGTATCTTGTGTGATACCTACAACGTCTATCAAATACCCCGGTGTTTTGTTGGCTGTCCCTCTCGCCATGTGCCATTCTTTGGAAGTAACAAAACTCATTCGACCAAATGACTTCCTTACGTTGCTTCATAGTCGTGATTTTATCTCATCACTGGCACCGTTTCCTGTTATCTGTGAGTGCATTTGGAATTCCAGATCACCTTGCAATTCCTCCCTCGTGGGTTTCCATTCGTGTTGTTTTGATACTGGACGGACATTGTTCTCTGAGTGAGTTCTACAGTTGTCGTCTTCTTAGTATTTGTTTCTTCTTAGTATTTGTTTTGGCATTTAAATCACTCCTCACAGTTTCGTCCTTGTTGTGACATAGCGGATGACGTTTTTCTGCTTTCTCTTCGTGCATTGTAAATACTCGATATGAAGCCTCTTCAAACCCAAACACTTCGACTGCCTTGGGTACTGACACCATACAATTTTCCCACGTTCCGTTTCATTTAACATCACCACAATGCAGTTCAGAACTACATAGAAAAACGACCTGGCCCAACTAAATCTCACAATTCATTAAGAACATTGCACAGGTGCCGTTCTGGTCCAGTACAACAGCCAAATATTAAGATTTGGCTAGAATCTGCATTTATTTTCAAGCACGCAAATCTCATGGTGTTGCATATTTTGTCCTAAATCCCCATATCGTTGCTATGTTGTGTATATTGTATACAGCACGACCCAAAATAAATCCTTATACTTTATCTGGTGACTGTAGTATCTTTCGTACGATTATTGCGTGATCACATTTTTTTCACCAGTGAGTTCTACGGCTGTCGTTTTCGTTGCGCCAAAAGGAAACCTCTTCCTTAGTCGAACGAAATTCGCATCTTCTGTTGCATGTACTACCTTGTTACACCTTTACAGCCTATCATTAAAGGTCTACATTTCTTCTATTGTGTAATATTATTTTTGTATGAATTTTCCCACAAAATTGTGGTAGCAGAGATTACTGTGTCTTAGTCACCTTGGCATTGCGTAACGAATACTGTGGTAGGAGTGACTGAAATGCTTCTTATAGTTCATGCTGTTTGTGAAAATTATAATTACAGGATTTATGGTTCTGAAATTGAAGATAATGATTCCCACCGTCAATCGACAGGTAGCGATGCCCAAACCCTCCCTTCAAGAAATCATGGTACAAGATGGCAAAAAACAGCCGTTTGCGCACCAAATCTGTTGTTCTGCAGAGTGTGATACAGAAGACTCGTAGCCATAAGCTAGACTTGACAGCTTATTTTTTTATATAGGTGTATATCGAGTGTGTTCTGATTCATGAGTATGTCAAGAGGTTCAAATGGATTTTCATAAGGATCATATGACATGTATAAACCTGTGCTGTTATAAAACGTCCCAGAATATGTTTTGAATAACAACATTGTTGGTAAAAGTGACAAGGAATCAACAAGAAAGGAATTGTAACACAGTGAGAGGGATAAGTAAGTAGAACTGTTCCACAAGTATATAATCCTGGACAGAACGGGACTGTCGATAAATAATTGTTTAGTGTTCAGAGATAGCTCCTCGTTAAAACTGTAATTCCAAGAAAACATCAAACTATGTAATAAAATATGGACACTTCGAAACAGTGAACCTTCCTATGTACTGACAGAAAACATTTATACCTACAAAATAATAGAAGTTTCAGAAGAAAGGGCTAGATATGAGTCGTTGCGTCATTGTAAGTATAAGAATATGTTTTTAAATTAAAGTTTTTTGTCACTATAATTTATCTAGTCCAATTTCTTAATTGTCCTTTATGTTAGAGACTTGTGTTGGACGGTACGATTTTTTATTAGTTTTATTTATGTAAATAACAGCCACAGCTGGCGCAATAATCACAAGATTTCGAAAAACAATATAGTCACTAGTTAGATTCCACTCGGTTATTGGAGTCTCAGAAGTCTCTTATTATGTACTTCTATCACCTCCGGCAAACTTTAGCAATCTGATAAATTCTAAGTTGCGCCGTGCTTCGGAATCCACGGTAATACGAGTACTATGTTGTTCAAAGCACTATGATTTTCAAACCATTATTCGCGTTGATGTAAACACCACTTTACTTTACAGGATAACTTGGACGTGAATCGACTCTCAAATTTCTGAGTAGAAGCAGCATTCTTTTTATTTAATTCTAGACACATGGGTTACTGTCCAGTAAGTGCAACTTTTAAACACCACATTTAATCCTTTTTTTTTTACAAAATATCAAAAACGAAATATCAGAGCGAACCAAGACACCAGAAGGCGTAATTATTCATTTAAAAAGTGAATAACAGAGTACTGCTAACGGTTTTTTTTTTCCTTTTATTAGTAGTTCAAATGCAAAATTACGGATATTACTTGCAGAGTGTACAAGTAAATATGAAAATTATACAAGACGTATGAACTCCTTTGAGTAAGACTGACTATCTGTCTCCCTTCGATTAGGTTATACATACCGTGAGTGAAGTTTGCACCAGAAACTAAACTCTGTCAGATGTGCGCGACATTCCTATCGTTTCAGGGTGAACCATAATAATAATTGCGCCGCAACAGTTAATTCACAAGTTACCATAGAAGCTACTCTGCTAATGATATACACTTTGAATCAATCCTTTAATACACAGAGATGAGTCCTGAACGTATTGTTGTGGTCTTCGATCCGTAGACTGATTTGATGCAGTTCTCCACTATACCCTATCCTGAACAACCCTCTTCAACTCCACATAAGAACGGCAACCTACATCTGTCTGAATCTGCTTACATTATCCATATTTTGGTTCAAATGTTCAAATCTTTGTAGAGTCTCTGGGACTTAACTACGGGGTCATCAGTCCCTAAAATTACAAACTACTTATGAACTACCTAAGACTAAGGACGGCACAAATATCCATGCCCGAGGGGGGATTCGAACCCCCGACCGTAGTGGCCGCGCAGACCGTGACTGAAGCGCCTCAGTCTCCTCGGCCACGCGGCCGGCATATTTTGGTCTTCTGCATTTTTTTACATCACACACTTCCCCTAAGAATGTGTCCTACCAATCGATCCCTTCTTTTGTCGAGGTATGCCAGAAATTCTTTTCTATCCAGTTCTGTTCAGCATTCTTCTGTAGCACCAAATTTCAAAAGCCTCTATCCCCTTCCCGTCCGCACTGTTTATCGTCCATGTTTCACTCCCATTCAAGGCATTACTCCACACAAATGCCTTCAGAAAGGACTTTCTTAGGCTTAAATGAATATTCGATGTTAACAAATTTCTCTTTTTCAAGAACGCTTTTCTATCCATTGCCATTCTGCATTTTATATTCTCTGTACTGCGGCCATCATTTTTTATTTTAATGCCCAAGTAACAAAACTCATCTACCTCCTTTACTGTTTCGTAACCTAATCTAATTCCTTCAGCATCACCTGATTTTCTTAGACTGCACTCCATTATCCTTGTATTGCTCTTGTTTATGTTCATCTTATATGCACCTTTCAGCATACTGTCCATTCCGTTCAACTGCTCTTCCACGTCCTTTGCTGTCTCCGACAGAATTACTATGTCGTCGACAAAACGCACGTTTTTAATTCTTCACCCTAAAATTTAATTCCTTCTCCATATTTCTCCTTGATTTCCTTTTAACTTGCTCAATGTACAAATTGAATAACATTGGGTAAAGGTTACAACCCTGTCTTACTCCCTTCCCAACCAATGCATCCCTTTCATGCCCTTCAACTCTGACAACCGCTGTCTGGTTTTTGTACAATTTGCAAATAACCTTACGCTCTCTATATTTTACTCCTGCTTGCTTCAGAACTTGAAAGAGTTTATTCCAATCAACATTTTCAAAAGCCTTCTCCAAATCTACAAAAGCTAGAAATGTTGGTTTGCCTTTCCGTAATCTATCTTCTAGGATAAGCCGTAAAGCGAGGATTGCCTCCTGTGTTCCTAAATTTCTCCTGAACCTAAACTGATCTTCCCCGAGGTCGGCTTCTACCAGCTTTTCCATCCTTCTGTAAATAATTCGTGTTAATATTTTGCAAGTCCTGAATGTACACTAGTAGAAAAGTATTCTCTTATTTCAACATTTTACATGAAGCAAAGCTACTACAGTATAGCCGTTCATTTTATTTCGACGAGACGCTAAAACTAATTGTGATAATGGTATATGAAATTAGTTGAGTGTCGACTCACCAGACTATTCATGGTGGCGGTAGTGGTAGCTGGCGAGTGTGTGATGCCAGACTGCAGGCATCCCGCTGTATTTATAAGGAGTGCGCGACGGTGGCGTGAAAGTTGGCGCCTCCGTCAACGCCACCGTCCTTCTGGTAACCTATATCCTCTGCTGATGCCATCAGCCGGGCTACCGAACAAAGGTCCTGAAGGCACGCGCTTCCACTAACAGCCTTTCCTGATCTGTTAACTTCGGAACAATACAGACGATGTTGCAAGCAGGTGGTATGGGTCACTGACTTCTCTTACTCAAGTGGCAAAGTTTTCTGCAGTATTCCGAAGACAATGTATAGAGCGATAAGTTAACCTTTAAGAGACTAGGTTCTGTTAAATGTCAAATATGTTTCCCATATGCGATGAAGCAATTTATTTTCTTCAGTGTTTTAAGTATACTAGTAGAGAGTATGTGTAGTATACAGGGTATCACATTTATCTTGACCAAAATATATCTGGAGTAACAACAGCTATAGTAAAATGACTGTCACCGGTATCAATGTAAGACACGAGCTCATGAATGTATTTTGAAACATTCTAAAACGAAAGCATATGTCTCTATTTTTACACAAACTTTGGTGTTTTTAAAAGAATTATAATGGATATAATTAACCCTTTATTAATACATCAGCAACCTATAGAATGACAAATCACATAAAAATAGCGTCGATTGCGCCGCAATATGCCAATTACATTCCGAGGTATTGCTGCGCGAAGGTGGTGCCTGAAATACACGAAACGCGCGGCTAGCGTGCGTCCTGAGCCGCATGGGTTTCTCGCCTGGCAAGGAGACCACATGGGTATCGGGTTTAAAAATTTTTTGGTATTTATGGTACTTGAAGTTCAGAAATGACAATCAGCCAGAGCCATTCGACGTACTCTCAAAAATTCTCGAGAAAATCGCCTATGGAAGCGATCGTTTTGTCATGCAACCTATATTCCTTCAGAATCTACCACTATTACGACTTTCATTAACAAACCCTAAATTAGTCTCCACTGTCGCGATCAAACAAAGCAACGTAAATCATTTTGCCTAAAATTCTCTGAAATGGGGAATCACGTGCTACTAACTGCTAAAAGAATAGAATCTACGATTGGTAAACATGTACATCCTCTCTTGCTCACAATACTAACAATGTCTGCAATGGCTCTACAATGACAGAACAGAATGATGATACATTTACCTCTCGATATTTTCATATCTGCAAGTTCCTTTTATTGAATGTTTGTTAATAATACTGCTTTCATCGCTTATTAACTCAGCCTTCATATTTAAGATGTGTTACCAGTGTCACTCAGCTCACAAGTATCCACTGTGAACTGCTACTGCTACTACAGGAGGAGCTGTAACTTCTCTGATTCATACTGTTTGTACACAGAAATACGTTACTAACATTGATATTAGAAATGGAGCCAAATAGTAGAAACCTTTCAACTAGAGCCATGCCATCGAGGTGTTTGAAAGCAATTTTAGTGTATGCAGCAGCCCTACCTATAAGTGTTCACCGTTAAATGGTATCCGATGAATTTTTCATTCAAGACAAGAACTTCATTGCTATTTGCATCTATACAAGTTGACAATGTATTTAGTATTTTTGGACTCACTGCAAGGGAAGAAATAGAATTCTTGCTATCTGTAACATACATTGGATCTCTAAAAGATTTGTTCCAAAGCTTCCCGAAGATCGCTCCTATGATGTGTTGGAATAAACTGTGGTTAGTATCCACGTATCTCCGGTGTTTAATGTGTGTCGGAAGTTTGATTATAAAATGTCTGGTAGTTTTGTACTGGGAGTACGAAAATCAAGACATTAGAGAAGAACAGCAAATCTATAACCGAAATGATAAAATTCTAGAGTACAGAAGAAAATGTAACAGACGTCTAGAAATAATGAAAAGTGCCATGGAAAAAGATATAGAGGAAGACCCCGACAGAGATGCGTACCGTAACAGGCAGTTGCTGCCTAAAGCCCGAAGAGAAAAAGAGGAAGAAGAATGTCTGTTATTTATTATTCAGTGTTCTATTGAGTATAACGTTGTGTCGCACAATTTTCGAATTTCTAGATGGCAGATATAGAGGAGCAACGCACCTGTATTAAAATTATGTGGAACGTAACCCCTCAAGCGTGTGCGACGGAATTTGCAGTCAGCTGCCGAATATCCGCTCAGCGTGTGCGACGTCATATACTGTCCCCAATTTTTTATTCCAGTTTTCAGAATAATGTTCAAATGTTTGTAAATCTATCGGACCAAACTGCATGGTCATCAGTTCGTAAATTACAAATTACTTAAACCAAGGTAAACTAACATATGGACATCAGACACACACCCATGCCCCAGGGAGGACTCGAACCTCCGACGGCGAGCAACCTCGCGCTCCGCAGCAAGGCGCCTTAGACCGCTCGGCTACTCCACCGCGGCATTCCATTTTTCATTCTTGCCGATACCGTCTGAAGGATGGCCGCTAGATGGCAGTGTAATACATTCCTCAGCTTCGTGTTGACAGAGTTTTCATAAAGTTATTTGCTTGGGGTACAATTTTATGAACTTTTTTGTCTTTGTGTACGTGCCGATTTTCGAAAGTTGTGAGCAATAACAGGGCTGATTGAAGATGAAGTTCTGTGAGTTTTGATGGTTGTTTGTAATGCGGAAGACAAGATTTTAGCGTCTTCTGATGCACTGGGTATTGTACCATGGTTTGAGCTTTCTCAAGCCCCCAAAAAAGTCTTGGAATCAATTAATTTTTATAGCTTGATTAAAACTCTTTGTGCCTCATGTGATTTAGCCTCATATTTTTTAGCTGATTACGTTATTTTTTTTAGAATGTTATTTCCAGTACTTTAATGAATTTAGCATTAGCAGCTCTGGTGGGTCATTCGCAGTAGGTGTCACGCTGCAGGTGCTGTCAGGAAGAAGGCAGCAACACGCTGGAGGTTAAGAAAACTTTTAGAGAGACACACCAAATGGCGAGCGAGCCTAAGGTGGTGCGTGCTTACGCCGTGCTCGTATTACGATTGCTTCTCGCGGTTTGAAAATCGCCGGAGCCAGGTAAATGTGACTGTCTTTCAGGACGTTCTTCGACCTCTGACGACGTCGCTTACATCAGGAGCGTCAAGGAAATTATGAATGCCAATCAAAGACTAGGTTTCCGATACGTGTTGCGTAGCCTACGAGAAACTGGAAGAAGAAACCGGCGAGACAATTCTTGACTTTTGAATCGCGATAACGCACCTGCACATTCATCTCTACTGATGTGCGACTGTTTCACAAAAGACAAAATCACATTGTACCCTCATTCTTCGTACTCTTCTGATCTCACTCGTGGGGACTTTTTTTAATTTCAAATTTCAAAATCCCCTTGAGAAAAAGAAGACAACGATAGACGACATAAAAGAAAATTGACGTAATCCAACAAGAGGCGTACGCAGTAGAGTCCTGCATGACCGAGTAACCGAGCGATGAACACGTGATGGATCGAGCGCAAATTCAAATATTTGCAAACCTATTGGATAAAACTGCTATGGTTATCAGTCCAAAATGTTCAAAAGTTTGAATGTTTGTTAGGCTTAAGGGACTTAACTGTGGAGACGTCAGTCCCTGAACTTACAAACGACTTATGAACTACCTTATACTACAGACGACACAAACATCCATGCCCCAGGGGGGATTCGAACCCCCGACGCGGAGCGGTCTCGCGTATCGGAGGTCATCAGTCCCTAGACTTACAAACTACTTAAGGAAAACACACAAACTCGTGCCCCAGGGAGGACTCAAACCTCCGATGGCGAGCAACCACGCGCTCTGAAGCGAGACGCCGTAAGAACGCTCGCGACTCCGCCGCAGGGATTCCGCTAGATCGAGCACAGCCTAAGTGGATAGGCTGCCAGCATGAACGGCCGCTTGCGAGCGTAGAAGGCTGGAGCGAGTCTAGGGTTTGTCCGATCTGACTACTTTGCCCGAGCATGTAACGCATGATCGGGTATCAGGTTTCGACTAGGGTAATAATAATAATTTGGTGTGGCACATTGGCCTAGTGCGAGTCTTTCAATTGGACGCCACTTCGGCACTAGCCACTAGCCTACCCCAGTTACCCAACCGGGTAAAGGGGACCTTGAGCTTAAAGTGGAATCCGAACCACGTGTCGTTTCTGGCGACTGAGTCGAGCGTTTTACCCGAAGACCACAAGGCTCGATTCGAATAGGGTTAAGCGCATCTTTTCTGTGAAAGACTACAGCCAGCACAGTCTTGTCACTCTGATGCCCTTTTTAAATGATGAACGAACTTTAATAGATTTCCAGTGGCTCAAATGTTCAATTGTTAAGCTTAAGGGAGTTAACAGCGGGGTCATCAGTCCTTAAACTTACAAACCACTTATCAACTGCCGGCCGCGGTGGCCGAGGGGACTGAGGCGCTCCAGTCACGGTCTGCACGGCCACTACGGTCGGGGGTTCGAATCCCCCCTCGGGCATGGATATTTGTGCCGTCCTAGTTCGTAAGTAGTTCATAAGTAGTTTGAAAGTTTAGGGACTGATGACCCCGTAGTTAAGTCCCATAGACTATACAAACATTTAAAAACTTATCAACTACATTATACTAAAGACGACACAACCATCCTTGCCCGAGGGGGGGATTCGAACCCCTGACCGTAGCGGCCGTGCAGACTGTGACTGGCGCGCCGCAGACCGCTCGGCCACTGCTGCCGGCTAATCAGTGGCGTTAATGACAGTCGTCTGACGTTTGAACAGGGTCGCTAGTACGATCGCCATAGAATCGAGGCGCGATAATCGCAGCGATAAAGAAACATGCCCACTCATAAATTCAGTACTAGTGGGTTCACTACGCATGCTCGAGCTAGTAGCTGTCTGCTGCAGTCACTGTTTCGATCATACTGCCATTTTGTTTCCTAGTTACGTGTATTCTGACTTTTATCAAAGTTTGTGGTCGTTTCACCGTCTCAAGGAACCATCTGAGCAACTGACTATTGTATTTTTCGTAAATCTTTTCATAGCAGCTTTTTAACCTTCGTAAATTTCACAATTACTTAATGATGCGCTAATGCCAAATCACGTCTAATGCTGTTGTAGCTATGCAGTGGAACAAAGCTGCTATTACACTTTAAATAAAGCTAGCCATTCATGATGCTGGCCGCAGTGGCCGAGGAGACTGAGGCGCTCAAAAATCAAACATTTCAACGTTTGATTTTATGATGTTAGAAATAGGCTGTACTATAATAAGGTACTATATTTTCGCTCATAGTCTCAGAAACTAGTAGACCATATATTCCTTAATAAAGCTTTAATTTATAGCAGCATCAGTTTTATTTACGTTCTTACAGCATTCCAGGAAGGAAAAGTTATATATAATTCCGGAATTCATTTGGATCTTCCGGCATTAATTCTCTCATTACCATGCCCTATGCGTCGCAGTTTTCTTCTCTTCTCCGAAGCCACGATCGCATGTATCACATACTTTTTCTTCGGCATTGTATCCGTCTTCTAGCAACTTGATCCAATGGAAACGCGCTTTGGCTATTGAAATGATTTCCTGATAATGTACTAGTGATCTACAACCCGCAAAACAACAAACGTGACTCACGACACAGTTGCTAGTAGCGTTTACTCTCTGTTTACTCTGCCGCAAGTTCCTGCATGAGTTTATACTTCTGGACTAGTACGCTAGGAGCGTTTCACTAGACCATTATCTATCTTGTCCACTTTCGTTCATCGTTTAAAAACCGCTTAAATACCGCGCTGCCACGTTCAGTCTTTAGTTTGATACGTAATGCCTTCTAAAGTTATCGTTTACTCTGCAGTGCTGTCCACGCTATACTCAAACAATATACATTAGATTGTCAAAAAATAACTAAATAAATAAAGTGCTTATCGGTTACTGGAACACTTTATCAGTTTACGTAATTTAATACTTCATTTAGAATATTCTAAATAGGTTAATCTTGAACTTCATATAGTTCATTGCACAAAAATCACTTCATTGTGTAATTTGTACTAATTTTATGAACGATTATTAACTTTAAAACAAAACAGCTGAATGCAAACAATATCTCACTTCTATTCGAAATTACACCTTCATTACTATTCTTTTCAATCTGTAAATCAATAACATTCGCTAGTAGCTTTTACTCCCTATTTACGTTTATCGTGTAAACTCGCAGCCGCTTAATCTTGCGTGAGTTTACAATTGGGGGTTATAATGGTAGTAGATTTCCTGTAGACTATTATCCATCTAAACCACTCATTGTTCGGGATCGTGCAATTTTAATAAGGACTGTAACTGAATGAAGTGTGTAGGCTACACATTGAAGAAGTTAAAAATCGTCGTGTGTAATATATTTAAGTTTACTTTGGACGAAAACGTTCTATGTATTGGTGGTTTGTCAGGCATAAACTGTTCTAAATTGTTGGTTCCTAGTTGGAAAAGAAACAATATGTGTCAGGAATCACACATATAGTTCACTCATGCTTACCGGTAGTAATACAAATAGCATGGCAATATTTTTAACAGTTATCATTAACTTGCGTGTTTGATTTACGCTAAACGTTATTCTATTTGTACTGGAGATGCAAGAGACTAAATCTGAGTCCAAATTCTCCTATGTCATAAAATTATAATTACTACCAATCCCGGTTCGTATGTCCTTCCGGCTGTCATCATCATATATAATGCAGTGTGTTAGTATTTTTGTTTGTGTGTTCGTGATGTATACAAATCTAGATTTTGGTTCCAATCTTTATGAAATTTTGCACACATAAGCTTCAGTCCATAAGGACGGTCACCGTAAATGTAAGGATCGCGCAATACACAACGTGCACTAGATACGACGTCATAAACAATGAGATGCGCGAAAAACTACTGCATCAAACGAAAGTGTTGCACATTTCCTTCTAAACCACTGGACCGATTTCAACTGAGTGAGGTAACAACTTCACTAGGGGTAAGAATCATACAGGACACTTGGTTCTGGAGACATAACGTCAGAAACAGTAAGAGCTGCAAGTAACTGCCACATAATGCAACGAGACTTTATAAATACACTATATGAGATTGACAGTACTTAGGGACTTACAACAAACGTTAAACATAATTTCAAACCTCTATGAAACTGTTTCTCGCTGGTAACCACATCAAAATAATGAAAGGAAAAAAAAAATGTCTCGCTTCACGGAGTAAAAGTATGGCATTCGGTATGACGTTACAGTTATAATTTCTACGCTGCATATTGTAGTCGCAAGAAATTTTACAGATGTTATTTCACATACAGCTGAATGTATTTTGGAAATTGTATGACAGTATGACGCACAGTTCATGAGATATAAGAACATGAATAGTAACGTTCATGGAAAACAGCCCGTCACGTATTAATTTTTAATTTTTTACTTCCTTACAACTAACTCTGTTCGCAAAGGATTTTACCGACATGCAACACTTAATCAAATGAATATATAATTGCAAAATTATACAATTGTACAACATATAATTCAATAAATATGAGATGATATACACTGCGATGGGTAAACATCTGTCACATTATGCACCACGTACTAATACATTTACGTATTTACTACTAAGCCACTCCTGTATTCCAGTCAGCTTAGGAAATTACCGAAAGTTGATTGCTCTTGATAACATTGAACTGTGAATCGCACATGGCTGCAGGTGAAAGCATTAGACTTCTATAGAGCTACAAGGAAAGGGAGATAATTGAACAGTGTACATCCAACGAATACCCATTATTTACTACAGATCTAGATTTTAACTTCTACATCTACATCTACATAGATACTCTGCAAATCACATTCAAGTGCTTGCCAGAGAGTTCATTAACCACTTACATAACTTTTCTCTACCGTTCCATTCTCTAATAGCGCGCGGAAAAAAAGAACACCTAAATCGTTCCGTTTTCGATCTGATTTCTCTTATTTTTTCTATTACGATCAATAAATCACAGGGTAATCTATTCAGTACTGCGGAGTGGATTTGACGTACCTATGTTTCTCACACGGACAACTTTGTCAGTTGCTCAGGGATGGGCTTACCAAAGGAATTATTCCTTCTTTGTTTGGATATTGTACTTAAAATTTTGTATATTATGCAAGACAGCCATATTTCTTATATATTAGCTAATAAACGTAACATGTTGTTAGAAAAAAGGAGATGGACAGCGAATGAAATGGAGAAGTAGTAACTCAAGGCTTAAATAAATAAATATCCAGGCAACGACGGGTTTTCAGCTAGTTCCGTTATATCAATAAGCCTGATACAAATGAAATGCATGAACTTCTTAGCAGCGTGTGAGAAATGTTTGCGAGTTATTCAAGTACAGATCACAATTCCTTACGAAATCATTTTTTGTGTAGCTAGTTCGTAGTATCTTGAAGCCAAACGGAAGTATAGTAATTTTTTAAATGTTCCATCGACGTAAAACACGGTCTATTGTGTTGCATTTGTAGAATGTCATGTTGACCACAGCTACTTAATTCATTAGCTCAGAGCTACTGGTTTCGGTTAATGTACCATTATCAAGAGCCAGCAGAGCTTAGCCAGTTGCTTAACATGTCATATTACAAAAATTGAATAACTTTAAAATAAATAATTGGAATCATGCTTCACTTTCTAAAAATGTTTTTCCAGTGATTGATCGATCAAACTCTTATTGTTTATGATCTTATATCTCCTGAACCATATGTCGTTTGTGGTTCGTATTCCTACAGCATTTGTTATCTCACATAAGGAATATTTGTACCAAATTCGGTTGTAATCGGTCCATTAGTTTAGCAACAGATGTAGAATATTATCGCATGATGCGGCCGTTTTTCACGACTATCATTGTTTATGACGTCATATCTCCTTACGTATGTGCCATATGTGGTTCTTACCCTGTCAGCTATTGTTGCCTGATAGTAGTTTAGGAGGAGATGTGGAACATACATACACACACACACACACACACACACACAGCCTATTTTATAAGATGCAAGATTACAATATTTCCCTGTTCCACCCTTGTCTCACTTCCTTTAAGTCCCATCTTGTATGTTGTGAGGGTTCCTATAGGTAGATGGAATTTTTTGGCGGCAGACACATTGTAGGCAGCTCGCCGACGGTAAGAGCCGTTATCGTTCCCACGACCGAGACGCACCAAATGGCGTCGACAGAGGAGGTGGAGTAGCGAAAGCTCCAGAACGACGATATCCGTGGGGTCAGGGACATAGATAAGGGAAGGGGAACGAGGGGGTTCAACCCCCCCACCCCCAGAACTTGTTTTTCACTATTGCTAAAGATAAAAACTGAAAATAATTTGTGTAATTAATATGAGAGTTAGACTGAAAACTTTACCAACAAAGAGAGGTACGAGGGTGTCTGTAAGCTGTAATCGATGCTTAGTTGAGGTTTGACTTCTTACTTGTTGTCAGGACACTTTGCCTTCAATGTCTTATGGGTGGCCTTCGTGAGACCTAGGCAAGCGTCGCGCACAACTTTCACCACAGTAATTGTGGCCAATTAAAATAATAATAATAATAATAAAATAAAATAAAATAATTGCTTAGTAACCACCACCAAACAATCAGTAACAATGAACAAGTGTTGTTGAATCACATCCAGAAACACGCTCCACATACTGTTTAAAGTACCGCGCAAGGCTTGCCTAGCGTGTAACGAAGGCCACCGTGTCTTATGTTTACCACTGCTACCAACTTCAGTGATCTACTAACTTTATTACTACAGTAGGGTGGCGATCTTGTACGTAACACAGACAAATATATTTTTTAACGAGTCATGTTCCCATCCTCTGCTTACAAGAAGCACCCTTACCTTCGTCCCACTACTGTAAATGCACACTAATAATCTCTAAAGTGTCATTTCGTCAAAGTACTATTACGAAGAAGCGATGGATGTCTATCATAGGAGACGACAGTGGACTTGTTAATAACTGCCCCCTGTCAGCTTGCTCATATTCGTCAGCACTGCAATTTCGCTAAGGTAATTTGTGTTTCCAAAGGCCGATGTGCAGGTGCTGAAACGTAGGGAAGACCAGGGTAACGATACCATCCTGGGTAATCGCACCACCCCAGTTTTATGACGAACGCTTGGCAGTATGAGTACGCTTGCCAGTGTTCTATCTCCGTTACCTACCGAGGAACTAATTCCTGTGGTCGCCGTCCGTTATTGTTGAAAGGGATTAATCGTGTGAAAGAAATTGTTAGTTTCGACGTTTTGGGCCGAATTTTTGAGCGTCTATTTTATTGAAATAAGTACCTCTACAGGCTGTAAGTGCTTTTTAATACTCGTGTTAACGTAATTTATATATATTTAGCTTAGATTTCGTGTCTCTAATCTAATTGTTTCACAAAATATTTGGCTTTAAATTGACGTTCTTAGCCATATTTTTCAACTGGGACAATGACGCCATAGTGGAGAATTTAGGCAAAATGAAGTCTAATACAGATGTATACATTTTGTGAAATGGGGATTGCAGAACGTAGAGAGTGTGGTAGGTTTGAAGTGCCAAAAACTATACCGGTATTTCTGACATTAGCGGTGTCTTAATCAAGCCTAAACTATTTTTTTTTCCAATTTTTCATCGACAAGCCTTATAAATGTTTAATACTGTAGAGTGATAAGTATAAATTACAACGGTTGTTAACACATATTTACTACTACTCACTCGTCGTGTAGGTTTATCCTTGATTTTCAACTGTATGACATCATTACCCCGGAACCCAGGGTAATGGCGCCTCTGCGTATACTTTCACAATATATTCTTTAACAGTAAAACAAACAAAATACATTTCTGAAAAAAAAAATTATAATAAAATAGTATTAGCAGGTGAAGCTGCAGTATTATTCTTTACGAAAAATACACGCCTTTAATAAGGCAAAAAAAAAAACTGGTTTCCGTTAAGGTGGCGCCATTACCCTGGTTTTCCCTATATATCATTTGCCTGAAGGCTTTCGATTTTTAACGATTGGATTACTGGTAACTGACGAGTTGAGCCAGATGTGGTAGTGCGGAAAGTATTTCTAATTTACTAATCTCTACAGCGATTACTTTTTCTGTGTAAATTGGGCTTATTCTGTATGTAATGTTAAAAGTAATTTATGGGAATAGTTGGGCAACGTCTTCGACAACAGCCAGTATTTCAGCAGGTAAACGCCCATCATTTTGAAGGAACACCAGAAAAGACTGCTCTTTACTTCTACATTTTTTTTTTCAATTACGCTTCATTTTTTATCAACCATTCGCAAAATTTTGCAAATTAATAAAAAAAAACAGCAAGTTTGTTTCATGGGGGAGGGGGGGGGGGTTGGCGGCGACGTCACAGATTTGGCACCTGTCAACTGTGAGAGGGCATTTCAATATAGCTCAGAACCACTCCCCTCCCCCCTCCCCCCAGAGGAAAAATTTATCTATGTCCCTGCGTGGAATCGTCTGTTGTAGCCGCTCCGCCTATAAATCGGGGGAGTACGAAGAATATGGCACGAACCCAACATCATTCATTTATTAATATTTTTATTTAACAATGTTTTGGTAGCATTCAGACATTAGTAATAGACTAGGGGTCAATATAAGTAGGTGCTGATCATTTCATAATCATTGATAGTGTTGAAATAAATAAGTAAGTAAATGAATTACAACGCCTTTTATCGAAAATTTCCGAAGATGTACGAAGTCTACCGGAGTTCTCGGCTGCCCGCCACTGTCGGCAGTTGCCGTTAGGACCTAACCCGAACCGGTCTCGTAGGAACCATGTTCTCAGTATCAGTCGTTAAACTATAATTAATTAATTGCAATAATCAGTCTTGCATTATGGTGTGGCTAGTAACAAAGCCCTAGAATTGGCATCCCGGATTTTATTTAGACGAAATTCCTACCCATAACAAGTTAATTTACTTCAGCTCTTTTAATAGCATTTCCATCAATACTCCACGGTGCTATCTTGCTGCGAAGGAACTACATCTATAGAGAAATTCCTATGAAACAGGTAGGAAGAAAGCCTACACGTCGGCTCACAAGTCTGGTTCAAAGTTGAGTGAGCTTAACTTGCAGATCCCAGACGGATAGTGTGGACCGGTAAATCCGCACGCCCCGTGTACAATCTTCTACGGACTCCTAACTACGCCTACACGTGCAAGATAGGTTTATTCACTAGAAGGGGATTCTTGCAACTATGCGGTATTGTCTGGAGCCACAGCAGAAATGCTATACGCTTGCGTAGGGTACATTCATCAGCGCTTCTCCAAACGCGATTCGTTACGTTCGAAAACTTACGTCGTCTGTTAGGAGGGACAATAGGATAACTAAAGATTGTGTCGTAAATGCATGCAATATAGTTTTAGAGACACACGACGTTAATCTTTATATACAAGGTGTTACAAAAAGGTACGGCCAAACTGTCAGGAAACATTCCTTACACACAAAGAAAGAAAATATGTTATGTGGACATGTTTCCGGAAACGCTTAATTTCCATGTTAGAGCTCATTTTATTACTTCTCTTCAAATCACATTAATCATGCAATGGAAACACACATCAACAGAACGTACCACGTGACTTCAAACACGTTGTTACAGGAAATGTTCAAAATGTCCTCCGTTAGCGAGGATTCATGCATCCACCCTCCGTCGCATGGAATCCCTGATGCGCTGATGCAGCCCTAGAAAATGGTGTAATGTATCACAGCCGTCCACAATACGAGCACGAAGAGTCTCTACATTTGGTACCGGGGTTGTTGAGAAGCGTACAAACACGTCGACTGAAATGTGCAGGAGCTCCGTCGTGCATGAACCACAAGTTGTGTCGTACTTGTAAAGGCACATGTTCCAGCAGCACAGGTAGAGTATCCCGTATGAAATCATGACAACGTGCTCCAGTGAGCGTAGTTGGAAGAACATGAGGCCCAATCAAGACAAGCACTTAAATCAACATTATCTTCTTTCAATTGGTCCAACTGGCGGTGAATCTAGGAAGTACAGTACATACTAACGAAACAATTGGGTATTTTGACAATTGTCTGCACGAATTATTGAAATTTACATTTAAAGAGAAATACTAAAATGAGCTGTAACATGGAAATTAAGCGTTTCTGGACACATGTCCACATAACATATTTTCTTTCTTTGTGTGTGAGGAATGTTTTCTGAAAGTTTGGCCGTACCTTTTTGTAACACCCTGTATAAAGCAGTGTGTCCCTTTGTTTGTTTGTGTCTACGTATTGCATGCAAGTATACAGTTTTGTTCCAATCTTGATGATAGTTTGCTCACATGACCGTCAATCCAATTACCGCAATACCCAATACATTTCATGCAGCCATAAACATCCCATCCGAGCAACAGTCATGGATATTATAAAACCTATTTACAGAGACCTGACAAATGCTGAATTACTGAAGAAGTGTCTGCATGGTCAGACTCAAAATTCGAATGAGTCGTTCAATAATCTTATATGGACTTCCTTATCACAAATGTTTTTGTTGGAATGAAGACACTAAGGGGAGGGGGAGGGTTCAGTGATGCTATTATTGCTTTTAATGACGACAAAATTGGTAGGTTGAAAGTGCCAAAGCATAGTGGAATTGATCCTGGAGAAAACTGCATTAGAGAACTTGAACGGATATAAAAGGATCGTATTGATAAAGCATAGAATGCAGCACAGTTGGCCACTAACGAGTCCAGAAAGAAGAAAAAACCTTAGAAAAAGGTCAAGAGTATGAAATACAGTACGGTTCAGAGTGCTTCTTAGTGACTAAAAATTAAAAAAAAAAAAATTAAGCATATATTAAGTGTCACAGTCTTCTGAAACGTAAGAAGTCGTTCCTGAAAATTTACATTTTTGTTGCATTTTCCCGTAAATCTCAGAAACCTCTTCGAATAGAGTATTCAAATTTTCAGGGAGTAATAATAAACATATCCTGAGTATCCTGAACTAAAATATGAATGTAATGTTACTTACATTTAAAATTATTTAGGATAACGTACAAAAAAGTACACACAATTTAAGCGTGTAATTAAAAACTTGTAGTTCCGAAATCAGTAGCTGAAATACAATTATTATGGTTCTGAAGACTCATAACATACAGTTTAATGTTCTACAAAAGTTTGATGTCAATGACTGAAATATAGGAAAGCAAAGTCACTAAATTCAATATTGTCGGAATAAGGCGTTCCAACCTCCCTTAATGTGAACTCTTCTAGGTATAAGTAGCAGATTAAATCGTTTCGTCAAAGTTCAGTGGCCTGGTATGTATACCTACCGTAGATCTTAAATTCTCATACTTACAGAAACATAGTGTGATTACTAACGCTCTGTTTGGAAATGATAATAAGAAAATAATGTACAGTGCGCCATGACCTGTTTCGATTCTAGAGTGGATTATCCTTCAGATCTACTCCATATTTGACACGGATGGGTGTCATTCAGTTGATTAATATCCTACAATGTTCCAGCTGATTATCTCTGAAGATTACATATTGCGGAAATTATAATAGCCCAGGTGATACAGAGGACTTTTAGCGGAAATGGCATCGCCCGCATTGTCTTATTGCTGTAGCCACCTGGTGAGTAATTCGCTCACCAGGCGCTGACACTGAACGTGGGACATGAGCGACGGCCGCTTAGCGTAAAGGTCAGAGCACTGACAGCAGCCCCCAGGAATGTGGTCCGGCGGCCGGTCAGCCCACACTATCTGGGTCAGCAGGACGGCTGGGCGCTGGACTTAACACTGAATGACACTCACACCTTGAACATACACCTGCCGTTCGTCACAAGGAGCGCTAAGACATTTATTTCTTCCAGTACCAGTTGCAATTCCAATTTCAGAATTTTGATTAAATGCGCTATCTGAGAACAAAATTGTATGGTGCATGAGACTTGGTAGGAGGTCAGTATTGTTGTTGTTGTGGTCTTCAGTCCGGAAACTGGTTTGATGCAGCTTAATACCCTATCCTGAGCAAGCCTCTTCAACTCCACACAAGAACGGCAACCTACATCTGTCTGAATCTGCTTAGTATATCCATCTCTTGGTCATCCTCTGCGGTTTCTACCCCATACATATCCCTCCAACGCTAAATTCACGATTACTTGATGTCTACCAATCTAGACCTTCTTTTAGTCATGATATGCCAGTAATTCCTTTTCTCCCCAATTCTATTCAGTACCTCCTCATTAGTTACGCGACCCACCCACCTAAACTTCAGCATTCTTCTGTTGCCACACATTTCAAAAGCCTCTATCCTACACCTGTCCGCACTGTTTATCGTCCATGTTTCACGCCCATACAAGGCAACACTCCACACAAACGCCTTCAGAAAGGACTTTCTTAGGCTTATATCAATATTCAATGTTAACAAAGTTCTCTTTCTCAAGAGCGCTTTTCTACCCATTGGCATTCTGCATTTTATATCCTCTGTACTGCGATTATCATTTGTTATTTTACTTCCCAAGTGACAAAACTCATCTACCTCCTTCATTGTTTCGTTACCTAATCTAATTCCTTCATCATCACCTGATTTTCCTAGATTGCACTCCATTACCCTAGTTTTGCTTTTGTCGTTCGCCTTATACGCTCCTTTCAACACACTCTCCATTCCGTTCAATTGCTCTCGCAGGTCCTTTGCTGTCCCTGACAGAATTACTATGTCGTCGGCTAAGCGCAGCTACCACCTAGGATAAGCCGTAAAGTGAGTATTGCCTCCCATGTTCCTACATTTCTCTTGACCTCAAATTGATCTTCCCCGAGATCGGCTTCTTCCAGCTTTTCCATCCTTCTGTAAATAATTCGTGTTAATATTGCAACCATGACTTACTAAACTGATGGTTCTGCAGTTTTCACACCTGTCAGCGCTGATTTCTTTACAATTCTGATTATAACACTTTTCTTAAAATCTGAGGGTACTTCGCCTGTCTCATACATCTTACACACCAGGTGAAACAGTTTTGTCATGGCTGGTTCTCCCGGAGACTTTAGTAGCTCTTAGGGAAGTCATCAACTGCAGGGGCCTTGCTTCGACTTATGTCTTTCAGTGCTCTGTCATATTCATCTCTCAGTATAGTATCTCCTATTTCATCCTCATCTACTTCTTCTCCCTTCCTACAAAATTGCCTCTATGTTCATTTCCTTCGTAGGTCAGTGTAACAATGTATAAATACAGGTCTTAGGCAAATGAATAAATAATTGCAGACGATCACTGAACCGCTGACAAACACGTAAAGTAGACAATCACATTCAGTCAAATTTTCTGCCATGAGCTTCATCAGAAAAACACAAATTCACACACACTCACTGAAGCACACATGATAGCGCAGTATCCATAACATTGGGTAACATGAATGTGCAGTGGTCCGCTGTTGAATGACGTGGGAACATGCCGGTGAGCATATTCGTCATCTACATGCTTACATATTACGCAGACCGATTTTCGATGCGTGACGGAGGGTATGTCGTATTCTACAAGTAGAGCGAGTGAAACGCGAATGTCTGTGTCTCCGTACGAGGCCTCCATTCTCATGTTTTTTATGGGTCTTTACGCAGTATATCTTCAAACTTCGGCCTCCCAGCTTTCCTTAATAATTTTATTTGGAAAGAACATATCATATTCCTTCAAAGGATTCATATTTGAGTTCCCAAATTATCTACTTAACACTCACATGCTGATCGAAACTAACACTCCCAAATCTGGCGGACCCAAATATCATTTTTGTTAAGCTTCTTGTTCCTATTGCAAGTAATATTTTAATTCTCCGTTGTTGTTGTTGTTGTTGTTTTTTTTTTTTTTTTTTTTTTTTTTTGTTTTTTTTTTTTTTTTTCAGTACAACATATGCGGGAACCACTCACACACCATCTCCGTTACACGGCTGGAATTTCAGATAACGAAAGACCACCTTTAGCATTTGTGGGCCATATATCGTCATTAGAGGATACAAAAGATGTATTATGCCTTTCCAAACCGAATCAGTTCATGTTCCCAACCCTGAGGGGCTGATTGGCGACCTCTTACTGACAATTACCTTGTAAATTTGACAGGAATTTGTGATGAAATGGTACACTCTCTCAAGGATACAGTAGAAGCAGGACGGATAGCTAAGAGCGATAGTGAAGGCCACAAAGGACCATACAGGTCAACTAAATTCAGTAATCTTTGGATGTCACATGACTTAATGAATTTAGTTGTTAAAACGACAAAATATAAAAATGCAGCAAATGAATGATGCAAACGGGAGAATAGGCAACTAAAAATAATGTTTATAGGCAGGACAAATGCAAGTCTGTGAAACTTTTTATTCTGAGAAGGCAGTGTGTGGTGCGGGTTTACGACATCATTTATCATAGGTCAATATTTTTTTCGAAGAGACAGATGCTTCCTGTTCCGTTACCGGTACCTGCAATGATAAGCGCTATGAGTGTCTTTTGCGCAACCGCGACATTCCAACTCTCCAAAAGCGTGGATATGTGACTGCGATCATTTTTATGCACTATAGCTCACCTCCGCACATTGAAAATCCAGATAAGCAGCTGCTGAAGCGTCATTTGGAAAATTCTAGGATTATTAGCCGCTATTTTCCTACAGCCGTCCCGATCTTAATCCGTGTGACTTCTGACTGTAGGACTATCAGAATGATGTTGTGTTCCCACAGCGAACTTAGTAGCATTGGAGGTATGCATTGCGAAACCCATTATGAACGTAACCCCGAAACTCTTCGATCAGTTGTGGAACATATTTCTCAATTTAAACTCGTTGTAAAAATTGGTAGACAGCATATGCAACATGTTTTGCGCCAGTCACGCGGAAAATAAAAATCCGATATAATTTTGTTTCTTTTTATGCAGTTCTTGGTCTCACGACATAAAAACCCGATGTCATTGGTGGTTTATATACTGTTTTTGGTATCATGACAATTAATAACCGACTTTTCTCATTCGATGGGATATCATCTTGTCGTGGTGGATGGGCTTATGTAATTAACAGTATCACACCTGTATACTCATGCACACTGAGTAACAGTTTGTTCAACGTGTATCTTACACCTTCGGCCTTGCTGTATCGTTCATTTTTCATTATATAGATCACTATTAATTTATAATCCTTGCAGGCCATCTACTGAGCAATTTTCACGCTTTTTATTTTTCTTCTGCCATACGTTTACCCCTTCTCCGAGGATATCTCGTTGCAATTTGACGTCATCTGACCAGTGGTGTAATTTTTGAAGCGTTTTGAAAGTTTAACTTAAATCACCCTATGTCATCTGACCAGTGGTGTAATTTTTGTACCCTGTGTATATTACCAAGCCATGGTTCCAACCATGTAAGGTTTTGACGAAAAGGCGAATCACATTATTCATGATTTGTGAGGATATTTCGCCTGTTTCACGTAACTAGGACATCTTTTGGAATAGTTTCGTTATGACTGGCTCTCCCAAAGATGTCAACTGTTCAGAGGGCACACCATCTGTTCGAGCGACCTCGTTTCTACACAAATCTTCCAGTACTCTGTCGATTTATGTATCTGGAATCCTGCAGACCACGAAATCTCCCACATCGCTGAGGCCCGAAAAAGATTCTTCAAGAACTGGACAAACATCGCCTTGTCACATTACAGATAAAGGGTGAAGCTGATTGTTTCCATGTAAAAAGCAAGTTTTGAAAGCTGTGGGTTCCCCAGCCAGTCGGCTAACAGTTTGGACATAGTGAATGGAATAGATGTCGTTAGGAATTTCCTAACCTGCCTGGAAACAGGAAACGGCGGCCTTGGATGAGCGAGGGCGGCTATCCCAGATTGCAATTGAAATACAATATAGCCACATACAATATTCTAAAAATCCATATAAAATCAGGGAATGATCATACCGCAAATATAATTATATGAATGGATTCAGGGTACTTGGGAGAATCAAACGCCGTAATTATAATTTCAGTATCCATTAAAGATGCATTTTATTATATTCAATATTATTCTTAGTAGCGTACGTTTTATGTTGTAGAATGCCTCTTACATATTTCATGGCCGACTAAATATAGTAGATGTGCAGCGGATAATTTATACATGAACAATTATATCTATTTGTGGACAAGAACTGAATTTGCTTAACAAGCCATGATAACTTAAATATTGTGTAACTCTTTTTCGAAGGTGGCAGTATATTTGAACAGTGAGACGCTACACGTAATAACTACCTGAGCAAAGAGCTTCAGTCTCAACCGATTTTAGTATTGTTGAATATATGAATATATATTTGTTTGTTAAATGTAAACAACATTTGTACGGAGGTGGTCAAAGTATTAAATTCAAATGTATAATATTTTGGAAAGGAAATTGTTTCTTAAAGATGAGGCGTTCGGATGAGCGGAAGGATACAATTTTGGGAGCAGGTAGAGCACGCTTTCGAGCGCTTGGGAGGGGACTCGTAACTTGGACGCGCCGGGTAAAGGTTGGGACTCTGGGCGGTCTGAAACCGCGTTACGAACTTGTGATTTGAAGAGATAGGCATGTGTGGACTTAGAAAATTTACGGGACTGTAACTGCAGAACTTAATCTCTGGTTGAAAAGTGGTAAACTATGGACGGTAGAATTGTGATAATTCAGCAATCGTGTTCTCGTGTGATGACAAACTGTGCTTTATAACAAATAGTGTAATTAATCGCGGATTACTTTGTTACTTCAATGTTTGATGGACTACATTAATTTATGCTCGAGTGCGTGTGATGCTTATTTTTTATTTTTTTGTTGTATAGCTTATGGGACTCAACTACGGAGTCATCAGTCCCTAAACTTACAAACTCCTTATGAACTAGCTAACACTAAGGACGGACAAATATCCATGCCCGAGGGGGGATTCGAACCCCCGACCGTAGTGGGCGTGCAGACCGTGACTGGCGCGCCGCAGTCCCCTCTCGGGCACAGCGGCCGGCGCTGTCTCTCATGAACAATAGTTGGGGAAATATTCTGTTATTTAACTATGTATAAAGTACCTCCACTGGTTACTAAACGCACTAGACATGAACATTATTGAGCATATCTGTGATGCCTTGCAGCGAACGTGCTGTTCAGAACAGATCTCCACCCACTCCAGATGCATGGTGTCGATCCCCTCCGGCACTACTTCCTACATTAGTCGAATCCATGCCACGTCGTGTAGCGGCACTACGTGATATTAGGCAGGTGTACCAGTTTCTTTGGTAATTCAGGGTATAGGTCATATATGGAACCTTATCCAATTCAGCAGGATTTATTATCTGGGTAATTTTCCGCACCAGTGCTTGTTCCTCGAGAGATGGACGTCCAAATATTGTATGTACACTCAATTTTTACATTAAATGAACCAGCGTGTTACCGAAAAACGAGTATTCAAATACTGTGGCCTTAGTACCTGGCGTTGCCACGGCACGGTATGTGTCTTTTCCATTTTTATTCAAGCCCCTCTATTTCTTCCTCTAATGTCTAACGCCTTCTGTTTCACACTTTTTCCATTTGATCAATGTCTGTAGACAATTTTGATTTGCAGTTTCGTTTCCACTCTTCTCAATCCTTATGTCGTGATATTTTACGAATAATGTGTTGTCAATAAATATATTTCCAGGTACGTACAGTTCAATACTCATTTCTTTATTCAATTATTTAATAAAGGTGGTAGATTAGTTTTGTTACGTGAACAGTGCAGAGGATATTAAATGCAGAATGGCAATGGGAAGAAAAGCGTTTTTGAAAAACAGAAATCTGCTAACATCGAATATTAATTTAACTGTAAGGATGTCTTCTCTGAAGGCATTTGTGTGGAGTGTTGCCTTGGACGGAATTGAAACTTCGTTGATAAATAGCTTAGACAGGAAGAGGATAGAGACTTTAGAAATGTGTCGCTACAAATGAATGCTGAATATTAGATGGGTATATGGCGTAACTAATTAAGAGGTACTGTACAGAACTGGGGAGAAAAGGAATGTCTGGCATACATTGACTAAAGGAAGGGATCGATCGGTAGCACACATTCTTAGACATCAAGGAATCGTGAATTTAACGTTGGAAGGAAGTGTGTGGTGGAAAAATCGCAGAGAGAGACTAAGAGACGAATGCAGTAATAAGATTGAGATGGGCGTGGGTTGTCGTTCTTATGAGGAGATGAAGAGATGAAGAGGCTTTCTCGGGTGTAGAGCTGCATCAAACCAGTCTGCGGACTGAAGCCCACAACAACATATTTAACATGGGGAGATTACAGTCTTCAGAGCCTCACTTACGTGTAACCAAGCGTTCTTCATATTTTCCATTACAGTAGTCATATTAAATTTAAAAGTTACAGAAGATTCAAACATTAGAGTAAAAAAAAAAAATTAAAAAAACCTGACATACTGTATATATTAATATTTTGGTAAACAGAAACCAAACATACAAGGTTTACAATATGGTTTCAATTATGGCTGCTACCAGCAATAGGCTTGTAGAAAGAGAGAATAAAAAGTGAGTGACACATATATAGATGTAGTAGATGACGATGGGGAAGGAAATCGGCCATGCCCTTTCAAAGGAACCATCCTGGCATTTGCCAGGAGTGATTTAGGCAAATCACGGAAACCTTAAATCTTATTGGCCGGGGGTGGATTTGAACCATCGTCCTACAGAATGTGAATCCAGTCTGTTACCGTTGCGCACCTTACTAGGTTAACCTCATCTGTAATAGTCTGATTTTCCTGAACCTTATTTTCCATCTCATAAAATATAGATCGTAAACAGTTCTAAACATTCAACGATATGTGTGCATGTCGTCTGTAGAAATGTGTAGCGATTACACTTAGTATTGAGGACGAAATAAATTGCATCGTCATTCCGAAAGCCGTAGTTTTACTGAATGGACAGCGGAAAAGTAGTAAGCGAAAAAATTCTTACCTTTCATCATTTTGTTGCGGTTGTCCCCCAGACAAAGTTTCGTAAACGTTCGAAATTACGTGATACGTATTTTGTAAGTTAAGAGTTCTCATTCACAAATGGCGGATGAATGAATTCTGTTATTCAGGCGTCACATGATCAGCAGTTTCTCGATTATTGTTTCTGACATCACATATCCTGAATTACATGTCATAGGACGCATTTACGTCCACTGCGATTGTTGCCTGTCTGAAAGGTGTACGTGAACCTTGCTACATTGAAATTGTTTCTCTTCTACTGAAGGTCAAGTGTGCATAATTTCATCAAGAATGGAATGAAACTGCAGCTTTGTATGACCTACAAAGGAGACAGTTCATATATATAGGGAGTTCAAAAACAAATGTATACTTTCAAAGGTGATAGTACTAATGGAAAGAAGATATAGAAGCTCAGTAATCATGAGCGCTGAAACTCGTGTTTGTAGGAATGGCTAACGATGCATGGTTGATGACGTTTCCACAGCCCTTCGTTTGTGCTCTTCGTCAAGTGAGTCAGCAGGATATTAGTAAGCCATAAAGTACTTCACCTACAGTAAGGTAGTCTGCAGTCTGCTGTGTGGTTCAAATCGTGTTTGTGTGCTTCATTATACAGTATTTTCAACCCTGTGAATGAATCAAGGTGTTCAGTTTTGTGTTTACTCTTATTGTGATGTTTGTACGTACATATGATGTATTTTTATTTTCTTTCTTCCACAAATTGTTAGGAATGGGAGCCTACTACTTGACATGATTTGCTTTGGTTTAGCAAATGGTTATAGCCTGCGAGCCCGAGCCCTCCATGCTACAACTATCCACCATTGAGTGTCCTCTTGGCGGTAGAACGTTCCAACGTTTTTGCTATGCATGAACCCTTTCACCTAGGAAGATACTGGAAGGCTCCACTAATTTCGCATACATAAGATGGTGGAGCGTGTGCCACGTTCAGTGGACGAAAAACCCTGGCAACAGTATGCGACGATTAGCAGCAGCGGAAGGCGTGTCTCAGCCTTCTTTTCTGGTGGTGGTGAACACTTGTTGTTCCAATTTCATCAGTAGCACAGTCAGCTACAGCTTTATGGAGCCACGGGTAAGTGAAAACATGAAATTGTATATTGGATATCTTCTGTGTTGTTTGAGTGAAAACAAAAAGTTCTAAGCGATAACCTGGTGACTATCCTGGTATACAGTAAATAACAAAATGAAAATACAGCTGACAGCTATATTCATTGCTATACAGGGTGTTACAAAAAGGTACGGCCAAACTTTCAGGAAACATTCCTCACACCAAAAAAAGAAAATATGTTATGTGGACATGTGTCCGGAAACGCTTACTTTCCATGTTAGAGTTAATTTTAGTATTTCTCTTTAAATGTAAATTGAAATAATTCGTGCAGACAATTGTCAAAATACCCAATTGTTTCGTTAGTATGTACTGTACTTCCTAGATACACCGCCAGTTGGCCCAATTGAAAGAAGATAATGTTGATTTCAGTGCTTGTCTTGATTGGGCCTCATGTTCTTCCAACTACGCTCACTGGAGCACGTTATCATGATTTCATACGGGATATTCTACCTGTGCTGCTAGAACATGTGCCTTTACAGGTACCACACAACATGTGGTTCATGCACGATGGAGCACCTGCACATTTCAGTCGACGTGTTCGTACGCTTCTCAACAACAGATTCGGTGACTGATGGATTGGTAGAAGCGGACCAATCCCATGGCGTCCAAGCTCTCCTGACCTCAACCCTCCTGACTTTCATTTATGGGGGCATTTAAAAACTCTTGTATACGCAACCCCGGTACCAAATGTAGAGACTCTTCGTGCTCGTATTGTGGACGGCTGTGATACAATACGCCATTCTCCAGGGCGGCATCAGCGCGTCAGGGATTTCATGCGACGGAGGGTGGATGCATGTATCGTCGCTAACGGAGGACATTTTGAACATTTCCTGTAACAAAGTGTTTGAAGTCACGTGGTACGTTCTGTTGCTGTGTGTTTCCATTGCATGATTAATGTGATTTGAAGAGATGTAATAAAATGAGCTCTAACCTGGAAATTAAGCGTTTCCGAACACATGTCCACATCACATATTTTCTATCTTTGTGTGTGAGGAATGTTCGCTGAAAGTGTGCCCGTACCTTTTTGTAACACCCTGTATATACAGCGTCCATACAGAAGATGGACAAAAGCAACCTATAAAGATTTGATCAGTACCCAAGAAAAAATGACGGTTAGACGCTCTCCTGTTTCTTTTGGTTCAAATGCATGAATAGAGAAACATTCCATTACCCAAGTTTCAACTACTGGTTTAATGAGAATCTTGCATTTCTGTGGGTCCTAGAACATGTTTCGGAATTAAATAATTTGAAAGAACGTGTACAAAATATATTCTTTTGTGTAATCCAAATTGCGAGGCTTGGATGCATCTTGCGTGTGCCTGTTTTTTGGTCAACGTGCCGAGCGGGGTTCTAAGCCTGTAGGACGACATTAGTGTTCAAATTGTTATGTATAGTTTCTAAACATTAATCTGCAGTATAATACTTTGTTTTAAAAAGAAGTAAGCGGCCGCAGTGGCCGACCGGTCTCTTGCGCGCCAGTTACGATCTGCACGGACGCTGCGGTCGGGGGTTCGAATCTCCCCTCGGGCATGGATGTCTGTGTTGTCCTTAGCGTAAGTTGGTTAAAGTTAGTTAAGTAATTAGTGTAGTTTGGTCACATAAGACCTCACACACACATTACAAAAGTAAGTTATCCTTTTAAGATTTACTGATTGCCCCTTTTATTTAAATATTTGTAAAGCTGTTTGCAATGCTTGCCCAACTTCAGACTAAAGTTGTTTACTATTTATGTGGTACAAACTTAAATGAATTCTGAGCAATTTAATCTTGAAATCTTGCTTCAAACCTTCACTGGTTTATTTATTTATTTTATTTTGCAAATGAAGTGGAAGTCGGTTAAAATTATATTTGAATCATAGTTTGCTGATGCTGAAATTATATTCGTAAAATTTTATCCTCCATTAAATTTTATAAAGTTTTAAACGAACAGTGCTAAATTTCTCCCCTTTTCTTGTTCAGTCCTTCCCAGTGTGTTAAACCGAGTGAGATCTGGAGAGCAGAAGTTGTCCCGGGCCCCACGTCTTGTCGTGGCTTGTTGCTGCTGCAGGAACGTCCAGGTCGACGCTTCTCCAATGTTTTCCTTTTGCTCGGAAACGTCTTCTTGTACGGAGCCGCCTTGCAACCCAAGCGAGCCAGCAGCTCCCTTGTTCCCCGTCGACCGTTCAACCACTTCCCTCGCGCCATTGACAGCCAGATTCAAAATAAACCAAAGAGGACCTCTGTCGTAGCATCAGATATACTTGAGTCAGTCACGAGATATCGACCTTGCAAAACGGCTCGCCATGAAAAACGAATACTTTGGAAGTAGTTGGGGTTTTAAAAAATGCCAAACTTATTTGTGGAACACAAAACAATAATCGCTGTTAATCATACAACATCGAATGTATTAAAAATGGGCTACTACCCTTCAAAAATTCGATCTGCTAGTCGAATATATGGAAGATACCATGATTTGTGTTCCTGGCATGTTGTCCAGACACTCATGTAACGACGACCTTGAAACTAAGGTAGGAGAGGGTGAAGGCCATTTTCAAGTAAATTATTTCAGAATAGTGGAAGGGAAAGATAAAATAATGTCCCAAATTCATAATGAGGACAGGTCTATGAAGTTTGGGAAAACCAAGTCTGATAATGCGAAAACTGATTAAATATGGGCATTCTACTATGTCCATAAGGCTGTATTATGTTTGAGGAAGGATGAAGTTTGTGGTATTTGGATTATGTTTAAACTATTCCATTTCATAAATGATTGATTAGTTTCATGTGGCATACGATTCCTACCGTAACAGAATATGCACTAATAAGATCTGAGATTGCCTGAAATTTTATACTTTAGTAAGGAGAATATCATACAGAATAAAATTCTCCAGTCTGAGGCAAAAAAGCGAAAGTGGCTGAAATGAATAACAAAGTCCTGATTCAAAGCAATATACTAAATGAAATATTGGAAGCGCTGGACTTCTATGATTCATTACCAAAGACAGGAGAAAAGTTTGAGACAGTTTTACCAAAATTTATTAAATAATACTCTTTGAACAAACCAAGAGCTAAAGTATTATATATTAAATGACTAGGGGTTACAAGGTGCGCGTGAAAAGTTCGGTGAATGGTTTCACAAAATACAGGAAACAAGAGTTACAAAAAATACCTTTAGTGGCCTTCAAAGCAATCGCCATTGGCTACAATACACTTCTGACATAGGCTGTGTAACTGTTGGTAACTGCCAGCAAACGCTTCTTGTACAATCGCTCGAAGCACTGAGACACGCTTTGTTGGATCTCCTCAACCTTGCGAAGTGTTAGCCTTTCGGGTCTAATTTAAGGCGGGGAAACAAAAAAATGTCTGCCGGCGCCAAATCTGGAGAATAAGTAGGCTGTGGAAGCACAGTGACCTCGCGTCTAGCGAGAAAGTTGAGCTCGCGGATCGCGGTGTGCGGACGGGTATTCTCGTGCAGGAAAATCCACTGTCCATTCCGGTGGAGTTCTGTCCGAACACGCCGGATGCGTTGCAGCAGCCGTTTCAAAATTCCTTCGCAAACTTTCGTGTTGACGGTATGACCTTCGGGTACAAAAACATGGTGGGTCAAGCCGTTGCAACCCAAAAAGCAAATCATTGTCTTGATGTTGGATTTTGTCAGCCGAAGAGAAGAAGACGATGAACACCATGCCATTTACTGTTGCTTGGTCTCTGGATCATGTTGGTAGCACCAAACCTCATCTCCTATCATTATAGTTTCCAAAAATTGCGGATTTCGGCCAGACTTGTCGATGAAATCTCCGGCTGCTTCCATCCGAGTTTGCTTCTGCTCGTCTGTCAGCATATGCGACTACAAATTCCTGTGAACGATAGTGTCTGTGCTTTTTTTTTTTTTTTTTTTTTTTTTTTTTTTTTTATAAAGAGTGGAGCCCCTCCACGCTCGCACTAGCATGGTGACCAACTCAATAGTTCTACTGTCACCTCTGCATGTGTTAATGTTTAAAATGTAGGAGTCACAGGAGCGGGTACTGTGATGTATGCCGTACGTGTGGGTAAGGTTACCCATTAATACGGTCCATCTGGATGATAGAAGTGGTCGAAAGCTTTTGAAACAAGAGCGGTTTTAAGGGCAGAGGGAAAAAAGTGCCAAGGCAAGTGCCAAGGGAAAAAAACCTCTGCGATAGTCAGGAGCGGGTAGTAAGAGCAGTAGCGGATTCTTGCTATCTGCGACAGATCATGCAAGGGTTTGGTTATGTTAGTTTTGGGTATCGTGTAAGCTCGGTACCATTTTCATTGCGTGTTTGTCATAAGTTTGTCAATCCGGTTTGCTGAGTCGCCCCTCTGCAGCTGGAACTGGCGGTGTCTCCTTGTCCATCATCAGCGGCGGCTGGCTGCAACAATCAAGATTGGCAGGCAAGTGGTCGATTTTTGTGATCGGCCTCTAAGTGTATAGGATTAGTGTGGGGTTTGTTTGTGTTTCGTGTTTGTTCACGTTCCCTGCGGCTGCCGGTTTGTCGGCGGTAATTGCTCATCTGGCATTGCCAGTCAGTTTTGCTGCGAAGCAGGGGTTCTGTGAGCGATGATTTTGTTTGTGTCTATAAGGCTTACCATAGGTGTTTATCTATTCCTGACAAAGAGTGTTTTTGGTCGGTTGTGTTTCCACCTATGGTTGTGGTCGTAGTTGCCCAGGTTGAGGATGAAGGGGTTGTTCGAGTGTCTTGCATTTTTGTACAGTCGTGCGGCGTGTTTTTTGAATACCTCCGTGAGAGTATCAAGGCGGTATTCTCGGTGAAGGTTCGCTGTGCGCGTGTAGCGTGGAGCATTGCTTATGATGCGTAGTACCTTGTTCTGAATGAGCTGCAAGCGGTGCAGCCGTGTCGGTGCTGCGTAAGCCCAGCACGGAGCACCGTACGTCATCAGCGGTCTAACAAGTGTCATGTATGTGTTCCTCGACACCCGTCTGTTTAGTTTACTCTGCCTGTTGAGCATTGGGTAGAGTTGTTTGAGCCTCGCGTTTGCCCGGTTGGTCATGTGTTGTATGTGGTCCCCCCATGTGAGTTTCCGGTCCAGCCAGACACCTAGGTATTTGACTTTCTCGCAGAAACGTATTGGACGTGTGTGTAGTGTAACTGGTCTGCAATGTTGGTGTTTGTGCAGGTGTTTCGGTCTTCTAGTGAACAATACTGCTTCGCACTTGCCGACGTTTACTTTTACACGCCATTTCTCCAGCCAAGGCTCTGCAGTATTGAGTGCGGTCTGTAATCGTGAGTTAATGTTTGACGGCTTCCAATCTTGCGCTAGGATGGCGGTGTCATCCGCGTAGATTGCGACCGTCGTGTTATGTGTGGTTGGAAGGTCGTTGATGTAGAGGTTAAACAGGAGGGGCCCCAGGATGCTGCCTTGGGGTACTCCCGCTTGTATACCGTGTCGTGTTGACTGTTTGCCCTGAATGTCGGTGTTGAAACATCTGTCTGTGAGGTATGAGTTTATGAGACGTACGAGTCCGTCGGGAAACCCAGCATCGTTCAGTTTGCGTATAAGGCCGTTGTGCCACAGACGATCGAAGGCTTTTTCGATGTCCAGGAACACCGCCCCGGTGGCTTTGCCTGTGTTGTATCCGTGTGTTATGTGTTCCACTACGCGAAGGAGTTGTTGTGTTGTTGAGTGGTGGTTCCTGAAGCCGAATTGCTCCGGTCTCAGGGTGTCATTGCTTATGCAGTGCCTAGTGAGTCGTTTGAGAATTACCTTTTCAACGATCTTGCTGAGCGAGCTCAGTAAGCTGATGGGTCGGTAATTTTGTGGGAGGGAGTGGTCTTTCCCCGGCTTCCTGAACATCAGGACCTTGGCCGCTTTCCAAAAGGCAGGGAAGTGTTGGTGTTGTAGGATGGCATTCGTGATATGTGTGAAGAACTCTACAGCTTTATCCGTGAACTCCTGGAGGACACGGTTTTGAATGCCATCAGGACCAGGAGCTTTTCTAGCAGTGGTGTGCTTAATTGCCCATGTAATTTCATTTGTGCTAGCATGTCGGATTGCGTCGCGAATAGGCTGGGCTATAAGTCGTGTGACCTCCTGATCCGTTTCAAGTGTGAATTCTGGGTCTGAGGGAACCAGATTCGGTGTGAAAGACGCTGCTAGTGTGCGGGCCATTAGTTCCGCCTTCTCTTCCGCAGAGTATGCAGGTCCGTCCGGCCCTTGTAATGTGGGTGTGTAGTGTTTCTCCCTGGTGAAGTGTCGAGCGAGTTGCCACACTCCAGGACGTGTGGTATCCAGCCCTGCGAGTTTCTGGTCCCACTGTGATGTTTTAAATGTTTGTATTTTCTCCCGTATGATTCCCTGGAGCCTGTTCATGTGCTGTTTATAGAACGGACGCCTGGTGCGCTGCCAGTATCTCCTGAGACGGTTTCTCATTGAGATAAGCCCCAGGACCTCCTGGGGCAGAGCCGCTGAATGGTGTTGTATTGTGAGTTCTGGGATAGCGTCGGCTACAGCGTCCTGCACGGCGGCTGTGAGGGCTTCTACAGCGTCATCAATTTGTGCGGTTTGCGTAATTTCGTGGATTTCAGGAATACGACTATCAAGCGTTTCCTTGAACAGTGTCCAATTTGCGCGCTTGTAGTTCAGTATCCTGCGTGGTTCATTGTTCTGAAGTGTTTCTTCCGTGTATAGTATAACAGGAGTGTGGTTTGAAGGCAGATCGTTTACAACCTCGAGGTTGAGGGTAGCTGTTATGCCCTTGATGAGGGCCATGTCTATTACGTCTGGCCTTTGTCCCCTTTGGTAAGGGATGTACGTCGGTTCAACCGGTGCAAGTGTGATGTAGTTGCGGCCTAGTGAATGTTCGTACAGTTTTCGGGCGTTGGCGTTGCGTATTCGTGAGTTCCAGTCGGGGTGTTTAGCGTTAAGATCGCCAGCGGCTATTACTCGCGGTGCAATGTTGAGTACTGTGCTGATATCGCGTGTTACAATGTTACCAGGACGGTTGTAGAGTGATATCAGTGCAGTGTATGCTCCGTTGAACTTGACCCTAACGGCCGTGGCCTCTAATCTTTCAAGTGCAGGGAGCTCGATATTTGTGTGTTCAACTGTGTGGTGTATGATGATCGCTGTTCCGCCCCCTCCGTCTCCGTTTGCTCGGTCGGTACGATAGACGGTGTAGCCGGTGAAGTTCAGTCTGTGTTCAGGCTTGAGCTTGGTTTCATTAACCATAGCAATACGGATATTCCTACGCTCGAGTAACGCGGCGAGCTCAGCCTTCTTGTTGCGGATCCCGTCTGCATTCCAGAACAGGATCTGTGATGGTGTGGTGTTGTTTGCGTGGGCGGGAGGGTGTGGTGTGTTATCCATGAAAGCATGTGTTCAGTCCTGTGAGGAGTGATTGTATGAACACTCCTCCCATGCCGCTGGCCGGAAAGAAGCGTTGTATGTGTGGTGTGACGAATTCCAAGATCTTTTTCAAGACCGAGGTAAACGTGAGGCCGGAGAATATTGATTGCCAAAAGCTCTCGAATGTTGGGTAGTTGTTGGTGTCGGCCTGTGTGGCATTGGTGGTGGTTTCGGCCGTTTGTACAGCTGTTGATGTGGTGCATGGGAGGGCTGGTGTGTTTTCTGTAGTCGGTGCTTCGACTGGCGCCCTGTTTTCTGGTGTAGTGGTAGGGGGGGCAGGAGGGATAGTTTCGCTGCTGGCTTGACTGTTTATGTGCGTGTTTGCGGTTCGTGTTTGTTTGGGTCGATGTTGTGGTGTTCTTGTGTTCCCTTTTTTGTGTGCATTGTTACCCCTTCTCCTCCTCCTGGGTCTTGTTGGTACCCTCCGTGTCGGTGCGTTTGCAGGTGGTGCGAGTGTGGTACAGCTCGTGACCTCGGGGGGTGGGGTCGTGTTGTTTGGTGTGTTATCCGTTGTTATCGGGATCGGTGCGGGAGTTGTGTCATGCGTTGGCTGTATTTGTTGTGTTGTTGTTGCTGCGGTAGTTTGTGATGTGTCTTTTGGGCTCTGGGCTTCCTGAGGCCGCCCCTCGCCGCTAGGGCCAGCGACTGCACCAGCGCAGGAAATTCCTACTCTTACTGGTCTTGGTGGCGGCCTAGGAACTGTGGCGACCCTGGCGATGGCCTTAGTTTGCTTGGCGTTTTTTATCCGCAGAGCCTCCTTGTATTTTGCGCACCCCCTGTAGTTGGCCGCGTGGGCACCACCACAGTTGGCGCACTTGCGTGTGTCGTTGCGATGTTTGCAGTGTTGGCTGGCGTGGTTGCCAGCGCATCCGCGGCAACGGGGCGCCAAACCGCATCGGGCTGTCCCGTGCCCGAACCGCTGGCAACGGTTGCATTGTTGGGGGGCAAGCGGTGGCTCGTATTCCTCTACCTTCACGGACATGTGAAGGACGTATTTTTCCTTCAGCAGTCCGCGAGAGTGTGCTGTGTCGGCCAGCTCCACTAGGTAGTTGGGTAGACCCTGGTGTGAGCGGAAGCCCACCATTCGGCTAGCGCTTACGCACTCATAGCCGAGGAGGTTGAGCTCCTGCTTTAGTGTCTCGCTGGGGGTTTGTGTGTCCACCCCCTTCATCACGTACAGCTGCGTGCGTTCGTCAGCAGTCTTGTACGTGTAGTGTTCGATCTTCCTCTCCTTCAGGAAGGAGAGGAGATCGGTATACTCGGCCTTGGTTGCCACGTACAGTGAGGCCTGGTCCCCGGAAAGTTTCGTGTGGTAAGTTGTGTTTGCGTGCCTAGACGCGAATGCCTTGTTTAGGGCGCTCAAGTCGCCGTAGTTGCGTATACTGACTGGGGGAAAACCAGTCCTTGTTGTTGTGTTCTGCGTAGCTGGCTGTTTATTGTTCGAGTTTGCATGCGCAGTTGTGTTTGCGTTTGTTATCCCTGAGTTCGCTGTGTTACTCGGTGGGAAGTGTGGTGTTGGCAGCAGCGCTGGGCGCTTGCGTTGCGAGTCTGTGGGCTCGCTTGTTCGTGGCTTGTTTTGGTGTTTGCGTGCGGACCCTACCTGCTGAAAGGGTCCGTTTATTTGCTCATCTTGTTCCTGTGTAAGCTCCAGATCCGTCCTTTCCGGTTCCGAAGCCTTCGCAGGTGATAATGAGGGCATGTCTAGTGTTGCAGGTGGTGTATGCGTGTTTTGTGTTTGTGTCTGTGTCCTCTGTGGCGACTCCATCCTCACCTCGGCCGTGGTCACATAGATCGCCTCGGCGACCTTCTGGGCCAGGACATGTTGGTGCGTTTGAAGAGGAATGGAAATGAGGGGGGGTTCACCCTCTATTTCCGCCCCAGACAGCGCTTGCCTTGTGGCGCTACGGAGAAGGATCGGGCTTCTGACGGAAGAAGGATCCTCCATTCTTCCGCCAGATAAGGAATTTTTATTCGGAGGGAAAGACGACAATTTTGCTCCTTTATGATTAGGCAGGTGGTGTCCTAATGAAGAGGGGGATCCCTACGGCCTAAGCTGCGCTAAGTGCAATGCGCGGCGCAAGAGAGCGCGGATGGAAGAAAGTAGCCTACTGTGCGCGGGGTTATCCGACGTTGTCTGTGCTAATCTTCATTTTTCTCGAAGAGTGCTGTCGATCACCTGAAAGCATCCGTGCATTCGTTCGATATTGTCTGGAACTGTGATTGTAGACAGTCGATCCGAACGTGGCTCACCTTCTACACCCTCCTTTCCGTCTCTATAGAGTTTAAACCACTCAAACACACACTGTTTAGTCACTGATTCAACATCATATCCTTGTACTAACATGCCATGTGTATCCGTCGGCGTTGTGCCTAATTTGAAACAAAACTTGATGTTAAGGCGTTGCTCCAATTTCCGTTCTATGTTGCAATGGCACGAGTTCTCACACTGTCCCTCCTTAGGTCGCAATGTGTAACATCGCTTCACTTCTGTTTCTTGCACAATAGGAGGCGCTTGTTGACATTTGCCTCAGTGTGTATGTGCGGGCACCTCATCCTCCCGAGCGCATTTTGTAAAATACGGGATCATTCACCGAACTCATCAGACACATCTGGTATTGTGTTAATGTTTGTTACGTCTTGAAGGAAAAGTTGGAAATAAATTCCGTGTTATTGTAATTACAGCGTATCATCCATCCAATAATTCTGATGATACATAACTTGCATGACAGATGTAGGTCGTATCATAACAATTACACCTGATCCTGGATAAAATACTTGATGGATTTTGAGAAAAACGAGAACTACTTGGAATCTCCATTGCATAGTTTTCATTCAACACATTACTAAATTTGGTTTTTTGTTGTTGTAAAATTTGATAGAATTTCCTCCAGATATAGAAAGTATACAAATATTAAATTAAAGGTAACATGACCAGGAAAGTTGAAGAATTTGAAGGAATGACAATTCATGTAATAATCGAAAATGTAATAATTTTGACTAAGGTCTTATTAAGACATCACGTGTACACTATTAAACGTATATAGACCCGGATGAATTTATGGCATATTAAATTAAAGGTAACATGACCAGGAAAGTTGAAGAATTTGAAGGAATGACAATTCATGTAATAATCGAAAATGTAATAATTTTGACTAAGGTCTTATTAAGACATCACGTGTACACTATTAAACGTATATAGACCCGGATGAATTTATGGCATAGGATACCTGTAAAATATGAATTAAATTAATAGTAAAAGTAGAGAATTTGGGCCAGGCTGCAATTCTAACCAAGGTCTTCTGTTTACGGGCACCACTCTGATCACTACACCATCGAGAAGATCCGCGGCTGTGTGGCAGAACGCATTGATGCGCTACGCTCCGATGTGCGAAGTCGTTCCCCGTCGGGGGTTCGAATCCTCCCTCGGACACGGATGTCTATGTTGTCTTTAGTATAAAGTAGTTTATAAATAGTTTGTAAGTTTAGGGACTGATGACCCCGCAGTTAAATCCCATAAGCTTAACAAACGTTTGGACAGCTAGAAGAGAAATCACCACTACTGCACCGACTAACCGTATCTCCTGTGAGAATAAATGTTGTCTGTGCACTGTTGGTGACCACTGTGTCCAGGTGGAGAAGTGGTGAGTGTGACTGCTTAGTAAGCAGGAGACCCTAGCCTGAATCCCAGCTGCAAACAAATCCCCCATTAAATGGATTCAATGCCTATTAGTAGCTCTGGTAGCTTATGTCATAAATTCATTTGAGTTTTGATTCGTCATAGCTCGTTTCACAATAGTTGTTAAACATATACCACAAAGTTCTCCAATTACTGTTCGCAATTTATACCGTATACAATTCAGAATGTGCTTGGCGAGGTTCAATCAAGTGTCAAGGAAATGATCTCTGACAAGGCTAAAATTAATGGAATAGAAGCACGCTTGACTCACGCACATAATTTGTGTGCATGTAGTGGAAATTTATTGTACCATAAACATCTTTCACGCAGTTAGTAAATTTGTTTATTACTGTTAGCAGTTTGGTAACATGCAATTCAGGATGTCCTTGATAGGAAACCATAGTTAACTAACAAGGAAATGACTTATAATTGGGGTGAAGTGAATGGCAGTAGTAAGTAATTGATTCTGATGTGGTTTTCATTAATGTGGAATTAAGCACTTTCGATTTCATCTAATTACTGACTATTGTAGATATTTACCTTACTTCAAGAGCACTGTCTTTAATGACATGAGTTCAAAGTATCCGTAGAGGAAAAATCTTTACATATACTTCAGCTTTATAATGACCATCTAGTTACAAAATAGTATAAAATTTCAGTCCTGAAGCTTAAACCGTTTTGTCAACACAAATCTTCGGTTTTGCATTCTGGTCTGACACGGATAGAGTATATTACAGTGCAAATGTAATTTTACTGGAACAAAAATAGATAAAAAGGAAATATAAAAGTGACTTAACCGCACCTAACAATCAGTAATTCCTGTCTATGGCAGTTTTTATTGATACAAAAATGAAATGTCGGTTAACAGTCCCCAGTGCGCTTGCAGATATGGACGCTTATGGCTTGTTATCTGAAATAACTGCTGCATCATTTCTGGTGTCGATACTCAGCTGTCTCGTTAATCGTTGACGTGGAGCTAATACAGATACTGATATCTCATCAAAAGATAATTAAATAACGTATGTTGCATCTGCTCCTTCGTGTCACGCTATCAAATTTCACTCACTCACTCACAGTTCATTGCAACGAATCCATTATTCGTAATTGCAACACAACATTGTTAAAACTCTAGTACAATTAGAATTAACAGTTTGTTAACATTTAATGAATTATTTGAAATGAGTTGTAGTATAGCTTAAATTTCTTAGATTTTTTTCTGTTTTCTGTGAAGAGTTCTGTGGCTCCCATGTATAGGGATTCTTTTTAATGTGTTGTGTGAAGAATATTTCAGGATCTCTTTCCCTGTCCTTCCCCTCCTCCAAATAACTTTCCCTATTACTTTTCCTCTTCCGCATCCATTCTTAGTTGGTTCATCTGTAAAACGTTAATTACGAAGAACCTAATCTTATAAGATAAACTGTATGTGTGTGTGTGTGTGTGTGTGTGTGTGTGTGTGTTTTCCACATCTCCTCTTAATCTACTGGACCGATTTCAACCAAATTTGGTACACATGATCCTTACTATCAGGCAACTATCACTATTGGAATAAGAACCTCCTACGACACAAACGTAAGGAAATATGACGTCATAAACAATGACAGTCGTGAGAAACGGACGAATTATGCAATCATATTCTACATCTGCTCATCAACTAATAGACCGATTTCAACCAATTTTGGTACAAAGATTCTTTAAGGTCAAGTAATCATTTGCTGTGGTTGCAAACACCACGTACGATACATACTTCATACGTTATCACGTCATAAACAATGATATCTGTCCCATCTTGGGGCGTGTGATAGCGTGATTTTATTTTTCAACTATTTGGGAATGAGAGCACTTACCGGCTTCAAATAAATTGTAAACATAATTTCAAATTTTTACGAAACTTTTTCTCACTGACAACCCCAACAAAAACGATGAAAGGAAAGAAGTTTATCGCTTACTACTTTTCAGATGTTCATAATGTATATTTACAGCATTTGACATGACCTTACAAGTTATTATTTCCACACTATAAATTTTATATGACAGACAATTCACACACAGTATACATACATGCCACGGATTCGATATTATATCACAGTGCGTCATATAGATCATGAGATATGAAGTCATAAACAATTTGGTTCATGATAAACCGCATCATCGTGCATGAGATTTTGATTTATTACGTCTTTACTGCTAACACCATTCATGATACATTTTACAGACATTAGGCACATATACCACTGAATGTACCTTGGAATTTACATAATAATACGACACATATTTCAGGAGATATGACGTCATAAACAATGACATTTCCGAATAACTGCTACATCATGCGCTCTTTTTCCATATCTCCTCCTAAAATAATTGACCGATTTCAATTAAACTTGGTACACATATTGTTTACTATCGGACAGCAATCACTGTGTAGTTAAAAACTACCTACGACAACATAGTTCAGGACAGATGATGTCGTAAGCAATAAACTTTCCCATCAAGTGACGCGAGATTTATGAATTTCATTAATGCACTATTTATTCATCGCAGACAGTTTGCTAATATTAGTCTCTACAAATGATCTGCATGGAAACGGAACTTAAATGGACAGATAGTAAGGCAGAAGTCGATGGACAGAAAGGGAAGAACGATATGATCTATGATAAGGAAGGAATAAATACAACTGTTTTCACAGAGGAACCTACATAAAGCATTTATACCAATGAGTATATACCTGCTAAATTATATCATTGGGCATCACAAACATCAATGGATATGACATAGTAAATTAACACTGCGATAGGTAAAAACGTGTCACATCATGCACCGCGTTGTAATACATCTCTTATTCACTACTAACAAGACTCAACTGCATTCCAGTCACCTTAAGGGTATTCCTGAAAGCTGACTGTGCCAATGACATCTTTGAACTGTGAAGCGCAAACAGCTGCAGGCGAAATCAGTAGCTTTCCATAGAACTACGTCGAAGTGTTGCTAAAGGCATAAATCGCGTTTTAGTATCGTGAGGCAGAGGCGTATAGCCATACACAGCAGTGCGGGGGCGTTTCATACCGATTCGACTACAGCAGTACATAACGGAGAAGATACATCGTTTCGAACAACGACTTTTACTTACATTTGACATCTTGGCTAGGAAAACTGAATTATTGACAGAGCGATCCTACAGGGATTATTACTGACTGAGGTCTGAAACTCTAAAAAGCCACGATACGCACATGTCCTTCTTTAAGAACCATTGCAAAGGACGTGCATATGAGCTAGTGATAAATATAGTGGACATTTAGAATGTACTGATTTTCTTTGTATAGCAACTTTTTTCGCCTTACAACTCCAATCTTCACAAAGCTTGCCCATTTACTGTTACTAATAAACAGTTATTACTTAGACTTTTACGAAATTAGATCACGAGCTTCTCCGCAACACGTGTCCTTAATCGCTTAATGAACTCAAGGAGTGAAATCAACTGTTACATCGTTCGTAACGTCATGCACAGATATGACTCTTCCTACTGAGACGAAGTTTCTGAAATCACTGCGATATTACACCTATAAATACATGGTACAGCAAAAAGAATGGTGCAAACTTGCAAGGTTGAAAGTACATGATAATAGAAGCAAAAAACGTCCCAGTAAACAAGGGTCCGCAAACAAGCCGTTTGTGAGAGAATTACAAAATTATGATTCCACGCCGGCACTGACGGCATTGTTTGTAACGGATATACCTTAGGTTTCTGCGGCGTCATGTTCCACGACTGCTTGAGAATGTTCCCTTGCAAAATAATAGAGAACAGGCGCATTTTGCTGCTGCTATGAGACGGCGTCTAACGCGCAGATATGGCGAAAGATGGATAGATCGAGATAGACCTGTACCTTGGCCTCCAAGATCACCTGATGTAAATCTTTTGGATTTTTGTGTCTGGGGTCACCTTAAATCGAAGTTTACACAATTGAAGTAGTGGAGCGAAGAGTTGTACACACTTGTCAATAATTACGAAGGAATTCGTAATGCATTGCAGAGACGGGCACAGTATTGCATCCAGATGCAAGGAAAACACTTCAAACACCTCCAATCCATGTGTGAAATGTGAACTAAATGTGATGTAAAACCTAACAGTAAAGTCTAAATTTTGAAGTTAATTTCTACTAACTACGACGATGTTTACAATAAAGTTACTGAAATGTGAACTAAATGCAATGTAAATCTTAACAGTAAAGTCTAAATTTAAAATTAATGTGAACTTACTAGGATGATCTTTACAATGACGTCAGTGGTGGCTTGGAATAATACATTCGTAATTATCTCGTAAACGGCTCGTTTGCGGACCATTGATCATTGGGAAACTTTTGCTTCTATTATCGTGTACTTTCAAGCGTGTAAGTTTAGGACATCCGTTTTGAAACATCCTGTATAGATAGCATTGCACAATGAACAACAACACTGATTTTACATAGCAGATTAGAGCTGTACACACAAAGTCATTATGGTAAAAAGTGGGAAAATATGACTTGTAGAGGATGCACATGTAAATCAGTAAAATAAAATCGTTACCCTAGAAAAGTTGACCCGCTTAAATTTAGAAATCTTCCCATTCCATTTTTACGTGGTGTGATACTGCAACCGTGTTCAGTTGAATTCTTGAATAAAAGAACGTCTTGATTGCCAATATTTTTTTATTTCATTGATGCGTTTTGCCCGGATAGGGCATCTTCAGATATCTGACATAGAAGAAAAATGAAACAGAACTTACAATATTTCGAAAAATTTTAGCTACAAACCAATCTGAAACCGTTAATAAAAATTGTGATAATGTACGGTACTAATGTTTTATCTACTCTGTGGTGGAGGGTGTTTAGATTAAAATGCGGTCATATGGTATCTTACAGAGACAATAATATGTAAACCATTGATATCCGGTAACAATGACCGTTGAAACCATATTGATACATTGTTTAACTGAATGGATATTGCACGATTTACCTTGTAATGATGTCCCTGTATCTTAGGTCGTCAACATAAGGTACAGGGACATCATACAAGGTAAATCTTGCAATATTCATTCAGTTAAACAATGTATGAATATGTTTTCAACGGTCAGTGTTACCAGATATCAATGGTTTACATATTATTGTCTCTGTTGGTTTGTAGCTAAAATTTTTCAAAATAATGTCATCTAAATATTGTAAGTTCTGTCTCATTTTACTTCTATGTCAGATATCTGAAGATGCCCCAACCGGGCGAAATGCATCATTGAAATAAATAATATTTGCAATCAAGACGTTCTTTTATTCAAGAATTCGTTTAAATTTAACTATTCCTTTAGATTTAGTGTTTGGAATCATTATTTACCGTGAGATAAGAGTAGCACTTGGAGCGTACAGTCAGTATTTTTGTCACAATTCCAGTTAAATAAAGAAAATAACAAACATCTGTCTGCGATGGAATTTGCACTACTATTCGTTTGTCCTATGGGCGCAAAGCGATAGGCGTTGCACTCCAATTACGACGCACGATTTCAACCTTTACCGAAAGAAACAGATTTCATCTAGATCGGCATGAGAACGTCGCCGCCATTAAATTATGGACGATTTCTTGGTTTCCGCTGATGTTTCTCCAGGATAAATTTCGAGGATCATAAAAAATATGGAGCGGTGTGCCGGAACCTGTCCTTGAGTTTGGTTCGTGTGATGAAACGCCTGTTCCGGTCCAGCGGATCAGAAACAACCTGCATTTCACAGTCATTCACATTCTTAAAGCACTTGGAGTTTTACGATTTCTTCTCAACTTGCAGTAAAAAAAAAAAAGTGATAACACGTAAATACTTTTCTTAAAATGTTATTATTTCAGTATATTATTGATACAATATTTAAACTGTGAAAAACATAAGGGATGTTACAAATGTAATATTCTAGTGGTATCAAGAAACCAAAACATCAACTTGAAGCAACGATTGGCAAATAATGGAATAATTATCTTCAGAAGTATCGGTTCTGAATTCCAAAAAATCAAGCATTAAAAACTAATTGTAAGTTCTGTACTGAACTCAACAGCACATAGCATTCAAGAGTAAAAAGTAAGATCTCTTCCATTTGGATGGTGAGGAAAATAATAATTCGCCTGATAATCCAAGAACATTTCAGCAGTGAAATTCTCCGATAAAAATATTCGCCGTCATGTAATGAACATTTATCTCATGGAAATTTGAGAATATGAGCGTTTCAGAAGAGGAAATTTATTACATTTAAAAAGCAGTTAACAACCCTAATTAGATACAGCGCGATTAACGTGTTACTGCTGAAATCCCATGGTATATAAATATTTATTATTTGGTCTGTGACATGCCAAATCACAAATGATCATGTGCAAAACCAGACACTACCTTGTAAATCAAACTCGGTTTTGTTACATCAGTTATAAGGCCAAAGAGTCACGTTACTGGTATTTAATGCAAATATAACGAAAATGGTTATCATCGAATTTGAGAGACCACCCCGATTTCTTTCAGAGTTGACGTATTTTCCTCGCGAAACAGGGCGAGAAAATGGTATCCTCTTCAGGTAATGATTTTAACTGTTCAGTTATCTTCAACTATGATTCCATGTTGAGCATATTTGTGCACCACGACCACAAAATAAATTCAATAATCAGAAGAAACAACGCATTCTTCGAAATCATTTTCATTTATTATATGGAAAATTGATTTAGTCATTTAGAGACAGTCTCAGTTCTAGAAGTCAAACATCAATGCTTGTCGTGAATAGACATCTTGGCTGACAATAACCATAAAAGTGTGGCCTCTTCTTATTTAACTACAAATATTTTTGCAGTTAAAAGCCAGGTGTGGAATCCAATTGTAAAAAAAAATAAATAAAATAAAATAAAATAATGTTATTACATAAGTGAAAGGCTGTTTTGTGGTGATTGTCAGGTAAGAAACATATTCACGAGCAATAGTAATGTGTGTATTTAGTCACTGTAGATAGTTACCAAGTGACTGAACTCGATTCGCTATATAATAAAAGCAAATAATTACAACTAATACTGGTTTTTCCCCATTACTATTAAATTCTCATTTTATGTTTAAGGCACGAGCTCGATGTGCTTGAATCCTATAAGTTTTATCGTAACCGTGTCTGGTAATAGAAGGTTAGCTAGAAGAGTAAGGTTATTATTATATTCCAGTCTGCCTAACAGAGATCTGAATTGCCTGCCTTATTTTCAGAAATTAAGCTGTTATACTGTTTAAAATCATACGTTGCGTCTCCCTACGTTTATACATTTCAGAAGTTCATCTCTATTCTGCTACTTCCACCTTCAAGTCATGTATTACAGAGTTCATCGCTCTGTTCGTCCCAGCCCGCGTTGCATCCGCAATCTTCGTTTCATTTCATTACATATGAGAGAACCTATTAGAACCATGAATGTAGTTTTTCATGGCCGGGTGTTGAATTATTTCAGATATTAGATACCTGGGAATAAAACCGTGGTCCAGGGTATGAGCCTCTGCCTAACGTTTCGTCTTCTACTGTTGAAGACATCTTCGAAGGCTTTGCAGACACTGGTTCCCACTGACGTCACCTCATGACATATCAGTCTCCTGCGCTCACGAGCCGACCGTTGCGTGGATATGCAGAAACAGTACAATTTGGTGAGCTGACTAGTGAACTAGTGTGAATTACTGTCTGGAAACCCTCCGAAGATGGCTTCAGCAGGGGAAGACGAAACTTCAGCACAGAATCTGCCCTGCACCACGACCTTATTAATAGATATTCAAAACATATTACACACCCGTTCGGTTGGAGGAAAATGTTAGCTACGTATCAATTCATTACATGCCTTTCTCTTAATGGTTTAAATTTCATACCGTTGGCAAGTCTTATTTATCTATCAGTTATTTGTCATTTAAATTGTTTACCTCATAATAGTTTAATAAACATTGAATGCTCGAAATACTGAATGCAAGGAAACCCAAACCAGACCTTCCTAATTTCGAATTTGCATTTACTGGTCATACTAATTCACCAGGAAAAATTAGTGACCATCTAGTAACCCATTCTTATCATATGCATTTTTACTACATCAGAGATATTTGGATGAATCATTATATTCATTGTGTAGTGCCAGCCTACACCTCCGTCTATATCTACATGGGATACTCTGAAAATCACATTTAAGTGCCTGGCAGAGGGTTCATGGAACCACCTTTATACTATTTATCTCCCATTCCATTCTCGAATAGCGCGCAGGAAGAAATAAATCCTGAATCTCTCCATTCGAACTCTGATTCCTCGTATTTTTTTCTGATGAGCATTTCTACCTATTTAAGTGGGATTCAACAATATATTTTCGCATTCGGAAGAGAATGTTGGCGATTGGAGTTTCGTAAGTAGCCCACGCTGCAGCGATAAGCGCCGTTGTTGTATTGATTCCTTTCCCAGATCCTGTATCATTTCCGTAACGCTGTTTCCCCTGTATCGTGACAATAAAAAACGATCTGCTCTTTCTATGTCCTCCGTCAAACCCACCTGATAAGGATCCCACACTGCAGCAATACTAAATAAAGGACGGACAAGCTTAGTGTATGCAGTTTCTTTAGTAGTTCTGTTGCATCTTTTAAGGTTTCTACCAATAAAACGCAGTCTCTGGTTCGCCTTTCTCACGACGTTATCTACGTGTTCTGTCAAGTTTAAGTCTGAAGTAATAGTAATTCCTAGGTTTTTGCGGCCTTCCCTTTTGCTTGATTTATGTCGTAAACAAAGTTTAGTGGATTTCTTTTCCTACTAATGTGGACGACTTCATACTTCTCATTATTTAGAGTCAACTGCCAACTTTTACATCATAGTGATATCTTATTGAGATCGTTCTACAGTTGTTCCATTCACACAGAGACACAAGACACTCCTACCGACATAGTCTATTTTTAATTATTTTATTTCAACGTATACGTTGGAACATGATACACTCCTAGATCCTTTATGGTCCATATTTGCTCGTATTGCTTTAATTTTGGACTTATGTAGTTTTATCTACTGTTGGTGGCCAATGAAAAAAACTAGTAGACAGCTGACGATCCAAAATGAAGTTTATTAAATATTTAACGGCTATTTATAATCATTTGGTGAAAGCAATATTAGTTATTTAAGTTTCTGTACTCACTGAACGAACACCGGAGAGAAAGGAATCCATTGTCTGGATGCCGATGCTCATATATACACGTGTGGGGTATGCAGAAATAAAGGACCACTTATTCGAAACGCCATATTTATCTCCCATTTGAAATTTCACTGTAATATGTCTACACCATTCCTCTGAAAGGCATGGGAACGAACTTCTCGAAAGCACCGAAGCTGATCTACTGTTGGTCTGCTACTGACAACGTCTAAGGGAGTCGGATTCTAGAGTAGATCCAAGAGTTTTGGAGTGCATCATTCAGTACATATTGATGATTACGGGGCAGAACACCACAACAACGAATTATCGATTAGCGTTCAGCAGCGGGATGAACTCGACACCATCTACATTGACGACTGACGGGTTCAGGCAGTCGAGTGAGATGACAATATTTATTTTGAACTAACAAACCTTCCAATGCTTGTCAAATGCTAATATATATGAATTGAATACACACCCTAATTTCCTACTCCCCCCTTTCTTTATCTCTCTCCCCTCCATTTGTCCCTCTTGCACCTTCCATTTGCCCATCTTCTCATCCTCCCCCCCCCCCTACGTCCGTCACTGTCATTCTATTTTCTGTAGATCTCTTATCCCTCACTGTATGCATATCCACCTTCATAACCTATCTGTCGATCTCTTCCTTCGCCTCTATCAAGCTCCGTTTCCTCATCCTCCATCCTATTCTGTTCATCTCCCTCTCCACAGTAATACTTACTACATTGCACGTATGTACTCGTATTTATTCGAATGTTTAATTAGTCCATTTCGTCCATCCTCCACTTCACCTTGTCTGTCCTAGTCTTCCTGCCCCTTTCCGTGTACATCTCCAAACGATTCTGCCCTCTCTCCTCCAGTATCTACAGAATCTACATATACCTGCCAAATTCAACGCTCTAGAAGCCCGGAACCTGTTGCAAGTTATGCATCGTACAGCGGCTTGCAAAGGGTAAAACTCTTCTTAATGAAACCCTACATGTGTCGTATGGCAAGAATGCCTGGGAGAACCCCGAAGGGCATGTTCAGTCGCCTAATTGGAAAGGTTTTCCCTGTCCTTCGCTCCAGTAGACACCTGTCCGTGACGAAGTGTGATGACTGTGTGCTGAAATTATCTTAACTGTAGGTGTCTGTATTGGGAGCGTTTGTAGTGTAGTGCCGTGTTCGAGATATGGAGAGCACATAGTCTAGTCCTTTCGAAAAGCACCAACGGGCCGCCGAGCTTAACGTTCTCATCCGACGAACGGATCACCATCAACACTGCCCCATTCCCCACTCCATAAGACGCTACGGAGAGGTTTGGAATTTAATCCTGGACATTAGTGTAAAGACTGGTGATCAGGGACTTTGCACCACTACCACTCCTTTCCTCTCTGTCGTAAGGCAAAGGGTAAATTTGCAACAGCGCTTGATGTACGCAGACGTACCCATCCAAGTACTAGCTAAGCCGGACAGTGCTTAACTTCGGGGTTCTGGCGGGAACTGATGCATCCACCGCGGCACGGCCGTTGAGTAATTTGCATGGTGATCGGTAAAACGACAACGAAATCTATTGTTTAGTCAAATGACGTCCAAGTTTACGGCAAGGTACTTTCCGCCATACACCATACTGTCGGTTCCGTAGCCTAAAATCCTTCTCGATGAAAAAATTGAAAGTCGTGCAAATTTTGATGGTAGTCAATCATATAATAAATGTCGTTCCCATCCGTTTGCTATGATAAAAATGAATACAAAAATGTGTGCACGGTGCTCGATTTTTATGACTTTGCTAAAATAATGGTGCCGCATGTTTTTTCGGCTCCGAAGCACAGTGGTAGAGTACCAGATTACAAATCCGACGGTCCCGGGTACGATCCCCGCAAGGTCCTAGGATTTTTATCTTTCACTTTCCACACTTCTTTCACCGTTGGCAGTGCTGCTGATGTGGAAAATACCGAGTAGGACCGTGGTTCGGAACCCACGTTAAACTGTAGGTCCCCCTATAATTGGATGGGTAATTCAGTTCGAAGGTTGGAGGAAGGCAACGGCATACCACCTCCAAACAAGACCATGCCTAGTAAAGCACTGTGGTGTTCAAACCAATCTTAGGATTGTTGACTGCTTTACCTTTTTTATGTTTTTCCGAAAACTTTTCCAGGACCATAACGAACAAACTAAAAACTACCTCTCTCCACCGTCCAAATCGTACGTTACAGCGTTAAGTTCATTGATAAACACATTGGAAAAGGCACTTTAATTTTTTCTCACATTTTCCAATTTTTCAGTAGATTATCCAAATATTTTCTTTCATACCACAAACTTTGTCCTGAGAATTACGAACGCAACAAAAGAAGGGTCAGTGAAATCGGTGTTCAAATGTTCAAATGTTTGTATAGCTTATGAGACTTAACTATGGGGTCATCAGTCCCTAAAGTTACAAACTACTTATGAACTAGCTAATCCTAAGGACGGCACAAATATCCATGCCCGAGGGGGGATTCGAACCCCCGACCGTAGTGGCCGTGCAGACCGTGACTGGAGCGCCTCAGTCCCGTCGGCCACCGCGCCCGGCACAAATCGGTGTAACCATAATGTTCAATTGCTTGTAAGCTTCTGGGACCTAACTGCAGCGATCATCAGTCCCTCGATTTAATTAAACCAAGCTATCCTAAGAACAACACACACACACACACACACACACACACACCCATGCCTGAAGGAGGACTCGAACCTCCGACGGCGAAAGGCCGCCCACACCGCAGCAAGGCGCCTTAGTGCGCACGGCTATTCCGCCGCAGCGGTAGAACCATATTGTAGTACTTGTGTCAGTTGATTTTTATTTATATGTCTATACATATAAGACGTGCGCCTCGGTTGCACAGTTGTAGAGTGCCAGACTACAAATCCAAAGGTCGCGGGTTCGATCCCCGCCAGGTCCTAGGATTTTTATCTATCACTTTCCACTTCTTTCACCTCTGACAGTATTGCTCATGTGAAAAATACCGAGTAGCACCGTGGTTCGGAACCCACGTTAAACTGTAGGTCCCCCTATAACTGGCTGGGTGAGTCAGTTTGAAGGTCGGAGGAAGGCAACGGCACACCACCTCCAAACAGGACCATGCCTAGTAAAGCACTGCGGTGTTCAAACCAATCTTCGGATTGTTGACTGCTTTACCTTTTTTTACATATAAGACTCATTTGTTGTCTATCTGTGTATTCTCTTAAAACTGAAGATATAGAAACCAAACAACGTCAAATTTGGTACACGTACACAAAATTACATGGGGAAGGTTTTTAAACAGATTTAATTACAATTTTTTTTTTTTTATTTTTTTTTTTTTATTTTTTTTTTGTAAAAACAACCGGAAAATGTTAGAAAAAGTGAAAGTGCACTTTCAATGTGTCCGTGTAAATCTATATTTTCGCACTGATCTTTATGAAATTTTGCACAATTGACCTTCGAAACAAGACGAAGGGCACTGTCTACATAAAATTTCGTTCAGTGCATGGTGGAGGGTACTTATGGATTTCGCAAAAATCCACAGTTTTGATCCGATTTTGATGAAATTTTGTACACTTGACCTTGAAAACAATATGAAGGTTACTGTCTACATTTCTTTCGGTGCATGGGGGAGAGTACTTTACTTACAGACTTCGATTGCAATCTCTATACATATAAGACGCATTTGTTGTCTGTTTGTCTGTTCCCTTGTAACTCAAGATCCAGACAACCAAATAACGGGAAATTTGGTAGACGTACACAAAATTACATGGGGAAGATTCTTAAATAGGTTTCCTTCCAGCTCACCGTGGAGGTTCAAAATGTTCAAATGTTTGTATAGCTTATGGAACTTAACTACGGGGTTATCAGTCCCTAAACTTGCAAACTACTTACGAACTAGCTAACACTAAGGACGATACAAATATCCATGCCCGAGGGGGGATTCGAACCCCCGACTGTAGTAGCCCCGCAGACCGTGACTGTAGCGCCTCAGTCCCCTCGGCCACCGCGGCCGGCCGCGGAGGTTCGAGTCCTCCATGGGGCATGGGTGTGTGTGTTGTCCTTAGGTTAGTTTACCTAGGTGTAAGTAGTTTGTAAGCTACGGACTGATGACCACGCAGTTTGGTCCGATAGATTCACAAACATTAGAACTTTTTTTGTTTCGTTCCATCCCAACATCACTCTGGTCATGTGCCAAAGCCGCATACTTGCAACTAGTAGACGTATATAGCGCAAGGTGGCGACACTGCGCCTTGTCTGCATACTGCAGAACCTCGTCGACAGGGCCGCCGGCGGCGGTGTGAAGGCAGTTGGCTCGGCTGACCCCAGCGCTGACCTCGGACGAGACCTCGACACTCCGGCGGGCGGCGCGCGAGCAGAGGAAAGGCGCGGGCGTGGGCGCTGACGCAGCGGCAGGCGGCAGGCGGGCCGACAATGGCGGCGCGGCAAGTGCCAAGGTCCGCGCGCTCACCAGCCAGCACCAGAGCCAGCCAAAGGTCTGCGGGCCCGCCCACGCCGCTGACCGCGGCCCACTCCGCGCTGCACTTTGCGGAAACCGAGCGGCCGCTCTAGCCGCCAGGCCTTGATCTCTCGCTGCTCTGCAATGGGGGGCAGTCGCCGAAACGGGACGGCGTAATAACCTGCCCGGTGTGCTCCGCTGGGAAACACGACGGCGACGGGAATTCGACACGCACGGACGGCGGGCGACGATGGGGGACCGCTGAACGCACATTTGAGGCGTCCGTTCCATATTCCCTCCCCTCCTTAGTTCCTTTACACCTTTCACTACCATTGGGTCTTACGTGTTCCACTACAGATTACAATGGGGAACAGACATTGTCTTGTCTTAGATCTGTGACTTTTCTTAACTAATTTTTGGTCTCTGAATTCAAAATTGTTGGCAGTTTTTAAATTGATAGAGTGAAGGCTTTCACGACCAGTTGACATTGTAGGTATTACATCTTCTGGGTTGTAAGGCCGTGTTCTTGGAGTCTTGCTGCTTCCTGACGTTTCGCCCGATGCTGCGTCGGACTTCTTCCGAAGTTGCCCGTTTCTTGAGTCTTTCCGCCTGACGGGTTGGGGGTCTGAGAGATTCTTAAATACCGTCTAAAAGGTAGCGTGGCTAAGATCCACGTGATTATAATTTCAATCGAAAAGAAGAGACTATGAAACTCAACGATATACGGACTGTGGCTCTGCATAATCGATGATAAAGATAAAGCTATACTATCGAACCATGTCAAAGATAAAAACAGTCATCGATTCTGCAGAGCCTCAGTCCATATATCGTTGAGTTTCATAGTCTCTTCTTTTCAATTGAAATTATCCTAATGTTTATATATTTCAGTCGCTTCTCTATACAAACTTGGATAGTAATTTGTCATGGAGGATAAAATTTCTGTCTCAGAGAATTTTGCTATATGATTTCCTGATTGTAAGCACTGAAAAATCGGCTATGGCGGAACACTTCTTAAATCAGGAAATCATAAAATTCTCTGAGACAGAAATTATATCTTCCATGACGAATTACTATCCAAGGTTGTATAGAGAAGCGATTGAAATATTTAAACATAATGATCATTTCAATCGAAAAGAAGAGACTATGAAACTCAACGATATATGGACTGTGGCTCTGCAGAATCGATGACTGTTTTTATCTTTGACATGGTTCGATAATATAGCTTTGTCTTTGACAAAGATCGTCTCTGTTTATCATGTCGATCTTAGCCACGCCCCCTTTTAGACGGTATTTATGAAGCTCTCAGACCCCCGACCCGTCAGTCGGCAAGACTCAACAGACGGACATCCTCCGAAGGAGTCGACGCAGCATTGGACGAAACGTCAGGAAGCAGCAAGACACCAACAACACGGCCTTACAACACAGAAGATATAATACCTACAGATTTTAAACTACACGATTCTCTCTCTTTACTCTAAAAGTCATACAAACTGGGCATACAAAGGAAAATAAAGTGGGCACTAACAAAACGTATTACAATATTTTATTCATTCAGAGGTTATGATAATTTTCAAATTTACTTTGTGTTTATACAAATAATAAAAACAAAGATTAGGATACAAATTTTCGCTTATAACTTCTCCTACAATGTTCAGTCTGGGGACATTCGCGTCTGATGCTCCAACAGTAGTCAGCCATCATATTGACATCCCATCCACCTTGATACCTTGCCTCCAAGACCTTCAAATCTTCGTGGGATCGTTCACCCTGTTCATCGCTAACAGCACCAAGATTTTTTAGAAAGTGAGCAAGATGACGATGTAAGAAATGCAGTTAGCTACTCATGTTACCGCCAAGCTTCTTAAAGCTCTCTAAGAGCTGTTGAACAATTTCAACGTAATTCTGGGCTCGTGGATCTCCTAGAAAGTCCTTGGCAATACTTTTGAATTCCGACCTAGCATTCTTTTCAAGTTATGTCACTGTTTCTATGAAACGTTCATCTTTAATAAGTTGACGAATCTGTTGCCCATCAGACACCAGCCTTCTCATATGACAAGCTAGGAAATACCGAAATGATATTCACAAACCTGTAAAAAAATGCTTACTGAGACCTAGTTTTATACGCAAAGACGAAAATATGTTTTTTTTTCTGCCGACAAGTGGGTGATTTACAATGTTTGGATTAACAGGTTTCAGGTAAGATTTATCTTTGTCGCCAATTATTACTTTAAAATAAGCAAAGTAGGCTTCCCTGACCAAATTACTGATTATTGTCCGTCGACTGAGAATGGTGAAACTGCCACATATATAAGAAAACGAATCGGGGCTGTTTAAGCAGTTACGACGCGAACTACCAGCGGTAGACATAAAGAAACTTTTTATTTTATGTATAAATAAGAAGTAAATACTGCTAATCTTGTGTAAATACAAATCTTGCACTACGCAAAAACTGCACTACGCAACAATTGTAAAAACAAACTTGACCTGATAGGAATCGGCATGTCATTTTATCTCTAAAACAGCCTAAACATCTAAGTCAACTGACATTAAGTTACAAATTGTTCCCCAGTGTTATCAGAGAAATTTTTACACATTATTGGTAGGTACACTACGTGAGCAAAAGTATCCGGACACCCCCAAAAACATACGTTTTCATATTAGGTGCTTTGTGCTGCCACCAACTCCTAGGTGTACCATATAAGCGAACCTCAGTAGTCATTAGACACCGTGAGAGAGCAGACTAGGATGCTATGTGATCTCATGGAATTCGAATGTGGTCAGGTGATTGGGTGTCACTCGTTTCACATATCTGTACGCGAGATTTCTACAAACATCTCTGTATCCATAGTTTCTGATGTGATAGTGAAATGGAAACGTCGAGGGGTATGCACAGCACGAAAACATACAGGCGGATTTCGTCTGTTGACAAAGAATTGCGACAGTTGAAGAGGGTCGTACAATGTAATAGGCGGGCATCAGTCCAGACAGTCACACAGGAATTGCAAACGGAATCAGGATCGATATTCTAAGACAGTTAGGTGGGAGGTGGGAAAAGTTGGATTTCACGGTCGAACGGCTACAGATCCCGTAGGTCAATGTCAAACGGCACCTCGCTTGATGTAAAGAGCGTAAACATTGGACAATTGAACAGTGGAAAACCGTAGACTGGAACAATGAATCACGGTACACTATGTGGCGATCCGATGAAAGGAGTGGGTATAGCGAATGCTCGATGAACGTCATCTGGCAGCGTGTGTAGTGCGAACAGTAAAATTCGGAGGCTGTGGTGTTTTGGTTTCGTCAAGTTTTCCATGTAGGGAGCTTGCACCCCTTGTTGTTATGCGTGGCACTATCACGACACAGATCTACATTGATGTTTTAAGCACGTTGTTTCCCTCATTTGAAGAGCAATTTCTGGATGCGATTGCATCTTTCAATACGATCGTCAACCTCTTCATTATGCACGGTCTGTCTCGAAGTGGCTACACGACAGTAAAATCCTAATAACGTACACATCAATGGACTGGCCTGCACAGAGTCCTCCTTGGAATCCTACAGAATAACACTGGGATGTTTTGGAACGCCGACTTCGTGAGAGGTGTCACTGACCTACATCAGTCTCTCTCGTCAGTGCAGCAGTCCGTGATGAACCGGCCGCCATTCCCCAAGAAACCTTCCAGCACCTGACTAAACGTACGACTTCGAGAGTGTAAGCTGTCATCAAGGCTGAATTCCAGCATTACCGATGGAGCGCACCACGATCTTTTAAATAATTTTCAGTCTGGCGTAGTGATTTGATCACGTAGAACATCAGTGCTCTTCAGGCAATGAAAGCCTACAAAACTCATTTACCCAAGTTGTGCTGCCTCGACGTTCTATTTTAAGCTCATATTCGGCCTCTATTGCTGTATCGGATTTTCTCGTGTCTGCAAATAGACAACCTAATGAGGGGCAGCTGCAAAGTGAACAGCTGTCGCTACCTTTGCACACTTCGTGTCAATGAATATGATGCACCTATGAACGTTAGCTGCGGCACAATCAGATCCCATATTAAAAACCTTTAATTTAACTAAAGAAAAATCGGTAAGTTCCATCCGCTGATGTATAACTATTTTCTTTATTTCTTCTAGTTTGCATGGATTGTTCTTCTGCGAGCCTAGTGAAATTTATGATTAATCTAGAATGTTTCCTCAACCACTACTACGAAAAACGGGTACAATGTTTTGTTGTAATTTTTCTTTTTTCGGCAGCAAAATTAATTACAAGAACAACACTTCAATGTTAACAAACATTTTCTGAATATTGTACTGCGTCACAGTGTGATGTCGTTATTAGATTAACATCTATAAGATGGCCACTGTACGAGCGGACGAAACGTCTTAAAATATGAGGCGGTACAATAACTACAAAACGATTATGTCAACTGACTTTGGTCGCAAAAGCCTACACAACTTCATCGTAACACATTAATGTATTTCACTTTAAAAAATAATTGGTAGTTGTAGTCTAACACCCGCCTCTCTTCTCTCTTTCCCGGTTCCACTGCAGAACCCAATGAAATGTTAATACTCGGCTTCCAGTTACGGAAGTGATATGACCAGTAGAGCATCATGAAAGATAAACACGCAACTTTTTCTGATATTAGAATTACAGTAGGTGGGACATAAACTTTGGTTATTTCTGCTATAGCCGCGGTGGAGTAGCCGAACGGTCTAAAGCGTTTCGCTGCGGAGCGCGCGGTTGCTCGCCGTAGAGGTTCGAGTCCTCCCTGGGGCATGGGTGTGTGTGTTGTCCTTAGGTTAGTTTAGCTTAGTTTAAGTAGTTTGTAAGCTACGGACTGATGACGGCGCAGTTTGGTCCGATAAATTTAAAAACATTTGAACATTTCTGCTATAAACCGTAAATGGGACAATGGTAAACAGTAAATTTTAATCGACACTAGATGAAAACTATCATCATGAAGCATATAATTTCCTCGTTCTTGCAAATGCCTGTCGTTTCCATCGTCCGTATTGAACTAAGTCGAAGTTTCGCTAGAACTACACGTTATATAGAATTTACTTACTTATAGATCTTACTTGACCGAAGACATTGGTATGTGAAATAGGTAATTGTCAGATTAGCTTACAATTGCGATTTTTTATTAGTGAAATAACTTATTTTCTTTACACAAGCAAAGAACATGTCTTATATTTTACTTCTCACAAGTGCTAACAGAAAATTAAGAGTAACTAATTAAAATTATGAAGATGCATTAATTTAGAATGTAATGGAGGAGTTTTACAAGATTTACAACTCCATTCCTGAGATCTTTTACCTAAATTCTTGTCATACAGTCCTCTTCTAAAAATGTACTGCATATTGAGTATATTAATAATTATGTTTATTGAGAGAAAGCTATTGATAATTATACTGTATATCTTTGACACTGTTAACATGGGTTATGATAGACAATGCATAACGCATACAATGTTTGAAAAATGTTTTCCTTATACACTATAAATCAAGTGCTGTTTCACACACTTATATAATACTTGAATATTACATGTGCAATTTTATTATTCGATAAAATGATGTTAAAAAGGATTGAGGAGGTACCTACATTTTTGGGGCACTCAAATTTATGAATATTACGGAATCAGCTAAAAGAATAATGTACTTAACTACTTGGTGCCTATTCTAAATAACGACAATTCATTGCTCAACACTTGAGCAAAAATCCCTGAAGACAAAGCAGATTTGACTTCAGTGCCACTTAATTCATTCGTTTTTACTGTACATGATGGAATTTTCTTATTGACAACTAGCTGTAAAATCGGCGTTGCCCGGGTGTTTATTTATCGTACACACTTGTAGTCCACATCCCCTCCCCTCCCCCCTCTCTCCCTGGCTGCATCCACCTCTTTCTTTCCCATCTCTCTGTTCGTTTCCGCCATTCCCTCTCTCGGCAAAGTTTTCTGCAAGGTATCCTCTGTCATGTACCATACAAACATTTATGTACCCAGTGATATTCCTCTTGATTTACCAAGTCGTGTGTGCAAAAGATTCATAAAGATTGGAGCAAAACTAAATATTTTGTAAAATTCCGTCAGTTATGTACCCTCCATCATGCACCGAACGAAATTTTATACATACAGTGAGTTTTCTCTTGTTTTTAAGGTAGAGTGTGCAAAATTTCATCACTATTGGAAGAAAACTATAGATTTCTATGTAATAGGAATGCAAGGTCACATTGTAAAGCACACTTTGTTGTTCTCAAATAGTCCAGTTTTGTTTCATACAACCTGTCTTATAAGACTAACAAAAACAACAAAAACAGGATCTGTGAAATCGGTAGAGCCGTTCTCAAGTTATGGCGCGACCAAGGTATTTAGGGATATATTTTTATGTTGCAAAGTCCCTCCCCTATGCACCGTATGAAACTTAAGGTAGACGGTGACCTTCCTCTAGTTTTGAAGGTCCAGCGTGCGTAATTTCGTGAAGATCGGAATGAAACTGTAGATTTCGTGAGACTGTAGGAGAAGTATGCTCCGCCATGCTCCTGTCACAAAATACTTTATTAGTTGACGTTTTCTACCTATAAACTACATTCCAGCGAAATTTCAACTTCATAGGTGAAGTAGTTTTCGAGATTTCGTGTTTAGTAAGTGAGTGAGTGTCCTTTCGCTTTTATATAGATAGAGATTAAGAGACAGATTGCTTAGTTTTAGATGCAAGAGAATTAAGGGAGACTTGTAGAGAAAAATAAATAGTAACATGCAAATCTGTAATGCTGACTTTATTTGATACAAGGTCATGCCTGCTGCGACAGTTTTACGGCATCTACAGCGAAATTGTTGTGAGCGGTATTCTTTTCGTTTCATCTTTGTGTATGTGTATGTGTGTGTGTGTGTGTGAGGGGGGGGGGGCCTCAGTTACAAGACGCTTCATAAAGTCCGAAATTAAACGCAAACTTTGATGCAGGTCCGTAACTACTCCACAATTGACGCATAAATCTGGGTATTCCCACGCGTTGGCCTCCCATTATTTATGACGTCATATCTCCTGAGTTATGTGTCGTGCAGTTTTGATTTTGGGTCAGGAACCTTCGTGGGCATCCGGTGAACAGTTTACCAATGTTTCATTGCAATCGGTTGAATGGTTTGTGAACACACACATACACACTCACACACACACACACACACACACACACACACACACACACACACTGCTTGAAAGAAAAGCATAATCTGTTTTCTGATCAGCTAACTTTAGAAGCATACTAAGGAGCATACGAGAGATTTCACGTGACGCAGAGAAACTCTCACTGTACTGACACTAGTTTAGAAAGATGTCATGTTGTTCTTTTCGGAAGGCTCAAACATCCGTATTTTAGATTAATGATTTGGATTAATTTAGTAGCACATTGTTCATTATAACCAGGGGCGGCGCGTCGAATGTCTTCACTGGTTCAGTGAAACCTCGGAAAAATGCTCGTCGTGAGAAAAAGGAAATAAATAAATAAAAAGTGTTTTTAAATTTCTTCGTTTCGTTCTTCTATCAGATCATTTTATATGCATATTCGAAGTACTTTAATCGCATGAGAAACGTTTGACGCCAGCCGCGGTGGCCTGCCGCGGTGGAGTAGCCGAGAGGTCTAAAGCGTCTCGCTGCGGAGCGCGCGGTTGCTCGCCGTGGAGGTTCGAGTCCTCCCTGGGGCATGGGTGTGTGTGTTTGTCCGCAGTCTGCGTCAGGCAGTGCAGCGGTGTGGACGGACTGTTTACGTCCCGCCGCCGAGTCTGCTGCTCGCGTGTGTTTACGTGGCACAGTCGCCTTCGCTTGCGTAATTTACTTAGAACAAGAATGGCCCACTCCTGGCGAAAATCAACATTGAAAATCAGTTTTTCGAATGAATATGCACGACCGAAGGCACTTGAAGTCGAACAATTTATTAGAGACGAAGTGAAGATTGACTGTAACGATCTTATCGGCATCCACTTCTCTATAGTGAGCAGTGTAGTGTATGTGAAGCTTACCAGCGACTCCGTCTGTGAGAAGATTCTAAACAGATCAAGAAATGGACTCAAATTCCGTCACTCAGATGGAAATATCGGTGAAGTGACTATCGAACAAGCAGGTCTTGGACTACGAACAATTAGAGTGTTTGAACTTCCGTTTGAAGTACCTTCAGACGTGGTTGTTTCTGCGCTGCGCCCTTATGGGAACGCTATTAGCCACATGGCCGAGAAATGGGCTCAATTTACAACATATCCGGTATTCAATGGGGTGCGGCAGGTATGCATTGAATTGACCAAACACGTGCCATCTTATCTATATATTGGAGGGTGCCGTGCCATCATAATTTATGATGGCCAGCCGAAGACGTGCTCCGGTTGTGGCCAAGAAGGTCACGTTCGTTCTAGCTGTATGCAGCGCAGAATAACGCAGTTACCACCTGGTGATGAGCAGATCCCATCGGCATCCACGACGCTCCCATTGACATATGTACAGGTTCTTCAAAATGAACGCAGCCAGCAGCCTGTGACAACACCACTTGATGAAACTATGCCAAACACGGTAGAACTTCAGGGCAACGAGGACAGGATGGAGGCTACACCTGCGCCGGCCCCTGAACGTCACGTGAGGAAGGATAACGAAGTGTCTCCGAAGGAGGGAACAGATGCCGCCTCTATGGTCGTGCCTACCGCCGCCTTCGTGCCAGACAGTCAGAATACCCATACTTCGTCTGATACTGAAGTACACGTGCGAAAACAACGGTCACCACAGAGAAGGAAGAAACGTCGGCTTGCTCCGTCTGATATCAGCCGATCACAATCTAATGATGAATCCCAAGACCTTCTACCATCAGAAGACCCTAAAGTGGAACTTCCTGCCTCACTCCAGTCGGAAGCGGAATCAACACGGCGTATGTCTATAACTCCTACTACAGATGATGACCAGCAGTCAGCCATTCGTCAGTCGTACACCGACGACACATCAATGCATGTTGACTCACCAGGGGCTTCAACTGACGACCAGCGTCCAAGCAACGCAGCATGGCACGAAGATGTTGAAGATAATTCATCCACAGCTGACGTAGCAACAGATGTTGCTACTAAACTAAATGTATGCTAATCGATGAGGGTTTGGGGAAGAATGTGCTACCTGATCTTCGTGTTACAATGAGCATCCCTGTAAATATGGCACAAGGGCAGGCTTACAGAATTGGATCTATCAACATTAATACAATCCAAACGCAGATAAAGTTTCAGTTATTCCGTGACATGATGCGGGCGTCAGATCTAGATATTGCCCTTCTACAAGAAGTTCGCCTCGAGTCATTTCCAGATATTTCTGGTTATGATACATATCAAACGCCATCTTCTTCCAACGGTAGTGGGACGGCCGTACTTCTGAGAGAAGGTATTGTCGTTGACGACGTCACTTATTTACCATCGGGCAGGGGCCTTGCTGTGACATTCCATGGTGTCCGGATCATCAACGTTTATGCTCCCTCCGGCACGGACAAACGAAGAGAACGCTCGCACTTCTACTCAGAAGAGATAGCTCCACTGTTTGCAGGTCAATACGATCACATTATTCTTGGAGGAGACTTCAACTGTGTGCTCGCCATAAAGGACCAAATTCCTCATTTTACCACGTGCCAAAAACTTAAATTACTTATTCAAGAACTGGACCTGATAGACACATGGGAGCATAAGCATGGTGATCGACCTGGATACACTTTTTTCACCAGCCATTCTGCGAGCCGTCTGGACCGAGTCTATGTCTCCCGCGGACTCACAACGGCAACACTTGATGCCGAGCTGTGGCCTACCGCCTTCTCGGACCACATCGCTTATATTTGTACTGTTTCTCTTCGACGGCAGGGCGTGTGGCGAAGTCGAGGTACTTGGAAGTTAAACGTTGCACATCTTAAGGATCCCGAGTGCAGACAGCATATAGAAGCGACGTGGAACAACTGCCAGAGACGTCTTACGGCATATCCTTCAACGATTCGATGGTGGCTCGAGTGTGCTAAGCCAGCTTTGCGTCGCACGTTGGTACAGTATGGACGTGACAAAATGAGTTGGCATCGACGAACCATGGAATTTTACTTTACGGCACTCCGTGAGCTTGCTAGCCAAGCACCGTCTCCTGAACGACAGATTGCAATTCAGCGGATTAAGGCGAAGATTACTTTACTTATGCGCCGCCGTCTTGAGGGAACAGTGATACGTGCGAGATGTCAAGATCGAGTCGCTGGAGAACCTCCTTCCATGCATCACGTTATTCGAGAGAAGCAACGGTGTAGAAGAGCGCTGGTGCACGCTATTGATACCCCAGATGGTCGTCGACTGACATCTCAGAATGACATCGCCACTGCTTTCGTGGGTCACTATCAACAGTTGTATGCAGAAGAAGATCAGGGTGCTATATCAATGGAAGAAGTGCTCGACTCCATGCCTGGTACTCTTGATGGGGAGTCTGTGCAGACCCTTACAGATACGATTACTGCTGATTATCTCGCTGACGCTCTACGCAAGGGAGCAACAAACAAATCCCCAGGCCCAGATGGCCTTCCGCTGGAGTTCTACCGCGCCTTTCAAGACATCATGGCTCCTCGCTGGATAGAAATGTATAACGAACTGACGATACCTGACGTCCCACTCCCACCTGCTTTTGTCGAAGGCCTGATCATTCCAGTCCTGAAGAAGTCCAGGGGACAAAAAGTGGAACATTTTCGGCCGTTAACCATGCTGAACTGCGACTTCAAGATTTTTACCAGGATCCTCGCTTCCAGACTCCGGCGTGTCTTGCATCAAGTCGTATCTACGGATCAAACATGTCTTGGTGGCAGAAGTAACATCCAGACAGCACTAAGTGATTATCGTGACATCATAGCCTTGGCCGAGACTTGCCGCATTCGTGGTGTCTTAGTGTCCGTAGACCTGGACCATGCTTTTGATAGGGTGAGTCATGACTTTCTTGAAGCAGTGCTGCGAAGAATGGCGTTTCCTCCCGCCTTTACACACACCGTCCTGCGCCTTCTCCGATGCGCCACCTCACGTGTACTGATCAATGGACGTGTGGCAGGCACTGTTACCATTTCGCGATCTGTACGACAAGGCTGTCCGCTATCGATGATTCTTTTTGCCATTGCGCTTGAGCCATTGTTACATGGACTGCGATGTCGACTGTCTGGGATGAAGATGAGGGACCGGTCCTTTATCTGTCGCGCATATGCTGATGACCTTCTGTTCTTGGCTCAATCACGGGACGAAGTGCGGATAGCACTAGAATGGATTACCAAGTATGGAACTACTGCGGGCAGCCGTATGAATCTGACCAAGTCTGCCGCTATGAACATTGGCAGGGGTCTTCCTGAAGGAAGCGTGGCCCCGCTACAATCAGTGGACAAGCTCAAGTGTTTAGGGATAACCTTCACGCGCGACATTCGACGAACCTCGGCAGTCAACTACAAACGCCTTCTTCAGGTACTACGAGCTAGCGTCCGAAGCAATCTACTACGGTCGTTAGACTTAATACAACGAGTTGCTTTCGTGAACATCCATCTGGCGTCTAGGATACCGCACCTGGCCCAGATTCTACCGATGCCGAAGACGATGGCAACAAGACTGCTGGCTGTGTTTGGATACTTCGTGAGCGCCGGCCTTATCTTCAAAGTCCGTTATGAAACATTAACTCTCCCCCCTCGAGACGGAGGTCTTGGGATTGTCAATGTACATGTCAGAGCGTCTGCCCTTTATTTCAGTACGATGATTAAGCTGTGGAAACATCGCCAGACCGGCATATCTGGGATTCTGATCGACGAACTTGCTCCTATATCTCTAATGCCGCCCATAGCAGTAGCGCATATCTCTACCCATCTCTCACATATTAAGACATTTTTTATAGAATATAGTTACGTCCATGAAGACTTGCCCCATACACGGACTCCAACGACACGTGATGTGTACCGCATAATGATGAAGGGCCACACCCGGAATTGCGTGGAGAGACGACATCCAACAATCAGATGGCCCGTGGTCTGGCGTTCTGTGCATCATGCCCTCCTCGATACAGATGCTCGTGCTACCTGGTATCTGGTTGTCAATGGAAAATACATGACGCGACATCGGCTGCATGCAATTAAGATGACGGACTCTCCACACTGCCCTCAGTGTCACGTGTTAGACACTGATGAACATCGGCTGATGTGTGGACCTGCTGCAGAGGTGTGGCTGTTCATAAAGAAAATACTTGCCTTTCTTTGTCGTACAGCTCCACACACTATTGAACCGCAGTCACTTCTATTTCCGGACGAGAGCTTTTTTCCACGCACAAAGACTAATGCAGTGAACTGGATCAAAGGCCTATCTATATATTATTTGTTTCACGATCGAGAAAAGAGTGTGCTTGATTTTTGGACGTACCTCCAAGATCGCTTCACGTCTCTACTACATAATTCAAGACACCGACAATACTATGCCAATTTTCTGGGTAGTGTTTTCCTGGATCCTCCCCACAGCTTGGGTGTGCCGGGTATGAGACGATAATTTTAGTATGAATGATCCCTCGGAAGAATGAACCTATGTAACGGATGAAAACAATTTATTCGAGAAGACGTGCCCGGAACTCGCGTGAGGAACAGAAATTCAGCTAATATCTATCCGCATATAGTCGGTGTGCAGTCACCATTTATGTTTGTTCCGCCGGGAGGGCGGTCTTATTTATGTTCACTATCAGACGCTATTAATGCTGCACTTCATGTAGAGATATTTTACTTCCAGTGAAAATCCTCACAAAAGAAGGAGATATTTTTCTTTTCCTTTCTTTTATTTTCCCTTTCATTGATATATATATAGAAATAAAATGAAGTGCGTAAATCTTTAAATAAAAAAAAAAATAAATAAATAAAAAAAATGGTGACTGAGGCGCTCCAGTCACGGTCAGCACGGCCACTACGGTCGGGGGTTCGAATCCCCCCTCGGGCATGGAAAAAAAAAGGAAAAAAGAATAAAAAAAGAAAGAAAAAAAAGTAAAAAAAAAAAGGGGGACAGGCGCTTCAGTCACGGTCTGCACGGTCACTAAGGTCGGGGGTTCGAGTCCCCCATCAGGCATGGATATTTTTGCCGTCCTTAGTCTTAGCTAGTTCATAAGTAGTTTGTAAGCTTAGGGACTGATGACCCCATAGTTAAGTCCCATAAGTTCAACAAACATTTGATTTTGAAACGTTTGACGTCGCGCAGACAGCTTAATATAGACGGCAGTGGCAGCAGCGTTGCAATGCGCATGCGCGGCTGAGGTTCAAATTCTTTTCTGAACACCCTGGAGACAGCATATCGTCGCTGCTGCTACAGGGAGGAGCGAGGAGAAACGTCGCTTTTAACATAGGCATTGGAGCTGGGAGAGACGCCAGCTCCTGGCTTACTCGAGCTCTGGCGGTTACGCACGAATGGTCAAGACAGTGGAGCAACTGTGCACCTCATCTTGCGCATCGACAAAACCTCCATTAACGCAACTTTCGCCCTTCGTATTCGTTTTTGGCGCATTGAAAATTCTTCAAAACACTTCATTTTGTAAAATACAACTATAAATTACATACGCATCAACCAGTATAATAATAGTACTACTCTTCACATAGCAAGAATAGCCGTGTGGTTAGCAGCGTCGCGCTGCACCATCGAAGGTAGTGGGTTCGAGACCGACTGCAAGCAATGGTTTTTAAAGCCAATCTTGTTTTTAACAATACGGTATTAACAACGACTTTTGCATTGTTACTTCCCACATATCTATCGACGTTACAGCAAATGTATCGCGATTATGAGGGTAAATGACATTTACACTCTTCAGTGTCACCAATATTTAAGTTATGATTTTGGATGCCTCAGGAACATCACACACACACACACACACACGCACACGCACACACACACACACACACACACACACACACACATATATATATATATATATATATATATATATATATATATATATATATATATATAGGGGGAGGGGGAGCACATGTGTAAGGTAAAGCAGTCAACAATCCGAACATTGTGCTTTACTTGGAATGGTCCTGTTTGGAGGTGGTATGCCGTTGCCTTCCTCCGACCTTCTAACTGACGTACCCCGCCAGTTATAGGGTGACCTACAGTTTAACGCGGGTTCCGACCCACGATGCTACTCGGTATTTTTCACATGAGCAATACTGCCAAAGGTGAAAGAAGTGGAAAATTATAGATAAAAATCCAAGGACCTGGCGTGGATCGAACCCGCGACCTTTAGATTTGTAGTTTGGCACTCTACCACTGTGCAACTTACGCTCACATCTACTTGTGAAAATTCATCACAGATAGAGGTGAATAATGATAAGAGAGTGAGGCAGCAGGTGATGCACACAGTGGATAGAAGGAACTGGACTGTCATAAAAACTGAAAAAGATACGTACCCGAGTAACGTCGGCTATTAATGTCAGTTAATAAATTACGAATATCTTTGATGTGGATGGACTATTTACGTTGTAATCACTGGCGGCTGGTGTTTCGGATGACTGAGGATTCACTTCCTTAAGTGCCGAATCTTGATACTGGCGCCCTCACCCCCCTGCCCTCCCCGATAGATATATTTTCGCTAAAAGATCTGCAGAATGTCTTGGCTTGTTTGCGCTTGCCTCAAGCTGAGGCGTCCACCAGCAAGCTTTCTTATTTCACACTTTTGTTCCAAGCTTAAAACTAATGAACATTGTTCACTTTTCTTTGATAATAAAAACCAGGAACATATGAATATGCTTATGAACACTAAAACACAGTAAGTAACAAAATAATTCTGTTACGATGAAGAGACGAGCTAGCTTCTGGTCACTTGACACTGTAAGCAGTACCCCCACCTAACCTTACACATGAAGGTGTATATCACAACTGAACACAAGATGATACACCTTCATCGTCATCGTAATGGTCCGCTAGTGAGAAGAACACGGAAGAAAGCGAACTGTAAGTAAATGGGAGGACCAATTCCCACTACAGGATATGAACAGAAAAAGACAAAGAAAAATCATGTACGATACTTTTCATACTTAACAGATATTCCGGTAAATCGCAAAGGTGAAATTTAGTATCTTAGGACTAGCTGGTGGCCATGGATAAGCGCCATCCTGAGAAAGTGGGCGTAGAGTTAATGCCACTGTTGCATCTCTGTTCCGTTACAGCACAAGAGTATTTTAGTTTTCAGAATATTCTGTTTTGTTCCTTTCGATAGGGCGTGTAGTCGGACGGGTTGAAGGGGGAAAAATCCAATATGAGGAAATTCCTTCTGTACCAAATACTATCAAGTATTAAAATGTTTGTAATCCTATTGGACCAAACAGCAATGTTCATCAGTCACTAGGCTAAGAAACGAACTTACACTGAGGGCAGCACACAAACCCATGCCCGACGGAAGACTCGAACCTTCGACGGCGAGCGACGATACGCTCCGCAGCAATGTGCCTTAGAACGTTTGGCCACTCCACCACGGCCCAAATACCATAACGATCAAATAAGGCTTCCTCAGTAAACAGTACGATTTGAATGAAATCAGGTCGCTCAATCTATTCATGGGGAACCACTGACACAGAATGACTAGTGGTGGAATAAGTTACAGCATTGTACCGACTCGTGGACTGTACGGGCGTAATTGTTGTTCGTCGAGTACTCGTCAGACGCTAGTAGGTGCAACACCCATTTCACGTGTAATACGACAGTTACTTTTAGTGGGGTTCGCTGCAACACGTTAGAGCATCTCCTCTCCAAAATAGAATGTGTGACTGGTCTTCTGGTTCCCAGAACCAGACTCCCGCATTCTTTCATCGAGATAAATAAACACGTGTCGTGATGGATGGTTCCTGTTAGGAACTCGTTCCCTGTTCAGCCTTGCATCAGCGAGAGCATCACAACGTACATTCCCATTTCTTATACGCATGTCTGTAGGTTCTGAGAAACTGTATCGTTACTGCTCCACAGTATTGTAATGTATTTTTCTGAATAGCACTGAGTAGTGTATGGGTGTGTCGTCGATTCATAGCACGACAAGACAGAACCGTCTTATGGAGAAGTAAAGTAATCAAAATCTGCTCCCGCATCATTCGGTAGGTCCTTCTTGTTGCCTAGCAAGAAATGAATAATGTATATGTATTTTAACAGAACATCAGATGGAAATTTATACGGTTGTAAGTTGTAAATTAGCTAGTAGAGAGGAATGCTGCATAAAGCAGTAACTAAGTTAACTTCCGGCTTCTTCGATCACAGGCTCCCTACTTTAGATTGTTCGGTGGAGCATTAACAATACCTTGTTAAATTATAGAGGAAACACCTGCTATTTACCACAGTAAACCGCGCGGCGATGATAAGAAAAAGGTTCTTGAAAATAATCGAAACAAATACGCCCCTTGATTCATTACTTTATAGCTCAATACTTCACTTTCTTTATTTTAAAAATAAAAAAAACTCTTTCTCATTATGATATAGAATACGTTTATAATAAACCTAAGGGTGAAGGCAAATGGGTGAAGTTTATCCATGTCGGTGGGCGGGATGGTGAGGAGAGAGTTCTAGCTAATATCTGATTGCACTCTGGAGTAAGAGGTCTAAAAATGGTTTGAAACCACTGGTGTAGGCTGTGCGAACCAAGAGTACTGCTGTTGCTTAAAGCATGTGATGTAAATTGGCTGGTTAGTAGATGTCGTTTCCTTTAATATGATGGACAGAATGACAAGGTAGGAATGACAACTTTGAGAAAGTTGGGCGAAGGAAAAAAATTCTTCTCATAGGAGGAAAATAGAAGAAGAACTCACGAAGCTCGAGCGCTTAAGTCATAAATTTCGCCGTAGTTTCGAGTCCTCCCTCGGGAATAGCTGCATGTGTGTTGTCCTTGGTGTTAATTAGTTTAACCCTTTGGGTCATGGAGTCCTCATGTAAGAAAATACTAAATATATGCTTCGTATATTAAATTCCGTTACATTTAACCCTCTGTGGCTATGCTCCTCATATTGTCACAAGCAGAGAGTTTATTTGAGAACATTGTCGACATATCGTGTCAATATGTAATACCACGAAGCATACCTGAATGTGCAAAGTCACATTGACGATTCTCCGTAATCTTTGTACCTCCCATCAGCCGGTAAATATCTTTTGAGTTTAGTGAAAAAAAGTTTGAGCACTCTTGTAGGTGAAAACTAAAGATGTCTTTCAGAATGAAAGGTAAGCGACATATTTAGAACTTTATATATGTCTCCAAATGAGGACTGAAAGGTCCTAATAGCATAGAAAATTGGGAATTTATTTCGTTGTCTTTTCACTCATTTTACGATGATTTCAAAATGCCCCGAGCTCAAGGTAGACGAAGACCTGGAACAAGGATGTGTGTAAAAGATGGTATAGAATGAAAAAGATGTATGTTGAAATCGACCGGCCAGAAGGTATACAAGTTTACAATCAACATATTGGAGGAGTCGAAAAGAAAGATTTTCTGACCACAATTTATTGCACTTTTATGAGATCGCGAAAGTCGCTGCTTCACATGTTTGCTCATGCAATTGATATTACATGTATATATGCATGGATTGGTTACAAGAAAGCCGGCCGCGGTCGCCGAGGGGACTGAGGCGCTTCAGTCACGGTCTGCGCGGCCACCACGGTCGGGGGTTCGAATTCCCCCTCGGGCATGGATATTTGTGCCGTCCTTAGGATTAGCTAGTTCATAAGTAGTGTGTAAGTTTAGGGACTGATGACCCCGCAGTTAAGTCCCATAAGCTTTACAAACATTGAACATTTGGTTACAAGAGAAACTCATCAGAATTAGCTGTTCCACAAATGACATTTGGTTTGTTTCACTTTAGGGCGAGTGTTGCCACAGTACTGACAAAAATAGATAAGCCAGCTGTCTGGAAAATGGGCCGTTCCACTAGTGAGAGTCGAATGACTATCCAAGTACTTCTAAACGCGCCAATCCGGAAGTTTGTACATAAGCTTATATTTGTTTGGACAACGTCGGGGATCTTCCAGTGGTCAGTGACAAAAAAAAATATTTGACAGGTGCAAGAAACTGGGTTGTAAAGGCAAAACCAAATTTTATTGTGTAAGATACAACATTCGCTTATTATCTGTATAGAAAAATAGTTTTTCCTTATAATAATTATTTACAATTGTAGAAACGTAGTTTATGTGTGTCATCATTTAGTAAGCTTTTGTGTAATTTATGTATTTTGGTAGAATAAAATCAGACAAAATACTTTGATGTTTTGAATCATCCTGCACCTGCTGAAACACAATATCCTGAATTGGGGACGCCTTTTATCCAACCTGGGGGTCACATCTAAATTTTTATATATCTAAAAAATCATAATTTAATTCGAAGAACTGGGAAAAGCATTTTTTTTCCAGAAAAAAATCGTGATCGCAAGGCTTAAGTAGTTTTCAAGTATAGGGACTGGTAACCATAGCAGTCTGGTCCAACAGATTTACAAACATTTTTATGTAAGTCATAAACAGTCTCTCTTACTTTGGTTTTTATATCGGGTTGATCTTGGCTCCGTCTCTGAGCCTCCGCCATTGGCGGGCATCTGTCTCGCCATCCACCTCCTAACTATCCTGCCTGGACAGAACTTCGATAAATTATATAAATAACCTTTTTCGGCAGACAGAGATCTCGTTCTCCATGGACACGCCTAAGCTTCCAGCACCAGCAGAGTTATCTATTGAAAGGCTCCGGTGCTCAGAGCACGTAGGTGTGCGTTCTCGGAAGTCACAGTGAGTGAGATGTCCTTCGGGAGAGCTCACAATGGGCCGTCGATCAGCGGCGGCGAGGCGAGGCGAGGGCATATCCGCGATGGCGGATATTCCAGGAAACGCCGAAAGTGCAGCGGCTGCCGGCCGGACGATATCGGCCCCCATCTGCCGACCGGACCTCCGCGCTGCCGGCGACTCCTCCCACCAGGCTGCATTCTGCATACCGGCTGCCCGATCTGTGACTCATGCCACGCGAAGGCTCTGTTTACATCCGCTTGCACACTTGCTGCATTCATCTTGTGACGATACATAATTGTTTTGAAATTTTTAACCCTTTAGTGACCAAATTATTTCCAAAACTTGTAGACTTTTTATGAATACTATGTTGGGCTAAGAAGCCATACATAAAAATAATGTTTCAATCTTGAAAGTGAGAGTTTAGCCTACGGGTATTAAAAAATTAGTGGGAACTATTGTTCCCACCGAACTTTGCAGTAACTGGACTTGATAATTAAAAAAAATGTATATCCTTTTTTTAGTACAAAAAGCATATTAAACATTTGATTCACACTTATATTAGCTCATATTCTCCATTGAGTTCACTAAGGTGACGTGCTATGGAACTTTGAGAAGCATGGTGCTACATACATAATTACATGACAGTTGCTACTGCCGGTCGCGGTGGCCGAGGGGACTGACACGCTCCAGTCATGGTCTGCACGGCCACTACGGTCGGGGGTTCGAATCACCCCTCGGGCATGGATATTTGTGCCGTCCTTAGTATTAGCTAGTTGATAAGTAGTTTGTAAGTTTAGGGACTGATGACCCTGTAGTTAAGTCCCATAAGCTATACAAACATTTGATTTGAAACAGTTGCTACTCAGTTTTGTTTGAAGTACCTGTTGTTGGCAAATCACTTCCAACTCTCGCCAGACAAGTTCATCTGGAACTCCAGACACGCCGCTTTTTGGTGTCGGAAAATGAATGGGCCTTCCTCTTTGCTTACGACTTGAAAAGCCGGAGATGAGGTTCCTTGCCAAATGCAATCTAAATGTTACCTGATCTGCTTCTATAACTTCCACATAATGTAGACATTGACAACTGCCAAATATACAAGCAAGAAAAATAGTCTGTGCAACCACTTCCATGAACGACGACCTACAGAATACCGTTCTCTCAGCTGATCAAATCATTCCACCCTCCCATTATTTTATTGTACTCTGGCACAGTCAATGGACAGAACACTTCACCTTCCATTTCTTGTTAAAAATCGGAGAATTATTTGGTGACTCATAATCTTCATCAGAGTCAGCATCGATATCTGAATCTTCTACATCTTCTGGTAAAGTGTACAAAAATCCCCAAAACATTTTCTGGCATGAATCCAGGTATTCTGAACAATAAGAAACAATAATTATAATGCCGATTGCATTGTCATACATACTGCACTTCACACACGTTCAGTAGCAAACAGTTCCCACTAACTTACCTTGTAATATTTATATAATTTTCATTGATATCAAGCAAATATACACGAATACTATCTCCCCCGTAAATATAAAAGTAGACAAATACAAGTTACTTCACATCCAAAAGGAAAGCACACTATACAAAAAACGCTGTTATCGTCGAAACAGTAGCTTATTTTCCCGCAATAACTGCGCTTCTGCATTGCCTAACTGGCAAAGTAGAAATACGATCACTTTCTCACGCCACTTGATAATCTATATGTACTTAGCACACACTAACAGAGATGGTAACACAAGTTGGAAGTGTGAACACTGAATTTATAGCGGAAACAAATAAGTGGGAACTATAGCTCCCACTGGTCACTAAAGGGTTAACTAATCATTTGCTTTGTAGTTAAAGAACGGAATGTACTCCAACTCGCCTTATTACTGTTACTGATGTATATTTCAGGCTGAATGTATCATGAAATTTAGTATAACATATCACGTAAAGTCGGAATTGGCCCATTTTTTACTTTGTTTAGTATTACAGTCGATGTATTTCAAAGATTATTGAGAAGAAATAGTTGTTGATGATCTTACGTTTGCCAATCGTCAACTTATGATTTTAGTAATGTTTCTTTTCGTTAGGAGTAGTTATATTCACAAAATACCTGGAACGACTTTATTTAACATGAATAATTATATATAGGTACTATACGAAGCGTAATATGCTAGAACTCTGAGATTTGTGTGTCACATGACGTGACGTAATTATGACGCAAACTGTCTTATATATACAGGGCGAGTCACAAATGAGGAAAAATATTTCGTGCAAACTGTCACACATTGAACTACAAACATAAATTCTTTTTCCACATCTTCCTATGTCAATAAACGACAAAGCAATTGAGTGCTAAAAATCTGGAAATATGAAGTGGACTTTTGGTTGCTACTGTGTGCCGACATTGGCGAATGGGACAGATCGCAACAGGGCAAGAGGGCACAAGTTCCTTTCTGTATGCCCACTAGCCACGATACATAATACCAGCCAGCGAAAATAGTACGAGACGGATGTGAGCGCTGCCATTGCTCGCAGTGTCATGCAGACCGTCGCTTGACGCCGCATGCCTCGCCTTCTTGTGAGCGGCTAGACTACCTACAACACTCGCATGTTGTGCACTGTTGCCGATCTGCCCCTTGCGTAATGTCGACGCACAGTAACACCCAGAAGACCCATTTATATTTCCGGATATTTACCATCCAATTTCATTGTCATTTACTGACATAGGAACATTTGGAAATCGATTTTACGTTTGCAGCGTAGTGTGTGACAATTTGCACGAAATATTTTTTCTCATTTGTGACTCATCCTGTAGACTGTTACAGCGAATAGTGTATGTCTGTGTTTGTGTTGTGGAAGATGTATTTCGTCAGTATACGTGAGCTAAACTAGCAATGAATAATTTACGTTAGTCAAGTGGGTGATGTGCCAATGGTAATTCATTGTATTCGTCTCTAAGATTTCTTCTGCAATGTTTACTCCTCACACTTCCCTCCAATAATTCTAAATTCACGATTGATTTACGTCTAAGAATATATCTTGCCAATCGATCCCTTCTTTTAGTCAAAACTTTAGACAAAAATTTCTTTCGTCCCCAATTCTGTTTAGTACCTCCTCATTAGTTATGCGATCTAGCCACCTAATCTTGATCATTCCTCTGTAGGACCACATTTCAAAAGCGTCTACCCTCTTCCTGTCTGCCTGTCCTCGCCGGCCGCGGTGGCCGAGGGGACTAAGGCGCTCCAGTCACGGTCTGCACGGCCACTACTGTTGGGGGTTCGAATCCCCCCCCCCCCCTCGGGCATGGATATTTGTGCCGTTCTACTTCGTAAGTGGTTCATAAGTAGTTTGTAAGTTTAGGGACTGATAACTCCGTAGTTAAGTCCCATAGACTATACAAACATTTGAACATTTGAACATTTTCTGCCTGTCCATGTTTCGCTCCCGTACAAGGCAACACCCCACACGAATGCCTTCAGTAAAGACTTCCTTACACTTAAATTAACATCTAATGTTAGTAAATTTCTCTGTTTCAAAAACTCTTTTCTTCCCTCTATCATTCTGCATTTTATATCCTCTGTACTACGACCATCGTATGTTATTTTACTGCCCAACTAACAAAACTAATCTACCAACTTTATTGTTTTCTTACCTAATCTAATTTCTTCAGCATCGCCTGATTTCCTTAGAGCCGCGGTGGCCGAGGGGACTGAGGCGCTCCAGTCACGGTCTGCACGGCCTCTACGGTCGGGGGTTCGAATCCCCCCTCGGGCATGGATATTTGTGCCGTTCTACTTCGTAAGTGGTTCATAAGTAGTTTGTAAGTTTAGGGACTGATAACTCCGTAGTTAAGTCCCATAGACTATACAAACATTTGAACATTTGAACATTTTCTGCCTGTCCATGTTTCGCTCCCGTACAAGGCAACACCCCACACGAATGCCTTCAGTAAAGACTTCCTTACACTTAAATTAACATCTGATGTTAGTAAATTTCTCTGTTTCAAAAACTCTTTTCTTCCCTCTATCATTCTGCATTTTATATCCTCTGTACTACGACCATCGTATGTTATTTTACTGCCCAACTAACAAAACTAATCTACCAACTTTATTGTTTTCTTACCTAATCTAATTTCTTCAGCATCGCCTGATTTCCTTAGAGCCGCGGTGGCCGAGGGGACTGAGGCGCTCCAGTCACGGTCTGCACGGCCTCTACGGTCGGGGGTTCGAATCCCCCCTCGGGCATTGATATTTGTGCCGTCCTAGTTCGTAAGTAGTTCATAAGTAGTCTGTAAGTTTAGGGACTGATGACCCCGTAGTTCAGTCCCATAAGCTTAACAAACATTTGAACATTTGATTTCCTTAGACTGCATTCCATTACCCTTGTTTTGCTCTTGTTGAATATTCATCTCATACGCTCTCTTCAACACAATATCCGTTCTATTAAATTTCTCTTCCAGGTCCTTTGCTGTCTCTGACAGAACTACGATGTCATCGGCAAAATGCCGGCCGCGGTGGCCGAGAGTACTGAGGCGTTCCAGTCACGGTCTGCACGGCCACTACGGTCGGGGGTTTGAGTCCCCCCTCGGGCATGGATATTTGTGCCGTCCTTAGTATAAGGTAATAGATAAGTAGTTTGTAAGTTTAGGGACTGATGATCCCGTAGTTAAGTCCCATAAGCTTAACGAACATTTGAACATACATCGGCAAAATGCAATGATTTTATTTCTTCGCCCTGAACTTTAATTCCTTCTCTAAATTTTTCGCTGTTTTCCTTCACAGCTTGCTCAATGTTCAAACTGAAATGACATTGGAGAAAGACTACAACCATGTCTTACTCCCTTCCAAACTAATGCTTCCCTTTCATGCCCTTCGACTTTAATAATTGCCGTCTGGCTTTTGTACAAAATGTAATTAACCCATCTCTCCCTTTATTTTACTACCGCTAACTACAGAATCTGAAAGACTGTGTTCCAATCAATATTGTCAAAAGCTTTCTCCAAATCTACAAAAGCTAGAAATGAATGTTGGCCTTTCCTTAACCTATGTTCTAAGAAAAGTCGTAAAGTGCGTATTGCCTCTCGTGTTCCTAAGATTCTCCTGTATGCCAACTGCTCGTCCCCGAGGTCAGCTTCAACCAGCTCTTTCATCCTTGTGTAAATAATTCGTGTTAAAAATTTGCAAGCATGATCTGTCAAACAGATGGTTCTGTAATTTTTTCACCTGTTTGCGTCTGATTTCTTTGGAATGGGGGATTATTTTTCTGAATGCTACTTAATGTCTGTATAGTATTAGGACTTTTGGTGCATTAATTGCCGCACAGTGTAAACAGAGTAAGATCAAAATGTAACTCACGTGAAATTTCCTCGTCACACTACGGTCTTCCGTGATCCATTCCGCACACACTCGTTGCGCCCCTCGGGCATTGATGTTTGTGCCGTCCTTAGTATTAGCTAGTTCATAAGTAGTTTGTAAGTTTAGGGACTGATGACCCCGTAGTTAAGTCCCATAAGCTCTACAAACATTTGAACATTTTGAACACACTCGTTGCACTCTCGGAACTCTTCGTCCGAGACCGTCGGCAATTTTCCGGATGGCTGCATCATATTCTCTCATGGCAGTTATGCGTCACGTTTCAAATTCGTTGATTTCACGGTTCGCATATACGTCGGGGACGCACTTGGATACCCGCTCCCATTAACACTGATATGTTTACCGCTATAACGAGAGCCTCAGATACATCATATTGGGTGGTGGTTCAAATTCGAGTCATTTCTGCAGAACACACAAATTTTACATTTCTTGCGGTTATAAACTTTCTATCTCTGGCCTTTAATGTGTTATGTTGTAATTTACTTGTTTCTGTGGAAGAGTAAATACATTCCTTGAAAATGAAAAACGAACTCCTTCGTCGACCCAGCAGAGGGAAATTTTATTGATACGTTCATACAGACAGAGCCACACGCAAGTGAGTACAGTCACCAGAACGTGCGCATTGTCGACCCTAGTTGCGCCTTTTGCAGCGATGCAACCACCAATTTTCCCATGAAGACAGACAATGGAGTCTGGCGTAATGGACTGCCATGAAATTTTAACCTGGTGCCTCGGAGGGTCACATTTCGTGCCGCTTGTGCAGACCTCGCAAGATCAACAAAATGCTCGATGGAGGACAGATCTGGGGATCGTGCTGGCCAGGGTAGGTGACGTACACCTTGAAGGGCGCTTTGGTTGCTCCAGTTACATGTGGACGTGCATTGTCCTGTTGGAAGGTGACACCGTCTTGCTGGGGCATGGACCGTAGCAACACGGGTTTAATGGATTTCAATGTACCGTTCTCTGTTCAATGTTCCCTCGACCATTACCAGAGGTGAACGCCCAGTGTAGGGTATGGCTCCCCACACTATGATGTCAGGTATCAGTCTCATGTGCCTTTCTCGTATGCACTCCAGATTTTGGTGCTCCCCTGCACGTATCAACACACGCGTACGTCCATCACTGGCATTGAAGAAGAAGAGACTATCATCACTGAAGACGACACTTCTTCATTCGTCCTTCCATAAGCGTATATCGCGACACCCCTGGAGGCGGGGTTGAGGCCTGTGCGGAATACGCCCCAGCGGTACGCATTATCGAGTACCATAGTTTCATGAGTTACGCATACACTGGACATTCTCCACTGGTGATTGTCGAGGGAACACTGAACAGTGCACGGTAAATTGAAACCAAATTCAACTCGCCTTGCTACCATTCATGCACCAACAAGGCGATATGCTTTTCCAGCAGCACAATGCACATTCACTTGTTGCCTATTTTATGTGGCTTTTTTGAGGTGTATGTCAACTGCCCTGGCCAGATCGATCCCCAGATCTCGCCCCCATTGAGCATGTTTGTGACCAGATGAAATGTCACCTTGAGAAGTCTGCACGATCGGCATGAAATCCGGCCCAACTGAAGCACCATGAGGAATTTTCATGACAGGCCATTCCGCAAGACTTCGTTGAAAGTTTTTGCATCGCTGCGAAACGAGGGTATACAGGGTACCAGCGTCGACATTGCGCACGCCCCGGTGACTGTATACACGTGTGTATGGCTCCGTCTGCGTGATAGTGTGATATATACATCATGATAAAATTTCATACAGCTAGGTCGACGAATTTATGCTGTTCTTTTTATCATTTTTCAGGAGGTATATTTCAATATTTCATTTCTCTATAGTATCTCAAGATTTAGCTATACTCTTTGTCTGTACAGCTGTTTCTGGCAGAGAAAATTATTCGAGAAACATGTGTTACTGACAGTGTTAATAAGTAGACTTGAAATTTTGCTAATCATAAAATAGCAGCTACAGGACTACGATAGCCCATCGCATCAAAGTAAATAAATTGAAAATATTGTTCTCAGATGTGGAGATTTAGTATGATCCGAGGGTTGTAGTAATTATTACCGGCTGTTGTGCATCACAGGCACGGCACTCCATGTCGTCATACGTCACTCAACTGGTCTCACGACTGACGGTGAAAGGCCTGTGCGATGAAGGCTACGAGACTGTGTGGCGTAGGTGAAAATGTAGACCCTGAAGGTAAAAAACACAAGATTTAGTCATTATTATTGCTGATTCTTTATACTGTAGTAGCTGAAGTATATGCGTCATAGGTGATGGGTGAAGGTTAATGTGGCTAGGGGCATGATCTCTCTTCCACTTGATGTAGTCTATCGTCAGGTAAGTGCATAATGCGTGCCAGCCTTTATTTATCGTATATAATCCTCTGAGAATCAGATCCTTCACTTATAGTTACAGGAAGAGGTGACGCAGTCGTTTGACCACTAGACGCACATTTGGAAGGACGAAAGTTCAGACCCTAATTGCTGTCTTGTTTATTTTACAGTGAAAACATCACATCTTCTCTACTGAAACTGGAGCTAAGTGAAACTTCACAGCTAAAAGTTGTGACATAAAGGAACGTACGGTACCTTGAAACGTTAGTTTACTCTTCTCCCGTTAATGGTATGAGCTATTTATACAGGCGTAACTGTTACTGTCAAAACTAGTTCATTGAAGTAATGAAGTTACTAATTTTCTGTCACTAAGTATATAAAATCAATACAAATTCGTATTGTGAATACAATTCTGTGTTTATATTCGTCTTCTTGATAATTTGTTATCTAACTTTTTACCTTAACGTTTGCAAACAGACAAAACAATTTTCTTTATCCTGTTACATTATTTATGACCGTTAAGCTTGTTTTGTTACGTAACCGCGTTTGTACATGGAATGTAAAGCAAACATAGCAACTTTCTTTCATCACAACAGTGGTCAAAATACTGATTACATATGACATGCGCCATAAATTATACTGTAACAGAAAAACGTAGGCAAAACACTTCTCAGGTATCATGAACTACGAAAATTGATGTGAATTTAACTTTAATGTGACCGAATTTCATGACTGATTTTCAATAGCCTTAAGAGAAAATAAGCTGCTACCGCAATTTCTCAGATTTCGTGCACTACGAAAATCGATCCAAACGTAACTGTAATGTGACCAAATTTCGTGACTGATTTTCAATGGCATCAAGATAAAATATGCTGCTATTGCAAAAACTGAGTAAAACGCACCACATATTAACTTCTTTTGCCTGTTTGCAGTTTTGAAATTACCTGGTTTCATTAATTAATTAATTATAGTGACAAAACTACCTACGAGTGTTCGTCTGTGGCATTGCTGAACAATGCAAAACTTGTCTCAACTGCCACCTGCATCAGTGAAAGCAGTTTCTGCATCCGGCAACTGCAGTGTCCAATTCAATTCGACATTAAACGCTGACAGTTCTGTATGCATTGCGTGATCGTTAACAATCATAGATCGAAAATTATAAAATTTCCCAAAAGGAAATAAGTATTCTTTTACTGATTAGTTGTAAAATGATTATTATTCAACCAAATCTCTCTTCTATCACTAAAATCAATACTTACAAACTTTCCCTTTTCACAATTTATTAAACTTCGACATTATTTAACATCGAAAACTTTTTTTTTTTTCAAAGTACATTACTTTCTTTACGAACAGTTGATTAAGCTCGATACTAACGATACGTTCCACCAGCAATGCTCTCTGTCTAGTGTTAATCATTCTTGGTGCATTAAGTCAAACCAAACTACTGTAAATGCTGCGCTAACACTTGCTTTGCTTTACCTTATTAATTAAATTCGTCCGAAGTGTGCATGCAATTAAGCTCAAAGCTCAGTCACTGCCTCCAGTTTTGTTCGCTGTAAACAACTACCTGCCCCCCTTAACCATCTGTTACGCCAGATTACATGACTGACAATTCCAAGGGTAGATGCTCAACTTCACTTATCCATTCAGAGGTTGCATAGCAGTGGAGTCCTTTAGCTTAAATAAATATTCTTTAAGGCAACAAATGTCACGTTGTTCTAATGGACCTCTTTCAACCCGTCTCTCTCCATTCAGATGCAATGTTGGCCTGGTTCCTTTCAAAGGTCATGGCTTGTTCGCTTTCCAGATCCTTAACAGAAACAATACGTGCTTGCGCTTCGTCTTTGATAACCACGGCACTAATTTATCTTGCCTCCTTTTCTTGCATCAAATTTGCATATCTACTTCAGTTGTGTGAATAATGGTGTCTTATTCTCGTTAAGATATCTTCCACGCTCTTCCCATTTGACATAGTGGGCAAGATACGCTACTGATGGATCATTACCGTCAATGGACCATTAGGTTTTAGAAAACTGTTAAATAAGGACGTGACATCTGGGGACAGTGTTATGAACTATCGGAATAGCTGCACACTCATGTTTATTTGCTTTGCTTTGGATGCAAGGCAGTAAAGAGAAACAGTGCTACAAGCCCAAAACAGTTAATTTCCGTGAAGAGTATACTCAGATTAGAATATATTCCGCTGCAATATCTTGTATATTTAATATAGCCTACACAAATTACTCTTGATGTAGAGGCTAAATATAGAACTTAAACTGGGTAGGCTATTTCACGATAAGCGACACTAACGATAACTGATGAACTAGGAGATCGTAGATCGTTTACGAGGTCGCCATTAAAATAATAATAAAAATAATTGTAGTTTGATACAGCAAATAATGAATGCTATTTAAATGAGATTTGAACTTTCTATGATATAAGGACATCACTCGAAATGGGAATCAGCTTGTTTTATGAGTTAAATCTTTCTTAAAACGTCTTGATTGAACCTCTTTGCAGAAATTACAATTGTTTTCTCGTTTTCTTTCTCATCACACAAGATCACTCATATAGTTCTTTTCCTCTTATTTGGTGTAGAACTGCCAGTTTTGGCTCTCATTACGTACTCGACTTGTATTTTTAACGTTACTATATCTACATCACATACATCCGATTCAGAGGACTCGTAGTATTTAATTGACTTCGTAATATAATTTTACAGTCTCATGCATCAAATGACAGGTCTTATTCAGATTCATATTACTAACGCATTTTCGATTTCCCTTCACACATTTTGCTACCAATAGAGTTAGTTTATCTTTGCAGACGGTGTTGTTACATGGCTGGAGTCAGGGAGTGTATGCGCGTGGTGGGTAGTGTTGAGATGGTGCGTAGACTACTCCAATAAAGACAGGTCAGTAATATCCTAAATAGAGAGGATATGCAGCTATTTCAGCGAGTGGAGTTTTGTGAATATAAGTTATAGCCAGATGCTGAATTACAAAGGGCAAATTCTTCTTTCCTGGAAGCTTACTGAATATTACTCAAAATTTGGATATAGGGACGACTTTTCATTTGCAATTTCACAGAGGGAGTTAGTGATTACGGAAATCTCGAGATGCCATTCATTTGTAGACTGTGCAGTGATGGTTTTAATTCAAACAATTTCTTGAGTAATCTTTAATGAGGGTTCCTTTTTTTGATTGCTAGAACAAAGATAAATATTTTTTCAAGAATGTTTGCGCCTTTATTCTTCACGAGTTGGGCAATAATGATAAGAATATTTCGGGTGCAAACCCGACAACGACAGTTATGATAATTTGAATAATATTTGATAAGATTATAAGTTAATTATTATATTATGTCAGCTTGTATTTTTTGTGCGTTTTGTAGTTCGGAAATCCTCTTCACTGCATTAACAAGCTAATCTTCTCGTTGCACAGCATTGCACATAGCTGCACCTTTCTCGGCGATTGTTTATCCCACGATAGGCTATGTATGCAATTCCTGTAGAGCAGATGGAAATCAGTAGTAGAAAGTAAACTGTCAGTTTGTGTTGCAACTCATTGTTTACCTTTCCTATACGTTCCGTTATTTATGTTCCTTGCTGGTGCTGTGGCTCACAGACTAGTCGTGTGTACCTGCATCTTTTCTGTTGTGCAGAGCCAAACTTTAAGTAAACATTAAATAAAAAATGGAAAATAACCAGGATTTTAATGTGTTCTTGCAATATTGGGCACATTATGTACGTGTGCGTGGATGATCTTGTCTCTTCTCATCATGCACATACTCAGTGAATTAGTATTACTTCATGGTGGAATTCAATGTACGTATCAATTTTTCAGTCAGATGCAAATGGAAACACTTTCGGATTACAGTTTTAATACATTTTATATTATTGAAACGGAAATAATTTTATCTGCCGTCAGCAACATTCTTGCTCACATTTGACGTCAGTCTCACCTAATTAACACTTGCAATATATACGATTACACGCAAAGACACACACCATTCCACAGACTATTCAGTGTAATGATATACATACACTATACAAGAGTAATACTTATTCATTTATACATTATTTAATACAATCTTTTGCGCGTTACCTTTCAATGGAAGTTATTGGTGTCGATTGTCAACTGTCAACAGTCATCTAACCGTCTTAAATGACGTCAGACCCTTCACATCCGAAAGAACAATAAAGTGTACAGATTAAAATGTATGCAACAGGTACAGTACACATCCAAATATTTAATGTTTAAATTTTCTCCGCGATCTCTGAGTTGCGCACAGGCAAGTTTTCTGAATAACACGTTTCGTTTTTTATTCGAAAACTGGATCCATTAGATTCATTATTCTTAATTGCTGATCTGGTCAATGGCTAGTGTTCTTCCTCCAATGAGACATTTTAACATCTTAAAAATTGATGTTCAATAAGCTTTTATTCATCTCACTAAATTTTTACATGTTTCTCGTCGTAAGGACAACATGTGATAGCTTTATTAATTATTTTACTTTTTCATTATTCATTTACCCGATAGTTCAGTATTTCAGTGTCTCCTAAGCGCTTCTACGTGACCTTTTTAATTCCTACATCTAGAGCAATTTCGTTTGCAAAGCGAGAAGGTTTATTTAGTGTTCCATTGGTCTTAGAAATCGTCGTTAGTTTCATTATCATAGATTTTAGTCTTGGTCACAATCTATAGTCTTACCTGTCTCATATTGAAAAGTAATAAATACCGTTCGAACTCTAGAACTTTTCCCTTTCATCCTGCATAGTATTCGCACTATTCGACTCCCATAAGTACTATGGATGTTATTCCCTGATGATATAACACATGAGGCAACTACTATCAAAACCCACCAACTCACAAAATTTACGAAATTGACTTAATGGCAACAACATAAAATATAGTACTAACAGGCGAAACAAAAAAATGTTTCAAAATCATATTCATGTTACAGTTTCTTGAATTCTTGGTTGTGCAACAGAATTGGCCAATCTGTGTAGGTAATGAGTTTAAAACTGGGCATGTCAAGGAACAGACAAAAAACTTCATGTCGTAGCATATGTGTCTGTGCCGCTGTATTTGCAACTTTGTGATAATTTCAACAGGCAAAATTAGTGCTTTCATTTTACCATCTTTGTAATTATAACAATTACGTGTTTTATATTACCAGCATTAAGTTCCATAATCTGAGTTTCTTAACGTAATTGAGACTTCAGCAATCCTATTTCCTATGTGCAAGTATTTTGTCATTATTGTGTAGTGTAACGTAATTGTTGTTCTGGATGGTGAATAATTGAAAAATCAATAGATGAAAGCTAGGATCGCAATATAGAAAACTAGAGACACATCAAAGGGGAAAACTCAATACTGAAAGCTAGAGTGGTAAGATTAATGACACAGAGATCAAAGGTCTTACTCTTCCTTGCTCTAAACCAGAACACCTATACTATTTCCTGTAGAGTCATTTTATCGTGCATGGCAGTTTTATAACACAATAATAAAAGGTAATGAAACCACTTGTAATGATAATGAGAGTCCCTCAAGTTTAAATCCATGCCCCCCACATGAAATGGCGTTGTAATTTAAGTGAGAGTAAATTGAAGATTTATATCGACAATATTTCTTAGTATACGTGAACAGTGCATAGCTTAGTAATGAATTTGTTAAGTGACGATATGCTCATCAGGATTTATCTGTGTTCCAGATCTAAGGTAGCTACAGACTTCTAGCGATAGGAATCCTATAATGTATACTGCTCATCATACTGATTTCCTCCTTGATGTAGTAATATGATTTTTTAATAATTAAAATAAGGGTAAGTAACGGCAACATCGTATTACTGTCATTTAAGTGCCTCGTATAAAAGATTTTGGAATAAAATAAGTGTTCAGTCTTATAAGAAAATTAAAATTTATGACGTTGCGCAAAATTTAAAATAACGACAAAGTAGGTTAAATGTGAAGAGGATTTCATCAAACAACGGATCATAAATACTAAATCATTTAAGAGGTTCCTATGATTTAAAAACGATCATTGCGTTGCCTCTAGAGGACCTTATAATACGTACTGAGCCGTATACGTTTTGTGACTTAGCCGGTTTTTACACTTAACGTCTCTTATGCTCTATCGTCCTATCCGTTTATTACTCAATGTTTCCAGTTATTAAAGATATGGAAGATTTCCGCGTTTATTACGTCCTCTTAAAGTGCTATAAATATAGTATAAAAGAGGCACTGTAGGGTAGTACATTTGACGATGCACACGATTGTAGACTTCGAAAAAGCTAATGTTTATATCTTGGAAAATCCGGGAGAATATTTAATATTATTTTCTGTGGATACGTCTTTAGAGTAAAAAGATTTTGATCTACAACCGTCACTCACGTGGAGCAATATGGGCATTGTTTCTGATATTAATGTTCGTTTACAGATATTAAGAAACAGTTAATAATGATGACAAAATGGGCGTCCTAGGTAGGCATATACCAATCCTTGATGTCGACTGATACACTTTAAATGAGAATTACTAACAATGTTGACCCCCACCATAACTAACTTTAAACAAGAATATTCTACTACACAGTGAAACACCTGTACCATGTAATATATTAACTGCGATGGAATAAACTCAACGCCGAGCAATCTCGTCACAGTAGTTAGAGGCTTTAGGACATTCTAACAACAAATATTTTTAATTATTTTATGGCGTACTGCAATTCAGGATTTTTTTTCGGAAGATGCTAACATGGGTCTTTGTGGCTCTCAGGAAACTGTTTAAAATTAATCATTAAGTTGTGTAGAATATTCTGCTACTGATTTATGTTTTTCAATATCTCTATGGTATAGTCATAGTAGCGATCCAGGATAGTTCTTGAAATTTCTCTTATCGAAATATGTCCAAATTGAAATTGTGTTTAATATTCATAAGTATTTTGAAACACGAAGAAGATTAATATTACTAAAAATTGTCGGGCTATTATGCCGTGGTCTATAAACCCGACATTTCGTCCCCGACTGCGGAGGACATTTTCAAGAAGTATCGTGGCACTTTTCTATGTTCGATGCACACCCTGGCTCGCTACTGACTGAAACAAAACACTGTTTACGAGGGCTCGCGCGCAGAGGTGTGACGTCAGATGTTTTGTATCTGCACGCGCAATTCGTTGTTGCCCGATTGCCGTCGTCCGTTGTTAATATCGTCCCATGGTGGAAGACTGTTACATTTCTTATTCAACACCGGAATCCAGTATTGAACAATTAATGTAACAGTCTTCCACCGTGGGAAAATATTAACAACGGACGACGGCAATCGGCAACGACGAATTTCGCGCGCAGATACAAAACATCTGACGTCACACCTCTGCGCGCGAGCTCTCGTAAACGGAGTTTGGTTTCAGTCAGTAGCGAACCAGGGTGTGTATCGGATATACAAAGTGCCACGATCCCCCTTGAAAATATCCTCCGCAGTTGGGGACGAAACGTTTGGTTTAAGTAACAAATCCATAAGACCACGGCATAATAGCCCGGAAATTTTTAGTAATGTTGACTTTTCCGGCCGTGAAAGTTTAAATTTTACAACAAAGAAGGTTGTAGAGTACTAGGTACACAAACATGTGTACCCCATTTAGACTATGGAAATAGAAATTCAGCGATGGAATACTGAAAGACTATGACAAATTTAGTTTCATTCAGGGAAATGAGAAAAAGAAAAGACTACTAGGTATTTGTTTACAATCATGGATGATGAAACTAATACGTACTTAGACAAGTTGCTTGCAGACAATCACCAGTGACCAGAGTTAAATATGAAACAGATATCCCTGCTGGACAGGAATATGACGAAGATGAACAATAAAAACAAGAAGAAGAGAGCTAAATATCTTTCAGTAACTAGCAGCTAAACAAAACTTATTTAAAACATCTTTTCTTCACAGCATTTGGACCACCAGACAAAACATTGTTTAGTTATTTGTATAATTGTACTTACTTATCAACTTACGTTCAGATATTATATTTTTGTATTTTTTGAGGGTTCCCTCTCTGTTAATATTTATTATAACTATACAACCTCTGCGCAGAATTGTTTTTTGAGGCTAAAGAGAGGGGGCAGGAGGAGATGAATAGAGGGGAAGGAAATGAACGGACGCCCACAGAGGAGGGAGGAGGAAACGGACTAATGGAAGGTTGGAGTAAATAAATACTGGAGCAATGTCAAGTACTCAGACTATATTCTGATATTTTTGGGCAATGGAGCAGTGGATGGCATGATGCTGTAGAAAAAATTTCTGTAGCTGCCCGGGTGGCCAAATGAAGACGAGATTAAAAGCGCTAATTCGATTAATGGAATGAAAGTAACGCTTTATAAATTAGTGGCTTGAAACCACCCATATTCGAGCAAGTAACATGAAGGTTGTACAGCGACGACGTGTACCATTTTTTTTTAATTCTGACAACCTACTTTTGTTTTCTGTTGTTGTTATTATTCACTTTTTTGTGTTGTTGATGTGGGGTTCTGTGTTGTAGGTACTTTGCTAGATGTTTTGTCCGATTTGTTTGTTTGTTTGTGTGAATGTAGTGTGTGTTGTGCGTGTCCCCCCCTCTCCCATCTGAAGTGTTTACAGGTGTGCCAGACGATATAAACCTACTACTTTATGGCCGGTGTTAGCCGAACTACATCCGATGAACATGCCCCTGGCACTGGGCTGGCCCTTTACACTGCAGTCCTGGTGTTGGTGTCCGTTCCTACATCTAACTTAAATCTAACTTAAACTAGCGTCATGTTCCGTTTTCCGCATCCAGTCCTCCTGATCCAGGGTGCGGAGGATTCCGGCCGTTGCTGGTAGCCATTGCACACCCCGGCGGCACGGCTCTGGTGCAGCTGTCGCATCCTGGGAAAGACTATGCTTGGTTTATGTACTCATACCTGACGAAGTCAGAGATAGCATTCGTCATTTCATTGAGGATATTAAATGTATTGTGCAACGTCAGTGTGTGGCAGTTGTTGTCTATGTTGTGATACCGGGTTGTCATATGTGGGGCTCTCAAACACGACGTGTTGTAGAGTACCCTCCGGGTTACCACAGTCACACCGAAGAGTCATCTGTAGCTTCTCCCCGACTTCAGGCAGGAAACGGTGAGTTCTTCTCTCCGCGTCTCCTCCCGATCCTAGAGTTCTTGCCACAGATGAAGTTCTCTTTGCTTTGCTGCTACTTTCCCCTCTGCTTGTATTCCCAGGATTTCCTCAACCTTCTGCATGTTACCCTTTTTGATCCAGTACCCCGCAGCCAGCCTCCTTATTCTGATGTCAATTGGACAGAGTCCCATCAAGACCAGCAGAGAGCTGCCTGGGGAGGTAGGGTATGCTCCAGTGGAGAGCAGCAGGATACTTCTCTGTACCCTTCTCACCGCCAGGGAGGGCGCGACCATGGAGAGCCTATGAGCCCAGCTGCCGGATCCGCAGCCCATTATCGACATCAGTATGCTGTTATGACAGAGCTTGATAAGGTTGGGCGGGAGATGGAATCTCCGGTGCCCAATCCCAGCAAGTCTGTTCAAGGCTACCATTGCCCTATCAGCTACCGCATCGATATGAGCAACGAAATTCCAGCGCTCGGCTAGAATCATGCCCAGATATCTGTACTGACTCCTACGAATAACTGGTATGTCGTTAATCAAAATATCCACGGGTGTACTGCCGGTCTATAGTGTCCAACGGGCACAATATTTCGGCGATCATACATGTCGCCATCATCAGGTGAACTGACGGACTGAGCTCCTGGAAACGCGCCGGCACGGAGATCCGCACGCTTCGGCTGCTCGAAGGGAACTGGGTTCTAGCCCCGTAGCGGGCGATTTAAATACCCTCGGCCCGCGGAGCGACCTCTCCGCGGTCCGCACCCCTCGCCGCGGCCGCTCAGTGGAACCGATTGCGCCGGCGTCTGAGATGACGTCGGTGTGAGGACTCTGTCCGCCGTGTTCGTCACTTCGTTCCGTTTGATAGATTTACTCTTAATTAACCCAATCGCGGGTTCCCAAGCTTTGCTGAGATTATAGCCACAGTCACGGTTTATGAGGTCGACACTTGTGCGAATTTCAATAGCCTCTCTAACGACGCAGTCCCAGTATCTCGACGTCTCTTCCAGAATCCTAGTGCCTTCATAGTCCATCGCATGATTCTCCGACAAACAATGTTCAGCGACCGCCGACTTGCTCGGATGCATCAATCGTGTGTGCCTTTGGTGTTCATCGCATCGATCCTCGACGGTACGCATCGTCTGTCCAATATATGACTTTCCACACTGACACGGAATCAGTTCACCTGATGATGGCGACATGTATGACCGCCGAAATATTGTGCCCTTTGGACACTATAGACCGCCAGTACACCCGTGGATATTTTGATTATCAAATACGCAGTGAGAAACTGAAGAAGGTATGTGATTGATTCGGACTGTGGGATTCCTGATCAGACTCCTCTTGAGGAGTAGGTACGAAGATTTTGCTGGTGCTATTGTCAATTTGGTTTACCGGCGATCGCCACAAGTCACAACGCAATCGCCTGAGGCCGTCGGCGGCGGTGAGCGAGCAAAAACGTAATTACTGTGACGCTGGCGGCCGCAGCCTGCAGGTGTTCCGCGGCCGGGGCGGCAGGCCTTGGGATTCCGTCGCGTACTGCTCTGGGAACAATGAGCCGCGCGGGACCCCCGCGGGAGACCGCAGATAAGAAAATCGCTCCCGGCTGTGCTGGCGATCTCGGCAGAACGGGACGGCGCGGGACAGAGCGGCGTGGGGCACCGTTATAACTCGTGGGCGTGGCCGCCGTGGTTTCCGCCGCGTCAGCCGCAGTCGTTGCCAGGCAACCGCAGCCTTCCGCGACGCCAACGCCTGGCCGTTCGCTGGCGCGCGTTCGTTTCCTGATGCCGCGTCACCGGCGACCCTGTGCACAGGGATAATTTAAGTGGCGTGCCACCTTTCCGAAGAGAGACTTGACAGCGACACTTCCTCACTCTGCAGAGTAGGCGATTTTCCTCTAATGGCGGTGTCATGTAGGGCAAGGATATCTGCACATGCAGTCATTATGGAGAACTGAAAATGGAACTGCTTACAACATATGTCTGGTAGACCGCAATTCGAATTGAAATGATACGAGGCATATTCCGAAAGGACGGCCCATTCGGTCATGAAAAATTGAGGCCATGAAATATGTTTTTTATTGAGAGTAATACGTTACTTATTTATTTATTGTTTTTTTTCTGTTCCATAGGACCCAATTGAGGAGTGAGACTCCAGTGATCCATGCCCTCCGTCATCAGCGCCTTCTCAAGCCCCATGTTAACACGGCTGACAGCTGTATTAAGACAAGGCCTATCATGAGGCTGAAACAGCTGCACGAAATGCACATTCGTGCCACCAGTTTGAGTTTATATCCTTTCCAGATCACCACCTATATCATATTCCCCGTCCTTATCAAGACTATTCCCGGCCCTACCAAATATAACTACCTGATCCTCTTTTGAGAAATTCCTACATAAGTCCCCTATGTTACAAGTGACCTGAGCTAACCCTGCACTAGGCTTCACTATGCTGGTGACCTGGTACTCACTCCCAAGTACTTCCTGCAACTGTTGGCCAACACCTCTGCCATGAGAACTGCCTAGCAGCAGAACCTTCTTCTTCCTAAGAGCCCTCTCTACAAATTTCGGCTTCCTAACAGCTCAGGTCTGCTGCGTACTTCCTACACCTACAGCTACATGAGGTTCATCTCTATTAAACTCTGACAGTTGGTCAAACCTATTTGCAACTTGCAATGTAAAGCTATCTGAATACCTTCTACTAGCTACCTTATTGCCAACTGCCAGTTCCCATTCCCCAGCCCCCCTTCCCTTCTCAACCTACCCAGTTCCTCTTCAGCGTTTTTCAATTGCACCTGAAGGGCGCAGATCAAACGCTCCTGCTCCTCTATCATCTTATTCCTTCCAATTCTCCATATCTAATGTAACGGTATAGCCACCACGGGCGGCAGTGCAGGTGCTGATTCTGGCGTCCATATAGAGGGGGAAACTGTCTTGGAGATACACTATTTCCATACCTCCTCAACATATCGCTTTCAGGCGCTGCATGCACAATTGTGCGGTTCTGGTTTTGCTCGCTTTATTTATTTGTGATTCACACTAAGAAGTTCGGGCCTGCATCACATAATCGTTCTTGGACTGTGGTGACGTGCGCAGCGTGTTTTAGTTCAATGTTTCTACACTGGGTGACACCCACAGTAGGCAAATTCGGCACTCTTCCAGGACACTTACAATGGCGGCAAGAAGGACTTGTTGACTTTTACATCCACATGGATACTCTGCAAATCACATTTAAATGCCTGGCAGAGGGTTCATTAACCACTTTCATAACCTTTATCTACCGTTCCATTCTCTAATAGCGCACGGGAAGAAAGAACACCTAAATCGTTCCGTTTTCGATCTCATTTCTCTTATTTTATTGGTATGGTCATATCTCGCCGCGGCCGATTAGCCGCGCGTACTGGAGCGCCGTGTTTCGGTGCGCGCGGCCGTCCGCCGCCTGGGGTTCGAATCCCCCCTCGGGCATGGATTTTTGTGTCGTCTTTAGTATAAGGTAGTTCATAAGTAGTTTGTAAGTTTAGGTACTGATGACCCCGCAGTTAAGTCCCTTAAGCTCTACAAACATTTGAACATTTTGGTCATATCTCCCTATGTTGGTGGGTGCTAGAAAAATATTTTCACATTCAGAAGTAACAGTCGGTGATTAACATGTCGTAAACAGATCTCGCCGCAATGAATAACTTCATTCTTTAAATGATTTACACCTCAAATCCTGCAACATTTCTGTGACTATTTCCCCCCTGTAACGTGATAAAACGAACTGCCCTTCTCTGAACCTGACAATGTCTTCCGTCAGGTGAGGGTTCCACACTGGACAAAAGTACTCCAGGAGGGGACGCACAAGTGTGATATAGGCAGTCTCTTTGATGAAGCTGTTACATCTTCGAAGCGTTCTGCCAATGAAACGTAACCTGTGGTTCGCCTTCCCCACGATCTTTTCTGTGTGTTCTCTCCAGTCTAAATTGTTCGTAATTGTAGCTCCTAGGAATTTGGTAGAATTTACGACCTTAAGGTTTGACTGATTTATCGTTTAATTGAAGTTAAACGGATTTCTTTTAGTGGTCATGTATATTAATTCACACATTCCTTCAATTAGTGTCAATTATCAATTTTCACGCCATGTAGAAATTTTGTCTAAATCGCTTTATAGTGCCTTTTGATCCCCTGTTTACTAACCGATAAACAACAGCATCATCCGCAAATAATCTAAGGAAGCTATTCAGATTGTCTCCTAAATCGTTTATAAAGGAAGAGTATGGGACCAATAACGCTTCCCTGGAGGACACCAGATATCACTTCTGTTTTACTCGATGACTTACCATCAATTACTACGAACTGTGTCCTTTCTGATAGGAAATTGTGAATCCAATCGCACAATTGGGGCGATATTCCATAAGCATGTGACATTACAGATACAGAAGGAAGCTGATTGTTTCCATGTGAAAGGCGGATTTTGCTAGGCTTTTGGGTTCCCAACCGGCTGGATAAGAATTTGAACCTAGTGAATGGAATGCAGCAGGTAGTCAGGGTTTCCCTAATGTGCTCGGAAACAGGAAGTGACTGTCTTTGATGAACGAGGGCGGATAACCAAGATTCCAACTGAAATACAATATAGCCACAAACATTATTCTAAAAATCCACATAAAATCAGGGGATGATCATACAGCAAATGTAATTATACGAATGGATTCAATTGCAATTGCAATATCCGTTACAGATAAAACCTCGACAAATTTCAGTACTATAATAAAAATATCAGAAGACATATTTACAATTATTGAGATATAGTGTTTATCAGTAACAGATTAAGAAGCAAATGGGCAGCATTGCACCACGCTACCTATCTTAAAAGACGTACCACGTTATTTCCGTGTTCTTTCAGCAAAGCGAATTAGATTTATATATGTATTTCATTATATTTAATATTATTCTTATTAACGTACGTTATTTATGTTGCAGACTGCCACTTAAATATTTCATGGCCGACTAAAAATATTAGATATGTAGCAAGTAATTTATATATAAAAATTATATGTATTTGTAAACAAGAACTGAATATATTTACATAAAAACCCATGATAAATTAAATATTAATTGTGTAACTATATTTCGACGGCGGCAGTATATTTGAACAGTGAGACGCCACGCTTAATGACTATCTGAGCAAAGAGCTTCCATCTCAACCTTTCTTTAGTATTGTTAAATATATATTTGTTTGTTAAATGTAAGCAATATTTGTAGGGAGGTGGTCAAAGCATTTAATTCTGTGATACTCAAATGTATAAAATTTTGGAAGGGAAATTGTATTTTAAAGATGAGGCTTTAGGAAGCGCGGAAGTATACAATTTTGGGAGCAGGGAGAGCACGCTTTTCGAACGCTTGGGAAGGGACTCGTAACTTGGAGTGGTGGTGAATATATATGCACGTTAGTAGGGTTGTTTCAGCAATCGTGTACTCGTGTGATTACAAACTGTGTTTTATAACAAATACTTTAATGACGGATTAATTAGGAACTGAAATGTTCGATGGATTACACTTATTTACGAGTGACAATTTGGAACTTTTATCACCGAGTGCATGTGATACTTATTGTTCCTCTCATGAACAATCATTGGGGAAATATTCAATTATTTTTCCGATATATAAAGTAGGACCACCTCCGCATTTTCATGTCCAGAAAGAGAAATAAACTCTATTTAAAAAGAATTATTTCGTGAGTGAATCTCTTCTTTATCTTAGAATCCATTTTGTTGGTTATTCAGAAGTTAAATTTACGTTTATTTAAATATATTTTCACGTGGTCATATGCAGGTCAATAGACTGGCTAAACTACAGATTAATTATTGACCTTGTTTAAACAGACTGGGTAGCTGTTCAGGGCATACAAGCTGACTTACATAAATCACCCCAATGTACAGAGACAACGAGCCATAAACGTTTACTACCCGAGTTATGTATTGCCCAAATCTTATTGGTGAATACCGCTAGGAAGGTCGCAAGCACGCAAGCACAAGTTGTTGCTGCCCTTGTTTTGACATGTGAAGCTAATCTGACAGCCAGTTGATGTTATATGATCCTCTGATGTTATTATGTCATTTCTTTCTAAGGCATATTACTGTAAGACAGTGCAGATCATAGAAATTTGTAGTGAAGGCCAAAAACAGACCACACAGGGAGCACAAAATTTTTGAAAATAATATTATTTTCTGTTTTGTATCTTAAATGTCCCTCTCTATATTAATTTCACGTCCCCTACAACGCTGGCTCTGAAAGTGATATCCATGTGGTTCTGTAAGACTTGGGGGTTAACAAGTCACATGTGTCAGTTCTCATCCCATCATATCACACTCATGTTCGATTGGAGGCAAGTCCATCCTGCACGTCTTGGATGCACGATGAGTTTCACGGGCAGTTATCGTGTTACACACGTCACCTTCCTGTTGCAAGAGTGCTAAAGGAACAGGTCTTCTAATATTTTGCACGTATCAAAGTGCTCAGATGTTTGTTAAGCTTATGGGACTTAACTGCGGGATCATCAGTCCCTAAACTTACACTTGTGAAACTAACTTATACTAAAGACAACACAAACATCCATGCTCGCGGGAGGATTCGAACCTCCGACGTGGAACGGCTTTGCCCATCGGCGCATAGCGCCACAATGCGCTAGGCACGTACCGAGTGTTGGGCAGCGTTGCCTCAACAAAGGTGAATGAAAGCTGTAGCTTATCGCACCCCAGACCTTAAGCTCCCACTTGGCTGACTATAAGGAGCCAGGCTGCTAATCTTGATCTGTTTCTTCATTCATCTAGTGGCTTATACAAATTATCTCCTTTCTTGGCTTCTAAAAGAAATACGAAAGCACAACACTGTGGCATTATTCAAACCGAAAGATACAAATATTCCTAATGCTTCATACCTCAAAAAATGAACATTTCTAATCTAGATTCTTAACAATTAGTACGGCAAAGAAATGTGCTACACTCCAGCCAGAAAATAGAGAATGTTAGGCAAGCACTTCTTGTGATAAAAATTCGATAAACTATTCTGAGGTACGAGGTTTTCTTAATAAGCCCCCTTTATTGTGTTCCACTCTTTTATTCTACGCTTAGCTGTTAGATACAACTTTTACATAGATAACCTTCGCTTGACATTTATGCTTTAACGACTATTAATTCGGCTGGACAATGGCTGACAATAGAGAGGAATAGATTCAAATCATTTCATCTATACTGTATTAGACTTAACGTGCTTTCTAGAAGAAGAAAAAGAAGGATTGAAAAGAAGATATATGGCAGGTGAAGCGAAAGGTTTTTTCCTATTTAAAGCACCCTGAGGTGGAAGGCTCGTAATAAACCTCGAGCCATTTCGCTCTAGTTTGCTGTTTGTTCTAAATTTTAATATTAATCAAGATTCTATAAATCTAAGTAATATAGACAACATGATGTACGCCTATTAAATAGTGATAGTAATTTAATTCAATTCGTGGAATAGTTTCGGTGCCATTCATGTTTTGTCTTTGTTTATTTAATGTAACCTTCGGTCAGTCCATCTCCCCTCAACTTGCTGTCCATCACCTCCTCCCCTCTCTTCTCCTTCCCCATCCCTCGATCACCCTCGCTCAGTCCTGACCTCCTTCTGCCCAACCTACCTTCACATGTATTTGCTCCTCTTCCTTCTTCTCCCCCGCCCAGCTCATAGCAAGGAGCGACGGGTGCGCACTGTGTACCAACTCCATAAGGGTGGCAACACTTGCACCAGTTGTAAATAACCTTTTTCGTTATTTCGTTCTTGACACGACAGTCGTTTTGCAACTAGAGACCTTTTTAAGCTTACGTTACTTTAAACCAAGCACTATATTGAATTGTTTGATGCGTCCAGACATGGAGTTCTCTCCGGCACTAATCTCTTCATTTCATAGTATCAGTTCCTTATAAGCAACTTAATTACCAAATGAAGGTTTAATTTCCCAAACAGTGCTGCAGGTCAGAGAATAAAATGAGCTAGAAGGGTGCAGAAGGCTGCAGTAAATGGCCTTTTAGAGAGAGTGGGAAGAGAGAAAACGATGGTTGGGGGTTGGGGGGGGGGGGTGAGTGAGAAGGCCAGAAACAGTTTACAGTAAGCAGAGTGAGTCACTTACTATTGCCACCAATAATAACTCCGAAAGTGTGATAGAAGCTGAAACGTTCCTCGGAAGAAAGCTACATGGGACAACGGGGAACAGAATATGACAATTTTTTTTTTTTTTTTTTTTTTTTTTTTTTTTTGTTAGGTGGGGACAAAAACCAGACAGCGGTTATTAGAGTCGAAGGGCAAGAAAGGGATGCAGAGGTTGGGAAGGGAGTAAGACAGAGTTGTATTCTTTCACCGATGTTGTTCAATCTGTACATTGAGCAGGCAGTGAAGGAATGGAAGGAGAAATTTGGAGAAGGCATTAAAGTGCAGGGAGAAGAAATAAAAACATTGCGGTTTGCCGATGACATAGTAATCCTGTCAGAGACCGCAAAGGATCTGGAAAAGTTACTGAATGGAATGGAATGTGTCTTGAAAGGAAGATATAAGATGAACATTAACAAGAGTAAAACGAAGGCAATGGAATGGAATGTCAAAAAATCAGACGATGCTGAAGGAATTAGATTAGGTAATGAGACAATAAAAGTAGTAGATGAATTTTGTTATTTGTGTAGCAAGATAACTTCTAGAATGAAACTTTCACTCTGCTGCGGATATGAAACTTCTTGGCGGATTAAAATTGTGTGTCGGAACCGGGACTCGAACCTGGGACCTTTGCCTTTCGCGGGTAAGCGCTCTACCACTGAGCTAATCTGCCATGAAGTTTCATATCAGCGCACACTCCGCTGCAGAATGAAAGTTTCATTCTGGAAACATCCCTTAGGCTGTGGCTAAGCCATGTGTCCACCATATCATTTCTTCCAGGAGTGCTAGTCTTGCAAGTTTCGCAGGAGAATTTCTGTGAAGTTTGGAAAGTAGGAGGCGAGGTACTGGCGGAAGTAAAGTTGTGAGGCGGCATCGTGAGTCGTGTCGGGGTAGCTCAGTGGTAGAGCATTTGCCCCCGAAAGGCAAAGGTCCCAGGTTCAAGTCCCGGTTCCGGCACACAATTTTAATCTGCCAGGAAGTTTCAAGATAACTTCTGATGGCCGAAGTAAAGAAGATATAAAATGCAGAATGGCTATGGGAAGAATAGCGTTTCTAAAGAAGCGAAACTTGTTAACATCTAATATTAATTTAAATGTTAGGAAGTCCTTTCTGAAAGCATTTGTCTGGAGTGTAGCATTGTATGGGAGTGAAACGTGGACGAGAAGGAGTTCAGATAAAAAGATGATAGAAACGTTTGAAATGTGGTGCTACTGACGGATGATGAAAATTAGATGTGTAGATCACGTAACTAATGAGGAGGTGCTTAACCGAATCGGGGAGAAAAGGAGTTTCTATCATATACTAAGAGAACGGATAGATTGGTTGGACACATTCTGAGACATCAAGGAATTGGCAGCTTAGCATTAGAAGGAAGCGTGTGTGGTAAAAATCGTAAAGGGAGACCGAGGGACGAATATAGTAAGCAGATTCAAAAGGAAGTAGGTTGCCGAACGTATTCTCAGACGAAGAGACTTGCACAGGACAGGGTAGCGTGGAGAGTTGCATCAAACCAGTCTGCGGACTGAAGACTACAACAACAGGGTCGCTTCACAGATATGAAGGTTAATTTTTATTTATTTTAAATGGGATGGCATAGTTTGGTGCTTATTTTCTGATAGCGGCTTCTAGACAAATCCAGTGATGTATAACAGTAAAGTCTTTAAAAACACTGTGTCGAGTAACAAATCACGGTGCACAATGTGGCTATCCGATGACAGAATGTGGGCTCTTGTTCGTCATCTTCCAGCGCGTGTAGGGTCAACAGTAAAATTCGGAAACAGTGGCGTTATGGTGTGGTCATTTTTTTCATGGAGGGGTCTTCCAACACTTGCTGCTTTTCGTGGCACTATCACACTGGACGATTAACGAGTGGAAAATCGTCCAATGTTTAAGCTCCTAGCATGAAGCGATGCGTCGTTTGGCATTGACCTGCATGATAGGTGGCTTATAGACAGGCGCATGACCATGAAATCCAAGTTTTCCCACGTCTCGACTCACTCTCATAGTACCTGGAGTGAATCCCGATGCAATTTGGCTCTGTGATGGCCTGGATAGATGCCTGCCATTATACTATACGACTCTCTTCAACTGTCGGCGATCGCTGACAGTCAACAGGCGAGGTCAGCCTGTACGATTTCGTGCTTCACGTTTCCACTTCACTGTCACATCAGAACAATGGACCTAGAGTTGCTTAGGAGTGTGGCAACCTCGCATAGAGACTTCTGACACAAGTAACACTAATCACCGGACCACGTTCGAAGTCCTTGAGTTCCGCGGAGAGCCCCACTCTGCTCTCTCACGATGTGTAATGGCTATTGAGGTCTGTGATTTGTAATACCTAGCCGTACGTGGCAGCAGAATGCACCACATATGAAAAACGTACGTTTTTGGGTATGTCCTGTTACTTCATATCGTACTGTGTATATCGCGTCTCTTGCATTTATATCCATAACATTAGCACTACTTGCTATGGTATCGTAGTGGAAATACTTTTGACTCCTATGATGAAGGCTCTACGTTATAATCCCCGCACTTCCGTTTACAATTTCTGTTCTTACATTTTATCAAATTATGTCACTGTAGTGATTTACCTTCACTTGTCTATTACTTATCTGACTATGAATATATACTTGTGTAGCACTTGTGAATAATTTTAGGAACAGAACTTGGAAAATAAATTTAGGAATAATAATCTTGAAATTAAATCAGTACTTATGGATCCAGAAGTCGTGCACACCCCTGCGGAGCAAGTTTTGCAAAAACTATCATTGACGACTTTAGAAACTGTTACCAAAAAAAAACGTTGACAGAACAACGGGTACACACTCCGTGTATGAGCTGACTGAAGAACTGGAGAAGGATGTAGAAATTAAAGAACTGAGAGCCTAGATTGAAATTCGGTGCCTATCAAACGAAAATAAAAGGGTGAAGTCAAGGGCGGATTCAGGGGGGTTTTGGGGGGGGGGCACAGCGGCATGTCCCCCCGCCCACCAGACGGCCGGACGAAAGGAGAGAGAGAGAGAGAGAGAGAGAGAGAGAGAGAGAGAGAGAGAGCGCGAGAAGGAAGAGTGAGAGAGAGAGAGAGGGAGAGAGAGAGAGAGAGAGAGAGAGAGAGAGAGAATGAGAGAGAGAGAGAGAAAGAGAGGGAGAGAGAGAGAGGAAGGGAGGTTGGGAAAGAATCTCAGTATTAGAATAATTAACTTTTACTTATGTGCATCATGTAATTATGAGTTTAAAAATGCACAATCATTGTAATTAACGTAATGTAATTGAACTTCATTTCGTTATGCTACCATTTAACTGCTCTTTTTTGTCAGTAATTTACGATAAAAATAAATGAAAGTTGCTTATTATTTCTTGAGTGTTTGGGAGATAAATGACCTATTGTGTATGTTTTACTCATACCTAAATAAAGGATTTAACTATGTGAAAAACTGTGAATTTCAAGGGCTGCGTTCAAGTTGGCGCATTCAGGTTTTTCAGGTAAACAGTTTATCTCTCTGGGATCTTTTCCTAGACACTGAGAGATAGTACTACCACTCATTATAGTTTTATTTGAAGCTACACGTTTCGATTTTCCAGTTATTGGAGCAACTTAGAAATTTCAACTGCATTTTTCCACACATCAAATACAACGGATTTTCATGGTAGTGGAAATTATTCTTAAAACACAGTCAAATATAATTTGCAGAATGAAAATATCACTCTGCCGCGGGTCTGCGCTGATATGTAACTTCCTGGCATATTGAAATTGTGTGCTGGAACCGGGATTCGAAAATGCGACCTTTGCCTTTCGCGGGAAAGCGCTCTACCGTATGAGCTATCCCAGCATACTTCAGAGTCGCCCTCAGTATCTCGCCTCTTACTTTCCAAACTTCAAAGAAGTCCACCTGCGAATTTTGCAGGACTAACACTCCTGGAAGAAAGAATGTGGCGGAGACCTGTCTTAGCCACAGCCTAAGGGATTTTTCCAGAATGAGGAGTGCTAGTCCTGAAAGGTTCACTGAAGAACTTCTGTGAAGTTTGGAAAGTAGGAGGCGAGGTGGACGGACTGTGAAGCTCAGATGGAAGAGAGCTTGCCCGCGAAAGGCAAAGGTCCCGGGTTCGAATCCAGTTTCTGGAACACAGTTTTAATCTGCCACGAAGTTGCAAAATGTAATTTTGTTGATTGCGAAAGCTTTCTTGAAAACTATACAGTGCAACGCAAACACAGGAAATCTGATTGTAGGTTTTGAGGAATTATTAAACTTAGCGCGGTATATTTACTGACTCTTTGCATCTGACCCGTAACTGGGCCACCTTTTATAGTATACGCTCTTTTGGCAATGTCTACATTGTTAAGTAATGGCACAGCTACTCCGGATACTCTACTGTTCGTCCACGGTAAGTCGATGATTCGTGCGGTGGCTGTTGATATCAGCAGGAGGCATGTACCATGGTTGCCAGGGAGCGAGCATCAGCGAGCAAAAGGCTCGTAACAATGTATACAGCAATATTTCGCGCTTGGGGCAGCGTAACGTTGGCAGCGCATAGAAATAAATGGATGTCCTTCAAGTAGTGCAGATGTTTTCTGCTACTGTCATCATCAAGTAATATCGTCGTCATCTAATCACCAATGTACTACTAGTTCCAGCTCAGTATGGCGTCATTCTCAAGTTCCAATGAATACAAAAAATATTACAAGAATCAACTACGTCGAACAGTGAAAATTATAATAGTTTACAGCAAAATAATAAAATATCTGAACACTGTTGTTGTTGTGGTCTTCAGTCCGGAGACTGATTTTATGCAGCTCTCCACAATACCCTATCCTGAGCAATCCTCTTCATCTCCACATAAGAACGGCAACCTACATCTGTCTGAATCTGCTTACTGTATCCATCTCTTGGTCTTCCTCTGCGATTTTTACCCCACACACTTCCCTCCAATGCTAAATTCACAATTCCTTGATGTCTAAGAATGTGTCCTACCAATCTGTCCCTTCTTTTAGTCAAGGTATGCCAGAAATTTCTTTTCTCCCCAATTCTGTTCAATACCTCCTCATTAGTTACGCGATCCACCCACCTAATCTTCTGTAGCACCATATTTCAAAAGCCCGTGTCCTCTTCCTGTCCGCACTGTTTATCGTCCATGTCTCACTCCCATACAAGGCAACACTCCATACAAATGCCTTCAGAAAAGACTTCCTTAGGCTTAAATCAATATTCGATGTTAACAAATTTCTCTTTTTCAAGAACGCTTTTCTACCCATTGCCAATCTGCATTTTATATCCTCTGTACTGCGACAATCATTTGTTATTTTACTGCCCAAATAACAAAACTCATCTACCTCATTTATTGCTTCGTTTCCCAATCTAATTCCTTCAGCATCACCTGAATTCCTTACACTGCACTCCATTACCCTAGTTTTGCTCTTGTTAATGTTCATCTTATACGCACCTTTCAGCACACTGTACATTCCCTTCAACTGCTCTTCCAGGTCTTTTGCTGTCTCTGAGATTATTACAATGTCGTCGGCAAAACGCAATGTTTTTAATTCTTCACCCTGAACTTTAATTCCTTCTCCAAATTTCTCCTTGCTTTCCTTTATAGCTTGCTCAATGTAAAAATTGAATAACAATGGAGAAAGACTACAACCCTTTCTTACTCCCTTTCCAACCACTGCATCCCTTTCATGCCCTTCAACTCTGACTACCGCTGTCTGGTTTTTGTACAAGTTGTATATAACCTTACGTTCCCTATATTTTACTCCTGCTTGCTTCAGAACTTGAAAGAGTTTATTCCAATCAACATTGTAAAAAGCCTTCTCCAAATCTACAAAAACTAGAAATGTAGGTTTGCCTTTTCTTAATCTATCTCCTAGGATAAGCCGTAACGTGAGTATTGCCTCCCGTGTTCCTACATTTCTCCAGAACCCAAACTGATCTTCCCCGAGGTCGGCTTCTACCACATTTTCCATCCTTCTGTATATAGTTCGTGTTAATATTTTGCAACCATGACTTATTAGACTGATGGTTCTGTAGTTCTCACACCTGTCTGCGCCTGTTTTCTTTGGAATGGGGATTATAACATTTTTCTTAAAGTCTGAGGGTACTTCTCCTGTCTTACGCACCAGGTGAAACAGGTTTGTCATGGCTGGTTCTCCCAGAGACTTCAGTAGCTCTGAGGGAATATCATCTACTCCAGGGGCCTTGTTTCGACTTAGGTCTTTCAGGGCTCTGTCAAATTCTTCTCTCAATACAGTATCTCCTATTTCATCTTCATATACATCCTCCTCCCTTCCTACAATATTGTCTCGGAGTTCATTTCCTTTGTAGAGCCCCTCTATATACTCTTTCCACCTTTCAGCTTTCCCTTCTTTGCTGAGAACTGGTTTTCCATCAGTGTCCTTGATATTCATAGATACGTTTTTCTTATCTCCAAATGTTTATTTTATTTTCCTGTAGGCTGTATCTATTTTTTCCCTATTTATACATTCTTCTACATCCTTGCATTTGCCTTCTAGCCACTCCTGCTTAGCCATTTTGCACTTCCTGTCAATCTCATTTCTTAGTCGTCTGTTCTCCATTTTGCCTGTTTCATTTACTGCATTTTTACATTTTCTCCTTTCATCGATTAAATTTAGTGTCTCCTGTGATATCCAAGGATTTTTGTAGGTCATGCCTTCCTCCCTATTTTGTCCTCTGCTACCTTCACTATTTCATCTCTCAATTTGACCCATTCCTCTTCTACTGTTTTATTTTCCCCTGTTTCTGTCAATTGTTGCCTAAAGCTCCCTCTGAAATTCTTAAGAATCTCAGGTTCCTTCAATTTATCCAGGTCCCATCTCCTTATTTTCCTACCTTTTTGTAGTTTCTTTAGTTTCAGCCTACAGTTCATAACCAACAAGTTATGGTCAGAGTCTATATCTGCCCCTGGGAATGTTTTACAGTTTAAAACCTGGTTCCGGAATCTATGTCTTACCATTATAAAATCTATCTGATACCTTCCGGTGTCTCCTGGTCTCTTCCACGTATACAACCTTCTTTTGTGATTCTTGAACCAGGTGTTTGTTATAACTAAATTATGTTCCGTGCAAAATTCTACCAGACGGCTTCCTCTTTCATTCCTTTTGCCCAGACCATATTCACCCACTATCTTCCCTTCCCTTCCTTGGCCTACTACCGAATTCCAGTCTCCCATAACAATTAAGTTTTCCTCTCCCTTAATTGTCTGAATAATTTCCTTTAGCTCCTCATATATTTCTTCGATCTCCTCATCATCGGCAGAGCTAGTTGGCATATAAACCTGTACTACTGTTGTCGGTGTTGGCTTCGTATCTATCTTGACAATTATAATTCAATCACTGTGCTGGTCTTAGTAGTTTTATCCGCATTCCTATTTTCTTATTCATTATCAATCCTACTCCTGTGATACTCCCAATTGATTTTGTATTTATAATCCTGTACTCACCTAACCAGAAATCCTGTTCATCCTGCCACCGAACTTCACTAATCCCCACTATATCTAACTTCAACCTATGCATTTCCCTTTTTAAATTTTCTAATTTTCCTACTCGATTGAGGGATCTAACATACCACGCTCCGACCCGTAGAATGTCAGTATTGCCTTTCCTGATGATCACATCCTCCTGAGTAGTCCCCGCCCGGAGATCCGAATGGGGGACTATTTTACCTCCGGAATATTTTACCCGAGAGGATGCCATCATCATATGTTCATACAGTAGAGCTGCATGTCCTCGGGAAAGGTAACGGCTGTAGTTTCCCCTTGCTTTCAGCCGTTCGCAGCAGCTGTGTGGCAAAGCCACATTAGCTGATGTTACAAGGCCAGCTCAGTCAATCATCCAGACTGTTGCCCTTGTAACTACTGAAAAGGCTGCTGCCCCTCTTCAGGAACCACACGTTTGTCTGGCCTCTCCACAGATACCCCTCCGCTGTGGTTGCACCTACGGTACGGCTATCTGTATCGTTGAGGCACGCAAGCCACCCCACCTCGGCAATGTCTGTGGTTCATGGGAGTGGTCCTTCTGAACACTATATTTACCAAAATGAAAATCAAACCATGTGCATCGCACGGGAATGGCCGTGTGATCTGGGGCGCAACGTCGCGGAGTACACGGCCATTCCCACGAGATTGGAGTCCTCCCTCGGTCATGGGTATGTTTATTGTACTTAGAATAAATTAGTTTAAGTTGTTTGTAAAACCACGGACCGATGACCTTAGCAGTTTGTTCGCATCGCATTACAAACATTATTAAAACTTTTTTGACCATATGCTTTAGGTATTTGTACAATAACCATTAAGTCATTTGGCTCATTTAATATCCTGTGGACATCATTGTACAAAACTGTTACTTTTCGATCATACTGTACAACTGAATTTTCAAGTGGCCAGTCTTTTCAGTCTTATAGTCCAATTACTCGAAAGTTGCAAATATGTAGAGAAACGCCGGCCGCGGTGGCCGAGGAGACTGAAGCGCTTCAGTGACGGTCTGCACGGCCACTACGGTCGGGGGTTCGAATCCCCCCTCGGGCATAGATATTTGTGCCGTCCTTAGTTGTAGGTAGTTCATATGTAGTTTGTAAGTTTAGGGACTGATGACCCCGTAGTTAAGTTCCTTAAGCTTAACAAACATTTGAACATTTTGTAGAGAAATCGATGACAATTTAGCAAGGCGTCCTCTGTATAGGGATTCGCGTACACCCATCTTTCGAAGCTCAGAAACAGTTGAATATGAATTTAAATTCAGAGGCTGAATTCCCTGTGTTCAGATGTGGACAAGTGCTTCATCCTTTATAATGATGAAGAATGAAACAAGTTGCCCACAGCTGAACACGTGGCATTCAGGCTCTAAATTCTCTACCTCTACATGGGGTTAGAACGTCAATTCACTGTATCATCAATAATTATTTTCTTGAAGAGATGGTTCGTTCATCAAATAAAACTGATTTATTTGGTACCCTGTCGTTACGCTTCTTTTTATGTAACAATCGTCCTCATTTGTCTGTAGATTGTTCTACATCTACATCTACATGGGATACTCTGCAAATCACATTTAAGGGCCTGGCAGAGGGTTCATCGAACCACCTTTATACTATTTATCTCCCAGTCCATTCTCGAATAGCGCGCGGGAAGAAAGAACACCTGAATCTCTCCGTTTTAGCTCTGATTTCTCGTATTTTATATTGATGATCATTATTACCTGTGTAAGTGGGAGTCACAATATATTTTCGCATTCGGAGGAGAATGTTGGCGATTGGAGTTTCGTAAGTAGCCCACGTCGCAGCGTTAAGCGCCGGTATCGTAATGATTTCTATCCCAGATCGTGTATCATTTCCGTAACGCTGTCTCCCATGTATCGTGACAATACGAAACGAGCTGTCCTTCTTTGGACTTTTTCAAAGTCCTCCGTGAGACCCACCTGATAAGGATCACACACTGGACAGCAATACTCCAAAACAAGACAGACAAGCTTAGTGTATGCAGTTTCTTTAGTAGTTCTGTTGCATCTTTTAAGGGTTCTACCAATGAAACGCAGTCTCTGATTCGCCTTTCCCACGACATTATCTACGTGTTCTTTCCAGTTTAATTCTGAAGTAATAGTAATTTCTAGTTATTTTGTGGAGTTTACGGCCTTCACTATTGGTTGATTTATCTTGTAGATTTCTTTTCGTACTCATGTGGACGACTTCACACTTCTCATTATTTAGAGTCAATTGACAATTTTTACACCATTGTGATATCTTATTCAGTTCGTTCTGCAGTTGGTTTTGATTTTCAGATGATTTTACTAGACGGTAAATGACGGCGTCATCTGCAAACAACCTAAGAGAGCTACACAGAGTTTCTCTCTAATCGTTTATGTAAATACGGAACAACAGAGGACCAATAACACTACGCCCGATATCACCTCCGTTTTAGTCGATGCTTTACCATCGATTTCTACAAACTTGGTCCTATCTGACAGGAAATCCCCTATCCAGTCGCACATTTGGGGCGATATACCCTAACCATTCAATTTGATTAAAAGCCGCTTGAGACGTACGGTGTCAAAAGCCTTCTGGAAATCAAGAAATACGGAATCGATTTGCGTCCCTTTTCGGTAGCACCAATCACTTCGTGTGAATAAAGAGCTAGTTGTGTTTCGCATGAACGACATTTTCTAAATCCGTGTTGACCTTGGGTCAATGATCATTCTGTTCCAGATAATTCATAATATTTGAATACAGGATATGTTCCATAACCCTGCTGCAAATTGACGTCAATGAAATAGGTCTGTAGTTTAGTGGGTTACTCCTACTGCCTTTCTTGAAAATAGGTGTGACCTGTACAACTTTCTTATCTTTTGGTACAGATCCTTCTTTGAGAGTGCGCTTGTATGTGGGTGTTAAGTAAAGCGCTATCTCTTCGGCATAATCGGATAGAAATCTAATGGGTATACAATCCGGACCAGAAGGCTTGTTCTTGTTATGTAATTTTAGTTGTTACACTACTCCGATGATAGCTACTTCTACATTACTCATTACGGCCTCTCTTCGTAATTCGAAATCTGGAATATTGGTTTCGTCTTCTTTGGTGAATGAGTTTCTAAAAGCTATGTTTAGTAACTCTGCTTTAGCAAAGCTGTCATCGCTAGGATCGCCATTACTATCACGCAGTGAGGGTATTGTTTGTGTTTTGCCCCTAGTATATTTAACATATGACCATAATCTCTTTGGGTTTTCAGACAAATTTCTAGAAAGAGTTTCGTTGTGATAAGTATTGTAGGCATCTCGCATTGAAGTTTCGAACTTCTGTGTAGGGCCGCAATTCTTGGGGATTTTGTGTTTGTTTAAATTTAGCATGCCTTTCCCGTTGCTTTTCAATCAGTGTCCTGACCTGTTTTGTGTACCAAGGGGGATCACCTCCTTCTTTTATTAATTTATTTGGGATAAAACTGTCAATTGCTGGTTGTTTTTAAATTGTAGTAAATTTAGGAAATTTACACTACGTAATGTAAAAGAATAATTGTAGCATTTTAAAATGACTGCATCGTACGCAGAAACTAATAGTGCATTGGTAGTTAGATGGAAGTATATAAAAAAGTTTTTTTTTAAAGAAGCGATTGTGGTTTTGTAACCTATATTGTGTTTTCTGTAGCAGTTATATGTGACAATGACTGTAATATATGTATGCAGGGTGGTCCTAAAGTCCGGAAACACCCCGATAAAATCCAAATGGAGTAGCAAACAAGGAAACAGAGTCCCTACACATGAGGAACAGGAGGGAGGAAACTTATAGGCTATGCCAACAATATGGCGGCCATCTTGAAAGCCGCCATTTTGGATGCAACTCCAAAATTTCAAATGGGAATGTGGTCATGTGACATATCAAACAGATAGAGAATTTCACCAGAAAAACAATGCCGTTGTTATTTTAAACATAGCTTTATTCATTCTCGAATTATAAAATGTTCAAATGTTTGTAGAACTTACGGGACTTAACTACGGGGTCATCAGTCCCTAAGCTTACAAACTACTTATGAACTAGCTAAGACTAGGGACGGCACAAATATACATGCCCGAGGAGGGATTCGAACCCCCGACCGTAGTGGCCGTGCAGACCGTGACTGGAGCGCCTCAGTCTCCTCGGCCACCGCGGCCGGCTCTAGAATTATAGCCAATGACTTGGGGCAGCGATGTGACGCTCGGCAGCGTGTGTATTACGTACTGAGAAGTCATAAAATTGAGTTTGAAACGGTGCAAACTGACTATCCCATGCTTGATATGTTACATGTGTTTAAATGTTAGGTATCATTTACTCATGCTAACGTTTTAAACATTGTTTCCTTATTTACAGGTTACAAAATGACCTTAACATACGAAGAACGCATTGAAATCATCTTGATATCAGGAGAAAGAAGCACACAGGTCATTGCTGCGGATTTCAACATTCATCACCCAACCAGACAGCCCATCACTCGCAGCCCAGTTGCCAAATTTCGAATAACAAGTTCTGTCGCAGATAAACCGAACGCTGGAAGACCAAAATACGCCACCAATTAAGCAACAACAGTGAGCGTGTTGGCATCATTTAGCAAGAGTCCGCAACGGAGTACCCGTCGCCTATCAGAAGAACGTGGGGTTAGCCATACCTCCATGCTGCGAATTTTATCGCAGCACAAATGGCACCCTTACAATGTTCAAATGCTCCAACACATGAACGAGAATGACCCAGACTGTCGGGTACAGTTCGCAGAATGAGTGACACAGCAGCTGCAGATAAACCTACGTTTCCCCTATCAGGTTCTGTTCAGTGATGAAGCCAATTTCTTTATCAATGGTGAAGTGAACGAGCAGAATCATAGATACTGGTCCGACACAAATCCGCACAGGAGTGATATTTCCAAAACGGTCGACTCACAAAAAGTAATGGTCTGGTGTGGTGTGGGGTGTACCAAAGTCGTGGGACCTTTTTTATTGACGGTACGTTAATGGCCAACTGTTGTGTGCGATTATTGGATGAAGAGGTGTTTCCCTCGTTGTTAACGGAGGACAGGATATTTTCGAAATTCTCCCAGCATGATGGATCTCCATCACATTATGGGCACAATGTGCGAGCATACCTGGATGTGCAGTTTCCTCAAAAATGGGTTGGTCGTAGGGGTGCTGTGGAGTGGCCACCACGTTCACCAGATTTGACTCCTTTGGATTTTTAACTTTGGGGTCATGTCAAAGCACTGGTTTATTCTGTGAAAATACGGGATTTGCGTCATCCAAAGCAGCGCATTGTTGATGCGTGTGGTCAAATTCAGCCAGATTTGTTGGTCAAAGTGCATCAGGACTGGTTTCGGAGGATAGCATTAACAATCCAAAATAATTGACAACATATGGAGCCATTTCTATGTCATTGGTGGTCTCTCGGGACTGTGTAACATAGACGTAATGTCTCTTCGGCACATAACACACATGCTGCCGAGCGTCCCACCGGTGCCTCATGTAACTGGCTATAACTCGAGAAAGAATAAAGTTATGTTTAAAATAACAACGACATTGTTTTTCTGGTGAAATTCTATCTCTGTGTGATATGTCACATGACCACATTCCCATTTGAAATTTTGGAGTTGAATCCAAGATGGTGGTTTCAAGATGGCCGCCATGTTGGTAGCATAGCCTATAAAGTTTCCCCCTTCCCGATCCTCGTGTGTAGGGTCTTTGCTTACTTGTTTGCTACTCCATTTGAATTTTATGAGGGTGTTTCCGGACTTTAGGACCACCCTGCATACATATATTACAGTCATTGTCACATATAACTGCTACAGGAAACACAAAATAGGTTTCAAAACCACAATCGCTTCTTTAAAAAAAACTTTTTTATATACTTCCATCTAACTACCAATGCACTATTAGTTTCTGCGTACGATGCAGTCATTTTAAAATGCTACAATTATTCATTCACATTACATAGTGTAAATTTCCTAAATTTACTACAATTTAAAAACAACCAGCAATGGAGACAGAATCATCAAAATAAAATAAGAGGAATGGGATCGTAAACGGAAAGATTTTGGTGTATTTTTTTGCCGCGAGCTGTTAAAGAATGTAACTGTAGAGAAATATCATCAAAGTGGTTTGATGAACCCTTTGCCATGCACTTCAGTATGACTTGCAGAGTATGTATGCAGATGTAGAATAGTAAATGGCCTTTCAGACCACGATTAAAAATTTCACTTTGAAAGGTTTTTGCTCTCAAACATCTTTGAAATACGAAGGCTTCCAGAAAGTAAGTTCCGTGTGGTAATAAAATGAAATTGTACACAGATACCGAAGAACGTTTTATTGCACAAGATTCTACAACTCTTAAACTACCTTTCCACATAACTGCCGAAATTTTGCAGGCATTTGTCATAGCGTGGCACCAGGTTTTGTATACCTTCTTCATAGAAATTTGCCTCCTGTGTCTTCAACCAGTTGGAAACAGTTTCTTTCAGCTCGTGAAGTGAAGTGATGACCGCCAAGGAAAGACTTGAGATGTAAAAACAGATGAAAGTCGCTTGTCATCAATCGCGTGAACCAGTTCTTCTGTAACAAAGGTGGACGCCCACTTCGTTCTTCATCGTGCACATGAAATTGCAAATTTGACGATAAATTTCACTTGGTTTCACTTTCCTTGCATTCAGAAACCGAATCACCGACCTGACTTCACAGGCGGCGGGATTTTCAATCAACGCCGACATTTCAAACAACCACAACAAAGCGTACGTGACTGACAGCGATCTCCAAATGGCGCACGTTCTTCTCCTTGATACACATCGTGTACAGCGCATGTGTGGAACTGCAATCGCAGCGCTGCAGCGGAGATAAATTGAAACGGAACTTACTTTCTGGACGCGCCTCGTAGAATTATAAACTGTTTAAGAAAGTTAATCCAGTTCCAATAGAGGCCTTTTCAAACCTCATTAAGGAACAACTTTGTCAGTGTGATTATACTCCTGATAGTGTAGACGCTAACTGTAATGCATACCTTAATAAATTTCTCATGATCTTTGAAAGCTGTTGCGTTAGCCTGCTATAAATACGGTACTTCCAGTAAAATACTGCCTGGGTGGAATAAGAATGAAGTATAAAACAAAGCGGAAATTTTATAAGAATGACAGATTCAGTCAGAATAAAGCTGCAGTAGTTCATTACAGACTGTATTGTAAGGTTTTGAAAAAGTCAATATGAAGGGAGAAAGTCTGTGGTATTGAAAAAGAATGGCTAATTCTCAGGATAAAACTAAAGCCAAATGGTCATTTGTGAAGGAATTATCTGAACAGTAACACACATTTGAGGATAAAGTGAGTGCGTAATGGAAATTTTTCTGTTACTTCTAAGTTATGCATATGTGCAGTATGTAATATTCACTTTCTGAATTGAGCAGTTGAATTAAACAGAACCTTACCTCCTACAGGAATCATATAACTCTCTTAGGAACTTGTATTCCGAGACTGTTACCTGGAACAGTCGTACATAATACTGACAAAGATTGCGCCAATAATTAAATTACTTTAAGACTCTCAGGGATATGTTGTGGTATCTTGCAGTATTGTTTCACTTGTGTTAGCCCATTACTTAGCCATATTTGTAATTTTTTCTTTCGGTATGATCAGTTTCCTGAATAGGAGAAACGTATCATGTAGACAACTACAGAACAATTTCTATGCCTCCACTTTTTACTAAAGTTATGGAATAGGCTGTATACTCAAGGGTAACTGATTATTCCAGTTCCCATAATTTGCTGTCAAGTTTACAGTTTGGTGCCAGTACTGTTGTATCAACCGAAAATGCTATATTCGCACTTGATAGATTAAATAGTAAACTTTGAATGATATACATATTCTTTGATTTAATAAAAGCGTCTCATAGTGTTGACCACAAAATAATGTTGCAGAATTTGGAACACAGTGGAGCACATTATGTTAGTGCCCCCCCTCTCCCCCCATCTCCTCCCCCAAGAAACCTCGTTTACTACTTTTATTGTCTCATTTCCTAATCTAATTCCTTCTGCGAGGCGTGTATCTACAGTTCATTACCTTTGTTTTCTTTCTGTTAATGCTTATCTTATTTCCTTCTTGCAACATTTTATTCAGTAGCTGTTTCCGATCCTTTGCTGTCTGCGACAGAATTACAATGTCATCGGCCAACGCAAAGTTTTTATTTCTTGATCCTGGCTTTAAATTACGTTTCCAAATTTCTCCTTGATATTCTTCTAGCAAGCCCAGAGAACAGAGTGAATAACACTGGATAAAGGCTACAATCCTTACTCCCATCTTAACCACTGCGTTGCGTTCATGTCCTAATGATACCTTATATCTGCTATCTAGTTTCTGTACAAGTTGTATATAGAATTTCGTTTTCTATTTTATGCCCTTTCTAGGGTCATAATTTCAAAGATCGTAATAAGGCAACATTACTAAAAACTTTATCTAAACCTACATAAGCTATAACTGTACGTTTGTCTTTCCTTAACCTATCATTTAAGATGAAACGTAATGCATCGCCGCACGTGTTCCTACATTTCTCCTAAATCGGAACTCATCTTCCACATTTTTTAAACTTTTCTGTAAATGATTTGTGTTGGTAATATCCACCCATGACTTATTAAACTGATTGTTCTGTGATTTTAACACTTGTCTCGCCTGTTTACTTTGGTACTGCAATTATTACATTCTGCTTTAAGTCTGAGAATGTAAAGCCTGTCTCATAAATCTTGCACAGCAGGTGGAATAGTTTCGTCATAGTTGCGTCTCCCAAGGATATCAGCTGTTCAGAGTGAATGTCGTCTACTCCAGCGGCCTTGTTTAGACATCTTTCAATGCTCTGTTCACGTCTTTACGCTGTATTGTAGCTCGCCTGTCGTCTTCATTTACTTCATCTATCCCATTATACACTAGAGCCATCAATTTCATTTCCTTTGTATAGCCCCTCTATATATTCCTCCCCCTTTCAGTTTTCCCTTCTTTGGCTGATACTAGTTTTTCACGTGAGCTGTTGATATTCATATAGTTCCTTCTCTTGTCCCCAACTGTGTTTTTCATTTTCCGATATCACTATACAAGCTACATTTATCGAAAATCTGGCAGCAAAATACGTTTCTATTGCATGTAGTAATAAATACGGTGATTTAGGTGTACGACAGAAAGTTGCTTTTAGGGCCCGGATCATTTTTATATACAGCCTGAGACGGAAATAAAATCGAAATGTGCATATTGTAACAGATCAGTTACACTTACAAAGCAGCATCATTGGTCATCCAATTTAATTCGTAATCTTGCTGTACAGGAAAATGTAAACTCTCTAGGAGTAGTTTTATGCAAGGTTTCACCTTTTCGTTGTGATTTGAATGGTACATTCGTTTTCTCCATATATTAATGTGGATTTTTCAAAGGAAGTGCTCAAGATTGTTCGAAAAGCGTCGGTAGCAATACGTAAATATCTTTATAAAATCTGGAACAGTATATCGAGACAAATTTGTAAATAAGTAACTCCATGCGTGTACAGATGGCAATTAGTAAGGAAATTAACCATTAATGTTAAATAATTTGTGACAATGTTCGTTGCAGGGACAAAGTGAACAAGATTACCAGATTTATGCTAGGCATATGTAGCGCTGCAGACAGGAAACGCAGCAAATTTCCACACTGATAAGACTGATGATTTTGAATGAAACACACAAAACCAAATCTTAACAGAACATAAATCACTATTCAACCAAGAAACGAATGTGTAGTTGCGAGCGTGAAGGTCGGGGTGTGAGTTTAAAATAGGGAAAGATTAATTTTTATAAACTCACAACCACCAGCTGCGAACCAATTTCCTAAACATGCAAAAACACTGGAACTGTGATTGCGACTGACTCGTTTTCTAGGGGATGATATCACACATTCGCAGCTTTCCTTCCCTGCATATGATTAACAAAAAAAAATTCATAATAAAATCAAGTTCATGAGAGAAAAGGGTGTACTAACTACTATTTTGGAAAACACGTGAAAGTTCACTTTATGTTGTTTATTTCACAATACTTGAACCCTGTGGCTGATACATCTGTACGTCGGCACATTTATCAAATAAAGTTATAGCTCGAGAGCCCCCAGACAAAGTGAATATTTGTCGCGAATTGTTTTCACACCACGTGGCTGTCTCAAAAATGCCTATGCGACGACACGTGTTACATTAACAAATCACAGTCACTTTAATTCAATGCAATGCACACCTTGTCCATCGGCTAAATATTCACAAACACACAGTAGCACTCGATTTAACTTGGTGCAGTCTACGACGAGCAACCACACGTGGCGATTGCCACAGACAAATCTCAAGTCACCACCTCGAAATCCACATGCCGACTGAGGCAGAGCGACGCCGCCCGGCCAGCCACACCACGTGGTCCCGAGTCCTCACTTCCTGCCCAGGCGCGCGCGCGCCAAAAGCTCAACTGCCGGGGTTTTTTCCCCTACATCATCAACTTCCCCATGTGAACTGTTCTAACCGATTTGCCAACATACAGCGCTCAGCCAATACATTTCTAAAACTTTACTTAAAATCAAAATAATTACACTACACATTAAACAAATATTTTCTTACGTTTTTATATTAGTATAAACATCCTTTGTACTGTTTATCATAATCGTGCAATTTCTTATATCACAGATAACTGATTTAACTGAATATTTCAAGGTAAAATACAAAAGATTGATTGAAAATAAAATGAAAAATAGTTAATATATTATTTTTATAAACAAACATTGCCATGCTAGTTGTGTAACTGTCTTGTCTTCGTTGGTAATTTATTACTTTTCATTGTCAATTAAACATATTACGTTAGATGTGACTATATCAGCTAATGTATTGTTTATTTATCAACAGGCTATTTTGTAATGAGGGCCTTAAAGGTTCCTAACTGCATCGTATTACTTCAAATGCCAGTAGTATTACAATATTTGTGCACTGCACTGTGCCTGGCACTCGCCATTGTCCCTCTCTCCCCTCACCGGAAACGAACTGTAAAATCCTAAGTTGGAACAAGCCACCAACACCGGCCTGCTCGCTGTCCTCCCGTCAGCTACAAGCACACAGCAAATCTCAACGTGGAGAATTTCTACCTATGGCCTTACTATAAATGTTGTCACCCAACTGTGTACATACATTGCTACCATAATTAATAAGATTAAAATTGTGTAACATTTAGTGCATTGGCATGGTCAATGTTTGCAGTGAACTTCATACTGTTTAATTATCAAATGCTATTAATTACCAGTATTTCTATTGGGCAGTAATCTCACATAGTAAAGCTATTATTGTAAGAAAAAGTGGTCCAAGTTTGATTGTTTTTTTCAGTTACTACACTGTGCCGTATGTAATAAGTGATAGTTCGTAGTGTTGTGTAAAAGTAATATCGACAGCAACTGCCAGGAACCATTGAAATGATTACTAAGTCACCAAGAACTGCGAAAAACATTGTCACGTGGAGGCATTGAGGAGAAAAAGTAAAATATGCGATAATAAATAACTACACTTGATATTACTTCATTTTACGTCAGTAAGGATATTGACATAAAGACTTAAAAGATTTCTTGTTTTTTTACATATGAGACGGACAAAAGAGGAAGAGAGAGCAACATGTGTGCACTCTTTTCGTTCTGTGCATTTACTGAAGTTTTGCAAGGTGTACGTCTTCAAGAATTCATTGGGAATCGAGTACCGAGATACCTTTAAAAGACCAGTTCCTAAGTATTATGATATGATGATTCCATTAGGAGTTGTGTACACAACGATCGTCGCACCAGGGTCAATGACAAGATAAAAACGAACATACCTGGTTGTCATTAAAATATTTTATTAATAAATGTTGTGGCGTAAAGTCAGCGCCACACACCAGACGTAAGAGAACGATCGTAGAGAAGGCAGTGATCGACCGAAAGCCAATCACAAGAAGGCGCCGCGCATCCTGGAGGGAGTAACCGAAGATGCACGCCGTCTAGAAGCGCTTATATGTAGGCCGACATACGTCTGGACGCCCATCATTCGGGAATACGTCAGTTACTAGTGAGAACTCTGACAGTTACTAGGCAGCTAAGAAGTCTGAACGCGGCTACGAACTTAGCAGTAACTAGGTCACACCGCAGCTAGCATCATACGGACGCCGCCGCGAGAAGCAAGAAGAAAGAAGAAACAGACACATGTTCTAAAGTTCAGTATTATACTTTTCAGTCAATAAATATCTTCTAATACTAACTATATCAATGTTTTAGATGTCAAAGGATCCTGCAACAAAAAGGCGACGAGGTCACAACAATAAATATTGATTATTTAATTAATGTACGTTTACTGCTGTAGTTTCTGTAGTGTACATGCGTTCTCTGGTTTGAATACTATACTGAAGTTGAACAAATATTGATCGACATCGACATGTATGTTTACAAAAAAAAAAAAAAAAAAAAAAAAAAAAAAAAAAAAAAAAAAAAAAAGTATCACGATGACCAATGCTGAAATTCTTACCAATATTAGTAAATTTTTAAGTTAGTAAACGCATTCAGAACATTTTGAATCTATCCACCGTTTTCGGTATAAACGCAGGCGACATAACACAATCGATAGTGATATGACATATGACAGATGTACGCAAGTGATGGAAGGCCGATGTAATCTACTGCTGTGATTCATGTGAAAAGGTTTCCGAGGTGACTACAGCCGTGTCACGGAAATTAGGACATTCAACGATTAATGCCAGTTGGAGCTAGACATCCTATTTCTAAAATCGTCAAGGAGTTGAATATTCCGAGATCCACAGCATCAAGAAAGTGGAGAGAACACCATATTTCAGGCATCACCAAAGGACGACCAAGTTATGACGGTCTGCACTATTTACATAAAGTGATGACGTCTGCGTGGTCAGTGCCAACAGAACAGTAACAGTGCTTGACTTAAACGAATAAATCTATGCTGGAGGACCGAAGAATGTATATCTCAGGACAGTGTATCGTAGCAGACAAACTAACCAAAGGCCATTGTGAACAGCACGTCAGTACCTACACAGACTTTCCTGGGCTTGTGATCGTGTGTTACGACCCAAACAACTTGACAGATAACGCTGGGTGAGATGAGTCTGGATTTAAGTTGTTGTTTATGGTGGGGTTCGAGAGCAGCGCAGACCCCTCTAAGCCACTGACCCAATTTGTAAATAAGCCACTGTCCAAGATACCTGTGACTCGATATTGTCGTGGGCAGCTTTTACATGGAATGGACTGTGTCCTCTGGTTCAAGTGAATCGATCACTGACAGGAAATATGTCCTATTACTTGCGAACCGTTTGAAGTGATTCATGGAGTTGTTCGCGATCCTTGATGGAATTATTATAAATGACAAAGAGGTATGTCACCTGTCGATAATTATTCGTGATTGCTTTGGTGAGTATTCCAAACAGTTCCAGCGAATGATTTGGCTGCCCAGGACACCCGAAATGAATCCACACGTCAACATTCATGGCGAGGACCTCCAAAATTTGTCCAATGCAAGCCACGCATTACGGGACAAAATAAGTTCCGGGGCACGATATTACGAGGTATCACGTCACTTTGGTCACTCAGTGTGTGTGACAACATGCGTGACGTACATGCCGCGTTCCGGGAGCGACATGTTCCGTTCCAGGCTCTGTTATAAATTTCCAGGAATCGGCTGATTGTTGAGTAACGGAGTAGCCTAAGACGGAAGTAGCGTGACACGGTGGCCTTGGCGGCTAACACGAGGGCAAGGCTTCAGTAGCAGGCGGCGTGTACTCGCTGGACTCAGCACGTGGCTAAGTCACGCCGGCTGGCGCAACTGGTTCTTTGAGAGGTAGCTCGGGGCTACGCAACCTGCTGCTCCCACTCAGCTAATTGCAGACAGCAACCAGCAGTCTTAGCTTGTTCAAAGGGAGCTGAAGTCGCTGCAGTCACGTTCTGAAGACTTTTTCTTGCGCATCTAAATACGGCGATAGAAAGCATAGGTGGTGACCACGGGTACTTCTCTTTACTAGTAATGGCCGAAGTCCAACAGATGTCTTCAAATTAGTATCTCTGTAAGGTGCGATATACAGGGTGTTTCACTAAGTGTGTTTGCCTCTGTAACTTATAAAATAATAGGTGACGGGAAATTTTAATGCGGTAGGCCAACACAAGAAATGTTACACTTTCTGCGGAGCTATGAACATAGTTTATTGTATCATTTTCCAAAGAGTTACAGCACAAAGATATAATTTTTTTAAATTGAACAATAGTTTTTTCTATCGTGCATTGGAGTCGTTGAAACCAGCTGCGTCCAAATCAATTTAAACTACATTCCTATCACTGTTAGTTTGGGAGCTATAACCCTTCAAAGTTTCTGGGGCAGATACCAAAAGCGATGCCCATAATGCAATGCGCCTTCTAAATGTGGTGCGGCCGAGTTGTAACGTCCCTGGTGTCATGGAGCGAGAAGCTTCCTCGATGCGCTGTTAGACTGCCGACTGTCGCCGCACACGGCCGTATACCCGACAGTTGGAGCCACACAAACAACCGGGGCTCAATATATCACAGTTACTGACATCGGATGACGATGGCATACACGAACAACGAGTACGTTGACATGTTGTTGATGCTCGGCGAGTGCCGACACGATGCCACTGAAGCAGCCACGGTGTATGCCGTGAGATATCCTACGCGAAGAGCCCCGGCAGCCATTACGTTCTTACGTGCCGAACAACGACTTCGGGAAACAGGCAGCTTGGTAATGCGCCGCAGTAACACACGAAGACCTGAAAGAAGTGAGGAGACTGAGGTGTTTGTTTTAGCTGCACTACACCACGGTCCTCTTGTCAGCTTACGAGCCGTTGCTGCAGTCGCTGGTGTCAGTCTCACATCTGTGTGGCGTATAATACACGGCCACAGGTTTAACCTGTACCGCCTGTCACTGTCCCAGGAGCTGCATGGGAACGATTTCCGTGCAAGAGTGACATTCTGTGAGTGGACCATGCGTAATTTCACGCTGGAGTCTTTACAAAGTGTTATGTTCTCTGATGAGTCCACGTTCAAAAATTATGGTGCAGTGAATCTCCATAACATGCACTACTGAGCAGCAGGCAATCCTCGGTGGGTACGACCTGTCGACCGTCGACGTAGGTGGTCTATTAACGTGTGGTGTGGAATCCTTGGGGATGAAATCATCGGTCCACACTACTTCCCAGGTACACTGACAGGTTAGTTATATCGCGCTTTTGTAGCCGACAGTTTGGGTGGTCTCCTTGAACATGTGTGTCTACACACGAGATTCCATATGTGGATGCAGGATGCAGCACGATGGTCACCCAGCCCATTCTGCGTTGTGGAAGAACTAAACAACAGGTCTGCAGGAAGATGGTTGTGGCGCCATGGTCCTCAATCATGGCTCGCAAGGTCGCCAGATTTAACACCAGTAGATTTATTTTTGTGTGGATCTCTAAAGGATCCTGTTTATGTCACTGAGCCCACATCCCCAGATGATCTAAAACGGCGCATCGAGGACGCATGTCGCTCCGTCACACCGGCGATGTTACATTTCGTCCGCAGATCCTTTCGACGGCGCATTGCTTTATGCATTGAGGAACATGGACACACATTTGAACATCTCATGTAAATCAACTTCCCACAGCCATAACATCCATCACCCAGCACACAGCCAGGTATTATTTACAGCGTGTGGTATCTGCTCCTGAATCTTTGAAGGGTTGTAGCTCCCAAACTAACAGTGATAGGAATGTAGTTTAAATTGATTTGGACGCAGCTGGTTTCAACGAATCCAATGCACGAGAGAAAAAAAACTATTGCTCCACGTAAAAAATTATATCTTTGTGCTGTAACTCTTTGGAATATGTACGATAAACTATGTTCATAGCTACGCAGAAAGTGTAACATTTCTTGTGTTGACACCCTGTATATACACTACTGGCCATTAAAATTGCTACACCAAGAAGAAATGGAGATGATAAACGGGTATTCACTCAACAAATATATTATACTAGAATTGAAATGTGATTACATTTTCACGCAGTTTGGGTGCATAGATCCTGAGAAATCAGTACCCAGAAGAACCGCCTCTGGCCGTAATAACGGCTTTGATACGCCTGGGGATTGAGTCAAACAGAGCTTGGATGGCATGTACAGGTACAGATCCTCATGCAACTTCAACATGGTACCACAGTATTGTGATGAGCAGTTGCTCGGCCACCATTGACCAAACTCTTTCATTTGGTGAGAGATCTGGAGAATGTGATGGCCAGGAGAGCAGTCGAACATTTTCCGAATGCAGAAAGGGTCGTACAGGAATTGCTACATGCGGTCGTGCAGTATCCTTCTGAAATGCAGGGTGCCGGCCGCGGTGGCCGAGGGGACTGAGGCGCTTCAGTCACGGTCTGCACGGCCACTACGGTCGGGGGTTTGAATCCCCCCTCGGGCATGGATATTTGTGCCGTCCTTAGTTGTAGCTAGTTCATAAGTAGTTTGTAAGTTTAGGGACTGATGACCCCGTAGTTAAGTCCCATAGACTCTACGAACATTTGAACATTTGTTCAAAGTGCCGTCGATGCGAACAACGGGTGACCGACACGCGTAACCAATTGCACCCCATACCACCACGCCGAGTGATGGAGATGACGAATACGTGCTTCCAATGTGCGTTCACCGCGAAGTCGCTAAACACGTTTGCGACACATTATGATGTTGTGAACAGAACCTCGATTCATCTGAAAATATGACCTTTTGCCATTCGTGCACACAGGTACGTCTTTGCGTACACCATCATAGGTGCTCCAGCCTGTGATGCAGCGTCAAAGGTAACCGCAGTTATGGTCCCGAGCTGATAGTTCATGCTACTGCAAACGTCGTCGAATTGTTCGTGCAGATGGTTGTTGACTTGCAAACGCCCCATCTGTTGAGTCAGGGATTGAGACGTGGCTGCACGATCCGTTACAGCCATGCGGATAAGATGCCTGTCATCTCGGCTGCTAATGATACGAGGCCGTTGGGATCCATTACGGCGTTCCGTATTGCCCTCCTGAACCCACCGATTCCATATTCTGCTAACAGTCATGGGATCGCGACCAACGCGAGCAGTAATGTCGCGATACGATAAACAGCAATCGCGATAGCCTACAATACGACCTTTATTAAAGTCGGAAACGTGATGGTATGCATTTCTCCTCCTTACACGAGGTATCACAACAACGTTTCACCAGGCAGCGCCGGTCAACTGCCCTTTGTGTATGCTAAATCGGTTGGAAACTTTCCTCATGTCAGAACGATGTGAATGCTCTGAAAAAAATCTAATCATTAGTATATCACAGCATCTTCTTCCTGTCGGTTAAATTTCGCGTCTGTAGCACGTCATCTTCGTGGAGTAGCAATTTTAACGGCCAGTAGTATATATGGCAGGAGTACCTTTAGTGAGCACGTGCGTCATTCTGAAAGTAATTGCTTCCAATCTCAATCGTGGAACCTATAGGCGATAAAAAAATCACAAAAGCACAATTAAATATAGCAATATTTAAGCTACAGATTGTTATTTTGCCACCATGCGCCAGAGCCTGCTTGGGGAGCTTGTAAAAAATCGGTGCCGACTGAGGTTAAACAACATTCATACAGCTTTGATAAATAAGTATCATCTGTCGAGGAACTCGTAGAAAAATTAATCAATTAAGCTAATTCATTTTTTCCTCTTTATTGATTCTTTTCACTTAGTCTTAAGAGAGGCGTGTGCATAGGACTACTTAAAAATTTTCTGTTACCATTCTTGTGTTAAACTTCATGTATTGACTTGTTCCATGACCATGGGGTTTACTCAATTAGGTCCTGCGGAACAGAAAACCATATTATTGTTATTATTATTATCCAATTACGATGCTATTAACTTTCAGGTTAATATTGGTTCAGCAAGTCCTGAGTAATGCCATGAATTTTCTGTTAATCCGTAATCATCTCGGGACCCATCGAGCGCAGACTTTGCGATTATCAAGATTCCCAACATTGTTTCGAAGGCATTTAAGGCGACATTCGGTTTTGCGCAGAATTCTCTGGTGGTTATCCACCGATCAGCACGGATGAGTTAATCAACGCGCTCTTCATTGCGAGGGATGACAGCTTTGCAGGGTCGACCCTCCATGAGAATTGTGTAACCATCGCCTCGCATTGCGCACGTCTATTTTATTGTCTCCATAAACCCTTAGCAAGCTTCGATGGATTTCAGTCGGTGTGATTTCTTCAGCAGTGAGGCTTTAAATTACACATCACTATTTTATACGCGCATCCGTATCAGAATCCATTTTAGAGTACTCTTCTGCTGCCGTCAACTACCGCAAACAACGGAGCCACCTTCAAATGGAAGGGGAAGGTTCGAGCATTAGCAATAAACCATCTGGCGCGGATATCAAATGTCAGAAGAAAGAAAATGATAACAATAATAATAATAAACGAGTCATTATTTTCGACATGACCCTCGTATTTTTACGTGGCAGTTGAAAGACTAGCAAAAATAGCACGTCAATTCATTATATTATCAATAATTATTTTCTTGAAGAGATGGTTCGTTCATCAAATAAAACTGATTTATTTGGTACCGTATCGTTACGCTTTTTTTATTTAACAATCGTCCTCTTTTGTCTGTAGATTTTTGTATGCATATAACAATTTGTGGGCCAATTACAGTTCCGAAATTGATGCACGGGTTTCCGCCAGATCACCGAGCTAAGAACTGTAGGGCATGGCTAGAACTTGAATGGGTGACCGTCCAATTCTGCCGATCGTAATTGACTAACGAGGTGCACTCAGTCTTTCAGAGAACATCTTAAGAGCTACTTGACTGAGGTAGCGGCTCTGGTCTCGGAAACAGACGAAACGTCCGCGAGAGCGGTGTGCTGACCACATGCCCCTCCATAACATGTCCGATGACGTCTCCGGGCTGAGGATAACACGGCGATCGGTAGGTACCGATGGACGTTCCGAGGCATGTAGGAAGTTTACTTTTATATTTGCAGATATCCTACTGAATAGTAGCGTTTGTGTTCATTATAGTAAAATTATTCAAGAAATATCTTCCTTCCTCTTCTCTTCATGTATTAATCAAATTGTCCGTTATGGTATTCTCAACTCTTCTACTGTCGTACTATATTTCCTCTCCAATTTCATAAGGTGTTTCACCGGGAGCCTTTTTTCCACCTATGTGCTATACATGTTCGTTCCGTTTCCTCCCTCGCGCATGGGTGACCTTAACGTAAGTTAGTTTAAGTAGTTCGTAAGCCTAGCAGGGACATAACCGCAGCAGTTAAGTCCCTTAGATTTACAAACATTTGAACATTTGAAAGGCTGTTGTCGCCAGAGGTATCGCCAATTCCTCGACGGATGATACGAGATCGACAGTTGAGGGTATCAAACAAAAGAAGACATGCTAAATTCGATTTTCATTTTTTTATTTATAGAAGGAAACCAAGAGAGCCGTGCTCCACTTTAATCTTTGTGCCACGGGGAAAATGAATGGCAATTGCAGTGTCTACGAGAATAGTCAAAAACATTAAAACTGAATCTTTCAGGACACACGTGTATTTGTAGTTTCCATAGCGAAGTTTCAGCTGAGGTAGCCCGTCTTTTAAGTATAATCTACTGTATATCCGAAGATAAGGTAATCATGACCAGTAGTTTAAAAGAACGTTCAGGGGAAACTTGTCATAGTTATAAAAGTTATCCAAAAACTATCGTCTAATAACCCTGCAACTGACTATGTCTAGAATCACAGAAGATATTTTGAGCTAAAAGTGAATAGCGGGATGGTTACTATCAATCTAACGAAATGCGTCTGGTAACAAAACGTCGCTTCTTATTTGTAGTTGCGTAGACGGACAAACATTCCCATCATAATTATATGAGTAACTACGGACATCATGACCAGAAAAATGGAAAAGATAATATTTCGTAATTCATGTCAATAAGACAAGCTAATGACAAAAGTTGATATTGTTATATTCATCTAGGGAATTTTTAAAACCTTTGAAAACATGAGCAATGCGCGCTCTGTAGAGGAAATATACAACAAATAAGTGACCTGGAAGGTGGGAGCTAACTGAACGTCGTCTTGGTAAAAATACATAAAGTCATGTATGCATGAATATACAGTATATATACATCTTGACAGGGACAACAACTTTTCAAGTATTTACAATTTTCCTGCATGCTATATTTCCCCATAACTACATATTGCTTTTAGCAGTAATATGCTATCATGGAGCCTGTGAATTAGTCTTCGAAATATTTTCATTTTATAAGTTCCTGGCGATTAAGTAATCTGCTACAATATCAGTGCCTGAAATGAAATGATCGTATGGCATTTTTGGCAGGGATGTCTCACGTAGGACTGTTTGGCCACCAATGCAAGACTTTTTACTTCACGCTACTTCGGCGACCTGCATATCAATGATGATGATGAGAACACACAACACCCAATCCCCTAACGGGAATCGAACCCGGGTCCCCTGCGTGGTAATCAGCGACGCTGCCGTCTAACGTCATTTATTTCAACTTATTTAATAGATCCCATGAGGTTCTAAGTACCAAGGGACAATAACATCTTGTTTCTCAATCTTGGTTTACTGACATGAATTACATGACAAATCTCTCTTATCTCCAAATTAAGTAATCACATACAGAAAATAAGTGAAATTGGCTATGCTTAGTTAAGTGTTTAAATGACATTCACAGCTGGCTTGTAAGTGCCAACTAGATTCAGACCATGTGGTCTGAATGAAACTGAACCCCCTAGAATGTGAATGAATATGGACCTTTTCAAAGAACATACAGTACGGTACCTGAGAGCACTGAATGAGGAGCAATCACTATGAGTTCCTAACACCGCCACAGCAACACAATACACTTTCACTTATGCTGAGCAATTAAGGCCGTCGTAGTGAACAATTTTTGCTTTGTTCAGCGGCAAGAAGAGATGCCTGTGAAATCGTACACGCGACCATGAAAATCAGAAAAGTAAGTGGACTCTCGACCTGGCATACAGAACACCAAAACTTCCTACAAGATCGCTGGATATCATGGCTAATTCCAGTGTCGTGTGCTTCCGTTTTCCGCACGTCAGATTGTTACAATTTTTGTAATCATAAGAGACCAAACTTTTGAAGGTCTTGGGTCCCTTACATACAAACTACTTAAACTAACACTAAGGACAACAAACGCATCAACGCCCGAGGGAGGATACGAACTTTCTGCAGGAGCGGCCCCCAATCCGTGACTTGGAACCCCAAACAGCCCGGTCATTCCCGCACATCGGACGGGTCGTACTCGATTGGCAAGTTTTCACCACTAGAACGACAATGCGTCAAAATATTAGCAAACTACGGAGCATCCATCTAGACTCGAATAAAAGAAAACTAAGATCCCCAGACTAAGGCGTCGAGGAAGCAAGCCATAACAGAGTCTTGAATCCATTATCAAAGTCAGCCTTGCAACCGAGAATCAAGAGTTCCACACAAACACCACTTTCTCCTCACCTCTGCACCTCGGCAGCCACAGAGAAGTTAGTTACATAGTACACCAAATACCTAATTATGGCGTTGCTGCGGTTTTTTTTCCATTTTCATAATTATACCATAATAGACTACAAGAAGGGGTTCAATTTTACTTACGGCGTCGACATTGTACGCTGATGTTGGCAACGGCCGTTGAATGCTTTTTCAAAAACCAGTCACGTAATTGAGGGGAATAAATAATTTAAGCTGTTCTGGTCAGTTAATTAATCATCCTCCTAAAACGAATAGTTCGCTACCAACGATAGCAAACTAAACCGCTGCCACTGCAATTAAAATTTAATCCAGGTAGGACACGTTTTTTCCTCTTCCTAGCTGTATCCCATAATGCTTTGCAATGTCATGGACACAAAAGAAGTGCATCTTTTGATGGGTATAACCACTAAATTGTATATGGAGTAGAAATATCTATGGATTGAGCATTGCGTTCTGTGCATCTTCTCAACATTAAGCTGGAATTACGCCGTGATATTGAGACAAATCCACTCTTTCCACACATTTATTTGCTATTACGACTGGTTTATACCGCATTGTCTGCAAAGAAGCGCCACCTCCTTTTCGAAGAGCAACCACATAAAATGAAATAATATGTAAATAAATGTGTCACAGTAGCAACAAGAAAGTTGAAGAAGCGTCGCTAAAAGGGCCACTTACACATAGCGTCTTAACCGAACAAAAATGGACCAAGATCAAGTCAGCGATTAGTAGATTTTCCCCAATATCATGTGACATTTCCACCTTAATGTTGAGGACGCGAAATCTGTTCTGCGCATCTGAATGCTCACTCCAGAGATATTTCTGCTCTCTGCCTGCCACTAGAGATAATATACACACGCGAGCGACAAACTCATCAGAAACGTCTCCGCTTTCATAATAATTCGGTACAATATTGTGATTAAAATTTGCAGTTACTTACTTTTGGTGCGGAATGCATTAAGATAGAGAAAGACGTCTTCTTTTGCAGAAACAATTGCACTTAGTTATAATCCGACTTCTAAACATATAGTTCTACTAAACAAGGTCGATTTCAACTTCGTGCATTACTAAGTAATCACTGCAGGACGTGGGGACATGTATTGGCTGAAACAGTGACCGATGCTGTTAACACAGTCATGACAATTCGCTGGAAGCACTATATTTAATGGCAAGTTCTATACAGACGATTAGTTGACGCCATTCCATCAATGATTACCCAGACTAACTTTATCACACATTGACACCATCATGACGTCTTATTTAAACGGACATGCACTGCTCTGTTTATTGAATTACCAGTCGAGTTTTCAATAATAGGCAGCACTGCATACAGAATAACTACATTGTCCCCAGTGCTACACTGTGACATACTAATACTTCAGCATACACTTTCTGTGAGAGATAAACAGTTTAGTACTATACCATAGAACCAATACATGGCGCTGTTATTATTATTACTATATCTCATCTCAACGATAGAAGTGTTTTCAGAAGTTAACGCCAAACGTACAATTACACCCCGCAGTCTATACTTTATGAACACAGTCTAACATTGAATTTACATCGTTCCGGAGTGCGGACATTAATTAATATCACTTTTTGAATTAAAAACTTCAGGAACATTCATCGTTTTCGACAATGACTTCTACTTAAATTTGACATCTTGGCTATGAGAATTGGGTTTATCCACAGAGGGATTCAGCAAGGATTCAGTTTTGCTGACTTTGGTCCGGAACCCTAAAAAACATTATATACACAGGTCCCTCTTTAACAACCTTTGCGAAGAACGGGCATATAAGCTAGTATAAATATAAATATAACCCGCTTCAACCTTTTTTTTAATTTAGTTAATGGATCCCCTACAAAATAATTCAGAATTGATGAAAGGTTCTAAATACTGAGGGACAATATCAACTTTTGTCACTAGCTTGGCTTGTTGATATGAATTACGAAATATTATCTTATTCATTTTTGTGGCCATGATGTCCGTAGTTACTTATATTATTATGATGGGAATGTTTGTCCGTCTTTGCAACTACAAATAAGAAGCGACTTTTTGTTACCACACGCATGTCGTTTGATTGATAGTAAACATTTTCAGTGGTTTTTAATGATGGATATATCTGATAGCATAGACCAACTGGAAATGTTTGACAAGAGGGCGAAAAATTCTTCATTTGTGTGGCCATTAATATTTGGAAATATAGTAACAAAGAAAAATTACAATATCATTTACCGGTACCAATATGTAGATGATATAATATGCATGTCGACGAACCTAAAACCAGAATCCAAAAACTACTAATGATATAAACACTATATACAAAAGCAAAAAGTTTACAATAGAAGAAGAACAAAAAGACACACTAAGTTTTCTAGACATAACAATAACAAAAGAAAACCACACACACACACACACACACCTCCGGACATCATCTTATATGCCACTTCCAACGACCTGCAGAGTCACAAACAAGCTGCAATCAGGTACATGTTAAACAGACTTCACAAGATTCATCTAAACACCTCTAATTACCAAAAAGAGCTGGCTATCATCAAACAAATAGTACTAAAATGGCTATAAAGACACTCTTTCAGACAAACTAGACAGGAAAATAAAGTCACAGTTGAAGTAAGAACACCCCACACAAAATAGGTAATATATTCAGGAAAGAAGGCATAAAATTGCCTACAAAAACAAACAAAACAATTAAAATACCAACAAATATCAACAATCTGGTATCCATCAGCTCTTCTGCAGGGACTGTGATAGTATATACATTGGGATGACTAGCTGAACATTTGACGCTAGATACAAAGAACACATCGGAGCATGAAAGTATGGTATAAACCACTCAACATTTGCAGACCACCCTAAACAAGAAAACCACAGGCTATGGAAATTATAGAGATCAGTGGAGACAGACACCTTCTCTCTTTCCACGAGAACCTCCACAAACACAAAGCATTATCACACAACAAACAATAATTCAACGACAAAATAAATATTGGAAAACAAACATTGTATATAAAAATATAAATCACATAAACCCCAGAACTTCTTGCCCCTAACTCTCTCAATCTTTTCCCATATCGCACTCCACACCCCACTATTTATCGCCCCACACCTAATATCAAATTACCCCTTCACTTCCCCTACACCCCTTCAAAATCAAAACGTCCTGACCCCACCTTTATCTTCCATCTCACTCTACATTCTACTCCAACCACTAATCAGTCATCTTGGCCCTACCACTCTCCTCCCAATAAACACTCTTTACACAAATTTATAATTTCGTCACAACTCCGCATCACTTAAATGAAAAATAAATACACTTCAACATAATGTAATACATACATAACATTTAAAAAATGTAAATTAGAATAGCAATGTTGGCAATACTACAACAACACACTGTGCATACTCACTCACGTCCAAAACAAATACACCTGACGTGCGAAAAACGAACAGTGTTGCAGTAGAAAGTGGAGTTTAGGAGAAGAATAGTGTTTCGAAATGAAGAATCTACAATGCTGCAGGGAACAAATCGGCACTGCGTTATGTAAGGTGACAACCCGGACCAAAAATTTCCTTAAGTAAGCAAGCAGTACCTTACAAGTTTTTCTAACGAACTAATCTAGATCCACATATAAAAACAAATTGTAAGTATTTATAACTACAGGCCAATAAAGATGTTTTACTATCAATAAAACCAAACGCGTCTTATAAAAAAAATCGCTTCTTATTTGTAGTTGCATAGACGGACAAACATACCCATCATAATTATAAAATATGTTCCCTGGAAGTTTCATGCAAAATCTTTCAAATGTCCATTTTCTATAATCACATACAGTGAATTAGTCAGATTTTCTCTATCTACTTTAGTGCATAACTGGCAAATCTATATTGTATGTCCCAATTAGCCTTAATCGAAACTGGAGTAAGAGTGTGTATTTCGGTGAATGAAACTGAACCCCCCTCGACTATGAATGAGTGTAAGCTATTTCAATGCATGTGCAGTATATTATCTGCAAGCATTGAATGAGGAACAATTTCAATGAGTTCCTTACACCGGCACAGCAACACAATACACTCTCTCTTGCGCTGAGTAGTGGTGGCCGTTATTGTGAGCAAGTGCTGTACATTGAGCGGCAAGAAGCAGACCCGCGAAGTCCAATACGCGACCGTGAAAAATAACAAAGCAAGCGGTCTTTCATTCTGGGTTACAGAACACGAAAACTTCCTACAAGATATCTGAAAATTACAACTGAACCCGGTGTCGGGTGATCCTGTATTCCGGTTCTACCAAATTAACAATTTTTTACCAGTAGTAGGTCAGTGCGTTCATAGGTGAGAAAATTTCAGTGCAACGTGCTAGACGTGAATATAAGACATGCCTGGGATTGGCGAAATGTGCTGTGTCTCGACGGACGGTACAGCCGAAATATCCTCCACAAAGCCTCGAGGCAGGAAGCCACCCTACTGTCCTGAATCCAAACTCAGCCTCGCAACCGTCAATCAAGCGTGCCAACTACACACACCTCTTTCTTCTCAGCTCTACACCTCGGTAGCGAGTAGGGTGACACGTAAATCCACCTCCAACATTGCTTGACTGCAATTAAAACATCCGTTTTCCGAGTTTCGCACCTGTCACTAATATATTGACCTCCTATATTCATTTATCGCACGTCCAGACGACATTTCGGACCATTCAACCGGAGACAAACATTACAGTAACAAACTTTCTTGAGCACCGCTCAAAACTCTCCATCATATCAATATATACGTTTCTCTGAAAATCATCACGAAGTGCCTGTCAGCAGATCATTTAACTCACGAAGCTGCGTTTCGTACATTCTAAGTGGGGCACAGTTGTGCACAGGGTATGTTTCCTTGATGCTAAGCTCCACGGACTGCGCGTAAAAATTTTTGATAAACTTTCTACCGGCGTCCGCCACTGGCGAACGACAGTCCGTGCGAGTTTGATGTCTTCACAGTGAGTCTCCATAGCCAGTATTCTGATTATCTCCCATCCACCTTGGCTGTATCTATAAGTTTATTACAAACTCACTCTATTCGTTTTCCTTGTCCAGTTTATTTTATTGCGTAGTAAGGTGTGTTAGTTCCTTTTTCACTTCCGTTATTTTGACGTACTTCTGGTCGATTAACTCGATCAGTTTGGATCTTTACGTTACGGCATATACTCCCTGTGTTGTCCGCACTATTCTATTTCTCAGTTTCTTAAGTGTGCAAGAATGTTTTGTTCTTGCTTATTTCTGCTTTCCCCAAATTCGTAAACTTTTTGGCATCAAGAGTGTTCTTTCGTGAGGAAATAGCTTAAATTATGCCTGCTGTGGCATCGGGTTTGGCGTCCGTCGCGCTGTGTTTCACTTTTTTTCCCTTCTTTTATTTGGCCTTCAGAGTGTTAACTCAATGTGGCCATCTACAACACACAGTGGCAATGTACATATATTTAAATAAATATAAAAAACAGAAGTACATTTTGTCAAATTGGGAGAGTGGAAACAAAGCTAAACCTGCATTACATTACAATTTAAATAATTTTGGAACATTTTTCACATGTTCAAAAGCAAAACTTTTGATTACCAACACAGTTAATACTTATATATTGTGTTCAGTGGTCTTAATGAATGTAATTATGATTTTTTACACATGAATGCCTTTTGTAAACAAAAGGGAAGAAGCTGACTGGGGAAGGGGATATCCCATCTTCACCAATGTCTGCAGGAAGTTTCACTGACATTTACGTTTGCGTGATGCATTCAACCTCCGCCTTTACCTCCCCGAGTTCCCCTTAAGCTACCCAATGACTTATCTAACAACACATGATTCTCCTTATGCCTATTCCTCACGGCTTCTTATTTTCCTTTTGCTTTAACCCCCCGCTTCTGCATAATCTGCACAAATTATTTCAGTTGAATTCTGCCCCTACTACGGCCTCATGGAGTGGATGATGTGATTTTTTTCTCATTCTGTGATGTTTTGTTCATGATCTCACGTCCTCAATACTACCGTATATTTTCTCACCAACCGCGGCATCATTCTCACTTTCACTAGGTACTGGACGTGACCTTCCCTAATCTGTCTTCAAGTCGTAATCTTACGTGTTCCTACATTTCTCCTAAATCCGACCTGAATTTCCCCATGTCTACATCCATGGGTACTCAGGAAAAATCACGCACCAGTTGTCAATTAAATAACTATTTAATTAAAAATATGTCAGTGACTGCGTTCTTGTTATTACATTTGAGTCCTGCTAATTGGTAATCTTCAAGTTTAATGTTTCTTCGGTTGGAACGCAGCAAATGGACATGTTGTTCTGTTTAAATGAGCAATTATCAAACTGAACGACATTTCAATCTGTTCAACCGAAGCCACATTGGACTTGTACGTCGCCTAATAATAGGTCGCAGCAGTGTCAAATGTGCTAGAAACACCGCACCTATAAGCTGATACACACTTAAATAGTCATAAGGGTCGCTGATTGCCAAACAAGGTTGTAAGAAATTTTCAATTAGATAAAAATGTTTGTCAGGACTTGTTTCGGGTCAAACATACCTCACTTTCGAGTACTGAAGGACAAGGAAGAACACACTGAATACTTCACAAAAAGTTTAGGAGTCACGAACTAATACTGTAAAATTTAACCTGTCGTTTGGCAGTGTCATCAATGACGTTATTCTTTCTTCATTTTCATTACTTGAAAATGAGCTAAGGCAGTCGTACTGACATAAACTTTTAAATCGTCGACAACTGGTGCGTGATTTGCCTCAGTATTTCGAGTCACGGTTGACGATAGCATCCAAAGCGATTATAGAAATCTCCGAGTTGTTCCATTCTTCTGTAAACATTTCTGGTTAGTATTTTGTAATCACGACTTAGCAAACTGATAGCTCTGTGCTTTTCGAACTTTTCTGCACTTGCTTCTTTGGAATTGCAATTGAACATTCTTTCTGAAAGTATTTCGTCTGTCTCATACAGATGGAATATATTTTCCAGTGTCATTCCTTAGATTAGATTTTTCATTGGTCTGTCAAGTTTTTATCGCGGCATTGTACCTCCTATGTCGTCTTCATCTACTTCCTCTGTCCTTTCTGCTATACTGCTTTCATGATCATTTCCATTCTATAGCAACTCTATGTATTCCTCCCACATTTAAGCTTTGCCTTTCTTATCTTCGTATGCCCCCTTTAACTATTACTGTAGACAGTATATGTCCCTTAGTTATACATTCTTCTGTGGACTTGCAGTTGACTTTTAGCCACCCCGCGTAGCCAATTTGCATTTAAAATCAACACTTTTTTGTAGCAGTCTGTACTCTTTTTTAGTTCGTTTCATTTTCTGCATTTTTCTATCATCTTCTTTCATCAATTAAGTTTAACATCTTCTGTGATATCCCAGGATTTCTATTAGGACTTTTGTTTCTACTTAATTGGTCCTTTACAATCTCACTATTTAACCTCTCAAAGCAATCTTTTTCTACTGTATTACATTTCCCGGTTTCAGTCACACATTGCCTAACTGCTTCATCTGAAATTCTGAACAACTAGTAACATAAATATACATAACATTTTTCTAAACAGTCTTTCAGCGCCTTCAACAGCGCTGCTATCGAACAAGGGTGACACAGAAGTAAATAAATAACAACATACAAACAATATTATGAAAAAAAAATGGTTAATAGCTCTTGAATGTATGTATGAGTATGAGAGATTAATAAAATTTTAATTTTTGCTACTCGCTACCTATACACTCTGTTCAGAACCTACTCCAGCGCTGATGCAAAGGTAATGCTTCTGACGGTTACAGAGGATGGCAATTTCAAAGTTCAAATGTTTGTAGAGCTTATGGGATTTAACTACGGGGTCATCAGTCCCTAAACATACAAACTACTTATGAATTACCTTATACTAAAGACGGCAAAAACATCCATGCCCGAGGGGGGATTCGAATCCCCGATGGGGAACGGCCTCGCGTATAGTAGTATAGCGCCTCAATGCGCTCGGCTGCTCTCCCGCGGCCAATTTGCAAGTTTTTTAAAGAATATTACAAGTACGTAAGCTGGCAGTGGGATGTCAACAGAAAGTGTTCGCAGGGAAATTGAGGCTTGTTTATATTAATATAACTACATATTAATAGGAACAAAAAATTATAAGGTTTTGACAATACTCCTATCCATTAAATTTCATCATACATACATATTGCTATGCAACGTATCATGGTACCTGTCAATTACTCGTTAAAAGAATTTTGTTTGTAAGTGCTTGGCGTTAAATTGATATGAAATTAATATGCTGCATTTTCAGTGCAAGAAATTCTTTCAAACTAATTAACAGCAATGACTCACTTTATCAATTTAATTTACTTGATGGGATCTTCTCCAGGATAATTAAGAATGAATGACGGGATGTAGATGCTGAGGGAGAATTACACCTTATTTCAAAATCGTGGTTTATTTATCTGAATTATGAAGCATGAAAAATCTTTCTTATCTCCAAAGTCAATAATTACATACATAGAATAAGTAAAATTGAATCTCCTTACTTCTCTTACTGGCATGAGTGAATGCTGTATCGTACGTCGCAACTAATCCTAAACCGAAGAGTGTATTATGCAATATTAATGAAACTGGATCCTGTCTCATGAATGAATATAAACAGTTTGAATGAACATGCAATAGAGCAGCTGGGAGCGGTCAATGGGGACAAAACGTGTATGAATTTCTTACACGAGCACAGCGGTACAATACCCTATCCTTATGTGCTGAATAGCGCGGGCCGGCATTGTCGGCAAGTGCTGCTCCATTGATCGGCAAGAAGCAGTGCCAGTGAACTTGTGACCATGAATAACAGCAAAGCTAGTGTACTCTCGTTCTTGTTTACAAGATTCGAAAATTTCCTACAAGTTCTCTTGAAATCACAAATGGTTGTGACTTTGCTTCACGGTTTAGAAAACTTTAGTGCTGCACACCAGCTACGAATAACACACCCTATGGATAGACAAATCAACCGAAATTTACAAAGGACTGGCGGTATCAGCGAAACGTAAGACAAGCTCCTCAAATTTAATGCTCGAAGGGACAGCATGTCCCAAAGTACTAACCTGGGATCGTACAGCAGCCTAACTCTCTCTCTCTCTCTCTCTCTCTCTCTCTCTCTCTCTCTCTCTCTCTCTCTCTCTCTCTCTCTCTCACACACACACACACACACACACACACACACACACATACACACACCTATACAACTTTGTAGCCACCAGACTTCTATATTCGCCATCACATATTTTGACTCCAATGAAAATATGCGATTTCCTAGCTCTACGTTAATTACAAACAAATCGATTACTTTCACTTCAACTCTCTCATCAATAAGTCTTACAAGGAGACAACGTGGTTATCGGAGTTTATAATTTCTTTATATTTATGGTACATGAAGTAAACAACTTAAATAACAATCGGTCTAATCCAGTCGACGCAACTCTAAAAAATTCTCAAGGAAATCGACTTTGAAGTTTTGCGAAGTACACGTAAGTCTCATTAACTAAAGCAGTTGTAGCACCTGTCGTAGTAGCTCAGGTGGTAGCGTTCTAGCCCCACAACCATAGAGTCGGTGGTTCGAAACCCACTGTAACAGGTATCTTTCTCGTTTTAGGACTTTGGGATCTCTAATTCCACGTCTTGTCAGTTTTCGTTTATGTATTTGTAGATGAGCTGAAAACCTTGGCACGTAAAACGATGGTTGAGTAGGTTAGCTCTTTGAAAAGCCATTGGTTACTATGGACATGACTTTATGAAAACTGTATCGTAGCTCTTCACAAAATGAACAATCGAAGACTATATTCGTGAACTAATACTGAAGTGAATACTCTAAAAATGTAACTTATTGTTTTTTTCTTTGAATCATCATTATTAACAATGTTGTGTAACATATATAAAATTATGAATAGACAAAAATACGTGCACTTTTCCTAAAAAAAATACCATTAAACATTAAAATTATGTAAGTATTCGAACAGAACGAAAGAAAGTTTAAAAAAACCTGGCACAACAGCATTCGAAACACCAACATGTACATCTACCGATATACTCCGCAATCCACCGCAAAGTGCGTGGCGGTACACTGTATTACTACTAGGCATTTACTTTCCTATTCCACTCCCAAATAGAACGAAGGATCAAAGAATATCTATATGCCTCTGTACCAGTTGTAGTTTCTCTTAACTTGTCTTTGTGGTCATTACGCGAAATGCAAGTACATCTACATCTACATACATACCCCGCAATTCACCGTAAGGTGCGTGGCGGAGGGTACACTGTACCACTACTAGGCATTTCCTTTCCTATTCCACTCCCAAATAGAACGAGGAAAAAAAGAATGCTTAAATGCCTCCGTACGAACCCTAATTTCTCTTATCTTGTCTTTGTGATCTTTACGCGAAATGTAAGTAGGCGGCAGCAAGATCGTACTACACTCAGCTTCAAATTCCGGCCCTATAAATTTCATCAACAGAAAATCACGAAAAGAACGTCGTCTATCTTCTAGCGATCTCCAATTGAGGTTGCCGGAGCAATTCCGTGACACTCAGGCATTGGTCGAACCTACCGGTAACAAATCTAGCTGCTCGCCTCTGAACCGCCTCTATGTCTTCCTTCAAACCGATCTGCTGCGGGTCCCAAACACTTGAGCAATACGTGGCTGTACAAGCGTTTTATACGCGGTCTCCTTTACAGGTGAAGTACATCTTCACAAAATTCTCCCAATAAACCGAAGTCGGCTGTCCGCCTTACTCACAACGATTCTTACATGTTCGTTACATTTCATATCGCTCTGCAATGTTACGCCTAAATATTTGAACGACGCGACAGCATCAAGAAGCTCACTACTAATGCTGTATTCGAACATTATAGGATTGTTTTTTCTACTCATGCTCATCACCTTACGTTTTTCTACATTGAGAGCTAGCTGCCATTCTTCGCACCAAATAGAAATTTTGTGTAAGTCATCCTGTATGCTATTACAGTCAGTTACAGACGACACCCTCCCATACACCACAGCAACATCAGCAAACAGCCGCAAATTACAAGTTACTCTGTCCATCAGATCATTTATATAGATAGAAAATAATAGTGGTCCTATCACACTCCCCTGGGGCACGCCTGACGATACACTCGTCTCTGATGAACACTCGCCGTCGAGAACAACGTACTGCGTTCTATTACTTAGGAAGTCTTCCAGCCAGTCACAAATCTGTGAACCTATTCCATAAGCTCGTATCTTCGTCAGCAGTCTGCAGTGTGGCACCTCGTCGAATGCCTTTTTGAAGTCGAGAAAAACACAATCCGCCTGTTGCCCTTCATCCATGGCTCGCAAGATGTCATGTGAGAATAGGGCAAGCTGAGTTTCACATGAGCGATGTTTCTTAAACCTGTGCTGATTCATGGAGAGAAGCTTTTCCGTTTCAAGGAAATTTACTGTATTCGAAATGAGAATATGCTCTAAAATTCTACATGAACCTGATGTCAACGATATTGGCCTGTAATTGTGTGGGTCAGTTCTCTTTTCTTTCTTATAACGGGAGTCACCTGCGCTTTTTTCCAATCACTAGGAACTTTGCGCTGAATTAAAGATTCGTGATAAATGCAAGCTAAGTAGGGGGGGGGCAATGCCGCAGAATAGTCTTTGTAAAACCGAATTGGTATTCCATACGGACCAGCAGACTTTTCCGTATTTAGCTCTCTCAGCTGCTTCTCTACACCGGAAATACCTGTTGCTATGTCCCCCATTTCGGAAGTAGTACGTTAATCAAATGATGGTACACTCGTGCGGTCCTCCTGCGTGAAAGATTTCTTAAAGGTTAAATTTAGAACTTCAGCTTTCCGTTCGCTTTCTTCCATTACTGCCCCGGAATGATCAACGAGTGACTGGACAGTGGGCTTTGACCCGCTTATCGATTTTACATAGGACCAGAATTATTTCGGTTTCTCGGAAAGATCTTTTGCTAAGGTATGGCTGTGATAATTATTGTATACTTCGCGCATCGATCTTTTTATAGACGCACGAATCTATACTAATTTTTGCCTGTCATCATTTGCGTGTTCTTTTTTTAATAGAGAGTGCAACAGCCTTTGCTTTCTCAGCAGCTTTCTAACATGATTATTATACCACGGTGGATCTTTCCCATCCTTAATTGTCTTTACTGGCACATATTTATCTAACCCTGTATTAACAATGCACTTAAATTTAGTCCACAATTCCTCTACATCCATAGTCCCGGAATTAAACGATGCCCATTCATTTTCTAAGTGCGATCGTAACATTTGCTTATCGGCTCTTCCCAACAAAAACACGCTCCTAGCCTTCTTGATTGGTTTATGAACTTTGGTCACCATCGACGCTATGACGATATCATGATCACTAATTCCTGTCTCTACACATACATCGTTAATAAGGTCAGGCCTCTTTGTGGCTATAAGGTCTAGAATATTTCCATTGCGCATGGGTTGCCGGTTTAACTGCTCAAGACAGTTTTCGGAGAATGTGTCCAAAAGTAGCTCGCAAGACTGCTTGTCTGTACTGCCTGAAATGTAACTAGCAAGGTCCCAATCTACATTCTTAAGGTTGAAGTGTCCTCCGACTAATATTACATGGCCCGGATACCTATGCACTACCTGGTGTAGACTTTCTTTGAATGATTCTACAACTGCTACAGCAGCACTAGGGGGGGGGGGGCGGTAAAACACCCAACTATTAACTTTACTTCTTTTAGACCTGTTATACGTGCCCAGATAACTTCACAGTTACTTTCAACCTCGATCTCAGTAGAAACAATATCTTTGTCCACAGCAATGAACACTCCTCCTCCAGTTGTATCAGTTGTAGATGGAAGGAAGATCGTTCAACACGCAGTTTCAAATTCTGGCCCTCTAAATTTCCTCAGCAAAACTTTTAACTTTCATTTTAACCATGTGAAAGTTCCTTAACTATGAATAAAAATTATCAGCTTACAGGAAATTTAATTTTATATAGTTTTTATTATGAAACTAGAACAAACATTGCGAACATGACCAAATATTCTGTTTTGAAAATTAAAATAATAATAATAATAATAAAATTCTTAATGAAGTAAAAGAGTTTAGCCCGGATAGAAACCTTCTGAAGGATAAAATTGAAGAAGTTAAAACAATCTATACATTTCTATCCATAATTTTCAATTAGTTTGTTACAGATAAAATGGTTAGGAACTCCAGGGAACGACTTCGAGTTGCCGATAGGACGGAAGCGAATGACGTCACATATACCGCCCTAGGGGCTGTAATCTGAGAACTTCAGTGTTCATCTTGTTATGACATTGTATTTTTCGTACAAAAATTGGAAACTCGGAAATATTCTCCACCTGAAAGGTATGCTTGTACTTAATGTGGGAGATGTTGCCGCAACAAAAGTTATTGGATACATTTTTTGAAACGTTTAGTGTCGCTCATGCCAAGAAGTGATCCGAAATATATAGATAATCTGTGTAGAAGTCGTCGTACGAATACCATTTATTCAGGCGGCAGGACAGACAGATTTATTGTGTTTTCAGACACCAGTAACAACACATTTATCCAGATCTCGTTATGAGCAGCAAATAGCGGCAGATGGTGCAGCTTTGGTTATCCAGCAAGGTCTGACGAGCCAACAGCAGTAATGGCGGCCAACACATCAAACAGCGTCAAAGTTGTAAACTCTGAAATCGGCTTTGGCGACTTTAAGGTGCGATGCGCTTAAGGAATGCTGTGGCGTTTAGGAGGATGAATATTACACCTCTCCTTCGTACAAAATGTTTAGAACTTAGTTTTTCCCATCGGTATCGCAAGATGAAGTAAACGAAAACGTATCATTCGTGCCAATAATATAGCAACTTTACCTTGACTCTACGCCAAACGTAGTCAACTACAATTTTATTGCTCCATAAACGTTTTAGAAAATTTATTTGTCAAAGGTATAGAAATTGTACGAATTAATGTAATTCAGGGTAGTTACTACATCGCACATTTCATAAACAGTACGGTGTTTCATAATCTTATTTCTCATTTCACAGATATCTGCCCTGGCAAATTTAATAACTGTAGTGTCAATACTGCCATTATTGGCACAAGTGCGATTCCAACTACTGTGAAACAAATTTCTACTATTGCAAATTCTTTGCTTTCTACATTTTGGGGGGGGGGGGGAGGTACTGTGCTCCTAATAAACCAAATAGTCTCTAGTGAACAAGTGTTCTAAAGTAGTTTACGTAAGAGCTATGATCAGTTGACCAATTGAAGAACTACTTATAGGTTGTAAAGAATGGGAGCCCCTGTTTAATAGATATTTTTTCTTGTTTTGCTCCACAGTTACAACTCCAAAAACACGGAAACATGGTTTCCTAACTTCATTTTGTATTTCAGATAACGTTCTAATTCTCCTCGATGTTTTCTTCGCAATTGTCTATATCTTTGGAATTTAGGCGCTAGCAGAGTCATCTGACGTGGAAAGACTGGTAGTCAGACAGAACGGTGCATGTGGTATCAGAGAGTGTGCTGTCCGTGTGTTCAATGTGGAAGCCTTGTGATCAATCGCAGAGTGACTCAGGGCAGATTGTGATGGACCGGAGGCTCGGCACGACCATTTCGGAATCTGTATGACTTGCCGACTGTTTGAGCGTTCTGAGTGGAAACCAAAGTGAAACCACATCCAAACGTACAGGTTATTTTTTTATATATTTTTTTTATTTCTTTATTTATTTTGCATATTTCATTCCTTTCCCTGAGGGAGAGGGGCGGACTGCTTGAGGGCTTAATTCTTACCGTTTCAGTCTTGTTGAGTGGGATACGTATTTATTGATTTTACATAATTTATTAACATTTGGCAATTTGTGAAAGACTTCTCATATAGCTTATACAATAAATTATAGTGTATACGTGTATGAAGAAGTATATACATATTTTAAATAAAATTAAAAAGTGAAAATTAAAGAAAAAACAAGGTATAATTGAAAATTAAGGAACAAAAGTGAAAATTGGACAATTTATAACAATTTCTTTATTGCACTTGTTGTGCTTGAAATGATACATATACATAACTTGGTCAGACAAGGAGATGTGTAATGTGTTTGGGTAAGCTCTGGTGGTGTTACGTACTGCTGTACTTTCTTGTCGGACATACCTAAACTTATGTCGTCGCGTTACTAGGGTTCTAGTTATCTGCATGTCCGCTGTTTTGGTGAGTATGTGTCGTCCGTATTTGGCCTTGAGTTTGGTTAGTCTTGTCTATAGGGGCCCCACTCCAGTGATATCGTATTCCTCATCACTGGGTGTTTCCCTTACCAGTCTGGCGAGGCTGTGTAGCAGTCTTCTTTCACTTGAGAATATTCGCTCCGCTGTCGATTTGTATATTCCCCTAGCTGGGGAGAGGGAAGGCAGAACATTCAATTACAGGTCTAATGTACGTCTTTTAAGAGTGGATTGCAGTCAGATTGTCGCAGTCGTAGAAGCGTCCGTGTAATTTTCTTATTAAGTTTTTTTTTTCTTTTTCGTATCTTGTCCAGTAGGTAAGTTAGGTGTGTTTGACAGTTAAGTCATTTGTCTATGAACACTCCCAGATACCTGGTAGATTCATCAGTTATATGTCCTCTGTTGTTTCTTTTTGGTTAGGTTTCTATGGCTAAACAGGATTGCTTGTGTCTTGGTGGGACTGGGCCGGATCCTCCATTTAGACATCCAGGTTTCAAGTCGTCGTAAGTAGTTGTTTGTCTTAGGTTGGATGCTTGTCTTCCTGAGTTCCGTACACCAGTAGGCGGTGTCGTCAGCGTACAGTCCTAATGTCTCTGTGTTGGATGTCACCATTGGTACGTCTGCTGTGTATAGTGAGTACAGTAACGGGGACAGTGTTCCACGCTAAGACACTCCGGCTTGCGGGTGAATTCCTCCAAATGTGTTCCGCCTACATATACTCTGCATTTCCTGTTGGTTAGGTAGGTTCTAATGAGTCTTACTATTTTCGTTTGGAGGCCTACCTGAAGGAGATTGTACAAGAGCCCAGAATTCCAGAGCCTTTCGAAGGCGCTTTCTAAATCTAGGAGAACGGTGATTCCGTCATTGAGTTTGGTCATGGCGTCATTTATTGAGTGTTGATGTCGGGAACCTGCCTGTGTTAGGGGGATGATGTTGTTCAACGTACGTCTTTAGCCGGTCAGTTAGTATCCGTTCGTACGTTTTTCCAATTACATCGTGTAGGGTAGTAATAGGGCTTTGCGTGGTGTTATTAATGTCACCTTCTTCATCGTGCCGATGGGAGAGTTCGAATCCGTTGTCTCCCAGGAGAATAGCGCCTTGGCACCTGTACTGCGAGACTGCGGGACGGAGAAAAGCTGGCATCGACTCAATTTTACTCTGGACAACCTTGACTGCGGTAGAGCTCGTTGAAGGCATTATAACGGCAAAGACATTAGTAACACTGTTCGCATGCAAAATAACCCCTTAATGACGATCATATTTCGTAGTGGCAGCGGTAATTTTCAGCAAGATAATGCTTCACGCTTCATGGTCAGAATTGTGATGGAGTGTTTAGAGTAACAAAGTGGGTATTGCAGTTCATATGTTGACCCCAAAAATGTCATATCAGAAAACTGTCGAAGACAACTGGACGTGATTGAGCTTGGTGTCCGAACTCAAGCTCTTTGCCCCATCTGCAGAATTTAAGGGAAATGGATTACTTGTGTGTGCAGATGTTGTGCAAACCCCCTCTGGTGACATACCAAGGCCTCATTGCTCCCATGTCAAAAGGCATCGCCGTTGTTACCAGTGGCAAAGGTGGACATACATTACATTAGTACCTGTTCCACTGATCCTGAATACGACATTTAGTAATGAAGTTTGCCGCGGTATAGTGGTCGAGCATTCCTAGGTGTCTAGCAGGGCAGCCACTGCTCGCCGTCGGAGGTTCGACTCCTTCCTCGGACAGGGGTGTATTTGTTGTCCCTAGCATAAGTTAGTTGTAGCAATTTGTAAGCCTAGGGACTGAGGACTAGAGTAGTTACGTCCCATTGATTTGCAAACATCTGAACATTTGAATTCGCAATGAAGTGGAACGTGTCTATTCAGTAGAAGGTATCTTAACATGATATTGAACGAAAATCAATTTTTATTTTTCTTCTTTTTCCCCTTCTTGAAAAATTACTAATCTATATCTAAAACTTCATTTGCTGAGTAGAACGAGGTTAATTCAAATATTCTTTTAACTATAACTTCGGTATATGGCGAGGTTGTTTGACGTAACATTACCATTTACGCCGATGCAGCACGAGAAGCTTATGACAAATGAACCGGTTCTAACACTTATGAAACTACTTCACATAACATCGATAATGCACAATAAAAATTGAGGTGCAGGATTTATTCAGCATTTTTAAAATCCGTGATAAAAATGTGTTCATTTCTGGCAAAAAATTCAGTTTTTATGGAGTTGACTGGCTCAAAGGTTCAAAATGATTTAACTGGAACTCTATTTTTTATCCATTCATTATCTGTGATTTGCAAATGACTGTAAAGTCGAAACTAGTTACCTCTATGTAAGATTTTAACTTCCTCTGCGGTATAGACCGTTCAAATTTTTTAAAATATTTTTAAGTGTTAACAATTCTTGTTATTCCTTTTTAAGCGATAGTACGCAAGCTCGAAAATCACTTAGTGTCGCAATTAGGCAGTCGCTAACTAACAGATTCAAATTAAGGACAATGGTTTCTTTTGTTCAATTCTTTACATTTTGCTCAAACTGATCAGTACGATTAGTCAAGTGTGAATAGCCGCTGGCATGTTGCTGAAAATCTGTAAAGGTGAATAGTGGACACCTTTCTGAATCAAAATAAGTAACCATAAATCGTCGTGAAACTTTTTCTTATTTCTAGTGCTGATTGCGTTTACTGAGATGTTAGTTTCAAGAAAAAAAGATATGTATGATAACAATCAATTTCATTAAAGAGGAAATATGTTAGGAAACACTAATTAGTATCTCCACTTCCTTAAATTCTGCATCAACTACTTGTTCTAAGAGATTATTAAAGAGGGTTTCACTTCCCCTCGAGCATGGGTGTTTGTATTGTCCTTAGATTAGTTGACCTTAGTTTAAGTAGTTTTGTAAGCTACGGACTAATGACCCAGCAGTTGAGTCCGATAGAGTTACAGACATTTCAATTTTTTTGAAATAAAGTAAGTAACTTTAAGACTCTGTGAGAATTAAGTTTGTTTATATTACTGATCCCATGAAGAGAGTTGTACGCTTGAAACAATATTTCAGATCAGAATAAATGTATTGGACACCATTAGTTAAGTATCCCAGTTTCTTAAACAGCCCTTACCAGGAATTCATACCATGTATAATTCGTAATGCACGAAAAAATTTAGTTTTGCTTGACAATTTACTCGAGAAAGAAAACAGTATTTTGATATATTGTTAACCAAAAGGGCTTTAGGTGATAATTTAGTCAGGAAGACATGAACACTTAATACCTACTTAGAAAGGTCTTAAATACTGAAATAATAAATCAAAGTAAGTGACTTTAAGACTTTATGAGAGTTAAGTTTGTTTATATTAAATGCAGAGATTTGTATGCTTGAAAAAATATTTCAGTTCAGAATAAATTTATTGGGTAGCACTAGTTAGTAATCCCTGCTTCTTAACCCAGATAATCCTGAGTCTTTCCAGAAGGAAGGTGTCTCGTTTTTTTAAACATTTAAGGTAAATTGTTTCCTTTTGACACAAAACACTTTCTTCAACATCGGACTGTCATTTGAATGTCGATCAAGACATGCATATACTAACAATCATTGTTACAACACGTTAATCTATGTTAATCCCCTTTGAAGATAGGGATTCAGAAGAAACGTATCAGTTAACTCGTGATTACACATCAATTTTATTTCTATTACTCAGAAACATATCGGTGGATTTACAATTAAAATGTCATATCTAGCATGTGATATTAGTGTTCTTATTCTTACTTCGTTTCAGAAGGATGGCTTATTATGCCGAGACTAAGGATGCAATTCGTGTAAAATCACTGTTGCAACATTTGAACGATCTATTAGGGATGTAATACACTATTTTTAAACCAAATGTAACCGACAAAAAATTCAGGAACATCTGGGTTAATTAAAGAGCCCTCACCAGAAATTCACATCATACATATTTAGTACTGCACGGAAAAATTTTGTTTTGCCTGACATGTTACTCGAGAAAGAAAGCAATATATGGATGTATTGTTAATTGTAAGGGCTTGAGGTGATAGATTGGTTAGAAAACTCAAGGAGACATGATCCCTTGTTAACTACACCCAAAGGTCTTATTTACTGAAATAATATATTTCAGTAGTCCTTCTTCAGAACGTAGCTGGATCTCAGCTTCCTTAAGCATTTGTCCAACCCCATTGTGCACCCCGCATGTACATTTCAGCTGTCCACAGATTATTAATTTTCTTGGACGAATGTCGCTAAGACTAAGGATGCAATTTGCGTAAAATAACCGTTGCAACATTTGAACGATCTATTAGAGATGTAATACACTATTTTTAAGCCAAATGTAACCGACGAGAAATTCAGGAACATCTGCGTTAATTAAAGAGCCCTCAGCAGGAATTCTCATCATAAATACTTAGTACTGCACGGAAAAATTAAGATACCTCCTACACAGCTATAGATAGCTCTGTGGCTCCATCTCCGTCCAAGTAAGTCTGAATTTTCAAATTTACTCACCTTTGCCACATTAGATTCGCTGCCCGCCAGTTACACGGACTGTAACAAAACATTTGTCTTTTTCCAGTCTGACGATGCGCTAACAGCGTGAAACGCGTTATTGTATAATAAAATATTGCAACAGAGACTGAAAATTTTTTAATTATTCAACACTGTTGCTGCACCAGCCGCCACCACCACCTCCATCATGGAATGGAACGAAATGAAAAATTTTCTTTTGCCTGACATGTTACTCGAGAAAGAAAGCGATATATGGATATATTGTTAAATTTAAGGGCTTGAGGTGATACTTTGGTTAGAAAAGTCAGGGAGACATGATCCCTTATTAACTACACCCAAAGACTTATTTACTGAAATAATATATTTCTGTAGTCCTCCTTCAGAACTTAGCTGGATCACAGCTTCCATAAGCATTTGTCCAACCCCATTGTGCATCCCGCATCTACATTTCAGTTATCCACAAATTATTAATTTTCTTGGACGAATGACACTGTTTTTTCATAAAATATGCCAAGACTTGTCCGCCGTGGAAGAACTAAAAGCAGAGGGAATCCTGAAATATCTCATTTAGTGACATTCAGACTGTGTAAATGGCAGAGCGACGTCCTTGGAGGACACGGCGAATACTGCGATCTGTCATAACGACATTTCACTTGTATAATCGCCGCGGGCATCGTCCTTGAGGCGATGGGAGCAGCGGCCCGCGCTATTATGGTTATCCGTCACTGTCGCCGGCGTTCGCCATTGTTCCGGCGCGTTTCCGCTACTGTGCGCCGCGGCGGCTTCGGCTTCGGCGTCGGCGGTGGCCGTGGACGGCGGAGTATGTTTCCAGGCGTGCTGTGCTGTGGAGTTGACAAATGTCAAGGCAGGGCGACTCGCCCCGCTGGGGCAGATCGGCGGCTGCAGGGCCTCCCTGGAATGTGGGTAGGAGCGGCTCACACGCCGTATATATACCGGCCGCCCGCCGCTGGTCGGCAAGTGTTGTGGGCGACGCAGAGCGACAGCAGACTCAGGAGACAGCAGCGGACGACGACCACCATGAGGACCCTGGTGAGTCCAGCGCCTTTGTTGCGGCCTTTGTTGGGAACCTCGACTGCGCACTTGTTCTACGACAGGTGGTAGGCTACAAGTTCTCGGTCGCTGTGTACCAACCACAACGGGACTCTATTATGCAAGTCTGATACGGCTATTTTCGTAGACAGTGGTGATCGAACTACGCATGGATACTGGGATGATACGCCAAGTGCATATCTACGCAAAGAAAGCCGAGTGAGCCGCCTTTTCTGTAGTACGTGTTGTGTTTATAGCATTGTCTTATATTTTAAGGAAAGAAACAATGCAAAATGACCAACACATCATGCGTTCTCACTCGAATATCGAACCACAGACGTGTGACTATTCGTTGTTACAGGCGGTCCGTGTGTTACATCCTATAAAGTCTGATTTCCATTTATGAGTTTCTTGTGGAAAGGCAACAACTACATATATTGGATATTCTCGAAATGGCGGGAAGGGTAATAAAAAATGATCATTTTGGCTGGGGTATTGCTAGTTGCTGCTACCATATACCTGTCAAGGTAGCGAACGATATAATTAACGTAAAAAAGCAGTTGTAGGAGTTACTACACGGCCATACTATTCCTATTCCACAAATCATGGCGTAAGTCCATTTATTGAGCAATTATAAATGCAAGGCTGGAGATTTTATTATAAAAATGGCATTATCATATTAAAAACCTTAAGAATTAGGGTTCCATAGAGTAATTTAGATCCACTTTTTTCAACTAAGTATACTCACTCTGTAGATTTATTTCAAAAACTGTTCATTACTCAGCAGTGATATAAAATAGCGTTCCTCCTATATTATGAATCTTACAGGATAATTTAGGGTGCAATCCCTGATGTAACTCCGCAGAGACAAAATTAATTGTTAACTCGAAGAGTGTAGAATTGATGTCATTAATATCAGGTATCATGGTCACTAAGTCTGTTTCTAGAACTATACTGTTTTCCTTAGGCATGTTATTCTTTAAGAGTGATGGCATAATCTCTCTCTGCCAATGACGTCGCTGCGTCCTGTTAAGACTGTCAAATCTGATGATATTATAATCACTTGTATTAGTACCTCACGTTACTGTCACCACAGTGGCGAAAACAACTTAGAAAATGCATTATTTCGTACATGGAGGTAGAACTGAAATTCAATGACAAATGATTTCTTGCTTTATTAAAAAGTTCATGACTTATTTAGAACCTTGTGACTTCATCACGTAGTGTGAGTAATTTGGCACTTGGATGATATGGATTTTTTAATGTGGTGGAGGTATATACTGTCCGTTTCCAGTGGCAATTGGCATCACATTCAGGCGCTGTCTGTGACTAAACACTATGATCGTCAGATAAGTAAAAAATTCGTGTTGTTCTGATGGTATATCTCTAGGTCGACCCAAATCAGTCACACGTGATAGCAGACCACTTGCCTGGGGGTTTATCAGTATGAACCAATCCATTAGCCACCTTTATGTGGTTTAAGGCTGTTTCCAACAGCTGAATGAGAGGCAGGTATCTGCCTAGGGTTTCAAACATTATAAATCTCGATTAAATAATAGTGGGGTCTCTCCTATCTGAAATGACTGGAATAACAGACATTGGTATGTGATGATACAGCTGTTCTAAGTAGACATTTAGTTGGAGTATTTTTGTCTCTGCTGCTGGCAGGCGCTGTAATGAAACAATATGGATATAACAACTTTTTTGCCAGGACATGGACTCAAAACCCAGGTCTCCTTATGACTTGACAGTTGTTCTAAGCCTTTCACCACCCAGGAACATGGGAACCACATATCTGCATGGACTAGTAAATTACATATGCCCTCTAATCCAAATTTCCTTGGCCATGAAATACATTGGGTAAAGTAGGGTGCCAGCCGCAGTGGCTGAGTGGTCTGAGGCGCGCCAGTCTCAGTCTACACGGCCGTTACGGTCAGGGATTCCAGTCCCCCCTTTGGCATGGATGTTTTTGTCGTCCGTAGCATCAGTAGTTTGTCAGGTTAGGGACTGATGACCTCACAGTTAAGTCCCTTAAGCTTAACAAACATTTGAACATTTGTAAAAGTATGGTGACATTCCGCAATTTTTGTAAGATAGGGTACAAGCTATAGCAGTCCATTCAAGTGTCTCAAACACATGTGCCTTCGTGATGGGAGGGTTAGTACAGCTGCTGATTAAGTAGGAGGCCTGTATTTCATGTTTGCTTTGTGTTTCATTGGCAAAAATACTCCACTAAATCTGTTACTAAATTCTCTCTTAAGCTTTTACATGGGACAATCTGATATGCATCTAGCTGGGATACATAAATTTGGTCATACGGTGGGGCAGGGGGATTGGGGTGGCAGGTGTGGTTGCCAGGACAGTCAGTCAACCTTCAACGTATGGGATTTTAAGAACGATCATTAATGAGTGAATGAAAAGTAACACACTTGATTGTGCCCACAGGCAGTACTGACAGCGCTGGTGGCAGTGTGCGTGGCCGGCCCCACCTACCCGGGCTACTACCCTGGTGCCTACCCCGGAGCCTACCCGGGTGCATACCCAGGTGCGCCGCACGGCGCCCCCGCAGTGCCTGCGGACACCCCTGAGGTTGCGGCTGCCAAGGCCGCGCACTTTGCCGCCGTAGCGCAGGCCAGCGCCGCCGCAGGGGGCGCTCCTCATGCCCCGCCGGCCCCTGCATACCCAGGTGCCTACCCAGGTGCCTACCCTGGTGCCTATCCCGGAGCCTACCCCGGTGCCCCTCATGGTGCCCCTGCTGTACCCCAGGTGAGTCTTGTAGATGTCTCAGATGGAGAATCGTTTTACATGATTGCAAAAAATCTTACAAATACTAAATTTAATTCTTTATTGTGATCGCTATAGGTTCAGAGATTTTATTAAGAAAAAATCAAGATTCAATAGACGAAAAAAGGGTGAAAAGGAATGTTTTGATCTTCAGTCTGGAGACTGGTTTGACGCAGCTCTCCACAATACCCTATCCTGAGCAAGCCTCTTCATCTTCACATAAGAACGGCAACCTACATCTGTCTGAATCTGCTTACTGTATCCATCTCTTGGTCTTCCCCTGCGGGTTTTACCCCACACACTTACGTCCAACGCTAAATTCACAATTCCTTGATGTCTAAGAATGTGCCCTACCAATCTATCCCTTCTTTTAGTCAAAGTATGCCAGAAATTTCTTTTCTCCCCAATTGTCTTCAGTACCTCCTCATTAGTTACGTGATCCACCGACCTAATCTTCAGCGTTCTTCTTTTGCACCACATTTCTAAAGCCTCAATCCTCTTCTTGTCCGCACTGTTTATCGTCCATGTTTCACTCCCATACAAGGCAACACTCCGTACAAATGCCTTCAGAAAGGACTTCCTTAGGCTTAAATCAATATTCGATGTTAACAAATTTCTCTTTTTCAAGAACGCTTTTCTACCTATTGCCATTCTGAATTTTATATCTTCTATACAGCGACGATCATTTGTTCTTTTACTGCCCAAGTAACAAAAGTCATCTAACTCCTTTATTGCTTCGTTACCAAATCTAATTCCTTCAGCATCACCTGATTTTTTTATACTGCACTCCATTGCCCTAGTTTTGCACTTGTTAATGTACATCTTATATGCACCTTTCAGCACACTGTCCATTCCATTCAACTGCTCTTCCAGGTCCTTTGCTGTATCTGCAAAATGCAATGTTTTTAATTCTTCCCCCTGAACTGTAATTCCTGCGCCAAATTTCTTTTTGCTTGTAATGTAATATATACATGTTTGAATCCTATCTGAAATGGTTTGCTACTTTTTAATATTTTTCCAGAAAAATTCCATTCGGAAATTTGCAATATCTGTTTTTGAGGAACCCAAAACTATTGATAAGAGCTATGTGCATCCAATGGAGGTAATACTGAAACCAGTGGAACTTAGAAATATCCTATACCACATGTTTCAGAAATTCAGGAAATTTGAAATAATAATGCTACAGCTGCTCTAGGACATGTTTGCTCTGCTTTCACTTTCATAGCACCCTACTGTCCACTGACATTATGTAGAAGACAGTAAATATACAAACAAGGTGGTATACTTGAGCATGTGTGCAGACAAATTCAGTCAGAGGGTGCTGATGTATTTATGGCTAGGTGCAAGTTTTTTCAGGCGACTCCCCTTCGGTGGCTTGAGGATCAGTGGTGATGGAAATATGACGAGGACAGCATAACACACACTCACCATGCAGAGCGAGTCGTACCTGGGCTCCCTGTGTGGTAAACCACCACACTAGCCACTGGATTATCGAGGGACAGACAAAGGATAAATGCAAGGGGTTGCCAATCCTTACGTCTCTGTAGCCTCCCTCCTACCTGAAAGTTCAAGTATACAGAGAATCAGAGCAGTCAAATCACTTTTCGTCAAGGCACTCCTGACGAGATTTCCAATAATCAGTCGACTACTGTCAATGTAATACATTTTAGTTTTTCAGGCACTCATGTATCTAAGAACATACTCCGTTTACCGACCTTTTTTCACAGTCTACTGTCTACAACATTGCATGCGTCCAACTATTTCACGAATTCTTTCAATGTTGTAATATGTCTGTTTTATTCTGTCCAAGATTCAGAGGATACTTTCCGATAAAACTGCTAGCCACTTTGGACGAACAATGCTTCTTTGAATCTGTATTGATTCGGGAATAAAAATTTTGTTCCCAGTTGACATATTCCAAGAGAATTTCGCATTCAAACTATCACCTAATGATAAGGATCTTGACCTGAAATTGAGCTTTCCACAATTACAGGCTGATGATGTGAAGGTTCTTCATAACATAATTACCTCAAGATCTCTTTCAGAGAATCCAATTATCTTACATTCAGAGGCGCCGACTTGAAGCTAAAAGTAAATTTGACAGATAACTTTACGTCTGTGTACTTGTGCCCAGCGTGTTATTAGTTTTCCGAATGGTCTCCAACAGCCAGCTTCATGTAAAAACAAACAGTTCACCAAATAATAACGTGTTTAAACTTCGTAGGGAAAAGACGGTGGCGACGCCCCTACTTGATAATATTGGGGTTACCAAGAGTGTATGCCACCCACTTACGTCAGCGCCTCCGCTTCTAATAGTAGCTCTGTCTCGAGGGGAAAGTGTTTACTATATTGACTAAGTACATGAGGCACCTAATGAAGTACGGCTCGTTGCTCATCGGAAGCGCTGTTTCTCTCAACTGTAATGTCAATCACAAAAAATTAAAAATGTTGCTGGTTGCGATCTGTTCTTTATGTAAAACTCATATGATATTGTGAAGATCACTTATTCTAAATTTCCAACTGTTATCCTGAAATGGGTGATCAAAAAGTCTGTATTAATTTGAAAACTTAATAAATCACGGAATAGTGTAGATAGAGAGGTAAAAATTAACACACATGCTTGGAATGACAGGGGGTTTTATTAGAAAAAAAGTTCAAAAAATGACCGATAGATGGCGCTTCATCTGATCAGAAAAGCAATAATTAGCATAACAGATTACGAGAAAGCAAAGGTGATGTTCTTTACAGGAAATTCTCAATATGTTCACCATCATTCCTTAACAAAAGTTGTAGTCGGGGAATAATGTTGTGAACAGCACTGTAAAGCATGTCTGTAGTTATGGTGAGGCATTGGCGTCGGATGTTGTCTTTCAGCATCTCTAGAGATGTCAGTCGATCACGATACACTTGCGACTTCAGGTAACCCCAAAGCCAATAATCGCACGGACTGAGGTCTTGGGACCTGGGAGGCAAGCATGACGAAAGTGGCTGCTGAACACACCATCATAACCAAACGACACGCGCAAGAGATCTTTCACGCTCTAGCAATATGGGGTGGAGCGCCATCCAGCATAAAAATAGTACGTTCCAGCAGGAGTTTATCAGCCAGTTTCGGGATGATGCGAATATGTAACATATCGGGGTACCTCTCACCCATCACGGTAGCAGTTACAAAACCAGAATCATGCAGTTCCTCGACGAAAAAACGCTCGATAACGATAGATGTGGTAAATCCAACCCATGCCGTGACTTTCTCATCCTGCAGTTTCCACGACACTACTAGGATTTTCGGTAGCCCAAATTCTGGAGTTGTCGAAGTTGCTGTCCTGCGCCATCTGTCGGACATTTGGATTTTTTTCTTTGTTCTAATAGAACCCCATGTCATTCCAAGCCTGTGTGTTGATTTTTATCTCTCTATCTACATTATTCTGTGATGTATTAAGTTTTCAAATTTATACTGACTTTTTGATCACCCTGTAGAATAAGCGATCTCGGCGGTATGGTCAATCACGATGTTACTTTGAGTTTATCAGGGCTGGTCACGCCTGCCACGTTACTGGACGCACGCTTTTTGCCCTCAGGACACCCCTGAGGTGGCGGCTGCCAAGGCCGCCCACTTCGCGGCCGTAGCCAAGGCGCAGGGCGGCGCCCACGCCCCCGGCGCCCCCTACGGCGTGCCCGGCGCCCCCTACGGTGTTCCCGGCGTGCCCTACGGCGCACCCCACGGTGCCCCCGCAGTGCCGCAGGACACCCCCGAGGTGGCCGCCGCCAAGGCCGCCCACGCCGCCGCCCACGCGCAGGCCAGCGGCGCCGCCCACGGCCACTACTACGGCTGAACACGTGACCCGACCGCCTCCCACCCCCACCACCGAAGCTGAACGCCTTGCGACGCCCAGCCACCTCCAACACTTCTGCACGACGACAATGTCTGCAAAATTTTTGTATATACGCTTGTTTTTTATTTGAGCATAATATATTTTTGCAATGAACTGAACTGTGAGTTTTATTGTTCCTCATGACAAAACCCAAATTGGAAGATTTATTAATAAATCAACACTTATCTAAAATTTACAAATGTGACATATTGATGCCATCTATAGTTAAAAAGTTGAACCAAATAACTTTGGCAGATATAAATATTTATATCTAATCTGAAATCGCCTGTTATTTTTTTAATATTTTTACAGAAAATGGGGAAAACCTTCAATTCCGAAATTTGTATAAATAAGATCAGATTCTGAGAAACCCAGAATGTTTACTAAGTTATATCCATCCTTTGGAGAGTGTACTATAGTCACCAGTAATCAGAAATATCGTACACAAGGTGTTTCAGAAGTTTTAAAATATTTTTGGGGATTATATAGGGTGAAAACTTGAATATTTTCATATCAGGACGCTACAGCACGATAACAGTAGGAAGTGTTTGGTCTCCTTTCACTTTGTCAGCAATCCTTGTGTCCACTGACATTGTTATTTCTTGTGTGTGAAAGGCAGTAACTAAAGTGGTCTACCTGAGCCTGTATAAAGACAAAACCCAAAATGTAGATTTTGTTACAAAAACAACATTTGTGTAAAAGGTACAAATGTGAGATATTGATGCTATGTATAGATAAAAAGATGGAACAAATGTCTATAGTCCTAGTTTTATGAAAAGAAGCCCATGTTGTGAAATACAGTCATTCAAATAACCCTATAATCTACAAAACCAACCCCTTTCCGTATGTTTTTTCTACAAGAATGTCCCTAATTTGGGGCTGTTTTCTTGTGCAAATCCTAACTGTCTAGTTAAAAAGTTAATTCCGTAATTATTCTCTTGTGAACCACATGTGCCTACAACTTTTCAATATGAATAATGAGGCTAATAACGTCTCCAAATCAATTTCTTTAGTCAAAGTAGCATACAATATATAAGGTGGACAGGCATCGGTGTCACAGTGCAAGACTTTTGAGCACATGCATCATCCGAAATGAGTACCAAGTGCCAACAGAACTTTATAGTTCTCAGCTGGTTACGCCACCGGTGCAATACGTAACAATCGGGCAAAATTGATAAATTTGCAAAACCTGTTCCCAATATTGAAATGGAAGGGATCCAATTTCTCAACTGCTTGACACGAAGTAACGTTCACCATGCTTATACTGATCAGTCAGTAATAGCAACTGTACGACTTTTCAACTAAAAACTGTAAAGGAAATTTTTATGCTTCGTCTTACCACGGATATATTTTAACTTTGAAAATTAATACAGATAAATGTATTAAGAAATTCTGTTATGTCTACCGTCAAAAATTAACAAGAGTAAAGTAATTAAATAATATGAGTTTTTTCTCTGACATTTTAAAGAGAATATCCATTTCCTTGGATTGTTGTCATTAAAAAGCGGTTCTATTATCATAATCAATTATCAATCAGTGTATACAAATTCGAAATGTACCTGTGATGTTCTAGTTACGGTATACTTTCAAAGAATAACACTGAGTTCCTAGAAAGTTTTCTGCGCCTCCTGAAATATTACTAGCAATGGACAGAGCTGCTGTAAAAAATGCGCAAAGTCCTTTGAATACTTCTGCTACATGTAAAATCGAGAATGAAACAACAGGATGTCTTAAGCACCACAGACGTATTATCACAAACGTAAAAACATGATTTTTAAGCGCCATACAAGTATTACCACCAACGGAACAACATAACCTTTTAGAGCGCCATTAGCAACAATACGCTCAATAATTCTACGCCTTACGTACAGACGACCATCACTTGCTCTGCAGGCAGAGTCTGAATTCATCGCTGCCCACCGATACAAGTGAGCCTCTATCGGCACCAGGCGAGCCGAACTCTTCGTTAGTGTAGCGAGAGTGGAAGATGAGGTAGAGGTGTATTTATACAATGAATAATAAGTTACAATAATAATTAGAGAGAGGAAAGGGACAATAAGACAAGAAAGTCGCCAACTTAAGAAGCATTTCATGCAAGTTATGGAATAATATTTGAAGAAATAGTAACAGGCAAATACAATATACTATACTGGTGGTGATACATGGATGATATTCTCCGCTGGATAGATGAACCAGAAAATAAAATAGACTAACTACACTCAGAAATCATCGCGGGCCGCGGCGAATTAGCCGTGCGCCCTGGGACGCCGTGCTGCGGTGCGTCGGGGATTCGAGTCCCCATCGGGCATGGGTATTTGTGTTGTCCTTAGGTTAGTTTACCTTAGTTTAAGTAGTTTGTAAGCTAGGGACTAATAACCATGCAGTTGAGTCCGATAGATTTCAAAAAAAAAAAAAAAAAAAAAAAAAAAATGTTCAAATGTTTGTAAAGCTTATGGGACTTAACTACGGGGTCATCAGTCCCTAAACTTACAAACTACTTATGAACTACTTACGAACTAGGACGGCACAAATATCCATGCCCGAGGGGAGATTCGAACCCCCCGACCGTAGTGGCTGTGCAGACCGTGACTGAAGCGCCTCAGTCCCCTCGGCCACCGCGGCCGGCCCGATAGATTTACAAACATTAAAACTTATTTTTTAATTAACACAATACAAAAGAACATAAAGTACACTCTAGAAAAGGTAAAAGCAGGTAAAATAAATTTCCATCTTAAAGAAAAATAAACCTACACTCATTCAGCATCTATTAAAAAAAGTACTGCTTCAGACATAATATTCAAATGTTTGTAAGGCTTATGGGACTTAACTGTGGGATCTTCAGTCTGTAAACTTACAATGTACTTATGAACTAACTTATATTAAAGACAACACAAACATTCATGCCTGAACCTCCGATGCGCGAGGCCGTGTGATCCGCAACGTGGCACTCCACACCGCTCCACTACTCTCGCGCAGGCTTCCACCCACCCAAAGGTCCGAAAGGATTCGGCTCTCAGATACAGGTTACAGAGATTAAACACAGTACAATTCGAAAAACACAATTACAACGAAGATATGGACATAATAATTGAGATAGCAAAGAATAATGGTTACCAAGAAACCCTCATAAAAATATGAATAACAGAAGCCGATAGAAAAAAAGGGGTTCACAATAGTCACAACTAGCCCACAAAACAACAACACTAACGAAGGGGAGAACACAAAAACTACAAAAAAAAATTCCGTACACACTTACTTATGAAAGTAAGATTAACCTCAACACACAGAATAGGAAATATCATCAAGAAACAAGGAGTAAAATTATCATATCAAAGCAATAACTAATTACAAAAATGCGTAACAAAAACAGAGACTACTCACATCTACCAAAAATCTGGTATTTACCAGCTTAAATGTAAGAGGTATTATGCTCTATACTTAGGACAGACCAACAGGATATATGAAACACGATATATGGAACATGATCCATTATCGAAATATGGCAAGAGCCATTCAACATTTGCAGAACACCGTAGGAAAGAAAACCAGTATCCACCACTATCCCACCACCACCACAGAAACTGACATGAAAACAGTCAGATTTAGAAATAAGTAACATATGACTGATACCAGGCGTATGTTATTTACCCTTTTGTTGATTTAGTTTACTGATGCTGAGGACAGTTGTGTGAATAGCATTTCTATACGTTCACTTTTATCTGTTACTTCTTTCTTGCTCCATTTTCATGAACTGACTCATTCCATGAACATGTAGACATGTTCTTCAGTTGGACATGCGGAACATGATAGATATAAATAAAAACAACTAGCGAAGCCGGCAAAGCTCTGTCCAACTCCTCCTCCCCATCCTATCTGCGTCTATACCGTCTCTCCCTTTCTTCACACTGCTTTATTTATTCCTCGTCCTCTATCCCTCAAAAATGTTCAAATATTTGTAAACATGTTCGATTAAACTGCAACGGTCATCAGTCATAGACTAAAAAACTACTTAAAATAATATGAATTGACCGAATGTCAACATACACACCCATCCTCACGCCAGGGAGGACTCGAACCTCCGATGACCAACCGCGTGCTCTGCAGTGAGGCCCCTTATAACGGTATGTCCTCTTTGTCTCCTCCTCCTTTCTTTTACATAAACCCAACCATTCCCCTGCCTCCGTTGTTACATTTCTCCATGCTGTGCCCATTTCCTCCTGATCGGTCAAACAGAAAAATGTAACCGAGATCGGAATAATATTCTAATAATGTTCAAATGTGTGTGAGGTCTTATGCGACCGAACCGCGTGGTTATCAGTCGCTAGACTTACACACTAATTACTTGACCAACTTAAACTAACTTACGCTAAGGACAACACAAACACCCATTAATTTTGACAACATTGTCAGAGGAGAAAACAGCGATCTATTTGGTATGATCAATATGCAAAAAACAGTCTTGATCGCAGAAATTAACAGTTTCAATTAAGGTAAGTGTTACCTACTGGCAGCAGAACAGCCCAGGACAGCCCAGCCCAGCCGAGTGCAGCACTGGCCACATGGGCTACTTGTAATTCCGAAGATGACCTACATCAGGTCGAAACCGGTTAATTGAAACTGTTAATTTCTACGTTCAAGACTGTCTTTTGTATGTTGAACAAACACCCATGCCCGAGGGAGGATTCGAACCCCCGACCGTAGCGGCTGTGCAGACCGTGACTGGAGCGCCGCAGACCGCTCGGTCACTGCGGCTGGCGAATAATATTCTGGATTAGAAGTCTGTAGTAAATTATCTTCTGCCATGCATCGTACGAAATGTAGACATCGGCCACTCCCCCTACTTTTAAGGTCAAATGTGCAAAATTTTATCGAAATCCAATAAACGATATTGACGGAGATTGTCAACTATGTCATTTCTATCGTGAATTATAAACTATATTGCAAGTTGCACCGATGGAATGTTCTGTCGCGGTCGTGTGTATGTTGTTGCCGCCAGAAATGGATAAAAAGTATATTTTAAGCGGAGTGTATATTGTATCAAATCTTTTGCTCATGTAACGTGAAAGAAGAAACAACAGTTACTACCTTAAAATACTATTTACAATTTCATTTTGAACATTAGCATACACTAGAAAGTGGTTTTATTGGTTTCTTTGTTCTACGAAATAGGATTCAATGTAATCATCATTAAAAATAGCGAGCGCGAAACAGAAAGGAAATTATGTGAAAAATTCAAGACTTTTATGAAGAATTTTCAGAGATTTCCGATTCTGAACAGATAATCATTTACATTTGTAAATGTAGATGTTCCTAACTACTAATCTCCGTATGTATCTGCCCATAAGCTATGACATTTTGACACATTATTCTGTTGGAACATGCGCATTTATACTACCGAATTTTCTAATATACCATATATGATCAACAGTATCCTGCGCCCACCGTTCAGTATGGTGTTGGCCCAAATTTACCTCCAATGATAGCACCCACTCACGCAGGCAAACGTTCAGTCAGGTGTTGGAAGGTTTCTTGAGGAATTACCTCAGAAGTTTACTGTTGGCACTATACCCGTCGGCAGATGACGCTCACAGGGCATTAGCCATACCCACACCCTGCCATCGGATCGTCACATTATATACCGAGATTCGTCACTCCACACAACGTTTTTCCAATGTTCAGTCGTCCAATGTTTAAGCTTCTTACAAGAAGCGAGGCGTCATTTGGCATTGACATGCGTTATGTGTGACTTATGTGCAGCAGTTTGACCATGAAATCCAAGTTATCTCACGTCCCGCCTAACTGTCATACTGGAGTGGATCCTTATGCAGTTTGAAATTCCTGTGTTATGCTATGTATATAAGGCTGCCCATTACACTGTACTACCCTCTTCAACTGTCGGCGGCCTCTGTCAGTCAACACTCAAGGTCGGCCTGTACGCTTTCGTGCTGTACGGTTCTTTTCAGGTTTTCCCTATCGTTTCAGAAACAATGGATCTAGGGATGTTTGGAAGTGGTAAATTTTGCGTACAGACTTCTGACACAACTGACACGCAATAACCTGACCACGTTCGACGTCCGTGAGTTCCGCGGAGTGCCGCATTCCGCTCTCTCACTAATTTTAATAACTACTAACGTCGCTGATATGGAGTCCCTGCAGCACAATGCACCTAATACAAAAAAACTTTTATTTTTGGATGTGTCCGGATAGTTTCGATCACATAGTGTATGTCATATACAGGGTGTCCAAGTTATATTGAACAACGAAAACAACTTTGGAACAACTCCAGCTGTTCTAAAACGAATTTCCCCTGTATCAGTGTAAGGCAGAGACTCATGAATGTAAATATTTTAAACATTCTAAAATGAAAGCATATGTGTTTTTAACACAAACTTATGTGTTTTAAATGGGCCTCTTATATTATTTCATCAGCAATATATAGCATAACAATTCACATAAGCGATGGCGTTGATTACATGGCAATACTTCATTTACATACCGAGATATTCCGAAGCGAAGTTGAGGCTAGAAATCGCACTCCAATTGCGCGGCTAGCGCACGTCTTGAGACTCAGGCGAGAACCCCTTTTTGCTCATGACGTGCGCTAGCAGCGCGTTTCGCGTATTTCAAGTGTCAACTTTGCTTCCCAATATCTCGGGTTGTAATTGGTGTATCGCGAAGCAATCAACGCCACTTTTATATGATTTGTTATGCTATAGTTTGATGATGAAATAATATATGATGTCCATTTAAAATTACGTCAGTTAGTGTTAAAAAAACGCATATGACTTCGATTTAGATTGTTTCAAAATATTTACATTCAGGTTAGGTTCTCCATATCCACGACCTCAGTAGTTATTAAAAACCGTGAGTTTGCTGATTGGGGCGCTCCGCGTAATTCACGGATTTCGATCGTGGACAGATGATTGGGAAACGTACAGCACGAAAACTATTTCCTATTATATGCTAATGTTCAAAATCAAATAGTAAATAGTATTTTCAGAAAGTAATTATTGTTCCGTCTTTCACGTTACAGGAGCAAAAGATCTGACGCAATACTCAATCCGCTTAAAAGATGCTTTTTATCTATTTCTTGGGACATCAACATACACGCGACCACCACAAAACATTCGATTGATTTCGTATGGTGCATGGTGAACGCCACCTTACTCCAGACTTCGCGCACTGTTAGACCGATCACACCGATTACATTTCACAGACATATGTAATTTTTCATGTGGAGGGGATGGAGGAAATAGGAAGAGTATGGGGAAAGGTAACAACAGAGGCAGGAGAATAGTTGGCTGGATGTAAAAGGAGGGAAGAAGAGACAGAAGTAAATGGGAGGGACAAGGCGCCTCAAAGCGGAGCGCGTGGTTGCTCGCCGCCGGAGGTTCGAGTCGTCCTTGGGGCACAAAGAGTGTGTTTGTTGTCCTTAGGTTAGTACAAATACTTTTAAGTACTTTCTAAGTCAATGGACTGATGACCGTTGCAATTTGGTCCAATAGGTTTACAACTTTTGAACATTTTTGAGGGACAGAGACCAAGGAATAAAGCGCTATAAAGAAAGAGAGATACCATATAGGTGCAGATAGGATGGGGAGGAGGAGATGGATAGCGCGTGGGATAAGAAATGGAGAGGGAGTGGGGTGAAGGCGATGAATAGAGAAAATTGTGTGTGTGTGTGGGGGGGGGGTGATAACAGGGGACTGCCAAAAGGAGGAAAGAGAAGGAGAGAAACGGAGATGTGGAGGAGAAGAATCAAAGGGAGGGGGAGGAGGAGAGAAACAAAGGGAAGGGGGAGAGGAGGAGAGAGTTCCAGTTCAGGTTGTTTAGGAGTGGTATATTTCGCGTAGATATCTTTGACACAGTGACAATCACCTATCCATGTTCGAAGGCCGTGAGTTCCGCAAAGCGTTCCATTCTGCCATCTCACGTTGTTTAATGACTACTGATGTCGCTGATACGTGGTAACTGGCAGCACAATGCATCTAATAAGAATGACGTATATTTTTGGTCGTGTCCGGATATATATACAGGGTGACCCATTTATCTTGACCATCCAAAATATCACTGTAACAACAACAGCTGTAGTAAAACGACTTTAACCGGTATCAGTGTAAGGTAGGGACTAATGAATGTAAATATATTGAAACAAAATTCTTCCCACTCCATTTCTGCGTGGTGTGGTACAGCAACCGTGTTAAGTCGATCTCTTGAATAAAAGGTTGTCTAGGTTGCAGAAACTTTCATTGAACTGACGTGTTTCTCCCGGTTAGAGCATCTTCAGATTTCTGACAAAGAAGAAAATATGATCCATATCTTACAATTTGTACATGGCAATACACAAAAAATTTTGAATTTGTTTACTACAAAACAATGTTGAAATCAGTAATAAGGAATTGTAATAATGTAGGTACTGAAGTTTTACCTACTCTGTGATAGAGCGTGTTTAGGATTACACTGTTATTGTCTCGGTAAGAGATCAAGTGGCTGCATTTTGACCTAAACACCCTCTATCGCAGAGTAGGTAAAACATCAGTACGTACATTATTGCAATCCCTTATTACAGATTTCATCATTGTTTTGAAGCTAACATAATTAAAATTTTTTGTAATATTGCCATGTAAAAATGTAAAGATGTGGATCATGTTTTCTTCTTTGTCAGAAATCTGAAGACGCTCTAACCGGGCGAAACGCGTCATTTCAATAAAAGTTTTTGCAACTAAGACAATCTTTTATTCAAGAGTTATATTGAAACATTCTAAAACGTGCAGCATGGGCTTTTACCTGAGACTCAGTACGTGTACTAGCCGTGCGTTTCGCGTATTTGGATCGTCAAGTTCGCTTCGCAATACCTCGGGATTTAATTGGCGTATTGCAATGCAATCAATGTCATTTTTTGAGTGATTTGTTATGCTATGGATTGCTGATGAAATAGTATAGGGTGTCCATTTACAAACACAAAATTTTGTTTGAAAAACACATATTCTTTCGTTCTTTCGTTGTAGAATGTTTCAAAATATTTACTCTCATGAGCCCCTGCCTTACATTGATACCGGTGAAAGTCGTTTTACAGAAGCTGTTATCGTTCCAGAGATAGTTTGGGTGGTCAAGATAAATGGAACACCCTGTATAAATACATTAAAATTTTTCGTTGGGGAGAATGTTGTTGTTTACATAACCTTCCTGTATTCGAATGCAACGTTATTTTAGAATTTGAGCTCTGTCGGTGCAGAAGTTTGAGTTTTTGAAGCTTTCACTAACCAATATAACGTTAACATATCAGAAATTATAAACTGCCTTTGTTTAACGGACTAGGCTACCTTTGAAGCCACAGTTATTAGTGTCGGTATAGCTTCCGCAAGGTGCTCCGCCCAAGTCATCAACTCCAGTCAATAATGACTAAAGTAAAACTGCTGCAGCCACCATTCATTACGGCGATGGGAGGTTGTTAATAGCTCCAACCCATACTACTGGAGCATCGGTGCCTTCATTTGGCTCCAAGGCATCTGATTAAACTAATTAGTTCTCTCCTTGCGCATCGGCATCGGAGATGTGTGTTTGCCGTTACGCTCCTAAAACCGTCACATCAACCGGGCGTATTTCTCATTATTACGTTATTATCAAATCACTAAATTCGAAAAGGTAAGTTATTTAATAACTTTGCGTTTTCTTACCCTTATTGTTCTCGTTTCCCATATCTTATTTCCATGGAGAACGTAACAGATGTCGCCTCCTTAACGTACAGCAGCAGCTCAGTTTTCAGTAGTTTCGTTTCAAAACATCAAATATGCTTCACTCATTACAGAAATGTTCAAATGTTTGTTAAGCTTATGGGACATAACTGCGGGGTCATCAGTCCCTAAACTTACAAACTACTTATTAACTAACTTATACTAAAGACAACACAGACATCCAAGCCCGAGCGAGGATTCGAACCTCCGACGGGGAACGGCCTCCCGCATCGCGCCTCAATGCGCTCTGCCACTCCACCGGAGCTTCACATATTACCTTTACAAAGTAAGTCCATCTCCTGTCTGCAAGTAAAGCTGCGCAATATTCAATGCACAGACATGAAAAAAATTATTATTTTTCCCACAAAGAAGCTGTGTCATGTCACATGTTTAGAAGATTATCACTGTACAGCATATTACTTTCTTCTCTTTCATTATCAAAGTATGAAATGTTACCGAACAGTAGAAAGGAATTTGAAGCCGGCCGCAGTGGCCGATCGATCTACGGCGTGCCAGTCACGGTCTGCACGACCGCTGCGGTCGGAGGTTCGAATCCCCCCACGAGCAAGGATGTTTGTGCCGTCTTCAGAATAAGCTAGTTGATAAGTAGTTTGTATGTTTATGGACTGATGTCCCCGTAGTTAAGTTCCATAAGCTCTACAAACATTTTGAAGAAATTTGAAAGTACGTCCTACGAGTAATGATCAATCAAAAATTACCCTGAGAAGATCGAGTATACGCTCAAGATCATTATGTGAATCTAACAGCACGTTATGAAATTTACAGATCATAAACTTGATGGTGAGGACATCATCGACTTCAAAACATCGTGGCAACCGCACTAAAATATGCAGTTCTTGTCAGCATGTTACGGCAGAAAAAGTGACAACAAAATAAAAAGTAACGTTCCACATCAGCAACTATAGTGAGTTCAGGTATACTTTACATACTTCGGGTAAAAAAAAAATTGTACTACCTTTCATAGATTCACGTAGGTGAGACTGGGGTATGATGGCCAAAGGGGCAGAGTGCCCAGTCGAATTAATTCATACAATAGACGCCGGATCGTCTTAGGAATCAATCAGAAAGTAAGTAGCACTGTCCCTCTCCATATACAGAGCCAATATCGCAGGCGGCGAAGTTTTAGACAAGCTGTATTCCTTAACTGTTTTTGTGCGTCTTCCCGTAAAATTCTTTTCGTGGGTTAATGTGTGTTATTTAACTTTTGCTTGCTTTAGACTCAACGGAGTCAGTAGTTTAATAAAAGGTCGTACTTTAAGGATTATTTCTATACGGCATACAGACTTAACTGATTCGGTGAATTTTATAAAGAACAGAATTTATTGCAATAGCGATGGGGCAGGTTGGCCCAGAGAGTACGGGGCACGATGGCCAGCTGAGACAACCTACCACGTCCTATAGGAGCTGTACTTCTTTAAACTCGATGAAAGGTTTGTTACTTTTAATGATTACAACGTTTACATTTCTTCGAGTTTATTAAATTATAAACATAATTGTCGAAGTTAAACATATTTTGATACATTTCAGAGGTCCAAAGATCGTCATATTCATGAAATAAAAGGTGTTGAATAAACGCAAACCAGTAAATTTAATTTAAAAACAGTGATCTGAGAAGTCAGAAACTCGTTCATTTCCTTGTTTTCAAGACAGGAGTTACGGCTCTGGTTTAAACATTAGTTTTATTTGTAGTATCATAAAAATTATCCGAAATTATAAAAGAATGAAAGGAATATGATTTCTGAAGATACTTCTGAAACTGCTCTTAGCATCGTAAGATAAAAGATAAGATCTTTGGAGACTGATAGCGAAGACTTTTGGAACCCGAAAAAATTTTACTGGAGGTAATGTGCTAAGTATAGACAGGCCTCATGTCAGTTTGGCAGGTAATTGAAACTCAAGAAACATAATCTGAATTTCAAACCTTCTCATTGGACCAAAGCATTGTAAAGAAATACGGGAGAAAAATTAGATCACAGGCTAGAAAAGCCCTTTTCCAAAAAGGTGATAATGATGGCGACGAGGAAGAATCACAGTGCCTTTTTGAAACAGTCAACTGGAGAACAAGAAATTCAGTTCACGAGCTGTAAGCGATGGGCTCATCAGAGAAGCGTTGACTATTTTATGAGTGTTAAAACTGTGCTGATCCTTTGGAGCTGGACATTGATCGAAGTTGACCGGCTGTATTAAGACACTATAAACCGCAATAAGTTTAAGCTGTCCTGTTGTCATAGTCCTCAATGTTAAGCATTTAACTCAATATTCAACTTGATATTATTAACATTAAAGTATATTTTTTGATAACTGACAGTTTTATTTTGATTTCCTAGTTATACTTACCAAAAGACTTCCCATCGTTACCCTGCCTCTGGGCCAACTTACCGCGAGGTAGGGACAGATTGGCCCAGTTGACATATGTATTTTCAAGCTTAATAACTGCAATCCAGACTCAGTAAAGACCTGTCTAATATTTAACAGTAATTTAATTAATTTAAATATGCCACATAAATTAATATTAATAAAAATTAAAAATATGGCCAACTTGACTCGGTCTCCCCTATACTTCTGAAGATTTCTCATTAATACATACATCTTGGCAAGGTCGATATTATGAAATGCTGTTTGTTTCCCAGCATATTACACTAAAATTGGTATAATCACAAACGTTAAATCACTTGAGCAATCTACTGGACTATATATTAGAACTGGCAAAAGAGTATTAGTTTAAAGTAATAAAATGCCCATCCGCAGAGGAGAATGAAGCACCAAAGGACTGTAAAAGGAACATCTTGGTGATTAGACTTTATTATAAGTGCAAGCGTAATGTACTAAAATTTTGTACGTTTGACCTGACTACTTAGGATGTAATCAGTTTTCAATGTTTTGTGTTAAACACATAATGATATAAAGTTATACTGAACTACGCAGTAGTGCCTGCATACATGTACACAAGTACTGTGCTGTATACGCATTCTTAATATTTCATTTTCGTGTGAGTGTAAAGTGATATTATTTCATACTGCATCGCTGTAATTCTATTAGTCTAGACTCCAACCAACTAACTAAAACAAACTGAGGGAAAGTACATGCAAAATTCACTGCCACGAGAGGATTTTATAACGTATATGTCGTAGCACATTACCGAATCCAATACTTACACTTTGTTCCAAAGAAGCAACTTGCACCATTCGTGAATGACGGTAAAACCTGTCAATTGACTTCTGTATTGCCTATAATTCTTCGAGTACTCATTTTGCGAGAAGTGTCTCACTAAGACACGCCCTGCTAAAATTATTGAATGTTACTTCTTTTCCACAAAAGATGTAGAAGAATTTTACATTGGTTATGTGGAACATACATAAAGATTGCATTGATGCATGCTACTTAATAGCTCCCAGCGATATCACCGCAGAAAAATGTATTAGGAAATGCTAGCTTGAGGATAAAAGGGTCTCAGATAACGATATTCTGTTACTCAGTAGTAGAATTTTTATCTATCAATTCATGAATCTCGATTAATTTTACAAAATTGTTATTATAAGTCATGCGTATGTACTATTTTCTTCTTTCTTTAGGTACTTAAGTATGTAAGATACGAAATCACATGTAGTGTTAAAATTTGTATTTCGATTTTCAAGTAGTTTACCTATGCGTTAACCGCTTCAGTAAAACTAATGATCGCTAAATACAATCCGACATATTTTAGAAACTTGGAAGACTGCCTTCCTGTTTATAGATATAGATACATTGACAGTATTTTCACAACCTAAATAAGCACGTTGCAGCAAACAGAAAAAATATATTGCTTGATACTATGTAAAATGCCAAGCACGACTACAGAGTTATAGATTACAGCTTCATAACGTTAGTTTCATTCAGGGTGACCTATATTAGTGTAATTTATAAGATTGCTAGCAAAAACGCGAGATATACAAACTCTACGACTGATATCAAATCGAAACTCAGGTCCTTTCAATTTACAGTCTAGCACTTTTAGGATATTTTTGTATGTCAGGAAGTTATTAATAGCATTTCATAATCAAGTTCGCACACACGTTGTTCTTTGTCTATAGTCTGAGATCTTCACTCGATTCACTCCTTTAGTTTAGTAAAGTCTTCTCTGTCTATGCATTCTATTCCATTCTGAAGGTAAAATGCTTATTACTATCTATTAGTTTAATTCCTTTGCTCTTTTTTTACATTTTCTACTGAATTAATGTCAATTAAACTTTAAACAGGTATCTTCCTCTATTGTATCTCACTATTGTGTAAAACGTTAAAACTTTAAGACAAATAATATTAGTTCATGTAATAAAAAATTATTACCATCAACTGCTTTGTAACGAATGAACTTAGGCACAAGAAGTTACAATAATTATAGTCAATAAGCTACACCACAATACTGAGAAGTGTATCTATAATATTTGTAGTTAATGGATCACATGACACACTGTAGCTTTCGAAATGTTTGGTTTCATGTAAGTCGTTCGAAGTTGTTGTAGCATAAGCCGATTTCTGTGACTATAGTAAATTTATATATTACGCTGCAGCACAATTTGATCAAAAGGATCCCGACGTAGTATTATTTGGTTAGTGCTGCAAATGAAACTTATGTATTTTTTAAGCACCGTTTTCGATTGGTCTTTCTCATATGGTCATCGTCTATGATGAAATGAGAAATAAATGTAACACACCTATAAATCGGCAATTGAAGCTGATTAGGAAAGAAGTCCGAATAAGGAACTGGAAGTGAGTTGACCACTTGTGGAAATCTGGTTATATTGGCTACAATGAAAGCTGCGATTTGAGGAAAGCAGCTACAAGGCGTGAAGTGTCAACTAGCAAAATGTTCAAATGTTTGTAAGTCTATGGAACTTATATGTTTATCAGTCCCTAGATATACAAAATACTTAAAGTTAAACTATCCTAAGGACAAGCACACAGACCCCTGTCCATGTGAGGACTGGAACCTCCGACGGCGAGCAACCGCGCGTTCTGCAGCGAGGCGCTGTACAATCCTTGGCCACTCCACAGCGGCTGTCAATTATCAAGTATTGGTAATCGGACAATACTACGGAATTGATGGAAAAAAATTATTTAAAACAAGCAAAATGCGAAAGGATATCTTTCACGTTACAAGCCGTGTACGTGTATTTCTTAATGTGAGTACGTCAGTACCTTGCCGACGCTGGAGACATAGGACTCGCTCCCTACTCTGTACAGCAAGGTAGCCTACCTTCTCGTCATAGGCGTCGGCGTTGCTTCCAGTGCTGCAACAAACGAACTAGCCACCACTGAAGCTTCTACTCAATCTGAAATTCCAGCTACGACCATGTCACTACCCTCATTACAGTGTGCTTCCATCATATCTCCTTCCCTAGGTGTTGCCACTTATCACCAGCACACACCAGAAAACAAATCAATACTACCCTCGCACAGCAGAATTAATAGGAAATGAATCAGCCGAGTGGTCTGGAGCGCCATGTTACGGATCGCGCGGCGTCGGAGGTTCGAATCCTCCCTCGGGAACGCATGTGTGTGTTGTCCTTAGGTTAGTTTACCTTAGTTTAAGTAGTTTGTAAGTCTAGGGACTGATGACCAACATAGTTTGGTCCCATAGAATTACAAACATATTAACATTTTTTTAAGGAAATGAATCACCCCTACTCCCGCATTCTATCAAAGCAGGCAGACTGTTTTGTCAAGTCTGCATAATAATTGGGAATAAGCGTTCGTATATATATATAGCGTCATATTCTCTTTCTTTCTTACGGAGACAAATCGCAACGAAATTCCATAGAAAGTGATACCACAACTGTCACTACGAGACGATAAACAGCTGAACAGCAGACAAAATTCACAGCTTCATGAGAATTCCTATACCAAATTCTATGTGGTAATTTTCAAGTGAACAGGTATACATGTTATAACATTTGAAGGTCATTGAGCCTATCCATGCAACTGTGTACTCATCCTTAGATACCTGTACAGAGATAAGCTCGTTACACAATTGCAAAACAGTGTGTTCTGGCTTACTCATAAAAATGCATAATTCTATTTTCTGTTTAAACCATTTTTTTTCTTTTTACATAGCACATGAATAATTATGTTTGAAGGTAAAGGAAATTATTAATTTGTTAAAAGTCTCATACTTGGCCATCTTTATATAGGTTATCTTGCAGTAGCAGTAATGGCATTTTTAAAGAAAGAATGCGACAGATCTGTATTTTTAAGTCATCGATACGCCATTGCCATGTAGTCCTAAATTTAAATCGCGACTTGCAATAGAAAGCAGTACTATACGGAAAAATGCATTGCTTGCATTTAGTTCCGAAAACGGAAATTCCGCTACTGTCGTTATTTAAGTCCCATATCCACTGTATTTACGAATTATGCTTGGCAAGAATAATTCGGCGTAACATGTGCGTGAAGTGTTAGATCTAATCTGTCCCTTCCAATAAAACAACCTGGTATGGTTCTGAGACTGACCAGTAATACCAATGGATCGGTCAAAGTGTTGTGTAAGTCACATTTTTGTTACACGCATTGAATTTTCTTAATATTCCTCCAATGCACTGAGCCGGGTGACTAATTTCCTTCACAAGTTATATTTTAAGGGCATTAAATTTTAGGTCATTACAGGCGATTATATTAATATGTAGAGTGCATACGGGCGCCCCAGGAGCGCACAAATCGTGGCGGTAGGGGGGAGGCGGATAGTAGTATTGGGAGGAGGTGCTCCACTGTTGACGCCAAGATTTGTCAGGTAAGTGTACGGCAGCCACTCCCATCGGAGGATCGAGTCTTTCCTCGGGCATGGGAGTGTATGTTGTTAATAGCGTTGGATGGTTTTCAGTAGTCTGTACGTCTAGGGACCGTTGAGATCAGAACTTTAGTCTCTTAGGTATACAAACATTTCAACATTTTGTAGCTGTAGGTCAGTATTCGGAGTCGTAATACATAAGGCTAAAACCCGTAACTCGTAACCTGCCGCTATAGTCACCAAACGATCGCATTAATAGATTATGTCAGAACCGCCAGTAATTCTGTAGGTATAATTAGTATTAAAAACAAAACAGTAAGAGGAATAATTTGAAACTACAGAAAAAGGAAGCAACTTATTTTTGCCTCTGTCGTGCACCATCAGTTCCCTCCCTTGTTGCCACGTTAAGGTGTTTTCTTTTCCAAAATCACAGATGGATTTCTACAACCTGATCTCATTAAAAATAATCATTTAGTTACACTTATAATCAATAGCATATGTGTTTTTCATTCTCTATACTAAAATAAAAGAGACTGCTTCCTTTTGAATGAAACACACGAGATAAATGTGTAATATTTTGAAGATTTATTGTTTTTACTACCCTGTTACGCTATCATCAGCTTATGTTAATAAAAACCCATACTAATTCTAATTTCATAAATTATCGATGGCCCTTAAAACTATGAAATTACGTTACCGAAAAAATTATTGTAGTCATTTGTAGATAACAAAGCCAGGAAAAGGTTTCACCTCTGTGCATTCCTTACGATATGAGACTATGTTATAAAAAGTTCACTTCGGATCTGTAGTCGCACGCGGTCGTTAGTAACAGCTATTCCTTGTTGCATATGTCAATACACTTCAGATCCTCCTGCATTTATCTAGCAGTTCCCAGTGTTTCGATTTGTCGATAAACTATAGTATAATCCGCGAAAAGCCTTCTGTGATCAAATTCCATCTTCCGCTATTGATTACTCTTCTGTCATTGACAAAGGGCTGCCACACACATGCGAAGTGAGACATGCAGGCCAAATAATGTTCAAAAATGTTTGTTAAGCTTATGAGACTTAACTACGGGGTCATCAGTCCCTAAACTTACAAACTACTTATGAACTACTTACGAACTAGGACGGCACAAATATCCATGCCCTAGGGGGGATCAGAACCCCCGACCGTAGTGGCCGTGCTGACCGTGACTGGAGCGCCTCAGTCACCTCGGCCACCGCGGCCGGCGGCCAAATAATGACCACTGGGCTCTCGGGATGTGTATATACAAGGAAGTAACTGCGACCACCTTGCTACTCGGTCATATCACTGCTGAGAACCTCTAAAGCTATATTTCATCATCGCGTTCATATTTGTTTCACTTCATAACTAAAACTCAAGATTCAGCATATGTTTACTATCACAAGGCTGAGTACTTGCACTTGTGAGCATGGCCTCGAGACAGTGATTGTGGAATTAACTTAACTCTCATAAAAGCCGACCGCAATGGCCGAACGGTCTGCGATGCGCCAAACTCGGTCTGCACGGCCGCTCCGGTCGGGGGTTCGAATCCCCCCTCGGGCATGGATTTTTTTGCCGTCTTTAGTATAAGCTAGTTCATAAGTAGTTTATAAGTTTAGGGACTGATGACCGCTTAGTTAAGTCCCATAAACTCTACCAACACTTGAGAAAAAAATTTTAACTCTCACAAAGACGCGTGACCTGCAAAGACCCAGGGCCCTCAGCTGTGAGTCGGGCACATGTGGGCTACAGGCTGCGAAAAATAGCTACCCCTGCATTTGAATTCTCTTATAAACCCATGCATGCGATTGCATGCAGTTCAGTCAAAAGTTGAGTACACAGCGTCTGTCGGTTGTTTCACAAGAATTCGGTCAAGGCGTTGATGAATGTGAGATTGCATGGTCCGCAATAAATAATACAGTGTTTGCCGAATAAATTTAGATCGATGATTTTGAACGAGAAAGCGTAATAAAAACCAAATGTTAGTTTAAATATAAAGTAATTTGTATATATAGGGTGGTAAATTGTTTGTAGCCAGATGAGAGTTGATTGTATTGATTTATGAAGGTTTTCAAATGAATGGTATTGACTGTATGCACCACAATCAGTCTAACAATGGCCGACGTATATGTTTATATCGACGCTTTTGAGAGAAAAATTTGCATGACGAGAGATTGTTTAGCAACTTTATGGTAAGGTTGTTTACTTAATCTGAGAGTTGTCTGTATTGATATTTCTTCGTAACATGAAAGAAAATGGAGAGGGACACATGAATTTCAAAGTCGCAACGGAATTTTACATAGACATGCATGCATGTAGTTGAATAATTTCATGACATGTATGGTGACAAGGAAGTGCTTGTCTTTTCAATATTCTGAAGACGTCTCCACTTGGTTCTGTGTAGGCACAGAGTGATTGACATTTTTACCAAATTCATGACGGGCGATAGGTCAGAGGGGAGAGTGGGTGGAGAGGACAGTGGTCTTCCAAGTGGGGGTGGAGGAGATCGGTGGTCTCTGAAGTGTGCGGTGTAGAGTGTGGTTGGCTGAGTGGGGCAACACTGATGCAGATGCCTGTAACGATACAATGGAGTGTTGAAGCCATATAATTCGGAATATCCAGAAATGGATGAAAGTCATTTGTACTAATGAATTTTTTTCTTACTCAGTCGACGTGCATAAAATGTTAAAATGTTTGTGAACCTAAGAGACCAAACCGCTTAGGTCATCGGTCCCTAGATTTACAAACTAATTAAACTAAGAACAAGACACGTACAATGTCGGAAGGAGGACACGAACCTCCGGCGGAAGCGGCTGCGAAATCTGTAATGAGGTGCCATACACCACACGGGCATTTTATTGTTAAATTAATTATTGTTAATCTCACCACAAGTGAGACTATACAGTTTTGCTCATAAGTGTTTTGAGAAAATATTTGCTCAACATATGTTCATATATAGCACTGGATGATTGCTTGTGCAATGCTTAAACCACAAACGACAATAAAAACATAAACAAAAAATAGGCATAGTGTAGTGTATTTCGCAAAACAAAACTCAGATATTCACCGAACATTAATCATTTGACTAAATAATTTTCTACAGAACAAAACCTAAATGTGCTTTTTCGGAGCTTAGCAACTAATATTTCGTGGCATAATCCTTTGTCTTCAGTACAGCTTCATACATGCTACAAGCGCTTAAAATGTCTCCTTACGAATGTTTCTTCATCCACATTTCAATAGCTGTTTGTTAAGCTTATGGAACTTAACTGCGGAGTCATCCGCCCCTAAGCTTACAAACTACTTATGAACTAACTTATACTGGCACAAACATCCATGTCCGATGAAGGATTCGACCCCTCGACGGGAAGCGACCTCCCGCATCGCAGCATAGCTCCTAATGCTTTTTTTCTGACACGTCTAGACAACACCACTTAAATATGTTCTGTCGCATTCAGGTGCGGACTTGGTTAACAGAAATTACTTTTTCTGATGGATATAGACTATTACACGATTAAAACGATATTTTGGTTTATTATCGTGCTGAAAACATTACTGTTTGGCCTTTTTCTTCTATCATATTTTGCATACGCTATAGTGAGCCCTTCATTAGAGCCTGTATCCACATTGAAGAACCTACACCATCAGTGGAGATGAACCCCCATACAATTATATCCCCCTCCCCCCTCGATGTTTTACTATAGGAACCTGTTAGAGTGGGTTGAGTTTTTATCATTCAGGCGACGAACATACTGAATACCATCAGAAGACTTTTTTTCTGTCGTTGCTACGCAATACTCTTGACCATTCCTACTGTCTCCAGTGACGACGTTCTTCTACGAAGGCAAGGATCTTCTGTATTGAGGACTTATACGGATTTATTCTTGCATGAGCCATGAGCTCTGAAATCCAAATAGATTAATTTAAGTTTTTCAGTAGATACATGGACTTCATAATTCTGCGTCAGATCGGCTTAGATTTTTATCCTGACGTTTCGAGGCTCTTGGGACAATTGCCTTCTAATAATCTAATAATTCTCCGTTGATTTTCTAAATTGATCCTGTCGTGATTTGCTGTGTTCATGACCAAGGACTTGGTAAAGTTGGTTCGAGACACCTCTAGAGGCGCGAAAATTACGAGGAACGTGTGTTAGTAATTACCTTTCTGATAAAGCACGCACTACAGCCACGACGAACCGTAGGCAGTACTCTTTGAGATTGTGGCATAATATTCAGTAAATGATTCCAAATCCGTCTGAAACACATACGAAGGAAAACTTTGGTTAGAATAAAATAGCACTGATGTGTTTTACGGCCCTCTTTAGATTTGTAGTTTTATAAGTTTTTGCAAACATTTCAGACGAAATTAATAAAAATAATGGTGATATGATTACGACTCTACTATTGTGGTAATATTTATGAACCCAACACGTAATATTCTTTCTGACTGTATTTTAACAAACAGCCAAAATTATATGATATTTGAGTTTAGCTTTGACAAACATACTCTTTTTGGCTCTTCGATCTATCATTTTACTATCTCTAACGCCGGGCCCTGTGGCCGAGCGGTCTGCGACGTGCCAGTCACGGTATGCACGGCCGCTGCGGTCGGGGTTTCGAATCCCCCCCCCCTCGGGCATGGATGTTTAAGCCGTCTTTAGTATAAGCTAGTTCATAAGTAGTTTGTAAGTTTAGGGTCTGATGACCCCGTAGTTAAGTCCCATAAGCTCTACAAATATTTGAACACTCGAATATCTTTCCCACATTTGCATTACATTGGTCCATTTTAGGTTACGGTAGTAACACTAAAAGTGGGCCTTTGCGATCGTCTTTTGACAGCTCGAAATTTAAATGAAATTAACGGCTTAACCATTCATCTGACACGAAAATTGAATAACCGAAATTGTTGCTTCTTTATGCTTTTTTCTTCATATCTCGTATTGTTTCAGAGATATTTGCATATTTGCAAAAATATCGGCGATTTTGCGATGCCTGTCTGGCCTGTCTCCGTAAACTGTTCCCACTTTTTAAGTCGAACCGTTCAACCGATCGGCACCAAATTTAACAGACAAAATTGTAGGCCGACAGAGACCAGAACCTCCCTTTTTCAAATTTCTCGGACAAAACCTACGTTAGTAACACCCGTTTGTAATGTAATTGTAATTGCAAACGAACCGTTCATCTGACACGAAAATTGAATAACCTAATTTTTATAGGGGAAAAGTCTCTACAACTTTGCTCTCTTATGTTTTTTTTTTTTATATCTTGCATCGTTGCAGAGATATTTGCAAAAATAACGGCGATTTGACGATGTCTGTCTGTCTGTAACGTGTTGCTACCTTTTAGGTCGAACCGTTTAACCGTACGGCACCAAATTTTACAGACATTATTGTTGGTAACCAGAGACAAGAACCTCGCTTTTTCAAATTTTTCGGACAGAAAATACTTTAAGAACACCAAAAGAAAGCAGCATCAAATGTAATTTTAATTGCAAATAAACGGTTCATCTGACTCCAATATTGAATAATCGAATTTGAAAAGGAGAAAATTCTCTACAACTTTGCTCTCTTATGCCTTTTTCATATCTCGCATCGTTTCAGACATATTTGCAAAATAAACCGGATGAATTAACGAAAAGCAGCCGTTTGGAGATGTGTCTTGATATTCATCGCCCAGAACTCTTTCTGGCGTACGCCATCTTGCGTTGCGTATTTGATGATTTTCTTATTGTAATTTTTACGTTTTTATTTTTAACAATGGCGCACTGAAGAGTTAACAAAAACGCGTCGTTCCTTGTACGATAAATGATAATCTAGTGTATAAGAGTGCCTATTAGTATCAGCTAACAACTGTCGTTAATAGTACGAGAATGAAGGTCGTTTACTGTACTTGTTCTCCGTGGTGTAGCGGACAGCGCGTTGGCCTGTAATGCTCATAATCAGTGGTTCTGAACCCGCCTCTACCCCTACTTACTTTTCCTCCTTTTTTCCTGAAAGGGTTTCGGCAATACTTATTAATTTAATAGAGCTACGTTCTTCAATGTTTATAGTTGTGCTTATGTAAAAATGATCCCTCTGAATTGCGTCTTTCTTCTATTTCGTGAGCATGCCGTGAAATACGTAACAACGAATTGAACAATGGTATTCTCAAGCATATGCGCGTGAACTATGAGGATAATTCTGAACAACTTACTGATACAGGTAGTTACGTATGTATAAACGAAGTTCTACATTTTTATGGCAAGTGTAGTTCCTTAATGAAACGAAAGGTAAGTGTATACTTTGCAAACAAATTACCTTCTTTATTTTTCTTTCTAAGCGTTTATTCACTATTTGAGTAACTTGTTATCAAAGGCGGACATCTGTCGTTTGCAAATAACTGAGATAAACGCCATTTTTATTACGAAACGTGAAGTTAATACGTGTGCATTCTAGTTTGGTCACCATTTAGTTGCAAATGATCACCAAACTAGCATTCATACGTATTCACGTTTCGTAATAATAAAAAAAGGTGTTTATCTCAGTTATTTGCAAACGACAGATGTCCGCATTTGATAACAAGCTTCTCATTTATGGAATATATTGAAAGTCATTAATTAGAATTAATGCATCTACTAAAATGTTTGTCTTTGACATGGTTGCTATGGACGGTTTTAACGTAAATAGTATTACCTTTCCTGTAGTTAAGATACGACTTCGTTCATGTTACTCTTTAAAATAAAGAGCAAATATTCTATTTCAAAACGTGATTACGTTTTCTTTTACAGTGGTCTAAGGCATCATGCCACGGTATGGGCGGTCGTTCCCGACGGAGGTTCGAGTCCTCTCTCGGGCATAGCTTTGTCTGTTATCCTTGGTGTAAGTTAGTTTAAGTAGTTTGTAGTTCTAAGGACTGCTGAGCATAGCAGTTTGGTCCAACAACAACAACAAATGAGGATACCTTATGTAATTTCTTAGATAAGAGCGTGAAACTGACGCCAATGAAGCACGGAAAATTGTGGCACTACAAAATTATCCCGAATATTTATGGCTGATGGAAGTGCTTTTTCCAAGTCATGGACCAGGCGCTGTTCATTTTTTCCTTCGTACAATATGGAATAACCGAAACTCGCACAATTTATATGGGCCTCATATTTACGTTACATAAAAGTCTCTTCAGGTTTGAGTCTAGTTATCAAGAAATCTCCACCGAATACTGCTGTCGGTTTCGCCGGCGGTGACCCGTGTCCGAACACAGGCTCGCTTTCCAGGGAAAGAATAGGAAGTGGAGCGTGGCGCGGCTTTTGCAAGCGATGTATGCAACAACGGCGGGCGACTCGTTATCTGGACAAGTCCACGCCAAGTGCAGAGCCGCCCCGGCTGTAATTAACTCACGGGACTGCGGTCCAGTGGTGGTCTGACATAAGTCTCGCAAATCTGGGAAGTTGGGGGGGGGGGGGACGGACGGAGAGTCCAGGGCGCATTCTCACGATCTGCATGCGGTGCCGGTGACGTAAGCGGTCGGCGACTTATTAGCAAAGGTCGGGGACCGGACTGCGGGGTCCGCGGTACCTTGCGGAACAATGGAGCAGCGGCGCCGGTGAGAGGGCGGCCGGTCGTCAGTGATTTGTGGCCGCGGCCGCTTTCGTGCGGCACCGCGGGCTCTGGCCAAGTGTAACGGGGGACGCGGCCGTTGCGAAACCTCGCGTAACTCTGTCACTCTTGTTCATTCAACAAGATCAGGCACACTGAAGCTATGAGACGGAGATAAACGGTCTAGATACAAGTCTGTAGACGTAGGTCAAGCTTCATATCACATTATTACAGTCGTGCAAATCAGAGGTCTGTACCTGTCGTTTAGACGTACTCGAAAATCATTTCTATGACAATTCGTCAGATATCTACAGGGCGAGGCAACCAAGTCATAACACCCCTTGTATCTCCACAACCGTAATAGATACAAAGACGCTGTTTGGACAGTGAATTGCAAGGACAGGGGCTACATGAATACATCTCATTTCATGTTTGTGCTAATTTTTATTACAGATATATTACGCCAAAATTTTTTATTGGAAAACTATGTTTAATTTACCGTAACACGATCGGCTTAAAAAGACGTTTTCAAATACCGGGTGATCAAAAAGTAATTATAAATTTGAAAACTTAATAAATTACGGGATAATGTAGATAGGGAGGTAAAAATTGACAAACATGCTTGGAATGACATGGGGTTTTATTAGAACAAAAAACATTCAAAAATGTACGACATATGGCGCTTCATCTGATCAGATAACCAATATTTTGCATAACAAATTAAGATAATAGTTTTCAAAATAAAAAAGCCAAGATTGCACATTAATAATTTATTAATTGACGAGCGGTTTCGGTGCACTGTGTCACCATCCTCTGGTCTCATATATGTTATAAGCTGGTCATCTTGTTAAAGATTGGGTATAAAATAAAAAGTGCAACATTGCACTTAGTCACGATATATATATATATATGATGTTCTTTACAGGAAATGCTCAATATGTTCACCATCATTCCTCAAAAACAGCTGTAGTCGAGGAATAATGTCGTGAACAGCACTGTAAAGCATGTCCGGAGTTATGGTGAGGCATTGGCGTCGGATGCTGTCTTTCAGCATCCCTAGAGATGTCAGTCGATCACGATACGCTTGCGACTTCAGGTAATCCCAAAGCCAATAATCGCACGGAGGTCTGGGGACCTGGGAGGCCAAGCATGACGAATGTGGCGGCTGAGCATACGATCATCACCAAACGACGCGCACAACAGATCTTTCACGCGTCTGGCAATACTTTTTTTTTCATGCATGTGTCTCAATTTTTACCTCTGTGTCTACATTATTCCGTGACTCTTTGATTACCCAGTATGTGTATGTCATAATATTTAGGTGAATAGTTTTTGATACAGACATATGTTCTTCTATGGTATTCGGCCTTCGAAGCGGCGTTGTCCAATGCGACCTTTCCTGTTGTCAACTTCGCGAGTTCGTCCTTCCACAAACAACGCCGCTTCGGTGGACGAATACGATACGGGAACATATCTGCGTCTCAAAAACTATTCGTCTAAATATTATGATATACACATATTTGGAGAACCGTCAATTTAAGCCCAAAATGCGGCCAATTTAACATAGGGTACCATAAAAAATGGTCTCATCTCTCTTTAAAAAAATAGCACAAATGTCATGTATTCAAGTAGCCGCCGCGCGAGAGTAGCCGAGCGGTCTGGAGCTCCACGTTATGGATTGCGCGGCCTCCCGCGTCGGAGGTTCGAATCCTCTCTCGGGCATGGATGTGTGTGCTGTCCTTAGGTTAGTTTAACTTAGTTTAAGTAGTTTGTAAGACTAGGGACTGATGACCAACGTAGTATGCTTCCATAGAATTACGAACATTTGAATTGAAGTAGCCGCTGTTCCTGCAATTCACTGTCCAAACTGCATCTTAGTATCTATTACGGTTGGGGAGATACAAGGGGTGTTATAACTTAGCTGGCGCACCCTTTATATGTGGTGTTTGCTCTTTCAGACATGTCCGCAAGAACAGACGGCACTTTCGATCCTGCAGTCATTATCTATTCATATTCACAGAATGCATGACATTAACTGTGAATGGTTAAAGTTGAAATAAGTACGCAGTCGGGATTAGAACCTGGGTCTCCTGCTTTCTAGGTAATTACGCTGACCCCTAACCACTGGGGACACAGTGATCACCGCACCTACATCTACATCTACATAAATACAAGCGACATTGAAGTGCATGGCAGTGGATTCATCGAACCGCTTTTAAGATGTTTCTCTACGGTTCCATTCTCTAATAGCTCGCGGGAAAAGGAACACCTAAATCTTTCCGTTTACGATCTGATTTCTCTTATTTTATTTTCATGATCACGCATGCTATGTAGGTGCGTGCTAAAAAAAATGACCTCATTCGGAAGAGAAAGTTGGTGAAAGAATTTTCGCAAATAGATCTCGTTCCAAAAATAACACCTTTCTTTTAATGATTTACACCCCAATTCCTGCATCATTTCTGTGACACCCTCTCCCCTATATCGCAATAGTACAAAACGAGCTGCCCTTCTTTGAAATTTCTCCAAATCGTGTCAGTCCCACTAGGTGGGGATCTAACAATGCTCAACAATACTCCAAAACAGGAAGCACTAGTGCTGGCAGTTTCTTTTGTAGAACTGTTGCATCTACTAAGTGTTCTGCCAAAGAAACGTAGTCTTTGGTTCGATTTCCCTACTATATTTTCTATGTGTTCTTTGCAGTTTAAGTGGTTGTTAATCATTACTCCTAGGTATTTAGTTTACAGCCTGTAGTTTTGACTGATTTATCGTATAAATGAAGTTTAACGGGCTTCGTTTAGTGGTCATATGGATGACTTTACACTTCTCATTATTAAGGATCACTTGCCATTTTTTGCACCATGCAGACGTCTGCACTGAATTACTCAAGCACGCCCCTGTCAGATACAAATTCTCAACTTTACCGTGCCTCCTGCAAACTCGTTGTCTTGTAAACTGATTCCCGTAAGAATAAGGGCCTAGGAGTGCTTCCGCACTGAAGAAAGGATCATTGCCCGTCGTCGGCATATTCTATAAGTTAACAATTTCAGGATAACAATTGCAGGATGAAAAGTGCCTTGTGTTCTTTCGGACGTGTTCGAAATAACAGAAATCATATATATATATATATATATTAGGGTGGGCCGAAAAAAGTGAATTTTTGAGTATCGGGTAGTAAAAAATCTAACTTAATATCTTCAGTTCGCGCAAAGGGCTTAAAGTTTCTAAAAAAAAAAAAAAAAAAAAAAAAAAAAAAAAAAAAAAAAAAAAAAAAAAAAAAAAAAAAAAAAAACGATAAATTTATATAATTTCTGAAAGGTCATATAAAAATGTATCTTTCATTATCATGTCAAAATAGGACTCAAAAACTGCGTATCCATGCATAGTTTAACATAAAAATATTTTTTATAGTCCTAGCTTATGTAATCAGTTCGCGCTAAAGGCCTAAACTATCGAAATATGACAGCATTTGTAAATGTTCATAATGTTACGGAAATTTGCTAATATCTCGTATTTATATCTATGTTTAAATATGTTAGGTTTCATTTATTGTGATTTGATTATTTAAAGAGATAACATCATAACTTTGCAGGTCTTCGCCCATTTCACCAGCAAATTTGGTTAAATGACCCAGAACTCACCACGAGGAGGTGGCTGCAATTCGAGTTCCACCCACACCCTGCCCAACCAACCAACCGCCCAAGGAGGTCATACTTTATATATATTCATATTTACAATACATACATTTATTTACATTTTTATACCTTTATTTGCATACTAGTCAAAGATGTAGTTGGCTTGAATTCTGATTTGTGTCCAAATTTGGGCATTATTGATCTTGATAGCAGAGTCGTCCTAATGAACCCATCTCTGCTATCTTGCCCACATACTTTTTCTGCAGCCTCTGTTACTAATTTTACACATCTTTCTACAGCCTTAGTGTGGCACGGAAAGTTCAGAAATTCAAATTCGGGCAAAGTATTATTCATCAAATATGTAGAAATGGATTCTGTCGTCAATTTCTGCATCACTGGGTGAAGCGATAGCTTACATTTTGACCAATCTATAAGCTCACTGTAGTAAGTAGCCACAAAATCTAGTGTTGGTGTAGTAAACGTTCTTACTGCAGCTTTGCGGTTAGTTTCCATATTTATTGCTTTTAGGACTCTTCTAAAACCCAACTCTCTAATATGTGACCTCTCGTCTACTATCATAGCCAATAACACGTTTTCTGAATGACAGAAAAAAGAGTTTCGTTGAATCGCCGGATCAATTTGCTGTTTTATGTTCTCTGAAAGATGTCTGGAAGTTTTAATAACCTTAAAATCATGCTTTGGACCATATTTTACTGAGGCGTATCTCTTAATATCGAACCAGACTGGCGCATATGTCTTTAGAATGTATTCAACTAAAATCGTGAGTTCATTTGTGGGATTTACTTCAGAAATATAGAAGCGCAACACTCTATTCGCACATGTCAACCAACAGGAGTGACTAAGAGGTCCAGGATCACGATTAGCCAGATCTGGAGTACATTTTCAACTTTGAATAGTTTTGACAATATCCAGGAGGTATTGTTGATCTTTGCTTAAATCTGGTACGTTTAGATCCAGTTTTTCTGACAACCCTCACTCCACAACCTCAAAATCAATAACAGGTAACTTTTCACAGTCAGTCAATCTTTTTCCAATTATTCCACTAAACGAAGATGGTCCAGTTGACTCTCCATCCAAAAACTGAAATAAGTGTCTGAAAGGTAATTCGTTGAAGTGAAGTAAACAAATGAACCACTGTAATGGTCGTTGAATTTTTAGTTCTTTATTACGAATAACACCATTTTTCCACCCAGTATTTGAATTGCGGAACTTTCAGTACCACACTCAGGCTGTGTGTAAAATTAGTAGCAGAAGCTGCAGAAAAAAGTATGTGGGCAAGATAGCAGAATGGATTCATTAGGACGACTCTGCTGTCAAGATCAATAATGCCAAAATTTGGACACAAATCAGAATTGAAGCCAACTACATCTATGACTAGTATGCAAATAAAGGTATAAAAATGTAAATAAATGTATATATTGTAAATATGAATATATAATTAGTATGACCTCCTTGGGCGGTTGGTTGGTTGTTAAACTATACATGGATACGCAGTTTATGAGTCATATTAGGACGTGCTACAGAAAGATATATTTTTATATGACCTTTCAGAAATTCTATAAATTTATCAGCAGATAAATACGCTCTATTACAACGCGATACTCAAAAAGTCACTTTTTTCGGCCTACCCTAATATATATATATATATATATATATATATATATATATATTTGACGGGCAGTGATCCTTTCTTCAGTGCGGAGGCAATCCTTGGCCCTTACTCGTGCGGGAATTAGTACTAAGTGACTACGAGTTTGAGTTCCAGTAAGCAGGGTAATGTTTAGAATTTATATCTCACGTGAGGCGTACTTGAGTAATTCTGTGAAGATGTGGTGATCACTGCGTCCCCATTGGTTTAGTGGTCGGCGCAACAGTCTACAAAGCAGCAGACACGGATTAGAATCCAGGCTGGGTCCACATTTCCAACTTTACCCATTCGCAGTTAACGACATACATTCCACGAATATCAATTCGTGAGATTTCAATGTAATATCATTGCGTGAATGAAGCAAATGCAGTGCATTTTCCTCATTCTCTTTCGATCATGCAGTAATGTCCAGGAAACCTCGGGAATTGAATGGAGAGGAATATATATATATATATATATACATATATATTCTCATTGCGACCGATATGGTGTCTTTTGCTTGGTGACAAGGGAATGTAATAACATGTATTACTTACTGTTATAACGAAATGCCATGGGTGTGTGTAGAACTATTTAAATGGAAGTGCTGCTCATTAACCCACGATCAGCATCGACAATTTTTTGCAACTTCAAAAACAGCGCGGATCAGATTTGGTACCCTTTGGTTTCCGAGTTAAAAACCTATAATATTGTCACAAAGTGAACGTAATCATAAAAATAATGTAACATGAAAGTTTACGAATAACATTTAATAGTTTGTGTAATTATTTAAAAATTATTCTAGGCACATAAATAATAATGTAAAAATACCCATTCCAAAGAAGAAAGGTGCATAAATGTGTAAAAAGCTACAGAAACCAGCAGTTTAATAAGTCATAGCTACAAAATTTCATCCCGACTTTCTTGCAGAAGAATATATAGTCTGGTAGAAGCTAAGTACATTAGTTTGCCTTTGAAGAAATGTTGGAACACGAGAGGCAATAGTCACCTTACGACTTATCTTAGAAGATTCATTTGCAGATCGCTTTTGGAAATATTTATTGGAGTACATTATTTGAAATTCTTACGTCAACAGCGGAAAAATACAGGGAACGAAAACATTTACAAATCGTACAGAAATGGGACAGCAGTTATAAGAGTCGAAGGGCAGAAAGAGAACCATTTGTTGGGAAAGGAGTAACACAAGCTTGTGGAACTCCTTCAGTGTTATTCAATTTGTACTTTGAACAAGCTGTGAAGGGAAATAGTTCAGGGTGAAGAAATAAAAACTTTGCGGTTTGATGATGACATTGTAATTCTGTCAAACACAGCAAAGAACCTGGAAGAGCAATTGAATTAAATGGATGGTGTGCTGACAGGGTCGTATGAGATGAAGATTAACAAGTGCAAAATAAGGGTAATGGAATGCAGTCTAAGAAAATCAGGCGACGCTGAAGGAATTAGATTAGGCAACGAAACAATAAAGTTGATGAGTTTTGTTACTTTTACAGTAAATAACTTGTGATTGTTGCACTACAGAGAATATATTGCAGAATAATTGCAGAATTGCAATTGAAAGAAAAGCGTGTCTGAAACAGAAACATTTGATAGATCGAATTTTAAGTGTAAAGAAGTCTTTTCTGAAGGCATTTGTTTGGAGTATTGGCTTCTAAGGAAGTGAAACGTGGACAACAAATAGTTCATAGAAGAAGTGGATATAGGCATTTGAAATATAGTGATACAGAAGAATTTTGAAGTTTAGATGGTTGAATGGCGTAACATATGAGGAGGTAGGGAACAGAATTGTAGAGAACAGGAATTTCTGGCATACTAGACTAAAAGAAGGGATGCTAGAACACATTCTTGTACATCACAGAATCATGAATTTAGAATTAGAGGGAATTGTGTGGGTTAAAGAAGAGATTCAAATGACTGTGGGTTTTCGTTCTCATGAGTAGAGGAAGAGGCTTCCTCTGGATAGAGTAGGGTGGAGTGCTGCATCAAACTAGTCTCCGAACTGAAGACAACACCACACACAATACATAAACAATGATCATGTCATGGGTAGTAGATTTCTGCGAGAAGATCTTATCGCCTAATCATGAAACATTCTGGATCTCAAAATTTGTAAATCTCCGACATAATTGATAAATGTCGGCCAATTTATATTCTTGTCCTACATGAGTCTCACAGTTCCTGCACATTTGTGTCAGTCCCTTTCTCTGTTGCTATCATATAAAGTAAACTCAGTAGTTCTTTTATTTCCTCTTTCGTAATTTCTCCGTAGTTCCCACCCGATGATTGATTAGTGTCAGTTTTCTGCTGTTCTATATGTAAGTTAATAGTTGTAATTACTTTGTCAACTTTATTATCATCTATCATGAATGAGATTGTATCTATCTTTTACCTCATTACGTTGCCTTACTGAGTAGTGAGTAGTGGACTACTGCTTGAATGGAGTTTTACGCCACAGAGAGCTCTAATCTTTTCTTACATAAAAATTGGTGCAATATTGTAAATGAGTTTCATTGCATCTGAAACCCTATTCAGAATCCAAACTAAGAAGTACATAATCTTAAATTAAAATTTCCTCTTTGTCATGTGATGAGCAGTCCAGACCTAATTCACTAAGATCTTCATTAATTGTCGAAATAAGTTCTCTTTTCTCAGCAGTTAAAGGCCTACCACGTCTATGAGACGAGAAGACGTGATTATATTGTAGAGTAATATTGACTTGCACAAGAAATTTATCAATACTTAATTTTTTCATTACGTAATAAACTTAATTTTTCGAGAACTCTAATATACCATAAACTTTTATATAGTAAATAATTAACAAAAAAGGACCATAAAAACGATTTAATGAAAAACTAGAATCAAACAATTTCAATATACTTACGTGGCAGGCAGCACAGTGTAAATCTGTACCAGTGACGCCCTATCTGCTAAACCTTTACTTACATAGACACAGCTGTACTCTAGATAGTCAGAAACCTCACTTAAATCATGGTTAAAGCTTAATAGAGGAATAGCAAAGTCAGAAATACAGCTTCTCTACAATTACTACGAGCATTTATTTTTTATTTTTTATTATTATTTTTTTTTTAACTGGTAGCGTATTTGATCCAGCGCTGCCGCTCGATGAATAAGTCTTCAAAAATATCCATATTGCTACAAATGGACTACATTTTTCTTATGGCAGCAACAATGTAATGTGTAAATGTCGGCTACAAATACTTGTTTTATGCGAATAATTAATTTATTAGCTGCACAAGTGTACATACAATAACCTGTCAACCATACAGCAGGACTGGCATTACTTATTTATTTGACGGTAAACACAAAACACGATTCCCCTCATTCTATGTGACTGTGTTTAACAAGAGCATTCAACGCTCGTTGCCAACCTCGGTACATTATGCCATCACTGCTGTAAGTAAAACCTTACCTGACAAAAAATGAATGTACTGAAAGGACATCATGTACCAATAGTTCATAGTGTACGCGATACGATAAACAAGAGCGAATTCACTGACACGTGAGGTACATCATAGAACAAAATACATAAAATATCTTCAACTTGAACATTGAATGTAGGGAAATTCAATTTGAAACACTTTGGTTTGGTTCGTCTTTTTTCTAACACTTTCTCCATGCAACTACTTTCACTCATCACTTGCACCTGAATTCCTCCCACAGAGATTATTCGAATGCTACGTAAAATTCCTTACTTTGGGGATAATTGATGGACTAAACCCAATTCACTGATCAGATGTAATATTACCAACCTACAAAAATTAAATAATCCAGTAGACTAATTAAACAAGCCATAGAGGTTGATGGTTGATGTAGCAACAGTCAGGACCTGCATTCCGACCAGAAATAAAATAAAACAAGAAGGCACGTGTAGCCGAGGGAGGGATGTGTCACCTTGCGCCGCGGCTGGGAGGGTTGCCGGTAATCAAGCGGAGATGACATTGAGGTCATTCCAATTAAAGCCAATAACCAGGCAGTGCGATGCATCTCTGTGGCAATGCCTGAAGTGACTCACTAGCAGCCCATCTGCGAACACTGAAGTGTCTTATTGTTTACGGTCAAGTGCGACCCACGGCCATTGAATGGTAGTAGCAAATGACAGATACATATCTTACCCTGGGATTCAGGAGAGAATGAGCAACTCAAGCTCTTTAGAATTCAAAACAATATTTATGTCAAGGTAAAGGCACTTTATAAATCATCCGTACATGTGTGCGATCACCGGTGGGAAAGAGGTTGCATCATAAGAATCTCATTAGCAGAAACCTGTTATCGAAAACCACTGATACTGTTGAATGGACTGACAAGCGACGTAGTTTAGGTCTCAGATATTTAGATCTTTCACGTGTCAACAAATTGCAGCTGGATATTACTAGTTTTGGAGGTCAGCAGACGCACATTACGAAACGTGTCAGATTTGAGGACCGAAATTCCTTAAGAAAGCAATTAGGAAATATCGAAGAATGATGCCAAAATAGAAAAACTTTTTACAACTTCTTGACGTAGATTGGCTTGGATAACTAAAAGGACGTTGCAGGATTGTTGATTGGTCAGACACATTTCAGTGGGGAAGCTAACACGGTGTGCATCCCAAAGTAAGCAGTTTGTAACGAATTACAGAGGTTTGTTCAACTAAACATTTTGATCCAAGCCATAGTATCGATATGGTGCTTAACGCGCCACATATCGCCTTGAGAACCTAACTATAAACATTTGCTTGATATAAGATAGTTCAGTATTCCTGAGGGTATAGTATCGTTATTAACAAGTTTAGGGAATCAAAGCTTTCCATATAAAAGAAGCCTTAAGTCAATTAAAGGATGATGTACTTCAATCAAAGGGTAATTACATATTTGGTAGATTACAGCTACGTTGAAGGACATACCGCAGATACACATTACAGCGAAAGGGTGCAGCCAGAATTGAATTGCGAGATATTTTTAAAAGTAAAGTTTATTAAATACTTAGTTTTTAATTAAGTATAATTTGACTTAAATTTCTACTTCATTCAGTAATTACAATTCTTAACAGAGTCAGAGATAGCTTCAGTGATCTGTGGGATGGAATGAAGAATAGGTGAATTGTAGGTTCAGTATTGATGAAAATATTTCAGTTTCAGTATTTGTTTTTGCTGTAGTAGTGTAGGAGAGACAGGAACAGTGAATTACAAAGTACAGTCGCATTTGTATCTGACAGATTTATGTTTCAGAATACTTAGATTTATGTTTTTCATGAAAGTTACTTCGATCCGAGCCATTTTGCTCTGATTGTTGCCAGCATCATACTGAAGTACCTGGGAAGCAGGTAGCTAGCCTTACCTGAACAGGGCCTCACTGGGTATTACCTTTAACGGTCGAGGGACTAACCAGTGGATTTGGTAGTCTTTGCCGTCTGAGCACAAAGATGGCCACGACTCAGAATATGTCCGAGATAACAATCTTATTCCAAAGTAACTGATATCCCAGAAAGAAGCAAAGCCAAATGGATAATTGCAAACTCCAAGCAGAAAGCATAGGAAGAGTTTGGAAATAAGCTAGAAACTCTGGGTCGAGCCGCGAGAAAACCATTCTGGAGCTTAGTTAGCAGTCTTCGAAAGGGAGGGAAGAAGGAATTAACAAGTGTTTTGGCCAGGTCAGGAAAGTTGCTAGTCAATCCTGTAGATGGCTTGAGCAGATGGAAGGGACTAGTTTGAAGAATTGCTCAATATAAGTGAAACGTTCAATGATGTTTCAGATTTTAAGGTAGAATGGGGTAAGAATGGTTATGGAAAAAGGATCACATTTGAGGAAGTGGAGAAAATGGTCAATAGATTGCAGTGCAATATATCGGTTGGGGTGAATGAAACCGGCCGTGGTGGCCGAGGGGACTGAGGCGCTCCAGTCACGGTCTGCACGGCCACTATGGTCGGGGGTTCGAATCCCCCCTCGGGCATGGATATTTGTGCCGTCCTTACTATTAGCTAGTTTATAGGTAGTTTGTAAGTTTAGGGACTGATGACCCCGTAGTTAAGTCCCATAATCTATACAAACATTTGAAACGTTTGATTTTTAGGTGAATGAAATTAAGCCGGAACTTGCCAAATACAGTGCAACATCAGGTCTTAAATGATTACATAGGATAATTGAGACGGCGTGGGAATCCGGACAGGTTCCGTCTGACTGGACGAAAGCGGTAATCGCGCTAATTTTCAAACATGGAAGCAGAAAAGAGGTATCTCTTTAATTAGCAGGGTAGGCAAAATTTTCTAGGGTAGTTCTGAAAGGAGAGTGCGTGTATTAGTTGAGGACAAGTTGGACGAAAATCATTGTGGATTTAGGTCTCTTAGAGGCTGTAAAGACCACTTACGGTAGATAATGGAGAAGTGCTATGGGTGGAACAGGGAATTGTTTTATAGATCTACAAAAGGCTTATAGCCGTGTTCCTAGCAGGAAGCTATTGTCAGGTTTGGAAGATTATGGAATAGGAGGCAAACTTCAATAGGCAATAAAACGTTTTTACGTAGACTGCCAGTCAGCAATTAGTGTAGGCGGCAACTAAAGCTCATGGTTCAGGGTAGTTTCAAGGGTAATACAAGACTGTAACCCGTCACCACTGTTGTTCATACAATTCATGGATCATGTGTTGAAAACAGTAACTGGCAGGGCGGGATTAAAATAGGTGAAAACAAAATAAGCAGTCTTGCGCATGCGAATGACTCAGTTGTAATGGCAGATTCGATTGAAAGGTTGCAAACTAATATTTCAGAGCTCGATCAGAGGTGCAAGGATTATGATATGAAGATCAGCATTTCCAAAACGAAAGTAATGTCTGTGGGAAAGAGATTTAAACAGATTGAGTGCCAAATAGGAGGAACAAAGTTAGAACAGGTAGACACTTTCAAGTACCTGGGATGTATTTTCTCACAGGATGGCAACATAGTGAAAGAAATGGAATCGAGGTGCAGCAAAGCTAATGCAGTGAGTGTTCAGCTAAGATCTACTCTCTTCTGCAAGAAGGAAGTCAGTACCAAGACTAAGTTAGCGGTGCACCGCTCTATCTTTCGAGCAACTTTGTCTTATGGGAGTAAAAGTTGAGTGGATACAGGTCACCTTATTCATAAGGTAGAGGTTACAGATATGAAACTACCAAGAATGATTGTAGGTACTAATAGATGGAAACAATGGCAGGAGGGTGTCCATAATGAGGAAATCAAAGAAAAACTGGGAATGAACACCATAGATGAAGCAGTTAGAGCGAACAGGCCGAGATGGTGGGGTTATATTACACGCTTGGGAGAAGCAAGCTTACCTAAGTGACTCATGAGCTCGGCAGCGGAGGGTAAGAGGAATCGAAGTAGACCGAGAGGAAAGTACTTCGATTCGGTGAAGAATGATTTTGAATTAAAAGACTTAACATCAGACGAGACATCAATGTTAACATTGAATAGGGGATCAAGGAGGAATTTTATAAGAGTTACTGTGCTTCAAACTGAACGCTGAAAAGCATAATCAGTCTCTAATGATGATGAAAATTACTGTTCATATTTGTAAATTGATACAGTTTCACATTTGGGTTAATGGTGACTGTAAAAGAAGATCATTGTCCACAGTGAAATGATTTACATGTAAAATTCATTTTATTGATATTTGCCAAAAAAAAAAATTCTTAACTATATTTTGGGACTGATGACCGTGCAGTCTAGTCCCCACTAAACAACAACAACAACTACTTTATTTTGCAAAAATTTCAAAATTTATTTTCGTAGGGCACAGAATTGTATATCAATAGGTAATAAATTTAACTTACAGGGAAGAATCTGTCTTCATAAAAAAAGTAAATAGCACCCTAACATAACTTAAATTTCAGCGACTGCAGTGCAAATTGCACTTCTGGTTGTGACACCCACTGTTTTCGATATAATAATCTGTCTACTTGACAGGGCAGAATAACACCTTAAGATACAGTTGTGTAATCACAGCATTACTAACCCGGTAGAATGACAGGCTCTATCTGACTCAAAAACAAGTGTAGCAGTTACAAATGGCGACCTTGCCAGGACGTTTTATCAGTGTGAGGTGATACGATTGGTTATGCCATGATGTTTTAGATTTTTGGTATTTGAAATGAATATTGATATTGTTACGTTTTATGCAAAAATGTTAGAAATTCACTTATTTTAGGAGTAGTAGACTAGAAAGGGCAAGAGGAGGAAGTCTGAGCATTTTTAAAATTTCTATCCAGTGTCATCTTGATGGAAAATTAAGACCAATATTTAATATTAGCTCATTCATTTGATGCCAAAATATGTGAAAGATGGATTACACACATATTTGTGATTCTAAACATTAAACTGTGGGGTGCATTGGCCGGTTACAAATGAAAACATTTGTTAATTTATATGGAAGCAGAAGATGAAAATGGGAGTTTAACCTTATGTTTTTGTTGTGTGTTATAGTTATTGATGCTATACACTTATTTGGAGGCGGTTTTTGTTTACTACATTGACTTTAGCAGTATTGTTGACTGATTTTGCAATGTGCTCAAACAGTGTAACGAACTGTAGGAAACTTAAAAAGTCGTGTATATTATTTTGGAAGCGTATACAATTTCACAATTTAATGATAACTCTAAGTCAGGCAGGTAAACTTCTTGAGGAGGAAAGGGCAATACAGATATCAAACATGTTGTATGGAAATGAGGGAACGGCAGACTTAGATAATATTGACGTTGACACCGCTAACAAATAGAACAAAGCACTGGGACAGATATGGAAATGTAAAACACCAACATCATGATGAACACGACGAAGATATTTCAAACTCCGATCATGAAACGCAAGAGCAATCTGATCATGTGGGTATTCAAAGTAGTGACCAGCTATAACAAGTAGAATGAAATGTCTTTGTTTCGAATGGGCAGACAGGAATACAGACACCAAACATTAACGTGTTCACCACAGAAAGAATCAGTGTTAGTGCACCTACACTTTGCTCAGATAGGAAAAGAATTAGATCTTGAAAGACAGAATAGAGAAATTTTCATGAGTAACAGCAACGTATAGGAATTTCACAATTATGTAACACTTTATACAATCGATTTGTTAGACAATGAAACAAACTAATGAAAAGTTAAGACTCACGACATATTTAGGGCTACAAAATTTAGTAGCCGCAATGTAATAGATGACTAATATAGAGTTATATCGTTGAGAATCCACAATGAAACAGGAACAAATGCAAATGCGCAATGAAATTGACCAACAGATCCAACAAATTCTCGTTTATATAATCACTCAATTAGAACAGATTCTAAAGGAAGCAAAAGAATCCCGAGATGTCATTAAAATGTTCATAGAGGGACAGAAAGAATTGCTCACAAACGTGAGTGGCCGAGAGTTCCAAGGCGCCTAGCTGCGAGGCGCGCCGCTGCTCGCCCTCGGAGGTTCGAGTCCTCCTTCGGGCATAGGTGTATTTTTCGTTCTTAGCATAAGTTAGTTTAGGTAGTTTGTATGCCTAGGGACATCATAACCAGAGTAGTTAAGTCACATAGATTCACAAACATTTGAACATTTGACAAAGTTTCTTATTGAGATTTATGGTAATTGTACCAGAAATTCAGTGTTCATTGTGAAAAAATTTACCTGCATCATTCATTTTATTGTTTTTATTTAAAAGTAATTTCTTTCTTAAAGTTAATTTTTCTAAGGTTTTAAAATTGATTTGCTTTGGACTTGCAATTGTATATGAAGAGTCAATAAAATTAAAATACAGGAAAAGTCCACGTTAATAAAAGAGATAATTAGCGCCCTAGCATAAATTTTTTTTCAGCCACTCCAACGCTGACTCCTCTTCCTATTATTACCTATTGCTTTCCGGGTAAGAATTTTTCCATTCGATAGGGCTGAAAACACTTCAGACGACAGAGACGTAGTGCGAACATTATTAACATGGGAGGAAGATAGGCACTTTCCGTTTTGAAAATAGGTGTAGTTGTTACACTGAGAACGGTACATTACATTACTCAAATTTTTTTATAAAGTAAGGTAGCAAACTACAGTGGTCATCACTCCATAGACTTACACACTACTTAAACTAACTTACGCTAAAGACAAAAGACAGACGCACGCCCGAGGGAGGACTCGAATCTCCGACGGGAAACAACAGCGAATTCCGTAGCAAGGGTCCTTAGAGTGCACGGCCATTCCCGCGCGGCTATATTAATAATACTTCGTTTCCCAAGGATTCTTGGAAATCCGGAATATGCCATGCTCGAATTGCCTGACCGTTAACTTTGGTCCAGTTTTCATTTCACTTAGTTTCTTAGGTCCACAATGGTTCTCAATTATTTTGCAGAAAATACACAGTTATTATTATTAAAAAAACTGTACAAACGTTTGTAAATCTATCGGACTCAACTGCTGGATTATTAGTCCGTAGCTTACAAACTACTTAAACTAAGGTAAACTAACCTCAGGAGAACACAAACACCCATGCCTGAGGGGCGACTCGAACCCCGGACGCCGAACAGCCGCACGCACCGTAACACGGCGCCCTAGTACGCACGGCTAATTCGCCGCGGCTATTATTATTATTATTATTATTATTATTATTATTATTATTACTATCAATATTATTTTTTCTCTTTGAGAAAGGGAAACGTAAGCCCCTCTAAATGCCTGTAATGGCGTTCATTCTACGTTAATTACGTTAGTGGAATTTAGTGTCGGTTTAGTTTAATTTAGGGCTTTTCTCATTGCCTTCCTCATATTTATTTATTTTCCTAGAGGAACATATTTTGGCTTCGTTTTAGGGACTCTAGAACGAAAACGGCACTGGTTTGTTCATTGACAAATGAGAGTGAGACTGAATTTCAAGAGTACATAATAGCCCGGTTTTAGACCATTAGCCGTCCGCGGTGGCCGAGGGGACTGAGGCGCTCCAGTCACGGCCTGCACGGCCACTGCGGTCGGGGTTCGAATCCCCCCTTGGGAATGGATGTTTGTGTTGTGTTTAGTATAAGATAGTTCATAAGTAGTTTGTAAGTTTAGGGACTGATGACCCTGCAGTTAAGACCCATAAGTTCTAAAAAAAAAAAAATAAAATAAAAAAATGACCATTAGATACGCATAATTTTTATGGCGATCGCAAGTCGAGTGAAAACATAATGTATTAAAACCACTGACGCTCTAAAAGCTGTGTTTATCACGATATACCGGTGAAAAATGCTATTTCAAAGCACAAAAATTGAATGACGAAGAAATGACAACATGCCTGTAACAAAACAAACCGGTTACATACGAAATAATTAGGGAACGGATCACCAGGGTCCCAGTCCCGGTTCTAGTTTTAAGCAATGAAATAGCTTGTAAAAGCGGGCGTTCAAAGATAAGCAGAATCATTAGGAATAAGACCCACACTTCATACATCAAGAAAGACTAATTTTATGTATAAGAAGATGGGATACCGGCCTCTAAAACATTAAAGGTTTACTAGTAGCATGAACTGTGTTCTCACCGTAAGCAGTTACTTTCCGCTCATGAGCAAACCCTGATACGCAGGCTACCCGCCTGATCCGTGTGCGGATGAAGGTCACTGTCACTCTCCGACTGTATGCACAATAACCTAACGGTGAACGGCTATGCCAGATCCAGATCTAACTATATTATCTCATGTGTCAGATCGCAGTGTCAAGGCCACGACAGTCAAATCATAGTTTGTGAGGTCTGATCATATTGTGATAGTGTAGCTCTTCTTTCTTCCGTATTTTCTATCATAGTTTTGTGAAGAAATCCCCCTAATTCAAGACACCTTGTTTTATTTTTGCTTCCCAGAAATGTTTCGGCACTTATTGTGCCATCTTCTGTGAGTTTTTGCCTTGTACTTTCTAGAATAACATGTTAGAGGTTTTTGATTGTTCAGTTATTTGGGTGACTTGTTTGATCTGAAAATTATGTTGAATATATTAGGCCTAATTTTGTTTACTAAACTTACGTAATGTCATTCGGAGGATTTGCATGCTTCTTTAATTCAGGAATGACAAGTTTTCACTGCTTGTTATCTGTAAACAACAAAAGTTTTTATTTCGAAAACTACTTACTGTTTGTAGCAGCATACCACAACTCGTAAGGAAGTAAGCCACTAAATAGCCACATAGAACTATTTTTCAACATAACATCCAGGCGAAAGTGTAATAAATCTATTAGCTTTCAAAATAATAAAAACGTTTTGTTGTTTGCAGATGACAACAAGGTGTGAAAACTAGTCATTCTTGAGTTCAAGCAGCATGCAAATCCTTGTGAATGACATTATGTATGTATTGTAAACAAAAGTGGGCCTAATATATCCAACGTAACTGTCAAATCAAACACCTCATACAAATAACTGCAAAATCGAAACCTTCTAAATGTTATTGTAGAAAATAAAAGGCAAAACCCACAGAAGTTGGCACAATAAGTAAGGAAATATCCCTGGGTAATAAAAATTAAACAAGGTGTCTTGCATCAGGCGGATTTATTCACAAATCTTTATGAGGTCTGTTAAAAAAATTCTATGCTTGTATTTTACTTATTGTGCACGGTATGCTTCGAAATAGACTCCTTCACAAGTATAAACGCTTCCAACGCCGTTTTCATTTTCGGCAGCAGTAGTGATACACATTCTTCTGAATCACGGAAAGCGGCGTCTGTGATTCCTTTTTTTTTTTTTTTTTTTTTTTTTCGTCTCTCGTTGTAACGCTTCGTCCTTTCAACGGAGTTTCCAAATTTTAAAATAAACAAAAATTTCTTCATGTCCCAGGTTTGTAGAGTACAGAGGAGGAGGTAGCAAAGTGATTTTGTTTTCTGTGCCTCAGTCACGCATCAACAGGTGCGAAATAGCGATCTAAGATTCATGAATTGTCTCGCCAAATTTCAGGCCGTCTCATTTTCATATTTTCTCGCAAACGTTGCAACACGTCCCAATACTACGATCGATTAACCGTTCGTCTCTGTGGCACGTTTTGAACATGAACATATAATTCCAAGTCGAAAAAGCTATCACCATGTCTTTGACTTGAGCTGGTGAGCTATTTTGGCCTTGAATAATCTTTCCCGAACCCTTCTCTATGTTTGAGTCAAACCGAATAATTTGTGCGCATTTTACTTCACATTCGACTATATTTTTCATATTAGATCGTTGCTCACAGAACGAGCATATAAGGCCGCGATTACGAGAAAAATTTGTGTTTTTCCGTACGTGTCAGAGATAGACTCTATTTTATTTCTAAGGCCCTTTAAACGCTGGCATTTTACTGTATTGCAACGTTATTGCAACAGCATGACATTCAGGTCTGTCGTTGTAATCGTAGAAAGAATTTTAATTATATAGCATCATACGGCGTAGGAATCGTACAAGCCGTTCCTCATAAAGACAGCATTACAGAAGTCCAGCAAGTCCGGAAAAAATAATCTTGTTCAGACATTTTACAGAGCTGCACCAATGTTCACATTTCAAGAACAACTCTACTCCAACGTGAAGTTTCGTTGCCCTGCTGGAATTTGTCTTGGATGAGACAGAGTCAGATGAGCTGCTGAAATGCTTATTGTTCTCCAGAGTCGCATTAAGCCAACGGCCATGCCGCAGTGGGTAAGCAGGTTCACGTTAGATCTCCGAAGTTAAGCACTGACTTCGCTAGCACTTGGAAGGGTAACCTTCTTGGTCTGTCGAGCGCTGTTGTCATGCGGAGTACAGTAGGCCGTTGTGTGGCCTATTGATGAGCTACTTGATTGAGAAGTAGCGGCTCCGATCGCGTAAACCGACCCAAATCCTGGGAACGTGAGGCGCTGACAACGTCCCCTTCATACGTTATTCGGTGACGATTTCGCGCTGAGGATGACACGGTGGTCTGTCGCGACCCGAGGGGCCCGAAAGGCCTGTGTGGGACGTAGTTATGGTTACATCAATTGATCTGATATTGTATAATTTTAAATGACAAGAATTTATCAAAGTTACTTGAAACTACGAGAATTATTTGTAATTTGTTTTCCACACAAAGCTTTCTATTATCGCGCCACAGCTAGGAGATCATCTTTCGACACAGCTGGTTCAAATGTTTGTAGAACTTATGTGACTTAACTACGGGGTCATCAGCCCCTAAGTTTACAAACTACTTATGAACTAGCTAATCCTAAGAACGGCACAAATATCCATGCCCGAGGGGGGATTCGAACCCCCGACCGTAGTGGCCGTGCAGACCGTGACTGAAGCGCCTCAGTCCCCTCGGCCACCGCGGCCGGCGGCACAGCTGGTGCACAGTGTATCAACAATTCGTTCTTCTAACGCATTAATCAACTGGTAATCTTCCTGTCCCGGCAATGGAATTTCGCTTTTTCTGGAAAATCATATCTCAATTTTGTATCCCCATTGATCTCCATAGTAATCCGGACAGATTACAGAAGAACCTTTAGAATATCTGTCCTGAAGAAAATTATTTCTTCCTTTAGGTATACGATTCCTTTCTCTATACAATGTTTACAATTTCTTCTGTGACATGTATGACATACGTTTGATTCAAAGTAAAATTCCCTATCCGAAATCAGTAGAAAACATTTTAAAATTGATCATATCCATATTTGGCCAGCGTGTGATCTTAGGCCCGTAAAAATGTTCTCATAGTTATCTGTTCGTGTAAAATGTGTTGTATTCCTATAGACTTTTTATATTTGAACAAATACTTCATGCGTTTGTAATCACTGATAGTCAATCACCAATTTTTGTCCATGGATTTGCAGACTTGTGAATGGTTTAATGTAGTTCGATATGGTTCAGTATTCTGTGTCAATCTTTTCGTCTCTTTGAAGCACTTACTCAATATCTCTTTCAACAACCTCTTGTCATATATTTATTTTCTTCCTCCATGTCTAGTATCGGGGAATCCATTCCCTGGTGTCTCGACAACATATATGCACTGTTTTTATTGTTGGTATTTCCGATTATTTACGTCCTTATCATTAGCTAGGAAGCTTTCTTATATCTTTTCCCCACTGCCTGCTTACAACTTTTACAGGATCCATCTATACTGTGACATTTCAAATGCTTTGATTAGATTCATCTCTTATTTACTGTAGAACATGGATCTCTTAGAAACTACATTATCATACATTTGCTTTTCATACTAAGATTAAAATGTCCTTGACGTACGAGAAACGTACTGGGGCTCGAACAAACGTATCCGTATGAATTTTGGTTACAGGACCATTACGTTCTTAGGCGGGGGGGGGGGGGGGAAGGGGAGGGGTTGACGTTAACTGCCAAACTCTGTAGTCATGCTGTAGATAGCACTGCAAGATGTAGTGGTAGACGCCACACGCAATTCTTAAATGTCAACTATAAATATAAATAAAATTCTCCTAGCAATAGGAAGAATGACTGCAAAACGTACAGTGAAATTCAAGTTGATTTCATGGCAACGTAACGTTAATGACAATTTTGTAGTTGTCCACTGTTTCATCAATATCTTAGCCAGTGTTCTTCCACGCATAACGAAGCATTGGTCTATATACTCCAGCAAATAACTGATTGTAAATGATAGAATTCATAATCATGATAAAGAGTGTGTCATGCAATTTTGCCTACATATTACTGAAATGTAGTTTAATAATGTCTGTAATTATCTCGGCATATATTTCATATTGCCGGAAGAAATAGATATCCAAAGTTTCGCAACACAAATAACGTCGCAAACACTGCACCATTCCTACTGGTCCCAATTGGTGTACTAGCAGGTCAATGACCAATGCGTCATGGCACAGTCAGAAGCCTCTAACGCACAAATACAGAGTTTTGCAGATGCGTGAGTGTCACATTGTAATAAAGGACCTTTACATTATTTCTCACTCGATTTTGGTGTATTTGCGTTTTGTTCGAGCCCAAGTAGTTTCCTTGTAAATGTACTGAGTGCTCCCCAATTTTGGTGTTTACTAAAACTCTCATTTTTCCCAGTTTTAATTCCCATACTGTACTCAGTACACTGATGTTCACCCTACTCAATACGTTACTTCACTTTTAATCGACGTTCTGTGCTATATACACCTTTCAACCCATTGAGCACATCCTGTACGTCTTACTTTCACGGCACTTAGGGATGACACTAACGAGTTTTACGACTCATATCTTTCCAATAAAAAGAAACTAAACTCCGTCATACAGGTCTCAAAAAACCCAAAAGGATCCGACCCGCTTTCGCGTCATTCTACGCCCCAAGGCGTCAAGGGACACGGTTTGAAGAGGTTCGTGCTCAGCGCCCCGCTTTAGCGTTCATTGAGACGGTTTTCAGGATCTGCGCTGCAGTTTCTTCGTCAAGTAGCTCCTCAGGTGGCCAGAGTTTACGTCGCTTGCCAACAGCGCTCGGCAGACCCGGTCGGTCGCCCAAACAAGTGCTACAAAGGTCCAAAAGTACTTATTTACGCTGATCTATCAGGAACCGGTGTATTCACTGCGGCAGGTTTGTTGACAATATCCTTTCACCCAGTTATTTAATCACATGGTCTAGTGGCCCCATAGTTACTTCTGATTTCTCCTATTATACTTCTCCAAATGGACGTCTGTTTAGTCTTGTGTCGAGATGAGGGAGTCCTCCCCCTCCACATGTTCTATAAGCTTCAAGGTATATTCTCTGTTCTTCCTATTACAGCACCTTTCCTTTGTATGTATCCGGAAGTTACGCTTCTTATGTGATGAATTTGCCCTTCTAGATTGAACTAGTGGTAAATTACTTCGTACGTTTTGAAAATTCTTAAAAGTAATGATAATAGGTATGGGAGTGTTCCAATAACATCTAATGCTTGTCATATGTTTGTACAACACTTCCTCGGACACAATATCGTTTTGATATACCCATTTTTCTAAGGAAGTGATTTTGTCATATCATTTGACTTTACTCTCAAAATGTGGGATAGGCATAAATTAAAGGCCGCAGTGGAGTAGCCGAGCGGTGTAAAGCACCTCGCTGCGGAGCGCGCGGTTGCTCGCCGTGGAGGTTCGAATCTTCCCTGAGGCATGGGTGTGTGTTGTCCTTAGGTTAGTTTACCTAGGTTTAAGTAGTTTGTAAGCTAAGGACTGATGACCCCGCAGTTTGGTCCGATAGATTTACAGATATTTGAACATTTTGAACATAAGTTAAATGTCATCAAGCAGCCGCGGCGCATATGAGGGGTTCAGAACACAAGCTGCGTAACTCCACTTACGATACGTTTGAGTAAGAGGAGCATTCTTTAAGAAGTTTATAAAAATTATTAATATTAATAATTAATCTGTATTTATGTATACAGGATAATATGCACAAAAAGTCTCTCTAATTATATTTGCAAAACAGAATATCTTACAGCAAGTCTGTAGGTAATGACTTGTTAAACAAAACTGGAAGGATTTACGTACTTTGTGCACTGAACACTTATATCAGTCATCCACTGTAATTTCAAGTACATTGTGTGAATACAGGTTCGTTGTTTTCCTCGTCCAAAATCTGATATCGGGAATCTGAATGACAAGTAGAGACCTTCGTAGGCAAGTTCTTGAAGAATGCATGATACACAGGAGGAATAAATTTTAGAACATTTAGCATATCATTCTTTTCGTTGGTTGTCACAGTCCACTTGATCATGTAAATTCTGCCTTGTGTCAATGAAGCAAGGCTTTGAATTGGTCTGCCTATTGTGTGTTTACGAAAATCTACCTCATGATATTCTTTACTTTGACAGAAACTTAATTTAAACCTCATGGAAAATGACGCTGCCTGTTGAAATTGCATTCATCTGACTTGAAGCGAATTTAACGGATGCTCATCAGTAGCCTTTTTCCCGATCACTTTGCTGTCTAGTAGCTCCTTCGTTGAGACAAATTCGTTGTTCTTAAGTATGCGAACAATGAAAAGTGTTTTTCTTTTTACACCCTTGGATAATACCTACCCGATCACCAGCTGAATATTTATTTTTTTGAGACTAGGTAATTCAGTCAGACGAAAATCAGCACTTTCCTCACTGTTTGGTGGATATTCTGAACTACACTTTTACAAGACCCTTCACACTGCATCTTCCACTTTTGCACATGGACATACGTACTTTGTGCACTGATCAATGGCGGGTGGCAGTTAAAGCAAAAATACAGTGGTGCACTTTATGCACAGATAATGAAACCTCAGATATACGTACTTATAGCGCTGAACTTCAGCTGTTTCTCTGTTGTCAAACATCTCTGTAACTCGTTTTCAACTAAAGGTGGAGTTGCAGCACTTGTGCTCTGAATCCCTCAAATGTCCATCACTCCCAAAGGCATACCATATACTAAGAGAAAAGAACGTATCGAACACCAAACAGAAACACCGACTGATTTTCTACGTCAACTTGCTAATTAAAATGGCAAGGAATTCTGATTCTTTAATCTGTCATACCATTATTTCCCTGTAATGACTAAGAAATAGACTATAAGAATTAGATGCGACTGATTTTCTACGTCAACCGTGGGAATTAAAATGCCAAGGAATAGCTTCTGATTCTTTAATCTGTCATACTATTATTTCCCTGTAATGACTAAGAAATAGACTATAAGAATTAGATGCGACTGATTTTCTACGTCAACCGCGGGAATTAAAATGCCAAGGAATAGCTACTGATCCTTTAATCTGTCATACTATTATTTCCCTGTAATGACTAAGAAATAGACTATAAGAATTAGATGCAATGACCTCGTTCTCTCGATGAGACTATTAGCAGGTTTTACCCGAAAAAAAAATACCGTATTATCCTTATAATGAAAGTATCTCTGTTATATGTTCTATGTGTTGTGCGTAATATTCACCAATAATCCGAATGAGAGTCAAGAATATAATACAAATTGACCTTCTGCAGCAAATGAAGGAATTAGTCTTAATCATACCGTATTGTTAGGATATTTCCAACTACTTTGCAGGTTCCTTCCATGTGACTGCCGTGACGTTGTCCCTCAACCAGACGGCATGTGGCCCCTTCGCACCACAATGGAATCGAAAGTGAAGGCAGTCGTGCGCGGTGACCTCCATCCGTGTATATAATTGCATGTTTAAGCTAAACCATGAGCTTCTGTAACAACGGAACGCATTCCGACGTGAACTGGCGTAGCCATACGTCAGTAATATCCTGTTCACTTGACCTTGTGCGAGTAATTTACCCCCTGCACTAGAGAGGCAGTAAGGATAACGCAGCACGGAAGTACGCAGTTGATGAAAATGATCAATTACCGAACGTCTAGCAACTGCTAGTTATGTGACCACAAGTTTAATTTGCATGTTCAAGAATGCACATGATCTGTGTCTAAAGCTCCGCCGTTAAAATGTATACCTACTGAAAGATGGGACTGATAACCGTTGCAGTTCAGTCCCTTCCAAAAACCAACAACAACAACACGTACTGAAAGCACAGTAGCAACAAGAGGGAACCTTTGTCTTGTCATCACTCATCTCCGAGGATTGTGTAAACATTGGATGGCCTGCTCAAAATTTAGTGCTGCGAATCTTTTTGTATAAGTTCTTTCAGATTTTTATATAAAACAAATATTATAAACAATCTACATGTTTATTCTTCATGACTATTTTCAGCGCAGTAACACATGTCTCACAACGACAAACAAGTTCCTTAATGTCGCACGTACTATTTATCCAGTTTCGTCGTGAGAGTAGTTGTCATATGTGAAAATTAACCATAATGGATAATGACATTGTCAATTAGATTGACTACGTCTGAATGTGAAAAGAAGGATAAGGGGGAGGGGGGAATGCCCTTAGCAAAATCTCTGCGTCGACCTTGTTTGCAGGAATAAAACTAAGAAAATCGGGTAACATTGAAGCTTACACATATAAGTCAGTTTTACTCAGGAAACCGCTCGATTTTTACAAGGATGTATCTATTACACGTTTGTATGTTGTAATGCGTCTGTGATAATTTTCCGCGGTGGAGTAGCCGAGCAGTCTAAGGCGACTCGCTGCGGAGCGAGCGGTTGTTCGCCGTCGGAGGTTCTAGTCCTCCCTGTGTGTGTTATCCTTAGGTTTAAGTAGTTTGTAAGCTACGGACTGATGAGCACGCAGTTTGGTTCGATAGATTTACAAATATTTGAACTTTTTTCTGTGATAATTTATCAAATTTTGTGATATAATTGTGTAACAAATTTCCTGAAAGGGTGATACAAGCTGTAATGCCAAGTAGAGTCTTAATGTCAACTATAATGTTTCTTAATTTCATTAAAAATGTTGTATATTATTCCGAAGGAGTACTAACCAAATTACTGTGTAAAACCTTAAACTGTAGACAAAAACGTCGCTGATTATGTAAAGTCTGTGATACTATGAACTGACATATCGTGTTGATTGTATTCCCTCCTCCTTTTGTGTGTGTTAGGCGCTGAACGAAAGGTACGTGATAGTATTGTACTTCTCCTTATCTTTCAAAACACAGCATTGCCCAGATATTTATTTATTTATCGAAACGTTAATTCTCCTATCCCTTCCCCCCTCTTTGTCCATCTATTTTTTCTCATATGTTATATTTATCTGGGAATATATTAGAAATAAGGCTTTCTTGCATAATGTACAAAATTATAAGTACATTATCCAAACAAAGGAAGGTAGTAATCCAAATAAAAATCCTTTCCTACATTCACTTCATTCAAAACTTTACTTTAAACAATATCTCTCGTTATTTGTCCAGAATTAAATATTAATAAATTCTTTGGTGAGCCCATCCCAGAACAAGTTACATAAAGCCGTCCTTGTGAGAAACAAGGAAACGTCAAATCCTCCACCCAGTTTATAATAATTTCCCTGTGATTTATCGACTGTAACAGGAAATTCAAGTCTCATTGGAAACTGCTTGAAGTTAAAAGCTGGATCTATTGGAAATAATGGGTACTCGTTGTATGTACAATGCTTCCATATCTTTCTTTCCTTGTAGCTCTATAGGTCTATTGCTTTCACCTCAGCCGTGTGTGCTTCACAGTTTTAAGCTGGTTCAGATTTGTCAACAGCACTATCAACTTGTAGGAAATTCCTTAAGCTTACTGTAATACAGGAGTGTCTTAGTAGTAAGTACATAGGTGTATTAAACATGGTGCACGATTTGATATGGTTTTACCTATCGCAGTATATAAATTATCTCATATTTAACAATATTTTGGAAAGGATAGGTTTCTACTCACCACAGAGACGTCCGATGAGCCGCAGAAAGGCGCACATAACATAATTAACAAAATGAAGCTTTCGGCTGGCTCATCTGGCGTCTCTGTGGTGAGTAGCTACCTATCCTTTCCAAAATATTGTTGAATTCTTTAACTTATTTCCAATGTTTGATTTTATCTCATATTTATTAAATTATATGTTGTGGACTTGTATAATTTCGCAGGTATATATTCATTTGTATATGTGCTGCATGTCGGTAAAATCTGTTGCAAATACAATTAATAGTGAAGAAGTGATAGATTAAAACCTGATGCCTACTGGGCACTTTTACAAGAAGGTTACTGTTTATGTCCTCATATCTCACGAACTATCTGTCATGCTGTAGTATAATTTTGAATGTACATTTCGCTGAATGGGTATATACTGTCTGCAAAATTTCCTGCGAGTATAATCTGTAGTGTAGAACATATAAAACGTAACGTTATACCGACTTCCGTACTTTTAACTCCATGAACAGTGGAAAAATAAGCAAGAAACATATTTCACCATTTTCATGTGGTTGACGGTGTGAAAGAGTATAATAAAGGTTTTTAATCATGTTTAAAGGTTGTTGCAAGTTGCTATGAACTCTCATTGTCATATAATTCTCGAATAAAACTTCGCGCATCACGGTGGCAGTATTTTTACGGCGCCCATTGTTTATGACATTATATCTCTGAAGTATATATTGTATGTGGTTGCTACCCCTACAGCAATTGTTACCTGACGGTAAAGGATACCTGTACAAAATTTGGTTGATATCGGTCCAGGTGCTTAGGAGGACAAGTGAAAAATTTTCGCATGATTTAGCAGTTTTTTCCCGCATATCATTGTTTATGACGTCATACCTCATGACCTGTGTGTTGTACGTGATTCTTGCAATTACGGCGACCGTACCCATGGTTTGAAAGTCATGTGTGTAAAATTTCAATAAGAACTGCAGAACTTCATGCTTTACGAACACACACAAAAAAAGTTTGTATACGTTATGGGACTTAGCTATGGGGACATCAGTCCCTAAACTTACAAACTACTTATGAACTAGCTATTACTAAGGACGGCCAAATATCCATGCCCGAGGGGGATTCGAACCTCCGACCATAGTGGCAGTGCAGACCGTGACTGACGCGCCGCAGACCGCTTGGCCACCGCGGTCGGCACGTACACACAAACACGCGGACACTCCATGTATAAAGAAGCAGTGTCCGTGTGTTTATTTGTACGTATGTGTTAGCTGCCTTTTTTAGATCATCAGAGTATTAATTTTCAGTAATTACCTCGAGAAATATTACTCAAAAGCAGTAAGAAATATTTAAAGATCTATTTTTTCTTAAAATTTAAAAGACAGAAAATATTATGTAACTGAAGAAATGTTTTTCGGTTTCGATGGCAATTATTTATCGCTAGGAGACAATGAATTCTTACATAGTCGGGTAAACTTTACAAAAATATTTTCACATTTTAAAAATACATTATTTACAGGAGACAAGAGAGAATGAAACTCTAAGAACGTACATACATAAGTGGGATACTTTTCCTGTTACGTTGATGATCAAATTTTAATTACGCCCTTCACCATATATGAATAGAATTCTTCATACACGTTTCAAAGACGTCACGAACTTGTATATTTAATACACTTGCTAAGCGTCGTGATTCACCCTTATTAAATCCGCCTCCTTAAACAAACACTATGAACCGTAAGAGCAGGGACATTGTATGTCAATAGTGCAAAGCGAAATCCGTACACACGCTATGCTGTATGAGGTGCTGTTTCGTATTATCGGCGAAAATCGTGCTGGATGTGCTAAACCGGAGAACGTAAAACGCCTTTAGTTGCTGCGTCATTGCAACGTCAACTCCGCGCCTATTGCGTAAAGAACCAACGGGCGAGTCAGCAGCTAACTGTATCAGGGAGACACCTACCGGCAGCCGACTGAACCGCTAGGTGGCAACTTGCGCCGAAGTTATCTTTTAGCTTTGATCCATTACTTAAAATTCACCCGACCCTGACTGATTCATAATGTACAAATGAAATAGAGTGAAACTCTCATAACCACTTCTGTTGTATGTGAAAAACATTTGATTGTAATTTTAATAATTTTGGGTATCATATAAGAAAATTTATTAAATTTTAAGTATCAACCTCCTAAACTATGGAGTGATCTTGAACGAAATTTTAAGAAACGCAAAACAGCGACTGGACGACGTTTCGTAGTGTAAATATCCATGTCTAACATTGTTAGTATCCATCTTCTGCTTGAGACGTGATTTATGTATGCGAATTGTTTCTTTACTGTGTGATTTAAAATGTAATTCAAAATATGTTTCCAGTTTACGATAAAGTTTTTCAATCTACGTAGTGTTGACGTTACCCAACTATAACCTCTTTTGTTGTTTATAATGTCTGCAGTCCAGGGCAATGAAGTGAGACGCAAGATTTTTATCCATAGTTCCACATTTCACTCCATTGTTAGATAAATTAAGAAAGTGGCGTTTTAATTTTAATTTATCTTTGGATATTACGCGATGAAGCAATGACTGCATTGAACAGTTGTGTAAGCTGCTTTCTCGTCCAGTAAAAAATTGATATTTGACCTTAAAAATAGTCACATTTTTATTGAACAAAGCTTGGAAAGTTGTTTAGTTCAATTAGTTCTGCATATTTTGCTATCAAAGGATATTTCTTTCGTCCATATGAAGTTTTCCATTGTACTCCTGTAGAACTGTTTTGGACAAATACTGCTACAAAGATTGCAGAATATTGTTTTACTTATACAAGGGAATTGCACGACATTGTATTGATCTCTGGTAGCTCTTCTACAACCATAAGCGTCCAAGAGATAAAGAAAGAACAATTACAAGCATCAAGTTGGACTGATCATACGCTCACTAGAGGAGACGATATAACAACCTGAATAGTTTCATTTGGCAATTCAGATGCTGTCCTAGCATTGTGTGGACAGACACTCTGTAAAAGGTATTACCAGTGGATACCTTATACTGCACTGTTAGGAAGTAATGGAATATGAACCCTGATCCTCCATAATTGTAATGTATACCAAAAACATGATTGTTTAAATGTAAGTTCACTGGTTACACTTTCATTCACGTTCCACTGAAGGCAGGCTACGCGTTTTTCAGATGTGTAGAGTGTCCGCAAAGTCACTTGGTGTCCATAATCCATCCACCCAGAAATTTGAACACTGTTCCTAATGTTACTTAAGAGCTACGCACTAGTGAGAATAATAATCAAAATTAACTGGAAAGTAAGCCACTGGAGTCGTTATTTCGGCCATATTCTCCGCAGATTTGCTTTTCAAGGGGACGAAATATAAATGTCATGCTAGTTATGATAACTGAAAATTTACTTGGAAAACTTTTAGTTGTTTATGTACTAATTACTATCAGGGTTCTTTGTATCCCAAAGACAGGTGACATAAAGATTTATTAAGGTTTTGCATAGTTAATAGATTTCTAATTTTCATTAACAGTAATATAAATTAATTAATAATTTATATTACGTTTAATTCAACTGTTTCTTATTACACTGGAATAAAAATGCCTCTTGTTAGTGACAGTTAGTCAAGACCATAGATTTACACACTTATTTCTTGTGTAAGTGGCCACACGTGATTACGAGTCAATGGTAATCTATAAAACCTGCTCTTATATGTTTTAATTCGGAAAATTATCTATACTCTACAAGCAAACGGAGTTAATTTTAAAATCATGAAAAATGGGCATACCTTGAGTCACAAAATTTCTTTTCCTAATTGTAAAGAGGAGTAAAACGATTGTTTAGTTAAAACTGTGAGTACAGTTCAATCCCTTGGCACTTACTCCACGAGAAAATCTCTTCTATCACCTAACAGAAATATTGAAAGTCATCTGATCTCGAGTACATATTTTTCATCTTCTCTTAATGAAAAGTTGCATGGAAAAATATGGAATAACTATTTTTATAATGGACTGCGAATAAGTAGCCGTTATATATGCCTGAGAGAACTGTAACCATTTCTACAGATAAACACTATTCTTTTAACGAATTATTTACCTTCCTACTCACAAGCTTTTACTTTGTAGCTTAGACTGCGTAGCGTAGATCCCAGTACAGTTACTATAGAAAAAGGTTCCATTCTACTAAGAAGAACTATTGTACACAATGATCTACCCAGAATAGACTCTTCGATTTACACATTTAAATTTGTATTTATTACAGGTGTCTCTAGCTATTATTCAACTATATACAAAAACAACCTGCTGAATTGTGCACACGTTTGTATAAACGTGTATTAGATTTATCCGGACGTCTGAACAGCGAATTGTACTAACTTCACGAATTTATTAAAAAAAGTGTGCAGATATTCCCATGCTCAAAATAATACATGTTATTGCGGAGATCTACTACGGAAGATGTAGAGCAACCCGAGAGGAAGTAAAACAAGATGTGACAGAATAAATTTTACGTATTCAATGATAGTGGAAAGCACGCAGTTACAATATACGGTTATACTCAGCACTTGAAAGGATTTTTAATCTGAATAATTAAAATATCTGTGATAGCGGTTGATATATTTTAATTTCACTGTTAATTTGAACACAGTGTATCATTCAAATACCAATTTAAGCAGATATCCTTGTTATAACCAGCAGGCATTGATATAGTTCGTTGATATGTACTCCAATCCGCAAGCCATAATTACAGCGTGGTCACAACTCTTTCCATCACGGAACAGCTGTGTCGTTTAAATACTTTTACGACTACCCTACACATTGTAATTTAGAACAATCTTAGTCGCTCTAACACGTGCTGAGTTGGCGCTAAAGATAACATACGTCTGAGGGGAATAACACCACATTCTGCATTATATATCATAAATATGATCAATGTGCATCTATGATGCACGTAACGTTTATGATGCGCCATTATATGTAGGTTTCATGAGCACATATATTTTTCAATAGGCAACTGCTTCAAATGAAATTGTTGTTGTTGCACTCTTTAGTCCGAAGATTGGTTTGATGCAGCTCTCCACGCTACCCTATCCTGCGCAAGTCTCGTATGTAGGTTTCATGAGCACATATATTTTTGAATAGGCAACTGCTTCAAATGAAATTGTTGTTGTTGTTGTACTCTTTAGTCCGCAAATTGGTTTGATGCAACTCTCCACGCTACCCTGTCCTATGCAAGTCTCTTCATCTGAGAATACTTTCAGTAACTTACATCCTTTTGAATCTGCCTACCGTATTCATCCCTTGGTCTCCCTCTACGATTTTTACCCCACACACTTCCTTCTAATGCTAAGTTGACAATTCCTTGATGTTTCATGATGTGTACAACCAGTCTATACCTTCTTTTAGTCAAGATACGCCAGGAACTCCTTTCCTTCCCAATTCGGCTAAGCACCTCCTCATTACTTACGTGATCTACTCATCTAATTTTCATCATTCGTCTGTAGCACCATATTTCAAAAGCTTCTATCATCGTTTTATCTGAACTCCTTATCGTCCACGTTTCACTCCCATACAATGCTACACTCCACACAAATGCTTTCAGAAACGACTTCGTAAAATTTAAACTAATATTGGATGTCAACAAATTTCGCATCTTTAGAAATTATTTTCTTCCCATAACCATTCTGCATTTTATAGCTTCTCTACTTCGGCCCTCTGAAGTTAACTTGCTACCCAAATAACGAAACTCATCTTCTACTTTTATTGTCTCATTACCTAATCTAATTTCTTCAGTATCGCCTGATTTTCTGACATTCCATTCCATTACCCTCGTTTTACTATTGCTAACGTTCATCTCCTTTGTCCATTCCATTCAATTGCTATTGCAGATCCTTAGCAGTCTCTGACAAAATTAGTATGTCATCGGCAAACTGCAAAGTTTTTAATTCTTCTCCCTGAACTTTAATTGCGTCTCCAAATTTCTCCTTGCACTCCTTCGTTGTTTTCTCAATGTACAGATTGAACAGCATTGGGGAAAGTCTACAACCCTGTCTTACTCCCTTCCCAACCTCTGCGTCCCTTTCTTGCCCTTCGACTCTAATAGCTGCCGTCTGGTTTTTGTGTAGGTTGAATATAACTCTTCGCTCTCTATATTTTACCCCTAATACATTCACAGCCTCGTAATTACGTATACGTGTATGACACAACTGAATATAAGTTCTGATACTTGGAAAAACCACATATTGTTGAAACTTGGTTCCACTACATACGTGGTAACACTAACACGCGACCACGGTGTACAATTAACGCACAGAGTATTGGACATTCCCTTCCAGTATATTACAAGGTTTCTTCTGTGTCGGTCAACAAAATGATCAGTCAAAGGCGTGATCCCTTAGACTTCCAAGGAAGCCATTCGATGGTGTGCAATTAGCTGGAGCCGCACTGTTCATTGTTTCTCTACCTACAGTATTCTCGGTAAAGACAGTGTAAACAAAACAATGTGAAACATAACTGGCAAAGTGGAATACTGGGTTGTGACATTACAGAAACAGAGGAGAGCTGATTGTTTTTATGTGAATGTAGGGTTTTGTCAGGCTGTTGAGTTTCCCAGCCCGTCGGCTAACAGTTTGGACCTAGTGAATGGAATACAGGTAGTTAGGATTTTCCTAATCTGCTCGGAAACCGCAAACTGGGCTCTCGGCTGAGCAAGGGCGGCTCTCCCAAATTGCAACTGAAATAAAATATAGCCACACACATTATTCTGAAAATCCATATAAAATCAGGGAATGATCATGCGGCAAATATAATTATATGAATGGTTTCAGGAGACTTGTGAAAATCAAACGCTGTAATTACAATTTCAATATACCTTACCGATAAAAAGTACTATAATAATAATATTACAATTATTGATATGTAGTGTTTATCAGTAACAGTTTAAGAAGCAAATGGGCAGCATTGCCCCACGCTACCTATCTTAAAAGACGCACGTTATTTCCGTATTCTTTCAATAAACTTCATTTTACTCTCTTGTTCTGCTTTTTGTTGAGGTAGTAATATTCTTTTGTCAAAACATAGATTCCACCACAGAAACACAAAACATGAACCCAGCAAAGCGCATTACATTTATATATGTATAGTATTTTATTATAATTAATATTTTTCTTAGTAACGTTCGTTTTATGTTGTAGACTCCACTTTAATATTTCATGGCCGACTAAAACCAGTAGATATGCAGCAGATAATTTATATATAAACAATGATATGTATTTGTGGACAAGAACTGAATATATTTGCTTAAAAAGCCATGATAAATTAAATATTAATTGTGTAAGTATATTTCAGCGGCGGCAGGATATTTGAACAGTAAGATGCCACGATTAATATCTACGTGAGCAAAGAGCTTCAGTCTGAATCGTTCTTAGGATTGTTAAGGGAAACAATAGGGTTATGGAATTCACGTTTTCTGAGGTGTTTGATGTGCTTCAAAAAGGGGTAAAACTTATGATATGGCAGAGGAGCCACGTGAGAAAGGCTAAGTGTATACAAAAAGTGAGGTGGACGTAACATTAATGATAAACATGAGCGAAATATATATTGAGATATTTTGTATCCGCCTATTAGATGGATGTCACGAACTACAATTTAAATTTATCTACAGTTGGAGCTAGATTTTAAAAATGTGTTTTCATCAGACAGTTATCAAGATAAAATTTTAAAGATCATGTTATTTAAGTGCAAGATAGTTGATACTTTTAACCAGCAATGCCTGATTTCAGTTATTTTCACCACAAAAAGGTTTTCACCAATATCTGTGTCATATATGTCCAACAGCCAATGTGATTGTTTTCTTGGGATGTAATGTCCTATATTAGTATTTGTAATTTTGTAATCGGTTACAGTGGCGGAGTAAGGGGGAGGGGGAGGCGGACCGCCCCGTGCTGCTCGTCTTGGAGAGCTTCCAAATACCTAAAGCGGACTATTTATTTATTTTTATTTTATTTTATTTTTTTATTTATTTATTTATTTATTTATTTATTTATTTATTTTTTTTTTTTTTGAGCGCTTTTGTCTCTCGTTGTGTTCTGGGGTCTCCAAATCTAGAAAGCTAATTTTTTTTTTTAGAATGTCCCGTCTCTCTCGTCCTGAAAGCCTCCAAGTTTCTTTTTTATAGTAATACATGTGTTTTCAAGTGAACAGGGGGCCTCATTTTGTTATGTCGCCGCCCCGGGCCTCCGACACCCTCATTCCGCCACTGATTGGCTAATTACACTGCCCATTGGCTGATACTCGTATACTGACCAACATATAATTTGATCTGAATATGACTCAGAAATGAGTTGAATCTTTTTATTTTATTAATAAAATATAAGTTCAAGACTTTAAATATAATATCTATTCAACTAAAAAATACTTAGACTTCTTCCCAGACAACATGTCAACGTACCTAAATTCATTCGCTATTCGCTTACTCCATACAAAAATTGAAACCTAACATAAATATTGTATTTTGTGCACAAAAATTCCATACAATACCTGTCATCAATGAATACCTTCATTTTCAGTTTGTGTAAATGACGTATTTCGAAGACTTTTTTGGCGCTGAACGCGCTACGGTGCTACCTGTTACTGCTGATGGCTGCTGCCACCTGGTGTACGTTGCCGCGAACTATCGCGGACTGCCCCCGCGACCTTGGACGTGAGCGGCCGGCGTGCTCCAGTTACAGAACACAGGACCCGACCTCCAGCTGCGCCAGGTCACGCCCACCCCGCGGGCACACCTCGTGCGAGGCAGCGTCGCTGTGCCGTACTCTTCTCTGCTGGCACATGGCGTCAAATAATACTGAACGACGCAGCTACTTATTCAGCTTACAAATTTCCTTGTCAAAGGTATCACGGAATATAGCTTCTGTATGCCAGCTACGTCAGATTGTCTTATGTCTTGTGATGAACACACCAGATGTATTGAGTAGCATTGGCCGTTAATGTTTTATTTTAAAAAAAACAACAGATCGATTTCAATCACATAGTGACCATCTTCAGTGTCCTTCAAACAAGCATTATGAACGCCCTGTTAGTTATATTCAGGGCATTCATAATCCTTTTTTGAAGGACACTGAAGATGGTCACTATCTGTTTGAAATCGATCTGTTGTTTTTTAAATAAAACATTACCGACCAATGCTGCTCAATACATCTGGTGTGTTCATCATTGTGTGGTCGTTGAGACCCATCCTGGTAATGGAATCGAACCTCAAAAAGCCGGCCGTGGTAGTCAAGGGGACTGAGGCGCTCCAGTCACGGTCTGCACGGCCACTACGGTCGGGGGTTCGAATCCCCCCTCGGGCATCGATATTTGTGCCGTCCTTTAATATTAGTTAGTTCATAAGTAGTTTGTAAGTTTAGGGACTGATGACCGCGTAGTTAAGTCCCATAAGCTATACAAACATATGAACATTTGATTTTGAACCTCAAAAAATTTCTTGTGATGCTAGACATACGATCATAAGTTCATTCCTAGATACTAAAGGTCGAGATTATTGATGTTGGGTGTTTTTATATATAGATACTGTCACCGCTTTTCCTTCCTTTTGAAACACCTTTTGTCTCTTTTTGAAACTGATGTACTGTGAAAGAAATTTCTCCTTCTTTAATTATGTCTTCAAACACACACAAAATTTCTAATTGTATATTCATCCAGGTCGACTGTTTGCTCACTAGTCGTGATTTCATTATTGTAATTTAGGCAACATGGCATTTTGTTCATTTATATGTTCGAGTATAATGACATTTCTGGAGTCTAGTAATCAGCTCTGTAGGAATCAGTATGGGTTTCGTAAAAGGCGTTCCTGTGAAACCCAGCTCGCCCTATTCCTCCACGAGACTCAGAGGGCCATAGACACGGGTTCTCAGGTAGATGCTGTGTTTCTTGACTTCCGTAAGGCGTTTGATACAGTTCCCCACAGACGTTTAATGAACAAAGTAAGAGCATATTGTCTAGCAGACCAATTGTGTGATTGGATTGAGGAGTTCCTAGATAACAGAAGCACGCATGTCATTCTCAATGGAGAGAAGTCTTCCGAAGTAAGAGTGATGTCAGGTGTGCCACAGGAGAGTTTCGTGGGTCCGTTTCTGTTCACAATATATATAAATGACCTTGCGGATAACATCGGAAGTTCACTGAGGCATTTTGCGGATGATGCTGTAGTATATAGAGAGGTTGTAACGTTGGGAAATTGTATTGAAAAGCAGAAGGATCTGCATCGAATTGACGCATGGGTATTGAATCTCAATGTAGACAAATGTAAGGTGCTGCGAATACATAGAAAGAAAGATCCTGCATCATTTAGCTCCACTATAGCAGGTCAGCAACTGGAAGCAGTTAATTCGATAAATTATCTGGGAGCTGCATCAGGAGTGATTTAAAATGGAACGACCATATAAAATCAATCGTCGGTAAAGCAGATGCCAGATTCATTGGAAGAATCCTAAGGAAATGCAGTCCGAAAACAAAGGAAGTAGGTTACAGTACACTTGTTCGCCCACAGCTTGAATATTGGTCCGTACCATGTGGGGTTGATAGAGGAAGTAGAAAAGATCCAACGATGAGCAGCACGCTTCGTTACAGGATCATTTGGTAATCTAGATAGCGTTACGGAGATGATTGATAGACTCCAGTGGAAGACTCTACAGGAGAGATGCTCTGTCACTCGATATTGACTTTGTCGAAGTTTCGAGAACATACCTTTACCGAGGAGTCTAGCAGTATATTTGTCCCTCCTACGTATAGGGACATCATGAAGATAAAATCAGAGTGTTTAGAGCCCACACAGAGACATACCGACAATCTTTCTTTCTGCGAACAGTACGTGACTGGAATAGGAGGGAGAACCGGTAATGGTACTCAAGGTAGCCCCCGCCACACACCAACGGGTGGCTTGCGGAGTATGGATGTAGATGTAGATTACCTTCCATGTCATATTATTCATACTATTGTCTCACTCAATTTTTTTGTGTAGTTATCCGCATAAAATTGAAAGCCATTACTCCTATGTTACCTCTACTCAGAATAGGTGCGGACTTGGGATTGAGTAAAATTTGATTGACACTTCTTTTCAAATGAGCAAATACTTAGAGAGATTTAGAATCCGCTGGTGTACCAAATAATAATTTACCTCACTACAATTAAAAATGTCTGTATCTACCACAATCGAAAAGTTGCTCAGCCCCTAAGTAATTTCATTTAAAGAGGTAAATATTTTGAAGCAGTCGTTTTTGGCTATCAGCCAGAATTCTGCTACAGTTCATTTTATTTTAAAGAGTTGCTATATGTACTATTATTGGTAGCTGTCACACATGATCAGCTGCATACATTTCATAGACATGTGTAAGAACAAATAATGTTGTTGTTATTGTGTTCTTCAGTCCTGAGACTTGTTTGATGCAGCTCTCCACGCTACCCTGTACTTGGGAAGCATCTTCATCTCTGAATGAGAACGGCGATATATATCCTTTTGGACCTGCCTGCTGCATTCGCTTCTCAGTTTCCATCTGCGATTTTGACCCCACACTCTTCCCTTTGTTGCTGAACTGACGATTACTTGATATCTTAGAATGCGTACCACCAAACGATCCCTTCTCTTAGTGAAGATATGCCAGAAATTTCTTTTCTCGCCATTTCTGTTCAGCACCTTCCATTTAATTACCTACCTAATACTCAGCATTCGTCTGTAACAAATGCCTTAGATGCGTCTATTACCTTTCTTTCTGAACTCCTTATTGTCACATTCCACACACGTGCAATGCTACACTCCAGAAAAATATTTCCAGAAATGTCTTACCAACATTTAAATTAATCTTGGATGTCAACAAATTTGGCTTCTTTAGAAATACTTTTCTTTCCGTAACCATTCTTCATTTTCATGTTCTTTACTTTATCCATCAGAAGGAATTTTGCTACCCAGATAACAAAACTCATTTAGTACTTTTATTGTCTCATTACCTAAACTAATTCCTTCAGCATCGCCTGATTCCATTCCATTGCCTTTGTTTTACTTTTATAACCTCTTTTCAAGACACTGTAAATTCTGTTCAATTCCTCTTCAATAACGTCTGCTGTCTCTGACACAATTACAATGTCATCAGCAAACCACAAACTTTTTAGTTCTTCTCCCTGAACTTTAATTCCTTCTTCAGTTTTATCCTGTACTCCTTCACAGCATAATCAATCTACAGATTGAATAACATAGAGGAATGGCTACAACCCTGTGTTAATCCCTACCCAAACAATGTTTCTCCTTCATGCCCTTCGTCTAGTATAACTGCTGTCTGTTTTGTACAGGTTTTGTATAACTTTTCATTCCCTGTATTTTACCCCTGCTACCTTCAGAATTTGGAAGAGTGCATTTCAGTCGACACTGTCAAAAGTTTTGTCCAAATCTAAATAAGCCAAGCTATCATCTAACATGTAAGTGAATATTGCCTCGTGTGTTCCTACATTTCCCCTTAATCAAAACTAATGTTCCCCGTGGTCATATTCTAATAGTTTTCCCATTCGTCTGTACATAATTCGTGTTAGTATTTTGCGACCGACATTTACTAAACTGATAGTTCAGTAAATTTCACACTTCTCTGCACTTGCATTTTTTGGAATTGGAGTTGTTATATTATTCCTGACATCTGGAGGTATTTCGCCTTTCTCATTCATTTTGCACACGAGGTGGAACAGTTTCATCATGACCTTCTGTCCCAACAATGTCATCAGTTCAGGGGGACTTTTTTTTTTTTTTTACACAAGTCTTTCAATGTTTTGACATTATTATTCTCACAGTATCATATCTCCTATCTGATCTTCATGTACTTCCGCTTCCATTTCTACAATACTACCTTCATTTCCCAAGTATAGATCATCAGTATATTCCTTCAACCTTTCAGCATGCCGGCGGCGGTGGCCGAGGGGACTGAGGCGCTCCAGTCACGGTCTGCACGGGCACTACGGTCGGGGGTTCGAATCCCCCCTCGAGCATGGATATTTGCGCCGTCCTAGTTCGTAAGTAGTTTATAAGTAGTTTGTAAGTTTAGGGACTGATGACCCCGTAGTTAAGTCCCATAGACTATACAAACATTTGAATTTGACTGATGACCCCGTAGTTAAGTCCCACAAGTTCTACAAACATTTGAACATTTTTGAACCTTTCAGCATTTCCTCCTTTTCTTAGTACTGGCTTTCCATATGAGTTCTTAATATTCGTACAGTTGCTATTCTTGTCTCCAAAGTTCTCTTTTATTTTCCTGTAGACGTTATCAACACTTCCTCTAGTTATTCATTCTTCTACGGAATTGCAATTCTCCTCTACCCGCTCTTCCTTAAGTCAGTCCGTACTTCTTGGTTTTGACGTCTTTGTCTTTACATTATGAAGTCAATTTGGATCCTTCCGGTTTCTCCTGGTCTGTTCCATATATACAACTCTCTTGTTTGTGATGATTAAAATGTGCTCTGCGGAGAATTTTGCATGCAATCACACCTTCCATTTTCACGGTCTATTTTGCCTACACTTTCTTTCCTTGCTACTGAGTTGCATTCCTCAATGAAAATCAAGTTTGCTTCTCTCTTGACTTGTGAATAACTTATTTATCTCATCATTATTTCCTCTTACCTCGGCCAGCTAGATGGGATATAAACTTGTACTACTGTGGTCGACGTTGGCTTCGTGTATATCTTTGTTACGATAATGTGTTCACTATTCTCTTCATAGTAAGTTACCTGCATTCCTCTTTTATTTTAAATTATTAGAAGTAAACCGAAGTAAACTTGTAAACTCGCAACTGATTTTGTATTTATAACCCTGTAATCACGTCTCCAGATATCCTGTGCTTCTTGCCACCAAACTCCGTTAATCATCACTGTATCTTATAGTTTAATAGGTGGTATAACGTCTGTACTTCATAGACTATCAGTCTTGATTCACTTTAACCAATTTTCTTCTAATTTCAATTTACTGCAAAAGTCAGATTAAAAACCTTTTCTGAATTTATGTTCGATTGCCACTTCTTTTTATAATTGCGCACAGGGATTCATAACTGTAATTATTTACCCATCAAACCAAAGAAGGAGGACGAATCATTGCATTAAATCGTTTCATTTCTTTAACAAGCCCGTTTGTGCCCGTTCGAGTACGCTTTTAAAGGATTCGTATGACTCGTCTGTATATATTTTAACACATTTTAACTTTCTGTTACTTGCTGATGAATGCAAATAATCGAAGAAAAGTATTTATAAAATTACAGGTAGAGGGCCAAAGGAGGTTAACATGGATGGAGCAGCAATTCCTAACACATATACATTATTATTCTTTCAGTGTGGTTACTTGTATCAAGTAATAGAAAATCTCACAGTCATGTGATATAGCTTTAGTTCAGTGATAAATAATTTTGTTACTAAAACAGTGATTAACCTTCCGTACTCAAATCACGGAAGCGCGGCGAGATTGTTAAATATAGATTACGTCATAAAACATATTATTGCTCGATGGCATTAGCAGTGCTTTGTAGTTTAGTATATAATATTTTGGCGTGTGAAGTTGAGATTTTTCAATTTATGTCAATTTCAGTGGCATGGTAAAGATTCTTGCACAGATGGATGATGATCAGTTTAGAAGGGAATGATCGATAATTAGTGTTGCTAAGATGGACGTTAACATAGTTCCATATCAAGGAGGTTAAAAGAAGCGAAGATGGCGCTACTATGAAAAGCTTTACTGTCGACTGAAACCAGTCCGCCATCTTGCGGAGCGAAGGAATTAAGTATTCAGATTAAAGGACTGAGCAGTTTCTGTCCTTTTAACTCTCATACATTTAAATGGCTGTCATTTCTGAGTACATATTCGATACACTATACTATCTTCCAGATAGGTGAACTGAGACTTATTAACGCAAAATCTCATTTGATGACTTAGTGACCCAAATGCTTTACTAAAACTGAAACTGTCAGCTGTAGTAGTTAATAGAAAATAATGACAGAACCAAGTTGTATCATTTTCGTAAATTGAGTTCTAAAGAGATGATTTTTATGTTGAATTCATACGAAAATTCTTTCTAGGGGTTCCACGTCATTAAATATTATTACTAAAATTCTGAAGCACCAGGTCTTTAATATTTCAAGGGAACCTACAGCCTGAAAGTGAAGTCATTTGAGGGCACAACACTGAAAAGATTGCGGGTATTAATTTAGCAACAAAAAGTTTCTGCAAGGAATGCACACTCGTCAACACAGATGACATTGGCTCTGCAATATGGGGATAGTGGCTTCATGTCTGTAGCGTTAAGGGAATCTCCCAGTGTTACAACCTCCTTGTTCCAGCAGATACTCAACCTTTAGATCATTCGCTTCTTTTATTGCAAAATTATCCACGTACAAGAAACAGGATGCAATTGTATCGGAAACCGCTGCTGATTTAGAGAAAAAACAGTAGCGGGTTCTGCATTTGGAATAAGCGACGTTTCTCAGAAAGAGGTCAATAATTAAACAATTGACTGATGAAATAACTGCATTGAAGATGGCTTATTTTGGATAGCTGAGTCTCTGTAGGATTCTTTTACAGAAGTGAATAATTTGCGGAAAAATCAGAATGATTAGTCAGATACATCCTTTGAAATGAGAACAGATGGCAAATAATCAAGATAGAGGTAGCATGCAAAAGATAGACTCATATCGGAAGATACTATCCGATTAGTTCAATGCTTTTTCAGCTGCGAAGAAACAGCTTATTACACAGTTAGCCGATACTAAAATGAAAGAGACAGTAGAACAGATTTATCCGAAAATGGCTGGATAATGAAAACGATCAGAAACATTTGCACGATCTGATGATAAGGAATACGAAGGAACATTAAGTCAGAATCTTGTATATCTACGAAACACAGTAGATGAACATATAAGTGCCGTAAAAAGTCATGTGAAGTTAGAGGTACTACTAGAGATGATATTGCGCAGGTAGGTTCGGAGTTAAATTTTGCTTCCGAACCGCTGAGAAGGAAATTCCATGTATGCCATTCGAGCAGTCCATGCCATTACTATCTTGTATGATGCGCAGTACGGAGGCAGTTCCTCAATTCACGAATATTGTTTTGTTCTCGTCGGCCTATCTTTCGGGAAAGGATCTGCTCTGAACACGTGGGATGCGTGGTCAGCTAAAACAGCTATACATTTAGTAATTCAAGTTTTATTTACGAAGGTATACAAAATACTCAACTCTTGTTTATGTCTGATCTCGCGGCGGCCTCTTTTTGCACGATGCTAGCTGCGTTGAATCATAATAACTGCCTAGTTCGGAGTCGAATTCGGAGTGCCCTTATGTCGCTCTAGATGCTAACGAAGATACGAGCTTACGGAATAGGTTCACAGATTTGTGACTGGCTGGAAGACTTCCTAAGTAATAGAACGCAGTACGTTGTTCTCGACGGCGAGTGTTCATCAGAGACGAGTGTATCGTCAGGCGTGCCCCAGGGGAGTGTGATAGGACCGCTACTATTTTCTATCTATATAAATGATCTGATGGACAGAGTAAGTTGTAATTTGCGGCTGTTTGCTGATGTGTTTGTGCGAAGAATGGCAGCTAGCTCTCAATGTAGAAAAATGTAAGGTGATGCGCATGAGTAGAAATAACAATCCCACAATGTTCGAATACAGCATTAGTAGTGAACTTCTTGAGCTGTCGCGTCGTTCAAATATCTAGGCGTAACATTGCAGAGCGATATGAAATGGAACGAGCATGTAAGTGCAGTTGTGAGTAAGGCAGACAGCCGACTTCGGTTTATTGGGAGAATTTTGGAAAGATGTACTTCACCTGTAAAGGAGACCGCGTATAAAACGCTTGTACGACCACGTCTTGAGTATTGCTCAAGTGTTTGGGACCCGCAGCAGATCGGTTTAAAGGAAGACATAGGGGCGGTTCAGAGACGAGCAGCTAGATTTGTTACCGGTAGGTTCGACCAATGCGCGAGTGTCACGGAAATGCTCCGGCAACTCAATTGGGGATCGCTGGAAGAAAGACGACGTTCTTTTCGTGAATTTCTGTTATGTAAATTTAGAGGGCCGGAATTTGAAGCTGAGTGTAGTACGATCTTGCTGCCGCCTGCTTACATTTCGCGTAAAGATCACAAAGACAAGATAAGAGAAATTAGGGCTCGTACGGAGGCATATAGGCATTCTTTTTTTTTTTCCCCTCCTACCATTTGGGAGTGGAATAGAAAAGGAAATGCCTAGTAGTGGTACAGTGTACCCTCCGCCAAGCACCTTACGGTGAATTTGCGGAGTATGTATGTAGATGCTTCTAGAGGGCGCCCTTCTCCAGGAGGCGCGGTGCCGGCGTGTGATTGGCTGCCGGTCATCTGCTGCCTTTTTCACGGTCGTTTCCGTGCGTCTGGTGTGTGGCGTTGACTTTACGCCGCAACAAATATAATGATTAATTTTAAACTATTAATTTCGTAAGAGGACTTATCCAAGCTGTTCGTATCTAAAACTATTTTTGTACATTTCGGAAAAAAATATATTTATAGCTTTTATAACAATAATATTAACGATAAGGAAGAGATCAAAAGACCAAGCATAATAGTTCGCTCCTGTGTAACTACAGAATCCCATTATCTTGCCAGAGGGGTCGATGTAATACGTCTTTTAGTTGTTGCAAATAATTTAATGTAATTACGTAGATGAAACATTAAACTCAGAAGACATTGATCGTTGCAACGCTTAAAGGTTATAGTTACTTAATTTCTTTGTAATAAAAATTAAGACTTTGACTCTTATGAAACTGAATGAAATTCGATTCATTATTTTCATTTTTGCTTCGAAGTTGATAGTATGAGATACACTCTGTAACTATTACTGTAATAAATGCATTTTGCAATTTAATATTTATTCTAACGTCCGTAGATAGTAGACCAACAGTCATGTGTCATGGTTAATCGCAACATTCGTAGATCCTGCAAAACTTCAAAGTAAAAAAAAAAAAAAAAAAAAAAAAAAAAAAAAAAAAAAAAAAAAAAAAATCTAATTTTTTGTCGAATACTCACCGTCTTATATAATTAAACGTAAATATTCGCAATAATTATTTGCCGATAACACAAGACGAGACGCACGTAACATTGCAATAAACCCTTTCGCCTGCTGAATAAGCAGAGATTCACTAAATTGTAAGCAGTGTACATGCTTCAGTACCTGATTAGCAAATTTTCGGCACTTAGGTATCGTTTTATTTGTAGAATAATCTTGTGGACTCCCATGTTTCTTCAACCCACTACTAAGTTTTTTGAGCTATCTGTGTTGTTGTATAGTACTCGTACTCCTCAAATTCACTAGTTGTCGTTAAATGGCAGTGAATTTCTTTAAACATAATTACAATTACATATGAACTTTATATTGTGGGATTGAGTATGTCTTTTCATTTATCATTTGTAATCCTCATACATTTTCCTAACCCCGTTGACATAGGCAGCACCAAGACTAAAATTTGGTTTTAGGTTGATTGACTTAACCTGCGGTATTTCGGTAAGCGTAATTATTTTGGCGATCTTCACAGGGGAAATCATGTTGTTATTTCGATACTGACAAAACTGACGTATGCAACACCCTGAGGAACATTTCCACAGCACTGGGTTTCCCTCGCTAGTGGTGTCTGAATGCGGTAAAGACGACAAGGCAGCCAGGCCAGCGTGTAGCATGGTGACAGTGGCTATCCCTGGGTAGGTCCTTGTGTGGGCTAAGGGTAAGCAGGTAATCCACGATGTCCTTGCAGTGCTTCCAAAAGTGTCTCTCACACACAGGATCATTCTGAAATAAACGCACTACAGAGTTTACTTTCTTCATACCTTTCAAAGTTTATGAGCTAAGGAGAATATGACTCTAAATCATCCTGACTAAGCCCGAATTGTAGAGAACGACGGACACGATTGTAATGATACTCTTACAGTTTACATTTCTGAGTGTCCAAATAAATTGCAGATTAGCTTGTTAACGAAAAAAGGAGTTGCAAACTTTAATCATTTCAAAAATGGAAATTTTATCTAATGGTTCTGGAAGTGATTACCATTATGACAAATATTTGTCTGATACGTGTTGAAAACTGTTCATAAAATATGACTAACTAGGGTTGTTTACACTGTCGGTCCAAAAACTTACAAACTACATAAACTAATTTATCGTAAGAAGGAAACACACACCCATGTCTTAGGGAAGACTCAAACCCCCGACGGCGAACGGCGGCGCACGCCGCAGCAAGGCGCCTTTGTGCGCAAGGCAATTCTGCCGTGGCCTCGCATCCGTATAAGAATACAGAAAACACCAACGATTCTACCAAGCTCATCTTCGTTGTCTTGGATATTGCCCGATTCTGCCAGAAAAATGTTCAAATGTTTGTTAAGCTTAAGGGACTTAACTACGGGGTCATCAGTCCCTAAACTTACAAACTACTTATTAACTACCTACAACTAAGGACGGCACAAATATCCATGCCCGAGGGGGGATTCGAACCCCCGACCGTAGTGGCCGTGCAGACCGTGACTGAAGTGCATCAGTCCCCTCGGCCACCGCGGCCGGCATTCTGCCAGATCTTAGTGAGTTTTGACCACGGTGGCTCGGCTAAGAACGATTAATCGTCTTATCTCTTTACCACACTTTCTTGCGCAATTGATCAGAGAGACTAAATATACACTCCAGAACCTTTAAGCATCTTATAAGTTGATTATAAGAGGTAATCTGACTGCAATTAAGACATTTATTTTACACCAGACGCGTTTCGCTTTTTTATTTTAAAAGCATCTTCTGTGGTCTGTAAATGATACAAAGGTTTGTACAATTTGTTTTCGATAAATAGATTAAAAACAGTTTTAATAAACATTTTGCACGTTAGGCCTAAGTGTTTTTAATTTAATATTCGGTCTACTCACGGTGTTGATATCTCTTCTTTACATGTTACTACTGCTTCTCCGTCTTTTTGGCTGGAGTTCGTTTTCTCCTGGCGTGTGTTTCAGGGTTGTGTACAGCACTTTTCGTGTGTTTTTGTTTCGTTTCCTTTCCTTTTCATCTCAGCACATCACATCACTTCACTTTTTGAAATGTATACTGATTACAAATCGCCTGTTATACGTGGAATGCCTGTCTGTTTATTTGTCATTTCACTACAGTGTGGCTATGTTGTCGTGTGTTCATTTGTTTTTTGTTTGGTCTGTGAGTGTTGCCAAAGTTATGTAATTATAATATAAATACGACTTCATGCTACATGAGTGTGTGTGTGTGTGTGTGTGTGTGTGTGTGTGTGTGTGTGTGTGTGTATGTGTGTGTGAGAGAGGGAGAGAGGAAGAGAGAGAGAGACAGATAGAGAGAGAGCTGCTGCAGAATATAGCCACACAACCAAACATTGTATCTTATAAGTTGCTTTCGATCCATGTCTTGAGCATTTATAACCATTACTTTAGCTCTTTTCCACGTTTATCTCTAGCCCAAAATTTAGACTAATACTTTTCACTCTTGAGAGCATATCACCAAGTTTTTCCTCACTTCTAGCTATCAGTGTAGTATCATTTGCAAAGCGAAAATTTTTGATTTTCTTGCCAGCAATTGAAATCCCATTGTCCCAGCCATCCAGCACTTTTCTGAATACATACTCTACATAGATTTTGTAAGCGGAAGTGGTAGTATTCAACAATGTCCGACGCCATTTGTCACACCGAAAAAAACTTGGAGTATTCACCATCTACTGTTATGGATGTGGTATAATTATTGTCTACATCTACATCTACATCTGCATGGATACGGCTTTCAGATCTTACTGTATGTCCGATACAGCATTGATCTTGCCCCTTCGGCTTATCATCGTACCCCTGAAGAACGTTCTCAGAGGGTGGCTATTTACAAAAGATGATAAGGTTTCAGATTGTCTTAGCAGTGAATCCAACCGAAAACGTTATAGTCGAACTGACCAAAACAGTTGCAGCAACAGTACGATAAACGTATCTAAGAGGGAGGTAGTTATGTTGATATATTTCGTAAGAAATAGTTTGCTACCACTTTTTTGAAAAAAATCCTGGTACATTTTTATGTTAAGTAAATCCAAATTAACAACTTCAGATTTTTCTTTGCTTATTGTTAAGATTCATTGTTAAGACAAGCGAGTAGGCGAGTAGCACTTGGAAATACGTGACATAAATGACCTATCTGTTTAATGAATTCGATTATTAGTCGAATCTTTTCAATCCTTCAAGCGACAATATATTACATTAGTTTAGAATATCAAATGTTTCATGTCGCCAAGGGAGCATAAATCTTAATACGTGATTTCAATTTCAACTTGCTACGTCTAAATGTTGGCGAGACAGAGGGTTCTTAACAGTCGGACTGACGCACAATAAAGTTCTCTACGGATTCCATTTGCACTGATTGAGATACAGTTCCCTAAAATTTACTTACTGTTGAACGAGAGTATGTAAAAACATTCAAAATATTTTAAAACACATAAAACGTTCTGGGAATAGTAGAATATTAAATAACGATAGAAAGTACGACACTTTCCTGTAATTGAAACCATTAAGAACCAAGGAGTATGAAAACTATTTTCATTTTGGAAGTTCAAGTACATTTCATACATTAAACCATATACAAATCATGAATATCAGAAAGGGATTATTAAAAACTTCCACCGGACGATAGCATCATACAATTGCAAAATTGACCCATAGCTGTTTATTTTTTGTAGCAGTCAGCCGTTGTGGAAATACCGATAAGGAGTACAATAATGATAGCAAATACTTATTCTACAATTTTGCATTTTTGTGTTATGATATGTTAAGCTATTAGCTAACCTCTGCTAACGCTTGAAAATGGTAAACTAACCGAAACCGTTAGCAAAAAAGTGTTCAAATGTTTGTAAAGCTTATGGGACTTAACTGCGGTGTCATCAGTCTCTAAACTTACAAACTACTTATGAATTAGCTAACACAAAAGACGGCGCAAACATCCATGCACGAGGGGGGTTACGAACCCCCGACGGGTAACGGCCTCGCGCATCGTAGCGTAGCGCCTCAATACGCTCGGCCACTCCACCGCGGCAAACCGGTAGCACTTATATAAAAAAATAAACAGCTATGGTTAATATGTCATTTTGCAATTATGTCAAAGCTGTTAAGCCCCACCTGTTCATCTTTCTAAAGTATCATACAACTTGTTACTTGCATGTTTTGTTGACTCTAATTGGGTCTAACTACAGGAAACAATACTTATCTCCAAAATTAAAATTTTGTCCCTTGTATTCCCTGGCTTCGAAGGGTCTTACCAATTAAGTGAATCGTTATACGTAAGACAGTTTTAACGACCACCAAACCTAACTTATCCGAAACCTGATCACAGCATGTGTGTCGACGTAGAAGAATATTGATTTCTATGCTTGCTCGTCGGCCACCATCACGTTTGTAAAGCGGCAGCATTTGCTAAGAATACAGCTTGACATGTAAATTCATAGTCAAAAAACAACTCTGAAGTAAATAGGAGAGGATAGTACAGTTAGTACTATGCCTACAAATTAAGTTGGAATTGTATTGGAACTCGGAATGGGGGCTGATGGGAGGCACCATCAGACATTTACGGTTTACTATCATCCCGTGCCGAATGACACCTTAATTTGCGCGAACAGTACCTGTTATTATAGCATATTTTCTTTCCATTTTAGTATGGAGCAGGGGAAGGATGATTTCTTTAACGCTGCATTAGGCTCAGTGCCAGTTTTGTTCATAATCGTAACAATATTAGTTCTTAGGTGTTATAAACTGTGTCGATCGTGTGAAAAGTGTACTGGCAGTCGAAGATCGGCACCTAATTAACGTGAGGCAGTAAAATTCGCCAGGTGGTGTCATTAATAACGTGTCCGGGACGCGTTATTCCTGCCACTGATCGATGGTGTCGCTATTATATATAATGCGACAGCGCCCTATAATTTAGGAATGATGTTAATTATGTTGTGGCGAGCTTTAATCAGCGGAAATTATACGGCAGACCGGGCGACCGCCTGGAAAGTTCGTGTCTGTCTGTCCCGCTCGGTCTCGGACGAGAGGACCGGTCGCGGGAGACACGCACAGTGGCAGCGGCCGTCAGCCAATCACGAGCTGCCCAGGCCACACCCCGCACTGGCAGGAGTAGTGGCTGCTCGATATGCAAATCACCACGACACAGAGATAGCTCCGGCGAACTCGCTAATTCAGAGGGGTCTGGGAATACTCGCAGCGAAGACAAATGTCCTCCGAGCCCGTGATCGGCGTAACAGCATTCCACGGACCGGCTCCGGGGGGAGCAGGTGGAGAATTCCAGAACTAGATTTATGTCGCATTGTCTTCGAGTATAACCGGTGAACAATAAAGAAGGGAGAGATCTTAACAGAATTAGAGACGCAGGTAACGGTTTTCAACTAGATATTTATTTGGTAATAAAGTTATTTCTATTCTTCGCACATCCAAAATGCAGTACCACGAAGGTCCGCAAATATCACAACCAAATTCCTGAAATGTTGTTGTGATCTTCAGTCTGCTACCATGTCATGTGCAAGCCTCTTCACCTCAGAATACGAAAGGCAACCTACATCTTTTTGAATCTGCTTACTGCATTCGTCCCTGGGTTTCCCTCTGCGATATTTATCCCACACACTTCCCTCTAATGCTAATTTGACAATTACTTGATGTCTTAGAATGTGTACCACCAACCTATCCCTTCCCTTAGTCAGGATATGCCAGAAACTCCTTTTCTCCCCAATTATGTTGACCACCTCCTCATTAATTACGTGATCTACCCCCCCTAATCATCATCACTCGTCTACAGCACCACATTTCGAAAGCTGCTATTATCTTTTTGTCTGAACTCCTTATCTTCCACGTTTCACTCCCATATGATGCTACATTCCAGACAAATGCTTCCAGAAAGGACTTCCTAACATTTAAACTAATATTGGATGCCAACAAATTTCGCTTCGGTAGAAACGCTTTCCTTCCCATAGCCATTCTGCATTTTATATCTTCTTTACTTCGGTCATCAGAAGTTTTTTTGCTACCCAAATAACAGAACTCATCTACATTTATCGTCTTATTATCTAATCTAATACCTTCAGCATCGTCTGATTTTCTGACACTACATTCCATTACCCTTGTTTTACTGTTGTTAATGTTCATTTTCCTCAGCAAACCGCAAGGTTTTTATTTCCTCTCCCTGGACTTTAATTCCCTCTCCAAATTTCCCCTTGCATTCCTTCCCAGGTTGCTCAGTGTACAGTTTGAACAACATGGGGAAAGGCTACAACCCTGTCTTACTTCTTTCCCAACCATTGCGAACCTTTCATGACCTTCGACTCTAATAACTGTTGTCTGGCTTTTGTACAAGTTGAATATAACTCTGCGCTACCTATCTTTTACCCCTGCTACCTTCGAAATTGGAAAGAGTGTATTCCAGCCAACATTGTCGAAAACTTTCTCCAGAACTACATTCCTTTCTTTAATCTGTCTTCTAAGATATGTCGTAATGTGAGTACTGCCTCGCGTGTTCTTACATTTTTCCTAAATCTGATCTTCCCCAAGGTCGGATCCACCAGTTTTTCCATTCGTCTGTAAGTAATTAGTGTTAGTATTATGCATCCATGAATTATTACATTGATACTTCTGTAATTTTCACCTTTGTCTCTACTTGGCTTCTTCGGAATTGCAGTTACTATATTCTTCTTGAAGTCTGAGGTTATTTCCCCTGTCTCATACATATTGCATATCAGGTGGAACGATCTTTTCACGACTGGCTCTCCTAACGATAATAGCAGTCCAGACGGAACATCATCTACTCCAGGGGTCTTGTTTCTATTCAAATCTTTTAGTGCTCTGTCAAATTCTTCTCGCAGTATCGCAACTCCTATATCATCTTCCTCTACTTCGTCTTGCATTTCCAGAATACTGCTTTGATTTTTCTTCCTTTGTACAGGCCTGTTATTTATTCCTTCCACCTTTCAGCTTAACTTCTTTGTTTAGTACTGGTTTTAGATCTTAGTTCTTGATATTCATACCGCTGAATTTCTTGTCTCCAAATGTCTCTTTTATTTTCCATGTACAAATATCATATAGTCAAAACTCAGCTCGATGTGAAGTAAGTTGATTAAATCAGTATCGATTGTTGTCGCTAAGTTGTCAAAAACCGCTACTATACGCTTCAACAATGAATCCAAGCAGTTCCAAATGGTTTGAGAGACTGTGAGAGTAACTCTGTTACACTGTTAGCGCATAATGCTGTCGTTTACCGGTTAGTGAAGTTACCAATAGTTCAAAATCATCTGAAAAATTATTTAGATAAGACATCGTCATTGTGCGAAAATTCGGATTTAACTCTAAGTACTGACAGGTGTGAAGTCGTCCGCATGAGCACTGATAGAATTCCGTTAAACTTCAGTTACACGATAAAACAGTGAAATCGAAAGGCCCTGAATTCAAGTGAATAAGATACCTGTTATGGGAAGGTATACAGTTCATATTCAAATGTACTGCGAATTTGAGACCAGTGTCAAGCTAGTCAGGCATGGGTCAGTTATCTTTGGTTGCAGGCTTATTTTTCAATGGCAGTACTATCGATATTGGAGTCGGTGATAATATTATTGCCGGGAAGTAAGGTTGTGATTATTGAGAGTATAGACTTTGCTAGGCGCGCGGATGAGATTTCAGAAGCGTGGGGACCGTGGTAGTGTGCAGTTCTCGTTCCGGCAGGATAGCCGTGGAGATGAGATTTTGAGACTTGAATGCTGAGCCAAGTTGTTTGTTTAAGATATGGAGACGAAAGGTATAGATGACGTTGGAGAAACGATCTTTTGAAGTTTTTATAAGGTAAAGTTCTTCATGAAATACTTGGCATGTATCTATGGCACAACTTCGCATTGTTAGCCTGAATTGATGGTAACAGTAACGGTCGGGAAAGATCTTGCTGTTAGCTTGTGGTCTCACGATTCATGTTAGGGACCCCTTTCTGTGTTAGGAAAAGTATTTATTGTAATAGTTTAGTTTTGAAATTGCTTTTTTATAAAATAGGAATTTCAGGGGTAGTGTTCTTGAAATATTGTATTGTTGTAACATTGTTTGTGTAAATCGAGATAAATTTATTAACAATAAAAAATGTTTATCTTTGTTTAAAAATAATTTTGTAGGCAGATTAAATATCTGAGTTACATTTTTTCTGAAAGATTTTAAAATCATAAATATGACATTGTTAGTAATTTTCATGAAGTTACATCAGTTAGAAAAAAATCAGATATTTCATTTTTAATAATTAGTTCGAGTTTCTTAAACAAATTACCAGTTTATCCCTCCTCACATTTTTCTAAAAGTGCCATAGATGTTTTCAAAAAAATGTTCAAATGTTTGTAAATCTATCGGACCAAACTGCGTGGTCATCAGTCCGTAGCTGACAAACTACTTAAATCTAGGTAATCTAACCGAAGGACAAACACACACACCCATGCCCCAGGGAGGACTCGAACCTCCACGGCGAGCAACCGCGCGCTCCACGGCGAGACGCTTTAGACCGCACGGCTACTCCACCGCGGCATAGATGTTTTCTGTAGTTTTCCAGTGGTTAGTACAGCAGGAACAAGTTTGGTGTAGCGCAGATTTATGCAGTAAGTGAAGGTGAGAAACAATCAGTTTTTGTCAAGCTTACAGTTCAGTATGATTTACGGATTTCAGGTTAGGACAATTCATACAGTGTTCAGGTTAACAAGTGTTTGCACTGAGTCAGATTGCATTGATAAATACTGTGTTCGTTACATCCGTTAAAGATTGTCAGTTCAGTCAGAAACAAGTTTGTAGGGCCAGAATTATTAACACAGTGATTTTTATTATCAGTAATTTTCAGACAGTTAACTTTGTTACGACATTTTCATACAGAAACAATTAGCAGCTTGTGTCTCATTATAATAAACATAACGCAGTCAGATAGGTTTTGCAATACCTTTACATTAACATAAAATATGGATAAAATACGCAGTCAGATTAACATTCAGCTAGAACAAGTTCAAACACACAGCAGATGGAAATTTTGTAAGAGAAAAGGAGAAGCGAGAAACTTTCAATACATAGGAATTACACTTACGTACAACTTAAACTGGAAAGAACACATAGAAAACATTGTGCGTCATGCGAACCATAAGGCTGTCTTTCATTGACAGACATCTTAGTAGATGCAACAATTTACTAAATAAACTGCCTACACTACACTTATCTTTCCTATTTTGGGGTATTCTTGTATAGTGTGAAATCCTTTCCAAGTGTAACTGAAGGAGGACATAGACAGATTTGCGAAAAGGGCAGCTCGTTTTCTATTATTACGATAAAGCGGAGAGACTGTCAGTAAATGATAAACGTCGACAAGCTGCGAAGATATGGAAGGCCAACAGGCATAAATACTTCAGAGCTGCAGCGCTCGCTCGTCATGGTACTGGCGTGCGTACCAGGGACTTTGGGAATGAAATTCGAAACCACCCTAAACTGTGACATCAAGTAGCGCGACACATATGCCAACAGTTCTCCTTCTTTCGCTATAGACTCGTTAAACTCTAATCCGATCTCGAGGCGGGGCAGGCAGATTGGAACGACATTGTCGTTAGCGACGTATCACAACGATGGTTGGATTTGTCTGGGGAAATACTGCTGAAATTGCATGTTGGGCTGCTACACTTCAGAAACACAATTAGGGCGCCTTTCATTCAATGGCGAAAATTTTAGCAGCTGTTACAGCCAAAAATGGTGCTTACATTTACTTCTAATTTCATCATCTTCGTTACTTCACTCACATGATCTTAGTACGATATAATTTCACTCTGATATCTCTGGACCTTCTTGATGTTCAATTTCTGATGGCCACCAATTATACATCAAATTATACGAGGTTGTCTGAAATAAAACGGTAACAAGTCCCTAATAAAGAATGGTTTATTCTCGATATCCAACCACGCCAATCAAACTTAACAATACAATATTTGGGCAACGGGGCAACTTTTATTTTTTTTTTATTTACTTCAACATAAAATAGGTAAAAAATCGTGGAACAACAAATAAAGTCCAAAACTGGTTTCGTTCCAACATGCGACTTCATCTTCCACCTACATCTCTACACACTCACCATCCCCAGTTACGCCTATGTCGTAGCATTGTATCAACTTTCGTATACCCACTTCATAAAAGGCAGTTACTTGTGCTTTCGTGCAGTGCTTCACTCTCACCTGCCGGTGACGTTCTTTATCGCTGTATGGGCTTCTGTCAAAGTTCCGACCGCCGAGGTTTCCCGAGAAGTCAACCGTTATGCCGCTTCCTGGTACGTACATTTAGTGAAAAGACCATAAGTATATCAGAGAGTTATGGGCCCATAGGGAAAACAACTCTAGTTTTTCCGCGAATCAGAACCTACTAGAGGAGAATGGCACACGAAGGACCCTCCGCCACACACCGTGTGAGGGCTTATTGAGGATTATATATGCAGATGTAGCAATAAATTAGAGGTCTGCAAATCTCCTGTTTCGCTCGCTCGTACTCGGTCATGTGCGCTACGCTCGTCGGTGGCGCGCCGAGTGTGTTCGCTCGCGGCGAGCGCGTTGACACTCGAACGAGACTGCGTGGGACGGGGCGGGCAGAGGCCGCACAGCGTAGTGCTGCCGCTGTACTCACAAGGAAACCTATCCAAGTCACTCTCCGATTTTTTTATGAAATTTGCATATTTTATAATACATGAAAGGCTATAGGACAAGTATTTTTTTAGCGGCGGAGAAAGATATTTAAGGGGTGAAACAGTCCCTCCAAAATTGTCGCTAAAATAGAAACATGGCGATAACTTAGAGACTAGTGAAGCGATTTTAATGATTTTTGGTATGAAAGTATCTTTTGATAAAAGACAAATTTCATAGATTCAACTTCGATTAAATCAAAATAATTTTTGAGCACAAAAAATTGGTCACTCTAGGGGTAGCTGCTTCATAATTGTCACTCCCCCTGCAATGTACCTAGGCCGATCTCTCGCTACGGCAGTGGATCTGTGGCTCTGAGGTGTGGGCTGCTGTTGCATCTGACGAACACCCACTAGCTAAAGGAACTAAAATCAGTTATGCTGTAGGCGTGTATTTCTGTATAGTAGTATGTGACCGCAATATCATTATACCGCAAACGAGACAAAAAGGTTCTCACCAACTACAACATTTGGAAGTAATGGAAATGATCCAATGAGAAACTACGGAACGAACGACGTTTTATTGCAAATGCACAACAAAGTATACATCGAAAAGTAACAACATTATCCCCAAACTATTCGTTGGTGGCATTGCAATGTACTGTTAAAATATCATTGACATGTTGTAGATCGAGTCGATTTCTTCTATCAGACATCAGGTTCCCTGCCACACTGAAAGTGCGTTCACTAACTGCATTTGAGGTGGGCACACAAAATACTCTTTTTGCCAATACAGCTAGCTTAGGAAAGAGAGTACTGTTGCGTTTCTACCATTCAAGCGGATCGTCGTTCTGCTAAATAAAGCTCCACCTCGCGCATTTCACAGTCCAGCCATTCCGAAAATATGCACTTCATTCTACTGGCGGGTGCACCCTAAATAAATATAACGCAGATATCACTGAAACAGAAGGAGCACCATAAATTCGTACAGCTGTCTAAAGTAAACAATTGGAACAAGAGAATTTAAAATAGGTAGAGGATATATGAGCATTAAACTGGCATCCGAATCTGACGACGGAAGAAATCGCCGATATTGCACAAAAGCTTGCATACGTTCTTTATTATGTAGATAAGAAAGACGACAGTGGCAGTGGGGGATATATGAATGTTGCTACTGGAAAAATTCCCGTTACGGACTCATTCGCCGGCCGCGGTGGCCGAGGGGACTGAGGCTCTCCAGTCACGGTCTGCACGGCCACTACGGTCGGGGGTTCGAATCCCCCCTCCGGCATGGATATTTGTGCCGTCCTTAGTATAAGGTAGTTGATAAGTAGTTTGTTAGTTTAGGGACTGATAACCCCGTAGTTAAGCCCCATAAGCTTAACAGACATTTGAACATTTTTGGACTCATTCGGAAAAGGTAGAGGCGCAGCAACCACGCACAGTGCCAAAATGCTTATGGAATATGTATTAACGGGGTGCAACAGAGATTCACAAACCCAACCTAACGAGTGTACATCAATATCGTGTATTTAATATCAATATAAAAGACGGACAAAGTATTTCAGGACTTGAGAGTGATAAGAGGAATGGATATAAAATACAATCACTTCCTCATTAAGACGGCAAGTAACACCTACCACGAAACAGGCACTAAGAGTCGACAAAATGGGAAGAAGAAAGAAAGAAAGATCCTGGAAAACTTATTTAGTAAATGAGCTTAGCACAGAAACTTTATATTAATCAGGTATAATCACCAGTATGGTAAAGTATAACATGCGAAACCGAATGGCTAGTCCAACTGGATCAAGAGAACAGCTTTCGAAGCACCCGGGAAAGGAAACAATTCGAAATTTAGCAATCGGGATTTATTTTCAGGCGTCTAGTTTTCTCGCGACACTCGCCTTGGACTCGAGTGGCGCTGTGGTGGGCGACCGAGTGGCGAGCGGGCAGTGCGGACGGTCGGGCCGGTCAAGCGTGCGCCGCTCGAACGAGCGTGGAGGAAGTCGAGCGCAGCCACACGACTTGTCACAAGCTGCAGTGCCGACACCTGTCGGACTGTCATAGAACGACATGTATCACGCGATTCTAGCGAGCAACCGAGCGAGGTGCAGACCTCTACAATAAATAAATAAACAAGAAAACTGGTATGAGGGCTCCAGGAAAATCTTTGTTGTAGCTACAGTGTGACACCGAACATCATCCTAAAGGTTCACATTGCCTAATTACAACACTCCCCTTCATTTGTGCAGACTTGCCCGTCCAGTCACTGAACAAGTTCATCGGGAACTTGCATCATGAACTTCTGTAACTCTAACTTGAAAGTTCCTGCACTATTGTCGCTTTTTATTGTCACCCGCGACAGTTATGTGGGGTGCAAGGAAGTCTGGTGGAAGAAATAAGCAAAGAAAATCGATTTCCTTCAGACTAGGCTGGGAAGTCTCTTGTTCTAGAAACGCCACGTGCGATGTGATGCCTTCGACGGCGTACAAGAGAAACAGCACAATACATCGGCACCGAGTATCAACGGATTTTCAGTAGTTTTAATATCACGATCGATAGCATCTAAAAAGTAGTCTTCGTGTTAACTTTCCTTATAGTCAGTATGGTCGAATGAATATTTGTTTTATCGGCAAAATAATCTGCTGAAACCCAATTAACTAAATCTGCGCCCATGTCCAGTAGCGACTCTAAATGGTAGGTTTTACTAAGAATGGCCGCGCGGAAAGGCCGCGTGGTGTAAGACGTCAGGCTAAGAATTGGGTGGTCGTTACTGTCGGAGGTTTGTCTCCTCCCTCGGGTATGGACGTATGAGTGTGTTGTCTTTAGTGTTAGTTTAAGTAGTTTGCAAGTCTAGGGACTGAAAAACATAGTAGTTTGGTCCACTTGGTTTACAAACATTTGATGAGAAAAAATGAATATAATTGTGAACAGCAGAAATATCCGTGTGCAATAAGAAGATACATATTTACAAGAATATGGGTAGTTTCTTCCAAATCTGCCTCACCAACTGTCTCAACGCAGCACGGTAACTGGCGTTATTCAGTGTCAAGCCGGCCGCGGTGGCCGAGGGGACTGAGGCGCTCCAGTCACGGTCTGCACGGCCACTACGGTCGGGGGTTCGAATCCCCCCTCGGGCATGGATATTTGGGCCGTCCTTAGTATAAGATAGTACATAAGTAGTTTGTAAGTTTAGGGACTGATGACCCCGTAGTTAAGTCCCATAAGCTTAACAAACATTTGAACGTTTTTTTTCAGTGTCAATTACATGACAAAGAAATAAAATTGCAGCTTATCCTACATGTTCCAAAATATTAGGAATATCTCCGTGGCATTCGTGCTTTTCGTCTCTCAGATTACATACGATGCACCCACGTTTTCGGCCCCTGAGATGATACGGTGCAGGAGTGTCCTGCTGATAGCTGGAACGACTCTCTATTCCACTTGGCTTTGTTCTAACCCGAATGTTTCATTGATACGCAGTTCTGAGACTGAATGCATGTCTTCCCTGTGGTGCTCTATAGCGTATGGGTGGCGCCTTGGTGTTCTGCCATCTCAGTTAGTCTCTCGTCCTTACAAGAGACAGTTCAGTGAATTACTTTCAACAGACGTACGGTCTTTCTTATGACTGTGAGTGTATTGAGGCAGTCGGAACTTCAGACAGTTTAAACAACAGGCCAACCTCAAGTTCTCCCAGAAATGAGACAAAACCGCTGCCGAAAAGTTTGAAATGACGTAACAGGTGTGGGGTGAGGATACATTGAGTCGCAGTGTTGTGTTTTAGTGGCACCGACGACTTTGTACAAGGACGGGACACTTTGGAAGGTACCATGCGTTGTGGTCAGTACGACTCGTAGTTCATGAGATATGACATAAACACTAACGTTCATGGAAAACCGCCCCATCCCGCAACAGGTTTTAATCTATTACTTCTTTACAATTAACTCTACTCCCAATTGATTTTATCGACATATAGCACTTATACAAACGAATATATAACTGCAAAATCATACAATTGTAGAAGATACAATTCAATAAATATGAAGAACATATACAGCGATGGGTAAAAACCTGCCACATAATGCAGCGCGTATTAATAAATTCATTTACTTACCATTAAAACACAACTGTATTGCAGTCACATTAAGGAAATTCCTGAAAGTTGACTGCTTTTGACCACTTTCAACCAACTTTGAACTGTGAAGCGCACTCGGCTGCAGGTGAAAGAAATAGCCTTCTATAGAGGTACAAAGAAAGGAAGAGAATGAAACAACATACAGGCAACGAATACCCATTATTTCTGTCAGATCCAGTTTTTAACTTCCAGAGACTGCAGTTTCCAGTGAGACTTGCATTTTCCATTACGATTAATCAATCACAGGGCAATCTATTAAAACTGTGGAGTGAATCTGACATGTGCATGTTTCTGAAACGGATAATTTTATGTCACTCTCTCAGGAGTGCTCTCACCAAAGAAATTATATTAGATCCTGGACAAGTCACAAGAAATGTGGTTTATAATGAAGTTGTGAATTAAATGAATGTATGAATGGTACATATCATCTGTATATTGGTGACTATCTTTCTTTGTTTGGATATTGTACGTGTTATACTTTCGTACATTATGCGAAACTGCCTTAATCTGATAAAGATGTTATTAGAAAGAAGGAGATGGTCAGAGAGAGAAAGGATAAGAGAAGTACTAACTCAAGACTTCAATAAATAAATAAATACCCGGGCTACGCGGTGTTTTCAACTAGTTGGTCGTAAAAAGCCTGAGTTCTAAATCTCACGAAGCATTGGACTGGCTACATCCCGTTGTTGTTGGAGTTGTCACATATATATTGCCATACTAAGTTTCAATCCTCAGTATAAACGAACTGAGTTAGTTCTCCGTGTGAAGTTTTATGTCTGGGTGTCATGAGACAGATTCTTTCTTTCCTGTTTCCAAAGTCGTTGTCGCTTTGGCCATCAGATAAAAATTCCTATCCCTAAAAAAGGAGAAACGAGTGATGTGACATTGGCGTGGTGAAGTGGATACTTAATACTTCCTCAGGACGAGTTCAACAAGAACGTAGGAGGACAGGTTTTGGAAAGAAATACTTGTAGTGTGAAGCCAGTTGAGTCTGTGGCTCTTGGATAACCACTCCATATTGCCAAATTTGTCGCCTCTATCAAAGAATACCGTTCATCTTAAAATAACACTCAATCGTAAAAAAATAAAAATAAATAAATAAAAAAGGTATGTGTTGTTGCTTGAAAACCATTGCATTCTACCACATTTTAATAAAGAAGGACAAAAGTGATACCATTAACACAGAGGTGAAATTATATTAATTCAATGACGTCTGTGAAACATTTGATTTTGAACCAACAGTAAGAAACAGATGCTGACATGAACGTAATAATAGGTCAAACTACACATATTCTACACATCTGGCACTTCACCTCTTATTGAAGACAAAGAAAAGCATACCAGGTGTCGCCTTTCTATCTGGGGAAATTACTTAATGGAATTTACGAGCGCTCATGGTGGATTATGGAAGTTGCTCAGCCCGGGATGCGTGCGGGAAAGGATGATGGTCGCGTCAGGTGGGAGGACTGAATGCCCTCTCTAACCAAAAAAAAAAAAAAAAAAAAACTGAGGCAGGAACTCAACGATGAACACCGAACAAAAACTAAAAAACGTCCGCAACGGACCGAACAATCCGAAGAACAAACAAAAGCGAAAATCTGGGCTCGAGTACCAGTCTGGCAATGATTTCTATAAGTCATCAATCGATTGTACAAATAATTCTGATTTATTTTCGAAATTGTGAATACATTTCTGTACTGTATTGACCTCTGCAGGTTCATTTCCAGATTTATATCCGTTAGGATCTTCTCACCTCTGTCAATCCGTGTTTCGACTCCTGCAAATGTTTTCCATTAGTCGATTATTCAGTATTTGTCTTCACGTTTGCAATCCCCTCCCGGATATACGAATGGTTACTACTCCATTAATTATCTTTTACCAATTGAGAGATCATTATGGCATTTTATCAGTTATAGGACACATGTCCTGTGTATACACATGGTGTGGTTTTCATTGCAGTCTGCTGTTTATGCCGTTGATCATCGCTTATTCTTAAGCTTTATTGGGAAGTTTCAAATCGCAACGCAGAGAGACTACCTAAACCCATGTATCTTCCTTCGCCCTTATTCACGAGGCCGTTGGCAGAGCGAAGGTGACCTCTTACTCCGTAAATCAAATCAAATGTTCAAATGTTTGGAATTATATGGGATCAAACTACGTTTGTCGTCAGTCCCTAGACTTACCAACTACTTAAACTAAGTTAAACTAATCTAAGGACAACACACACATCCACGCTCGAGAGAGGATTCGAACCTACGAAGCGGGAGGTCTCGCGATCCGCAACGTGGCGCTCCAGACCGCTCGGGTAAGTCTTGGGTCGTCATTACTCGTGATTCCACCAATCAGATAATATAAAAATTTAACAGTTGTTATGCTAATCAATCTCTATGATCCCTGTAATTATTATTAAATAGTAATAAAAACATCGTCCGACTCACTGGCTTGGTGCAAGTCTTTCAACTGGACGCCACTTCGGCGACTCACATGTCCCTAACCTTCCCCAGTTATCCAACCGGGCAAAGAGGACCTATGGTTTGATGTAGCATCCGTACCACGTGTCGTTTCTGGCGACTCCCCACGTCGTTGAGTGGTGAAGACTGATCTGAGCAGACTTAGAACCCACGACCTTTCGGTTTGAAGTTTGGCATTGTACCCCCTTTATTCTTATTCTTATTATATTATTATTATTCCTCGGGTATGTCCATCTAATAATTGGAAATACGGATTTGAAAATATCTGTGTAATGCAACAAAAATTCCGTTTGGCTGCTCGGGGATCTGCATACGGTCCAGGGCGTTATGACACACTTTTCGCGGCCGCTCCCGCAAGAGTTTCGGGTCCACCCTCAGGCATAGGTATATGTGTGTTGATCTTAATATAAATTGACATAAGTTAGATTAAATTAATGTCTAAGTCTAGGAATCGATGCACGGCCTTTAGAAAAATAGGGAGAGAAAGATCAGCGTTTAATGTCCTGTCGACAGCGTGCTCACTACAGACGAGCTGTGGCGCCTTTAGAGTGCAACCTGTTTACACAATGCAATACTATGAGGCGAGGTACTGGCGGAAGTAAGGATCTGAGGCAGCATCGTGAGTCGTGTCGGGATAGATCAGTCGGTAGAGCGCTTGCCCGCTGTGGCTAAGCCATGTCCCCACCATATCCTTTCTTCCAGGAGTGCTAGTACTGCAAGTTTCGCTGCAGAGCTTCTGTGAAGTTTGGAAAGTAGGAGGTGAACTACAGGCGAAAGTAAAGTTGTGAGGCGGCATCGTGAGTCGTGTCGGGATAGCTTAGTCGGTAGAGCTCTTGCCCGCGAAAGGCAAAGGTCCCACGTTTGAGTCCGGTACACAATTTTAATCTGCCAGGGAGTTTCATATCAGCGCACACTCTGCTGCAGAGTGAAAGTTTCATTCTGGAAACATCCCTTAGGCTGTGGCTAAGCCATGTCTCCACCATATCCTTTCTTCCAGGAGTGCTAGTCCTGCAAGTTTCGCAGCAAAGCTTCTGTGCAGTTTGGAAAGTAGAAGGCGAGGTACTGGCGGAAGTAAAGTTGTGAGGCGTGAGTCGTGTCGGGATAGCTCTGTCGGTAGAGCTCTTGCCCGCGAAAGGCAAAGGTCCCAGGTTCGAGTCCCGGTTCCGGCACACAATTTTAATCTGCCAGGGACTTTCAAATCAGCGCACACTCCACTGCAGAGTGAAAGTTTCATTCTAGTTACTAATTTTAGAAAATCTCATTATTATGAATCGCTTGTAATGATATTTATTTATTTCCAATTTTATCATAGCAAATAAGTGAGCTTCTAAATTTTATTAGTAGGCAATGGCGCGTACTGATAGTTTCCCAAACCACTTGTGGAGGCTCAGTGCCATCTGACGAGAAGACTGTACACAATCCCCTAGTACAACGTACCCAAAGAAATAACTAATTGGGAAACACCTACTTAATTCGTTTGAGCTGTGTATAAAGTGATTCAGCATAAGTCTGATTGTAATATAAGAATGGAGGAGCACAAAGTGGAAGTGTTATCGCTTCTTATCTCCTAGATAATGTATTCGTTTTCACAGACGCCAGTTTACTTAAAATGTGTAATTAGGCGATAAGTTTACGCTTATTCATAAAACAGTCCCACATCAGATTCGTACGGCTATATTACGCTAGAAGATCCGGGTCTTGCGTTGCCCCAGAGTCTTGAATTTGCCAGTACGGTTATTGTATTACAAGATGGTCATATTACAATTACAGAACACTTTATGACTTTTTTATGCTCAACATTTCACAATCACACATTGTAAATTAATTGGTGGACTTATTTTATTTTTTATTTTTTTTTTTTTGGGGGGGGGGGAGATAAACGTCTTGATGCCACCCATTTAGCCTGTGTCCCCACGTACACCATCTGAGGGCGGTAAACAGAGCAGCTGTCTGCTGGTGACCTCCAGTGCGGCGCATCGTGTTTCGCCTTGCAGAGCTGACCGCGCGCAGCGTCAGCTCGTCAGCTGTCTTCGTGACGTACGTAGCAGCCGCTGCCATCGGCGGATGACGTAGGGCAGTGTCCCACCGCAACAGTGCTGACAGCAAGGAACCAGAGTACCATCCACCCGCTTCAGTGGCAGTTCCAGGTCTCACAAACAGGGCCGACTGCCATATTATATGTCTTCATACCAATCGTCGGTCAAAAAAATTCAAATGTTTGTACAGCTTATGGGACTTAACTACGGGGTCATCAGTCCCTAAACATACAAACTACTTATGAACTACCTACGAACTAGGACGGCACAAATATCCATTCCCGAGGGGGGATTCGAACCCCCGACCGTAGTAGCCGTGCAGACCGTGACTGAAGCGCCTCAGTCCCTTCGGCCACCGCGGCCGGCAATCGTCGGTCAATCATCACATACCCGATAGACGTAAAACACCACTACAACTCTTTTATGAATGAAGCAGGTGCGATGGGGGAGGGGTTGGAAATTAAGTTTCCATTGTCGACTGTGGACAGAGTTGTGTATAAAGCGCCGCGGCGGATTAGCCGCGCATACTGGAGGCCGTGTTGCGGTGCTCGCGACCGTCCGCCGTCGGGGTTCGATTTCCCCCTCGGGCATGGGTGTTTGTGTTGTCTTTAGTTTAGTTTACCTTAGATTAAGTAGTTTGTATGCCAGGGACTAATAACCAAGCTGTTGAGTCCCATAGATTTACAAACATTTGAACATTTGTGTATAAAGCGAAAAAAATATTATGAGTCATTAAAGATAAGATTCAAAATGTTCAAATGTTTGTATAGTTTATGGGACTTAACTACGGGGTCATCAGTCCCTAAACTTACAAACTACTTATGAACTACTTACGAACTAGGACGGCACAAATATCCATGCCCGTGGGGGGATTCGAACCCCCGACCGTAGTGGCCGTGCAGACCGTGACTGGAGCGCCTTAGTCCCCTCGGCCACCGCGGCCGGCTAAAGATAAGACATATGTTTATTTTTCTACACAATTTCCAAGTACATTGAGAAATCTGTCAAACCGCTTTATAATCTTCAAAAAGCCGACCCGAAAAAGTCTGGGCGTTGAATACGGAAGAAGGTTTGAACGGCTATGGACGAAAGACGACACAGCTGGTGAACACGCACGTGCAAGTGAGTTTAACACCACATCGCGACCATAGCATTAGAATCACCATATTACTTAATTTTTCATCGATTCGTAATTTTAATTATTTGTTAAGAACCAGAAATTTCTCATTTTTCAAAATTTTTAGTAAATTCAAATTATATCAGCGTAATTCAGAATAATAGTATCCAGGGAATAAGTAGGTCAAAACACCTCATATATCAGAGATCATTTGTCAATTCCCATTCCATTTTAAATAGTACCCGCAGTTGAGTTACTCGCTCTCTTTGTGATTAACTCTCTATGTGATTAACTCTCTATGTGATTAATCCTGTAAGTGCTTAGATTCCTCAGTACTTATTTGTCTTTGAGTTCGGATCTCTCAGTATTCAATGCTTAACACTCTCCGTGATTAGTTTCAAAACATCATACGGGGTTTATTTTCACGATATAAAGGAACCCGATAAATTATTTATTTCTTAATATAAACTTTCGTATCGTGATCATACCCTAATGCGCGCAATATCTTTGGACTTGGATCGCGATAGGCTAGGAAGGAAGAATTAGAAACTTCTGCCTCCCGGTAATAAACTGATTAATATTCGTGATATTTGAATTTGAACTTATTTGCAAGTTTAAGGAAATGACATTTAAAAAACTTATCTGGAAGAATTAAAGTTCGTAGTCAATGTAATAGGATACCGAGACTTTAATGTAAATGAGACTTTTACGAAAATAATCACGCACTGTGAACTTACGAAGTGTTTTCTGTGGAAGTGATTTGGTTGTAACTATTAATTTCAAAATAAGAATCTGTGAAACTTTTTAAAAAAGTCTTGAACAGTTATTCAAGTATTTAGTTCCCTAATAAGGTCTAAGATTATTCTAAAAGTGAACATATAATAATATCTGTGAAGTTCCTAAGAAATTAGTTAATGTGTGAATGAAATATATCTAACAGTTTTGGTTAGGAAAGACTTTTAATAAAACCTTACTAAAGAATAATTCGATAGAAAAAGAATCTGGCGCAAATAATATCTTTTGTAACTGGCTTCAAACTGTCTGAACTGCCGGGACTCAATGATTCGTTTTTCACTTTATTAAATATCAGCGCCTGAGAAACGGAATTTCGTGCTCAAACATTACAAAAAGTCTTTAACTTCAAGATATGCACATAACCAATATCTGGAGTGTGAAAAATTTAAGAAAGATATAAATTTTGTTAATTACGAAAGAAGTACCAGGTCTAACAACTTAAATTTCATACTGGGATGACATAAAATTTAGAACCCATACATCCGCTACAAACTATGAAAGTCAAGCCGAAATCTGCAGCTTACAAGTCACAAACTGAAGTCAAATACAAGCCAACGAACCGAAGCCGAGTTACATGAGCCATACACCATTGGGTAGAGGTTGACAATGAATATGGCAATGACTTTCTGATTGTGACGGAGGATGAAATGTGGGTCCACCATTACACGCCCGAATCGAAGGCCGCATCCATGGAGTGGCAATATCCTTCATCACATGTCCGAAAAAAATTCTAAAGCACTCCGTCTGCAAGTAAAGTGGTACCTACCGTTGTCTGGGACGGCCAAGGATTTTGGTTGCTCGACTTTTTGGAGGATGCAACCAACAATGCTGCTCGGTCCTGTGCCACTCTGTCGAAATCGTAAGAGGTGATTCGGGGAAAGTGGACTGGCTTTCTCAGATCTGGCGTTCTGCTGATGGATGACAATGCGTGACCACACTCGGTGACGGCAACGCAAAACTATATTGCAACTCTTGGTTGGGAGTGCCTACACCATCCGCAATACTGTCCTGATCTCGCACCAAGTGACTTCCATCTGTTTCCAGCTTTGAAGAAGACTCTCGGCGGAAGGCGCTTTGGAAGCAATGCTGACGTGAAACAAGCCGTTCAACACCTTTTGCGTATGTAACTCCCTGATTTTTACATGGACGGCTTTTTGAAACTTATAAAGTGCGCCTGCGTATCTGAAATGTTCAAGTGTTTGTAAACTTATTGGACCAAATCGCTATGCTCATCAGTCCCCACATTTGAAAACTAATTTAACTAACTAATGACAACACACACACCCATGCTCAAGGGAGGACTCGCCCCTTCGGCGGGAGCTAAACCCCTGTCCGTAGCTTGATGCTTTAGACCACGCTGTTAAACCCGAGTAGCAGCTTGGGATCACTGGTACATCACTTACCCGAGTTCTCCTGTATCAGCAGTTTCTGCACCCTGACCGCCGGAACCGCATTTAAATGACCAAATACGGTGTTTACATTAGATCTATCTATCTATCTCTTTGGCCCTTTTCCCGCACATGCAAGTTCTGCACTGTGTTAAACGGGGATTTGGCATGGGTTAATATTTACAGGGTGGCCGGATGCCCTTCCGAGCCCCACGCCATGTCCCCCACGAGGAAATGTGTACCCCAAATGTCTACGAAGTGTGCGAAAGTGTAAAGTGTTACGAAATGTTTGCGAACCGTGTAACTGAGGGGGAACATGGAGAACAGCCCGGTATTCACCTAGGGGGATGTGGAAAACCGCCTAAAAACCATATCCAGGCTGGCCGGCACTCCGACCCCTTTCGTTAATCCGCCGGTCGGATTCGAACCGGGGCCGGTACGCCTCCCCGTCTCGGAAAGCGATGCGTTCGACCACACGGCAAACAGAGCGGGTCAAATACGGTGTTAACATTAATTGAGATTAAACCAAACTTAGAGACAACACTGTGACCAGATGAAGCAAATTGAACACGTATTCGCCATGACATCGGATGTCCGAAGAAAAATCCGAAATATTTGTAGACAGAGATAATACGAAAAGCTCCAGAGCACTTTATCTATAAGATGTTGAATAGCGATCGCGGGTCTCCTAGCTGAGTCTGCATACTTGTGTCAGGCCCCTTATGTTTCCTCTCCTGTCGGCCACTCTTGGCATGTTCTTGTTTTTTCAACATCAACGGTGTAAGATTTAGAGGCCGAGGGTGTCTTTCAATTATCTTATTCCTATCGCTAACCCAACTTATGGAGGAACCTCGCCCCTTAATAAAACCCACTTTATAAGTTGCGGGCTTGGACGAGAGGTCAGCATGCTCTCCTAGTAAAGAATTAAACATGCTCTTAAGACTTCAAGTAAGCCACGCAATATTGTTGATAACACTAGACGACATCAGTGAGAAAAATGGTATACGATTTGGAACAATGAATGTAAGGAGTCAGTACAAGAAAGGAGTTGCAATTAGTGTTGTCAAACAGTTTTAGGGATAAAAACTAGATCTATTAGAAATGCAGAATATCCTGTGCGAGGAATTGGGCAGCATCGATACTGAAAACTACTATTCCATATTGAGCCTATCAATGAGGGTCATATGTTAGGTAATGGCATGTGCGTGTGTAACACCTTGACCACTAATGCTTTTGAGTTCGTGTCAGTCATTCTCTGTTCTACTTGTTGACATAAATCATCCCAAGGCGACTGTTGTGAACTGTCATGATTCCGACTGAAAAGAGAGAGAGAGTGAAGTGAAAGACCAACGGCCTCGAGGGAGTAGCCGAGCGGTTTGGAGCGCCACGTTACAGATCGCGCGACCTCCTGCGTAGGAAGTTCGAATCCTCCCTTGGGAATGGATGTCTGTGTAATCCTTAGGTTAGTTTAACTTAGTTTAAGTAGCTTTTAAGACTAGGGACTGATGACCGTAGGATTACAAACATTTGAACGAGTTAAATGCATAGTTAAGAGGCAATGAAGGACGCTATACAAAATGGGCACCTGAGGATAGTCCTTGGTGATATGAATGCCGTAAGTTGGGTAAGAACGACTATTCCAAGACACTACAGGAAGGCACAATCAACATGACCAAAGGAACGATAATGAGGTCAGGTTCATCAACTTTGCCACGTCATCACGGTTGTTCATATCCAGCACCAACTTAGGACGGAAAAACGTACGTATGGAAACCTGGATGTATTCACATGGGTGATCTGTAAATCAAATAGACCACGTGGTCATTGATCTACAGTAAGTGCCAAGAGATGAGAGACGTTAAGACAGCACGGTGTGCCGAATGTAGGAGTGACCATTTTCTGATTAGAGACATGGGCGCACTTTGCAGATACAGTTTATTTTCGTTTAAAACACTTAAACAATCATGCATAGGGTCAAAAACACTATCCATCCGGTATTTGTATATTGTGGCCTCCAGCCTTGTAATGCCATGGTCTTGGCCCAACGAAGAAGTAAAAGTCTCTCACAGTCGTCTGTGTGGACACTTTATAAAATACCGATAACTTTGTCGAAATAAAAGTGTATTATATATTTTTACTCGATAATTCGATGTTAACCACATTAAACCATCTATCCCAACTGTCTCATCGTTGTTCACAAATACGTTGTGGTTTCTTATGCAGTCTCCTTCCATACAAAAGACATGGTTGGATACTAGTTAGTCGCACATTTCAACTTTGTAAAAACCCCTGCAAAATCTTGTGTGATGTCCAACTCCAGGAGATAGAAGTCATCTGCACGAAGCTGTTGTAGTGTAGCAGGGGCATCCTCCATTAAAACACCTAGTTGAAAATAGCTAATTCCACTTTATAATGTATAGCCACAGGATTTGCGTATTTACTCGAGGGCCTACAGAAGGCAGCGAAGGTGGTGACAATGTGACAGTAGAAAATATTATTACTATGCAAACGGAATGAAGCCGTTATTATTTTTTTTCCCTCAATGCACGTTAGTCGGTCCAGGGTTCTGGACTCCATAATCATCCATTCCTTGTGGAGTATGATACAGTTTAGCGAGCAGGGTGTATGATGCTGCCCACAAATCACACAACTGCGGGGATGTACACGGAGCGTCCGGATGTGATAGCCACCCACATTCCCTGCATGTCGGGCTGAAAGAGAATCGGGAGGCCTTGTGCCCAAATTTCCAGGACTTCAAACACCGCAGAGGGGAGGAACATACGGCCTTACATCACACCGGTAAATCAAGACCTTGACCTTTTCAAGCAATGTATCGCCCTCGAAGATGAAAGACTCTGTGCGACTCTGTGATCTACATCTACATAGATACTCTGCAAATCACATTTAAGTGCCTGGCAGAGGGTTCACTAACCACTTTCATAACTTTTCTCTACCGTTACATTCTCTAATAGCTCGCGGGAAGAAAGAACACCTAAATTGTCCCGTTTTCAATCTGATTTCTCTTATTTTATTGGGATGGTTATGTCTCCCTAAATAGGTGGGTGCTAGCAAAATATTTTCACATTCAGAAGTAAAAGTCGGTGATTGAAACTTCGCAAACAGATCACGCCTCAATGAATAACGTCTTTCTTTAATGATTTCCACCCCAATTCGTGCAACATTTCCGTGACGCTTTCCCCCCGGTAACGTGATATAACAAAACGAGCTGCCCTTCTCTGAACCTTCTCAATATCTTCCATCAGTCCCACCTGGTGACGGTCTCACAATGGGCAACAGTACTTCAGGAGAGGACGCACAAGTGTGATGTAGGCAGTCTCTTTGGTGGAGCTGGTGCATGACAATGAAACGTAATATTTGGATCGCCTTCCCCACAATATTTTCTATTTGTTCTCCAGTCTAAGTTGTTCGTAATTGTAGCTCCTAGGTATTTGGTAGAATTTACGACCTTAAGGTTTGACTGATTTATCGTGTAATTTAAGTTCAGCGGATTTCTTTTAGTGGTCATGTGTATTACTTCACACTTTTGTATATTGCCAATTTTCGCACCATGTGATCTTTCTAAGTCTTCCTCTGACTGTAAAATGAGATCGCGATGGCAAATTACACCCTGCAACAATGACTTGTTGGGTGTGATACTCACAGGAACATCAGACACCTTGATCATACCTGCCTCTAGCTGGTCAGGGAATGCTTTTCTATCAAGAGAGACCCATTTCTCATTTTTGAGACACCTCTTCGCCGAACGTATCTTCAAGGTTCTCAACGAAGAACAGGGGCTCATTCGGAAAGAATGATTCCCATCATATCGCATAGAGAATTGATATTTGGGTGAGTATGTTTCGGTTCGATTGAGGGCCCTACGTACCTTCCAAGGTGTATCCAGGAAATGGAACGAACGAGGATCATGTTTATTAGTTTTGAAGTTTAGTCCCCCACGCTTATAGACGCCAAAGGCGTTTGGTCTCATGAAGAGCTTGGCAAAAACGGTCGATCCATACGGAGCTTCGTATGCCTGGAAAAGCCCAATGCAACTGAGGTGCGGCTGATGCTCAGCGGTTGGCCGCTAGCGACAATTCCATCTCAACAGCCATGCATCTCCTTGGCGTGCAGCACACTTTGATTTTCAGATTTTTTAATAGGTTTTTACTGTCCTCGCGATCCGGGCACTTATGCTAAGACCCCCAGAGGTTTGTTGCAAAAAACGTTCCACCGCATCTGAGGCTTGTACAGAGATTACAGTATAAAGCACTGTCAGTGCGACGACGCAGTCCTCTTCTCAGTCATCCAGGTTCACCAAGCTCGTACCCTACAAACTAATGCTGAGCTTCTATAGCTTTTCAGGCTACTCGGTGCTCACGATAGCCATAATATATTTTACAAAGAAAATTCCGCTTACAGCTACCATCAGTATAAATCTTCATTCAGTCACTACCGGTTTCATGGTCCAGAAGTACATCGTCAGGTGTAAATGTCGCAGACTCCGTGAAACATGACTTATGTCGAAATATCAGTAATAAAAACTCATATCGTGGGACGTATTGTCAGGGGTTCCACGTATCAGTAACCAAAATTACCACCCGGGCATTGCTTACCAAGTAACTGTTTACTGTCTGGTAAGTCTACTACTTCTTAGCCCAGATGATAATTTTGATTCTCTTAGAAAGGCGTCACATGACACATTTTTCGCCCTGAAGATCCGTCACAAGTCAATAGGTTTTATTATTGACGGGGTTAGGCATAACTTTTGTGCTATTCGGACTACAATGTCTGAACTGTTATATGCTCCTGATTATGTGGCTCTAGAGCACAAAACCTCTAGTGCGTGGATAAAAACTGGTGCTGTGAGAGCTGTGTACCGAGTATTCTTTCACACATGTATTAGCTTTCCATTCCGAGGTGACTGGGAAGTATTTGGAACGCCATAGGTTTGGCTGCGACCTCTTCACCTTCTGCACCTGCATACATACTCCGCAATCCACCCAAAGATGCGCGGCGGAGGGTACTCAGTACTACTACTAGTTACTTGCTTTTCTGTTCCACTCACATATAGAATGTGGGAAAAACGAATACTTGTATGAGTCTCTACTTTCCTCAGTCCCTCTGATCTCACCTTCTTGGTCTTTACGCGAAATTTAGGTTGTCAGCAGTAGAATATTTGTGCAGTCCGCTTCAAATATCGGCTCCCAAGTTTCTTCAGCAGTGTTTCTCGGAAAGAACGTCGCCTTCCCTCCAGCCACTCCCATTTGAGTTCGCGTAGCATCTCAGTAACAGTCGCACATTGACCGAAATCAAATGTTTTTAAATCTAAGGGAAGTAACTTCTGCTGCTGTCTCTAGGCTTACAAACTACTTAAACTAACTTATGCTGATGACAACACATACACTCCCATGCCTGATGACTCGAACCTCCGACAGCGAGCAACCGTGCGCTCCGCAGCAAGGCCACTCCCACAGTGTCGTGTTGAACGAACCTACCAGTAACAAACCTAGTCGCAAGCCCTGAAGTGATTCTATATCTTCCTTTCAACCGATTTGGTGAGGATACCAAACACTTAACCAGTACTCGCGACGGGGTCGAAGAGGCGTTTCATATGCGATCTCCTTTGCAGACAAATGACATTTTCCCAAAATTCTTCCATTAACCTAAAGTCGACCATTCGACTTCCGCACGACTGTCATTGTATGCTCGTTCCATTTGATATAGCTGAGCAGCGTTACGCCTAGATATTTACTTGACGCGCATCATTACTAAAGCTCTATTCGAACCTTAAGAAATTATTTATCTCACTCATATGTATCACCTTACATTTTTTTCTTTCATTCTTTCTTTAAAAAAATGTAACTAGCACAATCGTGAGGGTGGGGGTAAGGGTCAGGTTTTATTTCACCACAATTATCTTCAGGAGATTTTTAGTATCAAATAGTGTACATTATTTCTGAGTGCTAGAAACCGGTACCTAAACATAATGTAACTAGTAACTGTTTAAGAAATAGATTTCTGCCAATACATGGGTAACACAGGATACTTTATGCACCCTATAATTACATTTATCCCTAAAATACCTTCATATCATGAGCTGTTGACCCTAAGGATTTTCCTGTCGTTGCAAACTATGCATATACATATTGCTGCCTCTTCAAAAGCTTTTCACTGAAGTATTCACAGAAATATTTAACAGGAGTTCCAGTTGGTGAAGGACACTAGAATTAAAAAGATGTTTTAGTAAGAAAATAGGAACGATACATGAAATGGGCAACTCAGATCGGACCTCTTTGTCACTGACCTCAACATCACTGTAATTAATTTTTGATTGATGAAACTTCTGAAAAAAATTTGATCTCCGAAAAAGTAGCGGTCTGAACCTTCTGTGACACTGTGTGAACGCTTGTACTCTTCAGGAACTTCTTCGCCACTCAGATCATCATGAGACTAGTCGTCTGCCAGCTGACTATTTGAAGGAGAAGGGACAAACTCTTAGTCTTCATCTGATAAAATGCTACTCAAATCCGAATCCTCTAATAGAGAACGAATTTGATTGTCTGGTAAACCTGCATACAATAACGGGAACTTGCATAAAAACTTTCCTATTCAAAACTGTATGAAAATCAGTAATAACGATCAACGTCACCGAGACGAAGATGAAGTTACACAGTCAACGCCTAACCCGCAAAATAGTGCTAGTACAAATTTAACGCTCAATATTTGTGCAAAGATATGAAGTTACAAATAATTATCAATATCACAACGTTGTACACACTGTTACAAATAACCAGATCCAGCAAATATCCGAAGCAATTCAATTGAACTTACTTATGAGCTACTAACCTGGCACCGGCATAATGCTCACTTCTCGATCAACTTAAACAACATGTGCTGCAATCTATTTTCGCCAAATGGTTAATAACTTGCACTTAGATTCAGAAAGACATTCAAGAAACCTGAGAAGGAGTACCCCTGCATTTTCAATTAGTTACAGATTTTTAAAATTACTGTGATAATGGAAAATGTTTCACTTCCGCTTTATATAAAACAATTTATTATCACCCAGCAATAGCAAATGGTTTTATTAAAATTTACATGTTTCAGCAGTATCCTTCTGGACCATCTTCAGAATCTTGTACTGCATTCGCATCGGCCGGCCGCGGTGGCCGAGGGGACTGAGGCGCTCCAGTCACAGTCTGCACGGCCACTACGGTCGAGGGTTCGAATCCCCCCTCGGGCATGGATATTTTTGCCGTCCTAGTTCATAAGTAGTTTGTAAGTTTAGGGACTGATGTCCCCGTAGTTAAGTCCCATAAACTATACAAACATTTTTTTGCATTCGCATCAAGTCTCTTTTGTGTAGTGACAAGCTTCATATAACACTGTACAAGATTACAGTATAACACAATTTTTCATCTTATAGCGTCAATATACCATCTGATACTTTTCATTATAAAAATATTTTCGGTTTGTGATACATTGCTGTTGCTATAGAGAAACATGAGAAACGCGTAGCGTACAACCTGCACGATTGTTGGAAGCAAGGTAAGAGACTCAATTGCTCTTGAGTTTGGGTGGAAAGGGCTAGAAATTTGCTAGAAATTTACTCCAAGTAATTCAGCATTTCCACAGTCATTCAGTGACGAACCTTGATAATGTCTTTGGTGTTTGGTGTTCCCTTCCATCAAAGACAAAACCATATTGGATACATAGTTAGTGGTCTGGATTCGAAATTGGTCCCCCTAGGAGATTACTAATGTGATGGAGTTCTGTCCTTCGTCACCAGAATTCCCTGCCTCTACACAACGTCCCATACAATGCAAGCGAGCTCTACTGTCGATGATGATCCTTCCACTGGATTAGGACATTAAAACGAGCAAATCTCTCGCAGCCCCCTAAATCTAACCCTCCTCTGACGGTGCAGAACCTCAGTGGCCAAATTTCCTCTCTCGGTTACTGGAGTAGTTTCTGTGGCCAGGGACCTCGCCTGTGATCATGTCGTCCGATCGGGACGTTATTGATAGTCATGTCGCGCCGGCGGACTCTTAAAAAAGACGAATTGGTGGCGGAATGTGGAGCCGGGTCGGAGGAGCCCTGAGGCGTGGCTTGGCCGGCTCCCAGCCGCTGGTAATTGGGCGCGGTTGCATCAGGGACGAACGGGGCCGCCGCACCGCGCCAGGGGAGGGCAGGGCAGGGCGGCCAGGGAAGACACGCCACGCCGCAGGACGAAGGACGACGGCACTGCCGGCCGCTATATAAGCGCCTGCGACCAGGGGCTCTCCAGGTACAGTTCAGACTCCAGAAGCCATGAAGGTCCTGGTGAGTAGTCGGCGCTGGCTGCTAGCTGCTCAGATGTCTCCTTAGAAATTCTCACCTCTCCGACTATATCCATTTTCAGAGTCATTATGAGTCCTCTTGCTCATTTCTTCTAGCAGAAACTTCAGAATTTAATTTCTCTGGTTGTTTCCTCTAGGAGTCGGTTTATACTGCAGATATTCGTTTTCGAGGGTCCCTGGCCGTTCTAGAAGACATAAATTTCCACCGTTTTAACACTTGCTATTTGCTGGTTGATTTACACTATTTCATCAAGCTTTCTGTTGTAGGGTCCCGCAAAATTAGCGAAGCATGAGAATTTTATTACAGTTAACTCGATACTCAACTTGGTGTTTTATAACTACTGGACTGATAAAGTCCAGACATCATGAGTTAAACTTCCGAATTACAATTACCATCCGTATCATTTCTAACACAGAAGTAAGCCTTGAGCCTCCGCTCCGTGTAGCCTGACACTTTGTCTTACATCGTATAAGTCTATCTGCTGGATCGTAGCACTGGGCATACTTGGCGAACACGTTCCACTCTCTGTGAACACGATGTACTCGCTGAACACGTTCGTGTCTCAATGAACACGGGACACAGTTTATCTAGATACCAATGCTCCCAGTATTTAAGGATCCTTCGGCCACTCACAGTTGAGTTCGTACTGCAGGGCCTCTTGGAGAATTGTAAGAACTCGTGTTTCCCATTGCCTGTGATTCGTGGCCATATTGATTTGGTGTAGTAGTCTTCGGCTGTCTCACAATACGCGATACTACACTATCATGGCTGTAGAGCAAGTATAGCTTGATACTAATATATAAACACTAGTGATACCTTTTGATATGTACAGATTCTCCATTTGATGTGGAGCAATAGTGATGTACATGGAGGATTTATTGTTTTCAGGATATTATGAGCATTACACTCTGTTTTATAAATTTTTTTGGGGTGCCAAGTTTACGTAGTTCTAATAACAAATAAACATTGCAAATGGATATTGTAACACTAAAAGAACATTAATTAGATCATTTACACATCATACGTACCTAACAATAAGCGAATTATATTGGAAATATCGCTACTCCTTGTTAGGTTCTGCGATCTGATTAACTGATGGACTAAAAGCGATGAAAAACCAGTGAGCTTAAGCAGGAACCGTGAACTTATTTTTGAAGCTCAAGAGCCGCGATGGAGTGGCCGAGCGTTCTAAGACGCCTTGCTTCGGTGTCTGCGGTTGCTCGCCGTCGGATATTCGAGTCTTCCTCGCGCATGAGTTTGTGTCTGTTGTCCTTATTGAAAGTTAATTTAAGTCATTTTAAGTACTTTGTAAGCTAGGTACTAATGAACCAGAAGTTAATTCCCTCAAATTTACAAACATTTGAACATTTTCAAGCTCAAGAACAATGTGAATACTGCACAACGGCAAGCGTTAACAGTGAATGGTCACGATACGGTATTTTAATCGTACTGGTGCACCTAGGGAACAACGAACGTGACGGTGCACTAATGTCAACAGAACACGTTCGGATAATCTCCATGCCTCTCCACAACTCCATATGTAATGAACGCATGTTATAGCGTAAATGACGATCAGTGCGCTGTTTTTCTGTCCAACTTCACTCTTTGTTCGATCTCTTTCGGGAATCGTTGAGATGCATGGAGTAATGAATAAAATGGGCAATGGCACTACGTAAGTTGCCTGTGGTTGGAGGCACTCTGGTGAAGTGCATGAGGATAGTGACCACTGTGCCCCCTTCTGCCGTAGTGGATAGCGTAAGGGACTAGTAAGGAGGCGACCCGAGTTCGAATCACGGTCGGGCACAAATTTTCATCTTTCTCGTATATTCCTTTGCGCCTTGTTTCGTGGGGTGACGTGTCTGTTTTATAGTGTTTCTATAGTATCTGGCGGTTCAAGTTATCTGCATTTTTTGTGACGATGTCAGGAACACTGCGAGATTAGTAATGCCAAGCAAAATGGAATCGCAATATCGATAAATTATACTCTTTGCGAAGGTGGTCCTATTTGGTGGCAAATGAAAATTTTATAAGTAAATAACGAAGTCAAAGTGTCCTTATTAGGAGCCGGTCAGTAAGGATGTTCCATCTATCACGCTGGTGTGACACCTGTCACTACCATCGTATGCAAAGTAGGGAGGATCGTTATCGAATAACACCGACTCGACTCGCAGGCGTCGTATATCGACCGACCGCTTCGATCCTTGTGCGCCGCGCTGACTAACGACCTCTGGTCGGCAGGACCGACAGCCACTGTGCATTAATACGTCACGAGGCGGCGGAGCCGATCCGCGAGGAATGCCCATCTGGGAAGGCGCGCGCCATCCGTCATCTGAGTGCGCGGCGGAAAAACCACCCAGTCTACTCAGAATTCTTTACGGTAGTCAGAGGATGACGTGTGTAACTGCCGAGATCTGCACTCGGCGATACACGCCAGCCAAGCCCTCTACTTCTTGCTCGTTCAGACACAGTAGTTATAGGCGAGTAATGTCGTACCTTCATATTTTGTCACGCATGGCTATGACACGTATTGAGATACATAGGTATCTGGCGTATTTCTCCGATGAGAGCATGACTTGAGAAAATTTTTAATGTAATGGATTCCAGTACTGTGTTAGGAATGGAAAGTAGGTAGACCTCATTGTACCCCCTGGGGTTGACTTCAGTAGTGGTAATTACTAATTGGTGTAAATATCATGACCGTTCGAAAACTTAACTACTAAATAATATACACTTTAGAAAGATGAACAGGTGGGGCATAACAGCTTTGACGTAATTGCAGATTGACATATTGACTACAGCTGTTTATTTTTTCTCAATGCTATAGGTTTTGGGCAGTTTACCATTAACAAGCGTTATCAGAGATTAGGTAATAGCATAACACGTGAGAACACAAAAATTCAAAATTGTTAAATAAGTATTTGTTGTCATTGCTCTACTCCTTATTGATATTAACACTGTAGCAGTCACAAATACTTCTTTTACAATTTTGAAGTTTTGTGTTACGACTTGTTAAGCTATTAGCTAATCTCTGCTAACGCTTGATAATGGTAAACTGACCGAAACCGGTAGCATTGAGAAAAAATAAACAGCTATGGTCAATAATAATATAATAATAATAATATACACGTTTTAAGGTGACTCTCTGATAGCATATACAGGATTCTTCACAATTCATACCACACACATTTAGAGATTGCAGAGGGGACTTAGTGAGTCACGTTTCACGTAGAAAATAATGGGATGTTGCTCATGTTCCAAAAAAGAGCATAGTAAACTTGGGCTCTAAAACACATACCTAAATGGGTATGAGCAAGTCTGTATCTTCGATAGTGTCGAGCAAACCTCTTCTATTGCCGAAGCTTACGTAGCTCTTAAGGTACGTTGTTTTGGTCAGTAAAAGGAAGGAATATTAAGTTTTCGGGTACCGTCGACATCGACAGACGGTTTTGGTCTCTACAACCTTATCCCAAAACGTGAAAAGCAATGAGCTTGCAGCAGAAGAGATTTTTTTTCTCTGTATCAGTGATTAATAACTACTTCCAGCGTCGTTGGATAACATTTCCTGACACGGGCCCCTATGTAAGACTTAATATACTAAGTCCATTCTACATTGTATAGAAGTGGTTAACATGAACTGGGAAACGCCATATATATATCAACGAGTACTTGTAGTCTGTATCATGAACTACACACGTGCCTGAAATTTCACTGTTTATATACAATCATTACCACTTAACCAATGCGGAAAGGAATAACAACGAAGTATTTCTTGAGTCTTGTTCATGATTTATAATTCACTAGTACTAGATCAAAGTTGGTTGTTTAATCAGCAATGAACATATAGATCATAGTTCGTTTAGTGTAAATACTTGGATTATAGTCGGCATACATGACTACTCCACGTAGTTCTAGAAGCAAAGAACGGTAAACCTCACATCCGAGAAATAAATATTATTTGTCATAAAGTGAAAAATAGTAAGTGAACTAAAATACAATTTTGACGAGCTTAATTATTCTAGGCATGACACGAGGCTTTTCGAAAGTAAGAGTAACACAAACAGTAACTTAACAGTTGTAATGGAATAATGAACTACGAGAGCGACACCTCGTGGCTGAGTGGTCAGGCATAAGCCTAAGCAAATGGATACTCTCTATTAATAAACTTTGTTAGCCATAGCATCTGCGCCTGGAAGTCAAAGGGGAAATTTTTCTAAGATCTTATAACATTTTTACGAAAGAACTAAGTGTGATTTGACCATTTAGGATGCACAAAATTAAGTATAAAAGATAATAAACAACCATCCACATGTATTAAAACTTAGTTTTCGGAATGAACACAAAAAACATATCAGTACGAACAAAAAACTTAAAGCAATAGATGTTATTATTAAAAGAACATCTGGAATAATGGTACAAATATATCAGTTGAAAATGTTTGTTTATATAGTCCATCAAGTGGATTATAATATAAATCTCTTGCCAACACAATTTTGCAAACGACAGTGAGACACTGAATTGGCGAGGTTGTGTAGGGTGTTTACAGACAGGTTGAACCGCAGCGAAGCAATAAACACATTCCTATACCAGAGGTCACTATGAACTATAATTTTAGATATCTCCGCATGTAGCATTCATCATACGCGATTCTTCATGCAAAAAATTTCCGGCTTGGCTGGTGCCCTCGGGAGGCAACAATGGGCAATTATCATACAATAAACGCATAGCTCCCTGGAGTGAATGGTTGTACCCGCCTACAAAACACAATGGCCGGACCGTTTGTGTGCTGGCCTCCAGAAACTACTGTTAACACCTGTTCTTTTGTGAAGTCTTTAGATTCATTAACAGGTCCATTCTTCTGTCAGAATATAAAAATCTTCAGGTTGTCCAAATCGACAGTGATACGCGTAATGGCTCTAAAGAAATGACGTCAAAATTCTGATAAGATGTGTTCGAAGGCAGACTTAAACGGACCGTTAGAAACCTGGATCTGTATTTTATTTCATTCGCGATTATATCCTTCGAATTCTAATAATTCCATTTTCACCAAATGGTCAAAAACTTGCTCCTAGGTTCAGAAATTCAGGAAACCTCAGAAGGAGTACCTCTGCATTTTCAATTAGTTACAGATTTAAAAAATTACTGTGATAACGGAAAATTGTCACTTCAGCTTTATATAAAACAGTTCGTTATAACCCAGCAATTGCAAATGGTTTTCTTAAAATTTACATGCTTCAGTCGTATCCTTGTGGACCATCTTAAGAATCTTGTACTGCACTCGCATCAGGTCTCATTTGTGTTGTGACAAGCTTTATACAACACTGTTCAAGATTACAGTATAACACATTTTTTCGTCTTATAGCGTCAATTAACCATCTGATACTTTTCATTATAAAAATATTTTCGATTTGTAATACATTACTATTGCTATAGCGCAACAGTTTGTTTCTTTAATTTGGTTATAACACTTTCATTTTGGTATCAGTACATTTCTTCCAGATTATATTCTTATTTATAGAAAAGGAGAGACAGACGGTAGTATTTTCGAAGGTGCAAGGACAGACTCACTATTCTTTTCTGACAGCGCAATTCTGAATAAACGAATAAGATGGGCTATCTCCAAATAATTTTGAAATACGTTTATTGCATCTCGCTCTGGATACATGAAACCTAACTTTGAGAAGATGAAACAAGTCGGCAGTCCGTCAATCGTCGAGGTAATATAATCTACCTCATAAGTGTCTATGTAATTATTTGCGTATCATTGTGATATTTCTGTAGAAAGATTATATAGTTTGCACCAGGAGATGGTGGGTGGAAAGGAAATCTATAGTATGAATAAAGAAAGAGGGAATGCTACTTGGATTATACGAGTTATTGCTCACTGTAAGTTGGCAGGGAACTGGGATGCTTTCCCTATAAAGTCAGAATTTCTTTCATCGTTACCATGCTTTGTCAGAGCGACTGCTGCGAAAGTAACTAAACCCTCCCTTCCCACACACCCCTTTCCTTTACCCATCACTAACTTTCCTAGGGCACTCATCTACATCTTCATACATAATTGGCAATCACCCCCTGACCGAGCTAGGTGACGCAGTGATAAAAGACTCGCATTCGGAAGGATGGTGGTTCAAATTCTCCGGCCATCCACATTTACGTTTTCCGTGATTTCCGTACATCACTCCAGGCAAATGCCGGGATAGTTCCTTTCAGAAGGGCACGGCCGACATTCTTCCACATCCTTATTCAAACACTGCGAGCGTAAGCTCCGTCTCTAATGACCACCCCATCGTCGGGACGTTAAACTCCAAGCTTCCTTCCTCCTTCCCAATCAACCGTTAGGTGCGTCGTGGATGATACCTCGTACAACTACTGGTGATTTCCCTTTACTGTTTCATTCCATGACAGAACAGGGAAAGACTAGTGCTTGCATTCCTCTGTATTACAATTCCTCCTATCTGTGTGGTCTTTACGCGAAATGTTAGTTGGCGACTGAGAATCGTACTGCAGTCAGTTTCAATTTTCGGTAATGTAAATCCGAAAGACTGAGTGTTTGCTGCCGTGGGTGAAAAGACCAATGTTAGCGAAATTTTTGAATAAGCGCTGCTACAAATCTCAGCTCATCTCACTGCTGAAGGACATTATTCTTCAGCGGGACTGATGGAGGAGTCGACAGGTTTGGAGAGCGACAAGTGCTTAAACCTGTCGTCGCCATTAGGACTCTGGAGCAGGTGGCAGGCCGTCGGATCGCCCACCAGAGACCAGACCCTGACCTTGCTCGCGGCTTGGCCGGCCTCCTCCACAGGCGGGACTTCAAGGCGTGGTCTCAGGCCTTGGGAGGCCCAACCGGAGCGCTTGTTTGTCGTCTCCTGCAGGTCCTTCTGTTTCCAGCCACTTTTTATTTTTCCTGCCGGTGGCCACTTAGGCACTGATCAGCACGATCCAGTTAGGTAATCCTAACACGTTTACAGCTTCTTGTTTTCCACTGAAGGTCCAAACGTTCTGGGTCACCACAACACAGGTGGTTATATGAGGCAATTATTGGATAGTGGGTAAATTATTGCTTAATTTATATTATTATTAGAAAATCGTAATAGCAACTATATCACAAGGGTGGAGTCGAAATAAAGGTTACTTGTGAAACACAAACTCTCAATTTCAACATAGGTGCGAAATGTATTACAGTTGCCTTCACATTGCGCCCATTCTTCTGCTGCTTAGTCATCAAACGTAAATTATAAACCAAACGCAAAAACCGATTGTAATTTATTGCATACACATACATCTGACGGTACATAAGGCGTGGTTTGTTTACCCCTTCCCAGCTTTCCAGCTCCATCGAATTGTGGTGCATGTTGGTGTAGATATTAAGAAAACGACTAATCTTAAGACAATTCGTCAGTAGATTCCTGATCTATTTCTGTTCCAAGTTTCATTTTCAGATAAGGGTTTTTCTTGCTTTCCGATATATCATACCAGACAAATTTTGACGACGTTTTATAAAACTATGACTCGTATATTTATAAACCGTAAGTAGTGTTTTTAATTGAGTGCATTATACAACGTTTATTAATCGTACTGTGTAGATGCAATGACTGCACAGCCATGGGCAAGTTTAAATGAAAAATAAATTTATCGACTTGTGCGTTTCGAAGCTATTAGAAGTGGATTTTCTTAGTATGACATGCAAAAATAAACAAGGTAAAAGAAACGAGAACACTGTTTACCTCGGTCACTCTTCGGCAAGAGTAGTCCATGGTTATTCCAATTTTTACAAATTTGACAAGTGTTCTGCACGTATAATTCCAGACGATGTCTTATGCTTACGGAAGAGTTAATAGTAACCCATTGTGACTATACTTGTTTAGTTAATGCCAATTGCGATGACACTACAATCACCAATTACAAACTAGTCACTCTGTAATAAATGTTAACTCTCTAAACAGCCTTTTTTGCTTGAGGAGACGTAGCGCTATTTTAGAACCGTTCAAATTATTGTAAATATAAGAGACCAAACTACTGAGGTCATCGTTCCCTAGACTCACAAGTTAATTAAACTAACTTACGCTAAGAACAGCAGACACAAACCCATTCCTGAGGGAGGACTCGTACCTCCTACAAAGAGCGGCCGTGAAATACGTGGAAAGGCACCTTAGACCATACGGCCTATCCAGCTGACATTACTTCTCATAGAGGTATTACACATAGGCAGTAGTAAAATATGACAATTGCACGAGGCAATGCCACAAAAACTATGAAATACTTCAACCTCTGTGTATGATTACGACACATTTGTTTAACTTACGAAAGCAATTTGGAAACATAAATAGTTCAGCGATGATATTCGGTGAGGAACGTCTAGCTACTAGATCATACGGATTAATACCTACGTATTATCTGTCATTCCGAGTTATTAATTAAATATTTTACAGATATTTTGAAGATAAATTGTAGCAACAGTGAAATCTTTAAGGCCCTAAGCCATTTGAACACTGTCTCATTGCATTACAATGGATGGTAACTACATCATTTGTACATATTATTAATTAATCTGTTTGTAATAATATTGCAAATAAATTATTTATTTGAAAATAGTTCCAAAAATCTAACGAGTCTCCGGATTCTTTTCTGGCTTTCATATTTCTATCCCGGAGGCGTGTCAATTTCTTTACGCACGCGAAGTGTTCATCTTAAGAAGGTCAGAGAATAACATAATGTCAGTAAATAGCGAGAGATTTGATAGTGGCAAATCAGACAGATAATTAATAGAATATTTAAATAGCAACATATTAAGGAAAATCCAGAAACATCCGATTCCTGTGGAGAGTATACATTACGACCTAGTGTGACAGGCAAAATGATTGCCTCCAGTTCAATTCAGTAAATTTAAATAGAAACTTGCAAACTTATTAGCTGTTGCGTTGCACTGAATTGAAGACAGCGAATGGGTTGAAAATTTGTGCTGGACGGGGACTAAAATGGTGATTGTTCTACTACGGATGTTTCCAAAGGAACAGATACCATTTACATAAAGTTCATTCCATGAAGATTATATCGGAAGTTGACGTGGGCTCTAGCAAATATAGCTGCACTGGAGTAACAAGAAAATCATAAGCCATTCTGTTCAGATTTAATAGGGTATAACTCATCCTGGGCTAGACACGGCATTAATGTTAGATTCTTGTCGGACAAGTCTGCGGCGGCTCTGTGGGTGTCTCGACCTTGGCGAAACGACAGCCTGTCAGCGCATTATCTACGATCCGCTGCGCTGCCACCAATTTGGTTCACATAAAATAATAAACACTTCACTACAAACATTCTGAAGCCCCGATAACATGGAAACCGGACGGTCGACACTCGGTGGACATATTTTTTAAAAACAGTTGACATTTACATCCTCTAGTGATTGCTTAATAACAAAATATGTGAGGGAAATGGCTCCATTAACCAAAAAACGTATTTATTTCGTGGACGTGAACACGGTTTATTTTGATACAGAATTAATTTACATGGGGGATTATATGTAAGTTACGAGAAAAAGATGTAGAAATGAAAACAAAGCAACTGAGTGCACGCGGATTTATTTTCAGCTTATGAATACATTATAGGAGTTACGGTTCAGTGAAGAATACTGCAACTAAGCTCATAGAAGACATTTATATATACGGTACTGTTCGATCGTCATATACTGGAGTATCAATTTCTTAAAAACTGTACAGTATTCTTCATATGAGGCGGAGGTAAGTTTCTTTCATACGCTAGTATTGTAGATCAGGCTTCTCTTCTTACAGAAGTATACTTTCGTAGGGTCATGTACAGGAATGGGACACTAGTTTAGGATTGATTCTGTTTGCTGATTCGTTTAGCATTACATTAAAGTATTGCCTAAGTGATCTAAAGTAAGGAAACACTAGGAGCGGAAGAGCTGTGAATGTCTTCCAAGTGAATCATCCGTTCCATTATCCCACAGAAATGCGATACTGAAAGACCTTAGGCGACTTGAAACGACGCTTATGTCAGTATTCAGTTCAAATGCTCAGACGTTTGTCGAGCTATGGGACCAACCTACCGCGGTCGTCAGTCCCTAGACTTAAAAACTACTTAAACTAACTTATGTTAAGAGCAACATGCCCGAGGGAGAAGTCGAACCATCGACGGGGGACGGCCGCTCACTCCACGGCAGAGCGCCTTAGAGCTTACAGCCATTTCCGCACGGCTCGGTGTTAAGTAATAAAGATCACCAACTACTGAATGAAACGGTCCGGCACACACACTGAATAACACAGAAAGCTTCAAAGCCGAGCTTATTCACCAGTTATGTGTGCTGTTGTTGCATTAATTAATTATTTCAGTATATGTCAGAATGGGTTCATCAGGTGACAATCCTTTTCAGTCTCTGTGGTCGCTCAACATACACTGTGAGCCATCCAAAGTACGGCAGAAAGGTGAAATTGAGATTTTATAGGCAAACGTATTTGGAAAATAACGGGAACAAGGATCACATAGGGGAGACATCTGGAGGACAGGGACACCGACGCAACAACGCAACCCAGTGACTGACGAAGAAGTGCTGAACATTGCACGATATCTACATCTACATACATAGACTGTAATTCACTCACAGGTGCGTGGCGAAGGGTACCTAGTACCACTACTAGTTACTTGCTTTGCTGTTCCACTCCTATATGATACGATGGAAAATCGAATGCTTGTATGCATCTGTACGAGTCTTAATCTCTCTGATCCTGTCTACATCGTCATTAAGAGAAATGTAAGTTGGCGGATGGAGAACCGTGCAGCAATCCGATTCAAATCCCGGCTCTCTAAATTTCTTCAACAGTGTTTCTCGTAAAGAATGTCGCCTTTCCTACAGAGACTCCCATTTCAGTAACACTAGCGCGGTGGTTGCAGTGTCACCGACACCAAACTGCGAACATGAGGGAGGACAACGAGATACTACACTCCAAGGGTGTTTTGCTGAGTGGTTGAGCGGGTAGTGTACAGAAAATGCTTTCTACAGGAATGCAGTAGTGGAATAGACTATCACCCTCAGTCACAATACTGGGTGCACGATCAGTGTGTGATGGATAATCAACAGTTGAACACTCTGTCACCCACTTTTTCCAAACTGACAATTGTGGTGGTGAACCCAGGATCGAGATTGGCTGGTAAAATTATATTGTATTATGGCTGTCGGCAAGCTTTGAAGTTATCAGAAGGCAATAGGTTACATCACTTCAGTGGTACTATTCTACCTAATAGTCTCTCTGGAATGCGTACTACAGGAATGCAGGAGTGGAATCCAGTGAACTCCCCAAAAGTAGTAATGGGTGCAGGGTCAGTACCCCATCTGTTTCTCAGCACAGTAACTCCAGATATTAATCCAAACACTAACGATCACAATGGCTCAGGCAAAATTAAGAATTTGTGTTCAAATGTTTATCAGCCTATATCTCCAGATATTAATGCAAATGTTACCACATGTATTAGCATACTAGCCCTACACCAACTACTATGTTTTGGAATGGTTCTGGATCCCGCTTCTGCACCCCTGTAGTACGCATTCCAGACAGACTATTGGGTATAACGCACAACTCAAGTAATGGAAACTATTGCCTTCCGATAACTTCAAAGCTTGCTGACAACCACACTACAAAAGCACAGTGTGTAACCAACGTGGTACACAGTGTTCAACAGTAGTTTATCGTTGGACAGTTTGCATTGCTGCCTTGCCCTTCCTGGGCTGCGGAACTCTCGGCTATCAAAATCGCCTTATCAGTGATTGCGAACCTACTGGGCCAGGATACATGACGTGCTGACCCCTAACAACAAATCCCGAGCCTAGTTTCTTGTAACAGCAGCTATAGCCAGCAACTTTGGTAACAGTACTGTGTTCAGCATCTTCTTCCCTTCACATGGGACAGTATTTTCAATCATGTGATTGATCTCCGATATAAATTTGGCTGGTCATTCTTGGTGTTGTATTTTGGATCACCAGCAGTGTGTATGTGGGACGCTGAACGCTGCACATGCTTGCTGTACGCTGGAGGTTTGATAGGCTCAGAGAGCGTGACGAGAGTTTCCCTGGTCCGCAGATCGTGCTGAGCGCGCTGGTCGCCGTGTGCCTGGCCAAGCCGGGCTACCTGTCGCTGCCCGCCGACACCCCCGAGGTGGCCGCCGCCAAGGTGGCGCACTTCGCCGCCTACAACGCGGCCGCGGCACGCGCCGCCGGCGTGGTGGCGGTCGCGCCGTCCTACGGCTACGCCGCCTACGGACCCGCCAACATCGTCATCGGCGCCGACGGCGTGCCCCTGGACACCCCTGAGGTGGCCGCCCGCAAGGCCGCCGACGCCGTGGCGCACGCCCGCGCCGCCGCCGGCCTGCCCGCCGTCGGGCCCGTCCCGGCCGCCGTCGTGCCCGCCGTCGTCGGATCCGTAAGTGTGGCAACACTGCCGTAGCCCTGTTGGTCCTATCCTTACCTGCCTAAGGTAACAAACTATCAAACTCTTGGGACAGAAACCTAATATCAAGTGCAGACTCCTCTGACCCTGCGGACGGTATTGAGACGCCCTGGAAAGGAAGCTACAAGTCCCAGTTACTCCTCTGAACCCAGAGCGGCAGCTAATTCTCGTCTTTTCCTCAGTGCTGGATCTGTGACATGGAGTGTGTAATCCATGACATCCCAGACGTCACTCGATGGCTTTCTAATCTCAGCCCCAAGGTGGCCATCTCAGAATTCCAAACACCACTGCACATTCGTGGATGCTTTGCCTTATGGCATGAGAGCGATGTGATGTCATGTTGTCACCCTAAAACAAGATAGAACCATGGTGGTATTGGAGGCCTAGAAGTAGAAGGAGACGGTCCCCAAGCAGCTCAACAGCTGAAAAAAGCTTTCTGTAACAAAAAGGGGCCCATTCCATACCATTCTGCCACTGTTATTAGTGACAAGCCATCGTGCCCATTTTTGATGTGTTGACATTAACACTCATGGAGGCGACAGCTCCCATGCCCCATGTTCCAACAGCTGGCCACTGAGGAACTGTCCAGAAAGTACTGTGTTGAACTGGGCTGTGATTTGTTGAACTGCTTTCCTTATGTCACTGTTCTCACTCCATCTCAGATGTCACCATTCACGGTCATGTAAAGTGGATGGAAATTCAGTATTTCGCCTGCTGTGGCATCCACACACAACTGCTAATCATACATGCTGAAACCAAATTCCAACACCTACTCCACCGCCAAAATTGAGATACCCATCTGTCAGACACAGACCAGCATTCTAATAGTGTAACAGTGTGGTTCAATGACTTTCACAGATTGTCAGATGGTTATCTATACAACCGCAGATGCCACTGGGGAAGGGGGAGGAATCTCTTGCGGAAACAACTCACCTTCGTCTCCTGAGCCCAATTTTCAAATGGCATTTGCTAAGTTTGTGTGTTATGTAAATGGCCAACGACTGACATTCCCATCCATTGATTTCCATGACTTCTCGCCATTCACTGTGAAAACATCTTAACCAAAATGACAAACTATATTATGGTTAATCTATATCTAGAAACGGAGTATTGGTTATGAATAGTCATGGCAGTGGCATCTGAAACTTAGTTATAGTTCTGTCCTGAAAGTGAAGGGTCCACATCAAGTTCGAAGGCAGCCCACTTTAACTATCCTTTGTGAACCAACTTCACACGCAGTAATCTCCTCCCTTTAAACATGACATACATGAGAAACAATTTACTTTGGAAGGTTAGAATATTTTCCAGTACCTTTCCACAAGATTATTATTGGCCAATAGGCTTTCTAGTCTGATATGAAGTAAAATCGTGTGATATGCTAGGCAGTGACTTTGATATGTCTCCTTATTATTGGCCAATAGGCTTTCTAGTCTGATATGAAGTAAAATCGTGTGATATGCTAGGCAGTGACTTTGATATGTCTCCTCTTCATCAACATTTGTGTCTCATATTAGAAATTATCTTCCTGAGCTTTCAATTGAGATACAGACACTCCAGAATGGCTATCCTTATCCAGTGAGAAAGCTACATTAAGGATAATAGTGCGTCGTTGCTCAGATGATGTTACTCTGGGCTGAATCTGCAAGGTGGTGAGTGGCTGTTCACATTGCAGGTGCCCGCTGACACCCCCGAGGTGGCCGCCGCCAAGGTCGCCCACGCCGCCGCCCACGTGGAGGCCAACGTGCGCAACGCCGCCGAGGCCGTGGGCATCCACGGTCTGTACGGCGTGGTGCCCAGCGTGTACTCCTACGGCGTGGTCCCCGGCGCCTACAGCGTGCACTACGACGGCACCCTGCTGACCCCCGACGGTGTGCCACTGGACACCCCTGCCGTGGCCGCCGGCAAGGTGGCCAACGCCGTGGCGCACATCAAGGCTAAGTCTGGCCTCATCGTCTGAGCGCGCCGCTGTACCTCGCGACCGTCGCCCGAACACGGACTTCGCCTGGACAATCCGACCACTGTGCCATACACCCCGATGACCGAAACTTGCATCCCAAAAACCGTTTTGTGATCTGTTGTATTTTTAATAAATTTATGTGAGTTTTTAAACCTTTGTTTTGATTCACCTGGACCCTCCAGCTTTCCTTTATAGGCAATGGATAAAAATTCTGATTGGAGCTTTCCGACTGGTGGCTGCCCAATACCCCTTTTCAACAGTGAACAATATATAACAAAAACGTGAATTGTACATGCATTCACCATAATTGTAGAACCACACTGACAATTGAAAATGAATAATTTATAAAATATGTGCTATTTAGATATACCATTACCAGAGTGACAAGAAGTCATAGTTGAAAGATTGAAAAAGGGATGTGTTTCGTATAATGTGTAATGCACCAATTTGTAGATAATGAAACCTTGTACTGATATAGGTATGGGTCTCTTCACACACAAAAGTACAGGAGAATATCGTCTAGTCGAGCAACTGCAAACAAACAAAAGCACAACCGTTCCCTTCTACAACTCAAATAAATTTGAAGGTAACAATGTTGTGGATCAAGGCATAAACCTGAATTTTCTTTGAGCAATAGGACTTACTGTAACTAGCTGTATCAGAGCTGCAATCGGATTTGAAAGAAATTCATTTCAGATGAAGTGTCAATGATATTCAATATACACTGCTCAAAACAATTAGTGGATCGGGTGATATATCACACACAATAGTAACTATTTTATTCAAGAGAAATTTGTTAACATCGAATGTTGATTTAAGCCTAAGGAAGTCCTTTCTGAAGGCACTTCTGTGGAGTGTTGCCTTGTATGGGAGTGAAACATGGACGACAAACAGTGCGGACAGGAAGAGGATACGGGCTTTTGAAATGCTAAAAATGAGGAGGATAGATCGCGTAACTGATGAGGACGTACTGAACAGAATTGGGGAGAAAAGGAATTTCTGGCATACCTTGACCAAAAGAAGGGATCGATTGATAGGACAAATACTTAGACATCAAGGAATCATGAATTTAGCATTGGAGGGAAGTGTTTGGGGTAAAAACCGCAGAGGAAGACCAAGAGATGGATACAGAAAAGCCGCGGTGGAGTAGCCGAGCGGTCTAAAGCGTCTCGCTGCGGAGCGCGCGGTTGCTCGCCGTGGAGGTTCGAGTCCTCCCTGGGGCATGGGTGTGTGAGTCTTGTCCTTAGGTTAGTTTACCTAGGTTTTAGTAGTTTGTAAGTTACGGACTGATGACCACGCAGTTTGGTCCGATAGATTTGCAAACATTTGAACATTTTGATACAGTAAACATATTCAGACAGATGTATGTTGCCGTTCTTATGTGGAGTTGAAGACGCTTGCTCAGGATAGGGTATTGTGGAGAGCTGCATCAAACCAGTATCCGGACTTAAGACCACAACAACAACATGGCTTTACAACATTGTGTGTGTGATACAGTACGATATTTTGTTATCTCAAATCTTCGCTTTACATGTCATTTACTAGGAGCGAGGCAACAGTAGGCTACCATAATAGTGAAAAAGTCATTCTCGTTACCCTTTAGTATGGTGTGTGATCACCTCGGACGGTCAGTACAATTGCACACCTGAGTGACTGAGAGAGTATAATGTTATCAATCAGCTCTTGAGAAATATTTGGTCGTCCTTCCATAAGTGCAATATCCAGTTCTGCAAACATTGTGAGAGGTGCTCATCTGGTTGTAATGCCAAGTGAATCTCAGTTATGCTCAATAGCGTTTAAGTCTGGTGGACAAACTAGCCACTGAATTCGCTCAATTCCCTCAACCTTAGGCATGTTGGCCACCGATGCAGCTCCGTGGGGCCGAGCGTTTCGTCCTTCTTCTATGTGACCAGCGTAGGGCACAACAAACAGTCGAAAGATCTCGTCTCTACACCGTTCTGAACGACATACAGATCCGTATCTCCGCCAATACTGACTCCTGCCCACACTATTCGTCCACCACCAAAAAATGATGATCATTCCTGCACATAAGCAGGATTATTCCACGTTCTCTGTAGATGAAGTAACGACGATTGTCCGCCTGAACACAAATTCTTGATTGATCTGTGAACAGAATTGGGCACTATTCAGTATGATCCCTATTCCTATGTTCCTTCGCACAGTACTAAAGGGTGTTCTGGTTTTATAAACCGCGCCACATTCCCGAAGGCGATTTCGTACTGTCTGTGTTGATATTGCGTGTGCTGTTGCTGCCTGGAGGTTGCGTTGCAGCTTAGTTGCGCACAGCCGCCTGTCTCGAGATAAAGGTTATATCTTGCTGACGTTACCCTTTCCTTCTTTTACCGGTTCCTGTTCTGTGAAATCGTGTCGAGGACCTGGTAATTACACTTCGGAACACTCCAATAGCTGCACACATCTCGATCTGTATCTGTCCCGATTCCAACCATCCTATGGCCGTAACTTGAGGTAAGCCACGTTCTTGTTGTATTTAATTGCCTGCCCACTACTCTATCTGAACCTGCTTTGGTAACTATTCTGGTAAACACAAGTCAACACCATCACCGTCTCCATCGACTTTCGGTTATTACCACTGTCTCGGTTGCCATAATGTTGTTGTCTCCACTCCGTAGAACCGACAGAAATACGGCGAACCATTATAGATCATTCTGTGGATGAGAATACATCTGGACCTAGTTATCTCAACTGATCCCTTAATTTATTTGTCCAGTGGATATTTATTAAAATTGTCCTATGCTATTACCTCAGAGAAACGTCGGGGGTAATACTAAACAATTTGCTAATGCACATCGGTTTCTGAATGTTCACACACGGTCATGTGTACTTGGCACTTTCCAATGAAAATTATGCATAGACATCTAAATGTCGAATTCAGTGTTACGAAGCTCACTAGCTCGCAATCGCTGAATATAATCGACTAAGAAGTGCGTACCGTCCAGACTTCTCAATATTTGTTTCATAAAAGCCTCTGAAGAAAACCAGATGACACAGGGGGGTGGACTTAAATAAATTACGTAAAATAAATGTTACCAAGAAACAAATGAAAACCTACAAAAAGAAATAATACTTCATTAAAAGGAACCGAATAAATGTGTTTGTAAATCTTTCGGACTTAGCTACAAACTACATAAAATAAGGCAAAGTAACCTAAGGACAACACGAACATCAATGACCGAGGGGGGACTCGAACCCTCGACGGCGAACTGCCGCGCGCACCGCAGCACGGCGCCCTAATGCGCACGGGTAGTCAGTCACGACTAAGAGGTATATAAATGCAAGTATCGCGACAGATTACTTACAAAGACAGAGTTGTGAGATCTCATGTAAAACCCAGTTGCTTATTGTTAATATAGATCTGTAACTATATAATAAATATAATGACGTGGCAATTGCATGTATACGTAATGTAATATTTTAAATTACTTATACGTTTGTGGGTTTGCAGTCTTCAATTTTATTCTATTGGGACTTTGTTACAGTGCGAATACATTTGTTATAGAAATAAATACTTATATTTGTATTTATATGGGCACTTTAAGATAAAAGTTAATGGAAACGTTGTACTTCCACAGATGCAAACGAAAATTGCTGACTCGTTTGTAAATGGGATGTCACAGCTTCTTAAGGTTTCAGGAAAGCGTTGTGAAACTTGATTTTCTTGTATATCTTATGTCATTGACTATAAACAGTTGTGTAAATTGTCAGTGGTTTATTACATTTTGTGCGGCCAGGGAAGATTTTCCGAGACGAATCAGGCAAAAAACATTCTAAGATGAGCCGCCTATGAAAATCATGACAGAGGTTTATTGCAAAATGTAAGTAATTATCACAGGTTATGGTATGCCATGCGTTTTGAGTGACAATTCTAAATTTCATTTAATGGCATTATAACTACATTAAAGTAATAGTACATTTTATAAATTTATTTTGAGCTCTTTAAAGTTCGTAGGAATCACCAGGGGATGCAATCTATATCATCTGCTGCTAGATATCGTTGCACTTCCCTTTGACAGCTGTTATCGAAATTGTTCAATTGGTAGGAACAGATGAAGTCATATAGGAATATTAAACATATGAGACTATAAACGCTACCATACAATATTATCACATGAACAGCTTTCGTTGAAATAAATGGATGGATGTGCAGAGAAATTAGAGAAGATATAAAGAGATAAAACCACAGAAAATAGCCAGAAAATTTTGAGTTACTCGAAATCAACTCAAAAGATGTTATTAAATAAAAGATATATGCATTATTTATGAAATGGCCTAAGTATATAGTAACGAGTGAGGTGGCACAGTGGTAACGCACTGGACTCACATTCGAGAGGACGTTTACAATACGTGTACTTCTCTACCACACACAAATACCGCAGCCAACAGTGACATCATCAATGGAAGTTTGGAGCATCAATATAAAATGTGATTCCCTATTATGTGCCAGGATACATATGGGTAGGAGCCGGCCGCGGTGGCCGAGGGGACTGAGGCGCTCCAGTCATGGTCTGCACGGCCACTACGGTCGGGGGTTCGAATCCCCCCTCGGGCATGGATATTTGTGCCGTCCTTAGTTGTAGGTAGTTCATAAGTACTTTGTAAGATTAGGGACTGATGACCCCGTAGTTAAGTCCCATAAGCTTTACAAACATTTGAACATTTGGGTAGGACTACCCTGTGGCCATCCTATTCCTGAATCGTAGAATTGTATAATCTCTATTAACAGTAACCTACAGTGTCTGGATTCAGGCCTGGTAGAAGCTGTTGTGATCAAGAGTTTGTCTTAACAACCCATATTGAAAGTGGATACGAGGAGTAATTTATAAGCATAGCTACTTTCTTGGATCTATCTGCCGCCAATGACACCGTATGGCGAGAAACCTTATCTTAAAATATGTGAGCATCATTCAGTGTTGGAAACTCACAAACCTACCTAACGACATGCTAAGTAACAGACTTTTCCAGATACACTTTGATAACGACAGAAGGAAAGTCTTCAAGTTAAATGACGGATACCCCAAGGATCTGCATTGCTCATCTCCTTTTCAATTTATGACCTGCCAGCCACATACTCAAGGAAATTCATATATGCCGACAATATCTGTTTGGTAACCCAAAGCTCTAGTTTCACTACTGCTGAAAGTACATTAAGTGCCGACATGGAAATTCTGAACACATAATTCAAACCTTCAGAAAACTGACAATTCAGCATTTCACCTACGAAATCGGCACTCTAACTATAAACCAGAAGTAAAACTCAGAGGACAAACCTTGTAGAACTGCAGCACACCAAAGTACCTTGGAGTAACACTCGACAGATCACTAACTTTCCGTCAAGACCTCTCCAATATGGCTGCTAAAGTGAAGACCGGTAATAATATCATCCAGAAGCTTGCTGGTACCTCACGGGGTTGCAGTGCTCAAACCCTGCAATCAACTGCTTTGCCACTGTCATACTCTGTCGCTGAATACTGTTGTTCAACTTGGATGAACAGTGTTCACTCTAAGAAAAAAGATGTGTAACTCGACCAGACAATGCGACTCGTCACGGGTTGCATACATAGAACTCAAACTGCTTGGCTACCAGTTTTAAGTAACATTCAACCTACAGCTCTACGAAGAAGAAATGCTCTCCTGAAGGTCTGGAGGAACATTCGGAAGAACCCCCAGCTACCCACACACAGCGACATATCAACATCAGAACACTAGCGTTTGAAGTCAAGAAAACCGTCTTCGAAAACCGCACATCATCTTCATATCACCAACTTTGGAAAAGCCGTTAGGAAGAATCGTCAGTGGTCAACGGTCATCTGTTTGAAAAGCCTTCGTGCGAGTCCCAGGTTTCACACTTTCCAAACGCCAGTGGAGAATCATAAACCGCATCCGAACAGGACAAGGGATATCTACAGCACAAATGGGGCTGGAAAATATCTCCCGGTTGTGACTGTAGAGCTGCCCTACAAACAATAAACCATATTGTAGGTGAATGCCCGAAACGAGCCTTTGGGGGATCAATGAATGACATCCACCATGCATTACCTGAAGGGCTCAACTGGATCAACGGATTGGACTTAAAATTCTAAGAACTTGTGCAATGTGTACATAATTTAGCATAACACTGTACATCTGATCCTATACGTATATTTCCTTGTCATACATATCATACAATGTATACGATTAGAATTATGTACTTCAACCAAGCTCTGTACCATAAGAAGCCGAATGGTCAGCATGGGGATCAGCGTGGTGTCATTTTCATTGACCTTTTGGAACCTGGCATTACCATTAACCGGGACTGTTACTGTATGTCATTGGACAAGCTGCAGCTTGCCGTCATGTCCCACAGACCACAGCTTCAGGGTCAGCTCATCAGATTACACCATGAGAATCCCAAACCCCGTAGAGCCCTTATGACGCAGAAGAAAATCAGAAAAATAGGTTGGAAAAATGTCCCCCAGCCTCCCTGCAGTCCGGAATTTGCTCCGTATGGTTTTTACCCCTTTGGTCGTCTGAAGGCCCACCTGTACAGTAAAAAATTGGATAGTGAGAAAAACCTTATTTTATGTGTCAAGCGATGGTGTAAAAGTCAATCCCCAGAATTTTACATCATGGAAAGACCGTTGGAACAGATGCATCAGATGGAAGCTACATTGAGTAGGCCTAATGTATAGCTAAATGTTCCAGCTATTTTCGAAAAAAAAAGAAAAAAAGAAAAAAAAGTTAATTCTCCTGCAAAAAAAAAAAAAAAAAAAATAAAAAAAATTGGAAACGACTATGCAGAACGTTTTGTACGTCCTTGTGTAGAAAGATCTCAAGAGGAGAGTAGTAACATGGAATGCACTGGGAAGGAAAAACCTATAACACGACAGAAATCAGTGGAGGCATATAGTTCACCAAGTTCCTACCCGGCTAGCCGGAAAGAAATCCTGATTATGTACAACCTGTAAAGCTAAAACTGCAGAAAAATATAAACAAAGAACACAACATGTAAAGCAAATAACGCAACACGTAAATTAGGAAGATTTCAGTCCCCCATGCAGTCGTAGCAGGGGTCAAAATTAAACAACCGATTTATGCAACTATATCTGTTTTATACGACATACCCCCTTCCCCATTAACCGACGACTGTCACGTCCAAATTTCAAACAAGAAACCACCAGAGATGAAGATGATCTGGAAACTGACTTTCATATTCGTTGACTTCTGGTCTGGATGTATCTCTTCAGAATCGCCTGTTGATGATCACAGTTTCTGTTTTTATTTGCTTTGATACGGGACCCTAAACATGTGCGAGGTAACTCGCCGAAGGATCGGCTACTTGGAAACATGACACAGGTTTTATTTTTCGCACTTGCAATCAGCTGATGGCTACCTGCCCACATTGTGGTGGTAGCGGGCCAGACGCCCAGCGCGTGGCCTCGCGCGGTCTTAACTGAAAAGCGCGCCCGCGCCCGCTCGGGCGTGTCTGCAGCGTGAAATACGGCCGCAGTCACGGCCGGGTCGCTTTGCCGTGATATACCGCCTGCACGCCCGTTGCGTGTAAGGGGCGTGACCACTTCACATACGGTCTTGTACTCCAGATGATGCCTAAATTACCACGGCTATTTTTATTGTTACCGGGCAGCCGGCCTAACCTTGCAGGTGTTGTTAAATTTGCCGTAAAGTTACTTCCAACTGATACCTATCGATGAGGAACTATTAGCGATAGCATCTACTGGTCATATAAGCATTCCGTCCTTGCTCGCTTATAGTGCACTGCTTTTCACTGCTTGCTATAATTCATGTGTAGTAGTGGCGGAAGTAATACAGTTAGAAATTTATTAATGTACACTGGTGTCCGAAATTAACGCAAGAAACCGCTATTACTCCTGAACAGTGGTTTGCCTAATTTATCTGATCCTAAATAAACCACATTAAGATCACAGGATGCATTGGGACTGAATCAGGAAGGGTAGGCCCATCTACATATCTATCCTTGCTACACTTGTCAACATACGAAACTAATTTTAATTTTGGATTACCGATTACTACATTCCAAAGAGTCTCTTTAAATCCAACAAGAAGAGCCATAGAATTTTGCTCAATGTAGGACAGACCCACTTTAATTAACTGAATTGACTGGCCAACAAACGCAGGAACAATTTTAACAGTAAAATGAGTTTAAAATTACAGCACATTGATTAATAAACAGGTTATTGACAAAGAGATAACAGATTACCAAACAGGTATACCTCAAGGTATATCCAAATTTTCAAATTTTCAAATAGTCATTGCCGGCCGCGGTGGCCAAGGAGACTGAGGCGCTCCAGTCACGGTCTGCACGGCCACTACGGTCGGGGGTTCGAATCCCCCCTCGGGCATGGATATTTGTGCCGTCCTTAGTATAAGGTAGTTGATAAGTAGTTTGTAAGTTTACGGACTGATGACCCCGTAGTTAAGTCCCATAAGCTTAACAAACATTTGAACATTTGAAATAGTCATCAAAAACGAGATCAATAATTGACCACTATAATTTGCCCATTTAAAATTTACACAGTATAGTTAGGTCCACACCACTCTAATTAAATAAATTAAAAGGGTTAAATAACTTGGCACAATTTTCTTGTTTGGAGGAATACAAGAACAATCTTCGCTAAAATAAGTTTTCAAATTATAGCACATTGCTTAATAAACCAGACAGTTAAGTATCAACAACAGAGGGGTTTAGGCTGCTCAAGATATACCTAAAATTCAAACGATTATCCAAAATAACAGCAATGCTTCCCAACAGTAATTTGTCCTCTTAAAATTTTCACTGTATAGTTCGGAACAAACGATTATCCAAAACAATAGCAATTTGCCATTTTAAAATTTACACTGTATGGTTCAGAGCAACCCCACTTTAAGTGAATTAATAAAGTTAAGCAACTAGGCATAATTTTCTTGTTTGGAGAAATACAACAACAATTTTACATTAAAACCAAGTTTTAAGGCAACAAACTTGAAACTAGCTTAAAGAGGCTGAGGAAAACCAAATAGGGAAGCACTCAGTTTGGAAATTTAACGCAAGGGACGGAATTTCGCTCACTCGACGACAACTTAAGTTGAAGGAGAAAGCAGTCCCACGGCGGACACGTAGACACTGGGCTACGACGGAAACACCGCCCGCCGCGTCCGGCTCTCCAGATATGAGTCGCTCCAAAACATGGTGTTACCTTCAGTCGTTGCTGCGATCACGTGTCCCAGTTCACTCGGGTAAACAACCTCTAAGGAACATCAAATCATACACGCCAATAACTGCTTGTGCAACACACTAGGCCCCTTTCTTTAACGAGACATGACAATTACTGTCCACACCATGGGCTCTAGCAACACCATCCAATTCGTCACGCAGAAAAAAAAAATCACCCTTGAGCACACGCGGGCCGTTACTGACCGCCGGCCGGCGGCGGTGGCCGAGGGGACTGAGGCGCTTCAGTCACGGTCTGCACGGCCACTACGGTCGGCGGTTCGAATCCCCCCTCGGGCATGGATATTTGTGCTGTCCTAGTTTGTAAGTAGTTCATAAGTAGTTTAAAAGTTTAGGGACTGATGACCCCGTAGTTGAGTCCCATAAGCTGTACAAACATATTTTCGTTACTAACCGCCGCTGGCAGCCACACCCCCCTTTCTCGCGGCCTCACTCGATCGCCAGTCCACTTCCATATCAACCACCAGGGCGCATCATATCAGAGGCCAAGGAATTAACAAAACCAAAGATAATCTACTCCTGGCAAGCGGAGATATCGAACCTCACGGTTCAACTCTGTCTTGAGTCGTATCCACGAAACAAGCACGCAAACTCTCAACAGCTCCTCACAGGAGATTGCATTTCGGTCAGCGTACAAGCACCTGGAAGATGATATCAGAATACCTCTCAAACAGGATAGTGTTTGCTAGAAACTCCCACATCCGGATACCTGGCTGAAAACGACTTAGAAGTTAGTAGCGCTCTCAATCGGTAATGCTGGATTTCTGTATGTTGCTGACTCACCCTTAGCCCTGAACACGGCCTCCACTCTCGCAGACATACGTCTCTTGTGGAATGGCAGCTTATTTTTCACGTAGTGCTGCACTGAAGAGAGGATTAGATGTAGGTCGGTGAGGCCTGGCACGAAGTCGACGTTCCAAAACATCTCCAAGGTGTTCTGTTGGATTCAAGGCACTCGAGGCCAGTCCAATACAAGGATGTTATTGTCATATCACCACTCCGCCACAAGCCGTGCAATATGAACAGGCGCCCGATCGTGTTGAAAGATGCAGTCGTCATCTCCGAATTGCTCTTTAACAGTGGGAAACAAAAATATGCTAAAATTTTCAATGTAGGCATGTGCTGTGCTGTGATAGTGCCACGCAAAACAACAAGGGGTGCAAGAGCTTTCCATGAAAAAAAAGAAAAAAAAACCTTTATAACACCACCGCCTCCGAAGTTTACACACGTTCGGAGATGACGTTCACCGGGTTTTAGCCACACCCACACCCTGCAATCGGATCGCTACATAATGTTCCGTAATTCACCACGCCAAACAACGTTTTCCCGATGTTCACTCGTCCAATGTTTTCGCTCGTTGCACCAAGCGAGGTGTCGTTTGGCATTGAACTGCGCCGGCCGCGGTGGCCGAGGAGACTAAGGCGTTCCAGTCACGGTCTGCACGGCCACTACGGTCGGGGGTTCGAATCCCCCCCCCCCCCGGGCATGGATATTTGTGCCGTCCTTAGTCTTAGCTAGTTCATAAGTAGTTTGTAAGCTTAGGGATTGATGACCCCGTAGTTAAGTCCCATAAGTTCTACAAACATTTTATAAATTTTATACTCCCATTTAAATAGGTAGAAATGATCATCAGAATAAAATACGAGGTATCAGAGCTCGAACGGAGAGATTGAGGTGTTCTTCCTTTCCGTGCGCTATTTGATAATGGAATGGGAGATAAATGGTATAACGGTGGTTCGATGAACCCTCTGCCAGCCACTTAAATGTGATTTTCATAGTATTAGATGTAGAAGAAGGGAAGCAGGTCGGTCTTATACTTGTGTTTCTTGATGTCTCACTGCGAATTTGTTATTTCTCGCATAATACGACAGTTTGTAGAGACCGAAACTTTATCCCCATTACGAGGACAGGTCCGATAACGCGTGGCTCGAGGGACAGAGGACCGTTCCTTCGCTGTAAGGACACGTCGATACATCCGCAGCATCCACTGCAAGAGTTGTTTCGGGGCAAAAAGTGTACAGATGGAAGAATGGCCTTTATTCACGAGGATATGTCGTATGGGTACCTTTGACGAATTATTCACGGAAGGGAACGTCTCGAGTGAGTCGTTGGTAAATGAGCCAATGATACTTTAACAGATAGATCTCGAATTGGAGACAGCTTCTAAACCCACTCCCATCTGAAAGAAACACGATTTGTGGAAGAAAACTTTGAAGAAAGAGACCGGTGTGCATGACGATCAGTTGTTCAATTCAGTTCAATTTTTATAAACCTAACGGACCAAAATTCTATGGTCATTAGTCCCTAGACACACAAACTACCTTACACTAACGACAACATATAGACAGCCATGCCCGAGGGAGGACTCGAACCTCCGGCTGGAACGGTCGCCCAGTTCGCAGCATGACGTCTTAGACCACGCGGCCGTTTCCGCCCGGCTGTGCGTCACGATCTCTAATGGTGTGAGCAGGGCTAGAGTCGTTCGCTTGAAAACCTCTTTCTGAAACTGTAAATGTGAAATGGAAAGGTCTACCCTCTGTCAGGTCTCCTGTTCTTGGTAAAGTGAGCTTGTTGTGAGGTGCTTTGAGCTCGGACTTCCTACTGATGATGATCCTTGATTTCACAGAGGAGTGGTTAATTTTTCCTTCCGAACGGAAGATATTGCAAGCATGGTGTGGCCTCTTCACCCTTCGCATTTGAATTTTAAAAAGCACGTCTTGGATGAGATAGGATGCTTCACGTCAGCATTCAACAACCACTCTACAAGACTTGCGACTAGCCGCGGCAGAGCGGCCGAGCGGCCGAGCGCATTGAGGCGCTATGCTACGATGCGCAAGGCCGTTCCCCGTCGGGGGTTCGAATTCCCCCTCGGGCATGGATGTTTGTGCTGCCTTCAGTATACGTTAGTTGATAAGTACTTTGTAAGTTTAGGGAATGCTGACCCGCAGTTAAGTCACTTAAGCTTAACAAACATTTGAACATTTTTTGAATTTGGAGTAGTTCTACAAAATTAATTGGTGTTATTTCTACAAAATGAGACTAATTACATCATTTCCACGATTTCCGACGTCAACAAGCGGTCACGTCCCATAAAGAGTACATTAACCATCTGATGGAACGTGTGTACAAGTCCATTAATCTGTAAAAAAACTAAGGAAAGAGTATTGTCTACCGTTATGCAACGCGCAGTTATTTCCGGTCTGTATTCATTACATTGTTTCAACTGTACTGTCAAGTATAGATACCTTTTTTTGACATAATAAGCACAACGTTACAAAATTTACGGCTGTTTAATTTTGTGCAACATTGTATTTAAAATTATGCTTCATAATTAATAAGACCGAATAAAAATGCACTAGGCAACGATATGTTTGCTTTACATTATCAGAGGCTTTAGTGGGAATTAAATTTGCGGAATCAACCTCAGAGTTCTACTTGTCTCAGTATAAAAGTAAGATCAGTAATATAAAGCTTTTTTCTCCCTAGATTCGATTGCGACTGCAATCAGACATGACAATGTTTAGATGCGTATGTTGCCATGAATGATGAACATTTTCATTGTTCTTCGGTTTATTGAGATAATTTTGAGAAATGCACTACATCTGTGAAGGAGAGCGCGTATAAAACGATTGTACGACCACGACTTGAGTGTTGAACAAGTGTTTGGGACCCGCAGCAGATCAGTTTGAAGGAAGACATGGAAGCACTTCAGAGGCGAGCAGCTAGGTTCGTTACTGGTAAGTTCGACCGATGTACGAGTGTCACAGAAATGCTCCAGGAACTAAAATGAGGTTCAATGGAGGAAAGACGACGTTCATTCCGAGAAATTATGTTGAGGAAATTTAGAGGGGCCGAACGTAGAGCTGAATGTAAAACGATCTTGCTGCCGCCTACTTACATTTCGCGTAAGGGTTACAAAGACAAACTAAGAGAAATTGGGGATCGTATAGAGGCATATAGATATTATTTCTCCCCTCGTTTTATTTGGGAGTGGAATAGGAAAGGAAATGCCTAGTAGTGTTAAAGTGTGCCCTCTGTCACACACCTTAACATAGTTTTCGGAGTATATATGTACATGAAGATAGTTGTCTCCGCAATTATCGACCAGACGGTTTTAGCAGACGAGAGATAGGGAAAAAAGAAGCAGTGCAAACCGACTGGTGAGAAAGAAGTCTCGAACTTTGCGCGCCATCTGTGGTCGCGCGTTACCTTGTTACAATGTGACAATGTGTCTGTGAGCAAACTTCCAACACTGCCGAGGTGTTACACTAGCTGGTCAGTGTACCGGCGAAGCGCACTAGACGGATGCACCAGTACCAACACAGACTTTAATACAGGCTGCAAAAAAGGTATCGTAATGCATATATCTGTCGGTTCGACGGTATCTCAGCGCGGTGTCTCTGAAACTCTAATCTGACCAACGCAGAATCGGCATTTGTCGGTAAAAACAAAGTCGTTCCGATTCTGCACCACCACCACGGTCACATTACAGTCTGGAGAAAAATTTCAAATGTTTGAAAACCTATTAGATCAAACTGCTGTGATCAGGAGTCCCTAGACTTACAAACTACCCACAAGGGAACCTTCCCTTAGCACCCCCCTCAGATTTAGTTATAAGTTGGCGCATTGGATAGCCCGTGAAAAGCTGAACACGGATCAATGGAGAAAAGTGGAAGATGTTGTTTAAAACTATGAAAAAAAAAAGCAAAATATAAAAACTGAACGGTCCATGAGAAAGATAGGCAACGTCGAGCACATTCCTAGCATAGAAGTGCTGTGGTCCTGTGGGTAGTGTGTGGAGTAGTGGAGCGAGAGGTCCTTTCTTAAAGCCTTTCCTCAAACAAACATTTATATTTTTTTTATTTTCGAAAAATTATGATCTGTCTGTCCGTTCATTGACGTCTCTGTTCGCTATAATCCGTTCAGTGTCTGTTTTTTGCGACCGCACGGCAGAACCATGTGATTAGCAGATGAAAGGAAGTGCGCCAGCCGCGGTGGCCGAGGGGACTGAGGAGCTCCAGTCACGGTCTGCACGGCCACTACGGTCGGGGTTCGAATCCCCCCTCGGGCATGGATATTTGTGCCGTCTTTAGTCTTAGCTAGTTGATAAGTAGTTTGTAAGCTTAGGGACTGATGACCCCGTAGTTAAGTCCCATAAGTTCTACAAACATTTGATCATTTGATGAAAGGAAGTGCTTCTCCAATGGGAACCTAAAACATTTTATCGCAAGGTGATAGGTCAACCGATTCCTCCACAGGAAAACACGTCTCATGTATTCTATACGACACTGATGACGGTATGTGCGTCATATGACAGGAATTCCTTGTCAACACACCTAACTTGTACACTTGGTGAATCGGTAAAGAGATTCTACCTTGCCCGATTTATATTATCTTGTGGATGTGAAAATCATTCCCAAAAAGTGATGAAAACATAAGAGTTTGTCACATAAACTGCAACAAATGGATTCAACACTTTCACAGTCTGCCCCCAGGGGGCTCACGGTTCTTTCGTAAGTACGTGCGTGACGAGCACGGGGTCCCGAGCTAATGCTTCCTTCCTTCTTTACTTCCCGTACTGCATTTCCTTTCCCCCTCCCCTTTTTTCCTATCCTACTACTTCCCCTTCTTGCCGGGTGATTGATAACCTTAGTAGTTTAGTCCCCCTATTCCAAACAAACAAGTCAACCCAAATTTCACGGTCTAAAAATAAAATAAAAATTAGAATTTTCGCCCGTAGGAAGGCTCGAACCAACGACCTCTCGATTTGTAGCCCCTGACGGTAGTCACAAGACCACAACGCTGCCGCTTTCACACTATGCTCTACGTTGCTTATCTTTCGCATGGACTGCTCAGTTTTTATACTTTGCTTATTTTTTTCATAGTTCCATACAACTTCCTGTTTTCTCGATTGATCTGTGTTCAGTTTTTCAAGGCCTACCCACAGCGCCAACTTATAAAGAAATCTGACGGGTGTGGGACGGGGAGGTTCCCAGAAGGTACCAACAGATGTACAGAAATTATTTATTCAATTTCATTCACTTTGAAAACGGTAGCCGTTAATACCGATGGCCGTAAATTCCTTAGACTTTTAATATCAAAAACTCAACAACGACTGATGAATATACGGCCACAGGTACTAACGGCTACCCTTTTCAAAGTGCAGCTGACAGCTGCACAACGGGGGACTGAAGACGTTGTGATTGTAACACCGAATCCGGTCGCGCGAAAGTAAATAAATAATTTCTATACAGCTGCTGGTACTATCTTCTACCTTCAAATTTATCAGCTGTGTTCCAATCCATAGGTTATGGAGAGAATTATTCAGAAGATGGTTCAACATTCGGTCGAAAGTAGTTGTTAATAAAAAGTCAATTTTGCGCTTTTGACTGTTTTTCTATTTGAAAAAATTATCATAAGATGTAACATATTTCCGTCGTTCATGGAAATAGCATCCGTTTTTAGTCTTGAAAAGTCAGTAAAAGTAAATCTTCTGAAAATGTGAAGAATATTACATTTTGCAATACTTACCGGTCTCATTACAAAGTTATGGAAAAGGTCTCAAAGTGATTTTTTTTTGGGGGGGGGGGGGGACAAGAGCTTTAGTGTGAAGGTTGAAATTATTTCTAGACGTTAAAGGCATCGCAAATTGTATCTATGAAACACTATCAGTCAACAATATCTATGACTATTGTCGTTACGACGCACGTTGAAAGAAGTGACTTCGGAAAGTATTGAAGAACTGTGGACTAGCGGCATTACTTTCTTTCCGCACAAATCACGAACTTTCCCCATAAATCAGAGTCCAAGCTCACTTTTAATAGTACATTTTACTATCTGTGTTTATGTGACAGAGCGCAAAGGCCAGGCAGAGATATCCTGTGCATTTGTTGCCTGCAGCAAACTCTGCTTGGCACTGAAGTAAAATTTATGAGCTCTCCGCATCTGAGTAACAGCGCGAGCAGTGACAAAAAGAAATTCAGAGACTGTCATAGGCAAGTGACTAGTATAACACCACTCGCTACATTTTCTGCTGCCAACCTTTCATCACACTCAAACCGCTGCCATAAGTAAATTTCTATCTGTCCATGCATCAGTCGCCGATACGCCAGTCTTTCAAGAGCTAAGAACAGAGACGTCACAAAGAGATCTGTTTTCCCAAACAATGATGTTTCCAGAAATGTGCAATTCATCTTTGCTAACTGTATTTGTACTACGTTCACCGAAACAAGAGACGTACTGTAAACACACTGAGGCAGTCATCAGGGGTCGACAAAACAGGGTCGTTCGCTTAATTTCGCTGTATTTCTTTCAGGTGTAAAGTCGTTGTGTGTTTTGTTATATAAAAGTGCTATTAAAAGCCAAATATTTAAAATTAATTTCTTTTATTACCTTCTACAAAGCGATTTTCTCCGAAAATTTCCCAAATCTGCATCTTCGGTTACCACAGCAAGCACTCTGTCAAGTGTTGGATATTTCTTATGAAAAACGTTTCTTCGTAGCTCATTTCATTCAAAATCGTTAATACGTTCTGAAAACTTCTGTCGTATTCCCCCCCCCCATTTTTCCCTTGTAGGCTTCAAAGAGTGCGTGCCTTTCTATTGACTGTTTTCATAAAAATACAAGTAATTTACAGTTCTTGACACAACAGCTGCGTTTTCTACACACGAGGAACCATGTGTTTCTCTAAAGAACTTTATTACTTCTTCTTTGAACGCTTGGATGTACTCAAATTGAAGGATGACATAATGAGGTTACTATTACGTGATACTAAATGAGAAGGAAAAAGAGATACATAGACTATGAATGCTGAATGTCATTGTAAACACTAATAATTACGTTACTATTAAGCAATTGGTCCTTTAATTTGAACTTGACAATCAACACCTATTATCACTGCTATACAGGGTGTTACAAACAGGTACGGCCAAACTTTCAGGAAACATTCCTCACACACAAAGAAAGAAAATATGTTATGTGGACATGTGTTCCGAAACCCTTAATTTCCATGTTAGAGCTCATTTTATTACTTCTCTTCAAATCACATTAATCATGGAATGGAAACACACAACAACAGAACGTACCAGCATGACTTCAAACACTTTGTTACAGGAAATGTTAAAAATGTCCTCCGTTAGCGAAGAATCCCTGATGCGCTGATGCAGCCCTGGAGAATGGCGTATTGTGGAGCAGCCGTCCACAATACGAGCACGAAAAGTCTCTACATTTGGTACCGTGGTTGCGTAGACAAGAGCTTTCAAATGCCCCCATAAATGAAAGTCCAGAAGGTTGAGGTCAGGAGAGCGTGGAGGCCACGGAATTGGTCCGCCTCTACCAATGCATCGGTCACCGAATCTGTTGTTGAGAATCGTACGAACACGTCAACTGAAATGTGCAGGACCTCCATCGTGCATGAACCACATGTTGTCTCGTACTTGTAAAGGCACATGATCTAGCAGCAGAGGTAGAGCATCCCATATGAAATCATGATCATGATCATGCACGTAGTTGGAAGAACATGAGGCCCAATCAAGACACCACCAACAATTCCTGCCCAAACGTTCACACAAAATCTGTGTTGATGACGTGATTGCACAATTGCGTGCGGATTCTCGTCAGCCCACACATGTTGATTGTGAAAATTTACAATTTGATCACGTTGGAATGAAGCCTCATCCGTAAATAGAACGTTTGTACTGAAAAGAGGAGTGACACATTGTTGGATGAACCATTCGCAGAAGTGTACCCGTGGAGGCCAATCAGCTGCAGATAGTGCCTGCACACGCTGTACATGGTACGGAAACAACTGGTTCTCCCGTAGCTCTCTCCATACAGTGATATATGACGCTGACATTAGAGTTATCGGCAACTGCATGAAGAATTGCCTCGTACATTGCAGGTGTCTTCGTCATTTTAGGTCTTCCCCAGTCGCAAGTCATAGGCTGGAATGTTCCATGCTTCCTAAGACGCCGATCAATTGCTTCGAACGTCTTCCTATCGGGACACCTTCGTTCTGGAAATCTGTCTCGATACAAACGTACCGCGCCACGGCTATTGCCCCGTGCTAATCCATACATCAAATGGGCATCTGCCAACTCCGCATTTCTAAACATTGCACTCACTGCAAATCCACGTTCGTGATGAACAAAAAAAAAAAGTTTTAAAGTTTAAATGTTTGTATCACTTATGAGACTTAAATACGGAGTCATTAGTTCAAATGTTCAAATGTTTGTAAAGCTTATGGGACTTAACTACAGGGTCATCAGTCCCTAAACTTACAAACTACTTATGAACTACTTACGAACTAGGACGGCACAAATATCCATGCCCGATGGGGGATTCGAACCCCCGACCGTAGTGGCCGTGCAGACCGTGACTAGAGCGCCTAACCCCCCCCCCCCGTATTTTATTTTTATTTTATTTTTTATTTTTTTTTTTTCCTCTCTCTCTCTATGGGTAGTTTTCGGCCTTGTGCGGACGCTGATCGTATATGTTCGTGTTGGTTCTACGTGTTCTTTGTCTACGTGTTCTTTGGCTCAGCTTTTTTGTTACAGAGACCGTTCAGCCCTCTGACCGGGCGCGCTGAGCCACGGGGCCCGGCTGGTCCCCTCGGCCACCGCGGCCGGCCGTGATGAACACTAACCAGTTGATGCTACGTACTGATGTACTTGATGCTAGCCGGCCGCGGTGGCCGAGGGGACTGAGGCGCTCCAGTCACGGTCTGCACGGCCACTACGGTCGGGGGTTCGAATCTCCCCTCGGGCATGCAGTGGCGTAGCTATGTCACCAAGGGCCCCGGGGCAAAAATGACATTGGGGCCCTCTGTACACTAATACTATACAGATACAAAACTACTTCATCATCAGCTTCTTACCGCCCACTGGAAGACATAATAAGACAAACCTAAATACTATTAAGTAAATTATTATGTTTCACGCAGCAGATAATATTTAATTGTACTCTCTAATATAAGTGTGAAATTTTGTTTGTTTGTTATGCTTTCACGCAAAAATTACTAGGTGATTTGGATGAAATTTTGCAGAGGGATAGAGATAGAGTTGGACCTGGGTAGGACATACAGATGAAAATGCTGCATGGGATATTTTTCGTCAGCGGTGACAGCAGACGGACTGTTGTCAGCGCCGACAACTCACTCTAGCTGTTAGCTCATTTCGTTGATAGCCCAGTCAAAGAAGGAAAATAGGGGAAATACTCGTGTAGGATGGTTTCATCAAAAGAAGGTTGCCGGATTTTGTTTGATGAAACACTTTGCATTGAGCTGTGCTTCTACCAGGCTTCATGATGTATATGTTAGTGTGTCACCAGGAAAAATTAATAACTAAAATAACTAAGTCGATATCTTCGCTTATTATCGTGACAGTGGGGTAAAGGGCAGCGTCCTGATGCACAATTCACTATTGAGACAAAGTAATTATTACATGAAACTTCTGATCCGTGAATGTAATTAATGTAATGCAGAATAAACAAATAGTGTGCAGGTACCTTAAAAGATTGCGTGAAGTGCTGAATTCTCACCACAGTGAAGTTGTTTGTTTTTCACATACAAGAACTGAGATGAATGCGGCGGAGGGTATAGTGTTAGTATGAACGTAAATTGAAGAGCGAAAAGTTATGGTATGGGAAGGCGCCGTTCCCAGAAAAAAAGCCACAAAATGCCGAATCCATTTCCCGCCTACCATTGCGAGGTAGCGTATAGAAAGGTATGTAGATTCTGTTCGGTATTCCTTTCAGTTTAACGCATTTGTGGAAAATAAACATGCCGGCCGCGGTGGCCGAAGGGACTAAGGCGCTTCAGTCACGGTATGCACGGCCACTGCGGTCGGGGGTTCGAATCCTCCCTCGGGCATATTTGTGCCGTCTGTAGTCTTAGCTAGTTCGTAAGTAGTTTGTAAGTTTAGGGACTGATGGCCCCGTAGTCAAGTCCCATAAGCTCTACAAACATTTGGACATTTTTTTATTATTATTATTATTATTATTTTTTTTTTTTTTTTTTTTTTTTTTTTTTTTGAAAATAAACATGCCTGTTTCCTAGCGCAACGCATTTTGTAGAAAATGCGCACACTCCAGGTCTGTCTGCGCAGTACGTCATCTGTAGAAGGGTCGGTATAACTTTATAAAACACTTTGTAATTTTGTTTTGCGACGTAATGGGGTAGACAGAGTGGGGGCTCGCTTTCTCGCTATTTGTTTTGCAGGCGTACGAAGAACGGCAGTGCCTGACTATTCCAGCGGCCTGCCCTTTCCCGCACCTTCTGCCCTCCAACCCCCCTACCCCCATCCCATCCTGCTCTCACATCCCCACAACAAATCATATGCCAAATACTGTTCTACTGTACTTAAATATGCTGTATAATTTAATATTTTGTCTTAGTCCATTCTGTTTAACAATAACTATATTAACATATTGGCTGCCAAAGGTATACTTGGGTTACCGACCACTGGGGATCATTTACTTGTTTTCCATATTCTGCTTTAGTTTGCTTGAAGGTAACTATTTGGGATCATTTACTTGTTTTCCATATTCTGCTTTAGTTTGCTTGAAGTAAACTATTTAAGTACAAATAAGTTAAAAATATTCCAATTTAGTACCTTAGTTCATGTTTTTTTGTGTGAGCTACATATGACTCACATGGCGCCAGAGTAAAGTGCCATGTGTGTCATTTGCACTGTCGCTAATAATTTTGGGTTGGTACTCCTGTAAGTCTTTCATTCCACAACATTATTTGCGTACAATTCCATTGTTGTTTTTCTGCATTGTTACTATAGTCTTTATTCAGTGTTGTTTGTTCCGTAACACAGTGATATTGTAGCAGGAGAAAGTGTCTTGTAGAAGTTATGTAGATGAACACTGGCATGTACAGAAGCTTTTAGATGAAGTAATGGACATAAGTGAAGAAGATGAAAATACTACTGAAATTGAAATATAAGAGGAATGTGTTGATACTGAGTACTGTTCATGGAGATGAAGAAGCTGAAGTTCAAACCAAGAGGGACACAAAGAAAAAACCAGCAATGATAACTGACTATAATCAGTCATTTATAGATCTCTCTCACCAAATGAAGTCCTATACTGTCTAAGGCGGGGTGTGAAATGGTACAGGAAGCTTGCAGTTGAACTGTTGACAGGGTCAGCACTGGTAAATGCTCTTGTGATTTACCGATACATAGGGTTACCAAATCACCCGATTTTTCCGGGGCCCACCCGATTTTTAAGCTCAATTTCAGCCCCCCGGTTGCAAACAACCAAAACAGTAAAAATCCCCCGATTTTTTGGTCCTCTACGTCAAAGTGTTGTTCTGTGGTGTCGAGTGTGATTTGACGGAGTAAAACTGATGAGATAAAAACAAGCTGACAACTAGATGAGTATCGTCTGTCACGGCACACGGCGTAATTACAAGTTTCTACATAGTGTCTCCAGTTACCTACACAAATTAAAATATTGCGTATTGAAGGTGAAACAAAAGACTGTCGTAGAAGTGTATTCTGTCCTCTCTGATACTGTGTCAAGTCTACAAGCGAGAGATAAAAATAAATTCGTTCCCCTAAAAGTAAGAGATGTCATCTCTAATAATGGCCAGGTTGTTCACATGTTCAGGAAAGACATGAGCACTTTTTATACCGTATGTAGTGATTACATTAGTAAGTGGATGAGGCAGTATGACGAATTAACTGTATTCAATTGGTTAACACTAAACAAGGAAGTTGATTGGGAAAGTGTGGAAAATATTGTTGCCTACTTGAGAAACAGAAAAGTTATTGACATAAAAGTTTTCTGGGTATGGTACCGGGTCATGATGTAAGGCTATTACTTAAATAACCAACGTTTCGACCAACGTTACAGTGGTCTTCATCTGGGTAACTCAGAGTCACAGAGTAACTGAGTTACCCAGATGAAGGCCACTGTAACGTTGGCCGAAACGTTGGTTATTTAAGTAATAGCCTTACATCATGACGCGGTACCATACCCAGAATACTTTTATGTCATCTGACTTTGGCCGCGGAAGCCTACATAAGAAAAGTTATTGTGAATGACATTGGATTGTTTGATGAGATAACTGACCTAAAAACATTCCTGTGTGAACAGTTCAAACCCGAAACCGCGCCAACATTTTTGGAAAAAACTGTATCTGATAGATGGTGTGAGTTCATGAATCATCGTTCAAGAGATGAATATTCAGAACTTTTAAAATTGTTCAGTACTTTTTCGCGATTCCTGCCCACAATGCCACTTTGGAAAGGGTGTTTTCATTATTAAATATACAATGGACTGATGAAAGAAATCGAATGTCTGTTCAATATGTAAGGGATTTGTTGATCATCAGTTAAACAACTACAAAGATATCACTTGATCTCAGTTCTATGACAATATCAAAATCAACAAAGAATTACTTAAGAAAATTCGAGGAAGTCAGAAATATAATTTAGTAAAGAAAAAATAAATAAAATAAAAAATCAAAAAGAGCTGTTGTGGTTGAAATAAAGACTATCTGTAATAAACTCCGGTTTTTTATTTTGAAAATTTGGGAACCTTACCTATACATCAACAACAAGATCATCAACAGAATTCAAAGAGAAAGTGACTTTGGGACTACTACATACAGAATATGTCGATGCCACTGAGAAATCTCTCACAGTAGCCACCGAGCTCTTGTGAACATGGGAGCAGTAAGTCATAGGTGTACGGATGCTACGAAAAAATGAAGAAGGAATTTCGACGAGAGCAAGCTGTCAAGAAATGCAAACAAACTAGGGGCTACATGGAAATGTAAGAAATTGTGACTCATATTTTTGCGAAGAGTGTTTCTTCATAAAGCACAGTGCATGCAGGTGTTAGAGATACAAAGTGGAATTACCCAATTTTTCAGTCTGTTTCACTATTGTTGCAATTAGAGTTGGAAAATTTAATTAAAACTGTATGTGATATACAATCTACTGTATAAGTAATATTTAACAACAAATAATAAATTATAAAAAAAGGAAACTCCAATATGACTGGGTCATGTGAGTTATATATAATTCACGATTTCAAGTGTCAATAACTACTCTTGAGCTCTTGAAAACTGGAGACCACTAACATGATTTGTTACTGGGCCATAACGTACTGTAACACCAAATCACAGTACGCTACTGTGAGTTACAACTGCACCACGGAGCTTTAAATATAAAAATGTGCGTGAGTTGTATTTACATAACTTGCCCGAAGAGAAGACTTCCTGTGACTTATATTTAACTCACGTGACAGTCAATGTGTTAAAACATTATTTTCTAAGAGTTGGGAATTTTTCTATTTCTTGTAACAAGAATACTATTAGTCCTTGAAAAAAATTCATAATTATTTTTCGTGCCTCACTGTGTATCGCGAACTTAATGAGTGGCGTTTTTCCGTAACCTCACATTCTAGTAATGCATATTTTGTTATAATTTCGTTACATAATTGACGAACTGTCCATGTTAGGGTCAGTTTCTGGAGGAGAAATTAAAAGTCGAAATTCCTTCATTCAACTAAAATATTATATACAGTATAACGTCTATTATCCGAAGTAATTTGGGGACATAGATAATTAGGAAAACCGTTTTATTCGGGTATTCGAACTGTACACTTCTATTTGCCAATAAGAAGTACTATACAGTAAATGTATTTGTACTGTATTTTGAGGAGCGAAATTCCTTCATTCAACTAAAATATTATATACAGTATAACGTCTATTATCCGAAGTAATTTGGGGACATAGATAATTAGGAAAACCGTTTTATTCGGGTATTCGAACTGTACACTTCTATTTGCCAATAAGAAGTACTATACAGTAAATGTATTTGTACTGTATTTTGAGGAGCGCGATCCTTCACATTGCACGCCGCAACACTTGGAAGACGCAGCTGTTGCTGTGAGCAGCTTTGATGCTGCTGCTACTCCTGTAGACTGAAGTGTGCCGATTGTTGGACGCATTGACTGGCAGCTTCGCCTGTCAGCAACGCCACATAGTGGCGTCTTGTGAAGGCCTAATTTGAAGTATTGTTCCGCCAGCCGGTGGCTACTGTGGGAAACTTGGTTTGAGGGGAAGGGGATATGATGGACGATAAGGTGGGAGGGGAAAAAATTAAATAAAAAATTTCCGATCGCCTCTGACGAAGGCCGAGGGGCCCCTGATCCTCGAGGGCCCCGGGGCACTGCCCCGCCTAGCCCTATGATAGTTACGCCACTGCGGGCATGGATATTTGTGCCGTCCTTAGTAGTAGCCAGTTAATAAGTAGTTTGTAAGTTTAGGGACTGATGACCCCGTAGTTAGGTCCCATAAGCTGTACAAACATTTGAACTTGATGCTAGTACCGTAGAGCAATGAGTCTCATGTCAACACAAGCACCGAAGTCAACATTACCTTCCTTCAATTGGGCCAGGTGGCGGTGAATCGAGGAAGTACAGTACATACTAACGAAACAATTGGGTATTTTGACAACTGTCTGCGCGAATTATTTCAATTTACATTTAAAGAGAAATACTAAAATGAACTCTAACATGGAAATTAAGCGTTTCCGGACACATGTCCACATAACTTATTTTCTTTGTTCGTGTCTGAGGAATGTTTCCTGAAAATTTGGCCGTACCTTTTTGTAACACCCTGTATAACACACAACGATATTAGACCTGAAACGGATGCAGCGAAATTGAAAGAGCGTCCCTGTTTTGTCAAATGTTTCTATCGGACCAAACTGCGTGGTCATCAGTCCGTAGCTTACAAACTACTTAAAGTAAGGGAAACTAACCTAAGGACAACACATACATCCATGCCCTAGGGAGGACTCCAACCTCCGACGGCGAACAACCATGCGCTTCGCAGCGAGGCGCCTTAGACCGCTCGGCTACTCCACCGCGTCCGTGTTTTGTCCACCCCTGGTCACGCGCCAAAGTGTGTTTACAGTCCGTCTCTCAATTGAGTGAACGTAGTATAGAGTTCTTCAAATGTTCAAATGTTTGTAAATCTATCGGACCAAACTGCGTGGTCATCAGTCCGTAACTTACAAACTACTAAAAACTTGGTAAACTAACCCATGCCCCAGGGACGACTCGAACCTCCACGGCAAGCAACCGCGCGCTTCGCAGCGAGGCGCCTTAGACCTTTCGGCTACTCCACCGCGGCCATGTTTTGTCCATTCCTGGTCACGCGCCTCAGTGTGTTTACAGTCCGTCTCTCGATTGCGTGAACGGAGTATAGAGTTCTTCGGCAACGTATTCCAGCGTGTGGAACTTGTGACGTCTTGGCCGAGGAGGCAGCGATAAATATGTAGCGGTCAGTGGGGCTCAATTACACATGTGTTTAGCCGACACGGCAGCTACAAGTGGCAGGCAGCCGGCAGCCGCAGCCGCTACCGGTGCGTGCGGAGGCGGCGCCGCCCAGCGCCGTTGATTAAGTGTCGCGATAGCGGGCGCTCAGCGCTTAGCAGCCGGCGCCACGCCCGCCGTGTCGGCCGCCGTTAATCCGACACACGCGGCTCCACCAGAGCAGCCTCTAGCCACGCCGTAAACAATCGCCAAACGACCCGCTGCCGAACGATGCATGGCGCGCGCCGCCGGAGCCGCTGTAAATGGACCCAGCAGGGACAGACACCTGGCACATGCCCGAGGAAGTTGTTTATGTCTGCCCCTGTCAAACAGTGCTCCGTTTTATCCGGCATCTTGTTCGCTGAGACTAGTCCAAGGTTTATGTCTCGATATATTTGTTGTCAATATGGCGACAGGAAGGGCGCCGCCCCCCTTCGCTTGAAATGAAACATTCCAAAACCTATAATAAACGACCCTGAATGCGTAAGAAAGAAAAAATCGCACTGATCTGTTTTACGGCCCACTTTAGATTTGTAGTTTTATAAGTTTTTGCAAATATTTTGGACCAAAATAATAACCTAAATAATAAAAAGTAATTAATAAGAGTGTCTGAAATCCTTTTATGGAAAAACTAATTTAGGTAGTGGCGGGTTCAGAACCACTGACCTTCACCGTCACAGCCCAACGCATTGCCCAGAACGCTACGGCTAACAGTTGCGAGTTGTGTTCTTTAATCTCATACTATTGATAGCCGTTGTTAACTGATGCTAATATGGCATTTATAAACAGTAGATTATCATTTATCGTACGAAGAACGACGTGTTTTTGTTAACTCTTTAGTGCGCCATTGCTTTGAAATGATAACGTGTAAGTTACAATAACAAAATCATCAAATAAGCAACACAAAATGGTGTATGCCACAGAGAGTTCTGGGCGAGGAATGTCACGTGACATCTGCGAACGGCTGGTTTTCGTTAATTCAATGGAGGGTGTCAAAACTCCGTTATTTTTGCAAATATATCTCAAACGATACGAGATGTGAAAAAAAATATAAGGGAACAAAGTTGTAGAGAAATTGCTCCTTTACAAATTCGTTTATTCAATTTTCACGTCGGATGAACGGTTTATTTGCAATTAATATTACATTACAAACGACTTTTTTGGTATTACTTACGTATTTCTTGTCCGAAATATTTCAAAAAGCGAGGGTCTGGTCTCTGGTAGCCAACAATTATGTCCGTAAAATTTGGTGCCGATCGGTTGAACGGTTCGACCTAAAAAGTGGGAACACGTTACCGGCAGACAGACATCGTCATTCGCCGTTATTTTTAAAAATAGCTCCGATGCAAGATATGAAAAAAACATAATAGAGCGAATTTGTAGAGAATTTTCCCCTCTACCAAGTACGCTATTCAATTTTCGTGTCAGACAAACAGTTCATTGCAATTTCATTATGTTACACTATAATTATATTACAAACGGCTTTTTTTTGTCTTACTACCGTATTTTTGTCTGAAAATTTTTAAAAAGGGAGGTTGTGGTCCCTGGCGGTCTAAAATTATGTCTGTAAAATTTGGTGCTGATCGGTTGAACGGTTCGAAAAAATGTTCAAATGTTTGTTAAGCTTATGGGACTTAACTGCGGTGTCATCAATCCCTAAACTTACAAACTACTTATGAACTACTTACGAACTAGGACGGCACAAATATCCATGCCCGAGGGGGAATTCGAACCCCCGACCGTAGTGGCCGTGCAGACCGCGACTGGAGCGCCTCAGGCACCTCGGACACCGCGGCCGGCTTGAACGGTTCGTCTTAAAACTTGTAACACGTTATGGACAGACAGACAGACATCCCAAACTCGCCGTTATTTTTGCAACGAGATATGAAAAAGACATAAGAGAGCTAAGTTGTAGAGTATTTTCTCCTCTACAAATTCGGTTATTCAATTTTCGTGTCAGATGAATGGTTAAGCCGTTATTTGCATTTAAATTTCGAGCTGTGAAAAGACGATCGCAAAGGGCCACTTTTAGTGTTATTACCGTAACTTAAAGTGGGCCAAAAGAATTGTTGTCAATATCACACTGCCGCCATTTCTACTTACCTACTTACTTAACAATATCTACATTTCTTATTTGAAAAAGTAAATGCCGATGTCATTTCTTTATTAGTCGTTAATTTTGTAAATATTTTGTTAGCACCCGCTGCGAATCCCTCCCTGCGCCAACCTTTTTATTTCAGAGAAGCACCTTACGTCATAAGTTATTACTGGATGTCTTCCACTACAGTTTTTAATCCTACACCTCCAATTTGTTCCATGGGCGTTATTACATTATTTCGTACATGACCTATGATCATAGGCGTTCTTTTTGACAGTGTTTCCCATATGCTTATTTCTTCCCCGATTCTGTGGAGTAATTTTTCATTCGTTATCTAATCAATCCACCCAATCTCCAAAATTTCACTCAATCAGTTCAACTCTCTTTTGTTACAGATTTCTTTGTGCTGTCCATATTTCATTTCCATATATTAATGTAAAAGTTTATACCAGCAGCATTTTCTTTGGTATGAACGACCTCTTCGCTTGTGCTAATGTGTCGTGAATACTTCGTCCGTCTTACTTTTTTTTTTAATTATCATCATTACGAGGTTGAATATGTTAATTTGCTATTTTCATTTCTGCCAATACTTTTGTCTTTCTCTTTTTAACCTTAATTTCGTATTGTGTACTCTTAATTCCATGCAACATGCATCATTGCGTTACACCATTTATAATCTGAACTTTATTATTACATGCCGGAGGTAGGATTCGAACTCTCGTCGGGGAGCGCGCATCAGAGCATAGCGCCTCAATGCGCTCGGCTACTCCGCCGCGGCAAACATATTTTCCTTTACCCTACTGAACTACTGATGTTTCGGTTAACATGGTAGACGCAGCAAGGTTCTTTCACACCGCCGCAGTGAATCTTGAGCTACCTCCTCGGAAAATGTTATCAAATCTCGAAATGTAATCAAATGAGTCTTTTCTGACTTGCGTCGCGTCCAGCCGCGATACGTGATACGCTTATCTACAGCTACGTCTGCACACGTAGCGTCGCTGGTTATCAGGACTCGCGCATGCGCACTACACTGTACCGCTAACCGCGGCAGCAAACGCGTGAATATGAGGGTGCGAAAGATGTACGAACATGATAGGTAGCTTTCAGTTTCATGGGTGCGTATGAAGATCATGCTTCGTACCGGCATGGCTTATTTCAAACTATGTATTCATTACACAGGCGTTATTAGAGATACCCCGCGACTGTGTTAAAGATCCTAGCAGCACAACGAGTCTGCAGCGCGCGTGAAGCAACTCACGCAACGTCGTGGAAACCACGGCGGTCGTACGTACACACAACACATGCTCGTCTATGCCCATACCAGACAACAAATAAACAGCACGTAATGCTGCCCATTTCTCATTCGTTTATTGTACTGAACTACGTGTATTTAACCAATGCCACCTAGATTACGCTGCCTGCCAGTAGTAGTTATAACACAAGCAAACTATTTGTTGGAAGTAGCATTTTAGTGAGTTTTGAAATGTGTGAATATTGCACAATGTGTTTCAGAATTTTTTTCATGTTTTTGCGCTTCTGAGTGCAAAATTGTGCTGGTAGCAGATAATATGCCTAATACGAATAGTCCAATATCGGTAACAAACTAATACTTCATAAATACTTTATATCAACATGAATGTGTCTGTGAATTCCATAAATAACATTAAGAACAATGTGGTACACACTCTGCAACATGCGTGTATTTCCAAACTCAGCACAACGTTTATCTCTAAGTTTCCATCCTTGCCAAACTCACCGCAACCCTACGTAAGACAAATAGTTGTGTTATGCTTACTCTTGACTGGCAGCACTGATTTAACACTACAATGGTCGCGTAGTATCTCACAGATACATCTTTCCGAAACAGGCAACTCGCGCGTCAGCGAAACTAAACTTTCCATTGTTAATTTTCATAAAATAAATGTTCAGCTGTTACTATTGCAATACTTACATGTTTAGCCCTCGTTTTGTTTACTTAATCATTGCAACGCCTGAGGTCAATTAATATTAACGGTGCACTGTCCAGCCTGAACGTCAAAGATACAACGCGAACACGACGTTCCCCCTCGTGATGCGACCGTTGCAGTGTTAAACTCCCTACAGACGTTATCCTGGCTAACAGCATTTTAAATTCACAATTCATTCTTCTGATTTCATGCGACAGCTACCGGCTGCAATGGCCAGATGCCACTGTCCTTCAGTATATGATACTGGTTTATAGAAACATTTATTTGTAAATATGACTAAATCAGGCAAATAGTAAATTCTGTGCAGATTCACAAATACATCCGATCACTTGGAGGAATACAAACATAGCTGAGATTAATGAGCATTACTATCGCAGTGTGAAGATCAGACTTTTGTTTACTGATTTGGGCTACCGCAGGCCCAAAGCGAGAAATTCGTGTTCGGCTCCCGGTCCAGGACAAATTTTTAACTTCGCCACTGAATGTAATGCCCTAAAACGGCCGAGACGTTTCAACATAAGAGAGCTAGGACAGTTTCTCTGAAATTGCACACTTAAGAGCACATAAATTCATTGACTAAGAAAAAGAAAGCAAGTATGGTGGTACAGGTTTTCCAATCGACTAATCGTTCCACATGAACAATTCATTTATCATACTGTCATTCTAGTTCGCATAGGCCCTGACTATCTAGTGTGTTTTGAGCGGTTCTTTTTAAGGTGTGCCAGGTAAAAACTAAAAAAATATCGTGGGTTTAAATTCCGTGCAGATCACGGATTTATAACCTTCCGTTGTAACCTGACCTTAACCTATGAGCTTTTAATGAATCGCCAGATAAACACGTTAGTATTCCGCGTTAAATTATAGGTCCCCTGCCCTGGTTGGATAAATGGGGTGAGTTTAGGACACGTGAGGCACCGAAACACAAGGCCTATGAGCAACATCGAGTAACTGGTTTATCAGTTACGTGATAACGAAATGAATTATACGTTTGTAGGTAGCCTGTGATATTACTGCTAACGTATACTGAGTGATAATAGATTACATGAAGCACTACCGATGAGTTTTCTGTGATATTAAGGAAGCAGATTTACGGTGCGTTATGATCAATGTTTATCGTTTTAAATGAAATGATGCAGATTATGAAGTGAGTTGAAAAGATACGCCTTCAGCTGTTTAAAATTTGCATTCTATCGAAAGCAACATTAATGCCGGTCAGTCACCTCTTGGACTACAATGGAAATGACATGAGCTAAAGAAGTGATCGGTAAGATTTTGACAAAGCATAGTCCTCTCTGGGAATTCGACGAGTAATTACGAGCTATTGACAGATCAATCTAACTATATCAGTTTTTTTTCTAGTCGACCGGAAAGCGTCATTATACATAATAGAAATCATTAGTAAAATAAACAGTAGAAGTGTTTTGGAGCATGACGGTATTGAATTATAAATAATGAAGTGTCTAGTTTGCTTTTAGGAAAAATTAGGTATAGTGATAGGTTTCAGAAATAACTGCAACCATTCCCCTTTTTGTGTGTGTTATAGTCACTTGTACTCTATTACTAAACACATCTAGAATGGCAACATGGATATAGCTTGGGCACAGCTGCACGTCATTCATTATTTTTTGTACGTTGTGGAGTTGCCGTTGTCACTAAGCTAACATAGTTGCCTATTTTTTCCATAAATTAGCCGTCCTCTTTAGGGACAGATATAGTCAACACACGAAGACAACATCTCTCAATGGGTGTCAAATTTTATCAATGTGGAAGATTGAAAATTTGTGCCGTACCCGGATTTTAAACCGGGTCTCCTGCTCATTTCATAGGTGCGCTGATCCGTATGCAATCCGCACGAAGTGGTCGCCACAACTCCAAGGGCTACATTAACACGCCCACTGGAGTTCGGCCGCCTGCTGCAAGTCTTTTCTTGACGCCACTTCAGCGATTTGCGTGTCGATAATGATGAAAGTGATGATGACGACAAATATATAACAGCCAGTCCCCTATCGAGCGAGGTGGCGCAGTGGTAAGACACTGGACTCGCATTCTGGAGGACGGCGGTTCAAATCCACATCCGGCCATCTAGATTTAAGTTTCCGTGATTTCTCTTAATCACTCCAGGAAAATGTCGGGTTTTTTCTTTCAAAGGGTACGGCCGATTTCCTTCCCCATTCCTTCCCATAATATTCGAGAGTGAGTTCCGTCTCTAACGAACACGCTGCCGACGGGATGTTAAACCCTGAGCTTCCTTCCCTTCCCAGACCCCTCCTGGAAATCGAACCCGTCCCTTGCATTGGTGTCAGCAACGCTGACACTTTGTTATGGAGCCAGACTATGTATCGCTAAATTTCAATAAATGTACTTATTATCCACTACAACAGATGTCGGCAAGTAATTTTTGATGGGGTCCGTATACTTTTTAAAATTTTTATTGAGGTCCAGAAGTAAAACTACATTCCTAATCAGTTTTTTATTTTAATTTTCAGTCTCAAACTAATATGAAATACTAAAGATGTGAAATAAAAATGTATAATAATCCAGTAAAACTTGTATTACCTCTCTTTTTTTTTTTCTTTTTTACTCACAAAAATATTAAATAAAATGTGTACTCAAACTTCTATTGAAAAATCCAGAAGCAGGTCATACCTTAAACATAATATTTCTTGCTTAATTTTTTTCTAAAAAGTTATGAAACACAGTGAACTGTACGTATTTGTGAAAAAATTCATGTAGGAAATTACATGTGCAAGATTCCTAAAGTTAGGTTCACATGCGCAGCAGCTTAGGAGAATAGTGTCCCCAAAGTGGATTGCTGTTAATCTTGAGCGATACTTATTCCTCAACAAATTACTTTGTAAATGAAATTTGACAAATATATGTGTAGCCAAACACAGTAGCCAGGTAGGTGGTTAATGTTTTGCAATTTTCATATTAAAAAAATGTTCAAATGTTTGAGAAGTTTATGGGACTTTACTGCGGAGTCATTAGTCCCTAAATTTACAGACTACTTATGAACTAACTTATACTAAAGACGACACAAACATTCATGCCGGAGGGAGGATTCGAACCTCTGACGTAGGAGCCCGCGCGATACGCAACGTGGCGCTCCAGACCTCTCGGCTGCTCCCACGCGGCTTCATATTTATACGGAACATGTTTGCTCCACAATTCGTCAGTGGATACATTTTTATACTTTTGCAAGGAAATGTCGCCCTGCAAGTCTATTATCTGCATTTGGAGTAAAGGCTTTGAAAGGTGGAACAACTTCATAGCCACATCCGTCCGTTCTGCTACTGGAGAAACCTCAAACGGTGATTTTTAAGAGCACAAAAATGGTGACCGCTAAATAGAGATTTCGAAGAGTGTGAGGTCTATTTATGGAATTTCCCTGTTCGTTAGGTGAAGTTCTCGTGCTGCCTTCGTGTGTACAGGGCTTTTATGCGGATCACCGGACAGCTCGCTTCCTTTTGCTGCCGCTCGTAAGCGTAGTTTCAAGCGTTGCACGTCATGATTAACCATTTATTTAATCTACCTATAATAATCATTAAGGGTTCTAATTATTCAGCAGATAACTGTAAAATTTTAGAAAAATTGGCTGTCATACGAATTGATATCCAAAGAAAACAGTTCTTTTAATAATTTGAGTGTGTAACTTACACTTTCTAAATATTTTTAGCGGTCTAGTTTTTGGCCTGCTGACTGCTGACTGCTGTACTATAAAATGAATATTTATTTCAACCATCGTAACTGAATAAGGTATCACTTTCAAATTTCTGTGTTATTTGCGCAAATATTTCTTCTGCCGCAACAACGCGCCGGGTACTAGCAGGTAGCCAATAAGTGCAGGTTTGTCATGTTTAAAATGCACACCATAATGGAAAAACTTGTGGAATCCAACCTCGGCGAAGATCAGTTTGGATTTAGGAGAAATGTAGGAACACGAGAGGCAATACTCACATTACGAAGTATCTTAGAAGATAGCGTTTTTAGCGTTTCTCGATTTGGAGAAAGCTTTTGACAATATCGACTGTAATACATTCTTCCAAATTCTGAAGGTATCAGGGGTAAAATATAGGAAACGAAGAGTAATATTCAACCTGTACAGAAACCAGACGCCGGCCGCGGTGGCCGAGGTGACTGAGGCGCTCCAGTCACGGTCAGCACGGCCACTACGGTCGGGGGTTCGAATCCCCCCTCGGGCATGGATATTTGTGCCGTCCTAGTTCGTAAGTAGTTCATAAGTAGTTTGTAAGTTTAGGGACTGATGACCCCGTAGTTAAGTCCCATAATCTTAACAAACATTTGACCATTTGATTTGAGAAACCAGACGGCGGTTATTAGAGTCGAAGGGCAAGAAAGGGACGCAGAGGACGGGAATGGAGTAAGACAGGTTTGTAGCCTTTCCCCAATGTTGTTCAATCTGTACATTGAGCAGGCAGTGAAGGAATGGAAGGAGAAATTTGGAGAGGGCATTAACGTGCAGGAAGAAGAAATAAAAACATTGCGTTTTGACGATGACATAGTAATTCTGTCAAAGACCGCAAAACATCTGGAAGAGCAATTGAATGGAATAGACAGTGTCTTGAAAGGAAGATATAAGATGAACATTAACAACAATCAAACGAAGGTAATGGAATGCAATGTCAGAAAATCAGGCGATGCTAAGGGAATTAGATTAGGTAATGAGAAAATAAAAGTAGTAGATGAATTTTGTTATTTGGGTAGCAAGATAACTCCTGATGGCCGAAGTAAAGAAGATATAAAATGCAGAATGGCTATGGGAAGAAAAGCGTTTCTAAAGAAGCGAAACTTGTTAACATCCAATATTAATTTAAATGTTAGGAAGTCCTTTCTGAATGCATTTGTCTGGAGTGTAGCATTGTATGGGAGTGAAACGTGGACGATAAGGAGTTCAGATAAAAAGGTGATAGAAGCGTTTGAAATGTGGTGCTACAGACAAATGATGAAAATTAGATGGGTAGATCACGTAACTAATGAGGAGGTGCTTAACCGAATCGGGGAGAAAAGGAGTTTCTGGCATATACTGACTAAGAGAAGGGATAGATTGGTTGGACACATTCTGAGACATCAAGGAATTGTCAACATAGCATTAGAAGGAAGCGTATGGGGTAAAAATCGTAGAGGGAAATGTTTGTTAAGCTTATGGGACTTAACTACGGGGTCATCAGTCCCTAAACTTACAAACTACTTATAAACTACCTTATACAAAGGACGGCACAAATATCCATGCCCGAGGGGGGATTCGAACCCCCGACCGTAGTGGCCGTGCAGACGGTGACTGTAGCGCCTCAGTCTCCTCGGCCACCGCGGCCGGCATCGTAGAGGGAGACCGAGGGACGAATATAGTAAGCAGATTCAAAAGGATGTAGGTTGCCGAACTTATTCTCAGATGAAGAGACTTGCGCATGACAGGTAGCGTGGAGATCTGCATCAAACCAATCTGCGAACTGAAGACCACAACAAAAACAACAATTGATGTAAAGTAGGTGATTTGAGATACTTACCTATTTGCAGCAAGCTGGAAGTCGTAGGAAGAAAAGTGAGTTTGAAAACACTTAAAGATGAAAAATTGTCAAAGTAGTATAGAAATTACCTTTATTATTGATAGCTACTTTCTAAAATATTTTTCCAAACAATATTTTTTTTACATATGAAATATTATACTTTGTATGTACGAATATAGTAAGTCAGTCGGAAAGTACAGAGAAATCTGACAAATAAGTCCTACTATAACATTCATTAGACGAAACTACTAGCCACATACCATTTACTTAAGCATAAAAATGTTACTTTTTGCTGCATGCAACGATAAACATCTACACGAGGCGAAAGACGAGGATATGTTTCAGATATGTTTCCACTGTTTTCCGCAGACATCATCAGCTTTCTTATTACAGTAAAATATGCACTTCGCATTCTGTCGCTGGTGAGGGTCGGCGACGGCGGTGGCGTCTGATGTGCTGGGAAGAGCCACATTAGCGTCCGTCGACTTGAGGAAGCTCCGATGTGGCGGCTAGGCGGTGGTGTCAGCAGGAGGGCTGAAGGCGGGACCCCCGGCTGTACGGACGACGGATGCCGCCGCTGCCGCGCTCTCTGCCAGCACCTGCACACAGAAAGCCGGCAGCTGCAGCGACCAACGAGCTAGAATTTCATAGAGTGGCGATAGATTCGCCATATTTCAAGCAAATTGAACTGGCGTCCGTCATGTTATTTGGGGTATCTGCTGACAGCCGGTAGGCCACATCCACTCGAGAATTGTACCTATTTACAGTACCACGTTTCCGAAATTCGTTCACCACAGAAGACGAAGTGAACACTCCAGTATTCAATCCAAGAACAGCTGCCATCATGCGAAACTTAGACGTTCCTGGAGTAGTAAAACAACTTAAGTCACTAAGCAAAAATAAATCTTCCGGGCCAGTTTGTATACCAACTAGATTCCTCTCAGAGTATGCTGATGCAATAGCTCCGTACTTAGCTATAATTTACAACCGATCACTCAGCGAAAGATCCGTACCCAAAGATTGGAAAGTTGCCCAAGTTACTCCAATATTCAAGAAAGGCAATAGGAGTGATTTCCAAAATTACAGGCCTATCTCAATGACGTCGATTTGCAGTAGGATTTTGGAACATATACTTTGTTCGAATATTATGAACTACCTCGAAGAGAACGACCTATTAACCAGTAGTCAACACGGATTCAGAAAGTATCGCTCTTGCGAAACACAGCTTGCCCTTTATTCACATGAAGTGTTAAGTGCCATCGACAAGGGATCTCAAATCGATTCCATATTTCTGGATTTCAGGAAGGCTTTTGACACTGTACCCCACAAACGGCTTCTTATGAAATTGCGTGCTTATGGAATATCACCACAATTGTGCGGATGGATTCACGATTTCCTATCAGAAAGAACACAGTTCGTTGTAATTGACGGTAAGTCATCGAGTAAAATAGAAGTGATATCTGGCGTTCCACAGGGAAGCTTTATAGGTCCCCTACTCTTCCTCGTGTTTATAAACAATTTAGAAGACAATCTGAATAGCTCCCTTAGATTGTTCGCGGATGATGCTGTTGTTTATCGGTTCGTGAAGTCAACAGAGGATTAGAAGCAACTGCAAAGCGATTTAGACAAAATTTCTGCATGGTGCGAAAATTGGCAATTGACACTAAATAAAGAAACGTGTGAAGTAATACACATGACCACTAAAAGAAATCTGATAAACTTCAATTACGCGATAAATCAGTCAAACCTTAAGGTCGTAGATTCTAGCAAATACCTAGGAGTTACAATTACGAACAACTTTGACTGGAGAGAACACATAGAAAATATTGTGGGGAAGGCGAACCAAAGGTTACGTTTCATCGGCAGAACGCTTGGAAGATACACCAGCACCACCAAAGAGACTGCCTACATCACACTTGTGCGTCCTCTCCTGGAGTACTGTTGCACCTTGTGGGACCCTCACCAGGTGGGACTGACAGAAGACATTGAGAAGGTTCAGAGAAGGGCAGCTCGTTTTGTTCTATCACGTTACGGGGGGGGGGGGGGGGGAGCGTCACGGAAATGTTGCACGAATTGGGGTGGAAATCATTAAAAGAAAGACGTTATTCATTGCGGCGTGATCTGTTTGCGAAGTTTCAAACACCGACTATTAGTTCTGAATGTGAAAATATTTTGCTAGCACCCACCTACTTAGGGAGACATGACCATCCCAATAAAATAAGAGAAATCAGATCTTTGTTCCCGCGCGCTATTAGAGAATGGAACGGTAGAGAAAAGTTATGAAAGTGGTTAATGAACCCTCTGCCAGGCACTTGCATGTGATTTGCAGAGTATCTATGTAGATGTAGATGTAGAAATAAAGATTAACCATTGAATATTAATGTACATCAAGTTTCGTCAGACTTTATCGAAGCTGCGAATTGGCGAGCCAGCTAGTATCTAATATATAAAGCAGAGTGTCCGTATATTAGTACGTGTCGCATACAAATCTACAGTTTTGTTCCAAGCTTTATGAAATTTTGTACACGTAAGCTTCAATCCATGAGGGCGGTCGCCGTAAGTGTAAGAATCACATACGATATATTGTTCACGAGATATGACGTTATAAACAATGAAATGTGTCTAAAACTGCTGCATTTAGCGACAATGCTGCTCAATTTCTCGTAAACCACTGCACTGATTTCAACCAAATTTGGTACACATATTCCTTACGTGCGATACCAATTGCTGTACGAGTACGAACTACATACGACACATGGTTCAGGAAATATAACGTCGTAAACAATAGGAATCGCAGAAAACTGCCACATAATGCGGCGAGACTTTATAAATACGCCATATGAGAATAAGAGTACTTAACTACTTGCAACAAACTTTAAACATAATTTCAAGCCTTTATTAAACTTTTTCTCGCTGACACCCTTAGCAAAATAATTAAAGGAAAAAAATTTCTCGCTTACTACTTTCCCGCTGTTTATGGAGTAAAACTACGGCTCTCGGTATGACGTTACAATTTATAATTTCAACACTACATATTGTAGCGACAGGAAATTTTACAGACAGTATACACGGATATATTTGAATGTAGCTTTAAATTGTATCTCGTTCCGACCCGTAGCTCATGAGATATGAGCACGTAAACAGTAACGTTCATTGAAAACCGCCCCACCACGCACCACGTTTTAATCTGTTACTTCTTTAGTACTAATTGTATTCCGCAAGAGATTTTACACACTCACAGCCTTTATACAAATGAATATATACCTGAAAAATGGCAGGAATAAATAAGTAAATACCCGGGCAACGCTGGGTTTTCAGCTAGTATTTCCTAAAACTGCAGTAATAAAATATCACGAACCTGTCAGTAATACAGTTACAGTTCGAAGTATAACAGTTGTCTGAGGTTTGCAATATCAACGAAAGTGCCACTATGAAAATATTTATGTAGATTTTAATGCAAGTACATGGTCTAAACGAGCCGCGAAACATACAGTGACCAGTAATTGTTACGACGAACAATCATGACACGGATTTGCATCAGTTGTTAATGTGTATAACAACCGCTTTCATAAAGTCCAGTATACATTTACCTTGTGTTTACTAAACTAATTAAGTCTACAAACGTGTAAAACTGCTGTCCAAGGGTTTGGTTGCGAATTTTGGTGGACGAAATTTGGGAACAATAACGAAAGTGGCAACAAATTACTGCAGTTAAAAATTCGCCTACTTCATTTGCCACAGAAGCATTCCACTTCGGTTGTTAATAACTTTCCTTGTTGTCATGCTGAAACAAGTAACGTTTAGTGCGTGCAACCTGAGTACAAAGACAAAAGTGACAACAGAATACTGCAATAAAAATTCGGCTGGGCCAGCTGCCACAAAAGCATTCCTCTCTGAAGCAACGTATCATAAATAACTTTCGTTGTTGCCACGATGAAATAAGTACATATCTGGGGTAAATAACACAGACATATACAAGTCAATAAATTCTGACTGTTAGTATTGCCTCCACACTTTGCACTTGTTACATGTCAACCACACTCGATCAGTTATTGTCAACAACAAATAAAAATGTTTTTAAAGAAGGTGTAGACAGTCACAAGTGTGTTTTCATCAACCACAGAAGCAACAGAAGAAGAAATATATGAAAAACACAACAACACTAGGTAGAAAACTGAGCAGTTCTTTTATGGTGTGTAATTAAAGGGAATAGCAGGATAGGTCATCTGAAACTTCACACTAAGTATAGACAGACTGAGCTCAAACAAAGCAAGTCGTACTTGTAGTTTTATCACTTCGATATGTGCATTTATGTGTAGAACACTCTTTACACATATTTCAGCAGAAAACATTGTACAGACAATACACACTAAATACAATATACACTAAATACAACGCTTCAAGCTCAATAACAACATACGATAGACTCCTGTCAAGTGTACTGCCGGCCGCGGTGACCGAGGGGACTGAGGCGCTCCAGTCACGGTCTGCACGGTCACTACGGTCGGGGGTTCGAATCCCCCCTCGGGCATGGATATTTGTGCCGTCCTTAGTATAAGGTAGTTGATAAGTAGTTTGTAAGTTTAGGGACTGATGACCCCGTAGTTAAGTTCCATAAGTTTAACAAACATTTGAACATTTGAACAAGTGTACTGACCACCAAAAATAAGGCGGTGGAGTTTACACTCGTTTACACTGTAACTCGTGTGTTAGCCACTCTATGAAATTCTGCCTCGTTGGTAGCGCCCAACTGTTTGCTGGCAAACATCACTGTGAATCACGTCCTGGATTATCACTGCAAATAGTCCTATCCTTCACTCACAGTGCAGCTTGTACCCTGTGGATATTGCCGTTATGAGTTCCTGTGTGGTGGATGTCAATGTGTTTCCACCCAAACCTTCAAAATGTTCAAATCGAATGTTTGTTAAACTTATGGGACTTAACTGCGGGGTCATCAGTCCCTAAACTTACAAACTACTTATGATCTAACTTATACTAAAGACAGCACAAACATTCATGCCTCACGCATTCAAACTTTCACATGTCAGATAGTTATATGGGTAACAAACATTGTATACCAATAATCAACCAAAATTAAACTTTCACTCTGCAGCGTAGTGTGCGCTGATATGAAACTTCCTGCCAAATTCAAATTGTGTGCTGGAACCCGGACTCGAACTTGGGAACGGTTCCGGCTCAAAGTTGACAGCGCACACTCCGCTGCAGAATGAAAATTTCATTCTGGATACATCCCTTAGGCCGTGGCTAAGCTAAGGCTCAACTATATACCTTCTTCTAGGAGTGCCAGTTCTGCCAGTTTCGCAGGAGAACTTATGTGATGAAACTTCCTGGCAGATTAAAATTGTGTGCCGGAACCGGGACTCGAACCTGGGACCTTTGCCATTCCCGGGCAAGCGCACTACCGACTGTGCTATCCCGACACGACTAACGATGCGGTCTCACAACTTTACTTCCACCACCAATTCGCCTCCTACTTTCCAAATTTCACAGAAATTATCCTGCGAAACTTGCAAGACTAGCTCTCCTGGAAGAAAGGATACGGTGGAGACAGGCAAAGGTCCCAAGTTCGCGTCCCGGTTCCGGCTCACAATTTTAATCTGTCAGGAAGTTTCAAATCAACGAAAAATTTGATATTATTCGTGCTATATGCTGCCGTCCAGGAGAACGTGCGTAAACGTGGAGTAGTGAGTAATATTTGTCCTACGAAATACAGAAAAAACATAGAAGTGTGAGTGCGTCTTGATGAGCTTCCGTGAGGAGGTCGATAAGAGAGAACGTGTTTCGTTACTAGCGTCCTACATTTCAAGCCTTTGTGATGCGATTTTTTTTTCTATATTGCGCTGCAAATTGTTCTCAAAAGTTCAAATATTTGTAAATCTATGAGACTTAACTACTTTGATTATTAGTCCCTAAGCTTACAAACTACTTATACCGCCGGCCGCGGTGGCCGAGGAGACTGAGGCGCTCCAGTCACGGTATGAACGGCCACTACGGTCGGGGGTTCGAATCCCCCCTCGGGCATGGATATTTGTGCCGTCCTTAGTAGTAGTTAGTTCATAAGTAGTTTGTAAGTTTAGGGACTGATGACCCCGTAGTTAAGTCCCATAAGCTTTACAAACATTTGAACATTTTTTATACCACGATGAACTAACCTAAGGACAACACACACACCCAAGCCCGAGGGAGCGCTCGAACCTCCGACGGCGAGTATCCGTGTGCTCTGCAGCAAGGCGCCTTAAACCGCTTTCTTTTCCTTCTTTTTTTCAGGTAGATCGATTCTTTGCGGCTGTTTGTATTCGTCCTGGATTGTTCATTGAGTTTTTTCTCAGTTTTTATTATGTAAAGCTTTGACCCCTCTGACCGAGCGCGCTGAAACACCGTGCTCGGGAGACTGCTCGGACACTCTTTTTCCAATCCAGTAATAATTTATTATTATCATTATTATTAATGTTATATTTATTATTAAAGTAATTAATACTATTAATACTTTCGAACCTGTGGCGCAATTTTTTTCTTTATTCTTGTTTTCCTATTACTTTATTCTCTGAAACTACGAATATACACATTGCTGTAAAATATAAACACTTCATTTACAGGTCAGGAACACGTTAATGAAGTCAATGGTCAAATGTTCAAATGTTTGTTAAGCTTATGGGATTTAACTACGGTGTCATCAGTCCCTAAACTTACAAACTACTTACGAACTACCTTATACTAAAGACTGTATAAATATCAATGCCCGAGGGGGGATTCGACCCCCGACCGTAGTGGCCGTGCAGACCGTGACTGGAGCGCAGTAAAAAAAGTGCCATGAGCAGGGCTTGAACCAAAGATGCTAGTAGTAAGAAGTAAAGCTCTCTCGTCCACAGGAGGTCTACATGATATGCTTTCACAGCTATGCTTTCCCGATGCTCCGTAGATCAGGTATTACGTATTATTATAGTTTTTTTTTTTTTCAGATTCTCCTGCAAGGCAACACACAGCACGATTATATCGCAGTTTTGGATCATAATCGATATACATCATTTCGTACCAAACTGTCTAACATCTGGAGGAATTGTGTGTTAGCGCAAATTCATTATACCTATTCGACAAGACTGCTATGGTCATCAGTCCCATGGCTTACAGACCACTTAAGTAACTTACATTAAGGAGGGTATGATGAATACATGCATGCTTCAGTACAAAGGACGCGTTACCTTGAATTAGGGGTACTGGTCTAAGCCCCAATCTGGAACACTAATTCAGAATGTCCGGGTTATTATCGTACAACTTGTCAATTTCTGTTTTGATGATAAATAAAGAGAACTGAAAAGTGGTTTTTGTGTGTCTCTGCTCCATTTTTATATAAACGGTTATCAACCCTTCGACTGTGGTGATGCACCACTTTCTTCCATTTGTTTATTACGTGCGCGGCAGTTGTAGCTAAGGCGCAGTGTATGTAATATTACGGTTTCGGCAATTTTTCTTTGGACGCAGTTAACGTAAGCGACACCTCTGTGTTGTGTCAGCCAAAATTGGACGGACTCTGTCTGCGGCTGACAAGTGGTCCCTAGCAGCAGAGTCAACTTCTCCCCGGTTGACAGCTGCTCGGTCACGGCGTTTCAGCATAAAATGTCTCTAGCCGGCTAGCGCACTATGTGGGGACCACCACAACGTACGGGACTGCTTAGCCGTCCAACTAACGGAGCCCTCTGTCCGGATGGCCTTGCAAGTGACATCGGTGATCGACTTCCGCCCCAGGCGGCTCTGTTGGCTGCGTCACTAGCAACCGACGTCACGGCGCCGACCGTTAGCGTATTCCACGAATCGCTGAGCTTGCACGGGCGCACTGGCCAACGCGGCCTTGGCATAAATTGGCACTAAATTGCTGAGAGAAATAAAGCATTGCCAAAGCGACGACTGTTTGGATGCACTTCGCTGTACGTAAGCTACACTGATGCGTAACACCCTGGAATAGATCAGGTCATTATAAAAATGTTCAAATGTTTGTAATCCTATGGGACCAAACTATGTTGGTCTTCAGTCCGTAGCTTAAAAACTACTTAAACTAAATTTAAACTACTTAAACTAAGGACAACACACACACCCATGCCCGAAAGAGGATTCTCGAACCTCCGACGCGGGAGGCCTCGCGATCCGTACCGTGGCGCTCCAGACCGGTCGGCTACTCCCGCGCGGCAGGTCATTATAAAATATTAACTTTTCCAACATAAAAATTACAAAAGTCAATATCTACAGTGACCGAATATTTTCACATTGAAACAATTACCAACTTCTAAATGATTCAAGTTATTTCAGCAAATAATGCCACCGATGATAATAGTGGACGAAAACCAGTCATCTTGAAAGCTATACATCTGTGTAGAGTCCCAGTATCACCTAACATCATCATTTCTCTGTTCCTCGGCTTTCTGGTTTGTGAAATGAGGCTTTCAATGAATCTTACTATAATATATTTTCCGTTAGTTTCCATACGCCAATGTGCTCCTAAATCTACGCTACTTGTAATATTTTGTCGTTCAATAATTTTGAATTCATTATTGAGTCATTGATCCTCGGACGTCTTATTGTTCCTCTTTTATGGGACATAATTACTGTGGTTATCAGCATACAAATAAATTAACCTAAGGACAACACACACGCCCATTCCCGGAGGAGGACACGTACTTTCGGCGGTGCGGTGTTCAAAGTGCTATTCATATAACCTTACCCGCATTCCTATAACCTTATTCGTTATTAGACCTACTCCTGCGTTAGCACTAACTGATTTTGTATATATAATTCTGTACTGACATGACCAGAAATCCTCTTTCCACCAAACTTCACTAATGCCCACTACACCTAAGTTTAACCTATCTATTTCTCTTTTCAAATTTTAGAACTTTCCTAGGCGATTAAGGTTTAGAGGATTCCATGCTCCGATCCGTAAAATGCCTGTTTTGTTTTACTTGATAAGACATCCTCCTGAGTAGTCCCCGCGTGGAGATACGAATGGAGGAATCTTTTACCCCGGTATATTTTACCTGAGAGGACGCCATCATCATTTATACATACAGAAGAGCTGCATGTTCTCGGGAAAATTAACGACTGTAGTTTCCCTTTGGTTTCACTCTTTCGCAGTAACTGCATGCCAAAGCCATGTTGCCTGACGTTACATGGCCAGCTCAGTCAATCATCCAGACTGTTGCCCCTGTAACTACTGAAAAGGCTGCTGCCCCTCTTGAGAAACCACACGTTTGTCTGGCCTCTCCACAGATACCCCTCCGCTGTGGTTGCACCTACGGGTACAGTTATCTCCATCGTCGAGGCACGCAAGCCACCCCACCTCAGCAATGTCTGTGGTTCATCGCTCGTCATGGCTGAATGTTTATCCACACGACACAAGAAAGACGAAGTTATGTATATTGTGTAGCAGTGCCAGAGAAAGATACTAGCTTTTTCCCTTACTTTTACTGCGTCCAATATGTAATTGTAATTGAAAATGCATTTATAACTCTTTGATATGAATAGGAAATAATTTTGAAGTCTGTCAATGAAAACTTTCCGAAAGATTATACGTCCATGATATCTTAGTTTACCAAAAACAGCGTTTATTTTACATGCCGGAAATAAGAACGATGAAAACTGCGTTTGAGGTAAAATGTAGCGACATTAAAAACTAACTATTGCTAATTTTGTATCAACACACTGACTCTTGTCTAATGACACAATCCATTAAAAACCACAAACGTATGTAAATAAGCATTACATCTTAGATTCAATCTTCGTTTTTGTGGACTATACATTGCTCATTTCATTTAAAAAATGTTCAAATCTTCAAATGTTCGTAAATCTATCAGTCCCTAGACTTACAAACTACTTAAGATAAGTTACACTAAGGACAAAACACACACACACACACACACACATACACATATGCCCGATGGAGGACTGGAACCTCCGGCGGGAATGATCGTCCAGTCGTAGCATGACGCGAATATCCCCGCGGCTTTTTAAATTAACACTGTCATTAGTGGTCACTGTGAAAATTGCATGTTAAGTGTGGAACTTTCAGGTTACAGTTAAGATTCAGACTAATAGTGTGTGTATAAATATATACAGGGTGTTTCACTAAGTGTGTTTGCCTCTGTAACTTATAAAATAATAGGTGACGGGAAATTTTAATTTTGTAGGTCAACACAAAAAATGTTACAGTTTCTGCAGAGCTATGAACATAGTTTATTGTACCATTTTCCAAAGAGTTACAGCACAAAGATATAATTTTTAATGGAACAATAGTTTTCTCTATCGTGCATTGGATTCGTTGAAACCAGTTGCGTCCAAATCAATTTAAACTACATTCCTATCACTGTTAGTTTGGGAGCTACAACCCTTCAAAGTATCAGGGGCAGATACCACACGCTGTTCATAATAGATGGCTGTGTGGTGGGTGATGGATGTTATGGCGGTGGGAAGTTGATTTACATGAGATGTTCAAATGTGTGTCCATGTTCCTCAATGCAAAATGCAATGCGCCGTCGAAAGGTTCTGCTGATGAGATGTAACATCGCCGGTGTGGCGGAGCGCCATGCGTCCTCGATGCGCCATTTTAGATCATATGGGGATGTGGGCTCAGTGACATAAACACGATCCTTTAGATATCCCCACAATCGGGCGACCTTGCGGACCATGAATGAAGACCATGTCTGCGGCCCAATAGTGCATGTTATGGCGATTCACTGCACCATAATTTTTTAACGTGGACTCATCAGAGAACATAACACTTTGTAAAGACTCCAGCGTGAAATTACGCATGGTCCATTCACAGAATGTCGCTCTTGCGCGGAAGTCGTTCCCATGCAGCTCCTGGATCAGTGACAGGCGGTACGGGTGAAACCTGTGGCCGTGTACTATACTCCACACAGATGAGAGACTGACTCCAGCGACTGCAGCAACGGCTCGTAAGCTGACATGAGGATCGTGGTGTAGTGCAGCTAAAACAAACACCTCAGTCTCCTCACTTCTTGCAGGTCTTCGTCTGTTACAGCGGCGCATTACCAAGCTGCCTGTTTCCCGAAGTTGTTGTACGGCACGTAAGAACGTAATGGCTGCAGGGGCTCTTCGCCCTGGATATCTCACGGCATACGCCGTGGCTGCTTCAGTGGCATCGTGTCGGCACTCGCCGAGCATCAGCAACATGCCAACGTACTCCTTGTTCGTGTATGACATCGTCATCTGATGTCAGTAACTGTGGTATATTGAGCCCCGGTTGTTTGTGTGGCTCCAACTGTCGGGTATACGGCCGTGTGCGGCGACAGTCGACAGTCTAACAGCGCATCAAGGAAGCTTCTCGCTCCGTGACACCGGCGACGTTACAACTCGGCCGCGCCACATTTAGAAATCGCATTGCATTATGCGCAGCTTTTGTGGTATCTGCCCCTGAAACTTTGAAGGGTTGTAGCTCCCAAACTAACAGTGATAGGAATGTAGTTTAAATTGATTTGGACGCAGCTGGTTTCAACGAATCCAATGCATGATAGAAAAAACTATTGTTCCGTTTAAAAAAATATATATTTGTGCTGTAACTCTTTGGAAAATGATACAATTAACTATGATCATAGCTCCGCAGAAAGTGTATTATTTCTTGTGTTGACCTACCGCATTAAAATTTCCCGTCCCCTATTATTTTATAAGTTACAGAGGCAAACACACTTAGTGAAACGCCCTGTATATATTAATCTTGCAGACTGATTACTTTCCTGACTTCTTCTTCAACATATTTATCAGCTTGTTCCACTGCCGTTGGAAGCTTTTTTCAAATCAATAAAAATAGCACAAATTTCTTTAGCTTTCTCATTATATCTTTGTACTATGATTCGTAACAGGCCTCTCCTGAATCCGAACTGTTCCTCTCCGATCCAACTTGCCACATAGCCTCCTATTGAGCACTCTCAGCAATACTGTAGCTGCATAAGAAATTAAATTAATAGTCCTATATTTAAATTTTTTGTATTTCTTTTCTTCTTAATTGGGATCACTATCTTTCCAAAAAAGTCATCAGACTATTCCCCTTTCTTGTAATCTTCATTACACAGGTTGACTAATTCCTTCCTTCCCATGTTTCCCAAACTCTTCAATAATTCTGCTGGTAGGTTATGGATTTCACATGCCTTCCGCTTCTTCGTCTGCTTCAGTGCTTTTTATACTTATGCCGCCAAAATATTATATTCCTTTCCATCTTCCGACATACATTCCTCCTTTACAATCTTAATTCGTCATGCTGTTTGATCCATCTTGTAGAGACAATCTATATGTTCTTGCGAACTGCTCATAACCTCCTGTGGTTCTCAGCTAATGTGACATTGTGACATGGCAAATAAATTTCTATCAGTACACGATGAATAGAGCATTACTAATCCTCGTTCAAGGAACTGTATTTCAAACTTTTTGGCTCCTAGACAGTAGTAAGGCACCGGAACATCTGTAGCAATGTATTTGCAATTCGCACTTGAATGGACAACGGCGCGTTAGCGGGCCATTATCCAATCAGGGCTCATTGTGTAACCCTGTGCGCTGGCTGCGGTGGCTGTAATATTCTTATTCGAGAGCTTGATAGAGTGCACGTCGTATGACGGTGCCGCCTTCTTCCATACGTAGCTGTCAACCATTAAATTACTTCTACCGCCTAGCTGTCCTCGTACAGCTGTTGACATGATTCAATGTATCTTCTCTAATTCGCTCATGATATCGCCTTTCTAGCTGTCCATCGATCTTCAGAACGTTCTCTAAAACTACACAGCTATACGTTAACAAGTTCGCCTCCTGGTTTGACCAATTTTACCTCTCCATCAAACCCATTAATACACAGGCAATAATTATAGGAAAAAACACCCGAACCCTCAGTCCCTATCACGTCTACCCTACAATGTACAAACCTTTGCGGCAGCCAATCTAACACACACTAAAATACAGGGGACTATACCTCATTCGGAATCTAATCTGGATACTCCACCTCCTTAGTATACAGAAATAAGCCCCAATCGATTACAACAACTAACATGCAGAATGCGGGGACTTCCAACATCGCACCGTCCTACATACCTAATGTCTCTTATCCTCACTTATGCGAACGTTCCATAGACTTCAGCTCGCATAAACTTTCAACACTCCCTTGAAATCGTGAGCGCCATGCAGTCCGTTTTTCGCAACCGCCTACCCTTCTGCAACCGCCTCCTTTACCGACAAGACAAACTCCTACATCTCCTCAAACTCATAGACGAGCTGCGGTTCTCCATTGCCTTCCGTAGATTCCCAGCACCCTTTTGTCTCCTGAATCCTGGTGGCCCTGTGCTGGGCCGTTATCCATGCAGCCCTCCTGCCCACCAGCTCCACGAACCCCAGCCTTCCCCCGTGTCCTGTCTCAACGAAATGTTAACCATATTACCCTCCCTGACTGTTATTTTATCGCTGAAATATACCCTTCCTTCCAGTCCTAACACCCAGTCGCTTTATTGAAGAAGGCACCGAGCACCTTCTCTCATCTGGCGTTTCCTTTCCTTGCTTCCACCTACTTCCTACCAGCCAATAGCATCCTTGTCTTACAACATCGGCTTCCGCAGCCGATGACTTGCTCCCGAACACCACCGTACGGTTACCAGAAGCCCAATGACATCAGCTTCCCAATTCAAAAACCTACCGGAACAAACTGCTACGCTCATAGACTTACACTGAGGACAATCCAACCACCCCCCCCCCCCACACACACATACACACACACAGTCACACACATGTCCGAGGGAGGACTCGAAACTCCGGTGGGAACGGAAACCCAGTGCGTAGCATGGACCATTGCACCACGCAACCATTCCACGCGGCTTCTCAATTCACTTTCACCCATTTCATACCCACAGTCATCCATGCGCTTCATCATTTGTGTTAGAAAAATACGTTCAAAATGTTGTAAATCTAATTTCTTAAAAGTGGCTGTCCACCCGCTGCCTTTTAAATAGAAATGAATGAAATGCCCACAGAACCTGGGGTGGTGTTGCATGCAGACTGGCAGCCGCGTTTAAATGGCGCATAGTGGACAAATCATACACGTAGCTAGAGAACATTGAACAGCTCACGGTACCCTGAAACCATCATTTAACCAGTCTTGCTACCACTCATGCACCAACAAAGTCAAATTCAAATGTTTGTAAACGAATCGGACCAAACTGCGTGGTCATCAGTCCGTAGCTTACAAACTACTTGAACTAAGTTAAACTAACCTAAGGACAACACACACACCCATGCCCCAGGGAGGACTCGAACCTGCACGGCGAGCAACCGCGCGCTCCGCAGCGAGACGCTTTAGACCGCTCGGCTACTCCACCGCGGCTCCCTGTGGCATAGGTGTGTGTGTTGTCCTTAGGTTAATTTACCTTAGTTTAAACATTTGAGCTGTTCAATGTTCTCTAGACGATCACTAGAGGAGAATGGTGACTGTATAATATCGCCCCTCACAATGATGCATGATCATGTGTGCCGTTATAGAGTCTTCCGCTCACGCCCCAACATCGTTCAGCCCGTCTCCAATGGTGTCATGGTAGGCGCTTATGAAGGGACGAATGGAGACGTTCCGTCTTCAGTGATAAGAGTCGTCGCTGCCTCGGTGCCAACGATGGTAGCACTCAAGTGTGGTGTCGTACAGGGGAGTGCGAAAATCTGGAGTGTACGCGACAGAGGCAAACAGGGCCGATATCTGGCGTCTTGGTGTGGGGAACCATATCCTACACTGGCCGTTCTCGTCTGGTGTTCGTTGTGGAAAAGTTGAACAGTAGACGGTACATTGAAACCATCATTCAAATGTTCAAATGTCTGTATAGTCTATGGGACTTAACTACGGGGTCATCAGTCCCTAAACTTACAAACTAATTATGAACTACTTACGAACAAGGACGGCAAAAATATCCATGCCCGAGGGGGGATTCGAACCCCCGACCGTAGTGGCCGTGCAGACTGTGACTGAAGCACCTCAGTCCCCCCGGCCACCGCGGCCGGCGAAACCATTATTCCACCCGTCTTGCAGCCGTTCATGCACTAACAAGATGTGCTTTTTCAACAGGTCAGTGCACGTCCACACGTATCCCGTACAACTCAATGTGCTCTTCTAGGTTTACGTCAACTAAAATGTTCAAATGTTTGTAAATCTATCGGACCAAACTGCGTGGTCATCAGTCCGTAGCTTACAAACTACTTAAACCTAGGTAAACTAACCTACGGACAAACACACACACCTATGCCCCAGGGAGGACTCGAACCTCCACTGCGAGCAATCGCGCGCTTCGCAGCGAGACGCTTTAGACCGCTCGGCTACGTGAACTACCCTGCCCATCATTATCCCCAGAACCTTCCCTAATTGAGCATCTCTGGCACCGGATGAAACGTCATCTGGCGCGGTCTACACGATCGGTACGAGATCTGGTCCAACTGAGGCATGGAAGGCCATACCGTAAGACTTCATTCGGCACCCGTACAATCGTCTTTATGAAAAAGTTGCACCATGCATTGCTACAAAAGGAGAGTATACACGATACTAGCGTCGAAATTGTGCACGCTCTGGTGACAGTACTGACGTGTGTATGTTTCTCACTGGGTGATCGAGTGTTGTATACATCCACTAGAATGTGTTAACAAAATTTCTCTCAGCTGGGTTGACGAATTCTTGATAGTCTTTTTTCATTTTCCAGTTCTGTAAATTCCTTTACGACGGCGCCTCATCCATCGATGCGAATATTCACCGTGCAGTTAACAACTAACGTCAGCGTTCCAATTAGAGGCTTCCCGCGATTTCGAAAGGTGAAATTCTAGGAATCAAAATGTTCAAATGTTTGTATAGCTTATGGGACTTAACTACGGGGTCATCAGTCCCTAAACTTACAAACTACCTATGAACTAACTATTACTAAGGACGGACAAATATTCATGCTCGAGGGGGGATTCGAACCCGCGACCGTACTGGCCGTGCAGACCGTGACTGGAGCGCCTCAGTCCCCTCGGCCAACGCGGCCGGCTTCTAGGAATCAGCAGCCAGTTCTCGAGAAAACCACTAATTTTACTTATTAAACAAACAGATACACAACATATTGTTCTTTAACAAGAAAGCCGCCTCTACAGATTCGTCTGCGATACTAGACGAATATCGTTCATACGACACAATTTAACGACGATTTTCAGTGTCCAGCGCTTTCACACTGTGGTGATTAACTCTTCCTGACATACACGAAGTTGATCCGATGCTCGTTACCAGCTCGGAGGCGAAAGTAATATCTCGCATTAAATCAGTAGTTCTGCAGAGAAGCTAGAAACATGGCAATAAATTGCACGTCACACTTCAGGCATAACATGACACTAATATGACGCGTTTCGGAAATTCATCATCAGATTTTGTGAGCGTCAGCTACACGTAGACAGATATAGGTAAATATCTGTACTTTTAACACCTTTTTCGACATCCATGTACCTAGTTCTTTCTAGAAGTGTAGATGACGCTAAAAAAGGTGAATATCTGATGATGGAAATACCCAAAATGCGTCATATAGTCATGTCGTACCTGAAGTGTGACCTGCAATTTATGGCGATGTTTCCAGCTTATCTGCTGCACAACCTATTGATTTTATTATGGTCGCCTGAATCCTACGCCTCTTAATGTTGCATTAACAATCTACATCTATATACTTTCTCCGCAATCTTTATGAAAAACGCTTTTTTCCATTACCATATTGCCTTTTATATACCCTTTACTGCGACAAACCTATGTCACAGTCTAACAAATACAGTCACGACACTTCCGCGGATTTTTGTTATACACTGCGACAGCAGCGCTCCAAGCGGAGGGCAAGCTACTTTTATGAATACGATAGTGGATGAGTGTGAATAGTATCGTTTATATCGATTTTAACACATTTTTTTACATTAGAGAACGTATGTAGTATCATAAAATAGATAATAACTTAAAAATAGCTCCATCTTTGTCATCCTTACGTCTCCTAAGATCACTGACAAGGTTGGAAACGGTACATTACGGCATAGTTTATTTACTGTTATCTTGTAACCCACAGGGTTATACTAAATAATTTAAATTACTATTAAAATAGAAAAATGGCTAGGAAACACCGAATACCCGCCCTTTGGCAGAAAGACGTGTTTTTTCTTCTGAAGAACGTTAACGTTTCTCCACTGTGATTCCAGCGAAATCGGTGAGCGTGGAACGTAGGAGACGAATGTAGAATGCAATAACTACGGTATTTAACATACCAAATCAGTCACCACAACTGTCGCTGAAGGAAAACATCAGAAACGTGACAAGAAAACTGAAAAAGCAACCAAACTGTATTCAACAAAGAGGAACCCAATTCCACAATTGTTGCTACAGCTGAACCACAAACGGCAAGAATCTTCAAGACAATGTCTTCTTAAGCTAAAGTAATCACACTCAAAAGAATATGCGCTTATAATAAAGACGAGTGAAGCCTAAATATGTGCGAATCATTAGACCCCATACCACAACGATACGTGTCAAAAAAACTCTTTGTCATAGTAAGAACACACCAAAATAGAAATTTATGTTTCTATTATGTTTATATTCTACTTACTTTCAGCGGAATAAGCTGCAAATATACACATATTCGTAAGTATTGGTTCATGACGAAGTTCTTCGTTATACCACTGAATCAGTAAGTTCGACTGTTTTTTACATTACTTTCCGTGTTATGTATGCCTCTTGATATATTACTGATGCTTGTAACACAAAAATTATATTAACTATTTCATTAATTACGCACACAAATAATTACAAACAAACATCACTCTTTCGGTGGCTTACCCACCGCTAGGAGCGCTAGTGTCGTTGCAGCTGTCAGTTGGTAACAACTTTTACAGCAGTGAGTGTCGCGACTGTATATGTTAGACTGTGCCTATGTTATTATACTGCCCAAGTAAAAACCAATCTACCACCCTTATTATTTCGTTTCGTAATCTAATTCTTTCACCATCTCCTGATTTTCTTAGACTGCATTCCATTACCCTAGTTTTGCTCTTGTTCGCCTTATGCGCTCCCTTCTACACATAGTCCATTCCGTTCTACTGCTCCTCCAGGCCCTTTGCTGTCTCTGAATGAATTACAATGTCATCAGCGAAACAGATTGTTCATATTTCTTCACCCTGAACTTTTATTTCCTTCTTCAAATTTCTTCGTGCTCAATGTACAAATTGAATAACATTGGAAAAAGCTAAAACCTTGTCTTACTACTTTCCCAACCATTGCTTCCATTTCATGCCTTTCGACTCTAATACAACTGTCTAGTTTTTGTACAAGTTGTACATAACCGTGCGTACCTATATTTTATCCATACTTACTTTAGATTTTGGAAGAGTGTGTTCCAGTTAACATTGTCAAAACCTTTCTCCAAATCTAGAGAAGCTAGAATTGTGGGTTTTCATTTCCTCAATCTATCTTCTAAGATACCCACGTAGTAGGGTGAGTATTGCCTTCCGTGTTCCTACATTTCTCTTAAATCCAAACTTATCTTCCCCTCGGTCAGCTAATACTAGGTTTTCCAATCTTCCGTAAATAATTCTTGGTAGAATTATTCAACCATGGATTGTGTCTGTCTGCCCCTGCTTTCTCTGGAATGAGGATTATTAAGTTTTTCTTAAAGTCAGAGGGTATTTCCTGTCTCATACATTTTACACACAAAGTGAAATAGTTTTATCATGGCTGGCTCTCCAGAGACTTCAGTAGCTCTCGAGGTTCATTTCCTTTGTAGAGTCCCTCAATGTATTCTTTTCAGAAATCGGCTATCCCATCATTGCTTAGAACTGGTTTTCCATATTCACGTAGCTATTTGTTTCTCCAAATGTCTTTCATCCTCCTATAGGTGGTATCTATTTTTTCTCTTGCTAAACATTCTCCTAGAGACTTACATTTGCCTTCTAGCCAGTCCTGCTTAGCCAATTTGCAATTCCTGTCAGTCTCATTACTCATTTGTCTGTACTTCATTTTATCTGCTTCACTTACTACATTTTCATGTCTTCTCCTTTCACCAATTAAAATTAATATTTCCTGTGATATCTCAGAAGTTTTTGTAGGTCTTGTCTTTAAACCTATTTTTAATTCTGCTGCCTACGATATTTCATCCCTCAAAGCTACCCATTCATATTCTACTGCGTTATTTTACCCGTTTCTGTCAATTGCTACCTAAAACTCCCTCTAAAAGTTTGATGACTCTCTTACTCCTTCAATTTATCCAGGCCTCCTTCTTGTAGGTCTATATATCACTAACATGCCGACCTTATGCGATACTTAACCATAAACACGTAAAATACCTACCCGTCCGGTTTGTTGGTAGGCATGATTGCTCAGCCAACATCGTCCAGAGACAGGCCTCAGTGCAGTCCGTGTCATGTCACTCCGAGTAACACGCGACCACTAGCTGACTGGCTGGCCGCCATACCAGTGGGCTGTGCCCCAGTGGCCAACCAGATTCGGATTGACGTGTTCGTAAAATATCAATATTGCTAAACTTTTGCGGGCTATTATGTCGTGGTTTTGTGAATTTGTTAACAAAAACCAACGTTTCGTCCTCATCTGCGGAGGACATTCTCAAGGGTGATCGTGGTTCTTTTGAACGTCCGATACACAACCTGGCTCGTTAGTGACTACAGCCGAATTCCATTTAAGCATGCCCGCGAACGAAGGCAAGACGTCAGCGCAATTCGCCGTTGACGATTGCCGTTATCCGTTGTTAGTATCGTCCCCTACACCGGATAAGAAGAGGATTGAGGCTTTCGAAATGTGGCGCTACAGAAGAATGCTGAAGATTAGTTGGGTGGATGGCGTAAATAATGAAGAGGTACTGATCAGAATTGGAGAGAAAATGAATTTCTGGCATACCTTGAGCAAAAGAAGGAATCGATTGGTGAGACACATTCTTCGTCAACAAGGAATTGTGAATTTAGCGTTGGAGGGAAGTTAGTGGGGTAAAAAGCTCAGAGGGAGGTAAAAGATGAACACAGTAAGCAGATTCAAATGGATGTACGTTGTCGTTCTTATGAGGAGATGAAGAGGCTTGCTCAGGATACAGTAGGGTGGAGACAACAACACAGTATCGTCCCATTGTGGAAGACTGTTACAGTTCTACTTTAGCAGCGGAATCCAGATTTCGTTCAGCTTCTCGTCCTCCTCCATCCTAGTGAAATTGTTGGTGTAATTTACATTTTCTATAACCTCTCTGTACAGTCTTCCGTGATATCCTTTTATGAGTGCCAAAAACTCTTATCAAATTGAATAAGGTGCTCCACTGGTTTCAATACATGTCCAGCAACAGCTGATCTATCACTCTCTCGATTTTTACAGCCGCGGTGGAGTAGCCGAGCGGTCTAAAGCATCTCGCTGCGGATCGCGCGGTTGCTCGCCGTGGAGGTTCGAGTCCTCCCTGGGGCATGGGTGTGTGTGTTGTCCGTAGGTTAGTTTACCTAGGTTTAAGTAGTTTGTAAGCTACGGACTCATGACCACGCAGTCTGGTCCGATAGATTTACAGACATTTGAACATTTTTTGATTTTTACAGTTACTCATGTGATTTTCTAGTTGCTTATTGACATTTTTGCGGTACCCACGTATACGTTTCCACGGTTTGCGAGCATCCTTTTACCGATTTCAGGTGATCCTGTATCTTCTGAGTGGGTCTGAAAATTACAGCGACATCGCGTTTTGTCGAAATTTTACCAATGTGGTCGGTGACGTTCTTAATAGAAGGCAAGAAGACATCAGGTTTCACAGGAATTTTTTCATCGTTCTGAACTCTACGTAGTGGTCTCAACGCCGACCCCGATTTGAATCCACGCAGCGTATTAACTTCATAGGTAGATGTAGCGGATAATCTGAATGTGATTTTCAAGAGGTTTTTCGCACCTAATTTGGGCCTCAGTTACACAACTCACAGACTTTTAGAAACATTTTACACAAATTCACATGTACTAAACTATTCAGACGTTTTTCAAATTTCCTTAAGGGAGCAGGAAGGATACCTTGTCACACATAATGTCACAAATCATAGTAACAATGCCAATGCCGCGTCAGTGTGGGATATAGGCAATAGAAGAAGAAGAAATACGTGCAATACCTGAGTATCAAATGGAGAAAGAAAGCTCAAAAACATCTAATGTACGCATGTATTTAATAATCCCTTTGTTCCAATGCATAAAATAAACAAACTGGCAATTGATGGGAACTGTAGTATATTATGTGGCACTTTAAAAAATAATGTTTCACAGATGTTAAGTAACAAGCCGTGAAATCAGGACATATTAGTACAGAGAGTCATCGAAAGCGAGAAAAATACTTGCTTTTGGAGAAGGAGAAGAAATTACTAACCTGAAACACAATATCGTCAATCTTAAGCAATCGCACATAAAGTGCTAATGCTGCTGAAGTCAAGTGGTATCAACGACGAAAGAATTTTCGTTATAGCTTAATCACAGTAGTACACAATAAAATATAATGTGTCATAAGCGGAAGTGACGTCTTCTAAATTCTGGGTCTGTTGTCGATAATTAAGATCGTAAATAAATTTCTTTCACTGTTTTCTAGAAAGAGTGCGGAATATAAAACAATTACAAATATGCTGTGACGCGCGAAAATCGTATAACGTACCTTATTGATGTCATCCAGTGACGGCTGTTTTGGAAAAATGGCCAAATTGAAGGGTCCACCAACGATGACCGGACCTTGAGCAGTGGGTACGATATTCCCAAATGGAACGTTATCGGAAAAAAGTCGATTACCAGGTTTGTTGCTGCTACCGATAGGGTAACCGAACGGTTTAGTGTTGATGGGAATAGGGATTATAGGATTGCTCATGGGACTCTTGGCTGGGGAATTAGAAAATAAATTGTTTGGGCTACTCGTAGAGACGAAACTTAAAGGCGAGATATTTGCAAATTTGGAATTCGTCGTTTTGATAAAAAATCCACCGTTGGGATTACTGGCAAGAAAGTTTGAATTGCCGTTAATCGTGGGAAAACTAGCAGACCCGCTTCTATCATGTAGACCATCATTGTTGGTCAAATGAGGCATGGGGCTACTGGCTGGGATGAGTAGACGAGTAACATGAATGGGACGACTGTTGGGAAATAAAGCTTTAAAAACGTCTGGAGCGAAGCAGTTAGCAAATTGATTTTTGGGTTGGCCACCGAAACTAGCGGCACCTCTGTTGACATTTACTCTGTCGCTATTGGCAGATGAATCCAAATCGGGAATGTTGGGAGGAGGAAGGCCAACATGAGGGCTGTCTCTTCTCAAGGTACGCAAAGATTCCGCCGTGCTACCAGTGGGTACGTCTCGAACAGGAAGAACCGGGTCGGGCAGAGGCATCAGGGAATCAAGATCGGAAATGATGGGAGGAGGAAGGCCAATATGAGGGCTGTCTCTTCTCGAGGTACTCAATGTGTTTGCTGTGCTAGTAGTGGCTACGTCTCGAACAGGAAGAACTGGGTCAGGCAGAGGCAGTAGGGAATCAAAATCGGAAATGATGGGAGGAGGAAGGCCAACATGAGGGCTGTCTCTTCTCAAGGTACTGAAAGTGTTTTCCGTGCTAGCAGTGGCTACGTCTCGAACAGGAATAACAGGATCAGGCAGAGGCAGCAGGGAATCAAGATCGGAAATGACGGGAGGAGGAAGGCCAACATGAGGGCTGTCTCTTCTCAAGGTATTCAAAGGATTTGCCATGCTAGCAGTGGGTACGTCTCGAACAGGAAGAACCGGGTCAGGCAGAGGCAGCACAGCTCCAAATGGAAGGCCGATATGGGGATTGTCAACGAAACGAATGCCTGTGGTGGGGTTGGCTTGGCGGGACGATACAAGGGAGTCTGGCACGGCGCTTTGGAGGCCCTTGACGAGGCCTGTGCCTCCGACGCCGCCCTCCTGGCTGCTGCTGGTGCTCGCTGACGTCGCCTTTGAGGACGTGGGGTCTGCAACTGGAGACTGCACAGCCGCCAGCTGGCCCGGTCTGGCCACCGCAGCGGCGACCACTGCACTCAAGATCACCTGCGAAACGACAGATCCCGACATTACTCTCCATGCAACAGCTGCAGGTAATCAAGTTGCTTTAATTTCATAATTCCAAAGACGAGTTGGAGTCCGGAATATATTGGATATCTGTTGAAGTCCAAAGAAAGTCTCGGAAGAGTGGACACTGACAGCAGTTCCATAAGGTTACGTAAAACTAAAGACTGCTGTAATATTCCGTTTCGGTTTCGGCCAGTTTCGGCCAATACATTGGTTTCGGCAGCAGTTTCGGTTTCAGCCAGAAATCAGCTTAACACGTTCGCTGCGGATAACGCTTATAAGCCTTTCTACGATCAACACGCCAGAGCTGCCGACGCTTATAAGCGTTACCGCGATCAACACGCCAGAGCTGCCGACGCTTATAAGCGTTTCCTCGATAAACACGCCAGAGCTGCTGATGTTTGTAAGCGTTACCATGATCAACAAGCCAGAGGTGCCGACGCTTATAAGTGTTACCATGATCAACACGCCAGAGCTGTCGACTCTTATAAGTGTTACCGCGATCAACATGCCAGAACTGCCGACGCTTATAAGCGTTTCTGCAATCAACACGCCAGAGCTGCCGACGCTTATAAGCGTTGCCGCGATCAACACGCCAGAGCTGCCGAAGTTTATAAGCGTTGCCGCGATCAACACGCCACAGCTGCCGACGATTATAAGCGTTTCTGCAATCAACACACCAGAGCTGCTGACGCTTATAAGCTTTTCTGCGATCAACAAGCTAGTGCGGGTAACGCTTATAAGCGGCGCGTTCACTAAGTACTCAGTTTAGTTTGTTCGTTAGTACAAGCCACCAACGAAATATCACCTAACGTTTTCTTGTCTGCAGTGTTTTCGTCTATAGTCGTCTGTGTTGTGCATTGTTTGCAATGTCGGCGAAAAACCAACACCAGGGTCTTAAATAAAATAAAATAGAAAGCATTCGGCATTTATATACATCAATAACTTTCCATCGCAATATATTCCACTCCTTTATCATTATCAACCCTCAAGCAACGATGCAAGCAATAAAACCATTTTCATAGAGTAATTAGTGTTGTGCATTTCGCGTTATATTCTTCAAATTACTAAATATCTTATCAGATCGCTATAAAACCGTGCCTAAAAGCTTCCTCAGGTATACATTAGTAACTGCACAAATATTAAAATCTCTGCGTCTTGTCGTTCTGACGTCATATGCGTGCACCGAACGGACATTCACATTAATACATGTAGATATATAGCTATCCGATCGTCATAAACCGTGCCTAAAGCCTTCCCTGGGTAGACATTAGTAACTGTACAAATTTGTAGCTCTTTGTGTCTTGTGGTTCAGACGTGATAAACGTACACCGAACAGACATTCACATTTATAGATATAGATTTGTCCAATGAATACCCGTTTATCATCTACATTTCTTCTTGGTGTAGCAATTTTAATGTCTAGTAATGTAAATGCTACGGAAGACTTCCCTTTTGTAAGTGATATATACTACTCCGATCCCCTGCCCCCCCTTAGCTGCATCGTTAGCATCCTAAAGAGAAAGTTGGTGAAAGAAAATTCGCAAAGTTTGGAAAGTAGGAGGCGAGGTACTGGCGGAAGTTGTGAGTCGGTATCTTGAGTCGTGTCGGGATAGCTCAGTCGATAGAGCGCTTGCCCGCGAAACGCAAAGGTCCCAGGTTCGAGTCCCGGTTCCGGCACACAATTATAATCTGCTAGGAAGTTTCACGTCAACGAGTGATAAACAGGAGTGTGGCGAAATAACTGAGGCGTGTGTGTGTATGTGTTAATATTTCTCTCTGCATCGAAAACTACAGAACGCAAACGAATGGTCTGTATGTAATTGTTGTTCGAAGTCTCTCGTTGTGCACCATAGCAGTTCCATGCCGATAGCTATAAGGGTGTGGAAGATATGGTGGTTGAAAGTCGTGAAATGATAAAAAAAATTCGGACTGCAGGCCACCGATCACGTTTGCGACTCTATAGCAAGGAGGTTAGATACAGCGAAATGTGATGCCACAGACCATATCTTTCGTCTATGCGTGCTACAATGTCTTCAGCTCTTTCTCTGTAAGGATAAGCATACGAATAAGGAAATATAAGAATAAATAAATAAAGCGGTAAAAAAGAAATTTCTTTTAATACATCTCTTTAAAAAAATCGATTTGACGTTTCGCCATTATCTATCACTACCTTAAATCCGCGGCTCCGCTCGCGTGTTGGTTGATTATGATAGATAATGTATCTTTCAGTTGTGTCCTATGAGACTGAGTAGTAAGTAGTGTAGATCAAACACACGTAAAAATGCACTCGTTTCGAAGAATCCTATCACGAAATTCAACAATAATGATTGTAATAATATCACAGATCGATCACTTGATGTAATGCGCGAAACGTCAAATCGATTTTTTGAAGAGATGTAATAAAGAAATCTCTTTTTTACTGCTTTATTTATTTATTCTTATATTTCCTTGTTCGTATGCTTATCCTTACAGAGAAAGAGCTGAAGGCATTGTAGCACGCATAGACCAAAGATATGGTCTGTGGCATCACGTTTCGCTGTATGTAACCTCCTTGCTATAGAGTGGCAAACGTCATCGCTGGACTTCAGTCCCAATTTATTTATAATTTGACGACTTTGAACCACCATATCTACCACCCTCTTATAGCTATCGGCAATGTAACTGCTATGGTGTACAGCGGGAGACTTCGAACAACAATTACACACAGACCATTCGATTGCGTTCTGTAGTTTTCGCTGCAGAGCGAAATATTAACACACACACACACACACACACACACACACACACACACGTAGAATTTTATATACACCGATAACTTTCCATCCCAATATACTCCACCCATTTATCATTATCAACTCTCAAGCAACAATGCAACCAATAAAACCATATTTAAACAGTAATTATTGTTCCGCATTTCGCGTTATATTCTTCAAATTATCAGATCGCTATAAAACCGTCCCTAAAACCTTCCTCAGGTATAAATTAGTAACTATACAAATATTTAAGTATCTCCGTCTTGTCGTTCGGACGTGATAAGCCTACACCGAAAAGGCATTCACATTAATATATATAGATAATTAGCAATCCGATCGCCATAAAACCGTACCTAAAGCCTTAGTAACTGTACAAATGTTTAGCTCTTTATGTCTTGTGGTTCAGACGTGACAAACGTACACCGAACAGACATTCACATTTATAGATATAGATAATCAACCAACACGCGAGCGGAGCCGCGGGTTTAAGCTAGTATATTATACTAGTACTGATATGTGATTACCTTTTCACGTAATTTGGGTGCATAGATCCTGAGAAATCAGTACCCAGAACAACCGCCTCTGGCCGTAATAACAACCTTGATACTCTGGCCATTAAGTAAGTAAAGTTGTTAGGCGGCATCGTGAGCCGTGTCGGGATAGCTCAGTCGGTAGAGCGCTTGCCATCTATAGGCAAAGGTCCCAGGTTCGAGTCCCGGTTCCGGTACACAATTTTAATCTGCCAGGATGTTTCATATCAGCGCACACTCCGCTGCAGAGTGAAAGCTTCATATTCGTTGACTTGTATATACGATATGTACCAACTGCGCTTTACACTTTAGACCTCTTATTCTAGAAATTTTCTGGGTTCTGCGCTTAATGTGTGCACATCATCACATCCTCGATGTGCACTACTAACACGCGATGTTGAAGTGATGAAATGTTTGTACATCTATGGGACACAACTACTCTGGTCATCAGTCCATTGGCTTACAAATTGATTATAGTAACTTATTCTAAGGTCATCAAATACACCCATTCATGATGGAAACACGCGATGTCCCATCCCAAAGTGAATTTCCTAATCCGGAAGGTCCCCAAGTTAGAAGGAAGGGGGGTAGATGAGAGCATAATGTCCCTTAGACAGCGCGGTCATCAGAGAGGTGTTGGAGTCAGCAGAAGGCGCCTGGGCTACGCGCGCTGGCTGTTGCGCTGACGCTGGGGGATCCAGTGTAACGGCTGAGTGCTGAGTGGGCTACTCACCAGCGCCCTGGTGCCCATGCTGGTGCCACCGTCTGCACTGACTGCGGCCGTCGAGCGCCCGCGGCGTCAAGTGAGGCTTAACTAGGCGCGCATCCGCCGCTGCCCCTCCCCACTCCCCAGCACACACGCGCGCACCGGCCTTGTCCTCCCTCACGGCTCCGTTCTGTGTCCTTACATACTGGACCTACCATCCAACGGAGGCAATCCAGCAGAAGATAAGCTCAGCTGAGATTTTTTACAAAGGGGCACGTGGTGTTCAGAAAAGATAGACTGAATAAAATAGGTCTCGCCGTATTTCTTGCGGTCACAGGTGGTTTAACCTGTAGCGAAATTGAATTACATTGACACATAGTTGTGACATAAAGTCACGCAGGAGGCAGGCGGCCATTATTAATAGTAAATAAAGTCTGCAATAGGCTGTATAGGTCTCTGTATTGATTAAAGTCAAGAAGTGGTTACAATATGATTTTATTTGACGCGTTTCGGCCTGGGCCATCATCAGAATCCTGCATACATTGATTACAAGTACGTCAGTACCGATGGTTACATGTTCTTGTCGTAACATCAAGGAGCAGACTCAATTAGATTGTTTTTGTGAATTGATATGGGTAGAGGTTATACCAGAATTAATTGTTGGTTATTTTAACAATTTCCTGACTAAGACGATTCGGTTACGGAAATGTTCAAAGAAAGCTTGGATCAAATTTCAAAAACGTACCCAAAGTATACAATTTTAATTTGGTGACGACTTTAACTTACCTTTGATATATTGGAAAGAATGCATGTTCAAAACCAGAGGCAAGCTTAAAACATTGTCCGAAATTGTACTAAACAAATTCTCCGAAAATTATGTAGAGCAATTAGTTCTTGAACCCTCTAGAAAAGTGAATGGTTAACCTCTTAGCAATAAATAATAATCCGGAGCTAGTAACGAGCATCAAAAGGGACACAGGGATTAGTGAACACAGAGTTGTCGTAGCAAGACTGATTATTGGAATTTCCAAATCTACTACAACAAAAATAAAAAAAACAGTGTATTCATATGAAAAAGCAGATAAAAATTAGATAAACGCTTCCCTGAGTGAGAATTCCTAGTCTCTCGGAACTAGCAATGTGATTGTAAAACAGATGTGGCTTACATTCAAAGAAATTATATCGACAACCATTGACGGATTTATACCATACAAATTAACAAAGAGGGAGCTCATCCCCTGTGGTACACAAAACAGGTTAGAACTGGCAACTGCAAAGAAAAAAAGTCATGGCAAATTTAAACTGAGACAAAATCCCAAACACTGCACTCTTTTACAAAACTACATATTTACCTCGAACTTCAATGCGGAAGGCTTATAATTATCACAACGAAACCCTGTCATGTAATTTGGTAGAGAATATTAGGAAAATTTGGACATATGTAAAATATACTAGCGGCAAAACGCAAACAATACCTGCATTAAACGATATAAATGGTGATGCTTTTGATGACAGTTCTGGTAAAGTATAATTCCTTAACAAAACTTTCCCAAAGTCATCCACCAAAAATTATGAAGCAAATACTCTAGAATTCGTATAAATAACAGCTGTCAGCATACCTAACTTAGAAGTAGATACCTCTGGAGTATTAAAGGAACTTAAATCATTTAACAAAAGTAAGTCTCCCGGTTCCGATTATATGCAGATTACGTTCCTTTCTGAGTATTCTGATGCAATAGCATGGTTATCATGTCCAACCTTTCGCTCAGTGAAAGATCATAGGACTAGAAAGTTACACAGGTCACTCCAATAGTCAAGAAAGGCAATAGGAGCTATCCGCAAAATTACTGGCCTGTATAAGTGACCTCTCTTAGCAGCAGAATTTTAGAACTTATACGTTCCTCAAGAATTATAAACTACTTCGAACAGAACGACCTATTGACCCATAGACAACACGGATAAAGAAAGTATCATTCTTGTAAATGACAGCTTTACTCACATGATGTGATGAGTGCTATCGACAAGGGATGTAAAATATTTTCCGTGTTTCTAGATTTCCTAAAGTCTTTTGACACTGTACCTCACAAGCGTCTTCTAATCAAATACCATGCTTATGGAATATCGTCACAGTTGTCCGATTAGATTCTTGATTTCCTATCAGAAAGGACACAGTACGTTGTAATTGACCGTAAGTCATCCAAGAGAACAGAAGTGACACCTGGCGTTCCCCTGGGAAGTGTTACAGGGCCCCTAATATTCCTTATTGTTATAAACGATTTAGGAGGCCATGTGACCAGCTCTCTTAGGCTGTTCGCGGGTGATGCTGTCATTTATCATTTAGTAAAGTCACCAGAATGTCAAAACAAGAAGAAAAAATGATTTAGATATCTTCATGGTGATAAATTGGCAATTGACCCTTAATAATGATCAGTCTGAAGTCACCCATCTGGCCACTAAAAGAAATTCTTGAGTTACACGATAAATCACTCAGATCTACAGGCTGTCACTTCAACTAAATACCTAGGAATAACTATTACGAACAACTTAAAATGGAAAGAATACATAGTAAATATTGTAGTAAAGGCGAACCAAAGCCAACATTTCATTGTCAGAACACTTAAAACATGCAACAGTTCTACTACATAAACTACCTACACCAATTGTGTGCCCTTTTTTGGAGTATTGCTGCGCATTGTGGGATCCACACCAGGTGAGACTAACGGACGATTTAGATTAAGTTCAGGGAAGGGTAGCTCGTTTTGTATTATCGCGATTAGGGGCGAGAGTAACAGATATAATGCGCAAGTTGGGGTGAAAAACACTCTAAGAAAGGAGTAATTTGTTGCGGCGAGGTCTATTTGCGAAATTTCTTTCACCAACTTTCTCTTCGGGATGCTAAGGATGCAGCTAAGAGGGGGGAAGATCGGAGTAGTATAGCAAACCACTTACCAAAGGGAAGTCTTCCGATCCCATTTACATTACTAGACATTAAAATTGCTACAATAAGAAGAAAAGCAGATAATATACGCGTATTAATTGGTCAAATACATTATACTAGAACTGACATGTGATTACATTTTCACGCAATTTGGGTGCATACGTCCTGAGAAATCAGTACCCAGAACAACCGACTCTGGCCGTAATAACGGCCTTGATACTCTGGGCATTGTGCCAAACAGAGCTTGGATGGCGTATACATGTATAGATGCCCATGCAGCTTCAACACGATATCACAGTTCATCAAGAGTAGTGACTGAATATTGTGACGAGCCAGTTGCTCGGCCACCATTGACTTGACGTTTTTAAATGGTGAGAGATCTGGAGAATGTGGTGACCAGGGCAGCAGTCGTCCATTTTCCGTGTCCAGAACATGCGGTCGTGCATTATACTGCTGAAATGTATGGTTTCTCAGGGATCTAATGAAGGGTAGAGCCACGGGTCATAACACATCTGAAGTGTAACGGCCACTGTTCAAAGTGTCGTCGATGCAAACAAGAGGTGACTGAGACGTGTAACCAATGACACCCCATACCATCACGCAGGGTGATACGCCAGTATGGCGATGACAAATATAGGCTTTCTAGTTGTGTTCACCGCGATGTGGCCAAACACGGATGCGACCACATGATGGTATAAACAGAACCTGGATTCATCCGAAAAAATGACGTTTTGCGATTCGTGCACCCAGGTTCGTCATTGCGTACACCATCCCAGGCGCTCCTGTCTGTGATGCAGCGTCAAGCGTAACCACAGCCATGGTCTCCGAGCTGATAGTCCATGCTGCTGCAAACGCCGTCGAACTGTTCGTGCAGATGGTTGTTGACTCAGGGATCGAGACGTTGCTGCACGATCTGTTACAGCTATGCCTGTCATCTCGACTGCTAGTGATACGAAGCCGTTGGCATTCATCACGGCGTTCCGTATTGCCCTCAAGAACCCACCGATTCCATATTCTGCTAACAGTCATTGGATCGCGACCAACGCGAGCGGCAATATCGCGATACGATAAACCGCAATCGCGATATGCTACAATCCGACATTTATAAAAGTCGGAAACGTGATGGTACGCATTTCCCCTCCTTACACGAGGCATCACAGCAACGTTTCACTAAGCAACACCGATTAACTGCTGTTTGTGTATGAGAAATCGATTGGAAATTTTCCTCATGTCACCACGTTGTAGGTGTCGCCAGCGGCGCCAACTTTGTGTGAATGCTCTGAAAAGCTAATCATTTGCATATCACAGTATCTTCTTCCTGTCGGCTAAATTTGGCGCCTGTAGCAAGTCATTATCGTGGTGAAGTTATTTTAATAGCCAGGAGTATATCTAGCTGCGCGGGAATGCCACTCCTATTTTAGGTGACATGTCAGGGATTGCGCAGCTGCTCTTTTCGGAGGTTCGAGTCGTCCCTCGGGAATGAGTGTTTGTATTCTCCTTAGCGTTGTTTTAAATAGTATGAAAGTGAAGGGACCGACAACAACAGCATTTTGGTCTCATGGACCAACAAACATTTAGGACCAGTTGTATACCAGTTACCAGCTATCCTATTCAACCGTTACTCTAGCGAAAGTTCAGTATCCTAAGACTGCAAAGTTACACAGATCATTCCAGTATTCAAGAAAGATGATAAGAGTAGTCCGCAAAAATAACAGTCCATGTTATATATGTCAATGTGGAGCAGGATTTTATGACACTGGTCGGAGTTACTGCACAGACTATTGACCCATTGTATACACAGGTGGCTCTTTACTCACAAAAGTTTTAAATACTCTCGACAAGGAATAACACATCATGTTCATAGTGTTAAGTATCCGGAAAGCTGTTAAAACCATATTTCACAAGCGGCTTCTAATCATATTGCGTGATTCTGAAATATTGTCTCAGTAGTGCGACTTGATTCGCCATTTCGTCAGAAACGCCGCAGTTCTTAGCAATGGACGGAGATTGATCGAGTAATACAGAATTGATATCTGTCGTTCCCTCACCAGGGAAGTGTTACCTAGCTGACATCTTAAACTGTTTGCAGGCGTTGTCGTTTATTGTCTAGAAAAAAAAAAAAAAAAAAAAAAAAAAAAAAAAAAAAAAAAAAAAAAAAAAAAAACAGGAATAATGTAGTAAAATAATTTACTGAGAGTTCAGAAGTTAGTGAAAGTGGAAACGTTACTATAAACACTTATTGATTTAAACGCCGATGGTAAACAAGTCTGCAGGCTACTCTGTGTAATTCGAGTACGAAAGTCACTGTGAAACGCCGTCAACACGCTGAAAATTATCAGCTGAGGACATAACAGTATGCTGCGTAGGGCTGAGTGCATGATTTCGGAACTGAGTGAATTCTAGAGTGAATTCTGAGACAACTGTTGATTTATGTGTTTAAGGAATATTCCCTTCCTGCTTTGATGAATACAAACACATTAAAAACTTGAATACTAAGCAGCCACGGTAAACAATAATATTTATTTATTAGATCTTTATTATCCAGCTTTCGGTATTTTAGGCCATCGTCAAATAACTTAATTTTGAACAGATAGTTCACACAACAACTGTAAGAGTATGCAGTTATCGTACATGGTTTTTCAAAGATATAGGAACCTTTTGATTTGATTTCGGACTCAAAAATACAAGATTAATGAAAAACACTAATGGAATATAAAGAAATCCATTTAAATATTAAAACTATTGAACTGATTAAAATAAATTCTGTATACATGCATAATTTACAAACATGTATGAATTTCAAATATGCATTTGAATAAATTAACGATACGGTATGCTAATTATACTAATTAAAAGACTAGGTCAACATGTTGTATCGGTGAGCAGTGGGACTGCGTTTTGTGTTTTATATATAAATGTGTGTGTGATGTGTGCAAAAAGGAAAGGGGTGAAATGACGAGGTAATATGACACAGACCAGAAAGGAGTGCATGGACCCTGGGTAATGGAAGTTATAATAATAGCATTGGCACGAGGTGAGAAAAACATTAACAAGTTGTCATTACCTCAGTAAAAGTGAATATTTAATTGATGGTTAAGGATAGGTCAAGATTAGTATTCATTAATACCCATACTTTCTAATAATGTTAGTTTTATGCATCAAATTTGATACAATAAGAATGACATTCATTCAGAGCATTGACAACAAAGGTGCAATCCTTCTTTTTAGTTTCCAACTCCTGTCATGTTCAAGCAAAGACTGTTTTCACTTTCAGAAAGTGAGACGCATTGGGAATGTGCTCCGCTCTGATGATTTCAGTAGCTGAAATGTTCACGGATAACTTCCAGCAGAATTATTTTTATTTTATTTATTTTTTTTTTTTTCAATGCTAGACTAGGTTTGTATGTGATGTTCTGTATTTTTGGGCAAGTATACTCAGACAGCTAAATAAATTTTTCCAACGTCTAAATTCACATACACAGTAAAATGAATACACTGTAATAAAATTCAAATATATCTGAAAATCCATATCTATGATACTATGTACTGTCAGTCCTGTTGTGTGGACTTTCTGTTCTGTATTAGGTTTCCTGAAGATGACATATAAAGCTGGTTCATAACGAACAAATAAATAAATATTATTATGGAAAAGAAGTATTATGAAATCAGGTTTTAATGTTGTTGTTATGGTCTTCACTCCGGAGACTAGTTTCATGCAGCTCTCCACCCTACTCTATCCTGAGCAAGCCTTTTCATCTCCTGATAAGAATTGCAACCCACATCCACTTGAATCTGCTTACTATACGCGTCTCTTGGTCTCCCTCTGCGATTTTTACGCCACCCACTTCCCTCCAATGCTAAATTTACGATTCCCCGATGTCTAAGGATGTGTCCTACCAAGCGATCCCTTCTTTTAGTCAGGGTATGCCAAAAATTCCTTTTCTCCCCAATTCTGTTCAGTACCTCTTCATTAGTTATGCGATCTACCCACCTAATCTTCAGCATTCTTCTGTAGTACAACATTTCAAAAGCCTCTATTCTCTTCCTGTCCGCACTGCTTATCGTCCATGTTTCACTCCCGTACAAGGCAACACTCCACACAAATGCCTTCAGAAAAGACTTCCTTACCCTTCAATTAATATTCGATGTTATCAAATTTCTCTTTTTCAAAAATGCTTTTCTTCCCATTGCCAGTCTGCCATTAATATATTTATGTTATTGTGATGGATATTTACGTAACCATTGTAGTAGACGTGTATTGTGTGTCAAGAGGAATTAACTGCAGATTTTTGTGACCTGGATGGAACAACTTAATCCACCAAATGACATCGCCGACGGATGTATATTTTGATAGATGAAGAGCTTCATACCCCTATATCCATCCCATGTAGGCTTCTCACTGTGTGAAGTCAGTGCCTCAGAATCTCCCCACACCTGACCACAGTGACCTCTACAAATTTGCATACGAATCAGCGCCGCGGCCACACTAGTGACGCACGCGTTCATTCGCATCCTGCCACTCTGCCACTCACGCGGCCCATACATCCTTGTTAGCGCCCTGCGGCCCCCCGTGTTACAATCCTCCCGAGTACCGCCGTCATCATCCTATTGATGCCTGACAGGCAACCCATACGCGCTATGGATAAAGACGTTCAACCGGCACATACTACTACCCCCCCCCCCCCATTTCTGTGCTATCGTACCCCCTCTTCCAACTTCCTGAGAGATTACAAGATAATACTTTAACTGCTACAATTTTGGGCTTATTTCTTTCTTGAATTGGAAAATGTACACCAGCATGTTCCTTCCATATCGAGAGTCAGACAATTACAAATTGACGGAACGTAACGGTCCCCTATAAATGGCGATAATTTTTCTGATGTCTTAGCAACAGCTCCGTTGTAGTTTATTAGTACCCAATTCCCCATCACCTCCCCAGCTTATACGGCTTTAGCTTCATCCCTGTATATATAAGGTTTGTTTGGCGTTCTTCCGTTGTGTAACCAATTGCCATTCACATGTCTATTCCTGCGACCGACCATCCGAAGACCACAGGTTGCACAATTAAATCTCAACATTGAATTTCAACGTTAAATATGCATCAGTATTCCCACCCACTTGTGGTTAGCGATATTAAATACCAGCATCAGCCATGACGACGTGACGCTAACGTGACTTGAGCCGTTTGTAGCATATATATATGAATGCTACAAACGGCTCAAGTCACGTTGGGTCTACGATAGAATCAACAATATATTTATAGAGCTGATAAATTTTGGTCTCCACGAAACATAGAAAATATATTCCTGACCTAACTGAACAGTGGCGTACCAGAGCAACGCCAAGATATAATAATAATGATAATAAAATTCTATCAGGAATCAATTTATGAAAAGATAATCCATACTGTCAATAGATACAAACTATTTTCCCTCCAAAATGGTGACTGGGATTACAGAAATAAGGTTATACAAAATTGGTAAAAATGACATGTATTGGCAAACATGTATAACCTAACCAAATACAATTGTATGTAAGTAGGTGTCACACTCTGATTGCAAAAAGATTAATAAAAACAGTTCTCCAAATGCCTCTAAAAATGAAATATACACTCATAAATATAAAATTGAAAATTAATTCATATGACTGGCTATATCGTTTAGGAGTCTATCATTGAGAATCAGTATAGAAATAGACCTCGTTAACTCATCCCACTCCGAGTGAAAAGAAAGAAGGTAGCTACAACAAATTATCCCATTAGAAATGATGAGTTGAATCCTAACCAGGACTGGAGCAGCGCAAGCAAATACTACACCAAACACTGGGTGACGGTCGTGCAGCAGCGGCGTCTATGTTAGAAGTTTGGTGCAGCAGCTGTGGATTCTATCCGCGAAAATACCATAATATTAAAACAATAACAAATTGCCAAAGTGTGGTCGCACCCAGCGATAAACCAGGTAAATAAATGTAAATTAAGAAAGACTGTTGCAACTTCTTTGTCCTCGAGAGAGGTGCCACGAAGGCTCCGAACATCTTTTGGAAAATCCTGAGCAACAGCGGGATCTCCACATACCGGGTTCTGAGGTGGCTTAATATCAGCGCTAATCCGGCAGGCTGCGACACCGATTTTTATTTCAGTAGCCGTATTTCTTCAGTAGAACGCTTCTTGAATTTCAGTACATGTTTTAAGTACTTCATCTGAAAGAAGTCGGTGCTTTATTTCTTTACATTTTTGAAAATGTTCAAATGTTTATGTATCTGTGGGACCAAACTGTTGTGGTCATCAGTCCCTGGACATACAAACTACTTACACTAAGTTAACGCGCGGTCGCTCGCGTATATTGTTGTCACGCGATAACTCCCGTGTTAGATTTTTTCTAACTATGAGATGTTGTACCTTTTTTTATTCTATTTGACAGACAAAGACACGTTTATACAATAAACCATTTCTTTATTATTACCAAAGTGTTATGAATTAGTATACACATGGTATGGAACATGTAATTTCCTTAACTTAAAAATATTTCAACACACAAAGATTTCACTAACGGTTTTTATTACAACGCCTGTGTAAAAAGCAGTTCGTAATATTTATAGCAATTGACTAATTTAGGTTAACCACACTCCTTTTTAATCATCTGATTCAGATATGGTTTCTTGTGACGTACACTCATGGCAAATAAGAGCACTCGATGCTGTATGTTCTTTACAGATGGGGCTGGAACAATGATGGCAGCAATGCTGTGTAAATCTGCTTTTCCTTTTAGGGAAGTAGTGACATTTTGTTTATTCTCTTGATTCATTTTCTTCTTTAGCTGTCGATAGTTTGCAGATGTGTACAATACCTTTTATTTTCTCCTTCAAGCGAAGTGATATCCTCGGAATCGACATGCGTTTGAACACGTGGGCTTTTGTAAGCATCATACTCAATTCCATTATGAATCTTCTCCGTGGAATTAAGTCATTTGTGTTTACTTCACATATTATGTGAGCATTTATTGATCCAATGTTCAGCAAGCTGGAAAACAGTGTAAGAGGCCAGCGGTTGCTTATTCTTGAAACAGACTATTCCGATTTCAAACGGTCGACAACATCTAAACCTCCTTTAGTGAGATTGTAGAATGTATTGACTTCAGGTTTGTTCGCTTCGCCACTGTCAGCGTCTATAGCATGGTGGATAACATTAGAACATTCTTTTTCTGTTTCTTGTTTGGGACGTATGAGCAAATCAAGCAGTTGTTGCTTGGTTTTTCTCCAAATGCGAATATGCTGCTGGTTAGTTGCCTACATTTTACATCCAGAAGTTCTGGTGGTTTATTCTTCCGTAGAGTACCTACTACAGTGAGTCGAAGATTGGCGTACAATTTGTTAGCCAATGGTATAGATGTAAAATAATTGTCAATCGTCACGTTTCTGCCCGTTTTGTCAATCGGTCGAATCAATCGTAACATGACATTCTCTGCATCATTCGGTACTTGATATGGCCCAGTAGGCTGTTTGCCTGCATATACTTCTATATTTAGCGTATAAAACGTTATGGCATCACAGAGCGCGTATACCTTGATGCCATATTTGGCAGGCTTGTTTGCTATATACTGCCTGAATCTGCAACGTCCACGGAATGGTTCCAACATCTCATCTATCGTTGTCAATGCACCGGCACTTTAGCTCATCTTGCAAACATCCACAACATCGTCAAATACTTCTCTAATAGGTGCCAGATATGTATTAATGATATATACATGTGGCGTCTGTTCCGAAAGAACAGACGTCAGTTCTGATCCTGAAGTTGTTATTCTTTCATATTCACAGAATATATGACATAATGGGCCATGCTGAAATGTGTACCAAGCGGGATTCGAACCCGGGTCTCCTGTTTTTTAGGCAGTTGCGCTGACCACTACACCACTGGGGACACAGTGATCACCACACCTGGAAGGATTACCTAATCACGCCTACCGTCAGACCGTCAGACACAAATTCCCAGTTTTATCCTGCCCACAGTACTCAAACTCGTAGTCTCAGAAACTAATTCCCGTGAGAGTAAAGGTCCCAAACTTGTGCACCCGTCCCCACACATGTTAATGACTTGCTATTCTATATTCACGAAGATACTAAACTAGTTCTTTTTTCCTGACGGTACTTAGCTATCACGCCTGATCAACAAGAATTAACGGATGAAATTGTAAATGATGTCTTTCAGAATATTAATGTTTCACTACAAATGGACGCTCATTACATTTTTATGAAACCGAGTATACACAGTTCCATATAGTAAATGGCATGACACCATTAATGAATGTATACTTTGAACAGAAATATGTACCTAAGGTAGAATATTCAAAATTTGTAGTTGTTTGCACTGACAAGGGATTAAATTGGAAGAAAAACATTGAAGATCTACTGAAACGTTTGAGTTCAGGTACTTATGGTATCAAGGTCATTACAAAATTTGGTAGTATACATCTCAGTAAATTAGCTTACTGTGCCTATTTTCATTCACTTGGACAATTCAACACTGATTTAAAAATATTCACTACACAACAGCGTGTAATAAGAATAATAGCTGGAGCCCATCCAAGAATAGTTATTTAAGGACCTAGGATCTTCATTGTGGCTTCACAGTATATACATTCATTAAATTTGTTTGTAACATACGACCCAATTCAAAAGTAACAGCAGTGTGCATATCTACAACACTAGGAGAAAGGGTGATATTCATTATTGAGGGTTAAATCTAACTTCGACACAGAATGTGGTGAATTATGCTGCCACAAAAGTCTTCCGTCACTTATCAAGTAGCTTCAAATGTCTGACATAGCCAACTAGTATTTTAAAATAAATTTCTGTATGGCAACTCCTTCTACACTTTAGATGAATTTTTAGACAAAACTTTGTAAATTTGCTTCAAAATACTTAAAATATTGAGTGTCATGCATAGACACCATTTATTAAACTTTCTCGTCGGAGTTGGTAGAATAATCACTACATATCTCGCATCCTTCATTGACATGCTATGCTTCGGTAAAGCGTTTAATTGACTTTTATAACCACTGTTAAGTATATGCGTCTACATCGCAAATTTGGGGCGATATGCCATAACCACGCAATTTGATTAAAAGCCGTTTGTGAAGTACGGAGTCAAAAGCCATCTGGAAATCAAGAAATACGGCATCAATTTGAGATCCCTTGTCAATAGCAGCCATCGCTTCGTGTGAGTAAAGAGCTTATTGTGTTTCGCATGAACGTTTTTTTTTCTAAATCCGTGTTGACTTTGGTTTAATAGATCATTCTGTTCGAGATAATTCATAATATTTGAATACAGAATATGTCAATGAAATTGGCCTGTAGTTTAGTGGGTTACTCCTACTGCCTTTCTTAAATACAGGTGTGACTTGTGCAAATTTCCAAGCTTTTGGTACAGATCCTTCTTTGAAAGAGTGGTAAGGAGCTATCGCTTCAGTATAGTCAGATAGAAATCTAATGGGTATAAAGTCCGGACCAGGAGACTTGTTCTTGTTTATTGAAGTTGTTTCACTACTCCGAGGATATCTACTTCAACGTTACTAATTCCGGCATCTGTTTGTAATTCGAAATCTTGAATATTGGTTTCGTCTTCTTTTGTGAATGAGTTTCTAAAAGCTATGTTTAGTAACTCTGCTTTAGTAGCGCTAACATCGGCTGTATCGGCATTACTAATGCGTCGTGAGGGTATTTGTGTTTTACCCCTAGTATATTTAAGATATCACCAAAATCTCTTAGGGTTTTCAGTCAAATTTCGAGAAAAAGTTTAGTTGTGAAAAGTATTGTAGGCATCTCGCATTGAAATCCTCGTTAAATTTCGAGCTACTGTGTAGGATCGCCAAAGCTGGGGATTTGGTGTTTGTTTAAATTTAGCATGACTTTTCCGATGCTTTTGCAACAGTATCTTGACCTCTTTTGTGTACCAATGGAGATCACCTCCTTCTTTTATTAATTTATTTGGTATAAAACTGTCAATTGTTGTCGATTCCACTTCTTTGAATTTGAGCCACTTTACTACACGATAGACTACTATTGACGGCAATAAAACACGCCTCGACCTATTTTGTTTAATCTATCCTTTCTGAAGACATATATTTTGCAAATACTTCTGTTGAACTTACTTCCTGCTTAATCTTTTTTTTTTTTTTTTTTTTTTTTTTTTTCAGTAAATAAGACAATTTCATTCCAGCAAAACTTATATTACACAACCAAAACAAAATGATAATTATTTTTTAGTATATATGAAGCCTGGAATGAATATATATAGAGAGAAACTAGATTATACACAAAAGGATTGTGCTGTACAAATTTGCTATCAGTCCCTACACCCTGTCCACAATACATCTGTCCTCAACGCGTTAACACTTTTCAGCAACTGGTTGTCCAACTACGTAAGGGCAGATCCACGGTCTCTGACACAGGCTATCAAAACACACTCTCCCTCCTGCGGATATACGCGCCATATATATATAGTACGGCCGCGCGGGCACGTGGTCGGCACCTCGCGGCGTCTTGCGGCCGCTGCAGGAAACCGTGGATGTCGATGGATCGCACGGCGGCTACCTCGATCGTGCTCCGAGAGTGGCGCCAGTAAACGCCGATACAGCATAAGCCAACTTTCGCTACCTATAGTGATATGTGTTTCGGTGCTTTCTATTAATGCTTGGAGTTCTGGTTCTTTCCCGATCCACCTACGACAATTTAGAACTGTTATACCGATAGTTCCTAGATCTACATTTCTCCTCTGATCGACCTGCACCCTTTGAGACAGTACATTTAGTGTTTCCGGAAAGCCCTGTACCCTAAGAATCCGCCCAGTCCACGCCACACAGCCCCCCGCTACCCGTGAAGCCGATTCTTGCGTATAGTGGACTCCTTACGTATTCAGCGGAACCCGGAACCCCACCACCCGATGGCGCAAGTCGATAAATCTGCAGCCTACACTGTCGCAGAACCGTCCGAGCCTCTGATTCAGACCTTCCACTCGGCTCTGTATCAGAGGTCCACAGTCGTTCCTGTCAACTATGCTGCAGATAGTGAGCTCTGCTGAAATCTTGCAAGTAAGACTGGCAGTCTTTACCACTTCAAATAGCCGCTCAAATTCTGAGAGAATCTTTTCAGACCCGAAGCGATACACATCACTGGTACCGACATGAGCCACCACACGCAGTTGGGTGCACCCCGCAGCCTTCGTGGCATCCGGAAGGACCCGTTACACATCTGGAATGACCCCACTCGGTATGCACACGGAGTGCACGTTGGTCTTCTTCAATTTTTACGATAAGCAATGCGATTAGATTAGATAAATACTTGTTTCATAGTTCATAAATATGACATTTCCAATGATGTGTAACGTGTCTGTGTATTCTACGAACTCCGACGAGGAAGTTTCATCATTTTCACACCCCAGAGCAAACGTAAAAAATCCTAAGTGGGCGTAAGGGTCAATATGGCGCAACAGTCAAATACTATTGAACTTACATCCCTGACTGATGAAAGACGTTTTCTTCCTCATCAGTTGTCAACAAATTCCTCATGAGAAAGGGAGCTAAGTATGCGAACGGCACCCTATGTACCACTTCCAACACTAGTTGACACCCAGTTGGTAATTCAACAAAAACAGGAAATGGGAGAGTGTGAATAATTACATATCAAAATGTTCAAATGTTTGTATAGCTTATGGTACTTAACTACGGAGTCATCAGTCCCTAAACTTACAAACTACTTATCAACTAGCTAATACTAAGGACGACACAAATATCCATGCCCGAGGGGGGATTAGAACCCCCGAGCGTAGTGGCCGTGCAGATCGTGACTGGAGCGCCTCAGTTCCCTCGGCCATCGCGGCCGGCAATTACATATCAACTGCAGAAGTTTTGAAAAGCGCAGTAAAAATAAACAGTGAGACAAAGGAAAAACTATAAGAAAAATATTAGGTAATGCAGACACTGTCTCTTGCACGAAGGAGATTCCAGGCCAGCCGTAAGAAGTTCCTCAGCTCCTACAGGCAATCACAAGAGACCCCATGTTTTCTGTCCTGGATACCCGTGCTCTGCCGCACCTCCTGAAGTCGTAGTCGTTCCCAGTAACATATCACTCCATCTCTGTTGATTCTCCATATTCCCTCCCGATGGAGGTACTGTACACACGGTCAACTTCGCATTGTCGGAAACCACATGATAAGAAGAGTTGGTACCGCTGATAATTCACGTTCTGCGGATATGGATATCTACCTTCAGTCCATCTGCGCACGCACAGTTCTGTGGAGTCACGTCCATCATTACTTTCCATCTTCATGTTCGTTCTGTGGAAGCATTCTGTGGGTTATCTCAGTCCTCTCGGAAATGTTTTTATTTTCATAAGGCATTAGTCGTTCCTCTTTGCCTCCCTTAGCTCGTTGTAGCTGTTTTGGAACTTCTTATGTCAAAAGATTGAATAATATTTAATAATATTTATGAAAAATTTTCATTACCATGATTACCGTTTCAGGGTATTGACTTCCTCATATTGTACATCATTTTGAGGTGGAACATTATTCTGTAGTCTTCCTTCCCTCATTGTCTCCTTTTATCAGTCTGGTGGTACGTATTTGTAGCACAATCGCAAAAACTCACTGAAGCAAAGGTAGATACTGCATGCACAAATCAAAACATATGTTTCGTCAATGGAGAAAGAAAGTTATGTAATTTGGGATTTTGATTTACCGATAGTTAACCAGTAGTTTATCTATTCCTTCATCCATGTGAGTGTTCTTAGCACTTTCATCACCTAACTAACGCTCTTTGTACACTTGCAAACTTTCAAATTCTAATTCCAGTACGCAATACAGATAAATAATTTTAACAAAGTAAGAGATGAATGCTACATGAAAGTAATGAAGACGATGAGTATTTTTTATTAAGAAACTACATATATTACACCTGTCAAGATGGAAGGCTGAATTCACTGATGTAGGAAAATTATATACTTTTTCCTTTAATTTTCATAATATTGATTTGCCTGTTTAGTTATTTTGCTGTACGTGCCTATCTTAGAAGATATCGGGCAGTCACAATTACTGACATCACTTTCATAAAATATTTTAGCATAAAAACATGTCATTTTCACCATCGAAGTACTAAAATTTAAATAAATAATAGCGTCAGTTTGATAATAAACAAATTGAAGGAATCTCCAATAACGCTGACACTAATCTGATATGAACATCAAGAGAAAATTTTATTTATACCAACACACTTTCTGAAACTGGAGAAGCTTTTGATTCATATTTGATTCGCGTTCTCATGGCTGTTTAATGCGATCCTAATTTTAGTTGTCTACTGTATTTGACTCCTAATGCTTTCCATGTGTGTTGAGCGTCGACCACGGGGAACTCTGCCAAGGTCACCAAACGTTTACTTCATCTTTGTGAACCTTCAGTCCAGTGCCATCGACACCTGATAATGGGAATATACGCTTACGGAATACATAAGCAGTCTATACTCAGAATGAAAGAGCTGTAAAAGTCAAAACATGTCTGCATAGTAAGAAGAACTACAGTATTTTGTCGAAGACAGACCAATGAAATAAAAACTACCTCAAGAGCTATCTCAATATGATTAAATCTTTATATATCATATTCCTCATGCAAAATACCTAATGGAAGACGAAAATTTGAGCTTTTACAAAATGTATTTATATGGACATTTAAAAACAAAACTGTGTTACATCGATGAAAGTCAAAATTGTAACAAAACCTTCTTCCTTTGGGAACGGTAATTTTTATTTAAAAAGTTGCAGTTATTTGACATAATATTCAAAATATTGCCTTTCTTGCGAAAGAAACGTTGTTTTAAAAATAATAATAATGTTTACTATTAAAAGCAGACCCGCTCCGTTAGCCGTATGGTCTAACACACAGCTTTCCGAGACGGGGAGGCGTATCGGGCCCAGTTTCAATCCGCCCGGCGGATTAACGAAGGGGGTCGGAATACCGGTCAGCTTGGATGTGGTTTTTAGGTGGTTTTCCGGGTCCCCCTAGGTGAATACTGGGCTGGTCACCAAGCCCTGTGTCAGTTACACGATGTATCAGGGCAGATGGCAACTCCATTTGTGTCACAGATGGTAGCGCTTCGACGTGCACTTACTGGAGATTGTATTGTGGGTCATGAAACATAACACCACGTTTGCTGCAGCGGAAACCTATGGCAATAAAATTTCCGAATTTAATTGGCCTTCTTGTATAATTAATATTGAAAATCGATATTTCAATTTTCGTGTACCCATATTTACATTTTGATACCCTAACTTTATTGATAAACGTTTGCACAGTTTCGACTAAGGAATAATTTTTCTTATGAATATATAAAACGAACATTTGAACAATTTACGTGGTAGGTTTCTTTATTTCTATGTATAAAGAGAATTACGTTAATTACTTGATTATGGTTTCTGCTTCTCCACTTAACAAAAAAAAAAAAAAAAAAAAAAAAAAAAAAAAAAAAAAAAAAAAGTAAATAAAAAAAAAATGGAGCGACCTGCACATTCCTTTGTATTACTGAATATTCCCTTAAGAATTTCTGAGTTAGCAAGAAAATGAATTATAAAGCAAGTGCAAAAATGTTTACAATGTTTACATAAAGGAAATATTGACATTAAATACCCATTTCGATCGTAAAATAGATCTTTTAATCCAGAGAAAAATCAATACAGACTTATTCACGTTCCCATTTATTCAAACTATCTGTTAATTACAAGCCGTGTTGGTCAGAATCTTGTTACAATCTACTTCTCATTCATACTGAGTATAAATAGGAGACAAACATCACTGAACAAAGAACTGACTGCACGAGCATCCGTGATTGTTGGCCACGTTTCAAAATCTCAAGGTAATGGAGAGTGTTAAGCGTTAAGTACGCACAGGGGTCATCCAGCGAAGTTTGTTGTGTCTTGTGATGAACTCCAAGCCGCAGCATGTACAGGGACACCGGCGAAGTTTGTGGCGGCTGTACGTCAGCTGTATGGTGCTACAGCATTGTGTTCTACTGAGCGAAGCGGCGCACCGGTGAAGCTGGCGGTGCTTGAAGACTGGCTGGGTGGAGCAGCCGACGACTGGCCTGTGGATTGAACGCGACGCCGCCGAAGCTGACTTTGTCAGTATATTGGCTTACTAGTAAGACCATTGGCTGCTCAACTCCGTAGACAGGAACGCCACCGAAGTTCACAATGTCTCGATACAGTCTCAGTGACGTTGCGTTGGGCTGCACGGTGCCGTAGAACACCATCGAAGGTTATGCTACTTCGAGACTGGTTGGATGGAGCAGTAAAGGCCTGACCTGCGGTGTGAACAGCGTCAGTATACCGGCTCAGTGGTAAACACATGGGTTGCACATCTCTGTGGTTTGGAAAGTTACCAAAGTTGATGGATTTTGCATAAAAGCTGAGTATTGTGGCGTTTGGTTGCACAGTGCTGTAAACAGGAACACCACCAAAGGTGATGCAGTCTGGAGAGGAACTGACTATTGGAGCTGTTGGTTTCTTGTCGACGGTAGTTGGAGAAGCAGAAGGGTCGTTCACGGCACCTTCCACGTTTTCTGCGTCTTCGCCTGCTCCCCCTGGCTTCTCAGAGTTCATTACCTGTGTGAATATTTAAATATGTAAGAGGTTTCTGTTTATAACAATCCGATAAATAAAACAGTGACTGCTACTACAGGGCGTTTGAGGAGAGACAAGTATAGTAGAAATGAATAGCATAAAAATGCCATATAACATGTGTCCTATTTTTATTGAGAACAGAGACAGAGCTGTTAATCTGTAACCGAAACAAAGCAAAGACCAATCAGGACATCTTTACTTATTCTTCTGTATGGTACATGGTTAAAAAATATTATGTTTGACTAAAACCACAATTTTGTGTATGTTCTACAAGTATGTTTTTATATACTTATTCCGTTTCGGATTAAAAGTCCATTTTCATACTAAAGATGGCCTTGGTAGTCCGAAAGATGGTTAACTAAATAAAAATATACTTGTAGAACATACAAATAATTTTGTTGTTATTGAATTTGGTGATTTTTACATCAATAACCAACGGGAGAATCAGTAAAAAGTCATCAGTTGCGATATGTTTGTATGGGTTACACACTAATTACTATACCCATGGACCCAATACAAACTGGACACATATTATAAGGCCCTTTTTATTTATTTTTTTATTTATTTACTTATTTATTTTTATTTTATTTTTTGGTACATACGTCGATGCTACTGCCTCTAAAAATACTTACTGTTCCTCCTGCAGCACCCGGTATAGTACACTGTGCGGGGATATTTTTTTATAACATACATATGTAGAGGTAGAGCCATACTAAATCACACTCCTGAACTGTCCTTCTCCAAACTATACGTTCACCTGCGTGTATGGTTTGTTACTCAAACAAAGACATTTCTTCCAAAGTATGAAGTGGAGAATTTCTACGGATCACACTCATGAGGCGGATCTATATTGTATGTTACAAGGATTTAAAGCACATTATGAAGAAAGCAACGCTTAATATCTTGCAATCGAGGAGATTATTCCAGATGGGGTAAAAGCCCCGATTAGCAACATAATTCATCTACCCCTGCAAAAGAATCGTGCCGTTCTTCGCCTATGTCTTAGGAAACGTTAATCTTTAAAGTGTTAATGGGACTTTAACCGTCTTCCCCTATAAAGGCAGTCTGTTATTGCTACTCCATAACCATTTGTACTCACTTTTTGTCTGAGCACCATTCAGCGACACCAGACAATTATTACAATGAGGTGTCAAGGTTCATGGCATTCCTGCTGACATCGTGTCAGGATAAAAGGAAGAAGTTGACGTGTCATGGACTAGACAAGTCGATAAAGGTCTCCCACAGGGATGCTGATACATGTTTTCCCTATAGCCGTTCATACTTGCAAAAGAATAGCTTGTGCTAGATTGTGAGCAAAAACTGAACTCTGGATTATGTCCCATAAAGGCTCTACTCTATTCATGACAGTAGATCAGGGTGCAAAACTCAATCTTTGAAATCGTCCAGAACGTTCTTCAAGCAATTGCTAAAATTGTCGCCCGGTGACATACTTTATTGTGGACATGTTGTCCCTGATTTGGTATAACCGATCTCCAAGTAGCCGAACATCTCTACTTCCAGTCAATACCCGGTTCATTAGACTCATAGATACAAGTGAATTCCACGAAAAAACAACTCACACCATTATGGAGACATCACCGTCTAGCGCAGTGCCTTATTAGCAGCTCAAGTTCATGGAATTGTGGAGTGTCCGACATCCGAAATCTACCATCAACTCTTGCCAATTAGAATCTCTTCTGAGGGGTTCTAGTCGTCTAGAGAACAACCGACATGTTTGCGAGCCCTGATTGCTACGGTATTTTACGCTATGTGGCTTGTATGTTAGCTCTGACAATTAGCTTTGAAACGTTCCCACACCGGCACTTGTACAATAGCTGTGGTAACAAACACAAGTGCATACACTAGTTATGTGGATTCCACCCAGTAACGCGACAAATGACCATCACAGGTTGTGTTCAAAATGACCTCCGGCAGCAGAAATACACGCTATCATTCTGGTATGGACCGACCGCTGCACACGTGCTAGCGTTTCAGCGGGTATGTCCGAGGCTGCAGTAATACGTCGTTGCATATCATCGGGTGTGGTTGGTATGTCCTTGTATATAGCATCTTTCAGCATTCCCCAAAGAAAAAAGTCTACAGGCGTCAAATCCGGGGAACGGGCGGGCCAATGTAGAGGTCCTCTGTGTCCAATCCATCGATTTCGAAACAATTCATGAAGGCATGCACTATGGGCCATCATGTTGGTACCATAGATCCTCCTAGTCTGCAGAAGAACGTCTTCTGCCACCCGCGGAAGATGGTCTGTTAGAAGGCTGCGATACGTGTGCGCGGTCAGACTATGAAATCTGGGCCTATGAGCTGCTGGTTCACTATCCCACACGTTTCAACTCCATGGACGTTGACGGTTAACCTGTCGAAGCCAAGAGGGATTGTCAGCAGACCAATACTGCATGTTTCTGCGGTTTACCTGGCCATGATTGGTAAATGTGGCTTCATCAATAAACAAGATACATGATACACCTGGAGTATCCTGTCGTAAAGCCCATCTACAAAACCTAACGTGAGTCTCAAAATCGTTTCCATGCAGCTCTTGATGGAGAGAAATGTGATAGGGATGGAACCTATGTCGCCGCGGTGGAGTAGCCGAGCCGTCTAAGGCGCCTCGCTGCAGAGAGCGTGGTTCCTCGCCGTTGGAGGTTCGAGTCCTCCCTGGGGCATGTGTGTGTGTGTGTTGTCCTTAGGTTAGTTTACCTACGTTTAAGTAGTTTGTAAGCTACGGACTGATGACCACGCAGTTTCGTCCGATAGATTTACAAACATTTGAAGATTTGGGACCTATGTCGATAGATAATGCGTAGGACACTTGTCTGACCCATGCCACTTCCTCTTGCAATTGCGTGGGAGCTGACATGCGGATCAACTGCAACAGCAGCAAGAACATCAATTTCCCCTTCGTCTGTTGTCACTTGTTTCCTTCCGTTACGCTTCTCGGTGTTACACTACCACTTCCACATAACTGGTTGAAGAGTAGCTTGCCGATATGGGTGACGTCTATTGCAGCAAACACCGTACAAAAACAAACGGCATTCGTTCTACACTCTTCATACTCCATGAGTATGTCGGCTTTTTCTCCATTGGTAAAACCCATCGCACACTCACGACCTACCGCATGGACTGTTACAAGTTAACTGACTAACGAGTCGCAGTGCACTCAATGAACACACAAACACAACATCATCGTACCTATCAACTATGCGGGTTGACTGGCACACGCAAATGTTGGTGTGGGAACGTTTCAAAATACGATATCTCGTAAAGGACTCGCTCTAGAATCCTGCAAGAAACACTAACGATATTTTAGTGCACCGATATTGTAGTTTCTTAATGTCTACAGGAATTATTCCATTTAAAAACTGTATGTTTGCATAACAATACACTTTCTAGGTAATATTACAATCTGTTTGTTGGCTAAAAATACGAGCCTCTGACTACCAATCCATTCTGTGAAAACCGCACATCACTCGCACTATCCGTTTCCTGTATAACACACAAATGAAATTATTATGCATGTTTCTAACCATATTATCCATAGGTTTTAAATGTGATTAAAATCTCTTGAAACTGGAGCAGAAGTAGAAGAAAGAGGTAATTCGTTCGTAACAACGTTAATATCAGATGAAATAAAAAATTTTACACCTTACGATACTCGGTCAGTGACAGTGATGTAAAACATTTCCAAGTTTTCTTGCTAGCTTTTTAGGACTGCTCTTTGTTTAGTGTTGTTAGTGTTGCCAAATGAGTTATTGCTTCCGTGTGAGAATATTAGACCAGTTGGAGTATCCAATTGGACACTCCTGAAAAGAGGACTAGAAAGTGCAGTGAAAGGGACTTTAGAAAGGAAATAGGCCTTGGGATCACCAGAATAAATACCAGAAAAAGAAATGCTTGGCGCAATATGGAAAGGAAATGTGGTTAACAAAGTCTTATGAGGGATACAACTACTTAGAACTGTTTCGGTTACTCTGTAGAAGAAATTCATGTGCGTAATTAAATGTTTGGTACGCGCTTAAGCTGTTGGCTGAATAGTTACCCATTAGTTGTCTGCAGATGCTATCGGCGACAGCCCAGGGAATTCCAGCAGGTGGGTTACTTTTGGAGAGGTCGGCTTCGACAGACTTATCAGATATCTTAGGGCCAGCAGGTTGAGACAGTCTTGCAGTGGCTGCTTGAGAATACTGGGGATTAACTGGTGCTCCAGCCTCGAGCTGTCCACTGGTGGCTGGTTTATTCCCCTCGGTGACGGCGCTGGATGTCTTCACCGATTTGCCGGGGGCAAACTCAGCGGCGCCAGAAACGGTGACGGCAAGCGCGAACACTGCACTCAGGATTATCTGTGACATAGGGAGATAACGGAATTCGTTTCAAAATATTTTCTTCATGTAGAAAAGCTGCAAAATTTAAACAAAATGTCTAAATCAGTAGTTCTCATTAATTTAGACAACATTGTCATAGCCGCGGTGGAGTAGTCGAGCGGTCTAAAGCGTCTCGCTGCGGAGCGCGCGGTTGCTCGCCGTGGAGGTTCGAGTCCTCCCTGGGGCATGGGTGTGTGTGTTTGTCCTTAGGTTAGTTTACCTAGGTTTAAGTAGTTTGAAAGCTACGGACTGATGACCGCGCAGTTTGGTCCGATAGATTTACAAACATTTGAAAATTGTCATAGGAGAGAAACAGCGATATATTTGGTATGATTAATATTACAAAAAAACAGCCTTGATCGCAAAACTTAATAGTTTTTATTGGCCGGTTTCGACCTGATGTAGGTCATCTTCGGAACATAATGCAGCACATGTGGCCAGTGCTGGACTCGGCTGAGCTGTCCTGCCAGCAGGTAACAGTTACCTACTGGCAGCAGAACAGCCAGGACAGCCCAGCCCAGACGAGTGCAGCACTGGCCACGTGGGCTACATTTTGTTCCGAAGATGACCTACATAAGGTCGAAACCGGTCAACAAAAACTGTTAATTTTTGCGATCAAGACTGTTTTCTGTAATATTAATCAGTAGTTCTTAGCCTGTGATCCGCAAACCACAAGTGGTCTTCATAAGCTAATCTATAGCCCGCCAAAGATTTACAATTTCAAACTAAATTAATTTTTACTATTAATGCCTTCATACGTGGTCAGACAATCACATAATTTCCTATTGAATGTGTCTATCATCATAGCACTCTTCATAATACTATTTTTGACTTTAACAAATATGTTAAAAGATTTTATTGAAAATTATTTAGCGTTGATTGAATTTTCCGTTGTTGCTTGGTAGAATATTTTACACATGATCAACAAAAACACACGACACTGGTGTGTCGCAGTTTATTTTTCTTTAACCTTGTGGTCCTTGCTCATAACAGAGGAATGAAAGAGTGTCCCCGGTCTGTAAAAATTTGGAGCCACAGCTCTAAGAGAAAAATTGATAATCAAGGTCTGCACTTAGCAATCCTTTAATTAACTGTAACCGCGATCTTTTAATATTTTTGACTACTTTAGATGGCCGCAATATCTCAGAACCGTAATAGTACAAACCACAACATTAGAGCTAATTTTTATTCTTTAGAATAGTTAATTTAAGTCTCCCCTTCAGTGTTCACATCGAAAGACCATACGGTGATAAAGAGATATTTCTAGATTACTTATGACAAATATATGTGGAATATCATTTTATCATTTATGATCAAGTTTGGTACTAAACTTGCGATATACTTTGCCATTTGTCAGTGTCGAAATTTCTGATGGGAGGGGATTTTTAAAAATATTAATAATTTTCGACAAATCTGGATGCACCGTTATAACGTACATGAGAAACTGTATAACTATTATTTGAAGACTTTTTTATATATCTGATACCATATTAAGGGTATTTATTGACGTTGTAAACGGAATTATTTTCGAGGGTGTGTTACAGCACCTTAACGAGCGGCTGTGGAAGTATATTTAAAAAAAAAAAAAAAAAAAAAAAAAAAAAAAAAAAAAAAAAAAAAAAAAAAAAAAAGGCTCTCTTATTTTGCTGTACTGTACAACATATTCAAAGCCGATGAAACGCGAAATGTAAAGCTTGTTAGATTTACTTGTGCTCAAAAATATTTCAAAATCAGAGTTGGATGAAATAAATCATATATATGCTCCAAATCCACTCACGATTCCTGTGAAAAACCCACCAAACTTTAAAAGAAATGAAATGTTAAAATGTTTGTAGAGCTTATGGGACTTAATTACGGGGTTATCACTCCCTAAACTTGCAAACTACTTAAGAACTAGCTTATACTAACGACGGCGCAAACATCCATGCCCGAGGGGGGCGATTCGAACCCCTGACGGGGAACAGCGTCGCGCATTTAACATAGAGCCTAAATGTGCTCGGCCGCTCCGCGGCGAAAAGAAATGTTGAAAACATTATAAACTTAAGGGGCAAAACAGTTTCGGTAACTGGTCCCTAGCCCTAAACTCAAACTAAGGAGAGCGGCCGCAGTCTGTGGCATGGCATTTCTGACGGGACTTAACTTCTCTGGTTATCAGTCCCTAGGCTTACAAACTAGTTAAAGCAAGTTAAACTAACCTAATGACAACACACACACACAGGCGCAAAAGCGCGTGCGCGCCCGTCCTTGCCCGGTGAGGACTCGAACCTCCGAATGGGAGCAACCGCTCGCTCCTCAGGAAGGCCCATTGGCGGTCTCGGACATTCCACCACTGCAGGGTATGGTCTATACTGTTTGTAAATGCATCATTTGTTCATTGCCATTTCCTGAGAAAATAGCAAAATATAATACTTTTTGATAGAAACGTTTCAAATTTTTGGGATATACACTTTTTATTCATTGAAAGTCATCGAAATTGTTACTATTCTTCGGACACATGCTAAAGAACAGACACCTTTGTGCAGGGGTCTGCGCAACTGCCTAGCAAGCTGGAAAACCAGATCCGATTCGGGGATCAGTATACATTTTACATTTCACCCATTCACAGTAAATGTAATAAATTCCGTGAAAATAAATTGATACTAACTGTAGTAGGAACAGTAGTATCCTTCCAGACATATGCAATTTATCATTCCATTTTAAGAAAAATATTCTGTGAAAATAATTGTTTTTTGACATTAGACAATCTGACATCTCAATATATACTATTTTTGTTATGCGTCGTAACCTCTTTGTGTCTTGAACCATATAAAGAAAAAGTCAAATAATTACAGATACATTGAATTTGTCCTAGATAAGCAGCGGTAGTGAGGGAAAGGAGGGAACCAGCTGAAAACTGCCCTTGTCGGGGCACAAAAAGGAGAAAACGTTCAAGACTCCGAAAAGAAACTACTTCAATCGTCACGGTGCATTCCTCACCAAGTGTGAAGATGTCGAATGTGAACAAATTCGCGCATTTTTCTGCTGAACGGGAATAGCAGAAAGCGAAGGTGAAAGATAGAATGAGACAGTGGGTAGTATGAATAAGAAAGAGTACATGCTCCGGAGAAGATTCTCAGAGCAACAGAACGTTCTTTGATTAAGTTCTCAATTTCGTATGAATAAAAACTTCGAAGCATATGCTCTGAGCAAGAGGTTTATTCGCTAGCTCCCCTCCATCTTGAGTAATTTCTCCGTCTGTCATGTCCGGCACAGAACAGCTGTTCAATCGTATATTTCTTTAAACTAGCCCAAACAGGCAAATTATTCAGTGTACAAATATGGAGTAGGAGTAGGCATCTACGTGTTCAGGAAGAACTCTACTATGTATAGATATTTGTTTGTTGTGGAATAGCACATTATTAAGACAAAAAGTGGCCTTTTTACGAAAAAATATTCTTCTTACGATGCTACAAAATTTTCGTTATGCGCGAAACTTTTTTGTTATTGAAGTTGGGTCAGCACAATTTGCGAACTAAATTTTGAGAATGCATCACATTTTCATCTGTTTCGACGTGGAACGCTATCAGAGCTAACACGAGATACGTTTTGTTAAATATGACGCCTTATGTTCAGCTCATAAGCGTTATTCCATTAGTTTCTATTATAAAAACACAGTAACACGTGTAATTAATAAATCACTAATTTTTCTGTCGTGTCTACTTACTTCTAACATAACAGAAGTTCCGATTACGAAGTCAGAAAACGCATCTTAAATAGGCCAACCAGTTTTGGTATAATGAACAAGAGCAGTTTAAGAACATGCAATATTATTTTGCTATGTAGCTGTTTACAGCTGTAAATGGGCATTCAAAACAAACGGATAAAACAAGCAGCTGAATCCACCTGCGTGTCATTTCTATGTCGCTAATAAAAAAAAAAAAAAAATCTTTTGACATCACTCTCGACACTACATACCAGGTGATCAAACGGTCAATATAAATTTGAAAACTTAATAAATCACGAGGTAAAAGAGGTAAAAGTTGACACACATACTTGAAATAACATGGGTTTTATTAGAAAAAAAGTTAAAAATGTCCGACAGATGTCGCTTCATCTGATCAGAAAAGCAATAATTAGCATAACAAATTAAGACGACGTTCTTTACTGAAATTCTCAATATGTTCACCACCATTCCTCAACAATAGCTGTAGTCGAGGAATAATGTTGTGAACAGCACTGTAAAGCATGTCCGACGTTATGGTGAGGCATTGGCGTCGGATGTTGTTTTTCAGCATCCCTAGAGATGTCGGTCGATCACGACAGACTTGCAACTTCAGGTAACCCCAAAGCCAATAATCGCACGGAGTGAGGTCGGACTGAGGTCTGGGGACCTGGGAGGCCAAGGATGATGAAAGTGGCGGCTGAGCACACGATCACCACCAAACGACGCACGCAAGAGATCTTTCACGCGTCTAGCAATATGAGGTTTTTTTTTTTTTTTTTTTTTTTTTTTTCCCCTAATAAAACCCCATGTCATTCGAAGCATGTGTGTCAATTTTTACCTCTCTATCCACATTATTCCGTGATTTATTAAGTTTTCAAATTTATACTGACTTTCTGATCACCCGGTAATTTGCTTGAAGTGTCACACTTACGATTCATATCAAGGAAGCTACGCGTCAGCCCACAGTTCCACAGATCTGATGATAACTGCGAGATCAGTTGAAACCGGTCAGTGTGGTAAATAAATACGCGATCTTGGCAAAACAGTAGAAAAAGGTCCCACAAATAAGGAGATCGCACTCAGCAGAATGTGTAAAATGCAATTATTGCATGAAACTTTGAGATATGTTTTCGACAAAACGTAATGCGAATAACTTATTTCATGATAAATGTGTAGTGTGGCAAAAACTGCACATGAAAAATGATAATTTTTTTTATTAAAATTAGATATTGAACAGACGTGAAGTGACTAATGATGTGGAGCTAGCTTCTTCCATGGTAAACATCGATTCGTGGATGATAATGGCCCATGTTAATTCAGACTCCTAGGAGCTGCACGTCGTAGAGACTAAAACTACACAGTGAGTGATAATATTTTCCGCGGTTTTGTCAGTTACTCACCAGAGTCTTCATGTCTGCTGTGCGAGGATACCACCACTGTGATCCGTCGCATGCAGCGAGGGTTTTAGTAGCCACAGACAGCGGAAAAGCATTCCATAGACGAGTATCTCCCACATTCGCTTACTTGTTATCACATCCATATTCAGCCGTACGTCTGAGGCACTGGCATATATGGAATGATAGCCCTTATTAACACTCTGTAGTATGATAGCGCAAGGAATTTACACATAGCATTGATAAGAGTTACTCCGCCCTTCCATTTAAAGTGAAAACGTGGCAAGTCACTCCCAAGAAGCCTACTCAGTAGTAAAGAAAGATTACAATTTTTTTTCTTCTTACGAAGTGGGCGAGCAGTTGAAGGATCTCAGAAACCGAGGATGTACATACAGAGAGAACAGACAACAGAGGAGGAAATTAACTGCATTCCAGTCAATGAAAACCATTATTCCAAAAATGCTTGCAGCAGCTCACTCAGTTTGAAATTCGTCTGTACTACCAGCTGGCTGCACCTTTACTACCCACAAAATAGTTGCTCTCGTTCCAATAGATATAAATAAATAAATATCCCAAGTGTCTCACAGTTCTAGAAATCGGCTCTGTATGAATCAACATGCGTTTAGAAACGGCGATCGTGTCAAACCCAGCTCGCGCTATTCGTCCATGAGACTCAGAGGGCCATAGACACGGGTTCTCAGGTAGATGCTGTGTTTCTTGACTTCCGCAAGGTCTTTGATACAGTTCCCTACAGACGTTTAATGAACAAAGTGTAAGAGCTTATGGTCTGTCAGACCAATTGTGTGATTGGATTGAGGAGTTCCTAGGTAAAAAAAATGCAGCATTTCATTCTCAATGGAGAGAAATCTTCCGAATTAAGAGTGAGGTCAGGACTGCCACAGGGGAGTGTCGTGGGTCGTTGCTGTTCACGATATATATAAATGACCTTGCGTATAACATCGGAAGTTCAATGAGCTGTATATATAGAGAGGTTATAACAATGGAAAATTGTATTGAAATGCAGGAGGATATGCATCGAATTGATGCATGGTGCAGGGAATGGCAATTGAATCTCAATATAGACAAGTGTAATGTGCTGCGAATACATAGAAAGAAAGATCCTGTATCCTTTAGCTACACTATAGCAGGTCAGCAACTGGAAGCAGTTAGTTCTATAAATTATCTGGCAGTAGGCATTAGGAGTGATTTAAAATGGAACGACCACATAAAATCAATCGTCGGTAAAGCAGATGCCCGACTTAGATTCATTGGAAGATTCCTAAGGAAAAGCATTTCGAAAACAAAGGTACACTTGTTCGCCCACAACTTGAATACTGCTCACCGGTGTGGGGTCCGTACCAGGTGGGGTTGATAGAGGAAGTAGAAAATATCCTAATGAGAGCAGCGCGCTTCGTTACAGAATCATTTGGTAATCGAGATAGCGTTACGGAGATGATCGATAAACTCCAGTGGAAGATTCTGCGGGAGAGACGCTCTGTCGCTCGGTACGGACTTTTGTCGAAGTTTTGAGAACATACCTTTACCGAGGAGTCTAGCAGTATATTGCTCCCTCCCACGTATATCTCGCGAAGATATCATGAAGATAAAATCAGAGAGATCAGAGCCCACTCAGAGGCATACCGACAATCTTTCTTTCCGCGAACGATACGTGACTAGAATAGGAGGGAGAACCGATAGTGGTACTCAAGGTACCCTCCGCCACACACCATCGGGTGGCTTGCGGAGTATGGATGTAGACGTAGATGTAGACGTAAATGCGTGGCTAGCATGGAACCCTCAGCTAGTGCGGTATTTCTCCCTTCTTTCCTCCCTGGACTGCATTTCCTTTCCCTTCCCCTCTTCTCGTATCCTCATTCCTTCCCCTTGCGAGGGTGAAAGTCGGGGTGCGAGTTTAAAATAGGGAAAGTTTAATTTTTTTAAACTCACAACCACCAGCTGCGAACCAAATTCCTAAACATGCAAAAACACTGGAGCTGTGATTGCTACTGTTTGACTCGTTTTTCTAGGGGATGATATCACACGTTCGCTGCTTTCCTTCCCTGTATATGATTAACAAAAAAATTCATAATAAAGTAAGTTCATGTGAGAAAAAGGGTGTACTAACTACTATTTTTGAAAACACGAGGAAGTTCACTTTATGTTGTTTATTACACCATATTAAAACCCTGAGGGCGATACGTCTGTACGTCGACACATTTATCAAATAAAGTTATAGCTCGTGAGCCCCCAGACAAAGTGAATATTTGTCACAAATTGTTTTCACACCATGTGCCTGTCTCAAACACCGTCTATGTTCATGCCTATGCGACAAAACACAGTCACTCTAATTTAGTGCGATGCACACCTTGTTCCACCGGCTAAATATTCACAACACACAGTAGCACTCGATACAACTCGGTGCAGTCTACGACGAGCAACCACACTTGGCAATTGCCACACAAAAATCTATAGTCTCCACCTGGAGATCCACATGCCGACTGTCCAGAGCGGCGCCGCCCGGCCACCTACCCCAATCGTTCCCGACTCCCCACACTTCCTGGGCCTCGCGCGCGCGCGCGCGCGCGCCAAAAGCCCAACTGCCGGGTTTTTTCCCTACGTCATCAACTTCCCCATGTGAACTGTTCTAACCGACTTGCCAATACATTTCTAAAACTTTACTTAAAATCAAAATAATTACACTACACATATCTTATTATGTTTTTATATTGGTATAAACATCCTTTGCTCTATTTATTACAATCGTGCAATTTCTTATATCACAGATAAGTGATTTAACTGAATATTTCAAGATAAAATACACAAGATTAATTAAAAATTATATGAGAAATAGTTAATACATTGCTTTTATAAACAAACATTGCCATGCTAGTTGTGTAACTGTCTTGTATTCATTGGTAATATTACGCCAGATGTGACTATATCAGCTAATGTATTGTTTATTTGTCAAAAGGCTATTTTGTAATGAGGGCCTTAAAGGTTCCTGACTGTATCGTATTACTTCAAATGCCAGTAGTATTAGAATATTTTATTTCACGCTGTGCACTGCACTGGGCCTGGCACTCGCCATTGTCCCTCTCTCCTCACCGGAAACGAACCTGGAAAATCCTAAGCTGGGACAAGCTACCAACGTCGGCCTGATCGCTGGCCTCCCGTCAACTACAAGCACACAGCAATTCTCAACGTGGAGAATTTCTACCTATGGCCTAACCATAAATGTTGTCACCCAACTGCGTACATACATTGCTAGCATAATTAATAAGATTAAAATTGTGTAACATTTAGCGCATTGGCATGGTCAATGTTTGCAGTGAACTTCATACTGTTTAATTATCAAATGCTATTAATTACCAATATTTCTATTGGGTGGTAATCTCACACCCTCTCCTCGGACGACTCAGGACCTAGGCAGTTTGATCCCTCTGTTCCAACCAACCAAAAAATAAATATTGTGTATTACATTCATCTTGTTATTCCAGTGTATTTAAACCTTTTTGATTTGAGTCCCCATTCCAACTGAAAAAATTCTGACGACTGCCGCCTCCACCATATTCGTAAAAAACTCCGTCAGTGATTACAAAAACCATACGTATAACTTTTATAATAAGCCTTCGTTCAGTGCAGTGGCACTTCTAAGCCCTTACTCTTAAAGGACTCAGTTTGAAAGAAACCGCGAGTATGAATAACAATGGGTAAGGAAAAGTAAATAGTTTATATCTGACGGAAGCTGAGTAGAAGAGTCCGTTTAATTGTGATGATGACTGTGCTGTGATTCCCCCCCCCCCCAAAAAAAAATGGTTTAGCGGTCAGCGAAACTGCCTACCAATCAAGAAACCCCTGTTCGAATCCGAATCATGGCTGCGCACATATTTTCAACTTTTCCCGTCGATTTATTTTGATTCCCACTCGCAGTTCGCATTGTAAATTCATTTATGAATACGAAGAAATATGTTTCATTCAACTAGGTGTCTTCTAGTTTTACCATTCAATTTGGTGAGTAGGCATAAATAAAACAAAGAAGGAAAAAAAAAAGAAGCCTCTGGATACGTTCCTTGCAAAAACCGATGAAGAGTATGGTACATCATATTGCTATTTTAGATATTGTTCTATTATTACTTTGGAATGGGACTCATTTCGTATTCATACGTGAAATCCTACAGAAAAATAGATTTACGTGAAAAAAAGGTTTTGAATGCCGTGTAAGACTGAGAATTGTACGTTGCTTTTTATGTGACGCCCGACTGTATAGACATAATGTAAAGACACATTTACTGACTCTGTTTCATTTATTTATTGACCGGATTTTGGATTACTCCAAATTAAAATGGCGTATATTGTAGGATATTGTATGTTCTTTTCATTTCGGAATTAACGTGAAATAAGAAACTACGTAAGTATAATAAAAATAAATTTCCCTTTATCTTTAGGACAGTTGACCTCACCTAGCATTGTTCTTGAGAGAGTGTACGGTGCCGATAACGCTGAGGCTTGATTGAGATTTTCATTAAATCGTCGTTGCTTGTTGCCAGGATCGTTTATTGTTTCTGTCGTGGTACTACTTGTGATTGCCGAGAACTGAATCCTTTTTGATAGTGTTTGTTAAGTTGAGAAACATCTAAAATAGCCATTAGAGTAATTTTTATTAAAATAGAACTAAAATTTGAGCGTACTAGAGTCTTATTCGCTAATTAATATCTGGTCTACTAAGGTTGAAAATAATCTTATATGCTTCAAATTCGACAAGGATCAGTACTGCCTTTTTCACGTTGTTACTGCAATCTTCCACTCCCATGAACCACAGACATTGCCGAGGTCGGGTGGCTTGCGTGCCTCAACGATACAGATAGCCGTACCGTAGGTGCAACCACAGTGGAGGGGTATCTGTGGAGAGGCCAGACAAACGTGTGGTTCCTGAAGAGAGGCAGCAGCCTTTTCAGTAGTTACAGGGGCAACAGTCTGGATGATTGACTGAGCTGGCCTTATAACATCAGCTAATGTGGCTTTGCCACACAGTTACTGCGAACGGCTGAAAGCAAGGGGAAACTATAGCCGTTATCTATCCCGAGGACGTGCAGCTCTATTGTATGAACCCTCTCGGCTAAATTTTCCGGAGGTAAAATAGTCCCCCATTCGGATCTCCGGGCGGGGACTACTCAGGAGGATGTGATCATCAGGAAAGACAATACTGGCATTCTACGAGTCGGAGCGTGGAATGTTAGATCCCTTAACCGAGTAGGAAAATTAGAAAATTTAAAAATGGAAATGGATAGGCTGAAGTCAGATATAGTGGGGATTAGTGAAGTTCGGTGGCAGGAGGAACAGGATTTCTGGTCAGGTGAGTACAGGATTATAAATACAAAATCAATTGGGGGTATCACAAGAGTAGGATTGATAACGAATAAGAAAATAGGAATGCGGGTAAACTACTATGACCAGCGCAGTGATCGCATTATCATTGTCAAGATAGATACGAAGCCAACACCGACAACATTAGTATAGGTTTATATGCCAACTAGCTCTGCCGATGATGAGGAAATCGAAGAAATATATGAGGAGCTAAAGGAAATTATTCAGACAATTAAGGGAGAGGAAAACTTAATTGTTATGGGAGACTGGAAGTCGGTAGTAGGACAAGGAAGGGAAGGGAAGATAGTAGGTGAATATGGTCTGGGCAAAAGGAATGAAAGAGGAAGCCGCCTGGAAGAATTTTGCACAGAACATAATTTAGTTATAACAAACACCTGGTTCGAGAATCATAAAAGAAGGTTGTATACGTGGAAGAGTCCAGGAGACACCGGGAGATACCAGATAGATTCTATAATGGTAAGACATAGATTTCGGAACCAGGTTTTACAGTGTAAGACATAACCAGGGGCAGATATAGACTCTGACCATAACTTGTTGGTTATGAACTGTAGGCTGAAACTGAAGAAACTACAAAAAGGTAGGAAAATAAGGAGATGATATCTGGATAAATTAAAGGAACCTGAGGTTCTTAAGAGTTTCAGACGGAGCTTTGGGCAACAATTGACAGAAACAGGGGAAAATAAAACAGTAGAGGAGGAATGGGTAAAATTGAGAGATGAAATAGTGAAGGTAGCAGAGGACAAAATAGGTAGGAAGGCAAGACCTACAAAAACTCCTTGGATATCAGAGGAGATACTAAATTTAATTGATGAAAGGAGAAAATATGAAAATGCAGTAAATGAAACAGGCAAAATGGAGTACAGACGACTAAGAAATAAGAATGACCGGAAGTGCAAAATGGCTAAGCAGGAGTGGCTAGAAGGCAAATGCAAGGATGTAGAAGAATGTATAAGTAGGGGAAAAATAGATACAGCCTACAGAAAAATAAAAGAAAAATTTGGAGATAAGAAAAACAGCTCTATGAATATCAAGGACACTGATGGAAAACCAATTTTCAGCAAAGAAGGGAAAGCTGAAAGGTGGAAAGAGTATATAGAGGGGCTCTACAAAGGAAATGAACTTCGAGACAATATTGTAGGAAGGGAAGAGGATGTAGATGAAGATGAAATAGGAGATACTGTACTGAGAGAAGAATTTGACAGAGCCCTGAAAGACATAAGTCGAAACAAGGCCCCTGGAGTAGATGATATTCCCTCAGAGCTACTGAAGTCTCAGGGAGAACCAGCCATGACAAACCTGTTTCACCTGGTGTGTAATATGTATGAGACAGGCGAAGTATCCTCAGACTTTTAGAAAAACGTTATAATCCCCAACCCAAAGAAAGCAGGTGCAGACAGGTGTGAAAATTACAGAACCATCAGTTTAATAAGTCATGGTTGCAAAATATTAACACGAATTATATACAGAAGAATGGAAAAGCTGGTAGAAGCCGACCTCGGGGAAGATCAGTTTGGGTGCAGGAGAAATGTAGGAACACGGGAGGCAATACTCACTTTACGACTAGAAGATAGATTAAGAAAAGGCAAACCTACATTTCTAGCGTTTGTAGATTTGGAGAAGGCTTTTGACAATGCTGATTGGAATAAACTCTTTCAATTTCTGAAGCAAGCAGGAGTAAAATATAGGGAGCGTAAGGTTATTTACAACTTGTACAAAAACCAGACAGCGGTTGTCAAAGTTGAAGGGTATGAAAGGGATGCAGTGGTTGGAAAGGGAGTAAGACAGGGTTGTAGTCGTTCTCCATTGCTATTCAATTTGTACATTGAGCAAGCTATAAAGGAAAGCAAGGAGGAATTTGGAGAAGGAATTAAAGTTCAGGGTGAAGAATTAAAAACATTGCGTTTTGCCGATGACATAGTAATTCTGTCAGATACAGCAAAGGACCTGGAAGAGTAATTGAACGGAATAGACAGTGTGCTGAAAGGTGCATATAAGAAGAACATTAACAAGAGCAAAACTAGATAATGGAGTGCAGTGTGAGAAAGGCAGGTGATGCTGAAGGAATTAGATTGGGAACGAAGCAATAAAGGAGGTAGATGAGTTTTGTTACTTGGGCAGTAAAATAACAAATGATGGTCGCAGTACAGAGGATATAAAATGCAGAATGGCAATGGGTAGAAAAGCGTTCTTGAAAAAGAGAAATTTGTTAACATCGAATATTGATTTAAGCAGAGGAAGACCAAGAGATGGATACAGTAAGCAGATTCAGACAGATGTAAGTTGCCGTTCTTATGTTGAGATGAAGAGGCTTGCTCAGGATAGGGTATTGTGGAGAGCTGCATCAAACCAGTCTCCGGACTGAAGACCACAACAACAACAACTGCAATCTTTTCATGCTAACGTAATAAGTAATTTATATTTCAGAACGCGTTATCATTGGAGCAGAAGAAAAGTACATGCTCTCGAAAATATGGGAGGATGGGGGGCATTTGGAATTCCAGCTGTGTAATTTACGGAAATAAAAGTAAACATTACCCCGCACGAACTACTTTTGTTTCAGCGTTATAAAAGCCGACTGCCGTTTCCACTGCTTTTATCACACAAATTCTGTTCATTGAAGTCGAATATTAGGCCGTGTCCTACGTGGGCGACAAAAGCGAGCGATAGCGCGCGACAACTTCAGGAGACAAATCTCAACCGCATGTATGGTTATAACCTGAAATTTGGTACACGTACACAGAAATACATGGAGAAGGTTGTAAAATTGGTTTCGCTACTTTTTTTTTTTTTTTTTTTTTTTTTTTTTTCTCTAGAAACCAAGATGAAGGACAATGTCTCTTACAGACTTCGACTGAAGGACAGTTGTATGTCACCTGCTTCAGAGTGGGCAAAGAAGAAAAACATTTTGTATACTCCAAATGGAACTGAAAAATGTTGTTAATCACATTGCTTTAACATAAATGTACAAAAAAAAAAAAAAGAACGGTTTTGTACGCTTCTGCTGAAAACCTTATTTTAAACCTCGGCAAAGCCGGGTACTTGCAGCTAGTCTTGATATAATGTTTCAGCAGGAATTTAATGTGTTTGGTAAGCCTTCAGTGGGATACGTGTGTTTTCAATAAAGATTAATATATTGGTATTAACTTGGTAAAAAATTAAAACTTGGTAGCCCACATGACTACCCCTACGCAACGCGCACTGCTAGTAATTCCGTCCGTCGTCTTAAAATAAGACTCATTTTGTACTTCTTCGGTTGTTTATTGTTTGTAGTCACAAAAGAAAAACTCAAACGTATCTGTATTTGGGTGGTGAAGTTCACTGCCTAATTTGGTATTTTAAGTTATGACTGAAATAGTCCACGAACATTCTTCACTTTGTAAATTTAATGCATAGCACTCTTTCCACGTCTTATTTCCTAGAGTAAATAAAACTTTATTGCCTTTCTCTGGAACTATCGTTATTTTATAGTTTACGGGTTCAAAATTTTAGAGACAGCTGATGGGTTCTAACCGCCTTCTTGTAGCGAGAAGTTGTCGCTCACGTAAGACACGGCTTTATTAGATTCCCAAGTAGATCACATTCTATTTTCAACGTTTTGTTGTAAAATACCTAAACTATGTTTTCAGTGCTGACGCATCACACACACACACACACACACACACACACACACACACACACACACACAGGGTGTTTCACTAAGTATGTTTGCCTCTGTAACTTATAAAATAATAGGTGACGGGAAATTTTAATTCGGTAGATCAACGCAAGAAATGTTACACTTTCTGCGGAGCTATGAACATAGTTTATTGTATCATTTCCCAAAGAGTTATAGCACAAAGATATAATTTTAAACGGAACAATAGTTTTTTCTATCGTTGAAATCAGATGCGTCCAAATCAATTTAAACTACATTCCTATCATTGTTAGTTTGGGAGCTACAACCCTTCAAAGTTTCAGGGGCAGATACCACAAACGCTGCTCATAATGCAATGCGCCTTCTAAATGTGGTGCGGCCGAGTTGTAACGTCGCCGGTGTCACGAAGCGAAAGCTTCAGTGGCATCGTATCGGCACTCGCCGAGCATCAGCAACATGTCAACGTATTCGTTGTTCGTGTATGCCATCGTCATTTGATGTCAGTAACTGTGGTATATTGAGCCCCGGTTGTTTGTGTGGCTCCAACTGTCGGGTATACGGCCGTGTGCGGCGACAGTCGGCAGTCTAACAGCGCATCGAGGAAGCTTCTCGCTCCGTGACACCGGCGACGTTACAACTCGGCCGCAGCACATTTAGAAGGCGCATTGCATTATGAGCAGCGCTTGTGGTATCTGTCCCTGAAACTTTGAAGGGTTGTAGCTCCCAAGCTAACAGTGATAGGAATGTAGTTTAAATTGATTTGGACGCAGCTGGTTTCAACGAATCCAATGCACGATAGAAAAAACTATTGTTACATTTAAAATTATATCTTTGTGCTGTAACTCTTTGGAAAATGATACAATAAACTATGTTCATAGCTCCGCAGAAAGTGTAACATTTCTTGTGTTGACCTATCGCATTAAAATTATTTTATAAGTTACAGAGGCAAACACACTTATTGAAACATCCTGTATTATATAACTTGTTACCTAACAAACAAAAACGACGTTATCAAGGAATAAATTGCCTCTGTCGAACAGTTTTTCATACCCACCAGTTTGAACGGATTGGTTTCAATATAGATGAACCACTCCTTGGGTTTTATTTCAGAAATATTCAAATATTTGTTAAGCTTATGGGACTTAACTGCAGGACCATCAGTTGCTAAACTTACAAACAATTATAAACTAACTTATACTAAAGACAGCACAAACATCCATGCCCGAGGGAGAGTTCGAACGCCAGACTGTGAACGACTTCGTGCATGAGGTTCTATTTGTTCAAAATTAGTTCATAATGTATTTACATGTATGATGACCGTATTTAACAACTTAAACAAATTTTAAAGAATCAATGACGTACCCTACAGTGATTGAAGTCTCTGCCTACCCGCTCGAGCCTGAAGATCTTTCACATATTGTCGCTTTCTGAGTTCAGTACCGCAACTCGTAAAAACGAATGACTTATCCGCTCTCTCGGTCAGTAAATTAATTTTTACTGGACAAAATGTGAAGTATAAATAACGCTTATAAAGAAAGCACATGATGATAATAACAAACCTCCAAGCGTATTTATACAAAAGCGAAAACAGAAAATCTGAACGTCGTAGCTTCTAACCTCAAAGTTAGTTTTAATTCGTAAAGACAAGATTACTGTGCTTCATTCAATCGCTCGCGTAAGCTATTGTCACTGACTGCAAACTAGAAAAAAGCTATTGATTCTTTGGTATACTACAAAACTAAAAGAGTGATCTATTTGTTTTGTGGTGTACAATACGATATTACTAAGCAGAGTAGTCTTACTGACGATATCTTTTCTTTACCTGATACAGTTGTAGTGAATTGAATTGACAGAAAAGGTAGGGAAGTAACACAGACGAAGATGAATTGGTAGATTTGAGAGATGAATTAGTGAAGTCTGCAGAGAACCAAAAAGGTAGGAAGACAAGACCTACATAAAATCCTTGGAAATCAGAGGAAAGATATAATTGATGAGAGAAGTGAATTAAAATTTTAAATGAAGCAGGTAAAATGGAACTCAGACGATTGAGAAATGAGATTTCCAGGCCATGTCAATGGCTAGGCAGGACTGAATAGCAAATTCAAGTCTGTAAAATAGTGTATATCTAGAGGAAAAACAGATACCGCCTACAGGAATATGAAAAATATATTTGGAAACAAAAAAAGCAGCTGTATGAATATCAAGAACTCTGATGCAAAACCAGTTTTGAGCAAAGAGGGTAGAGCTGAAAGGTGGAAATAATATATAGAGGGGCTCTAGGAAGGAAACGAACTTCGAGAGAATATTGTAAAAAGAGAATAGGAAATAGAAGATGATGAGATAGGATACACTATACTGAGAGAAGATTTTGACAGAGCAGGGAAAGATCTAAGTCGAAACAAGGCCCCCGGAATAGACAAAATTTCATCAGAGTTACTGATATCTCTGAGAGACCCAGAGATGACAAAAATGTTTTACCTAGTGTGCAGTATGTCTGAGACAGGTGCCGGCCGCGGTGGCCAAGGGGACTGAGGCGCGCCAGTCACGGTCTGCACGGCCACTACGGTCGGGGGTTCGAATCCTCCCTCGGACATGGATGTTTGTGCCGTTCTTAGTGTTAGCTAGTTCATAAGTAGTTTGTAAGTTTAGGGACTGATGACCCCGTAGTTAAGTCCCATAAGCTATACAAACATTTGTATTTTTTTTTATGAGACAGGTAAAAAATCCTTAGACTTCAATATAAATTACCATTATTCCAAAAAAAAGCAGACGGAGACAGGTGTCACAATTACAGAACTATCAGTTCAATGAATAATGCTTGCAAAATTTTCACACGAATTACGAGGCGTGTTTTTTAAGTAAGTGCCGTTTTGAAATTAAAAAAGGACGTGCTAAGATATCTCAATAATTTTATTTTTACATGAAAGCCTGTACATTAATGTACTTTTCTACATAATTTCATAATTACTTTGAGGCACATGTTATAACGTTCTACCAGTTTTTGTATACCCTCCTACATAGAAGTCTACCGCCTGACTTGTTAACCACTGCATCACAACTGTTTTGACGTCTTCATCGTCTTGCTCGCTCAAAATGCCGTACAAATCCTTACGAGAAACATTAGGAAAGTAATCCCGCAAGGACGAAATCGTAAAACGCCTGTTTTCTCTCATCTTATTGTCCACTTCTGCACCAAACTTTCATTAACAACCGAAGGACACCGACTCCGTTGTTCATCGTGCACATTTCTGCGGCCATCTGTAAATACTCTCACCGAATTTCTTACCATTACATCACTCATAATGTTTTCTCCGTAAATTTCACAGGTTTCACGGTGAATAACGATCACTTTTAAGCCTTTAGTACTAAGAAATCTTATAACGGCCCGTACTTCACAGTCGTCGGGACTCACGATTATCGGAGGCAACTTAATCACTCAGTACACATCGTAAACCTGGAAGAATCAGACTGTAATGGCGTCAGTGCGTAGATAATAGATGTAGGCACCCTGTGCACATAAAATTATTGAGATATCTTAGCACGTCTTTTTTCAAATTCAAAAAGGTATTTACTTTAAAAAAGCCTAGTATTTACTGAAGAATGTAAAGTTTGGTACCGACGTCGGATAAGTTTAGTTTGGAGGAATATGTGAGGCAAAACGCACAACTTATCTTAGGCCGACCGCGGTGGCCGAGGGGACTGGGGCGCTTCAGTCACGGTCCGCACGGCCACTACGGTCGGGGGTTCGAATCCCCCCTCGGGCATGGATATTTGTGCCGTCTGTAGTCGTAGCTAGTTCATAAGTAGTTTGTAAGTTTAGGGACTGATGACCCCGTAGTTAAGTCCCATAAGCTCTACAAACATTTGAACATTTGAACTTATCTTAGAAGATGAACTAAGGAAAGGCAAACCTGCATTTATAGCTAGGAGAAAGCTTTTAACAATGTTGAATGGAACTCTTTAAAATTCTGAAGTCAGAAGGGAATATACAAACGGAAGACACTTTACAACTTGTACAAAAACCAATTTACAATTATGAAGAGTAGAAAGGCAAGAAAGAGAGGCAATGGTCAGAAAAAAAAGTAAGACACAGCTAAAGTAAGCCACAGCTATAGCCTTTACCCAATGTTATTCAATCTGTACATTGTGCAAGCATTAAATGAAAGAAAGGATGAATTTGAATAAATGACCGAAACTGTTAGATCCAATAGTTCTGCAAACATACACTGCTGGCCATTAAAATTGCTACACCAAGAAGATATGAGATGATAAACGGGTAATCATTGTACAAATATATTATACCAGAACTGACATGTGATTACATTTTCACGAAATTTGGGTGCATAGATCTTGAGAAATCAGTACCCAGAACAACCGCCTCTGGGCATTGAGTCAAACAGAGCTTGGATGGCGTGTCCAGGTACAGAAGCCCATGCAACTTCAACACGATACAACAGTTCATCAAGAGTAGTGACTTGCATATTGTGACGAGTCAGTTCCACCGCCACCATTGACGAAACATTTTCAGTTGGTGAGAAATCTGGAGAATGTGCTGTTCAGGGCATCAATAGAACACTTTTCGTATCCAGAAAGGCCCGTACAGGACCTGCAACATGCGGTCGTGCATTATCCTGCTGAAATATAGGATTCCCCAGGGATCGAATGAAGGGTAGACCCACGGGTCGTAACACATCTGAAATGTAACGGCCACTTTTCAAAGTGCTGTCGATGTGAACAAGAGGCGATCGAGAAGTGTAGCCAATGGCACCCCATACCATCACGCCGGGTGATACGCCAAAATGGCGATGACGAATACATGTTTTCAATATGCGTTCACCACGTTGTCATCAAACACTGATGCGACCATTATGATCCTGTAAACAGAATCGGGACTCATCCGAAAACATGATGATTTGCCATTCGTTCACCTAGGTTCGTCGTTGCGTACACCATCGCAGGCGCTCATGTCTGTGATGCAGCGCCAAGGGTAAACGCAGCCATGGTCTCCGAGCTAACAGTCCATGCTGTTACAAACGTCGTCGAACCGTGCAGATGGCTGTTGCCTTAAAACGTTTCCATCTGTTGACTCAGGGATCGAGACGTGGCTGCATGATCCGTTACAGCCATTGGAGTAAGATGCCTGTCATCTCTACTGCTAGTGATACAAGACCGTTGGGATCCAGTGCCGGCCGCGGTGGCCGAAGGGACTGAGGCGCTCCAGTCGCGGTCTGCACGGCCACTACGGTCAGGGTTCGAATCCCCCCTCGGTCATGGATATTTGTGCCGTCCTTAGTATTAGTTAGTTCATGAGTAGTTAAGTCCCATAAGCTATACAAACATTTGAACATTTTTGGGATCCAGTACAGCTTTCCGTTTTGCCCTTCTGTACCTACCGATTCCATATTCAGCTAACAGTCATTGGATCGCGACCAACGCGAGCAACAATGTCGCGATGCAATAAACCTCAATCGCGATAGGCTACAATCCGACCTTTATCAAAGTCGGAAACGCAATGGTACGCATTTCTGCTCCTTACACGATGCATCACAACAACGTCTGACCAGGAAACGCCGGTCAACTGCTGTTTGTGTATGAGAAATCGGTTGGAAACTTTCCATATGTCAGCACGTTGTAGGTGTCGCCACCGGCGTCAGTCTTGTGTGAATGCTCTGAAAAGGTAATCATTTTCATATCTCAGTATATTCTTCCTGTCGGTTAAATTTCGCGTCTGTAGCACGTCATCTTCATGGTGTAGCAATTTTAATGACCAGGAGTGTATGAAAATTTGATCTTTTAATGAAACAGGAAATATTATACTGAGAGAAGTCTTTGACAGAGTTCTGAAAGATGGCCGAGGTGACTGAGGCACTGCAGTCACGGTCAGCACAGCCACTACGGTCGGGGGTTCGAATCCCCCCTCGGGCATGGATATTTGTGCCGTCCTAGTTCGTAAGTAGTTCATAAGTAGTTTGTAAGTTTAGGGACTGATGACCCCGTAGTTAAGTCCCATAAGCTTAACAAACATTTGAACATTTTTTGAGTTCTGAAATACATAAGCGGACACAAGGCCCTTGTAGTAGACGATATACCCTCAGAGCTAATGAAGCCTCTGAGAGAGCCAGCTGTGGTGACGTATAGATGCTACACACAGACCACCATCGATTACGACCTCAACGGCGTTAGGTTGGCGGCGTAGCAGCCAGCGCAACCACGCCCGCAACGTCGAATAGCAGGCCGACCACGCCCCCAGCAACAGGACACTTGAAGCCAGGCCGCAGTACTGAGCTTGTCCTCAGTGTGGTCACAGAGAGCAACTAGTGTATTGACATTGATTGATACAGTCGACAAGGAAACGGACAATTACTGTCAGTCACAGTTGTATAAATGTTCCACGGATGTACAAATGTATCATTGTAAATATTCATGTTCTTCAAAATGGATTAATATCTAAAGTTAAGTAACCATTTTAATTTAATATAAAGAACATATTTTGCTGACTGGATAGAATTTTATGTTGGCAGTTTTTCCACGAACCTTTGGCCACAACACCAGCCATGACGGAACTATTGCACCTGGTGTGTAAGATGTATGGGACAGACGAAATGCCCTCAGACATTAATATAAATGTAGTAATCCTAGTACCAAAGAAAGCAGACGTATAAAGGTGTGAAAATTACAAAACCATCATGATTGCAAAAATTAACACGAATTATTTTCAGAAGAATGGAAAGCCCGGTAGAAGGTGACCTCGGAGAAGGTCGTATTGGATTTAGGAGAAATGTAAGAAAACGAGTGGCAATACTCACTTTACGACTTATCTTAGAAGATAGATTAAGACAAACCGACATTTCTAGCTTTGGTAGTTAGAAGAGATCTGTTAATAATGTTGATTGTAATACACTCATTCAAATTCCGAAGGCAGCAGGGGTAATATATATGCAACGGAAGAATCTTTCCAACTCGTACAAAAATAAGAAGCAGATATTGGAGTCGAAGGACATGAAAGGGGGGCACTGGTTGGAAGGGAGTAAGGCAGGGATGTAGCCTTTCAGCAATGTTATTCAGTTTGTAATTTGAGCAACCTGTGAAGGAAAGCAAGGAGAATTTTGGATAAGAAATTACAATTCAGAGGATTAAAGAAGAAGATAGAGGCTTTGTAAATGGTGTTACAGAAGGATACTGAATATTTGGTGGGTAGATCCCTTTCTTTTAATGATCTCCACTCCAACTTGTATATCATTTCCGTGAAACTCTGAAAATGTGGTGAAGTCCTAGGTTACCTCTGTCGTGTGCAGCGGGATATATTGTATGTGTTCCGCATACGAATTTGTGTCCCTGAGTCCACACGGATACAAAAATCGCACATCTGTGTGGTGCTGCCATTTTGTGTTGAACACATCACCAGGAACTAACTGGCTTGCTGTATGACATCTTGTGCGCTTGTTATCGCTTATTTGTTTCAGTAGTGCTTCGTGTGCCTCGTGTGCCTCCTGTTGGGGTAGTTTTAAGTACCAATTCGTCTTATCTGAATTATAAAAGCGTAGTATTTATTGTTTTCTTTGGCTTGCTTGCTAGAAATATACATATTTGTGCACATCCTTCCGTTAATCACTTCTATCCGTGGTTTCCCTATGGCCAGCGAGGGTACAAATTTCCATTGTGCCTTTTGTTCATACCTGTGAATATATATATATATATATATATATATATATATATATATATATATATATATATATATATATATATATATATATATATCTCGCGACACTGTGCCGACTTTGACTGGACGCCTGTCGGGCCATTGTTGCGGTTTCTAATGCTGTGCATATTGTTATACTGTACGTTATTGCGCAGTTGTATCCTTTGTTGTCATTAAAAAAAACGTCGTTGTGTGCTTTATTCCGTGTTCTCTACAGTACTTATTGGATTCATTGTTTGTGCAGTTGCCTGTTTTTCAACATGTCTAGATTCAAACGTAAACTCTTTCCCTAAATGAAAAATTAGCTGTGCTGCGAAGACTGGACAAAGGCGAATCGCTCCAACAAATTACAAAAGAACTGAATGTAGGTGTTATAACAATTAAGTATTGGAGGAAGAATCGGAAAGACATTGAATCCTAAGCAGTTACAATAACTGATGTTGAAAACACTCTGAAGAATCGCAAAACATTGAAATACCCTAAACTTGAACTGCTTGATAACGCATTGTGGATGTGGTTTTATCAAGAAATAATGAAAGGAACTCGAATATCCTGGCCAATTCTCAAAGAAAAAGCGACAGTGTGCACAAAAACTGGAAGCCGAAAGTAAATTTGCTGCCAGTGACGGCTGGATTGATCGTTGGAAAACTCGTCATGGTGTCAGATTTGTTTCTGTTTCCGGTGAAAAACTATCTGCTTATATCCAGCTGTTAAGAAGTTGTAGAAGGAATTGTATAAGAAAATGAACTGTTACCCTGCCAAGTGTATAACATCGACGATTCAAGGCTTAAGATGAAAATGTTGCCAACAAAAACGCTCGCAGCTTCAAATTAATTCGTGGTAGGAACGAGACTTTATAAAAGATAGAATAACAGTCACTTCTTATAGCAACGCAGATGGTACCCAAAAGCTCCCCTTGTTTGTCATTGGCAAATCTAAAAAGCCAAGGACATTCAAAAATATAAACTTCTCTTCCTTGCCGGGTTATTGACGCAATCAAAAATCTGCTTGGATGGACTGCAAACTTTTTAAATCCTGAAGCAATAAAATTCTACTTGTTCGTGCTCTACTGCTGTTGGATAACTCACCATAACATCCATCTGAGGAAGATTTAGTGAAAGGACACAAAAGATCTCTTTCTGCCCTCCTCATGTGACCTCACTCATCCAACCAATGGATCAGGGCGTTAGCGAATGGTTAAAAAGGTGATATCGCAGAAAGTATATCAGCTCAATCTTGGAAAAATTTCACGAAGGTCATAACTTATTTGAGGCAATGTAATTCTTGAACATCAAAGACACTACCTACGCAAGGCGTAAGCTTTGGCCGCAAGTTATGATTGAAAATGAGCATACCGAAGATGAGCAATACAATGACGCACTGGAAACCGTTAAAGATCTACAAACTCTGGAGCCGAACGTCCCTACCAATGAAGTTGAAGAGTGGTTCAACGAATGTGACAAAGACTGTGACACTTTTGAAGAGCTGATGACGACCAGTTAGCTGCCGTTGTCAACCAGGAAACTGTGAATCAGCCGGATTTCACGCAACGATGCAAAAAACGCCTTTGACATCGCCCTTCAATACATCGAGCAAAATCGAAATTCAACTACAATGGACGTTTCGTGGATAAATCTACAATAACATCTGCTAAAGAAAAATCTATCATTGAATTTTTTTCCAAGTAATTTGTTTTCGTTTTTACTGTACAAACAATGCATACAGTACAATCATTTCTTAGTATATACATACAGGAATTTATTTCTTTATAAAAAAATTCTTTTTTACATACAGTGCTATAAACATTTTTTTTAGTTTGTATATCGATTATACGTTATTAAGTACAGTACAATACTGTAATTTGTTTGTCGTTTTTTCCTTTAAAACCAATACATATATAGTGTGTGTTTCAGTTAATATATTGTTTAACGCTGTGTACAAAAATCTTTTTATATTACTGTAGACGTTTTTTAGTTATTAACTCGTTTAATTTTTTGTACGTAATGTCTTTTTAATTTTTTTGCAATAAATATTAGATTTTCCGGATAATCCGACCTTTTTTTCGTTCCGACCATGGTCCCGGTCATGGAGAAACGTCATATTGTAGGTGGATGCTTGTTACTGTTACATACTGGAAGGGATGACATTGCATTCAGCTGATTCCTTGCAAACTGAGAAGGTGAATTAAATCTGACACTCGCCAGAAAACACAAAGAGAATAAATTATGTTTCTTTTAGTACTGTCTTACTATTTCCAGTTTCTACAAATGTCGAGATTGCCGAAGAGGACATTTTGTACTACCTCTTTTCGCTGTCCAGTGGTGAAGAGTTTGAAGACTAATGTGAAAACTTGTTGTTGACTTGAATGTTTGACAGGAGCACTTGCAAATTATAGCGAGGACTATATACAGTGGGGAAGACATTCATCACCAAAAAACAAACCAAGAGTTTCTGTCATTCGTAATGATGTGCTCTTATGTACATTTTCCAACATGGACCATTTGAGACTTACACTGCAAAGAACACGTAGATAACGTCGTGGGAAAGGCGAACCAGAGACTACGTTATATTGTCAGAACCCTTAAAAGATGCAACAAAATTACTAAAGAAACTGCATACGCTATTCTTGTCCGTCCGTTTTTGGAGTATTGCTGCTCAGCGTGGAAACCTTATCAGGTTGGTTTGACGGAGAACATCGAAAGACTCCTAAGAAGGGCAGCTCGTTTCGTAATGTCACGATACAGGGGAGACAGCGTTACGGAAATTATACAGGATCTGGGATGGGAATCATTACAACATCAGTGCTTTTCGCTGTGGCTACTTACGAAAGACCAATCGCGAACATTCTCCTCCGAATGCGAAAATATATTGTTGACTCCCACTTACATAGGTAGAAATGATCATCAGAATAAAATACGAGCTCGAACGGAGAGATTCAGGTGTTCTTTCTTCCCGCACACTATTCGAGAATGGAATGGGAGATAAATAGTATAACGATGGTTCGATGAACCCTCTGCCAGGAACTGTGAATGTGATTTGCAGAGTATCCCATATAGATGCAGGTGTAGATGTAGAGGCGACGCAAATAACGCAACACACCGAAGCAAGCGACACGGACAAATTTTATATGTAGCTACTGCAAAGTATCACTTTGTATTCAGCCATGTCTTGAAAAATTTCACAAATATATCAAGTTCTGAATATGTTTGTCATAACAACATTGTTATTTATACAGATCCAAATCCCTACTAAAAACATTGGTTCTCTAAATTTACTGCTCCTCAAGTCCAGTGGGACACATACAGCCCACATAAAAAATTATAAATAACAACTGAAATTTAGAAACATGGCCTGACTCACTAACCCTTCCAAAAGCAGGAAAACAATTTGTGAGAGTAATATGCGAAATTTTAATTAATTAGTTCACTAAAAGGGTATTTAATTAACACTTCTCGTATCTACTTGCCAAGCTGTTTTGCAATTTCTTACATTAAGTATTTTTCATAAAAACTCAGTTGTGCGCTTGAGTCTCTGTTCACCACAGTGATTCGCTAAGTTTGAATCTACTGAGAAAAAGCAAATTTGTCTCATGCTTTTACTTCAGTATTTGGGGTGAAAAAGAACAGTTTTAGATACAGAAGTTTCTTTGATCTTTTCCATGGAAATCTTTTAAGATGACATCACCGACATCCTTGGGAGTATATTCAGTGGAGTCAGACAATTACTTCTCATATTATGTGCTCATGTATGCACCATGTGTACCCATAATGAGTTATTTTTCTTCTTTTAATAAGCCAACTTCGTTATATGTGTTTCAGTATTATAATATTTATACCTCTTTTTTTGCACTTCGAATTGTTATGAGATAACCAGCCGCTTTATTGTTGAAGGTTAGCACAAATGGGAAATGGAAATATTAGCTACAAGGAAACTTTGCAACTATCACCAAGAAAAACACATATATACATTACGACAGCTCACTTTATTCACAAAAATATCAATACAGAAATCAAATAAATGAATTAACATTGCTTCATCCCTATTATTGTTTAGGTGGAATATAAGCTGCAGCTCACATTGTGCGTTAACAGGTACCAAATTCTTCTAAATAACAATCACCTCTCCTAACAAGCACTGTTGAGTGACGGTTACTTGTCAGATCGACAGGAGAACGGGATTTGTTGAAGCTAATGACTCTTAACTGCCGTTACAGGAAGAGGGATGCCATCAAAATTAAAATTCATCGTGACTTTTTACGAGCTCGACGCGCCAGTGCTAACAGGAACACCGGCGAAGTTGATGTTGTGTGTATACAAACTGAATGGTGATGAGACTTCTTGTACTCCTGATTTAACTGGGACGCCTCCGAAGTTAATGTCACTTGAAGACAGACTGAACGGAGTAGCTGTGGACTGCGTTGATCCGTGCACAGGAACTCCTCCGAAGTTTATGCTATCCTGAATCTGGCCACTTGAAGTAAACCTGGGAGGGCCAAACAGAGGGCCACCACCGAATGTGAGTTTACCTGGAGATAATGCCCACAGTACTGTTGCAGGTCCACCATCGATGGCAGGTGATGATCCAGTACTGGCAGTATCTGATGTCTGGGTACCTCCATGCACGGGAACTCCAGCGAAATTTATGTTGTCCGCAATCTGGTTGTCTGATGTGAACCAGGGTTTACCAAAGATAGGGCCGCCGCCGAATGTGACTGCATCTGAAGACGAAGTCCCTGGTGAAATTTCAGGTCCATTCTCAACAGCAGGTGAAGATCCAGTGACTGCGGAATCTGTGGTTTGCACATTTCCGTGCACAGGAACTCCAGCGAAGTTGATAGTGTCTGGAATCTGGCCACCTGATGCCAGCCCGGGTTGACCAAAGAGAGGACTACCACCGAATGCGAATGAATCTGCAGACCAAGTTCCTGGTAAAGACACTGCTCGCACAGGAACTCCGGCGATATTTGTAGTGTCTAGAATATGGTTACCTGATGCGAATCTGGGTTGGCCAAAGAGAGGGCCACCACCAAATGTAACTGAAGATGCTGGTCGCACAGGAACTCCCGCGAAGTTTATGATATTGGGACTCTGGCTATCTGAAGAGATCCTGGGTTGGCCAAAGAGTGAACCACCACCCAGTGTTACTGAATCTTCAGAAAATGTTCCTGGTAAAGATGCTGGTCCACCCTCGGCAGCAGATAAACATCCAGTAATGATGTGGGCTGTAGTGCTGACAGCTCCGTGTAAAGGAACTCCACTAAAGCTTAATGTGTCCGGAATCTGGTTATCTGATGCGATCCTGGATTGTCCAAAGAGAGGAAAGGCACCGAATGTGGTTGAATCTGCAGACACAGTCCCTGGTACAGCTGCTGGTCTGCCTTCAACAGCAGGTGAGGATCCAGTAAAGTCGGCATCGGTGGTGCGGATACCTCCACGCACAGGAACTCCACCAAAGTGTATGGTGTTCGGAATATGATTATCTGATGAGACCCTTGGGTGACTAAAGAGAGGAACACCACCGAATTTCAATGAATCTGTAGACCACGTCCATGGTAAAGAAGCTTGCTGCACAGGAACTCCAGCGAAGTTCATGGTACTCGGAATCTGGCTACCTGATGATACTCTAAATTGGTTAAAGAGAGGATCACCACCGAATGTAATTGAATCTGCAGACGAAGTTCCTGGTGCAGATTCTGATCCACTCTCGACGACAGGTGAACATTCAATAATGAGAGGGGCCGTGGTGTCGACTGCTCCATGCACAGGAATTCCACCGAAGGTTATAGTGTCCGGAATCTGTGTAACTGATGCGGCGTTGGAAAGTCCATATAGAGGGCCACCAGTGAATGTGGTTGTATCTGGATTCGAAGTCGCCACCTGCACAAAGATATGGATACATTACATGTACGTTGACATTGCTCTATATACAACTAAGCTTGCGATGATTGACAGTTTGAAAAAACAAAAATATTATTAATAGTATGAATATGATGGTAAGTAAAGCTGAGAGCTGACGTGTAATAAACTGTTCATAGGTTTTCCTCCCACATTAAAAGGAATTTAGCAGAACTTAAGTTATCACTGGAATGGAGGAATTCTAAAATACTAAAACGTACGATCTGACGAGTAAATACATATGACGGAAATAATATGCTCAGTTAAATGGTAAAACACTTGTATTTTGTTGCTGAAGAGGTAAAGTGCTTAACATCTGAAGAAATAACCTTTCATTAGAATCAATAAAAATAATCACCTCTTACTGAAAGAAGCGGAAGGAATCAGGCTCTCTGGATCCTTTAATACTATATGGTACAGGTATATCAAATGAAATATTTGATCTGTATGATAATGTAGTGTTTTGGAAAATCATGATTCTCAGTTATACTCAAATAATATACTTTGCTTTGACTTTATACCGTAGCTGAGCGTCAGGCACTTGCCTTTCTAACACTATTTTTCATTAGGCGTACAAGTACTTTTTTTTTTCTCGCAACTCTTGTTCGGATACAACAAACGAAAATCATTCGTGCACATATAGACATAAACACACACTCAGAAACATTCATCCATGACATAATTCTCTAGATTTAAAATCCAGATTTTTTAGTAGACAAAAGTTGTACGTATGCGGAATGGAAGACGAGAATTTCAGACCTTTGGACACTCAGATACCAGTCTCTCCGATAACTTTTATTTTGGTATTGTAACTTTACTTGACGAAACCGCTTGAACACAGTGAAATCTGTAGCTAAACTATCAACACATCTCCTTATTCATGTTTTCTTAATAAGCGTAGTATTTTATTTGACTGTATATCGTCAAAGGCCATGAGCATGACGCCGGTTAGTTTTTTTAATTGTTGTATCATGTTTACACTAGTAGCTTTCAGTAAAAACTTAAATAAAATATGTAGCTGACAAATAACAAAATGATCGTAAATGTTGTTAATTTATGGAGATAAACAGTACCAAATATAAACATATTAACTTTACTTGCTTCAGAGTTAAATAGAAAGAATTATACCATTCAAAAAGTTTAAAATTTTTCTTAAAATAAAAGGCCAAAAATGAAACGATATAAATCTTGCCTTTTACATTCTCGAAAATTAGAATATTGTAAATATTGAATACCTTATAGAGGTCATTCATCGGAAGAAGATGCGGAACACCCACATAGCTAGCAGGCCAGCTTTTCAGAACTGTTCTTTGTTCATTGTTTATGGTATTGCGGAAGCAGTCGGCCCAATTAAAAGGGACAGAGGGAAAGCCTGAAGCAGAGCTGATAGGGTAGCTAAAACTGGAAGTCTGAAGGGGGAGACTGTAACGACCAATTGAGTCGGTACGGCTGGGAAGCGGAAACGCAGGCAGGTGGTAAAATGGTGAGTAGAAGTGGGCGCTGTTGCCAGGAAGGCTGTAGATGTGCTTCCTGCTGGCGGATTCAAAGTCAGCGCTGGCCCACGGAACCGTGTTGAGAGGATTCTGTGCAGGCGGTGAAGGATTGTCTGATTGAGGTTCTTGGGGAGCAGCTGGTGCGTCGGGGGCGAGGTGTCCACTGGCGGCTGGTGTGTCCCCCTCGATGACGGCGCCGGATGTCTCCGCCGATTTGTCAAAGGCAACTTCAGCGTCGCCAGGATTGGCAACGGCAAGTGCAAGCACGGCAGTCAGAACAACCTGTGACAGAACAGTCAGTAAATGACACTACAAGCATAACTGCTGGTGATGTAAGTGCAAAGTTTATTTTTTCCTTAATTGAAAAAGCGCCCTAACTAAAGTTTTTTCATTCTATCAGTGTAAGCGTTATTAAGAATATGCAATGTTGGGATTTATTTTTCAACTTTGAAATAATGCGTAGAACGTGCACACTAAATAATTTATTATTTATTATATGCATCAGTTACATGAGTGGTAAACTCAATTTCATATTACTGATACTTTCATTGCAGTTGTCAGGCTTAACTTAGTATTTTGTGGTTCATCTCCATGAATCACAGACTGTAGGTGCAAGCACATTTAAAGAGTATCTGTGGAGCGCCCCAACAAACTTGTTTCCTGAAGAGGGGTCGCAGCCTATTCAGTCGTTGCAGGAGGAACAGTCTGGACTGATTGGGCCTTGCAATACCAGCTAATTAATATTTCCAGCAGCAGAGAAAGCAAAACGCAAACGGATGGGAAATTTACAGAACTTTCAGTTTAGTATGTCAAGGTTGCTAAGTTTTCTGGTAGAAGTCGACCTCGTAGAAGATGAATTTAGAGTTCGAAAATATGTAAGAATACGCAAGGCAATAGTCGCCCTACCTGTTATCTGAGTCTATAAGTGGGCACTTGGAGAAATTTTCATTCTTAACTTAGTATGGGTATTATATCCTATTCATCCCACAGGTATCATGTATGATACCTCTAGGATCTACTTTTTTTATCTTCTTTTGTGCATAAGCAGCTGAACTTATTCGAGCTCCACAGCTCCACAGCATATCTCGGCGAAATAAGGACTTCTCTTTTTATAATGAAACGCATGATTTAGTAACTTTCTGACATCCTACAGATAAGCCTCACCCAATATGGAATTACAAGTTAACGCATAACAGATTAGAAAGCATTTAACACTTTGGTATCATATATGATAACTCAGAACTCATTACCTACATTGTTCATGTCTGTGGAAGAGAGGATTTTGTTTTATTTCACTTCATTCCCAGGTTTGACTTATGAAAAGAATTTTGAGTTGGTAAAAAGAATTAATGCAGATGACTCGAGCACAGAAATTGATGAATTTGAAGACGACACCTTGATGCAAAGAGATGAAAGTGCATCAGAAGGTTAAACCGAGCCTCATGCACAAATCTGAGAAAGACACACGTTTTAGGAGCATACAAATGAGTAAGAATAAGCATTTTATTAAAGAGATTAACTGTGTTACACCAAATATTTCTCTTAGAAAAATTATTATTGTTATTATTTTAAAGGTTTGCAGACCAATGGCACATTTAGTTACCTTGAATCAGACATCATTACAGTCACAGCGTAAAGGAAGACGACATATGAAAGTTTTTTCCAAATACATTCACGGTTTATTTATTGAAGAATACTGAAAGCTACAGCAAATATGAGGTATATTATGTGTAATGTTTATGACCACTTCGTTTTGTAATAAAGCTACACGAAACAACATATTTGTGCATATAGTTGTCCACCTCCCGAAGTCATGTCCCCCTATAAAAATTCAACATGCTTGTAACATTTTTCGAGTGCAATTCACTGTGTGATAGAATTAACACAATGTACCTCACTTGCATTTCAGGACAGAATAAGCTATAGAGAGGGGGTAATTATATACAACTAGTACAGAAACCAGACAATACTTACAGCCGCGAAAAGACTGAAAGAGAAGCTTTCATTATGAAGAGATTAAGACAGGTTGGTAGTCTTTGCGAATGGTACTGAATTGAGCAAGCAGCAATTTAGAATGGGAATAAAAGCTCTGGGAGACTAAATGAAAACTGTGAGGTTTGCTGAAGACGTTCTCATTCTGTTGGAAACAGCAATGGACCTGGATGAACAACTGCACGGAATGGACACTGCCCTGAATCTGGTGTATAAGACGAACGTTAACGACAGCAAAAAAAAAAAAAAAAACGTAACTGGATGTAGCCGAATTTAATCGGGCGATTCTGAGAAAATTTGGTTAGGAAACGAGTCAATAAAAATTGGCAGTAAAAATTTTCGGAGTACAGAAGATGTAAATGGAAAATTGGAAATGAGCTTAAGTGCCCTTACGTATGTACACTTCGACCCTTTGTGGCAAGTTGCATTGCGCTGCTGGTAGTTGCTATCGTGCCCAGAAAAAATAACGGTAAGTAGGAGAATGCAAGTGGTCTCCATAGATTGAGACACACGTGTATTGGACTTTTATGCTTTCAGAATGACAAAACGAGCATGCTACGAAAATAAACCCTTCCCAAGAATGTCGTAAGGTGTTTTATTGAAGACGTCAATAGCGATATATCTGACGGAAAATGGAACATACGAGTATATTCCTTGTTATTTTACGTTGCGATATTTCCGTTTACCTATGTGTTTTAATAAATCTTTACGATCTCTGAAACTGCATTGCACTGAATTGTATATCCTTTACAATTGGTAAATAGAAACTTAAATAATTTGTGTATGCAAAGACTATAGTATTTATCTGCTGTTTAATAAAAAAGAATCAAGCGCCCACCGATATTGCTGCAACTGCAGTGAAACGTGTAGCGTTAAAATGAAAATCACAAGGTTTTGTTACAGTTAAAAACGATATAATACTGAAGTGTTTCATCGAAGGTTACAACTATTCCTGACTTTACTAATTAGGATCATTTTACTAATACAAACAGTGGATGATTACTTTTAATTGGCAATTGTTGCAAATGTCAGTATTATGTAGTAGTATATGTGAAGATTCGACACACAATAATGCATACATGGTATAACTAACGTTGGTGAGTAAAGTACACTGAAGTGGTTTAATCGCTATGAATTATTTTGGAGCATGTAGTATGTTTCCAGTTCAGAGGATTTTAATGTCTGGATAATTGTGAGTGTAGTCACAAAAAGGAACTGAAAGTTAACATATGCTATTTAAAATAGTTACATACTACGTCTGTAGGAAATATAGTGCAGTACAAACTCCTCAGTAGTGAGATCTTTGTCTTAGACGTGCTGCACGCCCTGAAAATCGGACTATGACTTGAGCTGTAGCATACTGCTCAGTCTGAGAGATACTCACCAGTGTCTTCATGTCTGCTGACGGAGAAAACCAGCGCTGTGTCGTGTCACCTCCTGCGAGAGCTTAAGTAGCCAGAAAAGGGAGAGTTAGATGATTATCTCGCACGTTCCCCGTCCTGTTATCAAATGCACAGGTAAGTGTATGCCCCTTACTGTATCAAGCGCTGATATTCTACGTCATTTCTCTTCCGTGTCTTGCCGTGAAGGAGATGCACGTACCGGTGATAAGCGACTACCTGCATTTTGCTAGAGACTTACTTCTTCAGTTATTCCCTTTCGGCTACACATTTCTACTGCACCAATACGTACGGTATATGCATGCCGTGTAAGACCCAGATTAATTTTTTTTATTTTCGCTCAACGCTCAAAGCGTTGTGTTTAGATTTTTCCACTCTTTGGATTTGTGCTCTTGTTCGGTGTTTGGTGGGAGGAATACTATCTAAAAGTTGGTTGAAAGTTAGAGGTTAATCGGTAGTCATTAGGGCTACTTCCGTTTCCTCGCTGTTACTACTTTCCTTGCCTAGTAACATATTAAATAACTAGTTCTGTAAATTTTGTTACCATACCACATAAATTATTCTTTCCGACTTTACTCACTGAGTTTAATATTTGGAGTTTTTTTTTTCCAAGCGATATACGGAATCTACATTTAAGGTAAGATAATGGAAAATACAAAAGTCTGTTACTTTCCAAAAAACTTACTGAAAATTTATGTTCAATCGTTCTCATCCCTTCATGTACCTTTTTCTATAGTTCTACATGAAAGGCAGACCTTATTCTTCTGAACACCCAAATAATTCGTAGCAATGAAACTTAATGGCAACTTCAAACTGTGTGCGGGTCTGGGATTCGAAGACGTGACTTTCGCTTGTTTGCCAGGTGCTCTACCAGCTCAGGGGCCCGAAGTGACTCACGCGCGACATCAAAGCTTTGCTTCAGTCATTTCCTTCTCCCCAAATTTCATGGAAGTTCTCCAGCACATCTTGCGTGACTAGCACTACTAGAAAGAATTTTTTGGGGGAAACTATTTGCTCAAAAAGTTTACATTCTACAGCGGAGTTTGTGTTGAAATGTTTTATTAATACTGCGTATCGCATCGTGTTTTGAACAGGGGAGCTTTGGCTTTCGCGGGAAATTGCTCTACTGAAATAGCTACGTAAATTGTTCTTAAAGATAAGTCATCTCGCAGAGATATATCACTTATTGGAAAGTTCCCGGGTTCGATTCAATGTTCGACGCTCACTATTAATGTGCCGGAAAATTTGATATAGGCACATATGCGGCTGAACAGTAAATGTTCATGCTGGAGTTGAAACCATTGTCGGTATCCAATAAACTTTACGGCATCACTTATTATAGAAGACCTTATTCCAATTAAATGAAAACCGATATTAATTGCTAATTACGATGCCTAAAAAGGCTGATGCATATTTGCATTTATCAAAAGTCAATGTTTTCCTTACTTCTACTCATTTAATATCTCTTCCACTGATAATTTTAATTGTAGTCTTTGAACTTGGACACCATTTTAAAAAAATTCTACGAGTTCCTAACCCATATTTCTCTCCTGTATTCTGACATTTCTGCTTCTTCTTCTATTGGCTAATTACTTCGTTGCCCTTTAGCATCTCTCTCATCCAGTTATTCCTCCCTGAGGTTCGAGTTCTGCGTCGGACATAGATGTGTGTGTTGTACTTACCTCCGGTTAAGTTGGTTGAAAAGTTGTTTAGCAGTTTGTTCCTACGTTATACAAACATTTGAACGTTTTGAATTATTCCAGCCTTTTTCTTTCTTTTTTTGTGGGGCTTCCATAAGCATCTTCCATCGACAAATCATTTTTTGTAAATATCAATGTTACGCTTCATCTGTTATTTTATTTGCCCTGATGTTATGTTTCACATTTCACAATCCGTCAAAGTTGTATGCCAAAAGTGTAATGCCCTTTACATTATTGCAGCTTCTGAAATCAATAGAACTCTCTTTTCAAATAACCCGCTTCTTGCTAGTTTAGAAATGAGATTCTTTTATGGAAGCGATTATTCCTCCTCACAAAGTTTTTATACTAATTACATCTGTACTGAGTTATTCCTCCTTCAGTTCACCAGTAATTTACTTACAGGTACATGGGCACACAGTTATTTCGTGAAATATTGGGATTTTCTATGTCTGGCCATCAGCTGAATCGTTATGTGCACTGAAACTAAATTGAGACACTACATGCATTTCGCTTGTTGTGTATTATAGTTAGGAAAAAAAGCAAATGCTAAAGAGAATAGGATGCAACAAAGCTGAAAAATGCCCTTTCTTAACAGCACTTCTTTCATTAACATGATTACAAATCTAATTTATGTAGCAGAAAAAATTGAAAAATACTCTTCATTCTAGATAACATAGTGAAACATTTCATAGGGTAAAGCCAGGGCAACAACTTTTCAGTAAGAATTAAGGCTATGTTACGACTGTGTGACTTCCATCTTTGGATAGCGTTTAGATAGTGAATGAAAAGAAAAAAAGTAATTATCATTAAAGTAACACGAATGCCAAAATTCAAGTCCATGAGGTAGATCTAGTGCAGTCTTAAAAAAAAAAAAAAAAAAAAAAAAAAAAAAAAAAAAAAAAAAAAAAGTCGCTGCTAAAGGTGCCCTTAAGCATCTTACCAAACAAACGGAGCTCTAACGTAATTAAGTGGTTACATAAAATTTTGTGACTAATTTCAGGACTTGGAGTTAATGAGAATGTAATTAATTTGAATTAGAAGAATACATTTCATATAAAAACTATATTTGACAAACAATTGCAACACAAGAAACGTACTTGAACAAATACTACAGGAGATAAGAATGAAAATAATCATTAGTCGTACAAATAATAATGTACTTATATCATTTGTCTGTGGTCATAAATCTTCTATTGCTCAGAAGTGCTATTTCTCCCACAGCCATTCTGCATTTTAAATGTTCTTTATTCCAGCAATCAACAGTTATTATTAGATCAGGTAACGACACAGTAAAAGTAGATTAGGTTTTTTTGAGTTTCTTTTATGGTTTGCATTAACCAATTACACTAGCCCCTCTCCTCACGTGCGGTCTGTGTAATAGGTTCGTCAGTATTTGATGTGGTTTACGAACTATATCCAGCGGTAATGTTAGGTGACTCACCCTGTATATTTTGTCTCTCGTCACATCATAATATGAAAGAGTGTGCAAAAAAACTAAATTTTTGTTGCCCTTGAAAGCCTTCAGACAGACCACTTGCAATTCTATCCATGACAGAGGAAACACCCAGAATGGATTCTTTTTTGTAGGATCGTTTCATAACCTATTAATTTCCTTGAATTTTGAGTAAAATAAATGTAGGTATAGCTTGTCAGGTTCTGGGAGAACATATTTCCTGGATATTTTCTTCTTCATAAGTCTTTATAAAAAAGACCATCTTACCACATATTTATTACGTTTGCTTACATTTGACATTTTATACATCATTTTAGGTTATAGGTTTCAAAGAAAATCATACTGAGAAATATGGTGACTTGAACCCGAAAAAAATAATAGCATCGGCTTTCCATTTGGCATGCTTATACTAAGTATAAGACATTTATAATTTAGAAATCTTTTCAATTGTCATTGAGTTCGACTTTAGTAACTTTGACTTTCTTCATAACATGCGATTGTCGTTATACACCCAACAGGTATTTTTCTTTCTCTATGCTCTAATACAGTATATTAACAAGATATAGGTACACAGAACAGACAAGAACATTCGAAATTATTCAGTTGTTGGTTACCAAGAGCTCTCAGGACTGCCACACTTCTTATACCCATGCGGGCTAGACTGGCAGAGGAGCAATCGGTCATTTGCTCATATGCTCGAAAAGATTACTGGTTCCGGATGAAATGTTGATTTAATTCCAGTGATTTTCGACAGTGCAATTGGATCCCGTTCAACATTCTGCCACGATATTTCGGCCCAGAGATATTCGATCATCTTCAAGTGAGTACACAACTACTGAAAAGGCTTGTGCATCCACGGTATTTATGCTGGTTCGTGTGCATGCGGCATTTGCCTACATCCTTTTGCACGACAAAGAGCTCCCCACGGTGACGTCATCCATTTGTTCATGTAATTCGTTATTAAATAAAAAGTACGTTGAGGAGAATATATGTTCCAACAATTCCAATAAAATATAATGGATCCAATAAAGGTACTTTTATTACAAGTGAGAACATATAAAATCTAACTGGTACATTCGAGCTACTAAGCTTAATAATCTGCAAGTGACTGACAAAATGTTGAGAATTACATATATTGTTACATAACCTCGTACGGCTTAAGTAGAGAGGCCAGATGTTTGTTAAATAGATCAGAGTGCTAATATTACTTATTATTAATCGTAGTGAGACGCCATTCTTTTGGACCTTAGGAACACCATATAGTCCTGTTGATATTGCATTGTCTCAGTATCAAATAAGTTTTTCGGGTAGAAAACAATCGTTTAAACGTGCTGCAGTTACTCTTGATAACGCTTGTTGAGTACTTTGGAATTTGCAATATGTAAAATCACATGACTGACTACACATCTTATAGCTGTGGGCGTGTAAGTGAAGTTTGAACCATTCTCAAAAAATGATATCAGCTTGTGGTCAAAAGTTTTCACAGTGAGGTTCACCATAGATCGTTGAGAAAAAACTTCTTCCGACTTAACGTGTTACGAATCGCCTAAACATTGCCCCTTGTCCGTTTGTAGTATCCCTGCTGTCCCAGTCTGGTTTATCGAAGGTCACATCATCAATCCAGTCCCAAATGAAAGAAGAACATCTCACTGCAATCTTCAGATGTAAATTTATTTCAGTAAAACTTCTAGGAAATTTGGTTGTTTATTATTATTATTATATAAAAACTATTCGACGGTAATAGCAGGAATAATTGTACCATGTCAGAACTCAGCGTCAAGAAGGAAGCGATCGGTCAAGAGAGACGATACTCGGTGAGAACAGACTTACTGCCAGATGAAAGTCAGATACCGTGTTCATCATAAATGCCGATTCAATATGCTGCAAGTGATTCAACCAAGATTCTTATTAGGCTGTCTAAAGGAATGGGTCTGAGTCCATGGCACCCCACGCAGCTCTTATCACTGTCTTCAGTATACCAACAGGACACCAACAGGGTCCCATGCAGTGGTATCGGGCACATTCAGTCTCGAGTATCACTGACTGGAGGAGAATTAGAGATGAGTCCTAATGACCAGCTAAGCTGTGCCTCGAAACATCCCAGACAGCAACTGACCGTCTCCAGCCACAGCGCAGATAAGTCAGAGTCGTGGTCTGATGTCATTTTGTTTTTATAAGAGTATTCATTCGGTTGTCATCGGAGGCAGCCTTCCATTACAGTCGTACGTCGACGATACTCTACGCTCTGTTTTGTTGGCCTGCATGAACTAACATTCAAGCAAAGTAATAACCGTACTCACTGTGCAAGGGATTCTATTGCATGTCTTCGTTCTTCCCATACGCTACCTTTGGCAACAACATCGCCGGATATCTCCCTAATTGAGACCATTTGGAGTAATAGGGGCAGGGTCTCCCAACCAGGTGGAGATTTTGACGACTACGTTGATCAGAAATTGTCACTAGCTCTCAGTGGAGTACATACAAAACCTCTTTTAATCGATGAGAAATAGAACAGCTTCTTGCATAAAGGCCATATGTAGAATCAAGGATTATCGACTTGCTCCATTCGCGAAGCTCATTTTGTTTACCAATTGATCCAATTTTTCTGATTATCTCGTCATTTTTTCCGTACGTGTTCATCAGATCTAACGATTTCCACCCAATTGGAATAAAAATTTGTCTTCGCTTTGCCATGCTACAATGTATGTCTATGGAATCATTACTTCTCAGCCTATAAGTTTCTCCATCAGTGATTTTGGGGCCTAATATTTTCCTAATTATGATTCTTTCTTTCTTTTGAAATTCTTCAATATCACTCTTTCTATTAAAAATTAATGTTTCTGCTACATAAATACATACAAGTTTGATTATAGTGCTGTAATACCAATGTTTACTGAATTTAAAAGTTGATTTCTTATTTTAAGTATTTTCTGTTAGTCTGGGGTAGTTGACATATTTGTATAGCAAACTTGGTTCGCAATTTTACCTAGACCGATTTCTGGTATGATTACCCCTGAGTAATTAAAATGGGAAACCCTTTTTATTCTTTTACATGCATGTTTAAAACCATTGGTGCTTCTTTTTTGCATGTCATATATTGCGATTTCTCGAATGATATTTGTAGTTCTACTTCTTCCGCAACTTCTTGAAACATTTCAATTTGTTCCTAAGGTGTTGGCAGATCATTAGTACAATTTCTACATCATTTGCACAGTCGAGTCATATATATGAATGTTTGTCTGTATGTCCTCTATGTGTTCGTAAACCATTCATTCGATTGAAATGAAATTTTGGTGAAATATTCACCGTACGCCCACGGAGGTTTATGGCCCAAAAACAAAAGAGTATGACTCATAGCAGAGGAGATATGACGTCATAAATAATGAGAGGCCACCACGTGAGAAAACCCAGATTTCAGTTATTGGAAAATGGGAGTAGTTAGGGACCTGCAACAAAGGGTGCATTTAATTTCGGACGTTTATGAAGCGTTTTATAACTGAACCCTCCCCCCCCCCCCCCAAATATGATGGCACGAAAAGAAGTCAACCGCTGTAAATGCAGTAATACTGTCGCATCGGGCACGAACTTATAGCAAATAAAGTTAGCATTACAGATTTACATGTTACTATTTATTTTTTCTGCAAGTCTTCCTTAATTCTCTTGCATCCAAAATTAATAAATCTGTTTTCTTAATCTCTATCTATGTAAAAGCAAAGGGACACTCACTCACTGTATAAACACGAAATCTCGAAAACTACTTTATCTGTGAAGCTGAAATTTGTCACGAATGTAGTTTACAATGGGGGAGGGTACTTTTCAACATAAAAATGGATCCATAAATACCTTGATCGCGCCATAACTTGAGAACGACTCGACCGATTTTACAGATCTCTCTCTCTCTCTCTCTCTCTCTCTCTCTCTCTCTCTCTCTCTCTCTCTCTCTCTCTCTCGTTATTTCAGAATAATGTTTGTATAAAATGAATCTGGAATATTTGAGAACACTAAAGTGCGTGTTTTTTTAATGTGACCCTGAGTTTCTATTGCATAGAAATCTATAGTTTTGTTGCGATATTGATGAAATTTTGCACACTCTACCTTAATGTCACTTAGCCTAGCGTCTAAGGCGCCTCGCTGCGGAGCGCGTGGTTGCTCGCCGTCGGAGGTTCAAGTCCCCCTGGGGCATATATATATATATATATATATATATATATATATATATATGTGTGTGTGTGTGTGTGTGTGTGTGTGTGTGTGTGTGTGTGTTGTCCTTACGTTAGTTTACCTTAGTTTAAGTAATAGGTAAGCTACGGACTGATGATCACGTAGTTTGGTCCGATAGATTTACAGACATTTGAACATTTTTTGTTAGTTAGGTCGCAGCGTATACCACCGCTTAACTGCTGTGCTTTGCACGATAGGGGGCGCTTCTTGACATGTCCGTCAATGTGTATGCCCGGTTTATAAAATGTTATAACATTCACCGAACATTTCAGACTCATCTTGTCGTTAATTATTAATGACTTTTACCTTCGTTATTCAATTATTTTTGGAGACAGCAAAGAAACTCCCAGATGTGGTGCATTATTAAGTATCCTTTTACCAGTTTTACTTTTAAAAAGATGATAATAGTCGAAATCCATTGTCCATCATTCGTGGTTATTGAAATGTCAAAATTTGGTACATCTAGCAACGATAGTCCTCTATAATTGGATCTTTTTTAAGCCTTTCTTGGGAATAATATGGATAAGAGCTTGTTTTCTCTCTCTACTTCTTGACAGATCTTATCAAAAACTCACTGAAGGGTTGTGAGAAACTGTTCTTTCAAAAGAAATAACTTCTTTTAGTCCATTTATGCCACAATTTTATTGTTTCTCCACTTCTACTCAGCACCTCCTCATTGGTTACTTGATCTACCCATATGATCTTCAGAATTCTTTTGTAGTACCATATTTCAGAAGCTTCGATTCTCTTTTATGTCTGTACTGTTTATCTTCCATGTCTTTTTTTTTTTTTTTTTTTTTTTTTTTTTTTTTTTTTTTTTTTTTTTTTTTGCAAAGCTACATTCGAGTCATATACGTTAAATACTTTATCTTCTCTATTTAGAACATGATACGTTATTTCACTGCCCAAATATTAGAACTTAACTACTATTATTTTTGTTCCTCAAATCTTCAAATGTTTGTAAAGTAAAGGGACCTAACTACAGTGATCATCGGCCCCTAAACTTACAAACTAATTAAACTAACTTATGCTATGAACAACACACACACACACACATAAACATTCCCAAAGGAGGACTCGAACCTCCGACGGCGGACGTGCCACTCGCACGGATATTCTACCGAGGCTTTTCTTTCTTGTTTTGGATCACCGTTTCAAGACGCAGTCTATTTTGTTCAATTCCCGCTATCTCCGATTAAATTACAATTTCATCTACACACCTCATTGTTATTTTTTCCCTCTCTCTGAACATCAAGTATTCTTGTAATTTTCCTTTTGTTTTCTTTGATACTTGCTTCGCCTGCAGATTTAATAACGTCGTGTATAAGATGCAACCCTTTCTCAATACTGCTTCTCTTTGTCGCTCCTCCATTCTTATGGTATCTGGTTTCTGTCGTGTTTTATAGAACATTTCTATCCCTCCTATTGTCAGATTTTTGGAAAGTATACCCCCGATTATAGTTCACCTCATGTAGGGTGGGCATTGAGTCAAACAGAGCTTGGATGGCGTGTCCAGGTACAGAAGCCCATGCAACTTCAACACGATACAACAGTTCATCAAGAGTAGTGACTGGCGTATTGTGACGAGTCAGTTCCACCGCCACCATTGACGAAACATTTTCAGTTGGTGAGAAATCTGGAGAATGTGCTGTTCAGGGCATCAATAGAACACTTTTCGTATCCAGAAAGGCCCGTACAGGACCTGCAACATGCGGTCGTGCATTATCCTGCTGAAATATAGGATTCCCCAGGGATCGAATGAAGGGTAGACCCACGAGTCATAACACATCTGAAATGTAACGGCCACTTTTCAAAGTGCTGTCGATGTGAACAAGAGGCGATCGAGAAGTGTAACCAATGGCACCCCATACCATCACGCTGGGTGATACGCCAAAATGGCGATGACGAATACATGTTTTCAATATGCGTTCACCACGTTGTCATCAAACACTGATGCGACCATTATGATCCTGTAAACAGAATCGGGACTCATCCGAAAACATGATGATTTGCCATTCGTGCACCTGGGTTCGTCGTTGCGTACACCATCGCAGGCGCTCCTGTCTGTGATGCAGCGCCAAGGGTAAACGCAGCCATGGTCTCCGAGCTAACAGTCCATGCTGTTATAAACGTCGTCGAACCGTGCAGATGGCTGTTGCCTTAAAACGTTCCCATCTGTTGACTCAGGGATCGAGACGTGGTTGCATGATCCGTTACAGCCATTGGAGTAAGATGCCTGTCATCTCTACTGCTAGTGATACAAGCCCGTGGTGGCCGAAGGGACTGAGGCGCTCCAGTCACGGTCTGCACGTCCACTACGGTCAGGGTTCGAATCCCCCCTCGGGCATGGATATTTGTGCCGTCCTTAGTATTAGTTAGTTCATGAGTAGTTAAGTCCCATAAGCTATACAAACATTTGAACATTTTTGGATCCAGTACAGCTTTCCGTTTTGCCCTCCTGAACCTACCGATTCCATATTCAGCTAACAGTCATTGGATCGCGACCAACGCGAGCAGCAATGTCGCGATGCAATAAACCTCAATCGCGATAGGCTACAATCCGACCTTTATCAAAGTCGGAAACGCAATGGTACGCATTTCTGCTCCTTACACGATGCATCACAACAACGTCTGACCAGGAAACGCCGGTCAACTGCTGTTTGTGTATGAGAAATCGGTTGGAAACTTTCCATATGTCAGCACGTTGTAGGTGTCGCCATCGGCGTCAATCTTGTGTGAATGCTCTGAAAAGGTAATCATTTTCATATCTCAGCATATTCTTCCTGTCGGTTAAATTTCGCGTCTGTAGCACGTCATCTTCATGGTGTAGCAATTTTAATGACCAGGAGTGTATGAAAATTTGATCTTTTACTGAAACAGGAAGTATTATACTGAGAGAAGTCTTTGACAGAGTTCTGAAAGATGGCCGAGGTGACTGAGGCGCTGCAGTCACGGTCAGCACAGCCACTACGGTCGGGGGTTCGAATCCCCCCTCGTGCATGGATATTTGTGCCGTCCTAGTTCGTAAGTAGTTCATAAGTAGTTTGTAAGTTTAGGGACTGATGACCCCGTAGTTAAGTCCCATAAGCTTAACAAACATTTGAACATTTTTTGAGTTCTGAAAGACATAAGCGGACACAAGGCCCTTGTAGTAGACGATATACCCTCAGAGCTAATGAAGCCTCTGAGAGAGCCAGCTGTGGTGACCTATAGATGCTACACACAGGCCACCATCGATTACGACCTCAACGGCGTTAGGTTGGCGGCGAAGCAGCCAGCGCAACCACGCCCGCAACGTCGAATAGCAGGCCGACCACGCCCCCAGCAACAGGACACTTGAAGCCAGGCCGCAGTACTGAGCTTGTCCTCAGTGTGGTCACAGAGAGCAACTAGTGTATTGACATTGATTGATATAGTTGACAAGGAAACGGACAATTACCGTCAATCACAGTTGTATAAATGTTCCACGGATGTACAAATGTATCATTGTAAATATTCATGTTCTTCAAAATGGATTAATATCTAAAGTTAAGTAACCATTTTAATTGTATATAAAGAACATATTTTGCTGAATGGATAGAATTTTATGTTGGCAGTTTTTCCACGAACCTTTGCCCACAACACCAGCCATGACGGAACTATTGCACCTGGTGTGTAAGATATATGGGACAGACGAAATGCCCTCAGACATTAATATAAATGTAGTAATCCTAGTACCAAAGAAAGCAGACGTATAAAGGTGTGAAAATTACAAATCATCATGATTGCAAAAATTAATACGAATTATTTTCAGAAGAATGGAAAGCCCGGTAGAAGGTGACCTCGGAGAAGGTCGTATTGGATTTAGGAGAAATGTAAGAAAACGAGTGGCAATACTCACTTTACGACTTATCTTAGAAGATAGATTAAGACAAACCGACATTTCTAGCTTTGGTAGTTAGAAGAGATCTGTTAATAATGTTGATTGTAATACACTCATTCAAATTCCGAAGGCAGCAGGGGTAATATATATGCAACGGAAGAATCTTTCCAATTCGTACAAAAATAAGAAGCAGATATTGGAGTCGAAGGACATGAAAGGGGGGCACTAGTTGGAAGGGAGTAAGACAGGGATGTAGCCTTTCAGCAATGTTATTCAGTTTGTAATTTGAGCAACCTGTGAAGGAAAGCAAGGAGAATTTTGGATAAGAAATTACAATTCAGAGGATTAAAGAAGAAGATAGAGGCTTTGTAAATGGTGTTACAGAAGAATACTGAAGATTTGGTGGGTAGATCCCTTTCTTTTAATGATCTCCACTCCAGCTTGTATATCATTTCCGTGAAACTCTGAAAATGTGGTGAAGTACTAGGTTACCTCTGTCGTGTGCAGCGGGATAAATTGTATGTATCCCGCATACGAATTTGTGTCCCTGAGTCCACACGGATACAAAAATCGCACATCTGTGTGGTGCTGCCATTTTGTGTTGAACACATCATCAGGAACTAATTGGCTTGCTGTATGACATCTTGTGCGCTTGTTATCGCTTATTTGTTTCAGTAGTGCTTCGTGTGCCTCGTGTTGGGGTAGTTTTAAGTACCAATTCGTCTTATCTGAATTATAAAAGCGTAGTATTTATTGTTGTCTTTGGCTTGCTTGCTAGAAATATACATATTTGTGCACATCCTTCCGTTAATCACTTCTACATCCGTGGTAAGTAATGATTCCATAGACATATATATATATATATATATATATATAAGATCCCATCAAATCCGACCTTGGACGGTCCGTCACTCCGGTTAGTCCGGCCTTGCTCAGGCTCGCGACATTGTGCCGACTTTGACTGGACGCCTGTAGGGCCATTGTTGCGGTTTCTAATGCTGTGCATATTGTTATACTGTACGTTATTGCGCAGTTGTATCCTTTGTTGTCATTAAAAAAAACGTCGTTGTGTGCTTTATTCCGTGTTCTCTACAGTACTTATTGGATTCATTGTTTGTGCAGTTGCCTGTTTTTCAACATGTCTAGATTCAAACGTAAACTCTTTACCCTAAATGAAAAATTAGCTGTGCTGCGAAGACTGGACAAAGGCGAATCGCTCCAAAAAATTGCAAAAGAACTGAATGTAGGTGTTATAACAATTAAGGACTGGAGGAAGAATCGGAAAGACATTGAATCCTAAGCAGTTACAATAACTGATGTTGAAAACACTCTGAAGACTCGCAAAACATTAAAATAGCTTAAATTTGAACTGCTTGATAACGCATTGTGGATGTGGTTTTATCAAGAAATAATGAAAGGAACTCGAATATCCGGGCCAATTCTCAAAGAAAAAGCGACAGTGTGCACAAAAACTGGAAGCCGAAAGTAAATTTGCTGCCAGTGACGGCTGGATTGATCGTTGGAAAACTCGTCATGGTGTCAAATTTGTTTCTGTTTCCGGTGAAAAACTATCTGCTTATATCCAGCTGTTAAGAAGTTGTAGAAGGAATTGTAGAAGAAAATGAACTGTTACCCTGCATCGACGATTCAAGGCTTAAGATGAAAATGTTGCCAACAAAAACGCTCGCAGCTTCAAATTAATTCGTGGTAGGAACGAGACTTTATAAAAGATAGAATAACAGTCACTTCTTATAGCAACGCAGATGGTACCCAAAAGATCCCCTTGTTTGTCATTGGCAAATCTAAGAAGCCAAGGACATTCAAAAATATAAACTTATCTTCCTTGCCGGGTTATTGACGCAATCAAAAATCTGCTTGGATGGACTGCAAACTTTTTAAATCCTGAAGCAATAAAATTCTACTTGTTCGTGCTCTACTGCTGTTGGATAACTCACCATAACATCCATCTGAGGAAGATTTAGTGAAAGGACACAAAAGATCTCTTTCTGCCCTCCTCATGTGACCTCACTCATTCAACCAATGGATCAGGGCGTTAGCGAATGGTTAAAAAGGTGATATCGCAGAAAGTATATCAGCTCAATCTTGGAAAAATTTCACGAAGGTCATAACTTAATTGAGGCAATGTAATTCTTGAACATCAAAGACACTACCTACGCAAGGCGTAAGCTTTGGCCGCAAGTTATGACTGAAAATGAGCATACCGAAGATGAGCAATACAATGACGCACTGGAAACCGTTAAATATCTACAAACTCTGGAGCCGAACGTCCCTACCAATGAAGTTGAAGAGTGGTTCAACGAATGTGACAAAGACTGTGACACTTTTGAAGAGCTGAATGACGACCAGTTTGCTGCCGTTGTCAACCAGGAAACTGTGAATCAGCCGGATTTCACGCAACGATGCAAAAAACGCCTTTGACATCGCCCTTCAATACATCGAGCAAAATCGAACTTCAACTACAATGGACGTTTCGTGGATAAATCTACAATAACATCTGCTAAAGAAAAATCTATCATTGAATTTTTTTCCAAGTAATTTGTTTTCGTTTTTACTGTACAAACAATGCATACAGTACAATCATTTCTTAGTATATACATACAGGAATTTATTTCTTTATAAAAAAATTCTTTTTTACATACAGTGCTATAAACATTTTTTTTAGTTTGTATATCGTTTATACGTTATTAAGTACAGTACAATACTGTAATTTGTTTGTCGTTTTTTCCTTTAAAACCAATACATACATAGTGTGTGTTTCAGTTAATATATTGTTTAATGCTGTGTACAAAAATCTTTTTATATTACTGTAGAGGTTTTTTAGTTATTAACTCGTTTAATTTTTTGTACGTAATGTCTTTTTAATTTTTTTGCAATAAATATTAGATTTTCCGGATAATCCGACCTTTTTTTCGTTCCGACCATAGTCCCGGTCATGGAGAAACGTCATATTGTAGGTGGATGCTTGTTACTGTTACATACTGGAAGGGACGACATTGCATTCAGCTGATTCCTTGCAAACTGAGAAGGTGAATTAAATCTGACACTCGCCAGAAAACACAAAGAGAATAAATTATGTTTCTTTTAGTACTGTCTTGCTATTTCCAGTTTCTACAAATGTCGAGATTGCCGAAGAGGACATTTTGTACTACCTCTTTTCGCTGTCCAGTGGTGAAGAGTTTGAAGACGAATGTGAAAACTTGTTGTTGACTTGAATGTTTGACAGGAGCACTTGCAAATTATAGCGAGGACTATATACAGTGGGGAAGACATTCATCACCAAAAAACAAACCAAGAGTTTCTGTCATTCGTAATGATGTGCTCTTATGTACATTTTCCAACATGGACCACTTGAGACTTACACTGCAAAGAACACGTAGATAACGTCGTGGGAAATGCGAACCAGAGACTACGTTATATTGTCAGAACCCTTAAAAGATGCAACAGAATTACTAAAGAAACTGCATACGCTATTCTTGTCCGTCCGTTTTTGGAGTATTGCTGCTCAGCGTGGAAACCTCATCAGGTTGGTCTGACGGAGAACATCGAAAGACTCCTAAGAAGGGCAGCTCGTTTCGTAATGTCACGATATAGGGGAGACAGCGTTACGGTAATTATACAGGATCTGTGATGGGAATCATTACAACACCAGTGCTTTTCGCTGTCGCTACTTACGAAAGACCAATCGCGAACATCCTCCTCCGAATGCGAAAATATATTGTTGACGCCCACTTACATAAGTATAAATGATCATCAGAATAAAATACGAGAAATCAGAGCTCGAACGGAGAGATTCAGGTGTTCTTTCTTCCCGCACACTATTCGAGAATGGAATGGGAGATAAATAGTATAACGGTGGTTCGATGAACCCTCTGCCAGGAACTTAAATGTGATTTGCAGAGTATCCCATATAGATGCAGGTGTAGATGTAGAGGCGACGCAAATAACGCAGCACACCGAAGCAAGCGACACGGACAAATTTTATATGTAGCTACTGCAAAGTATCACTTTGTATTCAGCCATGTCTTGAAAAATTTCACAAATATATCAAGTTCTGAATATGTTTGTCATAACAACATTATTATGTATACAGATCCAAATCCCTACTAAAAACATTGGTTCTCTAAATTTACTGTTCCTCAAGTCCAGTGGGACACATACAGCCCACATAAAAAATTATAAATAACAACTGAAATTTAGAAACATGGCCTGACTCACTAACCCTTCCAAAATCAGGAAAACAATTTGTCGGAGTAATATGCGAAATTTTAATTAATTAGTTCACTAAAAGGGTATTTAATTAACACTTCTCGTATCTACTTGCCAAGCTGTTTTGCAATTTCTTTCATTAAGTATTTTTCATAAAAACTCAGCTGTGCGCTTGAGTCTCTGTTCACCACAGTGATTCGCTAAGTTTGAATCTACTGAGAAAAAGCAAATTTGTCTCATGCTTTTACTTCGGTATTTGGGGTGGAAAAGAACAGTTTTAGATACAGAAGTTTCTTTGATCTTTTCCATGGAAATCTTTTAAGATGACATCACCGACATCCTTGGGAGTATATTCAGTGGAGTCAGACAATTACTTCTCATATTATGTGCTCTTGTATGCACCATGTGTACCCATAATGAGTTATTTTTCTTCTTTTAATAAGCCAACATCGTTATATGTGTTTCAGTATTATAATATTTATACCTCTTTTTTGCACTTCGAATTGTTATGAGATAACCAGCCGCTTTATTGTTGAAGGTTAGCACAAATGGGAAATGGAAATATTAGCTACAAGGAAACTTTGCAACTATCACCAAGAAAAACACGTATATACATTACGACAGCTCACTTTATTCACAAAAATATCAATACAGAAATCAAATAAATGAATTAACATTGCTTCATCCCTATTATTGTTTAGGTGGAATATAAGCTGCAGCTCACATTGTGCATTAACAGGTACCAAATTCTTCTAAATAACAATCACCTCTCCTAACAAGCACTGTTGAGTGACGGTTACTTGTCAGATCGACAGGAGAACGGGATTTGTTGAAGCTAATGACTGTTAACTGCCGTTACAGGAAGAGGGATGCCATCAAAATTAAAATTCATCGTGACTTTTTACGAGCTCGACGCGCTAGTGCTAACAGGAACACCGGCGAAGTTGATGTTGTGTGTATACAAACTGAATGGTGATGAGACTTCTTGTACTCCTGATTTAACTGGGACGCCGCCGAAGTTAATGTCACTTGAAGACAGACTGAACGGAGTAGCTGTGGACTGCGTTGATCCGTGCACAGGAACTCCTCCGAAGTTTATGCTATCCTGAATCTGGCCACTTGAAGTAAACCTGGGAGGGCCAAACAGAGGGCCACCGCCGAATGTGAGTTTACCTGGAGACAATGCCCACAGTACTGTTGCAGGTCCACCATCGATGGCAGGTGATGATCCAGTACTGGCAGTATCTGACGTCTGGGTACCTCCATGCACGGGAACTCCAGCGAAATTTATGTTGTCCGCAATCTGGTTGTCTGATGTGAACCAGGGTTTGCCAAAGATAGGGCCGCCGCCGAATGTGACTGCATCTGAAGACGAAGTCCCTGGTGCAATTTCAGGTCCATGCTCAACAGCAGGTGAAGATCCAGTGACTGCGGAATCTGTGGTTTGCACATTTCCGTGCACAGGAACTCCAGCGAAGTTGATAGTGTCTGGAATCTGGCCACCTGATGGCAGCCCGGGTTGACCAAAGAGAGGACTACCACCGAATTCGAATGAATCTGCAGACCAAGTTCCTGGTAAAGACACTGCTCGCACAGGAACTCCGGCGATATTTGTAGTGTCTAGAATATGGTTACCTGATGCGAATCTGGGTTGGCCAAAGAGAGGGCCACCACCAAATGTAACTGAAGATGCTGGTCGCACAGGAACTCCCGCGAAGTATATGATGTTGGGACTCTGGCTATCTGAAGAGATCCTGGGTTGGCCAAAGAGTGAACCACCACCCAGTATTACTGAATCTTCAGAAAATTTTCCTGGTAAAGATGCTGGTCCACCCTCGGCAGCAGATAAACATCCAGTAATGATGTGGGCTGTAGTGCTGACAGCTCCGTGTAAAGGAACTCCACTAAAGCTTAATGTGTCCGGAATCTGGTTATCTGATGCGATCCTGGATTGGCCAGAGAGAGGAAAGGCACCGAATGTGGTTGAATCTGCAGACACAGTCCCTCGTACAGCTGCTGGTCTGCCTTCAACAGCAGGTGAGGATCCAGTAAAGTCGGCATCGGTGGTGCGGATACCTCCACGCACAGGAACTCCACCAAAGTGTATGGTGTTCGGAATATGATTATCTGATGAGACCCTTGGGTGACTAAAGAGAGGAACACCACCGAATTTCAATGAATCTGTAGACCACGTCCATGGTAAAGAAGCTTGCTGCACAGGAACTCCAGCGAAGTTCATGGTACTCGGAATCTGGCTACCTGATGATACTCTAAATTGGTTAAAGAGAGGATCACCACCGAAAGTAACTGAATCTGCAGACGAAGTCCCTGGTGCAGATTCTGATCCACTCTCGACGACAGGTGAACATTCAATAATGAGAGGGGCCGTGGTGTCGACTGCTCCATGCACAGGAATTCCACCGAAGGTTATAGTGTCCGGAATCTGTGTAACTGATGCGGCGTTGGAAGGTCCATAGAGAGGGCCACCAGTGAATGTGGTTGTGTCTGGATTCGAAGTCGCCACCTGCACAAAGATATGGATACATTACATGTATGTTGACATTGCTCTATATACAACTAAGCTTGCGATGATTGACAGTTTGAAAAAACAAAAATATTATTAAGAGTATGAATGTGATGGTAAGTAAAGCTGAGAGCTGATGTGTAATAAACTGTTCATAGGTTTTCCTCCCACATTAAAAGGAATTTAGCAGAACTTAAGTTATCACTGGAATGGAGGAATTCTAAAATACTAAAACGTACGATCTGACGAGTAAATACATATGACGGAAATAATATGCTCAGTTAAATGTTAAAACACTTGTATTTTGTTGCTGAAGAGGTAAAGTGCTTAACATCTGAAGAAATAACCTTTCATTAGAATCAATAAAAATAATCACCTCTTATTGAAAGAAGCGGAAGGAATCAGGCTCTCTGTAATGAACCTTCTTTGGATCCTTTAATACTATATGGTACAGGTATATCAAATGAAATATTTGATCTGTATGATAATGTAGTGTTTTGGAAAATCATGATTCTCAGTTATAATCAAATAATATACTTTGCTTTGACTTTATATCGTAGCTGAGCGTCAGGCACTTGCCTTTCTAACACTATTTTTCATTAGGCGTACAAGTACCTTTTTTTTCTCGCAACTTTTGTTCGGATACAACAAACGAAAATCATTCGTGCACATATAGACATAAACACACACTCAGAAACATTCATCCATGACATAATTCTCTAGATTTAACATCCAGCTTTTTTAGTAGACAAAAGTTGTACGTATGCGGAATGGAAGACGAGAATTTCAGACCTTTGGACACTCAGATACCAGTCTCTCCGATAACTTTTATTTTGGTATTGTAACTTTACTTGACAAAACCGCTCGAACACAGTGAAATCTGTAGCTAAACTATCAACACATCTCCTTATTCATGTTTTCTTAATAAGCGTAGTATTTTATTTGACTGTATATCGTCAAAGGCCATGAGCATGTCGCCGGTTAGTTTTTTTAATTGTTGTATCATGTTTACACTAGTAGCTTTCAGTAAAAACTTAAATAAAATATGTAGCTGACAAATAACAAAATGATCGTAAATGTTGTTAATTTATGGAGATAAACAGTACCAAATATAAACATATTAACTTTACTTGCTTCAGAGTTAAATAGAAAGAATTATACCATTCAAAAAGTTTAAAATTTTTCGTAAAATAAAAGGCCAAAAATGAAACGATATAAATCGTGCCTTTTACATTCTCGAAAATTAGAATATTGTAAATATTGAATACCTTATAGAGGTCATTCATCGGAAGAAGATGCGGAACACCCACATAGCTAGCAGGCCAGCTTTTCAGAACTGTTCTTTGTTCATTGTTTATGGTATTGCGGAAGCAGTCGGCCCAATTAAAAGGGACAGAGGGAAAGCCTGAAGCAGAGCTGATGGGGTAGCTAAAACTGGAAGTCTGAAGGGGGAGACTGTAACGACCAATTGAGTCGGTACGGCTGGGAAGCGGAAACGCAGGAAGGTGGTAAAATGGTGAGTAGAAGTGGGCGCTGTTGCCAGGAAGGCTGTAGATGTGGTTCCTGCTGGCGGATTCAGAGTCAGGGCTGGCCCACGGAACCGTGTTGAGAGGATTCTGTGCAGGCGGTGAAGGATTGTCTGGTTGAGGGTCTTGGGGAGCAGCTGGTGCGTCGGGGGCGAGGTGTCCACTGGCGGCTGGTGTGTCCCCCTCGATGACAGCGCCGGATGTCTCCGCCGATTTGTCAAAGGCAACTTCAGCGTCGCCAGGATTGGCAACGGCAAGTGCAAGCACGGCAGTCAGAACAACCTGTGACAGAACAGTCAGTAAATGACACTACAAGCATAACTGCTGGTGATGTAAGTGCAAAGTTTATTTTTTCCTTAATTGACAAAGCGCCCTAACTAAAGATTTTTCATTCTATCAGTGTAAGCGTTATTAAGAATATGCAATGTTGGGATTTATTTTTCAGCTTTGAAATAACGCGTAGAACGTGCACACTAAATAATTTATTATATGCATCAGTTACATGAGTGGTAAACTCAATTTCATATTACTGATACTTTCATTGCAGTTGTCAGGCTTAACTTAGTATTTTGTGGTTCATCTCCATGAATCACAGACTGTAGGTGCAAGCACATTTAAAGAGTATCTGTGGAGCGCCCCAACAAACTTGTTTCCTGAAGAGGGGTCGCAGCCTATTCAGTCGTTGCAGGAGGAACAGTCTGGACTGATTGGGCCTTGCAATACCAGCTAATTAATATTTCCAGCAGCAGAAAGCAAAACACAATCGGATGGGAAATTTACAGAACTTTCAGTTTAGTATGTCAAGGTTGCTAAGTTATCTGGTAGAAGTCGACCTCGAAGAAGATGAATTTAGAGTTCGAAAATATGTAAGAATACGCAAGGCAATAGTCGCCCTACCTGTTATCTGAGTCTATAAGTGGGCACTTGGAGAAATTTTCGTTCTTAACTTAGTATGGGTATTATATCCTATTCATCCCACAGGTATCATGTATGATACCTCTAGGATCTACTTTTTTTATCTTCTTTTGTGCATAAGCAGCTGAACTTATTCGAGCTCCATAGCTCCACAGCATATCTCGGCGAAATAAGGACTTCTCTTTTTATAATGAAACGCATGATTTAGTAACTTTCTGACATCCTACAGATAAGCCTCACCCAATATGGAATTACAAGTTAACGCATAACAGATTAGAAAGCATTTAACACTTTGGTATCATATATGATAACTCAGAACTCATTACCTACATTGTTCATGTCTGTGGAAGAGAGGATTTTGTTTTATTTCACTTCATTCCCAGGTTTGACTTATGAAAAGAAATTTGAGTTGGTAAAAAGAATTAATGCAGATGACTCGAGCACAGAAATTGATGAATTTGAAGACGACACCTTGATGCAAAGAGATGAAAGTGCATCAGAAGGTTAAACCGAGCCTCATGCACAAATCTGAGAAAGACACGCGTTTTAGGAGCATACAAATGAGTAAGAATAAGCATTTTATTAAAGAGATTAACTGTGTTACACCAAATATTTCTCTTAGAAAAATTATTATTGTTATTATTTTAAAGGTTTGCAGAACAATGGCACATTTAGTTACCTTGAATCAGACATCATTACAGTCACAGCGTAAAGGAAGACGACATATGAAAGTTTTTTCCAAATACATTCACGGTTTATTTATTGAAGAATACTGAAAGCTACAGCAAATATGAGGTATATTATGTGTAATGTTTATGACCACTTCGTTTTGTAATAAAGCTACACGAAACAACATATTTGTGCATATAGTTGTCCACCTCCCGAAGTCATGTCCCCCTATAAAAATTCAACATGCTTGTAACATTTTTCGAGTGCAATTCACTGTGTGATAGAATTAACACAATGTACCTCACTTGCATTTCAGGACAGAATAAGCTATAGAGAGGGGGTAATTATATACAACTAGTACAGAAACCAGACAATACTTACAGCCGCGAAGAGATTGAAAGAGAAGCTTTCATTATGAAGAGATTAAGACAGGTTGGTAGTCTTTGCGAATGGTACTGAATTGAGCAAGCAGCAATTTAGAATGGGAATAAAAGCTCTGGGAGACTAAATGAAAACTGTGAGGTTTGCTGAAGACGTTCTCATTCTGTTGGAAACAGCAATGGACCTGGATGAACAACTGCACGGAATGGACACTGCCCTGAATCTAGTGTATAAGACGAACGTTAACGACAGCAAAAAAAAAAGTAACTGGATGTAGCCGAATTTAAACGGGCGATGCTGAGAAAATTTGGTTAGGAAACGAGTCAATAAAAATTGGCAGTAAAAATTTTCGGAGTACAGAAGATGTAAATGGAAAATTGGAAATGAGCTTAAGTGCCCTTACGTATGTACACTTCGACCCTTTGTGGCAAGTTGCATTGCGCTGCTGGTAGTTGCTATCGTGCCCAGAAAAAATAACGGTAAGTAGGAGAATGCAAGTGGTCTCCATAGATTGAGACACACGTGTATTGGACTTTTATGCTTTCAGAATGACAAAACGAGCATGCTACGAAAATAAACCCTTCCCAAGAATGTCGTAAGGTGTTTTATTGAAGACGTCAATAGCGATATATCTGACGGAAAATGGAACATACGAGTATATTTCTTGTTATTTTACGTTGCGATATTTCCGTTTACCTATGTGTTTTAATAAATCTTTACGATCTCTGAAACTGCATTGCACTGAATTGTATATCCTTTACAATTGGTAAATAGAAACTTAAATAATTTGTGTATGCAAAGACTATAGTATTTATCTGCTGTTTAATAAAAAAGAATCAAGCGCCCACCGATATTGCTGCAACTGCAGTGAAACGTGTAGCGTTAAAATGAAAATCACAAGGTTTTGTTACAGTTAAAAACGATATAATACTGAAGTGTTTCATCGAAGGTTACAACTATTCCTGACTTTACTAATTAGGATCATTTTACTAATACAAACAGTGGATGATTACTTTTAATTGGCAATTGTTGCAAATGTCAGTATTATGTAGTAGTATATGTGAAGATTCGACACACAATAATGCATACATGGTATAACTAACGTTGGTGAGTAAAGTACACTGAAGTGGTTTAATCGCTATGAATTATTTTGGAGCATGTAGTATGTTTCCAGTTCAGAGGATTTTAATGTCTGGATAATTGTGAGTGTAGTCACAAAAAGGAACTGAAAGTTAACATATGCTATTTAAAATAGTTACATACTACGTCTGTAGGAAATATAGTGCAGTACAAACTCCTCAGTAGTGAGATCTTTGTCTTAGACGTGCTGCACGCCCTGAAAATCGAACTATGACTTGAGCTTCTAGCATACTGCTCAGTCTGAGAGATACTCACCAGTGTCTTCATGTCTGCTGACGGAGAAAACCAGCGCTGTGTCGTGTCACCTCCTGCGAGAGCTTAAGTAGCCAGAAAAGGGAGAGTTAGATGATTATCTCGCACGTTCCCCGTCCTGTTATCAAATGCACAGGTAAGTGTATGCCCCTTACTGTATCAAGCGCTGATATTCTACGTCATTTCTCTTCCGTGTCTTGCCGTGAAGGAGATGCACGTACCGGTGATAAGCGACTACCTGCATTTTGCTAGAGACTTACTTCTTCAGTTATTCCCTTTCGGCTACACATTTCTACTGCACCAATACGTACGGTATATGCGTGCCGTGTAAGACCCAGATTAATTTTTTTATTTTCGCTCAAAGCGTTCTGTTTAGATTTTTCCACTCTTTGGATTTGTGCTCTTGTTCGGTGTTTGGTGGGAGGAATACTATCTAAAAGTTGGTTGAAAGTTAGAGGTTAATCGGTAGTCATTAGGGCCACTTCCGTTTTCTCGCTGTTACTACTTTCCTTGCCTAGTAACATATTAAATAACTAGTTCTGTAAATTTTGTTACCATACCACATAAACTTTGTTCATAAATTATTCTTTCCGACTTTCCTCACTGAGTTTAATATTTGGAGTTTTTTTTTTTTTTTTTTTTTTTTCCAAGCGATATACGGAATCTACATTTAAGGTAAGATAATGGAAAATACAAAAGTCTGTTACTTTCCAAAAAACTTACTGAAAATTTATGTTCAATCGTTTTCATCCCTTCATGTTCCTTTTTCTATAGTTCTACATGAAAGGCAGACCTTATTCTTCTGAACACCCAAATAATTCGTAGCACTGAAACTTAATGGCAACTTCAAACTGTGTGCGGGTCTGGGATTTGAAGACGTGACTTTCGCTTGTTTGCCAGGTGCTCTACCAGCTCAGGTGCCCGAAGTGACTCACGCGGCGACATCAAAGCTTTGCTTCAGTCATTTCCTTCTCTCCAAATTTCATGGAAGTTCTCCAGCACATCTTGCGTGACTAGCACTACTAGAAAGAATTTTTTGGGGGAAACTATTTGCTCAAAAAGTTTACATTCTACAGCGGAGTTTGTGTTGAAATGTTTTATTAATACTGCGTATCGCATCGTGTTTTGAACAGGGGAGCTTTGGCTTTCGCGGGAAATTGCTCTACTGAAATAGCTACGTAAATTGTTCTTAAAGATAAGTCATCTCGCAGAGATATATCACTTATTGGAAAGTTCCCGGGTTCGATTCAATGTTCGACGCTCACTATTAATGTGCCGGAAAATTTGATATAGGCACATATGCGGCTGAACAGTAAATGTTCATGCTGGAGTTGAAACCATTGTCGGTATCCAATAAACTTTACGGCATCACTTATTATAGAAGACCTTATTCCAATTAAATGAAAACCGATATTAATTGCTAATTACGATGCCTAAAAAGGCTGATGCATATTTGCATTTATCAAAAGTCAATGTTTTCCTTACTTCTACTCATTTAATATCTCTTCCACTGATAATTTTAATTGTAGTCTTTGAACTTGCACACCATTTTAAAAAAATGCTACGAGTTCCTAACCCATATTTCTCTCCCTGTATTCTGACATTTCTGCTTCTTCTTCTATTGGCAAATTACTTCGTTGCCCTTTAGCATCTCTCTCATCCAGTTATTCCTCCCTGAGGTTCGAGTTCTGCGTCGGACATGGATGTGTGTGTTGTACTTACCTCCGGTTAAGTTGGTTGAAAAGTTGTTTAGCAGTTTGTTCCTACGTTATACAAACATTTGAACGTTTTGAATTATTCCAGCCTTTTTTTTTTTTTTTCTTTTTTTGTGGGGCTTCCATAAGCATCTTCCATCGACAAATCATTTTTTGTAAACATCAATGCTACGCTTCATCTGTTATTTTATTTGCCCTGATGTTATGTTTCACATTTCACAATCCGTCAAAGTTGTATGCCAAAAGTGTAATGCCCTTTACATTATTGCAGCTTCTGAAGTCAATAGAACTCTCTTTTCAAATAACCCGCTTCTTGCTAGTTTAGAAATGAGATTCTTTTATGGAAGCGATTATTCCTCCTCCCAAAGTTTTTATACTAATTACATCTGTACTGAGTTATTCCTCCTTCAGTTCACAAGTAATTTACTTACAGGTACATGGGCACACAGTTATTTCGTGAAATATTGGGATTTTCTATGTCTGGCCATCAGCTGAATCGTTATGTGCACTGAAACTAAATTGAGACACTACATGCATTTCACTTGTTGTGTATTATAGTTAGAAAAAAAGCAAATGCTAAAGAGAGTAGGATGCAACAAAGCTGAAAAATGCCACTTCTTAACAGCACTTCTTTCATTAACATGATTACAAATCTAATTTATGTAGCAGAAAAAATTGAGAAATACTCTTCATTCTAGATAACATAGTGAAACATTTCATAGGGTAAAGCCAGCGCAACAACTTTTCACTAAGTATGAAGGCTATGTTACGACTGTGTGACTTCCATCTTTGGATAGCGTTTAGATAGTGAATGAAAAGAAAAAAAGTAATTATCATTAAAGTAACACGAATGCCAAAATTCAAGTCCATAAGGCAGATCTAGTGCAGTCTTAAAAAAAAAAAAAAAAAAAAAAAAAACAGTGGCTGCTAAAGGTGCCCTTAAGCATCTTACCAAACAAACGGAGCTCTAACGTAATTAAGTGGTTACATAAAATTTTGTGACTAATTTCAGGACTTGGAGTTAATGAGAATGTAATTAATTTGAATTAGAAGAATACATTTCATATAAAAACTATATTTGACAAACAAGTGCAACACAAGTAACGTACTTGAACAAATTCTACAGGAGATAAGAATGAAAATAATCATTAGTCGTACAAATAATAATGTACTTATATCATTTGTCTGTGATCATAAATCTTCTATTCCTCAGAAGTGCTATTTCTCCCACAGCCATTCTGCATTTTAAATGTTCTTTATTCCAGCAATCAAAAGTTATTATTAGATCAGGTAACGACACAGTAAAAGTAGATTAGGTTTTTTGAGTTTCTTTTATGGTTTGCATTAACCAATTACACTAGCCCCTCTCCTCACGTGCGGTCTGTGTAATAGGTTCGTCAGTATTTGATGTGGTTTACGAACTATATCCAGCGGTGTTAGGTGACTCACCCTGTATATTTTGTCTCTCGTCACATCATAATATGAAAGAGTGTGCAAAAAAACTAAATTTTTGTTGCCCTTGAAAGCCTTCAGACAGACCACTTGCAATTCTATCCATGACAGAGGAAACACCCAGAATGGATTCTTTTTTGTAGGATCGTTTCATAACCTATTAATTTCCTTGAATTTTGAGTAAAATAAATGTAGGTATAGCTTGTCAGGTTCCGGGAGAACATATTTCCTGGATATTTTCTTCTTCATAAGTCTTTATAAAAAAGACCATCTTACCACATATTTATTACGTTTGCTTACATTTGACATTTTATACGTCATTTTAGGTTATAGGTTTCAAAGAAAATCATACTGAGAAATATGGTGACTTGAACCCGAAAAAAATAATAACATCTGCTTTCCATTTGGCATGCTTATACTAAGTATAAGACATTTATAATTTAGAAATCTTTTCAATTTCACATCATAATATGAAAGAGTGTGCAAAAAAACTAAATTATGTTGTCCTTGAAAGCCTTCAGACAGACCACTTGCAATTCTATCCATGACAGAGGAAACACCCAGAATGGATTCTTTTTTGTAGGATCGTTTCATAACCTATTAATTTCCTTGAATTTTGAGTAAAATAAATGTAGGTATAGCTTGTCAGGTTCCGGGAGAACATATTTCCTGGATATTTTCTTCTTCATAAGTCTTTATAAAAAAGACCATCTTACCACATATTTATTACGTTTGCTTACATTTGACATTTTATACGTCATTTTAGGTTATAGGTTTCAAAGAAAATCATACTGAGAAATATGGTGACTTGAACCCGAAAAAAATAATAACATCTGCTTTCCATTTGGCATGCTTATACTAAGTATAAGACATTTATAATTTAGAAATCTTTTCAATTTCGACTTTAGTAACTTTGACTTTCTTCATAACATGCGATTGTCGTTATACACCCAACAGGTATTTATCTTTCTCTATGCTCTAATACAGTATATTAACAAGATATAAGTACACAGAACAGACAAGAACATTCGAAATTGTTCAGTTGTTGGTTACCAAGAGCTCTCAGGACTGCCACACTTCTTAGACCCATGCGGGCTAGACTGGCAGAGGAGCAATCGGTCATTTGCTCATATGCTCGAAAAGATTACTGGTTCCGGATGAAATGTTGATTTAATTCCAGTGATTTTCGACAGTTCAATTGGATCCCGTTCAACATTCTGCCACGATATTTCGGCCCAGAGATATTCGATCATCTTCAAGTGAGTACACAACTACTGAAAAGGCTTGTGCATCAACGGTATTTATGCTGGTTCGTGTGCATGCGGCATTTGCCTACATCGTTTTGCGCGACAAAGAGCTCCCCACGGTGACGTCATCCGTTTGTTCATGTAATTCGTTTTTAAATAAAAAGTACGTTGAGGAGAATATATGTTCCAACAATTCCAATAAAATATAATGGATCCATTAAAGGTACTTTTATTACAAGTGAGAACATATCAAATCTAACTGATACATTCGAGCTACTAAGCTTAATAATCTGCAAGTGACTGACAAAATGTTGAGAATTACATATATTTTTACATAACCTCGTACGGCTTAAGTAGAGAGGCCAGATGTTTGTTAAATAGATCAGAGTGCTAATATTACTTATTATTAATCGTAGTGAGACGCCATTCTTTTGGACCTTAGGAACACCATATAGTCCTGTTGATATTGCATTGTCTCAGTATCAAATAAGTTTTTCAGGTAGAAAACAATCGTTTAAACGTGCTGCAGTTACTCTTGATAACGCTTGTTGAGTACTTTGGAATTTGCAATATGTAAAATCACATGACTGACTACACATCTTATAGCTGTGGGCGTGTAAGTGAAGTTTGAACCATTCTCAATAAATGATATCAGCTTGTGGTCAAAAGTTTTCATAGTGAGGTTCACCATAGATCGTTGAGAAAAAACTTCTTCCGACTTAACGTGTTACGAATCGCCTAAACTTTGCCCCTTGTCCGTTTGTAGTATCCCTGCTGTCCCAGTCTGGTTTATCGAAGGTCACATCATCAATCCAGTCCCAAATGAAAGAAGAATATCTCACTGCAATCTTCAGATGTAAATTTATTTCAGTAAAACTTTTAGGAAATTGGTTGTTTATTATTATTATTATATAAAAACTATTCGACGGTAATAGCAGGAATAATTGTACCATGTCAGAACTCAGCGTCAAGAAGGAAGCGATCGGTCAAGAGAGACGATACTCGGTGAGAACAGACTTATTGCCAGATGAAAGTCAGATACCGTGTTCATCATAAATGCCGATTCGATATGCTGCAAGTGATTCAACCAAGATTCTTATTAGGCTGCCTAAAGGAATGGGTCTGAGTCTATGGCACCCCACGCAGCTCTTATCACTGTCTTCAGTATACCAACAGGACATCAACAGGGTCCCATGCAGTGGTATCGGGCACATTCAGTCTCGAGTATCACTGACTGGAGGAGAATTAGAGATGAGTCCTAATGACCAGCTAAGCTGTGCCTCGAAACATCCCAGACAGCTACTGACCGTCTCCAGCCACAGCGCAGATAAGTCAGAGTCGTGGTCTGATGTCATTTTGTTTTATAAGAGTATTCATTCGGTTGTCATCGGAGGCAGCCTTCCATTACAGTCGTATGTCGACGATACTCTACGCTCTGTTTTGTTGGCCTGCATGAACTAACATTCAAGCAAAGTAATGACCGTACTCACTGTGCAAGGGATTCTATTGCATGTCTTCGTTCTTCCCATACGCTACCTTTGGCAACAACATCGCCGGATATCTCCCTAATTGAGACCGTTTGGAGTAATAGGGGCAGGGTCTCCCAACCAGGTGGAGATTTTGACGACTACGTTGATCAGAAATTGCCACTAGCTCTCAGTGGAGTACATACAAAACCTCTTTTAATCGATGAGAAATAGAACAGCTTCTTGCATAAAGGCCATATGTAGAACCAAGGATTATCGACTTGCTCCATTCGAGAAACTCATTTTGATTACCAATTGATCCAATTTTTCTGATTATCTCGTCATTTTTTCCGTACGTGTTCATCAGATCTAACGATTTCCACCCAATTGGAATAAAAATTTGTCTTCGCTTTGCCATGCTACAATGCATGTCTATGGATTCATTACTTCTCAGCCTATAAGTTTCTCCATCAGTGATTTTGGGGCCTAATATTTTCCTAATTATGATTCTTTCTTTCTTTTGAAATTCTTCAATATCACTCTTTCTATTGAAAATTAATGTTTCTGCTACATAAATACATACAAGTTTGATTATAGTGCTGTAATACCAATGTTTACTGAATTTAAAAGTTGATTTCTTATTTTAAGTATTTTCTGTTACTCTGGTGTAGTTGACATATTTGTATAGCAAACTTGGTTCGCAATTTTACCTAGACCGATTTCTGGTATGATTACCCCTGAGTAATTAAAATGGGAAACCCTTTTTATTCTTTTACATGCATGTTTAAAACCATTCGTGCTTCTTTTTTGCAGGTCATATATTGCGATTTCTCGAATGATATTTGTAGTTCTACTTCTTCCGCAACTTCTTGAAACATTTCAATTTGTTCCTAAGGTGTTGGCAGATCATTAGTACAATTTCTACATCATTTGCACAGTCGAGTCATATACATGAATGTTTGTCTGTATGTCCTCTATGTGTTCGTAAACCATTCATTCGATTGCAATGAAATTTTGGTGAAATATTCACCGTACGCCCACGGAGGTTTCTGGCCCAAAAACAAAAGAGCATGACTCATAGCAGAGGAGATATGACGTCATAAATAATGAGAGGCCACCACGTGAGAAAACCCAGATTTCAGTTATTGGAAAATGGGAGTAGTTAGGGACCTGCAACAAAGGGTGCATTTAATTTCGGACGTTTATGAAGCGTTTTATAACTGAACCCTCCCCCCCCCCCCCAAATATGATGGCACGAAAAGAAGTCAACCGCTGTAAATGCAGTAATACTGTCGCATCAGGCACGAACTTATATCAAATAAAGTTAGCATTACAGATTTACATGTTACTATTTATTTTTTCTGCAAGTCTTCCTTAATTCTCTTGCATCCAAAATTAATAAATCTGTTTTCTTAATCTCTATCTATGTAAAAGCGAAGGGACACTCACTCACTGAATAAACACGAAATCTCGAAAACTACTTCACCTGAGAAGCTGAAATTTGTCACGAATGTACTTTACAATGGGGGAGGGTACTTTTCAACATAAAAATGGATCCATAAATACCTTGATCGCCCCATAACTTGAGAACGACTCTTCCGATTTTACAGATCTCTCTCTCTCTCTCTCTCTCTCTCTCTCTCTCTCTCTCTCCCTCATTTTTTTCCGTTATTCTTGGAACAAGGTTTGTATAAAATGAAACTGGAATATTTGAGAAAAACAAAGTGCGTTTTTTAATGTGACCCTGCGTTTCTATTGCATAGAAATCTATAGTTTTGTTGCGATATTGATGAAATTTTGCACACTCAACCTTAAAAACGAGAGGAATGTAACTGTCTGTATAAAAGTTTGTTCGGTGGGTGGTGGAGGGTACTTAACTTACGGAATTTTACAAAATGCATGGTTTAGCTCCAATATTTATAAACATTTGCCCTCGTGCCTTTAAAGTAAGAGGAAGACCACTGGGTAAATATATGTTTGTATGGTACATGACAGAGGGTACTTGTAGAAAATTTTTGCGAGAGAGGGAAAGGTGGAAACGATCAGTGAGACGGGAGAGAAAGAGGTGGATCCAGAGAGAGAGGGGGGGGGGTGGGATGTGGACTACGAGAGTGTAGGATAAATAAACACCAGGGCAACGCCGAAATTACAGGTAGTTTTAAATAAAAATTGATGTTAACGCGCTGCTCCATTTTGCGCTCCTTGTTGCAATGACACGACATCTGACACTGACCCTGTTATTAGGTCGCCGCGGTGGAGTAGCCTAGTGGTCTAAGGCGCCTCGCTGCGGAGCGCGTGCTTGCTCGCCGTCGGAGGTTCGAGTCCCCCTGGGGCATGTGTGTGTGTGTGTGTGTGTGTGTGTGTGTGTGTGTGTTGTCCTTAGGTTAGTTTACCTTAGTTTAAGTAGTAGGTAAGCTACGGACTGATGATCACGTAGTTGTTCCGATAGATTTACAGACATTTGAACATTTTTTGTTAGTTAGGTCGCAACGTATACCACCGCTTAACTGCTGTGCTTTGCACGATAGGGGGCGCTTCTTGACATGTCCGTCAATGTGTCTGCCCGGTTTGTAAAATGTTATAACATTCACTGAACTTTTCAGACTCATCTTGTCGTTAATTATGAATTACTTTTACCTTCGTTATTCAATTATTTTTGAGACAGCAAAGAAACTCCCAGATGTGGTGCATTATTAAGTATCCTTTTACCAGTTTTACTTTTAAAAAGATGATAATATTCGAAATCCATTGTCCATCATTCGTGCTTATTGAAATGCCAAAATATGGTACATCTAGCAACGATAGTCCTCTATAATTGGATCTTTTTTAAGCCTTTCTTGGGAATAAGATGGATAAGAGCTTGTTTTCTCTCTCTACTTCTTGACAGATCTTATCAAAAACTCACTGAAGGTTTGTGAGAAACTGTTCTTTCAAAAGAAATAACTTATTTTAGTCCATTTATGCCACAATTTTATTGTTTCTCCACTTCTACTCAGCACCTCCTCATTGGTTACTTGATCTACCCATATGATCTTCAGAATTCTTTTGTAGAACCATATTTCAAAAGCTTCGATTCTCTTTGATGTCTGTACTGTTTATCTTCCATGTTTTATTTTTTTGCAATGCTACATTCGAGTCATATACGTTAAATACTTTATCTTCTCTATTTCGAACATGATACGTTATTTCGCTGCCCAAATATTAGAACTTAACTACTATTATTTTTGTTCCTCAAATCTTCAAATGTTTGTAAAGTAAACGGACCTAACTACAGTGATCATCGGCCCCTAAACTTACAAACTATTTAAACTAACTTATGCTATGAACAACACACACATACACACACACACACACACACACACATATATATACGCATGCCCAAAGGAGGACTCGAACCTCCGACGGCGGACGGGCCTCGCGCACGGATATTCTACCAAGGCTTTTTTTTCTCATCTTAGATCACCGTTTCAAGACGCAGTCTATTTCGTTCAATTCCCGCTATCTCCGATTAAATTACAATGTCATCCACACACCTCATTGTTTTTTCCCCTCTCTCTCAACGTCAAGTTTTCTGGTAATTTTCCTTTTGTTTTCTTTGATACTTGCTTAGTTTGCAGATTTAATAAGGCCATGGATAAGATGCAACCCTTTCTCAATACTGCTTCTCTTTGTCGCTCCTCCATTCTTATGGTATTTGGTTTCTGTCGTGTTTTATAGAACATTTCGATCCCTCCTATTGTCAGATTTTTAGAAAGTATACCCCCGATTATAGTTCACCTCATGTACGAAGGCGCTTCCGCGCATAGAGGCGAAATGATAGGGCAAGCGAGGAGGAGTGTAGCCTGTGGAAGAAACAATCTGCTACCTCGGGGGCAACCACGCGCCTACAGAATGTATATTGTTGGCTGACAATGCGGAGGGGGATGCTCCGAACGGCTGAAAAATGGGGACCTTCCTACGTGAAGTGGACTATAGTAAAATATTATTCAATTGGAAATCTCGTTGCAAACGTTCTCTGCATCTTGAAAACACAGTCAGATGTTGCAAAATGAAATTCCGTCATCCAACTTCTGAGGATGTCGATACGAGGAGGGCGTAGCATCTGTAGTTCATAGGAAAAATGTAGAATGGTTCGAACCCAGGTTCTACTTAAATTTGGGATGAAAATCGTCAAATGCAAGAAAATTGTCAAGAAATAGGAAACGAAATGCACAGGAACGCAAAAACAACCGTTGGTCAAATTAAAAACAAGGGTGGTATCAGTATGCATCCTGTAGTAATTCGATAGTTAAATGCGGAGGAGAGAACAGATAGGTTTAAAGAATACACTAAGGCCTCAGTTATGAAGAAGAATCGTCTGTTGATCTAACAAAAAGAAGTTATTAGAGTTGATATGGGAGACATATTGCAGTCAGTATGACAGAAAGAGGATAAAAACAGCTAAAATGAAGCAGAGAAACATCAAACGTTTGCAACGAAATATTTTGTTACTAGGTGAACCAAGTTGGCATGTAGTAATTTTACATGGACGGTATTAGGCCTAATCAGTAAATTTTCATCACTTTCCAATTACAGTATAGGGGTTGTACAAAAGTATGTCCAATATAAAACGACATCTATCGCTAGAATAAATGATGCTGTTACTATTTGTTTACTGAGTAAACTTATTACAAGGTTAATTTACGTTTGATGTACTCATGTCAGAGTCCACATTGTAACTGGGTTGTTACGAAATATTGCTATGTAATACTGAAGCATTCAAAGAACTGAGGATGGCAACAGAGGTATCCCAAAACTGGTTAAGAATAAATTTCAATACGAGCTTTCGTAAACATTAAAAAAATTAATTTACTCATCTGTTAACGGAGAATTTCATTATAAATTATTAGCTTCCTAGGCTGGTCTGCATGACATCAAGCAGGTAAAAAGTAAAGAAACAGGAAGAATATTCTCCAAAGAGCAGTAGAAAATGTCCATGGATCACGAGGACTGATCGTGGCAGAACATCAGAGATGTAGAGACGGAAAGTTCAGATGGTAGATGGATGTAGTAAGGAGGGCACCCAGAATACCCAAAATATAAAATGAAGAAATTATGGAGATAGTGCGTATCGAACAACCAGTCGTGAAAAGAAATGAGGAAGGAGCTCTTGACAGGTGTGAACGTGTATGCCGAATAGCTAAAAACAATCCTGTCATGGTTGTCGATGTTAAAGAGGAAGCAAGGACGGCTGAGGAAAACATGGAGAGTGGGATAAACGAAATGACACAGAAGTGACATCTGAAAGAGCAACAGTGAAATCATTGTGAAGGTTGACGCTTGGGCATACTATGAAATGAAATAGAGAAGCTCTTGAAAGCAAAAGAAATAAGAAGAAGCAATTATGTGTGAAAATGTTACAGTTCAGCGTTCGTTGTAAATACGTAGAGTTGGGTGAGACCTATGAACAAAATCGTAATAAAACAGTTTCCCAGCCAATGTTCATCTCGATACTACTGGTATATTCATGCCTGTTGGCGCAAAAACGTATCTATGTCGCTGGCGTGAAAGTTCAGAGAGCCACGGATGAGTCAGTACTCGGCTGATTATCACACACGTTTCAGTGTCACCTATCGCGCTGTAAATGTAGGCAGTCGGCAGTTTCGCTCATGCACTGATAGGCTACGTTAGCCACACTCGTGGAAAAGTTATCTGCACGTAGACGTGATAGGTGTGTTACTACAGAACTTCCATCGTTTCCTTTACTTTCTTTCATTCGCTCCCATCTTTGACAAATTTTGTAACATCAGCAAACGAATATTAACCAAGAAAATGACCCGCATTTATTCGTAGTCAATATTGTGTCCATCTTTTTTTCAGTTCATCTCCTTCGTTACTTTTGTTTGCCAGTGTGAATACCAATATTATATACTTACTCCGCTAGGTAATATCTGCAGATGTTTTCATAATTTGCTCCAAAATAAACGGTTACCTATATCAAAAGACAAGGAGTTCCTTTGAGAGAGATTCGCCTCATCGTCTTCCTTAGCCGGGAAATTCGAAATGTTCAAATCGCTGTAACCCTGTTAGAAGATATTGCTATGGTTATCAGCCCCGAGGGAGGACTCGAACCTCCGGCGGCACCGGCTGTCCAGTCCGTAGCACGACGCCTTAGATCAAGTGGCCATTCCGCGCGGCCTTTACATTCCCATGACAGATAGTGATCTTGTTTCGAGGATGCTAGCTGCAGAAGAGCACACAAGAGAAATAACGGCATGTAGAAATAAAAATTCGAGAGAAAATGATTGAAAGTACACTGCCTGTTGCACGCAGGACTGAACCAATATTATATCATTTCGGTATAGATGTACATCATTGATATGTGACTAAATATTAGATTTATACCGTTGTGTAAAGCATATAAAGACCACCAGAGTGAAATCGTAATGTCACCATTATGTTGGTCCAAAGTTGCCGTGAGTTAGAAAGTGAAGGAAGACATTCTCGCTACACTACGATGCACCCGCGATGCCTCGGAGACAACCCTGCACCTACATAGTGCCTTTGACAGAAGTGACGAGTGAGGGTACACTAGAGTCGTCGGCAGATCTTCATTTAGCGATAGGTACACCTGGTATGTGACAGGATAAGAGACGATGATTATCAGTTGAAGTTTGAAAGGAGAACTCGCAGTCTCACATTCCGTGCGTGTGATAACAGAATACGAGATCGTGAAATATAATTATCTGAGCTGTATCTAATCGTCATACTCGACTATTTAAGCCTTCGGACCTACAGCACAGAACATTCGAAGTAATTCTTACCGGCAGACATGAGGACTTTGGTGAGTAACTTACGGTCGTTAGGAACATTTGCAGTAAACCTGTGTAATTGATTCCATCTGATATTGCCGTATCACTTAGCAAACAGTTACATCCCCGTCACTTAGTGACTTACGTTACACGTCTTTATTATTAATTTCTTACCTCAAATGTTAATGTCCTTCCAGTTCTACACATCAAACGTATCTATGTATATACGTATGTTCTACACATCCAACAGTTCTACACATCCAACTTATCTATGTATGTACATATGTTCTACACATCCAACAGTTCTACACATCCAACGTATCTGTGTATGTACGTATGTTCTACACATCCAACAGTTCTACACATCCAACTTATCTATGTATGTACGTATGTCCCCTATAGACTCCAAGCTAAAGCAGTGTTGATGAAATCTTCAGGAAATGTTCATATTAGCGCAGCGAGTGATATTGGTATCGATCGTCTAGGATTTGGAAAGTCAGTAGCCCCCCTAGCGGAGAAATGCTCAACCACCATACTTCTGTAAGGATAGTGCAACGAAGTGGCGACAAGTCGGCCATGTTTGAGATAAACTGAACTGGTGTCCGCCATGTTATTTGGGGTACCCGCTGACAGCTCTCATGCCGCATCCACTCGAGAATTGTACCTATTTACAGTTCCACGTTTTAAATAGAGGTTGATTGTTGAATACCGATATGTATCAAATTCCGTCAGACTTTTTCGAAGGTGCAAATTGACGAGCTTGGTAGTACATATCTTAAAAATTCGCTAATAAATATCACCAACTTGTCCTTATGACAGTTCCAGTTCGAAGTATAACAGCTGAGGTTTGAAATAACAACAAAAGTCTATCTATCTCTCTCTTAAGCTTTTTTTCCGCACATGCATGGTCGACACTGTGTTAAACGTGGATTTGGTATGAGTTAATATTTACAGGGTGGCCGGATGCCCTTCCTGCAGCCACCCCATACCGCCCAGGAGGAAAATGTGTATCCCAAATGTTTGCGTATAGTGTTATAGGTGTGCGAAAGTGTAAAGTGTTACGAAATGTTTGCGAACCATGTAACTGAGGCGGGACTTGGGGACCAACCCGGTATTCACCTAGAGGGATGTGGAAAACCGCCTAAAAATCATCCAGGCTGGCCGGCACTCCGACCCCTTCTCGTTAATCCGCCGGGAGGATTAGAACCGGGACCGGTACGCCTCCCCGTCTCGGAAATCGGTGCGTTAGACCACACGGCTAACGGAGCGGGTGAAATAACAACGAAAGTGCCGCTGTGAAAATATTTGTGTTGATTTCAATGCTATTACATGGTCTAAACGAGCTGCGAAACGTACAGTGAACAATACTTGTTTGGACGAACAATCATGACCATGGATTTGCATCTGTAGTTAATGTGTTGTGACAACTGCTTTCATAAAGTCTAGTATACATTTATCTTGTGTTTTATAAAGCTAGTAAGTATACCGACATGTAAAGTTGCTGTAAAAGGTTTTAGTTGTGAACATTGGTGGCGGAATTTGCGTACAAAGACAAAAGTGACAGCATCTACATCTACATGGGATACTCTGCAAATCACATTTAAGTGCCTGGCAGAGGGTTCCTCGAACATCATTGTACTATTTATCTCCCATTCCATTCTCGAATAGCGCGCGGGAAGAAACAACACCTGAATTACTCCATTCGAGCTCTGATTTTTCGTATTTTATTCTGATGGTCATTCCTACCTATGTAAGTGGGAGTCAACAATATATTTTTGCATTCGGAGGAGAATGTTGGCATTTGGAGTTTCGTAAGTAGCTCATGCCGCAGCGATAAGCGCCGTTGTTGTAATGATTCCCATCCCAGATCCTCTATCATTTCCGTAACGCTGACTCCCCTGTATCGTGACAATACGAAACGAACTGCCCTTCTCTGGACTCTTTCGATGTCCTCCAAAAACCCATCTGATAAAGATCCCACACTGGGCAGCAATACTCCAAAAATGGACGGACAAGCGTAGTGTATGCAGTTTCTTTTGTAGTTCTGTGCATGTTTTAACGCAGTCTCTGGTTCGCCTTTCCCACGACATTATCAACGTGTTATTTCCAATTTAAGTCTGAATTAATAGTAATTCCTAGGTATTTTGTGGAGTTTACGGCCTTCACTTTTGATTGATTTATCTTGTAAACAAAGTTTAACGGATTTCTTTTCGTACTCATGTGGACGACTTCACACTTCTCATTATTTAGAGTCAATTGCCAATTTTTACACCATAGTGATATTTCATTCAGATCGTTCTGCGCCTAGGTCATCTACCACGAAAGCATTCCACGTCGAAATAAGATGTCGTTGATAAGTTTCCTTGTTGCCATGCTGAAACATGTATCGTTTGGTACGTGAAATTTGAGTACAAAGACGAAAGTGACAATTGAACATCGCAAAAAAAAAGAAAGAAAGAAAAGAAAGAAAGAAAAAATGCGCCAGTGTCAGCTGCCACAAAAACATTCCACACAGTGATAACGTATCATTAATAACTTTCGTTGTTGCCACACTGAAATAAGTACATATTTGTTGCAAATAACACCGACATATACAAGTGAAAAAATTCTGGCTGTCACTACTGCTTCCACACTTTGAACTGGTTGCATGTCAACGTGCATACTTCAGCTCCGTAGAAGTTTACGCTGCACATTGGGCATTTCAGTTATATTTGTTAATTTCAGTACAACCACTGGTTAAGAGGTTTTTCTAGTTTGTAAATTCCTCAACTCCATCACCATTCTCATTTGTTCTCTTATTTTCCTTTAGTGTAAGCCGCGGCGGAATAGCAGTGCGCGCTGAGGCAGCCTGCTACTGTGCGCGCAGCCGTTCCACGTCGGAGGTTCGAGTCCCCCCTCGGGCATGGGTGTTTGTGTTGTTCTTAGGATTAATTAGTTTACGTAGTTTGTAAGATCAGGGACCGATGACCACTGTAGTTAGGTCCCATAACGTTACAAATACCTGGTCATTTTTACCTTTACTGTAAACTATTCCTTTCGTTTGCCTTCTATTTATTTTCGTACGTGTACCTCATTCAGGTCATTTAGCTTTTATGTTAGTATCTACTGAAGTCACCCTGTCATTTTCGAATCTTAAGCATCATATTTTCCATTCACTATTTACAACCTGTGACAATAAAGCTCAGTGTATAGTCCTGTAACATTAACGCAGATGAATTGTGAACTACGGTTACCTTAATGCTCGCCGAAATAGTCGCCTTTCATAACTATGCACCGCTGAGCTCTGAATGTCCTGAAAACTTTGCTCTTTGCTTTCTTTGAGATGGTGTTCAAAAATCTTGTCACGTTTAGTTTGATGTCAGAAAAATTGTAAAGTCTCCTTCATTATAATTTTGAGTCCAAGAAACGGGTAGAAGTCTGGAGGGTTGACATACGGCGAGTATAGTCGATGTCCAAGTTGCATAAGAACGCTCGCCTACAAACCGCCCATATCGTCAGACAGTTCCTGGCAAAATACATTCACCACTCTCATCGGATCTCAATCCTCCATTAATGTCCATTGTACAATCCTACGGACTTCGGCTATTTCAGCAGGACAATGCGATACCCACACGTCCAGAATGGCTACAGATTGGCTCCATGAACACACACCTCTTATAGGCAGCACACTTCCTAGACACGAACATTACTGAGCATATCTGGGACGCTTTGCGACCTGCTGTTAAAATAGATCTCCACATCCTCGCACTATTACGGACAGCCCTGCAGGATACATGGTGTCAGTTTCCTCCAGTACAACTTCAGGCATTAGTCGAGTCCATGCCCCGTCGTGTGGCGGTACTTCTGCGTATATTAGGCAGGTGTACCAGTTTCTTTGGATCTTCGATGTATCATAGGCGGCGATCGTGCTGTGTCGCTCGCAGAGGAGGGCGGATGCGCCCCTGCTGATAGACCGGGTGAGACCTCCACTAAATGCAACCCAGAGGGTGTCTTCGTAGGCCCCCAATCTCGCGGTGATACGAGGGCTGGCGTTTGTTACTGATGCCAGCGCGGGTGTTTAATGATGTGGGGTTTCATTATCTCAGGACTTCCGTCGAATCTTACCAGCAATCGCAACAGAAACGCGAGCAGATGTAGTCAACTCATCTACATCTACGTCTACATCTGTGTAAATACTCTGCAAGTCACACTAAAGTGCATGGCAGAGGGTTCATCGAACCGCTTTTATGATATTTCTCTACAGTTTCACTCTCTAATAGCCCGCGGGAAAGAAAGGAACATCTAAATCATTCCGATTTCGATCTGATTTCTATTATTTTACTGTCATGATCATGTCTTCCTATGTAGGTAGGTGCTAACAAAATAAGTTCGCATCGGAAGAGAAAGTTGGTGAAAGAAATTTCGCAAATAGATGACGTCGCCACAAGTAACATCTTTCTTTTAGTGATTTCCATCCCAAATTGTGCATCATTTCTAAGACTCTCTCTCTCCTTTATCGCGACAGTACGAAACGAGCTGCCCTTCTCTGAAATTTATCTAAATCTCTGTCAGTCCCACTTGGTGGGGATCCCACAATGCGCAGCAATACTCCAAAATACGAAGCACAATTATAGTGCAGACAGTTTCCTTAGTAGAACTGTTGCATATTCTAAGTGTTCTGCCAATGAAACACAGCGTTTGGTTCGCTTTCCCTACAATATTTTCTGTGTGTTCTTTCCAATTTCCGTTCTTCGTTATTGTTAGGCCTAGGTATTAAGTTGAGTTTACGGTCTGGAGTTTTAACTGATTTATCGTGTAAATGAAGTTTAACAGGCTACTTCTTTTGGTCAAATGAATGACTTCACACTTCCCATTATTAAGAGTCAATTGCCTTTTTGAACCATGCAGATTTCTTATCTAAATCATGTTACAGATTCTTTTGATCTTTTGGAGACTTCACTAACCGATACGTGACAGCATCATCTGTGAACAGCCTAGGAGAGCTACTCAGATCGTCTCCTAAATCGTTCATTAAAATAAGGAACATTAGGGGCCCAAAAACACTTCCCTGGGGAACGCCAGACGTCACTTCAGTTCTAATCGATGACTTTCCGTCACTTACATCGTACTGCGTCCTGACTGACAGGAAATCACGAACCCAATCGCACAATTGTGACGGTATCTGCACTTTTTAGTTAGTATAGCATAATATAGCTCCAAAATTAGTACAGTAAAAATTAGTGAAGGCATAATCTTGCCAGTTTCGATACCAGTAACAGACGAAAAGCGAAATAATTGTCAAGTGCTATCCTGGTGTATGTGTCTCACCTACGAGTCGCGAGGCGCATTTTCTCTGGTGTTTGAGCAGATATTGGAATTTAGTTTTTGTGATGTGTAGCTGGATTCAGGCCAAACAGTGATCACGCCATTCCTTCAAGACCTGCTGTAGATGTAAAGAGTCGGATTGTTTCCCGTCACGAACAAAAAAGATTTTTAAAGCAAATTTTTTTCTGCTCAATCGATATAGCAGTCCCAAATTAATCTAGTGTGATATTTGGTTTATTGAAGTATATTAACAGAGACAGTAAAAGACGACAATTCTCCAGAAGCGGCTGTGTAGCGCTTCCAAAGGCAGTAGCAGATGCTGCTCGGTGAGGCGGTACAAGTGAGATGGGCACGTCGGGCGAGGACGAAGTGGCGAGCATATGTGTACCCTGATGTGTACCAATACGTCGGTGTCTGTCATGGGTGCCAAATGCGTTGGACACCGGATGAGAGCAATGCTAGTAGCCACAGCAGTAATGCAACACAATACAGTACAATCATCAAGACGCTTTCACGCAAGACCACGCCATTCAGCTTCTGTATACCTAACTGTGTAATATTTATCGAATTATATGAAGGTCTGAGATTTATAAAACACAGAACAAAGTAGACAAATTTGGTTCAATTTAGCTTAGTTACTGCACTTATTAGTGACAGGATTATACTGTTCATTTGCAAAGCAATTCCTGAGCAACTGAGTAGTAAATACATTACTTAGTAGCTATCAAAGCAATTTACTGCAACTGATTTGCATTCCATAACTAACATAAATCCTTCTAATTGTTCATTGTACAACGTAATCCATTAACAGCCCACATACAATAAATAAAATGATAAATCCGGTTCAAAGTAGCCCTCAAATGCCTAGAGCACAACAAAGGGAAACAGAGAAAAAGGAATAAAAATTTTATCAGCATTTCACTGGTGCCGTACCTTACTCCAGGTGTTCGAAGAAACCACCGTCTTTTACTCTACATCTTCCCAGTCTAGAACGAATGTTAGCTGTATCGCGTAGTACATTATATGACCCATCAAGTACAGTGAATGCCTGTCTGACGCGATTTTTCATCTCGTCACTGTTTTTACATTTTTCTGCGTACACCATATCTTTTATTGTACCCCAGACACAGAAGTCGAGGGCAGACAGATCAGGCGACCTAGCTGGCTACTGTACATCCATATTTCTACCTATTGTCTTATTGGGAAAAAAAACGTGCAGCTTGGTGCGCAGAAGCAGTGCAGTGGCTGAGTGCACCATCCTGTTGCATCCACATCATTTGCCTCGTTCTTAATATCGTCGAGCAGACCAGGCAGTTCATTGTGAAGGATATTGGTGTACATTGCCCCGTTCATCCTGCGTTCAAAGAAATGCCCAACAACACGCTTACCGATGATACCACCCCAGCAATTGACGGTCCATCGATGTTGATAATCTGCCTCACGCAACCAATGGTGATTCACGAAGGCTCAAAAATGACGGGCAGTTCGATTTGCCACGCCTGTGCTGCAAAACGTTGACTCGACGGTGAATAGAGTTTGTTTAAAAAACTGAGGTTGTTGGTTTAATGCCCATTCACAAAACATTAGCATGTTGGCCTTGTCATCCACTGAAAGCCTTTGGTGCACTTGCTGGCGGTATGGGTTCGTTTTTGCGTCTTTCAAAATGCGATGCACCGTAGAACGTGAGATTTGTAACTCTCTAGCGAGCGTCCTTGTACAGCTATGTCGATTTGCCTGTACCATATCCAATGTTATTGCATTGTTACGATTTTTCACAGGCCTGCTTCGCTGGCGTTTCGCCGGGTGCAAATCCCCAGTGTTTCGAGATCGTTTTACTACAGCCCACATCGTGTCTGCACAGGGATGTCTTCCTTCTCGTTCTCAGTGTACATCCGAGCTTCCTCCCTGGCAACTTCATTACACATCCCTACAATTCGTAGTACGGAATCTTATGTAAAAGATACTGTATGTTAGAGTAACAAGAATTAGGGTGCTTGTACAAGTTAATGCTAGCAGCACTTACTCATTGCCGAAATCATGTCTGTTACATCTGAAGGCATGTACATGCCGCAGTGCGGCATGGTCGAAAAAAACCTGAGATGCGTCTGCTGCCAGCTACACTGTCGTACAGCACTTATCGTATCGGTAAACGTATTCGCACCGAGTTGCCCCGTCGCGTGTGCCGCCACGCCTCGCGCCGTCTGCTACTGCCTTATGGAAGCGCTACGCAGCCGCTTCCAGAGTACTGATTAATAGTCGTGTAATACTGTCTCTGTTAATACATTTAGATAAACAGAATATCACACTAGACTAATTTGTGACTGCTGTATCGATTCAGAACAAAAAATTTCGCTTTAAAAATCTTTTTGATTATGACGGGAACCAACACTACGCGTCGATGGAATGGCGTGAAAAGCAGAATTTGTTTGGCCTCAGTCCAAAATTTAAATACTGCTTATGAAATGTGTAAGTTCCTGTTTATTTTTTGCAGGCACTTCTGCTGACATTGTTGCCAGTTGTTGCCGCCGATCCCGACTTGCTTGATGCGGCGCTCAGACCGAAGACTTCAGATGCAGTCGTAGAGGAAGAGCATATTGCAAACTTGCTAGATGCACCTGATCTTCCTGTCGATCCTCAAGTTCCTCTACTAAGAATATCCAAAGCGCACGTGGCAGACTCCACTCCAGTCAAGGTGCCTACCTTCCCTTTCAGTTTCTCCTCAGTTCCTGCCCTGCTAACGGCACCCGTTAGTGGCAATGCAGACACCAGCAGTGCCACTCAGACAGTCGCTAGTCCATCAGTCGCTTCACTTGGTTTCGAGCCCGTCGTCAGTCCTTCATTCGTTCAACGGTTGCCCGTTTAGTCTTGTCAAGGGTTGATATTTTCTCGAACTGGCAGGTCTGGGTACAACTGCTTTCCGCTTGGCTCAACAGTGCTCTGTTTCCCTACAAGTGTGGACGTTCTTAGCAGGTCTCCTTCTCTTAGTTCTGTCCTCCCTAGTCCGTCAGTCGCTTCACTTGGTTTCGAATTCGTCATCAGTCCTTCATTCGTACAATGGTTGCCCATTCAGTTTTGTCAAGGGATCATATATTCCATAAGTGGCAGGTCTTGGTACAATTGTTTTCCGCTTGGCTCAACAGCTGTGTTAACCTACCAATGTCGACGTACTCAGCAGGTCTAATCCTCTTATGAGACCCCAACATGGTTTTTCGAGATGAAAGTCTATTAGTAGTTTTCTGACTGTTGGTGCCTCACCTGACATCGTCGACTCCTTCGGCAGTGTCAAGAACACCACACCAGCTGCCATTCGGCCTCTGCAGCACACCTCTGCTCCCCAATACTTCTCACCGACCGACAGTAATGACATTCGATATATATGCTGTTAATGAACTGTACTGCTTGCAATGTAGTTTCGACACATTGGATAAAGTTAACATGTTCAGAATTATGAAATTTTCACATTTTATTTATTACTGCAAACAGACGAATAATTTTCAAATAGCTGACGAATATCACAGTCAGCAAACGTACGTCTTCGAGTTCTGAATAAGAGGCTTTATGGAACGCTGTAAGAAGCGGTTGCAAAAGAACATTTGGTTTGAGAACGGGAAACGGAACACGCGATATCAATGGACGTCTAAGGACCATTGCCGAAAGATGTGTAGAAAATAGTGAAGAATATATGCTGTCTTCAGAGACCTCAAAATGCTTTCATGCACTGGGATAAGCTGACAAAGTACTTAAAGAGAACGAGATTCATTTGGAAGGAGAGAAGAGTGATTGAAAATTGTGCTTGAATCAGAGGACAAAGTTACGAATCGGTATCGAAACGTCTCAAGACCGGAATAATTGGGAAAAATGTTGGAACGGACCGTATTTATTATTTATCTAGAGTAAATACTGAAAAGTTATTTCCACGGAAAAATAGACATCAAGAAAGGTGGACGAAAAATTTAATGGATACGTTTTGTAGATAACATGGTGATTGTCGCAGACAATCAAAGAGACGCTGTTTCAAATGCTAAGTGACCTGAATCTTGCCTGTGCCGCATATGGTTATATGATTAAGGAAAAAGAATACTTGACTTTAAGTTGGGGTCAGAAATCACAGAACAGGTGAAATCATCCAAGTATTTGGAACGTTTGATACTACCATCAAGACCTCGCCTCTGGCGAAAAAGATGTTTCAGGAGCAGAAAAAACTGTTAACCAGTTATTTAAACTGATATTTAAGAATGCGACTGTTCAAATGTCTGCGCGGTGCCTTTTACGAAGCAGACATCGACTATGAGAAAGGAGAATGAGAGGAAAAATTGTAGTATTAGGCGTCGAATGTAGGTCATCTGGAATGAAAAAGTCAGGAATGAGAAAGGACTGGTTAGAGTTGGAGAAGAACGGAGGATGTCTCTGACGGTGAAGAATAGTAAACTAAACTGGAAACGTCACAATTCGATAATAGATCGCCTGTACTAGAGGTAACTGAAGGTTTCACTTTGAGAAAGAGAATTAAAGGTGATACCAGGTGATAGAAGATACCAGGTGATAGAAGACGTCAGCAGTCCACAAGGAGTCTACGAAAGAGTGAAGCGGAAAACAGAATACAGAGAAGCATGGACGGCTGTTGAGTCAAAACCTGCCGCAAGGCAGATAGCAAATTGAGGATTCTTGCAAAGGCTTGTTAATTTCTCTATATTCCATTTTCTAGATATATTATTAGTTTTTGATTTTAAATTTGTTCATTATTTCAGCTGATGTACTTTAAATAACATCTTAGTACTGTGGCGGGCACACAATATATAAAAGGGCGGTACAGTGGCAGTGGATATTTGTACTCCACTGTTTCATGTGAAAATGTTTCGACGCCATTACATCCTGACGTTGGTACTTTCAACGCGTAATGATATTTGGAGCTAGAATCACGAAACATTCCATTTCGGAATACAGATTACTTTTAAAAACAACTTCACTCAGTTTTATAACTGAATGTAGAATAATTTTTTATCCACGAAGTCCATTTATATCCGTATCAGAATTTTATGAAGCTGTCCGTTTGGATTATTCATTTTTAGCTTATTCTCTAATATCCCACTTACAGCGGTTGAAATTTATTTAAAAAAGTTGTATTTTATAATATAACATTAATTTGAACTTGTTTATTAAAAAAGTTGTATTTTATAATATAACATTAATTTGAACTTGTTTATAGTTCACCCATATAGGGGACGCTCATGATTTCATTTATGAACAAACTGTTGACGATAGAGTCTACTCTAATCTGTTTAAAATTGTTTGCATATGTTCCGTTTAAAGCGTACTTACATATGTTGTAACCACATATACTGCCATTGATATATTTTACTATTTTCTGTAGCCATGTGTTGTTCTACCCTTCATGATATTTAATCACCTCTGTTTATACCGCCTTCACCAAACTAGTTAATAACTAGGTTTCTAATACTGTCTCTTCCTACATTCTTAGCATCTACAATTTTGTATTTTTTGATTTGTTGTAGTTAGCACTGTTTTTTATACTGCCCAGGCTTAATTAATACTTGATTATTGTACGCTACGAAAATTTTATGGTGCACTCAGTGAGCTGCATTTGGTGAGAATAAGAGCTGTAGAGTGGTTAAGAGATACATATATGAAATTATAGTATTTTCTCTTGATTGTTTCTTTGTTTTTATTATGAATATTTATACACAGTTTTTGTATACGTAATCCTTGATATGTGTCAATTTTTAAATAAGACTGTAACACAGCAATGTAAACCATACGAATACAAAAGAAAATAACTGATTAGAAATGTACATGTTGTAAAATGTTAATAAGAAAGAAATAGACTGTAACGATCTAACAGCTACTTGCTCAGAAACCGAATTGTATCAAATAATTAGAAAACCCACGACTGATAGTAAAATTTATGAACTAAATAATAAACTTACTTCCTTATATGAAAAACATGCCGCTATACGTACAGCCCATGTAAAAAAAACGACTGCTCCACGGATCACGAATGAATAATAAAAATGCTGCTCACAGATAATCCAAAAGAAAGTCGGGAACCCAAACATTACGAACAATAGAGAAAGCTATGGAGGAGGGTATAGCAAATTTCGAAACGCCAAAATTAGCTATGTTCGTTCTTTTGTATGCAACAACACTATACCCGCGGTCTTGTAAAACAGTCTCTGTATATTGTGTGTTGGAAAACGTCACTAGGACTTATGTTTCAGGTCTCAGCTGACAAACTGAATTAATTATTCTACGCGACAATCAACTTCCATGCACAAATGAATAATCACCTAGCCACATAACTAACGACGACGAAGTCCACCTAAAACACGTAATAACAAATACGACAGTAAAAGCAATAATGAGAATCTCTTCTGAACCGATAGCCAAAGACGGTGTTAGTATAACTATAATTAAGAATGTAACAGATAGCTTATTGCCCGTCTTCAAGATATATTTAATTTCTCTCTCATGAATGGCACTTATCTGACCTATTTGGAAACCAGCACATTGAGGGGTATGTAATAGTACTGTATGTGTGTGTGTTTGTTCGAGCCCAACTACTTTCCCTGTCAGTGCACTAAGAGGAACACCACTGAAGCTGAGAACACCTGAATGACTGTTCATTAGTGCTACACAACCTGGCTGTATAACTCGTGTCTCTGAGCATAGATCTGCAGCGTGTCTACACATTCATTTTTTATTTTATTTTATTTATTTTTTGCGCATGATTTTGCATTTCCCGTCTTGTATAATTTGGGAAACGGATTTCCATAAGTTTGTACTTGAAAAAGAAACACTTGCTTAGTTGTTGTAATTTTTTTATTTTTCAATATGTAGTGTTGATATGGGAGCAGAAGCAAAACGTATTCAACCTTCGTCTTCTAGCATCATTACATACTAACATGTAATTTGAAAAGACTCGAAATACGAACATTTGTGAATGCTACCCTTAGACTGCTGAAGTTCAACATGCCGGTAGTAAAGAGAACACTGGTTGTAAGTAACTTCGAACAGACCAACCACTGAACCTCGGCGTGTTCGGAGTGAAAAACAATGGTACAGATGCGAGCTGGGCTGGTGCACTAACAAACAGACCACCGAAGTCGTTAGTGATGTGACCTACATTCGCTGGTTCTGGTGTCTGTTGCAGAGGAACGCCAGCGTAGTGGACAGTAGGTGGATACAGGCTCGAAGATGGAGCGGCTGGGGACACTTCTGTGTCGACAGGAACGCCGCCGAAGTTGAATGCTTCTTTGGGTCGTACATTCACCGGTGCTGCGGTCTGCTGGACTCCAGTACGGACAGAAAGGCTATCAGCGAAAAAGTCTGGAGACCACCCCAACGATGCAGCTGCATGCCCGCCATCAGCGCACAGTAGATCGTCCACACCGACGTCGATGGCGTCTGTCGGATCTTCGGCGGGGTACACTGATCCGACCTGTGCCGAAAAATTCCATGATTACTGCTGGTACCTGAGGAAACAATTTTTCTTATGCTACATTATTTAGTGATGGTCTGTTAGATTAGTTCAAGAAAAACAATAAGGTGGACGATCAACTTAACATCAATCTTTCGGTCTACGTAGTAGATGAAATACAGAGTTTGGGCAGAGTAGTGTGCGGGAAGGGGTCATGTCCATCAACATCTAAGTCTACATGTATGTCTGAATTCCGGAAGTCACTTTACAGTTTGTGTGCCAGTATAACTTACTCATTTTCCTGATCCAGTCGATGCTTGGCGAGAAATACCGCTTGCCGTTAAGACTCGCCGTGAACACCAGTTTCTCAAAGTCTATCTTCTTGGTCATTTAGCGAGAGATATGTAGGAGGAAGGAATTTTTTAGACTTCTCTTCGAGAAAGGTAGGTTCTCGCAATTTTGACCGTAGGCCAGATTGCGATACAAAACCTATTACTTCTTGTGTCTGCCACTGTTTTTACTTTTGCTAAAGAGATCTTTTTGTTGTATCTACTCTAACTTCTCTCTCATTCCCATACCACAATGACGACCAATAATCAGGTATTTGCACAACTTGTTGCTTGTTAACTGCTTCCTCGGATGATGGACTACGTTTACTACTACTACAATAAATTTCAATCTTGTTTCTGTTTTACCCACGATTAATTTTATATCTTCGTTTCACTTCACATAGGTCCGTATATATTCCAGTAGCTGCTTTCAGAGATTATACTGCAAACCTGAAATAATAGAATAAATAATGTAATTACGGGTGGTTTAAGGACAAATATATACAAACGACCGTGTGGGGCTCAGGCTCAAGCTGAGGTAAGCACGAGAACATGAGTGTGCGAAATTTTTACTGAGGGTGTGTTATAATAAGTAGCGAAAACTGACACGGACAAAAGGAGGTGAAAGCAAATACATTTCATTAAACCTGGGTCTCCAAACGAGCACTTTACCAAACAACGTATATTTATCCCTTATTTTCTTGTATATTATAAACTTAGTAACTTTGCGTTTTTGAATGCGCGGAAATAGCAGTGCGGTGGAGTGCACCCATCTCAAGGATTATGCAACTACTCCCCTCTGAATTTCAAATCTTTTTTCAGGCTTATGTGTTTTGTCTTCAGTAGGCTGCAAATCTATGGACCAATGACCATAGCAGATCGGCCCCTTACGTTTATAAACATCTAAACTTAATTTTATTTTTTTATTTATCCTTCAATTTATTGTTTGCTTTGGTTGCATCACCATTCAATGAGCTAAATTGATTTCTGTTAATACTCTTATTACCACATTCCTTATGTAAGCAGATAACTGCCCTAGCCCGTCATTTTGAGGTAAACTATTCCAACTTATCTTCTTCCTTGGCTGCTTGCGTAAATAAATAGTCCAGCTAACAATCCTGAGAGATTTAAGCTCATTCCCAGGTCATCGTTGTTTCGTAGAGTTTATTATTGAATATCTGATACTTGTATCGCGGTGTGAATTCTAAGGGGCACACTACTTCAGTAATATTAGTTGAAGGACTTCAACAGCTAATAAAACATTTCCTGTAACTTCAGCAAGACTACTGAAACTTGCTTAATGTGTTTCAACTATCCTTGAGTAAGTTAGAATAAATTATTAGGATTTCACTTCAATGTGTGGTTTTGTTTTTTTTTTTTTTTTTGTTTTTTTTTTTCAAAACATTTTACGGCACATTTCGTACTATCATCAGTAGGGATTTCTTTATTGTGATTCTGAAAATTATAGTGATACTGTGCAAATGTTACTCTGAGATACATAGTTATTTTACTACACAGTTTATTTTAATTCTCAGAAAAAATATGTTTTAGTTTTGTCGAGTTAGGCCAAGAAATACAAGTTTTCCCCTTTTCCTGTACATAACTTACATTTGGTTACGTTTAATATACTTTAAAAGCTCTGACTATAGGACTTATTAATTACCGTTTGTTTTGTCTTGCAGATTACAAGGTGCACTAAATTACTAAACAATAGTTAATATGTGCTTCAGTCAGTGCTTTTATCGTCATTTTAACGTAACCGAATGTAAGATGTACAAAAAATTTGAAAACTCGTGTTTCTAGGCCTAATTTCGACAAAACTAAAACAGACAATTTTTGTCTGTCAGTTTAAGTGAAATGAACAATGAAAATACTTGTAAAAAGATGTATTCTGAAATGACATTTGTATTATTCTATTATAAGTTAACATGTAGGAGAAAATTTTTAAAAAAATTTATTGTTTTGCGTATCCTCACTCATCATTTATTCTAACTTACACAAGAAAAGTTTAAACACTTTAAGCAAGTTTCAGTACTCTTGGTTAAATTACAGGAAACGTTTTAGAAGCTGTTGAAGGTCCTTTAAATACCATTGTACCCATTAGAATACACACTATGATATAAGTATTAGACATTAAATAATAATAGCACAAAACAGAAAGTATATTCTTCCACTAAATGCCATTACTTCGTAGAATTTCAGGCCAGGCTGTTAATGTCTTCATACGATAAGACATTTAAAAAAGTAAGGAAGATCAATCACTATTACTTCAGACTTAAACTGGAAAGAACACGTAGATAATATCGTGGGAAAGGCGAACCAGAGACTGCGTTTTATTGGCAGAATCCTTAAAAAATGAAACAGAACTACTAAAGAAACTGCATACACTGCGCTTGTCCGTCCATTTTTGGAGTATTGCAGCCCAGTGTGGGATCCTTATCAGGTGGGTTTGACGGAGGACATCGAAAGTGTCCAAAGAAGGGCAGCTCGTTTCGTATTGTCACGATACAGGGGAGACAGCGTTACGGAAATGATACAGGATCTGGGATGGGAATCATTACAACAAAGGCGCTTATCGCTGAGGCGTGGGTTACTTGCGAAACTCCAATCGCCAACATTCTCCTCCGAATGCGAAAATATATTGTTGACTCCCACTTACATAGGTAGAAATGATCATCAGAATAAAATAAGAGAAATCAGAGCTCGAACAGAGAGATTCAGGTGTTGTTTCTTCCCGCGCGCTATTCGAGAATGGAATGGGAGATAAATAGTATAATTGTGGTTCGATGAACCCTCTGCCAGGCACTTAAATGTGATTTGCAGAGTATCCCATGTAGATGTAGATGTAGATGTATAGCTACTCATATGCAAGAAACTGAACACCATAACAACATCTCAAACATCTGCATCCCACATATCCAACCTGACAGCAGAAAACTCGATATCTTTGAAACATTCCAAATACACAAACACCAATAAAACAACCTTCGCCTGTCCTAAATGATATATATGGCAAATAATACAACAGTATTTATCTGTCATTAACAGCATCCTAAACTAAAGAAATCGTAATGTACAAACACACAGACGCACACAGACACACAGAGTGAGAGATAAGATGAAGAGAGAGAGAAACAATCGCCTTCCCTTTATATTGACACGATATTTCCTAAATGACCTTTGGGAGCCTCGCTGAAAAACCTCAATAAATCCATCCACACACCAACTGTATGTACACAGTGGCAGCTTCAAATTATATATATCAATTATAATATAAATGGTATATTTATCTGGATAGTGTTATTAATTCAAAGTATAATCAATATATTACTGAAAACTTTTAGTATGTGTATATCAGTCTGCATAAGTTTAATTTTCGTTAGGTGTAGAGCTTCAATCATTTTCTCATAACATATAACATTTGTTTAGATATTTTTGCCATATTCCCTTCGTAGTACAAAGTACTTTGTTTTTCTGCATGGTTTTTACATGTGTTAGACACCATACTTGTTTTCGAGCGTTGGCAGTTTACATATATGACAGAGAATGAAACATGTTAACACTGGAGGTATATCATTGTAGTTATTTTATATTGACATTCACAAAGTCAAGTTCTCTCGTTTGTTAAAGACTTCTCCAGTCACCCTCTGAAGTTATGTTTTGTTTTGCCCTGATAGGCGGCGCCCCTGTAACCATAAAGTCTTAACAATGCACCCACACGACAAATAATAAACAAATCAACCTGATGATGGAGTTTCAAACCTTTGAGACGCGTTTATTCCCTGTTGTCGCATTATAAAGTCGTTAGACGGAAAACAAGTTTTGAGAAAGATATTTTCACATTTCAGTGTGCGCTGATACTAAAATTCCTAGCATTTGGAAACTGTGTGCCGGACCGTCATTCAAACCAGAGACCTTTACCTTTCGCGGACAAGAGCTCTATCGGCTGAGCTACCATCCTCGCTGCTTTACTTCTACCAGTACCTCGCCTCCTGCCTTCACAGGAGAACTTCTTGTGAAGTTGGGGAGGTAAAGGCGAGGTACTGGCGGAATTAAGGCAGCGAGGATACGCCGTGATGCGTGCCAGGGTAGCTCAGGCCAATAGAGTTCTTGTCCGCGAAAGGTAAAGGTCTCTGGTTTGAATGACGGTCCGGCACACAGTTTCCAAATGCTAGGAATTTCCAATAAAACAATATACAATAGAAATAAAACCAGAAGCGATAAAACTTAGAAATAATTTTGTAATGATAATTTTTCATTTTAGCTGGTATTGTCGTCAGGATTAAAGTTAAGTACCGTTATTGAAATTTAGCTAACTGTTAAATATTGCAATGAATATTAATTTTGAAAAGATAGAGGCACTGAGAAAAACATAAAGATTCGGCCATCAGTATTTAGCGGCAATAGTAGTTAGAATAAAGACAACACCAGAAAGCATCATTACAAAAGAAAGTGGCGGAATCCGTTTTTTATCTGGCAGGATAATACAAATTGGATTGGCGTCATCACACTTGAATCGAAACGGTACGGAATAATAAAATTCTTCTTTACTGTAAACCGATGCTTGGTCGCATTAGCTTCGAATACTTAAGTTCCGTGGCCGTGTTTAATTCCGATTACGATTAGTATTTAAAACTGCAAAATTATCGGACATGGTTTAAAGAAAAGAAGAATTACTGCAGGCATTGAAACAAAATTCAACACAAAATGTGCGTAAGTGAAATTCGCGTCTGGAATGTTCTTCCGCAATCGCGAAGCAATTTACAATAATGGCCAAGCATCATTTTACGAATTATGCTGGAAACAAATATTTTAGAAAAATAATGAAAAATGGGTAAAGAATATTTTATACTAAATATTAATTTCAATTGAACTGTGGTATTTATTACAGTTAACAAATGAAATGTTCACACTTACATAGTAAATGTGGAGAGACCAATAGAGAGACGTCCGATTTGTTCAACAGTAAGAAGACGAAAGACGACAAACGATTCCGTTTTTTCTCCAGCTCGTTAAAAAAGTTTGAAAGTCTCTTATGAAACAAAATAATAAGAGATTTGCTGGCAGAGAGAACGTATGCTAGAGACAAGCGTCGCAGATCTAATTTTAATTAAAAATAGTATTAAATGTAATGCTACAATTTCTTACCTTACAAAAATCAACCACTGAAGGCTGTTGTGGAATCAGAGTATAGCGCGTCGGCCAGATTTCGGGAGATGCGCCCTGAGCAGTGTCCATACTACTCTTGCAGAGGGCTACATAATGAGGTGGGAACGTATCAGCGGAACATCCAGAAAAGGAACTGCCTAAACTGCCTACGGCAATACCGAACTCGGCATTGTTAAAACTAGTAGGTGGATACACCATTGTAAAGGGTAGGTTGACGCTGACAGTGTTGGTCAGCTGGCTGTAGGCAGAACTGCTGAAAGGGCAGTTGTTGAAGTTGAGAGGAGTGGCAACAGGTTCATTAGGGGGAAAGCTGCTGGTGGGATGTCGAGGGGCAGCGGAAGGAGGAGCTGCAAGGGAGTCAGCAGAGGGGCTCGATGGAACGTTGCCTGCAGGAAGGTCGCCAAAGGTGGCGCTGGCAGGCGGCTCTGCGCCTGGCTTACTGAGAGGTTGGAGACCAGCGTGATCATCATTAGTGCCAACATTGTCGGGATTACTAGAAACGCTATCTAATGAGTTAACAGGAGGACTGGCTGGGTGGTTACTTGCAGGGAAATTCGGTAAGTCACCTATTGCGCCTTGGGCTGATTGAGAGGCGGACGAGGTTTTGAGATCCGAGACATGGTCTGCTTTGTGAAGGGATGGCGGTTTTCCTGGAGGAGTTACAGCGACAGGTGTCGACGCTTCGCTACCCGAAGCGATATCTGTCGCAGGGTTTACGTTCAAGTTGCTCTCCGACGAACTCTCTGGTTTTACAGGAAGAGGAGACAGATTGGCTGTATTGGAATCTGTCGTCTTAGACTGGCTCGATTCGTTACTAAGTGATGCAGCGTCTTCTTTTAGTACGTCTTTGGTGATGGCAACGGCTGGTGCACCAGTAGTTGTTGAGCATGGTATGGGCTCCAGTTCAGATATTCCCCGAGACTTGGCGAAGGCGACTGCAACCGCTGCACTCAGTATAACCTGTAACAGAACATAGACAAATAACTTTGTTTTTAAGCTGCTGAACAAAATGAGACTGTCTTCCTTCCATCAAGAACAGAAGAAAACTGCAGATTGTGACAATTCATTTATACATTTGTAAGGATGCAAAAACAACCCACAGTTACTATTAACGCTTGTCTTTACCCATCACAAACACACACACAGTCTGAAGTCATTGAAAAAATGTATTTATAGTGGAACGAACTTTTCGTTCCTTTGATGTTTTTGCGAATTTTATCGTCTTCATCACTGCAGCGAAACAATATCTTTTATCTCGGATCAGAATCTAACATACCGGTCGCGATACTCATTGCTGTAAAATCTGTTACCGGCTGACAGCTGGGAGGACACTAGCGCTCCAAGCGGTGACCAAGGGAGCCGCCAGTTACCGTCACATACACCGTACGAATAATACTTCATTTTCCAACACTTCTCTACGTAATATACGATGTGGTTGTTTTATTTTAAACTCGAGGCCATCATTGTATTATCAGACGAAAAGTATGAGGATAAAATAAGCAGTATTGGAGGTAAAACAGATTAATGAAATGATGAAAGCTTGAGCCTACTAACTCAGAAATAGTGCCGATCGGAATATTTTTGCAGCTTTCCCCCTTTAAAACTAGAATAATGTAAGTACACCAACAGACACAAACAGCTTCAAGCGAAAGAAGACATGACGTATAGCTACAAAGTAAACGAGTGTTTTAGTTTGTTAGCAAATCCAATACTATCGTCTTTATTATTGTTCTGTGTCGGATGAAGTACTTCAAACTAACAGCAGAAATACGTATTCTTATATTCATAGTACGTCAAGTTCAAACTTAAAATAGTAGTCAACCGGAGCCATTCGATTCAACTTTCAACAGTTCTCCAGAAAATAGTGAAATTTTGCAAGCGCTTGTAACTACATATTAGGCTACCAATCTATTTGCCTGTTGGTGTAGCTCATTTGGTAGCGTTGTAGGCTGTTAAACTGGAGAACGGATGTGACGTACTTCGAATCGCGCTGTAATCTCAGAAATTTTTTGCGTTCTATTCGAATACATTACCCGTTTAAATATAAATTTCATTAAATGTATGGTAATTAACACATATATAATCTTTACATTATGTAAAAACATGTAGTTTCAGGAAACACGGCTATACTTTAAAAGTTAAAACACGTCTATAAATACTAAATTTCATTGGAGATACAGAAATTCGCCTTTTTATATAAAAATGTTCCTTTGTGTAAAACTGCTTCATTCAGAAAAAAACGTTAAAACCAAAACGTTACAAAAGGTTTTCAAGATTACGTTTTTAAATAAAAATAATATTTTTTTAAATGGAGTTTTTACAAAATTTACATCTATGTAGATCAACTCAAAAATAAAATATAAAATATAATCCAAATCATTAGAGCCGTTTCCGGTATAAGCGAAATATAATTGTGGAAGAATTGCTCGTTTAAATATATTACATGTAAACTGTATAATGGACGTTTGTGTTGCACTTCATCTGGAACGCATAACGGGTACCGTACGTAATTTTTCATCATACTTTGATTTTTTTATGTTAATTGTATGTTTTTGCAGCTGTCTATTTCGCTGCGTTTCGTTTCCGTCCTCTATAATTTGAGAATAATAGTTAACGGCTCACGATCTTCGTTCTGTGCTTCCTTTGTTCATATCCGTCCTCCTCCTTGGCTACTTTCTGACTTTCCTAATCATTCGGGACGAATCGGCAGTTGCCTTCGAGACATGAATCGTTTCATCTTGGAATTGTCACGAGACGTACGATTCCTTTGAACAACTATTCGTCCGGATCACGATTCGATTCTTACGTTTCCTTATTTGTATTCGTTCAAATGAACGACTCATTCACGAACAGCCGCAGCTCTACTAAACTCGACCGCCGTCGTTTCTGGTTCTAACTATAATCACCAGCGAGTTAGCCACTTTGGAAGTCTAAGAGATCGCTGGTCCCACAGATCATTTACGTTGACAGTAGCAGAACAAAATGTTTAATGATCTGCAAGATATCGTGCAAAACTTTTTATTCAACTGCGCACTGCGGTCGCGTCTTAGTATTACAACGTACGCAGTGGTTCCAACTTGCAGCAGGATGTAGTATACTGCATGCTGTACGTATAATTTTCTCCGTCCACGACATTTTGTTAATACAATTATGTGTAGCATAAATAAAATGCAGCCTCTCATCAACGTTAGAACTGATCTGAATATGATCTACATTAGGCTCGAAGCCAGTAGCTAATGAATTTAAACTAAAGTACTCGTGCAAATACTTAGCTCCATTAGTGGAATGACGAAACAGTTAGGAAAAATGGAAGTAAAGTTGAATTTTCACGCATAGCTTTCTTCAGAATCAATCAATGCAAGTGTTTAAAAACGCGAATGAAAGAGCTTGATCCGCTGAGTGTTGTTAGGTCAAAAAGCAATGCGTACTTTAATTACAACCGAAGATATCGTAAAACAAATCGATTAAAATATTCAGTGCAAGGACAGAAGGATACCGCGTTTGAATAAAAATAAAGGATGGGGAGACTTTAGTTAATTATGATACGTCGTGACAAATCTGCGAACGAATACCTTTCGTTTAAATGAAAAATGAAGTAAATCGTCGGATAGAACGGCCTGAATGACTGAATTTAGTTTGCAGCAAGGGCATCCGCAAAATAAATATACAGAAGGAAATAGCGTTTGAGTGTAGAAAAAGTAAGGTAAGAGTTATGTAAATTCTGATACTTGTTGACAAATCCATGGATGAATACCTTTAGTTTAAAACAAAAATGAAGGAAATCGGCCGGGTAATTTGGTCTGGCCGACTGACTTTAGTTTTCGTAGGTTCTTTTAAACCCTCAGGCGGCACGGTGGTTGGAGAAGAAATAGATGGTACGGTCGAGTCGGATACGACCCGCTCCCTCTTCAATGAGGTTGTGTGAATATATGTATTCTGTAAGTATTATTATTGAATAATATAACAATATCAAGTTACATGATAAAAAAATCCTTTTCGTAGTCATGACATATGACCGGTAGCCCTTAGAGAACGTCAAGTCCAAACCGAAGGACCTTCTCAAAATAAACACAAGTCCTGTCTTTTTTGACGAAACACAAAATAATATAAATTCGTGAATTGGGCTTGTCCAATCCGAATGCGAGATTTTTTTAGGAACGTGGTCCGTCCATGCACTGGGAACGAATCTTGGTTCGTATTACATTTTTTATAATACGAAACTGTTCACCGCTGTTATGTCTAACATTCCGAAGAAGTTACCCATCTTCGTGTTTTCCGTTTGGTTGTCTCTCCTTTGTAAAATTTATTCAATATGTCCACTCCACCTTTCGTTACATTGTTGAATTCAACAATTTATAGCTTGCTTGAATTACGAACCACTGTGGTGCATTTTTGACATTAGTATAACTACTTTCTTTCTTTGCAGGGGTTAAAGAAAAGAAACGAAAATTTTGTTGTCTTGATAGAGGAACTTTACGGTTTCAGATGGGGCCGGTGACAGCGTGGATAGTGGTATATCCTCACTTATTTTTCGTAGAGTACCGACTAAAGTAAGTTTTCGCTCAGGCATTTTGTCTACCAGCTCATACGAAGTGAATCAGCTATCAGTTGTCACATTGCGATTGCTTCCTATCACTGAGTCCGTATGTCTAAGAACATACCGAGTTGCTATGGATAAATAATCCTTCTTTGTCTTCTCTTTTACAAGATACGATATACTTGAAATGAAATACAACGTTCTGACGTCACACAATGAAACTATTTGTAGACCATACTTATGATGTTTCGACGCTATATACATTCTGAAGTGACACTGCCCACGGAAGGTGATCACATTTGGAGAAGACGTTCGTGTATATTTTGAAATTAAGGGCTTCTCGGTCCAGACTGTTTACTCGTCCCTACCTAACTCAAATTTTCTATCGTCCGTTCATTCTTCTTCACTCCTACAACTCTCACGCATATCATCACAGTCTGAAACATCTTCGTCTATATCGCTGTTCTTTTGGACTGAAGGATCTTTGTGGCGACTTAACGCAGCTAGAACTGTCTCAGGTGACGTAACAGCTGCTTCCATTTTCGTATGAAAACTGCGGAAAACATGCATAGTGAAATCAGTAACATCACTGGTACCGTCGGGTCGGATACGACCCGGAATACACACGTCAAGCCAAGGTCACCTAAGTCGTCGGCACACGGAGCGTGTATCTGAATGAGTGTGGCCGCACGTTGTCGAGGTTTTCCCCCACGGTGTCAAGCGGTGTCAAGCATGCCAGATATTCTCAACGAGCGTTTGAGCGATTTCCAATGAGGTAGGACAACGCCACCGACGTCATACCATGTGGCTATCCGGGGAGGGACCAGCTCTTTTCGGTAGAGAGATGAAGACGCCATATTGGTTGTCGTATTTTGTTCTTTTTATGTGCATAAATTAGCTCTTATGAATGTATGACATTTCAAAGCAAGTAAAAGTAACTGAGTAAATTGAGAATCACACGAAAACCGGTGATTAGAGGCACTATTTGTTGGAATAAATGAATGGAAACGTCTTATATGTGGCTAAAAATTTTTTCATGATACAGTAATCTGCCGTTTCAAGGCAAGACGGACTGAAGATCTAACAATACGAATTTTTTTTACATAATTTGTTGTAATTACGTGTAATCAAACGACATATCTACCACTAGTGTATACAACACGTCTAATACCTTCGCCGATATTCCGCCGATATGTTAGTGGCGGTAGCGTAGGTAGCGAAGTGTCGTTGACTGTGAAAAAGAAATTTCCCATAGGGCGGGTTCAAGGCTCTTCGGAAGTAAATAATTTTTCTTCGTATATTCGGGTTTTCTGGCAGACTCAAAGACTTTCCTATAAATATCATAGGAGTATACTGAATAATGTTCTATGCTATGTAAACATAAGTGCGCTTCCTCTGAGGAGTGAGTTTGTTGGATTCTTTTTTATAAACAGGACAGTTTGCACCTTACTTAGAGTAAAATACGCACTTTAGTGTTTCACGCACCGCATTTTACACGTTCTTAACATTCTTCTACTGAATACTAATATTGGCCATGGAAAAGGCCCTATGTTTTACTAAAAAGAGAGACTGTTGCAATAACGTTTGCCTCATGTGAAGGCCTTTTCTAATTTTATATCGCTGCACCTATTGACATAACGTGCAACTTTTATAAGAGTCTTATGTTCATAGATATTTTGTTGTTACTTACGTAGGGCTATACCGCAGAACATAACAAAAATATGCACATGCGCGGGAATAAGCTATTTAATAGAGGTAAAGCAGGAATTCTTCTCTTTTGATTTCGTAAACAGTGTGATTCCAGAACCTGATGCCGTCTACAACTGTCACAAGAGCGCGCTGCGGTCGCATGTAGCTCGTTGGGCCACACGTCTCGTATGCACAAGTCGCGCCGTCTCCTAGCGTTCAGCCGCACGTTGACAACACGCCTTCAGACACACGCTCCGTGTGCCGACGGCTTTCCGATAACTGTAGTCACTCCAACAGCCAGGGCAAGACTGACTAGTAGGGTCTAGACTTCCAGCACGGAGCAGATAGAGCGGTGAAATAGTACCGCTGGGTCCGATCCAACGCACACCGTACCTTATTAGGGTTAATACATAAGATGATGCGCTAGAGTTTACGTTATTTATACTACAAGGGTTGGAACTTAAATAGTGGTAACACTGTTGTGGAGACACTATGCAATGGAATCTACGATTGTCGCTGATAGCACGCGTTGTTGACATACCTACCTTACCTCCGAGCGAATGAACTCGCCCGTCCCACAATTGAGGGAAAAGCTGTCACTTGTGAGCGAGTGGTCTAACGTAACGATGTCACTGTGTTTTCGAAACATGAAAAACGGAGTTGGATCAAGACTGAATGTGACAGATGTCGAAGAGCACGACATTGTAATCAAGGTCTTCAACATGTGTGCGGAGAGTCGGTATTGCCGAACAGAACACTATGGTCAAAGTTCTGGTGATTCTCGTGTACGACTGTGATGGTGTTATCCTAATGCATTACGTTCTTCCACGGCAGACCGTCAACAATATTACTGTTCGTTATTGGAGCGTGACCTGCGCAACCCACCCATAATTTTGCACGACAATGCGCGGGCGTATGCAGCGCAAGCTGTAGCTGCTCTATTGGGTCGATGAGAATGGAAATTACTGTACCATTCAACATACTGCCCGGAAGTAAGTCCTTGTGACATTGATTTGATTCGTGGCATTCGCTTCAGAACAGTTCGAGAGATTCGACAGGCAGCAGTCCCCTCCATTGGCACCATCAACAGAACAGGCTCTGCTAACGGTATACTACGCCTTCCACATCCCTGGCAACGCGTTCTACGCAACGCTGGTGACTACTGTGAAGGACAGTAACAGGTGCACACATGTAACGCTTTTGTATCGGTTGTGAATAACTAGTTGTCGCTTTTTAACTTCTAACCATGGTATTATATATAATGTTATCAAGAATACATTATAATAAATATCACAATAATCTATTGAAATTTTTTTTACTAATAACCCTAATTTCGTGTTCAAATTTGGAGTTACTTGTAAATTATATATTTCATGCATAAAACTCAGCCCGTACTGGAACGTGCACCCTTAAAGACATCCACCTTAAAAATTTACTTACATGATTCATTCTGTGAAAAATAAATTCTTCTTGTAATACAAATGAAAATGGAAACTCTGAAACACTGAAACGTCAGAAGAGAATGCTTAAGTGGCCAGGATAAACCACTTTGCGCATTTTGTGAGAGGTACTCACCAAAGTCCTCATGTCAGCTGGTGGAAAGCAGGGCTGCATTGGTACTTCCTGTTCCGAGGGCTTAAATAGCCGCAGTCACCTCCATATCGCTCCTACTTTTTATCGCGTCCAGCTCATCGCTCGTGACCATCTCTGCTGACTGCAGGAATGCCAAACATCACTTGATAACCGACGTTATCCTCTTTTTTTAATCTCGTCGATGGGGGTACCAAGAAAAGAGTCTACCAAGAGACGTCTCAAACATCGAAGTTTTATTCGGGGCAGACTAAGGGGTTAACTAGACTTCAAACGCTAAGGTACCTGACAGTTTTTGTTAGTGTTTTAGTTACTGTTAGCCGACAGCGGAACTGCTGCGCATGACTGGCGATAGTAATATTCGAACTTACAAGCAATTACTTCTCCCATTCCAACAACACCAAACAATTACGAAAAGCAGTTCTGAGAACATGCGTTAAAGTCTCCATATTCTGACGTAGATTAAACTACCAATATTTACATCTTTCAGGATATTGTGCATTAAAACTGACATCATGGAATATCAGAAGGAGATATATTATTAAATGAAATAATATTACAAAGGGATCGTTGCCTAATATTGCAGTACTGTCACATGAAGCATTCCATTTTCTGTAACGGTAAAAGTTTTACCCGTGCAGAAGATGGTGTCCTTGCCTAAGCCCAGCAGAAAATTACAAGGACACAAAATGCAGTCCGTAAGTGGTTCTCAACGTTCCGAAGATTAAGATTTAAGAATAATATTGGAATATTTAGGTACGTTGGCAACAAACAACGTCGTTATGGCCATGTTCGTATTTGCATTTTAATCATCCTCGTGCGACTTATGCCAGACAAAATAATTTATTTAGCAACGTGATGAATACAAATTACTGGCGCTTCGTGAATTCCACTTTTGTACCATATATAGTACAGATTACTTCAACCCTGCAGAGTATTTTGGTTGAGTTTAAGGTCATCAGCCTTAAAAGAGTACAAATAAAAATAGGCAGTCATTCAGCAAAATCAGAAGTGGATATCTCGATGTAGGACAAAAGGATTTCAAAAAATTATTTCTAAAATTATTATATCAGACAGACAGTCAGGTAGTCAGATATATAGCATCAAAGGGTTCACGTTTTGATATACTGAAACTCAGAAGCGTTTTCTCAAAAAAATGTTCATATGTTTGTATAGTCTATGGGACTTAACTACGGGGTCATCAGTCCCTAAACTTACAAACTACTTATGAACTACTTACGAACTAGGACGGCACAAATATCCTTGCCCGAAGGGTGATTCGAACCCCCGACCGTAGTGGCCGTGCAGACCGTGACTGGAGCGCCTCAGTCTCCTCGGCCAACGCCGCCGGCAAGCGTTTTCTGTCAGAAGTGAAAGAACCGCAGTTAAGACAACGATAACTTCACGACAGTTTGTCTGTCTATAAATCTATCGGACCAAACTGCGTGGTCATCAGTCCATAGCTTACAAACTACTTAAACCTAGATAAACTAATCTACGGACAAACACACTCATCCATGCCCCAGGGAGGACTCGAACCTCCACGGCGAGCAACCGCGCGCTCCGCAGCGAGGTGCTTTAGACCGCTCGGCTACTCCACCGCGGCCACGACAGTTTTTCAGGGTTTTCTCTCACAGTTTTTTTTTTCCTTTATACAAAGGAGAGAATAAGTCCCCTCTTAATTACCTCTCTATTAGAGTCTTCAGATCGAGGAGGCATTGAGAGATGTTGTAGGTTTAAAACATGTGCAGTTATTTATTTCACACACACACACACACACACACACACATACATATATGCAGGGTGTTTCACTAAGTGCGTTTGCCTCTGTAACTTATAAAATAATAGGTGACGGGAAATTTTAATGCGGTAGGTCAACACAAGAAATGTTACACTTTCTGCGGAGCTATGAACATAGTTTATTGTATCATTTTCCAAAGAATTACAGCACAAAGATATAATTTTTTAAATGGAACAATAGTTTTTTCTATCATGCATTGGATTCGTTGAAACAAGCTGCGTCCAAATCAATCGAGACTACATACCTATCACTGTTAGTTTGGGAGCAACAACCCTTCAAAGTTTAGAGGGCGGAGGCTACAACAGCGTAGCTCACTGGCCGGTGGTCATGAGACAGTGGGCCGTGCCTCTGGGGATAGCCACTTGGCCAGTCAGTTACGGTATCGCAGCCTCCGCCCCCGGAACTGTGAAGGGTTGCAGCTCCCAAACTAACAGTGATAGGAATGTAGTCTAAATTCATTTGGACACAGCTGCTTTAAAAGAATCCAATACACGATAGTATAAACTATTGTTCCATTAAAAAATTATATCTTTGTGCTGCAATTCTTTGGAAAATGATACAATAAACTATGTTCTTAGCTCCGCAGAAAGTGTAACATTTCTTGTGTTGACCTACCGCATTAAAATTTCCCGTCACCTATTATTGTATAAGTTACAGAGGCAAACACACTTAGTGAAACACCCTGTGTGTATACATATAGTTCAACTCCATTCGGGCCTGAACAACTCCAGCAGTAGTAATCTCTATGTGAAGTGAGCTTCAGTTGTGGTGCTGGTAATGATGGTATGTTCATCTAATTCTGAAGGAGTTTTTCTCCGTAAACTAAAAGTTCACTTACCTTTTTATTGCTTCTTATTATGATTTTACCCTTCCTACATGTGGCGAGTAGCTATCAGAGCTAGGCATAAGTCCGTCAATTCGTTAATCGTTAATTAATGAAGTTAACCTTTCGAGTAACAGATTAACTTTTAAGTTAATTAGAAAATCATTAACGGACACTTTAACTTCCGTTAACTTGTCCTAAGTCTGTTAATCCGTTATTTTTGTACCCACTTCTTGTTTCCTTCAGCGATACCAATGGCGAACGAGAACGTTTCAACGAAAATAAATGTTTCTCTTATGTCCCATTGATTAAGAGTACGTTCAGCGGCGACGTACTAAATAAATAAGTATTTTAAATGTTCTAACTTGTGTAGTATATCCTCGCCGTAGGTATTAGTGGTGAATGGGGGCAGGAAGGCAGTAAAAGTTAATTTTCATTACAATTTTCTCGTTGAACTTTGTTATAGCTGAAAGGAGGTAATTTAAATTGCATAGTGCGAAACAATCAATAATGGAGGTTGCGAGAATCGATATATGTCTGACACACCTAATCAGGAAATTACCGTATAATTTTAATTATATTACTTTCTCCGTCTTATGCTGACTACTATTTAAATAAATATTTTACACCAGATGCGTTTCGTTTATTATTTGTAACGTACATTCTGTGCAAGACTTTTTTTTTAAATTTTGGCATTCAGTCTAAGGAGACCACAGGCCAAATATGTTTAACAAGTAAAGCACAGAGTCTAATCAAAATATGGCTGGGCATGAAATCAAAATTATCATTTAACCACTTGGTATTTCTCGGGGAAAATACTTTAATACATGTTTTTATAAAATACATTACCGCTACACCTTCACGTGCTGCAGTGGACGTCTTTTTCCTACGGGGAAAAGATGTTTTGACTCCCAAAAATGTCAACAGTCAGACGAGAATTTTAATATTTTAACGTTTATTAAAGGCAATACGTACCTTATGTCAAATAATATTCAGTGAAGTTACATATTTTGAGTCTCCCGTAAATTTTATTCTATTGCTCAATTATTATTATTACAAACTAAGCTTTATGTATTATTAGGACACTATGTCCTGGTGGGCGGCCGTGAGCATAAACAAATGACAAATTATTCATTAGGTACAAGAAGACTAATCATCCCACAGAACATAACACTTTTCCGCCAAAGCGAACGACTCTAGCGTAGGCAGTTTTGCAACTTTACAACGTGGTATGTGATTAGTCCTGATTTTTTTACGCTCACAGCCGAGTGCTAGGATAGGGTGTCCGAGTAACACTAGTTTATACTCCAAGTCTTACTAAAGTTGCCCAACAAAAACATTTTTTTTATATCAGATAGCGTAATACGTTTTATTTTATTGCTCACTTCAATAATACAACAACCGCAAATATATAAATTTGGAGACTGAAGGCGAATTTTCACGGATGAACAGTACTTTTGCGAGTTAACGATTAACGTTAACTTCCATTGAATTTTCCGTAAAGTATCGATCGCTTTTACTTTTAAGAAAGTTAAATATTTCAGTAACGGATTAAAGATGAACGAAGCTAAATTTTTATTTGCGGTACCCAGCTCTGGTAGCTGTCTATCATTTTTATTCCAGTCTGGACTTTTCCATGTTTAAAATTTGTTACGACAATGGACTGGCAACGAAATATATACAACGGAATGATGACCAAGCTGTTTAGTTCCTTACTCGCATCAACCAACAAAGCAACTTCTACAACAAGAATGCATTTCTGCGATCTAGGAATACAAAACTGAAACTTTTACCACAGAGGGTAGACCACAATGTTACAAGTATAAGTTACATAAGTTTCAGATAATAAGTTTACAAAGCAGTAAAAAAAATTAAAAAAAAAACTGTTTTGAAAATTCTAAGTAACGAGAAGATCTATGGAAATATAGAAATAATGGCAAATAGAAGATAAATTTCCGTGGGAACGTCTACCAAATGAATAGGAAAAGGCTAATGAAACAAAAATACCAATACTTCTGGGATTTTTTTAAAATAAGGAAACTGCCCTGATCGTGACCGTTCTCTTGTCGAAGAACTGAGAAGAGAATTATAAAAATATATTAAAGAATTGTAAATAACGAAAATGAGACTTTGTAATGATAAACTAATACGTTGAAAGGGATTTTATTAATATTATCAAAAACGAACAACTTCCTGATGTTCACAAAAACTTATTTATTCATCAGAAATCGGCTTTCGGCTTCTCAGGCCATCATCAAGTATGGTATAAACGAATTTTAATGGGCCTCGGGTACGTGGTGCGGGAATTCCTCCAGGCTACCAAGCTTAAAGGATTTGTTGCAATGGGCCTTGGTTTCCACAAAAATCGAGATCAAAGTCCATCGCGTGGCAGCTATACCTGTAGAATGTCACAAGCTGTACTCCAGTCAGCGTGGTGTAATTAGCATGGTGGCTTGATGCCGGGCGCCGTGGCTCAGCGCGCCCGATCAGGGGGTTAAATGCTTTCTGTAATAAAAAAAGCTGAGCCAACTATGCAACGAATAACCAATAACGAACAGAACCAACGACCGCAAACCATAGATCTACCTGGGGGGAAAAAAGGGAGGGGGGGGGGGAATATTGCCACACAGACGTGTCGCGTTCAAATCCTGCTCGGAACCTACTTTTTCTTTTCTTTACTCTTGTCCGACGATTGATTGTACATAGTTATATGCTTTCATAGCTACTCTTGTGTTAATGCTTGAGTAATTGGTCATGATAATATCTTATGTTAACTGCTCAATAAGTTATGTTCTGCGCGACGATTATTTAATTTAATTCGTTACATGGAAGCGTACTTTTACGGCGATTGAAAGATTAGTGAACCGTCTGCATTATCACTTGTGCAGCATTTGCTTGCTGCGTTTACAGTCCCCGGCCCCAAATGTTGTTATGTAGTGTGTGCCCATTTGACGCGTCCGAGCAGATTACCATGCTGCGGCCAGGCGGCTAGTCAAAAAAACGTTCAAATGTTTGTAAATCTATCGGACCAAACTTCGTGGTCATCAGTCCGTAGCTTACAAACTGCTTAAACCTAGGTAAACTAACCTAAGGACAACACACACACACCGAGCGAGTTGGCGCAGTGGTAACGCACTGGACTCGCATTCGGAAGGATGGTGGTTCAAATCCACCTCCGGCCATCCAGATTTAGGTTTTCCGTGATTTCCCTAAATCGCTCCAGGCATATGCCGGGATGGTTCCTTTCAAAGGGCACGGCCGATTTCCTTCCCCATCCTTACCCACATACTCCGAGCGTAAGCTCCGTCTCTACTGACCACGCAGTCGACGGGACGTTAAACTCCAAGCTTCCTTCCTTTAACACACACACCCATGCCCCAGGGCGAGCCACCGCGCGCTGCGCAGCGAGGTGCTTTAGACCGCTCGGCTACTCAACCGCGGCGGCGGCTAGTCATTCGTAGCGTATCGTTCACATGTAACTGTAACCTAATATAACTTTATTTTTGCAATAAGAATTGATAAAGTGGGACAAGTGAAAAAAATCTGAGAAGGATTTGAACTCGGATCGTCTTCGTGACAGTCGAGCGCATTGCTAATTACACCACGCTGACTCACTATCGACTGTGACTTAGTACAGGTATAGCTCTTAAACCCTGGACTTTGATCTCGATTTTCATGAAAACCAAGGCGCATTGTTACAAATCCTTTTAGTTAGGTGGTCTGGAGGAGTTCCCGCACAAAATACCTGCGACCCATCAGAATTCGTTTGTACCATACTCGGTGTTCCCCTGGTTAGCTAGACATGAGCCAATTCCAGAGTACCTGACAGCGTTAGCTGTTGGGGTCTCGACTCGAGGAGGCCAGCGCCAGTGCTATGCTGTGTCAGCAGGTGTGCGCCGTTGTGGTGGGAGGAGCAGGTCACGGGGCAAGGTCGGCACACGTAGGCCGGCTGCAGTGGGCGACGCCTGCCGCAAAGGAAGCCACGCGGGCGGCGGGCAGTGGGGGGCGCTAGGCGACCTCGGCGCATCCACTGCGCTGCGCCATATGTTACTCTGTGGCTGCGCCTCGGAGGGCCACGCCCGACCTTGGGCCGCCTGCCGGCCACCACAGCGGTCGCCCAGGCGCCTCCGGAAGCGACGCTGCTGCCTCAGCGCCGACGCTCAGCTTCCGCAGCGCATCGGGCTCGACTCGCGACTCGTCACGCCTCGCCTCGCTAAACAAACAGTGCCGAGCTTAGGCGCGGCTGCCAGCAGACTCGGCTCTAATAAAAAAACTGAGCCAAGAACTGACCGGTAACCAAAGAACAAAAACGAACACACTTCCGCGACGGACCGATCTACTCGGAGGGGAAAAAAAAGAAGGAAAAAAAAGGCAGTACCGACCGTTTGATGAATACCAAGTCAAGTTGTTATATATTTATTTTACTGTTGGAATTGTTGAGAGGCTGTGTGAACCACAGAGACGCACTCCAGGCTGAGAAATAGAGACCATTGCAGATAACAGGCTAAAACAGACACGTATATCTTACGAGATGTAGGCACTAAAGAAATCTCCTAGCGAACTGCTGATGCCCTCGGCCACCGTCCCAGGGTGGAGGTTACCTTTCGGAGAAGATGGGCGTAACTTCATCTAGCATCTAGACGCTGTTGTAAGACATTACATTAGTACTTGGTGGCCAACAGGCACGTTTTAATGTACGTAGCAAAGTTGATACCAGTCACTTGGGAACAGCAACGTCAGTGGTTCCACGAGGCTAGAGTGAGAGGGTAAAGAAGAAAAACTGCAAGTTAGCAGCTCCCCTGAGGCGTGGCCTAAGGCGGAGCCTAAGGTGTGGCCAACTGACGTAAAACATTGTTGTTGTTGCCCATAGTGGGTAGCGTCGTGACGTTTTACTTTCAGTTGAACAATGTTGCTGCCAAGTATGGATTTTGTTAGTGCACAAACAAGCCACCTCTCCACCCGGGGAATGGCAGAAAGGACAGGGCTGAAACGTGGTTCGCTAAGAGGACTCAGAGAGAGGGCAAGCCACAATTTAGATTGGTTGAACCAAGCAGCGGCCAATAGGAAATTGTTAACTGTCGGAAAGTGGGGAAAAGAGGTGCGCCAACACCGGCCGTTAAAACCCCCGGTTTTTGGATCAAGAGGGGAGTTCTCAGTCAGACGAGTCGGGCGCAGGCCCGTGACTATCGCCGTCGGCCTCGGGGTGCTCCATGACTGTCTGTTTCTCGTGGGGAGTGCGTCTGTCTAGGGGATGCTGCTAGGGAACGTAATTACTGGCTTCTGTTGTGGCAAACGGTTTATACTTCTTGTTTATATATATATATATATATATATATATATATATATATATATATATATATATATATAACCCCAGTGTAGTAGACTTAGTACGGGATGCAATAAATTCAATACAAGGTACCTAGAAGTTCCATAAAGTTTCCTAACAAGTATCCTCTTGAATCCCGAAATCCGCATCTCTAGTAGATGCCTGTACTGTCTCTCTGCAATCACTCCTTTCCGCTCGGGATATGCAGACTAACCTTGCTACCTCTTCCCGCTTTCCTATGTAGGACACGACAAAGTGCCACTCACCGATTCTGCTACCCTGCGAATATTTTGTTGTGTAGATCACCTCCTTCATTGTCGTTGCGCCGGGGTGATTTATCGACTACGTGTCACGTGGGAGAGGGATAAAATAACCAATGCAACAATTCTGGATAAGAGTTTTGGTCAAATTAAGACGTCGATTTGAACCCAAAATTCTCCCGCCTCTAAGGCTTAATTAACTTTCGTGTGTGTGGTTAGATGCATCCCAAAATGTGTTTAAATGTTTGTAAACCCATAGGACCAAATTGCTATGGTCATCAGACACTAGACTTACAAACTACTTAATCTAACTTACTCTAAGGACATCACAAACACCCATACCCGAGGGAGTACTAAAACCTCCGGCGGGAACGGGCACCTAGTCCACAGCATGACGCCTAAGACCACGCGGCCATTCCACGCGGCTAGATGCACCCGCATTGCACCTTGCGAAGTCAATAGTCTTAATTTGCAGCATGACATCGGCGCAGTTGCAACGAGACGTCACACATGTTCATTTTCCGTAGCGGACAGCCACGTGGAAATATCCATACGGCTTGAAGCGCTTTGCGACGGATTACACGGTTGTTCTCCGTCGGATGTTCGAATCCTTCGGCGGGTATGGGTGTGTGTGTTTCCTTAGCATACATTAATTTAATTTGTTTGTATGTCTAGCGACCGACCACCTCAGATGTTTGGCGCAAAAGATTTACAAATGCACTTGAAATAAACTTTAGAGTCTTGACTACTAATTTAAATTTATTGAGGCCTTACGCGTTTCGACGTTGCGTCATTATCTAATCTCTAATGGAGACAGCAAGGAGATTTACAAATATTTCAACATTTCCCGTAGCGAATAGACATGTAAAATATTTTAGTAATCAGATCATGAACAGGATAAATTTCAGTAAAATAATTTATTAACTTGATACACATAATCTGTTACAGTCATATTTCATAAATTAGATGCACCTCAGTCTTGCCGTGTTTACTACTTAAAGTTTTTCTTTCATTTTTATTTATTTATTTATTTTGGCATAAATATTCTTTTTTCTATTGTACAAACAAGACAGTTTAATAGCACATTAATATTATATTTTTTGGATCAATTAGTGTACATTTACAAAAAGAGATAGTAATATGATTTTTACGCTCACTGTTGCAGTAGGCAAACACACCCGACTTAATGACTTAGGTTAACGAATGAGCCAAGATTTTCACTGGCAAGTAAGCCAAAAGGTTAAATCTCATCCATTCATACTAGAGATCGTAGTTGTTGTTGTGTCTTCAACTCAGAGACTGGTTTCATGCAGCCCTCCACGCTGCCTGTCCTGTGCAAGATTCTTCAACTGAGAATAAGAACAGCAGCCTACATCCTTTAGTATCCGCTTACTGTATTGGCCCTCGCTCTCCTTTTGCGGGTTTTACGCCAGACAATTCCTTTTAATGCTAAGTTGACGATTCCTTGAAGTCTCACAATGTGTCCCACCAACCTATCCATTCTCTTAGTCAGGATATGCCAGAAACTCCCTTTCTCCCCAATTATGTTGAGCACCTCCTCATTAGTTACGTGCTCTACCCGTCTAACCTTCATCATTCGTCTCTGGTACCATATTTCAAAAGCTTCTATCAACTTTTTGTCTGAACTCCTTATCGTCCATGTTTCACTCCCATACAATGCTACACTCCAGACAAATGCTTTCAGAAAGGAATTCCTAACATTTAAACTAATATCGGATGCCAACAAATTTCGCTTCCTCAGCAACGCTTTTCTTCCCATAGGCATTCCGCGTTTTCTATCTTCTTTCCTTCGACCATCAGAAGTTATTTTCCTACCCAAATAACAAAAAATCATCTACTATTTTATTGTCTTATTGCCTAATCGAATTTCTTCAGAATTGCCTTATATTCTAACACTACATCCCATTAACCTTGCTTGATCTGGAAGATTTCGACCATCACTATGATGATAACCATCTCAAGCCAAACCCCTGAAAGGCGGAGGTCTGTGCCTTTCATCTGAGAAACCGGGAAGCCAGGAGGAAGCTAAGTATTAGCTAGAGAGTTCAGCAACTATGCCAATACGATACCCCAAATGGACCGTAGTCTGACATTCAAAGATCACTGTCAGGAAACAAAGCTAAAAGTTCAAATTCAAATGTTTGTATAGTCTATGGGACTTAACTACGGGGTCATCAGTCCCTAAACTTACAAACTACTTATGAATTACTTACGAACTAGGACGGCACAAATATCCATGCCCGAGGGGGGATTCGAACCCCCGACCGTAGTGGCCGTGCAGACCGTGACTGGAGCGCCTTAGTCCCCTCGGCCACCGCGGCCGGCAAAGCTAAAAGTATCTGCCAGAAATAGCATCATACGCAAACTCACTGGTACCACCTGGGGTTCACAGCCTTACGTGCTCCGTACATCCGCCTTGGCGCTGTGTTTTTCTGCGGCAGAATACGCAGCACCAGTCTGGTGCAATTCCACACATTCTAAGCTGTTGGATACAGCTTTGAATGAGACTGGACGGATTGTGACTAGCTGCCTGCGACCAACTCCAGTCACCAAAATCTACCAAATCATGGGAATACGCAGACAAACAGCCGCAGAAATCGAAAAGAAGAAGCAGGAAACGAACCCTAGACATCCCCTGTTCGGTCATGAAGCACAGAGATCTAGGCGGAAGTCAACAAGGAGCTTCAGGAACACAACAACAGCTATTTTGACAGCACCTGGAAGTCGTCGAACAGAGCTCCGGAACACTAACTAATCGAAAGAGTTAGGGAGAACACTAAAGGGCAACCTGCAGCGGGTTTTCACCTACCGTACTCGACTTGGAGGACGTTAAGCAGACTGAGGACAGGAGTGTCTTAGTGTGAGGCGAATTTAAGGAAGTGGAGCTTCGCCACCGAAGAGGAATTCTGTGAGTGTGGCATCCCACAGGACCCACAACATGTGCTAGTCTGCAGGAACCTGCCCGATCCTTGCATATTACAAGACCTCTACGCTACGACAGATAAGGCCATTAAAACAGCGGAATTCCGGCCCTCGCGATCCATTTAACAGAATGCGAAATGTATCTTGCATTATTATGTTATTAATTTAATGACTTGTATTGCTGTAATATTCTTTTACTTACTGACAAGGAAAGTATTGAGCTCGAACAAACATATCTGTATGAACGTTTGCTTACAGGATCTCTACGTACACCTCAATGTACTAGTGGGTGTCGTTTTTATGCAAATCTCTGCTATCATGCTCTTGATAGCACTGTAGATGTAGTTGTAGACGCCATACGTTATGCAGATATCTCAACTATAACTTATGTAATAATCATCATATATGTTCTCTAGCATATTGTCATCAACAGCCGTGATGATAGTTGCAACTTTAACCTTCTTCTCGGAAGACTGTTGATATTCACTGCCACTGCTTCCATCGCCTCTTCCCACACTTACCGTATGCAATGAGTTGTTCGTCATTATCATCCCTATTATCATCATTATGTGTTAGTGTTACAACACTATCTAACTTATGCTCATATTTCTGTACCATAACAGATACGAGAAATCATGCGAATGTTTCATCTTCTACACTAATACTATCTTCATGAAGAAGGGTTCTTCGTAACTTCATCTCAACCAATCGCAATACATTAGCAGGATTGATTACCAATCGCCGCCCCATCTGACGCTTCACCACACAAATAAAGACACAAAACTCAACTTCGGAGGCACATCGCACCGTCCCACTGGCGAACCGACAGGTCAAAGTGCAATGTGGCAAGGCACATGCAGAGGCCTCTAACGGACGACTGCAGAGTTTTGCAGATGCGGGAGTATCACTAGTGCAATAAGGGACCTTTTCATTATCTCTCATACGATTTTTGTGTATATGTGTTTGTTCGAGCCCAAGTACTTTCCTTGTGAGTTACACTGTAATCATTTTGTTTATCCAAGTCCTCGACATGTAAAATAAATAATTAATCTTTTACCTTTCTTTAAAGACAGAGTCAATGCCGTTTAATTGCTCTTCGTAGTCCTCTGATGTCTCTGACAGAATTATTATGTCATCGGCATACCGCAATGTTTTTATTCTTCTCCGTGAACTTTAAGTCCCTCTCCAAATTCCACCTTGCATTCCTTCACTGCTCGCTCAATGTACACGTTAAACAACATTGGTGAAAGGCTTCGACCCCCTCTTATTCCCTTCCAAACCTCTGCGTCCCTTTCATGTCCTTCGACTCTCATAACTGGTGTCTGGTTTTTGTACAAGTTGAATATGATTCTTCTCTCCCAATATTTTACCCCGGTTAGCTTCAGACTTTGAAAGAGTGCATTCCAGTCAAAATTGTCGATAGCTTTCTCCAGAGACCGTATGGCATTTATTTATTTATTTATATTTAGTCATTTTTTCTCTCTCTCTTCATAGTCCGTATAGCAAAGACTAAATAATTGATTCTGCAATATTCTTAATGGTATTTGTGAACTTTGTTTCATAGTTTCTAGTGATTCAGGAGAGACTTTGCACTGTGCTTCTGTGATATACGTCAGTAGCCATGAGACACACAAAACAGGCAAATAACGGGTAATAAGGAATCTGGAGCATTTACGGCATGTCGAGGTAGCAATATTAGGCCGTTAACGTCAATCAAGCGCGACCTCCGGCCGGATGACCGTGGAGGGCCATTTGGGAGGCGGCGAGCCTACGTGAGGCATTTGGTTAATCGCGCCATTTCCGAGCCGGCGCATGCGCCTTGTCGCCCGGCTGGAATGCCTTGGCCGGGCGGAGCAGCCGAGCCCAGCGGTTGCACAAGGCGACGCCGCCAGCCGGCGGCTGTTATGGAAGCGACCAGTCGGACAGGTGGCTATGACCCTCGCAATAATTTGCTCTTCGGTCGTGCTAGGGTCCACTTCCATAGCATATTATTAAAAACAAGTGTTTGTGGGCAGAGTCGTACCGAGGTGATACTGCGCCTCTCAAAGAACAGCCGAAGCTCCATGCTCTTTCCTGACTCCCTTCCGAACCTACAAACCTACCATTTCACAATTATCTACACATATCTAGTGAATTTTATATTTTTGGACGGACGATTAACAAAATAGTATGGGGCATGACTGTCAGGCTTCATATATACTCGTAATTTTCTAGTTTTCAAGGGCTATCTGTCGTATTATGAATGCTCATGTATATTTCAACAAGCCCAGGTCATCACTTATTATTTACTAATATAGTCGGCAATGCTTTGAAATTACTAATATTTGTGTGTGTGTGTTGTGGTCTTCAGTCCGGAGACTGGTTTGATGCAGCTCTCCACAATACCCTATCCTGAGCAAGCCTCTTCATCTCCACATAAGAACGGCAACCTACATCTATCTGAATCTGCTTACTGTATCCATCTCTTGGTCTTCCTCTGCGATTTTTACCCCACACACTTCCCTCTAATGCTAAATTCACAATGCCTTGATGTCTAAGAATGTGTCCTACCAATCTATCCCTTCTTTTAGTCAAGGTATGCCAGAAATTTCTTTTCTCCCCAATCCTGTTCAGTACTTCCTTATTAGTTACGCGATCCACCCACCTAATCTTCAGCATTCTTCTGTAGCACCATATTTCAAAAGCCTCAATCCTCTTCCTGTCCGCACTGTTTATCGTCCATGTCTCACTCCCATACAAGGCAACACTCCATACAAATGCCTTCAGAAAGGACTTCCTTAGGCTTAAATCAATATTTGATGTTAACAGATTTCTCTTTTTCAAAAACTCTTTTCTACCCATTGCCATTCTGCATTTTATATCCTCTGTACTGCGACCATCATTTGTTATTTTACTGCCCAAGTAACAAAATTCATCTACCTCCTTTATTGCTTCGTTTCCCAATCTAATCCCTTCAGCATCACCTGATTTTCTTACGCTACACTCCATTACCCTAGTTTTTCTCTTGTTAATGTTCATCTTATATGCACCTTTCAGCACACTGTCCATTCCGTTCAACTGCTCTTCCAGGTCCTTTGCTGTATCTGATATAATTACTATGTCGTCGGCAAAACGCAATGTTTTTAATTCTTCACCCTGAACTTTAATTCCTTCTCCAAATTTCTCCTTGCTTTCCTTTATAGCTTGCTCAATGTACAATTTGAATAACATCGGAGAAAGACTACAACCCTGTCTTACTCCCTTCCCAACCACTGCATCCCTTTCATGCCCTTCAACTCTGACAACCGCTGTCTGGTTTTTGTACAAGTTGTAAATAACCTTACGCTCCCTATATTTTACTCCTGCTTGCTTCAGAACTTGAAAGAGTTTATTCCAATCAACATTGTCAAAAGCCTTCTCCAAATCTACAAAAGCTAGAAATGTAGGTTTGCCTTTTCTTAATCTGTTTTCTAAGATAAGCCGTAAAGTGAGTATTGCCTCCCGAGTTCCTACATTTCTCCTGAACCCAAACTGATCTTCCCCGAGGTCGGCTTCTACCAGTTTGTCCATCCTTCTGTATATAATTCGTGTTAATATTTTGCAACCATGACTTATTAAACTGATGGTTCTGTAGTTTTCACACCTGTCTGCACCTGCTTTCTTTGGAATGGTGATTATAACATTTTTCTTAAAGTCTGAGGGTACTTCGCCTGTCTCATACATCTTACACACCAGGTGAAACAGGTTTGTCATGGCTGGTTCTCCCAGAGACTTCAGTAGCTCTGAGGGAATATCATCTACTCCAGGGGCCTTGTTTCGACTTAAGTCTTTCAGGGCTCTGTCAAATTCTTCTCTCAGCACAGTGTCTCCTATTTCATCTTCATCTACATCCTCTTCCCTTCCTACAATATTGTCTCGAAGTTCATTTCCTTTGTAGAGCCCCTCTATATACTCTTTCCACCTTTCAGCTTTCCCTTCTTTGCTGAGAACTGGTTTTCCATCAATGTCCTTGATATTCATAGAGCTGTTTTTCTTATCTCCAAATGTTTCTTTTATTTTCCTGTAGGCTGTATCTATTTTTCCCCTATTTATACATTCTTCTACATCCTTGCATTTGCCTTCTAGCCACTCCTGCTTAGCCATTTTGCACTTCCTGTCAATCTCATTTCTTAGTCGTCTGTACTCCATTTTGCCTGTTTCATTTACTGCATTTTTATATTTTCTCCTTTCATCAATTAAATTTAGTATCTCCTGTGATATCCAAGGATTTTTTGTAGGTCTTGCCTTTCTACCTATTTTGTCCTCTGCTACCTTCACTATTTCATCTCTCAATTTTACCCATTCCTCCTCTACTGTTTTATTTTCCCCTGTTTCTGTCAATTGTTGCCTAAAGCTCCCTCTGAAATTCTTAAGAACCTCAGGTTCCTTCAATTTATCCAGGTCCCATCTCCTTATTTTCCTACCTTTCTGTAGTTTCTTTAGTTTCAGCCTACAGTTCATAACCAACAAGTTATGGTCAGAGTCTATATCTGCCCCTGGGTATGTCTTACACTGTAAAACCTGGTTCCGAAATCTATGTCTTACCATTATAAAATCTATCTGGTATCTCCCGGTGTCTCCTGGTCTTTTCCACGTATACAACCTTCTTTTGTGATTCTTGAACCAGGTGTTTGTTATAACTAAATTATGTTCCGTGCAAAATTCTACCAGGCGACTTCCTCTTTCATTCCTTTTGCCCAGACCATATTCACCTACTATCTTCCCTTCCCTTCCTTGTCCTACTACCGAATTCCAGTCTCCCATAACAATTAAGTTTTCCTCTCCCTTAATTGTCTGAATAATTTCTTTTAGCTCCTCATATATTTCTTCGATTTCCTCATCATCGGCAGAGCTAGTTGGCATATTAACCTGTACTACTGTTGTCGGTGTTGGCTTCGTATCTATCTTGACAATGATAATGCGATCACTGTGCTGGTCATAGTAGTTTACCTGCATTCTTATTTTCTTATTCATTATCAATCCTACTCCTGTGACACCCCCAATTGATTTTGTATTTATAATCCTGTACTCACCTGACCAGAAATCCTGTTCATTCTGCCACCGAACTTCACTAATCCCCACTATATCTAACTTCAACCTATCCATTTCCCTTTTTAAATTTTCTAATTTTCCTACTCTATTAAGGAATCTAACATTCCACGCTCCGACCCGTAGAATGCCAGTATTGTCTTTCCTGATGATCACATCCTCTTGAGTAGTCCCCGCCCGGAGATCCGAATGGGGGACTATTTTACCTCCGGAATATTTCACCCGAGAGGATGCCATCATCATATGTTCATACAGTAGAGCTGCATGTCCTCGGGAAAGGTAACGGCTGTAGTTTCCCCTTGCTTTCAGCCGTTCGCAGTAGCTTTGTGGCAAAGCCACATTAGCTGATGTTACAAGGCCAGCTCAGTCAATCATCCAGACTGTTGCCCCTGTAACTACTGAAAAGGCTGCTGCCCCTCTTCAGGAACCACACGTTTGTCTGGCCTCTCCACAGATACCCCTCCGCTGTGGTTGCACCTACGGTACGGCTATCTGTATCGTTGAGGCACGCAAGCCACCCCACCTCGGCAATGTCTGTGGTTCATGGGAGTGGTACTAATATTTATAGGAATTAAATACACACCTTAAGCTCCTTCTTCTCATCTCTCTATATCCGTATCCTCCCCCTATATTTTTCCCTTCTTCCTTCCTCTATTTTCCAATCTAAACCTCCCTCGTATCTATGTTCCTCCTTTTCCCCTTCTCTTTTCCTCCGTCTTCCTCTATCCAATTCCCTTGCTTTTGTAGATCTCTTTTCTCCCCTCCATACTCTGTGCTACTTCTAACTCACAGTAATATTTCGTACATTATACAGGGTGAATCACCTAATACTTGCACCGAAAATATTGCGGAAACGGAAAGTGCGATTGATGTGCGGTTTTCACAGAATGGTTTGGTAGTCAAGGAATGGTATTTTCAGCCAATACAAAGATTGTAAAAATACCTAAAAAGTGTACTTTTATGCAAACATATTTTTTTCAAATGGAACAATGGTTGTTTCTACCCTGCACTGGAACTTTTGACACCAGCTGTGTACAAAGAATTTTGAATGACATTTTTATCACGTTTAGTTTAGTAGCTACAACCATTCAATGTTTTGGCGACGTAGGCTACGACAGCGTAGCTGACTGGCTGGTGGTCATGAGACAGTGGGCCGTGCACCAGGGGCTAGCCACTCGGCCAGTTAGCTACGCTATCGCAACCTCTGCCCCCGAAACTCTGAACGGTTGTAGCTGCCAAACTAAACGTGATAAAACTGCCATTCAAAATTCTTTGTACACAGTTGTTGTCGAAACTTCCAGTGCGTGATAGGAACAACCATTGTTCCATTTAAAAAGCTGTATGTTTGCATAAAAATAGACTTTCTAAGCCGGCCGCGGTGGCCGAGGGGACACCTGTCACGGTCTGCACGGCCACTACGGTCGGGGGTTCGAATCCCCCCTCGGGCATGGATATTTGTACCGTCCTTAGTCTTAGGTAGTTCATAAGTAGTTTGTAAGCTTAGGGACTGATGACCCCGTAGTTAAGTCCCATAAGTTCTACAAACATTTGAATTTGAACATTTTAGACTTTCTAAGTAATATTACAATTTGTTTTTGTCTAAAAATACGAGCTCCTGACTACCAATCCATTCTGTGAAAACCGGACATCAATCGCACTTACCGTTTCCGCAATATTTGTGGTGCAAGTGATAGGTGATTCATCCTGTATATTTATTCGAATGTTCCATTAGTCCTCGTCCTCCATCGTTCTCTCCGTTCACCTGCTCCTTCTCCCCTTTCCTTTCTCAGTTCATAACCTCCTCTCCCTACCCTCTATAATGACCACAATGTCGATGAAACGTTAAATTCTAATCTTCCTTCCTTTCAAAGTCTACTGCAAGTTACCCTCATCCAGGTACCAGACACAGGCTTGCAAATGGTTAAAAGATAAATTTAAGCGTAGGGCTCCGCTACCGTTGTCACAATCAATTAAATATTTCTAATATTTCTGTCAATCTTTAAGAATCTCCCCGACGTTTTGGCTCTCCATGAAAGTGCCATGTTACATGGTGATAGGAAAAACGGCGATGAAAGCTACTGATTGGTCAAATGGCGTTGAAGTTTCTTGCAAGGTACCGTCGGCTATGCACCGTATAGTGTTTTGCCAAGCATAGAAAACGTCTTTATGAAATAATGCAAAAATATGTCAAATGTGATGGTGATCGGTCGATCCAAATACTGTATGTCATTGGTATCGTCTGCATACCAAAATTCATGTCTTTTGCACTTTTTTCCTAAATTTCTGACTTCCCTTTGTAACAGTCCCGATATTTTTTCTAAAACTTTTCCAGCTCTATAACGAACTAAAATGAGTTACCCCTCTGCGCCGTCCGAATCGTAATAGTGCTGAGTTAACTCATAAACATATTGCAAAAATTACGAATACGACAAATGTCAGCCAAAGTAATCGAGCTATTGTCAAGTGATGCACTTACATTTTATATATAGATAGACTGATGAGCGGTTTCGGCCAGACTACGTTGCCACCATCTCCTCTCATGCCTTTACACTTCAGATACGTCCATCATCTGTGTAATATATTGTGTTAATCGTGTCGATACCATTCATCAACAAAATTAAAATTGCATAATAAAAGAGCTTTTCGCTAGACATCAAGAACCTGTATACCAACGTTCCCGTAAATGAAACGCTTAAGATTGTAGAAAAGAATTTATGTAATTTCAAAAAACTTTCACCTGAACAAATCATTGACTACATTACATGAATCTAATTAATGTAGTAGTCAAATGAAACAACTTCGAATTTAAAGGAAAGCTATACCAATAAGACGTTGGTCTTGCTATGGGAAATCCGTTAGTCGGTATCCTTGGCGACATTTTCATTAACTCTTCGGAAGAAAAATTCTTCCACAAATTCTCTACTACAACGCTAGGCATTGTCCCCCATTCTAGATATGTAGATGATATTTTAGTCATCTATGAAGGACCTACCAATGGCATTGATTTTTACTCTTTTCAATGAATAACAAGAGAATATAAATTTTACCTGTGCACTTGAAAATGAGGATCGTCGACTGAACTTTCTCGATTTGACCTTAACAGTAGAAGAAAATTGAATCTCTTTCAATATCTACCGAAAAGAAACATATACTGTGTAAGAAGATTGCCTGTTGGAGGTCGTCAAATAATCTCAAAATTTAGAATGCGTAATGATATGCTCTAGTAATAATAATTTTGTTATTGAATGTTGTTGCAAATCACAACTAATGGGTCGCAAAACACTTTCGCATTGTAAGTTAGAATTTTGAATAAATAAAAAAAATTTATATTAATTAACTTAAAACAGTCACTGTAGTAATTAATTAAGCTTGGCCCTATCTGACTTAGCATTGACTACAGCATCCAACTAGCACCTCTTACGATTCACGAACAGCACAACTTCACTAACAAATGTGTCAGAATTCATGTAGTGGTGATGGCGTGTTCGTGTTATAATCAAAATTGTAATAGCAGATAAACTCTGATTGCAATGATAATAGCTCAATACAGTGAAACTCCGTGGTGCAATGAGCTTCACAAATACTACAGTCAAAGTTCTCAATAATTTTGATATTATTGTTTAAAGCATTCAAGTTCCTTATAAAACTTTACGTAAACTTTTTTTTTTTTTTTTTTTTTTTTTTTTTTTTTTTTTTTTTTTTTTTTTTTTTTTGGGATGCGTCGTTGTGTGACATAATCGGCGTATAAACCTGCAAAAAAAAAAAAAATAGGACTGCACTCAATTGACCTTCATGGCCGAGCTTGATAGCTCCACTTTATTGCACATCACTTCACACGCTACATTTCGTAGTCCCGTTGGATGAAGCGGTGTGTGTTCCTTTGAAGTCGCTACCGCCCATGGCTGTCGGCTGCTTTCAAGTCGTTAGCGCCCGCGGCTGACCGCGCGACGCAATTGTTGCCTCTGGTAGCGGCTGCCGCTGGCGGCACGTCTAATGTCCAAGAGCGCATTGTCGCCGCTCTGCAGGCCCGCATACCAAGGTCTCATCCACTTGTTTTGTTTGTTGTGTGCTAATCTGCAAACGGGGCTTAGTTTCAGTCTTTATCTCACATTCACATACTCAGTAATTAAAATAAATGATAAGTTATACAATACATTAATATCTTCAAGTCATGTTAATTACATGATATTTACATTAGTTTGAATTTTTCTGATGTAGTGTAGTTCCCCTTACAATATTTTGATTACAAATTACACATTAATAATAGAATTTTTTAATGTCACATACGTGTCTGAGTCCTACATTTTTGTTGTTCTTTATGGACACTAGTTCCATAATATTAGCATGTTTTTTTACGCGGTAGGGTCTTATCTCTTCCACTTCATCAGTAGAATGATTTACGTCATGATAATTAGTCTCCTCTTCTTCATTAAGGTACGCAGAGTCAACGTAGTGCTGCATCTCTGCGTCTGTTTTCTCTTTCTCTTCGAACAAGTTCCATTTCGTTTTGATTCCACCCAAATTCCATTCTATATATTTTTTATAATAATTAATCTTCATTTCTAACTTCCGCATCGTGTCCGCACCAATCACGACGTCGGTCTTTAATCCTCTGACAACTAAAAATTCTGCCACTATGGCCTGTTCACGTACAATAATCTCTAGCATTACTCGTTTCCGTACTTGCACGCTTTGCTTTGGTATAATAGATGATGTGTTTATATTGCAAAAGTCTTCTTTGATTATTTGCTTCTGCTTACGGCTAATTAAGTACAAATCCTCTTCGATTGCATTGTACTGGCTTCCGGTGTCCGGTGTCACAGTAACAATCCGTTCTCCTACAAATCCGGTAATTATCAAGTTCATTTCGCTGTCCTCTTGGGTGTCGTCTTCTTCGAGTAAAAAATGTGTCCTTTCTTTGTGTGTCAATCCAAATAAGGTTTCATTTTGCTGTACCCCACTTCTTCGTCCGCTGCAATGCTCCTGATTCACATAACTACAGTCAGACGGTTCATTTACAGTTGAGTGTTTCATTTTCACGCGTCGTCTTCTCCAGTACTCTGTGCCGGCTCGCGGCGCGTCACGCCTCATTGTTGTCGGCACGTTGCTTATACCGTAGAGATCTTCAAATCGTTCGTCCTTCTCTTTTAACCTTTCTCTTTGCCTTTGTTTGCCATGACTTGTTTTTATGTCTTCCTGGCTGCACCTGATATTAAATGTCTTTACTGGATGTTCCACTTGCTGTAATAATTCGGTGGTGTACTGGTTTCCTTCGTCTTCAACAGTCAAAATATTTGTTTTCAGATCCACGACCGCTTTAACTTTCTGTAGCCAATCAGCTCCAATTATCAACGGAATATTTATTTCTTCCACTACTACAAACTCATGGTAAAATAGTTGGTTAAGCTGATTGATTTTAAACGGCAAAAAAATCTTCTTCTTTGATTCCACAAATTTAGAATTGAAAGCTCCATATATTTTCAATCTAGTTGCTGGAAGTTCCTCTATTCTATGCAAGCTTTTCTTAACATCCTCATAAATCGATCGTGTCAAAATCGAAATCATCGACCCAGTATCAATTAATGCTTCATAATCCTTGATTCCGATTACCAGTTTTAGTTTCGGACATGTATTGCTTTCGCTCTGTTTGGGGTCTCTCAATACTCGTATTTCAGTTCTAAACACATCGAATCATAATTTTCTGCTACTTCTTCCGTACAGGTGGTTAAGGTATCTGCTGCTTTGTTGTCTGGTTCTCCCTGCTCATCTTCTGTCGTATCCGATTCGTCACTTTCTTCCGTCTCTTCCACGTCAGTATCTTCTTCCAGTTGAATACAAGTTTTCTTATCTTGATCATTGTTATCCAGTAACGCATCTATTGCATCAACGAACATTCTTTCATGGTATTCTTGTTCCGTTTCTGGCCCAACTGTTGCTTTATTTATTTGCGCTGATGCGTCAATAACTTTGTTTATTTGCGCGCCCTCAAGCTTCTTTGCTTCTACAGTTGTTGTTCGTTCATTCTTGCCACGTTCAATTACGTTCGTAGTCTTGTATATAACGTCAGTTTCGTCTTCATCATCTGTCGTTGTCCATTCATTATAGGAGTCTTCTTTCTTTGCATTTTCGTCTGAGCTCGTCGGTCCTTCAGTCCCCTTCAAAGGCTTTGCGGCCTCGCCGCGGGGCAAAACAGGCCGCTCAATTAGTTTAAACAACGTGCGTTTTCTTCATGATTGTTCGTACTTTGATTACGTATTTCGTGGTTGGTGTCTCCATTATCTACTGTGCGTGCTTCTAACGCATAAACCTGTTTGTCGCGAGGTCCCAGTTTCTCATAGACTGTTCTTCCGTCTCCTCTTCTTCTGTCTAAATTACGTGACTGATTGTATTCTTTGGGCCTAGCTCCGGTGTTTTGCCAATCATTTCGATTATTCCTCTCTCTATTACGACTTTCCTGTCGGTCTTGTCTCGGTTCTTCTTCTCTCTGATGACGTTGCCGTCGATCATCTTGTCGGCCGTTATTGGTATCACCTCCTCGTGACCTGTCTTCCCGTGTATCCGCTTGTCGGTGCCCGTATCCGTTATCTTCACGGCGAGTACCTTCGTCCCTCCGATAATGTCGATCATCTGTTCCATTCCTATTCCCTCTGTCCTGTCGGTTGGGACGGTCTCCATTGTCCCAGCTTCGATCACATCTTTCCAAGACTTCCATAAATTTTTCTATAGATAAAACTGGTTGTACAATGAAAAGATCTCGCACACGTCTGGGCAATTTCGCTAACATTACTGAAATGAAAGCTCGCTCCGGTATTGGATAGCTAAGATACCTATTCTTATTCCAGTAATGTTTCACATATTTCTCCATCGTACTGAATTTATTTGCGTTAAAGATCGGTGCTGTGTGAATATCTTCATAAACTTCATCCTGCTTTGCTGATGACCAATATTTGCGTATTAGTTGATCCTTAAATTCGCGGTAGCTTCTGCTCTCGCTACTCAAGTCCATAACGTCATTATGAACACTTTCATGCACGTTGGACAGAACATAATTTATACACATGCGATCCGACCAATCTCGCGGTAAAGTTTGTTCGATATGATTAAAAAATTTCATTATATGGATGTCGCCATCTGGTTTGAATAGTGGCGGTCTGATACTACGCAAATACTTTTCCATTCGTCTATTATTTTCGGTGCGCCTTGCCTCCTCATTGTTGTCAACACAAGGCAATGGCGCAACATTTCTTTGTTCCGGTACAGTTCCGTTCAAATTTATTTCGTAATGCGAATTCCCGTTACTGGTTTCGGTGACAGATTTTGTCGTTTCAAAGCTAACGTTTCCTGCAGCAGGCTGCCTCACGAGATGATAACAATTATCTGTTGCGTCATCATTGTGACTGCCAACTTGCGCTTCTGTACTAGGCGGGGTCCACGTATGGTTTTCATGTTCCACAACACGCTGGATTTCTCTTTGCATCTGAACAATTCTTTCCTCAGTGTGTTTTAATCCCTGTTCGAGTCCCGCGACTTTGTCTTTGGTTTCGTTTAACGACTTTTTAACCAAAGTGACTTCGTTACTGCATTCGGTGACGCTCCTCACAAATTTTTGGCGCCTGCGTAATCTGTTGTTCCGTTTGCGTGGCTAAATGATCTATCCTTTTTTCCTGTTTACTTATTTGCTTCCTAACGTGTTCATTTTCCTTTTTTATTTCTTCGATTTTTTTTATCTATTTTCTTTATGTCCTGTCCAAGTTCCCGTCTTAGTTCTAACTGTGATTTTTCGATTTTTTGATCTATTTTCTTTATTTCTAACTGTGATTTTTCAATTTTTTGACCAAGATTCCTGCTCATTTCTAACTGTGACATTTCAAGATACCGGCTCATTTCTAACTGTGACTTTTCAAAATTCTGGCTCATATTTTGCATGAATTGCATTAACGCACTTATGTCTGCATTTCCTTGAGGCACAGCATCCCTCATTTTTGTCCTTCGCCTATCCTTTTTATTTCTGTCGATTTTCCGTTCCTCCTCACTACTTGATGACAGATCATCTGATGAACATTTAGCCTCCGATTCGTTCTGATGTTCGTCAATTACCTTTTGCTGATCACTAACATTGTCCGCGATCTCATCCATGTTAATTTTCTCTCCATTAATTACGTGACCAACGTTTATCGCTAATCTGCGATCGTTTGAGTGTCTCAAATCTGTACTACTTCTTCGAACCTCATTTTGATCACGTGTAATTACTTGTCGATCTACGTTCAAATTTGCATTTTCCATTTCTGGTACATTTTCGATTTCGGTTACTTTTTCTAATCTTGAATCCATTGTTGATGCCTGGCTTCTACGCATTATCGCGTTCCTAATAAGGACCCTACTTTTCTCTATTGTTGCGTCACGATGACGCTGCCCTACTGGTGCCATGTTTAAACTTTTCAACAATGTTTCAAAATCAACAACCGATATACAAATTTCAAATCCAATAAACAGTCAATCAATATACAGAAAAAAATAATAAATCAAAATTTAATGATAACTTAATTACTATTACTTAATTATCAAATCTCTTGCCAAACCAGTTACAAACGTAGGCGCCCAAACTATCCTGGCAGGGTCGCCAATTGTAAGAAGATTGCCTGTTGGAGGTCGTCAAAAAATCTCAAAATTCAGAATGCGTAATGATATGCTCTAGTAATAATAATTTTGTTATTGAATGTTGTAGCAAATCACAACTAATGGGTCGCAACAACACTTTCGCATTGTAAGTTAGAATTTTGAATAAATAAAAAAAGTGATATTAATTAACTTAAAACAGTCACTGTAGTAATTAATTAAGCTTGGCCCTATCCGACTTAGAATTGACTACAGCCTCCAACTAGCACCTCTTACGATTCACGAACAGCACAACTTCACTAACAAATGTGTCAGAATTCATGTAGTGGTGATGGCGTGTTCGTGTTATAATCAAAATTGTAATAGCAGATAAACTCTGATTGCAATGATAATAGCTCAATACAGTGAAACTCCGTGGTGCAATGAGCTTCACAAATACTACAGTCAAAGTTCTCAATAATTTTGATATTATTGTTTAAAGCATTCAAGTTCCTTATAAAACTTTACGTAAACACTTTTTTTTTTTTTTTTTTTTTTTTTTTTTTTTTTTTTTTTTTTTTTGTAATTGGTTCCAGGGCCTGGGTAGCGTACGCGTGTAACTGGCTGAGCAGAGTTTGGCATTTAACGTATTTCATAAAAAAATTGACTACTGTTAGCCTGGTTACTTTCTACATAAATGAAACCAACTTTACTTTACTTGCAAACTCTGTTGCACTTTAATTACTAGTCTCTGTGGTTGCAACACGTTTAGCAATTCTTTAACTCGTCTAGCAATTTTCTTTAAAACTGATCGTAATTACTTTGAAAATGATTGAACTTGTTAGTCAATGTACAGGCTTGCATATTCAACATAATCTAATAATGGTGATAATGGGGTGACTACAACTACTTACAAAATTAAGACTGGTTTCAAAATAAGTCATGTATAATTGAACCAAAATTCTGATTGGGTTGACACTACATTTACATGCATACAAAATAAAATGTTACAAAAGTACTCATCTGCTTTCGTCGTCTTCGTCGTGAAGTCCATACAAGACAGATATGATTACAATAGGTACTCTTACTACAACAACGATCACACTCGGTGACAGTAGACTTGATACCAAACAATTACTTTTCTCGCACACATGAAAAAAGATTACACTGATCGAGTATAAATAAATTTATTTCGTACTTCGTTCAATACATTAAACAGTACGCCTCTCAGGCTTATTGCAATTGCATAAAACTCGCGCCACACTGCGCCTACCGTGCCTCTGCACTATCAACAAAACATTTATGTGTTTACTATAGCGAGTCCGCTCCGAGCCTGCATTTATGTCTTTACTTTGGCGAGTCCGCACCGCTACTGCTTCAGCAGCGCGACACTCACAGCTACTACTTCTGTAGCAAAGACATTCTTTACTACAGGTTCAACATTTTCTCTGGCGCATTGCTAACTTATAGCATACGAATGTCCGTGCATTCATGCGGATTTACACATACAGTACATGTTTACACTAAATGATTCAATATTGAAAGTGGCGTTACATAAGAAATATCTCTAGCATACAAGAAATGAAAAATACATGAACTAAACAAATTTAAGACAATATATACATTACTTTAAATCAAACTGGAAGATACACCAACAGGTGTACTCTTACAACTGTACTGATAAAATTGTACCCACCTCTTTCATGCACCCTCAATGTCACAAAAATGCTTTATTTCATTCTGTCATCCAATGAGCAATTTCAATCCCACTCTCGAAAGAAAGATTCGAGTAAGAAATAAGTTTGATTAAAACCATAGCAGTTAATAACGAATACGATCCTGCCATAGTTGACAACATCCTTAATATGAAAACTGCGAAAAGAGTTACTACTCTTGACATTCCCATTGAATTTGACCAAAAGAAAAAAATATTTTTCCATTACATTTCTGGGGCCAATCTCCTCTCAAATTCAACGACTTCTTCGTAAGAAGTATAACTGCAACGTTGTCTTTCCGACCAATGATTGAAGAAAATTTTCATTCACAATTTAAAGTCAACCTGTTATTCCTTATATAGTTCTGGCGTTTAGAAAATTATTTGTGACACTTGCTCCTCCTACCACATAGGTGAAATGGGGCGTGCATATAAAGCCACATTCAAAGAACATCTTTTGAGAAAGAATGGCACTAGTCTCCAGAATTCGTCATTTTCTGACCATCTTCTAATTACAAGTCACTCACCTAAGGCCATTGATGATCTGAACATTATGCACACTGCCACATATTAGACGTGCTCGAAGTATTACAAATTTTTGAACATCTTTATCGGAATGACGGGCTTATTCTAAATAAGCAATTACAACTCCGTAATAGAAGCTTTTTTAATGGTTTTAAGCCGTTACTCGGACTTTAATGTTGCACTTTGTGCAGCGTTCGAAATATTTCTTCCGACTTGATCCAAAAATTGTTTTCCAAATAAGCCAGTTTTAACTATGTCTTACTTATTATAATTTTGTTACTCGTTAGTTCTCTCAACTAATATTGTATTGCCGAAATGACGTTTCAGCCATCTCTCATGTTAAACATAGCTACTTGTAACATTTTTTTCTCAATACTTTAATCTGTAAAGTAGCCTGGTTGTAATTGCGACCAATAGATGGCACCACTGAGATAATGTCTACTTGTTCACAACTCCACTTAGCACACATCCGTCAGGTGCCTCCGTGCAGGCGTGCAGCCCCAGTGGCTAGCTCTTATATATTTTTTATTTTGTGGCATAAGTTTACTGCTGATTTGTTACTTTTATTATGTGACTTGTAAGTACTGCTTCATTGCCTTATATCAAATTAGTACTTTTTATAAAAACTGACTCCTTTATACATTTTTGCAATTTCATGTTATAGGAATTAATTTTGTTTTCCTGATGAAGGCAATCTTAGATATTTCCGAAACCTGGTAAATAAATCCTATCTTCGCGACCGAGAGTTGCACTTTCGTCTTTTAATTTAGTATGTATAAACCGGAACACACCAGAACGAAAGCTAACCACTACTTCATTGTTATCCACTTGCGAACTGTGCTGAAAGTTTCAGGTAGGTAGCACTGTAGCAGTTGGTTTGAAATTAATTGGAAAATTTTTACCACACACCAGATCCGCACTCCACACTCCAGATCCGAAAGTGCGCTAGTAATGCAGTGTCACCAAGTTCTGAACTGAAGAAATGTTTTGTAACTTCTCAGAAAGTTTAAAATCAGTTTTGTAGTGGACAGAGGGACCTATTAAAAAGTATAGAAATAAATGTTCGTTTAAATATACTTACAGGGCAGCACCGTAATTGAACTTTTAAAACCAGTAAAAACTGATATTTAATGTCCAAGGTAGGAAAATTGGTACCTAAGAAAATGCTATTTGTAGCAAATATTTATAAAATAAATTTTAATCGCGTTTTTATGGAATATGTACTTAATTTATCTCTAACAAAGTTTTCAAGCCTAATCTGGTTCATGTATACCAGAAAATACTGAAAAATCATGCAAATAAAATCCCACAAATTCGGCGAGTGAATGAAAACTTACATACAGCGGCAGCAACCGACATAAACATGTTTCATTCGAGTAAAACTACTTACTCAGAGAGAAACTATTTTCACATATATGTTTCATTCGACCGAAAAAACAATCGCCGTCGGAGCTTCGAGTCCCCCGTCGGGCATGGGTGTTTGTGTTGTCCTTAAGTTAGTTCATTGAACAGTTCTGAAAAGAAAAAAAAAAGAAAAAAGAAAAAAACACCAATCGACTGACCAACGGGTTGGTAAACCAGTCCGTCGACCCTTCACTAATTTTCTTGGAAGACATAACGACACATGGATGAGAAAAACCACGCACATTCATAGGTTTAATGGAACATGAACTCTGCACTGCACATTGGTAGCTGAAAAACCAAGATTTTCACCGCGTCATGTGGCATGTCGCATCGGACGCTGTGTTACGCTTCTGAGCACGAACCGTGTTTTACGCCGGTGGCAGTTTTTAAACAGTCGTGACAGAGTCCAATCAACAGATCGTAATATCTACTGCAAGATAGGGGGAGGTCACAGCATTGGCTTAAAACACTGAATGAACTGTGACGAACCTCAAAACTTTGTCTCACACTATTTCTTTACACTTTCCATTTGTCTCTTGGCACCAATTGCTTACCATTCTAAAAGGTGACAACGCAGAATATGACATAAACGTTTTCTGGGTGTTGTACCGCGTCGTAATGTAAATAGGTTATTACTTTAATAACCTACGTTTCGACCAACGTTACAGTGGTCTTAGATGGACACTGTAACGTTGTTAGAAACGTCGGTAATTAAAGTAATAACCTACGTACATCATAACGCGGTACAACACCCAGAAAACTTTTATGTCATCTGATTTTGGCCGCGTAAGCCTAAGCAATTATAACACAGAATTTGCCAATGAGCGTCTAAGAGTTACGAGAAATAGTACTTGGTGTTCTGATACATGCTGTTGTGTAATAGATTATAAAACGACGCTGATTCTATGACATCACGGAAGACTGTGTGTCCATTTAAGCTATTAACATTTTATATAAATTATTTAGATACTAATAATTTAGTTAAAGCGTACAATGATAGCTTACGCTACTTTAATAATACAAAGAAATAAAATGACATGGTTCAATCTACGAGGTTCACTCGAAAAGAAATGCACACTATTTCTTTTAATATAGTTTATAATTCTACATGTTTAAAAAATTTACGGGGTGTAGGTACATCGTTTAGGAACAATATTTTCATTTCTCCACATAATCCCCATCCATCTCAACTGCCTTACGCCATCTTGGAAGCAACGCCTATATACCCGCATAGTAAAATTCTGGACAAACGTATTGGAGCCAGCTTGGCAGAGTGCACAAGGGAGTCATCATCTTCAAACCTTGTTCCACGAATAAAGTCTATCAGTTTCCCAAAGAGATGATTGTCACATGGAGCTAGCTCAGGACTGTAAGGAGGGTCATTCAGTGTTGTCCATCCAAGTTTTGTGATCGCTTCCATAGTTTTTTGACTGACATGTGCCCGTGCATTGTCGTCCAACAGCAAAACATCCTGCTTTTGCCGACGTGGTCGAGTTTGAAGTTTCTTCAGTGACGTCACGTATGCAACAGAATTTATGGTGATTCCACGCGGCATAATGTTCACAAGCAAGAGTCTTTTGGAATAGAAAAATACCGTAGCCATAACTTTTCCAGTAGAAGGTCTGGTTTCGGTCCCCTTTTTTTCCCCTTCCTTTGAGTGAATTTGCATGATGCTACTCCATTTATTCCTTCTTCGTCTCTGGTGAAAAATGATGGAGCCACGTTTCATCACCTGTCACAATTCTTCCAAGAAATTCATCTCCACCATTCCCGTACTGCTCCAAACGTTCGCTGCATACCATTTTTCGTGTTTCTTTGTGAGCCACTGTCAACGCCCTGGGAAACCACCTGGCACAAACCTTTTTTTAACGCCAACACTTTCAGTATTCTGCAAACAGTTCCTTCCCCTATTCCCACGTAGCGTGACAATTCGTTCACTGTGATGCGTCTGTCAGCAGTCACCAATTCGTTAACTCTCTGCACGTTGTCTGGAGTGTGTGCAGTACGAGTCCTGCCGCTGCGAGGATAATCCTCGATATTGCCGTGCCCGCTTTCATCCCGTAACCTTATAACCCTACCTGACCTACACCACCGGTTAGAATATAATAATTAGAAAAATGACCCGTGTGCCTAATTATCTTAATTTGGTGGAAAAGCTATCGGTAATGAAGCCGATGATGTAGTGGAGGCTATAACCGGAACGTTGCTGCACCGCTTTGGTAAACAACAACGATCGATAAGAATAAAAAAGTGGAAAGTAAATATTTGGGATGAAATGATCAATGTTTAAATAAAAAATGCGGAACAAACGGAACACAGGGATTAATTTGAAAAAAAAAGTGAATAACTTATTGATTTACGGTCGCCAGCTCGATGTACGAGCAAATAATTTGGTGGGATGTCAATAATAGAAAAGTTAATTAACAACGTGAAGTATTACGTAAAATTTGGTTGTGCAGAAAATCAGAGGGTGCGAGTCAAATTCGGTACAAAAGACACTGACAATATACTAATTACTGAGAAATAGTTTACTAACACAGGGTTCATTGTAAGACAGCGAAATGCAAGCCATAGCCGCGCAAATGCAACGTGTAACAAATCATGCAAAACTCTATCCTTAATACTTACTATTTACAGCTTGAAATAATTAATTGTTTATATAAGTACCAGAACTTATTCTACAGTGATTATGCCATGCGCTTTAGCAATAATCAAGTTGTAATGGACTATTAACTGTACTAATGGCAAGCTCAAAGAATTAATTAATGACTTGTCGTGCTAACACTGAATATTTAGAAAAGAACCATTTAACCTTCTGATTAACTTTTACTCTATCTTTAACCAGGAATTATTAGCATTCAAACACTTGTAAACAATTACTATTCTCACTAGTCAGTACTTGCAAGTTAAAACAAACTTTACCTCAAAATAATATGCAGTGGAAAACAATTAACCTTTTACACTGTTATTGAAATATCTTTTGAAATTGAAAGTTAATCTAGAAGTTTCGTTCAACTTAGTAAACCTATTGATCAGCAACACTGGCATAAGCTACGTTTAGTAAAACTTTTCTGAACACATTTTTTATTAACGACTGTCACATTGTCTTTAATGACTCTGATTTTTAGTTTTCTATAACTTTGTGACTATCCTCGGAAAAACAATGGATGAGGAAGGAACCTGTCTGGACAATGACTATGGGTAATGATTTTTAAACACAGGTTCACAAATAACAGTGTTCGCTATTGAACAATCATCACTAATACGCTGGTTAGCTGTACATGCTAAGACAAACTGGACAGATCTTACTGAATTTGATGTGCGACGTGGTGCTGCTGATTGAAGACTGTTGGCACTTAACAATTGGCAAACACAGGCTCTTCTTGGCGACGAATGTTAATTACAATTTAGGGCCCACAGCATTCCGCTTGATGCATTTATTAATTATTTAAGCTGTGGCCGTATGAACAAATAATATTGCCTCTTCGCCGTCTCCTCCACTAGTGCCAATCCACGTACTTGTTCCGTACACCACTGAGCGCACTGTCAAAAGTAATGCGTCTGTCCTCCGCTACTTCTCAACAACGACCCCTTCTCGCTGTGCGCCTCTGCGCTATCAGCGATAAAAAACTCCCTACTCAAAGATGATTCTGTACAATAGAAAAGCCCTTGCTAACCCAGCGTGTCTACTACATTTACAATATTTTTGACATATATGGAAATTAGCAGGAAAATGCAAATATATCACAGAAACAAAATATACAAATACATAATAAATTACAAAAAATACAAATAATGAGGAAAAATGCATAAAGCATCGTTTTATATACCACCATGTACGCACACATGACCGGAAAGCACCGTTGGTCACTGTGTTATTGTGTCACAACCTGCTTGCCCACCGCCTAACAGTACTGCGATCGACAGCAGCGTCTTCATACACCTTTTTCAACCTCTTATGGATGTTTCCCACTGTCTCGTTTTCACAGCACAGGAATGCAATGACAGCACGTTGCTTCTGACGAACGTCAAGTGTAGCAGCCAGGTTGAAGACATGCTATGACGGCGCCACTCACGGGAACAGGTTGAGCAAAGTTTGAAAACAAGCGAGAAGGATGCATCTACACACTGTAAAACTTTCAAACATACAGAATGAAAACTGTATCTAAAAAGAATAGTGTGCATTTCTTTTGGAGTGACCCCAAATAGTTATTCAGTAGATTGCTGACGCATCATCTCCTTTTCGGAAAATATATAACCCACACAGTTCCGAAGACAATTATAACACAGTAGTCCTATCATTGCGTACGGTTGTGAAATACGAAAAACCGTTCGACAATGTACAACAGAGAAAGACAATCGAAATTGGGAGAATAATAAGAATGAACTGTAGGGGAAGACCTGTAACATACAGTTTTGTACAATAAGTAAGAGGTTATAACGAGACTGAAAGACCGTGAAAGAAGTGGCGGATTAAAAAGACTGTAAGATAGTGGTGTAGTCTTTCGCCCCTGCTGTTCAAAATACAGCGTAAGGCACTTAAAAATGTGTTTTTTCGGGATATATGGAATAATACAGATTGATTTAAAAAGTCGCAATAAAAGTTGTTCACCTCCAAGAGCAACATCCATTAACATAAAGCCCATCCCCCTCCCCCAGCATCTTCTCCTGACGAACGTCATCGATTTTTATGAGCCTTAAAAGTATGAGGAAATCATATGTAATCTCACTACAATCGTTAACTACATCTCCATCCATACTCCATCGTCAATTCCTCCTATTTGAGTTGCTTATAGTTAACGAGAAAAAATTATTACCTGTACGCCTCATTATGGGTCCTAATCTCTCTGATCTTATCCTTGTGGTCACTTCACGAGGTTGACACTTCATGGAAGGTACGCTCTTGGAATCTCGACAGAAGCCTGTACTCTAAATAGACGGCTCTCTCTCCCCGTCTACTACTGGAGTTTCAAAATCAAATGTTCAAATGTTTGTATAGCTTATGGGACTTAACTACGAAGTCACCAGTCCCTAAGCTTACAAACTACTTATGAACTAACTAATACTAAGGACGGCACAAATATCCATGCCCGAGGGGGGATTCGAACCCCCGACCTTAGTGGCCGTGGAGACAGTGACTGAAGCGCCTCAGTCCCCTCGGCCATCGCGGCCGGCTACTGGAGTTTCATGTTTCGTGTTTACTAAATGAGCCTGTAACGAAGCGTGCTGCTCTTCGTTGGATATTTTCTACGTCGTCTATTAACCCTACCTGCAGTGGAGAGGCGTCCTATGCGTTCACTGGTTCAGTGAACCCCCGGAAATAAAGCTCGTCGTGAAAAAAAAAATAGAAAAATAAAAAGTGTTTTTAAATAATAATTTTTAGTTTCGTTCTTCTATCAAATCATTTTATATGCACATTCAAAGTATTTTTGCCTCGTGGAGACAGCACGTATACGAATGGTAGCACAGCCGCTTGATAACGCGGTAGGTACCTCAGCGTTGCAATGCGCATGTGCGGCTGAGGTTCAAATTCTCTTCTGAACCCCCTGGAGGAAAGGAAGGGCAAGGGGAAACGCCGCTTTTCGCTTTTAACATTACCGTTGCCGCTGATAGAGACACCGAGCACCTTGCTATGCGAGCTCTGGCGGTACCGCGCGAATGGCCATAAAGCAAGACAATGATGCTACTGCGTACCTCGCAAATCCTCCATGAAGGCAACATCCGCCCTTCATATTTGTTTTTTGCGCATTGAAAATTCTTGTTTCAAAAGAAGTGTGTAAGTTTAGGAGGGGGTGCTGCTTACAGCGTCGCGTAACACGAAAGTAGCTTGTCTCTTCATCGTAACAGATTCATCTTGTAACAGACACTTAACATTGTAATCAGTTACTTCCTGTGTTTTAGTGTCCATGTTCATATTCATATGTTCTTGGTGTTTATTATCAAAGAAAAATGAGCAACGCTCATTATCTTTTAGAAACAAATTACTCAGCTTTAAGTTTGGAAGAGAAGTGTGAGATGCAGAAGCTTGGTAGGCCGACACCTCAACTCGAGTTGAAAAGCGCTAAATGTTCAAATGTTTGTAAAGCTTATGAGACTTAACTGCGGGGTCATCAATCCCCAAACTTACAAACTACTTATCAACTAGCTTATCCTAAAGACGGCACAAATATCCATGCCCGAGGGGGGATTCGAACCCCCGACCGTAGTGGCCGTGCAGACCGTGACTGGAGCGCCTCAGTCCCCTCGGCCACCGCGGCCGGCGAAAAGCGCTAACAAGTCGAGGTAATACATTCTGCGGATCTTGTAACGAAAATATATCCGTGGACGACGGGGGGGGGGGCAAACCGGGGTTATTTCTCCCGGCGCCACTCACACAGGTGAACGCGCCGAGCGGGTAGGAGGGGGTGGGCACTCTAATGAGCCGGCACTGAAAGAAGTGAACCCCCAGTCATCTGAAGCACCAGCCAACACTGCCTACCTGGTACGGATCCCGCACTGATTAGCAATACTCAAGCGCTTTCCGAGCGACAGTTTTATAACTTACTTTCTTTGTTGACGGTCTACACTTGCTCAGTATTATTCCAGTAAATATGTCTATCATCGCCGCGGTGGAGTAGCCGAGCGGTCTAAAGCGTCTCGCTACGGAGCGCGCGGTTGCTCGCCGTGGAGGATCGAATCCTCCCTGGGGCATGGGTGTGTGTGTTTGTCCTTAGGTTAGTTTACCTAGGTTTGAGTAGTTTGTAAGCTACGGACTGATGACCACGCAGTTTGGTCCGATAGATTTACAAACATTTGAACATTTTGTCTGTCATCTGACTTTGATTTCACATGGTCAATCCATTTCAGGTCGTGTACAGGTCCTCATAGATATTTTGTAGTAGTAACGGTTTCAAAGGTATATCCCGTTATTCAAGTGTTAATAAAGGATCTATCTTTATATGTAAACCGCTTTACACTCATATATGTTGATGCTCAACTGAAATTCCCTACACCATGCGTAATACGTAGCAGATGATCATGCATTCCGCTACACTTTTTCAATGTTGCAATTTCTCGATAAATTATAGCATCATCAGCGAAAAGCATCATTGAACTTCCGATATTATCTACGGCGTCAATAATTATATATTGTGAAAATCAACGGTCCTATAACACTCAACACTCTCCTAGGGCACGCCTAGAATTTCCTTCGCGAATTGCATGCAGCGTTCTGTTTGCTTGAAACACCGGATTCCAGTCACACAGTTTGTTTGATATTCCGTATTCTAGCTGTTCTTTTTTTTTTCCTAGCTAGTAACGGTGCGGAACGGTTACGAACGCGTTGCGGAAGTCAAGAAACATGGCATCTACCTGCTATACTGTATCTACTGCCCTCTCAATATCGTGCATGATCTACTGTCAGGGATATAGGCTTACACCTTTTCGCATGTGATGGAAGACCCGTCTCGTACAAGGGAATGACCTGTGCCATTTTGAAATACTTAGAAACACTTCTCTCCTCTAGAAACTTTCGGTAGACTCCTGATAGGGGGCGGGGGGGGGCAAATTTCTGTGCATACTCCGAGTACAATCGAAGTGATATCCCATCACGTCCAGCAGCGTTATCTCTATTCAGCGATTTCACTTGTTTTCTATCCCTACGACACTTATTACAATATCCGCCATTTTGTCGTTCGTGCGATGGTTTAGAGAAAGAACCACAGTGCAACCTTCGCCTGTGAACAACAATGGAAAAAGACGTTCAGTATTTCGGTCCTCTGTTTCAACACCATTATAGTCATAGACAGTGGCGGACTAGAGGGTGGGAGGGGAATAGGACCGCTCCGGGACTCTCGTATTGGGGAACCTCCTAATATCTCGAAAACACTTTAGTGTTTTTTTTTTTTTTTTTAAATCGAAAACTTTGGGTCTACTTGTCATCAGCAGGTCTAACACGTTATCTTCACAAGGCAGTTGCCTATTTAACTGCTCGAGGTGATGATGATTTCATGTGGCAATTTTGGCCGATAAACCCCAGCTGAGATCGCGTTCGTCCTGCCTAGTGCAAGTCCCCGATTATTTTGCCACCCAAGTAGCCGCTTCTCGCGTGTAGTGCACGCCTGACCTATTCAGGGTGATCCTAAATTACTGTATCCGAGATCGCAGGTCAAGAAATTTGCACCCAAGGTCACCACAGTCCTACGTTTCTGGTTTAACCCATCTACACGGCTCCAAGCCAGCAGTACGCGATCGGTTCTAGGAACGTGTTGCAAATTTAAAAGCCCGCATCTAATCCGCGAGCGAAACTAGCTGTCTTCACCAAATTCTCCTGCCGCCTGAAGGCACCGAAGATGACCTATGAACCCAGGCGGCAGGAGTCATTGGTGCGGACGCGAGCAACGATTTGTAGTCGTGTGCGCCGAGTACTCTCTATCGACGCCGGCAGAGCCCAGGCAAGAAAACAGAATGCAGACTTTCTTTACCGACCTTCCCGCTTTTTCCCTAAGGCGCTCCATCACCCGCATAACGTAGGAGCGCCCAGTGAGCAGCAAACAAAACCTCTGTGTCTATCCAGACATCTACATCTACATAAATTCTCTGCAGCTCACATTGAAGTGCATGCCAGAGGGCTCATCGAATCACTTTTATAATATTTCTTTACTGTTCCATTCTCTAACAGTACACGGCAGAAAGAAACACCTAAATCTTTCCATTTTCGATCTGATTTCTCTTATTTTATTACAATGATCATGTCTGCCTACGTAGGTGGACGCCAACACGATCTGTTCGCACTCAGAACAGAAATTTACTGAAAGAAATTTCTCAAACAAATCTCGCCGCAACGAATAACGCCTTTCTGTTAATGATTTACACTCCAACTCGTGCATCATTTTGGTAACTCTCTTACCCATATATCGCGATAAAACAAATCGGCCCGTCCTTCTTTGAAGCTCCTATAAATCGTCCGTCAGTCCCATTTGGTGGTGATCCCACAATGGGCAGCTATACTTCAAAATGCACGCACAAGTGTTGTGTAGGCTTTTTTCTTGAGTAGAACTGTTGCATCGTCTAAGTGTTCTGCCAATGAAACATAGCCTTTGGTTCGCCTTCCCTATGGTACTTTTTTGTGTTCTTTACAATTTAAATTGTTCGTAATTGTTATTCCTATATATTTAGTTGAATTAAGGCCTGCAGATTACATTGATTTATGGTTTAAATGAAGTTTATCGAATTTATTTTGGTATTCATATGAATGACTTCACATTTTTCATTATTAACCACTTAATGCCTGAATTAATTTCTACTGCAAGAAAAAAATCCAAAATCATATATTGCGCTCAATATTGGGGTCTTAGATCATTTATAACATCAAATATAAGAAATGTTATACATAGTTGGTATAAATAGGTATGTGTCAAATTTGCGACAACAGGCATTTGAGAAATAAAACGCTTACAACTCTTCATTGAATGATTTTTTTTTATTTTTCTCATTAGATTTAATGAAAAAATGAACATGCGTTTGAATTACAATTATTGTTACTTATAAATCTAATGCAGAGGATTAACTTTTCTTTATTCATGTAATTGCTTAAAACAACTGGAATTTTTGTTTAGGCAAAGGTGAAGTTTGCATTTCGCACACCTAATGACTGTCTCCCCATTACACCTGGGTCTTTTGCATCTTTGCCTTCCTGTTACAGAAGGTCAATGACCTACTTAATCGGTACGGGTAGATTTATCAGGGACTGGTTTCATTGGACCCCGACGCTTCTTACGTTGGATTTCCGTTTCCATACTTAGTAAGGGCCTACCTCTCTTTTTTCATGTCATGTTTTTTTCCTTGCTGACAGAGAGCATCTGCTATTCTGGATTTGAATTCCAGAAGATCGTTTTGTTTGCGACGGGGAATTTCCAAAGCATCACAATCCCTTCGATACAGCAACCACGAATTCACTATCACAAGATCAACTAGGTGGAAAAACAATCTATGGTAATATTTCCTTGACTTTACGAAAATCCTATAACAGGAAATTAGAGCGTCAAGTAAATCTACCCCTCCCATGAATGTATTGTAAACTGTAACAATGCTAGGGCATGGTACTTGAGTGCGTGCTTTTTTCTTTCGGTCCCATCTTTTTATTGTGATCACCGGATAAGCAGATGCAAGTGCACTGGCAACACCTCTGTTTTCAAACCATCGTCCTTTCTTCGTTTTATTTTATCTCTTGCATTTGCCCATAGAGATGCCCAAGTGCCTGATGATGCACATTTTACACAAATCGTATTTACCTGTTCACTGAACGTTTTATCCGCTTTATCACATCTAAACATGATATAAAATACTTAAAAGATATTAGAAAAACAAAATATAATTTTCAAAATGAAACTGACCTCTGTATTTAGCTATATTTCACGGAACAATGAACACATGTCACACGCACTGCGCCGGTCCCTGTACAATCTGATACAACCGGCGCTGGGGTCTGAAAATACTTACTCTTCCATATATATGGGTCACAACGGTATGAGGCGAATTTGCGACAACCGGAATCAAGTGGTTAAGGATCCACTGCCAATTTTCACACCATGCAGATATATATCATTTTGCAGTTGCTTTTGATCCTGGGGTGACTTTACTAACGAATAAACGACGCGTCATCCGCGAACAATGTAAGAGAACTAGTCACATTGTCTCCTAAGTTGTTTATAAAGATAAGAAAAACTGTAACACTTCCCCCGGGGAACAACAGCTTTACTTCTGGTTTACTCGACGATATTCTGTCAATTACAATGTATTGTGACCTTTGTGACAGGGAAATATGAATCCAACTGTGGCAATATTCAAAAAGCAAGCAATTTCATTAGAAGAGGCTTGTGAGGTATAGTGTCAAAAGCCTTTGGGAAATTTAGACGTATGGAATCAATATGAGATCCCTTGTCTATAGCACTCACCACTTCATGTGCTTAAAGAGCTAGATGTGTTTGACAAGAACGATACTTTCTGAATCCGTGTTGACTGTCGATTAATATGTTTTCAAAAATGTTCAAATGTTTGTATAGCTTATGGGACTTAACTTCGGGATCATCAGTCCCTAAACTTACAAACTACTTATGAACTAACTAATACTAAGGACGCCACAAATATCCAACCCCCGTCCGTAGTGGCCGTGCATACCGTGACTGGAGCGCCTCAGTCCCCTCGGCCACCGCGGCCGGCTGTCGATTAATACCTCTCGGAAGGATTGGCCACCACCTCAACAGGTGAGGCAAAGCATGCTGACTCAGAGGTATTATCAGCAGTGGACAAATCCTCGAACCTATGCGGAGATGTTAAGGGATAGCCTCAAGGCCGCTTCCCGAGAGCAACTGCGTAGAGATGTGTACTGACAAATCACTGATGTACTATGATCAGTGAAAGCATGATCAGACTGAAAGCATGTTCACTGTCGGTGCTTTATTCGATATTGTGAGGTGTGACATGATAGCAATATCAAAAATATCAAATACTGTACCTCGATTTTTTAGTCTGATGTGTACTAGTTCAAGATATTACCCGTTTCATCAACGTTCAACTCTTTTTAATTTTTAACGATTACAGTGCAATCTATCCTAAAGAAAAAAATGTTTCATATAAAAGTTACATACTTTTTACTAGAAAATCGAAATCTACAAAAAATAAATTAAATAGTGGTTTCTGTTTAACGAGGACGCCTACTCGTCATCGCCGAATTCGTCCAAATTTATGGTTCTTGTAGGGCGTGGTGAGACATGAAAGTGCCCTAAGTGGGAACTCCAGAAAGCCAAGCGTTACGAAGTAAAAGCAGATTTGATACTGATCTATCATCATAAGCGTCTTATCAATGTTTCCTCTCTTAGTCTGTTTAGAAAGCGGTGTTTGCCTCAGCAGTGAGAAATGTTGAAATGTTTGTAAATCTAATGGACTTAACTACATTGGTCATCAGTCCCTAGGCTTACAAACTACTTCAACTAAAAGTAACTTGTACTAAGGACGACAAAACACCCATTCCCGAGGGAGGACTCGAACCCCCGACGGCGAACAGCCGCGCGCACCTCAGCTAGGCGCCTCAGTGCGCACGGCTGTTCTGCCACGGCTCAGCTGTAAGAAATCGGACTCGCATTGAAATGGTCGCGCTAGTTCGACTCAGCCCGTCGGCAAATATTTTTGTGTTCCATGGAATGTGTACACTAAAGACGTCACAATTAACCGCAACATCATACAGGGTATTTTATTAGTTTATACAAGCACAAAAAGTATAGACAGAGGATAAATTTAGAATTTTAAAAATTTAAATAGGGATTGTAGTTAACGAATACACAGAAACCTCGTATATCTAAAACGATACTTCCATTATTTGCAATTGATCAATTACGTGTACCGATATGATAATCATCGAAGAAACAGGACGAGCAATAATTTTGACCGCATCTTGCGCACGCTATAAACGCCACTTTTTTAATGCCATAGAAAAAAAACTTGATTGATAAAATTAAACAAAAATCAAATGTTTGTATAGTCTTTGGGACTTAACTACGGGATTATTAGTCCCCAAACTTACAAACTACTTATGAACTACTTACGAACTAGGACGGCACAAATATCCATGCCCGAGGGGAGATTCGAACCCCTGACCGTAGTGGCCGTGCAGACCGTGACTGGAGCGCCTTAGTCTCCTCGGCCACCGCGGTCGGCAAGTTAAAATTAAACATCGCAGGGTTTCAGTAGCGGGATACAGTCGGTGGGAATTGCTTCGATAGTGGACGCATTGCCAAGGAGCACAAAAATACCTCTTCGCTGCAGGGCAGAGTCGAACCTGCGACCCTTTCAATATGAATCAGCTCAAAAATGTTCAAACGTTTGTACAACTTATGGGACTTAACTACGGGGTCATCAGTCCCTAAGCTTACAAACTACTTTTGAACTAGCTAAGACTAAAGACGGCACAAATATCCATGCCCGAGGGGGGATTCGAACCCCCGACCGTAGTGGCCGTGCTGACCGTGACTGGAGCGCCTCAGTCACCTCGGCCACCGCGGCCGGCATGAATCAGCTCTCTTCCCACTGAACTATGCACCGCTTCCTAAACGCAATCTCACAGGGACAACTGATTAGGTGCACCAGGTGATAGATCCATATAATTTTTATTTTTTATTTTCTAAACGCTTGGGCATTTGGATTCCCACTTGGTGCCGTTCATGTTTCTGAAGGTACCTTAAATTTGGACGAATTTGGCGATGACGAGTAGGGGTCCATTCCTTGTAAGAATTCAAAGTCACAGCCCCTTCCGTTCCTTGGGGTGGGTGGTGTAACTTTATGTTGATGGTTGTCTCTCTTGGAGGTGAACAACTTTTATAGCACCTTCTTGAAATTTGATTTGTATTTTCCCAAGTATCCCGAAAAAGCTTTTTAAGTGCCTCACCCTGTACACCACGAATAAGAAATGAAAACATTTTTCTGCGCTTCACCCTGTATACCAAGAAGAAGGAATGACCGACCGTACCCGCCGCAGTTTCGAGACCTCTCTCAGGCATAGTTGTGTCAGTAGAGGTCTTCGCTGATGAGAAAAGTGTTATCCGCAAGTCCATACCCACAATCGCATTCGCGGTACTTGATCCGAATCCGCAAGTTCGTTATCCGCATCTGCAGATATTAAAGTATTTAATGGGTGATAGTAATACCATGATATGTAATAATTTTTGTTAGGGTGTCATTTCTGCGAAAACTTAACTACTTTTGACTTAAACATGGTAACTGTTCTGTACCTACTCCAAAACAGGCTATTCCAAACAGGAAAACATTGGCGCTCCGGACACACACAGTAGCGCTTCGGAGCCCGTGTGATCGGAGCACTACGTCAGGTGTTTAATACAGGCATCTTCTTAAATTTCAGTGGTTAAAACTGATCAGCATAGAAGAGATTTTACTGTATTTACATTCAAGGAAAAAAAAACGGTTATTTCGGAGTTTTACAAAAGGTATACTTTATTTTCCCCATATTAACGTAATTAATTACTCAAAACAAAGCAAAGCATATCATTTCAAGTGTGAAAACTGCCGTATACTTCTAATTGGTAACTGCCAGCAAAACGAGACAATGTCGGCTGCAGCTACGGCCAGCCTATACAACCTAACATTATGTTCCCTCCTAACTATGTTACTTTCACTGTATACCATACCTGATTATGAAAGTGGCTATAAAATGCTATGTCAATCTGTATTACTTCCGCCACCATTTATCTAACATATATACGTGTGGCGTCTGTTCCGAGAGAACAGACGTCACCTCTGATCCTGCAGATGTTGTTATTCAACATTCATAGAATATATGACATCAACTGCGATTCGGCAAAGCTGAAAATGTGTACCCAGCCGGGATTCGAACCCGGGTCTCCTGCTTTCTAGGCAGTTGCGCTGACCCCTACACCACTGGGGCCACAGTGATCACCGCCCCTGCAAGGACTACCTAAGCACGCCTCCCGTCAGATACAAATTCCCCAGTGGTGTAGGGGTCAGCGCAACTGCCTAGAAAGCAGGAAACCCAGGTTCGAATCCCGGCTGGGTACACATTTTTAGCTTTGCCCAATCGCAGTTGATGTCATATATTCTATGAATGTTGAAATTTATCCAACACATAAACATGAATGTTTGTTTGTATGTTTGTTCGTATTTTATGCGCGACTGTACAGTTCATTCGGTTGCGATGAAACTTTGCCAATATATTCCTTGCACTTTCGCGACGGTTATTGATATTATTAAATGACTGTAAGAAACATAGTTCAGGAAATATGCCCACATATAAAGATGAAACTGTGCCGTTTGAGAAACCCAGAGCCACACGCAACTTCAAATGGTAAAATGTCTTTGCTGACAAGATTGATAAGTTTTTCGGTCCCGGTTGTTTTCAAATTTCGCAGAACTTCAGGAACTTTGGCATTAGTCTTGGTATCGAAATACGTAATTATGGTACTTTGTCCTGTCTCACACGAATGTTTCATCAAATTTGAAGTTCACTTTTGTGTCTACTGTTATATCCGCGGATATCCGCATCCGCGTAGACATCTGTGTGTATGTTGTTCTTGGTGTAATTTAGTTAAAGTATTTTGTAAATTTAGGGGCTGATTAACACAGCAGTTTGGTCATTGTTGAAGGAATGACGGAAATGTAAGGTTGGACATTGACGTAAAATAATACCAGTGATAAGATAAGCTAGTGATATTGCAAGAACGATAAGAATACTCATTGGAAGTAAAGAAGAGTAACAGGTTCTGCTGAGTAGACTGAATAGTTAATGTGTACAGAAAGTGGGATGAGAGTAAATTGCAAAGGGCAACAGTAAGGAAAAGCAGCAGAAATGAAAGCAGTGCTTACTTAATTTCTTTGGTGCCCGCAGTATGGATACGTCTTTAGTGTAATAATGTAAATTGAATTGTGTACACTGTGTAAGGTAACCTTTAAGGTAAGCCTTAAATCAAACGAGGAATGAGCTTCATTTTGAAACATATTATTCGTTTGAACCTGTTTATTGTGAATATGTAGTAATTAACTACTTATGTGACTTAATTAATTATCGTGATGCACAATGCATGTAGGTAACTTAACTGTGAACATTTTTGTCATTTATTTATTATCTGTATTGTAATTTTTATGTATATATATATATATATTTTTAATTTGTACTTTGATGACAGTGATTACTTTTTATGTTTAATTTGTCAATGTAAAATATTTCTCTGTGTACAGTTATCGATATGGCTCCTCATATCAGAGACATTATCGTATAGCAGCTCTCGCCTGTGGGAGAGCAGGCAAGCAGCAGTATCTGTCGCCTCGTGACGTAGATCAGACGTTCGTACGCGGTCCGCGGAGTGCTGAAACAATATGAGTAATAAAATTAAACAAAGTGAAAGTTATAATTTGTTATAAGTGCAACGATATGAAAGTTTATGTGAAACCAGTGAACATAAGTGAAGTAAGAATTGATCTTAATGAAACATTTATTCGTTCGTTCTGCTGAGGCAGAAATTCGTTAAGTGTTCGGTAACCGTATCAGACGACCGAAACGCGGTAGCATCATCGCGGACGCTAACAGTCGTGATTAATTACGCGATTCGCGAAGCATCACGGCGAACTGCTAGCAAGCTGCCAAAGGAGGAGCCACCATCAAAATGATTTCTGTATGAATTCATGTACCATTTATATGACTGCAGAGTACCACGTCGCTCGACTGATAAATAAGATAAGTTAAATGCTATTGGTTGTAATTCATTGTGAATGCATGTTAAAAAGTTTTGTTAAAATACAAGAACATTAGACAGTACTTTTGCTATCTTATTTGAACAACTAATTAACCACTCATGATTAGAATGACAATCCTCAATAATGCATGAATAATATTTCTACACAATTTTACAGTCAAGTGAGTGTCATTAATTGTTAGAGACTGTGATAATCATTCAGTAGAGACAATTTTTGCTAAAATTGATGGTAGAAGATAACAGACAGTTGAATTAATGAATAATTTTTCTATTTAGTTTTGCACTTAGTTCAACAATAATAGCCACCGCCACATCTATCCTATAAACAACCAAACTCGTACTAATTTCGTATACATAGCATTAATTAAGACCGATTTACTTAAATTTCCTATTTGCTTGAGTGAATTAATTTTATCAGATACTGACTTTAGTGGTTGGACTGCACCCTCTTGCCAATCACTTGATGTTAAAAATCCTAATATTCATAATTTTCTAAATTATCATTACCATTAGCGTACTAATTGAGTCGTACGCATTGCACAGACGGAGGAAGTTAATTTCTGCTATCTGTGTGTGCACAGTTTCTGTAGGAGATTTTGTAAGGAAAGGAAAGGTGAGTGATCTTTTGAAAAGTTTGTCAGATAGGGCCATTGTATTTGTAAATTACACTAATTGTCTTGCTTAATATTTTCAAAACTGAACTACACCACTTGCATTAATCACGAGTTTAACGTAACTAACCGCGAAATTAAGGTCAGGTTTGTTATGTTGTTCAAACATTACAACAACAGCCACACAGTTAATAACACGTAAATCAAAATGTATATTCACATACCCCCACTCACACTTTTATTTAATAAAAATAAACACCAACCTCCTATTATATAATTTAAAAAATATTTTCCCTTACAACTGCTATTTTATGTTGTTTTATTATTCACACTGAACCCATTTCCGCAGTATAACTATCACATTTGCTGTGAATACGTAACAGGTAATTTAAAAGTTGTAACCTAATTAGAGGAGTTGTTATACACTCGATTTGTACATATTTGTCAGTTACATGTAGTTCTTTAAACATGAGTCCTAGCGCAGGATAGAAACAAAATGCATTTCAGTTAAAACAATGCACATAGAAATAAATCAATACACAACCTAATGTCCATATGCCACTTTACACTACTGGTAATTATGTAACAATGTAATGCACTGTGACTCATGCTGTCAAATGTGCTAATACAAGAAAAATAAAAACCAAATATAACCTGCAAAAATTGAGATACATTTTAATCAGATAAAGTACGATATCCAACATGCTCAGCAGTGCCAACAACAGGATTACATGTAAGTTATAAATTGGTTAAAAATGTTTTTAAGAATTCCTCTATATAGTTACAGCTTATAAATTTCTTATTTTGTATTTATAGAAAATCTGATTGTTGCTACAATGCCGAAATGGGCTCATACTAAAGTAACATAGAAAAACAATGTAACGATTATACAATTCTATTAGGGTAGTGGTAACTTAACAGCAAAATTGTTGCCCACAAAGGGGACTTAGTTAAGTAATACATCTAACTTGGAAGCATAATAATCTTCGACATACAACGCAAGAAGGACATAAAAAGTAAACTGGCACAGGCAGTGGGGGCCAATATCAGTTTATATCCTACATATTACTTAGACGAAGAAATTACTGAAAATGTACGTTTGGAGCGTAGGTATGTTGTGAATTGTAGACAAGGGAAGGGTAGAACGAGAATGAATCGTAGTGTTTAAGATGTGGTAATACAGAAAATGTTGAAATTTAGGAGGACTGAAAATAAATCAAATACGAGGCCCTTCCCAGAATCGGTGAAGACAGGAACAGGGCGAAAAATTCTGACACGAAAAGGGGCATGCTGACTGGACAATCGTTAAGACATAATGAAATAAATTCCGTGGGCGTAGTTAAAACCTGTTGAGCAATATAGAGATTGGAATTGAGGGCGTAAGGTGCAACGGTTAGTTTAAAATGAAAAGGTTTAACGTCCCGTCGACGCCTAGGTCATCAGAGAAGGAGTAGGAAGTAAAAGTACAGTGTGTGAATATGGGAATAGGGATGATGGAGGGTTAGCTTTGTACAAGGAAACTCTAACTTGAATGTAAAAGCAAGTTCAAATAGATGTCGTAGTTGTATAGGGATGTAGAGCTACATTTCATAATGTTGTTTAGCACGGACAGCTTCTCCAAACTTCGAACTCCAGACTTGGACGGTAAGAACCTTCCAGCGTATCAAGAACGCCTATTCGCCTTGACTCGGCTGTGGGTACAGTAGCGTCCTGTTGTTGCTCTGGAGTTAATGAGTGCCCCGCAACAATTTATTTGCTCCTAATGTGATCGCTACCAGTCCCGCTGTTAGGCGGAAAGCTGAAACACATAATTACTACCATTGTGCGCAGACGGCCTTCAAGAGGCGTTTCTCCGTAACTCATTCCGTCCCGAAATGCGGAAACCGGTTCCTGTGGCACAAGAAGATCAAGTTTTGTGGGCTGACGTTTTTAATTTCACGCTGTGAGATAGCGCCTTCCCCTTATAGAGTGTTTTAATTAACATGATAATGATAATTTACGTTCGTCGTTACTTAGTCGTCTCTGTACTGTAAGTGAAGTTTATTAATATCTCCTACCTGCTACGACTTCAGATAACGTCTCCTTTGACCGAATAACCATGAAGTGTTGTTGAGACTTCGAGAACGGAAATTTAGATAAATATATAACAGCCATCAACGTTCGAAACGAGATACGGGGTATTACTTGTCATAAAATAAATACCCCTACTATTGCAGGCACTGAAAGCTTCTGTTAGCCCTTTTCATTTGCGTCTTTCCATACTTGCCGACGAAACTGGATTTTATTAATATAGCTCCCAGTCAGTGTTTGTTTTCTCTCGTATTGTTGATTTTTAGCTTCAGGGAAACATAATTATTCAACCCTTTGTATTAAATACTTTGAAACATTAATGGGACGATGTTTTTACAAACAATAAAAATTACAACTTTTCACTTTACTCCAATACATTCATTCCTTTCTGAATATTTTCATAACACAGTTAAAAACTATCCATTCCGACAGTGTGCGAATTAAAATGAACAGAAACTTCTTCCCCTGTTGTACCTTCTAGGCCGAAGTATTTTTCACGTTATTATATTATTATTATTATTATTATTATGTCCTTATATTGCCAGTAAACGATTTCTTTGAGTAAAACACTTTCGTGTTTGGAGAAGTTTCAATATAGCTCTTTCTCCTGTTTACTTCCTTCGTTCTTTACATGAAAGCTTCGAAAACAAATATTGTGTAAAGATTAATATCAGCGGTCGAGGTGAAATAATCATGTCGATAGTCTCTTATAGAGGTGTTGCCAAGCATCTTTCTGCTGACTCAGATCTATGTTGAACCAGCTTCGGCGGCTCTATGTTTAGCGTCATTCAACAGTGCTGAGCCCTGAACAAAATTCAATTTCTGAACTAACGCCATATTTGATCTACAGTTAGTAATGTTCATACAATCAGACCGTAAAATTTTATATATACGTTGCTCTGCGATATTAGTATGTTATTACGGAGTAAAGAAACTGAAAATTGTATAATCATAAGAGTTGTGTGTATCCATCTTTATTATAAGGATGTTGGAACGACGGCGTTATGTTATTGATACAAATGAAAAACCTTCAGCCGTTACTTTTGGATTTTAATTACCAGTTTGAAGAAAACACACTATTCTCTTCTTTAGACCCTGTATGAGACAATAAAGACAGTTAACAACAACGTAGATGTATGGTATAAAATATTGAGTTACAAACATGGCATCAGTTGTTGTAATAAAATAATTTTCTATTGAAGACAAGAGCCAAGATGGCTTTTTATTTTTTATTAAGATTACACTGCCATCTTCGGATCTGCAAGTACACACAAAATCATACTCAAAATGCAGTAATACAACAAACCACATAAATACATATTTTTAAATATCCACTTTCGAAACCCACCATAGATTTCATTCTTTAGAATATTATTTTTAAAAGCTTTTAAACACCACATTTACTTGCCAACTTAAATGTTGGCTTGTCAACATATAAATAAAACATGAAAATCAACATCCTGTAATAATGTGTGGTCACTAAGTTAAAAACAATCCTGAATAACTCAGTCATCCAAACTCACAAGTTGATACCAGATGGCGCTCTAGATGTGACATTTGAGCATCACTTCCTTGATGTCAAAAACAATTATTTTGTACGTATGAAACGACGTTCACATTTGGCAACAGATATATACATTTATATGAGATAATTATAATAAATATTACAATTTTCTTTAGTGTGTGGATCAGCTATTTAAAAACACAAGAACCTGAAGGGCAAATATAAAAAAGTCGCTACAAACCTATATATATACAGGCAACTGCTTTGTAGTTCAAGGTTTATGTTTAGACATTAGGTACCCCCGACTTAATGTATATATATATTGGTTGAGAAAAAGAATTGACATGATATGTAACATTTTAGACAAAATTACACTACATACAGAATGTCATTTTAAAGACAGTTAGTTATGAGGAACCTGAGTTGTAGCCTAAGGTCTGTGTATGGAAGTATAGTAATAATAGCTAGTTAAATGAATGTACGGAAAATGTGATGATATAATGGATATCAAACGACATTATCAATAATCCAATAAAACCTATTGTGGTTCTAAACTGAACAGCAATTTCTTTAGGAATCACACCAGTGGTGCTCAAAGTTGTAAGACCACCGTTAATTGTAAAATTAATTCTAGCCGAAAGGAGCCAGTTAGAAAGCTTACTTTAAGTATATAACTCTGGCCGTAAAACCAGCTAAAGGATTCGCGTGAACTACTGACTACTTCCCGCAACAGAATCTTGTTCCCTGGCCCAGAATTTACAACTGACTCAAAATCTACTTTAGAAGCGGGAAGACAAAGAGACGGTGGCCAACATACGTCTTAGATCACAAGCATTACACCCAATCATTAATATACAAGCCACCCCGAACTCAATTATTTCATGAAGGTGACTGTGAGAACATTTATGGCGCAACGGAATTAGAAACATGTTAATTTGCATCTGAGTTTGTTCTCAGCACTGGTGAAAACAACATCAAATAAAAAAGGAAGGGTATTCATAAACTAATATTCATAAGAAGTATCAAATTCACTGACAATAAATTATTTATTCGCTTCAAACATGAGCAAATTGGCGGAACCAATTTTGTTAAACAATAAAAATGCACCCCATTTCAAATAAATTGAAAGTAATCTGAACTGAACATCGTCGGAGAAGGGATTTACAATCAAAAAGCATTCGGCCACTCACACGTGCGAAGTAAAGCGACATTCACCCAACTCAGCGTGCTGATACGAAGGAGAAGCAGGCGCCGCTATCGTAGGTGAAATTCAACGAACCAGGATGTACCACACAACACAAGGAAAATAAACTTCGTAGGTGGCTCTAATCTGTCTCTCTTAACTTGAGATGGTAGGAGATAATAGCGAGATTAATTTCCATTTAAATCAAACCGTGAGCATGCAGACTCACCGAGACACACCGCACGTGTCTCCTACATTACATATACGCATCCCACTGAAGGCGAAGTGCTTAAAGATCGTATTCATTTCAACAAAAATCAACGGAATCATAGATTACGAAGCGTGAATACACATTACTAAGGTAATGGTGTATGAGCAGTGGCGAGAACTCAAGTGACTAGCTATAAACCCTTGAAGTCGGAGTTGGGCGCCACGTGATTCCGAAAACCAGTAAAAAATACAAAATTCAATTTTCGAAAAATAAAGCTAAATAACTATGGTATGCAACCCTTAGAAACGCGTAGAATATCATAAGGAGGCTAAATAAATACAGTTAGACAAAATTGGAGGGTTTTACAAGGATGGACGAAGTCCAGTCTTCAAAAATCAGAAAAATAGAATAAATTCAAAGTCGGAGTAAATCTACTAAGAAATACGACAGGCAGCCCCTAGAAATACGTTGTATTTCATAAGCAAACTAATAAAGGAGGTCGTACAAGGCTAAAAGAGAATATACTGCCGAATGCAAAGTACAAGTTTGGAAAATTTAAAATAGACGGAGAGGAGATCGCGATGTACTAGGAGGAATCAGAAAGATATATGCATAACTTCTTGCCTGAAGGGCATAGAAACAGGCACAGGGGTAGCTGAAGGCTATGTTCTAAGAACACACCACGTGGAGTACATAGCACTCGCAGAAGGAGAAAATGTAAAAGAATATTTCACATGCACTACACAGAATAAAAAAATTTCCCGCACATTAGTTGCATCCCGCAAAGTTAGAAAGACATTAAACCGAGTTCGTACATCACCAGCTAGTCTCCTAAAGGCTATCGATTTGCAGCCGTTATCAAACCGAATTAGTTACATATTAACCGTGTTAACCTATGCAAAATCACCGAAATGAAATTGAATACACTTCCGTACACGATCGGTGACACTTATTGCGAAAAATGAAACTAAGTTCTGAAATATAACTTGAACATCAGAAAAAGAATCGCTACCATCTCAAGGGAGGAAAGAAAAATTAGAACGTCTTACCAGGTCGAAGCGCAGCCACAGAGTGAAGTATCAACTAACATTTAAAAACATGAAATTAAATGCTATTCCTCATGCCTCCGAACAAAAGAGGTTCTCAAAAAAAAAAAAAAAAAAAAAAAAAAAAAAAAAAAAAAAAAAAAAAAAAAAAAAAGCCCTTCTAGCGAACTGAAATAAATTACAAAGTTAAAAACCTAGGGAAGACGGCAGACAGCCGTCTTTCAAAGTCTTTGTGTATATATAAATTTGTAGCGACTTTTACAGGATGTTGATGTTTTAATTATATGTTGACAAGCCAACAATTGAGTTGGCGAGTAAATGTGGTTTCAAAAGCTTTTAATAATAATGTTCTAAACAATGGAATCTAAGTTGGGTTTCGAAAGTGGATATTTAAAAATATGTATTTCTCTGGCTTGTTGTATCATTGCAATTTGAGTATGATTTTGTGTGTACTTGTAGATCCTAAGAAGATAGTAAAATTGCCGAAACCCGTAATCTTAATAAAAAATGAAAAGCTGTCCTGGCACTTTTCTTCAATAAATCATTAAAAGAACGCTCCCAAACATGACAACCCTTTAAGTAATGAAATTACTTTCAAATATTAATATTGGTCAAAGTATGAGTAATTTTTTTTATAATATAGGCATTAATTGCATATGAAAGTAACGATCTCAATAATTGTCATTACAATTGATTGATTGTCTGTATCTATGATACCATTTCAGATAACTGAACTAAATGCTTATAAAATAAGTAATTAACTGAAATCCGAATAGGGGTGGTTGTATCATACCTGACAGATTTGCAGAGTAATATACGATATAAGTAAAAAATGTCGTGGTTAAAGTTATTGTAGAATGGTTACAGAACAAGATGCCTTGACTGTATTATTATCAATGTATAGTTAAGTACTACATTATACCGAATTTTCACTACAAATATAGTCACCAGTAATGATGATACAGGTACTAGGATTACTGTTAAGCAGGCAACTGGGAAGCTAAATCTATAAAAATCTTTGATATTGAAACAGCCTACTGTTCATGCACAGAAAATATATTTGTGAAAATTTAAAACAAAATGGGGTATATGGGTTATAGGGGGTGGGAAAGAGGTGGGAAGGGGGGGGAGGATGGACTGTGTTCCTCCATGAATATAGTTCCGAATATGTCTAGTGGATAAAGGGCTCGACAGTAATTTTATTATAGGGATTATACTATTGTGGGTGGGTGAGTGCGGGGATAGGTGCTGTAAAGAGTAATAACGTATACAATCAGTTAATCCTATTGTAATTCGGTCATAAAACTCTGTAATGGAATAAAGTCCATGTTGTCATAAAACATTGCAAAAGAATTACATTCATGTTCGTCACCATTTAAAGCAGTAAGTGGGTGTGGCAAAGGGTGCAAGTCTGAGAGTCATTTGGGATCAGAGCAATTTTACGGGAATAACAAGGACAGTGGGAAACAACCAGTAATTAAACGGTATGGTTCCTATACAGTGGCACACTAAAAGAGACTAGCTATAAGCTCACATCCCTCAAAATCAACCAAAGTGTTCTAACCCTATCTGAACCGTAGAATTGTATATTGGAAACGCCTACATGTCATTGAATAAATGGTGTGGCTCTGCCTGTGTCCTATCAACTTCATTCAGTAGTCTAACCATCTGAAACATACAATGTATACCAAGAATCTTCTATAAAACATAGTGGATATGTCTAAGAATCAACATAGTTACCCTAAAACCTACGCATTATACTACACTGGTTCATATGACTGCACACGGCTAAATATCTTTGTAGGGCCAAAATGTAGTTGCAAATGTCTACAAGATAAAATAATCTAGTGGATATTTGCAACCACATTTACGGCCTACAAAGGTATTTAGCCGTTGGAGCAGCTGTCAGACAGCCCAGGTATAGTGGGTTAAACCGAGCAGCCGGTCGGGGGTTTGTCCAAATTAGCGGAAATTTTGGAAAGGCCCATGCTTTGTACACAAAACTAATAGGGCCTTGAGACGAGTGTTTCTTAAGTTGTGTCTTGAGGACATCTGCGAGTTCCATACTTTGGTAATTCATAATAAAAAAAATCTATAAAATTGTTTACTATCGACATTTAAGATATCTGGGATGTCAGAATAATTAAGCACATCTCATGATTCAAAAAATAATTTCAATATCTCAAAAATTATAAATGTTTATGACTACTAAATCAAAATACAGAAAAATAAAGCTTTAATTAACCAACTTTTGGATGCGTCAGGCATTTTCAACATACTCTGTTTTAGATGATAGCTTATTGTCTCTAGCTATTATCTTGAAAGTGACCCACTTTTATATATTTATTTAATGACTGATTGCAACTGATATAAATTTATAATGGTAATATAAACAAATCTTCATATTCTATACAGAAACAATGAAAACGCAAGCAGCATGATTTACCCCTTGTATATTTCGTGTGTCAATTTATTATATAATTTGTCAGCAATTTACGTAAAAATTGTGTGTCATGAGCAGTGTAGTTCATTTAAGCTGGTTTGTCTATTTATTTATTTCAGACTTTATGTAATACTAATTAACAGTCTTTCTTTTTATCTAAATAATTTTATATTACTAAGAAAGTGGTTTGAGATGGTCAATTTTTACTTACAGAAATATTTCATGTTAAGAGTTATGTTTCTCGGAAAAAGCCGTCTCATTGCTACCGGAATTAAGAAGTGCATCAGTTATTTCGTGAACTCAATTTCTAAAACGGGCTGCAAATTTAATATCTCTACTCTTTCTAAAGACCGCTCCCTCAAAAGATCATTTTCTACACCCCTTACTTTTTCCTTCATATTTACGGTACACAACATTACATCAAACCAACCCTCGATTTCATTATCGCCATAAAACAGCTCATTAAAGACATGAAGGTTTGAAGTGATGGGGATCGGCCAATTAGGGAGCGGCCAAGGGGCAGAACTGGTGTGGAGTGAAGGATGGCGTGGAAAAATAAGAACTCCATTTCTAGTCTGGGCGGAAGAAGGCTCTCCTGGATGATAGGAGTGATTCGATCAGGAAGAGTCCTAAGATTTGGACAGCGAATTGTTGATTCTTGGAATTCTAACTTCGCCGGGAAGAAGTGTAAGCCGGCTGGGATGTACGCCAGCTAAGATGTGTTTATGTTTCTATTTAAGAACATACGGCGGGAAACAAACTATTTTGAACTGTTGACAATTTTATGTTGAGTGGTCGCGAAATATTCAGAGTTCTGTGTCTCTTAAAGTTATGAGTATTTATTTGGGGGTGAGAAGTGCTATCAATTTTTTATGGCTTAAAATATGACTGTTTGACCATTTTATTCTATTTATGATTAATAATCTATCTGACCACTTTCACAAAGGAACCAATTTCATTGAATAAACCTTATTCAACTAAATCTCTGACCTTGAGAACGTAATTTGCAAACGTTATAATAAAACCGTTTTTACTTTTAAAAATGTTCAAATGTGCGTGAGGTCTCATGCGACCAAACTACGTGGTTATCAGTCGCTAGACTTACACACTAATTACCTAACTAACTTAAACTAACTTGCGCTAAGGACAACACAGACACCCATTCCCGAGGGAGGATTCGAACCCCCGACTGTGGCGGGCGTGACTGGCGCGCTGCAGACCGCTCGGCCACTGCGGCCGGCCCGATTTTATTAATGAACCAGTAATTTTATGTATTATTTCTTAGTTGTTGCGTAATCTACAGGCTGGTCATAGAGTGTTTTTAACTACAGAATCTAGGTAACAGATAATATCTACAACAAAGGTAGTTTCAGGGGCATGAAGGCAGGCATGTGCTGTTCGACCTTAAGATAAACTTCTAAATCAGAAGTGTACATAGCCCAATATGCTGGTTCTTACAGCGTATAGTCAACTTGCTTTCATCCTAGCTGTGATAAATCGGGTCCAGCGTGAAGTGGCATCTTGGTTACTTGCACCGACCATACCTGGGAATCAGTGGATAGCTCAGTTGGTAGAGAGCTTGCCCGCGATAGGCAAAAGTCCCAGGTTCGAGTCCCAGTTCCGGCTCACAATTTTAATCTACCAGGAAGTTTCATATCAGCGCACACTCCGCTGCAGAGTAAAAGTTTCATTCTGTAAACATCCCTTAGGCTGTGGCTAAGCCATGTCTCCACCATATCCTTTCTTCCAGTAGAGCTAGTCTTGCGTGGTTCACAAGAGAGCTTCTGTGACGTTTGGAAAGTAGGAGGCGAGGTAATGGCGGAAGTAAAGTTGTGAGGCGGCATCGTGAGTCGTGTCGGGATAGCTCAGTCGTTAGAGAGCTTGCCCGCGTTAGGCAGAGGTCCCAGGTTCGAGTCCCGGTTCCCGCACACATTTTTAATCTGCCAGGAGGTTTCATACCTAGGAATTTTTGATAGGAGCAGTCCGCTACGTCATTTTAATGTCACTCCTTTGGCTCGTTCGGCTATAAATTGGTTTTCCCTATCCACTGAGATTTTACGTCATGTGATATCCGGCCGTTCGCTCACGCCGACTAGATGTCTGGCTACCACGTGAGCTGTCCTGTCAACTCCCAACAATGCTACGCCCCGTGGCCTGCAGCGATTGCGCTTAGCACCTATGTTTATAAATATGAATGCTAGTCCAGGAGCCATACTGCACGAAGTAAGGGATTGGGTTCTGTAGCCTTTACAGCCCGGAACACCTCAGTGTTCAAAATTACAGAGATTAATGTCGTTATATATTGGTTCGTCGGACATAGCCCGTATCTGCTGCTTACTAGGCAGTTACGTTAACCACTGCGCCGGCCTCGTGGCTGACGTAGCTGCACGGGCTACCCTAGCATTTCTATCTTTCTAATACAAATTCCGACTCATCTCATGCTGAAGGTCCTCATTCTAGTTCCTATGAATACTGCCAAACATATTTTCAGCTGAAGTACTTTACTGAAATGAAGCACACTGTATTCAGTTTATTTTAATTGCCCCATCTTCATGGGCATCTGCAGAAATTGTTGTAAGAGGTATCAAGCTTCAAAACTTATAAACTCTATAGATTAAATTTCTTTGAGTTTGGAACGAGATGGTGTCCCAGAAACTACATTTGACTATAAATATGCTAAATGTGTTGAATGTCAAACAATTTCAATTAAATATTTTTGAAAATAGGTTACTTTGATATTTAGAAGGTGAAGTAAATATAATTCATCAACGTATGCAGCCTGTCACTGAGCTAACAATGAATATAGGTTCCACGATTCGATTTAACAGTAAGAAATTACATCCCTCAAATCCAGTAAGTTAGAAAACAACACAAAAATATCTTCGCCCACATTCGACAAAGTTTTACGTAGAAAATTAGCTATCTGAAACACAAAGGGAGTTTAAATATTCTGAAAAATTCTGTTCGTTATTAAGAAAATATACCAGAAGAATTGTTAGTGATTTGTAATTTTCGAAGTTGGAAAACAGGATGCCGGCCGCGGTGGCCGAGGTAACTGAGGCGCTCCAGTCACAGTCAGCACGGCCACTACGGTCGAGGGTTCGAATCCCCCCTCGGGCATGGATATTTGTGCCGTCCTAGTTCGTAAGTAGTTCATAAGTAGTTTGTAAGTTTAGGTACTGATGACCCCGTAGTTAAGTCCCATAAGGTTAACTAACATTTGAACATTTTGAAAATAGGATGTAACTGCAGAAAAGATTATGCAACTTATATATTATCTGCAAAATTTCGATTGTTTAAGGATCTTTATGCCCAAACATGGTAATGAATTTACTGAATTATTTTAAATTTTTTTTCAACAATCAGACGCCAAAACGAACTCGCATAGTTGGAATAGATCTCTTTCTACAGTTCCGTAACGGCTGTACACAGAATTGGTGGAGAATGTATTGGGATTATTGTATTGTGGCAATTTCTTCCCATTTTTACATTTGCCATGACTGCAGGACAGCGCAGAAAGCACCATCATACAAAGGAAGATGCGTACTTTCTCTTGACTAGCTTAACTAACAACAAAGGTACACAGTATGTGCTAAAGCTACAATACTTCGGACAGTGTTAGGTCTTCAGTGTAATAGTCACAGATACTCGTGCACAGAAGCGCATTCTTTGATGAATAAAATGTCTGTAATCCCCAATTCAAGGAGGAGGCAATTGCTTCCACTTCTCCTTGCGGACGAAAATGCTCATAATGGCTTTATTCACGGTTTAATGTCGTGTCCTCGTCGTCATCATTAGAAACGGGACGCAAGCACGGTTTGTTTTGAGTTGAATGGGGAGGTAAGTCGGACGTGCCCTTTTATAGGAACCTCCCCGGAATTTTTCTGGAGAGATTTAGCAAAATTACGGAAAATCTAAATAAGGATGTCAGGAGCGAATGGACGTGAATTGTTAGGAAACCGGTGTTTCATGAATGTCTTTCTTTGAGTAATACATTTCAAAATCGGCTACCTGATTTATGCTGTGAAGGGAGAACATTGTCAACGGATAGTAACTTTCTAAATTGTTGTTTTAGTGCCCACATGAGGACCTATAAACAATTCAGAATACTTTATCGTGCGATTCATTACCATTGTTAAAACCTATCGGTCGAAAGATTATTGTAAAAATGTGGACTGTTGTGGATAATATAAAAGTGTAAATAATGTCTCTGTATGATTCCATCGTAGCTCAACTGAGCCCATAACTCAATGATAAAAACAAACACGATCCCACGACCTCAAGGAACCGATGTTCAATTTCAAAAATGTTCAAATGTTTGTAAATCTATCGGACAAAACTGCGTGTTCATCAGTCCGTAGTTTACAAACTACTTAAACTAAGGTAAACTAACCTAAGGACAACACACACACCCATGCCCTATGGAGGACTCGAACCTCTGCAGCGAGGCGCCCTATACTGCTCGGCTACTCCACCGCGGCTATGTTTATTTTCGTCATGATGGACATGCAAGTCGCTTCAATTAAAAGGACTTGCAACAGGTGGCCAAACATCAATGCGGATACCGTACCCAATAAAAGCCATACGATTATTTAATATTTTTAAATTTTCTTATCTTTCTTCTTGTGAGCCTACTGCATTGCATTTTCTTGCAGTGACATTATGCAGTGTGCTTAAACCAGTAATGCTGCTGCATTTGATGGTTTATTACACTGCATTTATTGCGATGAGCTCATTTGGACTCCATATTCATTTTAAATTTACGTGCAATGCAACAATATTATTATTTAGAGTTCCTTTTAAGTTAGCTACAGTTTGAGTTATATTTTCATATACTCGTGACCAACGCTACTATCTGCGTGTGTATACACGATCAGCGTGGCTGACGATATATAGTATGAGAAATATGTATAGCCTATGCGCAAATATCTTGTGCAAATTGTCTAAATATTCCGTGTAAATCAGTTATGTGAATTAGGAATATTTTAATTGGTTGCATATTGTACAAAGAAAACAAAGTTGTAAAGTATTGTACCAGACACGTTGCTTACCAAGGTCAATGTTCGTAGCATCTTTGCGTAGAGAAAATTTATCGCTTGAGTGCAGTGTGGCGCGAGACGCGAGAGAGAGACAATTGTTGAGCTCTCGAGGTGACGCTAGAAAAGTTGGACAGTAGTAGCAGACTGTAGTGGCGTGGTGATTCAAAACGTGTTGGCACATGCAGCAGTTTTGGCCATTGGCACTGCCAGATAATTAACATGGGTACAACGTTAAAACTTCCAGAGGAATCATGTCGAGAGGAATACTGTGGGCGCAATGTTTCAACAGTATTTCCTCCCCAAGAAGATCTCATTTTTGCCAACGATTATAAAGTACAAGCTACTCCACACCATCGCTGCAAAGTAAGGTTTAAGCAATTAACCGTCTTGAAATGTGTAATGTTATGCCAACGTTTAGTTTTGCAAATGATCAATACTGAAATTACGTGTAATAATTAGTGTCAACAAAATTATTCACCTACGGCAGTATCCAAACAGCTTCCTATTCTGCTACCTTTAATAATCCGAGGCTAAACCTGAACAATAAGGGACTTTACGTAAATCTAATTAAAATTAGTGTAGTCTTTAAATATTTCAGGCAGTAAATAAAAATTTGTAGCATTATGAAAACTCTGAGTATAGTTAGCAACAATTGCAGGTCACTCATTAGGAGCATATTGTGTAATCATTTAATGGTACAATACAGTGAATTTTAGTTCTGTGTTAGGTATTCAATTTACGTCTGCTAAGAATGAACTGCAATACTTTGTCAAATCATTAAAGTAAACTATTTAATTAACGCTGCCACTAAATGTTTGATGTTATACAAGATTAGTGCTGTTATAGCACACTGATGTCATAAATTTACTTCTCATAAATAATATTTTATTCAATTTGTTAAAGAAGAAGTAAATTGCATAATTTCTCAGTAAATAACTCACGTAATCATTCAGGTAGTCATTGTAGGCAAAATTCATCCACAACAGTTAAATTTACTATTGATAACCAAGGTACAGTAAATTGGTATGGCAAGCATTATGTTGAGGATTTGATTTTATGTAGAATTATTGTATGCATTTTTCTTATAACACTTCCATGTTAAGGGGATTTTTTGTTATTGATTTCCATTTTGCAAGTAAGCTAAATTAACAGATTTTATATTTCTTTGTGTTTACTGGTATTATGGTGTGCGCATTTAGTCTGCATTCTGTGACCAAGTTGTTACTAAATTAACCATTACTGCTACTGCGCAGTATATTTCTACTAAATAAATTTGTTGCTCGTACATCGAGCTGGCGACCGAGTCTATTAACTATTCAAAATTGTTCACTCAATATAATTTTGTTCCGGGTTTATCAATTTTAAGACATTTATTTAAAATTTCCCTCACCAAACGGTCGTCATTGCGAATTAGATCGCGAAGTATAGTTTGTGTCTGGAACCTCCAATACGTTATCGGTTTCACCACCGATAGTCTTATCTCGGTAATTAATACATTAGGCACACGGGTCATCATCATCATCATCATCATTAGAGACTGATTATGCCTTTTAGCGTTCAGTCTGGAGCATAGCATCTCTAACAAAATTCCTCCATGATCCCCTATTCTAAGCTAACGTTGATGCCTCGTCTGATGTAACGCCTTTTACTTCAAAATCATTCTGCACCGAATCTAAGTACTTTCTTCTTGGTCTACCTCGACTCCTCTTGCCCTCCGCTAGCGAGCTCATGTCTTTTAGGTAACCTTGCTTCTCCCATGCGTGTAACATGACCCCAACATCTCAGTCTGTTCATTCTAACTGCTTCATCTATGGTGTTCATTCCCAGTTTTTTTTTTTATTTCCTCATTATGGACTCCCTCCTGCCATTGTTCCCATCTATTAGTACCTGCAATCATACTTGCTACTTTCATATCTGCAACCTTTACATTATGAATAAGGTAACCAGTATCCACCCAACTTTCACTCCCATACAACAAAGTTGGTCGAAAGATAGAGCGGTGCACCGCTAACTTAGTCTTGGTACTTACTTCCTTCTTGCAGAAGAGAGTAGATCTTAGCTGAGCACTGAGCTTTGCTGCACCTCGATTCCAGTTCTTTCACTATGTTTCCATCCTGTGAGAAAATACATCCCAGATACTTGAATGTCTAACTGTTCTAACTTTGTTCCTCCGATTTGGCACACAATATGTTTAAATCTCTTTCCCACAGACATTACTTTTGTTCTGGAGATGCTGATCTTCATATCATAATCCTTGCACCTCTGCTCTAGCTCTGAAATATTAGTTTGCAACCTTTCAATCGAATCGGCCATTACAACTAAGTCATCCGCATATGCGAAACTGCAACATGGGTCATTCAAAAGTTTAATTACCCGCGATTGTCGACAGCGTAGGGCGGTAAGGTTACAACCTGACGTGACGTTCAAAGGCCACCACCCACGTTACTCGTAAAGAAGTTTTATTTGTTTTATGTTATTACTGCGTGGCTGGAGTCTTACTGAATCTCCTCAGCTGCTGTTGAGCTAACGCTATTTTTTATAAATATGTGTCATTTTATTTTAACTTAACGAATTCTCTTGAGAGTCTTGTCGACAGTCATGTTATATGTTTACAATTTTTAACTGTGGACTTGTTGTGTTGTTGTTTTCAGTCCGGAGACTGGTTTGATGCAGCTCTCCAACCTACTCTATCCTGAGCAAGCCTCTTCATATCCTCATAAGAACGGCGACCTACATCCATTTTAATTTGCTTACTATATTCATATCTTGGTCTCGCTCTGCAATTTTTACCCCACACACTTCCCTCCAACACTAACTTCTCAATTCCTTGATGTCTAAGAATGTGTCCTACCAATCGATCCCTTCTCTTAGTCAAGATATGCCAGAAACTGCTTTTGTCCCCACTTCTGTGCAGTATCTCCTTATTAATTACGCGATCCACCTATCTAATCTTCACCATACTTCTGAAACACCGCATTTCAAAAACCTCCGTTCTTTTCCTGTTCGCATTGTTTGTCGTCTATGTTTCACTCCCATACAAAGCAATACTCCACACAAATGCCTGCAAGAAAGGACTACCTTATGCTTGAATTAACATTCGATGTTAACAAATTTCTGCATTTTATATCCTCTGTACTGCGATCGTCGCATGTTATTTTACTGCCCAAGTAACAAAACTCATCTACCTCCTTTATTGTTTCGTTGCATAATGAAATTCCTTCAGCATCGCCTGATTTTCTAAGACTGCATTCCATTACCCTTGTTTTGATCTTGTTAATGTTCATTTTATATGCTCCTTTGAACACATTGTTCATTCCCTTCGTGATATTTCTATTTTATGGATTTTCGTGTGAAATCTATATATACAGGGTGTTTCACTGTGTTTGCCTCTGTAACTTATAAAATAATAGGTGACGGGAAACTTTAATGCGGTAGGTCAACACAAAAAATGTTACACTTTCTGCGGAGCTATGAACATAGTTAATTGTATAATTTTCCAAAGAGATACAGCAGAAAGATATAATTTTTTAAATGGAACAATAGTTTTTTTATCGTGCATTGGATTCGTTGAAACTAGCTGCGCGCAAATCAATTTAAACTACATTCCCATCACTTAGTTTGGGAGCTACAACCATTCAACGTTTAGGGGGCGGAGGCTACGACAGCGTAGCTAACTGGCTGGTGGTCATGAGGCATTGGGCCGTGCCCCAGGGGGTAGCGATTCGGCCAGTCAGCTATGCTATCGCAGCCTCCGCCCCCTAAACTTTGAAGGGCTGTAGCTCCCAAACTAACAGTGATAGGTATGTAGTTTAAAATGATTTGGTCGCAGCTGGTTTAAACGAATTCAATACACGATTAAAAAAAACTATTCTCCATTTAAAAAATTATACCTTTGTGGTGTAACTCTTTGGAAAATGATACAATAAACTATGTTTATAGCTCCACAGAAAATGTATCATTTCTTGTGTTGACCTACCGCATTAAAATTTCCCGTCACCTATAATTTTATAAGTTACAGAGGCAAACACACTAGTGAAATGCCCTGTATATATCCAGTATATTTTTCTTTGGCTAATATTCTTTCCTTTGAGTGCATTCCTTGGGTATGACAGGAAAAAAGAATAAGTAAGTAATATTTATAAAAACACACTTGCGATTTTATTTGCAAAAACGGATTTGTACATAAATTACGGCTATCTGTTACAGGAGACAGTTCCAGAAGGAGTACAGAGGACTAGTGGCGGTAGCGTGGGCGGCGGTCGTCGTGGGGGCGTCGGTCGGGTGGGCGGCGGCTCAGCCCAGCAGGGCGGCCTTGGCCTGCAGGTGGGCGACAGCGTCGGCGACCTTGCCGGCGGCCACGGCGGGGGTGTCGAGCGGCACGCCCTCTGGCGTGAGCAGCGTGCCGTCGTAGTGCACGCGGTAGGCGGCGGGGACGGGCACGCCGGCCGCGTACCCGTAGTAGGCGGCCACGGGCAGGCCGGACGCCGGGTCCACCGGGGTGGCGGCGGCGCGCGCCGCGGCCTCGGCGTGGGCGACGGCGTTGGCGGCCTTGGCGGCGGCCACCTGCCGACAACACTCGCTTTGCATTTGTTGTCATTTTACCTTGCCTGAACAGACTTGTGTTCCTCAGGGTTCTGTATGGGGGCCATTTCTTTTTCAGCTAGGGAAGAGTATTACAGTGGCGAACAGAAATAGAAAGTGTGATCTCTCTTCTCCGATAACACGGGCTGAATAGGGTTAGTCCGGGAATCTCCCATTGCGCAGCGCTGCGATCGTTTTGCGGGCTGTTATGTCAATGCTTATAAACGCCCTATCGTGTGCTTCGTTGCTGACTTGTGGCTGTTTCGGATGTTATATGAAGAATTGTGCAGTGGTACAGATTCTGCATCTACGTCTACATGGGATACTTTGCAAATCACATTTAAGTGCCTGGCAGAGGGTTCATCGAACCACCATTATATTATTTATCTCCCATTCCATTCTTGAATAGCGCGCGGGAAGAAAGAACACCTGAATCTCTCTGTTCGAGCTCTGATTTCTCCTATTTTATTCTGATGATCATTTCTACCTATGTAAGTGGGAGTCAACAATATATTTTCGCATTCTGAGGAGAATGTTGGCGATTGTTAGTGTGTTCGATCTTTAATTAAAATGAAAGACGGGAATGCCAAGCAAATATTTCGACTGAAACGAATAGTAGAGTGGGAGTCTTCTAAACTAAAGTGACGATGCATTCGTGTTCTGTGCCTGGTTACCAGTCAGGATATAGAAGTTGCAAGGAGCTAAGCCGCATTTTCACGTCGCCAAGATATTTAGAAAATTTTAACAAATGGAAAAAAAGTTATCCCAAAGAAAGACAAGGCGCCAAAAGTAAGCTCCTACATTTGTGATGCTCATTTTATTGAAAATTTAATATCAGAAAGGTAGAAACTGACAAAGTCATTATTTGTGGAAACGAAGTACAACTGCCCGGCATTTGTTGGCACTTGAAACCACATTCAGTTTCTTACATATTCCTGAAGTTACTCAAATATTTGTCTTCCGATTAAAGCTATGAAAACCTCTTACAGTGAGGAAAACAGCTTGAAAAACTGTGAATAAAACACCCACAAATTTGTGACAGTGTTACCATTTCTGATTTAAATAGAACATAGTTGTTTGTTAGGTCTACATTTCATGATCCACTTGAAGTAAAGCAAAGAGCAAGTAAACAAAAATTAAAAAATAACTTGGCCAGGACAAACAATAAACTCAAGTCAGAGAAGGGTAGAGTAGTTGTGCTGCTATAGGGGCACTACACTTCTGGGCAAGCAGAATTTTGTATTTAGATATGCAGGTGCCCATGCAAGCTTGACTATCTACGAAAATCTAAATCTTGACTCAATTGCTGGAAAGTAATGGTTGAAAACAAAATTACAGGAGAGGTTTAAAGATCGATAATATTCTGCAATACATATTATAGAAATAAAAACTTGCCACTCTAGTTTATTTGCAGAATTACTAAAATTGAGGTCGTAGTAGATTTCACGATATTTATCTAGTAGATCTGCTGCAGGAGCATGAAGTGACACGGCAAGAATAAATATTAGAGTTGCCGTATAACATTTAATAATTATTTTTCTTCCTTTTCTTGCTACTTTAATATATTGCAAATTCAGAAATTAATTACTGTGTGTTAAGTCGTGCAGTTATTCACTGCTAGGCTCTCCTGTTTCCACCCCATAACAATTTTTAAAGCAATTATTGTACTTAAATAATTCAGTTCCCACAACATAAGGACCTACATGTGAATCACGACTTCATAACATGCAATATAGAGATCCAAATGCCAAAATGTAACTTCACTGCACGGGAGAATAGCGCGAAACGGCTGTACTCGACAAGTGATCACAGTTTCTACTTCTATTCGTTATGGTATTACTATTAGAGTCCATTTTGGTGGATGATTCAACAAGAAAATAATATAAGTGTGGTCTTCTGTGGAGCGTTGCCTTGTATGGGAGTGAAACGTGGACATTGCGGACAGGAAGAGGACAGAGGTTTTTGAAATATGGTGCTACAGAAGAATGCTGAATTTTAGGTGCGTGGATCGCGTAACTAAAGAGGAGGTACTAAACAGAATTGGGGAGAAAAGAAATTTGTGACATACTTTGAATAAAAGAAGGAATCGATTGCTAAGAGATATTCTTAGACATAAGGTAACCGATGGAGAAAAGTGTGTGGGGGAAAAACGCAGAGGGAGGCTAAGAGATGAATACAGTAAGAAGATTCAAATGGATGGAATTTTACTGACAATGAATCAACGAGGTCTGGATTTGCTAGAAAGAGTATACGATCTAGTGAATTTGATTGACATGAATTCTTGAAAGGAAGATTTTCGTGGTTGATTTGAGTATCAGATGTGAACGGTTGATTACCACAGAAGTAAAGGTATCTCCATTACAAAATGCTCTATTTTCATTGATACGTATACGAAAAATAAGTTTTTTTTTGTACATTGTGTAAAACATTTACACTAAATGTTCGCCTCAGCATATCACCTACTCGTATCTAGAAGGTCTAAACGTGGAAGTATTGGGAATGATAAACAGTATAAACAATAACAGCATATAAGTTGCCGAAATATAGCGAGCAAAAGAATACTAAGTAGTAAGGTCGTCAGGCGACCAAATAATGTGATGATGTGAAGAAAGTTCGCAATAGGAAGAAGTGTGGCACTATAAATGTTAGTGCAGCGCAAGACTACAGTAAACTGAACCATGTGTCTGTAAATGCAGTACATTTATTATTCACATAATTAGACAGGAGATTGCTTTGGATATTACTCAACAACTTCCTGTTTCGTCATAAGACATACATGTGGACACCAATTCTGCGACATCTGTCCCCATAACATTTCACCTGTTATCCAAGCAGGGAAAGTAGTTCTACAGTTTAATGTGGAAGCCACCAACTACCTGTCATTTCTGACAACTCGTCACAACACATCAACTCGAGAGGTGAAGGGTACGCGATTTTTGGCTCTTCAGTATAATATTGTCGGATATGAAGACACCACTGGATAGGAGGACTTCAAGTTGACAGAGAAGGAAGTTTGGAGTTTAACGTCCCGTCAACAGCGTAGTCATTAGAGACGAAGCTTGCGCTCAGAAGGTTTGGGTAAGGATGTGGAAGGAAATCGGCCGTGGCCTTTCAAAGGAACCATCCCGGCATTTGCTTGGAGTGATTTAGGGAAATCACGGAAAACCTAAATGTGGATGGCCGGAGGTCGATTCGATCCAACATCCTTCCGAATGCGAGTCCAGTGTATTACCACTGCAATTGACAGTGTGTGGTAACTGTTTCATGTGCAAAGAGATATGCTTGAGTACTACTCGCTGTACAAACCTCAGGGGTGTCCAGAGGGACGCCGTTGGGTCCGATGACGATGTTGGCGTATCCACCGACGGGGTAGCCGTAGTAGCCGCTGGCGACGGCGTAGGGGGCGGCGACGACGGCGGGGACGCCCAGGGTGTTGCGGGCGGCCTCGGCGGCCTGGATGCTGAGGTGCGCGGCCTTGGCGGCGGCCACGTCGGGCGCGTCGGCGGTCAGCGGCGCGGGCACCACGGGCACTCCGAGCGTGTTGCGCGTCGCCTCGGCCGCCTGCGTGGCCAGGTGCGCCGCCTTGGCGACGGCGACGTGCGGCTCGTCGGCGGGCACGACGGTGGCCGCGGGCACGCCCAGCGTGTTGCGCGCCGCTTCCGCCGCCTGGATGCTCAGGTGCGCCGCCTTGGCCGCCGCCACGTCGGGCGCGTCGCCCACCACCACCGGAGCCCCCAGGTATGCGTGGTGCAGGCCCAGGCCCAGGTAGCCGGGCTTGGCCAGCGCCATCGCCAGAACGGAGCTCAGGATCACCTGCGGGGGTACGAAATACAAACAGAGCTGAGCACAGAAAGTATTACTGGAATCACTGTTCGAATGGGCCATATCAATCCCAGCCGGGGTATGATCCACTTCCTAACGAGACACGGCCTCTACCCAGCAAACCTCACACGTGTGGGTCTCAGTGACAATCCATGCTGTACCTGTGGAGAAATTGGAACCCCAGAACACACTGTCAGCTCTACAAAACACACACTCACACTATGTTTGACTCGACTAAAGACCTAAATGAACTAATACGAGATAAGAACGGATGGGACATAATGAGCAGGCTGACGGATGAAGTCTCACTACGAAAAAAAGACGAGTACACACAGAACGTAAGGCGTAATGCAACACGAAACGCCCACAACAGAAGACAAAACACTTATGATGAATCTGACACTGAAAGCACAAACAGTACAAATTACACCACAGATGACAGCCCCGACACAGAGGACGATATAAACACATACGAAATGTAACCTACAGATATAGCCAATCATAAGAGTCTCGAAATGAGAAAACTCCAGGATGGCAGGACTCGAAGTAAATTCCGAGGCCTCCCACCCTGGACATTCCTCTCTTATTCTTCAGACTGTCACTCAAACTAATCTTCTTATTCTCTTCTTAAAATAGTTGTGTTTTTAAGTTGCCTTTCCATTTTCCTTATGATAATTTTTTACGCTTTTCTTTGTATTTTTTTATCTAATTACTGTAAATGTATAAAGAAAATAATGTATTATAGTCGCATAAATGTATCACATAGTTTTTGTAATCACGACCAGCTATATACCCAAAGACAGCTGGTCCGCAACAAGGGTAAATAAATAAATGTATGTGGTCTGTGGACCTGTCAATATGTGCCGGATGGGGCACATTGTGAGGTTTGAGCGACTGTCTTGCTTACTGTTGGGATATGTCCAGCACCACCTAGAGAGAAGGCCGTGGCGCTCTCGTGTGCGTCAGGCAGAGTAGGTTGCGCGCGCATAGCTGACAGGCTCGACATAGAGGACCGCGCCCCAGCGGCTACCCAGTCAGCTATGCGAGCGCAACCTACTATGCCTGACGTCACACGAGAGCGCCGCGGCCTTGTCTCTAGGTGGTGTTGATATGTCACGGCTAGGTGGTGGCGCCATCTAGGTGCAAGTGGCGTCCGGAAAGCAAGCAATGTAGATACAAGGCCTCACAACCAGTACGTGTCACATCACACCGATAGGCTGCCATCGCTAGCGGAGTGGCTGGCCGCTAGGACACAGCCCACTGCCTCGTAGCGCTATCCTGAGAGCTTGTGATGGCGGCCCATCCGTACGTCGTGAGACGGACTTGTTGTGAGGACTTGTATCTAGACGGTGTTGGGCAAACGTGGCCGCGCGGGAGTAGTCGAGCGGTCTCGAGCGCCGCTCTGCGTATGGCGCGGCCTCCCGTATCTGAGGTTCGAAACCTCCCTCAGGCACGGATGTTTGTGTTGTCTTTAGTATTAGTTCATACGTAGTTTGTACGTTTTGGGGACTGATGACCACGCTGTTAAGCCACATAAGCTTAACAAATATTTGAACATATTCTTCACAAACATTTGATTTGACATTTGGCCGCGCAGGAGAGGCGTGACAAGACCACACGAGTACCGGCTTTTAGAATGTTTAGATATTTATGTTACATGAAGTTCAGAACTCAAAGAACAATTAGCCAGAGCAATTCAACGCAACTTTCAGAAGTTTTCGGGAAAATCGACTTTGAAGTTTTGCGAATAAGCGTAAGTACCAATCAGTAAATGACTGGCAGCATCTGTCGGCGTAGCTTAGGTGGCAGCGTTATGGTCTTTCACCCCTACGGTCGGTGGTTCGAATCCTGTCGTAAAAGATTTGTTATACTTTTTGTTGTGTTGGAATACTTACACAATTTTAATATCTAATTTTTACGAAAAGTGCACATATTTATGTTTATTCGTAATTTTCTATATTTTATAGAAGGTAGTTCATAATGATAGTTTTAATAAAAAAACGTAAGTTACATTTTTTACACTATTGGCTTCACTATTAGTTGACTACGGTAGTCTCTGATTGTTCAGTTTGTGAAGAGGTACGACACTGTTTTCGGAAAGGCATTTCCATAGCTACTATTGGCTTTCAAAGCAGCTAACCTATAAAGCTCATTTACCTATACATAAATACTGACACAACACGTGGAATTAGAGATCCCAAAACGTTTTATATTACTGAATTCGAAAACGAAAAACCATATCTGTGACAGAGGGATTCGAACCACCGACAGTATGGTTGTGAGGCCAAAATGCTACCACCTGAGCTACACCGACAGATGCTGCAATTGTTTTAATTATTGGTGATTACGTGTACTTTTCAAAACTTCATAGCCGATTTTTTCTAGAATTTTTGAGAGTTGCGTCGAATGGCTTTGGCTGATTGTTATTTAAGTTCCGAACTTCACGTACCATACACATAAAGAAATTCTAAAATCCGATACCCATGTGATCTCCTTGTGAGATGCGTCACGCTGGTTCCGCGTGTTGTATGGCGTTGGCTGCAGTAACATGTTTAAGGTGGTCAAGAGTTGTATGGAGCAAGAGCTAACAGCCAATCGCTTAGATGCTGAACGTTCACAACTACGCTCCAAGATAGAAATGATGTTTAAGTAGTTATATGGTGTTTGTTCACATTATAAAGGAACCTTTAGAGGTAGTTTAACGTCCTGCCTAATTAATTGCTGTTTAACCTGAGGGCTTTTGTACGCCGACACATGTTCACGTTGTCTGCTATATGGGTATTCTTGCAGCAGTTTGCTATTATGCACGATATCAATAAAACAGATGTCTTTCCCAAAGTGTCACATATGACAGCTACAGTGGCAGTTACGTAGTATTTCTATTGTGTGGTTGGAAACAGAGGAAACCAACATTTGTATGCTACTTCTGTGTATTGGAAACTTAGTGCCTGGCTAACAGGGGCATACTCATGTGGTCAAGGGCTTTTGCTTTGACTGTAAAACATTCATGTAATTTCGGTGTACTATGTGAACTATCCTTTAAGTAATTACCTTTTATAAAATTATACTGATTAATGTTTTATGGAATAATAAAATAAGTGAAAGTCATTCCCCTTTCTGCTGTCCAGTGATGTATGTTCATGTCCGATATAATCTGTGTTTACTTATTCAGCTACGGTAGTTGGTGCAATATCAAACTGAATGAAACCTACTGTCAAGTTTATTTTCCTATCAGTTTCGACTTCAAACTGAAAAACTCATCATATCCCTAAACCAAACAGAGGTTCCTCCCCTTTACAGTACTAAGAGCCTACAACTCTTTTTGTTTCACACAATCGTTTTCCTGGTCACCAACTTTGAGTCGTCGTTGATGGCAAGTGAAAGATTTGTCTCAATCCATACCATCGGTATGTTCCTAGAACCGTAAAAGTACATGGAACCTCAATTCTGTTTTAGGGTCCTGAATATGGCTTCAATCTAATGCCGAAACTCGTACCTAAACAAATCTATATCCATAAATATCTGTTCATATGTATGTTCCCTATAGTTTCCACGAAGACTGGAGCAATTTCGATGAAATCGTCAGGAAATTTTAAGATTAGCCCAGAGAGTGATCATATGAAGTTTGGAAGCTATCGGATCAAGATATTTATTGATTTGAAGCATACAACGCGAAATGTGAAACAATAATTACTCTTCGGGAAAGCTATATACTCTTTGACATTTCAAATTCACTGTATTTCAAACAATGCTTTTGTTGGTTGTTATGTTCTACGTAATATGATTAACACTATGAATACCATGCTTATACAACTCTCAGCGTCTTTAATCCATATTTACACACAAATATCACAATCTAAGGCATACGTAAGTGGATACATCTACCACTCGTGAAAGTCATTAGCGCTCCTTGCGGAGATAGAGCCAAACATAGCGTCACTATCAATGCAAAAGCTAGCGCGAACCGTCACGGAAGCAACGCATTGCAGTAACAAACGAATTGCATAATGCAAAGAGAGAACTTTCTATTTATAAAAGTATACCTTCTTTAGGTTACTGAGCCAAGATCGTCAATATCGTATTAGTTATTCACCGGTTTCGATTACATATATCATCTTCAAAAGGTTGAATGACTTGAGGATATATCTCATCGAAACCGGTAAGGACCAATAAATAATACGATACTGGCGATCTTGGCTCAATAAACTAAAGAAGGTGTAGTTTTATAAATATAACAAAACAGATCGCTCTCCACAGGCATAACATATCAAGTAACTATAAGAGCAGTTTCTATTTTTTAATGATTAACATCTTGCCTTTGCTACGTCAACAAAGCACAAGGCTAATTATCGACTATTGCTGCCTTAAATTTGGAACTTTCATGCTTTTCACAAAGCAAGTACTGTGAGAAGTGACATCGGGAAATATTACAAAATTTTAAGCGACAATAGAACTGTACCTTGTGAATGAGGGATATCGTCGAAGAAAACCAAAAACAGTACAATTAAGGAATCTGTTTGTGTACGTGTGTCAAATCGAGGCATACAATTAGGATATCGGAGGAGTTATGTAGGGAGGGTAGCAGTTAAGTGTGGAAGAGCTGAGGAAGGAAGATAGTTAAAAAGCTGTGGAGATGAGACGTAATAATAGCTGATTACAGTAAAAGATATCAGTAGAGAATATTACTAAGAATTAATAAACTATTGTGACTACATAAAAGAGTGAATAGAATGTAGGAAGATGGACATTATTAGGAATATACTAGGCCACAAAAAGATTCACGAAGAAACTTAGGCAAAGAAGTAGGACCAGTTAGTAAATAGAAGAACACACAGACATACATGGTGATATGTGACATGAGATAGCGAAGAGTTTAAAAGAATGGTTCCTGCTAGCTTTACAAAACAAATAGTAGAAATATGCTAAAACAGAATTAAGGCAAAACAAGACCATTTAAATGAATTGGTGCTGTCAATGAGTATTTTAAACTAGCCGGTATAAAAGACGCAGACGTTACAAACAGAAAAACATTGCCGCGATGGAGTGTCCGGCGCTCTAAGGGGCCTTGCTCGCCGTCGGAGGTTCGAGTCGTCCCTGGGATATGTGTGTGTGTGTGTGTGTGTGTGTGTGTGTTGTACTTAGGTTAGTTTGAGTTAGTTTAAGTAGTTTGCAAGTCTAGGGACTGATGACCATATGAGTTTGTTCCAATAGGCTGACAAACATTTGAACATTTGAGAAAAACATCGAGACTAAAGATATTTTATTGGAACGTTGGTCAAAGGTGAATTAGAAAATGGACTGGAACACCGCGGTCTGAAGCATGAAAGAGACTTCTTTCTTCATGGATAAAACGAATTTGGGCACAATGAAAGGACAAAGATCAAAAACCACACGAATGGATTGTAACTCTCGTAGTATTGGGCCCCAAAGTGACTAGTAATTGGAAGTGGATCAATAAGGGAAAGATTGACTATGTTTGAATCCATGATTGGACTGTTGTGCGCAGCGACCGTTGATATAATTACTGGGTATAACACAGCGTTTGATCGCTATAAATCTGTTTATTAATCACGTATTCTTGAATTGAAACGGCAGCTTGCGAAACATTACTACGATATTATACTGATGATGGCCAGTTATCTAGCCGAAATCGATCTGTGAATAATAAACAGATTTATTACGAACGAACACTGTGTTATTCTCAGTAATAAGTGGAAGATAATAGAACTGCTTATTTGACGATTAATGTAGGGCACGAACTGGTTATTTGACGGTTAATTTATGGCACAAAATCAGCACTCACAAGGGAATTACTTGGGCTCGAATAAACAGAAATACACCAAAATCGTATGATAGATAATGTAAACGTTCCTTATTGCACTAATGGTACTCCCGCATCTGCAAAACTCTGCAGTCCTCCTTTACAGACCTCTGCATGAGCCATGCCGCTTTGCACATTGAGCTGCCGGTACACTAGTAGTGACGGTGCAGTGTGCCTCTGAAGTTGCGTTTTGTGACGTTATTTGTATAGTGAAGCGTCGGATGGGTCGGGGATTGGTAATCAATCCTGCTAATATAGTGTGACTGGTTGAGATGAAGTTACGAAGAAACCTTCTTCGTGAAGATGGTATTGTTGTAGGAGATGAATCATTCGCATGTTACCTGATATCTATTATAGTGCGGAAATATAAGCTTACATTAGAAACACCAGGTAACATGCGAATGATTCATCTTCTACACCAACACCATTTTCACGAAGAAAGGCTCTTCGGAATTTAATCTCGGCCAACCGCAGCACATTAGCAGGATTGTTTACCAATCGGCAACCCATCTGACGCTTCACTGCACAAATAACATCACAAAGCGCAACTTCAGAGGTACACCGCAGTGTCCCTACAGGTCCAGACTCAGCGAAAGATCCGTACCCAAAGACTGGAAAGTTGCCCAAGTTACTCCAATATTCAAGAAAGGCAATAGGAGTGATCCCCAAAATTACAGGCCTATCTCATTGACGTCAATTTGCAGTAGGATACTACCTCGAAGAGAACGACTTATTAACCAGTAGTCAACACGGATTAAGGAAGTATCACTCTTGCGAAACACAGCTTGCCCTTTATTCACATGAAGTGTTAAGTGCCATCGACAAGGGATCTCAAATCCATTCCATATTTCTGGATTTCAGGAAGGCTTTTGACACTGTACCCCACAAGCGGCTTCTTATGAAATTGCGTGCTTATGGAATATCTCCCCAATTGTGCGGTTAGATTCACGATTTCCTATCAGATAGAACACAGTTCGTTGTAATTGACGGTAAGTCATCGAGTAAAACAGAAGTGATATCTGGCGTTCCACAGGGAGCGTTACTCTTCCTCGTATTTATAAACGATTTAGGAGACAATTTGAATAGCTCCCTTAGATTGTTCGCGGATGAGGCTGTCGTTTATTGGTTAGTGAAGTCAACAGAGGATCAAAAGAAACTGCAAAGCGATTTAGACCAAATTTTTGCATGGTGCGAAAATTGGCAATTGACGCTAAATAAAGAAAAGCGTGAAGTAATACACATGACCACTAAAAGAAATCCGCTGAACTTCAATTACGCGATAAATCTGTCAAACCTTAAGGTCGTAGATTCTACCAAATACCTAGGAGTTACAATTACGAACAACTTTGACTGGAGAGAACACATAGAAAATATTGTGTGGAAGGCGAACCAAAGGTTACGTTTCATCGGCAAAACGCTTCGAAGATTCACCAGCTCCACCAAAGAGACTGGCTACATCACACTTGTGCGTCCTCACCTGGAGTACTGTTGCCCCTCACCAGGTGGGATTGATGGAAGACATTTAGAAGGTTCAGAGAAGGGCAGCTCGTTTTGTTCTATCACGTTACGGGGGGGAAAGCGTCACGAAATTGTTGCACGATTTGGGGTGGAAATAATTAAAAGAAAGACGTTATTCATTGCGGCGTGATCTGTTTGCAAAGTTTCAATCACCGACTTTTAGTTCTAAATGTGAAAATATTTTGCTAGCACCCTCCTACTTAGGGATACACGACCATCCCAATAAAATAAGAGAAATCAGATCCAAAACGGAACGATTTAGGTGTTCTTTCTTTCCGCGCGCTGTTAGAGAATGGAACAGTAGAGAAAAGTTATGAAAGTTGTTAATGAACCCTCTGCCAGGCACTTGAATGTGTTTTGCAGAGTATCTATGTAGATGTAGATGTAGATGTAGATGTAGACTGGCGTACCGGCAACTCAATGTGCAACGCGGCATGGCATTCGGGGAAGCCTGTAACGGTCGACTGCAGAGTTTTGCAGATACGGGACTACCACTAGTGCAATAAGGGTCATTTACATTTCCTCTCACACGCTATCGCTGTATGTGTGTTTGTTCGAGCCCGAGTACTTTCCTTGTTAGTTTCGAAAGCTGATGGTAAATTGAAAGTTGGCCAGTGCAAGAGGATGGGTTTGGACGAGTGAAGAGAGCGTTGAGCAGGTGGACAGGGAAGTGATGGGTGGGGTGGGCTGGGCAGCGCGCGGCGGTACTCACCAGGGCCTTCATGTCTGCGGTCAGAGAGAACTGCCGGCTGTGCGTGCGGCGCGGCCGCGGGCCCTTATATATCCCGGCGTGGCGCGCGGTGGCTTCCCGCGTCACCAGGGCCGCGCCCCAGCTCGTCCTCGGCCGCCTCGGCTCGCCTCCAGTCTGCGGGCAGCCTCCGTCCACCGCCCATCCGCGCCGGTCCGCCCGGGCCGCTGGAAGCTCCAGCGCCAGAGGCGTCGGCGTGGCCGGCCGCCGCGCGGCGCGCCTCTTGCGTAACATCGCAGCCAAGGTCGCGCCGCTGCTCTCTTCCCATCATCCCAGTTGGTCACCTCCGTCCTTCGCGCGCGGTATGCCGAGCGCCTTGGAGGCAAGCGGGCGGGTATATTCGGAGTTTCTGCCGTCCCGAACGTCGACACTTCCTGCAACACGAGCTGCGGCGTGGTCGCGAATAGAACGGTGATCCGTTAGCATAAACCGAACGAGGTGGCGCAGTGGTATCGTACTGGACTCGTATTCGGGAGGATGGTGGTTCAAATCCACCTCCGGCCATCCAGATTTAGGTTTTCCGTGATTTCCCTAAATCACTCCAGGAAAATGCTGGGATGGTTCCTTTCGAAGGGCACGGCCGATTTCCTCCCCAATCCTTACCCAAAATCCGAGCGTTAGCACCGTCTCTAATGACCAAGCTGTCAACGGGACGTTAAACCCTAAGCTTCCTTAGCATAAACTTGTTCTCTTGTTTCACGTCTGTTGTTACATTTTCAATCATTAGACAGCCGGCTTCAGTCAGTTATGACCATCATCAGATCCGTAGCAGAGAATAAAGTCGCACTGACGTGTTTTACGACCCACTTTAGATTTGTAGTTTTATAAGTTTTTGCAAACATTTGGACCAAAATAATTAAAAAAAAATTGGTAGTGGCGGGTTCCGAACCACCGACCATTAGCGTCACAGCCCAACGCCTTGCCCACTATGCTATATATGATTTGCGGTCGTTCTTTCAGTTCGTTCTTGTTTGTTCGTTCAGCGGTTGGCTTAGTTTTTTTTTTATTATTATTATTATTACAGAGGGCGTTTAGCCCTCTGACTGGGCGCGCTGAATGCTACGGCTATCAATTAGAAGATGAGTTCTCTAATCTCATACTATTGATGGCCGTTGTTAACTGATGCTAATATGGCATTTGTAGACACTAGATTATCGTTTATCGTACGAAGAACGATGTATTTTTGTTAATTCTTCAGTGTGCCATTGCTTTGAAATGACAACGCGTCAGCTACAGTAAGAAAATCATCAAATACGCAACACAAGATGGCGTATGCCAGAGAGAGTTTTGGGCGAGGAATGTCACGTGACATCTCCGAACGGCCGGTTTTCGTTAATTCAATGGAGGGTGTCAAATCTCCGTTATTTTTGCAAATATGTCTAAATCGATACGAGATATGAAAAAACCATAAGGGAGCTAAGTTGTAGAGAATTTTCTCCTCTATTAATTAGGTTATTCAATTTTCGTGTCAGAGGAAAGGTTCGTTTGCAATTACAATTACCTTACAAACGGCTTTTCTTTGTATTACTACCGTATCTTTTGTCCGAAAAATTTGAAAAAATGTGGTTCTGGTCTCTGGCGGCCTATAATCATGCCTGTAAGGTTTGGTGCTGATCTGTTGAACGGTTCGTCTTAAAAACAGGGAACACGTAACGGAAGGACAGACAGACAGACAGACAAGGCATCCCAAAATCGCCGTTATTTTTACAAATATCTTTGAAACGCTACGAGATATGAGAAAAACATAAGAGAGCTACGTTGTAGAGAATTTTCTCCTCTACAAATTCGGTTATTCAATTTTTGTGTCAGAGGAATAGTTAAGCCGTTATTTTTATTTAAATTTCGAGCTGTCAAAGGACCACTTTTAGTGTTACTACCGTAACCTAAAGTGGGCCAAAAAACAGATACAATGGCGGGAAAATTCATACTGAAAATAATTACCGCGAATCCTACATAAAACTTGTCTTAAAACACAACAGAGCACACCTGTTATTTCTATAACGTGTCTTAATACGCTGCAGCCACAATCGAATGGTCACAAAATGAAAGTAACGTCATTATTACAATTTTTAATATGGCTGTTGAGACAGCAACCGTTCGTGAAAGACTAATACTCAAAATATACAGCTTATAGGTTGCAAAACTAGAGGTTGATTACATTACCAAAATAAATTAATAAGAGTTTTTCACCCAAGATCGCTTTCTTCGTTTAATTACATAACCTGTTTCGGCGTGCTAGACGCCATATTCAGACCTGTAGTAATTTTTTACATGACTTCACTGCTGTTACAACAATTTTTAACATAGGAAAGTGGTGTACATCCACATTGATGTGTCATCTAAATAATGTGGGTGTACACCATTTTGCTATGTTAAAAATTGTTGTAACAGCAGTGAAGTCATGTAAAAAATTACTACATGTCTGAAGATGGCGTATGGCACGCCAAATCGGTTATGTAATGAAATGGACAGACATATCAGTGAGATCCTTCCACAGCGTTGGCCACACTCGCGACCTACAGAAGGTGCGTTTAGTTACATGAAACACAAGTTCTCCTTTTTAATTCTTTACGCATGTAATTTACATTTGTAACCTGAACGTGAGCGGTGTTACTGAAGAACCACTGTCCCATCATTTAATGTATCAATTCTTTTTAATTAAATTATTAATTTATTTTTTACTTCTGATGAAGGCTTCCACAGTTTAAGGCGAAACCTTGGTAAAGTAATTAACCTCTAGCTTTGCAACCGACAAGCTGTATTTTTTTAGTGTTAATATAACGTCAACATTGTTTCGTCGTGTATATTTAAAATATAATGTAAACTTCGCTCCACTGCTGGCGCGTAAATCTTGTTGTCTTTTCTACTTTGCACAACAAATACAGGCTCAGTAGACTCAAACTATACATTGGTCATAAGGACGCTATATGTTACTTAATTGTATTCATCATTTGTGTAACTATAAATATAATTACGAACTTATACAGTAATAAATTATAATAGGTTAATACAAAAAAACTTTTATAATGAATTGTTAAAGTGGCAAAAATGACTGACATAGCAGTTTTAGACAAATCGACAAGAACAAACTGAGGCAACTCATAAGTTGTTGGATGATTGGATGTTTCAGGAGGACAAAATTGCGGAGGTCATCTGTCCATAAGTTAATGATTAAAATCAAATAACAACCAAGGAAGACGAAAGGCATAAGATAAAAAATAAATAAATAAAAGATACAAGCGCCCTATCTTGATTTGGTCGCAAGTCAAAAATTGTCACTTTAACAATCCCTTTTAACGCTTGTAAAAATTCAACTTTTTCATATTCTAAACTAGTACACTTTATTACCAATTTAAGTTATACGTTTTTAAAATAAGCCACAACACATTCCATCTTGCATTTTTTCTCTACAATTTTACATATTATGAGTACATTGAAGCCTTTAGTAGCTCCATATAGTGTCCTTATGACCAATGTATAGTTTGTGGCTTCTGAATGGCTGTTTGTAGTGAACGGTAGCGCCAATAACAAGATGTGTGTGCCAGTAATGGGGCCAGTTTATATTATATTTTAAAAATATAGGGTCACCTAATGGCTCCACCGTATTACGTAAGAGTTAGTTATTTATTGTATTTTTATATAGGTATCACTGTAACAATTTTCAGTATGATGTATCCATTGTTTTAAGATGTAGGCTGCCAGGGATTATTTTATATTCTTATTTATTTTTGTTCCAGATTTGAACTGAAGATGGTCATAAGTGACAAAAACCGGTTATGTAATAGCTAAAATATGTGACCTTCGACGTGAACAAAGAAAATCAAACATTCTGGAGAACAATGGTGTTACAGAACTCATCTACAACAACTCTACCAATACATTTTTACAACAAAGGATTCCTTATAACGGGACAGATCACCTTCGGTTAATTGACCTTTGTTACGAAAGAACTCCTGTTTATTCCGAAACCAGTCTATCATAGATAAGTGCAGGAACGCAGTGTCGCGTACGATGCTACAGTTGCCATTGATGCTCATCGAAAATGTGCACAAAAAATACATGCTCATGGCTGTATGTTGTAATGTTAGGAAACACGACCTGTGATATCGTATGGTGTCCTATCAAAAGCAAAATCTCCTCCTGGATATGTAAGCAACAATTTTGTGAATACTGATCTTCTATATACAACCACTAGATCCGGAGAGCTATACAGATTGGAGACCGGTTTGATGGCATGGTTCCTTGACTTGGGCAAGCCATTTCATACAGTTGCACAGTGTCATATAATGTACTGAATACGGAAGTACTTTAACTAACTTCATCTCGTTGATGAAGAGAGAGCAGTCAGTTACTTGCAGACGAAAATTTAATGATCTATGTAATGAAGCCACCAGTTTAGAAGCTCCAGACCCCCAAGCATGAAGCGATAAAACCATCTGATTCTGTTAAGGACTGGGAACCGCTGAAATGACTGCTTAAAATCCTCATGTGACACCTTCTCACATCAAACGCCAACAATCAGCTTATGTATACAAATTCGAATTTCGAATACTTATCGTTATCTTTTCTAATTCATTTTCCAATTGGTATTGATTTTCTGATGACTTTACTGAACGGTCATTAACAGCACAATTTGCCTAAGATAACTGCTGACGTTATCTCCAAGATAATTTATATGGAAGGGGGCGTATGACAAAGTGGATTCACACGAACTTCCCCCCCCCCCCCCCCGCATCGTCATACTACCGTCACGACTGGATACAACTGAACGACAAATAAAAATTTCCCTCTTCCTAGAAAACTGACACCATGACTAGCCAGCACAAACATTAGATAGGAGAACACCAAAACGTTTAAAATTTTTGTCAGTTTATTAAATTATTAAAACATAAGGGGAAAAAGTAAATACGTTGAAAAATCACTAGCGATTACTTTTCATTTTTTTTTTCTCTGTCAAATATATTGCTCTGTACGTTTGTCCTATTGACGACTCGTTTACTTTTTTCCTATATTCTATTTTCAAAATGTCATAACTTTAGACGTTGATATGATAAAGATTATTTTAAAAATCAAGTATCTCATCAGTGCCAGTTTCTATACTCAAAACAGCTATATCTTGAAGAGATGAAATGTTTGATACCTCATAGGCTCACCTAGAGTTTTCTCTAAATAGCTTAACTTTGTGATGGATTAAAACAAAATTTTGTCACAAATAAATAAATATAATTTTTATGCGCGCAATGGCCGAACATTACAGAAATTATTTTTTTGAAAATGCTAAAGTTGCTTTTTGGGAAACATACGATGTTTTCCTTAAAACTCGAATTAAGGTGTTTTTTCATTATTTCAAAATAAAAACTGTACTCTCGCTGGTCACTTTGACACCCAGTTTGTCCATTTACCGTTCTCCGTTTGTCCAGGAAAATTCGGGGAAAAAGGTTTTCCTCAATTACCCAGCTCAATAAATACTTGCATGCAAATAACCCTCCCTCTTCTCCTGTAAAATGTTATAGACTGTTTATTTATTTTAAAACCAGCGTTGTCCGTGTGTGTACATAGCTTACTTATGTTACTATTGTAGATATGGTCATGGGCAGGGGTCACTACAATCGTAATGCGCAATAAACTGAGAGTTTGGGCAAACCACTGATCAACGTAGAATAAACACGAACCCATTTCCGCACAAAAAAAGTTAAAGCGAGTGCTTGCCCAAAGCGGGAAATTCGGGTTCATATTCCTGGGCAGCGCCAATTTTTAACATCGCCATTGAGTTTATTTCAGTGACTTGTAACAATCGAGATTTTAGAATATTTCGAATTAGTTTATTAGGTCAGTACGACTCCATTCTCTCTATCGCTCTCCACGCTACTCTCTATTCATTACATTTCCGTTTTCATGCAGCTTAGACCTTACGACGTATAATCTCCTGAGGTAAGTGGCTTACAACAATGTTATTTCCATGTTCGTTGAGTGGAATAATAGGAATCTGCGGAATGTGTAGCGAATGGAATTGGTAGTAAACAGGTGATGTATTACAACTTCGTAAGGATTAAGTTTCTGATGTCATATATGCTGAAAAATGTGAGGCACTATGATATACCATAATTTCGAAGGTTCAATTAGTAGTATACGTCTTCAAAGTATCTCGCTCACGGAGTTATAATTCGACACCCGAACGATGGCAGGTCGCTCGTATCTAGCCAAAGATGAGACAAGCGTATTTGCCCGTTGCAAACGACAATTAAAGTACACATATATACGTGCAGTGCACCTGAAGAAACTTTTTAGCCAGCAAATAATGGCTCTCGCTTGCTTAGGTAGAAATTGTTGATGCTACCACCATCAGCTATGACAACATACAACAAACAGAATAAAATGCGCTGAATAACTAGCTATATTCAGGGTTAATTTTGGCAGTGCCTACGACAGTCGCAGCAGTATGTTTATAACAATACTAAACGCTTAATAGTTGTTGGAGACGTAGATGCGCAGATCTAGCCTAAACTGGACCGCTTTTGTTACTGGTTTCAACTAAAGCTGTAAACACGTAAGAAATCGGAACTTCATAGGTGATGGGGCGGTATTTCATGAACGTAATTGTTTATCACCTCATATATAATGAACTACCTTACGTGTCGCACTATTATATAATTTCTATGATACCTTCAGTGATGTTACAGTCCGTCCTCGGGCATGGGTATGTGTTGTGCTTAGCCTAAGTTAGTTTCAGTAATTTGGTCCCATATATTTACAAACATATGAATATTTCTCCGTGTTACGAGATGCTGGTTTGTAAAATGTCTTGCTAATACAGTTAGTAATTAATTTTAATATCATGCCAAATGCTGTAGTTTTAGTGTACGAACAGCTGAAATGTAGTATGAGAAAACTTATTTTCTTTCATTCTTTCGTTGGGTTTGTCAGCAAGAAAACATTTCGTGAAGGTTTTAAATTACGTATAACGTTTGTTGCAAATTCCTAAGTGCTCTCATTCTGAAGTAGTGGATAACTAAAATATTACTCATGCATAGCATGATGGGGACGTTTCCATTGTTTATGGCGTAATATTTCCTGTATTATTTGTCGTATGTGGTGTTTTACTCCAGCAGTAATTCTTTCCTGCTATTAAGGAGTACTTATACTAAGTTTCGTTGAGATTTCACTGTAAGGTTTTAAAAATAAACGCCTTTTCAGCTGCTGCTCAAAATGGCCACTGCAAGCAACGTTTTCGTTGAGATTGTTCCGTTATTGTAGCAGGAGCTGTGGAACACTGCCTTTCGGACTGACAGTTTGTGATTATTTATATATTCAGAACTATGTGTCACTTGCGGTGCTTAATCCCACAGCGTTTGTTGTTATATAATAATGTTTATCTGACTCCAATGTTTTCCACATTTAGTTGACATCGGACCACCAGTTTAGGAGGAGATGAGAAACACACACACATACATACAACTTACATTATCACAATATGTATAATATCACCCATGTCTAGAAATGATTATTTGCGATCCTCCTCATCTGCATGGAGGAGTAAATACTTATTATTCGATGTCACGCTTTTCATGGGAAATTTTAATATGTATCTGTTGGGGAGGCGATTTCGGCGACGTTTTTGCAATCTTTGTAGATTGCAAAACATTGTCGACTCAGAATGCCCATGCTTTCCTCTGTCACTTCTTTGTACAGCATATCATAAACACGCCTGCGGTATAACTGGCTAACATCAGAACCCAGTTCCAGCGCGACCTGCTCACGTACTGATCTCACTATGAGAAGGACTGCCGAGAGGTCATTCATTTTCACAATCTACAGTGATTGCAGTAAAATATGAACGTCATGATCATGTTATGCTGTGGGTAAGACTACAGAAAAAAAGAGGAAAAAACGGTAAAATATCATCGAAATAATGTTTGGACGTTATTACATAGATTATTAAATTATATAATATCAAAATCTGCACGACATCAAGTCACAGAGTTAGAATCATATAGACGATTTGCCATGTACACACAATAATGTATCAAACCAGGGATGAAATAGCCATTTTAGTTGAATCCTAGACTGATAAGTCTTGGTTCTAATCAGTTCAATGGCTGTTTTGAAAATTTCTTACATCTGCATTCAAATTTGTAATACAAAAGGACAAAAATAGGTTCTAGAACTAAACACCTTTAGAGATAGCACCAGTCTAACTAAAAATGTTGACTGAATAACCATAAAACATTTAAATACATTAAACTGTATATAATTCCTGTTAGATTTACTTCTTGGGGGACGTTACATTTTCAAATTGAACTGCTAAGTTGTTCCAAAACTGGAAGTTGGGGAAAATTTCTGCAGACGCCGATGTCTGTCTGACAATACCAAATTGATATAAATCGTTCGAGGCTCGGCAAGTTTCGTGTATATCTTGCCAAACTTACTTTCTGGAGCACGAAAAGTTTTCAGGTTCAGAGAAAATGTGATGTAAAAGCCTACTATATTTGTTATTTTGGATTTCACGTTCTACCTTTAGGCCTGGCCAGATGACATTTCCGTCACCACGCCATTAATCCCGAGAGCAAATAGTTATATACATGTCAAAGTGAGCGAAAGACTTAAAAACGTTGCAAATCGGGTAACTGAGGAAATTATGCACTCTTTACCTTCAAAACAAGTGTAAAATCGCTACGGGGGGTAAGAACGACCTTCTAAACACAAAGTATTTCAGGAGCTATGTCGTGATAAACAATGAAATACATGACAAACCGCATCCTGTAACAATGTTCCATATTCCGCCCAAACTACTTCTCCGATTTCAGCCACACTTAGCACATACATTCCTTACTCCGAGGTATAATATCTGTGGCGAAACGACATACAGTTCGGGAAATATGACGTCATAAACAATGTGTTGTTGTTGTTGTGGTCTTCAGTCCAGAGACTGGTTTGATGCAGCTCTCCACCCTACTCTATCCTGAGCAAGCCTTTTCATCTCCTCATAAGAACGACAACCCACATCCACTTGAATCTGCTTATTATACGCGTCTCTTGGTCTCCCTCTGCGATTTTTACCCCACACACTTCCCTCCAATGCTAAATTCACAATTCCTTGATGTCTAAGAATGTGTCCTACCAATCTATCCCTTCTTTTAGTCAAGGTATGCCAGAAATTTCTTTTCTCCCCAATTCGGTTCAGTACCTCCTCATTAGTTACGCGATCCACCCACCTAATCTTCAGCATTCTTCTGTAGCACCACATTTCAAAAGCCTCTATCCTCTTTCTGTCCACACTGCTTATCGTCCATGTTTCACTCCCATACAAGGCAACACTCCATACAAATGCCTTCAGAAAGGACTTCCTTAGGCTTAAATCAATATTAGATGTTAACAAATTTCTCTTTTTCAAAAACGCCTTTCTACCCATTGCCATTCTGCATTTTATATCCTCTGTACTGCGACCATCATTTGTTATTTTACTGCCCAAGTAACAAAACTCATCTACCTCCTTTATTGTTTCGTTACCTAATCTAATTCCTTCAGCATCACCTGATTTTCTTACACTGCACTCCATTACCCTAGTTTTACTCTTGTTAATGTTCATCTTATATGCACCTTTCAGCACACTGTCCATTCCGTTCAATTGCTCTTGCAGGTCATTTGCTGTCTCTGACAGAATTACTATGTCGTCGGCAAAACACAATGTTTTCAATTCTTCACCCTGAACTTTAATTCCTTCTCCAAATTTCTCCTTGCTTTCCTTTATAGCTTGCTCAATGTACAAATTGAACAACATTGGGGAAAGGCTACAACCCTGTCTTACTCCCTTTCCAACCACTGCATCCCTTTCATGCCCTTCAACTCTGACAACCGCTGTCTGGTTTTTGTACAAGTTGTAAATAACCTTACGCTCCCTATATTTTACTCCTGCTTGCTTCCGAACTTGAAATAGTTTGTTAAGGTACGGCAAATCTACCGCATGAAGTGTCGCGTAATTAACGAAACATTAATGATAAACTGTTTCAGAATGAAGAAACTGAGCGACTTGCAATAAACGTGACGTATTTTTAAAACCTGCACGAAACATTTTCTTCTTGAAAACGCAAGTACTATGTAAGGAGAGAAGTTTATCGATTAGTACTGTTCAGCTGTTTATGCAGTACACCGACGCCAGCATTATTTCTACAGTAATGGGTGGATTTGCGAGATATTTTACAGGCAGTATGAAAATGTATCACGCATTATACCTCCGAAATTATATCATAGTATGATCCATTATTCAAGAGAAATGAGATCATAAACATGAAGGTAATGTTCAAAAATGTTCCAATATCTGTAGAGCTTATGGGACTTAGCTACGGGGTCATCAGTCCATAAACTTATTACTTATGAACTAGCTTATACTAATGACGGCACAGACATCTACGCCCGAGGGGGATTCGAACCCCCGACGGCCTCGCGCATCGTAACATAGCGCCTCAATGCGCTCGGCCGCTCCGCCGCGGCTTGAAGTTCATGAACAACCGTCGCATCACGGATGACTTTTTATTCGTTACGTCATTCCTACTGAACGTGATCGTGAGAAATTTTGCAGACAGTATGAGAATAGAGCAATGAGTGTGGATCCAAAACTGTGTCACAATACGACACTTAATTCATGAGATATTACGTAAACAATGACCCACATTAGAAATCGCCTTATAACACATTAGGTTTAAATTTATTAGGTTTAAATTTATAACGTCTTCATTACTAACTCTAATCGCAATGCACTTCGCAGATATTTTCGTAGTATTTGATTGGAAAATCATATTATTGTAGGACACGCTGTTTAGTAGAAATAACGTATACGCATTAAAATGCATGACAGCGAAAGTGCAAACCAAATTTGCAACAGATACACGTAAACGCTCAGAAGGAGGTGGACTGATAAGAAAGAAGGAGATGGAATAATATAGGAACAGGATAAATACGTACCCGGGCACCGCCGGCTACTGAAGCTAGTGGAAAAATATGTAAACGCCTTTCGTCGAGTTGGCCCTTTTCAATAAACAGGAGAACTACCCATCACATAATATTGGGCTGGGAACATTTTGATGTACATTGCTTAATGTCATGTCTGCCAATAGACAGGTTTCGCATGCTCTGTACCGACTACTTCGCTGTATGATTACATTATTTCGGTAGGAGCAGACGTTCAGTGGCCAGTTGAGTGTAACAGAAATGATCTCACGGTAGAAATACAAGTGCTCATACCAGACATGTTTGCGTAGCGCAATTAATCAAAACGTAGGCGGAACTGGTTTGCTAAGGATTGAATACAGAAAGTGTTTTTGCCAAACCACCTGCAATGTGTGCAATGCAAACATACAGACTAATCAAAAACTTAGTTGCAAAATAGGGCGACTAAAAACCTTAACTGTTTGGTTCGAATTTCAGCTGGGCACAGAGATGACAACAAAAATATCAGGTTTACAATCAGTTAGGATTTTGATTAGGAGTAGTTGCTTCAATGGGCAAGGAAAAGTGGTGGAAGAGGGGCAGAAAAGTGAGTTTAATAATACAAAAATTAAGGACATGATACAGATAGGATGGCATGATGTATGGGGAAAGGAGGAGGAGTACGAGAAATAGTGGGTAGAACAGAAGCGATTTGCCTTTACTGATTGACAAAGAGAAAATTGTCTATATACGTGTGTTGGGGAATTTCTAACAGGGTGACATATGAAACTTCCTGGCAGATTAAAATTGTGTGCCGGAACCGGAACTAAAAACCTGGGATCTTTGCCTTTCGCGGGCAAGCGCACTATCGACTGTGCTATCCCGACACGACTCACCATGCCGCCTCACAAATTTACTTCCGCCAGTACCTCGCCTCCTACTTTCCAAACTTCACAGAAGCTATCCTGCGAACCATGCAAGACTAGCACTCCTGGAAGTAAGGATATGGTGGAGACATGGCCTAGCCATAGCCTAAGGGATGTTTCCAGAATGAAATTTACATCACCCCCTCATTTAATTAACCAGATAGTTATTTGAAAACAAATTAACTGGGTAATTAAATGATAAAAACAAAATCAAGTTAATCAAATAGCTACAAATGAACCTTATGAAATACACCTAGGTAAATTATTACAAAAATAACCTTAATCAACATAACACTTTCTGTTCACCCTATGCTGGCCATAAACTTTCATGAAGCCCCAGAACAAAATATTTATTAACATAAATATACAAAAAATGTACAAAACAAGTGGAAAATTTACGTTTCTTTCAGGTTGAAAACATAACATTGTAACACAGTAAGTATTTCAAGAGAGGAACACTCACCTCCCAGTTTTATTCTCTTTTTTTTCACACAAAGAAGGGAGGATACGTTCTCTCCCAGTTCTTTCACTACAGACTACACATAGATCACTTAACTTCACGGCGGGTCCATGCCTTCATCAGGTCCAAAAATGGTTGTCCCACAAGTACTTGTCCTTGAGGCGGCTCTCCTCAAGCTGAGTACATGAAAAATATACAAAATTCCCTACAACGGTACCTCAAAAAAACTTACCACTAATTACACAAAAATATTTCTTTCCTACCATATAATTATACACAATATAGGCCTAATTGAAATCCTATAATGGAAACTTGCTTTGTATCCCAAAAATCGGCGGATGTTGCAAATATAGAGTACACATAGATTCGTGCTGAATTAGATCTCAATAGTGAATGTTCGTAAGAACGAGTGATTGCACGAGTTTGCATTTCTAATAATGTGGAAAGATGTTTCCGAAACTGTTTCGAGCGTGTATTTACTCATAAGGCAGGATAATCTAGCTATTTTTGATTTCATCATTTTCATGTCGTTTTCATAGCCTTGAAGAAGTCCCACAATCATAAAACCAGTCATGGCCTGCAATAAATTTATAATGTAACTGTGATTAGCAGCTAATGCTGCGCTGCACACACAAATATCTTCAGTTTTGTATGAAACAGCTGACCGTGGAAGACCGCCCGGGTGTGCTGACAAGGAAATTTAGCTCTCGGGATATCTCTCTACGCTCCTCACTCCCCCCCCCCCCACTCCCCCCACTTCCAAGTCCCTTTTCTTCTGACATTTGCTCTCAGTTTTTCCCGTCTAGTGTAAACAGTTTCGCTCCGTAATTTCCTTCATTTGCTACAGTGGTCTTCGGTCGACCTGGCTTCCCGTGTTCGAATTGTGCACAGTCACTCATTGTACTTTTTTTACGAAGCAAAGCTCTGTTGCGCACAGAGCATGACCAGGCGTCTCGCAAGAGAAGCGAGTTCAACAACATTAGCCCGGCAGTTTGGAACTGCAAATCATGACCAGATTCACCTTGAGAACATTCATTAGGACCAACTTGAGGTAATACTATGAAAGGTCTCCATCATCTCTGTAATAAACGCCGTCAGAAAGGTGTGCTTCTCAAAATTTACAAATGCTCGTGAAATTAGACTGCCAACCGTTGCCAAATTATAGACATAACCAATAATTTTAAGCTCGTGAATTTAGCGTTGGAGGGAAGTGTTTGGGGTAAAAACCGCAGAGGAAGACCAAGAGATGGATACAGTAAGCAGATTCAGACAGATGTAGGTTGCCGTTCTTAAGTGGAGATGAAGAGGCTTGCTCAGGATAGGGTATTGTGGAGAGCTGCATCAAACCAGTCTCCGGACTGAAGACCACAACAACCGGGTGACCACATCGATTATAAAACCGTAGCGTTACTGCAACCAGTGAAATGAAATTTTATATTTTCAGAGTAATGCATTTAAAACATACTTCAACAGGTAAAAAATGTCATATTCTGTGTTGTGTGTAATTTTATCATCGTTACAGTTACTGATGTAGTCCCAACCACGATTGAGATAGCCCCACAAGTGTTTAGAATTTCAGGGTGTTTTTTTTCATTGTTTTAAAATTTTTAAATCTCATTGAAGAAGAAAGAATAGATCTTGAAGCAATTTGCCTACGATTATTTGCCATTAGAATTTAACATGCTTTATAAACAATTACCCCTAAAAGTTGAGATAATTCACTTTGCACCACCCTTCGATTTCCATATGTAAATATCTCTATACTGAACTACAGGTAAAACATGAGAAGCACATCCTGGAGAGCAGTTCAACATTAGCCTCGATGAGGACAACCAGTGATTATGTCAGTCTGCATGCCGGTGACCATTCCTGGCGTACCAGCGCCGCGCCTTCCGGATCTAGATCCGCGTGACAATGGCAGGCGGTATCCCGGAGGTGCCATAGCAGATCATCCGGGAGAAATAATGTTCTCACACATATCACATTGTATTCAAAATTAGTCTGAATACTTTCATTAGTGGTAGTACTCGTCGAAACAAGAAAATTAAGTCCAATGATCATGGGTACTGAAACGCATACTTTCCGAGATTAACACGTGTTTACACGTGGCGTCCTTCCGTCTCAATACGTCCCTCTGCTCTTTGGTGTCTCTTCGAATTATACTCGGGTGTTGCTGTTGTAGAACTCACACATATTACAGACGCGAACGTCTAGTGTCTGTTCATCGTTGGTTGCAGTTGGCAGAGCACTTCCTTCATGTTTTCCTATAACAAAAATTCTGGGGGACTAATTTCTGGGGGGACGAGTAGGCTTTAGTGTGAATTATTCTCGACCAATCCATCTTGAAATGTCTGCGTCAAACGTTCGCACACATTGTGACGACCGTTTGCTAGTGCTAGACATGCATGAACCACATCTGTCATAGTTGATGACATCGCACATGCTGCAGCAAGGAAGGCAGTATATTAACGAGAAGGTCCAGATAATGCGCCCTACTTAAACCTTTATGGGAGCTTGTGTAACCCTGTAAAACTGTAGTGGAGTACGCCTACGCATACGTTGATTGAGAACAATACAACTCGATCCACACAACTGACTACAGACTACCAAATGGTAGGTAAAGTACTGCTAGTGAGAAATCACAATAGCCTGATGACACATTTGATGGAATGCCACGAATGCAACGACTTTAGTAATAGCCCCAACCTACCATCCCGGAGTCCTTTCCATAAACACGTGTTTACCCCAGAAAGTATGCGTTTCCCGACAAGTGTTTTTGGACTTATTTCTTTCTTGTTTCGGGAAGTTCTAAAACCTCTCGAAGTAATAGAGACATTTAGAAGACCCTCTATAATATAAAAATTCTTTCAGAATGGATACTAAGCGACAGCGAAGTGGTTGGATGTGTAGTGCTACGAAATACCCTGTATGAAAAAAGTGCATTACAAATAAGTTATACAAATTGGCCACAAACTGCAGACATCGATAGAAAATCCGAAATTTAAAACTTTAGCAACTGATGGATGAACTAGGGTAGCTGCAGCGCAATTTCACAATGCCTTTGCCAGTATTAATAAACAGAGGACATATCGATAGTAATGCGATCACGTTTAGTAAAACATGGTTTGGTAGAAGTAACTCAAAATCCCCATCATGCCCATCCTCCAAGAGTGGATACATGCCTTGTTCCATTTCGTTCTCACTGCAGAAATAAATTCACTTAGCACTTCAATCTTTTCCGTTTTCCTTTTTGAAAAATCAAATGTTTGTATGTTTTGCCATGTTAAAATATGTTTCTTTTGCAAAAACGCCTCACTAACGTGAACAAATTTGTTGTCAACCAAACAGTTAATGTAAATTCTGGTCAACAGTATATGAAAAGCTAATGTTAGGTATGAAAATAAAGTGTGTTTCCTTTCTATATTAATTGTCTATTCACCGGCTATTACAATAGTTCATCGTAAACTCTATACTTGTTAATAAATCGCAGTAGGGAAGAAAGTTTGACATATTAACTATACGACAACTCTTCGATTTGCATTCTGTCGTTTGCCCAAAGAATCGTTTCAATATCTCAAGACGTTAATGAAATATGAGAGCTGTGAATATTTTTTAACATTATCGTCTACATTCGTTATAGAAGTTGGTGTCCTACATACGAATCGTCTATAATATAATATAAATTCCAGCTTAGAATACAACAATTTAATGAGGATAGTTTGCACTTCTCAACAAGCTATTCTCATTATAATATCAAACATTTTTCGGTATGCTACCTGCATTTTGTGTGCACTGTGTGACTTAACATCTATCAAACGAAATATCACAGACACATACATATTACGTTGCAAACAATTCGAATCCGCAAGTACCATGAAAGAAGTTTATATTGAGAGAAACAGTGAATTTGTTGGAAATCTCGTCATAATTAACATATTTGTATATAAGAGCACGTCATAGATATACATATCTCAACACATGTTCACGTGAGTAATATGTTACTGTTTGGTTACCAGAGGTGGAAATGGATGGATGCAGACAGTAGCTTCGTTCGAAGAGTTGCTTTCTGGCTACCGCGCATGCGCAGTACGAAAGTTCGCGTTTGAAGAGCGCCTGGCGCCAAATCTGGCTTCTTGATGAGGGGCGCCAGCTGTTCGAAGAGCTGCTAGCAAGCAGAGCCAAGTAGCCAGATGCTGCCCGAGGAATTTTTTCTGGCTGCTAGATTCGCGCATGCGCGTAGCTCTCTTATTTGTGGTGGGGATACACGACGCGCCCTTGTTGTTGTTTGTATATCTATCTAACCAAACTGCGTGGTAATCAGTCCGTAGCTTGCAAACTACTTAAACCTAGGTAAACTATTCTAAGGACAACACACACCCATGCCCAAGGGAGGACTCGAAACTCCACGGCGAGCAACCGCGCTCTCCGCAGCGAGACGCTTTAGACCGCTCGGCTTCTCCACCGCGGCGCGCCCTTGTTCAAAATGGAAGTTATCTCAGAAGTGGACACATTAGACTATTGTGTGTTTCTTCTGCAATTGTACGGCACTATTTATTCTTATAAAATCACCGGTACAAGGTAACAGAATTCAAAATTACATTCGTTCCAGTCTCCAGTGACGTCGATTTCTACGCAATGTTGTTGCACCGAAATAAAAGGCATTAATAAGATTTTTTTAAACTTTGTGCTACGTTTCGCTGGTAAGGAATTTGTCCAGCATTTTCGGGTGGGGTGGGCTGTGACAGAACAATTTAGAAATTTGTTTTCTTAAATGTACCAGGACGCGGGAATGGAGGAGATACTCCTATCACAATATAATCTGATTCTTTTTGTGGTTTGCTGGCCATGAAGCTGCAGGTTTTCGTAATGCAGCAGACAGGTTCAATGTTTATCAATTCGTTGTGTTTGGAAATTAAAAGAACTGCAAAATTTATGAGTAGCCTGAGTGTGGACGTTATAAAGTGGTCAATAAAGGAATGGCAGGTTCAATAGATGGGACCCATGCCAGAAAAGACATGCCCAAAGAAGATCCATATTTTTTCCCGTTCAATTGCAAATGGTTTCTGCAAGAGACACATTAGAGACCTATTCTGGATCGGTACACGCACGATATTAGAGTATTCAGAACAAGTACGCTGTCGGAAATAACTGAGAAAATTTATATTTATATTTAGGGTGACAGTGCTTATCCTGGTTTGAGGCATTTGTTGTCGCCCTACCGAAGTATTGGGCGTTTATCACGGCGAGATAGTAAATTCAACGTTGTTCTCTCAAAAACAGGACTTGGGCCTATTAGCGACAATGTTTTTGTCCGTACTTAACAGTCATCTTCATCTTCATTTGTTCTCGTACTACACTGCGGTGAATGATTTACCACAATTTTCTTTCAAATAAGCCGCGCTACCGCACCGCAACTGCTGTTCCAGTTTAAATCTCTCGCTGTGGCTCTTGCAGAACTCTATAATGGCTAATGTAGAGTTTCTACACCGCAACGTTTCCTGTATGCCGAATAAGAGTGATTCCTGTGTGGGAGAAACAACTAATATACATAACCATTCTACACGAATTAGGAAGCACCTGCACCTGTGAAAAGATACACAAAATGAGAACTCAGGACAGTATTGTACAATAAGTTGACTCACAACATTAAACAAATAACTAGTATGGGCAGCTTTAAAAAAGGTGTCAAAATGTTTCTCCTTACAAAAAGATATCATATGGCTAAACAGTTTTTAAATAAAATATGATCTGAATAGTAGCACCAACTTTCCTTAAAATGTGAAACTGTATATTTTGTAAGTAGTAGTCCTATACTGTGCTATATTGTAAATATTTTTCTATATATTATGTGTATCTTTCATTTAAGTATGCGTCTAAACATATTTGTTTTATAACGAAACCCATCTCATGTAATTTTCTAAATGATAAGTGGAGAATAAACAAATTAAATCAAACATAATTTAAATAAGATTCGCGCCGTTGCTGTTCATTCTGCTGTATTATCATGCTGCACTAGCGAAGGTGACCAACACGCTAAATAAAAGGAGCTGAGTGTTCGAAGAGCGCAAACACCAAGCACGGACACATGACGTCACCGTTGCCGCGCATGCGTAGCAACGCCCTGTTTGCTGGCTCTCTCAGGAGCTTTCTGGCAACTCCTCGAACAAAGCTAGTATCTATGACCGACGACTTACTTACTCCCTCCCATACTCTCTCTGTCAGTTGGTAGTAGCAAAGAATTGTTGAACTGTTTGGTTGCGTAGAAGACGACGTGGCGGCCCTGTCACATTGTGGATGCTTCATTGTTTAAGGAGAATTATGGTTGGATTTGGAGAGATTTACGGAGGTACGATTCATTTAAAATGAGGTAATCTCATCGTGGTTTATCTTACCTTCAAACGCTAGCCGCAAGTGTAGCATTACAGCATTTTCTTTCTTGTTAAAAATAATCAACATCTTGTATCTATTGCGAACGTTCCGGTCATGTAATACGGAGTTTTAATAGTTTGTTTAACCGCCTTCTTTCATAACTAAAACAAACCTTACATGTTTGGAAAAACAAATGTAGAAAGTATAACTTATCCGTCAGTTCCTTTCTCTGTCAATAATGGAAAATATTTCAATTTAAATTTGCTAAAGCTTTTTGCCGAACTTCACATATGCTATCCCTTTAAAAATATCTTTTGTACATTCAATTCAAAATCAATGAAACCCCTTTAGTATTGAATAATTTCGTAGTCAGTTAAACCACATTAAAGGCAACACACTTGACAAAAGAAATTACCATCCCTGTGTTTGGTTTCAGGTATCCGATATGTAGTAATTGTATTTACACATAAAAGGAGACTAAAGTTACGTTGTTTGTTCACACTGGTAGGAATGATCGTAGGTCTCAATTTTCTTCCATTGGTGGCGCAGTGTGTTAATGTTGGAAACATAATGCTAGCTTTACCAGAATAATTAATTTACTGACCACACAAGGGTTTAACAAGAGCCTGTCAATCATAAAGCAGGAAGAGCATTCATTTCTCGGTCGTCCACGAAATATTATTCCCGCTCGTTCTATGTGATCAAGTTTTCAAAGAGCATGCAAATGACCCTAGTAACAGCAGAACGCTACGCCTTCGAGGCCGTAAGTAAAATTTTACCAACCGTACATCTACCATACACGTGAAATTCTCTGTTGCGCTAATAATTTTTATAGAAAAATTTCTATTTGTAAGAGTGAGCTAGATTTCCAGCTGTTCAGTGAGACAGTCATTCTGTGTGTTATTCAAGGTCATGTTTTGTTTTCAGTTCTACTATCGCTAATTGATAAAACTTGAATGTTGCTATGTAACTGTAATTTTTGAGTAGAACTGGCCACTGTTTCAATTGTTTCGAAACAATGTTTCTATACGTGTAACTGTTAACAGTGTTTAACGGTTTCGAAACAGCCGTGTTTCATTTTGTTCTGTTTCTGATCACATTCACGTTCGATAGTGAAAATGTTTCATCCTGTCGGATTCACTGTTACATAATTGCGGTGTTTCACACCAATAATGCAGAAAGGCGGAACAGACGAATTGTTTCGAAACAATGGTGGTTCATTTTGCTGAAACTCGGTACAGGTAACATTTTACTAGTATATGAACAATTTAAAGTGTGTCAGAAACTAATAGACAGACGTGAGTCTGCAGCTAAAGATTACGGAAATCAAGATGTGTTTATAAAGTGACTGCTTTATTCTGAAATGACGATGACTGCTTTATAAACGTAAATGAACAATAAAACAATGCTCACTAGTTGAATTGCAATATCCAGTAAAATTCTAGGTTTGTCAATTTATGTTACTTATATTAAAAACAAACGTCTAAACCCACAACTTTTTAACGAGAAACAATATAAGCATGAAATTACATAATATGACAGAACTAATATAACGTACCGTAATTGACTAATTTCGTTTTTATACTTGCATGTTACGAAAGTTTGGACGGTAAATGAAACCGCGAATTAAAGATATTTCAAAACTCGATATTTAAGATAACGTTTATTTTAGTAAAGTACCTAGAAGTGCGATAACGATGTATAAAAAAGTGTTCTTCCAAAAATGTTAGCTCAATAAATTTCATGTGATAATATGCCTTTTCGGTATCACATATAGGTTAGCACACACAACATCTACGGAAATTAGGCACTAGAATAGAGGAAATAATATGTATTAATTATAGCTACTTTGATAAAAACCAAAATATTAGACATAAAAACGTCATTCCTCATCTAATGCGATAGCAGTAAGTTCACTTACTGAGAAATCAGTGCTTTTGGTGCCGGGGTGAAATTTTACTTACAGTCCCGATGGCCTTCCCTGATTATGTTGGTAACATTATCAACACGACATAAAATCTTTGCCAAGATGTTAATAGTCTTAGAAATCGACATATAATGACTTGAGTTATGTTTCGTACAGATCATGAAGTAAATATATAATGCAATTCGTGGTCTTCGGTTGACAGGTCTTGTATGTACCCTTCTCCACTCAGTAATAGTAATTGTTCCCGTAAAACGAAGATTTCATGACAAAACATTTGCGTTATCACGCGATTGACTGATGCCAACGTCACACGAACCCCAACATTATTACGCAAGGATTGCGTGTAAAATTTAACCGCTGCTGGAAATAGAAAACTACCGCAGCTTTTGAATAAAAGCTTAATTTTTCTCCTATAGTCCTCGCATTTTTCTCCTATAGTCCAAGCATTATGTTTCTGGTTCTATAGCAATACTTGTACAGTATACATTGACGATGGTACAATAAATAGGTGCATAATGTAAGAAAACACACACTGTCTGATGGTTTCACACTGTACGGTTTCATTTGTCACGAAACTGTCAGATGTTTAAATTTCCATCTCTGTTCGAGAGTAATTTTCTGTTGTGTGTGCGAATGTTACTAACTGTGAAGTGCTGCTCCAGCACCAAAGATATTATGCAAACGCGAACAACATCTTACGCAAGCTCCATGGAGGTTCGATGTTTCATTATTACTCTGCAGTGTAAGGTGATAACCTCATAAATTTTAATTACGAAGATTTTTATGGGCATTTAATTGAGGATGAAAGCATGACATGTTCTTTTGTGATAATTTCATTTAATAGTTCGTAACTATAATATGAAAGATCACTTACAATATTTTTCCTAAATTCTTAATTCAAGACTGTATTTCATAAAGACGAGATTGTAATGTGTGGCTCATCTTACACCCATATTCCAAGAACAATCTGCATTACTACAATTAGTAGAAAAATTTTGCACATACGATCACTCCACGCCACTCCTTCAATGAATGCACAAACACTCGTCATTGTACGCCTCGACATCTCAAACACCGAGGAAATGCTCTTCTCCTTGAACCTACAGACTCTTACAATTCGGCGGGATTCTCAGCACTGTGCACAATGAATTGATTAATTCCAAGCTGTCGACGTAAGGATGATAACTATACGAACATACTTTAATGTAATTCCTTCATAATCAGAATTTTTTTAATAGTGACTGCCTTTGACAAAAATAATGTACATTGGAGGATTGGTAACTCTGTGTGAAATGTGAACTTAATAATAAAAGGAAACCTCAGACTTTCAGCCGTTGTTATGCTGAAGGCATCGTTATGCTGAATCCTTAAGAATAGGTAGTTATACATTATGAAAAACCACGTCCACACCTCTGACACGTTGTATCATTTCAGCATGCGCTCGCCACGAAAAGTAGAAATTAGATTAGATTAAATAATTACACACTAAATGAAATTTTACGTAAATAAAGGTAGTGGCTTAAGTAGTGTACTAGTTACGATTCTATGTGTTGATAATCTCGTAACATGCAATTCATACCTTCTAATTTATATTGACAATACAGTTTTAAAAATAAGAAAATTTGGAAGTACTTGGTATTGCTACATTGTTTCTAAACAAAAGAGATTATCATTTATATTAAAGAAGAAAAACTGATCTGTTATTGAATCAAAGTTCAAAACGTTCAAATGTTTTGTGAAGCTTATGGGACTTAACTGCAGGGTCATCTGGCCCTGAACTAACAAACTACCTTAGACTAAAGCCAGCACAAACATCCATGCCCGAGGTGGGATTCGAACCACCGACGGTGAAAGGTCTCGCGCATCGTAGCATAGCGCCTCAATGCACTCGGCCGCTCCGCCGCGGCTCAAAGTAGCTCCAGCGTAAAATACACATAGTACTTTTACTGTTGCACGTTAATATACAGAAGGGATTAACAAAAAATTTCTTCACTAACAACACAGTTGCAACTTTTACACAGAAATATCTCAGCACTTGTGAGAAATAACTAAATGATAAGCAGTTCATCATTAATTTGACACCAAGACCATAATGTGCATCTTTATAAAGGATTTTACCCAATAATTTAATTTATAAATATTGTGCGCGCCATCGATGCAACAGTGTAAAAGCGGTTGTGGAGAGAGGACTTCGTTCTTTACAGATACGCACACAGCTCCGTAGTTCACAGCCAACACCTATATCTACATGAATACTCAGCAATCAATAGTTAGGTGCCTAGCAGACTGTTCATCGTTCCAATTTCAGACTATTTCTCTACCGTTCCATTCTCGAGTAGCGCGTGCGACAAACAAGCACCTAAATATTTTCGTCCAAGTTCTGATTAATTTTCCTAATCTTGATCGGTTTTCCGTATGTAGGTATAGATAGGGTATAATTCCATGTGTAAGCCAAGCTATCTTGCACAGGCTGTATATTCGTAAACTCATTAAATGCTTCTATGACTTCCATGTTCCTAATTTTCGTGACCTGATGCTGTATTTTACCGTATCTTACTCTGACTGGCGGTCAATACTTCGAAGATTCCGAGGTATTCACTGCCAGTAACAATTGGTGGTAAAACCAACAAATCTTTTTTTATAAAATATCTAATTTTTTTCATCTATAAACTTCCAATTACTAGTTATTATAAATGTTTTCAACAGCAAAAGGTTGTATATTATTGGTTGTATCTTCACAAGGTCAAAATATTGATCTGTATTGGGCAATGTTAGTGCAGGACAGTGCTTTCCCAACGGATGCGAGTTGTTCACCCCGACTTTTAGCCACTACTGTTATACATGAAGATGTGAGACCTATTTCGAAATGTTTGCAAATCGTATGTCTAAAAATATGATATAGCACATCGACCGTCTTCGTTAATTTTCCGAGCGGTCTCCAAAAGCACCGCTTAAAGAGAATCCATTAATGTTGTTGTATCACGTCACACAGAGTTGGGCCGATCGTGTAGCTGGGTTTGATTAGGTGATGGCGCCCCTTCCATAAAAGCGGCGAGTTTACACAGCTATCCGGGCGACTTGTTTGCCTTCACTGTTATCTGTATATTTTGTTCAATGTTAAATGTTTTTATTCCCATTAAAGTCGAATTTTTAGATTTACTGTCGCTACCATTTACAGCGAGATCGTTTTAACGACGTATTGCCTATACGAGCGCAATTTCAGGTCACGTCTAAATCCTCTGTAAAAGATTTTTTTTTTTTTTTTTTTTTTTTTTTTTTATGTAGTACGTCTATTTTTCAGAAAAATAGATCGGCTACAACGATCACTTGGTCAACACTAACAATGTAACGTTTATTTTGAAAGTCTTGTTTTTGTAGATTTTACGTTTGAAATTAGTACTCTGTATGAATAATAGCTTCGTATGTGGAGTCTGTAATTTTGATAACAGTCGGAGAGACATACTGTACAGAATTGCATTTGTTCGTTGCCAGCTGCGCAGCGTTCTAAAGGTGGCGTTTACAACATTGTTGTTTGATTTGGTTCTGAGCTGCGAGCTGCATTGACGGTATCTCTGCTTTTTAAGTCATTTTCATTGCATTTTCATTATTTTACATGTAATACAAACAGTAAACTCAATCTAGATGACACAAAGTATTTATGTATGGAAAACTGTCTTTTCATTTTAGTGCTTTTGATTGGCTTGTGTAATACAAAAATTGGAACGAAGTTGTCGTTCATGTCAACACAATGCAGCACTCACAGGAAGTTTTAAACGTACTCATCACTTCATGTTCAATTATCCACGCCAGAATTCGGCATTACTGAACGGTTTATACTTTTACTACTTCCTGCTTCACTTGATAAAGGTTTTTACATTGTGCTAGTATGTTGTCCTGTAAGAACAGCATGAACATAAGAAAATCTCCTGCTCAGTCCCTCTCTTTAAATACAGTATTTTGAATACTGTAAGTGCACTCTATTTGTGAGACATTTTAGAATTTCAACTTTACAGCTGCTAAAATTAACTGTGATCAAAATTTTATACAAAAAGCACATGTAGATTCTGTATTACCAATGTTATTTGGAAAAGGTTTTTACAGAGTCCATCAATTTGGATCCTATAGTAGTATTCAAAAACGATTTAAAATTCCAACAACTTGAATCGAATTTAGGCCTAATTATTAATTTCACGTTTGTTAAATCAAATCTGTTCCATATTCCAGTTTATCCGAGTGATCCTCGCAACGCACCCTCACGAGGAGGAAAACACTTATATTTTTTAAATTCGTTGTTGGTTATGCTCAAATTATATCATTTCACATACCTTTGTGACATGTTTGTTCTGTTAGAAATGTTGTCGTTCTTCTGGTCTTGAGTTCGGAGACTGGTTAGCTGAAGCTCTCCACCTGCACTATCCTGAGCAAGTCTCTTCATCCTTTCAAAAGAACGGCAGCTCACATCCATCTCAATCTGGGTACTATTATTCGTCTCTTGTCTGGCTCTGCGATTTTTTCCCCACACACTTCCATCCAATGCTAAATTTACGATACCTTGATGTCTAAGAATATGTCCCACCAATAGATCCATTCTTTTAGTCACGGTATTCCAAAAAATCCTTTTCTCCCTAATTCTGTTCAGTACCTCTTCATTAGAATCGCGATCTACCCACCTAATCTTGAGTATTCTTCTGTAGCACTTCAAAAGGCTCTATCCTCCTCCTGTCTAATTTATTTATCGACCAAGTTTCACTTCCATAAAATGAAAATCTACACAAATGCCTTCAGAAAAGAATTTCTTAAATTTAAACTAATATGCGATGTTAGCAAAATTCTAGTTTTTTCTTCCCATTGCCAGTCTGCATTTTAAATGCTCTGCTCTGCGACCGCCGTATGTTATTTTACTGCCCAAGTAAGAAAACTCATGTACCACCTTCATTGTTTCATTACCTAATCTCATTCTTTCAACATCGCATGATTTACTTAGACTGCGCTCAATTACCCTTGTTTTGCCCTTTTACTTTTCATCTTTCAACACACTGTCCATTCCGATCAATAGCTCCTCCACGTCCTTTTCGGTCTTAGACCGAACTACAATGTCACCAGGAAAACGCTACCTTTTTCTTTCTTCACCCTGAACTCTTTGTTTCCTTCACGGCTTGTTCAAAGTACAAATTGAATAACATTGAAGAAAGGCTACAACCCCGTTTTACTCCCTTCCCAACCACTGCGTCACTTTCATGCTCTTCAACTCTAATAACAGGTGTTTGATTAATGTACGAGTTGTGAATATCCTTCCCTTCCCTATATTTTACCCCTGCTGACTTCAGAATTTGAAAGAATGTGTTCAGGTCAACATTGTCAAAATATTTCTGCAAATCTACAAAAGCTAGAAATGATTGTTTGCCTTTCCTTAATCTATCATCTAAAATAAGTCGAAAGGTGAGTATTGCCTCCCGTGTTCTTAATTACTTTCTCCGAAACGATCTTCCCCGAGATCAGCATCTATCGGCCTTTCCATCCTTCTGTAAATAATTCGAGTTAAAAGTTTGCAACCATGACTTATTAAACTGATGGTTCTGTAATTTTCGCGCCTGTCTGCGCCTTCTTTCTCGGAAATGGGGATATTATATTTTTCCTGATGGTATTTAGCGTCTGTCATACATCTTACTCACCAGGTGAAACAATTTTGTCGTGGCTAGTTCTAACAGAGACTTCCGTAGCTCCCAAGGAATGTCATCTACTCTTCGAATCATCTAATCTTCGAAAATGAAATGTATAAAAGTGAGTGGCAAATTCAAATTATTATTTTGTACATAACTTTACGAGAAGCTGTTTTCCGGAAGATTCGGTGATGTGTGTGGACTCTGGAGACGGAACAGAGTGCGAAATGTCGCGACAATCCAGACGAAACCCGAACATCTGCCAAACCTAGAGCAAGGAATCATTGCGCACATTTTTCTGTTATTTCTCAGTTGAGAATAGTTTGTTTGTATAGTCTATGGGACTTAACTACGGGGTCATCAGTCCCTATACTTACAAACTACTTATGAACTACTTACGAACTAGCACGGCACAAATATCCATGCCCGAGGGGGGATTCGAACCCCCGACCGTAGTGGTCGTGCAGACCGTGACTGAAGCGCCTCAGTCCCCGCGGCCACCGCGGCCGGCGAGAATAGTGTAAATCATTATATTCAGACCGAAGGTTCGAACGAAGAACTAGGCACCATGTTCAAAACTTATATGCTTTTTTTTTCTTCTTTGTGTGTGTGTGTGTGTGTGTGTGTGTGTGTGTGTGTGTCTATGTGAATAACCGGATATGAGTGAATATACTCATTGTTAGCGCTGATCTGATAATAAGTTTTTACATTCATTTGAGTCACTTGATTGCACGACGAAAATGTATTCAGTTATGTATCCCAATTCTGTGTTTGCTGAAATGATAATTATACCGATATTACTACCAACATTCAAGACAACACTATTTTTACTGCACCGTCAAACTTGCTAAGTCCTTCCATTGTTGTTTGAAAGTTAACCTACTATGAAGTAATAACAGCAAGGCGCCTTCCATTAAATAATTATATATTAATTGCGTGAATTCTGGATGTCTTTCGAAACACTGACACACTATGATAGGGCTACTTATACAGTGCAACGCCGCAGATATGTTTACGATTTTCGTCACTACATTAAGCGTAGCGCTCAAATTTCGTGCCGAATATTGTTTTAGACAATTTTGTACGTGGCGCAAGCCTCCATTATTAATCTTGACCGTGCTGATATATAATTTACTGGTCTAAATTTTGAAAATCTTGTTCATAAATCCTCCATGAATGCAAATAATTAATAGTGACGAGCCGTTATATTTTCGCTATAGCTGGCAACAATATCTTACGATAAGGACGAAAATATACTGCAAACGTTGATCTTTGTTAACTGACGCAATATTATTCCGGCAACAATTTGTCTTAACCGAGATTACTGCTTTTTAAATTACCCGTCATTCTCATGCGTGTGATATTACCATAAGAACAACGTATATTTGTATGTACCATCCAGTAAATGTATATTTAACATTGATTTTATTTCATGAACGGTATTACTTCATAATTTGTGAGAAACAAAATTCCTTGCAGGAAGATCAATTCAATGTCGTAACGTAATTCCAATTAATAATTCAACAAGTCGATTTTATTCAATTCTTCTGAAATTAGAGAATAACCGTGCAATACCTCTTTTGTAACTGCAGCAGTGCGCCTCGGTTGCACAGTGGTAGAGTGTCAGACTACAAATCCAGAGATCGCGGGTTCGGTCCCCGCCAGGTCCTAGGATTTTTATCTGTCACTTTCCACTTCTTTCACCTCTGGTAGTATTGCTCATGTGAAAAATACCGGGTAGCACCGTGGTTCGGAACCCACGCTAAACTGTAGGTCCCCCTACAACTGGCTGGGTAAGTCAGTTCGAAGGTCGGAGGAAGGCAACGGCATACCACCTCCAAACAGGACCATGCCTAGTAAAGCACTGTGGTGTTCAAACCAATCTTCGGATTGTTGACTGCTTTACCTTTTAACTGCAGCAGCGTCCTTAGCTTGTTATTTAGGCGCTATAAAAATGCTTTAACGGATATAGATCAGTTTTCATCATTGAACTACAAAACTTTGTGTAAGAGTGAAATAAAAAGTGAACACCTACCACAACGTTACGATGGATTAGTTACATTCAGAAGTAATTACTACACGCAGTAAGATTTTTATCCCACTGAGAGACGATATGATCAATTCTTGTATTGATGATGGACGGTCGTCGTCCGACTGGAACCGACATCCACGCATATTTCTCGACGTCACCAAGTATATGAAATCCACATGGTGAAAGATTTGTACGGAGGAGGTTGTGTAATTTTCAATCAAATCGCTTAAGTGTCGCCTTCGTCCTAATGCCAGTGTGGGGCTGGGCATTAAAGAGCATGGACGTTTTTAAGGCTCATAACCATGTCAGCGAAGTATCCTCATAGTTCTGTGAAATATTGTTTTTATACCGCAAGAACTTGGCTACCAAAGGGCCCCTAGTGTCAAGGACATACTGATCTTATCGATCTTGTGCGAATATCTTTATATTTGAAACTTCCTGTCACATTGTAAAGGTGTTTAGAACCTGGATTAGAACCAATGACGTTTGATTTTAGCGGGTGAGGGACCAGAGATCAAATCGCGGTCTGATACACAGTTTCAGCCTACGAGAAGATTCATATCAGCGCATACACCGCTGCTGAGTAGAAACTTCATCTCTGGATTTCTTTGACGGGAGAAGATGTGAGATTCCATCATTGGTGACGCGAAGAAAGAAAGAATTGCATGGAAATCAGTTTCATTTGTGGGTGCGTCACCAGCTTACCAAATTCTAAGACGATCAATGTCTTAATGCATCTGGTGATGTGGAAGCATTCCACGGACACATTCAGGTGGATGATGGTTCTCATCTAACTGCCTCAAGTGCAGAATCGCGATTTGGCGGGTATTGGTGCTCCGTTCCAACTTTAGATAGGAATTTGGGATAAAAAGTTCTTGGTTCATCCTTACCAAAGCCAATTTTTGTAACCGTTAGAACATCTGTCTCACTGCTTTTATGTTACAGTATGTAAGCAAAGGGTAAATGACGAAGCGGACTTGGGCGAATCGATTAATTGTGTGAGGATAAGAGAAAAATATATGTTTTGCTCTCGAGACTATAATATGAAGTTATTAAGTTAAGAGGGAACAGAAACGATAGTGGTACATGATCTCGACTTAAAGCGGTACATGTTCATTCACAGTGACAATGTTAACGTAAGAAGTAACGTTAAATCTTCTTGGTGCAGCTCTTGAGTTCTGAGACCGACAAAACGGGACCGACCAGCACTCTGGCTGGTGAAATCAATGTTGCAGAGGACACTGCCCTCAGCTTGGTCATGGAAGTGGCCGCGCTTCTTCTCGCAATTGGCGTGTGTTGCTCGCCTACTACATCTACATAAATGCTCGCTAATCACATTTAAGTGCCTGGCGGAGGTTTCATCGACCCGCTTTTCTGATATTTCTCTACCGTTCTATTTCTAACAGCGTGCGGGAAAAAGGAATACCTGAATCTTTCCGTTTTCGACTTCTCTTATTAAGATGATCATGTCTCCCTGTGTAGGTGGGTGCTAACAAAACATGTTCGGTATCGGAAGACAACGTTAGTGACAGAAATTTTACAAGTAAATCTCCCCAAAGCGAATAACGTCTTTCCTTTAATGGTTTCCACCCCAACTCGTTCATCATTTCTGACACTCTCTCCCCATATCGCGTTAATACAAAACTAGCTGCTCTTCACTAAAATTCGTCTATATCATACGTAGGGTTGCCAGATCTCAAGGCGCCGCCCGGAGTGCCCGGATTTGGAATGAATTCTCCGGGTCTACGGGCCAATGACTCTCATCTCCGGGCTTGAATGTAATCTTCATCTTAACTTTCTTTTACGACGCTTTTTAAGTACTATGCTCATGTAGCGACGATCTACATCGAACTTAACGTAACTTAAACTAAGGACGAACACAACATCCATGTCCTACGGAGGGATTCGAACCTCTGGCGGGAGCAGCCTGGCGCACCGTGGCAAGACGCCTCAGTGTTCTAGGCCATTCCCGGCCGGCTTCTCTCTAGTAATTATGAATAACTTTATATAACTGTCAATTTCTTACTGCAACAAAACGCTACTTTTCTATTCTTCCTCTGAAAACTTTTCATTGTTGCGTCGGTAGTAATCGGCTAGCGCATTATTAATCAAACAATGTTGCGGCAACGTTTCAGCTGGTGACACCTATTATTTGTGTTCGTTCGTTCATTGTTTATCAGTTTACCGGCAATTCTTGGAATACTCGGATCGTGTGTGAACAGACAAGCTTACATTAACTCAGAGTAGTGAGTAATAACTGTGAATGGAAGAGACGATATCTAAGTTCGTTCCGTGAAGAATGGCTGCATGAAGAAGATCATAAAGAGTGTCTACAAAATGTCGATACTGATGAGTGTATGTGTAAATGCAGAATATGCAATATCTCATTTACTGTTAAGTACGACGGAGTGAAAGCTGTGAATAAACATTTACAATCAGAAAGACACAAAGCGAATATTACCACACAAAAGAAGAATCAGTCATTTCTTAATTTCTTGCCGAAACAATTTTCTGCAGAAGACGACAATCCTGGTTGGGGGGGGGGGAGGGAGTTGGTCGCAGTTGGGGGGGGTGAGTCTTTGGCCAAGGGGGAGGGGGGCATGTCTGGTCTCCGGGCCTGCCTCGACTTCAATCTGGCAACCCTAATCATACGCCCGTCCCACTTGGTACTGATCCCACAAAACGCAGCAATACTAAAAAATAGGACGTACAACTGTGGTGATGCACGTTTTTTGGTAGCGTTGTTGCATGTTCTAAATGTTCTGCCCAAGTAACGTACTCTTTGTTCACCTTCCCTATAATATTTTCTATGTGTTATTTACAATTTATGTTTTTCGTAATTGTAATTCCGAGTTTTATAGTGAACTTTAAGACCTTTAAATTATAATGATTTATAGTGTAAATGAAGTTTAACAGATTTATTTTAGTTTTCATATGGATGACTTTAAACTTTTTATTGTTTAGGGTCAATTGCCAATTTTCGTACTATACAGATATTTAATGTAACTCATTTTGCAGCTACTTTCGATTTTCTGGTTACTTTACAAGCGGATAAACGACAGCATCTTCCGCGAACAGTCTAAGAGATTTGCTCTTCTAAATCGTTTATGAATATAAGGACAATAGGGGCACTGTAATACTAACCCGGAGAAAGCCATAAATCAGTTATACTGATTTACTCAATGACTTTCCGTCAGTTACTGCGTATTGTGTCTTTTCTGACAGGAAATCGCGGATCCAGTCGCAAAAATGTGACGATATTAATTAATCACGTAATTTGATTAGAACACGCGTGTGAGATATAGTGTCTAAAGCCTTCCGTAATTCTAGATATATGGATATATTTAAGATCCTTTGTCGATAGCACTCATCACTTCACAACTCTATCTCTTTCTAATAGCTACCTAGGGTCTGACGGTGCTGTACTTATCATTGCGCATGCAGTCAAAGGACTGCACAGTAGGAAAGCATTTTTACCGTCTGATTGTTCACATTATGGATGGAGTGTTTTGAAAACGTTTTAAATTAAATGATTTCCAATCCATGGTGTCCAGTAATCAGTTAGAATAAATATTTCTTCAAACCGTCTTGATTGCAAATTTTTTATTAGTTAATGACGCGTTTTGCCCTTTAGCAGGGCATCTTCAAATTATCTTAATAGCAGCGGTTGTCTCTGGTGATACAAGAAAGCCCATGTTTACAATTGCGCTGAAGGGCGGTGGGCGGGCGTGGTGTGCTGCTCCGCCGACTTGTACAGACTTGTCAGGTTTTCATTTGATTGTTGGCAGTTCCTTTTGTGTCCCAACTTCATCGCCGCTTTTGTGTCCCAGTCTCGTCGTAGGTGTCGGTGGCCGAGTGGATGAGACCGACACAGGAATAAGATAGCACGCTGGTGCAGGTACGGAGGGGAGCAGCCAGAAACTATAAACACTAGAGTAAATTAGAAAGAGATATATATTGCACCGAATGTAACAATACTTAACTTTTACATAGTACTGCAGAATGTTGATACATAGTTGTTAGAGGCCTGCCTAGTGCCTGCACGATAGCAAAGTTTTCACTGGTGCCTATCTGATTACGAAGGTCCTAACTGGTTGCTATCTCAGTCTCAAGTGGCAAGTCTTTCCGTGGTGGCCACGAGCGGGGTTGCGACAGAGGGCGCTCGTGGCTGTCGTCGTAAGAACGCCTCGCCGTGCGTGCATGGCGGCGCGCGGCGAAAGTAGGTGGCGCGCACTTTGTACTTGTGCGACACCACACCCCTCCCCCCCAAACCGCCGCGCCGTCGTGGCGTAGGGCTGAGGGCCACGGCGACGGCACTGGGAGGAGGGCCTGGGCGGGGGCGTTACTGGTGGGACGGGCGTCGTAGCGGAGGCTGGGATCGAGACGCCGTCCGCGCCCCGGCATCAGCCTTGCGATCCTCCAGGGAACCCACCGAAACCTGGGGAAGGGCGCACCCCCCCGCCCAGAGGGAGCAGATCATCTTCTTCTGAGGTGCGTGGCCCAGGTGGCGGCGGCACGCACGGTCCCGGAGTCCCTCTCGGTGACGCTGTCATCTGCGGCGGCGACAGCGGCGGCGTCGCGTCGATCTCCATCGGGACGATCTCGTAGTCCGGGGACGCTGGACCCGTTGACGAACGATGTGTTTGTGCTCCCTGGCGGTGAACTGGGTCTGGAATCAAGAAACCGGAGACAGGATCGCGCGGCCTGTGCAAGCGCAATTGGTTTGCGTGGCGCCGCAGCTCCGACCCTGTGGAAGAACGTACAACATACATATTGCGACCGAGCACGCGCTGAATGGTGCCTGGCAACCATGTCTTCTTCATACCAGCAAACACCCTGTACAGCACCGGCGTAGAAACCTAAAAACGCGTAGCGCCATACGAACCGACTCGGTGCGTGGGAGGCTGTAGCAGGTGAAGGAGAGTGCGGTGACGGCGGCCGTGTAGCAGCTCGGCAGGAGACGGACCGTCACGTGGCATGCATCGATACGTAGACAGGAAAATTTGAAGAGCTTGCTGCCTGGAGTGCTGACCTTTCATCTTCTCCATGTGAGACTTGAATGTTCGAACGAAACGTTCTGCTTCACCATTGGACTGAGGGTGAAAAGGTGCAGTGGTAATATGCTGAATGCCATTCACACGACAAAACTGTTGAAATTCCGCACGAACAAACTGAGGTCCATTGTCACTGACGATAGTTTCAGGCAAACCTTCGATGCAAAACACAGATGTTAAGGCACTGATTGTACTAGACGCCGTCGTTGAGTTTATGGCAATCACGAAAGGAAACTTGCTGAAAGCGTCTACAACAATTAACCAGCGCGTATTCCAGAAAGGTCCGGCAAAGTCAATATGTAAACGTTGCCATGGTCCCTTGGGGCGTGGCCAGTCTGAGAAACGCTATGGAGGAGCCGCCTGATGCTCCGCACAAACTGTACACTGTGATGTCATGCTCTCTATCTGAGCGTCCATACCAACCCAGGTACAATGACGTCTGGCCAGTTGCTTTGTCCTAACAATGCCCCAATGTCCTTGATGCAGGAGGCGTAACACTTCTCGTTGCAGGGAACGAGGAACAATCACACTTGCTTGGTCGTTGTCGGTATGCAACAACAGTACACCCTGACTTAAAGATAATGCATGACGTTGTGCAAAATAACGTCGAACCAGAGGCCGATCAATGTCTTTGGCTCTGGCAGGCCACCCTGAGCGAACAAAACGTGCTACCACACTTAAGTCTGCATCCGCATCTGTTTCCTGTGCAACCCGACGAGAGTTTAAAGGAAAGTCTGCGACAGCAGAAGCATCTCTGGAGTCTATCTGACAACATGCCATTTCTGAAGAATCAAATGACACATCCTGGCCAACCGGAAGTCGGGAAAGTGTGTCCGCGTTGGCGTGTTTAGTGGTAGGTCGGTACAAAATCTCATACTGATAATTAGACAGTATTAAGGACCATCTCTGAAGCTTTTGTGCCGTTCGTGGCGGAATTGGCTTTGTGGGTGAGAACAACGACGTGAGAGGCTTGTGGTCTGTCAACAAATAGAATTTTCTGCCGTAGAGATAATGATGAAACTTTGTGACGCCGTAAATGATTGCTAAGGCCTCCTTTTCTATCTGACTGTAATTCTGTTGCGTTGGCGTCAGTAGCTTGGATGCAAAGGCAATAGGACGATCGTAAGAACCAAGACGATGTGACAGAACGGCACCCAGACCGTACGACGAGGCGTCAACTGCTAACACTACAGGCTTCTGTGGGTCAAAGGGAAACAAACATGCACCACTGAGTAGTGCAGACTTTAGTTTGTCAAAGGCAACCTGACAATTTTTAGACCATACAAAAGGAACATTCTTCCTACGTAAGTGATGCAGTGGAGCTGCAATCTGAGAGGCATTGGGAATAAACCTGAAATAATAGTTAAGCTTTCCCATCACTGCTTGCAATTCATGCACATTCTTAGGAGGAGGCAAGCCTTTGATTGCTCGAAGATGTGACTGTATGGGATGGATTCCTTGGGCATTAATCACATGGCCTAGGTACTCTATTTCAGTTTGAAAAAACGAACACTTTGCTTTATTGCAACGTAGACCTGCTGCAGTCAAAACTTTGAAAAGGCACTCCAGGTTTGCTAAATGTTCTTCAACTGTACGTCCGGATACCACAATATCATCTAAATAGTTCGAACAACACGGTACAGAAACTGTCAGCTGTTCCAAAAAACGCTGAAAAATAGCGGGAGCGGAAGAACTGCCAAAGGGTAGGCGTTGAAATTGAAAAAGGCCCATGTGAGTATTAATGTCGAAAAACTTTTTTGACTCGTCATCAAGTGGAATCTGTAAGTATGCCTCTGCTAAATCAATCTTAGAAAAGAAGCGAGACTGTCCTAATTTGTCCATCAGTTCCTCAGGTCTGGGCAGGGTATAAGTGTCCACAATTGTTTGACCGTTCACTGTTGATTTGAAGTCCGCACAGAGACGAAGTTTTCCTGACGGCTTGGGTATAATTACTAAAGGCGAGGCCCACTGATTCGCAGAAACAGGAGAAATCACCCCACTATCTTGCCAACGTTTAAGTTCTTCGTCAACTGTATCACGCAAGGCGATAGGCAGTGGTCTAGCTTTACGAAATTTTGGAACTGCAGATTCTTTTAAAGTTACATGTGCCTCGAAGTCTTTTGCACGACCTAGTTCCGGCGAAAACAAGTCACTATATTTGTCACACAATGCATTGATTTTATCCTGAGGCACTATTGACGAAATTTGAAGCACATCTCTTTGAATTGATAAACCAAACAAGTCAAAAGCATCTAGTCCAAAAATGTTCTGTGTCGATTTGGCCTGAAGAACTACAAAAGCAACTGTTTTTGTTACACCTTGAAAAGAGGCGGGCAGGCTACACGTTCCTAGCACGGGAATATTTTGACCTGTATAAGCTGTTAACACTTGCTGTGACGGCGACAATTTTGGCGAACCCAGAAGTTCATAAGTATCTTTATTTATTAATGTGACAGCGGAACCAGTATCAAGCTGAAATTGCACCGTCTTATTTTCTATGAAGAGAGTCACAAACAGTTTTTGCTTGCGGCGCTCGACAGGTGCGCGAATATGGGCAACGTCTGCTACGGTTTGTTTACTGCGCTTGCGCGGGCCGCGTAGTGAAGTAAGCGGCGCAGACTCGGCACGCAGGGGATTAACAACACTGTCACTAGATGGCACTACCGCCGGATCGGCGTCCGCGCAATGCGAGGCTACTACAGAGTCACTAACTACTGCACTACTCTTTTGAGTAGCTACTTGATGTCTACTGTCACTAGCTACACAGTACTGGGCACTATTACAAGGAGCAGTTGCAGAAGGCACTAATTTCACTACAGGATTGCACTGTACATAATCATTTTGCTTGTCCCGAACCCTTTTCCGTTGCACTGTTTTACGCGCTCGTCGGCGCTTGCTACGTGGTGCACTATATAGTTTTGCCATAGGCGCAGAACTACTTTCTTGCAATTGATATCCAAGGAAAGCACTGTTCAATTCCACAGCCCGTATAACATTTACAGAATGAACTGTTCTCGCACTCTGCGAAGCACTGTTTCTAACGGTACCGTTCTTTGAGTTTTTAATTTGCATACACACAGACTGTACATGTCCTGATTTGCCACATTGATAACAGGTTGCGTTGCGACTAGGGCAATGAGCACGCTTGTGGCGAGACACACACTGGGGGCAAGATTTACGTACATTTTTCTGAAATGAGCGTTGGCGCCCGTTATGCAAATTACTGTGTCTAACACTACGGGGCGACCTTTGCGTCGCACTTTTACACTGGCTACTGTTCACTGTCTGTTCAGCACGGCCGATAGAAAAATAGGAATCACTAGTGCTATACCGAGAATTACGGCTAGGAAAGCGTCCGTTGCGGCGCACTGAATTTACACTATGGCTTTGCATTTCTACATCAGCTAAGTCAAAAGTATCATGCGCTTCTATAAGCTGCAGTACACTGTCTAATGAGGGGTCAGACTGTTTCAGAATTGCTGCTCTAATTCTGGGGTCCTGAATATTCTGCGTAATCGCATCCTTCAACATCACGTCACTATACGAAAGTCCACAAGAGCAAGTAAATTTACATTGGCGGGTTAAGCCCTTCAATTCCGTAATCCACTCTTGGTGTGACAGCTGCGGTAATTTTTTAAGTCTGAAAAAACGGTACCGAGCCGCAGCTACGAGAACTTTTCTCTCGTAATAAGCATTCAGTGCATCTACAATTTGTTCAAAGTCTACATCACGAGGAGATGCGAGAGGGAAAAGTTTTTGCAATAGTACGAAGGTCTGGGGGCCCACAATCGATAAGAAAAGGTTCTTCACTCTCTGACCTGTAATTTGATGAGCCGCGACGAGTTCTTGAAACTGTGCGAAATAGTCGCTCCATTCTTCCTCACGTTCGTTGTACTGGCGAAATGTAGGAAGCGGTGCAGCGGCAGGTGTGGGCTGCTGATATGACGGCTGTTGTTGTTGGTGAGCAGCCTGTGCCGTCAACTGCGACACGGCCTGCAGTAGTTGAGTGATTTGCGCCGTCTGTAACTGAATAATTTCCATTAAGTTTGGGTTCGGGGTAGTGGCCATGCTGACCGATTAGGCGCCGCGCATACAAGTAAATTATAACAGTACACAAATGCAATATGAAAGAGGACGCTCTGCAACAAAAAAGTCCACAAAACACGTAACTGAAAATGTTCCCCCAAAAATCTTAGAATAAGGGTGGGTGGGCGGGAGCAATTTCTGTGTGCTCCGACTGCTGCTGTCTGGCTGCTGCAAGCGGGCTGGTCCAAGGTTCTATCACTCCTCGTCGCCACTTTTGTGTCCCAACTTCGTCGCCGCTTTTGTGTCCCAGCCTCGTCGTAGGTGTCGGTGGCCGAGTGGATGAGACCGACACAGGAATAAGATAGCACGCTGGTGCAGGTACGGAGGGGAGCAGCCAGAAACTATAAACACTAGAGTAAATTAGAAAGAGATATATATTGCACCGAATGTAACAATACTTAACTTTTACATAGTACTGCAGAATGTTGATACATAGTTGTTAGAGGCCTGCCTAGTGCCTGCACGATAGCAAAGTCTTCACTGGTGCCTATCTGATTACGAAGGTCCTAACTGGTTGCTATCTCAGTCTCAAGTGGCAAGTCTTTCCGTGGTGGCCACGAGCGGGGTTGCGGCAGAGGGCGCTCGTGGCTGTCGTCGTAAGAACGCCGCGCCGTGCGTGCATGGCGGCGCGCGGCGAAAGTAGGTGGCGCGCACTTTGTACTTGTGCGACACCACAGTTCCGGCAGGCGGTAGTCAACAATAGTCGGAGATGCGACGACTTCGAGTAAAGAATGTAAGCGAACGGTTAAGTGTCGCCAGCGCCGGCACATAGACCGTATAACAGTATGCGGCAGCACGGTGTAGAAGCGAAGTGATCAACATAGTGGCACGTAGATTCTAATTATCCGTTCGGACTGAAGCTGATGATAATGTTGTGACGAGACTAAATAACGACAAATTGTTGTTCTCAACAATATCAGAAACTTTCCTCAAAGATAAAAATAAATGTTCAAATGTTTGTTAAGCTTATGGGACTTAACTACGGGGCCATCAGTCCCTAAACTTACAAACTACTCTTGAACTACTTACGAACTAGGACGGCACAAATATCCATACCCGAGGGGGGATTCGAACCCCCGACCGTAGTGGCCGTGCTGACCGTGACTGGAGCGCCTCAGTCACCTCGGCCACCGCGGCCGGCTCCTCAAAGATCAATTATGAATTAACAACAAAGAAATACAAATTAAAATATATATTGAATTGAGCCGAAATTAATTCTCATCTAATGACATCATTTCATTTGTATAGTTCACATTTTGGACGATAATATTTTTTTCTGTTAATCTTCTGAGGTGTGTCAATTCTATACCCTACTGTACTTTAATTTTTTCCCGAAGGTAGTTCAGTGCCTAAAACTAAAATCGAAACTTTATCTAAAACATTATCCGTTATCGAGATATAACACTGTAAACTCGAGCTACTGTTACGATTTGTTGCGCCAAACACTAGTTGAAAACTGACAGCGTTTTGTCAGTTGATTGTCTTTTCGTTAATTGTACGTTAACTATAGTAAGCTGTTGAGTAAGTACAATAAAACGACCTAAAGAGAGTTTATTTAATTTTTGTGAAGAAAGTCTGAAGAGTTAATACGAAATCCCTGCCCATTAAGGGAGTCATGATAAACTACCAGTTGGGAACCAGAATGAAAAATGTTCCTATCACAATACAGACAAAGGCGAATGTGTCCTGACCAGTCCAAAATGTTTTACAGAAAACTAGCTTCTCGACTTACCTGACGGTTTCAAAATCATTTAATCTAAATATTTTGAATTATACCTTTTTCTTTAACTTCCTAATATTACTATCCATGTCGAGTGTCAAATTGTGCCTTTTATTTTATATTGTGTCGTTCTTATCACATCACATCAGAACGTGCTTCACAGCTGACATGATGCGTCTCATGGTGCTCCATGAAAGTGTCCTCACAGTCTGCCCTATTGGATGTCCATTTTGTCATACACCAAGTTGCATCTCAAGTTTTGCCCCATCACACCCTGTTGAGGCCTGTGAAACATCGTTTCCCTTCTAATATATCTTGTGACACGTGGCAAGCAATGTAGCGCCACGTGCCATTTGAACTTTGTCTTGTGAAGTGACACATTACGCGACGTTGTGGTGTGCACATCATGTCACATTGAGCTGCATGATTGGGGCTACCATATTCCATTTTATCCGGATATATGCGCTTTTTGAACCCAAAGATTGTCCGGGCTGGTTTTTAGAAAAACACGAAAATTTCATTTGTTATAATTAAGAGGGATTCGGACACGGCGAGCCGCACGAACGTGAAGCAATCCACGGCCCACAAGTCCACCACTACCACCTGCCATCATGGTGGTAGTCATCTGAAGATGGTCTACGTTGACTGAAACCGGTAATGAAAATAACAATTCTGCGATCTGGACTGCTCTAATTTTAACCATTGTTTGAAGATCGCTGTTCTCCATTATGCTTCATAAAATGACTTTTTCTTGAAGGCAGAATCATAAAGTTATCTGTTGCCATTTTAAAATCGTTTTGTTGAATGACTTGCTTGATTTTGTTGGTAGTTTCACGTCACTCTCATTTACTAGAAACTAGATTGTTATTTCATTAGGGGAAGAACCATGTGACCAAGCCATCTTGCATATACTTAAAAATGGATTTCATAATTAAAGCTACGGCGGAGTGGCCGAGCGCATTGAGGCGCTATGCTCCAATGGGCGAGGCCGCTCCCCGTATAGGGTTCGAATCCTCCCTCGGGCATGGATGTTTGTGCTGTCTTTAGTATACGTTAGTTTTTAAGCAGTTTGTAAATTTAGGGACTGAAGACCTCGCAGTTAAGTCCCATAAACTTAACAAACATTTGTACATTTCATAGTTAAAATTTCTGTTCTGAAGCTGTGTAATCAGTCTACTTGAATAGTAGGTGTGGAAGCCGGGTTCGATAAGCGGAATTGGCCGAGATTTCTTCTGCTGCAAGCCCCATCCTGATCATAGCAGTTGAGCTATTTGGACGATTAATAGTTCACCAGCTCTGCTAACCCAACAACGGCCGGCAGTGTGGACCTCAACCACTCCACACTACATTAACGTGATTCCATTGGTTGATGGCTTTTGCAGCTGTCGGTTGGGGTTGTAAAAATGTTCAAATTTTTGTCAAGCTAGAAATGCTGTTGCTCTTTTAAAAAATTATTATTTTGAATGTCAACTGAATGTCGTCCGTCATTTGAGTTCTATTACTTTTTCTGTCAACTTTGCAGATCGCTCATTAATATGCAAATGAATAAATTGTATTAAATTAACCACCATGACACAATAATCAAGTTATCCAAGGGTCGCCACTATTTCTTTATTATTATTATTAAAAAATAGAAAACAATTATTAAAAATATAAAACTGAGAATTTACTGTGCCTAACTGAAAGTAGTGGCGACCAGTAGTCTAATCTCACTTATATTTATTTATTTTGTGAAAGTGCGTGTTTCCATACAGTGTTGTTGGAAGCACACAAATCCCCTGATCTACCTAACATAGACAAGCGATAACCCCTCCAAAATATATGAAAGGTTGTTGAAATCAGGTACACGATGTTCATAAATAGTTACTGTATTTAACAAAAAATTTATGTGTCAATTTATCAAAAACACGACCTGCGTCCTTTTAAAACGGAATACTTTTTTACAGAATAAAGGACAAAATCTTAACACCAAAAGAAAAGGTACAAGTTCGACCGGCTATAGTCATAAATTTGGTGTGTTAACCTATCAAAAAATGTATTTAAAAAGTCAATAGAAGGTTAAGTTCTGAAACAGACACGCTGATTAAAAATCGACTATGACGACCTCGCAAACTCACACCTACATCCCACCTATCAACCACCATTCAATAATCCTTTTCACTATTTATGCGTTGGCGCTACTTTACCATATATAGTTGAACAGCATCACCGATGCGGATGGGTCGCTGATGGAAGAGCAGGCTGATGAATGCGATCGCGGATGGGAAATTATCTACCCGATCGGCGCGGCAATTACTAAAGTATCGAGCTACAAAAAATACAGCAATTTTCCAACCCAGTGGTGTATGCTGTTTTTCAAGAACAGTAAATTATCCTGATTACGAGTGAGCTTGTTCTAATACAACACCCACTTCAGGATATTTACAAGTTTCTCGGTATAACTGTGAATGCGAACAGCAATCACACAGACGCCATCTAACATTGTGCAATGGGCTCAAAAATTCTAAGTCCACTAAACTCGCAAGGTCCGAAAACTTCGGAGTCTTTGGCGCCACTCCTCCCTGCTACCCAAGAGGTCCGAACCGTCCGGTGTCCTCCACGCTTCTCTCCTTTTCTCTCACTCACCCCATGCTCTCCTCAAGAAAAAACTTTCTTTGGCTGCCAGACTCCACCCACATGTGACGTCAAGCCAGTAAGAGAGTGGACCTAATTGTCTCGCCAATCAAATCAATTTGCTATTGTTAGCGCTACTAAGCTCCTCCCCCTCGAAAACTTTCCCAGGCCTGAGACTCACGTATGCCACAGTTCCCAGAAACAGTGTGAAATTTTGTGTTTCACGATAGGCATCTCCAGATGGCTAAATTATTTTATTATCGCATGGGTGCCCTCTCCCAACGTGAGAGACCTCAGCAACCTACGCCTCGCCAATGTGGCGCCGGCAAAAGTTGTAAAGTTTGGCGCCAGCCGACCGCGAGGGTCCAGCAGGCAGTGTACACAATGCTGCCGACCCCGCTTTCCCTTCGACTCCCCGGAGCGACCGAGCGAGCCCGGGGCGACATCCTGTCCCGTATCTTTATACACCGGTGGCCGTGAAACAAGGGCAGCATTCTTTCCCACGTTTTCCGCTGGTGGCGGCAAGCGCCTAAAAACAATTACCCAGGTGGCTTATTCCCAATGTACCAAAATCATGGAATGATCATTTCTATCATCTGGCATTAAGAATTTGGAGAAATTAGAATACAAAGAACCCAACATCCAATTAAATCGACAGACTAAATGAAATTAGAAAATATGAATATACATAGTATTACTACCTCTCAAGCTTAAGGGACTTAACTGCGGGGTCATCAGTCCCTAAACTTACAAACCACTTATGAACTACCTTAGACTAAAGACGGCACAAACGTCCATGCCCGAGGGGGGATTCGAACCACCGACGGGAAACAGCCTCGCGCATTGTAGCATAGCGTCTCAATGCGCTCGGCCACTCCGGCGCGGCAATTTGGCATTGGTTGGCCTTTTCCTGACTAGAAGGTAGAGCTCGTCGAAGCATGCTTTCGAAAGTAGAAACTGTTTTGAAGGAGTGTTCTTGGCGTAGTATAGCTATGCTTTCGTGCAAGGGACGGATGCAGGATATTTTAATACAGCATTGTTCAAAGCCGCGGCGGAGCGACGGAGCGCATTGAGGCGCGACGCTACGATGCGCGAGGCCGTTCCCCGTCAGGGGTTAGAATCCCCTCTCGGGCATGGATGTTTGTACCGTCTTTAGTATATGCTGGTTTGTAAGTTTAGGGACTGACGACCCTGCATTTAAGTCCCATAAGCTTTACAAACATTTGAACATTGTTCAAAGTTGGATCCGCTACACCTATTGAAATAAAAGGGAACAAACAGCTGTTATCCATATTTTAGTTACTGTAAAGAAATCAGTTCGAAATTATACCTCTGTTTGTAAATCAAAAGGTTTTTTACTTGATTAAATATCTTCCCGCTCACTTTTTCATTTAATTTAAACAAGTAAATGTTAGTTAGCCTTACATTTATAAAGAAGCTTACCCCTGCACAGTAGGCCAGAATCTTGAAAACGTCACCAAGCAGAAAACATTTTTGGACTATCAGGTTGACTACAGTAATGTCGGAACTACTGAATGCCGGTTTTGCTGACCATCAACTGTTCTCTTCGTCCACCATCACGTCAAACGGGCTGCGGAATACTTTTGTCTTTAAAGATAAATATCTGCGATCTGTGCCAGTGAAGCGAATATTTTCAATATGAAATGTCTTTGAGGAAGTATCTACTAATTAAAAAACATTAATATCATTATTGAATTAATAACTATATTTTTTTCAATTAACTTAGTACCGGAAAACACACGGGGAAATTGTTTACTGCGCTTAAAAAATAGAGACATTATTGTGATCTTAGTCCAAAGATTGGTTTAATGCAGCTCTCCTCGCTACCCGGTCATGTGCAAGCTTCATCTCGAAATAAGAACAGCAAGCTACATCCTTTTGAACCTGCGCACTCTACCCATCTCTCGGTCTCCCTCTGCGATAATTAAAAAAAGATTTCCGAAAATACTGGTATTACATAAACAAAAAGTTTCAAAAAGCATTACAAATGCAAATGATGAAAAAAAGTGTGCGTATTGCAGGATTCGAACCACCAACCTGCAACTCCTCACATGTCTTTAACCACCCACGAATCAACTCCTCCTCACTCACATGTCTTTAACCACATGACTAGAGAGTTTGGCGGCCAAAGGGTTTGAAAATCTACTTATATTCAGTAACATTTATTTATATGTTACAACGTACAATAATTGTAGAATAAAGCAGCCCAACAACTTGCACTTTGTTTAGATACTTGGTCTAGATTTCAGCACCAGCTATGGGTGTCTTCATCAGAATAAAATTATTACTCACATGAGACGTAAAATTATGAGTGATATGCTCAAGTCCAATAACTAAATAATATTAAACACATGCTAGCAACAAGCTAGTAAGTCACATATTAGCTTCTTGCTAGCATGTGTTCTAATGTTATTTATTTTTAGGGCCTGAGCTTGTCGCTCATAATTTTACGTCTCATGTGAGTAATAATTTTAATCTTCTGATGGAGGCACTCATAGTTGGTGCCGAAATCTAGATCAAGTATCTAAACAAAGTGCAACTTGTTGGGCTGCTTTATTCTACAATTATTGTAAATTTAGTACGGTTGCTTGCAATTGTTGACTAGATACGTTTTAAATCATCTAATAACGTTTGATACCTTAATTTCTCCTGGCTAATAACAACTTCGAAATACTTACGGGTATGCTATCAGATACCAAAATCGACTACGGTTTGGAATCCGTTAAGGATGATCTCGGTTTGCGAAAGGCGGGTGTCTACCGTATCTCACGTAGCGGCCGCGGTGGAGTAGCCGAGCGGTCTAAAGCGTCTCGCTGCGGAGCTCGCGGTTGCTCGCCGTGGAGGTTCGAGACCTCCCTGGGGCATGGGTTTGTGTGTTTGTCCTTAGATTAGTTTACCTAAGGTTAAGTAGTTTGAAAGCTATGGAATGATGAACACGCAGATTGGTCCGATAGATTTACAAACATTTGAACTTTTTTTTTTCTCATGTAGCTGTGGCATGTCATATGATGGTCATACTATTAGGACTGTTGAGAGCCGTTGTATTGAGCATAAACGTCACACACGTTTGCAACAGCCAAACAAATCTGCTATGGTTGAACACTGTCTTGACACAGCTCATTCTATGGAATACAACAAAACGGAAATTCTCACATGCACTTATCAAGGAAGCCATAGAAATAAAACTAGGTGAAAACCTTATGAATAGGGATGAAGGCGTCTGCTTAAATTCCGCTTGGGATCCTGCTCTCTCACTTGTCAAAAAACAGAGGGACAAAAATAATCCGACCTCATCTGTCGAGAACTGATGTTTATTATCGATATTCTGACCGGTTCATCTTTGGTTGTGTCGACGCTGTGGGCTTACTTGCTCGGTGTGTGTTGTCTTTCCTGTTTACTCATTGAAACCCGAGGTTTTAAAGATCGTTGCACATTGCTTCCTCACTGCAGTTTCGCGTTGAAAATGGCAGTATGGTCTCCTGCCGAAATATTGGCCGTAGTCGATTTTGGTACCTGGCAGCATACCCGTAAGTTTTTCGAAGATCTAATAACGTATTTATGGTGAAGTTGCATTGAGTTGTAGCTTACAAACGCTGTACCGCAAATGAAGTCAAGTTAAACTCGGAAACAATCCAGACAGAGAACTAAGTACGTCGATTCAAAAGTAGCGAGCGTTGGACGTCACGTGACGGGGTGGTGGGACAGGGCGCTGGGCAGGCCGATCCCTGCAATGGAAGAGAGAAGTGGGTTTCGTTCCGCAGGATCTAACGTTTGCTGTATAGTCCACCCAGACTGCATATAATTTCTCAGCCAATAACAGACCGAACTCCGCGTACTACTGCCGAGCGAGGTGGCGCAGTGGTAACACACTGGACTCGCATTCGGAAGGACGGTGGTTCAAATCCACCTCCGACCATCCTGATTTAGGTTTTCCGTGATTTCCCTAAATTACTCCAGGCAAATGCCGGGATGGTTCCTTTCAAAGGGCACGGTCGATTTCCTTCCCCATCCTTACCCAAATCTCCGAGCGTAATATTCGTCTCTAATGACCAAGCTGTCGACGGGACGTTAAATCCTACGCTTCCTTCCTTCCTGCGCGTACTACACTAAGCACCGCCCCAGGGAGAAAAATTGTCATCTAGGCCACCGTAGTGAGCAAGTATCCGTGGTAGTGATGATATTACCTCTCGCCGGCATCTGCGGTCTTCCAAATGTTCAAATGTTTGTAAATCTATCGGGCCAAATTGCGTGGTCATCAGTCCGTAGTTTACAAACTAAATAAAACTAGGTAAACTAACCTAAGGACAACACACACACCCATGCCCCAGGGAGGACTCGAACCTCTGCGGTGTTTATCACCCCCCGTCATAGACCCGTCAGACTGGCGCCAAATTTTAGTACCGTCGCCGTCGAAACCATGCAGCGTCAGACATTCGCCCCACGCGAAAAAACTATGCGCGGAAAGTCCTGTCACTTATTTACTCTTCAACTAGCGTCTGTACTCTCACAGTTCGAAATGCAGTGTCTGCTGACAGCAATCAAAGTGCGTATTACACGATATACCTAAAAGGTACACCTATGAATCAACGCCCTAGGCGTGATTATCTGGAACTGCTTCACGTAGACCTATCAACACAATGCACGGCAGATAATCCTTCGTGCGAATCCGCGCATGCGCAATGGACATAATAATGCGAAGATATTTCAGTTCAAGTAATCATTCGTTCTCACCGCACAAGAACCCGAGGGGAACTGTGATTTCTTGGGACGTCTTTCATTCAAATAATTTCTGTGAGCTCAAGGTTCCTATTTAATGACAAATTGGAATTTTTTATTAAGTAATGTTTTTTTTTCTGAAGTAGTTAGTACGGAATTGAGTCGCTACTGTTCTTAATTATATACGGACTCAACACTGTTTTATATTATAGTTCACAGTTTGTGTAACTAATGGACCAATCTGTTTAATGACCTAAGCCGTTTGGTCCATTATAATAGTAACACAAACTGTAACTAGATTTAAATACTACTTAAGCTAACTTATGCTAAAGACAACACGCACACAAATGCCCAATAGAGGACTAACTTTAGACGGGAGTAGTTGCGGAACATGGAGTCTCCGCCGCCGGCCACAGTGGCCGAGTGGTCTGCGGAGTGTCAGTCACGGTCTGCACGGCCGCTGCAGTCGGGCTTAGGATACCCTCCAGGGCATGGATGTTTGTGCCGTCTTAGTATAAGCTAGTTCATAAGTAGTTTGTAAGTTTAGGGACTGATGACCCCAAAGTTAAGTCCCATAGGAAACATTAAAAGAAAAAGAAAAATAAAAAGCTCCAGACCGCGCGGCCGTTTTGTATTACGTCACTTGATTGTACAGGTATATGTCTATAACTGTAGATACAGCATTTTGCACATAGATACGCATTTTCCTTTTCTGGAACTGTGACAGTAAATCTTCAGATTAGGCACGAGAACGACGAAAAGCCAAACGTTGGGTTCGACTGTGGCCGGAAAGAAGTACGGTAGAGAAATATGCTCACAGCTAATAATAATAAAATAAGTTCCACAGATCCGCAAGAATTTCGGAACGTCGCGAGGAAGAACATGACGTATTCAGAAGAGCTGTTGTCTGTAAAGTTGTTTGCATATTTCTGAATCGTAAGTAATAAACCATTGCTGACATAACTTCTTATGGTACAGGGGGCCATTTGGGTTATACAAACACCTTCCCTACCTGCACGCCTAAATTAAGACTCTACGGCTCTCTGCTCCATTTCATTTCTAAAGTATGTAGTAAACAAGATAAAAAAAATTCCTACCATAAAAGAGAGTCTGCTGGCAAACAAGTTGTTTTTTGTTTAATAACAGCACTTCATCTACATCTACATAGATACTCTGCAAATCACATTTAAGAGGGTTCATTAACCACTTTCATAACTTTTCTCTGCCGTTCCATTCTCTAATAGCGCTCTGGAAGAAAGAACACCTAAATCGTTCCGTTTTCAATCTGATTTCTCTTATTTTATTGGGATGGTCATGTCTCCCTAAGTAGGTGGGTGCTGGCAAAATATCTTCACATTCAGAAGTAAAAGTCGGTGATTGAAACTTCGCTAACAGATTACGCCGCAAGAATAACATCTTTCTGTTAATGATATTTACCCCAATTCGTGCAACATTTCCGTAACGCAACCCTTCCCCCCCCCCCCCCCGGGTAACGTAATAAAACAAAACGAGCTGCCCTTCCCGGAACCTTCTTAATATTTTCCGTCAGTCGCACCTGGTGAGGGTCCTACAATGCGCAACAGTTCTCCAGGAGAGGACGCACAAGTGTGATGTAGGCAGTCTCTTTGGTGGAGCTGGTGCATCTTCGAAGTGTTCTGCCAATGAAACGTAATCTTTGGTTCGCCTTCCCCACAATATTTTCTGTGTGTTCTCTCCAGTCTAAGTTGTTCGTAATTGTAACTACTAGGTATTTAGTAGAATTTACGACCGTAAAGTTTAATTTATTGGGTAATTGAAGTTCAGCGGATTACTTTTAGTGGTCATGTGTATTACTTCACACTTTTCTTTATTTAGTGTCAATTGCCAATTTTCGCACCATGCAGAAATTTTGTCTAAATCGCTTTGCAGTTGCTTTTGATCCTCTGTTGACTTCACTAAACGATAAACGACAGCATCATCCGCGAACAGTCTAAGGAAGCTACTCAGGTTGTCTCGTAAAACATTTATAAATACAAGGAAGAGTAGGGGACCTATAACGCTTTCATGGGGAACGCCAGATATCACTACAGTTTTACTCGATGACTTACAGTCAATTACAACGTACTGTGTCCTTTCTGGTAGGAAATCGTGAATCCAATCGCACAATTGGGGAGATATTCCATAAGCAAGCAATTTCATTAGAAGCCGCTTGTGGGTTTCATTGTCAAAAGCCTTCCGAAAATCCAGAAATATGGAATCGATTTGACATCCTTTGTCGACGGCACTTATCACTTCATGTGAATAAAGGGAAAGCTGTGTTTCCCAAGAGCGATACTTCCTAAATCCGTGTTGAATATTGGTTAGTAGGTCGTTCTCTTCAAGGTAGTCATAATGTTCGAACAAAGTATATATTCCAAAATCCTACTGCAAATCGACGTCAATGAAATTGGCCTTTAATTTTTGGGATCACTCACATTGCCTTTCTTGAATATTGGAGTAACTTGGGCAACTTTCCAGTCTTTGGGTACAGATCTTTCGCTGAGTGATCGATTGTAAATGATAGCTAAGTACGGAGGTATTGCATCAGCATACTCTGAGAGGAATCTAGTTGGTATACAATCTGGCCCGGAAGATTTGTTTTGTTTAGAGACTTAAGTTGTTTTACTACTCCAGGAACATCTACTTCTAAGTTTCGCATGCTGGCAGCTGTTCTTGGATTGAATTATGGAGTGTTTTCACTTCGTCCTCTTTGGTGAACGAATTTCGGAAAGCTGTGTTTAGTAATTCTGCCTTAGCAGTACTGTCATCGGTAGTATTATCATTGCTATCGCGTACTGAAGGTATTGTTTGTGTTTTGCCGCTAGTGTACGTCACATATGACCAGAAATTCTTTGGATTTTGTGCACTTATGAAAATCTACTAAAGAAAAAAAATCCGTAACGGGGAAGCCTGAAATCAGTCGTAGCCACAAATGTCAACGACGATATTAAGTCATACACAAATAGAAAGCAGAAAGCTTACTGTAGTACTGGCTTTTGCGCATGCGCGCGTTTTCGCTTTCTAGTGCGCATGCGCGAATTTACGGCAATGTAGAACGTGTCTCCATTCCGGTGCGCGTATAAAGTGTCTGCTAATTATCATGTTTCAGTGGTAGTTCCACGTGGTACGCCGCTAGATGGCTGTCGCACTAGACCAATACCTTTCGCGGCGGATCGTCCTATAAGTCCCCTTTTTCACAGCACCGGAATGCAGACGGCTTTGTGCCCATCGGCAGACGGCCTTGCCAGACGCCGACCAGCGGCATAGCTTTGACCAATGTTCTGCGAAAGAGCTCACAGCCTGGTGGACTTCCGAGGTTTCCCTAACATGGGATGGAGGCCCCGTATCCCTTCACAGCTCGCCTCTTGTCTAAATAGCTTCCTCAACAGTTTTCACCTCCCTGCCACAAGCATCACCCCCCTCCCCCCCCCCCAAAAAAAATATATATATGGGAAACCTATACTACAATGTTTATACCTCCCATCCCCCATCTCCCAACCAATAAATGATAGGTGAAATCAACATAATCGGCATATGCTACGTTCGAATGCCCCCTAGGGCATGGATGTTAGTGTCGTCTTTAGTATAAGGTAGTACATAAGAAGTTTGTAAGTTTAGGGACTGATGACCCAGGAGTTAAGTCATGCCGGCCGCGGTGGCCGAGGAGACTGAGGCGCTCCAGTCACGGTCTGCACGACCACTACGGTCGGGGGTTCGAATCCCCCCTCGGGCATGGATATTTGTGCCGTCCTAGTTCGTAAGTAGTTCATAAGTAGTTTGTAAGTTTAGGGACTGATGACCCCGTAGTTAAGTCCCCTTGACTATACAAACATTTTTGAGTTAAGTCCCTTATGCTTAACAAACATTTGAACATTTCCTAACATCTGTTTTCCACCAAAATAATTTAAGAAAATTACAACGAAAAGATAAAATCAGAAAATAGGAAAAATAAAATTGTCACATAAATTCCATCGCCTCTTACAGTCAAAGATGTCAAGTGTTCATGGCATGACACACTTGTCGTAAGTGGAGAGCAGTGAACGGCAGTTGTATACGCACTGATTTTTCGTCAGCCATTCATTTCTTGGGCTGCTCGACTCACCGTAGTACGTTGGTTATCAAGAGGGAAACTTTCATCTCGTTTCTGCGACATACGTGATGAAGTACCATTGTCTATTTCAGGCATCAATCATTCAGTTTCAAGCGAGAAATTAGGTGGCTTTGGTTGCGGTGACTTGTTCTGTTTGATGGATATTTACACCTTTGTCAACGAAGCTAAGTTATGCTTACAAGTAAGAAATAACTGGTTGAGAAGGAAGTTGTAGCAACAGTTACGAAACTGCGCCTGTGGGTTCTACCAGTGCTGAACATTATACATTTTATCATTTTCGGTGCTGATGCTTCAGGTGGCAAACTCTCTACTGAAGTGCACTTTACACTTGGAGGACATTTGAGAGAATTAGATGCAAGTTTTTTAGATTATTTTTCTCCCAGAGCCAGGTAACTGTTAGATTGTAAAACATTCACTAAATATGATTATTTTTGACGCAGAACAAGAACAGATGTTAAAAATATGCTGCGATATTTCGTGGAAGATAGATCTTGAAAATATAGGAACTTCATAGCTTTTGTTTGCTTGTGCGTTACGAAGAATTGTCTGTAAAGACTTTGCAATGTTTGATGCCTTTCCCTACGGCTTACTTACGTGAGCAGACTTTCTCCGCTGTTTGTGGTATTAAAACTTTAAAGTGAAATCCTCACGTGGAATCGAAACCAAGACTGATAGTGTTGTAAAATATTCCAGATTTCAATGAAATTATGGAAAAGCGTACAGAATTGTTTCTCACACAATACAGAACAATATTAACACGTGGATTTCCTTACACATATGAAGAAATCGATCTTCAGCTTGTGCACTTACTCTTCTGCACTTTGTGTGCTGTACTGTATTCGTATATTGATGTATTTCAATTTTGAAACTTCCTGGCAGATTAAAATTGTGTGCCGGAACCGGGACTCGAACCTGGGACCTTTGACTTTCGCGGGCAAGCGCACTACCGACTGTGCATCCCGACACGACTCACGATGCCGCCTCACAAATTTCCTTCCGCCAGTACCTCGCCTCCTACTTTCCAAACTTCACAGAAGCTCTCCTGCGAACCAAAGACTAGCACTCCTGGAAGAAAGGATATGTTGGATACATGGCTTAGCCACAGCCTAAGGGATGTTTCCAGAATGAAACTTTCACTCTGCAGCGGAGTGTGCACTGATATGAAACTTCCTGGCAGATTAAAATTGTGTGCCGGAACCGGGACTCGAACCTGGGACCTTTGCCTTTCGCGGGTAAGTAGGAGGCGAGGTACTGGTGGAAGTAAAGTTGTGTGGCGGCATCGTGAGTCGTGTCTCGATAGCACAGTCGGTAGTGCGCTTGCCTGCGAAAGGCAAAGGTCCCAGGTTCTAGCCCCGTATCCGGCACACAATTTTAATCTGCAAGGAAGTTTCATATCAGCGCACACTCCGCTGCAGAGTAAAAGTTTCATTCTATTTCAATGTTGTTACTGTATTATTGCATTTTCAATTCGATCTCTAGGCAACAATCATGTATCTTCAAAATAATCTGCTTACCTTTTATCTTTTTCTTGCCAGTGGTAATTCTGATTGGTACATTTTATGTCTAATACGCAGAAATTAATATTTGTTTGTCTGTCTTTTAGTTCGTATTTTATGCACGGTCATACTGTACATCCAATTGCGATAAAACTTTGTCAACTCATTGCTTGTACTCGCTCGAACGTTATAGGCATACTAAAATGAACTTCGTATGGTGCATGGCGGTGGGTGCTTTGAATTAGTTAATTCGTTTTTTACGCTTTTACGCTGAAATGGTTGAAGGGATATGAATGAAATTTGGAACAGAGGTAACTTATACCGTTATTAATACACGGGATACCTTTCGTAAGCCACCGTATGGTGCGTGGAGGAGGGTACCTAACAATGGTTTAATATGTATGGTACTCCTTCATGCTGAAAGGGATGGACGGATTGAAATGGAATTTGGATTGAAGATCGCTTATACCATGAATTTGCACAAGAGCTACCTTCAGGAAGCTACTGTCTGTTACGTGGAGGAGTGTACTTTGCGATGGATTAACAGGTTTGATACCCTTCACGCCGAAACGGCTGGACGGAATTCAATGAAAAGAATTAATGAATACATGGTCTACCAGGGTACGTTACAACAAACATCCAAATTGTTTGACTGGTCACCATAAAAGTCAGCAGGTAAATCTATGTTTTCATGAAGTATATTTTTAAAATCTGCATGATGGAGAGTACCTTGCGACTGGACACCGTTTGACTAGTCACCATGACACTTGGCGGATATATGTAAGTTTTCATATATTGGAGGGAGAGGAGTAGGTGGAGGAGGAGACGGACAGAAAGGGGAGGGAGAAGACGAACAGAGAAGGGGGAGGAGGAGAATGAGAGAGGGGAGATGGTGAGAGACAAGTAAAAGCAGATGGGAAGGGAAGGGGAGGAGGAAAAAAATGTTCAAATGTCTGTAAATCTATCGGACCTAATTGCCTGGTCATCAGTCCGAAGCTTACAAACTACTTAAACCTAGATAAACTAACCTACGGACAAACACACACACCCATGCTCCAGGGAGGACTCGAACCTCCACGGCGAGCAACCGCACGATCCTCAGCGAGGTGCTTTAGGGGAGGAGGAAACAAGGTAACAAATTTCAAACGTTACTTGCACGATTACTCCTGCGGCAGCAACGCGCCGGGTACCAGCTAGTACCGTATAAAATTGTAGATACCATTACATTGAGGCGAGGAGTGCAGATCACTTTGCAAATAAACAGGCGGTACAGATTATTGGAATGTGGTTTGTAAGCCACTGTTCTAATATAATGTATCATCATTCTGAAACTGAAGTAATAACGGTATAAGTGGCCCTTTTCTTCTAGCGTCTGTCCTAATTGTTTTGCTTTCTCACCTTTCCTGAACACATTTGTGGATAGCAATGCCAGTCTTCTTTGTTCTTGTTAACTATAACAACCCGTCCAACTGAATATGTATGAAAGAATAACGATTCCTTTCGTTTAGCCATGTCAATTTCTTCCATTTAGCTTAACGATCCAAGCTAAGCGTCTTTTTCTCTTGTAAGTATTGTGTTAAATGTGGAATTAAACCTACAACTGTTTGTTATATGTCACTATGTTCCTCAGTTTTCGTACAGTACAGCACATCCGCACTCAGGAACGACCATGTTAATAGCTGATTTTCAGATTTCCGTGGTTTCCTACTGTTTCATTAACTTTCTACATTTTCCCGACCAAGTTTTATCGACCTTTATTGTGCGGAGTAACAGTGCGGTAACACTTTCGTTATCGAAATATTTCGTCGGATTTGGCGCTTTTACTAGTCACTCAGAGGAATTCCGTACGCAGATCAGTTAAGAGCTGCAATTAACTGACAATTGTTGGGTGTTTTAAAATTCGCCGGCCGCGGTGGCCGAGGAGACTGAGGCGCTCCAGTCACGGTCTGCACGGCCACTACGGTCGGGGGTTCGAATCCCCCCTCGGGCATGGATATTTGTGACGTCCTTAGTATTAAGTAGTTCATAGGTAGTTTGTAAGTTTAGGGACTGATGGCCCCGTAGTCGAGTCCCATAAGCTATACAAACATTTGAACATTTTTTTTTTTTTTTAATTCATATTGGCTATTATGGATATATCGGGTTTACATGATCGTAAATACGAGGAAGATTTGTGAACAGAAACGCTTCAGGAAAGCACTAATAAGGACTGCAGGTATGCCGCCTGCCGCGCCAAGAAGTGCCACTGGAGTTACACATTCCATTAGCAGGTTGCGAGGCGGCTCGACAAAGGTAGCGTGACGGGTTTCTTTGTTTGGAGGGCGATGCGTGTCGACTTGCGAGGAGAGCGGCGGGATAGCGCAACATTCCGCTTCCTCGACACTTGCGGAGCGCGCACGACGATGGGCAGTAACGCAGCGGACTAATGAGAAACAGGAATGTCCAGCCGCCGGAAACATTCCACCGTCGCGTCATACCGGGTTCTGTCCTAGTTTCCCACGGAAGTAACTGATGTAACTGTGCTTATTCGCTGCTGTCTTCCCTTAACTCGCATTTTATTTGCCTACATTATTTGTCCAACAATCTCGAATCTCGCTTGACGTTCGCCGCTTATCGTGAACGAAGGGCAACAATAAGTGCTCCATTTCCCACCTATAGCGCGGATGGGAATCCTGTGCTTCAAATCAAATGTTTGTACAGCTTATGGGACTTAACTACGCGGTCATCAGTCCCTAAACTTACAAACTACTTACGAACTAGCTAATACTAAGGACGGCACAAATATCCATGCCCGAGGGGGGATACGAACCCCCGACCGTAGTGGCCGTGCAGACCATGACTGGAGTGCCTCAGTCCCCTCGCCCACCGCGGCCGGCAATCCTGTGGTAATCGTTCCAAATAGCCATATCACCTGTGAAATAATGTTACAGGTGATGGATTATTTATTTTGCTCTGATTGTACCCTTCTTGTATATCCTCTTAGAAGGAAAGTTTTTTGATGGAAATTGTTAAGTTTACCCCCCCCCCCCCCGCTGCCGAAAATAATAAAATAAAATAAATAAAATAAAACAGTTTAAGATGCGACATAGCCATGCAGTAAACTTGTGACCATGACGTAAGCTTGAAACAACACACCTAAATTGGTCGCTAATATAACCGGGCCACTAGTAGATAAAATAATTCCTTTTTAATGCTGTGTATCGGGCACGGCCCACCATCGTAAATTAAAAGAAAAGTCTTCATTAATTATACAGAGCCATATGTCAGCCTTCCAGCATCTCCTTCAGAATAATTGTGCGAGAAATGTATACTAATAATAAGTCTACAAATGTAGGACTGTCGCTGTTCACTTCAGTCCTCAAAACTACTGGACGAATCTTCATACGGTTTTCACAGGAAACATGAGAAAAGTTTGGATAAACGTATAGTCACAATTTTATCAAAACACGATCGCGGAAAAAAAAGAAAAAAAAAATGATATCGCAATTTTAAGTGTTTTCAGTAACTGTCGTGTCTGTGTATTCAACTATTATAAACCTATTAGCTCCAAAACTGCTGTGGTTTTCACAGGTAACTTGAGCGTACCTCTGGACAAGATATAAACTTCGTTTCATAAAAATCGGATCACGAGGAGAGAAAAAAAAAAGATTATCCTAATTTGAATTTTTTTATCTACGACAGTCATGACTGTCTGTCTCCTTGAACAATTTTACCTCCAAAACTAATCGACGGATTTTCATGGGGTTTTCACACGCAACTTGAGCATATCGTGCGGTTACATAAAGTGTTCAATAATTAAAACCGAATCAGGGAAAATAAAGATAGCATACTTTAATAATTTCTTTAAAAGCCATCGTGTGTGTCTGTTCCTTGAGGATAATCTCCAAAAGTACTACACGAACTTTCATGGGTTTCCACAGGTAAATTGAAAATAGTTTGGAGAGTAACATAGGCTTCATTTAAACATAATCGGGTCAGAGGAAAGAAAGATATCGTAATTTTAAGTTTTACGTGTATAGTATGATTATAAGTGTGGTGTAGTACAACAAATCTCCAAGAGTACTATACGAACCTTCATGCGGTTTCATAGGTCAACAGAGAGTACCTTGGGGCAACATATAAGCTTCATTTCATCAAAATGGGATAAGGGGAAGGAAAGATATTGTAACTGATATTTTCAGGTGTATGTGATGCTTGAATTGCAGCTTAGTATAGCAAAGATCCGATAGAGGCGCTGTTACTTACATTGTACGCCTATACCAAATAACTAATAGATGGCGATGCTGCGTTTTTTAATTCTCATAACTAAGTTGTAATACAGTGAAACAAGCCACGGCGGAGTGGCCATGCGCATTGAGGCCCTATGCTCTGATGCTTCAGACCGGGGATTCGAAGCCTCCCTCGGGCATGGATGTTTGTGTTGTCTTTAGTATAAGGTAGCTTATAAGTAGTTTGTAAGTTTAGGGGCTGATGACCCCACAGTTAAGCCCTATAAACTTAACAAACATTTGAACACTGAAACAAGGGCTATGATTTTCCTTACGGCAGCGGTGTAGTGCATTGATGTTGGTAACGGCCGTTGTATCCTTATGGAAAAAATCACACTTACAATGAGGGAAATCATTCTTTGTGTCGCGTACAATGAGGGGAATAATTCTTTGTCTTCATAATGAAATTAATAATTAGTGTTATTCCGATCAGTAAATTAATGATCCCGCTAAAGCGAATATTTCATTGCCGACGTTAACACACTAAACTACTGCCACTGCAAGTAAAATTTAACCCCGGTACGACACGAACAATTATTTTTTACTAGCTGTATCCCGCATGCATTGCAGTGCCGTGGAAAGAAAAATAAGTGCTTCTTTCCACAGGTATCATTTTAATTTGAAACATAACGACGTTCCTTCGCGTCTATCGATGTTTTCATTTACTAAGAATTTTTTGCAAGGAAACGCGAATTTATGTACAGGGTGTCTCACGAAAGACGACTGCCAGGCGTCTGCGGATCGCGTGGTACGGCTCCCTGCCGCCGCCACCACATCCGCCGGCCACGGCAGCGCCCGATTCTCGGACTCTATTGTGCCGCGAGCGCATACACTTAAGACTGTAAAACATTGCCATCTGAATAACCTGGGCTTACCAAAAATGTTCAAATGTTTGTATAGTCTATGGGACTTAACTACGGGGTCATCAGTCCCTAAACTTACAAACTACTTACGAACTAGGACGGCACAAATATCCATGCCCGAGGGGGGATTCGAACCCCCGACCGCAGTGGCCGTGCAGACCATGACTGGAGCGCCTTAGTCTCTTCGGCCACCGCGGCCGGCTGAGCTTACCTTTATTTACAGTAGATGTTCAAAATGATGTCCCTCTATGGAAAGAGCGGCCTGACATCTCTTGAACACATTTGCGAACACTCGACGAACTTCGGCTGCCGAAATCTAGGAAATGACTAGTCGAATCCTGTCTTCAAACTCTTCGAGGGTATGGGGATTGCTTGCATACACCTTGTCTTTTAACATTCCCCAAAGATAAAAGTCACAAGGATTTAGATATGGAGAACGAAGAGGCCAGTAAACTATCATATCATCAAAAACACTTCGTATTGCTGCCATAGAAGCATTGGCAATGTGTGGTCTTGCATTGTCCTGCATGAAATAACCGTACAGCTTTTCATTGGGTGAAAGTTCTTGAAAAAAATGGATGCAGGACATTGTTCACATACCTTTCAGAATTTATTGTTTCGTGAACAAAGATTGGCGCAATTATTCGCCTCGCACTAATTGAACACCACACTCCAGTTTTCATATCATGAAGAGGTTGTTGATGTAACCCATGTGGATTTTCTGAGCTCCAACGTGAATTCTTCTGCTAATTTACGTAGCCTGACAAATGCAGCCATGCTTCATCAGAAAAGAAAAGCATCTCAGGATCAACTTCCCCATCTTGCACAGACTGTAACAGGCCAGTAACAGTAAGGACGTAGAGCAACAGTATCTTAGTTCGTGAGTTGAGGCACTACCGTTATTTTATACGGCTTCAAATTCAGTTTGTGTACTGGTCTGTGAGCAGATGCTCTTGACACACCCGTCTGAAGTGCCAAACGGCGAAGAGATTTTCTCGGGCTTTTTTCCAAGGCCTCCCCTATTTTTTGGTTAGAACACTAATTCCTCTAAGCCTTCGTTCGTCTAACACAGATCCAGTCTTTATAAATTTCTTCACTAATCTGCGTATCGTGGATTCATTGGGAACATGCACACCAGGAAATTTCCGTATGAATTCTAGCCGACATTCCACATACGATTCTGTTTTTGAATAGTTCAGCACAAACAACACTAGTTCAATGTTCAAATGTTTGTTAAGCTTATGGGACTTGACTACGGGGTCATCAGTCCCTAAACTTACAAACTACTTATGAACTACTTACGAACTAGGACGGCACAAATATCCATGCCCGAGGGGGGATTCGAACCCCCGACCGTAGGGGCCGTGCTGACCGTGACTGGAGCGCCTCAGTCACCTCGGCCACCGCGGCCGGCAACACTAGTTGATCCTTCGTTTATACCATACTGAAAGGAATCTCGACAGCAAACTCAAAGCAAAACATCCGAATAGTTTGTCACACAATACAAAACACAAGAGCACGGCGTTTCTGCCTGACGACAATAGGGCCGGACTCGGCGCTGTTGCCAAGTGTCCCAGAACACGCCTAGCGGCGATCGGCAGGCGGAGCGGCAGCAGCCGGCAAACGCGCTGCGCAACTCGCGGACCTCTCCCAGGCGTCTTTCGTGAGACACCCTGTAGTTTCCTTTGTGATTTGGGTGCGTACTTATTACATGTTTAGTGCATTCTGTTTAGGAATGCCTAGAAAACGATGTAGTGCAGTACAGAACAAATAGTCCCTGTTAGTTACATAGTGCACCAAAGAACTAATGGTTGGCACTTCTGCATTTTTTTATTTTTTTATTTTAATTTCTTTTCGACGTTTATGCCATAGAATAGCAACAAACCACTGAAGGTGGTGTTGGTTTTGTAGTGCTGCAAAGAAACAATACATGATAGTGTTGTGCTTATTCCCTCAGTAACAGAGGTATTTTAAATTAAGAGCCGCAATCTTATCTCTGCATATACAATCTAACATTGAACAGTGTGTTACTGATTACACATTGTATATTCACAGCTTAAGGACATTTCTTTGCTTCTTTAGTCAGGGAACATTTGAAGGCCGAGGGGACTGCAACGCGTCAGTCAGGGTTTGCACGGCCACTGCGGTCGGGAGTTCGAATGCCCCCTCGGGAATGGATATTTGTGCCGTCCTTAGTGTTAGCTAGTTCATGAGTAGTTCGTAAGTTTAGGGACTGATGACATCGTAGTTAAGTCCCATGAACTATACAAACATTTGAACATTTGATTTTGAACATTTGTATTTAAAACATAACATTCCTTCGCGTCTATCGATGCTCTAATTTACATAAGAATTCTTTGCAAGGAAAATCGAATTTATATAGTTACCTTTCCGATTTCGGTGTATCCTTATTACATTATGAGTGCGTTCTGATTAGGAATGCATCGAAAACGCCATAGTACAGAAAAGGATAAAGTGATGCGATGTTAATTACAGAGTACACCAAATAACTAATTACGAGGTAGCTGCGTTTTTTTCATTTTCATAACAATGGTGAAATACACTACAAGAAGGGGTATAATTTTACTTACGGCGTCGGAGCTGTGTGCTGATGTTGGCAACGGCCGCTGAATGCTTTTTGAAAAATCATGTACGTAGAATGATTAGCAAAGAACTGTCTGGATACCCAAGGATATTAGAAAACACTGAAACTATGTACCCGCTATTCAGAGGGCAAACGAGGAACTAAAATCTGGCGCACCACGTAAAGAACATAGAATTCTCAAGGAAAACAAGAGCTCCAGTCGCCTGCTTTTAAAACAGAACAGATGCAAATCTAGTTAAGCCTCAAGATTACACTCACACAGAAAGGAGCAACGTCTATATTCTCACGGTATATTTAATTACCGACAGTTCTCTGGCAACCGTGCTCAACGGTCGCCTACAAGGAAACTGCGAAATGTTCCTGATACCTATGCTGCAACCTCAATTTTTGATGGACATTCCACAGATAATTCATATACTCAACACCATTCGTCAGCTGAATCCCGATAATGACATGAGACATGTGCCCCACTTACCATATTGTGGAGTTGTATTTCGTGCGCGGGGAAGGTTTATTTGCAGGGATGCTGAATGCCGGCCTCGGTGGCCGAGGGGACTGACGCGCTTCAGTCACGGTCTGCACGGCCACTACGGTCGGGGGTTCGAATTCCCCCTCGGGCATGGATATTTGTGCCGTCCTTAGTTGTAGGTAGTTCATAAGCAGTTTGTAAGTTTAGGGACTGATGACCTCGTAGTTAAGTCCCTTAAGCTTAACAAACATTTGAACATTTTGGATGCTGAACCACTCCGCCGGCACTTTTCCAGGGGTGGCTTTGTTGATGAGGGCCAGCATTCCTTGGGCAAGCTCCATCACGGCAGATACCTGGAGACATTCTAAGCGGTATTTCCTTTGTCCGAAATTAGACAATTAGCATAAATTCCGGAAGGTTCGATGTGTATATCGGCCATCCTTTGATGCCTCGGCAACACGTTATACGCTGACTTCTGACGGCAGGAAAGGGTGGAAGATGTTCGCCCACACTTGTCGCCAGTTGATCGGATACCGAGCCTCCAGTTTGTGGGCAGGTGGACGACCTTTTAACGTCAGACGAACCTTGTGGTATTGTGACACAGCAGTCCTTAGCACAAACAGCGATTAAAATAATAGTCACGAATATGTGACATCTTGTAAGAAATGCCTACTATCGACATGGGAGACTTCTTGGATGATGGTCGGTATAATTCTACAATGGCAGCTGTTCGACCCTGTGGGTTGGTTTGCCTCCAAATATAATAGAGCTGCTCATATTGTCTTCTGAATAGTTTCTAAAGATAAGTAAGTAGAAAGATAAATGATCTAGTTTGTTATGAGCTAACAACAGATGTCTTAAAAAGTTTTGATGTGTAACGAAGTATATGGTCTGCTTCGTTTTTACTTTGACGGTACCTAATGTCGTAGACGTTTTGACCACTTGACAATGGTATAGTGCCGCGATGTATTATGAGATAAACGATCACACGTATGACATCTGGTGCGTAATATTCACAGTACTGATTTATGAGTGTGCTTCAAGTATTAGTAATGTTATGTCGGTGTGATAGAGAGGAGGAAGAGGGTGGAACCCATTGACTTCATGCTGCCTCACGTTCAAGAATGAGACATGAAGTTCTCAGGCCACGTTGCTGCCCCTCCCCCTTCTGATGGACGCTAAAGCCGTGAAGCAGTGCGAAGATATTTCATAGCGATGCCCGAACAAAGATTTTTTTTTTTAATTTTTTCACTACTAGGAATAAAAATTAAAAACTGTCATGTTGAAAACAGCAAACAATTTTGTTGCTTTAATATTCATTTCTGTGAATAATTGTACTACGTGACCATCATCAGACAGAAAGTCAAAAGTAAGAGTAAATAGTAAAGGTGACGTAGAGCAAAATTATCACATATATGATAGTGATTTTCATCATGTCTTTAATTATGCAACGGATTTAGAGCGTAACTTACGAAAAATATTTTAAGACAACCTTTGCTTTATAAATAGACATGTCGAGCAACAATCCTCTGGACCTCGTCCAGATTGAATAAATTATCGGTAATTGGAAGAACGTGAACAGATTTCGCTGCCAAAAGCCTGCCCATAATTATTGGCAAGGCAGATCCTGAACTGCTCAGGGCCCTTTAAAGAGTTCAGGTGGTATAATTTTCCTTTAAAGTATGATCAAAGCGTAAGCATTTTTACGTCGCTGCCGATTTGAATATAGCGCCACTTTAAAGACAATTTGTTTGATTTATTTGATTTGGTAGGATCGGAACGACACATTTATTGCTGTCATCTAAACAAGACAGATATACTGGTCATTAAGTTGTTACCTCTACGCAGATATTATATGGAACATTTATTGCTGCTGTGATGTATCGTAGAGATATAAGACCAATATTTGACTTTCCCCATTTGCAATTAAAGACTACTTACAACAAACCTAACTGGCGCTGTCATTTTCACGGATATCAAAAAGCGCTTTTTCTTACATTCTGCTATTATATCGTCGCGGCCGATTAGCCGTGCGTAGGCCTACTTGGCTGCGGTTCGCGCGGCCGTTCGCCGTCGGGGGTTCGAGTCTCCCCCCCTCCCCCCGCGGGCATGGTTTTTGTGTTGTCCCTAGGTTGGTTTACCTTAGTTTAAATAGCTTGTAAGCTACGGACTAATAACCACGCACTTCAGTCCGATAGATTAACAAACATTTGAACATATGCTATTATATCTGTCTTAATTACCATCGAATATTGACGCAGAACAACACGTCCTATCTATCTATTCAGTACTGGGTTTACAGTATTGTTCGAACCTGTGTACGATATCTAAACTCTGCATACCATTTATATACCCGTTTCTCCATTTTAATATTACTTGTTAACTACGTCTTTACATGCAACATCACTTCTTTCGATTATGCGCTTCCTACAACAATAGTTCAGCACAGGGTAGAGCGCGGTCTGTAAATTTACGGACTATTTAAAACATTCAAGACCGAAAACAGGATTCGTCTTAGAGCAGGAACTGATCATCAGTAATTTCTTCATTGTGTCAAAGAGCTTTCGTCTGTCACTTTTTGGATTTTGCTAAAAGCTTTTAGCTCTTCAGTCGGGTCGCATCTAATTCAAATTTTGTAAAGCGAAGTACTCATAAACGCAGCAATCTCTTTGCTTACAAGATAGCGTTTAAACACTTGTATATTTTGCTTGTAACTTGACACTTTCCAATTTTTTCCGTATTTTTCGAAACACACCTGATATTTCACCCACACATTCATAACACTAACGTCAAACTAAAAAGTCGTTAATCATGAATAACTTGTATTTACTGGACTCAGTCAGCTTGATCGTCCTTTATCTACCTCCGCTTACCACTTGAGGTAAATCTCACAGGAAGTCTCATCCTGAAGAAACATTCATATAAGATTCCATACGGACGCTGTTTTGGGAATGTTTAGCGTTTATTTTATTATTAGCCGCCTTGAGAGGTACCGATTATCAAATAAAATTTTAATGATAATTGTTCTTTAATTGCACTCCTTCAAATGGAAATGTCACTGATAAAACCAAGGTTGAAGGTTAATCTACACCCGCTATCTTACTCACGCATTTCCGAACCTGACAAAGCCGTTCATCTACACACACACACACACACACACACACACACACACACACACACACAAAATACCAGGTTGTATGATGCGGCCACAGGATCTAAGAACGGTACCTACATTTCTACTGTTATGAAACATGGTAATGGAATTATTGCAGAGTACGATAAAGAACAATGAATATTATCCGCATTCCATATAATGGACCTTCCTTTCGTATTTCAAGCATTAATTTCCATGCAATTCTTCTTGAAAAATAGTGGCAAGTTCCGGAGACGATAATGGAGATAGCGAGTACATACTTTTCACTCCGAAACAGAACACAAGGCATTAATAAAATTGATATATGCTGATTTTGCAGCCATCAGAGATGCCACAATACGTTCCCGTCTTCATAAAACTATTACTCGATTATGGGATCTTTGTCAAATGAAGCACTGTCACCTTTGAACATGCCTAAACCGACGGAGAAGAAACACTGAACCACGGAATGAGTTCCATCAGAGGAAAGGGTGCGTAATTCAGCAATGTGACCAATGTAGCGAACCAGAGGTTGCCATGGTACACCACGATATGGCTAAAAAATAATTATCAACAATCTCCACGCCAAATTTGCATTCTTGGCACCTAAGCTCGGCCAAAAGCTGCAAACAATGTGCAACAAGACTCATCGAACCAAATCGCTATCTTCCATTGCCTCAAGTGAACTATCAAAATATCAATTTTATTCATCGTACTTCAAGGTACCTGCTACTTACGCTCGGAGACACTTTACTTCACAGGAACTACGGTAAACATCATTCAGTTTCTCAAAGATACTTTACTGAATATAGTCATATATCTTTGAGAGTGTATTCCATCCTAAATTTGTACGATTATCGTCATACTTGAAGACACACCAACCATTAGCATTTACGTTACCAGCTGCCAAAAACCGAAAGTACCACCTTTTGAGGCGCGGGTCGCTGTGAGAAGTGCATTAAGACAATTAATTAGGTTCTGGATGGCCCCGATGTGTAGCCATGCCGATTCCAGTGGTGTTTAAGTACGCTAGATGTCTGCTTTGAGAACCCATACCGCGAACTGCCCCATCGAGGTGGTTCTACAGATTTCCGATTGTGTTTATCGTCATATCCGGGGAGCTTGGTCGCAAGCTTACATAAAGATGATGAAAAATATACTACATGCAGGGGTGGGCCAAGTACACGAGGATAGATGTATAGTTGTGATCCATTACGTCTTCCAGGCTCACCCAGGGCATACCGCCAAAACAAGCCGTATTCTACAGTAATTGGAGGGTGTTCAGTTTTCCACGTTCCTCGTCGTCGCAGCCAAAGGACATAATACCTCATTCATATGAAAACGGAGATTGATGACCTAGCTGTTTGGTCCCATCCACCCATCAGCCAACCAACCAACCATATGAAAACGCCACAAGTCAAATTAAGGTTTTGGCAAATCACAACCTTCGTCAGCAATAAACTGGAGTCATCATGTGTCTATGAACCACGTGATTGATGAGGTAGGTCTCGCGGAATTTCCGTGCGGTTCTAGGTGCCATATGAGGTTCGAGTCCTCCATCCACCATGGCTATGTGTGTGTGTGTGTGTGTGTGTGTGTGTGATTTGTTGTGAGGATAAATTTAAGTTAATTGAAGTAGGTTGTATATGTAGTGACCAATGCCAACAGTAGTTTGCTCACATAGATTTACAAACATTTGGAGATTTTTGTTGTTCGTAAAATATTACAGCCAAGATCGCTAGTAATTAATTTTATTTTGGACGACCGGTTTCACTGGTCTCTGTCAGCATCATCTGGTCCAAAAATCTTTGTATATGGTCGTCCTCTTGTAAAGTCAAACAGTTCTTACATAAAATAATTTAGAGTGCATAGGTGCACTATGTCATTATAATAAAAGTGTACTTATCACTGTGAGTGACAGTATTCTACTGGTATGAAAGGCTGCTTATTATTGGTTTTATAACATTATTTTGATCATTTGGCATTTCTATAAAGATATTATCAATGGCTATCTTTGAGCCCTTAGCTATCCTAGTTGGAAAATTAACAGTATGAATTAGGTTGAATGACAATACTACTGACAGCAATAATTTCTTACTGGGAGAGTTTTCAAGGAAGTCTACATTGAAACACCAGCCAACACTAATTCTTTCTTTCTTGTTATCAAATAAGCCAACAGGGCTTCAAAGTGATTTGTGAACAAATTAAAGTTACCATTTGGTACTCTGTACACAGTTACTATTATAAATGATTTATTATGAAATTGCACATGCTTCCATATGCTGCTCTAAACAAAATTTATGAATGCGTATGCTATTAAATTTATAACAATTTCTAATGAATGTGGCAACTCCTCCGTTCTCCACTTCCACTCTACAAAAGTTGGAAGCTAACCTAAATTCTGGAATACTTAGCAAATCTATACCAATGGTCACATGATGTTCAGAAAGGCAGATTATGTTGACTGGGTTGGATGACTCTAATACATCAATACATATAGGTAGTTCATTTGTTTTGCTTCTTAGTCCTCTAATGTTTTGGTGCACTAAAGATAATTTGCATTTTACATTGACTGTTACAGAACTGGGTGGAGATAAAATTTCTGATAACTAACAGCTGTGTTTGCTGATCTGATTTGTCAGAATTATGCTGTTTAGTTGCTTTATTAAATTGAAGGTTTGTTTCAATATTGACCTCTCTTAGAACTTGACTTCTTTTTGTCCTGCTTATCCTAAACAAAAAACAAAACAAAAAAAACAAAAAACAAACAAAATATGCTCTGACACTTGTAACCACTGGTATTTTACCACTCACGTCAGTGCCTTCCCCCCTTAAGTTTCCTGATATTAGCCCAGTCAGTTTACCCTTTCCTTTCCTATTGAGATATACGCCACGTCTAGTATAATCCCACCTACTGGGTGAATCAACAGGAACCACACCAAAGTGTGACCCCGCACCTGTTCCAACTCTAAATTAACTCTCCTAACAAAAGAGTTCAAATGAGGTCGATCGTAGCGCTCCAGAACAGACACGAACTCAACACTGGTATGCATCGACGCTGATACAATCTTTACCAGGTTAGGAACTGTATAAGAATACAGTAGTTTCATTTCGTAGAGACAATTCGCAAATATAGCTGTTTCAACAGGAATAAGATCAGCAAACAGATGACTGAAAAATAATGGACAGTGATTATATTCTCCAGTCATCATTCAGCAGCTAACGAACGACTCTTGTACAGGTTCTTACAACCACATAGCTACTAGGACGTTCAGACACAAAACCGACACAATGCGTAGCCAATTTAAGAACATTGGCCTTTTATTTATAGCCTGACTCTCCTGGACCAGTGTAACCGCCCGACATGCCGTATTAGGTCGACAACAGGTTTCAAGGACACTGACTTGGCGTTATATCTCAGCGGAGTTGCTGGAATGTGTTCCCTTAGGGAGCGGTCAGCGTCAAACGAAAACATAATAAACATACAAGTGTCCTGACTGCTATCACTGCGAACTTCATTGCCATGTTAACTGATTGCGAGAAGCAAGAAGCATAATTATCAGTCCAGCGCACGGAGCAAATAAAGCTATTATTGTATTTCATAGCGCACAAGCGAGTGTAAATAGCTGCTGTACCTTTCATTCTGTATAAACGTATCTATCATGTTTTATGGTACTTGTCTATGTTGACCGAGAACTAGTTACACAGCATTCTAGAATGAATATTTATTTCACTCTGCAGCGGAATGTACAGTGTTATTCAACGTACGTATGGATTATAACTGAATGTTGTATCTGTACTTGAACCCCGAATCTTCTGTTTTGCGGCCAGTTGTCATATTGAGTTAGATATCAGAAAAGGCCAGGTCTGAGTTAGTACAAATACGTAACACAATCATCCTATCTGTAAGATTACTTTGTAGATTATAATGTTCGTAAACGTCAACAGAACAAAAGGGAACTACAGTATTATTAGTCAGCAGACACTGTATTACTAGATAATTGAGACTGCGTGAAATAAATACGTAAACCTCCTATTATCATTTTGAACAATATAATTATGGCTGGTTGGCCACGTCGTTATAGAAAACAAAAGCAGATAAATTTGAATTTCTTCAACAATTCTATTAGTTTCGAAGTATGAGGAAGTGATAGTTACTCTCTCTGCAACCTCTAACATCGTGGAACTGCTGCGTAGGAGATGTGTACAGTTTCAATAATAGAAGTGCAGTGAATATTCCGACCAAAGTCTGAGTGCAAGATCATAGTCTCTACTTCATTCGATTGTGTGAGGGGTCGTATGATAGCATTATCAAAATATCAGAAACTGACCTTCCTCGTCTGATTTGTATTTGTTTCAGATATAACCGTTTTTCAATAATTTTCAGCTCATGTTTGTTTGGCAATTACAGTGCCATCTACCATAAAAGGAAAATAAATTATACAAAAGTTACAACTTTTGTCACTGAGAATGCAAATCTGCAATAATAATAGGGTTTTCTATTTAGATTTCAGATCCACCCCCCTTACCGCCAAGGGGTGGTGGTGCAGGGAGTCAACCAGAATATTCATGGACGTCCTTCTTGGAGGTAAAACCACTTTTTTTAATCCGATTTGTATCTGTTAAATATCCCGAAAAACAGTTTTAAATGCTTCATCGTGTAAATTCGCGCTCCACTCCAGTTCTTATGGCACTTCACCGCTTTACCTCCAATGATGTCTTCGGAATCCGAAGACGAAACTTGTGGGAAAAGTTTTAATAATCGACGCGGACTGTCAGCCTGGAAATTTCAAGGGAACATAACGACGACGTTAAAGGTTGCATTGCATGATCAGAACGTTCCTAAGTATTGCAACGCACTTTATTACGAGTAGCCGCGATGGAGTGGCTGAGCGCTCTAAGGTGCCTTGCTGCGAAGCGCGCGGTTGTGCGTCGTCGGAGGTTCGAGTCCTCCCTGCGGCATGTGTGTGTGTGTGTGTGTGTGTGTGTGTGTGTGTGTGTGTGTGTGTGTGTGTGTGTGTGTGTTGTCCTTAGGTTAATTTGTAAGTCTAGAGACTGATGACGACATCAGTTTGTTCCAATAGGTTTACAAACATTTGAACATTTTTGAATTACGAGTAAATTCAACAGCGCGTTTGAAAATAGGAGTAGAGCCTCTAACAAATGGGAGAATGGACGCGTGTCACTGCAACAGCACTGCTGGACAGATTGGGAACTTAAATCGCAAGGGAAACGTCTCCGGATAACCGAAAGGGAAAAGGTAATTACTTACGAGAAGCGAAGAATCTGGTTTCGAGTCTCGGTCGCGCAGCTGAATTTAATTCAACTCCTTGTAACAGAGAGGAACTCAGAGTTCTTTTTCATTAATATTCATGGCTGTTTGTGCCTATAAATGGTATCTGTTCTTTTGGGCATGTCCTAATACATGCTCGTAAAACTTTCGGCGATGAGTGTATTTTCTTTGGATAGTTCTGCTAAAAATATCTTTGATGAAAATCGACAAATCTCTTCAATGAGCTTATTCAGATGTGAATATAAATTCGAGATACACATACTATTAATCGAAATAGAGAATATGGAGAGATAGACTTTCACCAGTATACAACAACAGATGCAGGTCTGCACATAGGGGAAAGTCCTCGGACTGATTCGTGGCAAATACAAATAAATTTTCGGCATGACGTATCGACTTGCTCCAGAAAATTATCTAATCGACACCCAAATCCTCGCACGGGTCTGGTATGTGGCACAACTGCTGGCTATACCTAAAATGATGGCCCGAGTCGCATCGCAAGTAACATTCTGGTTGCTGCGACGACATCATATCTTCAAGGTGAAGGCGGCCACTTGCCTTCTCGACCGCTCTGTCAGAGGACTAGGCCTTGTTCATTTCTACTCGAAGTGCATGGCCTTACTCATGAACAAAACTGACACGTTGAGGGAAACACACCCACAGGGACGGACGGCAGCAATCTTGCAGCTATATCGTCCACCATCCGTAAGGGCCCCCATGTTACCACTTGGCATCCCATACAAAACGTCCCATGTTCGCGATTACTATTTCAAACGTAGTTATGTACTTAGGACCGCAACATTACAGTACAATACGGCTCGATTGACGTACAATTCGCTATTATGACGCCCGCCAGTCCACAAATTGGAGGCTCGATACCAAGACATCAACTGGCGGCCGATGTGGTTCAACGTTTTTCACCCACTCCTGCAAACAGAAGTCCACGCCCTCTGGTACAAGGTAGTGTACAATGTCTTTCCAAGTAACCAAAAAATGTACAACATACGCCTTGTAGTTTCTGACTATTGTCCCCAGTCTCAGGTCCCGGACACCAGAAGACACCGGTTCAAATTCCTCCGTGTGGGCACTTGCCCAAGGTGTTGGCTCTTATTAATCGAACCACCCCAATTATGTTACGTTGAATGGTTCACCATTCGTCACATGAAACGAAGTTCAATTACGTCGTGTGAATCGTGGGTCACATGATACATGTGATTATTGAGCTCCAGCTCTTGCATGGGGTAGAATTTATGGCATACCTATGGAATGTCCACCGATAGATAACTTCCTATCACAGGTACCGGGAACAATTTGCCAGTTTCCTGTCGGTGGCACTTGTTCACCGCTACCAGTCAGCTCTCGGCCACTAAATTTGATGTCTTCTTTCACGTACAATGTTCCCGAAGTTGGGTCGACCAGCAGTGTTGACATTTTGACTACGACATGGTTCTGAAAGCGAATGGTGTTGAACCCGAACCTTTCCCTGGGAATTCGGCAACTAACGTAGCAAGGAAGTTTCCGTTTTAAATTTTTTATTTTTGTAAGATCCCCTCCTAGGAGTGGGTACCTGGTAAGTTACTATTTTCTCAAAGTTGTATTTGCAATCCAGTATAACAACATTGTGAACTGTAGGAGAAGCATATCCTACTCCTTTATTCATAGTTATTTTACCTTATATTATTTTACCCTCTACTTGTTATTTCATCGTCTCGTGTTGACACGCGTTTTTCGCAACACTCACATGATGTACCCACTAGCAGAAGGGTTTTCAGTTTTTTCCTCATTTTGGAAATTCATTAGAAGAAAAGGAAATGGTGCTTCCTCCAGGGCGAGACAGCGTTCTATTTTACTTACGAAGAAGGAAGCATTCTTCATTTCGGTTTCGTAAGGACTCAATTTTCTGTTTTTCGAGAATGATCCGTTTTTTCCTATGTCATGGTGTGTGAAGGCAGGGTTGTAGGTGTGGTTAGGAAACCCTAAAATAATAATAATAATAAAATCTTATAATAAATGTTCCTTATGCAACGACTTTTCACAGTATTGTCGATCTGTTTGCTGAAATGGGAAGTGTGAAACCTAGAGAAAGTTACCGATGTCTGTTCGTTCCATATATATTACTGTTTTTCCACAAATTCCAATTAATTTTTATTTTTGCTAATTACAGTACCATCTATCATAAAGCGAAATCAATGTTTCTGCGAAAGTAACATATTTTTTCACGTAGAATCCAAATCTGCAATGATTTGAGATTTCAAAGTCAGCCCCCTTTCCTTCCCCAAAGGGTGGTGCTGGTGGAGGATTGAGTTTTTTTTGTTAGTTGGCCCTCATCGTGGTGAACAACTTTTATTCCACAAATTACGAAAAACACTGTATAGGCAGTGTAGAGTGCAACACAATAAATCAAAGACATCAGCTACGTAACAATTATATGGTATCGTCAACATTATTGATAGAGAATCAACACTGGTGCAACGTTGAAATCCTTTTAATTTAGTACTATTGCGGTGTTTGTAAATATCAATGGCTTTTCTGTGGTTGGGTACATAGTATTGTGAAGTATTCGATATGCCTCTGGCTTAGTTAAATTGTATTTCGTAATTGCCTTCTTGGAAAACGTATCCCTAACGACCGACTTCTCCGTATGTCCCAGGTGGCAATTTCTCTTATGTTCGCCAGACAGGTGTTCACACTACTTCTTGTTGTGCCTATGTAATCTGGACCACAACTGTAAGGAATAATATGTACACCCGGTGCATCCAAATCATATCGTACATCTATTGCAGATCTTAAATATAGTTACATAGATCTTCCTTAACAAATAGCGTTTTTTATGATAAGAGGCTACACATGACACAAAACATGAACATATATAACATATAGTTCACGTGCTATAAAAGAGAAAATCATAGAATATTAAAATATCATAGTAAGTACCCTAGGAAAAATTATGCACGGTGAGCAGCTGAGGAGAAGCATCATCTCTTCTTTTATCACACTTCTTTAACCAATGTTTTTAGTTTATGAGAGGAAGTAAGTTTCTCGCTTACTACTTTTCCGCTCTTCATGGAGCAAAACTATGGCATTCGGTATAACGTTACAATGCCAATGAATTTCATATGTTTATATTTCCACAAGACTTTTTACGCGGTAAGTTAAAAGCCGCTTTCAATCAAATTGTGTGCTTAGAGAATATCGTCCCAGATATGTGAATGAGTTGATATCTGGCATTCTACAGGGTAGAGTTATATGTTCCTCTTCTGTTCCTTATCTATATAAACTACTTGTGATAGGGTTTTTGTAGATATTGCTGTTACTTATCATCTCGTCATCAGAAGATCAAATCCAACTGCAGAACAATTACAATAAGATTTCTGCATGGTGTGAAAGTCAAAAAACGTGTATTCGTCCACAAGGACCGAAAGGAATAAGATAAATCAGTCACAACTGAAGGCCGTAAATTCAGCTAGATACCTAGGAAATACTATTACGACAAAATTAAAGGATCACGTTGAAAATTTTTTACGGAAGGTGAACTAAAGACTGCGTTTTATTCGCTGAACAATTAGAAGATTCAACATAACTATCAAAGAGACTTCATGCACTACGCCCTTTTGAAGTATCGATGTGTGTGGTGTGGGATCCTTACCAGTAGGACCGATGGAGCAGATTGAAAAAGTACAATGGAGGACAGGTCGTTTTATGTTATTAAGACACAGGAGAGAGAGAGTATCACAGATATGACAGAGGAGTTTGAATGGGAATAACTACAACACTGGAGTTTTGCGTTCCGGCAAATTAAGATCCCCGACTGTTGTCTCCAAATTCGCAAATGTATCGTTCTCTTCCACCTATGTACAGATAAATGATGATCTAAATTATCATAATCATTTTGATAAGCTATCTGCATGGTGCAAAAAGTGACCCTAAACAAGGAAAAGTGTGAAGTAATTCATATTAGCACTAAAATAAATCAGTTAAACTTAATGTATACGATAAATCAGTCAAATGTAATGGCCGTAAAGTCAACTAAATACCTAGGAATTATAACTTAAATGGGAAACAACACATATAGCAAATTGTAGGGAAGGCGAACCAAACGCTGCGTTTCACTTAGAGGAACAGTTCTACTAAATAAACTGTCTGCATGGCACTTATGCGTCCTATTTTGGAGTATTCCTGCCCATTGTGGGATACACACCTTATTTTTCCTATTTTCTCGCAAACAGATCAACATTCTACTACAAATTCATTTGTAGCTGCTTCATACTTAATGTTACCCATGCAGGAAGCTCATCCTAGAAATTATAAATTGCAGAGTGCTATTAAATATGACAGTTAGCTGCCTTGAGTTACTCCTAAAATGTGCGTTTGTTTACTTTAGTATTCCTCCTTTGCCATGTAAAAATAGTCAAATCACGTACTACTGTTGCATTTAGTTACTTTCTGGAAATATTAGGTATATAGGTACATCATGCAAGCACTATATGGCTGACCAGCTATGAAATTTTTGTTGCTCGTAGTGCATAATAATTTAAATGAATCTTTTTAAACATTTTTTCAGTATATACGCACTATAATCGTGGTAGTGACATCGACTACAAAAATATCAATAATTGTAACTACGTTATATTATCCTAATAACTTGATTGCTTTTTAAGTAGTCTAATTTTTTTTCCACTTTATTTAGAACTCTAAAAATATTTTGATAATTGTTTCTTATTCGTAGGTATGTGTTGAGTTAAAGTGGGAACATCCCTACCTATCTACCTATCGTGGTAAACACATAGACCGTATTTACATATTGATGAGTAGAAAAAGATGATTATTAAGTTGTAGAAGAATACACACACACACACACACACACACACACTGTAACTTATAAAATAATAGGTGACGGGAAATTTTAATGTGGTAGGTCAACACAAGAAATGTTACACTTTCTGCGGAGCTATGAACATAGTTTATTGTACCATTTTCCAAAGAGTTACAGCAAGATATAATTTTATAAATGGAACAATAGGTTTTTCTATCCTGTATTGGATTCGTTGAAACCAGCTGCGTCCAAATCAATTTAAACTAATTTCCTATCACTGTTAGTTTGGGAGCTACAACCCTTCAAAGTTTAGGGGGCGGAGGCTACGACATCGTAGCTGACTGGCTGCTGGTATTGAGACAGTAGACCGTGGCACAGGGGATAGCCACTCGGCCAGTAAGGTACGCAAATTATATCTTTGCGCTGTAACTCTTTGGAAAATGGTACAATAAACTATGTGCATAGCTCCGCAGAAAGTGTAACATTTCTTGTATTGACCTACCGCATTAAAATTTCCCGACACGTATTATAAGTTATAGAGGCAAACACACTTTGTGAAAGTGCATATTAATTAGTTTTGGAATAGTTATTATGGTTTGAAGTGTTTTTCGTTGTTTTTTGTTTATCAAGCTTCAAATAAAAAGTCATGTATTAAAAGGTTAATCATTCGAGGAAGATGAATGAATAAAGATACGATACTTGTGTTTTGTAACTCAGTTTATTGCAAAAATAATTTGTACAATATCTGGGTTTGACTGGTAGATTGACACATGTGGTATCACAGTAGTCGAGTCAGGTCACTTAGCCGAGGAGAGCAGCCTTGTACTGGAGGTGGGCGATGGCGTTAGCATTGGCGATGGCTGGGATGCCGGCAGCGTAGACGGCGGCCAGGGGCAGACCGGAGACGGGGTCTGCAGGGGTGGCGGCAGCGAGGGCTGCCGACTGAGCGTGGGCCACGGCGTGGGCAGCCTTGGCACTGGCCACCTGTAAAGTGTCCAGTCATTAGCAACATTGTCATCTGACAGCATGATACATGTACTGGTATAGGAGGTGTGTAGGAAACAGTACCTCAGGGGTGTCCAGGGGAACGCCGCCAGGTCCGATGACGATGTTGGCAGGACCAGCAATGGCAGGGGCAGCGATGGCGTAGGGGGCGGCGGCGATGACGGGCAGCCCCAGGGTGTTGCGGGCGGCCTCGGCGGCCTGGATGTTGAGGTGCGCGGCCTTGGCTACGGCAACCTGGGGCTCGTCGGCGGGCACGATGGAGGGCACGGGCACGCCCAGCGTGTTGCGCGCCGCCTCCGCCGCCTGGGTGGCCAGGTGGGCCGCCTTCACCGCCGCCACGTCGGGGGCGTCGGCGGGCACCGGGATGGCGCCCACAGCGGCGGGCACGCCCAGGCCCAGGTAGCCGGGCTTGGCCAGGGCCACCGCCAGCACGGAGCTCAGGATCACCTGCGGGCAGTGTATGAGTGTAACGGTGTAGATGGTTGGAAAACCATTAACACATAAAAGCTTCATCACCATCATTATCTACAACCGTAGACTTAATTGGATGGTATGTAACACACATAGTATTGGCACGTTAGTAATTGTGGGGTAGTCTGATGCCCTTCCTGCAGCCACCCCATGCCCCCAGGAGGTAATTTGTACCCCAAATGTCTGCATATAGTGCTATATGTGTGACAGTGTAAAGTGTTACAAAACGTTTGCGAATCGTTAACTGAGGCGGGAGTTGGGTACCAGCCCGGTATTCACTTTGGGGGATGTGGAAAACCGCCTAAAAACCACATCCAGGCTGGCCCGCACTCCGACCCCCTTCGTTAATCCGCCGGGCAGATTCGAATCGGGGCCAGAACGCCTCCCCGTCTCGGAAAGCGGTGCGTTAGACCACACGGCTAACCGAGCAGGTCAACACAGGTAATATTGGAATATACTGTTCTATAAACTAGTATGAGCAAGTTATCGCATTCTATTGCGATTGTAGTATTGCTATCATCGTCGTGTTTACAATAAGATATTCCGTGGAGTTACCTCTGATTCTGAAATCTTTTAGATACTGGTTGTTTGTGGGAAAGAAAACGTCTTGTGGCAATGATCGTTAGTCTGCAATGTCAAGAATGTTATACAAGCTGGTTCAGGGGTTGGGCACCGGCACTTTTCAAGATGGGGATGGGAGTCTATTTGTCATTTCTCGATTGTGAAGTAACGGTTGCGAGGGATAACCATGGCAGGTTTACTCCAGTTACAAAAGGAAAGGGATGAAACTTACATATGTGACAGAACCGTTTTAAATAGTGCGAGAAATATTTATTTACGTTGTACAGAGCACTTAGTGATTTTGATAATGAAAAATAAGGCAGAGCATTAAAAAGAATGTTCTACTGGGTCGAGAATCTAAAGTAGAGAAAGAGAGAGATGCTGGCTTTTCTGGCTATCTGCTGCCCATTTAGAGGACGCCGCGTGGTCCGACCAATTAACCTTACCGATGGATTCTAGGAATAGTTATATTCGCTGGTCAATGTTATCCAGTGTGGAAACACCCTAAGACCGGTAGCATATATTGGGTCCATGATGGACTTTGAACATCAGGCTGAAGCGACTGAGTGCAGTTCATCGTGTATTACTTACGTTCAATCTATGGAAAAAAAAATTCTTAAGCTCTCTTAGACTGGTTTCCCTCTCTTATAAGAACTCGTCGTCGGAGGTTGGAGTACTACCTGGCGCAGGGGTGTGTGTGTTGTCCTTAGGTTAGTTTAAGTAGTTTGTATGTATAGGGACTGATCACCATAGCAATTTGGTCCAGTTGGTGCACAAACATTTTCTTAAAATACCTTTCTTAGCCCATAATATTGAGGCTTGTGCTGACTGGAAGTTCATGACTGTGACACAAATATGGATCAGGGGGTCTGAGTAGGCTTTATTGAACGCTATAACTCAGGGCTCTAACTCATGAAATAATACGAATCATATTTTTAAAGTGTGCAGTTTACACTACTAGCTCATGAATCTCCAGTTATGAAGTATTATTTAATAAGTGGGAAAAATAAATAGCTACATGACAGTAACTATTATTTAGTGCAACTGGCTAGAGTTTTCTCTCAAGGTCATGTTTGTTTGGTGCAACGAGGTGCAGTTTGAATGTAGAGGAAGATCTAATCGATACTCGTCACCAAAAGACTCCCTAATCCCTTAACATTTAATTTACAACAGCAGATGGGGTTGAGATGTTTTGCAGAAAAAAATGTGTATCTTGAGAAACACAGACAGCATAGCTATAAATTTAGTTTTTCTGTTGTCGGTTCCTGCGGCAGGTGAGACATGTACAAAACAGCAATGCTCCCAACTCCAACACAGAATGAAGGAGTGATCCTATGTTGTCTTCTAGACGAGTTTAAGTACTTTCTACTGTGGGATCAATGTGGAAAAGCTTTTAAGAAGCACAAAAGATGTTTGAATCTTTTCACATACTCACATGGATCCAACTCATGGAATGATTTAATGGCGTCCCGTACGATTACATCTTAATTTGGCAGTAATTTTACAGCAAGCTTTACAAATTTATGGAGTTTCCCTGTATTCTAAAACAGAAGATTCTCTTGCTCATCGTGCCGTAGGATACCTCATGAGTGTGTCTTGGCTTTAATAGACATACGGATGGAAGAGGTGATACATTTGGTCAAGCGGGGTCCAGAGAATCATTTGTTTATAATGACGCGTGATTTCTCCCTACATACAGATTGAACTATACTCCAGGATGTAGTATATTAGTCCTTTTAAGGAACTGATTAATCCTCTGACAGACTTGTCATTAGTAAAGCCCTTGCCACTAAAAGGAAACGATCCTCGTTTTCTGCATGGAAAATTAACAATCTCAATCATTACTGAAGCAAACTGCTCTTTTGACTGAAAATTTATATTTAAAAAAATTAATTTAATGAAAAATTTACAAACTATTGCCTGCTACGTACTTCTTATATTTATCGGTGAGTGAACAGTACGAATTAGGAAGCTTCGTTCAGTATGTACCTTCTAGAAGCACAATATTAGATTAGCTCTTGACAGCTAATTATAATCCTCCAGTTACTTTTACGATGATTTATGTTACTTCAGATAATATTTGCATATTTGGTATCTGCTTTGAGGAAAGCAATCATCAAATTCATTGTTTTAGAGTTTCGTTACACTGTTAGAAATATTGCCTTATATAATAATATGCAATAATTCCGTTATAGAAACATCTCGCGCAAATTTTTATTCATATGAATTATGTACAGACAAAAGAGAACTATTTATGAATATGGGAGGAACAGCAAAATAGTTATGAAAGCAATACGTTTTTCGTTATTTTAATTGGAGAGGTATGTGGACTTTAAGCTTCGGCCTAACAAAATTTCTCTTCTGTTACAGGCCGTCGTTTTCGTTTAGGTTCTGGGTTCCGTCCAAAAGAGCCTGTCATTCCATTTAACAATACTGTAGCAGTGATTTTTCTTGACACAGTGTTAATTAGGCCAAAATACTCCGGAGTGAAATCTGATTCTCTCATCCATTGAGAGGGCACATTCCCTGCTACCTGCATCTACCTGTAGGTCTACACTACACAAGCCACTTTACACTGAATTATGAAGGAGTGGGATACGTCTTCGCAATATTATCCCTTTTTCCCTAGATCGTTCACTTTGAGGGTAAAATGCCAGTTTAATCTCATGATTCCTATTTGATCTCTTAGAGGTTATAATGCCATTGTTGACCATAGATTCTCTAGAAATATCCGACAGGTGCTTCGCATGAACGATGTCGACTTTTTGCAAAGTTAACTAACGTGTTGCACAATCATTTCAATATTCTAGTTATACCGACCTATTCCGAGTCCAGCATGTTTCTGTATTAGCATGCGGTGTTTCAGTTTCTAATTGTTATGGTTTTCAAATACTGGAATATTACTTTAGAACAGATCGCACTGGCCCCTTGTATGTAGTTTCTTCTAGAGATGGAATGCGTTTTGCCTTCTCAAATAATATTTTAACATGACAGTCTCTATAATGTAATAGAAATTATTTTACATTTATCGACATTGAAAGAGAGGTCGATTCTTAATTAAAATTGTAAATTTTTTTCGAAATTTTTCTGCTGTTCTTTAAGATAGACCAAAGATGATACTTTCGTCTAGGCATAACTTTATAGTTAAACGTTATTTATCAGCAGCTGAACATACAGGTACTTAAACAGTAGTAGTTTCAAAAGAAAAATATCTCTTGCATGCTGCAAATGAAGTTTTTTTTTCGTCACTCAAACGCGTTTAGCCTTCTTAACAAAGCCTCATTAGTATCACAACAGTGCCTACTTGAAAACCCGGACGGAATGTTGCGCGTTTTAATGTGAGAACCTTGATTTTCACTCTTGCACTGCCTCTGCAATTACTGAGTACAGAATCGGTTGATCCTATCAGATATGTGTTTATGTATATAAATCGAAATGGTAAAGTGCCTGACTGCAAATCTAAAGGACTCAGGATCAATCCCAAGTTAATTCTACGACTGTTATCTGTGACCTATGAGTTATTTTCCCTTGGATAAAATCTGTTGACATGAATAATAATGATTTACGCTGTACTTCGAAATTGACAACCAACCGTAAGTCCAGCTGTAACTGGTAGTTATACGAGTAACGCTGATGGTGTCCATACGACAAGAGACCGAAATATTGGTTACAGAGGTAGAATTTGCTCAGCTGCTAGCCACTAATTTAATCAGAGGTCCTATCACACTTCATTCGGATGCTACTTGGATCATTTGCCGTCCATATACTTCACAGGCTAAGGTGCGCGACGGTATCCGTGTAAGGTATGACGTCGACGTGCGTGGCGACTACTCACCAGGACCTTCATGTCTGCTGCTGCTGTTGCTGCGGACTGAACTGTTCCTGCCCGCTGCCGCCGGACGCCGGCTTATATAGCGGTTGGCCGGCCTCGTCTTCCCCGCTACGACCGACCCCCGGGACCGCTACCACACGGCGTGGTCTTCGGCGGCGCCGCGATGGGCGGTGCCTTCGCCTCGGTAGTAACCTCCCCGGCAAACATCTCCTCTGCTGTCTGACGCAATACTTGGCGGTGCAACCGCTTCTGCTTCTGTCTTACCACACACAGCTTCCATGTTGCAGAGATCGTCGTTCCGCTAAGCAGAGTGTCGGTACGTATTTACGTTCAAAATGACTGCGTTTCAGGCTTTTCCGGCGTGATATATGCTTTAATGATTCACGAGAATTATGCCAGATCGTACTGTAAAAACTGCATAATATTTCTGCGAGGTAGCTGCCGGCCATCTTCAGGTGCTACTGTAACCGCTCCTGCTCTGCTGGCCAATGTACAGGGTGAAAATCATTTAAACCGACAAACTCTGGTATGATGTAGGGGACATCAAAACAAATATTTTTCCCTAATGTTATTTTTTCCTATGAGGAGTATTTAAACCGGTAGAGGAAGATTTCGCTGGCGGCAAATTAATTAAACCAACAAACACTTTTCCATTTTTTGGCCCACTTTAGGTTACGGTAGTAACACCAAAAGTGGGCCTTTGCCATCGTCTTTTGACAGCTCTAAATTTAAATTTAAATAACGGCTTAACTACTCATCTGACACGAAAATTGAATAACCGAATTTACAGAGCAGAAAATTCTCTACAACTTAGCTCTCCTATGTTTTTTTTTTCATATCTCGTAGCGTTTCAAAAATATATGCAAAAATAACGGCGATTTTGGGATGCCTATCTGTCCGTCTCTCTGTCCGTAACGTGTTCCCGGTTTTGAGACTAACTGTTCAACCGATCAGCACCAAATTTTACAAACATGATTGTTGGTCACCAGAGAACAGAAAAGCGCTTTTTGAAATATTTCGGACAAGAAATATGTAATACCAAAAAAGCCGTTTCTAATGTAATTTTAATTGCAAATAAACCGTTCATCTGACGCGAAAATTGAAGAAACGAATTTATAGAGAGGAAAATTCTCTACAACTTTGTTCCCGTATGTTTTTTTTTTGTTTTTTTTTTCATATCTCGTATCGTTTGAGAGATATTTGCAAAAATAACGGAGATTTGTCATCCTCCATTAAATTAACGAAAACCAGCCGTTCGGAGATGTCATGTGACATTCCTTGCCCAGAACTCTCTCTCTGGCATACGCCATCTTGCGTTGCGTATTTGATGATTTTCTTATTGTAACTTACACGTTGTCATTTCAAAGCAATGGCGGACATGAAAAATTAACAAAAATACATTGTTCTTCGTAAGATAAATGATAAACTAGTGTCTACAAATGCCATATTAGCATCAGTTAACAACGGCCATCAATAGTATGAGATTAAAGTACTAATGTTTCGATTAAACGCCCTAGCGTAGTGGGCAAGGCGTCGGACTATGACGTTAAAGGTCGGTGCTTTGGAACCCGCCACTACCTAAATTTTTTTCGAAAAGGGTTTCAGACACCCTTATTAATTAATTTTTTATTATTTAGATTATTATTTTAGTCCAAAATGTTTGCAAAAACTTATAAAACTACAAATCTAAAGTGGGCCGTAAAACACGTCAGTGCTTTTTTTTATTACCTGGACACAATAAATTAACACAACCCAATTTCAATTACTCTAGATTTTCAAAAATGTATCCATTGACACGTAAACGAAGGTTATACCGTCGGATCCTGTTCTGTTTGACACGGTCAAAAACCCCAGGAGTATCCTGAATTGTTCCTGCTACTGCTGCTACTATCCGGGCAACCACATCCTCTTCTGATGCAACAGGAGTTGCATAAACAAGGTTGTGCATCTCTGCCCACACTAAAAAGTCCAGAGGGAACAATATATCTGAGGATCGAGCAGGCCGTGGTATGGGAACACCTCTGCCAATCCACGTTTCTGGGAACCGTCGGTCCAGGAATCGACGCACATGACAAATGAAATGTGCCGGCGCCCCGTCATGTTGGAACCACATGCGTTGTCTTGTAGGGAGTGGGACGTCTTCCAGCAATTCTGGCATTGCTCTGTCGAGAAAATTGTAATAGTGCATGCAATTTAATACGGCCTTCATCTGTTTAAATACGCCTCATAGGAAAAAATGACATTAGGGAAAATATTTGTTTTGGTGTCCCCTACAACCTCCCAGAGTTTGTCGGTTTGAATACTTTTGACCCTATATATACGTAGTCTTGTTGCCAAGGCACAAGTGCAATTAAATTAACCACGCACGAGGGTCTGATTGTAGATCGACACCACCTTCACAAATATTGCAATATGTGCCGAAAGGAAGTTCCCCTCTTCATTTCATAAGTACGCCAACAGAAAACTATAGTACATACTATTAACTAGAGGACCCGTGCGAATACTTCGCACCGTTAGTGGAATGACGAAAAAGTTGGGAAAAATGGAAGTTGAATGTTCACGCATACCTTTCTTCAGAATCAATCAATGCAATTGCTGAAAAGCGCAATTGAAATAGCTTGATCCGATGAGTGTTGTTAGGTCAAAAAGAACTGCGTTCGGTACTTTAATTAGAACCGAATATACCGCAAAACAAACCGATTAAAATATTCAATGCAAGGACAGAAGGATACCGCATTTGAATAAAAATAAAGGATGAAGCGACGTAAGTTAATTCTGATAGGTGATGACAAATCTGCGACTGAATACCTTCCGTTTAAAGCAAAAATGACGGAAATCGGTCGAACAGAACGGCCTGACCAACTGACTTCATTTACAGCAAGGACATCCCCATAAGAAAAATACAGAAGGAAATCGCGTTTGAGTACAGAATAAGGAAGACGAGAGTTATGTAAATTTTGATACTTGATGAAAAAGCTGTAGATGAATACCTTTCGTTTAAAACAAAAATGAATGAAATCGGCCGGGTAGTTCGGTGTGGCCGACTGACATTAGTTTTCGTAGATTCTTTTAATATAGAAGATGATTGGAAATATGCGTTACAACCTTCTAGGACATGTAGAGCCGCGCGGGAGTAGCCGAGCGGTCTGGAGCGCCTCGTTGCGAATCGCGGGGCCTCCCGCGTCGGAGGTACGAATCCTCCCTCTTCATGGATGTTTGTGTTGTCTTTTCTGTAAGTTAGTTCATAAGTAATTTGTAAGTATAGTGACTGATGTCCCCGCAGTGAAGTCCCATAAGCTTTACAAACATTTCAACATTTTTTGGATTTGTAGAGAGTAGTGAGTACATAAAATTTTGAATAGAAACCCACATCTGGAAACGTATCGTTTCCGTTCCACGACGGTTTCAGGTCAGATGATTATCTCATCTACTATTACTTGCGGAAAGTAATTAGGCGTGACCTAGTACAATTGTTGCAATCAATTTGTAAAGAACACTGAATCGTTCCATTAATATTTTACGCATTTTCATTACAATTTACACCTTATGGTTTACATTAGTCGACAACAACAAGAACCCAGCATGTGCGGCACCAACCGCTACGTACTGATACATTACAACATCGGCTCTACATGTAGACCACCGACGTCGTTACACACATTGTACCTCCGAAGCGTGTTCTGGTACACTCTGTTATCTTCCCTATCACGAATCCCAAATATCCGTTATAAGTCAACATCGAAAATTCTGCCTTGTTGAGCGATGGGGTGCTATTGTAAACACACGACAGCAGTCGTGTTTCATAAGACAGCATTCTGCAGACATTACCATTTAAATCATTCGGTTTCAGTAACACACGAATTATGCGAACCTACAATTTCAGAACTTTGAAGTCAATGGAGTGGCCAGAAGTGGAAATCAAAACATTGTGGTAACGAACTTTATAAACATCATTGTTTGTTGGTGTCGTCATTGTTTTAACTTTTCTGTAAGAGTAAATTGTGGAAATTTTCTATCGTTACTATAAAATTAACTAAGATTTTAATAGACACGATGACTGAGAGAGTAATGAACAGAGAAAAGTAGGAAGAAGATATGGACAGAATTAGGAGGGAGGTCAGGTTGGACAGAAACTGTGTAGCAGCAGGAGGAGGAGGAAGAGAGAGATGCGCAAAGAGTGGGTGTGAGGAATCATTGGACTGAATATGGAAAACGATCGCGTTTCTCAAGGGAAAATGTACGTCTCATATTTTGAGTCAGTAAACCGTCTAATTAGCATGTTTTCGTAGAAATCAAAAAAAAAAAAAAAAAAAAAAAAAAAAGGAAAATAACGTATCAACCCACTGCCATTACAACAATTGATTTTATGACGAAGCATATTTTATCTAACTTTCCTTTCATTCTGGATAGCCTGAGGAAGGCATAGGAAACTACAGATGTAGTTGATGATATATATTCTCGATTATTTCACGTTCGGAAAAATTCTTTTACTTATCCCTGTGTTCATTTCATATCAGACTGAGCCACAGTGAAGCGTGGTTATGTTTAAATAGTATTTGTACTGACAAAGGGAGGACCAATCTGGAGCTGTTTGCTGCTGATACTGTCGTGTAGAAGAGGGAGTCGTCGTTGACTGACTGCAGGAACAAATCAAATATATATAAATCTAACCTAGGCTTACAAACAATTTAAACAAACGTGTGACAAGAACAACACACACACACACACACACACACACACACACACACACACACACACACACACACACACACGCCCGAAGGAGGACTGGAACCTCCGACGGCGAGCGATCGCACGTTCCGTAGCAATAACTGCAGGAAGATACAAGGTGACTTACGAATTCTATATTTCTTATTGCTAGGATGAAGGGTGGCTTGCTGGAACTACAGGAAAATATAGTTTGAAGCAAATTTGATGTAAATACATCCGGTAATTTTAGAATACAGGGTTAGTAGTATGCTGTTTGACATACCTAGGCGATACGTTGCAAAGCGGTATAAAATGGCATCAGAACGTAACGCCGGAAATAAGGAAAGGAAATTGTCGTATTCAGTTTGCAGCGATAATTTTAGGAAACTATTGTCAAACTCTACTCCCAAGAAGCGCAGATATTGGTTGCTACGGGAAGCTTGCTTGCTTCAACCATAAAGATAGCCGTGCCGTACGTACAACTACAGCGGGGAGTATCTGTGGAGAGGGCAGATAGACGTGTGGTTCCTGGAGAGGGGAAGCAGCCTTTTCAGTAATTATAGGGGCACCAGCCTCGATGATTGAGTGAGCTGACCTTGTAACATCAGCTAACGTGGCTTTGTCATTTAGGAGATAATCTGAATAGCTCCCTTAGACTGTTCGCGGATGATGCGGTCGTTTATCGGTTAGTGAAGTCAACAGAGGATCAAAAGCAACTGCAAAGCGATTTAGACAAAATTTCTACTTGGTGCGAAAATTGGCAATTGACACTAAATAAAGAAAAGTGTGAAGTAATACACATGACCACTAAAAGAAATCCGCTGAACTTCAATTACGCGATAAATCAGTCTAACCTTAAGGTCGTAAATTCTACCAAATACCTAGGAGTTACAATTACGAACAACTTTGACTGGAGAGAACACATAGAATATATTGTGGGGAAAGCGAACCAAAGGTTACGTTTCATTTCACGCTTAGAAGATGCACCAGCTCCACCAAAGAGACTGCCTACATCACACTTGTACGTCCTCTCCTGGAGTACTGTTGCCCCTTGTGGGACCCTCACCAGGTGGGACTGTTTGGTTTCGGAAGGTACTAAACCAGGTGGGACTGACGGAAGATATTGAGAAGGTTCAGAGAAGGGCAGCTCGTTTTGTTTTATCACGTTACGGGGGGGGGGGGGAAGCGTTACGGAAATGTTGCACGAATTGGGGTGGAAATCATTAAAAGAAAGACGTTATTCATTGCGGCGTGATCTGTTTGCGAAGTTTCAATCACCGACTTTTAGTTCTGAATGTGACAAAAATTTTGCTAGCACCCACCTACTTAGGGAGACATGACCATCCCAATAAAATAAGAGAAATCAGATCGAAAAGTTATGAAAGTGGTTAATGAACCCTCTGCCAGGCACATAAATGTGATTTGCAGAGTATCTATGTAGATGTAGATGTCATGTAGCTGAAAGCAAGGGAAACTACCGTCGTTATTTTCACCCGAGGACATGAAGCTGTTTGAATATATGATGGTGCCATCTTGAATAAAGTACTGCGCAGGTAAAATAGTACGCTATTCGAATCTCCGGGGCAACGCCTAATCAGCAGAATGTTCTACAGGGCTATAGTACAAAATCAGTTAAGAGGAATGCAGAAGTAGGTCTAATAATGAGTAAGAAAATAAGAATTTGGGTAAATTACTATGTACAGCATAGTGAACGCATTATCGTAGCAACGATAGACACGACACCAACACCCCACAGTAGTACAAGTTTATGCACCAACTACCTCTGACGATGATGAGGAAATCGAAGAAATGTATGAGAAGGTAAATGAATTTATTCAGACAGTTAAGGGAGAGTAAAAACTGCTGTGATGGCGGACTGGAACTTGGCTGTAGAAAAAGAAAGAGAAAGACAAATAGTAGGTGAATATCTACTGGGAAAAAGGAATGAACGAGGAGTTCACGTTGCAGGTGCAGACAAGTGTGAAAGCTACAGAACCATCAGTTTAATAAGTGATGGTTGCAAAATATTAACACGAATTATTTACAGAAGGATGGAAAAGGTGGTAGACGCCGATCTCGGAGAAGATCAGTTTGTGTTCAGGAGAAATCTAGGAACACGGGAGGCAATACTCACTTTACGGCTTATCCTAGAAGATAGATTAAGAAAAGGGAAACCTACATTTCTAGCTTTTGCAGGTTTGGAGAAGGCTTTTGACAATGTTGATTGGAATAAACTCTTTCAAGTTCTGAAGCAAGCAGGAGTAAAATATAGGGAGCGTAAGGTTATTTACAACTTGTACAAAAACCAGACAGCAGTTGTCAGAGTTGAAGGGCATGAAAGGGTTGCAGTGATTGGGAAGGGAGTAAAACAGGTTGAAGAATTTCGCCATTGTTATGCGATCTGTACATTGAGCAAGCTGTGAAACCATGCAAGGAGGAAAGTGGACAATGAGTTAAAGTTCAGGCAGAAGATATAAAAACTTCACTGCTTGCCGATGACATTATGATTATCCAGGAACAGCGAAGGGCTTGAAGGAGCAATTGACGGGATGGACAGTGCCTTGAATGCAGTTTATAAGATGAACCTTAACAAGAGCAAAGAAAAAAATTCAGGTTTTGCTAAATGTATTATATTAGGTAACGAGACAATAAAAGTGGTAGACGAATTTTATTTTGGTAGCAAAAACTTCTGATGGCCGAACTAAAGAAGATATAAAATGCAGAAGGGCTATGGGAAGAAAGGCATTTCTGAAGAAGCGAAATTTTTGACATACATATTTAATTTCAATGTTAGGAGGTACTTTTTGAATGCATTTGTCAAGAGTGTAGCATTATACGGAGCAACCGCGCGCTCCGCAGCGAGACGCTTTAGACCGCTCGGCTACTCCACCGCGGCCCGGAAGTTATTAATATAGTGTATGTTCTATCAGTCACTGATTGACATTAGCGACCGTAAGTTTACGAATTTGGAATATTCAACGTCTCGACAGTTACAAGGCATTGAAATAAGAACAGAGACCATATCATTAATTGCATGTATACCCCTAAAAGGCAACTGTTAATTTCTGTACGGATGCACAAATACACTTGAACCCCTTGCGGAAATACGGAAATACAGTATAGGCTACAAGCAACTTGAAGTAATGGGCAGGGGGAACTACCATCGTATTGTGCGTTATGTTTAGAAACGGGCAGGATAAATGATGCTCGGATACCCTGGTTGGTTAAGTCGACCGCTGGTACGAAGCAAAATATCCGGATTGGAATCCTGGTCTAGTGCAAATTTCAACTTCGCCACTGAATTTATTTCAATGCCCTACAGTCGAGATGATTCGGAGCTGTTTCAAAAAGCAGTTACAGATTTCAGCGAAATACTGATGCAGATTATTTATCCACGGAACGCACTTAAGACCTTAGAGTTTCAATAATTGTAAGAAATATTGTAAAGATCGCTGACTCATACCTAAACCTGTGTATGCACATTATATTCTGATTGGCGAAAGTAAACAAAGAGAGAGAGAAAGGTAGTTTATTTCTTAAATTACACGTTGCTAGAAGAAAACTTATATAAAATGAACTTCCATAATATTACAGCACAAACACTGCATGGTATTTGCTCTACTAAAACAAGATGAACCATTATGAAGTAGTAAATTTCTTATGCTTGTGAAGAAAACAAAATATACGTAAATGTATGTTTAACTGATTAACGAGAAATTGAATTGCATTTTTAACAGAACATGGCTGACATGGTGTAACAGTTACAGGACAAAAATTTATTCGTTGTTTTAGCATTTACTGCTATATGTCCGAGCCTCTTCGATTCCTTGTCGAGTCGGCAACACTCAACAGTGAATTCTTCAACTCCTTCACTTCACATAGGATTTTCTTTTTAATCACGTGATCTCTGTACAACGTGTTATCCCATTAATTAATGTGAATGTTATATCTCCTGTCCTCCCTGGTGTTGCATTTTAGATAGCCAGAAGTGTTCGTACCATCTCATTAAATTAAACTGTAAGACGAAAAATATGAAATTAGTGTTGCGGAGTACGCGTCTGCTCCCCAACGGAGGTTTGACTCCTATCTTCGGCATGGCTGTGTGTGTGCTGTACTTAGTACAAGTTAGTGGATTGGTTCTTAAGTCTTAGGCCTGATGGCGACTGTAGCTTGATCCCATTGCTTTGCAAACTTGGTTTTTCTTTGTAAAACTAGAGTTTATAAGTACGGACTAATTCTAGGTCAGCAAGTTGTTTTCTATGATTTTCAGCTTAGTGTTTATAGTGGCACGCATCACGATGCAGAATACCCCCCATGTCGATGACTGTACTGTAATTACTGTGAAAGCTTAAGTACTGAAGATAATTAAAACATCGTTATTTAAACTCTGGTACTTAAATGGACGTTGCTGGCTTTTGTCAAATAACATAACCAACAAAGGGTCAACACTGATATGGTATCTGTTCTAACGAACATGTCCGGAAGAACAGATACCATTGGTTCACATTATGGCTGGAAATTTATAAATTAAAATATTCAGACATATCGACCGCTGTACATCTACATCTACATGGGATACTCTGCAAATCACATTTAAGTGCCTGGCAGAGAGTTCAACGAACCATCATTATACTATTTATCTCCCATTCCATTCTCGAATAGCGCGCGGGAAGAAACCATACCTGAATCTCTCCGTTCGAGATCTGATTTCTCGTATTTTATTCTGATGATCTTTTCTACCTATGTAAGTGGGAGTCAACAATATAGTTTTGTACTCGGAGGAGAGTGTTGGCGATTGGAGTTTCGGAAGTAGCCTACGCCGCAGCGATAAGTGTCGTTGTTGTAATGATTCCCATCCCAGATCCTGTATCATTTCCGTAACGCTGTCTCCACTGTATCGTGACAATAGGAAACGAGCTACCCGTCTCTGAACTCTTTCGATGTCCTCGCTCAAACCCACCTGATAAGGATCCCACATTGGGCAGCAATACTCAAAAAATGCACGGACAAGCGTAGTGTATGCAGTTTCTTTTGTAGTTTTGTTGCATCTTTCAAGGGTTATACCAATAAAACGCAGTCTCTGGTTTGCCTTTCCCATGACATTATCTACGTGTTATTTCCAGTTTAAGTTGTAAGTAATAGTAATTCCCAGGTATTTTCTGGAGTTTGTTGTTGTTGTTGTGGTCTTCAGTCCGGAGACTGGTTTGATGCAGCTCTCCACAATACCCCATCCTGAGCAAGCCTCTTCATCTCCACATAAGAACGGCAACCTACATCTGTCTGAATCTGCTTACTGTATCCATCTCGTGGTCTTCCCCTGCGATTTTTTTTCCCATACACTTCCCACCAACGCTAAATTCACAATTCCTTGATGTCTAAGAATGTGTCCTACCAATCTATCCCTTCTTTTAGTCAAGGTATGCCAGAAATTCCTTTTCTCCCCAATTCTGTTCAGTACCTCCTCATTACTTACGCGATCCACCCACCTAATCTTCAGCATTCTTCTGTAGCACGATATTTTAAAAGCCTCAATCCTCTTCCTGTCCGCACTGTTTATCTTCCATGTCTCACTCCCATACAGGGCAACACTCCATACAAATGCCTTCCTTAGGTTTAAAACAATATTCGATGTTAACAAATTTCTCTTTTTCATGAACGCTTTTCTACCCATTGCCATTCTGCATTTTATATCCTCTGAACTGCGACGATCATTTGTTATTTTACTGCCCAAGTAACAAAACTCATCTACCTCCTTTATTGCTTCGTTTCCCAATCTAATTCCTTCAGCATCACCTGATTTTCTTACACTGCACTCCATTACCCTAGTTTTGCTCTTGTTAATGTTCATCTTATATGCACCTTTCAGCACACTGTCCATTCCGTTCAACTGCTCTTCCAGGTCCTTTGCTGTCTCTGACAGAATTACTATGTCGTCAGCAAAACGCAATGATTTTAATTCTTCACCTTCAACTTTAATTCCTTCTCCAAATTTCTCCTTGCTTTCCTTTATAGCTTGCTCAATGTACAAATTGAACAACAATGGAGAAAGACTACAAACCTGTCTTACTCCCTTTGCAACCACTGCATCCCTTTCATGCCCTTCAACTCTGACAACTGCTGTCTGGTTTTTGTACAAGTTGTAAATAGCCTTACGTTCCCTATATTTTACTCCTGCTTGCTTCAAAACTTGAAAGAGTTTATTCCAATCAACATTGTCAAAAGCCTTCTCCAAATCTACAAAAGCTAGAAATGTAGGTTTCCCTTTCTTAATCTATCTTCTAGGATAAGCCGTAAAGTGAGTAATGCCTCCCGTGTTCCTACATTTCTCCTGAACTCAAACTGATCTTCCCCGAGGTCGGCTTCTACCAGCTTTTCCATCCTTCTGTATATAATTCGCGTTAATAGTTTGCAGCCATGACTTATTAAACTGATGGTTCTGTAGTTTTCACACCTGTCTGCACCTGCTTTCTTAGGGATGGGGATTATAACATTTTTCTTAAAGTCTGAGGGTACTTCACCTGTCTCATACATCTTACACACCAGGTGAAACAATTTTGTCATGGCTGGTTCTCCTAGAGACTTCAGTAGCTCTGAGGGAATATCATCTACTCCAGGGGCCTTGTTTCGACTTAGGTCTTTCAAGGCCCTGTCAAATTCTTCTCTCAGTACAGTATCTCCTATTTCATCTTCATCTACATCCTCTTCCCTTCCTACAATATTATCTCGAAGTTCATTTCCTTTGTATAGCCCCTCTATATACTTTTTCCACCTTTCAGCTTCCCCTTCTTTGCTGAGAACTGGTTTTCCATCAGTGTCCTTGATATTCATAGAGCTGTTTTTCTTATCTCCAAATGTTTCTTTTATTTTACTGTAGGCTGTATCTATTTTTCCCCTATTTATATATTCTTCTACAGATCTGCATTTGCCTTCTAGCCACTCCTGCTTAGCCATTTTGCACTTCCTGACAATCTCATTTCTTAGTCGTCTGTACTCCATTTTGCCTGTTTCATTTACTGCATTTTTATATTTTCTCCTTTCATCGATTAAATTTAGTATCACCTGTGATATCCAAGGATTTTTTGTAGGTCTTGCCTTCCTACCTATTTTGTCCTCTGCTACTTTCACTATTTCATCTCTCAATTTTACCCATTCCTCCTCTACTGTTTTATTTTAACCCTGTTTTTCAATTGTTGCCTAAAGCTCGCTCTGAAATTCTTACGAACTTCAGGTTCCTTCAATTTATACAGGTCCCATCTCCTTATTTTCCTACCTTTTTGTAGTTTCTTCAGTTTCACCCTACAGTACATAGCCAACAAGTTATGGTCAGAGTTTACGGCCTTCATATTTGATTCATTTATCTTGTACACAAGGTTTATCGGATTTCTTTTCGTACTCGTGTGGACGACTTCACACTTCTCATTATTTATCAATTTTTACACCATAGTGATATCGTATTCAGATCGTTCTGCAGTTGGTTTTGATCTTCAGATGATTTTAGTAGACGGTAAATGACGGCGTAGGGAATTGTAATGAGTTTAATGGCGAATAAGAAAATTTGTTGTGGATCTAGATTAGAATCCGAATTTCGCGCTTCGAGCAAGCGGTCGCTTTAACCAGTCTCTCTCTCTCTCTCTCTCTCTCTCTCTCTCTCTCTCTCTCTCTCTCTCTCTCTCTCTTTCTATTACAAAAAATAAAACATAAAATAAATAAATAAATAATAAAAATGCAATACGTGGCTAGACCTCTGAACGCGCCTAGCCAGTTGCAACAGCTACAATTACGTCACGCTTTCCGTGTTGTCAAATTCTCAAAATATCTCACACTAAGATGGTAGAGCTCCCTGCCCATACTTTCACTTTCTCGCTGCTTAACTATACTCCGCCGGCCGCGGTGGCCGAGGAGACTGAGGCGCTCCAGTCACGGTCTGCACGGCCACTACGGGCCCTCTCGGGCATGGATATTTGTGCCGTCCTTAGTCTTATCTAGTTCATAAGTAGTTTGTAAGCTTAGGGACTGATGACCCCGTAGTTAAGTCCCATAAGGTCTACAAACATTTGAACATTTTTTTGAACTATACTCCCTCAAGGAATAGATCGTATTTGTAGATTTGCACAAAATTGTCAGTTGGCTGTGTGGGGGCATAATATACACATTATTGACATCGAATCTGATCTCTCGGACATGCGTGACCAACATACATAAAGTCTCTGTAAATCCATCATTTGTCTGAAAGTTAGGGACCTCTGCTATAATAATTTTACCCAACGTAAAACCGCAATGCTTCCAGTTATGTTGCGAACTCTGAATGTGGGTAAGAACTATGTCACTGGTATTCGTAGATTATACTATCACTTCACTCAACAGGTAAGAAGTATGAGATAAGCCATCAAATCCAAGCAATATAATTTTCTAAAATGTGATCTTTACAATGTGACAATTTTTGGCCGTTTAGCAAAATTTGTTGAAATACTTCCTACGTGAATATAATTAGCAACAGTTAGAACAAGCAGACGATTCTTTCGATATCGAGTTGTCAGTCTATGCAGAACCACCAGAAATTCCAGAAATGGATTTATTACATAGTCAAATACGACATGCATAGTTCAATCATTCACGCAATATAGGAAGAGATAAAACAAAAATTGCAGAGTTACTGGTCAAACGGTAGTTCAGAAATGTACTGAAGAAAAGGTTGTTGTAGAGGACAAGTCTAAGAGATTTTAAAGGCTAAAAGGATTTTCGGAATCCTGAGACGTACTCGTATACAGTTGAATTACGAATTCATTTGATAGGGCAACCTAACATATTTGCGATAATTAAATGTTATCAGTAGTGAACTTTCACTCTGCAGCTGACTGTGCGTTCATATGAAACGACCTAGCGGATTAAAAATGTGCCACACTGGATTCGAAGTCGAAGGTAGGTGGCGAGGCAATGGCGGAAGTAAAGCTCTTATGACGGGCCGCGAGACGTACACAGGTAGCTCAACTGGTAAAGGACTTGCCACACGAAAAGCAAAAGTCGCTCCGGTTCGGCATTGTGTATTAATCTCCCTGAAAGTTGCAATTAAAAGTTAAAACAGCATAAAGGTAAAAACATAATTATATAACCAACTAGTGAATTGCCCCGTCCCTTAAGATCTCTGTGTGAAGTCACTATTAGAACTCTTCTTAGTACCCACTCAATCACTCCACAAGATTCACACGTACTCTTAAAATTAAGTTTTCCACAGCGAGTGAGTGGCGCAATATTTAATCGGACTGAGTTTCGAGTGGATGACGTCTCATATACACTTCCGGGCATCGTGTTGTAGGTTTTCGGTGATTTTCCGAAATCGGTCCAGGCAAATTCCTGTAAGGTTTCTTAAAAGGATACGATCGGTTTCCTTGTCTAAGCATAAAACAATCCCAGAGGGTACTCCATTTCTAATGACCTCGGAGTTGACGGGACATTAAATCATAATAAACCTTTGTTTAGCTACAACTAATAATAAATTCTGTCCCTTCAAAATTTTAGTTGGATCATCAATTCTTATGTAAATAATAGCGTATCACGTGCAATCGCTTTCTGGTTATTATACTTTTCGACAGGTATCTCGTTATCAATTGTCCCACACTGCTAGTTGTCTGCGACACTGCGTTCGTGTTCTTCAACGCCCTCCTAACACGTGATACGCATCTCAGCTGCCAGCAGTGACTGCCAGGCAGTTTCTATGAGATATTCACAATTGTTTGTGATGAATAGCGAGTGTCAGGCAACTCATGTCCTTGTTACAACGCCACAGCAAGATAGCGATCAAACGTTTTGTACGACAACCAAAGTGACAGTATGTAATGCATTAACCATACGGACGCCTTGTCTTTGCTGTAATATTTTGTTATACACGTTCTCTTGGTAGGTGTTGAGTCTTTCACTTACAACTTTATATGTTTATAACAGTAACGTTCGGTATAATTCGAGCATTAAAAGTCATCAATACTGTCTGTACTCGAATGCGAAACACCATTACATTGATGTAACTTCTTCTAGTGTGAAAGAGGATATTTGAACCCTTTAGAAATCTGAATTGCAAAATGGATAACGTTTTATTAGCAGTCAGGTGTTTGAAAAGACGACTGTACATTATCTTTTCAAGAATTTTTGAGAATTCGAAAGTAAAATTCGACTGAAGTCTTATGCATTTTTTATCTCCTTTCTTAAACAAGGACTTAACTATAGCGTATTTCAATCAATCAGGAAATGTTACATCGAGAAAGGACTGGGTTCACAAGTAACTTAAAATATCACTGAACTCAGAGGCACACTGTTTAATCAAATTTTTTGATTGTTATCATAGTCACTGGATTTTTTTTTATTTCAAATATTTTATAGGGGACATTACTTCCATTGTTGTAGTGAGTGTCATACTCATATTGCTGTGGTTATTTGTAGTGAGAGTTGTCAGATATTCCATTGTAGCAGTTAATGACCCTATAACCCCATCTTCTCAGTAACAGTTATGAATGATAATTGAAAATTTCACAGCTCTGCACTTGTCTTTTACGCACGTGCCATCTGATCTTAATGCTACGTTCTCATCTTCACCTCTAGTACTACCAGTCTCTTCCTTCACAATATTACATATTGTCTTTATTTTGTTTCTGATGTGACTATCCTATTCTGATAATGTATTTGCTTTGATGTCCGTGTTACCATCTTCATTATTTAGCAGACTGTTTTGTAGAAATCTAAATCATTTACATCTGAAATGTTTATGGTATAAATAATTTCCTTGCATAAAAACCATCTAGAGCAAAATATTGTTTTTATTAATAACAATTAAATAACCAATATTGCGCTCTGTACTGTTTTATATATTAAATTATCATAAGAGCGCTGTCATCGCAAAGAAACAAAATTTTTCAAAAAATATGTGATACTAAGGGTTGTTTCTAGCCTGACTACAGTTCAGTAGCAGCCTACCTATAAGCCACAGTCTTTTGTTTAGTAAAGTTACCGCCATTTGGTTGCCCTAATTAATTTCTTATAATAAAATCACGATTTATCTTATGCCAACAATTTTCAAGTGTCTTCAGTTGTTGTGTTTCCTGATACATCAAAACCATATGTCATCGTCAAATCAATACTGTCTACCTTGCCCACGACTGAGCCTATGCGATCTACATCTTTATCTACGTCACCAGTCTTCAATACACACTTAAATTTCTGGCAGGGGGTAAATCGAACCATTTAGACTATGTCTCTACCGTTGCACATTCTTATAGTGTGCTGAAAAAACAAACACATCGATCATCCCGTTCGAGCTCTGATGCTCTTATATCACGGTCATTTCTCCTAATAATCATTCTATTTCTTGTCGCTGCAAATTATTACATACAGTTTACCAGTGCGACTTACTACTAACTGACAATATAATGGTAGAGTACTATATCTTTTCACAGAACAAGACTCTAAACCTTACAATCTGTACAATAAGACTAAAAAATTTGCTGTCACTTATTTTGAAACTAAAGTAGTAGAAATCGACAGTGAGCTCCTCCTACCTTGTGATAAGTTTATATTGCTTGAATACAATGAATAAATGAACATCAACAAAAATTAACATAAAAGGAAATCAAGTATTTAAGTAGTTTGGAAATCTAAACAAAATTTGTAATACAAAATTATCAGTTTATAGTTGCAAAAATCATAATTGGCCCTGAAAATAACCAACCAGTGGCCAGTAAAGGAAACATCAATGTAGAGAATTCGTCGACTGAGAGGCATTAGCCGCTGTTCCGGTTTCAGATGTAGACGAATCTTGTGGAACGATTCTCGTTCTTCAAATGTTCAAATGTTTGGAAAGTCTATGGGACTTAACTACGGGGTCATCAGTCCCTAAACTTACAAACTACTTACAAACTAGCTAATACTAAGGACGGCACAAATATCCATGCCCGAGGGGGGATTCGAACCCCCGACCGTAGTGGCCATGCGGACCATGATTGGAGCGCCTCAGTCCCCTCGGCCACCGCGGCCGGCTCTCGTTCTTCCTCACAGATATTATGTCGCGTAATTAAGTAACAATGTGAAAAATAAACGACAGGGATGTGAAAGAGCTCCTGTTGTTTGAGAACTAGAGCGATGATTTAGTTCCCACGAAAATAAAAATGAATGCCTCATTTAATGTTGATACTGGTTATTGACGAAACTTGTAATCCACTGACTAAACTGCCATGCCAGAAATGCTATATATGTCGAGCTACAGCAAGATCCAGGAATTACGTCAAATTACGATAATAAATAGATCATGTTAGTCACACTGTTACCCTTACATGTATACCTTCGACGTTTCATTGTCTTTTACACTTGATTAGCGCCTTATATGAGAGCGTGGTAAGTTGGAACACTAGCAGACAAAGTGACAGTAGATACAAAAAAGTGGCACATAATAAAACGATTTCACTCTGAAATGGGTCCAATAATCGATTAATGGGAGTGGTCCAGGGAATTATAATGAAGGCAATATTGCCAGAAGAATTTAAAATGATTCAGCGAAATCTCCTGATGATACTGGGATCGTGAGGAGTTGATGAATGTGCTGGTCTTATTCTGCACGCTAGATAATACGATTTCCTCTTTGATATCAACAAAGTTAATATGGGCATTGGGAATACAATAAATTTGTATTTTGAACTATCTTCGTGGCACTACCTTACACCTTCGGCATAGGAAAATCATGTATGGATGAATAAATCAATATTGTATTCTATCAATAGGAATGTCGATAGAAGATGATCAAGAAAGGAGACATAAACACATAAGGTCAAACAGAGAGAGGCATGCTAGAAAATAATCTCGAGAATACAATGTTTGTGAGTTTTAAAAAGTCTTCTCTTAAGTTTTTTTCGAATAATAACCAGTTCCTCACTTTCTTGCGCACAGCTAATGAGGCACTATATCTCGAAATTCGACAACTACTAAGTGAATCTACACTTTACAATGTAAATAAACATTCATATTTGGCAGCGCAGGAAGACAATGATCAAGTTATTAGAATACCGACAAAATATTTGAGATTGTGGATACAAATATGTCGCTGTTTACTAACTACAACACTCCGTGCCAAGAATTTAAAAAATGCTGTGCAATTATATAAAATAATACTGAATTAAAACCCTGAATAGTCACATAATTGTGACGAAACATAAATTCGTATTTAGATTTATCGCTGTAACTTGTAATGTTTTAGTACATTGTTAAGTAATTACATTCTCATTCTACCACTTCCAAACAAGATACTTAGCTTTTCAACATTACGATGTATGGGGGTTCTGCTCGCTGCAACATTATTCTCCTGGAGCGTCGTGGTAGAAATAAATAATCGTAGGTACAATTTTTCACTTCTTCTTTAATTTGCAATCAAACTACTTCTCCACCAAAACATTACAACTTCCAAACATATACAAAGCATCAGAACGGTAGTAATTCCATTTCATAACACAGACTGACATAGCTTCCAATGCACTTTAGAAAAGCCAAAACTCGAACTCCCCCACGCAAGGCGGTGGGGCAAATATATAACATCGACAATAATGGCATTATATTATCCATTGTTCATAACAATTGAATATACTGATTTACAATTACCAAATATACAAATAAAACGTTTCATGTACACAAGAATAATCACAATATAAGATGAAAACTATGCATACAATAATTTTAGATGGCGCATGTATTTTAAGACGAAATTTCCTATCTTTCTGTTGACAACAAAGTGGGATGTTAAATGTCAATTAATTTGTTAATGAGTACATCATACATGTTCCTAACATATATTGAACTATCAAATATATTGTCAATTCTGAAAATAGGTTTAAAATCTAACGTCAGTCAATATATACAAAGAATTACAATATTGAATTTCGACTATTACATTTATTAACACAATTAGCTGGTCAATATAACTTCTTTATAAACCTAACCTATATACAATGCTATTTATTTTCATGACTTAATGTTTTACATAAGTTTGTACCCTTCGTCTGTCTATTTATTAAAATAATGTACAATGACAAAAGTATTGTTTATTGAACTGTCTGGAAACGTCTTATACAAATCTCTTAATTAATGAAATCTATCACTTGTTTTGATCGCAGTATCACGGAGACACTGTCCTACACTGATTCCGAGACTGGCTATTTCGTTTGTAACTTCACACGCAAAATATATCACTATTACACCACGGGATTCCAGGTCCGACGCAGACGGTATCGTACAATAACATTGAGATGAGAGGGTCAGCAGTACCGTCACAAGCTTCAAGTTGATACATAAATTTACTCATACGAGTACATGGTTTCGATGCGATGTGAATGGTCTTCTCGGGCCTCCAGCCACGAGCTTTCGAGCAATCTCACCTTGGCCATTGTCAAGGGCTAAATTAAATGACTGCTGAACCGTCATTGCTTTACCGTTAAGCAGCCGCGTTGCTGGCTGTGACGTCACAGGATCTAGCTGCTTCGCCGTATAAGGAAATGTCTACGTTCCGAGTCGGTTGCGTTCGCTTTTCGCTGCCGCCCAAAGAAGAAAAGAGCAATAATCTTGCTTTTTTGGCCTTCTGTGGAACAGTGTCGGGAAGGATTAGCCAAAATCGGAAGCAAACTACTCGGAATGTAAACATTACCTTATGTGGTGAATCAGCCAGCAGCGAGGCTATTTAACGGAAAGGCAACGACGCAACAGCAATCATTTGCCACTTGACAATGGCCAAGGAGGGCTTTATCGAAAGCTCGTGGGTTTTGTACCACTTGAGGCGGCTGGAGGCCCGAGAAGCTTTTTTTCATTAATTTCTTCCCTTTCCACTTTGGTTGACGGCTGGAATAGTTCTTCTCTTAGAGAGGCAGCACCCTCCCTCCCAACACCCCTCCCCCCCAAAAAAAAAGAATTATGGTTAGCCCGTATTATCATACGTTAGAGGGGAGATAGACTAACTGCCCACCATTAGATTCTATAACAAACTACACCATTGGCGATCTAACATTGGCGATTTTAACATTGTGCGTACTTCCGTTATACAAGTTTCCAGGATTTGCGGAAGGCTATTGTACAAGGAGTTAGCAACTGGAAAATCTGTTAGAGAGGAGAAATCCACTTCGCGTTTTGATATAAGGCTTCCGACAGTATTGTTCACTGTGTAGGCGATCCGATTCGAGCACTTGTTTATACATTATTTTCATTCCACACCCGGACGTGATTGAGCTACTCACTTCTTGCTGACTTTTCATGGAGTTCAGTGATAATGAAGTGATCTCCAGTTTCGCTAAATAAGATGATTATCTCAACTAAATTCCAGCTGTGGCTTGGTGTTTGTAACTTCGGGAGTAAATCTACATTAGATGCAACTACGTTACTACATGATATGTTTACTGCGTCATACGATATCAGGTTAAGTTTTGACGGCAGTCATGTGACTTGACAGAATTCCGTTTCCGATAGATAGTGGGTGTAAGATAACAGATGTAAGGTGGTACATTTAATTAACAGCTGAAGCTAAGCGCTCAGGAAAATACTTTTGGCAGTCACTAGTAGCGGACACTGGAAAAACCCTCGCTTAACAGCGTTGCGGTCAGTAGGGAAGATCGTATGCAAACGCTAATATCGCAGTATTAAGAAGAAGGGGAATATGTCTATTCATAAAAATACGAAATTCAATAATAATTCACTCGCACTATCTTCAGTTACGGTGAATGTGAAAATACCAATGAACTCTGAGAAATAAACCGCTTCTAATGAAAATCCAAACGTGTCAGTATCTCAATCAGATCAAAAGTTACTATTTTTCTGTATTAAGAAAATGTAAATAAAACCTTGAAAACTTCTGTTTTATCACAAAATTTTTATCAGCAACAAACTGTGGTGCAGAGGGGTAGCAATGCATACAGCTAACACTCGAGAAAGCCTCACACGTAATTTTTTATGATTAGTTGATTAAAGCTTATGTTATTATTTGCCGGCCGCGGTGGCCGAGGTGACTGAGGCGCTCCAGTCACGGTCAGCACGGCCACTACGGTCGGGGGTTCGAATCCCCCCTCGGGCATGGATATTTGTGCCGTCCTAGTTGGTAGGTAGTTCATAAGTAGTTTGTAAGTTTAGGGACTGATGACCCCGTAGTTAAGTACCATAAGCTTAACAAACATTTGAACATTTGAATTTTGTTATTATTTACTTTGTTGTATATTGACTTCAAAGAAGTTTATAAATAGGACCAAACTGTAGTGGTCATTATTCCTAGACTTCCAAACTACCTAAACTCACTTACGCTGTCCGGTTTGAATCCATTGTGGCACTTGGCCTCAACGACTTTTTTGTAGAACATTTTCAGAAATTGATCGTAAATATTTTGTTTATTCATATCTAGATTTCGATTACTGTGTGAGCATTATCAAAGCTAAGATGAATACAAAAGAACCAGTAAGATAATATATTTGCCAAGTTATTAACCAGTTGTACAAGGCTTCAATTACAGTCAGTGATAAAGTACATACCTTAAAACAAACAGTGAAAACTTGTAAAACTTTTCGACCTGCATGTTGGAGATTACGTTCATACTGATGCAGCTGTTACATGTTTTACACAGCTGACGTCAGCGTTCGTCATTGATGACTGTGGCACCCTCTCTAAAGATTCGTACATTAAAAATGGTCAATATTTTCTTCCTCCGGGTCATCCACAACCGACAATTTTCATTTTAAATAATGGGATCCGCAACAGTTGTTGATTTTAAACTTTTTATTTTATGCACTACGCGAGTTTCGAGACCTGTATCTCATCATCAGGTCCATCTGCAAACTACAATCAAATGAAATAGTGACGTCTATCATATAATAAAATGGCTGCCCTACACCTTAACTAAAATTATTCAGTACAAAGGGAGTATACGGAAAGTCCGTAAACTATTACATTTAGGAATAGTTTGAAATACTGAGTCTCTGCTACATGCAACAAGCCGGGAGGCACTATAGCGATCTTGGGCGCCCAAGTTGCATTAATATAAAATGATAAACAATAATTTGGTTTATTTATTTTCTAAACATAGGATCTGTCTGCGTTCTAGTTGTTACTATTATTGGAAGCGTGGCAGATGGCAGCTGAGTTTTGTCGTAGAAGCTGATGGATGTTCTGAGTGTGTCGCACTGAATAACCGCGTGGTCTAAGACGTCATGCTACGGACTGGGCGGCCGTTCCCGCCGGAGGTTTGAGTCCTCCCACGGGCTTGCGTGTGTTTGTTAGTTTATGTAGTTTGTAAGGCTAGGGGCTGATAACCATAGCAGTTTGGTCCAATAGATTTACAACCATTTGAACATTTAATGCTCTGAGTGAAGCTTCATTTAACTTACCTCGGAATTGCTTTCTGAAGTACTTTCCAGAACTTGATCAAAGATCTTCTCGGAGTAGACCTTCCAACTGGATATCTACAGCACGACTTCAGCTACCACATTTGTTGGTTAGTCGTTGATGAGTGTAAAGTGAGGTTACGGTTTCAGTATGAAACTTGAGGAACACCTCACATTACAAAATATTGTGCGAATGCTACCTACTTTTTACTATTCAGATAACATTTAAATCAACTCAGTGACTTACTCAGATCAAATGTCGTTATCAATGGACCATCGCTACACAATAAAAAGTTTTCAGACTACATTCGATGCCCAGAATTTTTAAAACAAGTACTTATCAACATATCATTCCATTACATAATGGTGGTGGCGGTTCGTGCAGCATATTAGTTTCACAGTCGTATTAGATTCGCTGCCCGCCAGGTACACGGACTGTAATAAAACATTTGACTGTATCCAGTCTGATGATGCGCTAACAGCGCGAAACGCGTTATTGGGTATAATAAAGAGTATTGCAACAGAGACTTCTAATTATTTAATTACTTATCAACAGATTGCACGAAATTGAATTTGCAGGAAATGGACCGCTTTTTTTTTCTCAGCCGAAAAATAATGTTACGAATGCGATAAGCTACGTATGAATTACCTGAAGTTCTTTGAGTGCTGTGCGCAAAATTTCTGGCTCTTCCGACAGATAGCCTAGCTGTGCATCCGTTTCAAAGTGGCAGTTCTAAGTGATGTACGTTACAAGCAACGTACTGGTATTGAGTTTTTCGCCGCAGAGGAAGAAACTCTGAGAAAGATTCACAATCATTAATGCGAAGTCTATGGAGCGTCTGCTGTTGGCAGGAGCACAGTTAGTCGCCGGGCATGGAGGGTACGTCATGGGAAGGTGGTTCGCTAAAGCTCCAAGATTTGCAGTCGTTGTGGAGACCATTCACGGCTGTTGGACAGTGTTATCCCATCCACCCTACATCGCCTAGCTATCCCCCTCGAACATCCACGTGTCTGGACCAGTAAAGGACGTCGCACGTGGAACACCTTCTGAGAATGATGATGAGGTTATTCACACAGTGAAAAAATGGCTCCGTGGCCAGAACAAGGATTGGCACCAACAGGGCAAGCACACCCTTGTTTCACGCTGGAGTGAGGCCATATGATGGGACGGATATTACGTGGAAAAATATGGGGTGTGGATGAAACATCATTTTTTTTCGTGTAACGAATTCTCATTATGCCCAAAAGTTATTCTTAAAGGAAAAGAAAATGGTGCACTACGTTCTGAATAACATTCCTATTTTTTGTTAATCCTTCAGATTCCAAGAGAACGGGAAATTTCTTTCCTCAATACTGTCTGAGGTATGTAGAATGGTGAAAGAGTAGTACCCGAAAAACATTAAAAGTGGTTATATATTTGACAACATACTACCTACGTGAACTAGTTCCTTCTGCACAAAATGAAGGGCAGACGCTGTTTCTAGTCTTGTATTGTATTTGAAGAACCTGTACGCATAAGCAGGTTCATCCTTTCGACTGTTCTTTCGTTGCAAGGATATGACGTAGTTACCGAGCGGTCGTGCAGTCTCATCCTCAGACAGAAGGCGTCACCGGATATGGTCTGGTGGGCCTAAAAGAACACCGCCCACTTGGCCGCTTTCACGACCTGGAAAACATTAAACTTTAATAAAATATGTTATGCATATCTATAGAGATAAAATGTGGTATGCATACAGTTAATAAAGAAATACCTACTGTTATTTATATTTTGGAAACTTAGATTCCTTTATCTTACACTTAGAATCTCATGTCCGAAAAGAGCCATCGATGTTTAGTGTTCAACGGAACCGAGGTAGCTCATAACGGCAAAGAAATTGTGTTTGTATTCCAGTAGGATATATTTCTGAAGAGGGAATTATTAACATCATGTCATGAAACATTAGCTTCAAAATACAGAGGGCAAAGAATATCACTATTATTTTGACTGATTCTACCGTCAGTGTTTGATGGAACATCATGATACAAAAATAAAATCACAAATTTGTGTATGTTCTATGAGTTTATTTTTATTTCGTTGACAGGTTTTCAGATTACAAGGCCATCTTCATACTTAACTATTTTGTGAAACAATTTACCATGTTTTGACATAGACCTGGAAAATATTCGTCTACACTTAGATTCAACCACATGGGCTTTACCTATGGTAGTAGCCTACAAATAAAAAGGTAAAAAATTAAATTATTACAAGTAAATGTGCAGGTGGGGTGGGGGGACAAACCAGGAATTAACTTAACTATAATCTTTGTAATGTACGTGTATAATAATTTTTAATATTATACACGTACATTTTCCAGCTTAAATACAACATTTCATTTAGCATCCTGGAACGCATCATGTTGCCGACGAGTTCTTTCCCCGTCTCATGAGTCAATACTAGGTAGACCATCGAATCGTGAACTATGAAGAGCATATCAGAACAAGATGACCCTTAAATGAATCTTAACTGGTGATGACTCGGAGTCTACGCTTTTGATGTTGAGACAAAAGTTCAATCATGACAATTGGTCACGAAAGCTTCCCCAAGACCAAGACGAGCACGAACAAGAGCTGGCAATGAAATGTGAGACACAAACGACCTGAAATGTGACGAGACGATTCATGACTCTTGCATCAAGATAACGCACCCGCACATACACATCGCTACAGGTGCATGATTTTGCACAAGAATCGGAATGACTGTGCTACCTCTTCCTCCCTTCTCTACAGCCCTGGCCCTGCGGACTTTTTCTATTTGCAAAGTTGAAACCACTGTTAAATGGGCGATACAGGAGATGAAAGAAAATTCTCACGGGACACTTCCCGCGATCTGTCTGTTTCTGGAAGAGGAAATGGCGCTGGGAAGCGGTGTATCAATTATAGAGGGAACTATTTCTAGAAATACCACATACATTAAGTGAAAGTTAAGCGTAGAAAAAAACTTTGGACAAATTTCTCTTTGTAAGAGATTCATTTTCCTCGTTTCTCTGGAGAAATAAAATGTTAAAATGTTTGAAAACCTGTTCGAGCAAACTGCTATGGCTACAGGCCCCAGACTTATAAACTACGTAAATTCATGTATACTAATGCATATCTGCCAACCTTCCTAGTTTGGGCGGGAGTTTGCTCATTTTTCACTTTTTCTCCCGCCTCCTGATTTTGCCATTATTTCTCCAGATTTGTAGCTTTTATCCTGAAACCCAAGATAATGATTTGGTCAATGGTCAAAAGTCCTATGCTCATGTATCAGTTTAATCTAAATACTTACCACAATTCTTAGAACTTAGGAATTACGCATTACTTGTATAACGATTATTTAAGCTCTTTCCGCATATTTGGAAATACACGTTTAGTGTTTTGATGTTATTTGTTTAAATGTTACATTTGTCATTGTTCGTCAGTGAAATCACTTCAGTGGGTTTTTAATTAATGAAAACCTATTGAGTGGATACTTAGGAGCATTAGTTTCATACGCAAATTGCAGATATGCAACTATTTTACATGAATATGGGATTCTGATTTGGTGGAATGTGTTCAGGATGGAAAAAATATAATAGTGTTTTAAAGCAGTTTTCAGAACATTTTCGTATTTTGTACTGTTTGTCTATGTGATATTTCTTCATCACATGGTGGAGAAAGCGAGGTACCGGCATACGTGGAGACAAAGAAACACAGAGAAAATGAAAAGTGGGTGAGTAATAATAAAAGACAAATTGCTGATAAAAGTGAAAGTGATTGTGGGATACATGGAGATTGCTTGTTTATGTCGTTTATTTTAGAGTATGCTTTAACAATTATATGCAATGACCATATGGGGTTACGTGTTCCGTAAAATGTTGACAGGTATCAGTATACCACCAAAATGCAGGTGTAAACTTTTTTGTTTTAATTAAAAACAAATCGACTACTTTACCTGGACTAGCTACAAATAAGGATGTAATCAACATTTCGGTTAATTCAAGTGTTGTGAGGTATCTTAAGGTTCATACTAAAGTGCGCCGTAGTTTTTCATAGAATATCTCTCCCTATTTTTTTAAAGAATTCCCTTTTTTTTTTTACTGTCTCTCCTGATTTTTATGTTCTGAAGGTTGACAGGTGTGCAAAGATGCCAATACACACACACACACACACACACACACACACACACACACACACACACACACACACACACACATATATGCCTGATGGAGGACTCGAACCTCCGGTGGGAGCGGCCGTCCAGCCCGTAGAATTATGCCTTGCACCACGCGGTCATTCCGTGAGGCGTTTGGAGAAACGCACCCTAAAATTTAGTGAAATAAGTAAAATTCTGAGAACGATAAACAGGCAGTCACTGTGACTTTCTTCAGTGTTGTTACGAAATGTGTAAGGAAGCTTGAACCGACCTTGAAAATGGCTGGCACAGGCGACAAACTAAGCGGATCGGCGGCCGGGCGGACAACTTTCACCGCCGCCACCGGCCTCTGCGGAGTTGGCAGGACGCTCGGCCTCGCCGCCGCCGCTGCCGCCGCCGCTGTCTTCGCCCTCATGGCTATCCACTGCCTAATCGAGTCCGCCCCGAAAACCAACCACGTTAGTGGACTGCATTTTAATGTACTTGATGGCCACGTTCCTTAAGGTTCGGTGAGCTATAATTCATCCTGCCAATTTAGGAGGGATTTAACAGGTCCTTCCTGCTACGCAACTGCGATAACTGCTGGTGTACGCACTGGATTTTTATTTCCCTTTACATATTTTTATTTCCCGTTACATCTTTTGCTGAAGAAACCGTTACTATCTGACATGATCTGTCAATCGTGACCATATTCGAGACATTAAAGTCGATCGTGGATTTTTCTCTCCATTGCCTACATGAAAATAACGGTATTCCTCATTTTTTAAAATAAAATTGCTATTAGCAAAGCACTGTCAGTATTTCATCTATTGGGCTGTATACAATTCAGTGTATATTTCTGTATTTCATAAATGTCATACTTCACATAATTAATATTGCGATATGATGTCAAGCGACTACCATTACGATGCACGAGTTCGTGTTTGTTGTGTCTCGTTAGGCTCAGTGGTTTCGCACATTTATTGAAATGCTATACCTGTATAATTTGGCACTTTTAACAAAAATGTTCAAATGTTTGTCAAGCTTAAGGGACTTAACTGTGGTGTCATCACTCCTAAACTTAAAAACTACTTGTTGTTGTTGTTGTGGTCTTCAGTCCGGAGACTGGTTTGATGCAGCTCTCCACCCTACTCTGTCCTGAGCAAGCCTCTTCATCTCCACATAAGAACGGCGACCTACATCTGTCTGAATCTGCTTACTGTATCCATCTCTTGGTCTTCCTCTGCGATTTTTTCCCCACACACTTCCCTCCAACGCTAATTTCACAATTCCTTGATGTCTAAGAATGTGTACTACCAATCTATCCCTTCTTTTAGTCAAGGTATGCCAAAAATTTCTTTTCTCCCCAATTCTGTTCAGTACCTCCTCATTAGATACGCGATCCACCCACCTAATCTTCAGCATTCTTCTGTAGCACCATGTTTCAAAAACCTCAATCCTCTTCCTGTCCACACTGTTTATAGTCCATGTCTCACTCCCATACAAGGCAACACTCCATACAAATACCTTAAGAAACGACTTCCTTAGGCTTAAATCAATATTCGATGTTAACAAATTCCTCTTTTTCAAGAACGCTTTTCTACCCATTGCCAATCTGCATTTTATATCTTCTGTACTGCGACCATCATTTGTTATTTTACTGCCCAAGTAACAAAACTCATATACCTCCTTTATTGCTTCGTTTCCCAATCTAATTCCTTCAGCATCACCTGATTTTTTACACTGCACTCCATTACCCTAGTTTTGCTCTTGTTAATGTTCATCTTATATGCACCTTTCAGCACACTGGCGATTCCGTTCATTTGCTCTTCCAGGTCCTTTGCTGTATCTGACAGAATTACTATGTCGTCGGCAAAACGCAATGTTTTTAATTCTTCCCCCTGAACTTTAATTCCTTCTCCAAATTTATCCTCGCTTTCCTTTATAGCTTGCTCAATGTACAAATTGAATAACAATGGAGAAAGACTACAACCCTGTCTTACTCCCTTTCCAACCGCTGCATCCCTTTCATGCCCTTCAACTCTGACAACCGCTGTCTGGTTTTTGTACAAGTTGTAAATAACTTTACGCTCCCTATATTTTACTCCTGCTTGCTTCAGAACTTGAAAGAGTTTATTCCAATCAACATTGTCAAAAGCCTTCTCCAAAACTACAAAAGCTAGAAATGTAGATGAACTACTTTATACTAAAGACGACACAAACATACATGCCCGAGGAGGGATTCGAATCCCCGACCGTAGCGGCCGTGGAGACTGTGACTGGCGTGCCTCAGACCGCTCGGGCACTTTTAACAGCGGTGGATACTAATGCATTCATATGATATTTTATTTAAAGGAGTGGCCAATTGCTAGAAAGTGTTCATCAGGGAAATATGATGGAAACCCTTAAGCAATAAACTCTTCTCCCAATTTCGACTTAATAGTCAGTTTTGATGGCCTTGATTGCTTCGCAAAGCAAACTTGTTAGCTACAGTCTCTGTAATAATACTGATCGATTGTGAATTTCAGTTTTTATCGTCACATGAGACCCACATCTGAAGGAAATGTAACGCCGGAAGTAAAAATTAGTACACCACCCTAGTTTTCCAATGCATTCAACATTTATTGATCGAACAGTGCATATAGGGAACATGAAATGATTGCATGTACACATCGATAGCTCAAGCGGTACCGAGGTACAACGTGTGGATCCATTCTCAAATACCCGTATCAGCACATGGTGTACCCTCCACGGGCGGGAACGCAGGCGCCAAATCTACAATCCATTCGATCATAGCCGCGGCGAAGCGTACGGGCGCATTGAGGCGCTATGCTACGGTGCGCGAGTCCGCTCCCCGTCGGGAGTTCGAATCCCCCCTCCGGCAGGGATGTCTGTGTCGTCTTTAGTATAAGGTAGTTCGTAGGTAGTTTATAAGTTTAGGTACTGATGACTCTATATTTAAGTCCCTTAAGCTTAACATACATTTGAACATTCGATCATACAGATGGTGAATATTGTCTTGTGACACACAATCCAATGCCTGTCCAACCCGTTTGTAAAACTTTTGTTTAACGAGTAGCACGTGTCAGTTGTCCCTTCATATCCCACACGTGCTCGAGTGGAAACAAGTAAGCAGTTGGTGTTGGTAATGGTAGTTCCTGCAAGACTTGCACATTATGATGGCGAGCATTTTCCTGTTCGACCAGCACATTATCTTCTATTTATATTCATTAACTGCAATGGGCAAAGTTGAAAATGTGTACCCGGCCGGGACCCGAACCCGTGTCTCGCGCTTTTCGTGAGCGGTCGCCTTACCGTTAGGCTACCCGAACTCTAATCCAGGACCGATCCAAACAAATTTTCTTGTGTCACCTTTTCGTAAGACATCTATACAGTGAAGCTGTGAGAAATTCGCTATTGCAAATAAATATTGATAATATATTTCACCACTGAAAATCGTCACCATACAGTAAGTTGATTAAGACTTAACGGATTTTATTGATCTAAATGTTCAAATGTTTGTTAAGCTTATGGGACTTAACTACGGGGTCATCAGTCCCTAAACTTACAAACTACTCATCAACTACCTTATACTAAGGTCGGCACAAATATCCATGCCCGTGGGGGGATTCGATCCCCCGACCGTAGTGGCCGTGCAGACCGTGACTGGAGCGCCTCAGTCCCCTCGGCCACCACGGCCGGCTTTATTGATCTATTAACAATCACTTTCAATGAGTATTAAGTGTTTCATGAGTCCGTACGTGCACCTCGAAAATTTACATTGTGTCAGCGTTGGTTTCTAGTTCTGTATGGTATCATACAATTTATCTATTTACCTCGTACTTACAGTTTGAAATCAAACAACAGTAAAATATCGTACACTACAGTTACTGCTGTTGTTTGACGAAAAGATAAGGATTTATAATAACTTAATTGCATCAAAAACTGAATGGATAAAAAAATTATTAGCTTTATTAAAATGTAATCAGAAAACTATAAATTTAATTTCCTGGCATTCTCATGTCTTGCATATAACAGATTCAAATGTTCAAATGTTTATGAAGCTTATGGGACTTAACTGCGGGGTCATCTGTCCCTAAACATACAAACCACTTATAAAGTAATTTATATTAAAGACAACACAAACATCCATGTCCGAGAGGGGATTAGAACCGCAGACGGGGAACGATCTCGCGCATCGGAGCATAGCACCTCAATGCGCTCGGCCACTCCGCCGCGGCTACCTGATTACACACTATGAGTTTTCCTCCGTTGGTACAGGATGTGAAACGCAAATTGTACACTACTTTGTAGGGGATTACGCAACAACACCAAAGCATTTTACAAGATCGAAAGCTGTGAGAAACTGCAGGCACTGTCAACAAAGGTCGAGCGACAACAGCTCCACTGCAGTATCTTCCGGTGCCCACCGTACTAGGTATCCCAGAGATCTCTGGCGAAGATGACTTTCGGGGTAATACAATCTGCCAAGAAGTCTGTTGCATCAAGGTCATTGGACGAAGCTGCTACCTATAACTGAAATACATTGTAATGCGGTATACCACACATCTACATCAACAGGGCATTGACAGATTAATATGAACACCTGACGTAGACAACATATTCATTCCAGAATGAAACTTTCACTCTGCAGTGGAGTGTGCGCTGATATGAAACTTCCTGGCAGATTAAAATCGTGTGCCGGAACCGGGAGTCGAACCTGGGACCTTTGCCTTTTGCGGGCAAGCGCTCTACCGACTGAGCTATCCCGACACGACTCACGATGCCGCCTCTAACTATTCTTCCGCCAGTACCTCGCCTCCTACTTTCCAAACTTCACAGATGCTCTCCTGCGAAACATGCAAGACTAGCACTCCTGGAAGAAAGGGTATGGTGGAGACATGGCTTAGCCACAGCCCAAGGGATGTTTCGAGAATGAAACTTTCACTCTGCAGCGGAGTGTGAGCTGATATGAAACTTCCTGGCAGATTAAAATTGTGTGCCGGAACCGGGACTCGAACCTGGGACCTTTGCCTTTTGCGGGCAAGCGTTCTACCGACTGAGCTATCGCGACTCACGACTCACGATGAAGCCCCACAACTTTACTTCCGCCAGTACCTCGCCTCCTACTTTCCAAACTTCAATTTTAATCTGCCAGGAAGTTTCATATCAGCGCACACTCCGCATGCAGAGTGAAAGTTTCATTCTGGATACATCCCTTACACTGTGGCTAAGCCATGTCTCCACCATATCCTTTCTTCCAGGAGTTCTAGTCTTGCATGTTTCGCAGGAGAGCTTTGTGAAGTTTGGAAAGTAGAAGGCGAGGTTCTGGCGGAAGTAAGTGAGGCGGCATCGTGAGTCGTGTCGGCTCGGTAGAGCGCTTTCCCGCGAAAGGCAAAGGTCCCAGGTTCTAGTCCCGGTTCCGGCACACAATTTTAATCTCCCAGGAAGTTTCAACATATTCATTAACTGAAAATCCGGCATTGTCTGGTTATTTAATTATTCCACACTCTCGCAGTCCATCTCCTCTCCAAGCCATCTCTCTCTCTCTCTCTCTCTCTTAACACTCTTCCTCTTTCTATCCTTATCTTTCTCTCACAACTCTCTCCACCCCCTTCTCTTTGCTCATCTCTTCCGGCCCCTCTCCCTTTCAATCTCCTCGTCATCTGTCTATTCAGTTCATCTCCTTTGCAGCCTATGAAAACTTACATATATGTCAAACTTACGTGATGATAAGTGAAAAACTGTTAATGTATTGTGAAGTAACTTTTGCCGTGTGCAATACGTTGACTTGCGGTTTGTAAAAACTCTCTCCATGAAATCATTGAAACGTGATCGAACTTTCTAATAATTAGTGAAACAATGTCATTGTCTAATGTAAGGAAGCCTATTGTTTTGATGGTCAAGTGTGTTCAAATGTTCAAATGTTTGTTAAGCTTATGAGAATTAACTGTGGGACCATCAGTCCATTAACTTACAAATTACTTATATACTACCATGTACTAAAAACAAAACAAACATCCATGCCCGAGGGAGGATTCGAACCCCCCGAGTATAGCGCCTCAATGCGCTTAGCTACTCCGCCGCGTCGGTCAAGTGTGTAAAATGTTTTCAATGATAAAACTACAGGTACGTATCGAAGTCAGTAAGGAAAGTACTCCAACCACTATAAGGAATTTTATGTAGACAGTGACCTTCCTCTTGCTTTGAAGGTCAATTGTGCCAAATTGCATCAAGGTCGGAATAAAATTATACATTTCGTCAAACTCTGTTAGTAAAGTAACCTCCACAATAATCCATACGAACTTTCATGTCGACAGTGACATTCTTGTTGTGCAACGTTCTTAACATTAGAGTGCACGCGCGGGTTACATCGGTAGCCCAGCGCGTGAAACGTTCGATTATTTTCAACAGTTGGCGCACAACAATGCCATCGCTTGGTGTATTCTTCAGGTGTGAATCACACTTCCCGCTAGTAGCGTGCTGACGTCCGCGTTGCAAAGGTGTTTAAACAAATTAGCGTCAGCTTGTGGGCTACGTCTGTGTCCCACGTGGCCGCTCGTGGAAGTAAAATTTCTGAGTGCACAAATTGTGGGTCTGAGGTAAACATTCAAAATGACTATAAGAAATACTGTAAAATTACTATGGATGTATTGTGATTTATATTATTGTCTTTTTAGCACGGTTTTATTGTTAGAGTAAATTTTTAACCTGTTCATAATGATTTTTAGGTGTCGGGTTATTTATCTAATATCGATGAACAAATTCAGAGGAGGCTGCTGGAGGATGACGAAGATGGCGAGTTTTGTTGTTATCTACTCTTGACAATGACGACAAAATCGATGCTGCTAGTGCTGAGACAAGGAAATCAGAAATCATCACATTTTATAACAAAACAAAGTGTGGCGTCTGTCTGTATTTTTGAGAAAATGTGTAAATAATACGTTTCAAAAAAACAGTCGTCGATTACCTCTCACGCTGTTTTACAATTTGCTCAATATGGCGGGCATGAATGGTCTCGTTATTTATCAGATGAATAAATCAGCCGCCATTACCAGCAATGAGATGGAAATGGCCTAGCAAGACCTTCCATTGAGCGTCGAATATCGCAACAGTATATACCCAGAGGCACCAAACTGAAAGGTAGACTTCTGCTTGGGCGCCCAGAGCAGCTGATGCATCCTGTTTTGCCTGTTCGTGGAAGAATTGGTCGTCGTTCTTTTTGTAGCAGAGCCCACGACCGCAGTAAATGTACAAGACACATTTTTGGCGACCATCAGCAGTTTTGTGCCAGTGGAGTGAAAATGACTGTCAAACATGGTCCATTGGTTCAATTAGATGATGGTCTAACATGGAGCCAATAACTATTACTTATGACATTTAAAATATGTGAACATAATCGAAGCCCTTGATTGGACATCCATTTTTAAAGACAATTTTGTTTCATTGTTTAGAATATTTAAAATGTTACATTTTTGTCAATTTTATCTAAATGCACGACAAAAAAATGTTTAGTGATTATACAATTCTTTTAGTTGAATTGCTTCCAAATTTGCAATTAACCAAATTTCTAGTTGGGCTACGTACGTAGCCCACGCGTGAATTCATGAATTATTTATTGGTGCTTGCAACCCAGCGTTAAAAATCTAAATAAAGCTGTGTATTTGTACGAGTTGCAAACAAACAGATACACAAAGGGCCTTTATTCTTTATTTATAAGAAAAAAAAAATAAAAAAAATCGTTATTTCAGATTATGTGTTCACTCATTTACATTCTGATGCATCAAAGGAGTAGCATTGGGCCCATTTTTCTTCTTATGGCTGCAGCGGTCCATGGTGTGTGTTCCTGTAGTCATGTCCTAGTTCATGGACCATGGAGCACGTATGAGTGACCTAATAAGTGGTCTGGAAAGTCGAGATTTCAGTTACTTTAGAGTAACTTTGGGTATCTCGCATATATTCTGAGTCGTGGCCAACTTTGTGTCAGAGAGCAAAGACTGTCAAATTCACCAGATAGTACGTCCATTGTCAGGGGTAAAACCCAGTGGAACCCTGGGCAAATTAGGCTAGCAACCTGCCTCCCAGGTACATCGATCTGATACTGGCAACAATTAGAGCAAAATGCCTCAGACCTTTGGAGCTGACGCTACCCACCTCTGACAGACCGGGGACTCCTCAGATATAACTTGGCAAACGTTCTGGAATGAGACAGGGAGCTGTTAACATCAAGGGGGACTACACGGGGAAGAAGTAATAGCAAGTAGATTGGGTCAGAAGTTTCAGCTGTCAGTCACATAGAGTTAAAAGGAGAGCAAGAAGCTGAAGTGGACGAAAACAAGGTCTACATGTCAGGAGTCAAGGAACGAAGAAAACAGAGGATTGTGGGGTTTTCCACAAGGAAAGCAATAGAACCCAGCGTAATGGCAACAATCTATGTAAACAAAGGACTGATGTCGATAGATTTGGTGAAGTCCAGTAAGAAAATTAGTAGCGTGTAAGTTTATTCGTCCTGTGAAGGAACAGGATCTTCGACAGATTTTTTTTATGACTGACACAGTGATGCAGTTATTAGAATAAAGGACCAGGATACAGTTTTGTTGATGAGTGAGTTCAACGTTAAGATGCGAAATCGATCAGAATGGTATGTAAAGATTATGGGTGAATTTGGTTAGGATATGGAGATCAACAGGCCTGTAAATCAGCTCTTGGATTTCTGTGCCAGTATTAGCTCAGTTGTCACACATTACGTTTACTTGCAACACATCTTCCTGAAGACGAAAACCGAATTTCGTAAAATCTTTTCGCTGTCGTGTTTACATATTTCAGCCTGAATCGGATTTCCTAACCCGCTCAATATTGTGCCTCAAAAACAGTTGAGTCACTCCTGATTTATACAGCACAGTCGCTATACTTCTTTACTTAAATGCGCAGATTCGTGCTAATTTTAATATTTATATTTTTGCGGCGCGCCAGTAACGTTCTGCTCGGCCACTACGGTCGGGGGGTTCGAATCCCCCCTCGGGCATGGGTATTTGTGCCGTCCTTGGTGTTAGCTAGTTCATAAGTGGTTTGTAAGTTTAGGGACTGCTGACCCAGTCGTTAAGTCCCATAAGCTATACAAACAATTGAACATTTTAATATTTCACGGTAGAAAATGTCACTCTGTTCATAGGTGCCGAAAATTCAGAACAAGGAAACACAATCTGACAAAAACGTTGGCGTTTACCTGGGCACGAAAATCTATTGTGAATTTCCAGAATCGATTTTGGAGTGTTTAGATGCCCAACCAAAAGCGGAATTGGACAATCGGTTTACGAAATCCTGTTTTGGGAGCCCATGTAAATGGGGTGACAAATTCCTTGTGTAATTATGAGGACATTCACTGTTATACTTGGGAAGGCAAGGGAACCAGGTCAGTCACTGACGTACTAATGTCCAAATGTTTGTTAAGCTTAAGGGACTTAACTGCTGGGTCATCAGTCCCTAAATTCCCCGAAGAGAGATTCGAACCCCCCCACGAGGAACGGCCTCGCGCATCAGAGCGCTTAGCCACTCCACCGCGGCTACTAATGACAGGTCAGGAAGACTGTCAGGGAGACACTGTAATCAGATGATCCCTTGATCACACTAATTATTACTTAATCTGCAGCAAAATTGGTTTCGTGAGGCCAAGAGTGCTGGAAGTCAGGGCTATAAATAGGACTATGAGAGTGTGGAAGCCTCAGGTCAAGGAAACAAAACCAGGCTCAATGATCACAGGAAAGTTACAAGTTTAATGAATCTGGGCATTTATAGTCACTGGAAAAAGAATGGGCACGGTTCAGGGGCCGGCCGCGGTGGCCGAGAGGACTGAGGCGCTCCAGTCACAGTCTGCCCGGCCACTAAGGTCGGGGCTTCAAATCCCCCTCGGGCATGGATATTTGTGCCGTCCTTAGTATTAGCTAGTTAGTAAGTAGTTTGTAAGTTTAGGGACTGATGACCCCGTAGTTAAGTCCGATAAGCTATACAAACATTTGAACATATGGAACGGTTCAGGTATACCCTACTACAAGTAGCTAGAGAAATACTTCGAATAATAGTGAGTAAAGGCAGAAAGAAGCGTTCAGCTTCGTGGAATGTCAGAATCAATGCAGTCTGTAAAAAGAAAAATGTTTCCAATAATGGTTTCATACTAGAACTCGGACAGATAGAGAAACCTATGTAGAGGAAACTAACAAAACCAAGAAGGTAATAGTAGCATCCAGGAAGAAATCAAGGAAAGATTTCGGAAATAATTTGGAAACTTTGAGTCAAGCCGCTGAAAAACCTAGAGTGTAATTGGCAGTCTTCGAAAGGGAGTGAAGAAGGAACTGAAATGCTAGGAAAGCTATTAGCGAATCCTGTGAGCTCATTGGTCATGGAGGGAATATTTTGAATAGTTGCACAATATAGGTGAAACGTTCGGTAGTGAAGTGAATCAGACTTCGATGTACAATGAGATAAGAATGATGGTGAAAACAAGATCACATTTGAAGAAGTGTAAAGAATGGCCAAGAGACTGCAGAACAATAAACTTGGTGGGATATATGACGTTAAGTCAGAATTCATCAAATACAGTGGTATGTCACGTTTTAAATGATTATACAGTATAAGTGAAATGTCTTAGGAGTCAGGTCATATTCCTTTTGACTGCACGAAAGCAATAATGTCCCCAATTTTCAAGCATGGAAGCAGACATATTGTAACAATTACAATCTATTTAATTAGCGCTGTGGGCAAAATATTCGAAGGTGTTGTTGAAAGGAAAGTGTGAGTTTTAGTGGAGGACAAGTTGGCTGAAAATCAGTGAGGGTTTAGGCGTCTTAGAGGCAGATCTCTATCTTACGGCCGATAACGGAGAAGTGTATGTGTGTAACAGGGAATTATATCCATGTTTTATAAATCTAGAAAACGCTGATCATCGTGTTTTGTAGTATGAAGCTTTTGTCAGCTCTACAAGGTTATGGAATAGAAAGCAAACTTCTACAGACAGTTAAAGGTCTTTACGTAGACTGTCAGCCAGCAGTTGGTGGTGAATTGTGTTCATGGTTCAGGGTTTTTTTCAGGTGTCACCTATCAACGCTGTTCTTCCTATTATTTATGGATAATATGTTAGAAAAGCGTGGCAGACTGAGATAAAAATAGGTGAAAATAAATTATGCAGTTTCGAATATGCGGATGACTTAGTGGTGATGGCAGATTTGATTGAATGATTGCAGTCTAATATTTCAAAGCTAGATCAGAGATGTAAAGGTTATGGTTTGAAGATTAGCATCTCCAAAGCGAAAGTAATATCTCCAATTAAGAGATTTAAACTGGTTGAGTCCCAAACAGGAGAAAGAAACTTAGAATAGGTTGTCAGTTTCAAGTACTTCGGATGTATTTTCTCACAGGTTGGCAAAATAGTGAAAGAACAGGATCTAGTCTCTTATGCAAGAACAAGTACGTACCAAAACTAAGTTATCAGTACCCCTTTCAGTCTTTCGACAAACTTTTTTGTATGGTAGTGAAAGCAGGATGGATACAGGTTACGGTATTAATAATGTTGAGTTTAGAGGCATGAAAATAGTGTGGATGACTGCAGGTAATAATACATTGTAACAATGGCTTTAGGGTGTCCATGATCACACATTTCACCATTCGCTTGTATTAACAATCGCAAAACAAAGCGTAAACTGAACGAAAAGGCAACCTCCATGACATGGCACGTATTCTGTGCACTGCAACCGTGTTACAGTATTGAGACATATGAGTTGGTGCCAACTCGATACAAGACTGTTACGTTGCCTCCATATTACTTTGTTCATCCCCTGTATATTCCACAAGTCTTACCACACACTGAGGATAATTAGTGTGCCACTGTCATTTCTACCTTTTATAGTACAGTTCGCGCCAAAAATGACTGACGGTAAGACTTCTTGTGGACACTAATGCAGTTTTACCTGCGCGTTGTACTCGCGAAATGTATGCATCATTAACAAATATATAGGCATTTATTTAGAGAAAAATAGTTCTTCGAAATTTAGCAGTTGTCCACACCGTGACGCTAAATGACTGTCTTGCAGCGTCTGCCACTGAAATTGGTCCATGTTATCCGTGGCGCATCTACTCTTACTAAATGAACCTGTAGCGGAGCAGGTTACTTTGATCTTCTCATTGTCCCCTATCAATCCCACCCGTACGGATCTCGCACTGGCGAGCAATTTTCGAAGATTATTCCAATGAAATTCGGTCGGATATCTGCCTTCTCCACGATTAATTTTGTCATCGTTCCAATTCAAATCCCTGCTTCCCTCTACTCCCAGATCGTTAATGGCATAAATTACTTCCAGTAATTGTTCTGTAATTGTGTAGCCGAAGACTAAATGATATATACTCCCATGTATTCGCAATGAGTTACATTTAATTCTGCTGAAAAAAAAAATTGTCATTTTCCCTTAGAGAGTCAGTAATATACAGATTCTCCAGTATATCTCCGCGATGTTCGAGACTTGCGACTCCTGATTATGCTACAGCATAATCCGCGAAAAGTTTTATTGAATTTTCATCTTTATCTTCTAGGTCATTGGTATATACTGTGAAAAGTATTGGAGTTATAGCACTCGCTTCAGGTACAATAGAAATTATTTTCACACCAGATTACTGCTTTCCGTTCGGAATAACTTGCCGTTTTCCGTCCACTACAAACTCTTCAATACAAACAAATGTTTGATCTGATATTCCGTACGCCCCTATTTGTTCATCAGGAGTCTGTGCGAAACAGCACTGAACACCGTCTGGGTCATTTACCGTGTCAGCTTTCCGAGGAAAGAGTCTACAAAACGCACGGAAATAGCGGTCTCGCTGGCTGAACTTCAGAATTATTAGTGTAGCTATGTTATTTGTCCCAAGTCTGACTTGGTCTTTGTGGCGGACAGCTGCTATCCAGGTTGAACAGCAAACGTGCTGCATCTTGGCGTTTTATGATTGATCGGAATAATCTGCTTTTCAAGAAGATAGGTCGGTTAGTGCCATCGAATTTTATTTAGCCTATATGCCCCAAGTTACTGTGGCTACCTACAGATAATAAAACTCATTAGTTGATGCTGACAACAACACTACATTCGTGTGTATTCTGCTGGTTTTCAGTCGTGACACTGATTTGCTGCAGCTCTCTACCCTAATCTATCTTGTGCAGGCATCTTCATCTTCTCATAAGAATGGTGGCTCACATCCGTTTCCATCTGCTTACTGCATTCGTCTCTCGGTCTAACTCTGCGATTTTTACCCTACACACTTCCCACCAATGATGTATTGCCTATTCCATGATGTCTAAGAATGTGTTCCATCAATCGATCCATTTTATAATTCTGTTCAGCACGTCCTCATTAGTTGAGCGATCTACCCGTCTAACCTACAGCATTCGTGTGTAGCACCACATTTGAAAAGCATCTACAATCTTTTCGTCTGAACTCCTTATTGACCACATTTCAATCCAGTCAAATGCCTTCAGAAAGAATTTCTTAACATTTAAATTAATGTTGGATGTCAAAAAATGTCACTTCTTCAGCAAAATTTTCTACAGTCAATCTGCATTTTATTTCTTCTTTATTTCGGCCATCACAAGTTATTTTGCTTCCCAAACAACAAAACTCATCTACTACTTTTATCGTCACGTTACCTAATATAATTCCTTCAGCCATCGCCTGATTCTCAAACATCACATTCTTTTACCCATGATTTGCTCCTGTTAACGTGCATCTCATTACCTCCTTTCGAAACACTGTCCATTCCGTTCATTTCCTCTTCCAGTTCCGTTGCTGTCATTGACAGAATCATAGTCATCGGAAACCGAAAGTCCTTATTTCTTCTTCCTGAACTTCGTTCCTTCTCGAAGTTTCTCATAGCAGTCATCTACATCTACAAATACACTCTGCAAGTCACATTGATGTGCTTGGCAGAGAGGTCATTGAGGCGCTTTTATGATTTCTCTACAGTTCATTCTCTAGTAGTTCACGGAAACTAGGAATACCTACTCGAAATCTTTATGTTTTCGATCCGATTTCTCTTTTTTTATTATGATGATCATGTCTCTGTGTAGGTTGGTGCTAACAATATAAGTTATTATTGTGAAGAAAAAGTTGTTTAAATAAATTTCACAAATAGATCTCGCCGCGACGAATAACGGCTTTTGTTTAATGATTTCAACCCATACTTGTGCATCGTTTCCTTAAAACTCTCTCCTCAATATCGTGAAAATACAGAACAAGCTGCTCTTCTCTGAACTTTCTCTAAATCGTCCGTCAGTCTCATCTGGTGTGGATCCCACAATGCGCAGCAGTTTTCCAAAATAGGACGCACAAGTGTGGGGGAGGCAGTTCATTTAGTAGAACTGTTGCATCTTCTGTCAGTGAAAGGTAACCTTTATTTCGCCTTCCCTACAACATTTTCTGTGTGTTCTCTCCAATTTACGTTGTCCGCAATTGTTATTCCTAAGTATTTAGTTGAATTGACGGCCTGTAGATTTGTCTGATTTATGGTGTTACTGAAGTTTAACGGATTTATTTTAGTAGCCATGTGGATGACTTTACACTTATCATTGTTAAGTGTCAAGTGCCAATATTTGCACCGTACAGATCACTTATATAAATCAGTTTGCACTTGCTTTTGATCTTCTGGTGACTTTATTAACTGATGAGTAACATCATGATCCGCGAACATTCTTACGGAACCTACTCACATTGTCTCCTAAATCGTTTATGAAAATAAAGAACAGTAGGGGACCTATAACACTTTCCTGGGAATCACCAGATTTCACTTCTGATTCACTCGATGACTTACCGCCAATTACAACGTAAAGTGTTCTTTCTGACAGAATCCAATCGCACAACTGAGGCGATATTCCATAATCACGCAATTTGATTACAAGACGCTTATCAGGTAGTGTTTAAAGCCTTCCATAAATCTAGCTATCGATTTGACATTCCTTGTCGAGTAAAGATCTAGCTGTCTTTCACAAGAACGATACTGTCTGGACCCGTGTTGACTATGGGTCAATAGGTCGTTCTCTTCCAGGTAGTTCATAACATTAGAGGAACGTTTATGTTCTAGTACCCTGCTGTAAACCGACGTCAACGATATGGGCTTGTAATTTTGCTGATCACTCCTATTGCCTTCCTTGAATATTGTCTTAACCCGTGCAACTTTCCAGTCTTTGGGTACTGAATGTTCGCTGAGCGAGCGGTTGTATATGTAGCTAGGTATGGTATAATTGCATCAGCATACTCTTTAAGGAAACTAATTGCTACACAATTGGGACCGGCAGACTTTCTTTTGTTGAGTGATTTAAGTTGCTTTAATATATCCTGAGTATCTACTTCTAAATTACGCATGCTGGCTACTGTTCTCGATACGAATTCTGGAATATTTGCTTCGTCTTCTTTTGTAAAGGAATTTCGGGAAACTGTGTTAAGCAATTCTAATTTAGTAGGACTGTCATCAGTACCATCGCCATTTCTATCGTGTAATGACGGCATTGATTGTGTTTTGCGGCTAGTATACTTTAGCTACGAGCAGAATTTCTTAGGATTCTCTACCAAATTAGGTACGTGACAGTGTTGCCGTAACTACTCGTATTGAAGTTCGAACTAAATTTCTGAAAAATATTATAGGTTTTAGGTATTTTGTGTCCGTTTAAATTTGGCATGCTTATTTCATTGCTTTTACAAGAGTTATCTGTGACTGTATGCTTTGGGTACGTTTTTCAATTTTTATGGAAGCTTACTTTGAACATTTCTGCAATCCAGTCGTCTGAGTGAGAGGGTCAGTAACAAGAACCAATCATTAATTTATTCCGGTTGTCAGGTATAACCTCTAGCCATATCAACTCACGGTAGAGCAATCTACTTAGATTACGCTACAGGATAAACCACTTGTGACAGCATTAAATACGCCACAACCGGTTCTCCATCTGAGCTTCTGATCCCCATACAGCTGGTTTTCTTGTCTGGAAACACCTCTCTTAGTTTCTTGTAGCGATATATATATCTTTACCGTAGTTTAACAGTCTTCTACAGACTTACATTTGTCTTTTAGCCATTCCTATTTAGCCAGTATGGACTTCCTGTCAACCTCATTTTGAGTCGTCTCTACTCACTTTTGCATACTTCCCTTTCTGTGTGGTTGTTTTAATAATATATATATATATATATATATATATATATATATATATATATATATATATATATATTCGTCAAATAAGTGTTACAGAAGGATTTCTATTAGGATTCTACCTATGTGATCCTCTGCAGCCTTCGCTACTTTATCCCTCAAAGACATCCTTTCCTCATTTTATGTATTACTTTCCCTCATTTCGGTCAACCTTGCCTAATGTTCCCTCTGGACCGTTTGAATATTGTATACTACGTCATAGTATAAGAAGTGATGAAAAACAAATACTAAACAGACACATTCCACATGATTACGTAATCTCGTATTCATGAACTTTGGAACAAGTACTATTCTAACCTAATCTAATTTTAGGTCGGTGTCATAAAATTTTAAAACTAACTACTCGTCCTATGGCCTATTAGAATGATGCCGCACAAAATGAATTTGATGTTAGTGTTAATATGCAGTGAGAAAAACATGTAGCTCCATTATATGCAGGTACAATGACGAAATCTCAGGTGGAGTATCTGAATTATCTAAAACAGTGACCAGAGATTCCACCATAATGCGAAATATCGACAAATGTGACTGTACCCAGACGTAAAAAAAAAAAAAAAAAACAAAAAAAACCCTACAGGCAAGAGAGAGAAAGGGTCACAGGATCCTACTAAACCAGCTATAGATTCCCTTGTGGTATGCAGGTATTAAATAGTATACAATACTATCGAGAGATGCAGTACGTGCAATTTGGGAATCACTATTACGCCTCCACATAGCATTAATAAAACATTATCACGTTATATGCAAAATCATTTTTATGCAATACTAGCGTAAACCCGGCTTGCCCTGGTGATTATTTATCCTATACTCAGATATTCCATCTCCACTTTCCTCCTGTCTCTGCATCTCTCTCTCTCTCTCTCTCTCTCTCTCTCTCTCGCATATCTGTTCGTTTCCACCTTTCTCTCTCTCGGCAAAATTTCTGCAAGGTGTCCTCTGTCATGTACCATACAGACATTTACGTACCCATTGATCTTCCTCTTGGTTTTTACGTCATGTGTGCAAATATTCATAAACATTGGAGCAAATCTATGCATTTTGTAAAATTCGGTAAGCACCCTCCACCATGCACCGAACGAAATTTTATATAGTGACATTCCTGTTGTTTTTAAGGTAGAGTGTGCAAAATTTCATCAATATCAGAATAAAACTATAGATTTCATGTAATAGAAACGCAGGGTCAAATTGAAAAACGCACTTTGTTATTCTCAAATATTCCAGTTTTATTTCATACAACCCTTATTCTAAGAATATTCTAAGAATAACAATAAAAAAGGATCTGTGAAATCGGTCGAGCCGTTCTCAAGTTATGGCGTGACGAAGGTATTTAGGGATCCATTTTTATGTTGAAAAGTACCCTCCCCCATGCACCGTAAGAAACTTTTTGACGCCGACCTTCCTCTTGTTTTGATGGCCAAGCGTGTGAAACTTCGTGAAGATTGGAATGAAACTATAGATTTCGTACGTCTGTAGGAGAAGTACGCTCCGCCAGCCACCTATCACAAAATACTTTTTCAGCTGACGGTTTCTACCTACAAACTACATTCGTGCCAAATTTCAGCTTCATAGGTGAAGTAGTTTTCGAGATTTCGTGTTTAGTCAGTGAGTGAGTGAGTGTCCTTTCGCCTATATATAGACATTAAGAAAACAGATTGCTTAATTTAGGATGCAAGAGAATTAAAGAAGACTTGCAGACAAAAATAAACAGTAACATGCAAATCTGTAATGCGAACTTTATTTGACTCAAGATCATGCCTGTATGCGACAGTTTTACGGCAACTACAGCGAAACTGTTGTGAGCGGTAGATTTCTTTTCGGTTCAACATTTTGTGTGTGTGTGTGTGTGTGTGTGTGTGTGTGTGTGTGTGTGCGTGCGTGCGTGCGAGGGGGGGGGGGGGTCAGTTACAAAACACTTCATAAATGTCCGACAGTGTAAACTTTGTTGCAGGTCCCTAACTACTCCCATTTTTCAATAATTGACGCATAAATCTGAGTATTCTCACGCGGTGGCCTCCCATTTTTAAGACGTCATATATCCTGAGCCATGTGTCGTGCTCTTTTGTTTTTGGAGCATGAACCTTTGTGGGCGTACAGTGAGCAGTTCACCAAACTTTCATTGCAATCGAGTGAATGGTTTAGGAACACATAGAGAACAGAAAAATATATATAATAACCCATAAAATCAGGGTGTTTCACTAAGTGTGTTTGCCTCTGTAACTTATAAAATAATAGGTGACGGGAAATTTTAATGTGGTAGGTCAACACAAGAAATGTTACACTTTCTGCGGAGCTATGAATATAGTTTGTTGTATAATTTTCCCAAGAGTTACAGCACAAAGATATAATTTTCTTAATGGATCAATAGTTTTTTTCTATCGTGCAATGGATTCGTTGAAACCAGACGCGTCCAAATCAATTTAAACTACATTCCTATCACTGTTAGTTTGGGAGCTACAACCCTTCAAAGTTTAGGGGGCGGAGGCTACGACAGGGTAGCTGACTGGCTGGTGGTCATAAGACAGTGGGCCGTGCCCCAGGAGATACCCACTCGGCCAGTCAGCTACGCTATCGCAGCCTCCGCCCCCGGAACTTGGAAGGGTTGTAGCTCCCAAACTAACAGTGATAGGAATGTAGTTTAAATTGATTTGGACGCAGCTGGTTTAAACGAATCCAATATACGATAGAAAAAAAATTAAAAAATTATTTCTTTGTGGTGTAACTCTTTGGAAAATGATACAATAAACTATGTTCATAGCTCCGCGGAAAGTGTAACATTTCTTGTGTTGACCTACCGCATTAAAATTTCCCGTCAACTATTATTTTATAAGTTACAGAGGCAAACAGACTTAGTGAAACACCCTGTATATATAGACATTGTAATCGCACCGTGATCAAGTCCTATTGTATAGCGAAGAGCAGAAGAGGTGGGAAATCAAGTTATCACATAACTGGATTGTTATCATGAAAATGTAAACAATACACTAAACTAGAAGCTTCTAAATTATTGTAAGCCTGGTTTCGTGCGGTAATGAGTGTTAGTGGTCTGAGGTGTCGCTCGTCAGAGCAGCTTTCTTCACACCGCGCTGCCTGGCGCCAGTCCGCGGCGTCCGTGTGGTGCGGGTGTGGTCCCGCCTCGGTCTCTCGGAGCTGGCGGGCGGGAGTTGTGAAGACGTCAGCATGCCAGCCGCTCTGCGCAGCCCGTAGTTCCGCGGCCTTGCATTGTCGGCATACCGCGCAGCACGCCACTGCCAAAGGAGCCACCGCGGTGGTCTGGTAGCGAGGCAGCGAGGCCGGCGCATGCCAGGTGGCCTAACCCTTCACTAGGACGACCCAAGCTCCACTATGGGCCCATCGAGCAGTGACTCGACCTATACAGCAGAAGGAGGAGTTAACGCCTTGGCTCCTACAGACGTGCCCGCTGCGTTTCCGTACTGAGCGCCGTTTTGTTTACCTTCTACTCAAAATCAAATGTTTATGGGACTTAACTTCAGGGTCATCAGTCCCTAAACTTACAAACTGCTTATCTACTAGCTTAGCCTAAGGACGGAACAAATATCCATGCCCGAGGGGGATTCGAAACCCCGACCGTAGTAACCGTGTAGACCGTGACTGGAGCACCTCAGTCCCCTCGGCCACCGCGGCCGGCTTAGCTTCTACTGCTCGGCTGTGCTGAGATGCTGTTTTCCGTACCCTATAAAACGCACTTATGTTCATTAAAAAGACACCATATTCACAGGCTATGGCCATGAAAACGTTCTGAACCTTGAACCACGGCTCAAAAGTCATCGTCGATATCGCCGTGCTAGACACATGCATGTCTCCTTGTTGCTGAATTGGACTCTCTCTCTCTCTCTCTCTCTCAACACACACACAAACACACACATACATACAGTTCTATGCTAGTTGAACTATAGACACACACAGACACGCGCGCGCGAAGCCCACACACAGACACACACACACACACACACACACACACACACACACACACACACACACACACACACAACAATCCTTCGCTATTTGAACTAAATTCGTATTTAAAAACACACACACAATACAGTCAGAACATGCTAACAGACGCCTATTTTGATATAAACAAAAGAAGAACGATTCGCACAGTGCGAACCAAGGAACTTATAAGCAAATAAAACACATAGACTGCCAGGCTACAGAAATCGCGAGTATTCGGCAAATTTCATAAAGTGTAAATGAAAATAGTGACAGCAAGTGTCAATGTGTTAATCTTAATGTTTTACTTTACTCAGAATAAAATAAACCCAATTAATGAGAACTGTTCATGATTGAATTTAGCAAAAAAAAAGTGAGAAAGAAAATAAAAAATATTTCCTGTACAGTTGGCCAGTGAAAACCACTGAAAACCCGTTAAAGTAAAGCGATTCGCGTCTGGTCTGAAGTAGATTAATTTCCAGTTGCAAAAGAAGGTAAGCTAACCTTCACAAACTGTGTAACGGATCAGTCTCCTTTGAGCAGAACGGCAGCATCCCTCACAGACGTACGCCAGAACCGTACCGTCGAATCATTGGGGCTCCGACTGTGGGTATTGTTCGCATAAGGGAATGTTATGCATCCTTCTGCTTGCTTGTATCAGAGGAAGAGTTTTGGCAGCGCAATGGTCGTGGGCAGAACAATTCAAGGGATACCGTAGGAAGCGAATAGATGGGTTCTGGTCGCAAACTCCACAAAAGAAAAAAAAAAAGAGTTCAAATGTTTGTAAATCTATCGGACCAAATAGCGTAGTCATCAGTCCGTAGCTTACAAACTACTTAAAGTAAGTTAAACTAACCTAAGGACAAACACACACACCCATGCCTCAGGGAGGACTCGAACCTCCAACGCGGAGCAACCGCGCGCTCCGCAGCAAGGCGCTCTAGACCGCTCGGCAACTCCACCCCCTTCCCACCTCCCACTTCATCCTCTTCCACTGCAGGACAGATCAGCATCATCCTAGGCTCTTGTGAAACAGTGTGACATCGTACGTTATCAGGAGCGATAGTCCGTCACCGATTATTATGGAATGAGCTACGAGCGCATCGTCCCTTTCGCTGCCTACCTTTGACTAAAGAGCAGAAAATTGCTAGACGAGAATCGTGTACGGAACGGTTGTTATGGTCCCTTAAGCTTGACAAACATTTGAACGTGGCCGAGGGGACTGAGGCGCTCCAGTCACGGTCTGCACGGCCACTACGGTCGGTGGTTCGAATCCCCCCTCGGGCATGGATATTTGTGCCGTCCTTAGTCTTAGGTAGTTCATAAGTAGTTTGTAAGCTTAGGGACTGATGACCCCGTAGTTAAGTCCCATAAGTTCTACAAACATTTGAACATTTTTGAACAAAGATCCTGTGTTTGTGTATATCTTTGAGTATAATGTTTGGTGACCTGCGAAGTAGCGATTCTCGCCGACGCTAATTAGTTGTTTTCTAAAGATGGCGTAATAAGCTTAAAATAGTCCGAAGTAAATTAAAAATATTAGAACAAAATGAGTTCATTTGTTTGTATATTCACTTAATAAAACACTGTTTTATTGCGTTATTAGTCAGAGTACATAACTGTTAAGTACCAGATTAAATACACTAATTCGACAACTTTTCACGATTTTGCCCTCATTGCCTACAAATTTATATAGTTTAAGAAAGATGTCGAAATTTTATTAAATTTTGACCACAGATCATCATTTCAATTCATTCACGAAATACTAAGTTTTAAATAGTTACGTTGTATCTGCCTAGTTTCTTCTTCGAGGCTTTGACTGCCGTATATCAGATAATTGTAAGATAAATGAATGTTTGAATGTTTGTCTGTATCATTCGATTGCAATGAAACTTTGGTGAACTGTTCACCGTACGTCCACGAAGGTTTCTGGCCCAAAAACAAAAGAGTACGGCACATAGCTCAGGAGATATGACGTCATAAGTAATGAGAGGCCACCGCGTGAGAATATCCAGATTTATGCGTCAGTTATTGTAAAATGGGAGTACTTGGGGACCTGAAACAACGTTTGCATGTAATTCCGGACGTTTATGAAGCGTTTTGTAACTGACCCCGCTCCCCCCCCCCTCACACACACGCTATGATGAAACGAAAAGAAGTCTACCACTCACAACCGTTCGCCTGTAGATGCCGAAAAAGTGACGCATCAGGCATGACATTCTATCAAAGTTAGCATTACAGATATCAATGTTACTATTTATTCTTATCGGCAAGTCTCCCTTAATTATCTTGGATCCAATCACGCTTGACCTTCAAAACAACAGAAAGGTCAACGTCTACCATAATTTTCATAGGATGCATGGGGGAGGGTACTTCGCAACTCAAAAATTCATCCCTAAATACCTTGGTTGCGCCATAACTTGAGAACGGCTCCACCCATTTAAGAGATACATTTTTTTTTCGTTATTCTCAGAACAAGAGTTGTATGAAATAAAACTGGAATATTTGAGAACAACAAAGTGCGTTTTTCAATGTGACCCTATTGCATAGAAATCTATAGTTTTGTTCACTCAACCTTAAAAACAAAAGGAATGTCACTGTATGAATAAAATTACATTCGGTGCATGGTGGAGGGTACTTGACTTACGGAATTTTACAAAATACATAGTTTTGCTCCAATCTTTATGAATTTTTGCACATATGACCTTTAAATCAAGAGGAAAATCACTGGGTACATAAATATGTGTATGGCACGTGACAGAGGGTACCTTGCAGAAAACTTTGCCGAGAGAGGGAAAGGTGCGAACGAACAGAGAGATGGGAGAGAAAGAGGTGGATGCAGTGAGAGGGGGGATGGGGATGTGGGCTACGAGACTGTAAAATAAATAAACAGCCAGGCAATGCCGGGTTTACTGCTAGTAATAGAATAAAAAGTGAAGTGCGCCATTAAAATTATTGATTACCGGTTTCGATTCTTGTGTGGGTCATCCGAAGATCTAGTCTAGATTGCAGACAATTTACTTTTATAACTAGCCACAAATAAAATACAGTATATAATTTTATTCAATTACATTGAGAAAAAACCGAAGTTAAACCAAATGTTGACACGTGGAGAGGAGCCAACGCTGTGGAAACCTCCAGCCGCTGTTAGTGCTGGAGGGTCCAAGATGTGGGGCACTTCAGCAGCGGAAGCTCCATCCCTTGGCCGCCTCCACATACTATTGTCGAATCATTGCTTGGTAAAAACATGACGATAAAGCTTAGCTCTTAATTTGAAATGATTTCTTTTATCATTGATACCCATGAAGTTAACCCTGTCGTATTTTTATACAAAAAATAACAATATATAAAAACCCCAAAGGGGCGGGGAACTGTTTCCCTTCCGGACGCGTCCCCAGATGGCGGGTACACGAGTGGTCTATGCATGGCATGTGGGAATCAACACATATAGTAGAAACTGGAAAAAGTAGTCCTTTTTGCGGAACCGTTCTTTTATGAATAGTTCTGCTTACTGAAAACTGGTTCAGTGAACAACTTCAGATGAGCTATATCGTTCACAATATGTAGTTCAGTGAACAACTGAGTTCAATTTAAGTAGTTCAATGGACAAGTTATTAAAAGAATCATCCACCACTTCACCCTCTTAGGTATTAAATTACCAAAACTCAAGAAACCATATTATTTTAAGTTCTGATCAAGAAACCAGATTCCAATATTCGTAATTGTCTCTTCAGTATTGCCTGCATAGAGACGTAATTTCAGAAAGTGGTTCACTTGCATTTCTTCGTCCGTTTCACCCCTTTAGAAAAGAGATTTCGAAAAATCTCTTCTTAAACGAGACCGCTGGTAAAACATCAACATCCTCTCGAAATTGCAAGTTCCTGTCCTTAGCGGTTTCGTTTCGAAGATTGTGAGTCATATTTCAACTCCTAAGGGAGTTAAGTTTCCAAAAACAACAGAACACATATTTATTTCTAACAGGAGAATAAAGTACCATATTTAATAGTTAGCTTTCAAAATGCTTCAGAAGCTCTTTAATTATTTATTTTCTAAACAATCTTTCACCCATTACGTCACCCCTTCAAGTTGACTTTCCATTCCTTGAAATACGCATTTTTAAATGTGAAGAAATTGCATTAATAGCAATACTTGTCACCCAATTTATAAATGAATATGAATGAAAATATCCGACTACATACACTCTTCTTGTGAGTCAACTACCAGAACTGTTTCGACCTTTCGATCTGACGTAGTACGCGCAGTTCGTCTAGTTCATCAATGGAATCAAGCGAACTGTTTCCGTCCTCCGACCCGATGTATTTTATTCAATTATAATCTGGCACTTCTGAAATACATACTTCTAGGTCTTAGGGGTGGGGTTTACTCAGTATCCAAGAAAGAGATATTTGAGCATGCGCCTTCTTAATTTCCAGTAGATCTATAAAGCAAGGAGAAAAAGAACTATAGTTCATCAAAGTGAACTAATAAGAAGTACAGTTCATTACACGGAATAGTTTAATTGAACTAGTTCCTTCACGAACTACAATCCCTAACAGATATCGAAACCCGAATGTAGATTTTCTAGCATCTGGCGACATTTTGGTCCCACGGTAGGGACGGCTGGAAGAAAAAACCCTAACAATCCTATTTTTACGATTGGTAGATGAATGTCTACCCACATTCTAATAATTTGCATAACGATGATGTCTAATGCGCAAACTAATATTACTACAGGTGGCCAATTCACCACTTCTGAAATGAGTGAAAGCACACATTCGGATTCTGCACAGTCTACACCAGCACGCAGGAACAGTCGGAGGTTCCTCGAATCCTTTGGAAAGAAAAGTTTTAATTTAAACGGAAAATATAAATTTGCAAGCTCAAACATCAATTCCCTCTGTGATGTAAAGGAACATAAACATTTATTAAACTTTTTTCAGTAGCGAAAACGTCTCAGTAGCAACAATCCAAGAAACCAAATATTGAACCTGTAGAATTTTGAAAGGAAAACCAGCAGTCAATCTACCAAACTTAAATCCTAGCAGCAGCGCGGGAATAACCGAGCACTACTAGGCACATTCTCAGGGGCTTTGAGGCTGCTCCCGCTGGAGGTTCGAGTCCTCCCTTGGACATGGATGTGTGTATGTTGTCCTTAGGTTAGTTTAAGTAGTTTGAAGAGTAGGGACTTGTGACCACAGTAGTTAGTCCCATAGATTGACAAACATTTGGAACAAACCTTACAATCCTATGTCGCCAGCACTGCCTCCTTGCCCAAAACTGCAAGAATTTCCTCTCCCCCGACTATCCCAACTGCAACAATCACCACTTCCTTAAAGACTGAATCTCACCTCTTCCATCACCTGTAACACCTGTGGCAAATCAGACCCCACCTATCTCTGCAATTGCAAAGTTCGTCCCCCCTTCCCCCGCCGCTACTTGACTCCACCAATCTTGCTAACAACGTCTGCCCTATAGACCCTCCTATGCACCCCATGAACTCCCTGTGTCGTGCCCCTAATGACGAGCACATTATCCGGTTTGTCACAGTCGTCCTCCAGAACATTCATTCCTTTCAACACGCGCACACCTTATTTCAGATTACCCTCGCAACCTGATCCCATCTTCTAGTTTGAAACCTTCTCCACCTTCTCCTGTAATCAATCCCATTTCACATTGTCCTAATTATCCTTCCTTTGCCATACCATAGTCTCTCCCCCTACCCCCCTTCAACCTCCATGATTTAACATGGCAAACCTGCCCTCCTCCCTACAACAACTCTCTCCCACCCTGCCAATAAACCCCTATTAATGCACACCCTCTTCTTTCACCACGTAGATGCCGTATTTCTCAAAAACCTTTCCTTCAACCCTATCACTCGGTCACCGACAAACCCAACACTCTCCACCACAAAGACGTCACCCATTGCTCAATGTGGACTTTCAATTGACCACGTCTGCCACCACCCTGTCTGGCTAAAACCTCTCCTCAGTGACCCCACTCCTGCCTATCTCTGGCAGTGTCATTGTCACCACCCTTCAGGGTGACATTCTCTCTCTCTCTCTCTCTCTCTCTCTCTCTCTCTCACACACACACACACACACACACACACACACACACACACACACACACTCTCTCTCTCTCTCAAAATCCATATGTCCAGAAAGTAACAACAACCCTGATATTGTCCTTACTTCTTCTAACCTCTGGGTCACATCATTATAAACCACAGCAACAACCCCACTCCTGCCACTAGCCTCGCTCCTTTCCAAAACTGGTCCATGATTACTCCTGTCACACAGTACATACCCAAGTCACTAGCCATCCCTTGTCTTACTGCACCCAGAAGACACTGACCTAGCCATTACCTTTCTTCATCAGACCTTGACTAATGCCATCCAAACTCATACTCCCACCAAGGCTATTTACCTTCGCCACTTAATCCTCCCTCCACAGACAATCCTTCACACCTGCATGAATCCCATCGCCTCTATTGTTCCCTCCTCCACATTCATGACCCGGACATACTATGTCTCCAATTGCAGACACCTGAAACCTCCCCAGCGAAAAACTTCCGGGACTGGCAACATGCATGCACCCGCCTTAATGTCATGTTCCCCACCAAATCCTCCAATACTGGCAACCTTTCCAACCAGCTTACTGGCAGTCACCCCTCATCCCATACCCTCTCCTTCACAATTACTATCCTCTCCATGACAACACCAGTAATTCTGACCACTTTACCTCACCAACACCTTTTTCCTCCCAGACAATTCCCTCTTTGACTTTGATTGACTTTCTTCCGGAAGTGTACAAACACTTCCGCCCTGCTGCTTACAATACTTGGACTCCACCCAAGATTTAGCCACACGAATTCAAATGTTTGTAGAGCTTATGGGACTTAGCTATGGGGTTATCAGTCCCTAAACTTACAAACTACTTATGAACTAGCTAATAGGACGGCACAAATATCCATGCCTGAGGGGGGATTCGAACACCCGACCGTAGTAGACGTGCAGACTGTGACTGGCGCGCCTCAGACCCCTCGGTCATCGCAGCCAGCCGCACGAATTATTCCAATTTACATTCAATTAACACTTAGTACCAAATCAACAATCTTCTGGCCTCACCTCTAGGCAGCTCTGGGCCTGCCCTTTTTCCTTTCATACAATCCTCGCCACTCTGTATAATGCCATCCATCGTTCTGGTTTTTACTTCCGCCTGTGAAAAACATCCCATATCCGAATGTTCCGAAAACTAACACTCCCCTATCCACCTCGTCCGCCTAGTGATCCATCAGCCTCACCTCAGTGTTCAGCAAGGTTCTGGAAACCATCCTGTCTCTCTGCATTCCCAAGCATCTCTGTCAAAACCAGCTGCTTCCCCTCACCCAATGTGGCTTCAAACATTCTATTTATGCTGATGACCAGCTCCTTTTCCTCACTCACCTCTTCTCCCTCCAGTTAAAATCCCATCATTCCTCCCTCTTCGTTTCCCACGATATAGTAAAATTTTTACACGATATAGTAAAGGCTACGAGCGTGTATGGTATCTGGATCTCCTTTTCAAAATCCAGATCTACGCCTTCCCTGTTAATTATGTCCGCTACATAGTATCCTTTCTCTTCAACCATCCTACAGCTCCGTTTGTTCTTTCCCTCCGCTGGGTGCCACAGGGCTCTGTCTTATCCCCATTTCTCTACCTCCTGTATACTGCAGACATGCCACCATCCGCACTTCCAGATCATCTCTTTAAGTATGCTAAAGACATCGCCTTCCTTGTCCTCGATCCCTCCCAACAATGCTCCCAACATCTCTTCCAACGGCACATATCTCAATTTACCTCCTGATGTAACCAGTGGTTCCTCACCATCAACCTGATAAATCCCATGCTATCCTCACATGCCGCACCATTTCTTCCTTTCGTCTCCACAACGTCCATCATAGATTATATGGCTTCCCATCTGCCTCAACCCTACCCTCAAATACCTCAGCCTCAGCTTGGTTCACTCTATCAACCGAAAAGTAGACTTCAACAACCACTAAGCCAGACCTCTGTCATATCTTGAAGACCGTATCCTTCGTGCATATTCACACTCTGTGTCCAATCGCAATGCAACCTCACCCTCTCAGACGATGTCTTCCATACTCAATTCTATCCTTCCTACCAACTGTGATCATGCCCCGCCCCTTCTTTCCCTTCATGACTCAGCGCCCTCTTCCCATCCCTCCCCATTCACCTACCCCACCTACCATCCCCACCTAATTCCGCCCTTGGTCCTCGCCCTCTGTCACCGAACCTACCTTCCTGCTCCATGTCTTCCGGCCAACTGTGCTTCCCCCCTCCTCTTCCCCTTGCAGGGTGTACGTCGCGACAGAGATTGGCGCCCTTTAACAGTACGGTGTTTTGTAATATAGTGCTTCGCCAGTGTCTTGTTATGTGGTTTTAACTAGTGCGCCCCCCGATTACATCAGAACCATCGAGACGCCAGTTTTTATCGCTATGTTTCTCCATTGTGTCGTCATGTATACTTCGTGCAGTGCATTGTATTCCTGACTTTACACTGTGGCTTGTTTTATACTTCAATGAAATTTTACTGCTTCTATACTGTGTTTTTAAGTTCATCCATTAAAACGCACCTGTTCAATATTTGAAAATTCGCGGCATTGTCTAGATGACTTAATTTCTGTGATGCCAGTTGTATAAACATACATGGCTGAAGAGCAGCTTGTTACACTTCTTGCAGCCTGCGTTAAAAGCTAATATTATTACTTGTACTACCTTTTAAAGAATTTTTTCTCACTAATACATATGGAAGGCTACTGGTTTTTTATAATTTTGTCACTTATCGACAAATTTTTCTAAGTGGCTAATTTTTCTTCTTCCGAATTCATATCTGCGTATCGTGATTTGTGCGATCATAAATGGTTGGACGTCGTAGACGGTTCAAGTTATCGAACAAGTATTTTTTTAATTTTTATTTTGTTTTATTTAATTATTTATTTATTTATTACTATTTTTTTTTCAAATCACTGCTCGCAAAGAAGCAGTGTCATATGATAAAAACTCGAAACTTTTTTATTTGTCGAGACATATGTGACATTTCCACAGTAGTGACAGCGCGTACTGTGTGTAAGCACGTCCAGAGCACTTGGTGAAAAGTAGCAGCGGCAAGCGGTAGCAATTGTAAAGCAGTCAGATGGACAGGGTTGTGGCAATGTCGTGGTGGAGGTCCATCCTGTGACGGCTGACTACGCGATCGACTCGCTTCTTCTCTGTCCACCTGCCCAGCCTGACCCGAAGGAGGCAATTTATCCGCTCCAAAACAGGCCACAAGTGGTGAAGTGGCTGGGAAAGTCACGTAAGCCGCATGCCGAAGTGTCTGGCCGTCGCGGCACTGACAGGCAGGAGCGCTGCGACGCCTCGTGACTGCTCTGGCACAAGTGCACTTTAAGGCGTGTTTAAGGCGAATCTGACAACTAGCCCACCTACCTACGCTTGTGTCATTACAAAACTACATTCTTCGTCAGTTTTCTATAACAGATCGAACGATCACTTTGTATTCAATTTCATTTTACAGATGTGGTATACTCCACATTTCAAACATTCTTCCAAGGAATGTGTACACCCCAAGGAAAAAACAACGACTTTTGATTTAACTTCTCTATTGAACCTGGATGTCAATGTAAACTCTCTCTCAAATTCTGTTGAGTGAACACGTGTGTAAAATAATGCTGATGAAACTACTGTGTGAAAGCTAGTTAAAGAATGTATGCTCATCAGTAGCATAAGTGAAAGCCCTGTATTAAAGTGTTGGGCTGACTAAGTTTAAAAGGTGTGTGTGTGTGTAGTTTGATGTTGTACCTATCGTTAATTCAGACAACAAACTGTTCATTAACACAGCAATTTGGTTTAATTACGGCCCTGATATACATGTATATACTATTAAATAAGAAACAGCGCATTAAACTTATTTTGTGCGCAACGGATCTTTTAACAAAACAACCGTGGCAAGTCACCATATGAAACAGACACTGACTATACTCAAAATATTTGACTGCGAGAAAGATAATAAAAAAACCACAAACCACTTTCTTAATGTTTGACTGCGAGAATTTTATGCAGATCAGTACCTGATTATTGAAATTTTGTATCATAATCAATTAACTGCAGTGTTGCATGACAATCATTTACAATGGCACAAATAACGAAATCTGTTCAACAAGATTACCAAAATAAATACTGCACTTTAAATCCACAAATAACTAATTAACAAATGAAGGAAGTAGGTTAATCTTCTAACTACGTGAATGATACAGGAAAGAAATGTCAACTTTGTTACTTATTATTAATAATCACCATTACTTTACCTACATAATACAACCTTTTATAATGACATTAAATGCAATTACTTTCATTCCAGCGGTGATAGTAATAAAAAATACAATATATATTCCAAATACAATCAAATCAACTTGCTGGCACAGCAGACTCTGCTCAACATCGGAGCCATACACACAACTCAACCGCTCTCTAAGCGAGCTAAACCACAAGTCCCATTCTCTCTCTCTGTGCGAGCTACAATGCTATGTAATACATGATCTTTGCCAAAGATAAAACTTCACAGAGTTAAGTACACATATCGATACACACAGTAGAAGCGATATTATACATTTTCTTGCAAGCAAGTTACTCGACACAAAACAGGAGGCACAATATTAGACATTTTGTTACAAAAATATTTTTTATGGACACGTTTCATCACCCCCCACCTACCTATTAAAAATTTTGTAGGGTTGGTGATGCCAATGGCATTGCCTAGCCAGCAAAATTACTGAATTTCAAGTCCAAAAATCCATTAATGACATACAAAATATTACATGGAAAATATGAAAACCTGATAAACATTTTATACAAAATATTCAAGATTATACAGATGGAATACATAGAAAAATTGAAAAATGCGACACTCATAAATATATGTAATTTTTCAAAACAGTACCAACAAAGGTCATTCATGGAGTGGTACAGGATGTGACAGGCATAAGGAAATGTCAATATTTACGGAACATCAGCAATAAATGGAATACATGACAAATATACATAATGGCAAAGATAAACATATATAGAATTTTACAGAACATAGTTTGACAAATGATATAGTGGAGAAAATGAGGTAGCTAGAAGAAATACACAAATGGAAAAAATACAATAATAAACATGAGCACATACAAAGTTTTACAAAAGATAGTTTAACTAATGTTATCATTCTTTTGAGAAAATGAGGTAATTACAAGTAATACATACAGTAGTGTAAGTCCCATACATCTAAATTTTGTAACAGAGATCAGTATTTTTTTGGGAACATGAAATGATCATTTGTATCTTGTGCACAATGTAGTCTATGTAAATTTTTAGTGCACTTAGTATAAGATAAAGTATCGATTTTGCATTCTGTGATGCATTTAAGATGCCATTCTTTCATGGATACTAGAACATGCATGTAAAATTTTTTTTGGCTACATAGGTTTCTGATCGTGTACAAAATAATGTCACTGTTTCAGCATAATAGCATTTCAACGTAACTTTTGTCAATCGAACAGTCACAATGACATTTCAGACTAAAGGTTATTGACTCATTATAGTTCTGAAAGCATATGTATTATCAAGAGCAAAAATCTTATTTTGGTCACTGAATGTAAAAGAACCATGAAATATATCTAAACACTGGTAATGAACCTGTGGACAACGTTTGCAATGGGAAGCACTGAGTAGTATAAGCACACCAATTGCACATTAGGTCCTAACATTCATTTTATGTCTGCACACGAATAACACATTATGCCCTAACATTCATTTTAGGTCTGCACACGAACACAAAACACTGTAAGATTACACCACACTGTAGGCGAGCTGGCTGGTTGCATTGAAGTTGAAGTCATGGGGAAAATGTCTTGATGTATTCCTCCATGCAATTCGACAACAAAGTGTGCTCCAACCAACGGAGCTATTAGCAGACTGCATCAGCACAGCCAAAATTAGAGCAAAATAGTGGTGGTTGGCCAAGGCTGCAATGGACAGTATTATATGGCCAAACATCATCCAACCAACATCTTCATTAAAAGGCCCAAAATAAGTGGTGTATAATAGCACGTCCATTGTTCTGTGTGCATTCTGGAATCTCGTGTGTGAAATCGCCAGTTCCCATGCGTGTCCAAAGTACATGAAATAAAGCATTTTACACACAAATTAGTAACATAGTCATGATCTTTCAGTTTAGACTGAAAGAAAAGTCATTGATTAGTACATATCTATAGAAAAACTTTGCCCCGAAATTCAAGTGGTACAGATGGGGTCATGGTATTAAACCGTATTTGTACATTACAAGTAGGGTCTCGAAGACAGATGCATTTGAATAGGCACAATATTAAAAGTTTTCTTACAAAAATATTTTTACGGACACGTTTCAAGTTGCATGTACGTGGTTCTGCTTCCAATCATTTACCTAAACCTATACTGAAGTATCTACAAATTATGCCAGAATAAATTTTCATTTAATGTTCTATATTTTAGATGACTGTAAGATAATTATTTTCTTATGTAAAGTGTCACGAAATCAGACTAGGAAACGAGAGGATAAATGGGGAAGCTGAGGTTTATTACTAGGGAAGTAAAGTAACTTACGATGCTCGCAATATGGAAGATATAAGATTTAGAATGGCAGTGGCAAGAAATTCATCTCTGAAGGAAAAACTTTTCGGCAATTGAAATTAAACTGCTAGGAAGCATTCTCTGAGGGCATTTCTCTGGAACAGCCATGCTCAACCTTTTTCCCACTCGGTCCAAATTCTCGAAAGTTTTATTTCAAGTGGGCCACAACATTATCACAGGACAAAATAACACTGTGAAATAGCTACACCCATTTGTTTTAATATCATAATCTATTTTAATATATAATTGTTAATAGAAGAGTACGTTGCTTTTTGAAATATAGCTCAACATATTGTTAATTATTATTTTCTTAGATTTGTAGAATTTAAGCTCTTGTTCATTAGACAAATCGTAATTAATTCCAAAGAAAGACATGTAAGAACTTAAAAAGTTTGAGTTGCCATTTGAAACTCTGCTACAATCTCATGACAGCCATTTCAAAGCAGTTACGTTTTCATTAAATATTTTTTATTTGTAACGTACGTTAATCTATCGAATATGACAACTAGTGATTCTGTTTTCAAGGCAGACAGGGCGAGTGATTACTGTGAACTGCCACTATGGTACTTGCCAGAGCTGAAAAGCGTTAACCAAAAGTTGACATTATTAATCATTAATCCGTTACTAAAAACGTCAACTTGGTTAAACGTTAAAGCATCACTTTACGGTCAATTTAACGGAAGTTACCGTTAATCGTTAATTCGGAACTGTATTGCGCAGCCATGAAATCTCACCTTCAATCTGTGAAGTTATATTCTTGTGTTGGCATACCATTGAAATAGAGCAAAGTAACTAAAACATATTACCCTACCTTATATTTAAAAAAAAAATAATTGAAAAGTTTAAAGAAAAAATTAATATTCATTAATGCACCCTGTGATCTTAGTGCTGGAAAGAACTGAAGACTTCGGGATAAAGATAAAATATTACATTCATGTGTATTAATCGATTACAAACTTTCGGCCAGCAATAGCCTTAACTTCTTGACTATCCGGAGCGCGTCTCTCGTCCGCCCAAGATTCTCACTAGTCCCACGCTACCAAAGTAGCGTCCCTCTACGACATTCCTCAATGTTCACCATCAGGGATTCCCACACGAGGCCAACGATTTTATCACATTAGCGATGAAGACTGAAACCTAGATCGCCATCGTCGCAAGTGAACACTTGCTGGTGTGTAGTCTGTTCTTTCGAAAGGCTTGTTGGTGTGTAGTCTGTTCTTTCGAAAGGCTTCACACCAATAAGTATTTACAAACAATGTTGATTGTGTGAAAGAGTGTTGCAGAAATAGTAATTTCGGTAGGCAAACTGGCATAAATGTATTCTGACTTCTACAATTTTTTTCTTCTAATAATAGCCTGTTAAGGTGATCATATTTGCAAAGGTGGCACCAATTTTGTAACTACTCACTGCTCAGAATGCAACAATGCCCAGTGATTTTTGTACATTACTGAAGCTTCCAATAAAATCAGTAACAGGCACCAAATCATATTACAGCAAACATAACATAAAGCATACATACATTGACAGCTACTGTGTAAGATACACTGAAGTATTAAAAGTTACTAAACATCTTGCTTAGGTAACTTCATACAGATTTTGACACTTACATGCTCATGTTTCAAAAGTAAATAAATGACAATGTTTGAGAGATTCTCTGCTTAAATTTCATTTAACTTTTAAATCTTCTACTATGGATGTTGACACCTGGCTTTTATTTACAACTCTAGAAGCTGGTACTACCTAACTTGATGTATCTGTTATTCATTAAGTAGCATATATCAAGAGAGAATGCCGGCGGTAAATATTCTTACTTAACTTAGCTGCTGAAATTTAAATGGCTGAACAGACTATTCATGGGACGCAGTTTAAAGAAAAAAATGCTCTGCTTTCAAATTGAATCTAATATTCCACTGGACTCGTATTCTGGAGGAAGGCGGTTCAAATCCGCCTTTGGCCATCCTGAATTAGGTTTTCCGTGATTTCAGTCAATCACTCCAGGCATATGCTAGGATGGTTCGTTTCAAAGAGTACGACCGATTTCTTTTCCCTTCCTTAGCCCAAATCAATCCGAGCTTGTACTTCGTCTCTAATGACCACACTGCCCACTGGACATTAAACTCTTCCTCCCTTTTGTCATTTCTGATCGATCATTTCTTCAGTATTCACGTTATATACAATCATCTCATTCTTTGTAACACCGCTCCCTTCCATATCAAATGTTCAAATGTCTGTAAATCTAGCGGACCAAACTGCGTGGTCATCAGTCCGTAGCTTACAAACTACTTAAACCTAGGTAAACTAACCTACGGTCAAACACACCCATGCCCCAGGGAGGACTCTAACCTCCACGGCGAGCAACCGCGCGCTCCGCAGCGAGACGCTTTACACCGCTCTGCTACTCCACCGCGGCCCTTCCATATACGGCTACAGTCCAGGCAAATTCCGTCAAATAAGGTTGAAGTCATATTTTTTTGTTCGTGAGTAACGCTTTCCTTGGACACGGTTTAAGGCGCTGCTTTCTGGAACAGGGAGATAGACTGGTCACGGCTGGAATCCTCCCGAATGGACAAAGTGGGTCTGCGTGACGGACCAGGCTGGATACAGTTTTTCGGTGTTTTTCCACATCCCACAATGTTAATTCTGGGTTGGTACGCAAGTTACGCCTCAATTACACGACTCACAATCATTTAGAAAACTTTCACACATGTATAATACAATACGCAGACATTTATGGAACATAGATTTTGTTCTGGGTAGGGGGATATTTGAAGGTGACCGGACTGTCATCCGGCCAACATAGTAATAATAGTGACCTGGCGTCAGTTCGGGATAAAGGTAAAATGATAAGAAAAAGAAGAAGTGGAAGAAACGCTCTTGAAGTCGAAGGCATTTTGATCGGCATTTGTTTTATAAATATTTCGTTTATTCTTTATGAGGATCTGCTTTGAGCAAAAACTGGTTTTTTATTTTGATAACCATACATATTTCTCGGTCGTTGTAGCATCTTCTCTGAGAAAGACATATTCTGTTGAACGTTTAATTGAGTGTGGTTTGATATAATATTGCTGTAGTGTTCCGGAATTTGTTACTGAGTTCACTCGGAAATGCCTAGCACGGTTTTGAAACAATCATCTTGATGTTGAAGCAAACAGGCATCACAAGGGCTTGTACATCAAGACGATTATTTCAAATCTGTGCCAGTCATTTCCAAGCTAGCTCTGTAACAAATTCCGGTACACTACGGCAAATTTACGTCAAACCAAGCTCTATTTAAAGTTCAAAAAATATGTCTTTCTCAGTGTAGCTGCTACACCTGTAACGATACACATATGGATGGGAAAATAAAAACCATTGTTTTGCTCAAGGCAGGTCCTCAAAGAGAAGAAACGAAAAGAAACGCTCTTCTTGTCATCTGAATTGAATTTAACAGGGGAACCCGAAAGAATTGTGAGATGTCGTCCTTACCGCAGACTGCATCTGTCCACATACTCCATGTCACTGCCGCCAGCGGTAATTGTGTGTTTTAGTCCCTGGTGCAATCTTTCCCTCTCCTCTCCTCTCCTGGGGCAGTCGTCGCACGTGTACTGCAAATACCTGCACGTATTGTAATCGTGTAGGAATTCTTAGCGTAACAAAAGAAGTTCAAATGTTTGTAAAGTTATGGGATCTAAATGCATGAGTCATCGCTCCATAAACTTCCAAAATACCTAAACTAAATTATCCTCGAACAATACACGCTTACCGATGCCCGAGGGTGGACTCGAACTTCCGATAGGGAACGGTCGCGCGTACCGCAGCAAGGCTCTCGGCTATTCCACCGAGGCATTAGCGTAACAATTTCCGACTTAGTGTAAGTAAAGTGGAATTGTCATTAATCAACCGGGTGGATTCCATTGGGTGTCGACACGCCTATCCATCCGTGAAAACGGCGTTCAGACCGCGATCCTGACTAAGCAGTTTGTTTTCTTTTTATTGCCATTTCCATTCTACATTTTGTATCCTTTCTTCTTTTGTCACTTTGCTACCGAACTAACAAAACTCATCTTGTACTTTTATTGTCAGACTTTCTAACCCAATGCCCTCATCATCACTTCAACTGTTGTTACACAACCTGCTACTTCCGTGTTTTTAACATACATTCTGTGACGTACACCTGTCTAAAAACCCAGAGTTGTTATTAAATCGTCTTCTAAATTGGCCCTTTCTACTTTCTTCTACTATTCTCGACCGATCTCGCGTTAACTCCTTGATTCACAAGAAACAGTCCTCAACGGATTATCTCATGTGCTAGTCTTCAAAGTGTTACCTCACTTTCGAAATCATTTTCATAAACAGCAAAAGCAGTGCAGGCTGTATCAAATGTTCTTGGTCATAGCACCGATAAAGAATGGAATTACACCTTCACTGACGTCTATCACCACTTCTTCACAACATGTGCCAAAGTAATAAAAACATGTGACTCGGGGTCTGTGGTTTGCTGATCATTAACATAGTAGTCTAAAATATACGAATTTATCGCAAGATTTAAACCACTCCTCATGTTTGTGAATACCAGAACAGTCACTCACACTGTCCGTGTAAATCCCCGTTAGTGCATTTTCTATTGACATGTACCTCATCCAGTCCAGAGTGTTATTATGCAGCAAAAGTTAATCTTTCTGATGAATAGTTGATTCATTTATAGAAACTTGCTGGAAAACGTTATAGAGAGTTCTTTTTCTATGAAGATGAACTGAACCAGTGTTCGATGGTACTCACCGGTCGATAGTTTTGTTGTGGCGTAAAGTCAGCGCCACACGCCAGACGTACGAGAACGATCGTGGAGAAGGCAGCGGACGACCGGCAGCCAATCACACGCCGGCGCCGCGCCTCTTGGACGGAGCAACGGAGAAAAAAATGTTCAAATGTTTGTATAGCTTATGGGACTTAACTACGAGGGGGCTGATGACCTAGCTGTTTAGTCCCCTCAAAAACCAACAACAACAACAACAACAACAACTTAACTACGGAATCATCAGTCCCTAAACTTACAAACCACTTATGAACTAGCTAAGACTAAGGATAGCACAAATATCCATGCCCCAGGGAGGATTCGTACCCCCGACCTTAGCGGCCGTGCAGACTGTGCCTGACGCGCCGCAGACCGCTCGGTCACTGCGGCCGGCAAAACAAGTTCTAGAACTGATTTTGCCGGTCGCGGTGGCGCTTCAGTCACGGTCTGCACGGCCACTATGGTCGGGGGTTCGAATCCCCCCTCGGGCATGGATATCTGTGCCGTCCTTAGTCTTAGCTAGTTGTTAAGTAGTTTGTAAGTTTAGGGACTGATGATCCCGTAGTTAAGTCCCGTAAGCTTTACAAAGATTTGATCATTTATTCTCAGTAAACAATGGCTGACTATAGTACCTTTCCCTCAAAGTCCTAAAGTGAATATAAATTACAACTAAACTACGGCCGACAGTCCTCGAGAAGGCCACTGGGTACTTACTGGCCACCGTCCTCTACCTCCGCCCGATGGCGTCAACGGATGCGGTTATGGGGAGGGACGTGGTCATCAGTCTCTCGCACTCCCGGCCGTCATGTCAGTTTTCGGTACCGGAAAAAAAGATATGAAATACATCTGTGTGTATGAATACGGTCTTTGTAAGATATTGCATGTACCAAACGACTGATTTTTCCTGAAAGAGTTCTTCCTCAAAGAGGAAGTACGTTTGCTACTGGTTGTGCAGTATTAAAATCCAGGGCAAATAAAAGGGAGGACAATGGATCTAATTTCTCTGCCGACAACAGAAAAGGTTTCCAAGATTTTCTTGAGACACTTCACTTGAATTCCCTTTGTGCATCTCTACCCTCGTCTAAGAACGAGAGAGGTGGCGCAGTTCTGTCCCTGGCCATCCATATTTGTGTAATTTATCTAAATCACTCCAGGCAAAATACCGGAATTGTTCCTTTCAAATGAAATGCCCGGTTTTCTTTCCTAACCTTTCCCACACAAAACCGAGTTTGAACACCGTCTCCAATGACGACACTGTCGACAGGACGTTAAACCCTAAACTTCCTTACTTTATTGTCTGTGGAACATTAAAACCTAACCTTATCGTCTTGGTTCAGAAAGTAAACAACGTTCACACTGAGAACAGGTCTTTAGTGTCATAAAAATAAATTTATGTTTATTATAACTGATATTTGTTCTTGTAAACACGTGTTCCCTGCTCTGCAGAATTATGCTCGAAAGAACTAATTCTGCGTTGCATTCAGTGTGAAATCTAGTAGTAAATTTGTCAATACTCGACGGTTTAACGAGACAGAGAAACCTAAATTGTTTTCTGCACTTTGGGAACTAATTTCAAAATCTCACATTGTGAGTTCAGGCCGTTGAATGGTGTAATTCTCAACGATTGAATGCATTCTTCCATACAACCTCTGGGAACAAAGTTCAGTGAATAGTCCTGCAACATTAACGTAGATGAACTACAGTTACCTTATTGTCCTTAGAAATACATCCCATAACTATGCAACACTGAGCTATGCGATACGTGACCTGGAATTTTTGCGAGAATTCTTGCTTTTGGATGGTGTTCAAAAGCCACTTCACGTTTCGTCGAATGTATTTCCTTTCAAAGCGAATTTGAGTCGAGAAATATGAATAAGTCTGGAGGACTGAGACCCTGCGAGTTCGGTGGTTATTCAAGTTGCATCATACCCTTCTTTGCAAGGAACTGTTTGACGATATTGGTACTGTCTGATCGAGCGTTGTCGTGCAACTAGAACATCCACCATACTCGCCGGATCTCAATCCTCTATATTTCTTCCTGTTCTTTCTTCTCAATATCGCTTTGAAAGGAAAGAGATTTGACGAAAATCCTGACATCCTACGAAAGGTGACGAGGCTATTCAACACCATCCCAAAGGATGAATTCACGAAAGTTTCCAGGACATGTATCACAGAACTCAGCATTATATAGTTATGGAAGGTGACTATTTCGAAGGGAGTAATGTAATTGTAGTTCATAGTTAATCTCCGTTAATGTTACAGGACTATCCCCTGGATTTTTTCTCAGTTGTTGTACATAAGTTAGCAGAATGTGTTTCAGCCTTCAGGTTTCAGATTCAGTACGAGGCTGGTCCCCCGAAAAGATCAAGGAATCTTTGGTTGCATTTATTGTCTTTCGATTTGTCTAGAATTTACTACATTTTCTTGTGTTGTCCTTCCCTCGCATTTAATTGCTTATATTACTGAGTGGGGTGTGTAAATGACAATACATTTTCTCATCAATATCTCAGGCAGCCTCATTTTAACTATAGTGAAGTTTTGTATTATATTCTCAGAATGGCAACATTACAAAAATGTTCAAATGTTTGTTAAGCTTATGGGACCCGACTACGGGGTCATCAGTCCCTAAACTTACAAACTACCTATGAACTACTTAAGAACTAGGACGGCACAAATATCCATGCCCGAAGGGGGATTCGAACCCCCGACCGTAGTGGCCGTGCTGACCATGACTGGAGCGCCTCAGTCCCCTCGGCCACCGCGGCCGGCGGCAACATTACACCCAGGCATATGTATACACAGGGATGTCTATAAACAGGGGTGTGCATCCTCAGGGGTGTGTATACACAGGGATGTCTGTTGGAAATGTGTGGTATGCACAGGGGAGTGAGTCATACACAGGGATGTGTGCTATACACAGGGATGTGTATAATGCCTTATTTAATTATTTTGGTTGATGTGCACTGTATATCAAGTTCAACCACGATAACTCTGTACTGTTCAAATTGGAAGTTAATTTTCTGTCTCTTCTTTAAGTAATTTGTTGATGTCAAACTATTATCTCTGATCCTACAGAAATAGTTTCCTATATATCTTGGTCATCATTCATTATTTGAAATAGTTTCAGTATGCTTGTGTGTGACCATATGGTGTGAAACATAACTATTCTTCCTTTCTCTAGTCTTTTATGTGGCCTATTTCAGTTTATGGAGGCAATGGGTTGATAAATATGATTTCCATATAGACGGCCTGGGTTCAGTCGCTGGAACTATCAAGGTTTTTTTGTATGTGGGAGGATTGGAAAGGGGTCAATTGAGGAATGTGATTTTAATCAAGTAGCTTCTTGATTGAGCGATAACGGCACGTAGTTCTAGAAACCAGTAATGGTGTAGAGAGATGTTTCATGATCTACAATGTATTAGAACACATATGGCAAATGATTACAATTGATTTCTCCGTGGCAGGTCGTAAGGTTTTAGTTTCTCTAGGTTTATCAAAGTGAAGAAGAAAATAAATAGACAATGCTTCTCGTAAATTTACAGTTTATTTACAAGAGTAATATGTACATGACTATTGCTTGTGGAAGTGATCCTCTACCCGAGGAGGGCAGCCTTGTACTGGAGGTGGGCGATGGCGTTGGCATTGGCGATGGCGTTAGCAGAGGCGATGGCTGGGATGCCGGCAGCGTAGATGGTGGCCAGAGGCAGACCGGAGACGGGGTCTGCGGGGGTTGCGGCAGCGAGGGCTGCCGACTGGGCGTGGGCCACGGCGTGGGCAGCCTTGGCACTGGCCACCTGCAAAGTGTCCAGTCATTAGCAACAATGTCATCTCACAATGTGGTAAGTGTACTGTTGTAGGAGGTGTGTAGGAAACAGTACCTCAGGGGTGTCCAGGGGAACACCGCCAGGTCCGATGACGATGTTGGCGGGACCGGCAATGGCGGGGGCGGCGATGGCGTAGGGGGCGGCGGCGATGACGGGGGCGGCAGCGATGGCGGGCAGCCCCAGGGTGTTGCGGGCGGCCTCGGCGGCCTGGATGTTGAGGTGCGCGGCCTTGGCCACGGCTACCTGGGGCTCGTCGGCGGGCACGATGGAGGGCACGGGCACGCCCAGCGTGTTGCGCGCCGCCTCCGCTGCCTGGGTGGCCAGGTGGGCCGCCTTCACCGCCGCCACGTCGGGAGCGTCGGCGGGCACCGGGATGGCTCCCACAGCGGCGGGCACGCCCAGACCCAGGTAGCCGGGCTTGGCCAGGGCCACCGCCAGCACGGAGCTCAGGATCACCTGCGGGCAGAGTGAGCGTTATACTCTGAAAATTTGGGTTTACAGTTTTTGACTGTCTGTGTGTTACTTGTCACTCTCCCGACGAGACACTGTGGGGCAAGTAAGACTATATGTGACATGGAATGATCGGAGGGGATACTAGCTGATGAGAAAGAACACTCGCAAAAGTCAAGGTTTGAGGGAGGATACTTGAGGTTCTCCCGACGGTCTTGTGTGGAATTGGTTCTTGGGTGACGCATTGGACGTTATTGCAAAAAAGTCCACCTATTTCTTTGGTACAGCTGACTGACATCTTGAGGTGTTAATGAACTTACTGCATTCGATCGCACCTGAAGATGTCGGTCAGTTGTCCTGATGAAATGTTGTGGAAGTTTTGCAACAGCCTCCAACAACTCGCCCGAGAATCACTTCACCATATTGTCAGTGTTGGTATATTACTTTCTGGTCATATATTCAAATTTTTTCCAGACCAGTTCCCAGGATTACCACCTGACATATGCAATCTAGGGAAATAGGCGGCCACGGTGGCCGAGGGGACTGATGCGCTCCAGTCACGGTCTGCACGGCAACTACGGTCGGGGGTTCGAATCCCCCCTCGGGCATGGATATTTGTGCCGTCTTTATTATTAGGTAGTTTATAAGTAGTGTGTAAGTTTAGGGACTGATCACCCAGTAGTTAAGTCCCATAAGCTATACAAACATTTGACCATTTGGAAATAAATTTCTTTCCTTAGATTGTCACGTAGCTCTTTCAAATGTCCATTTTCTAAGGTAGACAGCATGTTGAACACATTAAATGAATGTTGTTTGCAGATAATTGTAACTGCTACGACTGATGAGTTTACATGAACGAACTTGTCAGAAAAATCTGATGTTATTTGATATATCATAACACCGCCAATTTGTTCAGAAAAACCGCTTTAAATTCAAGATGGTCGTTTAAAAAATGACCCCCATGTTCGGTACATACCGTATAAGATGGACCACAACATCTGTACCTTACTGGGATATTCATCTTTCCCAAATCCTGCAGAGTCTTTGAAATAAAAGCATATGTTGCGTCGTTTGTTCACCCTTTATTTTGTGTTTTTCTCTCTTTTAATACGTCAGTTAATATGTAAGAATTATACGTGGAATAACGTGACCTGCACAATTTTTTTAGTCTAACGTTTTTGGCCAAACAATATTCTCTCGATAAGAATAAAAACCGTCTAAATTGCTAAAATTATATTTGTTGATTACGACGTTTCGCATGTGCTGTCATCAGATCTAAAAACCTCCGAACTTGCACAGTTAAGTTCAGCGTCAATTATAAAACGTCTGCCTATTCCGTACGTTTCAGAGGTTTTTAGATCTGATGATCACAGATGCCGAAACGTCGTAAACAATAAATAAAAAGTTCGAGATTTAGACGGTTTTTACTGTTGTTGGTAAATGAAGAACGCAGACACATACAGGAAATTCGTTTCAACCTATTTTTTTCTTTTGTGCCAATAATTAGTAAAGATAATATACTGCCTCTTTATAATTAACATCTTCAATTTTCGAAAGTCGTAATTGTTCTCCAACATTCCCGCTCAGCAAGTATAGCGGCGTGAAGCAGCAGGTGCGCAGTCAAGCGAGAAGGAATGCCCCCTCGGGCCGATTGAGTGCCTGCCCCTGGTCTAAATCATTAGCTACCGCACGTCTACCGTAGATTGGTACCACACACGCCACGTGCTGTGGCGACTACTCACCAGGACCTTCATGTCTGCTGCTGCTGCTGTTGCTGCGGACTGAACTGTTCCTGCCCGCTGCCGCCGGCCGCCGGCTTATATAGCGGTGGCCGGCCTCGTCTTCCCCGCCACGCGGCGGCCCCCAGAACGTCCTGTCGTCTGCGATGGGCGGCGCCCGCCGAACCCGACACACGCCGCCCCTCCCTTCCCCTCCTCAACTCTCACCCCTTTTTCACTTTCATCGTGTATATTTTTCATCGAGTGTAATTAATCAGAAGCAATGAAAGGAAATAAAATCAATCGTGAAGCCTTACGTAATTACAGTCAATCAGGGTAACTTTGTACCAATCAGAATATCTTGGTATCACTTAATATTTGGGTTTCAAATGGATCATATTACACCTATTGGAATTATGTTTTTCTAAAGATAATTTTTAACACCTCTGTTCTAAATAATTCCCCAGTAGGTGGCACGTCAGCCTGACTGGTAAAAATTTACCCTGATTGGCTGTATTCGAAATGTTTCCATGAATTTCAATTTTAGGACCTAAGATGCAGTGGTTACAGTTACACGAAGCGCATCCAGAAAGTAAGTTCCGTTTCAATTTATCTCCGCTGCAGCTCTGCGACTGCAGTTCCGCACGTGCGCTGTAGACGATGTGTATCAAGGAGAATAACGTTCGCCATTTGGAGATCGCTGTTAGTTACGTACGCTTTGTTGTGCTTCTTTGAAATGTCTGCGTTGATTGAAAATCGCGCCGCCTGTGAAATCAGGTCGGTGATTCGGTTTCTGAATGCGAGGAAAGTGAAAGCAAGTGAAATTTATCTGCAAATTTGCGATATTTACGGACCAAATGCAATGAGTGCTTCGATGGTGAGAAGATGGGTCCGACAGTTCAATGGCGGACGTAGTGATGTGCACGATGAAGAACGAAGTGGGCGTCCACCTTTGGTTACAAAAGAACTGGTTCACGCGATTGATGACAAGATCCAGGACATCTCAAGTCTTTCCTTGGCGGTCATCACTTCACCAATGACGACGAGCTGAAAGAAATTGTTTCCAACTGGTTGAAGACAGAGGCGGCAGATTTCTACGAAGAAGGTATACAAAACCTAGTGCCACGCTATGACACATGCCTGCAAAATTTCGGCAGTTATGTGTAAAAGTAGTTTACGAGTTGTAAAATTTTGTGCAATAAAAATTTCTTCTGTATCTGTGTACAATTTCATTTTATTACCAAACGGAACTTACTTTCTGGACCCGCCTCGTATTAGACGCCTAGCTTTAGTTCCCGTCGTTTCATTTCATTATTTTGTTAATCCCTGTCCTTCCTGATGTTCACATACCTTTTTGCTACAATCTCTACCCATTTCAGATTTTTATTTTATTATTATTTTTTTAATGCTGTTCAGCCAAAATGACGCCATACATCCTTGGCTATTTGTCCTAATTTCATTTAATTTTCCAGGTTCTTAAAGTGGAATATTAGGGAGCTTTCTGCGAAAAGTAACTGGCATAGATTTGGCAATGAAGACATAATAAATGAATAATCTGTGCGTGATGGGGGCGATATTCAAGAATTAATGTTTCTGACGCCATACCTCCCGAACTGTATGTCGTACTACCATATAGTTTCGGATGTACATCCGGTGGTATATAATCGAAAACTCATGTTTGATGGTGCGGTTTGTTATGAACCTAATTCTTGTACGAAATCATATTCCCTGAACTATGTGTCGTATTAGCATTTAATTTCGAAGTACATTCAGTGCATCTTTGTATACTGTCTTTAAGACTCTGTTGAGTATAATTTGTAGCGGTATTAGAAGTAGTATACTTAGTATGTTGCGCGCTATGGAGGATTGGAGCCTCCGACGGGAGCGGCCGTGCAATCCGTGACCTGACGCCTCAGACCTCATTTATTATAACGTCATGTCAAATGAACATCGGAAAAGTAGTAAGCAATAAACGTTTTTTTCTTTCATCATTTTGTTGGGGTTCTCAGCGAGATCAAATTTTGTATATGATCAAAAGTATGTGTAAAGTATATTGAAAGTCATTTAAGTATTTATAAGTATTGGATGAAGTCTCATAATTCACAAGTTACGTTATACGGCATTTTTCCTGGTTCTTACTTTTTATGACGCAATATGTCTTTAACACTACGTCATAAGAGGTTTTCACGCATTTATGACGATGGTCTCCTGACAGTAAATACAATTTTTATCAGTCTTGGTTTAATTTGGTCCATTAGTTTAGGGGATGTGGAACATTGTGGCATGATGTGTCAATTTTTCGCTCATTTCATTTTTATGACGACACATCGCCTGAACTCTGTATGATAGCTGGTTACTACCTTCAAAGCGATTGTTATCTGTATCAGGTTTGGTTCAAACCGCCCCAATAGTTTAGGAGAAGATTTAGAATATGCTACATACATTTTCTTAATGTGTATAGGTTCTTACTTGAGAAAATTTGTGCCGGACCTTAATTTAAACATGCATATCCCGCGTATCAAGATTTTTCATTGTAACAAATAAATAGAAATATATGTAATGAAATGGATGTGGCAGAATACTAAACGCATTTCTGCACAAGGGCCAAGCAGGTGTCATCGAAATGCAGATTCGATTTCTATCAGGTATTAGGTATAAGCAGATATTGTTAACAACAAACGATATCAAAGAAATTCCATATTGAGAGGCTAATGTCAGAATACGCGTAATACTGAACAGGAATGACAAGAGGTTTACGAGCGTACACTACATATTGCTCTAACCGCCTGTTTCTGCGCAATAAATACCCCTTTTTAATCAGACTAGTTGCCCCAGAAAACGACACCATTCGTCAGGAACGAATGAAAATCAGCAAAATTGACACCTTTAGGTGTTGAACTAATAATTATTTCAGTCAGTTAGTTCTAATGACGAAAACGCAGCATTTAGTTTTTGAACTATATACTGAACAAGGGCTTCCCAGCCCAGCCGCGCGGGAGTAGTCGAGCGGTCTGAAGCGCCACGTTACGGATCGCGCGGCCTCCCGCGTCGAAGGTTCGAATTCTCCCTCGGGCATGTATGTGTGTGTTGTCCTTAGATTAATTTGACTTAGTTTAAGTAGTTTGTAAGACTAGGGACTGATGACCAACGTAGTTTGTTCCCATAGGATTACGAACATTTGATTTGAAGGGCTTCCCACGACAGCTTACCATCTACCTGAACACCAAAAATCAGAGCTGTTTAGTCTGAATTTCACCATTTGCCAATTTTTTTTAATAAAAAGTTAAGTTTCTGTTGAACTATTATTAGAAAATGTAAGAATAGAATCTTTCTGACTTATCATCAATTTATTTTCTACAGCATATGGACGTATTTAAGTAACATATTACTTGATACTGTGTCAGTATTGCAAACAACGCCCTTTACTGCAAAGTTAGTGTTATCAGCGAATAAAATAATTTTAGGATTCCCTGTCAAACCAGAAGATATATCATTTACATAACTTAATAAGAAACAACAGCGGCCCTAGAATTGACCCAAGGAGACTTTACCAAATTACTCCAAATCATTCAGGGAATGCGAGTGTTAAGACTGCAGCTACAAGGGACAGGTCACCCATCTAGACCCATCTAGTGCTAGTTACCGGAGTTGTATTAAATTCCATTCCCTTCTTGCCCCCGTGACAGTCCCTTTCTACCCCACTCTTTGTCTATTTCAGTTTCGTTTTCATGCTGCTCAATCTTTATGATATGACTTGTTCTACTTAATAAGTCCTATAATAACTGAACATCCCAGGTTTGTAGAAAGCAATGTTAGGACTTCGTCTGCGAAAGATGTTGCGAATGGAATTGGTAGTGCTGACATAATACAATATCATGCACGCGATCGGAGGGGGGAGGGGGGGCGAAGACTTCTCTGTATTACTCAGTTTTTGATGTCGTAGATTCTGAACTACATGTCGTACTATGATATCATTGCCCAGGTACATTCAGTGATAAATATGAATTGTGTATCGTACTATGATATAATTTTGAAGGTAAATTCAGTGCTATATCTGTATATTGTCTATAGAATGTCTCACAAATGTGATTTATGAGTAATTAATAGTTACATCTTGCCAAATTAATAGCGAAAAAACAGTAAACGATAAACATCTATCCTTTCATCACTTTGTTGGGGTTGTCATCGACAAAACGTTACCAAAGGTTTGAAAGCTTAAGTTTCCAAAAGTTTCGAAATTTATGCAAAGCAGCATACAATTCGTTAAGCGCCTCTCATTCTGAAATATTAGATAGATGAAGTCTCGTTATTCATGGGTCGCATGCTGGGACAGATCTCTGTGTCACTAATTGATGAAGTCATATCTCCTGAACTCTGCTTCGTAGGTGGATTTTGTTCCCGGAGCAGTGAATATTATTTGTGCCGATTTTGGGTGAAATCGGTCCATAGTTTAGAAGGACACATGGAACATTGTCACATGAGGTCACAATTGTTCTCGCATTTCGTTATTTAGTTCGTCATATCTCATGAACTACGTATCGTAGTTTGTCCAACAGTGATTCTTTTCGGATAGTATGAAATAAGTGTACAATGTTTGGTTGTACTGAGGAGATGTAGAACACTCGCATACACATTGTGACATGTAAAAATTGTACTGGACTGTGTGTTGAACCTGTATATAACGCAAATCGCGATAAGTGTCATTAACCATTTTTCTTATTTATTTTAATTTTTTGACCCAAGATTCATAAATCGAGTTAAGGCCTTGGACGGCAAAACGGCCTCGAATTCTTGTAGTGGTTTCATTCTCTTTCGGCGGGGATCAATTGATCTTGTGAACCGACAGAGGGACGCATATAAAAGTATAAACTAGGACGCAGACAGTGCCGTATTTGATGGACAGGGTACACTCATAGTTACGGTGATTAAATGTTCATGTTATACGACTTTGTAATACGCTACGGGTTATAAATATTACTGCACCGTCGTAGAGATTTTCAATATTCACAAGATTTATATTTGATATAGTGTATATAGATTAAAATGTACAGCTGATGCACCAATGGAACTTGTGTGGCAATTCTCCGAAAGGACAATAGCCCAACTCGAAGGCCACACTTTAACCCCTAGCAACCTCCGTCAGTTGACTGCAGGTAACACGACTGCGCCTCCCATGGCAAGGCACCTGCTTGCTTCACACGTAGATAGTAAACTGAGCATAAAGCCTGGAAACATGCTCTTTTGAAGAGTATAGCACTGTCAGCTGTGTCACTATACTGTCTGTCCGCGCACGACGTTGAAACTATATATTATTCTGTACAGCTATATCCTCCAGGTGTCGTCTACCCTCATCCCATGAAAATGGCCATCGTCTTTTCCGGCAGAGTAATTATTTGAATCCCTGTGAAAGCATGCTGTTCGATTCATCGCACCAGTCTGTTCAAACACTTCCTGAATGTGATGTAGATAGCAAAACTACTTTATTAATTGAGCAGAGCTTAAGACACAACATCTAAAGTAAAATTCATGGAAGAAGACTCTGAAGCTTTTCCAATTAGGACTGTAGTGAGACAGGGTGATGGGTTGTCCCCCTCCTCTTCAACCTGGTACTCGGCAAGGTCATCAAGATGTGGGAGAAAGAATGTCTGACCTTTTCTGACGACCTAGCAATAATTACGCGAACCTCCGAAGAAGCCAGACTCGCCATCGAGAAACTTCATGAGGTTGCCATAAAAACCAGACTCCAACTATATTTACGATAAAACACGATTCATTGACTGAAAAGCTCTGATCTAAAACCACTTGCAAAAAAACATGGTGACATCAAAAGAGTTAAGTACCTAAAGTACTTGGGTGAAATGATATTAACACTGGAAATGTAAGAAATAGCTCAGAAAACATGTGCAGAAAACTTACGTAAAGATTATACAATAAGAAATCACTACCCATTCAAGACAAAGTTCACCACTAACACACAGTCATTGTTCCAGAAGCACTCTACGCAACTGATACATCATCATCAACCATCAACATCAAGGACTTTGAGCGCCACTCAGGCAAATATTTGGACTCAAATTTCAAGATGGTATCTGGATGCAAAAAAGGAACTCTACTCAAGAACTGAAAGTTTCACGTCAGTTGCACGGAAAAGATGATTGAAATTCTACGAGCATTTAGTTAGAATGGACGCCTCCAGATTGACCAAGAAAATCTTCCTTATCATCAAATTACACGTTGGCTAACACAAATCCAAAAAGACCTCAGTATTGACTCAGTAGAAACCTTACAGACTGCGTACAAACAGAAAATCTACTCTCATACGTTCCTAACCAAAAACCCGATAGAAAGGAATCTCAGACTGAAAAAAGCTTGCTCACAAGAAAGAAGACAGGCACATAGTGAAAGGATGAGGAAATTTTGGGGAGAAAAGAACAAGAAAATCAAGAAGACTAGCGCTAACTAATGGTTGCACGTGCTCCTTAGACGGCGAAACGAATAAATAATAATAATACATTTGAAGTCCTGTGTTTATGCTAGTGTCCCCGTCGCTGCCTCTCACCCCCTTAGACCCCTCATTCTTCTCAGGGGGAGCGTCTATACGCCGGACGGTCACCCACGCGGAGCGCTCGCCTGTCGCAGCCACGTTCAGTGCCGGACCTGATTGGAGCAGAAACTCGTCTCACCGCTGCGAGGCAGCCAGCTGTGCGGAAGCGAGACTCTGGCCAGTGCCAGCCAGGGCGCACAATGGCGCGCGTGACTTACGGCAGAGAAATCCCAACACATTCCACAGCGTATACCAACACGGCTGCGCTGTAAGGAGGCAGCGAATTCCGCCTGAATGCGTTATCATAAGAAGTCTTGTAGTAGCCGTGAAAACGCTAAGAAGTAACAGACTGTTTGCAGTTCTGCACATCACGTTCGGAATAGGCCAGCTAGGCCGTGGGTATGAAGAAACATGAAGGATTCGTGGTTAATAAAAATGCATGCATAACATAAATGTTGAAACTTCCTGGCAGATTAAAATTGTGTGCCGGAACCGGGACTCGAACCTGGGACCTTTGCCTTTCGCGGGCAAGCGCACTACCGACTGTGCTATCCCGACACGACTCACGATGCCGCCTCACAACTTTACTTGCGCCAGTACCTCGTCTCCTACTTTCCAAACTTCACTGATAAAAAATCTAATCATATAACCAGTGCTGCTGCACATATACAGATAAGCATTACATCAGCTTTTATAATCAATTGGGCAGCAAATAAACAACATCAATATTATAAGTAATAAGACCTGATGATAGCCTAAGGCCGAAATAAGCTTATAGTGAGTAAATAAAGTTTAAAGCAGTGTTAAAATAATTTATAGTTATTGTGGTATTGATTGTAAATCCGTATGGCTTAAGTACTATGGTTGTCAGTCCCTAGGCTTGTAAGCTCCCTATGGTCCATATATAGTTTATTTTCTATAATATTTCAGTTTGCATACGTACTCTGTAAGCAGCAATAGTGTTTACACGGTACTCATAAAGTTAAGAAAATTTTTCTGTTAATTTATATTATTCTGATTATTTGTACTGTTCCTTGATCGGCGTTGTACGTAAGATCTTTTGTAAGTATTTTACGGTAAAGATATTGAATGTAGTTAATTTTGTGAATTTTCCACAGATATACATTGTAAGTGGCACAGTAGTCTTTGGAAGTATCTTTCGATTTGAGAGTGAGCGTTCCGACTGTGGGAGAGCAGTAGCGCGCCAAAGTTAATGAGTAGCAGTAAGGAGAAGCTGTTGGTGAAGTCAGTCGTCATGTTCTGAGTTGTAATCGAGAGAGAGGTTGTGATGTGGCTTGTGTGCCGAAGTTGGAATTATGGGATAGGTATATCTTAATTTGAAGGTTAATTGTACTTTAAGAATATTATCAGCTAAACGCTTTATTGATAATAGATTAGGTATGTGTTGCGGCACGTCATTATTGTAATGCATGGTCTTTTTATTTCATTTCCTGTAATGTTTCCTGCCTTATATTTCTTCTATAATATACGATTTCTGATTTGAAATTTGCTTTCCAAGTTTTCATTTTTTATAGTTGGCTTCCCCTTCTTTGTTTTCTTTCTTTATTAGTTTTTGACTTAATAATTAACTATCAACTTTTTCTGCAAATTTTAAAACTATTGTAAAAAAAGGACATGATCCTGCATTATTCGAGCTGCTTCCTGTTTCATGTCTCCAGTTTTGTAGTAAGAATATACGAGGTAAGTGAAATTTTCTTTTCTTCTGTGTCGAAGTCAGACTGCCTCCCCCTTGCATTATTAAGGTTAATCAGTTTCGTTGTACCCTTCGTGAATACTTTCAACAGGGCCATAATTTTGCTGTATATTTGTTTCCCCCTTCCCTGGGCGTTTCCGTTGCGAATTAATTAATGTCATTAGGCTTACTTCGGTGATTGGAATCACCACATTGTTTGAATGTAGAAGCTCAGTTTTGCACTCACTCAGTATTCAGTATTAGTCAGTAATATATTCGGTCTTACGCTCTGCGAACAGAGCTGATATCGCCCTTTAATTCATGTTAATCGATTTAGTTGCACCCTTCGGGAGTACTTTAAACAGGGCCATAATTTTACAGTATATTTGTTTCCCCCTTCCCCAGGCGTTTCCGTTACACATATGCACATAGGCTGACGTCGTTGGTTGTAGTCACTGGTGCAGTCACTTGGAGTGGGGGGGGGGGGGGGGCTAATAGGGCTGAAGCCCCCCAGCACCTTCTAAATGTTTTTAATTTGATTATTTATTTATTGTTTTCATTTTTTAAACAGATCGGCACCGGAAATTTGAAATAATACACATGTAATAAATCACAACGTAACTATAATTTGCCAAGCACAAGTGAACGTAAGAATGTGTTGCCAACGTGATGCCGCCACTGAGAACGTGTGCTGCTGTTGCTGTGAGCGGTTTTAATGCCGCCGCGACCAGCTTCGATACTGCTGCTACTGTTAGTGCTGTGCTGAAGTTACGAGCCGATTGTTCATAAGGGACGATTTGCTGCTTAGCAGGTCAGAGGCGCCATTGAGTGGAATCTTAAGAACAACAATAGTGTTATTTTAGTTCATTTTTACACATAGACCTTTCTCTTTGGCTTGTAACATAGAAGATGCTTAATTATTTTACGAGCTGATTATACACACTCCAATTCCACCCTTTGCTCCTCTTCCATCGGATCAAAATTGATATGGTTGTCTTTCCATGTACTCTATTTTTAGGAAGTATATTTGTGCTTGACCCAACAGTCATAATACACATTTAAGAATAGACAAACTAACAAACATTAGACCCGCCCGATTAACCACCAGGATACCGGGTTTGGTCCGAATCCGGACCGACGGATTAATGTAGTCCACCATTTCTACCAGTCACTCTGCTTCTTACGAATCAGTACTCAGCTGTAAATAAACTACTTACAGCTACCTAATAGTACAGGCTTAACATTCCAAAATGTACAAATTTTAATTATAAGTTGTATGATAGTTAAGGATACCGACTAAACGAGTTAATAGAATGTAGCCAAGGCAGCACCTAGCCTAACACATATACCTAAATTTAAAACATAGGATTAATAAAATGTCTCAACTACCAACTACGGATTACTGTAATATGCCTAAAATTGTATTATTTTTTTAAAATTTATGTTTATTACTCTCTTTATTAGTTTTTTTTTTTACTTTAAAACTTCCAGATAAAAAAAAAATTACTATATAAATTGTAACACGTACGACCTGTTTTACAGTGGAAGGTATCGTGTTGCGGTCTCCAGTCCGGAGGCTGCACATTGTAACATTTGTATACTATTTACGTAATTACAGTTCCTTTCTACCGATACTCAGCTTTTTAAGATTTCGACGTATGGGGGTTCTGCTCGCTGCAACATTATTCTCCTGGGGTGTCGTGGTAGAAATAAATACTCGATATGTACAAATTTTCACTTCTTGTTTAATTTGAAATCAAACTCGTCCACCAAAACATTACAAATTCACAACATTTACAAATCATCAAAACTGTAGTACTTCCATTTCAAAACAAAGAGTGACATGGATTACAGTGCACTTGACAAACGACTGAAACTCGAACTCTCTCACGCAAGGCGATGAGGCAAATATATAACCTTGACAATAATAAAGTTACATTAAGCATTGTTCATAACAATAGAATATACTGATTTACAATTAACAAACATAACAGAAAAACATTTCATATACACAAAATAATAACAATATAAAATGAAAACTATACATACAATAATTTTAGATGGCGCATGTATTTTTTAAGACGAGATTTCCGATCTTTCTGTTGATAACAAAGTCCGATGTTAAATGTTAATTAATTAGTTAATGAGTCCATCATACATGTTCCTAACATATATTAAGCTATCAATTATCTTTTCAATTCTGAAACTAGGTCTAAAATCTCAAGTGAGTCAATATATACAAAGAAACACAATATACAAATTTCGACTTTACAGTAATTAAAACAATTAGCTGATCTACACAACTTGTTTGAGCCTAACATACATACAATGCTATTAAATTTCATTTCTTTTTGTTTTTTACAAAAGATTTTACAATTCGTCTGTTTAAGTCTTGAAATAACATACAATGATGCAACTATTGTTTATAGAACTGTCTGGAAAGAAAATATATGAAACTCTTAATGAAATTTATCACTTGTTTTAATCACAGTATCACTGAGACACTGTCCTAGACTGATTCCTACGCTGGCTATTACGTTTTTAACGTCACACGCAACATATATCACAACTGAACCACATGATTCCGGATCCGACGCAGACGGTATCGTAGGATGACATTGAGATGAGAGGACCAGGCAGACGGTATCGTACGGTAACAATGAGATGAGGGGGTCAGCAGTATCGTTACAACATCCATTTAATTTTCACTCGGTTTCCCTCTGCAATTTTTATCCCACACGCCTCTCTCGACTACTAAATTAAAGATCCATTTATGTCTCAGAATGTGTCCGACCAATCGATCCCTTCTCCTAGTCAAGCCAGAAATTTCTTTTCTCTTCAATTCTGTTTAGCACCTATCCGTTACTTACTCCATCTACCCATCTAATTTTCAGCATTCGTCTTTAACAGCACACTTCAAATGCTTCTATCATCCTTCTGTCTGAAATTCTTATCAGCCTCGTTTACTTCCTTACGACAGTACACTCCAGAGAAATGCTTTCAGAAAGGACTCCCGTCTTAATTCCTACAGAGCCACAACGACCCTTACATGCCCTTCGACTCTTATTACTGCTGTATGGTCTTCGTACAACTAGAGTATAACTTTTCGTTCGCTGTATTTTACCTCTGATACAGAGTGTGCTTCAGTCAACATTATCAAAAGCTTTCTATAAACCTACAAAAGCTAATAATGTACGTTTTGCCTTTCATTAACGTATCGTCTAAGAGTAGTCGTAATGTGAGTATTCCCTCGCGTTTTTTATAAATTCTGGTTTTCCATCTGAGCTCTTGAATTTCATGCAGCTGCTGTTTTTAACTTCTAACGTCTCTTCTATTTTCCAGTAGGCGATATTAGTCTTTCCAACTGTTATATATTTTTCTAAAGACTTGATTTTGTCCTCTAGCCTTTCTTGCTTAACCAATCTGCACTTCCTGTCAATATATTTTAGCCGTCTGTACTCGCTTTTGCCTACTTCAATTCCCATGTTTTTGTATTTTCGGCTTTCGTCAGTTAAGTTCAGTAGCTGCACTTCAAGCGTCATGATCCTGGCCAGAGGCCAGCAGCTAACGTGTTTCAGAGAACAAGGCTCTCGTCCTTTTGCTTACGCAGCTGCTCCGTTCCTAATGACAGGCGCACTATAGCTGTCAGATCTAATAGCTGCTCCACTTTAGTCGGTCTCAAATTTACAGTAATTATGCAAGACGTCTCATTCACAACGGTGTCCACCTGCTTAGCATTGTAGAAAGTATGCCAGGCTGGTACTAAATATCCTAATAGTATTAACAGAAGCTGGCTATGCATCCCAGGTAGATGACCTTAGTTTTGTTTTTAACGTATATTGGTATATGTATAGAGGCCTTGCATGTTTAGCCGAAATGATATATCAGTTTGACGCCAAAATATTTTTGTAACATGAAAAGATATTTTAATCGATTTTTCAATATGACGAGAGATTCTTTGTCACCACAAAGTCTCCAGAGGAGGAAAAATACACTGCTCAAAACAATTAACGAATCAGTTCAGATATGTACAGTACGTTCTGAGGTATTGTCATCGGAATAATGAGAGAAAATGGTTCGACGTGTTCCTGAAGGTTCTACGAAGTAGAGACAACAGCATTACGGAAACAGAGAGTGTAATTTAGAGAACCTGGACGCGATTTCAGACAACAGGAACCGTTAAAAGAAGACAATGACAAGACTAAAATCAGCAATATTTGGCCCTTATCTGTAGTTAACAGCACGTCGAGACAGGAGGTTGAATGCAACTCAGCTGTAACGCACCTTCCAGGCAGCTTTCTTTTCTTTATTGTTATTTTGAAATCAATGCGCCCGATAATAACCCCGTCAGGCTGGCAGCAACCTCGTATGCCGCTCTTCAGCTGAGTGACTGTACAAGCTGGACAGGAAGATTGAAAAACACAATGGCATGATATTACAAACATAGAACTTTCAAAAACATTAACACATAAAGTTGCTGGTGAAACAAAACGAAGTAAGGCGACAAAGCAAATGTATTCTGTTAAAAATCTTTAGGCTACGGACGCATTTAAAAATACACAGTATGAAACATAATACTGGACTGATGAGAAAATATTGAAGACACTGTTAAAACATCCGACGTCGGCACTTATTTTTATACCGGTAGACGCATAGTTAAAATTGTACACTGATACACGGAACACCAGCGATGCACTGTTTAAAAGTGACAAAACTGAGGGCTCCGCTGTGGTGGGGCAAGAGGGGGGGTTGCGGAATCGCGAGAGGAGAGACAGGGAGGGCAGGTATGGGGGGAGGGACTGTAGGGACCCCACAGGAGGGGGTGAGGAGATGGACTACCAATTGATGGGAGGGAATGGCAGGGGGAGAGGGGCGTTAACTCAATGGGGAGCGGATCATGGTTGATAGAACGGATGGATTTCCGGATGGATGGCGTCATCCGTGAGGGGGAGGTGCTGGAAGTTACCCTGGGAAAGGACATGGAGAGCTTGGAGGTGAAGGGGATATAGTGGTGAAGGAGTGGCAAAGGCCCACAGTTGGTAGGGGTTATGCAAATCAATCTTGCGGGTGATGTACAGGAGCTGTATTTGTTGGAGAAACTGTAGGAGGTGGGGAAACAGGATGAGGTCGTACAGGATCCACGTGTGGCAGGGGAGGCGGATGAATTAGGAGAGGCGAATGGCATGGCGTTTGAGGATTTGAAAGGTCTTTAGTAGGTAGTGGGAGCGGAAACCCAGGTGGGATGGAAGCTGCAGAGGACAGGACGCATGATGGATCTGTAGGTGTATAGGATAGTGGATTGGTTGGGGTCCCACGTCCGGTTGGTGAGGAGTTTGACGAGGTTAAGAAGGGACATTGCTTTCTGATGGACTGGTCGGAAGTGGGGGGTCCAAGAGAGAGATTGATGGAGGGTGAGGTCAAGGTATTTGAGGGTGGGGATATGACAGATAGGACGATCATGTAGGGTAAGATAGAAGTCGTGGATGCGGAAGTAACGGGTTGTAGGACATATAATGATTCCCTGGGATTTGTCGGCATTAATCGAAAGGAACCACCAGTTGCACTATGCAGCGAACTCGGTGAGGTGGAATGAGCCAATGCTGGGAGTGGGCTAGGATGGGGCGAGGGCTAGGAAGGAAGTGTTGTCAGCATATTACAGGAGGTGTAGGGGAGGCTGAGGTTGGGGAATGTCTGTGGGGTAGACAAGGTAAAGGAGGGGAGAGAGGACTGAACCTTGTGGTAGACAAACAGGTAGAACAAACAGGAGTTGTAGTTGCAGACAGTGACATAGGAGGGGTGGTGGGTGATGAAGGAAGCAATGAGGTGAACATAATTAACAGGAAGGGCGAAGAACTGGAGTTTAAAAAGGGGACTGGAATGACATACACGTCATAGGTTTTATCGAAATCGAGGGAGATGAAAAAATCAGAGTGAGCGGAGTTTAGCTGGATGGAGAGGAGGTGAGTGAGGCAAAGAAGGTGATCATCAGCAGAGAAGGAAGGTTGGAAGCCACATTGGAACAGGGGAAGGAACTAGTGTGGGCAGAGGTGGGGATGGATGCGGAAAAAGAGGATGGTTTTTAAGACCTTGCTGAACATGGAGATAAGACTGATGAGAGTGGGATGGTGGTTTGTTGTGTTTGGGGAACATGAGGATATGGTAAGTTTTCCACAGGTCGGAGTAGAAACTAGTGTAACGGATAACATTGTAGCTGGAGAACGGCATGGAAAGAGGGAGGGCAGGCCCTAAGCTGCCTGTTGATTAGCCAGTCGTGACCGGGGGCGGTGTTTAATTCTGAGGGGGGGGGGATATTTTCAAAGTGCTGGAAGCTGGGGAAGAGCTAGGAGGCAAAATGTTCGGCCTTACAGGCATTGTCAAGAAAGGGACAGTCACCAAGGAGAAGAGGCTGTTGGGGCATGGAGTGACAGCCAGTAACGCGGTGGAAGGCGATGCAGTACTTGGAGAAATAGATGGGGAGATAGAATTAAGACGGATACATATCTGGGGCCAGTACTGGCGTTTTCTCGCGGACAATAGGTTTCTAATATGTCATTGAAGTTGCCAGTAGGGCATGAGAATCATGGGTCCAGAAGAAGGATCGGAAGACTCAACAGGAGGAGAATGGCCTATGGAGGGAGAGTGGGACTATGGGGGGAAGATGGCTTTGGTATGGTTATGGGCCTGTACTGAATCAGCAATGGTCTGGTGGATGAACGACGAAGCTTGGTCCAAATCAGCAGGTGTGTGGAAGGGAAGGGGGTTGCTAGGGACTGAGTTGTCTATGGAGCGATATTAGGCATCTTAGTCGGCACAGGAGTACTCATGATTAGTTACGCAGGAGGCCTAGGATAAGGAGAGCTGGCAGGGCAGGGGCAGTGGTCGAGGGTGAGCAAGACTGGGGTGTGGTAACTGCCTATGATGTCGACGAAGTCCGCGGTAAGGCGCCTGACGAGGTTAGGAGACGCCAGGACGACGTTGGGGGTAGTGTTGCTTTCAGGCTGGGTGGGGTGGGGAAGAGGAAGGATGTTGCCCCAGAGTGAGGTGCTGACGAACTGACGGCATCGCTGGAGTTCCACAGGCTGACGGGACGAAAGGTACAGGTCAGCGGCAACACATAGGTCGTGAAGAAGCGATCGAATTGGGAAAGGAAATCAAGCGGTATGGGAGCAGTACTGCTGATATAGATGGTGGCGAGGATGGCGGTGAGGGATGGGAGAATGAGGCTAATGATCAGGTGTTCGGTAGGATCGTTAAGGAGGGGTTGTAGCCGGACAGGGTGATAGCAGAGGTGGCCTATCGCCACTCCGCCTCGTGCAGGGGGAGAGGGGCCCTCGGTGCGATGGGGGAGGTAGGAAGCGATACTGGGAACGACGAGGTTGTAGGAAGATTTCATTCAGGAGGCAGGCATCCAAAATGTTTGTAAAGCTTAACGGACTTAACAAACATCCATACCCATGGGGGGATTCGAACCCCCGATGGGGAACAGCCTCTCGCATCGTAGCATAGCGCCTCAATGCGCTCAGCCACTCCGTCGCGGCAACATGAGTTCTTAGTTATCCTGCACGATAGCTATAATTTGAAATGAGTCCTTGTGTCTTGCTTTCATGCGCAGTTTTTTGGAATCGCCTCCCTCTGCTCCTTCCTGCAAAGTATTTTACAACTGCATACAAGAGCACATGATTAGGAACTCAAGTACACCTGTTTTCTGTTTGCGACTAGTTTTTGCTTTCCACTTTTCTTTATATTTATCCAATTTGAAAGTTGCCTTACAAGAGCAGGGTGAAGTAATTTAGCCCCAATTTTATTTCTTTATTATACTTCCACATGATGACACTATTCACTATTGCATCGTTTGGAACAAAATAGCAAAACACAATCAGAGTAATTTTCTGCCCATAGTATGTGTTTATCTATTCTCGTCGAACAGGTCTATAGCACTGAATAAAATATAAAACTTATACAAAACCTAAGTAAAAGGGCACAAATATAAACTGTCTACACACAGTGTGCTTAAGGCAACCCCGTAAACCGGGTTTTAGGTTTTATCCTGTCGGAGATGATACAATTTGCAGTGATTGATGGAAAGTCATCGGTTAAAACAGATGTGATATCTGGCGTCCCGCAGGGTACTTTTATAGGTTCTCTGTTCCTTCTTATCTATGTAAACGATTTGAGAGATACCTGATCAGTCGTCTCAGGTTGTTCGCAGATGTTCGAATCAAATGTTTGTAAATCTATCGGACCAAAATACGTGGTCATCAGTCCGTAGTGTAAAATTACTTAAACTAAGGTAAACTAACCTAAGGACAACACACACACCCATGCCCCAGGAAGGACTCGGACCTGCGACGGCGAGCGCCCGCGCTGTCCGCAGGGAGGCGCCTTAGACCGCTCGGCTACTTCGCCGCGGCTGTTCGTAGATGAAGCTGTCGTTTATCGTCATGTAAAGTCGTCAGAAGATGAAAACCAACTGCAGAAAGAGGGAGTCAAGATATCGTATGGTGCGAAAATTGGCAGCTGACCTTACTAAAAGTGTGAAATTGGCCACGTGAGTAGTAAAAGTAATGCGCTGAACTTAGTTTACCAAACAATCAAATCTTAAGATCGTAAATTCAACTAATACCTAGGAATTAGTATTACGACAAACGAAAGATAATGTCGCGTGGAAGGCAAACCAAACACTGTGTTTTATTGGCTGAACGGTTAGAAGAGGCTGACTACAAAACACTAGTTCGTCTTTTGAGTATTACTGCATGGTGTGGTATCTTTATCAGGTATATAAATAAGCTTCGGTTTATGTGCACATGGGCTCATGGGCTACATGCACATTCATGGTCTACGGAAACCACATTAAACAGAGACTTTCCTTTCATTAAGCGTAACTGTTTGGGTGGTTGTACCATTTCATGAGTAGCACCGAAAATGGAAGCTTAATTAAACAAAAATCAAAGTTCGGCGAATGGTCGTAGGAAATAAGAGGTATGTTCACAATCTGTTCCGTTTGGTTATATAGAACAAACGTGTACAGAAAAAAATATTTATTGTACAAAAATCTGCAACTGTTCTATTACTTTTTTTACATAGCTTCCGAAATTTTGTAGGCACTTGTCAAACTTGTGGCACAAGTTTTTTATGCCTGTGTTTTCATCCATATGGTAACATGTTATTTCAGCTCGTCATCATCGTGTTGACCATCAAGGACAGATTGCGCCACGCAACACAGAACAAGCGCCGAGGGCTACTGTCAAAAGGTGTTTCTTTTTTTCACGATAATACCGGACCTCACACGGCGAATGTGGCCAAATATCTCTTACGGGAATTTCACTGGTACATAAAGCAAGGACCTGGCTTCCAGCACCTTTCATCTGTTCTTACACCTAGAATCTGTCTTTGATGGTCAACACTTCAACGACGATTACAAACCGAAAGAACATGTTATCACATGGTTGAATACACAGGCAGCAACCTTCTATGAAGAAGGCATACGAAAACTTTTGCCACTCTACGACAATTGCCTATAAAATTTCGGAAGCTACGTAGAAAAGTAATTCAACAGTTGTAGATTTTTGTACAATATATATTTTTTCTGTGTCTATACACGTTTTGGTTATATAACCAAACGTAACTTACTTTGCGGACATACCTCGCATAAGAAACAAGAGTTACAAACAAACTACCTTTACTGGCCTTCAGTGTAATCGTCATTGGTTACAATACACTTCTGACATCGATCGTACAGCTGTTGGAAAATGTTAGCAAACATTTCTTGTGGAATCGCTCGTAACGCTGTCACGCGTTATTCGATTCCCGTAACCGTTGCGAAGCGTAAGTCTTTCAGGGCTAATTTAAGGCGGGGAAACAAAAGAAGTTTTCCGGCACCATATCTGTAGAATAAATAAGGTGTGGAAGCACAGTGACCTTATGATTATGGATGGTCGACACGAATGTAGTTAATCCTCAACACATTTTCGGTCTCTGAAGCGTTTAAACCACTCAAAACACACACCTTTTACTCACTACTTTAACACTGCATACTTTTTTCTAATATCCCAAGGGTTTCTGTCGCCTTTTTGCCAAATTTGAATCAAAACTTGATGTTATTGCGTCGCTAAATTTTGGGATCCATGTTGCAATGACATGAATTCTCAAACTGACCCTCTTACGTGGGTCGCAGCGTGTACCACCGCTTCACTGCAGTACTTTGCACGTTTGTTGACAAAACACCGTCTGAAGAGAAGGCCTGCGCGCTTCCGTACCACGTCACGCAGATTAGGTCTCGATCACGTAGCTCACTGCCTGATCGATGGGGCACAGCCCACCGCCTCGCATCGGCCAGCCAGTGAGCTACGCGATGGCGACCTACTCTGCGTGACGAGGCACGGCAGCGCGCAGGCCTTCTCTTCAGACGGTGTCGGTTGACATGTCCCCCAATATGTATAGCTGGCACCTCGCGGTTTGTAAAATGTGGAACCATTCACCCAGCTTTTGAGACGCATCTTGAATATTAGGCTGTTAGTGTTTGTCTTCTTATTTAATGACCAGCTGCAGTCCCAGCCTCCAAACAAATATGAAGCTAATGAAACCTTATTTGTTAGGATTGGCGGAGGACGTCAAAATTTACAAAGAAGAACGGCTGAGTTTGGATTACCACTTAAATTACGTGGGAGAGAGGTCGGGACCGGTGGTCTTGGGGTAAAGCGCACGACTGGAAACCGGTGTTCGAAACCCGGTCGGAACTCGGATTTTTAAGTCTGCCTTTTAACCTATCCATCACATCTCGATGACTTGAGAAATCATCAGAAACGACACTTGGTTCTGATTCCACGTTTAGCTGTAAGTCCCCTTTCCCAGGTTGGATAACTGGGGTAGCTTAGGGACACGCAAGTCGCCGAAGTGCCGTTAAACTGAAAGACTTGTAGCAGGCCAAGGTGCCACACGAAATTATTGTTATTATCATGTACGAGATGATGTCAGAATCGTTATAACGACGCTTTCCGTTTAGCGGGTCTACTTACGAAATTTCAATCAAGAACATTTTCCGTCGAATGCGAAAGTATATTGTTCACACCCACCTACATAGGGAGAAATGGCCGGCCGCGGTGGCCGAGGGGACTGAGGCGCTCCAGTCACGGTCTACACGGCCACTACGGTCGGGGGTTCGAATCCCCCCTCGGGCATGGATATTTGTGCCGTCCTTAGTAGTAGCTAGTTCATAAGTAGTTTGTAAGTTTAGGGACTGATGACCCCGTAGTCAAGTCCCATAAGCTATACAAACATTTGAACATTTAGAGAGAAATGATCATGAAAACAAGAGAGATCACAGCTTGCTATTCGAGTATAGACTGGTAGATGAATGTTATGAAAGTGATTCGATGAATACTGCACCAGGAACATCAATGTGATTGCCCTGGTAAATGTTGATGTAGATTTTTGGAATTGAATTTAAGTATTGTTAGTTCCTTTTTTTGTCCTGTTTTCCCCACAGTTGCTGTATTATATTATTATAGTGTAGATATTTAGATTATCCGTCTATGCAACTTTTATTAATTATAAAATATTTTATTGCCATATGCATTTCGCCTTTATTTGGAAGGCATCGTCAGTGGCCTGTAATATATCCGTGATTATGTTTTACAATATTTCATATTTACGTTTAGTTTATAACCTAAAAATACTAAGAAACGTAAATATGAAATATTGTAAAACATAATCATGTATATATTACAGACCACTGATGATACCTTCCAAATAAAGGCGAAATGCATATTGCAATAAAATATTGTATTAATTCAGTTGCATAGACGGATAATCTAAATATCTACACTATAATAATATGAATTTAAAAAAGTCAGTGAATACGTTTACTGTGCTTACTTGCTGCAGATAGGAAAGAAGCACGTAAAGCATCCCAAAATGAGGTACGTAATGAATAAATGAAACAAGTAAGATATTTTTCGTTTATTGGATGTCAAACAGTGAGTCTTTGATTCCAAACATTTGATATCTTGAACGCTAGATCGCAGTACCTCAGAGAAGTGATACTCTAACAGCCTCTGAACTAAGGGTACTAAAGGTAAAATTTCCAAGCTGATGGGCCGTGGTCCAGATGTAAAACTTCCTCCCGACGTTTCGTCTCCAACTGCGGGAGACATCTTCAAGGGTCTTCCGGCTACTGCCACTTTGAGCCGAGGGGCTCTCGCATTTATGGAGGGCACCACCATTCGTCACGTGATGCTGAAAAAAATGTTCAAATGTTTGTTAAGCTTATGGGACTCAACTACGCGGTCATCAGTCCCTAAACTTACAAACTACTTATGAACTACCTTACACTAAGGACGGCACAAATATCCATGCCCGAGGGGGGATTCCAACCCCCGACCGTAGTGGCCGTGCGGACCGTGACTGGAGCGCCTCAGTCCCCGCGGCCGGCCGTGCTGATGACTTTGTCATTCTCGATTAAAAATAATCGATTGTCGTTTTGTTGTGCAGTGTCGACATCCATATTTTATCTAACTTCAGACCTTCTTCTTTCCTATTAAAATTATTTTGGTGTTTGTGGATCCCTATTGCTTCTCTATGCATGGTTGCATGGTACTGAGATGTCCTAGCTAAAACGCTCGTCTCGTTAAATTTTATTTCATGATTTCCTTTTTGAAAAACATATTCAGCCACTGCCAATTTTTCCGTGTGGCCCAGACGACAGTTCCTTTTATGTTCAGATATGCCAGTGTTGACGCTTCTTTATGTTGTAGCAATATATACGAGACGAGCGTTTTAGCTAGGACATCTAAATTTGTACGTCGAGTACCGAACGTCACACCGGTCACGAAAGAGTTAATTTAGCTACTGAGTGCAATTTGATCTCCAGTGATGACAAGGGGAATTAGAGAGAGAGAGAGAGAGAGAGAGAGAGAGAGAGAATAAGAGAATTTGATTATAAACAGGAAGATTAGAGACAGAAGAGACGAGACAAAGAGAGGAAGAAGAATCGAATTTGAAAGAAAGCAATGTAGGATGAAGGTAGGACGTAAGTACGACTTGAGGCACACGTCTGTGATGATTACCACTATGTGTGATAAAATAGCTGAATTTTTAAGGAAGAATCCATTTAATTTTTTGATTCCTGATGGGCCTATAATGAACATGGCTGTTGGCAGCCTTGGGCTGTGGCGGTCGTATACGTCAGAGAGTACGTCAGGGCTGGCTGGAGGGACCTCGGCCGCCGGCGCAGCGGGTCAACGGTCGCGCGGCGTTCTTGCTGCCCGTGCGGGTCGCGCCCAACGCGCCGGCCTCGGCGATTTCCCGGAACGGATTACATGCCATGTCCACTGCCGTGGAGCGCAGACGGCCTCTACGTGACCTCACCGCCACCGGCTTCCGTGGTCCCTCCTAACGGAGCTCTACTTTTGAGACGACGGTATCTGTTGGAAGGAAGCTGTTCTCTTCATCCCAGAATGAGAGCACATTTTGTACTTTCTCCAGTAGGAATTTTTTTCTGTGGGTTTTGAGTATTGGATGGATGGATATGGAAATTTGGTTGAACGACACAAGGTCCTCAGCGTCCGTGTTTTAAGTAGTTATCTCTACATGCTCGTTGGTAAATGTATTTCTGCTTCATCTCGATTTCTCCTTATGGCTTATTCTAACGACATCTCCCTGAACACTGTTCATGCAAAGCGTAGTCGCTTTTATAACTAGTTGACAGCATATTGGTAGTCTGGCCTCGTGGACGTGGTCGAGGTATTCCTCAACATCAATAATAGCCATCGTCACGTGAAGTTAACTGTTGAAGATAAAGGGGTGGACAAAATAATATGAACACCAAGTAGTGTACAACAACTTGTTACTTGGCACCATTGCGTACATGTTACCACTGACACACTACAGCAGTTCACAGTTTTGTGAAGTCTACCTTGCAGTATATTATACATTTTACTCTGCAACGGGCAACACAACTGCTCGGTGAAGTGCGTGATCTCTCAAACTCACAAAGAGACCAACTCGATTGTGCACAGTAAGTGGAAGCATCTGTGACGAAAAAGGCTGCGTTGTTTAATGTTTCATTAGGTTCAGTAACATCGGTAATGGAAACGTACAGAAGATAACGTAAAATACCATTGGCGAGGAGGAATAAAATACAGGCGTAGCCCAAAGTTAAATGACAACGATCGACATGCATTAACAATGATTTTCGTCAGTCAGCATAAAACTACTACGGCAAAATCGATTGGAAGGCTCCACTTCCTTGAGTTACACCGCTTAGATATAAGAACAACAGATGGAGCTTAAGGCTGCAGTTGCTAAACCCTTAATAACTGGAACTTAGGCAAAGCTGCAAAGAAAGTGATGCCACCATCAAAAGATCTAGACATTTGATTACTGCATTTATGCGATATGGACCGACGTCTCATCGTTGATATTCAAATGTTTGTAAATCTTATAGCACTCACCTGTGGGGATCAGTCCCCAAATTACAAATTACTTATGAACTTACTTATACTAAAGACGCCGCAAACATCCATGTCCGAGGGAGGATTCGAACCTCCTACGCGGGAGACCGCTCGATCCGCAACGTGGCGCTCCAGATCTCTCGGCTACTCCCCCGCAGCCATCGTTGATTTTGCTTAGTACGAACAACTGGATTTATGTATAGAAAAACCCAAAAGATGCTTACAATACGGCAAATCAGCTTCCTACAGTAAAGTATGGTGGCTTTTTTCTTCATTAATTGGATGTCTGTATAGTGGCATTCAACTGTTTCTATCATTACACATACTGGGCGGATAGTTGTGACTGAGTATCTCACCATCCTCGACAACAAACTGCTTACTGTGACTAACAAATAGCTAACAAACACGGCCCTCGGACAGGGGTGTGTTTGTGATAAAAATCTGGCAACCGGTTTCAGCACTTCATTAGTGCCGTCTTCAGGCCATCAAGACACCCAGGATGAAAATGTTCACTATACAGATGAATTAAACAGGATTGACAGCTTCCATGTGGATGCCTGTTCGCCATCCGCATACAAGACAACTACTCGTCTTGTATGTGGATGGTGCACACGCACCCACATGGAAGCTGTGAATACATTTTGTTTCAGCCATATAGACCACATTTACATCCTGGATGTCTTGATGTCCTAAAGATAGTACTAATGCGGTGCTTAAACTGTTGGCAAAAATTAAAATTATTATTTTTACGGTACTTGGTGTAATATATTAATATAGTTTGATCAAAATTTCAACCATCCGTTGTCCCACTCCCCACATTAGTATGGAGCTACATCTTTGGGTATGTTTGTTGTCCTTATTTAAGATAGTTTAAGTAGATTGTAAGTTTAGGGACTGGTAGCCATGGTAGTTTGGTCCAATGCGGATACGATCAAACTTTGGATTTGAACTTAGAGGCATGGCAGAACTACAGTAAACACGAGCCTTATACTTCCTTCCTGGTGTTATGACTGAAAATGATCGACCGACGTACCAACTACGTCTTATTGGCACTGTACATACCTGGTTGTTTAAGTCTTTATGCCGTTTCAGTGACATCTATAGACATTCAAAGGAACTGTGCTCTTGCTGCAATGTGTATTCCGGCGCACTACAGCAACGAGAGGAGTCCGGATGGAGTCAAGCGATCATGTCAGCATTCTACCGTCAGTATTAGCTGGAGTAGTTTACCAGTGCTGAAAAAGACGTCTATGTGTTGGTATTTATAAGGAAATAAATCAGAAGTGTACCACAAGCACTACCAACCATTGTACAGAAGTTGAGTATCTCTTTCATAATCGAGTGTTCATGTTTTATGAAGCCACGTCCACACCGTTGCTAGCTGTGGTCTACCTCCCAATCCCGTAGCATCCCGATGTCAAAGAGCTGTACATATAGTCCCCCCAGTGGAGGCCGACTGTATGAGGTAAAACATTCAACGTCAGTCTTCAAGGGGCCTTGTAAAAAAGGTGATGCAACACTGTTATTGACGTGTATACATTAATTACACTGCATACAGTAACAAAATGTTGTAGTGAAGCTTGTGCCAATAGATTTTGTGCCACTTTACAATATTTAATACATAAGAATTAATGTTTGTTTGATTGTTGATATTTCATGCACTGCCGTGCCGTTCATCCTATCATAACGTAACGTGACTTCATATTTCTGGCACTTTCGCGAAGTTTAGGCAGAATTATATCACTGTACGACATATAGTTCACGAGATGTCATGGACACTGAGATGCTTGAAAAACTGCCGCATTAACAATGACGTTTAAACTTATTACTTCTTTGCTGCTTAATGTATTGACAAAATATTTTTCAGACACTATGTGTTAATGGTAATGAATGGACCAACAAAATTATTTCACTCTGCGACTTACAGTTTAGGAGATACGATGTCATGAACACTGGGACGCGTGAGAAACTGCCGCGTCATGGTTATTCGTATTTTATCTGCTTCCGTTGCGTTTATCCAAATGGGATGAAACTTTGCACACTTAATCTTCAAAGAAAGGAGAATGTTACTAGCTACGTAAAATTTTCTGTGATGTTTGGCTGAGGGTACTTTATTTACGAACGTCTACAAAATCTACTGTTTACTTCCCATATTTCTGAAGTTTGGCACACTTAACTTTTAAAACAAGAGAAACTCCAGTATCTATCTAAGATTTCATACGGTGCATGAAGGGGGTATCTTGCAAAAAACTTAGACATCGATTCACTGATCAGAATGAAAGTTCCGTCATATAATTATTCACAGATGAATAAGGCGAACGACTGAGGAGCTGGAGGAAGAGTTCGACAGAGAGACGAGGGAGTGATTGGGAGACAAAGGAGAAGGTGGAGATGGGCTGAGAGAGGGGATGAACAGGGAGGGTAGGTAAGTTAACGGAGATTGAGGGTAAGGAGATATAGAGAGAGGGGGAAGAGAAGGAGATGGGCAAAGATGAGGGGTGGAGGGGAGTCGAGGAGATGGACAGACAGAGAATGTGGGTGGAGAGAGAAAGAAAGAGATCGTAGTCAAAGAGGAAATGCAAGGATACATAGACTAACTTAAGATTGGGATAAATCAGTACCCCAGTGCCGCCGTGTTTTCCCGCGAGTTATACGTAAATAACTAGTTGATACTCTGTAAAATATTGCCTGTTTCCAAGTGCTAGTGTGCTTAGTAGGAATGAACATGGTTTAACTGTCTTAAAACGGAGTGTCAAATTATTGGTCTTCGCTGATGTTGTTATCAGTAAATTTAACCTAAATTAGAGCTTCTGCTAAGCATAAGCAGCATGTCGAGTCACTCACGTATCTGAACTGAAATGTGACATTTGTAGAATCACTACCATTTACTCGCCACTTCGCTTGCGCTGATGTCCTTGCATACGTGTCAAAGACAATCGAAGGAAAGTAATTTCGTAACTTTGTTTTTAAATTATGACCAGGATCATCAGGTAAAAGAAAAGTTTCCAATTTTCCGGTTTAAATATAAACCGCGCATGGAATGAGGAGAAATACTGTCCTCCTTTATCGAGATGAAAATAAAGAAATTATTAAATACGAAAAGAAACTGTTTATCACTTCGTAAGTAAATTGCTGACTGTAGACGCTATACGTTGTAAAACATATAAATTATGCAGGATTGAAATGTCATTGAAATGGGTTCGAAGGTGTGGAGACGTTGACGCCTTGTGTAAGCATTGTACTGATTATGTTGAATCATATTACGTACAACATATGAACCACTAAAAGTATTTTTAAGTGTGATAATTTTCAATCGTCCAAGATTACATCGCTTTCCCAAAGAGTCTTCAAGCTTATCAGAAGCTATAAGAGAAACCTTTATACTCGACTGTTCCATATTTCGAGTTATTTACTTTAAATTAACAAATATATTGAATTACACACTTTTTAAAGTATCCTTTGTTCTTCTTTGACGTTCAGAATATCTCTATTCCCACTTTCATTAATATCGGTTAAGCCGTTTAGTCATGAAAGCGTGACAAAGAGAGCTTCTTTCGCATTTATAATTAATATTATGACGTCGTATCTGCTGATCAATGTGTCGTTCAGCAATATAATATTGTAGGTACTTTCAGTGGTATGTTTGGATATTGTTATTGGAAAGTGCTCCGAACAGAGTAATAATGTCCAACATTTACGGATATCACGTTTATGACGTAATACGTCCTGAATTATGTATTCTACAAAAACATTATTTACCAGGACCGAAGAGTGGAATATTAGGAAACTGCCTGCGAAATTTATTGTAAACGGAGTTAAGTGTTAAGACTTAGTAAATTACATCATGCTTATTAGGGCCAATTTTCATGCATTTCATTGTCTTTGACGTCATAGTACCTGAACTATATGTCGTAATACGATATTATTTAGAAGATACATATAGTTGTGTACAAGTAAAATGTCTGCAAAATTCGTCGTGATTAGAGTTAGTAGGAAAAACGTAATAAATCAAAACGTCATGCGTTATGAGGCGGTCTTTCATGAACTTAATTGTTTTACTCCATTTCTCATGAACTGTATATCGTACTATGATAATTTTTTGTACCTACGTTCAGTGGTATGTGTGTATACTCTTTGTAACATTTCTTGCGCATACAATGAACAGTGTACGAGTAATAAATTGTAACTTCATGCAATTTGCCGTAATTTTACTGCATGAATGCCGAAAAAGTAGTAAGCGACAAACTTTTTTCTTTTCATCATTTTGCTGGGGTTGTCAGCGAGAAAGTTTCCTAAAGGTTTGAAATTATGTTTAATGTTTGTTGCAAGTCGTTCAGTGCTCTTCTCCTCAAACAGTGAACTGATAAAGTCACACTATCACGTGCCGCAAGACGGGGAAGTTTTCATTGTTTATGACATCATATCTCCCGAACTGTCATCCCTATCGCGAAATCCTTTCTCAGCTGACATCTACTACCTATAAACTACAGTTCTGACACATTTCAGCGTCATAGGTGAAGTAGGTTTTGAGATTTCGTGTTTAGTCAGTGAGTGGAAGAATGAGTATCCTATCGCTTTCATATAGTCAGATATTCTGAGGCATAGAACCTTCTTTTATTTAAGTTGTCAGATGAGGAAATGACACATGTAGTGACAGAATTATATTCCTGAATGCACCTGCCAAATTAGATTAGTGCACAGCACACAGCTTAGGAATGTGACGTGGACTTGATACATGAAAATCTACTTTTTGTTTACATTGACCTGACATTTTAATTTCTTTACAAGTAATGCTATTCACTATACACTTTGCTTGTAGCACATCTGCATATACCAGTAAATGCATCTGCAAAATTGTATTACTGTGTAGCTGTTATCCGTGGTGAATTAATACTCTCTAGTTGTAATTACAGAATTACTTTATGTGCACACAATAATACGTGACACGTTTCGCATGATAGATCCAGAGTGCTGACTGATAACCGAGGATCCTATAAGTGAGTCCTCACGTAATCAATCAGCTCTTGAAGGTTCAATCTCTATCCCAAAACCGGTCGTGCACGAGTGTGTGCAAATGAAGGATATCTGACCTTACAAATAGTGCGAATTTGTTTACGGTACCTCACAAACAGCTGGTAATCAAGTTGTGTTCTTATGGAATATTGTCTCAGATATAGGTTGTTTCAATAAACGTCTTTGCCTCTGTAATATTACAAAGTAATAGGTGACGGGAACTTTTATTCTGGTAGGTGAACATAAGATACTTTAAACTTCGTGCAGAGCTATAAACAGTTTCTTGTAGTATTTTACATTTTTTTAGTGGAAGAATAATTTACACCAGCTGTGTCAGGCAGTTTCCACATTCTGTTTATAATAATGCACTACGTCTTTTAAATGTGGGTGCGGACGACTTGTACTGTCACCGGTGTCATGGAGTAAGAAGCTTCCTCGATCTGTTGTTAGACTGACGACTGTCGCCATGTACACTACAGGGCGAACCACACAAACAAATGGGATTCAGTGTACCACAGTTACTGGTGTTATATAAAGATGGCTTTCTCGTACAACGGGTATCTTGACATGATATTACTGTGCCACTGTAATAACCACGGTGTATGTCGGAGATATCGAGCGAGAACAGCTCTGGCAGCCAATACGTTCTTACGTGCTGAACAACGATTTCAGGAAACAGGCAGCTTGTGAATGCTCCGCAGTAACAGACAAATATCGGCCAAAGGTGAAGCGATAGAGGTGTTTCTTGTAGCTGCAATACACCAGGATATTCAAGTCAGCTTACGGGAAGTTGTATGCAGTCACTAATGCCAGTCTTACAAGCGTGTGGTATTTAGTTCAGTGCCACAGGTTTTCCCCTGTACTGCCAATCACTGACCTAGGAGTTGCATGGAGACAATTTCAACCCATTACCTTCTCTGAAAGGGAAATTCTTATTTTCACTTTGCCGGCCTTACAATATTTTATGTTTTCTGATGAGTTCACATTCACAAATTATATAGTACAGTGACCTGTATTAACATGCATCACTGGACTGCAGATCATTCTCGGTGGTTATAACGTATCAATAACGTCAATCCTATAAAATCATCGGTCCATATTACTTCTCAGGTATACCGTCACGTTAGATGTATCGCAATTTTATAGAAGAAATTGTAAGTTCTTTCGTTGAGCATGTGTGTCTAGATATCAAAATCCATATGTGGATGCTGCACGATGGTCACCCAGCCAATTCTGCACATGCTGTTGTGGAAGATCTTAACAAAGGTTTCTCTCTGGAAGATATTTGGGGCATCATGCTCCTCATACACGAATATGACGCAGGCAGTTGTATGATTTTGCACAAATAGTTTTCTTTTTGTGGGGACGTCTAAGAGTCGTGCTTATGTCAATGAGTCCACAATACAAGATGATGAAATCAGGTGCATCGTAGAAACATGTCTCTCCTTGACACGTGATGTTACATCTCGTCCGCAGGTCTTTTAGAAGGCACATTACGCTGTGCATTCAGGATCATGCATACAAATTTGAACATCTCATTTAAATCAATATACCCGCCGCCAGAACACGTATTTAGTGTAGTGTATGGTATCTGCCACTGAAACATAGTTCAGAAACTAAACGTGATAGTTATTGTGTATATAAAGGTTGTGTCAATGATTCCGATGCATGATATAAACAACTATTGCTCTGTTTAAAAATGGTATCTTTTTACTGTAACTCTTTGGAAAAAACTCAATAAATTAAGTTCATAGCTTCACTGAAAGTGTATCATATATTATATTGATCTACCACAATAAACATTCCCTTTACTAATATTTTGTAATTTACTAAAACACCTTGTATATAATTCAATTGCAAATTCCCTACGAGTTTGTATTAATTGCTGGAAATGTATCGATTAATCAGATGTGATATCTTGCATTCCCCAAGGTAGTGTTATTTGTCTCTTGTTGTTTCTTGTCTAAATAAACGATTTGGGAGAAAATATGAGCAGTCCACTTACATTGTATGCAGATCTTACTGTGATTAATCATAAAGTTATCACAAGATCAACACCAACTGTAGAACGACTTGATTCATATATCTGTATAAAGTGTAAAAATGGGCAATTAACCATACATGATGAAAAGAGAGAAGTCGTCCACATGAGAAATGAAACAAATCCGCTCAACCTCGTTCAAATATGAAGGTAATAAATTCATATAAATACCTATGAATTATTATTAAGGCGGGTTTAAATTGAAAGTAACACACATAAAATACAGTGTCGGAGGCGTTACCAAACACAGAATTTTAATTGCAGAACACAGAAGGTATGAAAGTGTTACTAATGAGACAGCCGACACGATACTCGTCTGCCCTCTTTTAGAGTACTACACGGTAGGGACCATAATCAGGCAAGATTGACAGAGAACCTGAATAGGGTACAAAGAAGTGCACATCTTTGTGTGTTATCATGTTATAGAGGAAAGAGTGTCACGAGCTGGAGTGGAAATATTTTCAACCTATCTATTAATCAAGATAACCACGGCTGTACTGCCGGTCTATAGTGTCCAACAGGCACAATATTTCGGCGATCATACGTCGCCATAATCAGGTGAACTGACGGAATGAGCTCCTGGAAACGCGCCGGCACGGAGATCCGCACGCTACGGCGGCTGGAAGGGAACTGGGTTCTAGCCCGGTAGCGGGCGATTTAAATACCCTCGGCCCGCGGAACGACGCCTCCATGGTCCGCGCACCGCGCCGCGGTCGCGCAGTGGAACCGATTGCGAAGGCGTCTGAGATGACGTCGATGTGAGAGCTCTGTCCGCCGTGGTCGTCACTGCGTTACGTTTGCTAGATTTACTCTTAATTAACCCAGTCGCTGGTTCCCAAGCCTTGCTAAGATTATAGCTACAGTCGCGTTTTCAGGAGCTCAGTCCGTTAGTTCATCTGCTGATGGCGACATGTATGATCGCCGAAATATTGTATCCGTTGGACACTATATACCGGCAGTACACCCTTGGGTATTTTGATTATCAAATACGCCGGAAGAAACACAAGAACCACAACCTATCTATTGTTGCGACCAGATCTACTTACGTAATTTAAATCTCTGTCTTCCTCCTCCAGATGCGATAATATGTTGTTGATTCCCACCTACATAGGAAGAAACGAACATAATATCAGAACTCAAACTGAGAGATTTAGGTGGTCTTGTTTCATCCACGCTATTCGAGAATGGAATGGTAGTTAAATACTAGGGTGAGTCAGTAAGTAAGTCGCAAACTGAGGTAGACACGCCAGCACTGCTTCACAAGCCTGAAAATTTCTTTACTTTTCACCTGACTACACCTTTAAAAGCTAACACTCGTCCAATTGTTCGTGAAGGCTTTAAAAGCCTGGAGCTTGGAATTTTTTGTGGCAGAATTTGCATCCTGTGACACTTTTCAGCTGTAACTGCATTTAATTCCTGAAAACTGATGCAACCCACAAGATGCATGTTTCGTAGTGGTAGAGAAATAAACCTACACAGCGCACAATATTGGCATGTGTACCCCAGTGTGTGATTTACGTACTGACTCACACTCGTATAATGAATGTGGTTTGATGAAGCCAATGTTAGGAACTTGAGCGTGTTTTGGAGAGTAACTATGGAAATTTGTAGCAACTGCAGCGCATTTTCCATAAAGACTATTTTATGTATAGCAATTAATTCAGGAGACATCTTAAATAATAGATCCTTAAGACACTAATTGAAAGAGAAACACCACCCACGTACTTCTCCTGCCTTGGCCAAGATTTATGTTTGACTTAGGCAGGGGTTTTACATTGGTCTTGAATTATGTCATTAGCTAATAAAATATCTACAAGTATTGAGAAAATAAGTTTCTACTTAATAATTCAAGAGTATGTAAGTGACTGAGAGGTAACAGCCATTGCACAACACACTAGTAAGACATAAAGCAGAACTAAGTTATTTCATAGGTAACTATGTAAACTGAGAAAACTGAATGATAAAAACATGTGGCGTCTGTTCCGAAAGAACAGGCGCCACTTCTGATCCTGCAGTTGTTATTATTTCATATTCACAGAATATATGACATCAACTGCGAATGGACAAAGCTCAAATGTGTATCCTGTCGGGATTCGAACCCGGGTCTCCTGCTTTCTAGGCAGTTGCGATGACCCCTACACCGCTGGAGACACAGTGATCACCGCACTTGCAAGTACGCCTCCCGTCAGATACAGGGGCAGGGTGAAGCTGGGAATTTGTATCTGACGGGAGGCATGCTTAGGTAGTCTTTGAGGTGCGGTGATCACTGTGTCTCCATTGGTGTAGGGGTCAGCACAACTGCCCAGAGAGCAGGAGAGACGGGTTCCAATCCCGGCTGGGTACACATTTTCAGCTTTGTCCATTCGCAGTTGATGTTATATATTCTGTGAATATTAAATCTGAATACGTTTTCTACGATACAAAATTTAAAAATTTCCAGTGATTTTCTAAAAATAACGACAAAGACTGTTGTATAGAATGTACTTTATTTACAATATTAAAATGTACAGGACTATTTCTTATAGGAGTGATCCTCTAACCGAGGAGGGCAGCCTTATACTGGAGGTGGGCGATGGCGTTAGCATTGGCGATGGCTGGGATGCCGGCAGCGTAGACGGCGGCTAGGGGCAGACCGGAGACGGGGTCTGCGGGGGTGGCGGCGGCGAGGGCTGCCGACTGAGCGTGGGCCACGGCGTGGGCAGCCTTGGCACTGGCCACCTGCAAAGTGTCCAGTCATTAGCAACAATGTAACCTCACAGCATGGTATATGTACTGTTGTAGGAAATGTGTAGGAAACAGTACCTCAGGGGTGTCCAGGGGAACACCGCCGGGTCCGATGACGATGTTGGCAGGACCGGCAATGGCGGGGGCAGCGATGGCGTAGGGGGCGGCGGCGATGACGGGGGCGGCAGCGATGGCGGGCAGCCCCAGGGTGTTACGGGCGGCCTCGGCGGCCTGGATGTTGAGGTGCGCGGCCTTGGCCACGGCCACCTGGGGCTCGTCGGCGGGCACGATGGAGGGCACGGGCACGCCCAGCGTGTTGCGCGCCGCCTCCGCCGCCTGGGTGGCCAGGTGGGCCGCCTTCACCGCCGCCACGTCGGGGGCGTCGGCGGGCACCGGGATGGCCGCCGGCACTCCCAGCCCCAGGTAGCCGGGCTTGGCCAGGGCCACCGCCAGCACGGAGCTCAGGATCACCTGCGGGAAGGTGTAATACGTCAAGTTACTGTGCAACTTTTTACAAGGTAGTTGCTTGTCACTCATATATACTCCGTTCACCGAAACGAGAGACGTACTGAGGCGTGTTACCATGGGTGGACGAAACAGGGACGCTCGCCCAATTTCGCTACATCCGTTTCAGGTGTAAGGTCGTTGTGTGTTGTGTTGTATAGCAGTGATAACAGGTGTTGATTGTCAACTTCATCTTGCTGAATAGTAACGAAAGTATTAGTGTTTTTAATTACATTCAGCGTTTATAGTATATGTGTCTCTTTTTCTCTCTCATTGGTGTCGCATCCACTCAAAAATAGTTCAAAAAAGAAGTAATAAAGTTCTTTAGATATACACATGGTTCCTAGTGTGTATAAAACGCAGCAGTTGTGTCCAGAACAGTCAATGACTGATATTATGAAATCCACGCACTATGTGAAGCCTGCAAGGGAAAAAAGAATTACAACAAAGCTTTCAGAACGTCTTCATGACTTTGACTGAAATGCGATACCAAGAAACGTTTTTTTGTAAGAAATTTCCAACACTTGACAAAGTGCTTGTTGTGGTAAGTGAAGATGCAGATTTGGGGAATTTTCGGAGAAAATCACGTTTTATAAAGAATTAAAAGAAATTTTAAATGTTTGGCTTCTAATATGCTGCTATATAACAAAACACACAAGGACCTTACACCTGAAACAGGCGCAGCAAAATTGAGCGAGCGTCCCTGTTTTGTCCACTCCTAGTCACGTGCCTCACTGTGTTTATAGTACGTCTCTCGTCTCGGTGAACGGAGTATAGTTGCATTTCTATCTATTTATCACATAGCATGTCTTAACAACAGCCCAACTCTAATGTAATGAAATTTTTACGTTTTGTTCTTCTAGAACACCTCTACTTCCCGTTCCTGTTTCAGTATCTACAATTTCATCATATACATCTAATACAAAATATTACGGACAATAATGTATACTTTTCCTTTTACCAATCATTTAAACTTGCCCCCAAATATATGGTAGATTGTGGATTATGTACGATGTAGAAGTAGATGTAAAGTCTTTCACTCAGTGGTGCAGCGTGAACAGTTTTTAAATTTTCCACTCGTCTTAGCTTGTATCAAGGTATGGGAAACTTACTGGTTGTGGGAAAGCAACTCACGATCTACCTTTATGGAAAGGTATTGCTTCATGCCACACTGTGAGAGCAGTTTCACACTCATTTTGGGGTACTCAGTCAATGCCAGAAATGACCTTAAAAAGACAGGATCCTGGTTTGATTTCTAGTTTGCCGTAGTGATTTATTCTGCCAAAATTTTCATCTGTAGAGATCACTGTTCAAGATGCGTCGAATATATTTAAGTTTTTTTTCTGCAATTCTTTCGTAACTTAAAAAAAAAAATTTAAATAGTATGACTGAGACTCTAGGGAATTTCTACAGCTGTTGTAAAACTACATAATTTTATCTTCTGTGGATAAATACTGTACGGATACGAGGATAGTTACTGTCAATCAAATTAGTGAGATACCGGTGACGTCTAACAATTTGAATGATACTAGTAGTAAAATAATAGCCGCTGTGGAGAAGCCGAGCGGTCTAAAGCGCCTCGCTACAGAGTGCGCGGTTGCTCGCCGTGGAGGTTCGAGTCCTCCCTGGGCATGGTTGTGTGTGTTGTATCTAGGTTTAAGTAGTTTGTAAGCTACGGACTGATGACCACGCAGTTTGGCCCGATAGATTTACAGACATTTGAACATGTGAGTAAAATAATATCAAAAAGGAACAACTTCCTGTAAATATTCTAAGACATGCAGTTTTCCAGAAATAGGACTGTTTGCTTATACACATTTCAAGAAGCAATGATTTCCTTTATAAATGATTTATGTTATAAATGAAACATTGCAGCGAATCAAAATTGTTAGTGATGAGTGGTTCAAGAGTCACATACGGTGGCTTGACAATCGTGAATACTGTTCTTGTCTTTTCTGATCTGATAGAAACCAGTAGAATCTCAGAAATTTATATTCAAACGATAATGTAACACGGTTTCGACCTCTAATTAATTTCTACAAAATGGATCAGCAGCAATGAAAACTTTATTAAAAAATTAATATATATATAAAAGAATAAACCCTCGATTTTTCAACTTGTTGCAGTGAGTAACTGGCAGTATATTTGGTCTACGACAGTTGTAGGTAGACAGAGCCCCTGTTACGCGTCATATGACTCCTGCCCCGAGCGTCTGCGTCGTTGGACTACTCACCAGGACCTTCATGTCTGCTGCTGCTGTTGCTGCGGACTGAACTGTTCCTGCCCGCAGCTGCCGGCCGCCGGCTTATATAGCGGGCCACGGCCTCGTCTTCCCCGCCACGTCCGACGGCGCGGGACCACCCGGTCTTCAGCGGCGATGGGCGGTGCCCGCCAGAGTCGACGTCCTCCCGCGACCACGTCTGCTGATACCGGCCTTTCGTCATATTCTCGACCGTCGTCGATAATGAAACGCGGAAAACAACTCCAGTCTTCAGTTCTCCTGTAGTCCTCCATTACATTCAAAACGACACGGAGACGCCGGTGCATACCAGTCGAGGCATTTCACGCAGTTGTTCACGCACATTCCAACAGAGTAGAGTGCAGTCAGTATTTACCGTTTTTATTTCCAATTCAGTGCATAATTTCTGAAATGTTAGGTGTATGAATGCACATATTCAACCATACAACCCCGTTGACCCATACATACCCACTCACTAAACTAAACTAAACTCTGCCCCATACCACCCGCGAGGGCCCAAGGGGTACCGACCGGCCGCCGTGTCATCCTTTGCCCGCAGGCGTCACCGGATGCTCTTCGGAGGGGGGAGGGGCGTGGTCAGCGCCCCGCACTCCAGGCGTTGTGCGTCGGTTTTCCAGACCGGAGCCGCTACTTCTCCATCAAGTAGCTCCTCAGTTTTGCCTCACAAAGGCTGAGTGCTCCCCGCTTGCCAACATCTCTCGGTAGACACGGACGGTAACCCATCCTAGTGTTAGCTAATCCAGACATTGCTTAACGTCGGTGATCTGACGGGAACCAGTCCATCAACTGCGCCACGGCCTTTGGCTCATACCCCCCGACACAATCATAAAAATTAGAGTTCCATTTTTCATTGCTCGATAAACATCGGCACAAGTCTATTACTCTCCGTTCATAATAAGAGCTAACCTAATAGGGTAAGGTCGGATAAGAGCAAACTTGTGTTAAGAGTACAGAGTACGCAGTGTCATTTTCTCTACATTGGCAGCACTGAGAGACAGTGGGAAACTACATTCAACTTTTGCTTCTATACTGAAGACATCACACGGAATATTCAAGAGCTCTGCCAGCTTTGCTGGTTATAGCATGTAAATAGAAGTTTTCGTTTCAAATGATGTAATATTTACCTTGCGTGTCATAAACAATAAAGACTATACATGAAAAGTGTGCCAGCGCTAAAACTGGATGGGCAGAGTCGTGCAGGAAATTCCACTTCCAGTCCTGTACAGTTCTGGCCGAACCTGTCGGTTGCGTTGCAACAGCCGTTTCAAAGCTCCCTCGAAAACTTCCGCGTTGACATCCTGACCGTCGGATAGAAATTCATGATGAATCAAGTCCTTGCGTTGCACACCATGTAGCAATGACAGGAGTTCTCACACTGACCCTATGTATGAACAGAAAATAACAATATTTACTTTAACCGTTCTCTGAGGAACAAGTCATGGTACGACAAACTGCAGAATCGAGCAGTCAGTGCCATCCGTCGGTGTTTCTGTGTACTATTTGATGCATCGGTTAACAGTACGCTGCATAGAAGCGGGAAAGAATACGCCAGACAACCTCTATGTTTCTAACTTGCTCTATGTGTAATTTTCTTTGGATCAAAATAATTCGAATGCCTTCACAGCAGAAGAATTTGCCCCATCAGAAATCAGTGTGAGAGTCGAATGTCCGAAAACTGAAGAATATAGAAGAGCTCAATAGGACACCTATGGGAAATGAGGTGCTCAGAAGCAAAGGGGTGTAAGTGCCAAAATTGAAAATATGCAGTTGGAGCATGCAAATGGAACGAGAGAACCCATTTTAAAATGTTCAAATGTTTGTAAAGCTTATGGGACTTAACTACGGGGTCATCAGTCCCTAAACTTACAAACTACTTATGAACTACTTACGAACTAGGACGGCACAAATATCCTTGCCCGAAGGGGGATTCGAACCCCCGACCGTAGTGGCCGTGCAGACCGTGACTGAAGCGCCTCAGTCCCCTCGGCCACCGCGGCCGGCAGATCCCATTTTATTTAGCAGCAAAGGAATATAAGTAGATTTATTGACAGGTGCTGCCAAAACGTATATAATTCACTTACACCCCTATGCCTCCAAGTCGTTTGCCGACATTCGCAAGTCCATTATATTGCAGCACTTGTATGGGCTATTTATCAGTGATTTTCGTGCAGTTACTGGAGAAGACTTCTGAGGAACAATTTTGTACAATGAATGACCAGGAGATCAGTGTGACTATTTAATCGACGAAGACGAAGGTAATTATTTACTGCATTAAAAAGAAATCTTTCTTTGTATACAGCACAGACATAACCTATACTCTTTCGGTAACTTTGTACCTTCTTTGTTTATATTTGTGATAATAATTGGAGTTTTATAGGAAGATTTCCTGATAGATTCATGAAACCGTTTCATTCAGAATTTTTATTTTAGAACCTGATGATGATACGGACAAGGGCCAAAATTACGTTCCGTAAGAAGACACTGACAATGACGACTCTGTGTACGAGATTCAAGGAAGCAATGAAAGAACAATGGCAAGACGGCGTTTAAAGAGCGTGAGAACGCTTGGAAGAGGAAGTAAGCAAAACTAATGCGTGAATCTGGTAAAGCGTATCCTCCTGCTAAGGGGAAGCTAGACCCAGAAAAATCAGTGCCGTCCTACGATCGTTAGTGCCGATATCAATGCTCTGAGATTTCAGAAAGCGAGAGAAAGAAAGTGTTTGAGGAGTTCTGGGACATAGAATCGTGGAAGTTGCAAATGCATTTATAAATGGATGCATGGAATTGCGTGCACCAAATATCCGTCAGAACTTACCATAAACAACAAGCAAACGAGTTTGAGTGTTTTACTAGCAGGAGAAAGGGTATGCAAGTTATTCCTTTTAAAAACACTTGACATATTTCAGAAGAGGTACGACAATGTCCTGAAGTGGAAGCAGCACACAGGAACGGGTGATTCCCCTCGTGACAAAAGAGGTAATCACAGTCACAAAATAAATAAATAAAAAATTTAAAAAAATAAAAATAAAATGCCTGATGAAGTAGTACATGTGAAGAAGCACATAGAATCATTCCTCAAAGTATTCCAGGGCAAACAATCCACAGACGAAGTACCTGGAAAGCACGTTAAATATAAGGAAAATGTACAACTTACACGTTGACTGTTGTAAGAATAACGGGGTAAATCCAGTGAAAGAGCCTTTTTACAGGTATTTCTTTGTTACCCATTACAATCTAAGCTTCAAATCACCACGAACAGATAAATGCAAAACATGTGATAGTTAAGAGATGAAAATTAAATTTGGAAAGACTGAAGAAAATATTGAAAGGAGCAAGGCTGAAAAGGAGCATCACTTGATTCTAACTGAAAATGCAAGATCAGCTAAGAGCTTAGCTCAGAAGGAGACAAAGTAAAACCCTGATGTTGTTGCTATTTATTTTGATCTTCAGAAAACGCTGTCTTCTCCATGTTAACTTGTAACAATGTTTACTACTCACGGCACCCATGGACATACAACTTGGCAATACATGACCTTGCAAAAAACAACGCCACTATGATGATGTGGAAAGAAACTGACGCAGGAAGGGGATCACATGACGTTGGATCCTGTTTACTTAAGTACGTTTTACAGCTACCTCAAACAGTTAAGCACATTATCGCCTTTAGTGACAACTGTGGAGGACAAATTAAAAATCATTTTATTGCCAGATTTTGGATGTACGTTATGAGTAACACACTTATTGAGACTGTAGACCGTAAGTATTTAGTTTCAGGTCATTCCTTTATGGAAAGCAATGAAGACTTTGGAATAATCGAGAAATAAGAAAACAATCCAATACGTGTTTGTGCTTGATGATTGGCTGAACGCTGTAGCATCTGCTCACCGTAAATTCCGGGTTATACGAATGAATAAAGAATATTTTCTATATGTGGAAGGAATGAATGACACTCTTAAAGCCTTTGGACTAGGGATCAGGAAATTTCAACGGCCGGCCGCGATGGCCGAGGGGACTAAGGCGCTCCAGTCACGGTCTGCACGGCCACTACGGTCGGGGATTCGAATCCCCCCCCCCCGGGCATGGATATTTGTGCCGTCCTTAGTATAAGGTAGTTGATAAGTAGTTTGTAAGTTTAGGGACTGATGGCCCCGTAGTTAAGTCCCATTAGCTTAACAAACATTTGAATTTTGAAATTTCAACGGCTGGATTTCAGAAGAGCAATACACGTACTGCGCTGTGCAAGTACTCTGTTGATGATAACGAAGAATTGAAATCCTATGATATGAGAAAGCCCAAGATTGAACGTCCATGCAACTTATTTACCTGAAAGACTCTGCACAATTCACCAGTAAAAATTGATACGAAGAAATACAAAGATCTTCAGTCACTTATAGAATTTGTGCCACCGATTCATCACAGTTTCTATAAGAACCTTGGACATGGGAGAAAAGATAAGAAGCCGTCCAAACTACTAACCTCTGCTACAGCAGAGGATGAAGACAGTGTCCAAATGGCAAACTTGGAACATGACCTTCTACGAGAATCTGAATAAAAAGAGATTTCGTTGTCACTTAATGGCTGTATTTTCATTATGTGATGAAAACCTGTTAGTTGGAATAAATCATTGGACGCAAAAGGGCGTAAGTGATAGATTTGGAAGCAAGGGGGTGTAAGTACACGCGCGGTCTAACAAAGACAATTAGTGTGGCTAAACAACATCTTATTACTCCATGATATTTGTTCTAGAAGTACAGAAGTACATGTACAATATGCCGTTATCGATCAAATTAAAATAACATTTAATTGTAATTTTCAAATGTAGCTTAGCTTTTGGGTCGAATTACTCAAAACCGGTGTTTAGGCAGTTAAACCCCTTTGTTTCTGGGCGCCTCAAATGTTTGTCCTCAGTGACAGATGACGTGCACTTGCAGTCATCAGAAAAACACCGGGAACGTGAAACAAATGATAAGAGTTCCGATGGCAGGCAGGTTTAGGCTTAGGAGTATCCGAAGTACACCCATTTCCAAAATATGATTGACCCAGAACAAAGAAAAACTAGGCAAAGGAAGCCGAGATTTTATGTGCATCTTCGTACAAAAATGCCAAGTCAGACAAAACCAAAAAGAGACAAATTATCAGAATCTCTAAGCCTAATCTGAATTTATCCATCCCACCAACTTCAGGAACAACCTACTCCACATCCAAGGATGAGTCTCATGTGTTGAGCTGCACAGGGTGTGGTGAAGTCTAAAAGGAGCCTATCGTAGAAGATTGGATACAGTGTGATAAGAATGCACGGGTTAATTATTTGTGTTAATGCGTACTTCTCGACCATACGTAGTGTACTGTTTCCCAACGTTGCGACTAAGAGTACGAATGAGCAGACTTTTGCATTTATTAAAATTTAAGGTTTGTGCTGTATAGTTGGCAGCTGTAACTGATTTATGTTGTTAATACACAAACCAGTAATAATATGGTATAACAAATTTTGTTATCTACTAGATATATAGGTTTAAATACTAAGTGCGTACTCTTTCCCCACTTTCCCCTATTATATGTTCACTATATAGGGTGTTTGAGGAGGAACAGTAAATATTTAGGAAGTAGGCATAAAGGCATATACGAATTGCAATGAAAATGCTATATAACTTACGTCGATTCTTCACTGAAACAGCTGAGGTCAATCGATTTTCGTGTTAGCACACCGGTTGCTATTGGTATTTATCTAACGAGAGAAGTAGAGTGCTGAAGTTAAAGTTCTGAAGTCATACTTTGGTGTACATTGAAGGTTCCATTGTAGTTTGATGCCAAGTCAACTATACTGTACCGAGCGAGGTGGTGCAGTGGTAGGCCACTGCAGAGGACGGTGGTTTATGTACACCTCCAGGCATCTTGATTTATGATTTACGTAATGTTCCTAAATCACTCCAGGAAAATGCCGGGATGGTTCCTTTAAAAGGGCACGACCTACATCCGTCCACATCGTTACTCAAACGATCCGAGCGTAACCTCTAATAACCACTGTCGACGACATGTTGAAGCCCTTATCGTCAAAAATGTTCTCATGCCTATAAAGCAAAGGGTGTCATCAGTCCCTAAACTTACAAATTACTTAAACTACTATTTTATATTCCATCAAATGTTCAAATGTTTGTAAAGCTTATGGGACTTAACTACGGGGTCATCTGTCCCTAAACTTACAAACTACTTATGAACTACTTACGAACTAGGACAGCACAAATATCCATGCCCGAGGGGGGATTCGAACCCCCGGCCGTAGTGGCCGTGCAGACCGTGACTGAAGCGCCTCAGTCTCCTCGGCCACCGCGGCCGGCTATATTCCATAAGACCCGCAGCGTAGTCTGGGTCAGTTGGTGATATAATAATAACTAACAGAATAGCTGATATTTAATAATATTTATTTAAACACAACGGTTCAATTTCGGTTTAAACTGTCATTATTAAGTCACGTATTTGTATAGATGGTTTGATACGAGTGCTTTGTAAACCATAGGACATCTTGGCCGCAACTGTCAAAATACCAAATCAGCATTAAAATTACCAACCAACATCAACAGTTGATATACAAGCGCCTTAGGTATTCTATATATGTAACACCATGTTGACATATACATCACTTAATAATGGCAGTTCAAGCCGAAAGGGGACCGCCTTGTTCAAATAAATATATCAAATAGCAGCGATTTGGTTAATTATTATTATTACTTAAAGTAAGTTATACTAAGGACATTACACACACACACACACACACACACACACACACACACACACATACACAATGCCCGAGGGAGGATTCGAAGGGGTACTGCCACAAGTTTTGTATGGGTTTTGTAATTGAGACGCTGCTTTTGCTCTAAGAGAATAAGGCATATTATTTCCTAGCTACAGACTGCCAGATACAAGTGTGTTTACCTTTGTGTTCAATTCACTGCGTGACAGTGGTAAAGTGCCAAGCAGTCACGTACAATCTGAATGTGTAAATGGTCAGGAAGTGGATGAATTAGAAGACATTATTCAGTCGCTAGAACATACTCCTTCAACAATCACGCGTTTAATTTCTGCTAGTACTGGTGTTATGCATACAAGAATATGACGAACATTACTTATACACAGGCTGCAACAATATCATTTACAGCTTATTCAATATCTTCGAGCAGCAGATGAACGACTGGAATTTTGTCTTTAAATAGTTGAAAACTGATAAGAAATCCAATTTTTTATTCTTTACTGATGAAGCAACTCACATTGGCATCAATAACACTCGTAATTTATACCAGTGGCGCCGAGAAAACCCACATGCAAGTTTGGAGACACATTTTCAAGTACACTTACTACATATATGTTGTGGTTTGACAGTCAATCAGTTGATTGCACCTGTAGTATAACGACATTCTCTTAAGGTACGTTTTGATGGGCAACATTTTACAGAAATATTTGGTGGAAATCGATTTGCGCTCAACGATGTTGCAATATGACTGCCATACACGGAAGTATTTCGGTATGGATGTTCAAATGCTGGTAGTTGTCTAGGTAATTCCAAGCGATTGCTGTGTTGTCTACATCTAGATAGATACTCTGTAAATCACATTCAAGTGCCTGGCAGAGGGTTTATTAACCACTTTCATAACTTTTCTTTACCGTTCCATTCTCTAATAGCGCGCGGGAAGAAAGAACACCTAAATCGTTCCGTTTTCGATCTGATTTCTCTTATTTTATTGGGATGGTCATGTCTCCCTAAGTAGGTGGGTGCTAGCAAAATATTTTCACATTCTTAAGTAGAAGTCGGTGATTGAAACTTCACAAGCAGATCACGACGCAATGAATAACGTCTTTCTTTTAATGATTTCCACCCCAATTCGTGCAACCGCCGGCCGCGGTGGCCGAGGGGACTGAGGCGCTTCAGTCACGGTCTGCACGGCCACTACGGTCGGGGGTTCGAATCCCCCCCCCGGGCATAGATATTTGTGCCGTCCTAGTTCGTAAGTACTTCATAAGTAGTTTATAAGTTTAGGGACTGATGACCCCGTATTTAAGTCCCATAAGATTTACAAACATTTGAACATTTTTTTTTAACAGAACAAAACGATCTGCCCTTCTCTGAACCTTCTCAATGTCCTCCGTCAATCCCACCTGGTGAGGGTCCCACAAGGGGCAACAGTACTCCAGGAGAGGACGCACAAGTGTGATGTAGCCAGTCTCTTTGGTGGAGCTGGTGCATCTTCGAAGCGTTCTGCCAATGAAACGTAACCTTTGGTTCGCCTTCCCCACAATATTTTCTATGTGTTCTCTCCAGTCAAAGTTGTTCGTAATTGTAACTCCTAGATATTTGGTAGAATCTACGACCTTAAGGTTTGACTGATTTATCGCTTAATTGAAGTTCAGCGTATTTCTTTTAGTGGTCATGTGTATTACTTCACACTTTTCTTTATTTAGTGTCAATTGCCAATTTTCGCACCATGCAGAAATTTTGTCTAAATCGCTTTGCAGTTGCTTTTGATCCTTTGTTGACTTCACTAACCGATAGACGACAGCATCATCCGCGAACAATCTAAGGTAGCTATTCAGATTGTCTCCTAAATCGTTTATAAACACGAGGAAGACTAGGGGACCTATAACGCTTCTCTGTGGAACGCCAGATATCACTTCTGGTTTACTCGATGAGTTACCGTCAATTACAACGAACTGTGTCCTTTCTGATAGGAAATCGTGAATCCAACCGCACAATTGAGGAGATATTCCATAAGCACGCAATTTCATAAGAAGCCACTTGTGCGGTACAGTGTCAAAAGCCTTCCTGAAATCCAGAAATATGGTATCGATTTGAGATCCCTTGTCAATGGCACTTAACGCTTCATGTGAATAAAGGGCAAGCTGTGTTTCGCAAGAGTGATACTTTCTGAATCCGTGTTGACTACTGGTTAATAGGTCGTTCTCTTCGAGGTAGTTCATAATTTTCGAACAAAGTATATGTTCCAAAATCCTACTGCAAATCGACGTCAATGTGATAGGCCTGTAATTTTGGGGATCACTCCTATTGCCTTTCTTGAATATTGGAGTAACTTTGGCAACATTCCAGTCCTTGGATACGGATCTTTCGCTGAGTGATCGGTGGTAAATGATAGCTAAGTACGGAGCTATTGCATCAGCATACTCTGAGAGGTATCTAGTTGGTATATAATCAGGCCCGGAGGATTTATTTTTGTTTAGTGACTTAAGTTATTTTACTATTCCAGGAACACCTACTTCTAAGTTGTCTAGAGACGATGGAGGACATTTCGTATTTCAGGGAAATACCTATCCGTGTTCTTGTGTCTGCTTCCGTCTCGCTCTTACCTCATTTTCGTGGTTCTCTCGACGACAGCGCTACAGTCACCTGTTTGAGCGAATACAGCAACGTTTCGATTTTGTTCATACGGACGTTTGCGCGCTTCCTGTGTTTGTTTTGAAAGTAGCTTTGTTTGCAGTTGTTGTCGTCTAGTGATTTTGTTCTTTCAGCATTGAAAAATTGTCTAATGACAAAATCATTTTATATATTAACGCAATCCATCTTAATCATTAGTTGTGCAAAGTAGAGAGCAGCATGTATAAAGACAGAAATGCCAAGAAAGATAGATACGTTGTTTTATTTTATTTTATCTTTTTTTTTTTTCAAATAACTTAATTAATTTTCTCATGTACAGAGAGGAGAGGCGCAAAACAGTTTCGGGATATATTGTCTGCAATATGCAATTTTTACGGCCCATCGAAACGTAAAATGAGCTTCCAGCATTATTGGAACAGATTCGTTTATTTGCAGAAATTCGTTTGTTCTTCCGGCATGACATGGCACTTCACATTCTAGTCGTCGAGTCACATGTCAGCTCCTTACTGGCTACGTTTAGACGAGCAACATTTTACCAAAGTATTTAGCCGAAATAGCGATGCTGTCAACATTGCTGCAATATGATACAATACACAGCAATATTATTGTAAGGGTGGTCAATATCGCTGATGTTGCAGGTAGTTGTTGCTGTATTGTCGACGGATTGCCGTATTGTCCAAGAGAGTAAGATCTCTCTCTGTCCTTGTCTGTAAATATTTCTCTCTCGTTCTCATCTTTGTTTCCAACTTCTCTCGCCAACAGCGCTGCAGTCACGTGTCGTTCCGATTTTGTTCACTCGTTCGAAAGATTACGCGCACGTTTTGAATCGATTGGTGTCGTTGTCTGTTCTTTCCGGTCTTAAAATAAATAATATATAAAAACTAAATCTTTTAAAAAGTAAATTCACTTCTTCTTTTCTTTCTTCGTTTCGGACATCTAAGGACCGCACACCAATTTCAATTGTTCCTTACTTGTTTTTTCTTTTTCCTCAAGTATTTTTTCATCTTTTAACTACGTATCCTTTTTATGTCCTCACGCCATTTTGACCCCTTTTTTCTCCCTCCTGACTTGGAATTATTCCATTTCTAACACTTTCGCCTTGAAAATCTCCCTTTCTGTTGCATCTTTTTCACGTATGTTGTTTTTCTCCAAATATTTTTTAACTTCTTGTATCCAGGCTATTGTTGACTTCTTGTGCCAGAGATATTTAAAAATCTGTTTAGTTATCATGCTGCTGTTCATTCTGTATAAGTAGCTAAGTAATAGAAGTCGCCTCTTTCGTTGTTTCAGTTAGGTTTTCTACGTTGCGATAAACCTCTTCATTACTTCTCCATTTTCATACCTCTGTATTTTTAGGTGGCTTAAGTATTTTGCGAATGATCTTTCTTTGTAAGACTTCAGTTTTGTGTAGTGCTGTATCTTAAAGTTTTTAGACAGGCACCTTTTATTGTATATGTTCAAAGGTATTCCATATTCTCTCTCCATTTCTGTACTCTTTCTTCTCCAGCTAATTTTTATAAGTCATTTTCTTGGATAATTTCTCTCGAATCTTTAAATTTATTTACCCTCTTTATCTAGGCAATATCTGTTGCTACGAATTTCGGAGAATTTTTTTATGTTAGTCATTTTTTTTCTATAATATTCTTCAACCTGCTTTGTTGGCTTTTTCTTCTAAGAGACTGATTTGTATCTCAACATTTGTTAGGTTTTCAAAAAGAATTGGCAAAATCGTCCACAAAAGTGTGAATTTCAATACCTTTGCTTTTAGTTCCCAATCATATTGGCGAAAGCTTTTCTTTTTTTTTTTTTTTTTTTTTTTTTTTTTTTTTTTTTTTTTTTTTTTTTTGCCATTTCTTACTACCTTCTCTAGTACGCAGTTACACAAGAGTGTAAACAGTGGAAACAGAACACCTGTTTTTATGTTGAATGCCTTACATATTTCACCCCCGAAACTTTGGAGACATCCATGTTTTTGCCTTTCTTGGTAATTTTTGAAGAGGGTCGACTTTAACTTCAACTGAAATGTTCTACAAAGGCTAATAACTTCATTTGTATCAAACATTTTTCGTTCTTGTTATAAGAAGTCGATCCAAATTGTAAAGCAGAAAAGATAAAAGTAAGTAGGCCACAAAGTCTGGTAATGGAAAGTAGTTAGTTGTGGTCGTAAACTCGTAGATTGGCACTCTGATTCTTGTATTTCAGCATTGATAGAAGCTCCTTATTGGCCAAAATAAAAAGTAAATACACAATAATTCAAAAAATAAATATACAATATATCAATGGTGACTGACTGCGGTCAGGTTCCCAGTTCTGAGATATTTACATATGTCAGTGAATGTAAGGGCCAAATTAAATCGCTATATAAAAATAGTGCTTTATCCACGTAAATGGAATTGAATAGGGCTTTGTAGTGGTCTTGAAATATCTTAAAAAGATGACAAAACAGTCATTTATGTAAAAAATATTTTATTTACAGCATTCAAATGTGCATGACTACATGTTGTCGGGGTGATCCTCTACCCAAGTAGTTGGAGCTGGTTGATGGGGAGACCATTGTTGATACCTTGGAGGCCCGCCCCAAGGGCAGCGGCCAGGCCCAGTCCGTTGTTGAGGCCTGCGGGGTTGGCGGCGGCCTGGGCAGCAGTTCGAGCGTACGCCACGGCGTGGGCGGCCTTGGCGATGGCCACCTGCACAGTTTTCTCAAGTCAGCGACAACGTCATCTCGGTATGTGATATGTGTACTGGTTTAAAGGTCTGATGAGAGATTGTGTACATACCTCAGGAGTGTCAAGGGGTACGCCATTAGGTCCGATGACGATGTTGGCGTTGCCACCGAAGCCTTGGGGGGCGAAGGCGTTACCACCAGCAGCGTTGGCGGCGGCGGCAGCGGCGGCGGCAGCGGCGGTAGCAGCGGGGATGTTGGGGATTCCCAGGGTGTTGCGGGCGGCCTCCGCAGCCTGTGTCGCCAGGTGGGCTGCCTTAGCTGCTCTCACGTCGGGGGCGTCCCCGCCGAGCCCCAGACCCAGGAAGGCGGTCTGCGCCAGCGCCGCCACCAGCACGGAGCTCAGGACCACCTGTGAGTAGTGGATGTGTTACATGATGTGCAACTCTCTACAACAAACTGAGGTGTTAGTCACGTTGCTGGATATATGATGAGTAAATACTTGTTATCACAGTCATTCTCTGAACTGTAGGACAAATCTGTTCTGGACTAATCTTTTCCTATACTGAGTGCTCTATATTTTATTCCTCTAGATGATCAATACGGAACTTGATCAGCATCGATCCCATTTTCTTTGTAACTTTACCAATCATCACATAATACTGTGGAGGCAATACATGGATAAAAGGTATTATTTCAAAAACTTCTATATGTCGTACTTTAATATGTACATATATCAGTGTGTGTGTTTTGTTTCTCTGTGTCAAACAGTTGCCCCACACACAACCACAAACGTTGTAACCTGACGTTTTCTATTTTCTTGTACCTGGTTTGCAACTGGACTGGACTGTCTGAGTAGTCGAGTGTCATTCATCCTTACCCTCAATATCCGGGAAACAGGCGTTTTAGCACTATATGTGAAGGTATTATCCAGCCTGGAAACATTAGTTTTTCAATAGCTGTATTTACAAGTCTCTAAAAGACAAAACACCTTTATATAATGTTGTTCAGTACAGTGTCCTCAGTAACCTATTGAAATATCTGAACTTATATATTTTACACACTGTATAATGAGTATTTTATAATTTTCTTGTTATAATAAAATTAACCCATTACCTAAAGTTTCTAAAGTCATTTCGTTTAATCTACGGTCATTAACTAGGACCGAGCGAGCTGGCGCAGTGGTAATACACTGGTCTCTCATTCCAGAGGATGGTGGTCAAATCCACCGCCAGCCATACAGATTTAGTTTCTCCGTGGTCTCCCAAGTCACTCCAGGCAAATTCCGGCAGGGTTCCTTTTAAAGAGCACGGCCGATTTCCTCCCTCTTTCTTCCCCAAAATAACCAGAGCTTAAAAGCTCCGTCTCTAATGACCACACTGTCGATGGGACGTTAAACCCTGAGCTTCCTTCTTCTTCACTAACTGCGCTTCACGGTTCTTTATCTTCTCTCATTCACAGTCCTAGTCTCATATCCATCACACATTAAATCTAACTTCCTATATATGTATATATTGTTGTACTGCGTTTATTTTCGACTTTCATCACTACGGTAAATGTTTCGTATCATTTTACCGAGTGAGGTATCGCAGTGGTAATACAGTGGACTCGCAGTAGGGAGGACGATGATTCAAATCCATCTTCACCAATGCCGCTTTAGGTTTTCCATTAATATTTCCATGACATTACCTATTGTTCCTTTGAAAGGGCATGGCCGATTTCGGTCCCTAGCCTATCTGAGAATGAGCTCCGTCTCTAATGACGTTTAAACTCGAAATTTCCTTTTGTTTCATAACAATTTAGATTATTTGTAACTTCTAACATGATTACCCTAATTATTTTAACAGAGAATGTTTGAAACCCTAGTTAGTATGAAGAAATTTAGTCCTACGTTTGACAAGTTACTAATACGAAGATAGAAGTTCAATTCAAAATGTTCAAATGTTTGTATAGCTTATGGGACTTAACTACGGGGTCATCAGTCCCTAAACTTACAAACTACTTAACAACTAACTAATACTAAGGACGGCACAAATATCCATGCCCGAGGGGGGATTCGAACCCCCGACCGTAGTGGCCGTGCAGAACGTGACTGGAGCGCCTCAGTCCCCTCGGCCACTGCGGCCGGCGAAGTTCAATTAATGCTTTCAAGTTTCTAACTGATCTACGTATATGGAATGCAGTGATTGTGTAGGTACTGTGGTTCAAAAGGCGAATGGCCAACTTTGGTTGACTGTGAGAACTTCATGAACATGTAGCTTATTTATGAAATAGCTTGCATGTAAATGCTAGTGTGACCCATTCCTGAATTCCTTTCGAGCATTTTAAATCCCTAACTCAGATTAAAGTAGTTTGTCAAAGCACATCAGAGGTAGGCTCCAATATCTGTTACCAGTAGGTGTGAAATGGGATCAACATGCAAGTATGACAGTGATACTTTTGAGAAACTAAAATGCAAATTTCTAGAAGGGATGCAACATTTTTTGAGCAGGTACTATTTAAAACTTTAATGGGACTATAATTTGAAGCTGACTACAGAACGATGCTACTGCCCACAACCATATGGTCACTTATGGAGTACATAGTAATGTTTAGAAATAATCAGCTACTGTCGTGTTGTGTGGATGTTTCGGATTCGAAGCAGAACCTTGTTGCTTACAGGTAAGGTGCTCACGACCTATCCCCACAGAAAGATACTGGTGCAAGTGAATAGGTGAGAGATGGATGCAACTCATATCATGGTATTTCACTCAGTGAGAAAATTAAACACAATTGGCAAGATTCTGGTTAGAGTCCTAGTTTGTCCTGCAGTTATTTTCAAGACCATTGTTTTGGAAAGACCAAACAAATGCAAGGTTTTTCTTTTCGTTTTAGTAAAACACTCATTTCTACTGACTCATTTTGTGGTTCTTTCAACACCGAATGATTGCGAATTACGTTTCTTAACCATGTTACATCATTTGTTAAAAGAGATCGCTATAATTTTTACAATATGCATCAGGTTTATAATATACGTCTGTGTGTCAGTAGATAAGAACACTATTCACTACGGTGAATGTAATATACCATTATCAGCTCAAGCATTATTGTCTGGTGCAAAATGGGAGGGGTAGGGTCGTTTGATCCACTGGAAGATCCAAGATTTTGGTTTGGGGGCTTGACCAAGTTGAGAACGGGCTTCATTGAAGTAAATGTTACTAGCCAAGTAACTGCGAGGAGAAGTGTAGAGAGAGGAAATTAAGCTTCTTAGCGCTGTCCCCCATATAGATCCATTACTCGAAAGATATGAGTCTTACAACAGATAATAATTCTCATTGTTCAACAGTTACATTTCTGATAACATTCTATTACAGCGACAAAATTTATTCTAGAAATGTCTAAAGCCTTTCTCTTCCATGTATGGATAAATGTACAATTATCAGGCCTCAAATGTGAAGAATTGACATGTCACTTACTAAGTTGATCGAAAATAACAGTAAATTTTTATTGTCACACATTTCATCCATAGTATGGCATCACCAACACTACGAAAGAAAATTGTATGTTAAGACATATTACCATCTGTAAATGGCGGAGAAACAAATGAAAGGGGCAAGAAGTACTTCAGCAAACAACAGTCTTTACACAACCTAAAATCCTTAAAGAGAACATTATGCTCTATGGATAACTCAGCATCCTTAGATCCCAGCGGCAGTGAACTAATTCCCTTCCGGTATAGAAAAGTACTATGAATTTTCAGCTACTTATTCCACCCATAATGGGTTTCAAGCCTTTGAATATCATTTGCATTATAAATTACTGGATAGGTATTAGGGCGGTCTAATACTAAATTGCCTAATCGTTGAAGGGTCAGAGCATGCCCTATAAATAGATCTCTTCTTTTAGTCACGTTATACCATAAATTTATTTTCTCCCCAAATATATTCGATATCTCCTAACTATTTCTCTGATTTTCTCATCTAACCGTCATCTACTGTCGAAAATTATATTTGATTTTGATTAGAAGTCTCTAAGCGGACCTGATTCCGCAAAACTGGATGCATATGGTCTGAGTTCTACGTCACGTCATCACTGATCCATGAGCGTCAGTGGAAAACGTACTGCTTCGCCATCTACTCACCAGGACCTTCATGTCTGCTGCTGCTGTTGTTGCTACTGCTGCCGACTGAACTGCTACTGCCCTCAGAGGATAGACACCGGCTTATATAGCGAGGAACGGCCTCGTCTTCCCCGCCGCTTGCAAACACACGGGAGAGTGTCATTGTCCTCCAGTTCTTACCTCTCCTCCTCATAATCGTTGACGATGTAAAAATACGTAATTTCTAACTTGTCATTGTGTATTTCACGTCTAAATAAAAGATACTTTCTATCGCGCTGCTTTGCTCAGTCACGATAACGGCCTCTACACTTACCTCCAGAGCGCATTGTTACTGCTTCCATAGTGACCTATCGAGAGTTTACAATGCTCTCCGTTCTCGCTACTGAGACATAAAAATGGTCCGGAACTGAAATAGCTTGTTCCCCTTCTTGGAGTGGGGAATGAAAGAATAGAGAGAAATAAAGACTTGTTCATAGATTATGCAGTAATGTCGTACAAGTGGTGAATGCTTACGTTTATTTTTCATACTCGTTGCTATTAAAAGTCTCGGATTATAGGAAATTCCGGTTTTGTACTTCGACGAGTTGTAGGTGGGGCACGGTACATAATATTTCGGCAAGTAACCGATGTCCAGAACTTTTGTCTATTAATATTATAATTCTTTATGTTTGGCACTACGAAACAAATGTCTTCTTCTGCAAGCTCTTTTGTGTCCATACTTTGGAATGATGTAGTACGTTTCAAAACAAGAAAATGTCGAGTAAACGTGAAAACGAAAATGCATACATCAAAGCTATGTGCATTCGACTTGTAGAAGAGACGTGTTCAAAAGTACCGATCTACATCTACATAGATACTCTACAAATCACATTAAAGTGCCTGGCAGAGGGTTCATTAACCAAGTTCATAACTTTTCTCTACCGTTCCATTCTCTAATAGCGCGCGGGAAGAAAGAACACCTAAATCGTTCCGTTTTCGATCTGATTTCTCTTATTTTATTGGGATGGTCATGTCTCCCTAAGTAGGTGGGTGCTAGCAAAATATTTTAACATTCAGAACTAAATGTCGGTGACTGAAACTTCGCAAACAGATCACGCCGCAATGAATAACGTCTTTCTTTTAATGATTTCCACCCCAATTCGTGCAACATTTCAGTGACGTGATAGAACAAAACGAGCTGCCCTTCTCTGAAACTTCTCAATGTCCTCCGTCAATCCCACCTGGTGAGGGTCCCACAAGGGGAAACAGTACTCCAGGAGAGGACGCACAAGTGTGATGTAGCCAGTCTCTTTGGTGGAGCTGGTGCATCTTCGAAGCGTTCTGCCGATGAAACGTAACCTTTGGTTAGCCTTCCCCACAATATTTTCTATGTGTTCTCTCCAGTCAAAGTTGTTCGTAATTGTAACTCCTAGGTATTTGTTAGAATCTATGACCTTAAGATTTGACTGATTTATCGCTTAATTGAAGTTCAGCGGATTTCTTTTAGTGGTCATGTGTATTACTTCACACTTTTCTTTATTTAGTGTCAATTGCCAATTTTCGCACCATGCAGAAATTTTGTCTAAATCGCTTTGCAGTTGCTTTTGATCCTCAATTGACTTCACTAACCGATAAACGACAGCACCATCCGTGAACAATCTGAGGGAGCTATTCAGATTGTCTCCTAAATCGTTTATAAACACGAGGAAGAGTAGGGGACCTATAACGCTTCTCTGTGGAACGCCAGATATCACTTCTGTTTTACTCGATGACTTACCGTCAATTACAACGAACTGTGTCCTTTCTGATAGGAAATCGTGAATCCAACCGCACAATTGGGGAGATATTCCATAAGCACGCAATTTCATAAGAAGCCACTTGTGGGGTACAGTGTCAAAAGCCTTCCTGAAATCCAGAAATATGGAATCGATTTGAGATCCCTTGTCGATGTCACTTAACACTTCATGTGAATAAAGGGCAAGCTGTGTTTCGCAAGAGTGATACTTTCTGAATCCGTGTTGACTACTGGTTAATAGGTCGTTCTCTTCGAGCTAGTTCATAATATTCGAACAAAGTATATGTTCCAAAATCCTACCGCAAATCGACGTCAATGAGATTGGCCTGTAATTTTGGGGATCACTCCTATTGACTTTCTTGAATATTGGAGTAACTTGGGAAACTTTCCAGTCTTTGGGTACGGATCTTTCGCTGAAAGATGATGAGTACGTGCTCACACCACTTAAGGAACACATTTTAGAGCGCAGGTATTAAAAGGAAAGCATTTAGGGTTTAACGTCCCGTCAACAGCGAGGTAGTTAAGGAGGAAACCACACATTTTAGATATGGATGGAAAAAGGAAATCGGCTTTGCCCTTTCAGAAGTACAATCTAGAAATTTACCTGGAGTGATTTAGCGAAATCACGGGAAACCTAAATAAGTATGGCCGGATGTGGATTTGAACCACCAAACTCCCGAACGCGAATATAATGTGTTACCTCTGCGTCACCTTTGGTCCGTGACATGTTTTGTTTTTCTTCTTTTTTTTCGATAGTATCTCCTTCCAAAATAGGATAAGCAAAGAGCCTCCATTACGTAGGTTTGTTTCGTAGTGCCAGTCGTTAAGAAGTGCTTACAGTGTACCTGGATGACTTTTCCTGGCATGGTTCCTTAACAAAATATTGTCTACTCACTTCCCTCTACAGCTCAAATTTTGTAACGGTAATTTACGAACATGCTATATGCACAACAATACACTTATATATGGTGAATTAAAGGCCTTTGTTAATTGGACTGTTTTGTCGTAGTGTAACGAATTGTATTACTTTCAGTAGGTCATGTAGACCAGCTTTTAGGAACTTTTCGAATATTATATTTTGAGAAACAATTGTATCGGATTAAATATTTGTTTTCACCTACGGTTTAGGACAATCATCGGATTATCACTAGGTGTAATTTTGTTTAGGTAATTATTAAACAAACATATTTTCATTGCATCTTGTCCGTAACAGGTATCACCACTGTGGACTGGAACACCTATCTCGTTGCCTAACACAAACCATAGAGCAGTACAAATATAAACACTTAATGTGGTACAGCTATTTACGCAAATATGTGGCTTCAAAAGTAACTAACTTTGTATCAGGTATATATATTTGGTATGGTGCGTACTATTCGCCTAGCATGGAGGGAGTGTGTTTTACTTGTAACACGTCACATGTAGACTACCAATAAACGAATTGTTTCGCTATTTTTGTGCCATTCTGGTAAGACACGTTGACCAAGATTAATGTGGCTAATGAAGCTAAGTGTTTAGTTGATCTTCTTGTTGATACTTGTTATTCACGCTGAACACTTCCGTTGCTTTCCTTAAAGAGCTATGGCTGCAACTTAACGACACGCTACAAACATTTTTTCTCCGTCCCGACCTGTCTACTTCCGTGAATACCGCTACATACACAGAATCCATGACGAATTTCACCTACGGATTACAATATTCATTTCGCTGATGTACAAGGACTTCGCCAGATCACTTATTTGCGTTGAACTTTCCCAACAGGAAGGGTTGTAACTTTTAAATAGAATCTATCTTAACTCTTGAGAAGGCGCGCTATGAGCATTTCTCTCACACAATAATTCTTTTCGATAATTGTGCACGTTATTAACACGATATCGAGGCGAGCGTCTCAGTGCCTCCCTATGCATTCACCCCTCCCCGTGCACCACACCACGTGCGTTCAGTGTGCCCGTGACCTCGCGGTGAATCGGCTGTGCCAACGCGCCATAAAGTACGGCAATTTTGCTCATCGCGCGCCTGTCGGTGTAAGTATTTTGTTCTTGTTATGTAAATGTTTATTTCTTGCTTTATTATATTTTAAAAAGGGGAAGGTAATTTTACTGTTAGTATTATGTTCTTTATTATATACAACTTGCAATAATCAGTTCGGATGACCGACAAACAAAACAACTACTTGCATGGATGTAAGACCCTGATTTGGGCGTGTTGTATCTGGATGGTACAGACGACAATCGCGTAAGCAACCCTGAAAGCAACTGCTATGATATTGCCACGCGGTAGTAGTTTGTAAGTTTAGGGACTGATGGCCTCGTAGTTAAGTCCCATAAGCTTTACAAACATTTGAACATTTGCTTCGATATTGACAGTCCCCATCAGACAGATACGGACCCAGTGGCTTATTTGCGCTTTGTCCAAGAAGAAAGAATACTCTCTCCAAGTAGCCATGTACTTTGTGTCTCAAATCACTCTGCACTGAGCATGTGACATTCATGTGCAAAGGATGTAATGAAAGACACACACACACACACACACACACACACACACACACACACACACACATATATATATATATATATATATATATATATATATATATATATATATATATATATAATATTCGTTATATGTGCCATAAGTTAATAACCAAAGTTCAGAAGACATTATTTATGCCTAAGACGTCATTTTTTTGTTACTTATACCTTAATAAATACTATGAATACGTAGATAAGTGCCTTTAATTTCATGTAATGATTTTTTTATTATAGTATTATATTTCCTTTTTCTAAAATTTCGATTTAAATAGCGTAAGCGTTTTGCCAAATCGTGTAACATTCTAAGGCGCGCCTTCTCATGGGTTAAGGAAGTCGTTTCGTTACAACTTTCACTGTAATTTTAAGCCCTCTGTTTATTGTATTTTAAACACATCACTTTATTGTAGGATCTTTTAAAGCTATTTCATTAGGTTTCCGATGGTAGAGAACGGTACTGTAGTTAAATTCGTTTCTATATCCTTATGCTTAATGATACAATTGTTTTATTACTTGCGTTATTCAGTTTCCAGAAGATCAGGGCAGACGTCTGCTATATGTACAGTGGTGGACAAAATAATATGAACACCTAACGTAGACACATTTAAAGTACCTGTAAGCAGTTGACTAACCAATGACTTCAGCAATAGCTGCTCATCTTCGAGGAACAGATTAGTAAAGTGTCTTTTTAGCTTCTGACTGAAAGGTACACAATATGGTAGGGAAATAAATCGCACTGGCGATTTATTCGCCTGTAGTTTTACATTTCTTAAAAAATTTCAGACAAATATAATAAAAAATTATGGATTCTACGATTCTAGACCCAACACGCAATATAATAAAATAAAATCAATGTCCTTCTTGTGCAACAGTAACGTTGTCTTCCTTTTTAATTAAATTATAACGTTTTGTAACTAATTTAGGGACTATTCTGTATTCTTTGGTTAGGATTTTATTTGGATAGATTAGACAATTATTTGTTTGTTATGTCAAGCCAGTATACCGTAGATTACCATGACAACTTTGCTGAATATCGGGATTATTTTTGGTATCTAAGGGCTGGTGTCCTATAGTCCACAACTGTGCCTATTAGTAGCATTATATTTTCTTTAGAGATTGAATGGTTTGAAAGCATCTATGCTGCGTATTTCTTATCGATGTTAACTAATAGCAGATTAATTTTTTGCGGAAGGTTTTTCGATGAATGGCATATTGGATACATAGTTGTCGGATTCGTAGCATCGTATTTTAGTAAAAGGTTTCCTTATTTTTGAGTACTTCAAAATGGGATAATGCAGTCCCTACACATTTTGTACCAACAAGACTTTACATAAAATTGATAATTTGAGCACGATTTGTGTCAATAAATATAAACCTGGTTCTTTATAGAAATCAATTTAAACAATGACCATACCGCACGCTTCAATCATGGAGTGTCCAGCTTTTATGATCGTGACAACTGTTCCTTCGCAGCTTCGCGTTATTTTCTGTTATTAAGGATTTAGCTACTGCAGTCCTTCCAGCCATGCTGTTTTTATGGGAACACTATTAATCTTCAGTTTTCCTGTCGGTTTTACCGTGGTAGGTTTATGATTTCTGGCCATAATCTTATACACAGGGTGGTCCATTGATGGTTACCGGGCCAAATACCTCAGGAAAAAAACATCAAATGAAAAAACTACAAACAACGAAACCCTTCTATCTTGAAAGGGGAAAATAGATGACGCTATGGTTGGCCCGCTAGATAATGCTGCCATAGTTAAAACGGATATCAACTGCGTTTTTTTAAAAAGTAGGTACCCCTATTTTTATTACATAGTCGTCTTGTACGTAAATAAATATGAATGTTGCTCACAATTTTAGACAAACAATGGGTAAAAGGTAGGTTTTTAAATTAAAACACAGAACGTAGGTACGTTTGAACTTTATTTCGGTTGTTCCAGTGTGATACATGAACTTTTGTGAAATTATCATCCATTGTGAGAACGCATAATGTTAATGTGTGATTACCTGTAATTACTCCATGATTTCAGTAAATGCTCAAAATGATGTCCTTCAACTTTAATGCATTTGGCAATACGCGTAATGAAATCCCTCTCAATAGTGAGTAGTTCGCCTTCAGTAATGTTCTCACATGGACTGACAATGCGCTGACGCATGTTTTCAGGCGTTGTCGGTAAAACACGATAACAGAAAGAAATCCGAGGATGTAAGATCCGATGAACGTGCGGGACCAATCCACCTGTCATTAAATATTCCATTTAAGACCGCTTCAACTGCACGCAAGCCATGTGCCGGACATCCGTTATCTTGAAAGTACATCGCCATTCTGTCATGCGGTGAAACGTCTTGTAGTAAAATCGGTAGAACATTACGTAAGAAATCAGCTTCACAGGAATGCAGCTGGGTTCATGTGCATGTTCGGGTCGACGTATTGTTGTGCGCAGGTGTTCTCTGAAATGAACAGAATAAGAAACGAAGAAAGGCCATTGCTTCAGAATCCCGTTCAATGCAGAGTATGCTGGGCAACGCTGCAGCAAATAAGACAACACCTGATATCTGTTCACTTGTGTTACTTGTAAATTTGTTGTGATTGCCACTTCCGCGTAGCCGGCTCACGATGTTACATTCTTGTCGCCTTAAAGTTATTGGGCCTAATACTGCCTATTTGCACGCAGATTTATTTATTTATTTATCTTTAATAGTACAGATCTTTCCTTTGTTTGTGTGTCTTACAATTTTTATGAGGAAGGAAATTGGTTCCGTATTTTCTGGCACTAACTTCCTAAATTGAAAATCTTAGTATTTGTGCCATTTCTTGTGATAAACGCTGATCGGCCGTTATGCCACTTGGCTGCCACTGCTTAGCGACTTACTGTATGTGAATATTTGAGACAGCAGTCGCTTGGTAAGTCACGTTATTGGCAATAAAGATTGTGTGTTATTGACTTACCTGAAGTAAGCTACTGTATTATGGGTAAACAGAGAAGTGTCATTTCTTTGAATTTAAATGAAAAATATAGTTTTCTCGAAGACAGGAATTAGTTATGACATTCATTGTAAAATTCATATTGCCATATTTGCGATTAACATCTTGGAAACTTGGATGGGGTTCAGCGTGATAAATCAGTCAATGATAATCTGGCTTCTTTTGATAATCTAGCAACAACTTATGAACTCAATGACGTCTTCATTAACAGAAATTTGTTGAATTCGTTATACAATTCACAAGGAATATTCCTTACTTTGGTTCCATGAAACAGGCGTGTAGAAATGGAAAATAACGCCATCTTAAACATGATTTATTAAATTCCAGTTACGAAATCAAATCGTTGATTTTCGGGGTCACAGAGCTTTTACAGTAATTATAATAACGAAAGTATATAATATCATCGCTGAGTATTGACCATGAGTCACGTGTAGCGTGTCCCACATTTCATGGAGATAAATGGCAGTCTCAGTTGTGGGCTAGTTATTTCAGATCAGTTGTGCCCCGTGACAGGAACTGCAGCGCGACTGCAGTTCCTCGTGACGTGCAGGCCAGTCTAAGGATCCTGTAAGTACGCGCTGACGCATCCGCCATTTTCATTCCTGTAGCTCGTAAGTTAAACATGCTGTGGTGCTATAGGATTTGCGTCACGGCACTTTAGCACGACATTATGGGTGGTTGTGTTGCCATAAACTGTTCAGATCATTCCAGAGGTGGCTACAGAATGTTTTGTTTCTGGAGAGATTCTGAGAGAATCAATCATTAACTGTCGGCGCAAAAACTGGGAACCCGGGCCGAGCCCACAGTTATGTATTGTAAGTAAATATTATTTATTATTATGACTTGAAGTAATATTTAATAGTAAAGCTGCATGTCGAGAGTTATCAGTCGCAAAATATAACACAGCAATAAATCAAAGAATTATACTGTTTTTAGAGCACAATATGTGTGTATTAATAAGTATATTGAGAAATACACCAGATCAAAAAAATTTGTACTGACATGGCACAAATTGTTGAAGATCTTCTATTACGTTATTGCGAGAAAGTAAACACTAAAACGGAAAAGATAAACATACCTGGCAAAAAGTTTAGTTGCGGCTGTGGCAGCGTACTATGCTAATACAGGCAAGTACCGTTGAATGCTATTTGTGGTATTTCGATGTTTTATCGTCATAACTTGTAGTATGCAATTTGAAAGAATGGTAACTGATGTTTTATCACAAAACACACCCCCAATTCAATTTCTAATTAGTAAATGCCAATAATGACGCTTATCTGTAAGAGACTTTAGATCTTGTACACTAATATTCTTTTTCTTTTTAGTGTTTGTAATATGTTCTGAAACTTTCTCAATAACGTAATAGAAGCACAGTCAGCAATGTGAGTACAAACACTTATTGCAAGACGGCAAACAAACCTCGCATATTGACAGTCATTATTCAAATACAAGCCAAGATCGCTTAAAACTTTTATCTAGATGACCAGTTTCGGCAAAATTAAACGTAGTAGGCTATTTTTATCACAGAAATATATACGTTTCTTGCACTATTATTCTTTACTTGGACAGCAAAGAAAAGCAACAATAAGTAAAGAAAACACGAGATTTTTGTGTCTAATCTATCGATGTAAACAAGAGCGGAATGCAAGCTCTAAGTAGCACGATCTAAGGCACTATGGCGGGCACTTACAAAATATTTCACCGAACATGAACAAAACAACACTGTTCGTATAAGCTACGTATTGTGTTTAGCATTCACATGGAATGAAAATGGCGGATGCGCCAGCCTGTGTTTTTAGGCCAGTCGGCTGCCTCACCTACACAAAGGCTCGGCGCAGCCTCAGCCGTGCTCCAGAAGCGGTGCCCCGCGAGCAGGTGAGCGCTCCTTAGTTCCCGGTGGAGCACGCCAGCTGGAACAGCGGAACAGCCTGGCCTGTGCCGTCTGGTGGCATCGCCGTGCCGAGTGCCTGACATGGCGTGTGCTTGACTACCTCAGCTTGACAGGTGGATACAGCCATCTTTGATCAGCAGTAGCTGCTTGCATCTGGCGTGATTGTTAGCGCTCTATCCGTCTTCTTCTAATGTTGCCACAGCAACTGTGCTCTACGAACTCAGATCTCTCCTTTCTGCGCTGTCAGAACAGCTCAGTGCAGGGCAGCAAGTGGATTGGCCTCTTATTCTAGTGTTACTAGACTGCTTTCGAGGCTCCCTGTTGTCTGACGTTGTTGCCATAATCATCTTGTGATGGTGCATAAGTTCTTTCTTCCCTGCGTGCTGAAATAAACTGGACAGGAAATCCGCCTTATTCAAGATATCTTGCTAAGTTAATTATCACCCAATCATGTTTCGCCAGTTATTGTGCCAATAGCTGTCGTTTTTTTGACTTTATTATAAGTTGTTTTGCCTTTATTATAAGTTATTTTACATTTTACAGTTCTTCGGAATGTACAGTTGTTGTTGTTGTTGTTTAGAGGGGACTAAACTAGGAATGTACAGACTTCTGCATAAGTTGATAAGTTGTGTTTTGATAATTACATTAAGTATATTAGGCCAACGTTTACTTACATACCTACATAAAGTTACTGGCTGGATTTATTTGAGGCTTTTATTAAGTAATGACGATTATGGAAACCGTCATTTGCGACAAAAAAGTTTTTATTTCTATATTGGACCTAATTATTGTACTTTCACCTGGATATTATCATGAAATATAATCCTGTGTGGCTATTGAGTACCTTATTTACTTTAGAGTTGTGGTGTTGTACTCTCTAGTTTGTAGCATGTAATTATGTGTTCTGGTATTTGTAATTTTTTGTTTGTTACTAGCACTGTTTACATCGCCATTTGTCTTCTATTGGCTGTTTCTTTTTTATTTCTATATGTAGCGTGTGTGAGATGTAGCACGCTATTTTGAATTGTTAGACACTTGCAGCGTTGTATGTGTGGTGTCTGTGTGGGTGGTAGGGGGGTGGGAGCGAGGAATCTATTTCAGGAAAGTGTGTGTGTGTGTGTGTGTGTGTGTGTGTGTGTGTGTGTGTGTGTGTGTGTGTGTCTCAGAGAGATAGATAGATAGAGAGAGAGAGAGAGAGAGAGAGAGAGAGAGAGAGAGAGAGAAATACTGAGTAAGCAAGTGTGATGTTGGGATGCGAATTTCTTATGTATTGTTCTTTTATGGTATCTAAGAGACTTGCGTTGGAAAGTGATTTTATATTCGTTAGGTACTTTGTTACCCTGGGCTATTTCAACGTGAATGTGAGAGTTTTCCTCTATTGTTAGTTTTTGTAATAAGCTGTTTGTGGTTTTGAGAACATGAAGTTCTATGTGTGTTTGGGTATGGTTACGTGTGTGATTTTATTGCCGTAAGTCATTATATGCCATTTGTTGCTTACTGTCTGTTGCTTCGTTATGTGAAACCTTTTTTCTCTGCATGTGGATGTATCTCTTGCCTGTTCCTGTTATTTGTTTTCAATCCTGTCCACCGTTTTTGTGTATATACCTATTTTCTTGTGGAATTTGTTTTACTGTGTTCAGTTCTTCTCTGTAGTCTTTTTTTATCTTTGGAGTTCTGATTCGTCGGTGTAGTTGGAATCTGAAACTTGCTTATTTCTGGGTTTTGGTATGATAGAATCGGTTGTGAATCACAGTGATGGTCATTATAGATTTCAAATAAATTGTGAATTCATGTTTGTTTTTTTCTGTTATGTATGGTGAGATCTGAGAAACTGAGTTTTCCATCTGTTTGTGTTTCAATAGTGTACTGTATTAGTGGGTGTTTGGTGTTTATCATTGTGACGCTCTATTTATGGGAGTGTCGTTAATCTATTGGACATATATCGTCTACATATCTGAACCACTATTTTATGTTGTACAGTTTTCGTTTGACAGTTTTCTCAAAGATTTAGTTTTCTGTGTGATTCAGAAATATGTCAGCTAGGAGGCCACGTATTGAGAATCCCATAGATAATGCTTCCTGTTGAAGGTAAAATTAATTGTCAGGCATGAATTGGAATGTGTCTGATATTTCCTGTATGGTTGTTGTAAGCTTGTTTCCTTGTAGTTTCAGGTGTCCATTACGTTGATGGTCTCTGCTCTTGGGATGTTTGTGTATATGGAAATTATTTCAATTGACATTAATGTTAGTGTGTGTTGGTAGGTTTACATTTCTTATTTTTTCTATTAGGTCACTTGACTTCTTTAGGGTTGTTTTATGTGTGTTTGTATATTGTTTGTAACAACGTGTGCATCTGTTTGGCTATGCGTAGGTTGAACCTAATCAGTGGGCATACAGGGTTACCAGCCTTGTGAAATTTGGGTACCCATTCCAGAATAGGTCTCTCATGTTTTTGTGATAAAGAAACCAAACAATGTGTCCTTCATAAGGTTGATTTCTTGTACATTATACTACAGAAAGCGTGGAAGAAAGGTCTTCACCGTTACAAGACGATAGTTTCAACGCCAAGGCAGGTATTCTCTTCGCTGGTGTGAAACAAGTTCCAGAACACAAACATTAAACTTCAAAAGACAGTATTTAATATAAAATTTAAGAAAATATGTTTGGCTGGTAAAAAATAATCCCCATCTACATAGTCATAACTGTAAACAACAGGTCATCTGCACCACAATAGACAAAATGTAAAGCCGAAGTAATATAGATAAATCAAGAATTCTGCTCCCTTTAGTCTACGAAACAAGCTTAGAACACTTAATTATATAAACTACATGTCCGACTAACTAATCACATAAAATATTCACCATTTTTATGAATAAATTCATTGGTCAGGATATACAAAAATACCACAATGGAAAGAAAACAGATCATTCAAGCAAAGACACTCATGAAAATTTTAAATTACACAAACGCCCATCAAACATAACACCTATACAACAAACATACCTTTAACAAAAGAGTGACCAACCTAACTGACATTAATGTAACTGAAGAAGAAAATAACATACTCGAAAAGGGCCCAAAACTCATCATCAACAGAACAGTGTCCTACAGAGCAGTAGAAAATATGATGAGTTCAATACATAATGAAATTGCATGAAAGACTTAACAAGCCTGAATTCCATCCAAAATTAACAAAAGAGGTAGTTGCTGAAGAAATGAAAGGCATAATAAAGGATGAAAAACATCCATAAAAAAGACATAAAACACCTATAGAAAACTACAAGAAAGAGCTGAAAAATGGCATAACCACATAGTCTGATAAGGTCACTTCATTTATTCTCAGGAAACAAAAGGAATACATTGACAAAACATTATAATCCATCCGGAACAACAATACAGTGCTGATACCGGAGAAGCTTACTGAAAACACCGAAAAACAGAAACAACTTTACAGACATACAGCTAAAAAGAAAAATACATAAAAGTCCTGTGAAGCCAATTCTGAAATCATTACCCAAACTTCACAGGTATGATATCCCAATACGCCCACTGATTGTCTTCATTAATGCGCCAATCTACTATACCGGCAACAGCTTATTCCAAAAACTAACAATAGCGCAAAACTCTCACATACAGATAGCAATAGCCCAGGGTAAGAAAGTACCTAACGAATACAGATCACTTTGCAAGAAAACTCTATTTTTGCCACCATAAAAAACTCTCTCTCTCTCTCTCTCTCTCTCTCTCTCTCTCCACACACACACACACACACACACACACACACACACACACACACAAACACACACATTTACTTGAAATACACATCTCGCCTTTCCCGCACCCTACATACACACATAAAACATTGCAAGTTCAAATCCATTTAAAATCGCGCGCCACATCACAGGCATGCTACATACACAAATGGACAAATGAATACCAAACGTCAACCACAAGACAAATGGCTACGTAAACAGTGTTAACATGTAACAAAAAGTGCAAATATGAGAAAATAACAACACGAAATATAATTATACGCCACAAACAAGAGAGTACAACAGCAAAATGTAAAAGTATGTGACGTGCTAAATAGCCACAAATGACTATATTTCATGACAACATCCGGACGAAAGTACAATTAGTCAGTCCGTTTTGTAAATAAAACTATCGTTGTTGCAGATGTTAAGCTGTCAAACTCGTCATAAATTCCGCCAATAACGTCATCGAGGTATGTAAGTGAACGTAGGCCAAACACATTCAATGTAAAACTCACATAATAACTCATCCAAATGTCAGTCAATTCCAAAGAACTGCAACATTTAAAATAATTTCAGAAAGTAAAGGCAAAAACCCACAGATAATGGCACAATAACTCCCAAACCATGTTTGAGCGATAAAAATAAACCAAACTAGGTGTCTAGCATAAGGCGGATCTTTTGTCCAGTTTTTACCACGACTTGCTCACAATACGCCGTGACCTCCCTCTGCGTTATATAGAGTCTCTGTATAGGAAAGAATGAGTGGCCTCGTCCTTTCAGATGTCTGGCTTGGTGACCCGTCTATGTGGCGCACGCCTAGCCCCTGGGCATCGTGTGGTGGGATGGAGACCCTCATTCAGCTGTGTTGTAAACATTTGTGAGCCTCTTAACTGTGTCCCTTTAGTGCTCAGCTGGGGCGACCCCTGAAGACGGCTTATCTGTGCTCTGCCATCGCCTGGTGGTTTACCACCATTCACTCTCATTATTACGTGACATGCAGCTGTCTCGCTCCTGTGCTCAGTCTCCTGTTTTCAAACAACTGCTATTATTCGAAAAGCAATCAAGGCAGACTCATGACCAGATCTTACACTCTACATCTACATCTACATACATACTCCGCAATTCACCGTAAGGTGCGTGGCGGAGGGTACACTGTACCACTACTAGGCATTTCCTTACCTATTCCACTCCCAAAAAGAACGAGGAAAAAAAGAATGCCTATATGCCTCTGTACGAGCCCTAATTTCTCTTGTCATTGTGATCACCACGCGAAATGTTAAGTAGGCGGCAGCAAGATCGTACTACACTCAGCTTCAAATTCCAGCCCTCTAAATTTCCTCAACAGAAATTCACGAAAAGAACGTCGTCTTTCCTCCAGCGATCCCCAATTGAGTTGCCGGAGCATTTCCGTGACACTCGCGCATTGGTCGAACCTACCAGTAACAAACCTAGCTGTTCACCTCTGAACTGCCTCTATGTCTTCCTTTTTAACTGATGTTCTGCGTGTCCCAAACACTTGAGCAATACTCAAGACGTGGTCATACAAGCGTTTTATACGCGGTCTCCTTTACAGGTGAAGTACATCTTCCCAAAATTTTCCCAGTAAACCGAAGTCAGCTATCCGCCTTACAACTGTCCTTACATGTTCGTTCCATTTCATATCGCTCTGCAGTGTTACGCCTAGATATTTGAACGATGCGACAGCATCAATAAGCTCACTACTAATGCTGTATTCGAACACTATGGGACTGTTTTTCCTACTCATGCGCATCACCTTACATTTTTCTACATTGAGAGATAGCTGCCATTCTTCGCACCAACTAGAAACTTTGTCTAAGTCATCCTGTATGCTATTACAGTCAGTTAAAGACGACATCCTCCCATAACCCACAGCATCATCAGCAAACAGCCGCAAATTACAACTTACTCTGTTCATCAGATCATTTATATAGATAGAAAATAATAGTGGTCCTACCACATTCCCCTGGGGCACGCCTGACGATACACTCGTCTCTGATGAACACTCGCCGTCGAGAACAACGTACTGCGTTCTATTACTTAGGAAGTCTTCCAGCCAGTCACTCTCCCATACATTATTTACATATTATGGTCACTGGTCCTTTGGCGCTAGTGTTAGGGTTGTTTGCTTTATAGAGAGTTCTTAATCTTAAATGACATCTATTAATGGTATAATAATTATGATTACGAAGCATGCAACCTAAGTGATGTTGGATAGTGGAATTGGGAACAGCGAAAAGGTAGCTCCTATTAAAACTTACCCTTTCTATGAAAATAAACAATGTTAATTTAAGTACTGCTTGCACCTTGCATCACCTGTCACAAAACTAACTACAGCTTACACGAATTGCATTTGTGAGCCCTATCTTGCGTTCTTACTTTACCTCTGAAATAATATGTTACACCTTTGTATTTGTAGTGCATGTTAGCGCCCAATGATTATCACTAGCCCGAAATTTTCTGACGTTCCTAAACATCCCACGAATTTAGTGCTGATAAAAAATAATTGCCCTACTTTCGCGCGCCATAGGGTGATCAGTGCTCTTAGGCCAAACAATTGTACTCTCCTTCCTGTCTCACTCGCAGCGACAACCTACTCATTTAACTCGACATGTTCGTGCCCCCAGGTACGGTATGTGGTTCAAATTTATTTTATAAAAAATGTCCTGATATGTGACTCTGCGCGGACTAATAGTGTTCAGTTACCGCACCAAACTCCGGTTCCTTCTAAGGAAGATAAAAACGTGTACACGAATTATTTATACTAGGGCACCTGCTTTTGCGATGGTAAGTTTCTTAGTTGAGCTCCCAAAATTAACTGATTATGCAGTCACTGTTTCCCTTACTATTTTATCACGGCTCAAGCTTAGGCGCCATTTTCTACTCTCAGTTTCGATATTCAGTTAATTTCACTTTATTTATAACCTAGAATTCGCTTGGTAGCTCAGCGTCTCAACAGCTATGCACACTTCCATGTTTTACTAGGTTCTTTTACAGATAGACACATACATTTCATTGTGGACACACAACTCACACGTAAATTAAACACAAAGAATAAGTACATAAGACACTAGTTCCAAAGATGCAACTTATTCTCTAAATGGCTTGATGTGATGTAATGTTGAACCCCAATGGACGTAGAGTTCTCAGTGTCTCCAGCTCGAAAGTGTTAGTGTGCGCATTCCTGAGAATCCTGTATGGACCACAGAATAAAAAATGAAGAACTTCTGGCATAAGGCCTTATATTTATTCGACAGGCAGGACAATTTCGCGAGATTGTTATGTCCCACTATAAAATCTGTTCTTTGCGTTTCTGTCTGCCCATATCTTTTTTTTCTGTGACGTTACCTTCATGTTTCTCAATGCCTTGTGTCACTTTTCTTTCCTTTCCCACCAAATTTCACACTTCTTTGTGCTCGTTGTGATAATTGTAATCCCGTTTGATGTCCATTCTTAGACAAAAGCGTGACAGTTGTGCTGAGATTGCCTGCCTCGGAACACGGATTTCTTTTTTGCATTGGATATGTTAGACGTACTTCTGGCAGTGCCGAGCATACCTTTGTGATGGGTTTGATAGTCCGTCCCTATTATAATATCGATGGTCAGGTGTAGAATAATGAGCATGTTGCTCTCAAATATGTACTCCTGCCACACAGACTCTGCATCTTTATCTCTTATGACACCTTTTACTCAAAATCAATTAACTTTTAAAATGGGTCACATACGTTCTTCGGAGCTCTTCATAAGTGCCTCCTCATAGATCGTGGAGATTTGGTTCCTACTGTAGATGATACTTCCAAATGTACATTTCCCTTCAAAATGTTTGATAATCGGGTATATGTCTACCAATTCCTGCTCTCCTTTCTCTTCTAAGAGGTGCTGTGACGTGACCCCGTAGTTAATAATGAGGATTTTGCCTTATCTGAAAGCTTCTAGAGTGGGCAATGTCGGGACGACGTTGTTCATTACTCGTGGGAGGGACTGGGATTCCTAAAGTGTTACCTCAGTTTTTGTGGCCTAACTTCGACTATTTCAGCCGAATATCCCTCACCACTCTAATTTACATACGCGTTAACGCCTACTTGTATGTTATTGCCCTATGGCGGGTGACAACTAGACTGACTAGGACTGATTATTCCCTTGTGGCCACCAGATTCTCCCATTCTCCTCCAGATGTTGTTGGAAACCGTATTTTCACGAAATTTATATGAATATTTTTCTAATGCGTCCCTGAACCGTTATTAGGACGTTATCAACAAATTGCTAGTTGCTTTATAGAGCTTTCTCTTTTCTACTTCTTTGTTCGCGATCCAAGTCCTCCTCAAAGCAAAATCAGGTTCTCGAAGTAGCTTATTAAATGTTCGATATCGCTACCACATATATTTATCAAGACTACTGATAGCTAAGCGGTAGCTTCATGTAGCAGAAACGTATAATCTCGCTGTCGTTACGTGGCGCAAACGAGAAACTGATGTTTCTAGAGCATCATTTCGAGAAACTTGATTGGGCTTTTGAATCCAGAAGATTCAAGATCCTTCCATGTCATTAGTTCGTGCCTTATTCGGTTGCTTCTCTTTTGACCAGAAGCAATCCAAGAATACTTTCATGAACTCGTCATCAGACAAGCAAATGGTCAAAATGCTTCGCATTTTCTCCGTCACATTTCCCTCCAGATAAGCGACAGTTTGTATTGTAGCAGCCAACTAGGTGGCATTAGGGCTTGGTACTGTGAAAGCCACAATTTAGGATGTAACAGATTTTTCAGAACCTATCTATTTTTTTTACATTTCTGCATAGAAACGGTTTGAAGTCAAAATCGTCCACGTTTTGCATCGATTCCTGTCCACAAACACCGTTACCTCACACAATTTCAGAACTGCAAATTTGAATCGAACCTGTGTTTGTTCTTAACCTGTTAATAATTATATGAACTGGTTCACAATTTTTGGTTAATATACTATAGTTGGAACCACGAAAGACAGCGGTCGAATTTAGGCTTGACCTGAGAATCTTCGTTACGCATTCGTCGGTAGTCAATGAGCGTTAAGTATTGTTCATGACGCTCTGCTGCAACTGTCGTGTGTATTGCCAAAATCAAACTTATTGTAGTGAGTTATGACGGTGTATTTTAGGCTATTTTTTGCAAAATGTCATCATTGATGGTGTCGGTATGTAACAAATTCTATCCAAGCAAGCGAGAGCCATTATTTGCCGGCGATAATGTTTCTTCAAGCGCAAAACACGTATATATGTGTACTTCAAATGTCTTTTGAAACCGGCAAGACATGCGCGACCCGACTTCGTTCGTGGGCCAACAATAGTTCAGCCTGTTGTTTCTGTTTGCTGGTTTTTTCCTTTGAAAACCTTCTGCCATTTTAGTTAACGTGTGTTCTCCTCTTTACGTTTTTGAATTTCTACAACGTCATTCATGGTTTCAGTTACGTCTACAGGCACCGACCCAGATAAATTCGAGCCCTCATGAACCTTGCAAATTTCATGAACTATGACGTCGCGTTTATTCTCAACGAGTGGTTTTGTCTGCTTACATAGTATTGGTTCTATATGTAGGACTAGGCTCTGGATTTTCTGATCTGTAGCTTTCAGTCTTCGTTCGTGAACAATATGAACCTGATTTACTCCTGTAGTTGTTGCACAACCCCCGGAATTTACTCATTATTGCTTTTCATCGTCGTCAACTGGCTTTTTACTTCGGAAATTTAACGGCTATTTTCATCGTATTTAGCTCAATTAATCCTGCTGTTTGGTCGGATTCCGACCTCACTTTTTCCAAAAATTATTTTAATTCTCCCATCTGCCTACTGCATGTCTCTACTTTTATGTTTACCACGCCCAGCTCTTTGACTGTTTACGATCATGTGTGAGTGTTCTGCGCTTTTCTTTTCTTTTCTTTTCTTTTCTTTTCTTTTCTTTTCTTTTCTTTTCTTTTCTTTTCTTTTCTTTTCTTTTCTTTTTATTCATCTGCTTGTTTTGTTCAAGATTCCTTTCAGCCGTCTTCGCCATCATCTGTTTGGTTTCCCGTGTTGTTTTGTTTTCTACACTCTTGGAGTAGCAGGATTTTATCTACTTCATGACCCCTGCTTCTGCTTTCAGCAGGTGATGAACCACTCACTTACACTTCATTGAAAGTGATCATGAGAAGTACCCTCATTTGTCTCCATATTTCTAACAGTCGCAACAGGATAACGATACGGCCGGTTCTCTAGTTCTGTTTGTACGCTATCCAAATAATATACCAATTCCGTTATTGACAAAGCAACGTCGGAAGTTTCGATATGTGCACCACAAGGATCTGACGGACAGGTTAGGTTGGCAATTTCCTGTTCCCTCATGTTCACTTACACATTTTCCTATGATTGCTCCAACATGTTGGCTAATGTAGGCATATGGGTCATTTTCTGAAGTCTAGCCTTACTTTCGGGCTCCATTATCGGATCAATGAATGAAAAATATTTTAGAAAACGCTACTTAATCTCATTAACTTGTGAGAAACACTTAGACAGAACAACACAGTAAGAAACGGCAGATGTAGTACAGAACCCGCAAATACCACACTAAAAATAACGCATGTACAAACGCCAAGTGCACCAGAAGAATCTACGTTGTACTTTCGTCAACGACGAAATTATGCTTTCTTCTCTGTCAAAAATTTAATGATGAACTGAATGCACATTCGCTTAAGAAATTTCGTGACTGGTTTTCAGAAGAGCCAGGAAATTTCGCATCTTGGTAAAGGGACGCTATTTCTAAGCAATGCGCTGTATTATGCGCGTTCTGTGGTATGAACATACAGATGGACTTTTTTCTAATTTTTTTCCTTTGTCCTAAACGAAATCACAGCATATTAACACGACTGTGAAGGTTGCTTAATGTCTTTGCACTACGAATTATTGCTATTAGAATTTGAACGAGACTTCCTTCTCCAGATAAGCCTCTGCATTAAACACTACCTTGATTAAAAATTAATTATTAAATTTTGCAAATTTACCGAAAGGGGGAAAACTCATTAACTGAAGTGAGAAAGAAGGTTCTTTATTAATTATTTATTATCAGAAAAAAATCTAGACCGTGCTGGAGTGGCCGAGCGTTCCAAGGCGCCTAGCTGCGGAGCACGCCACTGATCGCCGTCGGATGTTCGAGTCCTCCCTCGGTGCTGGGTGTATTTGTTGTCTTTAGCATAAGTTAGTTTAAGTAGTTTGTAAGTCTAGGGGCTGATGACCAGAGTAATTAAATGCCATAGATTTACAAACATTTGAATATTTTTGAAAAGGAAAATATTTACTACGAGGCACAGAATATAATGATCATAAATTAAACTTATAACATTTGTTGACATATAACAAAAGTGAATACAGAACACTGTGGCAGCAGTGGCAAGAAACAAACTTCATGAAACACTCGTACAGATATAGCTCGGACGTGAATGTACTCTCTATTAATTAAATAGAAGAAGTAAATTGGCCAGATTAACATGCAGTTGGTTTTAACTGATAGAACATTTAAAGAGGCAGAGCACAGACATTATTTTTAAGTACCTCAATCGGATTTGCGGTGCCATATTACCATCAGTATCAGCTGTGGCTGTTGTCATAATTGTAGCATATGCAGCGTGATCAGCCTATGCTGATATACAAGCACAGTTATTCTCAAAGTTACGATCTGAACCTGCCCTAAGCTAAAATAAAGAAGCCGAATAATCCTACTGAAAGAAATTTAAATTAACAAAGGCTGACAGTGTGTGCAGCCGAAGCAAACATACTCTGTAACCTCATTTCACTGAATTCCAAGATGATTTGGAAGCTATGCGACCGACGTTGATTTGCGTGATCTGAATTCAGATTCGTAATATACAGTGAGATATACTCCTGTATTTTTGATCGAAATCTACTCCTTTCACTTGCTCGATAAAACTTTATATTTGGCCTAGAAACACACAAGTATGTTCAAATGTTTGTAAATCTATGGGACGTAACTACGCTGGTCGTCAGTCCCTAGGCATACAAACTACTAAAAATTACTTATAATAATGGCCACAAATTCACCCATGCTGGAAGGAGAACTCGGACATCTGACAGCGAGCGTCGGCGCGCTCCGCAGCTAAGCGCCTTGGGACGCTTGGCCACTCCACCGCGGCTACTTGTCTCACAGTAGTCGGAGTGAATTCAGTCTAAGCACGGCGTCCATCACATGTACTGATACGGCAGCAGTCGAAGGAAGATGCAACAGTTCTCTCCTTTGTGTCGACACTCTTAAGAGAAAAACTGGTCTCGCCTCTCCATTGCGCAGCCCGGTAAGATGGCTGCCCATCGTGACCCTCACTGTCTGAACGGTTTATATTTTCAACTTACAATTTTGGGGTGGCCAGTGGACTACTTTACATTTTGATCGGTTATCAGTACATGGTTCCGTCCACACGGACGACCTAGACAAGTAATAAAAAAGCCATTCTGGCGCTTTCTACACTCCTGGCCATTAAAATTGCTACACCACGAAGATGACGTGCTACAGACCCGAAATTTAACCGATAGTAAGAAGATGCTGTGATATGCAAATGGTCAGCTTTTCAGAGCATTCACACAAGGTTGGCGCCGGTGGCGACACCTACAACGTGCTGACATGAGGAAAGTTGCCAGAATGAAACTTTAACTCTGAAGCGGAGTGTGCGCTGTTATGAAACTTCCTGGCAGATTAAAATTGTGTGCCGGAACCGGGACTCGAACCTGGGACCTTTGCCTTTCGCGGGCAAGCGCTCCCAGGTTCGAGTCCCGGTTCCGGCACACAATTTTAATCTGCCAGGAAGTTTCATATCAGCGCACACTCCGCTGCAGAGTGAAAGTTTCATTCTGGAAACATCCCTTAGGCTGTGGCTAAGCCATGTCTCCACCATATCCTTTCTTCCAGGAGTGCTAGTCTTGCGTGTTTGCAAGAGAGCTTCTGTGAAGTTTGGAAAGTAGGAGGCGAGGTACTGGCGGAAGTAAGGTTGTGAGGCGGCATCGTGAGTCGTGTCTGGGTAGCTCAGTCGGTAGAGCGCTTGCCCGCGGAAGGCAAAGGTCCCAGGTTCGAGTCCTGGTTCCGGCACACAATTTTAATCTGCCAGGAAGTTTCATGAGGAAAGTTTCCTACCGATTTCTCATACACAAAAAGCAGCTGACGGGCGTTGCCTGGTGAAACGTTGTTGCGATGCCTCGTGTAGGAGGAGAAATGCGTACCATCACGCTTCCGACTTTGATAAAGGTCTGATTGTAGCCTATCGCGATTGCGGTTTATCGTATCGCGACATTGCTGCTCGCGTTGGTCGCGATCCAATGACTGTTAGCAGAATATGGAATCAGGGGCAACGTGCAGGTACATCAGTTAACGCATCCTCAGAGACTGTTGCTGTCGCATTGTGTCTTCCATGTACACCGAAAGTCACATTCTGCTAAACCTGTCATCGTATACACACCTGAGGCGCGGTGGGGTAGCCGAGCGGTCTAAAGCGTCTCGTTGCGGAGCGCGCGGTTGCTCGCCGTGGAGATTCGAGTCCTCCCTGGGGCATGGGTGTGTGTGTTTGTCCTTAGGTTAGTTTACCTACGTTTAAGTAGTTTGTAAGCTACGGACTGCTGACCACGCAGTTTGGTCCGATAGATTTACAAATATTTGAATTTACACACCTGTATCACCCCGCCCTGTAGTCGTCTGCCGAATTTCTCTTTGGTGAATATAACTTCCCACACCGTCAGCAGACCTGAACGATGACTTGGGTGGTCACTGGTTGCGGCTACTGTGTAGCGCTCGCTGAACAACAACTTTGCTGGGAAAACTATGGACAGTCTTTTGGCAAGCAAGTCAGTTTTCCTTATCACCTAAAATAAAGTACTGCCTAGAACCAAGCTAACAAAAATAATACACATAACGACATTATTGAGAATACTGGAAATTCTAGACTGTATGAACTATGTTTGAAATTAAATGAAAGACTGAACATTCAAGGCCTGTAATCCTCATTATTCATGAAATTATGCCCAGATCGTAACCAGTGGCGTAACTATGGGGGGGGGGGGGGATGAGGGGGATAGAACCCCCCCCCAGCACCCGAAAAAAAAAAAAAAAAGAAAAATCGTATAACAGCAATTTGGTAACTGGCTAAAATTTTTCTCGTCAAGGAGACCTATCCCCCCCCCCCGCCCCCAAAGCCAAGTCCTAGTTATGCCACTGATCGTAACTATCTTGCTGACGTAGGCTCTCCTATCTTTAACTGGTGTTCATTATTTACATTAAAGCGTCACAGAATTTGCGACACATTTCAAAGTATCTGATTAATTTGGTTACAATGTGTGGACTATTTTAGATAACTAGTTAATTGATTTAATGTCGTAGTCAGCTACATCAAGCGATAGGAATTAGTAAATCCTTCAGCATGTCACACCTGATGCAGCGAAAGGAGAAAAAAAGTCACGTATTTATAGTTTCATATCATAAAATAATCGTTATCAGAGTAATAACGGTACTTTTAAGCAAAATACCACCCCAATGAGTCATTCTTATTTTCCAAAGTTCTATTTGACAGTCAACCATAGAGACAGTTATATTTTCAGAGTGATTTGATTTATTTTGGAAGGATGTGAGCTTGCTTGTTAGATGATTGATGCCTATCACGTCTTCACTTTCAATATCTGACATAGTATGGAAGTCAGTGTCTGTGTTTGTATTTTTTGTGTCTAGTGCCAGTTGTCACCAGTGTATCACTTCAAGAGTTCTAAGTAGCGTAATTTACTTTTCCTGTAGTTTCATTACCAGTCAGTTCATTAAATTTCATAGAGCTTCTGTTTTTAAAGGCTGTATTTTGACGTATTTGGTTAATACTGTTCTGTAGGCTCTCGTCTGCGATTCGTGTATTCAAAACAAGTCACAGACAGTTGCTTCAGTTGGCTAATCCGTCTAGTGCGAGCTACCGCTAGAGTAACAACTGAAGCGCTCCAAGTAGCGTTGTTGAATTTCTCAGCACTTTCATTACTAATCAAATATTACATTTTTTGTGCTTATATTTTAAGAGATTTATTCTCTCGTATTTCGTAAATTTTTGTTAGATTTTGTTTTCAAGATCAACATTCTCGCTTGCTTTGGTGTACACTGTAATGTTCAGTAACTTTATAGAGATGGGTACGGACTGCCCCTATTGTGTAAAGATACAAGAGGAGCTGAGCTGACCGCTGTCTGTAAGCAACTGGAGGCTCTGTTGGCAACAGTCTTCAGGCTGCTGCCCTGCGCTACATTGTCATGCAGGTAGCGGAGACTATTGTTGGGTGCCACCTGCAACGTCTCCGATGAACTGACACTAGCAGTCTCGGTTTATCAGTGATAGTTTTCTTGAGTAATTCTTTCACTATGCGAGGCGAAGTGTTTCTTAATTTACAGAAATCGAATAATTCGGCGTAAATTTAGTATTTGGATATTTTATTCCGGTGGTGATGATTTTGTGTCCGGTTATTTTCAAGTTAGAATACACGTGTGTGGCCTTCGCCTTAGTGTAAATTTAGTATGTTTGAATTTCCTTGCCGTTGTTTAACTAATGTTTCCACGTCATATCTGTATATGCGAGTATGCTAAATATTTCTCAGATTATCTGGTTTCATTCTGTCCTTCCTATCTTGGCATGACCGATTGCACCACGTGCTATCTTAACGGTCATAACGTCGGCGTTCAGCCATGTTTTTACTGATACTAGCTTTCTTGTATATTAATTCTCGTGCTTGCTTTACTTGCTTATTGTAAGTTAATTTCTTTTGTAAATTATATGTAATTCCTCATGCTCGAATATCACATGGTACTTAAGGATAGTATGCCACTGACTCCGTGAACATGTATTGGTTTAGGGCATAGTGACTTTAAATTTGTGCTTTAAGACACCCACCATCTCGTTAAAACCGCCGCCCATGACTCGATTGTCGCTGGTATCAAGTGATCCCCTATGAGTAAAGTGTCGCAAGCATTTTGTGCATTTCTGTGAATGAATGAATGTGCTTTCCTCTTCCCATTGTGTATTTGCAATTTTCCTCCCATGTTACCCCCATATTCATGAAGGGCAGAAACAATTTTGTTACGGGCAGTAATTTTATGATTTAATACACTTTTGTGCAAGGTGTGTGCTTAATTTGATCTCCCCACATTTTGCGACATTTAGATGTATGAATTTCATTTTAAATCGTGTTTTAAGAATAATGACACATCAGATAAAAATTCTCAAACATTAAATTTGAGATACTTCCAGAATGTTGGGCAAAATTACTAAAGTAATGTTTTGTTTGTGAAAAAATCACTTATACCGTTTTTTAAGTCATATTAAGGTAATTTGTACGTTTTGAAATAAAATTAAAACCAAAAATAATTCCACGCTGTCTGCATTAATATCGAAAAAACTCAAAGATCACTGACTACTTTCACGAACCCAGTTCTGAGATACATATGTCAGTGATTGTAAATACAAAATTAAATAGTTATAAGAAATAGTACTTTATCCACATAACTGGAATTGACTAGGGCTTTATACTGGTCTTGAAATATATATTGACAACACAGACATCTATGAAAAAAAAATTGTTTATTTGCAGAATTCAAATGAGCATGACTACATGTCATCACAGTGGTCCTCTATCCAAGTAAGGCAGCCCTCAACTGGAGTTGGGAGATGGTGTTAGCATTGTTGATACCTTGGATGCCCGCCCCAACGGCAGCGGCCAGGGCCAGACGGGAGGTGGGGTCTGCGAGGTTGGCGATGGGTACGCCATTAGGGCCGACGACGATGTTGCCGATACGACTGAGGCCTTGGGTGGCGAAGGCGTTGCGAGCAGCGTTGGTGGCGTCAGCGGCGGCAATGGCAGAGGCGGCAGCGGGGATGTTGGGGATTCCCAGGGTGTTGCGGGAGGCCTCCACAGCCTGCGTAGTCAAATGCGTCGCCTTCGCCGCCGCCACGTCAGGGAGGTCCCCACCGAGTCCCAGACCAAGGAAGGCGGGCTGTGCCAGGGCCGCCACCAGCACGGAGCTCAGGACCACCTGTGAGCAGTGGGTGCCTTACATGATGCACAACTCTCTATGACAGAGTTAGTTACAGTATATAAATGCTGCATAAATACATGGTATCACTATCATTCTCTGAACTGTGGGCCTAATCTATTCCTATAATGAAATTTCTACATTTTATTCATCTTGATCATCAATAAGGAAGTAGATCAGTACAGAGTCCCATTTTAGTTGTAACATTATCATTTGTGGTATACTACTTGTGGAGACAATACAGTGATAAACATTGGTTTATATGTGATACTTTAACACCTACATATATCAGTGTTTTACTTCTTTTTCTCTGTGTCGATCAGTTGCCCCACACGCAACCACAAATGTAACATGACGTTTTCTGTTTTTCTGTACCTGTGCCACAATTGGAAAATGCTTCCACTGTGCTTCCTCTAACAGCCTGTATAGTCGAACGTCTTTCTGTTACACTCTCTACATCCGCAAATACAGCTGGCTTAGCACTATGAGTATGTGGAAGTAATATCTAGCTTGAAAACAGTCCATATTCAATATAAGCATTTAAAAGTCTCTGAAAGACAGAACATCTTTCCAGAATATTGTTCAGTATTGTGTTGTTAATAGCCTTTGGCAAATCTGCACTCACACATTTTGCACACTATGTTGTGATGAGTATTGTATTCTTTTTCTGAGTTATAATAAAACCTAACTTATTACCTGAAGCTACTAAAGATACTTCGTTTTAAGCTGTTAATTAACTGGCCTTTTTCTTCTCCCATTCACACTCCTATTCTCATGCCGATTGTTGCTATCCATGATACTTTACTGTCTTACTTTCTATATCTTGTCTTTATTGTTGTAATGCGTTCATTTTCCCATTTCATTATTAAAGAAATTACTAATCTTCCATTTGGGAGGATGATGGTTAAAATCGACTTCCAGCCAAAAAGTTTTAGCTGTTCTGTGATTTCCCTAAACCACTCCAGATCAATCCTGCGATGGGTCCTTAGAAAGTGCCCCGACGATTTCCTTCCTCATTCGGACTCAAAATCTCCGAGTGCGAGCACCTTCTCTAATGAGCACGCTACCGATGGGACATTAAACTCTAACCTTCCACTTCTTTCATAACACTTTAGACTATTTGTAACATGTATTATGATTACCCTAATTGTTCTAAAACAACATATTTAACACACTGGCTAGCATGAAAAAATATTGTAGCCCAAATTTTGAAATGTTACATGTACGAAGATAAAGTGGAATAAATGCTTTCTAGTTGACATTGATATAGGTCTTTGAAATGCAATGGTTGTGTAGATACTGTGGTTCATAAGGAGAATGGCCAATATCAGTTGACTATGATAACTTCATGAACAAGTAGCTCATCTATAAAATAGCTTGCATGTAGAATGCTTGTGTGACCCATTCTTGAATTCCTTTTCACCACTTAGGATCCCTAACAAATCAGATAAATGTATTCATCAAACCATATCAGACGTAGCCTGCAACATATTTTACCAGTAGGTGGTACCTGAAGGACCAACATGCAAGTATTACAGTTTCAGAATCTAAAATGCAAATTTATAGAAAGAATGCGACATTCTTTTCAGGAGGCACTAGTTAAAAATTTTATAGGACTACAGAAAGAAACAACTGCCCACAACCATGTGGTCACTTATAGAGTACATGGCAATATTTAGAAACGATCTGCTAATGTAGTATTGTGTGGCGATTTGGGAATCGAAGTAGAACGTTGCTGCGCACAGGTAAAGCGCCACGACCTATCCTCACAGAAAGGTACATGTCGAAGTGAATCAGTGAGAGATGGCTGGAACTCAGACAGGGTAATTCACTCCGTGAGAAAATTAAACACAAATGGCAACATTCTGGTAAGAGTCCTAGTTTGTAAGGCAGTTATTTTCAAGACCACTGTTTAAGAAGGGCCAAACAAATCCACAGTCTTTTCTTTTTAGTTAAACATTAATTTCTACTGACTCACTCTGTTGTTCTTTCAGTACTGAATGATTGCGGAATATATTTCGGAACCATTTTACATCATTTGTTAAAGAGAGATCGCTATGATTTGTAAAGTCTACATCAGGTTTATGATATATGTCTGTGTGTCAGTAGACACAGTAGTACTCTCAACTGTGAATGTAAAACACCTGTATCAGATGCAGCAACTTTGTCTGGAGCAAAAGGGGAGAGGGAGAGGGAGGACGCTTGATACACTTGGAGATCCAAGACTTAGGTTTGTGGGTTTCACCAAGTTGAGGATGGGCTTCATTGCAGGAAATATTAAAACCCAAGTAAATGCGAGGAGGGTTGTAGGGACAGGGCTAATGAACCTTTTAGCGCTCTCCCCGATTAAGAGCTACTTCTAGAAAGCTAATGACCCGTACCAGTTGTATACTAATTCTCATTTTCCAACAGTTTCATTGCTGATAACATTCTATCGTAGCGACAAAGTTTACACTAGAAATGTCTAAAACCTGCCTCTCTTATTTTAGGCCGCGGCGGAGCGGTCGAGCGCTCTGAGGCGTGAAAGTAAACCACTGCAGATGTAATGTGATATTTAGCTATTTTAGCGGAGTATATTCACTGTAGTCGTCTTCTTACTAGAATCAACTGATCTTAGTTTCGGTAAGTAATCTAAAATGCACTGCTTAAATAGTGTAATCAAATCTGGCATCAATTAATTTAATGAAAAAACTCACAGTTATAAAATTAGTAAATAGAGTTTTGACGAGAGGAGCCAAAACCAAGCTCAAAGTTAATTTAATGAAATGATTCTAGTAGCAGAAAACATAGAAGGATTACTTTTAAACATTATAGTTCTGGGTGTACGAGCCAGTTAAAAGATTCATGTAAACTACTTGATGTGCGGCTGAAACTTGTTCCCTGGCCCAAATTGAGAACTAGTTGGACCTTAAATTACTCTCACAGCCGCAAGTTAGAAAAGCTGCAGTCATACGAATTGTAGCTCACAGGAATCACACTTACTATGAAACGAGCCACCACAAATAAATTACTTTATGAAAGTTGGCGGAGAAGACAAGAGGCGCAACGGAAATATTAACAACTAGCTCAAACCCGCTGCTCCGCTCGCGTGTTGGTTGATTATGATAGATATTCTATCTTTTGAAGGATGAAATGAAAAGACAATACCTTTTTAGAAATAAACATTTTTAATCAACATTCGAATAAAAAAATAAAATTATGTGAGGTGCTTAATGATTTATTATAAATAATACATACATTATTCCTTACAGCCTGTGTTGCAATATCTCAACACGTATGGTGAGAGTAGTGTCCAAATTCATTTTAATTTCATTTTAGGGCATTCTAGTAAACTACGTTATTTGTAGTATTGTTTGGAGCGTAAATGTAGAGATTTTTTGGGTTGCCCACCCTTGAGGAAGCGACGTATAATTGACCACGTGAAAAACATGAGGGCTGTAAATGGATTCCTGCGACGTTTAATGATTGTCCTTGAGCTTTGTTAATTGTCATAGCAAAAGCTAGACGAAGTGGAAACTGATGTCTTTTGAACTGAAATGGGATATCTGAAGGGATTAAAGGAAATTCAATGATAATGATTGTAATAATATCACAGACCGATCACTTGATGTAATACGCGAAACGTCTAATCGTTTTATTTTAAAGAGATGTATTAAAAGAAATTTCTTTTTTACCAATGTACTCCACCCTTTTATCATTATCAACCCTCAAGCAACAATGCAACCAATAAAATAATTTTCAAAGAGTAAATATAATTTTCAAAGAGTAATTATTATTCCACATTTCGCGTTATATTCTTCAAATTACTAAATATCTATCAGATCGCTATAAAACCGTGCCTAAAACCCTCCTCAGGTATAAATTAGTAACTGTAAAAACATTCAAGTCTCTGCGTCTTGTCGTTCGGACGTGATAAGCGTACACCGAACAGACATTCACATTAATATATATATATATATATATATATATATATATATATATATATATATATATATATATATATATATATAATCAGTACCTATCCGATCACCATAAAACCATGCCTAAAGCCTTCGCCGGGTAGTCATTAGTAACTGAACAAATTTTAGCTCTTTATGTCTTGTGGTTCAGACGTGATAAACGTACACCGAACAGACATTCACATTTATAGATATAGAAGAAGATAATCAGCATCTGAATCTGTTCTCAGCACATGTGAAACAATATTTATAAAGAAAGAGGTAGGTATTCTCAAACTATTGTATTAAAAATAGGATAAAATTGTACTTAACAAAATGCTTTTATTCAGTGTAAGCACAAGCACGTGGGGGGAACCAATTTAGTTACAAAATAAAAACGCATCCCATTGAAATTAGCTCACAAGCACTATCATATCTTATTCTAAAATGCCCATAATAGAAATTATCTACACTGAATTGAATTTTACTTGGGGGAGGATTTACGAATAACAGGCATTCATCCACACACACACGCACTGCAAGCGAAACTTACTAAAAACAGCGTGCTGAACAAGCCAGAAAAGCCGTCGATCTCGTAGGGGAAGTTTCAGCGAGCCAAGGCGAAGGACACAACACAATAAAAAAATAACTGTCGTACGTGGCTAGTTCTATTCTTTCTTAACTGGAGATGGCGCGTATAGCAACAAAATCTGATTGCATTTGAAGCTAAGCCAAGCGCTGGCAAACAAACTGAGGCGCGCACCACGTAGTTCCGAAATCCAGTAAAATGAAGAAAATCAGTTACTAAGATATTACGAAAATTAACTATAGCGTGCAACCCATAGATATGCGTGAAATATTACAAGGAAACGGAAGAAACACTGTTCCACACGATAGGAGAACTTTCGAGAGATGGATGAGGTCCGCTCTCAGAAATCAACAAAGTTTAATAAATTCAGATTCGCGGTAAAACAAATACAAAATACGGCATGCAACGCATCGAAATACGTAGAATGTTGTAAGGAAACGAAAGAAACACAGACATACGCGATAGCACGAACTTTACAGAGGATGAAATCCTATCTCAAAAGTCATCAAAGTTTAATAAATTCGGAGTCGCGGAAGAACAAATATGAAATACAGCATGCAACCTATAGAAATGCGCAGCATTTCATTAGCAAGCAAATGACAAATATTGTACAGGTCTAGTAAAGAATTTACAGGCCGCGGTTGGAGACAGAGTACAAGTTCGAGAATAAAATAGCAATTTACAACTGGAGGAAGAGGGAAGATCGCGCAGTACTACCAGAAAATGGAAATATACATGCAGTTATTCTAGCCTGAAGGGCATAGGACAAACACGGATTTCGCTGAAGGCTTTGTTCTGAGAACACACCACGTGGAGTACATGTTACTCGCGGACAGAGAAAACGAACAGTAACATTGCACACAAGTTACAATAAACAAAAATCCTGCATAGTAGTCGCGCATCTTTCGATGCATGCTTGGGGAAACTTACTCCGAAAATAAATGCAAATTCTAAAACCTAAGTTGAACAACGAATTGCTGCCATTTCCAGGCTGAAAGAGCACAGCTAACGCACCATTCCGAAGGACAGCTACCGAACGAGTGAGACTTATGCGGGTCACGTGGGCCTCCGCCCGGAAATCGACAAAGCCACCAAAAGGGGTGGTGGGGGAAACGCAGAGATTAGCACAAGGGTGCGAATAGGCTCACACCAGCCTCTTGCCAATCTAACTTGCAACGAAAGGGCGTGGAAACCTCTTTGGAGATCATAGAAAGAGGTTGGTACTAGCCACCTGTCGACGCAGGTCTAGAGAGCATCGTCCAAGGCTAAATTTTCCATACATCCAGACACACTAGCACGCCAAAAAATTCTCATACTCACACATGCAGAGACAAAACATTTTACACACTTATAGGTACGGTGGCGAGACGGAGAAACCGTTAATGTTGCCACATTGATTTACACACTAATAAATTAATAACATAAATCTAACACAAATGAAGTTAAATACGAATACTAATAATAACATTTAAAAACAAGAACTGAATGGCTACGTAACTCCTTATGCCTCAGAAAACGAATAGTGTCGTTGAGCGACTTTAAATAAAATACAAGATTAAAATTTAGGGAAGGCGGCAGACAGCCGTCTTTCAGGCGCTATGTAAAGATGCGTGGGGCCGTTCCCCATCGCTGGTTCGAATCCCCCCCACGGGCATAGGTGTTTGTGCCGTCTTTAGTATAAGCTAGTTCACAAGTAGTTTATAAGATTAGGGACTGATAATCCCTCAGTTAAGTCGCATAAGCTTTACTAATATTTGATTCCTATTTCTGGATAAATGTGCAATTAGCACTCCTCAAATGTTCATAATGCAGTGTCTCTTACTACGTTGATCGAATATAAAAGTCTACTTAATTAATTTATTTGTGTAAATTTTTATTGCGAAACCTTTCTCTCATAGTATGACATCACCAACGCTAAGAAAGAAAATTACATATTGAGACATGTTACCATCTGTAAAAGGTGAACAAACAAACGAAAGTTTATACCATGCTAACATGTACGTCAGCAAACAACACTATTTACAGAAACTAAAATCTCTAAAGAAAACACCATGCTCTAAGGAAAACTCAGCATCCTTTGGTCCTAGCGCCAATGAACTCATTCCCATCAGATATAGAAAGTGCTATGAATTTCCAGCTGATCATAAAGTTCTATGAATTTCCAGCTGCTCATTCCACCCAAAATTTGTGCCATGCCTTTGGATATCATTTTCTTGATAAATTACTGGATAGGTAGTTCGGCATTCTAATTCTAAATAAACTCTTTTAACGTCTTCTTTTTGAACTGCCTAAAGCCCACGTTTCTAAATAAATATTTGTATACCTTATGGGACTCAACTACGGGGTTATCAGTCCCTAAACTTACAAACTACTTACAAACTAGCTAATACTAAGGACAGCACAAATATCCATGCCCGAAGGGGAATTCGAACCCCCGACCGTAGTGGCCGTGCAGACCGTGACTGGAGCGCCTCAGTCCCCTCGGCCACCGCGGCCGGCTCCACTTTTCAGTCCTGCGCAAGGCTACATTGAAGAGAAATGTCTTCAGAAAATCATACTTGATATTGATTTGAAGTCGTTAAGTGCACTTGATTTTGCAAAACTGGATGCATCACATCATCACTAGTCCACGAGCGTCAGTGAAAACCGCAATTCTTCGCCATCTACTCACCATGACCTTCATGTCTGCTTCTTCTGTTGTTGCTACTGCTGCTGCGGACTGAACTGTTACTGCCCTCAGTGGCTGGTCACCGGCTTATATAGCGACACACGGCCTCGTCTTCCCCGCCGCGTGCAAAAACATGGGACACTGTCATTGTCCTCCAGTTCCCACCACTCCTACATCTGCTCATAAGGGCTGATGATGAAAAAATACATAATTTGTAACTTGTCATTGTGTAATTCACGTCTAAATAAAAGGCACTTTCTCTCGCGCTTCTTGTTCAGTCACGATAACGGCCTCTACACGTCCCTCCAGAGCCCATTGTTACTGCTTCGCATTGTAACCTATCTGTAGGTTACAATGCTTTCAGTTCTTGCTACTGCGAAGTCAAAATAGACCGGGTCTCAAATGGCCCGTTCCTCTGTGCTTAAGTGTATTTTGCTTACTTGTTCCTGTCAGAAGACTTTGGTTTTAGGAAACTACGGTTTCGTATTTCGACGAGCTGTAGGTGGAACAGAGTTCATAATATTTCCACTAGTAACCGATGTACAGTTCTTTATGCAAACGAATCAAATGTCATCCTTCTGCAAACTTTCGGTGTCCATATAATGGGATAATGTACGTTTAAAAACAAGAAAAATGTCTAGTAAACGGGATATGTAAAATGAATACATCAAGAGCTATGTAGACTCGACCAGTAGAAGAGACGTGTTCAACAGCATCGATGATGAAGACGGACCCACTTAAGAGTTACATCTTATAGCACAGGTATTAGAAGGAATGCAGATTAGGGTGTAACGTCCCGTCATCAGCGTGGTGCTTAGAGATGCATTTTAGATAGGAATGGGAAATGAAATCGGCAGTGGCTTGTCAAAAGTACCATCCAGATATTTACCTGGAGCGATTTATTACAAAAAACCTAAATCTGAACGGATTTGAAACACCGTACACTGCCACTGCGTCACTTCTCTTGCTCCATGACATGTTTTTTTTTATTATCAACTTCCAAAATAGGAAAGGCAAAGAGCATCTATTACGGATGTTTGTTGTATATCGTCGATGGTAAAGAAGTGTTTATATCGTCCCTGGATGAACTTTCCTGGCATGGGCTCCTTATCAAAATATTAACCACCTCTATTCCCTCTACAGCTCCTCTAATTTTGTAACGGGATTTTACGAACATGCTATATGCCAAAAATTGCATAAATATATATTTTGAACTGAAATCTTTTCTTAATCGGACCCCTTGGTCATAGTGTAACGAATTGTATTACTTTTGGTAGGCAATGTTCACCAACTTTGAGGAACTTTTCGAACAATATATTTTGAGAAACAACGGCACTGGATTTCATATTGTATTTCACATACGGTTTAGGTCAAGTATCACCAGGTGTAGTTTATTTTTCAATATATTACACATACTTGTTTTAATTGCATTTTGTCCCTAAGAGGTATCAATACTGTGGTCTGAAACACATATGCCGGCTGCGGTGGCCGAGGGTACTGAGGAGATCCAGTCATGGTCTGCACGGCCACTCGGGCATGGATATTTGTTCCGTCCTTAGGATAAGCTAGTTGATAAGTAGTTGTAAGTTTAGGGATTGATGACCCCGTAGTTAAGTCCCACAAGCTATACAAACACTTGAAAAATTTTTTGAAACATATATCTTGTTGCGTAACACATAGCAACATAGAAGTACAAATAAAAACACTTAGTAACAACAATGAGAACGAAATGTGATACAGCTGTGTATGCAAATATGTTGCTTCAATAATAAATAACTTTGTATCGGAGACATATGTTTTACATGGTGGGTACTTAAAATGTTCAAAGGGTCATCAGTTCCTAAAAATACAAGCTACTTATGAACTAGCTAACACTAAGGATGGCACAAATATCCATGCTCGAGGGGGGATTCGAACTCCCGACCGTAGTGGCCGTGCAGACCATGACTGACGCGCCGCAGTCCCCTCAGCCACCGCGGCCGGCGGTGGGTACTATTTGTCTATCTGAGAGGGACTGTGTTATACTTGTACCACATACATGCAGACTTACCATTCTGGCTAGTGAAACTAAACTTATAGTTGATATCCTTGGTGATGCTTGTTATTCACGCTGAACACTTCCGTTGCTCTCCATAAAGAGCGATTCCTGCCAGTTAACGACATCGATGCCTGCCACTTGCCGGCCGCGGTGGCCGAGGTGACTGAGGCGCTCCAGTCACGGTCAGCACGGCCGCTACGGCCGGGGGTTCGAATCCCCCCTCGGGCATGGATATTTGTGCCGTCCTAGTTCGTAAGTAGTTCATAAGTAGTTTGTAAGTTTAGGGACTGATGACCTCGTAGTTAAGTCCCATAAGCTTTACAAGCAAGCCTGCCACTTAACGAAGCGCTACAAACATTCTTACTTCGTCTTGACTTATCTGCTTCCGCGAATACTACTACTTAGACAGACTTCAAGGATTACAATATGCATTTCGCGGGTGTGGAACAACGGTAATAGGACTACGCCAGATAACTCATTTGCGTTGAACTTTCCATACAGGAAGCTCTGTAACTTGTACTTTGGCTGTATGTACTTTAAGGAAATCGTTTGGTTATAACTTTCACTGTAATGTTATGCTCTACCTTAATTGTATCCTAAATGGCATCCTACGATGTTTTAAACCTATTTTATTAGCTTTAATAAATGCATTATCAACCATAAGCTGTTTATTTATTTATTTTTTTTCAGAACATTACCGGTTTCTGATATTATCATCAAAGAGTAAACTTAAGGAGACTGATTGAGAACTACATGTTGATCAACTATGTAGTTCTCAATCAAAATGTTCAAATATTTGTGAATTCGGGGTCATAAGTCCGTAGACTTACAAACTACTTATGGACTGCCTCATACCAAAGACGACACAAACATCCATCGGAGAGGCCAAACGAATTGAGGCGATATGCTCCGATGCGCGTGGCCATTCCTGGTGAGGTTTCGAATCCTCCCTCGGGCGTGGATGTTTCTACTGTCCAGAAAGTAAGTTCCGTTTTGTAATAAAATGAAATTGTACACAGACACAGAAAAATTTTTTATTGCACAATATTTTACAACTCTTAAACTACTTTCCCACATAACTGCCGAAATTTTGTAGGCACTTGTCATAGCGTGCCACAAGTTTTTTCATGCATCCTTCACAGAAGGTTGCCGCCTATGTGTTCAACCATTTGGTAACAGCTATTTATCATCGTTGAAATGTTTACCACCAAGGACAGATTTTACGTGTAAGAAGAGATGAAAGTCGCTAGGAGAGAGGTCCGAGCTGTATGGAGGATGATCAAACAGGTCCCATTGAAATTTCCGTAAGAATTGTTTGGTCACATTCTGTGTGTGAGGTCAGGCATTATGGTGAAAAAAAATCTTTTGACAGTAATCCTCTTCTTACACACAAAATCTGTCCTTGGTGGACAACACTTCAACGATGATGACGAGCTGAAAGAACATGTTACCATATGGTTGAAGCCGGCCGCGGTGGCCGAGGGGACTGAGGCGCTACAGTCACGGTCTGCACGGCGACTACGGTCGGGGGTTCGAATCCCCCCTCGGGCATGGATATTTGTGCCGTCCTAGTTCGTAAGTAGTTCATAAGTAGTTTGTAAGTTTAGGGACTGATAACCCCGTAGTTAAGTCCCATAAGCTTAACAAACATTTGAAATGTCATTTTGTCACATGGTTGAATACACAGGCGGGTGCATTCTATGAAAAAGGCACACAAAACTTTGTGCCATGCTATGACAATTGCCTACAAAATTTCGGAAGCTATGTAGAAAGGTAGTTTAACAGTTGTAGATTATTGTACAATCAATATTTTTTCTGTAGCTGTACCCGTTCGTTTTATATAACCAAACGGAACTTACTTTCTGCCTCGCATAATGTGGTTCAGAAGTTTTTTGCAAGTTTATGGACTTATTGCCCCCGCAGTTAAGTCCCATAAGCGTAACAAACTTTTTTTTGCCACATCGGCATTGAGGAAGGACTTCAACATCGAACGAAATTCTCTGGATAATATCAATTATAGCATCAGAGGAATTAACCTCGAGGACAAAGGATAGTTGCAATCCAATTTGGGAGAAACAAAATTTTTGGGATTGGATTCCAACAATGTACGAAGTGAGAAGATAGAAATGTCTAAAGGTGATATCTGTACCTAAACAAGTCTTTCTTTAACAGCAGTAACACTTTCTTCCTTTTAGGTTTTAGTATTTTCTAATTAATTTAGGGATGTATTCTTTATTCTATGGCTAAGATTTTATTTGGACAAATATCACACATTTTTTTAATTTAAAACTAGTATATCGTATATTCCCATAACAACTTTTTTGAATATCTGGATTATCTTTGGTATCACGGAACAGCTGTCTTATGGTTCACAACTTTGCCACATAGCAGCAGTGTCTTCTTTAAATGAAGCCTTTATGGCGTGAAAGCCATGTACTTCTGATAGATGAAGTTAACTAATGGAACATTAATTTTATGGTAGTTTTTATATAAATGGCAGAGAATCGTCGGAATCGTAGCTTCTTATTTTAATACATATATAGCAGCAGCAGCACTTCCATGGGTATTTAGATTCAGCCATGCTGCTTTTATGGAAACACTATTAATGTTGCGCTTTTCTGTCGTTTCTGCTGTGGTAATTACATGATTTCTGGCCAAATGGTTGTCAGCTCATTCTGGTACAGCCCACAATGGTATTTTTTGAACGCTGTCATTATCGAGGATACTGTACCTAGAACAGCGTTAAACAGCTCAGACGATTTCCTTTGTTGGCTGTTGGCTACGATCAACAGTCTTCACGCTACTGCCCTGCGCTGCATTGTCACCCAGGTAGCGTAGATTATTGCTGTGGTGCCAGCTGCAACGTCTCCGAAGACTGACGCCAGTGTGCTTACAGTTTCCTACGTCTCTGCCCATCGGCAGCTACCTGACCGTGATTGGAGAACTGTGTAGAGGGACACGAAACATAAGGAGAAACCGAGAACCGGCTGCAAGACTGACCCATTACGTCTCAGCAATATGTTTGTTGTCCAATAGTGATAATACTCCTGAGCCACCACGGTCTGCCTCGCCTGTTATGACAGTGGCCAATAGTTCTGAGAGGTCCGGACAGATGCAAAGGGTCGGTTTGTTAGTCATCGGAAGCCCCTATGTTAAGCGGGTATTGAAACCCATCAGAGCTGGCATGGCCAACATTTCTGCCCACACCCAGCGGGTAGTGTACACTGTAGTTCACCGCCCCGGCCGCGACCGTGAGTCGCTAGTGTCGGCATTGGAGCGCGGGAGATGGCTGCGGACAGAGTGAGACCGCACAGCGCTGCTCTGTGCTGGACTGTCCTGCAGTCAGATCCAAAGTAAGAGAGGAAGAACAGCTCTGTAATGTGGTCCAAGAGTGGCAAAACAAGCAAACCATTTACTGTTTAGGTAACAATTAGTGTTTGTATGGTAGATTCACTACGCGAAGCTTTTGAAAATATCCTAAATACAATTCGAGGATAATCTTAGTAATTTTGCAACCCAAATTTGATTCTATTAATATGGTACGTACACACTCGTCTCATATACTGTAGGCTTCTTCAGAAAGATATATGTTTCTTAAATGAACTAGTATCATCTTTCTTCTTTCTCTTTAGCTCTGTTCCCTCACATGCAGGGTCGGCGTTATTTTTTGGATTTGGCATGTTAATATTGATAGGGTGGCCGAATTCCCTCCCTATCACAACCCCCTGCTTCCTGGGGGGGGGGGGGGTAATATGTACCCCAAAAGTTTGCATTTAGTGTTATATGTGTGAAAGTGTATAAAGTGAGATAAAATGTTTTCGAATCGTGGAACAAGGCTGGACTATGGTAAGAGCCCAGTATTCACCTAGGGGGATGTGTAAAATCGCCTAAAAACCACATCCAGCCTGGCCGGCAGTCTGACCCCTTTCATTCCCCGGATTCGAACTTGGGCCGGTATGCCTCTTCGTTTCTGAAAACGGTGCGCTAGACCACACTGCTAACAGACAGGGTGGAATAGTGTCATAAAAATGTTATTTTAAAAACTAACAAAAAATATTGGTTTTCGGTGTATTTTTCCCAAGTTCATATGAAAAGATGATAGCGCACTTCCCGCGCGCGAGCTGATTAGACTGGGGAACTGCTTCCCCTACCAGTGCAACGCCTGAAGCATGTGTGCGAGTGAGACGGCTATATCGTCAGACCCTGGCAGGGGGAAATGAAGGAAGGCATTTTCTGCATCACAGTGACGCTACTAAGTGAAGATGACAATGTAGTACAGTACTTTTTGTCGGAATTTTAGCACTAATATATATTTGGCACCATTTTTCATTTGCCAAAGCAACGAAATAAGCACATTACACAGTATTCCTGTTATTATCATTTGCATTAAGCTGTTTGACATATTTAGAAAGATTTATTGAATTCCTTAATGAGGAAGACTAACACGTCAAGCTCAAAACAGTAGAGGTATTACTTAAATTATATCACTGTGAAAAAAAATTAAGTGTAGAATTATATGAACACAATGTATACATCTAACACATACAAAAAAAGAAATGCAAATTCATTGTAAGCATATACATCAATTGTGTGAACTGTGCTATCATAATGTAATAAATGCAAATGATAAAGTACATAAAAAAGAACATTTGAAAGTATTAAAAAGGCTTAAAACTGAGAAAAAATTCTGAAAAAAACCAAAAGACACTTTGTCAAAAACGCTTAAAATTCAATTTTAACCTGCCCGGCTGTAGCGGCGTTCTTCCTCTTCCTACTCGCCCCTCTGCCCCACCCGCCGCTGGACCAACACCACTTAGAAGACAAGGCATCACAACAACCCCAGCTACGTCATATTGACGAGGCCGCGGCCGCCAGCTTACTGGTTAGCCACCGAGCGAGGTGGCGCAGTGGTAACGCACTGGACTCGCATTCGGGAGGATGGTGGTTCAAATCCACCTCCAGCCATCCAGATTTAGGTTTTTCCGTGATTTCCCTAAATCACTCCAGGCATATGCCGGGATGGTTCCTTTCAAAGGGCACGGCCGATTTCCTTCCTCATCCTAACCCAAAAACTCCGAGCGTTAGCTCCGTCTCTAATGGCTAAGCTGTCGACGGGACGTTAAACCCCAAGCATGTATCCATCCACTGGTTAGCCCGCCACAAGGCAGGAGGCGTGCCAAATCGGCCAGCCATTCAGCTAGCGCCCGCGGCCTGGTCATTATGACGTAACATGCCCTTTTGTGAGGCCTTGTCTTTTAGGTGGTGTTGGCTGGACAGGGGCATGGCAAAAGCACCCGTGACTGTGGGCCGATCCTTGGCCATGCCTGCCTTAGAGGAAAAGCGAGAAGGTCGAGCATAATGCCGCATTCTGTTTGCTTGCTTTCGCCATACTCAGTTAAACGCGAAGTCTCTAAATAAAATGTTCGCAACCTGTCAACTTCAAAAACTGTGTCGAGCGCAGAAGAAAGCACGCAAGTCGTTGTTACTTGCAATTGAGGCTGTTAGGGTAATTAGCGAGGGACTTGTCTGATAAAACAATTTATTCGAAGATTTATTTAAGCAGAAACAAAGGAACTGTACGATAAAAAGCGGCCTTTTGATTCCATCTGTATTTAATTAATGAATATTGACTGTTTATGGAGCTTCTACAAGAATACAATGCACTTTTGTATAATCAACTGCAAGTGAACCACCGACCTCATCACACAGCGGTTCTGCTCGTGATGACAGCCTAATCCGGAGTGAAAAGATATCGTGTTCCACATCGATCTACCGGCGCTGTAACTTGCGCAAAAACATTACCATAGTATGTCGTCTGACTTCTCGTTTAACTTTTATTTATGTCTTTAAATTATGAAACAGCAGAATGGTAGCTTACTCTTATGAGAAGCACGTGTACTAAAACATATATCTAGTTTTGGCTAGAAATAGAAATGTTCAAATGTTTGTAGAGCTTATGGGACTTAACTACGGGGTCATCAGTCCCTAAACTTACAAACTACTTATGTACTAGCTTATACTAAAGACAGAACAAACATCCATGCCCGAGGGGGGATTCGAACCCCCTACCGCAGCGGCCGAGCAGACCATGACTGACACGCCGCAGGCCGCTCGACCACCGCGGCAGGCAAGAAATAGAAATTAGCATCCATTGCTCTGAACAATCACAGCAGAGTACCAAAGTTTTCAGTAAGTTCTCCCACGGGAATAGTACCACCTCTAACACCTGTTATTGGTACCTCACACCACGCTGCTTCAGCTGCATAGAGCACTGTTCTGACTTACTCTAACTATTGTGAATATGATGACTGCAAGGCAGAAATATCACACCTGCCTTGAAATGTGTTTCCTTCACACAGAGAAGGAAGCCGATAAATTTCGAATGAGACTGAGGAGACATAGATATGTCTGTGTGAGCCTCACGAAGGAAAGCTGCTACAATGAACTGCTATTTACAACTACCAAGGAGCGCGGAAAATATTGGAACAGTGTTCTACTTTCATTGCCAACAAGAATAGCAACATGTGAGACGTTCTCGAGCCACTTTCCGGTCCATGGAGGAAGGTTTCACTGTGCACTGACAGACGTGGTTACGAAAAAAGGTGAGCCGTTACTGACTTGCATTGTAAATTCAATCCATCAATCACAGCAGCATATACACAAAACAATCATGGAATTGTGACGAAAGAAATAAGCGAAATACAGTCACAAGAATGTGTAGACCTCAGTCTTTCAAAGTTGGTACAAAGAAATGCTTGTACAGGCAACAAGAATAACATCAAAAGCCGTTGGAACGATGTTGGTAGCATCACAGCCCACAGGTTACACCATACTCCTAAGTTGTTAGTAGTGGACTGGAAAAAAGCGAGCGTTCCATTAGGTGGCATTGAAAAAGTAATCCAATGATTACAGTGCCACAGGGACGAAAAATTCGATGTGTCCGTGAGCTGAGGAAAGAGAATTTGGGGAAATGACAGTTGAAGAGAGAACGTGAAAGAAAGAGGATGTGGACACACTATCTGCTTTGACTTTCTTGATCTTCCTACTTCGCTTGTGATACCTCTCATCCTGGCGTTACAGTACAGACCCGTGGTACACAAAACAGATACCGCAGAGCTGCCACCATTGAAACACGTCCACTGAATGTGTGGTCTTGTTCCATTTTGAGTTATTCATTACTCTAAAGTGTTTCGCCACCGTTAATATTGTTTATTTCTATGTCAACTATTTTTTCCTTTATTAATGATCAATGCTCCATGTTTATATACGTTCCCAACCCGTGTGACTGAACTTGGGTGTTCGTATGAATGTGGAAGCTTGCAACTGATATTAACTAACTACCACGCAATGGCTTACAGTCACCGCCTCGCACTTTAGGCCTCGTTTACTTTAATTAAGAACGCATTGCTTCGTATGACGTCTGCACTGCCGTCTGCTGGGTGGCCAAAGACAAGCTTACCTGACACGATCTTGGACGATAGAGGTAACAAAATAGCCCTCTGTGGAGCTCTAGAAAAGGATATTTTTTTCTTCAGGTAGCAAGAGTTGGTAGACAGTAGGCTCTGAACGCCCTCTAGATGGCTTTTAGCGCGCCCTAAATCCGGTAAGTGGAGAGGAAGGATTTGGCGTGCACAAAGGCTTCACTCTTGCTGGACAACCGAATTGCGTAAATCCACAAATCATTCTGAGGGGATGGTATGCTGTTAGAACTTTACTTTGTCCGTGACCACGCAGTCTTGGTTTATCAGTGATAGTTTTCTTGAGTAACTCTTTCGCTATGCCAGGCGAAGTGTTTCTTAGTTTACAGAACTCAAGCTATTCAGTGTTAATTTAGTATTTGTGTTTACAATCCGGTGATGATTTTGTGTCCGGTTCTCTCATGTTAGAATACTCATGTGTTCTCTTCAGCCTTTGTGTAAACATAGTATGTTTGAATTTCCTCGCTGTTTTTTAACTATCGTTTTCGCATCGTGTCTGGATCTGCGAGTATGCAAATATTCTCAGATTTCTTTGATAGGTTTCATCTCTTGGTTTGACGAATTGCACAATGTGCTTTCGTAAAAGTCATTACTTTAGCCTTCAGCTATGCTGTTCCTGATACTAGCTTTCTTCAATATGAATTCTCACGTATGATTTACTTGCGTATTCTAAATTAATTTTCTTTTCTAAATTCTATGTAATTCCCCATAGTCGCACACTACATGATATTTAAGGATAGGTTGCCACTGCCTTCTCGCACATTGGTTTGTTTAGTGCCTAGTGTGATTTTAATAGTGCTTGAAGACACCCACCGTCTCGTCAAATCACCGCCAATGCATCATTTCGCCATTGCTATCACGTGTTGCCGCATGACTAACGTGTCGCAAACATTATGCGCATATCTGTGAATGAATGAGTTTGCTTTCCTCTTCCCATTGTGTATTTGCAAATTTTCTCCCACATTACCTCCATATTCATAAAGGGCAGAGACAATTTTATTACGGGCAGTAACTTTATGATTTATTTACTTTTGTACAAGGTGTGTGCTTTATTGTGCTTAATTTGGTCTCCCCATATTTGTTTGATTGTTCATTTTATTGAATGGATGATGATTTAAACTATCAAACCTCTGCTTCTTAATTTCATACTCCCCATCCAATGTTCAATTATCTATTACCTTTTTTAACATTAATTTTGTATTTGTTAAAACGTTGGCTGCTGCCCTAAGGAGTGAGCAGTTAGATAAATTTCCATTGCGCAAGTACTGTGGTCACCCAAAAAGAAATTTACAGCAGCTGTGCCTGTTTTGACTTGCACTTGCAGATCTCTACTGCCTTAACAAGCTACTTTCACCATCTCCACTGTCACCATTGTTGTCACCACTGTCTGCACCACGTGACAACCAACCTGCATCAGTTAACCCAGCACTGCCATCACCACCACACAACAAATGAATGAGTAAAATGATGTAATTGATTTCCTCCCCCTTCTCCTGTGCAACTGAGTCAAGCACACTCCTACTCAAACTAGCCCTGAGATTTATAATTTTACTTTAATGGATACTGAAATAAAATAAAACATTTTGTTGTAACCATGTGATCAATCTGTTTTATGCTCAAACACATCTCATGTGTTAGCTTAACACATCATGTAAATAATATATTTGCATAACTGTCCTATAATCAATTTGATGTTTATTATTTTTAATTTATTTCATCAAGACAATCGTATGACATCAGAGATAACATAGAAGTTTCTAGAAACTACTACATTAATAGCATTTCTATTTGCTGATTAACTTGTATCAGTAGTCCAGCACTGTTTATACACAATATTCAACTTCACCACTCCTCTCCTTATTTAACTGACAGGTGTCTACAGATTGTTTTTTCTTTGAAATATTCTAGGTTATTGATGGTATACGTAAACTCTGATCCTGCCACACATTACCTTGGATTTTATATATTTATATGTTCATAAGTTGGCAGGTAATATTTGTTGTTTTCCTAGATTGTTAACTAATTACTTTCCATGTTACTGTTTATTTTTCCCTAATTTTAAATATAGTTAATTTGTGTAATACAAGTATCTGATAAGTTACTCTAGAACATTGTTCTAAATTTACTGAAAAGACAGATTATGTTCGACATATTAGAAAATAATTTATTTTTATTGTGTATTCAGTGTGAGTACTGTTGGTACTTCAGGCATGCACTGTTGGACAGTTTTTTCAGTTACTATTCTGATTGTATTCGTCTGCTACAGTCTTTGCCTGTTAACTAATTGAAACCTTATATCTAATTTTGAATGTGAGGCTGCTTTCAAATATGCATGTACTTACTGTTTACATAATAAAATAAACATTTAAGACTTGTTTTATTCGATGTTATATATAAGAGGGTTAAAGGCCACGCACATCTCTCCCAACCTAGAACTTCCTCTATTTAAGCAAATTTCAAATGTTTAGGAAACCTTATCAGACTGACAAACCACACAAAATGTTGAAAGGAGAGTAGTTGTTCCATAATCAAAATTCAGCGTCTGCCATGAAGTTTTAACTCATAACTTTTCGCTACTAACTCTTTTCGAAACACTCATGCCAAAAATTATGTCACTGATTGCACCAGCAAATTTATACATACACATACATACATACACATACACATACACATACCCATTTATACATACACATACTTGCGATGATGTGACATGATAGACATTTAGACAAAATATTACTCTCTTTATATAGGCATGCAGCAAAACTTCAAAGTGAAGATGAAATTTTAATTTATTACTTTATAACTAACACTGTTGCACGCAATACGTTTGAATTTGCATACATCATAAATAGTTTTTGATAACTTAGTGATGCTGCACATCAGACACATTCTGTTACCAGAATACATCGATGGGCGCATCAGAGATGGTGTCTGATCGATCCATGTTGGGTCACAGTTTCCACTGTTACCCAATAAGGCAGCATCCTCCAATTTATTGTTTTAACAGTTTGATGAGTGATTTGAGGAATAAATCAACTTAATGTACAACATGACCGGAATCCATCACGTAGATGTTGTCAATGATTTCATCAATTACGTAGTTACTGTATAACTACATTGGCCACCATGGTTTCCTTTTACAAATCCAATTGAATATGAGTGACATACATTGCAAAAGCTGTAGGACTACGTCATGCCAGCACGAAATCTATGACAATTATTGAGGTTAATTGAAATCACGAGAATTATGCTGTATTGGATATATGCTTTCATTCAGCTATTTATTGAACAAGGTTCCTACACGATACATTTATCTCAATAAATAAGATTATAGGTTCTCTTTCAGTACGAAAGAACTGATTTGTTCGGTTCTGTTTATAAATAAAATGAAAGATGTGTTTGTTTATAATATCAATTCACCATGATATTGAATACAACAGAACTTTTGGTTACTTCCTTGTGGGAAGATTGTGTACTCCACGAGTATATAGTAAAATATAAGAGCTACAACGTCTATCCACAAATACATAGGTTACAACACTATTAATAAGACATCACATGATCATACCATACATTTAGTTCACATTCAGTTGTGAAGAAAAGTAGCCACTCCGTAGGACAGGTGAATTACTTATGTGGTTCTATCTAGTGTGCACAAGAAAATTGCTACTAATAATATTTTTTACTTTAGTAATGGTTAAAATAAAGTCAATCTTTTCGTTTGTTATTTATCGATAAATCATCTTAGTAGCGTTAAAATTAAAATAAATGATATATAAAAACCAAATCTTAGGAAATTAATTCACTTCATTTGTATCGAAAGTTTTTCGTTTTTGTTAAAAATGAACACCATACAAAATAAGATTGCAACACGTCCACTGAATGTGTGGTTTGTGTTCCATTTTTGAGTTATTCATTAAGCTTAAGTGTTTCTGCACTATTAATATGGTCTAACAATATATATATATATATATATATATATATATATATATATATATATATATATATATATATGTGTGTGTGTGTGTGTGTGTGTGTGTGTGTGTGTGTGTGTGTGTGTGTTCATATGTTCATGTGAATATCAATTGTTCTTAATATTGACTGAGTGCCACACAATGGCTTACAATCACGGCCTCGTTTACTTTAATTAAGAACACATGGCTTCATTTGTCGTCTGTGCTGGCGTCTGCTGGATGGCCAGAGACAAGGTTACTTGGCAAGATGGCGATATGTCCGTGTTCTTAGTGTGGTGCCAACCTAATCTTGGACGAAAGAGCTGACGTCTCTGGGAACCAATGAAGAGGGTATTATCTTTCTCAGGTAGAGAGAAATGGTAGACAATATGATCTGAACGCTCTCTTTAGGAGTTTTAGTGGGCTCTACATCTAGTGTGTGGTAGGGAAGGTTTTTGTCATGGCCTTAGGACTTCACTCTTGCTGCGACCATGGAAGTAAGTACTTCGGCGAATCATGCTGAGGGTATGGCAGGCTGTTAGAACTTTGCTTTCTTTGTGACTATCATTGATAGTATTCTTGAGTAATTCTTATGCTATTCCAGGAGAAGTGATTCTTAATTTACAGAACTCGAATAATTCAGTGTAAATTTAGTATTTGCATTTTCATTCTGGTGATGATTTTATGTCCTTTTTTCTCAGAGTTAGAATATACGTGTGTGGCCCTCAGCCTTTGTGTAAACTTAGTATGTTTGAATTTCCTTGCTGTTTTTAACTAACATTTTCATGTCATGCTGTATATGTGAGTATGCCAAACATTTCTCAGATTTTCTGGTTTGAGTCCATCTTTCCTATTTTGGCATGTCTGATTGGACCATGTGCTTTTGTAATGGATGTTACTTTGACGTTCAGCCATGTTTTAAAAAGTGTTTTAATAATGATGAAACATCAGATGAAAATCCTCAAACATTCATTTTGACGTAATTGCATAAAGATGGACAATATTCCAAAAGTACTGGTTTGTTTGTGAAAAAATCACCGTTTTTTAAAGCTATATGAAGGTAATTTGTACCTTTTCAAATAAAATTAAATAAAAAAAATAGTTCCGTGCTATCTGTGTTAATATAGAAAAACCTCAAAGATCACTGCCTGCTTTCAAGAACCTAGTTCTGAGATATTCACACATGTCAGTGATTTAAATACGAAAATAGATCGATATAAGAAATAGTGCTTTATCCACATAACTGGAATTGACTAGGGCTTTATACTGGTCTTCAAATATATATACAAAGATCACAACACAGACATTTCTGTAAAAATATTTTATTTACAGCATTCAAATGTGCATGACTACATGTTCTCGGAGTGGTCCTCTATCCAAGCAGGGCAGCCCTCAACTGGAGTTGGGAGAGGATGTTAGGATTGTTGATACCTGGGATGCCTGCGCCAAGGGCAGCGGCCAGGGCCAGACGGGAGGTGGGGTTTGCGAGGTTAGCGATGGGTACGCCATTAGGGCCGATGACGATGTTGGGGATACCACCGAGGCCTTGGGTGGCGAAGGCGTTGCGAGCAGCGTTGGTGGCGTCAGCGGCAGCAGTGGCGGAGGCGGCGGAGGGGATGTTGGGGATTCCCAGGGTGTTGCGGGCGGCCTCCAAAGCCTGCGTCGTCAGGTGTGTCGCCTTCGCCGCCGCCACATCAGGAAGGTCCCCACCGAGTCCCTGACCAAGGAAGGCGGTCTGTGCCAGCGCCACTACCAGCACGGAGCTCAGGACCACCTGCAAGCAGTGGGTGCCTTATGTGATGCACAACTCTCTATGACACAGTTAGTTACTGTATATATGCTGCTAAATACATGTTATTATGTGGGATAATCTATTCCTATAATAAAAATCCAACATTTTATTCATCTAGATCATCAATAATGAAGTAAATCAGCTTCGAGTCCCATTTTAGTTTTAACATTATGATTAATGATATACTGCTTGTGGAGACAATACAGTGATAACCATTGTTTAATATGTGGTAACTTAATAACTACATATATATCATTGTTTTACTTCTTTTTCTCTGTGTCAAACTGTTGCCCCAAACACAACCAGAAATGTAACATGACGTTTTCTGTTTTTGTGTACCTATGCCGCAATTGGAAGATGGTTAGCGAAATATGCTTCCACTGTTTTTCCTCTAACAGCCTGAGTAGTCAAACGTCATTCACTTTTACCCTCTATATCTGCAAATACAGGCGTCCTAACACTACGTGTATGTGGAGGTAATATCTAGTCTGAAAATATTCCATATTAAATATATATATTTAAAAGTCTCCAAAAAACAGAACACATTTACATAATGTTGTTCAGGACAGTGTCCTTTGTAACCTTTAGCAATATCTGCACTTACACATTTCGCACACCAAATTGTGATGAGTATTCTATTCCATTCCTGTGTTATAATAAAACCTAACTTATTCCCAATTGCTGCTAAAGATACTTCGTTTTAACCTATTTATTAATTGGACTTTATGTACACTCCTATTCTCATGCCGATAGTTGCTATCCATGATAATTTAGTGTCTTACTTTCTATATCTTGTCTTTATTGTTGTAATGCGTTTATTTTTCCATATCAGTATTAAAGAAATTACTATATGTTTCATAACATTGTACTGAGTGATGTCGACTTCATTTTGGGAGGACGATGGTTAAAATCCACTTACAGCCATCCAGATTTAGATGTTCCGTGATTTCCTTAAACCACTCCAGACAAATCCTGGGATGGATCCTTAGAAAGTGCGCAGCCGATTTCCTTATTCATACTTAACGAAAACATCCAAGTGTAAGCTTCGTCTATGATGAGCACGCTACCGATGGGACATTAAATTCTAACCTCCCTTTTCTTTCATATCACTTTAGATTATTTATAATATGTATTATGATTATCCTAGTTATTCTAAAACAGCATATTTAAAAGCCTAGCTAGTATGAAGAAATCATGTAGTCCTGACAGTTTGACATGTTACATGTACTAAGTTAAAGTGGAATAAATGCTTTCAAGGTTACAGTGATAAAGGTATATGAAATGCAATGATTGTGTAGATACAATAGTTCATCAGGAGAATGGCCAAAATCTGGCTGTGAGAACGTCATGAACATGTATCTTCTTTATAAAATAGTTTGCATGTAGAATGCTTAGGTGAGCCATTCTTGAATTCCTTTCGAGCATTTACGAGCCCTAACAACTCAGATCAAAGTAATTCATCAAAGCACTTCAGAGGTAGCCTGCAACATGTTTTACCAATAGGTAGCACCAGTGGGACCAACATGCAAGTATTACATTTTCAGAAACTAAAATGCAAATTTATAGAGAGAATGCGACAATTTTTTCAGGAGGCACTAGTTAGAAATTTAGATGGACTGAATTAGAAGCTGAATACAGAACGAAGTTACTGCCTACAAGCAATCGAAGCAGAACCTTGCTGCTTAGAGGTAAAGAGCTCACGACCTATCTTCACATGAAGTTACTTGTCGAAGTGAATCAGTGAGGGATGGCTGGAAATCAGTCAGGGTAATTCACTACGTGAAAAAACTAATCACAAATGGCAAGAATTCACTCCGTGCGGAAATTAACCACAAATGGCAAGATTCTGGTTAGAGTCGTAGTTTGTGATGCAGTTATTTAAGACCACTTTTTAGGATGGGGCAAACAAATCTAAAGTCTTTTCTTTTTAGTAAAACACTAATTTCTACTGACTCATTCTGTCGTTCTTTCAGTGCTGAATGATTGCGAATTATATTTCGGAACCATCTTACATCATTTGTTGAAGAGAGAAAGCTATAATTTTTGTAGTCTACTTCAGGTTTAGAATAGGTGTCAATGTGTCAGTAAATAAAAACAGTACTCTCGACTGTGAATGTAAAACACCAGTATCCGATTCAGCACTTTTGTTTGGGGAAAAAGTGTGGGAGGACACTTGATATACTGGAAGATCCAAGACTTAGGTTTGTGTGTTTCACCAAGTTCAGGATGTTCTTCATTGAAGGAGGAGGAATGTAGGGAGGGGCAATTGAGCCTTTTACCGCTCTCCCCGATTATGATCTACTTCTCGAAAGCTAATGACTCTTACAACAGATACTAATTCTCATTTTTCAACAGTTTCAATGATGATAAAATACTATTGTAGCGACAAAATTGATTCTAGAAATGTCTAAAACCTTCCTCTCTTATTTCTGTATTAATGTGAGCACTTCTCAAATGTTCAGAATGGAGTGTCTCTTACTACGTTGATCGAAAATAACAGTCCATTTAACTAATTCATTTGTGTAAATTTTCATTGCAAAACATTTTACTCATAATATCACATCAGCAACGCTAAGAAAGGCAATTACATATTGAGACATGTTACCATCTGTAAATGGTGATCAAACAAACGAAATGTATACTATGCTAACATGTACGTCAGCAAACAATAGTATTCACACAATTTAAAATCTCTAAGGAAAACTTAGCATCCTTAGGTCCTAGCAGCAATGAACTAATTCCCATCGGATATAGAGAGTGCTATGAATTTCCAGCTGCTCATTCCTCCCAAAATTGGTTTCATGCCTTTGGATATCATTTACCTGATAAATTACTGGATAGGTAGTTAGGCAGTCGAATTCTAAATTGCTTAATCTTTGAAGTGTCAGAGGATGCCCTATAAATCGATCCCTTCTTTTAGTCAAGTTATACCATAAATTTATTTTCTCGCCAGTTCTATTCGATGTCTCCTAATTGGCTTCCTGATCTTCTCATCTAATCGTCCCATTCTTGCACCACATAGGAAACTCTTCTAACGCATCTTTTTTAACTGCCTTTAGCCCACGTTTCAATCCTGTCCAAGACTACACTGAAGAGAAATGCCTCCAGAAAATCATGTGTGATATTGATTTGAAGTCGCTAAGTGTACCTGAACTGGATGCATTGGATGCATACGGTCTGAGTTCTGCGTCACGTCATCACTGGTTCACGAGCGTCAGAGAAAACAGTACTTATTCCGCATCTACTCACCAGGACCTTCATGTCTGCTGCTGTTGTTGTTGCTGCTGCTGCGGACTGAAGTGTTACTGCCCTCAGTGGCTGGACACCGGCTTATATAGCGAGGCACGGCCTCGTCTTCCCCTCCGCGTGCAAAAACATGGGAGAGTGTCATTGTCCTCCACTTCCCACCACTCCATCTGCTCATAAGGGCTGACGATGAAAAAATACATAATTTGAATCTTGACATTGTGTATTTCACGTCTAAATAAAAGATACTTTCTCTCGCGCTGCTTTGCTCAGTCACGATAACGGCCTCTACACGTCCCTCCAGACTCCATTGTTACTGATCCGCATAGAAATCTATCGGTAGGTTACAATGCTTTCCGTTCTTGCAACTGCGACATAAAAATAGTCCGGGTCTCAAATAGCCAGTTCCTCTCCAAGGAGTGGGGAATGGAAGCATTGAGAGAGAAAAAGGATTTTGTTGATAGTTTATGCAGCAATATTACTAAAAGTGGCAAGTGCTTAAGTGTATTTTGCATTGTGGTTGCTGTGAGAAGACTCGCGTTTTATGAAATTACGGTTACGTATTTCGAAGAGTTGTAGGTGGGTCAGAGTATATAATATTTCCACAAGTAACCGATGTACAGATATTTTTTTAGATTGAAACTATGAGTAGTTATTTACGCAAACGAATCAAATGTTTCTTTCTTCAAGCTCTTTGAGGTGCATAATTTTGGATATGCACATTTCAAAAGAAGAAATATGTCTAGTAAACGGGAAATCTAAAATGCATGTGGACTCGACCAGTAGAAGAAACGTGTTCAATAGTATCGATGATGAAGACGTACTACTTAAGGGGTAAATTATATAGCAAAGGTATTAGAAGGGTGGAACGTCCCGTCGTCGTCGTGGTGCTAAGAGATGCATTTTAGATAGGCATGAGAAATGAAATCGGCCGTGCCCTCTCAAAAGTACCATCCAGATATTTACCTGGAGCGATTTATTACAAAAAATCTGAATGGCCGGAGGTGGATTTAAACCACCGTACTCCCCAATGCGAGGCAGTGTGTTGCCACTGCGTCACTTCTCTTGGTCCATGACATCTTTTCTTTTTACTATCAACTTCCAAAATAGGAAAGGCAAAGAGCATCTATTACGGAGATTTGTCTTATATCGTCGATGGTAAAGAAGTGTTTATAGCGTCCCTGGATGACTTTTCTTGGCATGGGTTCTTATCAAAATATTATCCAATCACTTCCCTCTACATCTCCTCTAATTTTGTAATAGGATTTTACGAACATGCTATATGCTCAAAGCAATAGAGGTATTACGTAACTTAAATTATATCACTGTGAAAAACATTGAAGTGTAGAATTATATAAACATATTGTATACAGGTATCACATACAAAATAGAAATGTATCTTCTTTTTAAACATATATCAATTGTGTGAACTGCGCTATCATAATGTAAGTTCAAATGATATAGTACATGAAACATAACATTTGAAAGTATTAAAAGCATAAAACTGTGAAAAAACTCATAAAATTAAAAAATAAAATAAAAAAACAACAGCCCACACTACATCATACTGACCAGGCCGTGGCCGCCAGCTTACTGGTTGCCCGCCACAAGGCAGGAGACGTGACACATCGGCCAGCCATTCAGCTGACAATTTAGGAACATGTACTCCACAATCAATTTCTTTCGTAAATTTTAGCTGGAACCTAGGTAACGTGTTTAAATTTTATGATCTGCTTTTAATGATAAGCTTTGAACTAGACCATCTAATCACTAGTTGTCTCTTGATTTATCTTTTTACGGGCAGTTAGTGATTTCTAAGTTTGACTTAATCAACAGTGTTTTACTGTTCCAGGTATTTATGTAATTTTATGTCTTGTTTTTTATGTTCTCTGAGTGTCACTACTTATAATAAATTGTCTTTAATTCTATAATGATATTACAGGTACTCGCCAGACAGACAGGCACAATCCAGTGATCTGCAAGGGGTCAGGAACTAAACTGTAGCCAGTAGATGCAGCGTCACATTGGGCCCAACATTTAGTTTCTATAGTAGATTACAGTAGCGCGACCTTAGGCTGGTGGCAGGTCAATTTCATGTGATTTTATAAACATGTCGCTGTGTAGCGCCACACCAATCTACTTCTGCTATGTGCTTCATGCCAACGTTTTGCTGCTTGTGCCTCCCTGTGTGTGTGACTGAGTAATGTGGCCACAATGTCGATGTTACTAAATTAGCTTTGTTTAAGTTCCTGTGATAGCACAAGGAAATTTCTCATATGTTAAAATTTTTCTTTGATAAGCACTGGGTCACGTTTTGTTTAACCAGTAGACCCGAATAGTCTAGCTTATTTAATGATTTTGAAATTTACTTTAATGTTCTCACCTATTTGTTTATAAATTATCTGTGTAATTTTGTATTTGTATGTTGACGTTGCACCAGCATAATGAACACCACTGGGCAACGAATATATGTCATGAAGTGTTCTCTAAGTGTGAAGAAGAGGGTTCGTGGATGCAACACTGCAGGATGGGGTCAAAAGCCGACGCCCATGCCAAGACTCCACAAGAACCGGCGTAGCACTCCCGCCCCTGATGGCACGGGAGAAGGACAAGCTGTTCCGGCCAGCCAGCTTGTCGATGGCAGTGATGGCAAAGCCGGCAGACCAGACCCGTGGACGGCTGCTTTAAAGGCCGCTGACGTCACTAGGTCACTGGGAAGTCCCAACTCGCTTCAATGCACCTACGAGACGGAATGCCATCGATCGCCAGCTGACCTGCACACGACAAGAGAAGGGCGACCTGCGCACGCCTGCACCCCAGCCCTCTGTCAGCGGGTCATCCCCACCACGCCTCCAAGCGGCTGGCAGGTGCACTAACTGCTTTCAAAACGTATGGTATGATCATGTGAGGACTTATTTATAGTGCTGTAACCTATATACTTGTGGATAGACCTTGTACCACTTGTATTTGCCTATATAGTCGTGGGGTACGAAATCTTCCCACATGGAAGTATTCAATATTATGGTGTACTGATATTCATAAACCTAGCAAATCAGTTCTTTTGTACTGAAAGATAACCTATAATCTCTTTTATTGAGATAAATGTATTGTGTAGGAACCTTGTTCAATAAACAGTTGAATGAAAGCATATACCCAATATAGCATACTTCTCACGATTTCAATTAACCTCAACTCGTTTAAATTATAATTTAATTGTATATCTGCTCAATTGTCATATATTTCGTGCTGGGCATGCCGTGGTCCTACAGATTTTGCAATGTATCTCACCCATTAACTTGATTTATTCCTCAAATGACTCATCAAACTGTTTAGCAATAAATTGGAGGATGCTTATAAATTATCTGCGTAATTTTGTATTCGTGTGTTGATGTGAATACATTGCACCAGCATAATGAACACAACTGGGCAACGAATATCTGCGTAATTTTGTATTCCTGTTCTCTAAGTGTGAGGGAGAGTGTTCATGGACGCCACACTGTCTCTTAAAGGAATTCAATAAATCTTTATAAATATGTCAAACAGCTTAATGAAAATGGTTTTGTATTTCTGCTAATCAGATGAATACTGTGTAATGTATTTATTTCATTGCTTTGGAGAATGAAAAATGGCACCAAATATATATTAGTGCTAACATTCCGAATAAAAAAGTACTCTACAACATTGTCATCTTCACTTAGTAGCGTCACTGTGTTGCAAAAAATGCCTTCCTTTTTCTCCCCTGCCAGTGTTTGACGATATAACGATGCACCTAAACCCAATATTTGTTTTTTATTTATGATACTATTCCACCCTCTCTGTTAACGATTGGACGTATTTTATAGGGTTTTCATTTTCTTACAAATACGAAAAACTTCTGATACAAATTAAGTGAATTATTTTTTAAACATTTAGCTTTTATAAATCTTTTATTTTAATTTTAACGGTACTACGGTGGATTGTCAACAAATAACAAATGAAAAGATTTATTTTATTTTATCCATTATATTAGTAGGTAATTTTGTGTGCACACTAGAGAGAACCATATAGGTAACTCACCTGTCCTTTACAACAGTCGCAGCATAAGAAGGTCTGTCTGTCCTGAGCACCTCCCCATGCATGGGCTGTTGTGAGGCTGGAGAGGGGTGTGGCAAAGTGGTGTGTGGGGTTATCTGTGGACATGCCTGCCTTAGGGAAAAAGCGAGAAGATCGATTATAATGCCCGTGTGCACTCTTTTTTCTTGCTTTCGCCACACTCAGTGAAATTCGAAGTCTCTAAATAAAATGTTCGCAACCTGTCAACTTTACAAACTGTGTCGAGCGCAGAAGAAAGCACGAAAGTCGTCGGTGCTTGCAATTGCGGCTGTTAGGATAATTACCGAGTAACTAGTCTGATAAAACTATTTATTCAAAGATTACTTATTTGTTTATTAAACAGAAGCAAAGGAGTGCACAATAAAAACCGGCCTTTTCATTCCATCCGTATTTAATTAAAAATATTGACTGTTTATGTAGCTTCTACCAGGATAAAACGCACTTTTGTGTAATCAACTGCAAGTCTATCACCTACCTCTTCACACAGTGGTGATGACTACCCAAAGCGGATTGAGAAGACATCGTGTTCAACGTCAATCTGCTGGCGCGGTCACTTGTGCAGAAACATGGCCGAATTATGTCGTCTGACTTCACGTTTAACTATTGTTTATGTTTTTAAATGATATGAAACAACCGAATGCTAACTTGCTCTTGTGAGAAGCACGTGTACTGAACATATATCTAGTTTTGGCCACAGAAGAAATTAGTTTTGTCGCCCAGCCTCCATTGCTCTGACCAATCACAAGCAGAGGACTAAAGTTTTAATTAAGTTCTCCCAAGGGAATAGTACCTCTTGTACCACCTGTTATTGGTACCTCACACCACCCTGCTTCAACTGCATAGACCTCTGTTCTGACTTACTCTAAGGATTGTGAATATGATGACTGAAAGGCAGAAATATCACACCTGCCTAGAAATATGATTCCTTCACAGAGAGAAGGAAGCTGATAAATGTCGAATGAGACTGGTGAAACATATATATGTCTGTGTGAGCCTCACGAAGGGAAAGATGCTACAAGGAACTGCTATTTACAACTACCAAGGAGCGCGGAAAATATTGGAACAATGTTCTAGTTTCTTTGCTAACAAGAATAGCTAGAGGTGAGAACGATGCCAGTTCTCGAGCCACTTTCCAGTCCATGGCGGAAGTTTTCACCGTGTACTGCCAGACGTGGTTACGAAAGAAGGTGAGCCGTTATTGACTTGAATTGTAAATTCAATCCATCAATCACAGCAGCATATACACAAAATAATCATGGAATTATGACGAAAGAAATAAGCGAAATACAGTCACAAGAATGTGTAGACCTCAGTCTTTCGAAGTCGGTACAAAGAAATGCTTGTACAGGCAACAAGGATAACATCAAAAGCCGTTGGAACGATGTTGGCAGCATCATAGCCCACTGGTTACACCATACTCTTGAGTTGTGAGTTGTGGACTGGAAAAAGCGAGTATTCCATTATGTGGCATTAGAAATGTAATCCAATGATTACAGTGCCACAGGGATGAAAAAATCGATGTGTCACTGAGCTGAGAAAAGAGAAGTTGGGGAAAGGACAGTCGAAGAGAGAACGTGAAAGAAATAGGATGTGCACACCCTACCTGCTTTGACTTTCTTAATCTTAGTACTTCGATTGTGATACCTCTCATCCTGGCATTACACGACAGACCCTTGGTGCACAAAAGAGATACCACAGATCTTCCAGCATTGAAACACGTCCATTGAATGTGTGGACGTGTTCCATTTTGAGTTATTCATTACTCTAAAGTGTTTCTCCACCATTATTATTATTATTATTTATTTGTATGTCAATTATTTGTTTCCTTTTTTAATAATCAATGCCCCATGTTTATATACTTTTACAACCCATCTGATTGAAGTTGGGTGTTCGTATGAATGTGGTTAGGTTGCAACTGACATTGACTAACTGCCACACATTGGCTTACAGTCGCCGCCTCGCGCTTTAGGTCTCGTTTACGTTAATTAAGAACGCATGGCTTCATATGACGTCTGTACTGCCATGTGCTGGGTGGCCAGAGACAAGCTTACTTGGCAATACGGCGAGGTGGCCTGTTCTTAGTGTAGTACCCACATAATCATGGACGAAAGGGGTGACAAATGAGATCTCTTTGGAGCTCTAGTAGAGGGTATTATCTTCTTCAGGTAGCAAGGGTTGGTAGACAGTAGGCTCTGAACGCCCTCTGGATGGCTTTTAGCGCGCCCTAAGTCCGGTGCGTGGAGGGGAAGGCTTTAGGCGTAACCAAATACTTCACTCTTTCTGCGACTACCGAAGTGAGTATTTTGTCGAATCATACTTAGGGGATGGCATGCTGTTAGAACTTTGCTTTCTTTGTGGTCAGGCAGTATTGGTTTATCAGTGATAGTTATCTTGAGTAATTCTTTCGCTATGCGAGGCGAAGTATTTCTTAGTTTACAGAACTTGAGCGAATCAGTGTACATTTAGTATTTGTATTTCCAATCCGGAAATGATTTTGTGTCCGGTTTTCTCAAGTTAGAATACACATATGTAACTCCAGCATTTGTGTAAACTTGGTATGTTTGAATTTCCTTGCAGTTTTTTAAGTGTGACATGATAGACATTTAGACAAATAAGAAACTGCTCTCTGTTTATACAGGCATGCAGCAAACCTTCAAAGTGAAGGATCTGCGAGATTGCTAAATGTTTCTCAGTTTTTCTGGATTGATTCCGTCTTTGCTCTCTTCGTATGACTGACTGCACAAATTGCTTTCATAACGGTCATTACTTTGGCCTTCAGTCATGCTTTTCCTGATACTATCTTTCTACCACATGAATTCTCACATGTGATTTATTTGTTTGTTCTAAATTAATTTTTTATTAATTCTATGTAATTCACCATGGTCACACACCACGTGGCACGTAAGTATGATATACCGCTGCCTCCCCGCACATGAGTTCATTTACTGCATAGAGTGATTTTAATAGTGCTTGAAGACACCCGACATCTCATCAAAACACCACTGATGCTTCATTTCTCCGCTGCATGAGTAATGTGTCGCAAGCATTAGGTGCATGTCTATGAGTGAATGAATGGCTTTCCTTTGTACACTGTGTATTTGCAAATTTCAGGCATCCTCTGTTGGACAGTTTTTTTAGTTACTACTCTGTACTCATCAGCTACATTCTTTACCTGTTAACAAATTGTAACCTATTTCTAATTTTGAATGTGAGACTGCTTTTAAATTCGCTTATACTTATTGTTTACATTACAAAATAAACATTTAAGACTTGTTTACTCTAAGAAAAAGTTATATTTAAGAGGGTTAATGACCACTGATAGCACTCCCAACCTAGCACTTCGTCTACCTAAGCAATATTAAAAGTTAAGGAAACCTTATCACATTGACAAACCACACAAAATGTTGAAAGGAGAGCAGTTGTTCTGTAATCGAAATAAAGCGTCTGCCATGAAGTTTTAACTCATAACTTTTCGCTACTAACTCTTTTCGAAACACTCTCGCCAAAAATTATGCCACTGATTGCCAGCAAATTTATATGATTGTATGGCACGTACTTGCGATGATGTGACATGATAGACATTTAGACAAATAAGAAACTGCTCTCTGTTTATACAGGCATGCAGCAAACCTTCAAAGTGAAGATGAAAATTAAATTTATTGCTTCATAACTAACACAGCTATACACAATACGTTTGAATTTGCATACATCATAACAAGTGTTTCAATGGGCGGATCAGAGATGGAGTTTGATGGTACCATGTTGGGTCTCAGTTGCCACTGTTACCCACTAAGGGCACGTCCAAGCTCCACAAAACAGAGCAGCATCCTCCAATTTATTGCTAAATAGTTTGATGAGTCATTTGAGGAATAAATCAAGTTAATGGGTGAGATACATTGCAAAATCTGTAGGACCACGGCATGCCCAGCACTAAATATATGACAATTGAGCAGATATACAATTAAATTATAATTTAAACGAGTTGAGGTTAATTGAAATCGTGAGAAGGATGCTATATTGGATATGTGCTTTCATTCAACTGTTTATTGAACAAGGTTCCTACACAATACATTTATCTCACTAAAAGAGATTATAGGTTAACTTTCAGTACAAAAGAACTGATTTGTTAGGTTTATGAATATCAGTACACCATAATATTGAATACTTCCATGTGGGAAGATTTCGTACCCCACGACTATATAGGCAAATACAAGAGGTACAAGGTCTATCCACAAATACATAGGTTACAGCACTATAAATAAGTCCTCACATGATCATACCATACGTTTTGAAAGCAGTTAGTTCACATGCTGTTGTAAAGGAAAGTAGGCACACCATAGGACAGGTGAGTTACCTATATGGTTCTCTCTAGTGTGCACACAAAAATAAGCTACTAATATAATGGATAAAATAAAATAAATCTTTTCATTTGTTATTTGTTGACAATCCACCGTAGTACCGTTAAAATTAAAATAAAAGATATATAAAAGCTAAATGTTTAACAAATAATTCACTTAATTTGTATCAGAATTTTTTCGTATTTGTAAGAAAATGAAAACCATATGAAATACGAATGAAACACGTCCAATGAATGTGTGGTCGTGTTCCATTTTTGAGTTATTCATTAACCTAAAGTGTTTCTGCACCATTAATAATGCCTATTAGTATGATAATTATTTTTATTCTGTTCAAATATTTGTATAGCTTATGAGACTTAACTACGGGGTCATCAGTCCCTAAACTTACAAACTACTTATGAACTAGCTAATCCTAAGGACGGCACAAATATCCATGCCCGAGGGGGGATTCGAACCCCCGACCGTAGTGGCCATGCAGACCGTGACTGGAGCGCCTCAGTCCCCTCGGCCACCGCGGCCGGCTTTATTCTGTTCATTAATGGTAAGTGTCCCATATTTGTATATGTTCCCACCCGTGTGATTAAACTAGTGTGCTCATAAGAATGTGGAAGGTTGTTTTTAATATTGACTGACTGCCCCGCAATGGCTTACAGTCGCCGCTTCACGCTTTAGGGCCTCGATTACTTTAATTAAGAACGCATGGCTTCATAAGTCGTCTGCACTGGCGTTGCTGCATGGCCACAGACGGTCTTACTTCGCAAGATGGCGAGGTTGCCGTGTTCTTAGTGTGGTGCCAAACTTGGACGAAAGAGGTGACAAGACCTCTCTGGAGCCGTTGAAGAGGACCTCTACCTCAGGTAGAGAGCGTTGGTAGACACTATGCTCTGAACACGCTCTGTATGGGTTTTCAGCGCACTCTACATGCTATGTGTGGTGGGTAAGGATTTGGCGTGGTCTTAGGGCTTCACTCTTGCTGCAACCGTGGAAGTAAGTACTTCGTCGAATAATGCTGAGGTATTCGCGACCCAGCACTGGACTTTGATACAACAACTTTCTAACAGTGCGTAAGTTTGAACCCTTCCGGAACACGCCCGGTGGAATGCTTCCGCAAGCGTGGGTAGATCAATTCGATTAACCATTCCACCCAACTGGCCCGAAAACAAACAAAAAAATAGAGTTCGTGCGCCGACACCTGGGAGTCGAACACGCGACGTTACTGAGATCGTTCTCTCGGTATGGCGAAAGTAATGAGAGATTTCAACAATACTTTTTAGCTTCCTACTGGTCCGAGAGCCAGCAGGACCGCATGCAGCATAACATCCAAATGATGCCCCCCTTCGGACAATCGAACTTTGCCAGTCCGGTGGAGTTCTTCAAAGATATGTTGAATAAGAACTGTTAGTTGACCAACGCATATCCTGTGCCTGAGTTTGTTTGTCTTGGTAAGCTGCCGCGATGACTGCACAATGCTCTCTTAGCAGGGAGATGCTAAGACGATGTGGAGCAATTTCGAGCCCTTCTAGAAGATTTCGATTTCGATTATTACCTCCCCGCACAATAACTTTCCAGCCTAACAGGGAAAGGGGAATAATAATCAAAATTACGTGCCAGAGAAAGAAAAGAATAATAGTTCTACTCGGCAGTCTTGGGGAAACGACCAGCGAACCCAGCAAAACGGGCAGTGGCTTAACCACAATGAGAACAGGTCCTAAGGTGACTACCGCGGCAAGAAAAAACGTAAGTGGGGGAATGGTAATAACTGTCACTCTGACAATAACGAACCACGCGATGCTAGTTCCAAGCACCTTCGCAGGGTGTGGACCTGCATTCGCCAGACCTGAAACACGTTAAGGTAGCAGTGCAATCCGGACCATCGTCGTCAAAACAATGACGTTCTTAATACGTTCCTCCCTTCTCGCAGTATGACGACGAACACGAGACGGAATACATCGGACGGATAACGTTTGTCGACGTAATTCAAGTCCTCTTAAAGAAGGTTCCCGTGCGTATTTAATTTTGCTGTGTATTTTCTATAGGTTACAGGTTCCATGTTTATATTATGTATACTTAGTATGTCTCTTCCACTGTTCTTGGGCGTTAAAGAACGTGCCGGCAACATGCCGCACAGAAGATGCTTTTACAGTGTGTATTTTCTGTATGTTTTCACTGTTTTCGGCGATAAAGAACGCGACGACAATGTGTCGGGTAGAAAAGCCATTTGTAATAGTTGTTCCCTTGCATACGACCATATACAACGTTGGATAAGTTAAGCTGTGTTCTGTATAATCAGCTGATGTATGAGGCATGCTGATTCTGTGAGCGCCCTTAAATGTTGTGGCACCGTCAGTAATGTCGGCTCCGCTAAACAGACTTTTGATTGCTGCTTTACCATGGAGTACCTGTGTCATGGGTAAATATAGTTTAATTTTCAGTCGTTCGTGCGTGTTATTCAACTTCTGCACCAGACATGCAATCTAAGTACAATTAGTACCAAACAAAGTGTAATATTTTAGGGTGTACCTTTCTTTTCAGCTGTGCTGCGTAAATTTGATGGTTTAGATTTTATTGACGTCCAGTACCATCAGTGAGTGAATGCGAAAGGCATGTTCCTCCAGAGCAGGCAGGACGGTAATTAGCGCTGCCACAGCCAGTATGTGAGAACCCTGTGTCCTTGAAATTGCCAATGTGTTTACTTTTGTAAGCCGCCATAACGGTGCCGCCTCCCGGACAGAAACAGGTTAGCGCTTGGTGCAGTGAAAAAGGTGTTAAGGAACATGTTTTGTGTCTTTGGGACAAGGGTTTGTATTGCAAATTAGGTGGAGTATCTAATTTACCAACTCATCAAGAACCCGTAACGCAAACTTTAACATGACAAACTTAACTGTGTGCATCCCTAACTGTGATCGCCACCCTATAATAGGTGAGAAGAACGTACTGAAGAACCTAGCTTACCAGGCCCACTTGAATATCATCGACAAGAAAAAAGTACGCAGCCCAGTGTACAAAGTCGAGCCCATGAATAACGCGACCACAGCGTGAGACTAATGCCTGAAAAATGTTCAAATGTTTGTAGATCTATCGGACCAAACTGCGTGGTCATCAGTCCGTAGCTTACAAACTACTTAAACCTAGGTTAGGTTATAAGGACAAACACACACACCCATGCCCCAGGGAGAACTCGAACCTCCACGGCGAGCAACCGCGCGCTCCGCAGCGAGACGCTTTAGACCGCTCGGCTACTCCACCGCGGCACTAATGCCTGAATTTGCAGTACAAATTAGGAATATGTACTCCACAATCACTTTCTTTCCTAAATTTTTGCTGGAACCTAGGTAACGTGTTTAAATGTTATGATCTGCTTTTAATGATAAGCTTTGAACTAGACCATCTAATCACTAGTTGATTCTTGATTTATCTTTTTACAGGCAGTTAGTGATTTGTATCTTTGACTTAATCAACAGTGTTTTATTGTCCTTATTGTTCCAGGTATTTATGTAATTTCATGTCTTGTTTTTTATTTTCTCTGAGTGCCACTACTTATAATAAATTGTCTTTAATTCTATAATGATATTACAGGTACTCACTAGACAGACAGGTACAATCCAGTTATCTGCAAGTGGCCGGGAACTAAACTGTAGCCAGTAGATGCAGTGTCACATTGGGCCCAACATTTAGTTTGCATAGTACATTACAGTAGCGGGACCTTAGGCTGGTGGCTGGTCAATTTAATGTGATTTTATAAACATGTCGCTGTGTAGCGCCACACCAATCTACTTCTGCTATGTGCTTCATGCCATCGTTTTGCTGCTTTTGCCTTGCTGTGTGTGTGACTGTGAGTAATGTGGCCACAATGTCGATGTTACTAAATTAGCTTTGCTTAAGTTCCTGTGATAGCACTACCAAATTTCTTAAACATTTCCCATATGTTAAAATTTTTCTTTGATAAGCACTGGGTTATGTTTTGTAGAACCAATAGACCCCAATAGTCTAGCTTATTTAATGGTTTTGTAATTTACTTTAATGTTCTCATCTGTTTGCTTATAAATTATCTGTATAATTTTGTATTTTTGTGTTGATGTGAATATATTGCACCAGCATAATGAACACAACTGGGCAACGAATATGTCTCATGAAGTGTTCTCTAAGTGTGAGGAAGAGTGTTCATGGACGCCACACTGCTACGAGAATTGCGGGGCCGGTTCCTCCGCCGACGCTGGAAGAATCAGGTTCGCACTCACGCCTATGATGGCATGGAAGAAGATCAACAAGCCGTTTTGGCCAGGCAGCCTACATCTCTTCCTCTCTGTCTCAGCGCCAATGGTTGGATCAGTAGTCATCTTGCATTAGGCACAGAGGAAGAGGAACTTTGTGAGCACCTTCAATGGCGAGCCGGCAGACCAGCCCCTTGGACGTCACCAGGTCACTGGGCCGTCCCGACTCACTTCCATGCACCTGCGAGACAGAATGCCGCCGGTCGCCAGCTGTTCCACCCCTGGCGAGAGGAGGGGCAACCTTCACACGCCGGCACCTCAGCCGGCTGTCAACGGGTCATCCCCACCACACCTCCAAGTGACTGGCAGGCGCTGCCACTGACCACGGCACCAGGCAGTGGTCAACCTGCTGCAGCAAAAGAAGCTGTGTCCTGAGCACCTCCCCATGCGTGCGCCAATGGCAGCTGGCACAGATGATGCTTGCTCCTGTCAATGCGGCGGGCAACATCCAATTCTGCATGACACTCAACGAGAGCGGCGGGGCACAACACAGACGTCTGGCATCTGTCAAGACCAGACCAGTTGCTATGTGTATCAGGACATTGAAGAAAAAATGTTCAAATGTTTGTAAAGCTTATGGGACTTAACTACGGGTCATCAGTCCCTAAACTTACAAACTACTTATGAACTACTTACCAACTAGGACGGCACAAATATCCATGCCCGAGAGGGGATTCGAACCCCCGACCGTAGTGTCCGTGCAGACCGTGACTGAAGCGCCTCAGTCCCCTTGGCCACCATGGCCGGCGACATTGAAGACATATGAACCTCCTTGCTTAACAAACTTCTGTGCTTCAGCACTTAGGCATTCCACATCCTTGGGTCCTGCTTGGATGTCAGAACCTCACAAATCCTATGCCACGAAGGCATGGCACTGCCTCTTCTGATCGCTCGCCATTGAGGGTGCTCACAAAGTTCCTCTTCCTCTGTGCCTAATGCAAGATGACTACTGATCCAACCATTGGCGGTGAGACAGAGAGGAAGAGATGTTGGCGAGGTGAGATGCACCTGCAGTTGGAAAGAGGAATAGTCAACTACGACCATGGACAATGTACAACAACTTGGCAGTAGTAATGTGTTATCTAAGTGTGGGTTGTAGTTTCCACCTAGTTATCCCAAAGAGTAGTGGCAAATAAACATTTAAAAGAAAATGAACACTCAGCATAGTGAATCGAAGTTCCTTTTTTTCAAAGATACTCCCAGGAGTGAAAAGTTCATTAAAAAACTTCTCTAGTGTATGCTTCGAAATTTTTGTTTTGTTTTTTGTTTTTTGGAAATGGGTAATTTTGTTTATGCATCTACAGTTACCCTCCAATTTCTTGACCAATCTTCTTTTGTGCACAACCTTCTTTATTTTCTTTTTCGTTGTGTGTGTGTAACTAAGTTTAATATGGTTCCAATCCAGTATAACAGGAATGGTCCCAGACAATTTGTCGCCCCTAAGCAGAGGGTGATGGAACACGTCAACTGAATGGGTGGTCGTGTTCCATTTTTGAATTATTCATTAAGATAAAGTGTTTCTGCACCATTAATATTTTCTATTAGTATGTTAAATATTTTTGTTTTGTTTGTTAATGATCACTGCCCCATCTTTATATATGTTTGCCACCCATGTCATTGAACTTGTGTGTTCATATGAATGTGGAAGGTTGTATTTAATATTGACTGATGCCGCACAATGACTTACAGTCAACGCCTCGCACTTTGGGGCCTCGTTTACTTTAATTAAGAATGCATGGCTTCTTTTGTCGTCTGCGCTGGCATCTGCTGGGTGGCCACAGACATTCTTACTTGGCAAGATGGCGACGTGGCCATGTTCTTAGTGTGGTGTCAACCTAATCTTGGACGAAAGAGGTGATATGAGACGTCTTTGGGAGCCATTGAAGAGCGTATTATCTTCCTCAGGTAGAGCGGATTGGTACACACTACGCTCTCTACGCACCCTGTATGGGTTTTTAGAGCGCTCTACATCTGGTGCTTCACTCTTGCTGCGACCGTAGAAATAAGTACTTCGTTGAATCATGCTGAGGGGGTGGCAGGCTGTTAGAACTTTGCTTTCTTTGTGATCAGGCAGTCTTGCTTTACCAGTGATAGTTTTCTTGAGTAATTATTTCGTTATGTGAGGAAAAGTTCAAAAATGTTCAAATGTTTGTCAAGCTTATGGGACTTAACTACGGGGTCATCAGTCCCTAAACTTACAAACTACTTATGAACTACTTACGAACTAGGACGGCACAAATATCCATGCCCGAGGGGGGATTCGAACCCCCGACCGTAGTGGCCGTGCTGACCGTGACTGGAGCGCCTCAGCCACCTCGGCCACCGTGGCCGGCTGAGGAAAAGTGTTTCTTAATTTACACAACTAGAATAATTCAGTGTAAATTTAGTATTTTTTAGTATTTTAGTAATTTTTTTATTATAAATTAATTTCTTTTTTAATTTCTATGTAATTCCCTGTGGTCGCATATGACATGGTAATTAAGGATAGTATACCACTGTCTCCCTGAACATGAGTTGGTTTAGTGCATAGTTATTTTAAATTTGTGCTTCAAGATACCCACCATCATCGTCAAAAACGCCGCCCACACTTCGATTGTCGTGGATATTAAGTGATCCCTTTTGAATAAAGTGACGCAAGCTTTTTGCGCGTGTCTGTGAATGCGTGAGTGTGCTTTTCTCTTCCCATCGTGTAATTGCAAATTTCCTCTCATGTTATCTCCATATTCATAAAGAACAGAAACAATTTTATTACAGGCAGTAACTTAACGATTTGATTAACTTTTGTCCAATGTGTGTGCTTAATATGGTCTCCCCACGTTTATTTGCTGGTTCACTTTATTGAATAGATGATGATTTATACTATCAGACCTCTGCTTTATAGTTTCGTGCTCCCCATCCCATATTTAATTATCTATTCTTCTATTTTTTACTTTACTTTTGTGTTTGTTAAAACGTTGGCTGCTCCCTTAAGGAGTGAGCAGTTAGATAGATAGTTTGCGAAGTGGTAGGACATGTCTCTAAAGTTGAGGTTCTCAGAGATTATATTGAAGATTTCTTCATAGTCATGTTCATATTTCTTGAACATTCATTAATTTTTGCGACGTTTATATATATGAATTTCATTTTAAATACTGTTTTAATAATAATGATACATCAGAAGAAAATTCTCAAACATTAAATTTGATGTCCTTCCAGAAAAATAATCACTTACAACGATTTTTTAAAGTCATATTAAGGTAATTTGTACCTGTTGAAATAAAATTACAATCAAAAATAATTCCATGCTATCTGCATTAATATAGAAAACCTCAAAGATCACTGACTGCTTTCAAGCACCCAGTTCTGAGATATTTACATATCTCAGTGATGTAAATAAGAAATTAAATTGATATAAGAAATAGTGCTTTATCCACATAACTGGAATTGACTAGGGCTTTATACTGGTCTTCAAATATATACTCAAATATGACAAAACAGATATTTCTGTAAAAATATTTTATTTACAGCATTCAACTGTGCATTACTACATGTTGTTGGAGTGGTCCTCTATCCAAGTAGGGCAGCCCTCAACTGGAGCTGGGAGATGGTGTTAGCATTGTTGATATTTGGGATGCCTGCCCCAAGGGCAGCAGCCAGGGCCAGACGGGAGGTGGGGTCTGCAAGGTTGGCGATGGGTACGCCATTAGGGCCAATGACGATGTTGGGGATACCACTGAGGCCTTGGATGGCGAAGGCGTTGCGAGCCGCGTTGGTGGCGTCAGCGGCGGCAGTGGCGGAGGCGGCGGCGGGGATGTTGGGGTTTCCCAGGGTGTTGCGGGCGGCCTCCACAGCCTGCGTCGTCAGGTGTGTCGCTTTCGCCGCAGCCACGTCAGGGAGGTCCCCACCGAGTCCTAGACCAGGGAAGACAGGCTGTGCCAGGGCCGCCACCAGCACGGAGCTCAGGACCACCTGTGAGCAGTGGGTGCTTTCATTGATGCACAACTCTCTATGACAGAGTTAGTTACTGTTTATAAATGCTGCATAAATACATGGTATCACCATCGTTCTATGAACTGTGGGCCTAATCTATTCCTATAACGAAATTTCTACATTTTGTTCATCTTGATCATCAATAAGGAATTATATCAGCATTGAGTCCCATTTTAGTTGTAACATTGTCATTTATGATATAGTACTTTTTGGAGACCATACAGTGATAAACATTGTTTTATACGTGGTTCTTTAATATCTATATATATCAGTGTTTTATTTCTTTTTCTCTATGTCAAACAGTTGCCCCAGACACAATCACAAATGTAACATCATGTTTTCTATTTGTCTGTACCAGGGCCGCAATTGGACGATGGATTGCGAAATATGTTTCAACTGTGTTTTGCACACCATATTCTGATGAGTATTCTATTCTTTTCCTGTCATATAATAAAGCCTAACTCATTCCCCAAAGTTGCTAAAGAAACTTCGTTTTAATCTATTTATTAACAGTACTTGTTCTTCCACCATGCACACTCTTATTCTCATGGCGATAGTTGCTGTGGATGATACTTTAATGTCTTACTTTCTACATCTTGTCTTTATTGTTTTAATGTGTTTATTTTCCCATTTCAGTAATAAAGAAATTACTAAATGTTTCATAACATTGTACTGAGTCATGTCGACTTCTTTTTGGGAGGATGATGGTTAAAATCGATTTCCAGCCATCCAGATTTAGCTGTGGCCAACATCAGTTGACTATGAGAACTTCATGAACATGTATCTTATATCTGGATGTAGAATGCTTGTGTGACCCATTCGTGACCAGTGGGACCAACACGCAAGTATTACAATTTCAGAAACCAAAATGCAAATTTATAGAAAGATTGCAACATTCTCTTCAGGAGGCACTAGTTAGAAAATTTGTAGTACTAGAATTAGAAGCTGAAAACAGAACGAAGCTACTACACCAACCATATTGTCACTTAGACAGTACATGCAATGTTTAGAAATTATCTGCTAATGTAGTATTGTGTGGCGGTTTGGGAATCGAAGAAGAACCTTACTGCTTACTGGTAAAGCGCTCACGACCTATCCACACAGAAAGTCAATCGGTGAGAGATGACTGGAACTCAGTCAGGGTCATTCACTCCGTGCAAAATATTAACCACAAATGACAAGATTCTGGTAAGAGTCTTAGTTTGTGACGCAGTTATTTTCAAGACCAATGTTTAGGAATGGACAAACAAATGCAAAGTCTTTTCTTTTTAGTAGAACACTAATTTTTACTGACTCAGTGTGTCGTTCTTTCAGTACTGAATGTTTGCTAATTATATTTCGGAACCATGGTACATCATATGTTAAAGAGCGATCGCTATAATTTTTGTAGTCTACGTCAAGTTTATAATATATATCTGTGTCACAGAATAGGGAGTATACAGAAGGGAATGCTGTGGGCGGCGCCTTTGATCTGTATGTTACTAAGCGTAGCGCTCGACGCCATATTGAAAAGCAGTAAACGCGGAACTATAGTCTCTTAGTACTTTGGCTGGAAATGGTGGACTTTTTACGAACTGCAGCTGATCTCAACAACTTTTACGAAAGGAAACGGCTTTTCATTAAGCTCTCCCCTATTTTGTGCCCTGTTCTTGCATCTAATTGTAATCCAACGAAAAAATAGGCCTTAATTTTAATACAACTACGAAAATGTACGATGGAATCGATGATCGTTTTATTTGGTGTATATCTATAGAAAAATCCCAAGTAACACGTAGTTATGTTTGGGAAATTAGTTACAAACAAGAAAGTGACTTTACAAGTTCCAGGTTTTATTTGACACAAATTAATTTGCAAAAAGTATTGTTTCAGACTTAGCAGTACAACTTGATTACATAGAACTAATGACGTCTTGGCATATATAAAACTGTTAAATTACACAGAAATGAAGGACAGTTAGCGGAAACTTAAAATTCTGTACTTGTCATATTGTGGCACACATTGTTTCAGTCATAGCAAAGGAAATAGTGTTCATTTTCCAGTTAGTCTTCCTTGTCTATATGAATCCACTAGATCATTACACACCATTTGTACCTCACAGAAGTATTATTTTCAGTGGTTGGTAATGAATTTTGATTTACGTATATATTCTGAATTAGCACAAGAAAACATGTTATATGCATTAGATATACCTGTATGTCAGACTTAGCCTTCGTAGGGCCTGGACGTATTTTACTGGTCCTTTCCTTAGGTGATTTCCTTTTTAATGATACTGACTTTTGTGGATTCGGGATATTGAACAATGTTGGAACAACATCTGGTTTTAATCGTTTTTTCAAAAAGTTAACAAACATGATTTCTTCAAAGTACACACTAGATATTCTGCAGTTTTTATTTAAGTACTTTACATCCTTTTTTTTAGCAAATCAGCTCTCCTTGAATTCACAGTCCATTTCTTAGCACTGGAAATAAATAATGCCTTTAAAACATAACTATGCTATATTTTACTTATGGCAGTGATGTAATTGTGTTTTAATGTTGGAAAAGTTGTATTTGCTTTAGAAAGATAATTAATTTACTGATCGGAGAAGGACATATAGAAGAATCTGTCAACCGTAGAGCAGGTACAGCATAAAATAATTATTCCCCTTAATCTATTTGTTTGAGTACCGTATCTTAAGAGCATTTGTTGCCAACATTAGCACACTACGCCTCCACTGCCATAAGTAAAATTTTACCTGCCTAAGCAGCGTAGAACAAGAGGAGGAGGCAGGATGAGTGTCATGGATTTGGCTGGTTCAGTTTTACTTACAGCAGTGAAGGAGTAATGATTTAATGTTGGCAACATAATGTTCGTTTTCCGAGGACAATTACTTTACCGACCTGAGAAAGTTAGATACAAGAAACTGCCAACCTAAGAGCAAGAACAGCAAGATTATTCCTCTTACTCCATTTGTTTGAATATCCTAACAAGGGGCATTGGGGACCCGCCAATTTTGCCCAAGTTACGTGTGTGGAAGGAGGTGGATCTCCACATAACGAGCCTGAAATATTTCGCCTCAGTGTGCCTTAGGAAAGGAGGAAACGCTCTCGAAAGTTTTTCCGATAGCACTGTACTTGTTATTTGTTATTCAGCGCTCTGTTCTTGAATTAAAGGCTAAGCGTAAAAAAAGTAAAAAAATAAATTAGGAAGCTCCTAGGACTGAGTCCAATATTTACACAAACTAAAATCTCGAGAGAAAACACCACGCTCTGGCATGCTTAGCATCCTTCCGTCATAGAGGCAATGAAATGAATCCCATCAGATATAGAAAGTACTATGATTTTCCAGCTACTCATTCCTCTCAAAATTGATTTCATGCCTTTGGACATCATTTGCTTCATAAATTACTGGATAGGTAGTTCGGCATTCTAATTCTAAATTCCTTAATCGTTGAAGAGTCAGAGTATGCGCACAGATCTATCCCTTCTTTTAGCCACGTAATAATCTCCCTGATCTTCTCATTTAATCGTCCCGTTTTTGCACCACATAGAAAACGCTTCTAACGACTTCTTTTTGAGCTGCCTAAAGCCCATGCTTCAGTCCTATCAAAGGCTACAATGAATAGAATTGTCTTCAGAAAATCATATTTGATATTGATTTGAAACCTGATTCCGCAAAACTGGATGCATATGGTCTGGGTTCAGCGTCACGTCATCACTGGTCCACGAGTATCAGTGAAAACCGCACTTCTCCTCAATCTACTCACCAGGACCTTCATGTCTGCTGCTTCTGTTGTTGTTGCTGCCGCTGCGAACTGAACTGTTACTGCCCTCAGTGGCTGGACACCGGCTTATATAGCGAGGCACGGCCTCGTCTTCCCCGCCGCGTCCAAAAACATGGGAGAGTGTCATTGTCCTCCAGTTCCCACCACTCCTACATCTGCTCATAAGGCCTGATGATGAAAAAATACATAATTTGTAGCTTGTCGTTGTGTATTTCACGTCTAAATAAAAGGCACTTTCTCTCGCGCTGCTTTGCTCAGTCACGATAACGGCCTCTACACGTTCCTCCAGAGTCCATTGTTAATGTTTCGCAGTAACCTATCGGTAGGTTACAATGCTTTCCGTTCTTGCTACTGCGACATAAAAATAGTCCGGGTCTCAAATAGCACGTTCCTCTCCTTGGAGTGCGGAATGGAAGCATTGAGAGAAAAATAAAATTGCTTCATAGTTATTGCATTAATGTAGTACAAGTGGCGAGTGCTTAAGTGTATTTTGCATTCTCGTTGCTGTCAGAAGACTTGGTTTTTAGCAAATTCCGGTTACGCATTTCAACGAGTTGTAGGTGGGACAGAGTGCATCATATTTCCAAAAGTAAACGATGTACAGATATTTTACCCATTGATACTACGAGTAGTTCGTTGTGTTTGGCACTACGAATCAAATGTACCCTTCTGCAAGCTCCTTGGTGTCCATGTTTTTGGATGATGTACATTTTAAAACAAGAAAAGTGTCTAGTAAACCGGTAATCTAAAATGCATACATCAAGAGCTATGTGGACTCGACCAGTAGAAGAGTCGTTTTCAACAGTATCAACGTACCATTTAAGGGTTACATCTTATAGCACGGGTATTATAAGGAATGCAGATTAGGGTGTAACGTCCCGTCGTCAGCATGGTCCTTAGAGATGCATTTTAGATAGGCATCGGAAATGAAATCGGCTGTGCCCTGTCAAAAATACCTTCCAGATTTTTACCTGTAGTGATTTAGCAAAATTACAGCTTTAAAGAAATATTATCCATTATCAGAGGAGAAAACTTAAATAGATTGACTGAGAACTTTGTTGCACCTAAGCTTCATTTTATAGAAACGAATTTAATTACAGTGTCGTTCTCTACCATCAAAAAACTAATGAAATATATTTTACCTAGATCCGAGTTAACAGCCAAATATATTTTAAAATGCATAGTCAACCATCAGCTGTTTATTGTTTTCAGAACTTTACCGGTTACAGATATTATCCATCATCAGAGGAGTAAAATTAAACAGACTGATTTATAACTGCATAGTTGATCAACTATGTAGTTCGCAATCAAAATGTTCAAATGTTTGTGAAGCTTAAGGGACTTAATTGTGGGGTCCTAAGTCCCTAAACTTACAAACTTTTTATGAACTGTCTTATACTAAAGACGACACGAACATCCATTCCTGAAGGGGGATTCGAACACCCTTCAGGAAACGGCCTCGCGCATCGGAGCATAGTCCCTCAATGCCCTTGGCCACTCCGCCGCGGCAGTTCTCAAACAGTCTATTTAATTTTACTCTTCTGATGATGGATAATATTTGTAACAGGTATAGTTCTGAAAACAATAAATAGATGATGGTTGACTATGCATTTTTAAAAACATATTACGGCTGTTAACTAACATCTAGGGAAAAATATTTCATTAGCTCTCCGATGGTAGAGAACGACATAGTAATTAAATTCGTTTCTATATAATTATGCCTACGTGCAACAAATGATACAATTGTTTTATTTCTTACGTTATTCAATTTCCAGATCATAACAGATCTCTGTCACATGTGCAAGGGTGGACAAAATATAATGAACACCTAATGTAGACACAAAATGTACAGTATTAATACGGAGTTTACTTACCAATGTCTTCGGTAACAGCTACAAATCTTCGAGGAACAGATTAGTGATGTGCCTTTTCTGCTTCTGACAAAAAGTTACACAATCTGGTAGCAAAAATTACTTTCATTACTTCAACAATGTTAAATCTGTAAATTAGTCCTCACTCTGTCGTAAAAGTGTCTACAACATTACAGTTATGTTGAGACCTGGCTATTTTGCTGTCCAGGGGACATGTTTAATATTTTCCCGATGCTATAAAAAAATAAAAACAATAAAACCTAAACCTGTTGGCTGTGTGTCATAGCGCATTGTTATTTCCGTGTATGGCAGTGTTTATTATCAATATCGTAGCCATAGTAATCAGTCTGATACCACGAATGGTGAAATATTTATTCACAGTTATCCATCCACTGAAAGTATTGAAAGGAACAGTTTAGTTCCACGATATAAATGCTTAAGTCATGAAGAAACCTTCCCCGATCTTCACTGAACCAAGCAGGCACACCGTATCGTAAGCTTCTTTTCCGATTTTCGATATGTAAACCTGGTTAATCTGTTTTGACGCCATTGTACAACTTGTCTCGATCTTAAATTAAAACAAATCTCTCACCTGCTGTCAATTTCATAAAATGTTGTGTCAGTAGGACATGTTTCGTAACTACCTTACTTGTGTACTGAAAAACAGAAATGTACGTATTAGAATACTACGCTACAAAATGAACGACTCCCATATGATTATCCCATTCACGCAAGAACGTACTACAAAAAATTAATCAGGCATTAGGAAACGTCATCCATAACGAGCGCCCAAAAAGCGGAAATTCACGAATTATAGCCACATCGGCAGCCGCGGCGGAGAGGCCGAGCGCATTGAGGCGCTACGCTCCGATGCGCAAGGCCGTTTCTAGTCGAGGGTTCGAATCCTCCCTCGGGCATGGTTGTTTGTATTGTCTTTAGTACAATGTGGTTGAGGAGTAGTTGTCAAGTTTAGGGACTTATGACAGTGCAGTTAAGTCCCATAAGCTTAACAAACGTCTTTGCCACATCGGCAGTGACGAAGGACTTCAACATCGAACGAAATTCTCTGGATAATATCAGTTATAGCCTCAGAGGAATTCACTTCGAGGACAAAGGATAGTTGCTATCCAATTTGGGAAGAAATCAAATTTTTGGGTTTGGATTCGAACAATGTACGAAATGCGAAGGTAGAATAGTCTAAAGGGCGTATCTGTACCCAAACAATGTCCTCCTTTAGCAGTAGTAATACTTTTTTTCCTTTTAGGGTTTAGTATTTTCTGATTAACTTAGGGATGTATTCTTTATTCTATGGCTAGTATTTTATTTGGATAAATTACACACATTAAAAAAATTTAAATCAAGTATATCGTATATTACCATGACAACTTTGTTGAATATCTGGATTATATTTGGCATCAGAGAACAGCTGTCTTATGGCTCACAACTTTGCCTAATAGCAGCAGTGTTTCCTTTAAACAAAGCGTTTATGGTGAGAAAGCTATGTATGTTGCGTACGTCTGGTAGATGAAGTTGACTAATGGCAGATTAATTTTTTTGGTATTTTTTATATGAATAGCATATTAGAGAATCGTCGACATCGTATCTTCTTATTTTAATATTTATTTAGTAACAGCAGCGCTTCCGTGGGCGTTTAGCTTCAGTCATGCTGTTTCTATGGAAACACTATTAATATTCAGCTTTCCTGTCGTTTCTGCTACTTTCATGCTTTCTGGCCAACATTGTTCTTAATGCTCACCGGTCGTTGCCAGCTGATTCTGGTATAGCTCACAATGATATTTAGGTTTTTTGAACGCTCTCATTATCGAGGATGCTGTACCTAGAACAGCGTTAAACAGCTCAGCCGATTTACTCTGGTGGCTGTTGGCTACCACCAACAGTCTTCAGGCTACTACCAATGAAAAATTTTCAAATGTTTGTAAAGCTATGGAACCAAACTGCGTGGTCATCAGTCCATAGCTTACACACCACATAAACTATGGTAAACTAATCTAAGAACAAACACATTCACCCATGCCCCAGGGAGGACTCGAAACTCCGACGGCAAGCAACCGCACGCTCCGCAGCGAGTTGCCTTAGGGGACTACCCTGCGCTGCATTGTCACCAAGGTAGCAGAAATTATTGCTGGGGTGCCATCTGCAACGACTCCGACGACTGACGCCAGTGTGGTTACAGTTTCCTACGTGCCTGCCAATCGGAAGCTACCTGGCCGTGATTGGTGAACTGTGCAGGGGGTCACAAAACTCTGGCCATAAGGAGAAATCGAGAACCGGCCGCAAGACTGAGCCATAGCGCATCAGCAATAGGTTTGTTGTCCAATAGTGATAATACTCCTGAGCCAGCACAGGCTGCCTCGCCTGTTATGACAGTCGCCAATCGTTCTGAGAGGTCTGGACAAATGCAGAGCGTCGGTTTGTTAGTCATCGGAAGCCCCTATGTTAAGCGGGTATTGAAACCCCTCACAGCAGGCATGACCAACATTTCTACACACGCCCCGCGTTCAGAGTACACTGTAGTTCACCGCCCCAGTCGCGACCGTATGTCGCGAGTGTCGGCATATGACGACAGATATAGCTGCGGAAAGAGTGAGACCGCACAAAACTGCTCTGCGCTGTACTGTCCCGCAGTAAGATCCAAAATAAATAAAGTGACAGAGGAAGCGCAGCTCTGTAATGTGGCCAAAGAATGGCAAAACAAGCAAACCATTTAGAATGTACGTAACAATTTGTGTTTGTATGGCAGATTCACTACGCGAAGCTTTAGAAAAATATCTAAAACACGAATTGAAGAAAATGTTAGTAATTTTGTGACACAAATTGGATTCTACTAATATTGTACAGTAGGCTTCTTCTGAAAGATACATGTTTCTTAAATGAACTAGTATCATCTTTTTTTTCTGTTTAGCCCTGTTCCCTCAAATGCAGGGTCGGCGTTATTTATTTGGATTTGACATGTTAATACTGACAGGGGGCCGGATGCCCTTCCTGTCGCCACCCCGTGCCCCCTGGGAGGAAATGTGTATCCCAAACGTCTGTCTTACTACTTCCCCCACCACTGCAACGCGTGCAGCATGTGTAGGAGCTAGACGGCTATATTGTCAAACGCTGGCAGGGGGAATTGAAGGAGGACATTTTTCGCTACACAATGACGCTACTAAGTGAAGTTGTAGAATACTTTTTTATCGGGATTTTAGCACTAATATATATTTGGTACCTTTTTTCATTAGCCAAAGCAATAACTTTATTCTTTAATGAAATAAGCACATTACACATTATTCATGTGATTAGTAGAAATACATATCTTTCTTGAAAAACAAAACTATTAATTGAATTAAGCTGTTTAACATATATAGAAAGCTTTACTGAATTCCTTAAAGAGAGAGACTAATTTTCGACACGTTAAGCTCAAACAACAGAGGTATTACATAACTTAAATTATATCACTGTGTAAAATTCAGTTTCACCCTGCCTGGCTGTACCGGCGTTCTTCCTCTTGCTGCTCGCTGGACCACCACCTAGAGACAAGTCCTCACAACAGCCCGTACTGCGTCATACTGACCAGGCTGAACGGCTGTCCGCCGGGACAGACCCCCTGCTTAGTAGCGGGCAGCCAATAAGCTGGCACCCGCTGCCTGGTCAGTATGATGTAAAACGGGCTGTTGTGAGGCCTTGTCTCTAGGTGGTGTTGGCTGGACAGGGCCGCGGCAAAGGCGCCCGTGCCTGTGGGGCGGTCTTTGGCCATGCCCGCCTCAGAGAAAAAGTGAGAAGGCCGAGCATAATACCCTTGTGCACTCTGTTTGGTTGCTTTCACCACACTCAGTTAAATGCGAAGTCTCTAAATAAAATACTCGCAACCTGTCAACTTCACAAAGAAGAAAGCTCACAAGTCGTCGGTTAGGATAATTAGCGAGGAACTAGTCTGGTAAAACAATTTATTCAAGGAATACTTCTTTGTTTATTTAAACAGAAACTGCACAATAAAAACCGGTTCCTTGATTCCATCAGCATTTAATTAATATTGACGGTTTCTACAAGGATAAAATGTACTTTTGTATAATGAACTGCAAGTCTGTCACCGACCCCATCAAACAGCGTTTCTGCTCGTGATAACTGCATAAACCGGAGTGATAAGACATCGTGTTCCACTTCGATCTGCCGGCGATGTAACTCGCGCAAAAACATGCCCAAAGCGTGTCATCTGACTTCTCGTTTAACATTTGTTTATGTTTTTAAATGATACGAAACAACAGAATGGTAGCTTGCTCTTGTGGGAAGCACGTGTGGGAGAAGGAAGCTGATAAATGCCAAATGAGACTGGTGAAACATGACTATGTCTCTGTGAGCCTCACGAAGGTAAAGCTTCTACAATGAACTGCTATTTACCACTACCAAGAGGCGCAGAAAATATTGAAATAATGTTCTAATTTCATTGCCGGCATGAATAGCAAGATGTGAGAACGATGCCAGTTCTCGGGCCACTTTCCAGTCCATGGAGGAAGGTTTCACCGTGCACTGCCAGACGTGGTTACGAAAATAGGTGAGCCGTTATTGACTTGCATTGTAAATTCAATCCAATAATCACAGCAACAAAGACACAAAATAATCATGGAGTTGTGACGAAAGGAATAAGCGAAATGAAGTCACAAGAACCTGTAGAACTCAGTCTTTCGAAGTCGGAACAAAGAAATGCATGTACAGGCAACAAGAATAACATCAAAACGATGTTGGTAGCATCACAACCCACAGGTTCCACTATACACTTGAGATGTGAGTTGTGGACCGGAAAAAGCGACCGTTCCATTAGATGGCATTGTAAATGTAGTATAATGATTACGGTGCCACAGGGACGAAACATTCGAGGTGTCAGTGAGATGAGGAAAGAGAAATGGGGCAAAGGACAGATGAAGAGAGAACGTGGAAGCAACACCCAAGCTGATTTGACTCTCTTAATCTTCTTACTTTGATAGTGATACTACTCATTCTGGCGTTACACTGCAGAGCCGTGGAACACAAAACAGATACCTCAGATCTGCCACCATTGAAACACGTTCATTGAATGTGTGGTCGTGTTGCATTTTGAGTTATTCATTACTGTAAAGTGTTTCTCCAACAGTAATATTGTTTATTTTTATGTAATTTTTTCCTTGTTTTCCATGTTTATATATGTTTCCAACCTGTGTGATTGAAATTGGGTGTTCGTGTCAATTTGGTAGTTTGCTATTGATATTGACTAACTGCCGCGCAATGGCTTACAGTCGCTGCCTCGCTCTTTAGGCCTTGTTTACTTTAATTAACAACGCACGGCTTCGTGTAACGTCTGCATTGCCGTCTGCTGGGTGGCCAAAGTCAAGATTACTTGGCAAGATGCCGAGGTGGCCTATTCTTAGTGTAGTACCTACATAAATATGGACGAATGAGGTGACAAAAGAGACCTCTATGTAGCTCTAGAAAATGGTATTATCTTCTTCAGGTAGCAAGGGTTGGTAGACAGTAGGCTCTGAAAGAACTCTGGATCGCTGTTAACCTGGTGTGTGAAGGGGAAGGCTTTTGGCATGGCCTGAGGCTTCAGTCTTGTTGCAACCGCCGAAGTGAGTATATTGTCGAGTCATGCTGGGGGATGGCATGCTATTAGATCTTTACTTTGTTCGTGACCAGGCAGTCTTGATTTATCAGTGGTAGTATTCTTGAATAATTCTTCGCTATGCAAGGCAAAGTGTTGCTTAGTTTACAGAACTCGAGTGATGGGTGTTAATTAAGTATTTGTAATTCCAATCTGGTAATGATTTTGTGTCCGATTTTCTCAAGTTAGAATATACATGTGTGACCTTCAGCCCTTGGGGAAACTTAGTATGTTTGAATATCTTTGCTGTTTTCTAACTAACGTTTTTGCGTCGTGTCTGGGGCTGCGAGTATGCTAAAATTTTCTCAGATTTTCTGGATTGATTCCGTCCTTCCCCTCTTGGTATGACCGATTGCACAACATGCTTTCATAACTGTCATTACTCCGGGCTTCAGCTATGCTTTACCTGATACTACCTTTATTCTATATGAATTCTCGCCTGTGTTTTACTTGCTTATTTTAAATTAATTATATTTTGTAAATTCTATGTCATTGCCATGGTCGTACACCACTTGGTACAAACAGATAATTTGCCCCTACCTCCCCACACATGAGTTCATTTAGAGCATAGTTGATTTTAATAGTGCTTGAAGACACCCACCATCCCATCAAAACATCATGGATGCTTCCTTTCACCACTACTATCAAGTGTTGCCTCATGGGTAATGAGTTGAAAGCATTAGGCGCGTGTCTCTGAGTGAATGTAGTTGCTTTCCTTTATCCACAGTGTATTTGCAAATTTCCCAACCCCCACCCCCCCACATTACCTCCGTATTCGTAAAGGGCAGAAACTATTTTATTATGGGCAGTAACTTTATCATTTAATTCACTTTTGTACAAGGTGCGTGCTTAATTTCGTCTCCCCACATTAGTTGCTTGTTCATTTTATTGAACAGAGGAAGATGTAAAGTATCATATCTCTGTTTTTTAATTTCATGCTCCCAGTCCCATGTTTAATTATCTATTCCATTTTAATATTAATTTTGTGTTTGTAAAAACGTTAGCCGCTCCCTTAACGAGTGATCAGTTAGATAATTTCCAATGCGCTGGTACTGTGGCCACTTCTAAAGTAATTTAAAGCAGCCTTGAGCGTTTTAACTTGCATTTGCAGATCTATACTGCCTGAAATCTTACATAGAAAACCTAAAAAGCTAAAATGCCAAAACCACCTCACATGTGAAAAATGATTTGATTCATTTCCTCCCCCTTATCCTATGCAAGTGAGTCAAGCACACTTCCACTCAAACTAGCCCTGAGATTTATAATTTTACTATAATGGATACTGAAATAAAATAAAACATTTTGTTGTAACCATGTGATCAATCTGTTTCATTCTCAAACGTATGTCATGAGTTAGGTTTGCACATCATGTAAATGATATCTATGGCAATTGAGCAGATTTACCATAAATTAAAATTTAAATGTGTTGAGGTTAATTAAAGTTGTGAGAAGTATGCTAGATTGGATATATGCTTTCATTCAACTGTTTATTCAACAAGGTACCTACACAATAGATTTATCTCAATAAAAGAGCATATAGGTTCTCTTTCAGTACAAAAGAACTGATGTATTGGGTTCTGTTTACAAAATAAAGTGAAAGATGTGATAGTATATAAATATCATTTCACCATGATATTGAATACGAAAGAATGCTTTGTTTATTTTCATGTGGGAAGATTGTGTACCACAGGACTATATAGAAAAATACGAGGTGTACAACGTCTATCCAATAATACACAAGTTAGAACGCTATAAATAAGACATCACATGATCATATCATACATTTTGAAAGCATATAGTTCACATGCTGTTGTAAAGAAAATATTCCACACCATAGAACAGGTGACTTCCCTATGTGGTTCTTTCTAGTGTGCACACGTTTTTCTTCAGTAATGGATAAAATAAAATAAACCATTTACATTTGTTATATGTTGAGAAACCATCGTAGTACCATTAAAATTAAATAAATTATATATAAAAATTAATTCTTTAAACAGTAATTCACTTAATTTGTATCAAAATTTCTTTGTTTTTGTTAAAAATTAATACCATATACAATATGATTGGAACACATCCACTGAATTTGTGTTCCCTTTTTTAGTTATTCATTAACTTAAAGCGCTTCTGCACCATTAATACTGTCTATTAGTATGTTAATTATTTTTGTTCTGTTCATTAACGATGAATGCCCCATATTAATACATGTTTCCACCCGTATGATTCAACTTGTATGTTTGTGTGAATGTGGAAAGTTGTTTTTAATATTGATTCGCTGTTGTTCTATGGCTTACAGTCGCCGCCTCGCGCTTTAGGGCCTTGTTTACTTTAATTAAGAACGCATGGCGTCATTTGTCATCTGCAGAGGTGTCTGCTGGGTGGCCAGAGACAATCTTTCTTGGCAATATAGCGGGGTGGCAGTGTTCTTAGTGTGGTGCCCAGCTAATCTTGGACAAAAGAGTTGATAAGAGATCTCTGTGGGACCCATGAGGAGGGTATTATCTTTCTCAGGTACTTGGTAGAAACAATGCTCTGAACGCGCTCTATATGGGTCTTTAGCGAGCTCTACATGCGTTGTGTGTGTCCTAAGGGCTTCATACTTGCTGTAAATGTGGAAGTAAGAACTTCTGTCAAATCTTGCTGAAGGGATGGCAGGCTGTTACAACTTTGCTTTCTTTATGATCAGGCAGTCTTGGTTTATTAGTGATAGTTTTCTTGAGTAATTCTTTCGATATGCCTGGTGAAGTGTTACTTAATTTACAGAACTCGATAAATGCAGTGTAAATTTAATATTGGTGTTTTCATTCCAGTGATGATTTTGTGTTTAGTTTTTCTCAATACATGCATGTGGCCCTCAGCCTTTGTGTAAACTTAGTATGTTTGAATTTCCTTGCTGTTTTTAACTAAGGTTTTCACTTTGTGTCTGTATACGCGAATATGCTCAGTATTTCTGAGATTTTCTGGTTTTATTCCGTCTTTCCTATCTTGCTTTTGTAACGGTCGTGACTTCAGCTCTCAGCCATGCTTTTACTGATACTAGCGCCGCGGTGGAGTAGCCGAGCGGTCTAAAGCGTCTCGCTGCGGAGCGCGCGGTTGCTCGCCGTGGAGGTTCGAGTCCTCCCTGGGGCATGGGTGTCTGTGTTTGTCCTTAGGTTAGTTTACATAGGTTTAAGTAGTTTGTAAGCTACGGACTGATGACCACGCAGTTTGGTCCGATAGAATTACAAACATTTGAACTTTTGAACTGATACTAGCTTTCTTCTATATGGATTCTTGCATGTGCTTTACTTGCTTATTCTAAATTAATTTCTTTCATAAATTATGCGTAAATCCTCATGGTTGCACAACATGTGGTACTTAAGGATAGTATGCCACTGCCTCCCTGTACATGAGTTGGTTTAGTGCATAGTGATTTTAAATTTATGCTTCAAGACACCCACCACCTTGACAAAAACGCCGCCCACGCTTCGATTGCCGCTGCTATCAAGTGATCCCAAATATGTAATGTGTCATAAGCATTATGCATATGTCTGTGAAAGAATAAGTGTGCTCTCCTTTTCCCATTGTGTATTTTAAAATTTCCTCCCATGTTACCTCCATATTCATAAAGGGCAGAAACAATTTTATTACAGCCAGTAACGTTATGATTTAAATCGCTTTTGTACAAGGTGTGTGATTAATTTGGTCTCCCCACATTTATTTGATTGTTCACTTTATTGAATAGATGATGAATTAAAGTATCAAACCTTTGCTTTATAATTTCATGCTCCCCGTCCCATGTTTAATTATCTATTCATTCATTTTTAACATTTTGTGTATGTTGAAACTTTGGCTGCTCCCTTCAGGAGTGAGTAGTTAGATGAATTTCCGCTGCGCAAATACTGTGGCCACTCGCAAAGTAATTTAGAGCAGCAGTGAGCGTTTTAACTTGCATTTGCAGATCTCAACTGCCCGTTATCTTGCTTAAATAATTTGACATGCTACTTTCACTTAGCTTCCCACTGCCAGAATTCGTCCATCGTGCATCTCCTGATTTCATTTTTAAACATTGTTGCTTTCTCTAAATTCCCTACCGTGCATTTAATGTGTGTGTGTGTGTGTGTGTGTGTGTGTGTGTGTGTGTGTGTGTGTGCGTGTGAATGAGTAGAAATCGCAAGCGCTAGTCTGCTTCCATTGTGTTTTCAGCCACGAGTTGCCAGTGCACTTGTTTTCTCTTTCAGTTGTGATCAACAAGTGTACTTATGTCCATTTCTTGGGGGTAAATAATTGTCCAGTTTATGCAGTGTGAAATGACTGTGTTGCGTGGCAAAACAATTTTGCATGTGAAACTCTAAGAGAGGCACCACGTGTTCTTACCACGTGGGTAGCCAGGACCTTGTGGTTTGGTATTTCACTGTTAATTTTTTAACGTGCTTGTGAATATTTTAACGTGATTTGATATTTTAACATGCTTTTGAAAATGGATCAGCAGTTGAAACACGTAGACGAGCCGCTCTTAAGGAACAGGACAAGGAAAAGCATGACAGGTCACGGGGAATAGGTCACGGGGAATAGATTCAGTCGCTACTGGGACTCAGCACGCTACCTTAACCAACGCTGTGAATCCAGGAGATAATTTTCATACAGAAAATAGTCTTTCAGTAGAAAACCACATACAAAGCATAGGCGATGGGTCGGTTGGAAGCGAACAGCACGCTGGTAGCTGCCAGACGGCCTCCCCTAGTGTTATGGATTATGGGAAAAACCCAGTGGAGACTGCTTCTCCACAGGTAGCCGCATCACCCGACTTAGTCACCGACCTTCTCAAACAAACTACAGCACAGATTTCTGAACAAATGAGACAACAATCGGAAAAGGTTACCGAACACTTAGCTAAAATAGATCAACGCTCTAACGTCCAGATTCGCGAAATGAAAGAGCAGTCACGCAAGATTGATGATCAACTTAATAAAATAGATCATTGCACTAACGATCAATTTCGCGAAATGAAAGAGCAGGTCGCAAATCAAAAGGTGCGGGTATTGCAAGAGCTGACTAGCCTCCATAAGCATCTGGCGGAGGGAGTAAGCAGGAACAGCGCGGAGATAGAAACTGTAAAATCACTTGTTGGAAGCGTGGAGACACGGGTCGACAGTCTTACTGAACACGTTGAAGCTTTAGATTTGCGGGTCAAATACATGCTCACGCAGGCGAACTTTGTCCGTGAACTTGTGGAAAACCCCATAAAAACGGTGCAAACCACTATTGAAGCAGTTTCTCGTCGTGTCGATATTGTGACCGCAGCAGTTACTAGCGTGCAGAGCACGTTAGATGATGCAAAGGATTGCGTGGGTAGAATTAAACCTCACGCAGCCTCTAAGTGAGAGTTGCAACCATGTTAACGAACTGTAAGAGCACATGGCCAGGCGACAGGAGGAGGCCCATGGCGCTTGTAGCAGCTGAGACGGGAGCACAGTTCGCGGTTCAGACTCCTCTTTTGAGGACAAGAGTGAGCCTCCTCGCACAAATTCGAGCCTTCTACAGCTACATCTACATACATACTCCGCAATTCACCGTAAGGTGCGTGGCGGAGGGTACACTGTACCACTACTAGGCATTTCCTTTCCTATTCCACTCCCAAATTGAACGAGGAAAAAAAAGAATGCCTATATGCCTCCGTACGAGCCCTAATTTCTCTTATCTTGTCTTTGTGATCTTTACGCGAAATGTAAGTAGGCGGCAGCAAGATCGTACTACACTCATCTTCAAATTCCGGCCCTCTAAATTTGCTTAGCAGAAATTCACGAAAAGAACGCCGTCTTTCTTCCAGCGATCCCCAATTGAGTTGCCGGAGCATTTCCGTGACACTCGCGCATTGGTCGAACCTACCGGAAACAAATCTAGCTGCTCGCCTCTGAACCGCCTCTATGTCTTCCTTCAAACCGATCTGCTGCGGGTCCCAAATACTTGAGCAATACTCAAGACGTGGTCGTACAAGCGTTTTATACGCGGTCTCCTTTACAGGTGAAGTACATCTTCCCAAAATTCTCCCAATAAACCGAAGTCGGCTGTCTGCCTTACTCACAACTGTCCTTACATGCTCGTTCCATTTCATATCGCTCTGCAATGTTACGCCTAGATATTTGAACGACGCGACAGCATCAAGAAGCTCACTACTAATGCTGTATTCGAACATTATAGGATTGTTTTTTCTACTCATGCGCATCACCTTACATTTTTGTACATTGAGAGCTAGCTGCCATTCTTCGCACCAACAAGAAATTTTGTCTAAGTCAACCTGTATGCTATTACAGTCAATTAAGAAACAGGACCACACGTTGTAATCGGGACCCAGCACCGGGCTTTGATTACAACCACTTTATAACTTTGCGTAATTTTGAACCCTTCTGAAATGGGTCCGGTGGAATACATCCGCAGGCGTGGGTAGATCAATTCGATTTCTCCCTTCCACTGAACTGGCCCGAAGAATGTAAAATAGAATTCGTGTACGGACACCTGGAAGGAGCACCCGCGACGCGAATCTGGTCGTTCCCTCGGTTTGGCGAAAGCTAAAAGAGCTTCTGACAATACTTTTTAACTTTCTACTGATCCGAGAGCCAGCAGGATCGCGTGCGGCATAACATCCAAATGATGCCCCTGTTTGGACAGTCGAACTTTAACAGTCCGGCGGAGTTCTTCCAAGATATGTTGAATAAGAACTATTGCTTGACCAACCCTTATCCTGTCTCTGAGATTGTTAGGATCTGTCTGGGTAAGCTGCCGCAGCGTCTGCACAATGCTCTGTTAGTAGGGAGATGCAAAGACGATGTGGAGCAGTTTCAATCCCTCCTAGAAGATGTCGATTTTGATTAAAACCCCTGCACAATAACTTTCCAGCCAAACAGGAAAGGGGAATAATAATCAAAATCAGGTACCGGAGAAAGAAGAGAATAATCGTTCTAAGCGGCAGTCTTGGGGAAACGGCCAGCGAACCCAGCAAAACGGGCAGTGGCGTAACCACAATGAGAACAGATACAAAGGTGACTATGGCGAGAAGAAAAGACGCAAATGGGGGAACGGTAATAAGTGGTACTCCAACAATAACAAACAGCGCAATACAAGTTCCAAGCGCGTTCTCTGGGAATGGCTGAACAGGCCTTTGCAGGGTGTGTAAGTGTGTTCGCCGGACCTGAAACATAATAATCCAGAAGCGCGACCCGGACCATCGACGTCAAAACAATGACGTTATAATTATGTTCCTCTCTGCTCGCAGTAAAACGACCAACAGGAGATGGAATTCAGATAAAACTTCAGCACCTGAATACCAAAACAAGAGAAGTATTTGAGGTTACTGTGGCATCGTAGGAGACCAGTCGCTGGTCAGACTTAGTGATGTTTTTAGAGAACAAATGCCAAGCACTAGAAATTGTTAATATAGACAGCATGCATGATGTGTCCGTAAAGCCTAAGACTGAGAGTAACTTTAAGAACACTAGGTCAAATAAATAACATTTTACATATTCTGCATTTGACCAGATCTGTGTTTGTTGTAAAAAATACATTATATTTACAGATGTGAAAAGTTCAGGTCTTTAACAGTGTCAGAACGTCTTGAAATTTCGAAGGAGAACAAACTTTGTTTTAATTGTCTCTCTCCTTCTCATCATAAGGCATCTGATTTTAAGCGTGGCTCTTGTCGTTCTTGTAGGGGTAGGCATCATACTTTACTGCATGCTGTAAGCAAAACGGAAAAACAAGCTAGATCTACTTGTGCAGATTCGGCAAGTTCAACTTCTCTAAAGGGCGCTTCACAATTATTGGAAGCTGGACTTGGTAGTTATTGTTCAATGAAGATGCATTCTGGTAGTCAAGTTTTACTATCCACAGCTGCAATATTAGTGTTGAACAGTAACAACAAGCGTCACAACGTTCGGTGCTTATTGGACTCATGTAGTCAGTCGAATTGTATAACGGAAGTATTGGTTTAGCGGCTAGGTATAAAGAAAACTAAGAACATTGTTCCTGTCGAAGGTATCAGTGACATGATACAACAATCTAAACATTGTGTGACTGCTGTCATACTTTCTCGAGTTTAAGAGTTTAAGGCAGATGTACATTTTTCATTAATTACCAAGATCACTTACCTGCACATAAGATAAATGTGGGTAGCTGGAATTTGCCTAAGGATATTCTGATTGCTGATCCTGAATTCTTCATACCAGGTAGAATTGATTTGCTGCTATTCTTTCGTATACCGAATCTAACTGCATGGTGAGGAGTGATGACTGGCCAGTTCTACAAGATACCGAGCTGGGATATATTTTAGCAGGAAGATATCAGTCATCCCATCATGATGTAGCAACCTCAAGAAATTTCCTTCTACAACATCAACATCTCATTAAGGCGCAACTCAGAAAATTCTAGGAGTTAGAAGAAATTCCAGTAAAGAATCAGACAGAGCAAGATGTAGCATGTGAAATGTATTTCAAGGAGAACACATTACGTGATAAAGAAGGATATTTTATTGTTCGCTTGCCCCATAAGCAAATTGAAAGAAAACTCGGAAATTCTTATTTCAATGCTTTGAACATATTTCATCATTTAGAAAAGCGTTTCAAGAAGCAGCTAATCTTGTAACAACAGTACTGTGACTTCATGAAGGAGTATGAAGATTTAAGACATATGAAACCAGTAGATGAAGTTTGTGAACATGGCATCCATGAAACCTACTACATTCCGCATTATGCTATGTTCAAGGAGCTTAGCACCACAACAAATCTTAGAGTTATACTTGATTGTTCCGGTAAATCTACTACAGGAACTTCTTTAAATTACCCGCTAATGGTTGGACCTGTCTTGCAGGAAGATCTGTACTCAATAGTACTCCGTATCAGAACTCATCCCATTGCTTTCGCCGCAGACATAGAGAAGATGTTCCGACAGATACTTGTACACCCAGATGACTTGAAGCTGCAGCGTATATTGTGGAAGCCAAATCCAGATTTTCCACTTAGAGTGTATGAGTTACAGACCCTCACATACGGAATGGTTCTAAGCTCCTACTTAGCGATAAGATGTCTTATTCAGTTTGCTGATGAAGGAGTCAAGGAATACCTGTTAGCATCAAGAGCCTTAAGACAAGATTTCTATATGGATGATGTACTAAGTGGAGGAAGAAACTTACAGGAAGGCCTACAGTTGCAATCTGAGTTGATTGAGCTGCTTGCTAGTGGAGTATTACCATTAAGAAAATTCTGTTCCAATCATACATCATTGCTAACAGCTGTGCCACCAGAAAGCAGAGACACAGCATCCAATCTCTTTTGGAAAGGGAGAAGAGGTCAGGACGTTAGGTATCTTGTGCATCCTATGACAGACAATTTTACAATATTATCCAAGGTGTTAGACAGCTCCAATTTTCCTGAGGATTCCTCGCCAGATCCAGTGACTAAACGTCAAGTGATAGCAATTGTATCATCTATATTTGACCCTCTTGGGATTATAGGTACTGTTGTAATTTCCTTTAAGATATTTCTTCAGTTGCTTTGGTGTAATAGTTTGGAGTGTAATGAACCATTACCTTAACCTTTGCTAAATCAGTGGCACAGCATGGTCAAACTGTTGTTTCTTGTGAAGGACATTAAGATTGATAGATATTTCCTGACTTTCTCATATGTGAAGGATGTTCAAGTGCATGTCTTCTTGGATGCTAGCAATGCTGCATATGGTTATGCTATCTATGTTCGATCAGTCAGCAATCAAGATGATGTTGCAGTCAGATTGTTATGTGCCAAGTCAAGGGTAGCACCCATCAACCTCCATCCATCCCTGGATAATCAAAGCACATTAAAAAGGGGTGGAAGGCTTAGCAAATCACCGTTACCGTTTGAAGTGAAGCATCAGATAATTTTACCACCTAATCACCATTTAACAAGACTTGTAATCCAAGATGAACATCTACGATCACTCCATGGAGAATCACAACTCTTGACTACAATGTTACGTTAGCAATACTAAATTCCAAGAATTCGTCAGACAATTCGATCAGTGCTTCATAATTGTTTAAACTGTTTTAAGTTGAAGAAAGAAACATCTGAGCAACTGATAGGACAGTTGCCAAATCCTCATGTGCAACCCTCACATCCATTTTTGAATACTGGTGTCGACGACACTGGACCGTTAATCATGAAACTTGGCTCCCAGCAAAGTAAATCTACAAAGAAGTGCTATGTTGCTTTGTTTATTTGCCTCTGTGCTACGGCTGTACATTTGAAAGTAGTGACTAATTTATCATCTCAAGTTTTCATTGCAGCATTTAGAAGATTTGTTGCTAGAAGAGGCAAGTGTCTCCATCTCTATTCAGACAATGGGACTAATTTCGTAGGTTCAAACAAGGAGTTGCAGGAATGAGAAATTTGTTACAAGACAGCGATTTCCAAAGGGAAGTACAGGAATTTGCCTCTACTGAGATGTTCACTTGGCATTTTATCGCACGAAGTGCGCCACATTTTGGAGGTTTATGGGGGGCTAATTTTAGGTCAATGAAGCATCGCCTTCATCGTGTAATAGGTCCTACTTCATTAACTTATGAAGAATTAAGTACTCTCTTGGGCCAAGTTGAAGCCTGTTTAAATTCCAGACCTTTACTCTCTTTCTGATAATCCTGATGATTTGTCACCTATAACTCCTGCTCACATCCTTATTGGTTCTTCCCTTTTAAGATATCCTGAAGTTGATATCACTAATGTGCCTATCAATAAGCTGTCCAGATGGAGACGTTTACAGCAGTTCTTGCAGCATCTATGGAGGAGATGGTCTATGGATTATCTCAATAGTCAGCAGCAGCCCAGCCCAATATCTGTATTGGTACTGTTGCGTTACTGAAGGGTGACAGAACAAGTCCCATGGAGTGGAAGATGGAAGTGATCCAAAGCACCCATCCTGGAATGGATGGAGTAATTCGTGTGGTCACTGTACGTACATCCAAGGGGGAAATGCGACGACCAGTGCATAAACTAGTTCCATTACCTGCAAATTAGTGTGGTTTAGGTTGATCTTATTGATCAACGGGGGGATATGTACAAAATCTGTGTTATGTTTAGTCTGTGCTGATTTTATTTTGTGCTGAATTGCCTTCTCCTTGAAGTATAGATACTCTTTGATAGACAAAAGACTGATTAGAACACTGTTTTTGAAGTTTTGTTTCAGATATTCAATGTATCTAGCTACATTATTTTTAATGACATTGTTTAAGAATGTATATCTTGAACATTATTTCTGATTTTATAACAATGCTGTATATTTTGGTATATGAACAGTGCGTTTAATATTATTATAAACTTATGGGATACTGCTTGTGTTGAAGTTTTATGCATACATAAACAGACATTCGAAATCCTTGGGTCCTGTTTGGATGTAGGAACCTCACAAATCCTATGCTACGAAGGCGTGCACTGCTCCTTGTGATGACTCGCCATTGAGGGTGCTCACGAAATTCCTCTTCGTCTGTGCCTAATGCAAGATGACTACTGATCCAACCATTGGCGCTGAGACGGGAGAGGAAGTGACGTCGGCGAGGTGAGATGCACCAGGAGCTGGAAAGAGGGACAATCAACTACGACCATGGACACTGAACGAGAACTTGGCAATAGTAAAGTGTTATATAAATGCGGGTTGTAGTTTCCACCCAGTTATCTTGAAGAGTACATTCTTCGCTGCCGATGCCCCTAAGTTTTTTTTTATCGAAGTGTGAGGCAAATAAATATTTAAAAGAAAATGAACACTCACCATAGTGAATCGAATTTGACTTCCTTTTTTTCAAACACACTTCAAAGAGTAAAAAGTTCATTAAAAAAATTCTCTTGTGTATGCTTCGAGAAGATAGTTTTTTCATTGTGTAAATTTGTAATTTTTTTTTATGCATCTACTGTTACTCCCCAATTTCTTGACCCGTCTTTTTTGGGCACCACCTATTTCATTATTTTTGAATGTTGTATCAATAATTTAAAATGTTTGCACATGTTGTATTTAAAAATTTGTTAATTTATCATTAGTTCATTGACACAACATGCCCATAACTGCCCACAGTGCCCAAAGTAGGAAGATGTTTGAATTGTTTTCGTTGTGTGTGTATAACTCATTTTAATCAGGATCCAATCCAGTATAACTGGATTGGCTCCAGACTGTTTATCGCCCCTAGGAGGAGGGTGATGAAACACGTCCACTGAATGTGTAGTCGTGTTCCATTTTTGAGTTATTCAATAACTTAAATTGGTTCTGTACCACTAATATTGTCTGTTAGTACGTTAATTATCTTTGTTCTGTTTATTAATGATCAATGCCCTGTGTTTTATATGTTTCTTCGCATGTGACTGAACTTGTGTATACGTTTGAATGTTGTAGGTTGTTTTTAATGTTGACTGACTGCCGCGCAATGGGTTACAGTCGCTGTCTCACGCTTTAGAGCCTCATTTACGTTAATTAAGAACGCATGGCTTCTTTTGTCATCTCCGCTGGCGTCTGCTGGGTGCGCAGCGACAATCTAACTTGGCAATATGGCGAGGTGCCCGTGTTCTTGGTGTGTTGCCAACCTAATCTAGGGTGAAAGAGGTGACAAGAGAGCTCCCTTCGAGCCGTTGAAGCGGGTATTATCTTCCTCAAGTAGAGAGGGTTGGTAGACACTATGCTGTGAACGCACCCTCTACGGGTTTTTAACGCGCTCTACATCCAGTGTGTGGTGGGGAAGGTTTTGGCGTGGTCTTAGGATATCACTCTTTCTGCAACTGTGGAAGTCAGTAATTTGTCGAATAATGCTGAGGGGACGGTAGACTGTTAGAACTTTGCTTTCTTTGTGATCAGGCAATCTTGGTTTACCGGTGATAGTTTTCAGTAAATGTTTTGGCAGTGCAAGGCGAATGTTTCTTAATTTAGAGAACTCGAATAATTCAGTGTAAATTTAACATTTGCATTTTCATTGCTGTGATGATTTCATGTCCGGTTTTTCTCAAGTTACACTACTCGTGTGTGGCCTTCAGTCTTTGTGTAAACATAGTGTGTTTGAATATCCTTGCTGTTTATTAACTAACGTTAAGTGAGTATGCTAAATATGTCTGAGATTTTCTTGTTTGATTCCGTCTTTCCTATCTTGGCATGATCGATTCACCATGTGCTTTTGTAACGGTCATTACTTCAGCCTTCAGCCATGGTTTTACTGATGCTAGTTTTCTTCTATATGATTCTCATGTATGCTTTACTTTCTTACTCCAAATTAATTTCTTTTTAAATTCTATGTAATTCTCTGTGATCGCACATCATGTGGTACTTAAGGACAGTATGCTGCTGACTCCCTGTACATGAGTTGGTTTAGTGCATGGTGATTTTAAATTTGTGCTTCAAGACACCCGCCAATTCATAGAAACGACGACCTTGCTTCGATTTTCGCTGCTATCAAGTGATCCCATATGAGTAAAACGCGTTCAGGCATTTTGTGCGTGTCTGTTAGTCAATAACTGTACTTTCCTCTTCCCATTGTGTATTTGCAAATTTCCTCACACATTACCTCCATGTTCATAAAGGGCAGAAACAATTTCATTACGCCGGCCGCGGTGGCCGAGGAGACTAAGGCGCTCCAGTCACGGTCTGCACGGCCACTGCGGTCGGGGGTTCGAATCCCCCTCGGACATGGATAGTTGTGCCATCCTAGTTCGTAAAGTAGTTCATAAGTAGTTTGTATGTTTAGGGACTGATGACCCCGTAGTTAAGTCCCATAGACTATGCAAACATTTGTACAGTTGAATTTCATTACAGGCAATAACTTAATGATTTAATTCACTCTAGTGCGTGCTTAATTTGTTCCCCACACATTTATTTATTTGTTCACTTTATTGAATAGATGATGATTAAATGTATCAGACATCTGCTTTATAATGTCATCACTTTCATGATCCCCGTCCCATGTTTAATTAACTATTCATTTATTTTTAACATCGATTTTGTGATTGTTAAAACGTTGGCTGCTCCCTTAAGGAGTGACCGGTTAGATAAATTTCCGCTGTGCAAATGATGTGGAGTTCCAAACAAAATTGGCTGTGATGTAAAGTAGAGAAAAATATTAACATTTATGGTCATAAACTTGTGGATGGTATTCTGTGTCTTGTATTTTAGCGTTGATAAAAACTATAATTTGAAAATTTTTTCCCACATAGCGCTCATGTCCTTCCAGAAGGACGAGAATGGTGGCTTAGTTCTTCTTACTTTAGTTACAAATTTGTGCACAGGTACGTATTTCATTCATTTACTCGGCTCCTTCAATTTCAGATAAATTTTAGTTAGAAATGTTGATTGCAAAGTGGTAGGACACGTATGGAATGTTGAGGTTGATAGATATGATATTGAAGATTTCCTCATAGTTACGTTAATATTTCTTGAACATTATTTAATTTGTATGTATGAATGTATGTATGTATGAATTTCATTTTAAATAGTGTTATAATAATAATGATGCATCAGATCAAAAATTCTCAGACATTAAATTTGACGTCCTACCAGAAAGATGTGCAATATTCCAAAGGTAATGGTTTGTTTGTTAAAAAGTCACTTAAAACGTGTAATATGTCTTATTAATGTAGTTTGTACCTTTTACATAAAATTAAAAGCAAAAATAATTCCACGCTATCTGCGTTAATATAGAAAACTTCATAGATGACAGTCCAAAAGTTAATGTAGAAACCCTGACTACTTTCAAGAACCCAGTTATGAGTTATTTACATGTCAGCGTATGTATCTGCGAAGTAGTGCTTTATCCATGTAACTGTAATTGACTAGGGCATTATACTGGTCTTGAAATATATGTCCAACACAGACATTTATGAGAAAAATATTTTATTTACAGCATTCAAATTTGCATGACTACATGTTGTCGGAGTGGTCCTCTATCCAAGTAGGGCAGTCCTCAACTGGAATTGGGCGAGGGTGTTAGCATTGTTGATACCTTGGATTCCCGCGCCAAGGGCAGCGGCCAGAGCCAGACGGGAAGTGGGGTCTGCAAGGTTGGCGAGGGGTACACCATTAGGGCCGATGATGATGCTGGGATTACCAACAATGCCTAGGGTGGCGAAGGCGTTGCGAGCAGCGTTGCGAGCAGCATTGCGAGCAGTGTTGTTGGCGTCAGCGGCAGCAGCGGCGGAGGCGGAGGCCGGGCTGTTGGGGATTCCCAGGGTGTTGCGGGCGGCTTCCACAGCTTGTGTTGTCAGGTGAGTCGCCTTTGCTGTCGCCACATCGAGGGCGTCCCCAACACCAAGGAAGGCGGGCTGTGCCAGCGCCGTCACCAGGACAATGCTCAGGACCACCTGCGAACAGTGGGTGCTTTACATAATACACAACTCTCTACGAAACAGTTAGTTACTGTATATATGCTGCATAATACATGTTATCATCGTCATTCTCTGAACTGTGGGCCAATCCAATCTATTCCTATAATGATATTTCAAAATTTTATTCATCTAGATCATCGATAAGGAACTAGATGAGCATACAGTCCAATATCATTTATGATATACTAGTTGTGGAGACCATAGAGTGATAAACATTGTTTTATATGTGGTACCTTAATACCTACATATATCAGTGTTTTTATTTTTTTTTTCTATGTGTCAAACTGTTCCCCAAACACAACCAAAAATGTAACACGGCGTTTTCCGTATTTCTTTACCTGTGCCGCAATTGGACAATGGCTAGCGAAATATGCTTCCACTGTGTTTCCTCTAAAAGCCTGAGTGGTCGAACGTCATTTACTTTTACCCTCTATGTCCGTAAATACAGGCGTTCTAGCACTATGAGTACGTGGAGGTAATATCTAGCCTGAAAAAATTCCATATTCAATATACGTTTTTAAAAGTCTCCAAAAGACAGAACACCTTCCATAATATTGTTCTGTACAGGGTTCTTAGTAACCTTTAGCAATATCTGCACTTATACATTTTGCACATCATACTGTGATGAGTATTCTATTCTGTTCCTGTGTTATAATAAAACCTAATTTACTCCCTAAAGTTGCTGAAGAGACTTCGTTTTAACCTATTTATTAACTGGGCTTTCTCTTCCCCCATGCACACTTCTGTTCTCATCCCCATTGTTGTTATCCATAATACTTTAATGTCTTACTTTCTATATCTTGTCTCTGTTGTTGTAAAGCGTTTATTTTCCCATTTAAGTATTAAAGAAATAACTCAATGTTTCATAATATTGTACTGAGTGATGTCAACTTCCTTTTGGGAGGATGGTGGTTAAAATCGACTTCCCGCCATCCAGATTTAGCCCTTCCGTGATTTCCTTAAACCACTTCAGATCAATCTTAGGATGGATCCTTAGAAAATGCTCTGCCGATTTCCTTTATTCTTACCCAAAACCTCCGAGTGTGAGCTTCGTCTTTAATGAGTACTCTACCGATGGGACATTAAACTCTAACCTTCCTTTTTTTCATAGCACTTTAGACTATTTGTAATATGTATCATAATTACCCTAATTATTTTAAAACGGCATATTTAGTACCATAGCTATCATGAATAAATCTTATAGTCCAAAGTTTGACAGATTACATGTACGCAGATCAAGTGGAGTAATAGCTTTGAAGTTTACAATGATATAGGTATACAAAATGCAATGGTTGTGTAGATACTGTAGTTCATAAGGAGAATGGCTAACATCGGTTGATTATGAGAACTTCATGAACAAGTCGCTTTTCTGTAAAATAGCGTACATGTAGAATGCGTTTGGGACCCATTCTTGAATTCCTTTCGAGCATTTAGGATCCATAACAACTCAAATTTAATTCATCAATGCACATTAGAGGTAGCCTGCAAGATGTTTTACCAGTATGTGGCACCAGTGGGACCAAAATGCAAGTATTACAATTTCAGAAACTAAAATGCAAATTTATACAGAGAATGTGACATTCTTTTCAGGAGGCACTAGTTAGACATTTTTTAGGACTAGTATTAGAAACTCCATACAGAACGAAGCTACTGCCGACAACCATATGGTCACTGATAGAGTACATGGCAATGTTCAAGAATGATCTGCAAATGTAGTATTTTGTATCGGTTTGGGAATCGAAGCCGAGCCTTGCGCTCACGACCTATCCTCACAGAAAATTACTTGTCGAATTGAATCAGTGAGAGATTGCTGTAATTCTGTCAGGGTAGTTAACTCCGTGAGAAAATTAACGACAAATGGAAATTCTGGTAAGAGCTCTAGTTTGTGCGCAGTTATTTTCAAGACCACTGTTTAGTAAGGGCCAAAGAAATACACGGTATTTTCTTTTCAGTAAAACACTAATTTCAACTGACTCATTCTGTCGTCCTTTCAGTAGTGAATGAGAATTATATTTCGAACCATGTTACATCATTTGTTGAAGGGAGATCGCTATAATTTTTGTAGTCTGCATCAGGATTAAAATACATGTCTGTGTGTCAGTAGATAAAAACTGTTCTCTCCACTGTGAATGTAAAACACCAGTATCAGATGCAGAACTTTTCTTTTGAGCAAAACGGGGGAGGGGTTGAGGACGCTTGATTTACTGGAAGGTCCAAGACTTAGGTTTGTAGGTTTTCCAAATTGAGTATGGGTTTCATTGCAGGAAATATTAAAACCCAAGTAACTGCGAGGAAGAGTGTAGGGAGGGGCAATTGAGCTTTTTAGCGCTCTCCCCGATTAAGAGCTACTTCTCGAATGCTAATGACTCTTACGAAAGGTACTAAATCTCATATTTCAACAGTTTCATTGCAGGTAACATTCTATTGTAGCGACAAAATTGAATCTAGCAACGTCTAAAACCTTCCACACCTATTTCTGGATAAATTTGCAATTAGCTCTCCTCAAATGTTCAGAATGGAGTGTGACTTACTACGTTGATCGAAAATAACATTCCACTTAATTAATTCATTTGTGTAAATTTTCATTGAATAACATTTCACTCATATTATGACATCACCAAAGCTAACAAAGAAAATTACATATTGACACAAGTTACCATCTGTAAATGATGGGAAAAAAAAGAAGTGTATACCATGCTAACATGTACGTCAGGAAACTACAGTACTTACGCAAACTAAAATCTCTAAAGAGAATATAATGCTCTAAGCAAAACTTAGCATCCTTAGGTCCTAGCGGCAATGAACTAATTAGATAAAGAAAGTACTATGAATTTCGGGTTGCTCTTTCCTCCCAAAAATTGTTTCATTCCTTCGGATATTATTTGCTGGTTATATTACTGGATAGTGTGTTAGGCAGCAGAATTCTAAATTGCTTAATCGTTGAAGAGTCAAAGCGTGCCCTATAGCCGGCCGCGATGGCTGAGCTCTCTGCGGCGCGCCAGTCACGGTCCGCACGGCCAGTACAGTCGGGGGTTCGAATCCCCCCTCGGGCATGGATAGTTGTGCCGTCCTTAGTCTTAGCTAGTTCATAAGTAGTTTGTACGTTTAGGGACTGATGACCCCATAGTTAAGTCCCATAAGCTCTACAAACACTTGAACATTAATTTGAACAAGCACTGTAAAATGATCCCTTCTTTTAGTCTCGTTATACCATTTTTTTTTCTCGCCAGTTCTTTTCGATGTCTGCTAATTATCTTTCTGATCTTCACATCTAATCGTCCCATTCTTGCACCACATAGAAAACTCTTCTAACGTCTTTATTTAGAGCTGACTAAAGCCCTCGTTTCAGTCCTGTCCAAGGATACACTGAAGAGAAACGTCTTCAGAAAATCATATTTGATGTTTGATATGAAGTCGCTAAGTGCACCTGATCCGCAAAACTGGATATGCATATGGTCTGAGTTCTGCGTCACGTCATCACTGGTCCACGAGCGTCCGAGAAAACAGCACTTCTTCTGCATCTACTCACCAGAACCTTCATGTCTGCTGCTTCTGTTGCTGCTGCTGCGGACTGAACTGTAACTGCCCTCAGTGGCTGGACACAGGCTTATATAGCGAGCAATGGCCTCGTCTTCCCGGACGCGTGCAAAAACATGGAAGAGTGTCATTGTCGTACAGTTCCCACCACTCCTACATCTTCCCATAAGGGCTGACGATGAAAAAATACATAATTTCTAAATTGTCATTGTGTATTTCACGTCTAAATAAAAGATACTTTCTCTCGCGCTCCTTTGCTCGGTCACAATAACGACCTCTACACGTCCCACCAGAGCCCATTGTTACTGCTTCGTATAGTAAGCTATCGGTAGTTTACAATGGTTTCCGTTCTTGCTACTGCGACATAAAAATTGTCTGGGTCTCAAATAGCCCGTTCCTCTCCTTGGAGTGGGGAATGTAAGCACTGAGAGAGAAAGAGAGCAAAAGAATTGGTTCATAGTTAATGCATTAATGTAGTACAAGTGTCGAGTGCTTAAGTGTATTTTGCATACTGGTTCCTGTGAGAAGACGTGGGTTTTGGGAAATTACGGTTACGTATTTCGACGAGTTGTAGGTGGGACAGAGTACATAATATTTACACAATTAACTGATGTACAGATATTTTATCAATTGAAACGATGAGTAGTTCCTTATGGGAACGAATCAAATGCCTGCTTCCTCAAGCTCTTTGCTGTCCATATTTTGGGATAATGTACGTTTCAAACCAAGAAAAATTTCTAGTAAACGGGAAATCTCTAAATGCATACATCAAAAGCTATGTGGACTCGACCAGTAGAAGAGAAGTGTTCAACAATTTTGTTGATGAATACGTACTTCTACCACTTAAGGTGTACATTTTATATTACAGGTATTAGAAAAAAATGCAGATTAGGCTGTCGCATGGTCTTTAGAGATGCCAATGTTTGAATAGCTTATAGGACTTATCTATGGGGTCGTCAGTCCCTAAACTTACAAACTGCTTACGAACTAGCTAACACTAAGGACGGCACAAATATCGATGCCCGAAGGGGATTCGAACCCCCAACCGTAGTGGCCGTGCGGACCGTGACTGACGCACGTCAGTCCCCTCGTCCACCGCGGCCTTCACTTAGAGATGCATTTTAGATAGGAATAGGAAACGAAATCAGCCGTGCCCTTCCAGATATTTACCTGGAGCAATTTAGCAAAATTACTAAATACCTAAATCTGAATGGCCGGAGGTGGATTTTGAACCACCGTACTCCCGACTGCGAGGCAGTGTGTTGCCACTGCGTCACTTCTCTTGGTCCATGACATGGTTTTTTTTTATATTTATTTATTTTATTATTATCAACTTCCAAAATTGAAAAGGCGAAGAGCATCTATTACAAAGCTTTGTCTTATATTGTCGATGGTAAAACAAGTGTTTATAGCGTCCCTGGATGACTTTTCCTGGCATGGGTTCGTTATCGAAATATTACCTACTCACTTCGATCTGCAGCTCCTCAAATTTTGTAACGGGAATTTGCGAATATGCTATATGCACAAAATTGCAGAAATATATTGTGAACTGAAAGCTTTTCTTAATTAGATCCTTTTGTCATAGTGTAACGATTTGGTTGGCGATGTTCACCAGCTTTTAGGAACTTTCAGAACAAGATATTTTGAGAAACAATTGCACCGGATTCCATATTTTATTTCACATACGGTTTAGGTCAAGTATACCAGGTGTAATTTTGTTTCACTAAGTATTAATCAAACATATGAGGCGTGTCTAGTAAGTAAGTTCCGTTTGGTTATATAAAAATTTCAGTGGGACCTGTTTGATCATCCTCCATACAGCTCGGAACTCTCTCCTAGCGACTTTCATCTCTTCTTACACGTAAAATCTGTCCTTGGTGATAAACATTTCAACGATGATAAAGAGCTGTTACCACATGGTTGAATTCACAGGCGGCAACCTTCTGTGAAGGATGCATGCAAAAATTTGTGGCACGCTATGACAAGTGCCTACAAAATTTCGGCAGTTATGTGGAAAAGTAGTTCAAGAGTTGTAGAATTATGTGCAATAAAATTTTCTTCTGTATCTGTGTACAATTTCGTTTTCATCATTTTTTCGATTTCCGTCGTCCTTAGTTGCATATGAATTTGGTGGAGGTGTATTACCGTCTTTACGCCTTTCATTTAGTTGCTAAGAACGGTAATACACCTCCACCAATTTCATTTTATTAGCAAACGGAACTTACTTTCTTGTCCCGAAGAGGTATCAGCACTGTGGCCTGAAACATATCTTGTTCCCTAACACATAGCAGTAGAGAAGTACAAACAAAAGCATTTAGTAACAACAATGGGAACGAAATGTGATACAGCCGTGTATGCAAATATGTTGCTCCAAAAATAACTAACTGTGTATGGGAGACAAACGTTTTACATAGTGGGTACTATTCGTCTAAACAAAATGGTAAAGCAGTCAACAATCCGAAGATTGGTTTGAACACCACAGCGCTTTACTAGGCATGGCCCTGTTTGGAGGTGGTATGCCGTTGCCTTCCTCCGACCTTTGAACTGACTTACCCAGCGAGTTATAGGGAAACATCAGTTTAACGTGGGTCCCGAACCACAGTGCTACACGGTATTTTTCACATCAGCAACACTGCCAGAGGTGAAATAAGTGAAATGTGACAGATAAAAATCCTAGTATCTGGCGGGGATTCGTAGTCTGACACTCTACCACTGTGCTACGGAGCCGCACACTATTCGTCTATCAGGAAAGGGAAAGGTTCAAATGTTTCTGTAGCTTATGGGACTTTAAAAAAGCTTAAAAAAGCGTAGTCAATCATCAGCTGTTTATTGTTCTCAGATTTTATCGGTTTTGGATGTTATCCATCATCAGAAGAGTGAACTTATAGAGACTGATTGAGAACTACATAGATGATCAACTACGCATTTATCTATCAAAATGTTCAAGTGTTTGTGAAACTTAAGGCAATTAATTGCGGGATCATAAGTTCCTAAACTTACAAACTGCTTATGGACTGCCTTCTACTAATGACGACACAAACATCCAAGCCAGATGGACGATTCGAACCCCCTACGGGGGACGGCCTCGCCCATCTGAGCATAGTCCCTCAATGAGCTTGGCCACTCCGCCGCAGCAGTTCTCAAACATCTGTTTAATTTTACTCTTCTGATGATATCTGTAAACGGTAAAGTTCTGAGATCAATAAATAGCTGATGGTTGACAATGCGTTTTAAAACTTTATTACGGCTGTTGACTCACATCCAGGTAAAAATTATTTCATTAGCTTTCTGGTGAGAGAGGACGACACCGAAATTAAATTCGTTTCTATATTATCATGTTTAGGTGCAACAAATGAAACAATTGTTTTATTTCACACGCCATTCAATTTCCATAATATAGCAGACCTCTGCCACATGTGCAAGGGCGGCCCTAATGTAGACACAATGTGTACAGTATTAATAAGGATTTCACTAACTAATGCTGCAAATCTTCCAGGAACAGATTAGTGAAGTACGTGTTCCGCTTCGGACTGAAAGTTACACAATCTGGTAGCAAAAGTTCCGCAAATTACTTCATCGATGTTCTAGCTGTAAACGTAGTCCTCACTCTGTTCTAAAAGTGTTACAACATTTCAGTTATGTTTACACCTGATTATTTTCATGTCCAGAAGACCATTAATATTTTCCTAATTCTGTAACTAAATAAAAATAAAAAAACCACTTCAAGACATACAGTGTCAAAACGTTTAAATTCAAAGGTATTAAACATAAGGAGAGGCATTGATTTACATTTACGCGGTGGCCGGCATTCGAACCTGGGACCTCCCACTTACTAGTTTCGTGCTTTAGACCACTTTTTTTTTTTTTTTTTTGGTCTCTATGAGTAGTTTTTGTCCTTGCGGACGATGATCCTGTTTGCTCGTTTTGGTTCTATGTGTTCTTTGCTCAGCTTTTTTATTACAGGGAGCATTTAGCCCTCTGACCGGGCGCACTGTGTAGGACTCAGCTAACACCGTGTTGAAGACAAAGCAACTACACGGACTGTCTTAAAGCATGTCTTCCTCCGCACTATATACTTTAATTCTGTCTCATGTTCCTTGTGAAATGCCTATCAAATTGCCAGGTCTCTCCTACATTAAAATAGCACCGGGTTCGTATCCTGACCACCACATAAATTCAATTCCTCTCCTTATGTTTAATACCTTTGGTACAATGAGACACTCTTCTCAAGGGATTGTATTATTTATTGGTATTTATATCACCTCGACCTGAGGAACAAGGCGGGATAGTTCCTATTCGTGTTCTTTTCTGGGGTGCTCTTCCAATGTAGGAGAGCCCTGGCAATTTGATACGCATTTCACAAGGAGGCAGAATTCAAATATATGGTGTGGATAGAGACGTGCTTTACGACAGACGTAATTGCTTTGGCTACAATGCGGTGTTAGCTGAGTGGTCTAAAGCACCTAAGTAGGATTACCCGGATTCGAATCCCAGCCAAAGGGTAAAATTTAATTCAGTGCCTCTCCTTATGTTTAATACCTTTGGTATAATGAGTCAATGTTCTCAAGGGACGTATTATTTGTTTATGCTTAAAATTCAGTTTCACCCTGCCTGGCCTTACCGGCGGTTGTTTCTCAGTTTAGGGACTGATGACCCGTAGTTAAAAAAAAAAAAAAAAAAAAAAAAGAAAAAGAAAAAAAGTAGCCACACTGAAGGACAGGTAAGTTACTTGCGTCGTTCTCTCTAATGTGCACACGATAGTGGGTACTAATACTATTTTTTCTTCAGTAATGGATAACATAAAATAAATCTTTTCAATTTTTATTTGTGGTCTTGTGCCATTTCTGAGTTATTTATTAACCTTATGTGTTTCTGCACCACCAATGTTGTCTATTAGTATGTTAACTATTTTTATTCTGTTTATATATGTTTCCAACTGTGTGTTTGAACTTCTTTGTTCATGTGAATGTGATAGGTTGTTTTAATATTGACTGACTGCCGCGCAATGGTTTATTCGCCGCCTCGCGCTCAAGGGCCTTGTTTACCTTAATTAAGAATGCGTGGCTTCGTTTGCCATCTGCGCTGGAATCTGTCGAGTGGCCAGAGACAAGCTTACTTGGCAAGATGGCAAGGTGGCCACGTTCTTATTGTGGTGCCAACCTAATTTTGGACGAAAGAGGTGACATTATACTTGTCTGAGAGCCGTTGAAGAGGATATCAACTTCCTCAGGTAGACAGGGTTGGTAGACACTATGCTCTGAACGCGCCCTGTATCGGTTTTTAGTGCGCTCTACATCCAGTGTGTGGTGGGGAAGGTTTTGGTGTGGCATTAGGGCTTCACTCTTGCTGCAAAAGTGGAAGTAAATACTTTGTCAAATCATGCTGATGGGATGGCATGCTGTTAGAACGTTGCTTTCTTTGTGATCAGGCAGTCTTGGTTTATCAGTGATGGGTTACTTGAGGTTTCTTTGGCTATGTGAGGTGAAGTGCTTTTAATTTACAGAACTTGCATAAGTCAGTGTAAATTTGCGTTTTCATTTCGGTGTTGATTTTGTGTCCAGTTTTTCTCAAGATAGAATACACGTTTGTGGCCTTCAGCCTTTGTGAAAACTTATTATGTAAGCTAAATATTTTACGACTTTCTGGTTTGTTCCTATCTTGGCATGACTGCTTGTACCATGTGCTTCTGTAACGGTCATTACTTCGGCCTTCAGCCATGCTTTTACTAATACTAGCTTCCTTCTATGTGAAATCTCGTGTGTGGATTACTTGCTTATTCAAAATAAATTTATTTTGTAAGGTCTATGTATTTCCTCATGGTCGCACACCACATGGTACTTACAGTGATTTTAAATTTGTGCTTCAAGACACCGACTTACTCGCCAGAAACGCCGAACATGCTTCGATTGTTGCTGCTATCAAGTGATCCCGTATGAGTAAAGTGTCGCAAGCATTATGCACGTGTCTAGGAATGAATGAGTGTACTTTCCTCTTCCCATTGTGTATTTGCAAATTTCCTCCCACATAACTTCCATATTCACAAAGGGCAGAAACGTTTTTATTACAGGCAGTAACTTAATGATTTAATTCACTTTTGTAGGAGCTGTGTGCTTAATATGGTCTCACCACATTTATTTGATTTTTCACTTTATTGAATAGATGATGATTTAAAGTATCACACTTCTGCTTTATAATTTCATGCTCCCCGTCCCATGTTCATTTATCTATTCGTTTATTTTTAACATTGATTTTGTATTTGTTAAAATGTTGGCTGCTCCCTTATAGAGTGAGCACTTAGATAAATTTCCATTGCACAAATACTGTGGCCGATCTCAAAGTAATTTAGAGCAGTGGTGAGCGTTTTATCTGAGATCTTGCTTAAATAATTTAACAGGCTACTTTCATGATGATCTATACTGTAAAACAGAAGAGTTCCAAAGAAATTGGGCTGCATTGTCAAGTAGATAAAAATAGTTGTATTTATGGGCATAAACTTGTGGATTGGCATTCTGCTCCTCGTGTTTTAGCGTTGATAATGGTTCTTTACTGTCCGAAATGTATAATTCGAAAAATTAACCCAGATAACACTGATGTCATTCCAGAAGGACGAGAATGGTGGCTTAGTTTTTTATATTTGTAGTTACAAACCCATGCACAGCGTCGTATTTCATTTATTTCATCGCCTCCTTCCATTTTAGATAAATTTTAGTTAGAAATGTTGTTCGCAAGGTGGTAGGACATGTCTCCAGGGGTGATATTGAAGATTTCCTCATAGTTACGATCATATTTTTTGAACATTCTTCAATTTTTGCAAACTTTATAGTATGAATTTCGTTTTTAATAGTGTTTAAATAATAATGATACATCAGATGAAAATTCTCAATCATTAAATTTGACGTCCTTCCAGAATGATGGCCAATATTCCAAAAGTAATGGTTTGTTTGTGCAAAAAGTCACTTATGATGTTATTTTAAAGTCACATGAAGGTAATTCGCACTTTTTGAATAAAATTACAACCAAAATTATTTTGCGCTATCTGCATTAATATAGAAAACCTCAAAGAGTACTGACTGCTTTCAAGTACATAGTTCTGAGATATTTACATATGTCAGTGATATAAATACGAAACTAAATCGATATGAGAAATAGTGCTTTATCCACATAACTGGAATGGACTAGAGCTTTATACTGGTCTTCAAATCTATATTCAAAGATGACAACACAGACAATTATGAAAATAGAAATATTTTATTTACAGCATTCAATCATCCATGACTAAAAGTTGTCAGTGTGGTCCTCTATCCAAGTAGGGCAGTCCTCAACTGGAGCTGGGAGAGGGTGTTAGCGTTGTTGATAGCCCTCAACTGGAGCTGGGAGAGGGTGTTTGCATTGTTGATATTTTGGATGCCTGCTCCAAGGGCAGTGGCCAGGGCCAGACGGGAGGTGGGGTCTGCAAGGTTGGCGATGGGTACGCCATTAGGGCCGATGACGATGTTGGGGATACCAGCGAGGCCTTGGGTGGCCAAGGCGTTGCGAGCAGCATTGGCGGCGTCAGCGGCGGCAGTGGCGGAGGCGGCGGCGGGGATGTTGGGGATTCCCAGGGTGTTGCGGGCGGCCTCCACAGCCTGCGTCGTCAGGTGTGTCGCCTTCGCCGTCGCCACGTCAGGGAGGTCCCCACCGAGTCCCAGACCAGGGAAGACAGGCTGTGCCAGGGCCGCCACCAGCACGGAGCTCAGGACCACCTGCAAGCCGTGTGTGCTTTACATGATGCTCAACTCTCTATGACACACTTAGTTACTGTATATATGCTGCGTTATACATGTTATCAGTGTCCTTCTCTGCTACTGTGGGCCTAATTTATTCCTATAATGAAAATTCAACAATATGTTCATATAGATCATCAATAAGGAACTATTTCAGCGTAGTGTCCCATTTCAGTTGTGACATTATCATTTATGATATACTACTTGTGGAGACTCTACAGTGATAAAAATTGTTTTATATGTGGTACCTGAATACATACATATATCAGTGTTCTTTTTTCTCTGTGTCAGGCAGTTGCCCCACACAGAACCACAACTGTAACATGACGTTTCCTATTTTTTTTAACTGTGTAGCAGTTGGAAGATGGCTAGTCCTGTCCAAGCATACACAGAAGATAAGTGTCTTCTGAAAATAATATTTGTTGATTTGAAGTCGCTAAGTGCAACTGATCCGCAAACTGGATGCATATGAACTGACTTCTGCGTCACGTCATCACTGGTCCACGAGCGTCAGTGAAAGCCGCACCTCTTCGCCATCTACTCACCAGAACCTTCATGTCTGCTGCTGCTGCTGCTGCTGTTGTTGCTGCTGCTGCTGCGGAATGAACTGTTACTGCCCTCAGTGGCTGGACACCGGCTTATATATCGAGACACGGCCTCGTCTTCCCCGCCGCGTGCAAAAACATGGGAAACTGTCATTGTCCTCCAATTACCGCCACTTCTGTATCTGCACGTAAGATTACGTAATTTCTAAATTGTCATTGTGCAGTTCACGTCTGAATAAAAGCTACTTTCTTTTGCGCTTTTGCTCAGTCACGATAACGGCCTTTACACGTCCCTCCAGAGCGTATTGTTACTGCTTCGCATAGTAACCTATCGGTTTGTTAAAAAAAGGCCTTCCGCTCTTGCTACTGCGACACTAAAATAGTCCGGGTCTCAAATATCCTGTTCCTCTCCTTGGAGTGGGGAATGGAAGCATTGAGAGACAAAAAGAATTGTTTCATAGTAAGTGCATTAATATAGTACAAGTAGCAAGTGCGTAAGTGTATTTTGCATACTGGTTCCTGTCAGAAGACGTGGGTTTTAGGCAATTCGGTTACGTATTTCGACAAGTTGTGGTTGGAACAGAGTACAAAATATTTCCAGAAGTAACCGATTTACAGATATTTTATCGATTGAAACTATGAGTAGATTTTTATGTAAACGAATCAAATGTCTCCTTCCGCAAGCTCTTTGCAGTCCGTATTCTGGGATAATGTACGTTAAAAAATGCCTAGTAAACCGGAAATCTAAAATGTATACATCAAAAGCTACATGGACGTGCAGATGTTTGATACCTTATAGGACTTAACTACGGGGTCGTCAGTCCCTAAACTTACAAACTACTTACGAACTAGCTAACACTAAGAACGGCACAAATAACCATGTCCTAGGGGGAATCGAACCCCCAACCGTAGTGGCCGTGCGGACCAGACAGAGATAGGAAACGAAATCGGCCGTGCCCTGTCAAAAGTACCTTCCAGGTACTTGCCCTACCTGGGGCAATTTGGCAGAATTACGGAAAACCTAAAGCTGAATGACCGGAGGTGGATTTGAACCTCCGTACTCCCGGCTCCGAGGTAGTGTGTTGCCACTGCGTCACTTCTCTTGGTCCATGACATGTTTTCTTTTTATTATCAACTTCCAAAATAGAAGAGGCAAAGCGCAACAATTATGGATGTTTGTTTTATATCGTCGATGCTAAAGAAGTGCTTATAGCGTCCCTGGTTGACTTTTCCTGGCATGGGTCCCTTATCGAAATATTATCTACTCACTTCGATCTACAGCTCCTCAAATTTTGTAACGGGAATTTACGAATATGTTATTGCACAAAATTGCAGAAACATATTGTGAACTGAAAGCTTTTCTTAATTCGATCCTTTTGTCATAGTGTAACGATTTAGTAGGCGATGTTCACCAGGTTTTAGGAACTTTCTGAACAATGTATTTTGAGAAACAACTGCCCTGGATTCCATATTTTATTTCACATAGGGTTTAGGTCAAAGATACCAGGTGTACGGGTACAGATACAGAAAAATATTGATTGTACAAAAATCTACAAGTGTTAAACTACTTTTCTACATAGCTTCCGAAATTTTATAGGCAATTGTTATAGCATGGCCCAAGGTTTTGTATGCCTTTTTCATAGAATGCTGCCGCCTGTGTGTTCTACCATGTGGTAACATGATCTTTCAGCTCGTCATTATCGATGAAGTGTTGCCCACCAAGGACAGACTTGCTGTGTAAGAAGAGGATTACTGTCAAAAGATTTTTTTTTCACGTAATGCCTGACATCACACACCGAATGTGACCAAACAATTCTTACGGAAATTTCAGTGGGACCTGTATGAACGTCCTCCATACAGCTCGAACCTCTCTCCTATAGACCTTCATTTCTTCTTACACGTAACATCTGTCCTTGGTTGTAAACATTTCAACGATGATAAAGAGCTGTTACCACATGGTTGAATACACAGGCGACAACCTTCTTTGAAGAATGCATGCAAAAATTTGTGGCACACTATGACAAGAGCCTACAAAATTTCGGTAGTTATGTGGAAAAGTAGTTTAAGAGTTGTAGAATTTTGTGCAATAAAATTTTCTTCTGTATCTGTGTACAATTTCATTTTATTACCAAACGGAACTTACTTTCTGGACGCGCCTCGTATTTTCATAGCATCTTGTCCCAAAGAGTTATCAACACCGAGTTCTGAAACACATATCTTGTTCCCTAACACATAGCAGTAGAGAAGTACAAACAGAAACACTTAGTAACAACAATGAGAACGAAATGTGATACCCCTGTGTATGCAAATATGTTCCTCCAAAAATAACTAACTGTGTATGGGAGACATATGTTACACATAGTGGGTACTATTCGTCTATCTGAAAAAAGAAGTTCAAATGTTTGTATATCTTATGGGACTTACCTACGGGGTCATCCGTCCCTAAACTTACATACTACTTATGAGCACCCGACCGTACTGGCCGTACAGACTGTGACTGACGCGCGGCAGTCCCCTCGGTCACCGCGGCCGGCCGTATATCTGGGAGGGACTGTGTTATACTTGTACCACATACATGAGTCCCAGTACTTGCACAGTATCGAAGGATTACAACATCCATTTTGCAGATGTCGAACAATGGTAATAGGACTACGCCCGATGACTCATTTGCGTTGAACTTTCCATACAGGAAGCGCTGTAACTTGTACATAGGCTCTATTTACTTTAAGGAAATTGTTGGTTACAACTATTACTGTAATGTTATGCTCTATCTTAATTGAATCCTAAATGGTATCTATTTATCCTACGATCTTTGAAACCTATTTAATTAACTTAAAAAAAAGCATAGTAAATCATCAGCTGTTTATTGTTTTCAGAAGTTTACCGGTTTCGTATGTTATCCATCATCAGAAGAGTAAACTTATAGAGACTGAGTGAGAACTACATACTTAATCAACTACGCAATTATCTATCAAAATGTTAAAATGTTTGTGAAACTTAAGGGAATTAATTGCGGGGTCATAAGTCTCTAAACTTACAAAGTACTTCCATGCCAGAGGGACGAATCAAACCCCCTAAGGGAGACGGCCTCGCGCATCGGAGCATAGCCCCTCAATGATCTTGGCCACTCCGCCGCGGCCGTTCTCAAAAAGTCTGATTAATTTTACTCTTGTGATGATATCTGTAAACGGTAAAGTTCTGAAAACAATAAATAGTTGATGGTTGACAATGCGTTTTAAAAAATATATCACGGCTTTTAACTCACATCCAGGTAAAAATTATTTCATTAGCTTTCTGGTGAGAGAGAACGACACCGTAATTAAATTCTTTTCTATATAATCATGTTTAGGTGCAACAAATGATACAATTGTTTTATTTCACACGCCATTCAATTTCCAGAATATAGCAGACCTCTGCCACATGTGCAAGGGCGGCCCTAATGTAGACACAATGTGTACAGTATTAATAAGGATTTCACTAACTAATGCTGCAAATCGTCCAGGAACATATAAGTGAAGTACGTGTTCTGCTTCGGACTGAAAGTTACATAATCTGGTAGCAAAACTTCCGCCAATTACTACATCGATGTTATAGCTGTAAACGTAGTCCTCACTCTGTTCTAAATGTGTTACAACATTTCAGTTGTGTTGACACCTGGTTATTTTCCTGTCCAGGAGACGTTTAAATGCCGGCCGCGGTGGCCGAGGGGACTGAGGCGCTCCAGTCACGGTCTGCACGGCCACTACTGTCAGGGGTTCGAATCCCCACTCGGGCATAGATATTTGTGCCGTCCCTAGTATAAGGTAGTTGATAAGTAGTTTGAAAGTTTAGGGACTGATGACCCGTAGTTAAGTCCCATAAGCTTAACCAACATTTGAACATTTTGAGACCTTTAATATTTTCCTAATTTTGTAACTAAATAAAAATTAAAAAACATCATTCCAATACATACAATGTCAAAAACGTTTAAATTCAAACGTATTAAAAATAAGGAGAGGCATTGATTTACATTTATGCGTTGGCCGGCATTCGAACCTGGGACCTCCCACTTACTAGTTTCGTGCTTTAGACCACTTTTTTTTTTTTTTTTTTTTTTTTTTTTTTTTTTTTTTTTTTTTTGGTCTCTATGAGTAGTTTTTGTCCTTGCGGACGATGATCCTGTTTGCTCGTTTTGGTTCTATGTGTTCTTTGCTCAGCTTTTTTATTACAGGGAGCATTTAGCCCTCTGACCGGGCGCACTGTGTAGGACTCAGCTAACACCATGTTGAAGACAAAGCAACTACACGGACTGTCTTAAAGCAAGTCTCCCTCCGCACCATATACTTTATTTCTGTCTGATGTTCCTTGTGAAATGCGTATCAAATTGCCAGGGCTCTCCTACATTGGAATGGCACCGGGTTCGTATCCTGGCCACCACATAAATTCAATTCCTCTCCTTGTGTTTAATACCATTGGCACAATGAGACATTGTTCTCAAGGGAAGTAAGTACTTTGTCAAATTATGCTGAGGGGATGGCATGCTGTTAGAATGTTGTTTTGTTTGTGATCAGGTAGTCTTGGTTTATCAGTGATGGGTTACTTGACGTTTTCTTTCGCTATGCAACGTGAAGTGCATTTAGTTTACAGAACTCGCATAATTCAGTGTAAATTAGTATTCGCATTTTCATTTCGGTGATGATTTAGTGACTGGTTTTTCTAAAGTTAGCATACACGTGTGTGGCCTTCAGCTTTTGTGTAAACTTAGTATGTATATTTATCAGATTTTCTGGTTTGTTCCTATCCTGGCATGACCGATTGTACCACATGATTTTGTAACGGTCATTACTTTGGCCTTTAGCCATGCTTTTACTAATACTAGCTTTCTTCTATATGAAATCTCGCATTTGACTTACTTCAAAATAAATTTCTTTTGTAAGTTCTATGTAATTCCTCATGGTCGCACACCACATGGTACGGATAGAATGCCGCTGCCTCCCCGAACTTGAGTTGCTTTAGTGCGCAGTGATTTTAAATTTGTGCTTCAAGACACCGACTTACTCGCCAGAAACGCCGAATATGCTTCGATTGTCGCTGCTATCAAGTGATCCGGTATAAGTAAAGTGTCGCAAGTATTATGCACGCATATAGGATTGAATGAGTGTACTTTCCTCTTCCTATTATGTATTTGGAAATTTCCTCCCGCATTACTTCCATATTCACAAAGGGCAGAAACATTTTTCTTACAGGTAGTAATTCAGTGATTTAATTCACATTCGTAGGAGGTGTGTGCTTAATATGGTCTCACCACATTTATTTGATTTTTCACTTTACTGACTAGATGATGATTTAAAGTATCACAACTCTGCTTTATAATTTCATGCTCCCCGTCCCATGTTTATTTATCTATTCGTTTATTTTTAACATTGATTTTGTATTTGTTAAAATGTTGGCTGCTCCCTTATAGAGTGAGCACTTAGATAAATTTCCATTGCACAAATACTGTGGCCGATCTCAAAGTAATTTAGAGCAGTGGTGAGCGTTTTATCTGAGATCTTGCTTAAATAATTTAACAGGCTACTTTCATGATGATCTATACTGTAAAACAGAAGAGTTCCAAAGAAATTGGGCTGCATTGTCAAGTAGAGAAAAGTAGTTGTATTTGTGGGCATAAACTTGTGGATTGGCATTCTGCTCCTCGTGTTTTAGCGTTGCTATTGGTTATTTACTGTCCGAAATGTATAATTCGAAAAATTAACCCAGATAACACTGACATCATTCCAGAAGTTCGAGAATGGTGGCTTAGTTTTTTATACTTGTAGTTACAAACCCATGCAAAGCGTCGTATTTCATTTATTTCATCGCCTCCTTCCATTTTAGATAAATTTTAGTTAGAAATGTTATTTGCAAGGCGGTAGGACATATCGCCAGAGTTGATATTGAAGATTTCCTTATAGTTACGATCATATTTTTTGAACATTCTTCAATTTTTGCGACATTTATAGTATGAATTTCGTTTTAAATAGTGTTTTAATAATAATGATACATCAGATGAAAATTCTCAAACATTAAATTTGACGTCCTTCCAGAATGATGGGCAATATTCCCAAAGTAATGGTTTAATTGTGCAAAAAGTCACTTATGATGTTATTTTAAAGTCACATGAAGGTAATTTGTACATTTTGAAATAAAATTACAACCAAAAATATTCCGCGCTAACTGCGTTAATATAGAAAACATCAAAGATCACTGACTGCTTTCAAGAACCTAGTTCTGACATATTTACATATGTCAGTGATGTAAATAAGAAATTAAATCGATATAATAAATAGTGCTTTATCCACATGACAGAAATGGACTAGGGCTTTATAGTGGTCTTCAAATATATATTCAATGATGACAACACAGACAATTATGAAAATAAAAATATTTTATTTACAGCATTCAAACATCCATGACTACATGTTGTCGGAGTGGTCCTCTATCCAAGTAGGGCAGCCCTCAACTGGAGCTGCTGGAGCTGAGAGAGGGTGTTAGCATTGTTGATATTTTGGATGCCTGCCCCAAGGGCAGCGGCCAGGGCCAGAGGGGAGGTGGGGTCTGCGAGATTGGCGATGGGTACGCCATTAGGGCCGATGATGATGTTGGGGATACCAGCGAGGCGTTGGGTGGCCAAGGCGTTGCGAGCCGCATTGGTGGCGTCAGCGGCGGCAGTGGCGGAAGCGGCGGCGGGGATGTTGGGGATTCCCAGGGTGTTGCGGGCGGCCTCCACAGCTTGTGTCGTCAGGTGTGTCGCCTTTGCCGTCGCCACGTCAGGGAGGTCCCCACCATGTCCCAGACCAAGATAGGCAGGCTGTGCCAGGGCCGCCACCAGCACGGAGCTCAGGACCACCTGCAAGCAGTGTGTGCTTAACATGATGCGCAACTCTCTATGACACACTTAGTTACTGTATATATGCTGCGTTATACATGTTATCAGTGTCCTTCTCTGCTACTGTGGGTGTAATTTATTCCAATAATGAAAATTCAACAATATGTTCATATAGATCATCAATAAGAAACTATATCAGCGTAGAGTCCCATTTTAGTTGTGATATAATCATTTACGATATACTTCTTGTGGTGAATCTACAGTGATAAAAATTGTTTTATATGTGGTACTTAAATACCTACATATATCAGTGTTGATTTTTCTGTGTGTCAAGCAGTTGCCCCACACACAACCACAAATGTAACATGACGTTTCCTATTTTTCTTTAACTGTGTAGCAGTTGGAAGATGGCTAGTCCTGTCCAAACATACACAGAAGATAAGTGTCTACTGAAAATAATATTTGTTGATTTGAAGTCGCTAAGTGCAACTGATCCGCAAACTGGATGCATATGAACTGACTTCTGCGTCACGTCATCACTGGTCGACGAGCGTCATTGAAAACCGCACTTCTTCGCCATCAACTCACCAGAACCTTCATGTCTGCTGCTGTTGTTGTTGTTGCTGCTGCTGCGAACTGAACTGTTACTGCCCTCAGTGGCTGGACACCGGCTTATATATCGAGGTACGGCCTCGTCTTCCCCGCCGCGTGCAAAAACATGGGAAACTATCATTGTCTTCCAATTATTGCCACTTCTGTATCTGCACGTAAGATTACGTAATTTCTAAATTGTCATTGGGCAGTTCACGTCTGAATAAAAGCTACTTTCTTTTGCGCTTTTGCTCAGTCACGATAACGGCCTTTACACGTCCCTCCAGAGCGTATTGTCACTGCTTCGCATAGTAACCTATCGGTAAATTACAAAGCCCTCCGCCCTTGCTACTGCGACACAAAAATAGTCCGGGTCTCAAATATCCCGTTCTCTCCTTGGAGTGGGGAATGGAGGCATTGAGAGAGAAAAGAAATTGGTTCATAGTAAATGCATTAATATAGTACAAGTGGCAAGTGCATAAGTGTATTTTGCATACTGGTTCCTGTCAGAAGATGTGGGGTTTAGGCAATTCGGTTACATATTTCGACAAGTTGTAGGTGGGACAGAGTACATAATATTTCCACAAGTAACCGATGTACAGATATTTTATCGATTGAAACTATGAGTAGATCTTTATGGAAACGAATCAAATGCCTCCTTCCGCAAGCTCTTGTCTGTCCATATTTTGGGATAATGCTCGTTTCAAACCAAGAAAAATGTCTAGTAAACGGAAAATCCAAAATGTATACATCAAATCTATGTTGACTCGACCAGTAGAAGAGAAGTGTTCATCAATTTTGTTGATGAAGACGTACTTCTACCACTTAAAGGGTACATTTTATATCACAGGTATAAGAAAGAATGCAGATTAGGATTTCGGATGGTCTTTAGAGATGCAATTCATTCAATAGCTTATAGGACTTCACTACGGGGTCGTCAGACCCTAAACGTACAAACTACTTACGAACTAGCTAACACAAAGGACGGCACAAATATCCATGCCCGACGGGTATTCGAACCCCCAACCGTAGTGGCCGTGCAGACCTTGACTGACGCGCCTCAGTCCCCTCGGCCACCGCGGCCGTCACTTAGAGATGCATTTTAGATAGGGATAGGATACGAAATCGGCCGTGCCCTGTCAAAAGTATCATGCAGAAATTTACCTGGAGCAATTTAGCAAAATTACGGAAAACCCAAATCTGAATGACCGGAGGTGGATTTGAACCTCCGTACTCCCGGCTGCGAGGCAGTGTGTTGCCACTGCGTCACTTATCTTGGTCGATGATATGTTTCCTTTTTATTATCAACTTCCAAAATAGAAGAGGCAAAGCGCATCAATTACGGATGTTTGTTTTCTATCGTCGATGCTAAAGAAGTGCTTATAGCGTCCTTTGATGACTTTTCCTGGCATGGGTTCCTTATCGAAATATTATCTACTTACTTCGATCTACAGCTCTTCAAATTTTGTAACGGGAATTTACGAATATGCTATATGAACAAAATTGCAGAAATATATTGTGAACTGAAAGCTTTTCTTAATTCGATCCTTTTGTCATAGTGTAACGATTTAGTAGGCGATGTTCACCAGGTTTTGAGAAACAACTGCCCTGGATTCCATATTTTATTTCACATATATTTTTGTTTAGGTCAAGTATACCAGGTGTATTTTTGTTTCACTGAATATTAAACAAACATATGAGGCGCGTCCAGAAAGTAAGTTCTATTTGGTTATATAAAGCGAACGGGTACAAATACAGAAAAATATTGATTGTACAAAAATCTACAACTGTTCCGAAATTTTATAGGCAATTGTCATAGCATGGCACAAGGTTTTGTGTGCCTTTTTCATCGATTGTTGCCGCCTGTGTATTGAACCATGTGGTAACATGTTCTTTCATCTCGTCATCATCGTTGAAGTGTTGCCCACCAAGGACAAATTATATGTGTTAGATGAGGATTACTGTCAAAAGATTTTTTTTTTTCACGATAATGCCTGTCCTCACTCACCGATTGCGACCAAACAATTCTTACTGAAATTTCAGTGGGACCTGTATGATCGTCCTCCATACAGCTCCTATGAACTTTCATTTCTTCTTACACGTGAAATCTGTTGTTGGTGGTAAACATTTCAACGATGATAAAGAGCTGTTACCACATGTTTGAACACAGAGGCGGCAACCTTCTCTGATGGATGCATGCAAAAATTTGTGGCACGCTATGACAAGTACCTGCAAAATTTCGGCAATTATGTGGAAAAGTAGTTTAAGAGTTGTAGAATTTTGTGCAATAAAATTTCATTTTATTACCAAACGGAACTTACTTTCTGGACGCGCCTCGTATTTTCATAGCATCTTGTCCCAAAGAGGTATCAACACTGTGGTCTGAAACACATATCTTGTTCCCTAACACAAAGCAGTAGAGAAGTACAAACAAAAATACTTAGTAACAACAATGAGAACGAAATATGATACAGCTGTGTATGCAAATATGTTCCTCCAAAAATAACTAACTGTGTATGGGAGACATATGTTACACATAGTGGGTACTATTCGTCTATCTGAAAAAAGAAGTTCAAATGTTTGTATATCTTATGGGACTTACCTACGGGGTCATCAGTCCCTAAACTTACATACTACTTATGAACACCTGACCGTACTGGTCGTGCAGACTGTGACTGACGCGCGGCAGTCCCGTCGGTCACCGCGGCCGGCCGTATATCTGGGAGGGACTGTGTTATACTTGTACCACATACATGAATCCCAGTACTTGCACAGTATCGAAAGATTACAACATCCATTTTGCAGATGTCGAACAATGGTAATAGGACTACGCCCGATGACTCATTTGCGTTGAACTTTCCATACAGGAAGCGCTGTAACTTGTACATAGGCTCTATTTCCTTTAAGGAAATTGTTGGTTACAACTTTCACTGTAATGTTATGGTCTATCTTAATTGAATCCTAAATGGCATCTATTGTTCCTACGATCCCACGCGGCAGTTCTCAAACAGTCTTTTTAATTTTACTCTTCTGATGATATCTGTAAACGTATATAAGTCTGTTAGCTCACATCCAGGTAAAAATTATTTCATTAGCTTTCTGGTGAGAGAGAACGACACCGTAATTAAATTCGTTTCTATATAATCATGTTTAGATGCAACAAATGATACAATTGTTTTATTTCACACGCCATTCAATTTCCAGAATATAGCAGACCTCTGCCACATGTGCAAGGGCGGCCCTAATGTAGACACAATGTTTACAGTATTAATAAGGATTTCACTAACTAATACTGCAAATCTTCCAGGAACAGATTAGTGAAGTACGTGTTCTGCTTCGGACTGAAAGTTACACAATCTGGTAGCAAAACTTCCGCCAATTACTTCATCGATGTTCTAGCTGTAAACGTAGTCCTCACTCTGTTCTAAAAGTGTTACAACATTTCAGTTATGTTGACAGGTGGTTATTTTCCTGTCCAGGAGACCTTTAATATTTTCCTAATGCTGTAACTAAATAAAAATAAAAAACACCATTTCAAGACATACAGTGTCAAAAACGTTTCAATTCAAAGGTATTAAACATAAGGAGAGGCATTGATTTACATTTATGCGGTGGCCGGCACTCGAACCAGGGACCTCCTACTTACTAGTTTCGTGCTTTAGACCACTTTCTTTTTTTTTTGTCTCTATGTGTAGTTTTTGTCCTTGCGGACGATGATCCTGTTTGCTCGTTTTGGTTCTATGTGTTCTTTACTCAGCTTTTTTATTACAGAGAGCATTTAGTCCTCTGACCGGGCGCACTGTGTAGGACCCAGCTAACACCGTGTTGAAGACAAAGCAACTACACAGACTGTCTTAAAGCATATCTCCCTCCGCACCATATACTTTAATTCTGTCTCATGTTCCTTGTGAAATGCCTATTAAATTGCCAGGTCTCTCCTACATTGGAATAGCACCGGGTTCGTATCCTGGCCACCACATACATCAGTTCCTCTCCTTATGTTTAATACCTTTGGTACAATGAGACATTGTTCTCAAGGGATAGTATTATTTGTTGGTATTTATATCACCTTGGCCTGAGGAACAAGACGGGATAGTTCCCATTCGTGTTATTTGCTGGTGTTCTCTTCCAATGTAGGAGAGCCCTGGCAATTTGATACGCATTTCACAAGGAACATGAGGCAGAATTGAAATAAATGGTGTGGATAGAAGACAGTCGTTGTAATTGCTTTGGCTACAATGCGGTGTTACCTGAGTGGTTAGTCGGCTGGCTGGGGCCGTGGCGAGCGGACGCGTCGGTGTTTACGCCTCTGCTGCTGTCGTCTGAGCGATGTTTCCGGGTGAGCGGACGCTCTCGTAGCGGCCGGAATAACGTTTTATTGTGTGAATTATGACTAGAACACGAACATGACTGAAGTACCAAGAAGAGATACTTTGAAGTTTGTATTGGATTGCAACTATGCACGACAGAAGTATATGAAATTGAATCATGGATTGAGGAATCACTGGAAAGTTCCTTTGGCGATATTATCGGTGTCCATCTCTCAATAGTTAGCAGTACTGTGTATATTACGTTCAAAAGTACGGAAATTTGTGACGAAATTGTGCAGTCCCGTGCTGGTAATCTTAAATTCAAGCACTGTGATGGGAATGTTGGTGAAGTTAAAGTGACGCACGCAATATTCGAATTGCCATTTGAAGTTCCTGCAGAAGAAATTAATGCCGCTTTGGCGAAATATGGAAAGGCCATCAGCAATGTTCCTGAAAAATGGATGTCGTTTAAAGTACCAGTTTTGAACGGTGTTAGGCAGGTGAAGATAGAATTAAAGACACGTATTCCATCATATATTTCGATCTGGGGCTATAGGGCGATTATCATGTACGACGGTCAACCGCGTACTTGCTCTGGTTGCGGTTCAACTGGTCATGTTCGAGCCCAATGTATTCAGAGAAGGGTGACACAGGTACCTACAGGCGAAACAGCGCCAGCTGACAGGATTACGACCCTCCCGATCTCTTATGTGGCTGCGACCCGATTGCGCACGAACACGCTGGAGCACCCTCATTTCAGTGAATCGTCCGGTACTAGAGAAGCTGTTCAAGAGACGCCTATGGAAATTCCCAACCAAGATAATTCTACCGAAGATGTGTCAATGGAACATGATCAACCGGAGGGTAAGAGTTCGGCCGGCCTCCAGTACGGTGCTCCAGCGCAAGAAGACGGAATGCGTCCGAGTCCCAGCAGCGAACTGGAATCCAACCCAGTAGTAAACGAAGAACGAACTCCGGGAAAGGAAACCTGCTCCTCAAAAAATCAACCAGCAGTCTCTTCCAAGAAACACAAAAAACGAAGAATAGCCCATCAAGACGCAGAGAAGACAGTGCCAATATTTCCCCAGAAACTGACGGAAATTGGTCTTACTTTACCTGACTCCACATCAGCAAATTCCGATCCGAAGAAGCCGAATGGTAGCAAACGGGTGTCGGAAATCTCCCCACCTATTATCAAGCCGGGGGACTATGAAGCTGTGGAAGACCCACCGGGATTACAACCCGTCGGTAGGGAGAGGCCAAGTCTAACGGAAAACGGCACACAAAGCAAGACTGCCTCAGCCCGTATACTGAACTGGGCAGATGACGGGGAAGATGTGACAATGGAGCAAGAAACGGGTAGATCTAGACCACCAACAGACGATGTATCAGCCACAACGGGAGAAGAATTATACGACCTGCCTCTCCAGTCCCGTCGGATGATACAGAGTACCGTTTCTAACAACCATTAATGCTTTTATCGACATCGTACCTCTGCGCCCTGGTTGGAGAGTGTAATTCTAACACTGAATGCCTGCGTTTCAGGATTACAAGGTAGCCACCGTAAATATAAACAAGATCATCTCACAACAGTAGATACACAGTCTTCGTGATTATTTATACAGCTGTGATGCTGATATCGCTCTGCTGCAAGAGGTAGACAGCGAATTTCACCCAGATATTCTGGGATACGAAGTACTCAGAAACACCACCCCAGGTAGTACTTCGGGAACTGCTCTCCTAACCAAAGAGGGTGTGATTGTATCGGATGTCGAGCGACTGGAAAATGGCAGAGGGATATCGTGTCTCATTAATGGAGTTAGATTCATAAATATATATGCCCCTTCCGGGAACCGAACCAAAATAGAACAAGTAGAGCCCAGTTCTTTGCCAGTGATTTATTGTATCTCGTCCGGCGAAATCGGTAGGACGTTGTAGTCGGAGGCGACTTTAATTGTGTCTTGAAGCACAAGGACCAATGGCCGAACTTTAATGGATGTCCAACTCCTGCAGAAATGGTACACCAATTAGAACTAGAGAATACTTGGGAAATAATAAACGGCGACCAACGGTGTTTTACTTATCATACTGCGACAACTGCCAGTCGCCTGGATAGAATTTACGTCAGTAAAACCTTGCGGGAGATAGTATCTGCAACGGAAACGTGGCCACTGTACTTTTCAGATCATTCGGCGTATCACTGCACCATTCGCATGACACGGCAGAAAACGTTCCGTGGCAGAACAGGATGGAAGTTAAACGTCGATATTCTCAAGGAGCAAGAGTTGAGAGAACGGATGCAAGAGGCCTGGCATACCTGTTTACGCCGACAACACACGTTCCCATCGGTACTTCTCTGGTGGTGCCACTGCGCAAAACCTAAATTAATCAGCGTTTTGAAGGTGTATAGTTATGAGAGGAACCGACTACAGAAAGGAACTTTTGAGTTTTACTTTCGATGTCTTCGTGAACTGTATTCTGATATACCTATCATGCCGTAGAAGTTCATCCAAATTAAAAGGATTAAAGCAAAGTTATCCCTTCTGAAACGGAAACAAATGGAAGGAATTAAAATCCGTTCCAGAGATGATAATTGCACCTCCGACGAACATACGTCACCCTTCCACCTCGGGAGAGAGAAGCGTCGCGCAAGACAAAGACTTATCACTCGTATAAAGAAAGAAGACGGTAATTTCGCGACGAATCAGGCTGAAATAAAAGAGCGACTGTACACAGCAGATCTGGAGGATAACGAAGCAATACGTACAATGAAAAGTTATCTTACAATGACACTTACAGAAACCGACAGGGAATCATTAAGGTGTGACATCGCTGCGGACGAGATACAGGAGGCACTGAAAAAGACTCAGCCTAATAAATCGCCCGGAAATGATGAACTACCAATTGATTTTTACAAACAGTTTTGGTATCTAATGGAACGATGCTTTGTAAGCATGTGTAATGAAATCAAAGCGGGTCAGCAACTACCAGCAGGCTTCAATGGCAGTGTAATAGTACTGGTTCGAAAGAACACCCACATGAAGATATCAATAAATTCCGTCCCATCTCTCTCCTGAACTCTGATTATAAGATTGTAGCCCGTGTCATAGCAGCTAGAATTAAAAATGTTCTAGAAAACATCATACATAATAGCCAGACAGCAGCAGTACCGGGACGCACTATTTTCAAGAGTATAGCAGATTATGGGGAGATCATATCGTTCAGTGCCTTAACACGCCCTCAGGCAGCAATTTTAGCTCTATACCAATGTAAGGCTTTTAACAGGGTTTCACATCGCTACCTGTTCGATATCATGAATGATCTCGGATTTGGTGTACCTTTTATTACGATAATTCAAAATATGTGCACTTCTGCCAGCTCCAAAATCATCGTCAATGGTCAATTCACCCGTTAGATCCCCATCCAAAGGTCAGTCAGACAGGGGTGTCCTATGTCTATGCCCCTATATGTTATAGCAATTGAGCCTTTGGTTAGAATGCTTAATTGCACGCTTCATAGTCTAACCCTCTATTCTACGACAATAAAATGCATTGCATTTGCGGACAATGTGGGTGTCATTGTACGCTCGGAGCAGGACCTTCGAGACGTTACCACTAATATGGCTGAATATGAACGAGCATCGGGTTCTACACTAAACTACAGGAAAACTCTTCTCATGCCGATAGAGAGTGGATTTTGCACAGATGCCAACTGCCCATACAGAGTGTGCGATACCATGAAGGTGCTCGGGATAAAGATGAGCAGTTGTTCTCTGAAAACAACTGCAAGCAACTGGAAGGACCTTCTGGCCATGACGAGAGGCTACTTACAATACAACAAAGGACGTGAACAGGACTTGATGCAGAAAGTACACTTTGTCAACACCAGAATCCTCTCGAAACTATGGTACGTTGGACAGATAATACCTGTGGTAGACAGTGTTGCCAGGAAAATTATGTCGGCAATAGGTTGGTATATTTGGAAGGGAAATATATTCAAGGTGGGGATCAATGTCGTTACCCTTCCACCAGAAAAAGGAGGCCTTGGTCTCAATGATGTTTCATATAAATGCAAGACACTTCTGATAAGGCGCATTATTCAGCTGTGCCACAAATATCCGGATAGTGCGCTAAGTATGGCCATAAGGATATATAAGCCTCAGAGTATACAAGTACCAATTCACCTTGGCGACACAATTACAAGGTGAACCACATTAGGATGTTTCTCTTAGAAATTAGCTACCTCCGAATGAAATCAAGCGCCCCACTACATGAATTTACTACTGCTCAACTATACCGCCTTATGAACGACAGTGGAAGGGTGAACCGGATGGAATTAAAATACCCCGATAAGGATTTGACTGTTATATGGGAAAACATCAACAACAAAGTGCTCGATACGGATATAAGATCAACCTGGTACAAAATAGTGAATGAGACGATACCAACAAGAGAGAAACTTCACAAAATACATTTGTCCGTCACCGACGAATGCAGGGAGTGCCATCTCATCGACACCTTGCAACACAGATTGGTCTGTGGAGAAAATAAACTCATATGGGAATGGTGCAGGAAAATCCTGGCTTCAATTTGCAGAACAGCACCGCAACACATCTCTCTCATGTCGGTACTGAAACCTGACGACAATTACTACCCAATCAGCAAGAAAAACACGTGGACCTGGTTAGTAGGGCATACACTATACTACATAACCAGTGCCCAAGACAAGGCCTCATACTAAGGCTATAGAGTGTACCTCGCCACAAGATCCCAACTCTTGGAGAAGGGTGGTAATTACAGGAAACGATTTGCAAATTACATCACGGCACTACAAATAATGAGGATATGAAGGAAAAAAGAACAAACAAAAAAAAAAAAAAAGAAACGAACAAAGGACGAAGAAAGACGAATGTGGAAATAAAGGGACTTGCGGCATCCAGTATTCAAGGTTTGCCACCGTCTATCTATTACTGTTCATTTAGATCATTTTTATTTAATTCCTTAAGAAGATGGTTTTTTTCACCTTGGCTAACCTCGACGTAGAGGGGTTTAGTTACCTTTATTTTATATTTTCCTTTTTATTTTCAAAAGACTTTCATCTCCAGTACTTAGGGAAAGACAAAGGAACTTCATATCCCTGTAAATCACCAGGACATGCGAGACCTTCGGTGACTGGCGCACTCAGGGCTAAGAGACGACAAGTTGAGAGAACGCACGATGAAAATGGGTAACCAGGAAAATGAGACCAGGCATACTGCTTGGGGAAACATAATAAAGAACATATCGAGAAGACGAGCCTTGAGTGCTGTCGATGTGCTGAGGTTGAAGTATGGAGAAAATAAAAAGAACACACATTAAATCAGTGACTTAAGAGCTATTGCGGGACAATGTTCCCAAGATACATACCCGAAGAAATTTTAAATTTGCTTTGTTTAAAAAATAAAAAAAGAAAAAGGTCTACAGCACCTAAATAGGATTACCCGGGTTCGAATCCCAGACGAGGCGTAAATTTTAATTCAGTGCCTCTCCTTATGTTTAATACCTTGGTATAATGAGGCAATGTTCTCATCGGTCGTATTATTTGTTAATACTTAAAATTCAGTTTCACCCTGCCTGGCTGTATCGGTGGTTGTTTCTAAGTTTAGGGACTGATGACCCGTAGTTAAAAAAAAAAAAAAAAAAAAAAAAAAAAAAAAAGTAGCCACCCTGTCGGACAGGTGAGTTACCTGTGTCGTTCTCTCTAATGTGCACACGATAGTGGGTACTAATACTATTTTTTTCTTCAGTAATGGATAAAATAAAACAAATCTTCTGAATTGTTATTTGCGGTCTTGTGCCATTTCTGAGTTATTTATTAACCTTATGTGTTGCTGCACCACTAATGGTGTCTATTAGTATGTTAATTATTTTTATTCTGTTTATATATGTTTCCACCTGTGTGTTTGAACTTCTTTGTTCATGTGAATGCGAAAGTTTGTTTTTAATATTGACTGACTGCCGCGCAATGGCTCATTCGCCGCCTCGCGCTCTAGGGCCTTGTTTACTTTAATCACGAACGCGTGGCTTCGTTTGTCATCTGTGCTGGAGTCTGCCGAGTGGCCAGAGACAAGCTTACTTGGCCAGATGGCAAGGTGGCCACGTTCTTATTGTGGTGCCAACCTAATCTTGGACGAAAGATGTTACATTAGACCTGTCTGGGAGACGTTGAAGATGATATCAACTTCCTCAGGTAGACAGGGTTGGTAGACACTATGCTCTGAACGCGCCCTGTACCGGTTTTTAGCGCGCTCTACATCCAGTGTGTGGTGGGGAAGGTTTTAGCGTGACATTAGGGCTTCACTCTGGCTGCAAAAGTGGAAGTAAGTACTTCGTCAAATCATGCTGATGGGATGGCATGCTGTTAGAACGTTGCTTTCTTTGTGATCAGGCAGTCTTGGTTTATCACTGATGGGTTACTTGAGGTATTCTTTGGCTATGCGATGTGAAGTGCTTATAACTTACAGAACTCGCATAAGTCAGTGTAAATTTTGTATTTTCATTTCGGTGTTGATTTTGTATCCAGTTTTACTCAAGTTAGAATACACGTGTGTGGCCTTCAGCCTTTGTGTAAACTTATTATGTAAGCTAAATATTTCTAAGACTTTCTGGTTTGTTCTATCTTGGCATGACTGCTTGTACCACGTGCTTTTGTAACGGTCATTACTTCGGCCTTCAGCCATGCTTTTACTAATACTAGCTTTCTACTATATGATATCTCGTGTGTGCATTACTATGTAATTCCTCATGGTCGCACACCACATGGTACTTCCGAATAGTATGCCACTGCCTCCCCAAACTTGAGTTGGTTTAGTACATAGTGATTTTAAATTTGTGCTTCAAGACACCGACTTACTCGCCAGAAACGCCGAACATGCTTCGATTGTCGCTGTTATCAATTGATCCCATATGAGTAAAATGTTGCAAGAATTATGCACGTATCTAGAAATGAATAAGTGTACTTTCCTCTTCCCATTGTGTATTTGCAAATTTTCTCCCACATTACTTCCATATTCACAAAGGGCAGAAACGTTTTTATTACAGGCAGTAACCTAATGATTTGATTCACTTTTGTAGGAGCTGTGTGCTTAATATGGTCTCACCACATTTATTTGCTTTTTCACTTTATTGAATAGATGATGATTTAAAGTATCACACTTCTGCTTTATAATTTCATGCTCCCCGTCCCATGTTCATTTATCTATTCGTTTATTTTTACATTGATTTTGTTTTTGTTAAAACGTTAGCTGCTCCATTAAGGACTGATCAGTTAGATAAATTTCCGTTGCAAAAATACTGTGGCCGATCTCAAAGTAATTTAGAGCAGTGGTGAGCGTTTTATCTGAGATCTTGCTTAAATAATTTAACAGGCTACTTTCATGATGATCTATACTGTAAAACAGAAGAGTTCCAAAGAAATTGGGCTGCATTGTCAAGTGGAGAAAAATAGTTGTATTTGTGGGCATAAACTTGTGGATTGGCATTCTGCTCCTCGTGTTTTAGCGTTGATAATGGTTCTTTACTGTCCGAAATGTATAATTCGAAAAATTAACCCAGATAACACTGATGTCATTCCAGAAGGACGGCAATGGTGGCTTAGTTTTTTATACCTGTAGTTACAAACCCATGCACAGCGTCGTATTTCATTTATTTCATCGCCTCCTTCCATTTTAGATACATTTTAGTTAGAAATGTTGTTCGCAAGGTGGTAGGACATGTCTCCAGAGGTGATATTGAAGATTTCCTCATAGTTACGATCATATATTTTTAACATTCTTCAATTTTTGCAAACTTTATAGTATGATTTTCGTTTTTAATAGTGTTTAAATAATACTGATACATCAGATGAAAATTCTCAATCATTAAATTTGACGTCCTTCCAGAATGATGGCCAATATTCCAAAAGTAATGGTTTGTTTGTGCAAAAAATCACTTATGATGTTATTTTAAAGTCACATGAAGGTAATTCGGACATTTTGAAATAAAATTACAACCAAAAATATTGCGCGCTAACTGCGTTAACATAGAAAACATCAAACATCACTGACTGCTTTCAAGAACCTAGTTCTGAGATATTTACACATGTCAGTGATATAAATACGAAATTAAATCGATATGAGAAATAGTGCTTTATCCACATAACTGGAATGGACTAGGGCTTTATACTGGTCTTCAAAACTATATTCAAAGATGACAACACAGACAATTATGAAAATAAAAATATTTTATTTACAGCATTCAAACATCCATGACTACATGTGGTCCTCTATCCAAGTAGGGCAGCCCTCAACTGGAGCTGGGAGAGGGTGTTAGCATTGTTGATATTTTGGATGCCTGCCCCAATGGCAGCGGCCAGTGCCAGACGGGAGGTGGGGTCTGCGAGGTTGGCGATGGGTACGCCATTAGGGCCGATGACAATGTTGGGGATACCAGCGAGGCCTTGGGTGGCCAAGGCGTTGCGAGCAGCATTGGCGGCGTCAGCGGCGGCAGTGGCGGAGGCGGCGGCGGGGATGTTGGGGATCCCCAGGGTGTTGCGGGCGGCCTCCACAGCCTGCGTCGTCAAGTGAGTCGCCTTCGCCGTCGCCACGTCAGGGAGGTCCCCACCGAGTCCCAGACCAGGGAAGGCAGGCTGTGCCAGGGCCGCCACCAGCACGGAGCTCAGGACCACCTGCAAGCAGTGTGTGCTTAACATGATGCGCAACTCTCTATGACACACTTAGTTACTGTATATATGCTGTGTAATATATGTTATCAGTGTCCTTCTCTGCTACTGTGGGCCTAATTTATTCCAATAATGGAAATTCAACATTATGTTCATATAGATCATCAATAAAGAACTATATCAGCGTAGAGTCCCAATTTAGTTGTGATATTATCATTTATGATATACAACTTGAGGGGAATCTACATTGATAAAAATTGTTTTATATTTGGTACTTAAATACCTGCATATATCAGTGTTGATTTTTCTGTGTGTCAAGCAGTTGCCCCACACACAACCACAAATGTAACATGACGTTTCCTATTTTTCTTTAACTGTGTAGCAGTTGGAAGATGGCTAGTCCTGTCCAAACATACACAGAAGATAAGTGTCTACTGAAAATAATATTTGTTGATTTGAAGTCGCTAAGTGCAACTGATCCGCAAACTGGATGCATATGAACTGACTTCTGCGTCACGTCATCACTGGTCGACGAGCGTCAGTGAAAACCGCACTTCTTCGCCATCTACTCACCAGAACCTTCATGTCTGCTGCTGCTGTTGTTGCTGCTGCTGTGGACTGAACTGTTACTGCCCCCAGTGGCTGGACACCGGCTTATATATCGAGGTACGGCCTCGTCTTCCCCGCCGCGTGCAAAAACATGAGAAACTGTGATTGTCCTCCAATTACCACCACTTCTGTATCTGCACGTAAGATTACGTAATTTCTAAATTGTCATTGTGCAGTTCACGTCTGTATAAAAGCTACTTTCTTTTGCGCTTTTGCTCAGTCACGATAACGGCCTTCACACGTCCCTCCAGAGCCCATTGTTACTGCTTCGCATAGTAACCTATCGGTAAGTTACAAAGCTTTCAGCTCTTGCTACTGCGACAAAAAAATAGCCCGGGTCTCAAATAGCCCGATCCTCTCTTTGAATTGGGGAGTGGAAGCATTGTGAGAGAAAAAGAATTGCTTCATTGTAAATGCATTAATATAGTACGTGCGTAATATAGTAAGTGCTTAGGTGTATTTTGCAAACTGGTTCCTGTCAGAAGACGTGGGTTTTAAGAAATTCGGTTACGTATTTCGACAAGTTGTAGTTGGGACAGAGTACATAACATTTGCATAAGTAACCGATGTACAGATATTTTATCGATTGAAACTATGAGTAGATCTTTATGCAAACGTACCATATCACTCCATCTCTAAGCTCTTTGGTGACCATATATTAGGATAATGTATGTTTCAAAATAAGAAAAATGTCTAGTAAATGGGAAATCTAAAATCATACATTTAAAGCTATTTGGACTCGAGCAGTAGAAGAGACGTGTTCAACAATATCGATGATGAAGACGTACCACTTAAGGGGTACATTTTATAGCACAGGTATTAGAAGGAATGCAGATTGCCCCCTCGGGCATGGATCTTTGTGCCGTCCTTTGTATAAGGTAGTTGATAAGTAGTTTTTAAGTTTAGGGACTGATCACCCCGTAGTTCAGTCCCATAAGCTTAACAAAAATTTGAACATTTGAATGCAGATTAGGGTGTAACGTCCCGTCGTCCTTAGACATTCATTTTAGATAGGCATGGGAAATGACATCGGCTGTGCCCTGTCAAAAGTACCATACAGACATTCACCTGGAGGGATTTAGCAAAATTACGGAAAACCTAAATCTGAATGACCGGAGGTGTATTTGAACCACCTTACATCCGACTGCGAAGCAGTGTGTTGCCACAGCGTCACTTCTCTTGCATCATGACATGTTTTATTTTTTTTTTATTTTTCGATATTATCTCCTTCCAAAATAGAGAAGGCAAAGAGCATCCATTACGGAGATTTGGTTTATATATTCGATGGTAAAGAAGTGTTTATAGCGTCCCTGGATGACTTCTCCTGGCATGGGTTACTTATCAAAATATTATCTAAGTACTTCCCTCTACAACTCCTCCAACTTTGTAACGGGAATTGCACATATATAGTGTGAACTGAAATCTTTTCTTAAGTGTACCGTTTTGTCGTAGTATAACGATTTGTATTACTTTTGGTAGGCGTGGTTCGCCACTTTTAGGAAATTTTCGAACAATATATTTTGAGAAACAACTGCACCGGATTCCATATTTTATTCCACATATGGTTTAGGTCAAGTATCACCAGGTGTAATTTTGTTTCAGTAATAATTAGACAAACATATTTAATTGCATCTTGTTCCTAAGAGGTATCAAGACTATGGTCTGAAACACATATCTTGTTGCGTAACACGTAGCAACAGATAAGTACAAATAAAAGCACTTAGTGACAATAATGAGAACGAAATGTGAATCAGCTGCCTATGCCAATATGTTGCTCCAAGATTAACTAACTCTGTATGGGAGACATATGTCTCACATGGTGGGTACTATTCGTCTATCTGAGAGGGACTGAATTATACTTGTCCCACATACACGCAGTTCTCAAACAGTCTGTTCAATTTTACTCTCTGAGGATACTATCTATAATTGGTACAGTTCTGAAAACAAAAAACAGCTGATGGTTGACCATATATTTTTAAAAATATATTACGGCTGTTAATTCACATCTAGGAAAATTATGTCATTAGCTTTCCGATGGCAGAGATTGACACCGTAATAAAAGTAATGTTCAAATGTTTGTAGAGCTTATGGGTCGTAACTACGGGTCATCAGTCCCGTAACTTAGAAACAAATTATGAACTACCTTATACTACTGACGGCAAAAATATCCATGCCCGAGAGGGGGATTCGAACCCCCGACCGTAGTGGCAGTGCAGAACGTGACTGTCGCGCCGTATATCGCTCGGACACCGCAGCCGGCTACCGGAATATGCTATTTTATATAATTATGCATAAGTGCAACAAATGATACAATTGTTTTATTTCTTACGTTATTCAATTTCCAGAACATAGCAGACTTCTCCACATGTGCAAGGGTGGACAAAATATTATGAACACCTAATGTAGACACAAAATGACCAGTATTAATAAGGACTTCACTCACCAATGTCTTCGGTAACAGCTGCAAATCTTCCAGGAAGAGATTAGTGAAATGCGTTTTCTGCTTCTGACAGATAGTTACACAATCTGGTAGCAAAACGTACTTACATTACTTCAACGATGTTCAATCTGTAAATTTAGTGCTCACTCTGTTTTAAAAGTGTCTACAACGTTTCAGTAATGTTTACACCTGGCTATTCTCCTGTCCAGCGGGCATGTTCAATATTATCGCAATGCTGTAATATAAATAAATAAATAAGAATATAATATAAAATTAAAGAAACATTAACCTTTTTGCTGTGTGTGAGATCGCATTGTTTTTTTTTTGGTGTATGGCAGTGTTTATTAACAAAATCGTAGTCATATTAATCACTCTGATACCACAAATGGTGAAATATTTATTCACAGTTATCCAACCACTGACAATAATGAAACGAACAGTTGAATTCCACGATCTTCACTGAAGCAAGCAGGAACACTTTATCGTAAGCTTCTTTTCCGATTTTCGATACGTAAACCCGGTTAACCTGTTATGATGCCATTGAACTACTAGTCTCGATCTTATATTGAAGCAAATCAATCACAAATTGTCAATTTCATAAAATGTAGAGTCTTAAAAACAAGTTTCGTAACTACCATACACGTGTATTGTAAAACAACGATGCACATATTATAAGACTGCAATACAAAATCAACGACTCCCATATGAATATACCATTCATGCAAGAACATACTGCACAAAATAAATCAGCCATTGAGAAACGTCATCCATAAGAAACACCCAGAAAGCGGAAATTCATGAATTCTAGCGCTGGGATCATAAAATTGTTCAAAAGTACGATTTAAATAACACAATAATAGAAAACTTCCAGATCGCCAGCCGCTGCAGATCCGATACGCGAAGACGTTCCTCGACGAGGTTCCGAATCCTCCCTCGCGCATGGATATTTGTATCGTTTTTATTATAATGTGCTTCAGAAGTAGATTGCAAGTTTAGGAACTGATGACCGCCGGCCGCGGTGGCCGAGGGGACTAAGGCGCTCCAGTCACGGTCCGCACGGCCACTACGGTCGGGGGTTCGAATCCCCCCTCGGGCATGGATATTTGTGCCGTCCTAGTTCGTAAGTAGTTCATAAGTAGTTTGTAAGTTTAGGGACTGATAGCCCCGTAGTTAAGTCCCATAGACTTTACAAACATTTGAACATTTGAACTGATGACCCCGCAGTTAAGTCCCATAAGCTTAACAAACGATTTTGCCACATTGACAGTGACGAACGACTTCAACATCGAACGAAATTCTCTGGATAACATCAGTTATAGCCTCAGAGGAATTCACTACGAGGGCAAAGGATAGTTGCTATGCAATTTTTTTTTTTTTTTTTTTTTTTTTTTTTTTAACTAGTGTATCGTATATTACCATGACAACTTTGCTGAATATCTGGATTATCTTTGGGGTCAAAGAACAGCTGTCTTATGGTTCACAACTATGCCTCATAGCAGCAGTGTTTTCTTTAAGCAAAGCGTTTACGGTGAAAAAGCCATGTATGTACTTCTGATAGATAATGTTAACTAATGGCATACTAATTTTTATGGTATTTTTATATATGAACGGCATATTAGGGTCCTCATTATCGTAGCGCTTCCTATTTTTATATATTTTTAGCAACAGCTGTGGCTCCGTGGATGTTTAGTTTCAGCCACCCCGGCCGCGGTGGCCGAGGGGATTGAGGCGCTCCAGTCACGTTCTGCACGGCCACTACTGTCGGGGGTTCGAATCCCCTCTCGGGCATGGATATTTGTGCCGTCCGTAGTCTTAGCTAGTTCATAAGTAGTTTGTTAGCTTAGGGACTGATAACTCCGTAGTTAAGTCCCATAAGTTCTACAAACATTTGAACATTAGTTTCAGCCATACTGTTTTTATGGAAAAACTATTAATGTTGAGCTTTCCTGTCGTTTCTGCTGTGGTACTTATGTGCTTTATGGCCAAAATTGCTCTTAACGCTCACTGGTCGTTGTCAGCTAATTCTGGTACAGCCCAAAATGATATTTACATTTTTTTTTCAACTCTCTCATTACCGAGAATACTGTACCTAGAACAGTGTTAAACAGCTCAGCCGATTTCACTGTTGGCTGTTGGCTACGACCGACAGTCTTCTGACTACTGTCCTGTGCTGCATTGTCACCCAGGTAGCGGAGATTATTGCTGGGGTGCCAACAACAACGTCTCCGACGACTGACGCCAGTGTGGTTACAGTTTCCTGCGTCCCTGCCAATCGGCAGCTACCTGACCGTCATTGGTGAACTGTGTAGGGGCTCACGATACTCTGACTATAAGGCGAAACCAAGAACCGGCCGCAAGACAGACACATTACGCCTCAGCAATAGGTTTGTTGTCCAATTATGATAATAATCCTGAGCCAGCACGGGCTACCTCGCCTGTTATGACAGTGGCCAATAGTTCTGAGAGGTCCGGATAGATGTAGAGGGTCGGTTTGTTATTCGTCGGGACCTTCAATGTTAAGCGGGCAATGAAAAGCCTCAGAGCAGGCATGGCCAATAATTTTGCATAATTCTGGACAGGGGCGAGGCAATGGCGAGCGTGCCCGCGGGGCGGTCTCTGGCCATGCCTATCTTAAGGGAAAAGCGAGAAGGTCGAGCATAATGCCCTTGACCATTGTGCTTGCTTGCTTTCACCGCACTCAGTCAAATGCGAAGTCTCTAAATAAAATTTCGCAACCTGTCAACTTCACAAAATGTGTCGAGCCCAGAAGAAAGCTCGCAAGTAGTCGGTACTTGCAATTGAGTCTGTTAGGGTAATTAGCGAGCAACTAGTTTGGTTAAACAATTCTAGGATTAATTCTTTGTTTACATAAGTAGAAACAAAGGAACTATAAAATAAAACCCGGTCTCTTATTTCCACCTGCATGTAATTAATATTGACGGTTTGTGTAGATTCTACAGGGTTATATAAAAGGCACTTTTGTATAATCAACTGCAAGTCTGTTACCGACCTCATCAGACAGCGTTTCTGCTCTTGATGACTGCCTAAACCGGAATGAGAAGACATCGTGTTCCACCTCGATCTGTGGGCGCGGTAACTCGTGCAAAAACATGGCCGACGTATGTCGTCTGTCTTCTCGTTGAACTTTACTTTTTGTTTTTAATGATATGAATGGTAGCTTTCTCTTGTGCGAATCACGTGTACTGAAACATATATCTAGTTTTGGCCACAGAAGAAATTACTTTTGATGCCTAGCTTCCAATGCAATGATCAATCACAGCAGAGTTCTAAAATTTTAAACAAGTTCTCCCATGGGAATTGTAAATCCTGTACCACCTAATATTGGTAGCTCACACCACCCTGCTTCAACTGCATAGAGATATGTTCTGACATACTCTAACAATTGTGAATATGATGACTGCAATGTAGAAATATCACACCTGCCTAGAAATGTATTTCCTTCACAGAGAGAGGGAAGCTGATAAATGTCGAATGACGATAGGGAAACATAAATATGTCTCTGTCAGCCTCACGCAGGAAAAGCTGCTACAATGAATTGCTATTTACAACTACCAAGGAACGCGGAAAATATTGGATCAATGTTCTAGTTTCATTGCCAAACGAATAGCTAGATGTGAGAACGATGCCACTTCTCGCGCCACTTTCCAGTCCATGCGGGGAGGTTTCACAGTGCCCTGCAGACGTGATTACGAAAAAAGGTGAGCCGTTATTGACATCCATTGTAAATTCAATCCATCAATCACAGACACAAAATAATCATGGAGTTGTGACGAAAGGAATAAGCGAGATACAGTCACAAGAACCTGTTGACCTCAGTCTTTCGAAGTCGAAACAAAGAAATGCATGTACAGGCAACAAGAATAACTTGAAAAGTCGTTGGAACGATGTTGGTAGCAACACAACCCACAGGTTCCACCATACTCTTGAGTTGTGAGTGTTGGACAGGAAAAGCGAGCGTTCCATTACGTAGCATTGAAAATGTAATCCAATGATTACAGTGCCACCTGTGCCATAGGTACGAAACATTCGAGGTGTCGGTGAGCTGAGGCAAGAGAAGTGGGGCACAGGAAAGTTGAAGAGAGAACGTGAAAGCAAGAGGATGTGGACACCCTACCTGCTTCGACTTCCTTAATCTTCCTACTTCGATTGTAATACTTCTCATCCTGGCGTTACACTACAGAGCCGCGGAACACATAACAGATACCACAGAGCAGCCACCATTGAAACAAGTTCACTGAATCTGTGGTCATGTTCCATTTTTAGTTATTCATTACTCTAAAGTGGTTCTCCACTATTAATATTGTTTATTTTAATGTCCATTTTTTCCTTTATTAATGACCAATGCGCCATGTTTATATACGTTTAAACCCGTGTGATTCAACTAGAGTGTTCGTATGAATAAGGAAGATTGGTATTGCTATTAACTGACTGCGACGCAATGGCTTAGAGTCGCCGCCTCGCGCTTTAGGCCTCGTTTACTTTAGTTAAGAACGCATAGCTTCATACGACGTCTGCACTGCCGTCTGCTGGATGGCCAGAGACAAGCTTACTTGGCAAGACGGCGAGGTGGCCTGTTCAACATAATCATGGACGAAATTGGTGACAAAAGAGACATATATGGAGCTCTAGAATAGGGTATTATCTTCGTCATGTACCAAGGGTTGGTAGAAAGTAGGCTCTGAACGCACTCTGGAAAGCTTTTAGCGTGCCCTACATCTGGTGCGTGGAGGGGAATGGTTTTGGCGTGGCCTGAGGCTTCACTTTTGTTGTGAGCGCCAAAGTGAGTACATCGCCAAATCGTGCTGAGGGGATGGCATGCTGTTACAACTTTACTTTGTTCGTGACCATGCACTCTTGGTTTATCAGTGGCAGTTTTCTTGAGTAATTCATCGCTATGAGAGGAAAAGTGGTTCTTAAATTTAAGAACTCGAGCGATTCAGTGGATATTTAGTATTTGTATTTCCAATCCGTTAATGATTTTGCAGCAAGTTTTCTCAAGTTACAATACACGTGTGTGGCCTTCAGACTTTGTGTAAACTTAGTATGTTTGAATTTCCTATCTGTTTTTAACTAACGTTTTCGCGTTGAGCCTGGATCTGCGAGTAGGCTAAATTTTTCTCAGATTTTCTGGACTGATTCCGTCATTCCTCTCTTGGTATGACCGATTGCACAATGTGCTTTCGTAACGGTCATTACGTGAACCTTCAGCCATGATTTTCCCGATACTAGTTTACTTCCATATGTATTCTCGGATGTGGTATACTTGCTTATTCTAATTTTTTTTTTTTTTTTTTTTTTTTGTAAATCCTATGTAATTCGCTATGGTCGAACACCACATGGTACTTAAGGATAGTTTGCTGCTGCCTCCCTGAAAATGAGTTCGTTTGGTGCATAGTTTGATTGTAATACTGCTTGAAGACACATGTCATCTCTTCAAAACACTGCCGATGTTTCGTTTTGCTGCTGCAATCAAGTGTTTCCGCATGAGTAATGTTAGCTTTTGACAATGTTGACTGGAATACACTCTTTCAAATTCTGAAGTCAGCAGGGGTAAAATATAGGGAAAGGAGAGTTATTTACAAGTTGTACAAAAGCCAGACCGCAGTTATTAGACTCGAAGGGCATGAAAGGGAAGCATCAGTTGGGAAGGGAGTAAGACAGGGTTGTAGCCTTTCTCTGATGTTATTCAATTTGTACATCGAGCAGCCGGTGAAGGAAAGCAAGGAAAAATTTGGAATAGGGATTAAAGTTCTGGGAGAAGAAATAAAAACATTGCGTTTTGCTGATGACATTGTAATCCAGCAAAGGATCTGGAAGAGCAGTTGAATGGAATGGACAGTGTGTTGAAGAGGGCGTATAAAATGAACATTAACAAGAGCAAAACAAAAATAATGGAATGCGGTCTTACAAAATCAGGCGATGCTGAAGGAATTAGAGTAGGTAACGAAACAGTGAAGGAGGTAGATGAGTTTTGTTACTTGGGTAATAAAATAACATGCGATGGTCGTAGTACAGAGGATACAAAATGCAGAATGGCAATGGGAAGAAAAGCATTTTTGGAAAAGAGAAATTTGCTAACATCGAATATTAATTTCAGTGTAAGGAAGTCTTTTCTGAAGGCATTTGTGTGGAGTGTTGCCTTGTACGGGAGTGAAACATGGACGATAAGCAGTGCGGACAGGAAGAGAATAGAGGCTTTTGAAATGTGGTGCTACAGAAGAATGCTGAAGATTAGGTGGGTAGATCGCATAACTAATGAAGAGGTACTGAACAGAATTGGTGAGAAAAGGAATTTTTGGCATACCCTGACTAAAAGAAGGGATCGCTTAGTAGTACACATTCTTAGACATCGGGGAATCGTAAATTTAGCATTGGAGGGAAGTGTGTGGGGTAAAAATCGCAGAGGGAGACCAAGAGACGCATATAGTAAGCATATTCAAATAGATGTGGGTTGTCGTTCTTATGAGGAGATGAAAAGGCTTGCTCAGGATAGAGTAGGGTGGAGAGCTACATCAAACCAGTCTCCGGACTGAAGACCATAACAACAACAATGTGAAACAAGCATTAGGCGCGTGTCTGTGAGTGAATGAAAGTGCTTTCCTTTATCCACTGAGTATTTGCAAATTTCTTCCCACGATAACTCCATATTCATAAAAGGCAGAAACAATTTTATTACTGGCAGCAACTTCATGATTTAATTCAATTTTGTACGACGTGTGTGCTTTATTGTGCTTAATTTGGTCTCCCCACATTTGTTTGCCTGTTCATTTTATTGACTAGAAGGTGATTTAAAGCAGCATACCTCTGCTTTTTGATTTCATCCTGTCCATCCCATGTTTAATTATCTATTCCATTTTATAAGATTTATTTTGTGTTTGTTAAAACCTTGTACTGTAGCCACTTGTAAAGTAATTTAGAGCAGCAGTATGCGTTTTAACCTGCATTTGCAGATCTCTACTGCCCTAGATCTTACATAGAAAACTTACCAAGCTGCTTTCACCATTTCCACCGTCGCCATTGCTGTCACCACTGTCTGCACCACATGACAGCCAAACTGCACCAGTTATCCCAGCACTGCCATCACCACCACACAACAAATGAATATGAAAAATGATGTGATTCATTTCCTCCACTTCTCCTATGCAAATGAGTCAAGCACACTTCCACTCAAACTGGCCCTGAGAATTATAATCGTATTATAATGGATACTGAAATAAAATCAAACATTTTCTTGTAACCATGTGATAAATCTGTTTTGTTCTCAAAGGCATGTCATTGTTTTAGGTTTGCACATAATGTAAATGATCTGTTTGTATAACTGTCCTATAACTCATATAATATTTATTATTTTCAGCTTATTTCATCAAGACAGAAGTTTCTAGAAACTACTACATTAACAGCATTTCAATTTGCTGCTTAGCTTGTATCAGCAGTCCAGCACTGTTCATACGCAATATTCAACTTCACCATTCCGCTCCTTATTTAACTGACACGTGTCTACTGATTGTTTTTTCTTTGAAATATTCTAGGTTATATTCATAAACCATGATCCTTCCACACATTACCTGGGATTTTATATATTTATATTGAAAGTAATACGGCAGACAGCCGTCTACAGCTTTCTGCCATATTACTTTCAAAATGTTCATAAATAGTTAGGTGATATTTAAGGTTTTCCTAGGTTATTAACTATTTACATTCCAAATTACTGTTTATTTTTCGAAATTTTTAATATAGTTGATTTGTGTAATAAAAGTGTCTGATGCATTTGGACATACGTTACTCTAGTACATCGATCTACATTCCCTGAAAAAAAAAATTATATTTGATATATTATAAATTTAATTATTTTTATTGTGTATTCAGTGTGAGTACTGTTGGTACTTCAGGCATCCTCTGTGGACAGTTATTTTTAGTTACTATTCTGATTGTATTCGTTTGCTACAGTCTTCTCTTGTTCAGTAATTGCAACCTATTTATAATTGTGCATGTGAGGATGCTTTGAAATTCACTTATACTTACTGTTCACATAAGAAAGTAAACATTTAAGACTTATTTACTTCGACGATGAAGTTATATTTAAGAGGGTTAAAGACCACACACAGCTCTCCCAAACTTACACTTACTCTATCTAAACAAATTTCAAATTTTTAGGAAACACAATCACACTGACAAACCACACAAAATGTTGAAAGGAGAGCAGTTGTTGTGCAATCGAAATTCAGCATCTACTAGAAAATTTTAACTCATAACTTTTGCTACTAACTCTTTTAAAAACACTCTCAGCAAATAATATGTCACTGATTGCACCAGGAAATTTATATCAATGTGTGGCATGTACTTGAGATGATGTGACATGATAGACAGTTAGACAAATAAAATACTACTCTCACTTTATATAGGCGTGCAGCAAAACTTCAAAGTGAAGATGAAATTTTAATTTATTACTTCATAACTAACACAGTTGTATGCAATACATTTGAATTTGCATACATCATAAATAGTTTTTGATTATCTAGTGATGCTACACATCAGAGGCTTTCTGCCACCAGAATACATCAACAGGCGCATCAGAGATGGTGTTTGATGGTTGGGACTCAGTTGCCACTGTTACCCACTAAGGGCACGCCCAAGCTCCACAAAACAGAGCAGCATCCTCCAATTTATTGTTAAACAGTTTGATGAATGATTTGAGGAATAAATCAACTTAATGGACAACATACCCTGAGTCTGTCATGCAGATGCTGTCAATGATTTCATCAACCACGTACTTACTATATAAATACATTGTCCACCACATTTTCCTCTTATAAATCCAATTTAATATGGATGAAATATAACGTCATGCCCAGCACGAAATCTATGAGAACTGAGCAGATTTACCATTAAATTCTAATTAAAAGTGTTGAGGGTCGTTGAAATCGTGAGAAATATGCTATATTGGATACATGATTTCATTCAACTGTTTATTGAACAAGATTCTTAGACAATAGATTTATCTCAATAGAAGAGATTATAAGTTCACTTTCAGTACAAAAGAACTGTCTATCCACAAATGCATAGGTTACAACACTATAAATAGGACCACACATGATCATACAATATATTTTGAAAGAGTTAGTTCACATTCTGTTGTAACGAAAAGTAGCCACACCATAGGACAAGTGAGTTACCTACGTGGTTCTCTCTTGTGTGCACAAGAAATTGGTTACTAATACTATTTTTTACTTCAGTAATGAATAAAATGAAATAAATCTTTTCATTTGTTATTTATTGAGAAACCCTGGTAGTAACAATAAAATTAAAATAAATGATATGTAAAAATTAATGTATATACAATAATTCACTTAATTTGTGGAAAGTTTGTAGTTTTTGTTAAAAATGATTGAAACACGTCGACTGAGTGTGTGGTCGTGTTCCTTTTTGAGTTATCTGTCTGTCTTGGTTTATCAGTGATAGTTTTCTTTAGTAATTCTTTCGCTATGTGAGGCGAAGTGTTTCTTAATTTACAGAACTCGAATAATTCAGTGTAAATTTAGTATTTGCATTTTCATTCCAGTGATGATTTTGTGTTCAGTTTTTCTGAAGTTAGAATACATGTGGGTGGCCATCAGCCCTTGTGTAAACTTAGTATGTTTGAATATCCTTGCTGTTTTTCAAGTACACTTCGTTTCTGTATACGCGAATATGCTAAATATTTCTCAGATTATCTGGTCTGATTCCATCTTTCCTATCTTGACATGACCAACTCCACCACATGCTATCGTAACGGTAGTTACTTCGCCTTTCAGACATGTTTTTACTGACACTAGCTTCCTTCTATATGAATTTTTGCATGTGCTTTACTTGATTATTCTAAATTAATTTCTTTTGTAAATTCTATGTAATTTCTCATGGACGCATACCATGTATGCCACTGTCTCCCAAAAGATGAGTTGGTTTAATGCATAGTGATTTTAAATTTGTGCTTCAAGACACCCGGCATATCATCAAAAGCACCGCCCACACTTTGATTGTCGCTGCTATCAAGTGACCCCATATGTGTAAGGTGCCGCAAGCATTTTGCACGTTTCTATGAATTAATGAGTGTGCTTTCCTATTCCCATAGTGTATTTGTAAATTTCCACCCACATTATCTCCATATTCATGAAGGGCAGAAACAATTTTATTACAGGCAGTAACTTTCAGATTTAATTCACTTTTGTGCAATGTGTATGCTTAAGTTATTCTCCTCACATTTATTTGCTTGTTCAATGTATTGAATAGATGATGATTTGACGTATCAAACCTCTGTTTTATAATTTCATGCTCCCCGTCCTATGTTTAATTTTCTATACATTTATTTTTAACATTGATTTTATGTTTGTTAAAACGTTGGCTGCTCCCTTAAGGATTGAGAAGTTAGATAAATTTCCATTGTGCAAATACTGTGTCCACTCGAAAAGTAATTTATAGCAGTAGTAAGCGTTTTAACTTGCATTTGCAGATCTCAACTGCCCAACAGCATGATTAAATAATTTAACAGGATACTTTTATGATGATCTCTATTGCAATACAAAAGAGTTGCAAAGAAAGTTGGCTGCAATGTACAGAAAAATAGTTATATTTGTAGTCATAAAACTGTGGATTGGCATTACGCTTATTGTATTTTAATGTTGGTATTGGTTATTTACTGTCCGAAATCTATAATTCGAGAAAATAACCCAGTTAGTTCTGACGTCCTTCCAGATGGACGAAAATGGTTGCTTAGTTTCTCATTTAATCGCCTCCTTTCATTTTAGACACATTGCAAAGTGGTAGGACACATCTGCAACGTTGAGGTCCACAGAGATGATATGGAATATTTCCTCATAGTTATGATCATATTTTCTCAACATTCTTCAATTTTTCCGACATTTATGTGTATGAATTTATTTACGACAGTCTTTTAATAACAGTGATACATCAGATGAAAATTCTCGAACATTAACTCTGATGTTCTTCCAGAATGATGTGCAATATTCCAAAAGTAATGGTTTGTTTGTGAAAAAAATCACTTATAACATTTATTTAAAGTCATATTAAGGCACGTTGTACCTTTTGAAATAAAATTAAAACCAAAAATAATTTCGCACCATCTGTGTTAATATAGAGAACCTCAAAGATCACTGACTGCTTTCAAGAACCCAGTTCTGAGTTATTTACATATATTAGTGAAAGTAAATACAAAATTAAGTCGATATAAGAAATAGTGCTTTATCCACATAACTGGAATTAACTAGGGCTTTATAATGGTCTTGTACTATATATTCAAAGATGACAATACAGAGATCTATGAAAAATATTTTATTTGCAGCATTCAAATGTGCTTTAATAGATGTTGTCGCCATGGTCCTCTATCCAAGCAGGGCAGCCCTCAACTGGAGTTGGGAGAGGGTGTTAGCATTGTTGATACCTTGGATGCCTGCCCCAAGTGCAGCGGCCAGGGCCAGACGGGAGGTGGGGTCTGCGAGGTTGGCGATAGGTACGCCATTAGGGCCGATGACGATGTTGCCGATACAACTGAAGCCTTGGGTGGCCAAGGCGTTGCAAGCAGCGTCGTTGGCGTCAGCGGCGACAGTAGCGGAGGCGGCAGAGGGGATGTTGGGGATTCCCAGGGTGTTGCGGGCGGCCTCCACAGCCTGCGTCGTCAGGTGTGTTGCCTTCGCCGCCGCCACGTCAGGGAGGTCCCCACCGAATCCCAGACCAAGGAAGGCAGGCTGTGCCAGGGCCACCACCAGCACGGAGCTCAAGACCACCTGTGAGCAGTGGGTGCTTTATATGATGTGCAGCTCTATACGACACAGTTAGTTACTGTATATATGCTGCATAAATACATGTTATCACCGTCATTCTCTGAACTGTGGACCTGATCTATTCCTATAATGAAAATTCAACATTTTATTCATCTAGATCATCAATAAGAAACTATATCAGCATACAATCCGATATTAGTTGTAACGTAATTTATGATACACTACTTGTGGAAACAATATAGTAATAAACATTGTTTTATATGTTGTTCTTTAATACCTACATATATCAATTTTTTACTTACTTCCCCCTGTGTCAAACTGTTGCCCCACACACAACCACGAATGTAACATGACGTTTTCTGTTTTTCTGCACCTGTGCAGCAGCTGGGTGCTGACTATCGAAAAATGCTTCCACTGTGTTTCCATTAATGGCCTGAGTAGTCGAACGTCATTCACTTACACCCTCTATATCCGCAAACAAAGGCGACTTAGCACTACGAGAATGTGGAAGTAATATCTAGCCTGAAAACAGTCTATATTCAATATACGTATTTAAGAGTCTCCTAAAGCAGAACACCTTTCCATAATGTTGTTCAGTACTGTGCCGTTAGTAACCTACACTTATTCGTTTTGCACACCATATTGTGATAAGTATTCTATTCTTTTCCTGTCTTATAAAAAAACCTAACTTATTCCCTAAGGCTGCTAAAGAGACTTTGTTTTAACCTATTTGTTATCTGGGCTTTCTTTTCCCCCATGCCCTTTCCTATTCTCATTCCGATTGTTGTTATCCATGATACTTTAATGTCTTACTCTCTGTATCTTGTCTTCATTGTTGTAATGCGTTTATTTCCATTTCAGATATCAATAAATTACTAAATGTTTCATAACATTGTACGCAGTGATGTCGACTTCCTTTTGAGAGGATGATGGTTAAAATCGACTTCCAGCCATCCAGAGTTAGCTGTGACCAACATCTACATCTACATCTAAATACATACTCCGCAATTCACCGTAAGGTGCGTGGCGGAGGGTACACTGTACCACTACTAGGCATTTCCTTTCCTATTCCACTCCCAAATTGAACGAGGAAAAAAAAGAATGCCTATATGCCTACGTACGAGCCCTAATTTCTCTTATCTTGTCTTTGTGATCTTTACGCGAAATGTAAGTAGGCGGCAGCAAGATCGTATTACACTCAGCTTCAAATTCCGGCCTTCTAAATTTACGTAACAGAAATTCACGAAAAGAACGTCGTCTTTCTTCCAGCGATCCCCAATTGAGTTGCCGGAGCATTTCCGTGACACTCGCGCATTGGTCGAACCTACCGGTAACAAATCTAGCTGCTCGCCTCTAAACCGCCTCTATGTCTTCCTTCAAACCGATCTGCTGCGGGTCCCAAATACTTGAGAAATACTCAAGACGTGGTCGTACAAGCGTTTTATACGCGGTCTCCTTTACAGGTGAAGTACATCTTCCCAAAATTCTCCCAATAAACCGATGTCGGCTGTCTGCCTTACTCACAACTGTCCTTACATGCTCGTTCCATTTCATATCGCTCTGCAATGTTACGCCTAGATATTTGAACGACGCGACCGCATCAAGAAGCTCACTACTGATGGTGTATTCGAACATTATAGGATTGTTTTTTCTACTCCAGCGCATCACCTTACATTTTTATACATTGAGAGCTAGCTGCCATTCTTCGCACCAACTAGAAATTTTGTCTAAGTCAACCTGTATGCTATTACAGTCAGTTACAGACGACACCCTCCCATACACCACAGCATCATCAGCAAACAGCCGCAAATTACAACTTACTCTGTCCATCAGATCATTTATATAGATAGAAAATAATAGCGGTCCTATCCCACTCCCCTGGGGCACGCCTGACGATACACTCGTCTCTGATGAACACTCGCCGTCGAGAACAACGTACTGCGTTCTATTACTTAGGAAGTCTTCCAGCCAGTCACAAATCTGTGAACCTATTCCATAAGCTCGTATCTTCGTTAGCAGTCTGCAGTGTGGCACCGTGTCGAACGCCTTTTTGAAGTCGAGAAAAACACAATCCGCCTGTTTCCCTTGGTCCATGGCTTGCAAGATGTCATGTGAGAAAAGGGCAAGATGAGTTTCACATGAACGATGTTTCCTAAACCCGTGCTGATTCATGGAAAGAAGCTTTTCCGTTTCAAGAAAATTTACTATATTCGAACTGAGAATATGCTCCAAAATTCTACATGAAACCGATGTCAACGATGTTGGCGTGTAATTGTATGACTATGAGAACTTCATGGACATGTAGCTTATCTATAAAATAGCTTGCGTGTAGAACGCTTGTGTGACCCATTCTTGAATTCCTTTCGAGCATTTGGGATCCCTAACAACCCAGATAAATGTAATTTATCGAAGCACATCAGAGGTACCCTGCAAGATGTTTTACCAGTAGGTGGCACCAGTGCGAGCAACATGCAAGTATTACAATTTGAGAAACTAAAATACAAATTTATAGAGAGAATGCGACATTCTTTTCAGGAGGCACTAGTTACAAATTTTGTAGGACTAGAATTAGTAGCTGAGTACAGAACAAAGTTACTGCCCACAACCATATGATCACCTATACAGTACGTGGCAATGTTTAGAAATGATCTGCTAATGTAGCATTGTGTGGCGGTTTTGGAATCGGAGCAGAACACTGCTGCGTACAGGTAAAGCGCCACGACCTATCCTCACAGAAAGGTACTTGTTGAAGTGAATCAGTGAGAGATGGCTGGAACTCAGTCAGGGTAATTCACTCCGTGAGAAAATTAAACACAAATGTCAAGATTCTGGTAAGAGTCCTAGTTTGTGATGTAGTTATTTTCAAGACCACTGTTTAGCAAGGGCCAAACAAATGCGAGGTCTTTTCTTTTTAGTAAAACACTAATTTCTACTGACTAACTCTCCCGATTTTTCAGTACTGAATGATTCCGAATTATATTTCGGAACCATGTTACATCATTTGCTATGTGAGATCGCTACAAATTTTGTAGTGTACATCAGGTTTATAGTATGCGTCTATGAGTCATTAGATAAAAACAATACTCTCAACTGTGAATGTAAAACACCATTATCAGATTCAGCACTTTTGTTTGGAGCAAAAGGGGGGGGGGGGTGGAGGGGAGGACGCTTCATGGCAGGAAATATTAAGACCCAAGTAACTGCGAGGAGGATTGTAGGGATGATCCATTGAGCCTTATAGCACTCTCCCTGATTAAAGTCTACTTCTCGATAGCTAACGATCCTTACAACATATACTAACTCTCATTTTTCAACAGTTTCATTGCAAATAACAATTATATCGAAGCGACACAATTGATTCTATAAATGACTAAAAACGTCCTCTCTTATTTGAGACGGCGCCGGAGCAGCCGAGCGCACTGAGGCGCTATGTTACGATCGGGGGTTCGAATCCCTTCTCGGGCATGGATGTTTGTGCCGTCTTTAGTATCAGGTAGTTCATAACTAGTTTGTAAGTTTAGAAACTGATAACTCCACAGTTACGTCCTATAAGCTTTACAATGATTTGATTCCTATTTCTGGATAAATGTGCAATTGACACTCCTCAAATGTTCGGAATGGCGTGTCTCTTACTACGTTGATCGAAAATAACAGTCCACTTAAATAATTTACTTGTGTAATTTTTCATTGCGAAACATTTCATTCTTAGTATGACATCACCAACACTAAGAAAGAAAATTACGTATTGAGACATCTTATCATTCGTACAGGGTGAACAAACATACGAAAGTGTATACCATGCTAATATGTACGTCAGCAAACAACAGTATTTACACAAACCAAAATCTCGAAACAGAACACCATGCTCTAAGGAAAACTTAGCATTCTTAGGTCCTAGCGGCAATGAAATAATTCCCATCAGATTTAGAAAGTGCTATGAATTTTAGCTGCTCTTTCCTCCCAAAATTTGTTTCATGCCTTTGGATATCATTTGCCTGATAAATTACTGGAACTAATTCTAAATTGCTTAATCGTTGAAGAGTCAGAGCATGACCTATAAATCTATCCCTTCTTTTAGCCACGTTATACCATACATTTATTTTCTCGTCAGTTCTGTTCGATGTCTCCTAATTATCTCCCTAATCTTCTCATCTAATCGTCTCATTTGCGGACCACGTAGAAAACTCTTCTAACGTCTTCTTTTTCAGCTGCCTAAAGCCCACGTTTCAGTCCTATCCAAGGCTACTTTGAAGATAAGTGTCTTCTGAAAATAATAATTGTTGAAGTCACTAAGAGCAACTGATCCGCAAAACTGGATGCATATGTCTGACGTCTGCGTCACGTCATCAGTGGTCCACGAGCGTCAGTGAAAACAGCACTTCTTCTCCATCTACTCACCAGGACCTTCATGTCTGCTGCTGCTGTTGTTGCTGCTGCTGCTGCGGACTGAACTGTTACTGCCCTCAGTGGCTGGACACCGGCTTATATAGCAAGCACGGCCTCGTCTTCCCCGCCGCGTGAAAAACATGGGAGAGTGTCATTGTCCTCCATTTCCCACCACTTCTGTATTTGCTCGTAAGATTACGTAATTTCTAAATTGTCATTGTGCATTTCACGTCTGAATAAAAGCTATTTTCTCTCGCACTGCTTTGCTCATTCTTGATAACGGCCTCGACACGTCCCTCCATTGCCTATTGTTACTACTTCGCATAGTAGCCTATAGATAGTTTACAATACTTTCCGCTACTGTGACATAAAAATAGTCCGGGTCTCAAATAGCCCGGTACTCTCCTTGGAGTGGGGAATGGAAGCGTTGAGAGAGAAAGAGAGAAAAAGAATTGGTTAATAGTTAATGCATTAATGTTGTGCAAGTGGCGAATGTTTAAGTGTATTTTGCATACTGGTTCCTGTCATAAGACGTGGGTTTTAGGAAATTCGGTTACGTAGGTAGTTGGTGGGACAGAGTACATAATATTTCCACAAGTAACCGATGCACAGATAGTTTATCCATTGAAACTATGAGTAGTTCTTTATTGAAACGTATCAAATGTCTCTTTCTGCATGCTGTTTGGTGTCGGTTTTTTTTTTATAATTTACGTTTCAGAACAAGAAAAATGTATGGAAAATGGGAAATCTGAAATGCATACATCAAAAGCTATGTGGACTCGAACAGTAGAAGAGACGTGTTCAACAGTATCGATGATGAAGACATACCACTTAAGGGGTACATTTTATATCACAGGTATTAGAAAGAATGCAGATTAGGCAGTAACGTCCTGTCGTCAGCATGGTCCTTCAAGATGTATTTTAGACAGGGATGGAAAACGAAATCGGCCGTGCCCTGTCAAAAGTACCATGCAGAAATTTACCTGGAGCGATTTAGCAAAATTTCGGAAAACCTAAATCTCAATGGCCAGAGGTGGGTTTTGAACCACCGTACTCCTGGCTGCGAGGCAGTGTGTTGCCACTGCTTCACTTCTCTTGGTCCATGACACGTTTATTTTTATTATCAACTTCCTAAATAGAAGAGGCAAAGCCCATCAATTACGAATGTTTTTTTCATATCGTCGATGGTAAAGAAGTGTTTATAGTGCCCCTCGATGACTTTTCCTGGCATGGGTTCCTTATCGAAATATTATCTACTCACTTCCCTCTACAGCTACTCTAATTTTGTAACGGGAATTTACGAACATGCAATATGCACAAAATAGCACATATATATTGTGAAATGAAAGCTTTTCTTAAATGGACGCTTTTGTCATAGTGTAACGAATTGTATTACTTTTCGTAGGCTATGTTCACCAGCTTTTAGGAACTTTTGGAACAATATATTTTGAGAAACAACTACACCGGATTCCATTTCACATACGGTTTAGGTCAAGTATACCAGGTGTAATTTTGTTTCTTTAAAAATTACACAAACATGTTTTTCATTGCATCTTGTCCCTAAGAGGTATCAACACTATGGTCTGAAACACATATCTTGTTGCGTAACATGGCAACAGAAAAGTACAAATAAAAACACTTAGTAACAGCAATGAAACGTAATGTAATACAGCTGTGTATACAAATATGTTGCTCCAAAAATAACTTACTGTGTATCGGAAACATATGTTTTATATGGTGGGTATTATTCGTCTATCTGAGAGGGACTGTGTTATACTTGTATCACATACTTGCAGACTACGAGTATGCGAAGGTTTTCGTCAATCTTGTGCCATTCTGGTAAGACACATTGACCAAGATTGATATTCTTGGTGATACTGCCACCTAACAACACTGAAAGTAATGAAAGGAACAGTTGATTTCCACGATATAAATGCCTAAGTCATTCCTCCCATAGTAATATACCATGAAATTAATCAGCCATTATGGAACGTCATCCATAACAATCATCCAGAAAGCGGAAATTCTCGAATTCTAGCGTTGGGATTATAAAATTGTTTGAAAGTAAGCCACATCGGCAGCCGCGGTGGAGTGGCCGAACGCATTGAGGCGCTATGCTCCGATGGGTGAGACCGTTCCTCGTCGAGGGTTCGAATCCTCCCTCGGGCATTGATGTTTGTATGGTCTTTACTATATTGTGGTTCGGAAATAGTTGCAAGTTTAGGGGCTGATGAACCCGCAGTTAAATCCCATAACATTAACAAACGTTTTTGCCACATCGACAGTGACGAAGGACTTCAACATCGAACGAAACCCTCTGGATAACATCACTTACAGTCTCAGAGGAATTCACTTCGAGGACAAATTATAGTTGCTGACCAATTTGGGAAAACAAAATCTTTGGGATTGGATTCCAACAATGTACGAAGTGAGAAGATAGAATAGTGTAAAGGACATATCTGTTCCGAAACAATGTCCTTCTTTAGCATCAGTAACATTTTCTTCCTTTTAGGGTTTAGTATTTTCTTAATAATTTAGGAATGTATTCTATATTCTATGGCTAGGATTTTTTTTAATATCACACATTTTTTAATTTTTTTAATTTAATACTAGTATATCGTATATTACCATGACAACTCTGCTGAATATCTGGATTATCTTTGTTATCAGAGAACATCTGTCTTATGCTTCACAACTTTGCCTCATAGCAGCAGTGTTTTCTTTAAACAAAGCGTTTATGGTGAGAATGCCATTTATGTTGCGTACTTCTGATAGCTGAAGTTAACTAATGGCAGATTAATTTCTATATTTTTTATATGAATTGCATATTAGCGAATGGTAGGCATCATATCTTTATATATTTATATATATTTAGGAACAGCAGTGCTTCAGTGGGCGTTTAGCTTCAGCCATGCAGATTTTATGGAATCTCTATTAATGTTGAACTTTTTTGTCGTTTCTGTCGTCGTACTTTCTTGATTTGTGCCCAAAATTGTTCTTAATGCTCACCGGTCGTTGTCAGATAATTCTGGTACAGCCCACAATGATATTTACATTTTTTGAACGCTTTCATTATCGAGGATACTGTCCCTAGATCAGCGTTACACAACTCACCCGATTTCCTCTGTTGGCTACGATCAACAGTCTTCAGGCTACTGCCCTGCTCTGCATTGTCATCCAGGTAGTGGAGATTATTGCTGGGGTTCCAACTGCAAGGTCTCCGACGACTGACGACAGTGTGGTTACAGTTTCCAACGTCCCTGCCAATCAGGAAGTAACTGACCGTAATTGGTGAACTGTGTAGGGGGTCACAGAACTCTGGGTAGAAGGCGAAACCTACAACCGGACTGCCCCATTACGCCTCAGTAATAGGCTAGTTGTCCAATAGTAATAATACTCCTGAACCAGCAAGGGCTTCCTTTACTGTTATGACAGTGGCCAATCTTTCTGAGAGGTCCGAGCAGATGCAGAGGGTCGGTTTGTTAGTCATCGGGAACTCCTACGGTAAGCAGGTAATGAAAGCCCACAGAGCAGGCATGGCCAACATTTCTAAACACGCCCCGCGGGCAGAGTACACTGTAGTTCACCGCCCCAGCCTCGACAGTATGTCGCGAGTGTCGGCTTCGGAGCGAGAGAGGTAGCTGCGGAAAGAGTGAGGCCGCACAGAACTGCTCTGTGCTGTACTGTCCCTCGGTAATATGGTCAAATAACAGTAAAAGAAGTAAACCATTTAGGGAACAATTAGTGAAGCTTTAGAAAATATCCAAAACACAAATCGAAAACAATCTTAGTAATTTTGTCACCCAAATATGATTCTATTAATATGGTACATACACACTCGTCATATATACTGTAGGCTTATTCTGAAAGATATATGTTTCTTAAACGAACTAGTATCATCTTTCTTCTTTCTCTTTAGCCCAGTTCCCTCACATGCTGGATCGGCGTTATTTATTTGGATTTGGCATGTTAATATTGATAGGGTGGCTGAATGCCCTTTCTGTAGCTACCCCCTGGGAGAAAATGTTCAAAAAATATGTTCAGATGTTTGTAAATCTATCGGACCAAACTGCGTGTTCATCAGTCCGTAGCTTACAAACTACTTAAACCTAGGTAAACTAACCTAAGGACAAACACACACACCCATGCCCCAGAGAGGACTCGAATCTCCACGGCGAGCAACGACGCGCTCCGCAGCGAGACGCTTTAGACCGCTCGGCTACTCCACCGCGGCAGGAGAAAATGTGCACCCAATACGTCTGTGTTAATGTTATATCTGTGAAAGTGTAAAGTGCGATGAAATATTTGCGAATCGTGGAACTGAGGCGGGAATTGGGTACGAGCCCAGTATTCACCTTGGTGGTTGTGTAAAATCGCCTAAAAACCACATCCAGGCTGGTCGGCAGTCTGACCCCTTTCGTTAATCCGCCAGGCGGATTCGAACTGGGGCCAGTACGCTTCTCCGTTTCTGAAAGCGGTGCGTTAGCCCACATGGCTAACAGCGAGGGTGGAATAGTACCATAAATATGGTATTTTAAAAAGTAACAAAGAAATATTGGTTTTACGTGCGTTTTCCCTGAGTTCATCTGAAAAGATGCTAGCGTACTTCGCGCGCGCTATCCGTTTTGACTGGCGCACTACTTCTGCCACCACTACAATGCTTGCAGCGTGTGTGGAAGTGAGACGGCTATTTCGTCAAACGCTTGTAAGGGGACGTGAAGGAGGGCATTTTTTGCAACACTGTGACACTACTAAGTGAACATAACAATGTCGTAGAGTACTATTTTAATCGGGATTTTAGCACTAATGTATATTTGGTACCTTTTTTATTCTCCAAAGCAATAACTTTGTTCTTTAATGAAATAAGCACATTAAACATTATTCATTTGATTAGCACAAATACATATCTTTCCACACAAAAAAATGTTCAAATGTTTGTATAGCTTATGGGACTTAACTACGGGGTCAGGGTCACCGCGGCCGGCTTTTTAGTAGAAAGACTGCCGGCCGCGGTGGCCAAGGAGACTGAGGCGCTCCAGTCACGGTCTGCACGGCCACTACGGTCGGGGGTGCGAACCCCCCTCGGGCATGGATATTTGTGACGTCTTTAGTATAAGGTAGTTCATAAGTAGGTTGTAAGTTTAGGGATTGATGACCCCGTAGTTAAGTCCCATAAGCTTAACAAACATGTGTCTACTAAAAACAAAACCATTTGAATTAAGATATTTAACATATTTAGGAATCTGTACTGAATTCTTCAAAAGAGAAAGTCTAATTTCCGACTCCTTAAGCTCAAAACAACAAAGGTATTACGTAACTTAAACTATATCACTGCGAAAAATAATTGAATTGTAGAATTACATGATACTTTGTTTGTACACCTAAAACATACAAAGAAAGAAATGTAAATTGTTTTTAAACATACATGTCAGCGGTGTGAACTGTGCTATCAATATGTAATAAGTGCAAATAATAAAGTGTATAAAACATAACATTTGAAGGTATTAAAAAGCATAAAACTGTGAAAAACCCCTGACACAAAAACCACTTCAAGACACATACGGTGTCAAAAACGCATTAAATTCGGCTTCAGCCTGCCGGGCTGTAGCGGCGGTCTTTCTCTTGCTGCTCGCCACTCTGTCCCACACGCCGCTGCGCTCAGTGCTCTGGTCTGTGGGAAAAAACGGTGTCGAGCCCAGAAGAAAGCACGCAAGTCGTCTGTTCCTGCAATTGAGGCTGTTAGGGTAATTCGCGCGGAATTAGCCTGGTAAAAGAATTTATGCAAGGATTACTTCTTTGTTTATTTAAGCAGAAAGAAAGGAACTGTAAAATAAAAACCGGTCTCTCGACTCCATCTGCATTAATTTAATATTGACGGTTTGTGTTGCTTCTACAAGGATACAGTGCACTTTTGTATAATCAACTGCAAGTCTGTCACCGACCTCATCAGACAGCGGTTCTTCTCGTGATGACTGCCTAAACCGGAATGAGAAGACATCGTGTTCCAACGCGATCTGTCGGCGAGGTAACTCGCGCAAAACCATTGCCGAAGTATGTCGTCTGACTTCTCGTTTAACTTTTGTTTATGTTTTTAAACGATATGAAACAACAGGATGGTAGCTTGCTCTTGTCAGAATCACGTGTACTGAAAAATATATCTAGTTTTGGCCAGAGAAGAAATTAGTTTTGGCGCCTAGCCTCCACTGCACTGGCAAACCACAGCAGAGTACTAATGTTTTAAGCAAGTTCTCCCACGGGAATAGTACCTCCTGTACCACTTGTTATTGGTAGCTCACTCCACCCTGCTTCAACTTCATAGACCTCTGTTCTGACGTACTCTAACAATTGTGAATATGATGACTGCAATGGAGAATTATCACACCTGCCGAGAAATGTATTTTTTCACAGAGAGAAGAAAGGTGATATATGTCGAATGAGTCTGGGGACACATAAACATATGTCTGTGAGCCTCACGAAGGGAGAGCTGCTACAATGAATTGCTATTTACAACTACCAAGGAGCGCGGAAAATATGGGAACAATGTTCTAGTTTCATTGCCTACACGTATAGCTGGATGTGAGAACGATGCCAGATGTCGAGACACTTTCCAGTCCATGGAGGAAGGTTTCACTGTGCACTGCCAGACGTGCTTACGAATAAAGGTGAGCCGTTACTGACATATGTTGAAATTCTATTCATCAATCACAGCAGTAAATACAAAAAATAATCATGGAATTTTCATGAAAGAAATAATCGAAATACAGACCAATAATCTGTACATCTCAGTCTTTCGAAGTCGGTACAAAAAAATGCTTGTACAGGCAACAAGAATAACATCAAAAGCCGTTGGAACGCTGTTGGTAGCATCACAGTCCACAGGTTACACCATACTACTGAGTTGTGAGCTGTGGACAAGGAAAAAGCGAGCATTAGGTGGCAATGGAAATGTAATCCAATAATTACAGTGCCACAGGGACGAAACATTCGAGGTGTCGGTGAGCTGAGGAAAGAAAAGTGGGGAAAAGGACAGTTGAAGAGAGAACGTGATAGAAAGAGGATGTGGACACCCTCCCTGCTTTGACTTTCTTAATCTTCCTACTTCGATTGTGACACCTCTCATCCTAGCGTTACACTACAGAGCCGTGGAACACAAAACAGAAAACGCAGAGCTGCCACCATTGAAACACGTCCACTGAATGTATGGTCGTGTTCCATTTTGAGTTATTCATTAACCTAAAGTGTTTATCCAACATTAGTATTGTTTATTTGTATGTCAATTTTTTTTCCTTTATTAATGACCAACGCCTCATTTTTATATACGTTTCTACCCGTATGTTTGAACTTGGGTGTTCGTATGAATGAGGAAGATTGCTATTGATATTAACTGACTGCCGCGCGATTCGGTCTTCGTCTTTGTGGACGAGGGTGAGCCTCCCCAGGCCAGTTCGAACCGTGCTCAAAACAGGACCACACTTTGTAATCAGGTCCCAGCACCTAAACGGCAAGTGATAGCAATTGCATCGTCTATATTTGACCCTCTTGGGATAATAGGTCCTGTTGTAATTTCTTTTAACATATTTCTTCAGTTGCTTTGGTGTCATCGATTGTAGTGTGAGGAACCGTTACCTCAACTTTGCTAAATCAGTAGCACAGCATGGTAAAACTATTGTATCATGTGAAGGACATTAAGATTGGTAGATATGTGCTGACTTTCTCGTATGTGAAGGATGTTCAAGTGCATGCCTTCTCGGATGCTAGCGAGGCTTCTTATGGTTGTGCTATCTATGTTCGATCAGTCAGCAATCAAGATGATGTTGCAGTCAGATTATTATGTACCAAGTCAAGGGTAGCACCTATCAAAAAGATCACGTTGCCTTGATTGAAATTATGTTGTGCGGTACTGATTGCAAGACTGGTTAGCAAAACACTTCCTGCCTTAAATTTAAGGATTTCTCAGGTGTTCTACTGGAGTGATTCAACCATTGTTTTGTCTTGGCTAAGTGCACCATCACCTCGGTGGAAGACATTTGTGCCGGCCGCGGTGGCCGAGGGGACTGAGGCGCTTCAGTCACGGTCTGCATGGTCACTACGGTCGGGCGTTCGAATCCCTCTCGGGCATGGATATTTGTGCCGTCCTTAGTATTAGTTAGTTCATAAGTAGTTTGTAAGTTTAGGGACTGATGACCCCGTAGTTAAGTCCCATAAGCTATACAAACATTTGAACATTTTTTTGTAGAAAGATATGTATTTGTGCTAATCAAATGAATAATGTTTAATGTGCTTATTTCATTAAAGAACAAAGTTATTGCTTTGGAGCTAGTTGTTAAGTAGTTTGTAAGTTTAGGGACTGATAATCCGTAGTTAAGTCCCATAAGCTTAACAAACATTTGAACATTTTGAAGACATTTCTATCCCATCGCGTGGCAGTGGCAGAGAGTCGAGAGGTGACTGATGTGGAACAATGGAGACATGTTTCCTCTGCAGAAAACTCTGCTGTTCTAATATCACGAGGGATGAATGCAGAAGCAATAATGGATTCATTCTTGTGGGGGCGAGGATCACCGTATTTGATGAACCCATCTTCTATGTGGCCCGAGGGGATCATAAAGATGAAAGAAGACAGCATTCCAGAAAGGAAGATGTCAAAAATATTCTGAGTACTACTATTTCTGATGAAATCTTACATAGATTTTCTGCAGTGAGGCAATTGATTAGAGTCCTGGCATATTGTCAAAGATTTGGTCGCAATGTTCGGCACACTAACAAATTGACTGGTATTCTTTCTTCGGAAGAGTTGGAGACTACACTTGTGCATAAAGATGGCACAACGGAGTTCCTACAAACATGATATTGCAGCATTAGGAATGAAGAGCAACGTATCAAACAAAAGTACACTACTCAACCTCCATCCATTCCTGGATAATGAAGGCCTATTAAGAGTGGGTGAAATGCTTAGTAAATCACCGTTACCATTTGAAGTGAAGCATTAGATAATTTGACCACCTTACCACCATTTAACAAGACTTGTAATCCAAGATGAGCATCTACGATCACTCCATGGAGACTCACAACTCTTGACTACAATGTTACGTGAGCAATACTGAATTCCAAGAATTCGTCAGACAATTCGATCAGTTCTTCATAATTGTTTAACCTGTTTTAAGTTGAAGAAAGAAACATCTTAGCAACTGATAGGACAGTTGCCAAGTCCTCATGTGCAACCCTCGCATCCATGTTTGAATACTGGTGTCGACTACACTGGATCGTTAATCTTGAAACTTGGATCCCAGCAAAGTAAATCTACAAAGAAGTGCTATGTTGCTTTCTTTATTTGCCTCTGTACTAAGGCTGTACATTTGGAAATAGTGACTAATTTATCATCTCAAGTTTTCATTGCAGCATTTCGAAGATTTGTTGCAAGAAGAGGCAAGTGTCTCCATCTCTATTCAGACAATCGAACTAATTTCGTAAGTGCAGAAATGAGAAATTTGTTACTAGACAGCGATTTCCAAAGAGAAGTACAGGAATGTGCCTCTACTGAGATGTTCACTTGACATTTTATCCCACCAAGTGCTCCAGTTTTGGAGATTTATGGGGCGCTAATATTAAGTAATTGAAGCATCACCTTCATCGTTTAGTAGGTCCTACTTCATTCACTTATGAAGAATTAATTTCTCTTGCTCCAAGTTGAAGCCTGTTTGAATTCCACTCTCTTTCTGATAATCCTGATGATTTGTCACCTTTAACTCCTGCTCACATCCTTATTGGTTCTTGCCTATTAAGATATCCTGAAGTTGGTATCACTGATGTGCCTACCAATAAGCTGTCCAGATGGAGACGTTTACAGCAGTTCTTGCAGCATCTATGGAGGAGATGGTCTACGGATAATCTCAATAATCAGCAGCAGCGTCTGAAGTGGAAGTCAGCTTAGCCCAACATCCGTATTGGGACTGTTGTGTTGTTTATGAAGGATGACAGAACAGCTTTTAATATTATTATAAACATATGGGAGTTTATGCATACAAAAACAGACATTCGAAATCCTTGGGTCCTGCTAGGATGTAGGAACCTCACAAACCCTATGCTACGAAGGCGTGCACTGCCTCTTGTGATGGCTCGCCATTGAGGATGCTCACAAAGTTCCTCATCCTCTGTGCCTAATGCAAGATGACTACTGATCCAACCATTGGCGCTGAGACAGAGAGGAAGTGACGTCGGCGAGGTGAAATGCACCACGAGTTGGAAATAGGGACAATCACGACCATGGACACTGAACGAGAACTTGGCAATAGTAAAGTGTTATATAAATGCTGGTTGTAGTTTCCACCCAGTTATCCTGAAGAGTACATTCTTCCCTGTGTTTCTGTACCACTAATGTTGTCTGTTAGTATGTTAATTATTTTTGATCTGTATATTAATTATCAATGCCCCATGTTTGTATATGTTTCTTCCCATGTGATTGAACTTGTGTATTCATGTGAATGTGGTAGGTTGTTTTTGTTGTTGACTGACTGCCGCACAATAGCTAACAGTTGCCGCCTCATGCTTTGGGGCCTCGTTTTCTTTAATTAGGAACGCATGCCCAGAGACAATCTTACTTGGCAATATGGCGAGGTGGCCGTGTTTTTGGCGGATGCCAACCTAATCTTGGATGAGAGAGGTGACAAGAGACCCCTCTGCGAGCCAGTGAAGATGCTCCTCAGGTAGAGAAGGTTGGAAGACACTATGCTCTGAATGCACCCTGTATGGGTTTTTATCGCACTCTACATCTGGTGTGTGGTGGCGAAGGTTTTGGCGTGGTCTTGCTGCAACTGTGGAAGTAAGTAATTTGTCGAATCATGCTGAGGGGACGGCAGGCTGTTAGAACATCGCTTTCTTTGTTATCAGGCAGTCTTGGTTTTTCAGTGATAGTTTTCTTGAGTACATTTTTTCGCTATGCAAGGCGAAATGTTTCTTAATTTAGAGAACTCGAATAATTCAGTGTAAATTTAACATTTGCATTTTCATTCCTGTGATGATTTCATGTCCGGTTTTTCTCAAGTTACACTACACTTGTGAGGTCTTCAGCCTTTGTGTAATCTTAGTTTGTTTGAATTCCCTTGCTGTTTATTAACTAAGGTTAAGCAAGTATGATAAATATGTCTCAGATTTGCTCGATTGATTCCGTCTTTCCTATCTTGGAATGATCGATTCACCATGTGCTTTCGTAATGGTCATTACTTCCGCCTACAACCATGTTTTTACTGATACTAGCTTTCTTCTATATGAATTCTCATGTGTGCTTTACTTGCTTAATCTAAATTAATTTCTTGTGTAAATTCTGTATAATTCCTCGTGGTCGCACATCATGTGGTACTTAAGGATAGTATGCCGCTGCCTCCCTGTACATGAGTTGGTTAAGTGTATAGTGATTTTAAATTTGTGCTTCAAGACAGCCGCCAATTCATAAAATGTTTCGATTATCGTTGCTGTCAAGTGATCCCTTATGAGTAAATTGTTGCAAGCATTTTGTGCGTGTCTGTTAGTGAATGAGTGTAGTTTCCTCTTCCCATTGTGTATTTGCAAATTTCCTCACACACTACCTCCATATTCATAAAGGGCAGTAAATTTATAATTTAAGTCAGTTTAGTGCAAGGTGTGTGCTTAATTTGTTCTCCAACATTTATTTGGTTGTTCACTTTATTGAATAGATGATGATTAAAAGTATCAGACATCTGCTTTATAATTTCATCACATTCATGCTCCCTGTCCCATGTTTAATTATCTATTGATTTATTTATAATATCGATTTTGCGATTGTTAAAACGTTGACTGCTCCGTTAAGGAGTGAGCAGTTAAATAATTTTCCGCTTTGCAAATGCTGTAGCCTCTCGCAAAGTAATTTAGAGAAAAAGTGAGTGTTTGAACTTGCGTTTTCAGATCTTGCTTAAATAAATTAACAGCCTACTTTCAAGACGATCTATATTGCAAAACAGAAGAATTCCACAGAAAGTTGGCTGCGATGTCAAGTTCTTTACTCTGCGAAATCTATAATTTGAAAATTTAGCCCAGCTAGCACTGATGTCCTTCTAGAAGGACGAGAATGGTGGCTTAGTTTTTCATACTTTAGTTACAAATTCGTGCACAGTGTCGTATTTCATTCATTTACTCGGCTCCTTCAATTTTAGATAAATTTTAGTCAGAAATGTTGACTGCAAAGTGATAGGATACGTCTGAAAAGTTGAGGTTCATTGAGTTGATATTGAAGATTTTCTTATAGTTACGTTAATATTTCTTGAACATTATTTAATTTTTGTGAGATTCCTATATATGAATTTCATTTTAAATAGTGTTATAATAATAATGATGCATAAGATCAAAAATACTCAGACATCAAATCTGACGTCTTTTCAGAAAGATGTGCAATATTCCAAAGGTAATGGTTTGTTTGTGAAAAAGTCACTTAAAACGTTTAAAATAACATATTAAGGTAATTTGTACCTTTTACATAAAATTAAAACCAAAAATAATTCCGCGCTATCTGCGTTAATATAGAAAACTTTACAGATAACAGCTCAAAAATTAACATAGAAACCCTGACAACTTTCACAAAGCCAGTTCTTAGATATTTACATGTCAGTGAATGTAACTGCGGAATTCAATCGATATAGCAAATAGTGCATTATCCATGTAACTGTAATTGACTAGGGCATTATACTGGTCTTGAAATATATGTCCAAAGATGACAACACAGACATTTATGAGAAAAATATTTTATTTGCAGCATTCAAATGTGCATTGCTACATGTTGTCGGAGTTGTCCTCTATCCAAGTAGGGCAGCCCTCAACTGGAGTTGGGAGAGGGTGTTAGCATTGTTGATACCTTGGATTCCCGTGCCAAGGGCAGCGGCCAGAGCCAGACGGGAGGTGGGGTCTGCAAGGTTGGCGAGGGGTTCGCCATTAGGGCCGATGATGATGTTGGGATTACCAACAAGGCCTAGGGCGGCGAAGGCGTTGCGAGCAGCATTGCGAGCAGCATTGAGAGCAGCGTTGTTGGCTTCAGCGACAGTAGTGGCGGATGCGGCGGTGGGGATGTTGGGTATTCCCAGGGTGTTGCGGGCGGCCTCCACAGCCTGTGTAGTCAGGTGGGTCGCCTTTGCAGTCGCCACGTCGAGGGCGTCCCCCACCCCAAGAAAGGCGGGCTGTGCCAACGCCACCACCAGCACGGAGCTCAGGACCACCTGCGAGCAGTGGCTGCTTTACAAAATGCACAACTCTCTACAAAACATTTAGTTACTGTATACATGCTGTGTAATACATGTTGTTATTGTCATTCTCTGAACTGTGGGCCAATATATTCCTATAATGAAATTTTAACATTTTATTCATCTAGATTATTGTTAAGGATCAGCATAGAGTCCCATTTTAGTTGCAACATCATTATGATATACTACTTCTGGAGACAATAGAGTGATAAACATCGTTTTATAAGTGGTACTTTAATACCTACATATATCAGTGTTTCTCTGTGTCAAACAGTTGTCCCACACACAACCACAAAAGTAGAACGTCGTTTTCTGTTTTTCTGTACCCGCGCCACAATTGGACAATGGCTAGCGAAATATGCTTCCACTGTGTTTCCTCTAAAAGCCTGAGTAGTCGAAGGTCATTCACTTACACGCTCTATATCTGCAATTACAGGCGACTTAGCACTACGAGTATGTGAAGTAATATTTAGCCTGAAAACAGTCCATATTCAATATACATATTTAAAAGTCTCTAAATGACAGAACACCTTTCCATAATCTTGTTCAGTACTGTGTCATTAATAACCTTTGGCAATATCTGCACTTATACATTTTGCACACCATATTGTGAAGAGTATTCTATTCCCTTACTGTGTTATAGCAAAACCTAACTTATTTCCTAAAGTTGCTAAAGAGAATCTGTTTTATCCTATTCATTAGCAGGGCATTTTCTTCCCCCATGCACACTCCTATTCTCATGCCGATTGTTGCTGTCCACGATACTTTAATGTCTTACTTTCTATATCTTGTCTCTGTTGTTGTAATGCGTCCATTTTCCCATTTCAGTATAAAAGAAATTGCTAAATGTTTCATAACAGTGTACTGAGTGATGTCAACTTACCTTTGGGAGGATGATGGTTAAAATCGACTTCCAGCCATCCAGATTTAGCCTTTCCCTGATTTCCTTAAACCACTTCAGATCAATCTTAGGCTGGATCCTTAGAAAGTGCACTGCCGATTTCCTTCTTTCTTACCCAAAACCTCCGAGTGTGAGCTCCGTCTTTAATGTGTACTTTACCGATGGGACATTAGTCTCTAACCTTCCTTTTCGTTCATAACACTTTAGACTATTTGTAATACGTATCATGATTACCCTAACTATTTTAAAACGGCATATTTAAAACCATAGCTAGCATGAAGAAATCATTTAGTCCAAAGTTTGACACATTACATATACGCTGATTAAGTGGAATAAATGCTTTAAAGTTTACAGTGATATAGGTATACAAAATGCAATGGTTGGGTATTTACTATAGTTCATAAGGAGAATGGCCAACATCTGTTGACTATGAGAACTTCATGAAGATATAGCTTTTCTATAAACATGTAGAATGCTTGTGTGACCAATTCTTGAATTCCTTTCGAGCATTTTGGATCTCTAACAACTCAAATTTAATTCATCAAAGCACATCAGCGGCAGCCTGCAAGATGTTTACCAGTAGGTGGCACCAGTGGGACCAACATGCAAGTATTACAATTTCAGAGACTGAAATGCAAATTTGTAAAGAGAATGCGACATTCTTTTCCTGAGGCACTAGTTAGAAATTTTGTAGGACTAGTATTAGAAACTCAATGCAGAACGAAACTACTGCCGACAACCATATGGTCACTTATAGAGTACATGGCAGTGTTTAGAAATGATCTGCAATTGTAGTATTGTGTAGTGGTCTGGGAATCGAAGCAGAGCCTTGCTGCATACAGGTAAAGCGCTCACGACCTATCCTCACAGAAAGTTACTTGTCGAAGTGAATCGTGAGAGACTGCTGGAACTCTGTCAGGGTAATTCACTCCATGAGAAAATTAACCATAAACGGCAAGATTCTGTTAAGAGTCCTAGTTTGTGATGCAGTTATTTTCAAGACCACTTTTTAGGAAGGGCAAAAGAAATGTACGGTATTTTCTTTTCAATAAAACACTAATTTATACTGACTCATTCTGTCGTTCTTTCAGTAGTGAATGAGTGAGATTATATTTTGGAACCATGTTACATTATTTTTTGAAGGGAGAGCGCTATAATTTTTGTAGTTTGCATCAGGATTATAAAGATGTATGTGTGTCAGTAGGTAAAAACTGTTCTCTCCATTGTGAATGTAAAACACCAGTATAAGATGCATATGTTTTCTTTTGGGCAAAAGGGGGGGGGGAGGGGAGGACGCTTGATATACTGAAAAATCCAAGACTTAGGTTTGTAGGTTTCCCAAATTGAGAATGGGTTTCATTGCAGGAAATATTAAAGCCCAAGTAACTGCGAGGAGGAGTGTAGGAAGGGGCAATTGAGCCATTTAGCGCTCTCCCCGATTAAGATCTACTTCTCTAAAACTAATTACTCTTATGACACAAAATAAATCTCATATTTTAACAGTTTCATGGCAGGTAACATTCTATTGTAGCGAAAAAATTGATTCTAGAAATGTCTATAACCTTCCACTCCTATTTCTGGATAAATGTGCAATTAGCACTCATCAAATTTTCAGAATGGAGTGACTTACTACGTTCATCTAAAATAACATTCCACTTGATTAATTCATTTATGTAAATTTTCATTGAATAACATTTCACTGATACTGTAACATCACCAACGCTAAGAAAGAAAATGACATATTGACACAAGTTACCACCTTTAAAAGATGAACAAAAAGCGGAAGTGTATACCATGGTAACATGTACGTCAAGAAACAACAGTACTTACACAAACTAAAATCTCTAAAGAGAACATCATGCTCTAAGCAAATCTTAGCATCCTTAGGTCCTAGCGCCAATGAACTAATTCCCATCAAATAAAGAAAGTAATATGAATTTCCAGCTGCTCATTCCTCCCAACATTTGTTTCATGCCTTTGGTTATCATTTGCTTGATAAATTACTGTATAGTGTGTTAGGCAGCCTAATACTAAATTGCTAAATCGTTGAAGAGTTAGAGCATGCCCTGTAGCAGGCCGAGCTGTCTGCGTCGCGCCAGTCACGGTCCGCACAGCCACTACGGTCGGGAATTTGAATCTCCCCTAGGGCATGGATATTTTTGCCGTCCTTTCTCTTAACTAGTTCATAAGTAGTTTGTAAGTTTAGGGACTGATGACCCCGTAATTAAGTCCCATAAGCTCTACAAACATTTAAACATTAATTTGAACATGCCCTATCAAATGATCCCTTCTTTTAGTCTCGTTATACCATAAATTTATTTTCTCGCCAGTTCTTTTTAGATGTATCCTAATTATCTTCTGATCTTCTCATCTAATCGTCCTATTCTTGCACCACATATAAAACTCTTTTAACACTTTTTTTTTCTTTTTATTTGCCCAAAGCCCACGATTAAGTCCTGTCTTTAGAACATCATATGTAATATTAATTTTAAGTCGCTAAGTGCTCCTGATGACCAAAACTGGATGCATGTGATCTGAGTTCTGCGTCACGTCATGACTGGTCCACGAGCGTCAGAGAAAACCGCACTACTTCTGCATCTACTCACCAGGACCTTCATGTCTGCTGCTGCTGTTGTTGCTGCTGCTGCGGACTGAACTGTTACTGCCCTCAGTGGCTGGAAACCGGCTTATATAGCGAGGCCCGGCCTCGTCTTCGCCGCCACGTGCAAAAACATGGAAGAGTGTCATTGTCCTCCAGTTCCCACCACTCCTAAATCTGCTCATAAGAGCTGACGATGAAAAAATAAATAACTTGTAACTTGTTATTGTGTATTTCACGTCTAAATAAAAGGTACTTTCTTTCGCGCTCTATTGCTCAGTCACGATAACGACCTCTACACATGCCACCAGAGCTCATTGTTACTGCTTCGTATAGTTAAGCTATCGGTAGGTGACAATGCTTTCCGTTCTTGCTACTGAGACATAAAAATAGTCAGGGTCTCAAATAGCACCTTCCTCTCCTTGGAGTGGGTAATGGAAGCATTGAGAGAAAAAAAGTATTCGTTGATAGTTTATGGAATAATGTAGTAAACGTGGCGATTGCTTAAGTGTATTTTGCATGCTGGTTGGTGTCAGAAGACCTGGATGTTACATATTTCGACGAGTAGTGGGTGGAACAGAATACATAACACTTCCCCAACTTTCCAGTTATTGGCATGGAGCGATTTAGCAAAATTACGGAAAACCTAAAACTCAATGACCGGAGGTGGATTTGAACCACCGTAAATCCGACTGCGAAGCAGCGTGTTGCCACTGCGTCAATTCTCTTGGACCATGACATGTTTTCTTTTTATTAACTTCCAAAATTGAAAAGGCAAAGAGCATCTATTACGGGGCTTTGGCTTGTATCGTCGATGGTAAAGAAGTTTTTATAGCGTCCCTGGATGACTTTTCCTGGCATGGATTCTTATCGAAATATTATCTACTCACTTCGATCTACAGCTCCTCAAATGTTGTAAAGGGAATTAACGAACATGCTTTATGCACAATATTGCACAAATATATTGTGAACTGAAATCTTTTCTTAATTGGACCCTTTTGTCATAGTGTAACGATTTGGTAGGCGATGTTCACCAGCTTTTAGGAACTTTCCGAACAATATATTTTGAAAAACAACTGCACCGGATTCCATATCTTATTTCACATACTTGTTTCACTAAGTATTAAACGAACATATTTGCATTGCATCCTTTCCCTAAGAGGTATCATCACTGTGGTCTGAAACACATATCTTGTTGCCTAACACATAGCAGTAGAGAAGTACAAACAAAAACACTTAGTAACAACAATGAGAACGAAATATGATACAGCTGTGTATGCAACTATATTGCTCCAAAAATAGCTAACTGTGTATGGGAGACATATGTTTTAGATGGTGGGTATTATTCGCTATCTGAGAGGGACTGTGTTCTACTTGTACCACATACATGCAGACTACGAAAAAACGAAAGTTTTCGTAAATTTTGTGTCACTGTGATAAGACACATTGACCATATTAACGTGGCTAGTGAATATAAGCATATAGTTGATCTTGTTGGTGATACTTCTTATCATGCTGCACACTTCCGATGGATGCCACTAACAATACGCTGACCTGCCTGCTTCGGTGAATACCAGTACTTACACACAATCCAAGGATTACAAACATGCATTTGCTGATGTGGAACAACGGTAATAGGACTACGCCAGATAACTCATTTGCTTTGAACTTTCCATAGAGAAAGCGCTGTAACTTGTACTTAGGCTCTATGTATGTTAAGGAAATTGTTGGTTACAACTTTCACTGTAATGTTATGCTCTATCTTAATTGAAACCTAAATGGCATCTATTTATCTTCGATCTTATAAACCTATTTCGTTAGCTTAAAGAAAGCATAGTCAATACTCAGCTGTTTATTGTTTTCAGATATTATCGGTTTCGGATGTTATCCATAATCAAAAGAGTAAACTTAAAGAGACTTATTGAGAATTACAAACTACTTCTGGACTGCCTCCTACTAAAGACGACACAAACACATGCCGAGGGAGGATTCGAACCCCCTACGGAGAACGGCATCGGAGCGTAGTCCCTCAATGGGCTTGGCCACTACGCCGCGGCAGTTCACAAACAGTCTGTTTAATTTTACTCTTCTGATTATATCTGTAACCAGTAAAGTTTTGCAAACAATAAATAGCTGATGGTTGACAATGAATTTAAAAAAAAAAATATTACGGCTGTTAACTCACATCTAGGTAAAAAATATTTAATTCGCCTTCCGATGGTAGAGAACGACACTGTAATTAAATTCGTTTCTATATAAACATGCTTAGGTGCAACAAGTGATACAATTGTTATATTTCACACGCCATTCAATTTCCAGAATATAACTTATAGCAGACCTCTGCCACATGTACACGGGTGGCCCTAATGTAGACACAATGTGTACAGTATTAATAAGGATTTCACTAACTAATGCTGCAAATCTTCCAGGAACAGATTAGTGAAGTACGTGTTCTGCTTCGGACTGAAAGTTACACAATCTGGTAGCAAAACTTCCGCCAATTACTTCATCGATGTTTTAGCTGCAAACGTAGTCCTCTCTCTGTTCTAAAAGTGCTACAACATTTCAGTTATGTTGACACCTGGTTATTTTCCTGTCCAGGGGACGTTTAATATTTTCGTGATGCTGTAAATAAATAAAAATAAAAAAACACCACTTCAAGACATACAGTGTAAAAAACGCTTAAAATTCAAAGGTATTAAACATAAGGAGAAGCATTGAATTAAAATTTATGCGGTGGCCGGGATTTGAACCTGGGACCTCCCACTTACTAAGTTGGTGCTTTAAAGCACTTTTTTGTCTCTATGAGTAGCTTTTGTACTTGCGGACGCGGATCCTGTTTGTTCAAAATGTTCAAATGTTTGTATAGCTTATGGGCTCATCAGTCCCTAAACTTACATTCTACTTACGAACTAGCTAATCCTAAGGACGGCACAAATATCCATGCCCGAGGGGGGATTCGAACCCCCGACCATAGTGGCCGCGCAGACCGTGACTGGAGCGCCCCAGTCAACTCGGCCACCGCGGCTGGCCCTGTTTGTTCGTTTTGGTTCTGTGTGTTCTTTGCTCAGCTTTTTTTTATTACGGAGAGCATTTAGCGCTCTTACCGGGCGCACTGTGTAGGACTCAGCTAACACTATGTTGAAGACAAAGCAATTACACGGACTGTCTTAAAGCATGTCTCCCTCCACACCATATACTTTAATTCTGCCTCATGTTCCTTGTGAAATGCGTATCAAAATGCCAGGGCTCTCCTGCATTGGAATAGCACCGGGTTCGAATCCTGGCCACCACATAAATTCAATTCCTCTCCTTATGTTTAATATCTTTGGTACAATGAGACAATGTTCTCAACGGATTGTATAATTTGTTGATACTTATATCACCTCGGCCTGAGGAACAAGGCGGGATAGTTCCTGTTCGTGTTCTTTGCTGGGGAGCTATTCCAATGTAGGAGTGCCCTGGCAATTTGATACGCATTTCACAGGGAACATGAGACAGAATTCAAATATTTGGTGTGGAGGGAGACGTGCTTTAAGACTGTCATTGTAGATGCTATGATGCAGTGTTAGCTGAGTGGTCTAAAGCACCTATCTGGTAAGTAGGAGGACCTGGGTTCGAATCCCAGCCACCGCATAAATTTTAATTCAGTGCCTCTCTTCATTATTAATACCTTTGGTATAATGAGACAATTTTCTCAATGGATGTATTATTTGTTGATGCTTCAAATTAAGTTTCACCAAGCCTGGCTGTAGCGGCGGTTGTTTCTAAGTTTTAAGAACACATGGCTTCGTTTGTCGTCTGCTCTGGAGTCTGCCCAGTGCCCAGAGACAAGCTTACTTGGCAAGATGGCAAGGTGGCCACGTTCGTATTGTGGTGCCAACTTAATCTTGGACGAAAGAGGTTTCATTAGACCTCTCTGGGCGGCGCTGAAGAGGATATCAACTTCCTCAGGTAGACAGGGTTCGTAGACACTATGCTCTGAACGGGCCCTGTATCGGTTTTTAGCGCGCTCTACCTCCAGTGTGTGGTGGGGAAGGTTTTGGCGTGGCATTAGGGCTTCACTTTTGGTGCAAAAATGGAAGTAAGTACTATGTCAAATCATGCTGATGGAATGGCATGCTGTTAGAACGTTGCTTTCTTTGTGATCAGGCAGTCTTGGTTTATCAGTAATGGAATACTTGAGGTATTCTTTGGCTATGCGAGGTGAAGTGCTTTTAATTTACAGAACTTACATAATTCAGTGTAAATTTAGTATTTGCATTTTCATTTCGGTGTTGATTTTGTGTCCAGTTTTTCTTAAGTTAGAATACACGTGTGTGGCTTTCAGCCTTTGTGTAAACTTATTATGTAAGATAAATATTTCTCAGATTTTCTGGTTTGTTCCTATCTTGGGATGACAGATTGTACCATGTGCTTTTGTAACGGTCATTACTTCGGCCTTCAGCAATGCTTTTACTATTACTAGTTTTCTTCTATATGAAATCTCACATGTGTATTACTTGCTTATTCAAAATAAATTTCTTTTGTAAAGTCTATGTAATTTGGTCGCACACCACATGGTACTTACGGATAGTATGCCGCTGCCTCCCCGAACTTGAGTTAGTTTAGTGCATAGTGATTTTAAATTTGTGCTTCAAGACATCCACTTACTCGCCAGAAACGCTGAACATGCTTCAATTGTTGCTGCTATCAAGTCATCCCGCATGAGTAAAGTGTAGCAAGCATTATGCATGCATCTAGGAATGATTGAGTGTGCTTTCCTCTTCCCATTGTGTATTTGCAAATTTCCTCTCACAGTACTTCCATATTCACAAAGGGCCGAAACGTTTTTATTACAGGCAGTAACTTCATGATTTAATTCACTTTTGTAGGAGGTGTTTGCTTAATATGGTCCCACCACATTTATTTGCTTTTTCACTTTACTGAATAGATGATGATTTAAAGTATCACACCTCTGCTTTATAATTTCATGCTCCCCGCACCATGTTTCTTTATCTATTCGTTTATTTTTAACATTGATTTTGTATTTAATATTCACAGAATATATGACATCAACTGCGATTGGGCAAAGATGAAAATGTGTACCCAGCCGGTATTTGTATTTGTTGAAACGTTGGCTGCTCCCTTAAGGAGTGAGCAGTTAGGTAAATTTCCATTGCGCAAATACTGTGGCCGATCTCAAAGTAGTTTAGAGCAGCGGTGAGCGTTTTATCTGAGATCTTGCATAAATAATTTAACAGGCTACTCTCATGATGATCTATACTGTAAAACAGAAGAGTTCCAAAGAAATTGGGCTGACTTGTCAAGTAGAGAAAAAGACTTCTATCTGTGGGCATAAACTTTTGGATGCTGCTCCTCGTATTTTAGCGTTGATATTGGTTCTTTACTGTCCGAAATCTATAATTCGATAAATTAACCCAGATAACACTGACGTTTTCCAGAACTACGAGAATGGTTGCTTAGTTTTTTATAGTTGTAGTTACAAAGCCATCCACAGCATCGTATTTCATTTATTAAATCGCCTCATTCGATGTTAGATAAATTTTAGTTAGAAATGTTGTTTGTAAGATGGTAGGACATGTCTCCATAGGTGACATTGAAGTTTTCCTCATAGTTACGATCACATTTTTTGAACATTCTTCAATTTTTGCGACATTTATGGTATGAATTTTGTTTTAAGTAGTGTTTCAATAGTAATGATATATCAAATGAAAATTCTCAAACATTAAATTTGATGCCCTTCCAGAATGATGGGCAATATTCAACAAGTAATGGTTTGTTTGTGCAAAAAATCACTTATGATGTTATTTTAAAGTCACATGAAGGTAATTCGTACCTTTTGAAATAAAATTACAACCAAAAGTATTCCGCGCTATCTGCGTTAATATAGAAAACCTCAAAGATCACTGACTGCTTTCAAGAACCTAGTTCTGAGATATTTACATATGTCAGTGATGTAAATACGAAATTAAATCGATATAAGAAATAGTGATTTATCTACATAACTGGAATGGACTAGGGCTTTATACCGGTCTTCAAACATATATTCAAAGATGACAAAACAGACAATTATGAAAATAAAAATATTTTATTTACAGCATTCAAACATCCATGACTACTTGTTGTCGGAGTGGTCCTCTATCCAAGTAGGGCAGCCCTCAACTGGAGCTGCTGGAGCTGGGAGAGGGTGTTAGCATTGTTGATATTTTGGATGCCTACCCCAAGGGCAGTGGCCAGGGCCAGACGTGAGGTGGGGTCTGCGAGGTTGGCGATGGGTACGCCATTAGGGCCGATGACGATGTTGCGGATACCAGTGAGGCCTTGGATGGCCAAAGCGTTGCGAGCAGCGTTGGTTGCATCAGCGGCGGCAGTGGCAGAAGCGGCGGCGGGGATGTTGGGGATTCCCAGCGTGTTGCGGGCGGCCTCCACAGCCTGCGTCGTCAGGTGTGTCGCCTTCGCCGTCGCCACGTCAGGGAGGTCCCCACCAAGTCCCAGACCAAGGAAGGCAGGCTGTGCCAGGGCCGCCACCAGCACGGAGCTCAGGACCACCTGCAAGCCGGGTGTGCTTTACATGATGCGCAACTCTCTACGACACAGTTACTGTATATATGCTGTGTAATACATGTTATCAGTGTCCTTCTCTGAACTGTGGGCCTAATTTATTCCTATAATGAAAGTTCTGCAATATGTTCATATAGATCATCAATGAGGAACTATTTCAGGATAGAGTCCCATTTTAGTTGTGACATTATCAGTTATGATATACTACTTGTGGAGACCCTACAGTGATAAACATTGTTTTATATGTCGTACTTATATACCTACATATATCAGTATTTTTTCTCTCTGTGTCAAGTAGTTGCCCCACATACTACCACAAATGTAACATGACGTTTCCTATTTTTCTTTAACTGTGCAGCAGCTGGAACATGGATAGTCCTGTCCAAGCATACACAGAAGGTAAGTGTATTCTGAAAATAATATTTGTTGATTTGAAGTCGCTAAGTGCAACTGATCCGCAAACTGGATGCATATGAACTGACTTCTGCGTCATGTCATCACTTCTTCGCCATCTACTTACCAGAACCTTCATGTCTGCTGCTGCTGTTGTTGTTGCTGCTGCTGCGGACTGAACTGTTACTGCCCTCAGTGGCTGGACACCGGCTTATATATCGAGGCACGGCCTCGTCTTCCCCGCCGCGTGCAAAAAATGGGAAACTGTCATTGTCCTCCAATTACTGCCACTTCTGTATCTGCACATAAGATTACGTAATTCCTAAATTGTCATTGTGCTGTTCACGTATGAATAGAAGCTACTTTCTTTCGCGCTTTTGCTCAGTCACGATAACGGCCTTTACGTGTCCCTCCAGAGCGTATTGTTACTGCTTCGCATAGTAACCTGTCGGTAAGTTACAAAGCCTTCCGCTTTTACTACTGCGACATAAAAATTGCCCGGGTCTCAAATATCCCGTTCCTCTCCTTGGAGTGGGGAATGGAAGCATTGATAGAGAAAAAGAATTGGTTCATAGTAAATGCATTAATATAGTACAATTGGCAAGTGCGTAAGTGTATTTTGCATACTGGTTCCTGTCAGAAGACGTGGGTTTTAGAAAATTCGGTTACGTATTTCGACAAGTTGTAGGTAGGACAGGGTACATATCATTTCCACAAGTAACCGATGTACAAATATTTCATCGATTGAAACTATGAGTAGATCTTTATTTAAACGTATCAAATGTTTCCTTCTGCAAGCTGTTTGGTGTCCGTAGTTTGGGATAATTGACGTTTCAAAATAAGAAAAATGTATGGAAAATGTGAAATCTGAAATGCATACATCAAAAGCTATGTGGACTCGACCAGTAGAAGAGACGTATTCAACAGTATCGATGATGAAGACATACCACTTAAGGGGTACATTTTATATCACAGGTATTAGAAAGAATGCAGATTAGGCTGTAACGTCCTGTCGTCAGCGTGGTCCTTAGAGATGCATTTTAGATAGGGATGGAAAACGAAATCGGCTGTGCCATGTCAAAAGTACCATCCAGATATTTACCTGGAGTGATTTAGCAAAATTACGGAAAACCTAAATCTGAATGACCGGAGGTGGATTTGAACCACCGTACATCCGACTGCAAAGCAGTGTGCTGCCACTGCGTCACTTCTCTTCAACCATGACATGTTTTCTTTTTCACTTTTTCGATATTATCTTCTTCCAAAATAGAGAAGGCAAAGAGCATCCATTACGGAGATTTGTTTTATATCGTCGATGGTAAAGAAGTGTTTTTAGCGTCCCTGGATGACTTCTCCTGGCATGGGTTACTTATCAAAATATTATCTAAGTACTTCCCTCTACAACTCCTCCAACTTTGTAACGGGAATTGCACATATATAGTGTGAACTGAAATCTTTTCTTAAGTGTACCGTTTTGTCGTAGTATAACGAATTGTATTACTTTTGGTAGGCGTGGTTCGCCACTTTTTTTATTGCACATACGGTGTAGGTCAAGTATCACCAGGTGTAATTTTGTTTCAGTAATAATGAGACCAACATTTTGTTTTCATTGCATCTTGTTCCTAAGAGGTATCAAGACTTTGGTCTGAAACACATATCTTGTTGCGTAACACGTAGCAACAGAGAAGTACAAATAAAAGCACTTAGTGACAACAATGAGAACGATATTTGAATCAGCTGTCTATGCAAATATGTTGCTCCAAGATTAACTAACTCTGTATGGGAGACATATGTCTCACATGGTGGGTACTATTCGTCTATCTGAGAGGGACTGTATTATACTTGTACCACATACAAGCCGCAGCAGTTCTCAAACAGTCAGTTTAATGTTACTCTCTGATGATAATATCTGTAATCGGTATAGTTCTGAAAACAAAAAATAGCTGATGATTGACCATGTATTTTTAAAAGTATAATACGGCTGTTAACTCACATCTAGGAAAATTATTTCATTGGTTTTCCTATGGCAGAGAATGACACCGTAATAAAAGTAACGTTCAAATGTTTGTAGAGCTTATGGGATTTAACTACGGGTCATCAGTCCCGTAACTTAGAAACAAATTATGAACTACCTTATACTACTGACGGCAAAAATATCCACGCCCGAGAGGGGGATTCGAACCCCCGACCGTAGTGGCAGTGCAGAACGTGACTGGCGCGCCGTACGTCGCTCGGACACCTCGGCCGGCTACCGGAATTATGCTATTTTATATAATTATGCTTACGTGCAACAAATGATACAATTGCTTTATTTCTTACGTTATTCATTTTCCAGAACATAGCAGAGCTCTCCACAGGTGCAAGGGTGGATAAAATATTATGAACACCTAATGTAGACACAAAATGACCAGTATTAATAAGGACTTCACTCACCAATGTTTTCGGTAACAGCTGCAAATCATCAAGGAAGAGATTAGTGAAGTGTCTTTTCTGCTTCTGACAGATAGTTACAAAATATGGTAGCAAAACGTACTTACATTACTTCAACGATGTTCAATCTGTAAATTTAGTGCTCACTCTGTTCTAAAAGTGTCTACAACATTTCAGTTATGTTGACACCTGGCAATTCTCCTGTCCAGCGGACATGTTCAATATTATCCCAATGCTGCAAAATAAAGAAATAAATAAGAATTAAATAAAAAATTTAAAAAATCTTAACCTTTTTGCTGTGTGTGAGAGCACATTGTTATTTCGGTGTATGTCAGTGTTTAGTAGCAAAATCGTAGTCATATTAAACACTCTGATACCAAGTATGGTGAAATATGTATTCACAGATATCCAATTACTGAAAGTAATGAAAGGAACTGTTGAATTCCACGAGCTTCACTGAAGCAAGCAGGAACACTGTACCGAAAGCTTCTTTTCCGATTTTCGATACGTAAACCAGGTTAATCTGTAATGATGCCATTGTACTACTAGTCGCGATCTTACATTGCAGGAAATCAATCACAAGTTGTCAATTTCATAAAATGTAGAGTCTTTAAAATAAGTTTCGTAACTACCTTACACGTGTATTAAGAAACAAAGACGCACATATTATAATACTGAGATACAAAATCAACGACTCCCATTTGAATATACCATTCATGCAAGAACATACTGCACAAAATTAATCAGCCATTAGGGAACGTCATCCATAACAAACACTCAGAATGCGGAAATTCATGAATTCTACCGTTGGAATCATAAAATTGATTGAAAGTAAGATTTAAATAAGACAATAATAGAAAAATTCCAGATTGACAACCGCGGCGGAATGGCTGAACGCATTGAGGCGTTATGCTCCGGTGCGCGAGGCCGTTCCTCGTCGAGGTTTCGAATCCTAACTCGGGCATGGATATTTGTATTGTTTTTATTATAGTGTGCTTCAGAACTAGTTTGCAAGTTTAGGGACTTATGACCCCGCAGTTAGGTCCCATAAGCTTAACAAACGTTTTTGCTACATTGATAGTGACGAAGGACTTCAACATCGAACGAAATTCTCTGGGTAACATCAGTTATACCCTCAGAGGAATTCACTACGAGGACAAAGGATAGTTGCTATCCAATTGTGGAAAAACAAAATGTTTGCAATTGTTTTCCAACAATGTACGAAGTGAGAAGTTAGACTTTTCTAAAGGAAGTATCTGTACCCAAACAATGTCCTTCTTTATTATCAGTAACATTTTCTTCCTTAAGGTTTAGTATTTTCTTAATAATTTAGGAATGTATTCTGTATTCAATGGCTAGGATTTTATTTGGATAAATTTCACACTTTTTTTTTATTCAAATGTAGTATATCGTATATTACCATGACACCTTTGCTGAATATCTGGATTATCTTTGGTGTCAGAGAACAGCTGTCTTATGGTTCACTACTTTGCCTCATAGCAGCAGTATTTTCTTTAAACAAAGCGTTTACGTTGAACGAGCCATGTATGTTGCGTATTTCTGATAGATAAAGTTAACTAATGGCATATTCATTTTTATGGTATTTTATATATGAAGGGCATATTAGAGAATCGTCGGTATCGTAGCGCTTCCTATTTTTATATATTTTTAGCAAAAGCTGTGGCTCTGTGGGTGTTTAGCTTCAGCCATAATGTTTTTATGGAGACACTATTAATGTTGAGCTTTCCTGTCGTTTCTGCTGTGGTACTTTCATGCTTTCTGGCCAAAATTGCTCTTAACGCTCACCGGTCATTGTCAGCTGATTCTGGTGTAGCCCAAAATGATATTTACATTATTTTCAATGCTCTCATTATCGAGGATACGTACCTAGAACTGTGTTAAACAGCTCAGCCGATTTCCACTGTTTGCTGTTGGCTACGACTGACAGTCTTCAGGCTACTGTACTGCGCTGCATTGTCACCCAGGTAGCGGAGATTATTGCTGGGGTGCCGACTGCAACGTCTCCGATGACTGACGCCAGTGTGGTTACAGTTTCCTACATCCCTGCTAATCGGCCGCTACCTGACCGTGAGTGGTGAACTGTGTAGGGGGTCACGAAATTCTGGACATAAGGAAAACCGAGAACCGGTGGCAAGACTGCGCCATAACGCATCAGCAATAGGTTTGTAGTCCAATAGTGATAATACCCCTGAGCCAGCACGGACTACCTCGCCTGTTATGACAGTGGCCAATCGCTGTGAGAGGTCTGGACAGATGCTGAGAGTCGGTTTGTTAGTTGTTGGGGGCTCCTATGTTAAGCGGGTAATGAAAGCCCTCAGAGCAGGTATGGCCAAAATTTCTACACACACCGTATGTCGCGAGTGTGGAAGCGAGAGAGGAAGCTGCAAAAAGAGTGAGACCGCACAGAACTGCTCTATGCTGCACTGTCCCGCGGTCAGATCTAGCGTAAACGAAGTAACAGGGGAAGCTCAGCTCTGTAATATGGTCAAATAACGGTAAACAAGCGAACCATTTGCTTTGTGAATAAAACAATTCTGGGTGTTAGGCCGCGTCATTTCTTATTCCTTTGTTTTTTTTTTTTTTTTTTTTTTTTTTTTTTTTTTTTTTTTTTTTTTTTTAACACGTAGCAAATGATTTGCCGACGTTTCGACCACTCTGCAGTGGTGCTCTTCAGAGCGGTTAACTGTTGATGCTGCTGAATGTACACCCTTATATACTGTGAATTTTTCGATTATCTAATACTGACGTCATGCATCTAAGATGATGACTGGCTGGTAGTAGCCTATCAGCAGGCTTTTACGTTTGCTACCCAGTGGGAGGCAAAATCTTATGTCTGATTGGAAGGCAACAGCGCGTCAATTCTACTGTGGCTGCAGTATATATCAAAATGTAGTAATAAAGTGCATACAACATAACATTTGAAAAGATTAAAAAGCATAAAACTGAAAAAAAATCTGAAAAACACACCACTTCAAGACACATACGGTGTCAAAAACGCATATAATTCAGTTTCAGTCTGCCTGGCTGTAGCGGCGGTCTTCCCCTTGCTGCTCGCCACTCTGTCCCACACGCCGTAGCGCACAGTGCTCTGGACAGGGGCGAGGAAAGGCGGCCGTGCCAACAGGGCGGTCTTTGGCCATGCCTGTCTGAAGGGAAAAGCGAGAAGGTCGAGCATAATGCCCTTGTCCATTGTGCTTGCTTGCTTTCACCGCACTCAGTCAAATGCGAAGTCTCTAAATAAAATGTTCGCGACCTGACAACTTCACAAACTGCGTCGAGCGCAGAAGAAAGCTCGCAAATCGTCGGTACTAGCAATTGAGGCTGTTAGGGTAATCAGCGAGCAACTAGTCTCGTTAAACAATTTATTCAAGGATTAATTCTTTGTTTATTTAAGCAGAAACAAAGGACCTGTAAAATAAAACCCGGTCTCTTGATTCCATCTGCATTTAATCAATATTGACAGTTTGTGGAGATTCTACAAGGATAAAATGCACTTTTGTATTGGTTTGATTTGACTTTTTTTCAGGGAAGCCAAAACAGTCTTGGTCCAAACCGCCACTGCCAATGCCGAATCTAAGTTTATTGTGCGGTATCGCTCCCTGTATATCTAGTAAAGCCAACCAATGCCCTTGACCAGTGCAAGGAGTCTCTTTAGCAGATCTTTATTAGACACAATTTCTTCGGGTCTGGTTGTCCCAAATGTTCTGTGCCTTTTACTCTCCAATGCAATGCATTCGAAGATTAGATGTGATGCAGTTTCATCACCGTCATCACAGATCCTACATTTAGGGTATGTAGATGTTTTTTGAAATTCCCATGGCCTGTCAGCAATCTAAACTTGAGTCTACTCTCTCTCCTGTTCAGGCCCAGGATTGCAGATCTTCTTTTAAAACATGGCTTTGGCATCATTACCTTGCCATGTTTTTGTTGGTAGACTTTGGTCCAATATTCTACGTGCTGTCTTCTGAGCCAGTTACGTAGCTCCAATTTGATCATGACCTTGGTGATTGTCAGGACAGGTTTCAGTCCAATAAATGGAGTCTCTGCCCCCATCCTGGCTAATCTGTCGGCATGTTCGTTGCCACTGATCCCCGATTGGCCAGAGACCCACAATAGGTTTACTCTATTGCTTTCCCCTAGCTCCACCAGAACCATGTGACATTCTGCAACAATTTTAGACCTTGTTGCAGGAGCTGCCAGTGATCTCAGAGCTGCCTGCCTGTCTGAATAGATATAAATGCTACGGTCTTCGTAGCATCTATGCATATTCTCCTCCACACATGCCCTGATGGCAGTGATTTCGGCCTGGAATACTGAGGCCAGTTTCCCTAGAGAGATGACGCCCTCCAGTCTTGGCTGCACTGCGTATACCCTGGCCCCAACTCCTTGGTCTGATTTTGACCCGTCAGTGAACCAGACAATATCCCACATATGGTGTCGAACTATTTTCTCCCATTGCTCCCTACTTCCAATTGTTATATTGAAAGGCTTGTTGAAGCAGTATGGGGTTATAATATAGTTCCTATATTTACCTCACTCACTATTTTAGTGTGTGAGCACTTTTGTATAATAGACTGCAAGTCTGTCACCGACCTCAGCAGACAGCGTTTCTGCTCGTGATGACTGCCTAAACCGCAGTGAGAAGACATCGTGTTCCAACGCGATCTGTAGCCGCGGTAACTCGTGCAAAAACATGGCCGACGTACGTCGTTTGACTTCTCGTTTAACGTTAGTTTATGTTTTTAATGATATGAATGGTAGCTTTCTCGTGTGCGAATCACGTGTACTAAAACATATATCTAGTTTTGGCCACAGAAGAAATTAGTTTTGGTGCCTAACTTCCGTTGCACTGATCAATCATAGCAGAGTTCTAAAATTTTAAGCAAGTTCTCCCATGGGAATAGTAAATCCTGTACCTCCTGTTACTGGTACCTCACACCACCCTGCTTCAACTGCATAGAGCTCTGTTCTCACGTACTCTAACAATTGTGAATATGATGACTGTAATGCAGAAATATCACACCTGCCTAGAAATGTATTTCCTTCACAGAGAGAGGGAAGCTGATAAATGTCGAATGACCATGGGGAAACATAAATATGTCTCTGTGAGCCTCACGAAGAGAAAGCTGCTACAATGAACTGCTATTTACAACTACGAAGGAGCGCGGAAAATATTGGAACAATGTTCTAGTTTCATTGCCAAAAGAACAGCTAGATGTGAGAAAGATGCCAGTTCTGAGCCTCTTTCCAGTCCATGCGGGAAGGTTTCACCGTGCCTTGCAGACGAAAGTAATAAGCGAGATACGGGCACAAGAACCTGTAGAACTCAGTCTTTCGAAGTCGGAACAAAGAAATGCTTGTACAGGCAACAAGAATATCATCAAAAGCCGTTGGAACGATGCTGGTAGCATCACAACCCACAGGTTCCACCATACTCTTGAGGTGTGAGTTTTGGACAGGAAAAGCAAGCGTTCCATTAGGTGGCAATGAAAATGTAATCTAAAGATTACAGTGCCACGGGGACGAAACATTCGAGGTGTCGGTGAGCTGATGGAAGAGACGTGGGGCAAAGGGCAGTTGAAGAGAGAACGTGAAAGCAAGAGGATGTGGACACCCTACCTGCTTTGACTTCCTTAATCTTCCTACTTCGATTGTGATACTTCTCATCCTGGCGTTACACTACAGAGCCACGGAAAACAGAACAGCAGAACAGATACCGCAGAACTGCCACCAATGAATGTTCACTGAATGTCGTGTTCCATTTTTAGTTATTCTTTACTGTAAAGTGTTTCTCCACCATGAATATTTTTTATATTTATGTCAATTACTTTTTTCCTCTATTAATTATCAATGCGCCATGTTTATATACGTTTCCACCCGTGTGATTCAACTTGGGTGTTCGTATGAATGAGAAAGATTGGTATTGATATTAACTGACTGCCACGCAATGGCTTACAGTCGCCGCCTCGCGCTTTAGGCCTCGTTTACTTCAGTTAAGAACGCATAGCTTCATACGACCTCTGCTCACGGCGAGGTAGTACCAACATAATCATGGACGAAAGTGGTGACAAAAGAGACCTCTATGGAGCTCTAGAATAGGGTATTATCTTCTTCAAGTAGCAAGGGTTGGTAGACAGTAGGCGCTGAAAGCACTCTGGATCTGGTGTGTGGAGGGGAATGGTTTTGGCGTGGCTTGAGGATTCACTTTTGTTGTGACCGCCATATTGAGTACATAGCCGAATCATGCTGAGGGTATGGCATGCTGTTAGAACTTAACTTTGTCCGTGACCAGGCAGTCTTGGTTTATCAGTGGTAGTTTTCTTGAGTAATTCTTCGCTATGCTAGGCAAAGTGTTTCTTAGTTTACAGAACTCGAGCGATTAAGTGTAAATTTATTTGTATTTCCCATCCGGTAATGATTTCGTGGCCAGTTTTCTCTACATCTACATCTAAATAGGATTCTCTGCAAATCACATTGAAGTGCCTGGCAGAGGGTTCATCGAACCAAAATTATACTATTTATCTCCCATTCCATTCTCGTATAGCGCGCGGGAAGAAAGAACACCTGAATCTCTTTGTTCGTGCTCTGATTTCTCGTATTTTATTCTGATGATCATTTCTACCTATGTAAGTGTGAGTCAACAATATATTTTCGCACTCGGAGGAGAATGTTGGCGATTGGATTTTGGCAAGTATCCCACGCCGCACCGATAAGCGCCGTTGTTGTAATGATTCCCATCCCAGATCCTCTATCATTTCCGTAACGCTGTCTCCCCTGTATCGCCACAATACGAAACGAGCTGCCCTTCTTTGGACTCTTTCGATGTCCTCCGTCAAGTCCACCTGATTAGGATCCCACACTGGGCTGCAAAACTCCAAAAATGGATGGACAAGCGAAGTGTATGCAGTTTCTTTTGTAGTTCTGTTGCATATTTTAAGGGTTCTGCCAATAAAACGCAGTTACAATACACGTGTATGGCCTTCAGCCATTGTGTAAACTTAGTATATTTGAATTTCCTTGCTGTTTTTTAACTAACGTTTTCGTGTTGTGTCTGGATCTGCAAGTAGGCTAAATTTTTCTCAGGTTTTTTGGAATGATTCCGTCTTTCCTCTCTTGGTACGACCAATTGCACAATGTGCTTTCGTAACGGTCATTACTTGAGCCTTCAGCCATGATTTTCCTGATACTAGCTTACTTCCATCTGAATTCTCGCATGTGGTATACTTGCTCATTCTAAATTAATTTTCTTTTGTAAATTGTATGTAATAGGCCATGGTCGCACACCACGTGGTACTTAAGGATAGTTTGCTACTGCATTCCTGAAAATGAGTTCGTTTAGTCCACAGTTTGGTTGTAATAGTGCTTGAAGACACATGTCATCTCGTCAAAACACCGCAGATGCTTCATTTTTCTGCTGCTATCAAGTGTTCCCGCATGAGTAATGTGTAACAAGCATTAGGTACGCGTCTGTGGGTGAACGAAAGTGCTTTACTTTATCCACTGAGTATTTGCAAAATTTCCTCCCATGATAACTCTATATTCATAAAGGGCAGAAACAATTTTATTACTGGCAGTAAATTTATCATTTAATTCACTTTTGTACAATGTGTGTGCTTTATTTTGCTTAATTTGGTCTCTCCACATTTGTTTGTCTGTTCATTTTATTGAATAGAAGATGATTTAAAGTAGCAAACCTCTGCTTTTTAATTTCATGCTCTCCATCCCATGTTTAATTATCTATTCCATTTTTAAGATTAATTTTGTGTTTGTTAAAACCTTGGCTGCTCCCTTAAGGAGTGAGTAGTTAGGTCAATTTCCATTGTGCAAGTACTGTAGCCACTTGTAAAGTTCTTTAGAGCAGCAGTATGCATTTTAACTTGCATTTGTAGATCTCTACTGCCCGAGATCTTACATAGAAAACTTAACGAGCTACTTTCGCCATTTCCACCGTCGCCATTACTGTCACGACTGTCTGTACCACATGACAGCCAAACTGCACCAGTTAGCCCTGCACTGCCATCACCACCACACAACAAATGAATATGAAAAATGATGATACATTTCCTCCACTTCTCCTATGCAACTGAGTCAAGCACACTTCCACTCAAACTGACCCTGAGAATTATAATCTTATTATAATGGATACTGAAATAAAATCAAACATTTTCTAGTAACCATGTGATAAATCTGTTTTGTTCTCAAAGGCATGTCATTGAGTTAGGTTTGCAGATAATGTAAATGATCTGTTTGCATAACTGTCCTATAATTCATACGTTATTTATTATTTTCATCGTATTTCATCAAGGCAGAAGTTTCTAGAAACTACTACATTAACAGCATTTCAATTTGCTGCTTAGCTTGTATCAGCAGTCCATCACTGTTCACACGCAATATTCAACTTGACCACTCCTCTCCTTATTTAACTGACACCTGTTTTTTTTCTTTGACATATTGTAGGTTATATTCATAAACCATGATCCTGCCACACACTACCTGGGATTCTATATATTTATGTTGAAAGTAATACGGCAGACAGCCGTCTACTGCTTTCTGCCGTATTACTTTCAATATGTTCATATTTGAGGTTTTCCTAGGTTATTAACTACTTACTTTCCAAATTACTGTTTATTTTTTCGAAATTTTTAATATAGTTGATTTGTGTAATGAAAGTGTCTGATGCATTTGGACATACTTTACTCTAGTACATCGATCTACATTCCCTGAAAAGAAAGATTATATTTGATATATTATAAATTAAATTATTTTTATTGTGTATTCAGTGTGAGTACTGTTGGTACTTCAGGCATCCTCTGTTGGACACTTTTTTTAGTTACTATTGTGATTGTATTCGTCTGCTATAGTCTTTTCCTGTTAACAAATTGCAACCTATTTCTTATTTTCCATGTGAGGCTGATTTTAAATTCTCTTATACTTACTGTTTACATAAGAAAGTAAACATTTAAGACTTTTTACTTCAAAGAAAAATTTATATTTAAGAGGGTTAAAGAATACTCACAGCTGCAAATGTTTGTAAATGTATCGGACCAAACTGCGTGGTCATCAGTCCGTAGCTTACAAACTACTTAAACCTAGGTAAACTAACCTAAGGATAACACACACACCCATGCCCCAGGGAGGACTCGAACCTCCGACGGTGAGCAACCCTGGGCTCCACAGCGAGACGCCCTAGACCGCTCGGCTACTCCACCGCGGCCGCACACAGCAGTCACAGTCCCTATTCATGATTACAGTGCCGAGAAAACAAAAACTACAGTCGCGATGCGCTCAAAGGAAGATTGCACTGTTTGTTAAAACGCGTATTTTAAGCTAATATGCACGAGAGCACAGTATAAATTTACAAACTGAATCGAGAACACGCAGACAAACATCAAAATCAGAAAACAAAGACGGACGACTGTCTCGACGCAATTCGCACGGCGGAATAATACACTAACCAGATATTTAATGTGAATATGAATCAAATAAAAACGCGAGCGCACGATAAATTTAATGAACTGATGGGAAAGCGCACTGAAAAGTCAGAGATGTTCAAATGTTTGTAAGGCTTAAGGGACTTAACTATGGGGTCATCAGTCCCCAAACTTACAAACTACTTATGAACTAGCTAATCCTAAGGACGTCACATATATCGATGCCTGAGGGGGGATTCGAATCCCCGACCGTAGTGGCCGTGCAGACCGTGACTGGAGCGTCAAAGTCCCCTCGGCCACCGCGGCCGGGTACGTGTCATGAAGTGTTCTCTAAGTGTGAAGAAGAGGGTGCGTGGATGCAACACTGCGGGGCGGGGTCAAAAGCCGACGCCCATGCCAAGACTCCTCGAGAACAGGCGTAGCATCCCGCCTCTGATGGCACGAGAGAAGGACAAGCTGTTCCGGCAAGCCAGCGTGTCGACGTCATCGGTGGCAAAGCAGGCAGACCAGCCCTGTGGACGGCTGCATTCCAGGCTGCTGACGTCACTAGGTCATTGGGAAGTCCTGACTCTCTTCAATGCACCTGCGAGACAGAATTCCGCCGATCGCTAGCTGTCCTGCCCACGGCAAGAGGAAGGGCGACCTGCGCACTCCTGCACCCCAGCCCTCTGTCAGCGGGTCATCCCCACCACGCCTCCAAGAAGCTGACAGGTAGTCTGTGAATTAATGAGTGTGCTTTCCTCTTCCCATTGTTATTTGCAAATTTCCTCTCATATTACCTCCATATTCCTGAAAGGCAGAAACAATTTTATTACAGGCAGTAACTTTGAGATTTTATTCCCTTTTGTGCAATGTGTGTGCTTAATTTGGTCTCCCCACATTTATTTGCGTGTTCACTTTATTGAGTAGATGATGATTCAAAGTATCAAATCTCTGATTTATAATTTCATGCTCCCTGTCCCATGTTTAATTATCTATTCATTTATTTTTAACATTGCTTTTTTGTTTATTAAAACGTTGACAGCTCCCATATGGAGTGAGAAGTTAAATAAATTTCCGTTGTACAAATACTGCGGAGACTTGCAAAGTAATTAAGAGCAGCAGTGAGCGTTTCAACTTTTATTTTCAGATCTCAACTGCCCAACATCTTGTTTAAATAATTTAAAAGGCTACTTTTATGATGATATATATTGTAAGAGTTCCAAAGAAAGATGGCTGCAATGTCAAGTAGAGAAAAATAGTTACATTTGTGGTCATAAACTTGTGGATCGGCATTTTGATTCTTGTATTTTAGTGTTGGTATTGATTCTTTACTGTCCAAAATCTATAATTCGAAAAATTAACGTAGATAGCGCTGACGTCCTTCCAGAAGGATGAAATTGTGGCTTAGTTTTTTATACTTGTAGTTACAAACTCGTGCACAGTGTTGTATTTCATTTATTTATTCGCCTCCTTCCATACGAGGTAAATTTTAGTTAGAAATGTTGTTTGCAGCGTGGTATGACTTTTCTCCAAGCTGAGTGTCACAGAGATGGTATTGAAGATTTCATCATAGTTATGATCTTGTTTTTGGAACATTCTTCAATTTTTGCATAATTTATATTATGATTTTATTTTTAAATAGTGTTTTAATAATAATGATACACCAGATGAAAATTCTAAAACATTAAATTTGACGTCCTTCCAGAATGATGTGCAATATACCAAACCTAATGGTTTGTTTGTAAAAAAATCACTTATAACGTATTTCCTAAGTCATATTAAGGTAATTTGTACCTTTTGAAATAAAATTTAAAGATCAATGACTGCTTTCAAGAAAATAATTCTGAGATATTTACATGTGTCAGTGAATGTAAATACAAAATTAAATCGATATAAGATCTAGTGCTTTATCCACATAACTGGAATTGACTAGGGCTTTATACTAGTCTTGAAAAATATGTTCAAAGATGACAACACAGAGATCTATAAAAAATATTTTATTTGCAGCATCAAATGTGCATTACTACATGTTGACATGTTGTCGCAGTGGTCCTCTATCCAAGCAGGGCAGCCCTCAACTGGAGCTGGGAGATGGCGTTAGCATTGTTGATATCTTGGATGCCCGTCCCAAGGGCAGCGGCCAGGGCCAGGCGGGAGGTGGGGTCTGCAAGGTTGGCGATGGGTACACCATTAGGGCCGATGACGATGTTGGGGATACCAGCGAGGCCTTGGGCGGCCAAGGCATTGCGAGCAGCGATGGTGGCGTCAGCGGCAGCAGTGGCGGAGGCGGCAGCGGGGATGTTGGGGAGTCCCAGGGTGTTGCGGGCGGCCTCCACAGCCTGCATCGTCAGGTGTGTCGCCTTCGCCGTCGCCACGTCAGGGAGGTCCCCACCGAGTCCCAGACCAAGGAAGGCAGGCTGTGCCAGGGCCGCCACCAGCACGGAGCTCAGGACCACCTGCAAGCAGTGGGTGCTTTAAATTATGCACTACTCTCTACGAAACAGTTACTTTATATATGCTACATAAATACTTGTTATCAGCGTCACTCTCTGAGCTGTGGGCTTAATCTATCTCTAAAATGAAAATTTAATACTTTATTCATGTAGATCATGAATAAGGAACTAGATCAGCATCGAGTCCCATTTTAGTTGTACCATTGTCATTTATGATATTCTACTTGTGGAGACAATACAGGTATAAACATTGTTTTATATATGGTACTTTAATACCTACATATATAAGTGTTTTTATATTTTTCTCTGTGTAAAAAAGTTACCCCACACACAGCCACAGATGTAAGATGACGTTTTCAGTTTTCCTGTACCTGTGCAGCAATTGGAGGATGGCTATCGACAAATGCTTCCACTCTGTTTCCTTTAACAGCCTGAGTAGTTGAAGGTCGTTCACTTACACTCTCTATATCCGCAAACACAGGCGACTTAGCACTACGAGTATCTAACCTGAAAACAGTCCATATTCAATATACGTATTTAAAAGTCTCTAAAAGATAGAACACCTTTCTATAATCTTGTTCAGTACTGTGTCATTAGTAACCTTTGGCAACATCTGCACCTATACATTTTGCACACCATATTGTGATAAGTGTTCTATTCTTTTCCTGTCTTATAATAAAACCTAACTTATTACTTAAAGTTGCTAAAGACACTTTGTTTTAACCTGTTTATTAACTGGGCTTTCTCTTCCCCCATGCACATTCCTATTCTCATCCTGATTATTGCTATCCATGATACTTTAATGTCGTACTTTCTATATCTTGTCTTTATTGTTGTAATGCGTTTATTTTCCCATTTCAGTAATAAAGATATTACTAAATGTTACATAACATTATACTGAATGATGACTACTTCCTTTCGGGAGGCCAACATCAGTTGATTATGAGAACTTAATGAAGATGTAGCTTGCATGTAGAATGCTTGTGTTACACATTCTTGAATTCCTTTCGAGCATTTGGGATACCTAACAACTGAGATAAATGTTATTCATCAAAGCACATCAGAGGTACCCTGCAATATGTTTTACTAGTAGGTGGCACCAGTGAGACCAACATGCAAGTATTACAATTTGAGAAACTAAAATGCTAATTTATAGAGAGAATACGACATTCTTTTCAGGAGGCACTAGTTAGAAATTTTGTAGGAATAGAATTCCTGAATACATAACGAAGCTACTGCCCACAGCCATGTGGTCACTTTTAAAGTACATGGCAATGTTTAGAAATCATCTACTAATGTAGTATTGTGTGGCGATTTGGGAATCGAAGTTGAATCTTGCTGCTTACAGGTAAAGCGTTCACGACCTGTCCTCACAGTAAGGTACATGTCGAAGTGAATCAGTGAGAGATGGCTGGAACTCAGTCAGGGTAATTCGCTCTGTGAGAAAATTAACCACAAATGGCAAGATTCTGGTAAGAGTCCTAGTTTGTAATGCAGTTATTTTCAAGACCACTGTTTAGGCAGGGACAAACAAATACAAGGTCTTTTCTTTTTAGTAAAACACTATGTCGCTATTTCAGTACTGATTATATTTCGGAATCATGTTAAGTCATTTGTTAAGGGGAGATCGCTGTAATTTTTGTAGTCTACTTCACGTTTATAATATATCTCTGTGTGTCAGTAGATAAAAAATGTACTCTGTACTGTGAATGTAAAACACCAGTATCAGATTCAGCACTTTTATTTGTGGCAAAAGGGGTGGTGGGGAGGGTACGACGCTTGATATACTGGAAGATCCAAGTCATTGGTTTCCTCTTATAACAGATACTAATTCTCAACTTTCAACAGTTTCATTGCTGGTAACATTATTTCGTAGCAACAAAATTGATCCTAGCTATGTCTAAGACCTTCCTCTCCTATTTCTGGATCAATGTGCAATTAGCATTCCTCAGATGTTCGGAATGGCGTGTCTCTTACTACGGTGATTGAAAATAACAGTCCAATTAATTAATTTATTTGATTGCGAACATTTCGTTAATAGTATGACATTATCAACGCTAAGAAAGTAAATAACATATTGAGACATGTTACCATCTACAAAGGTGAAGAAAAAAACGAAAGTGTATACCATAGTAATATGTACGTCAGTAAACAACAGTATTTACAAAAGCTAAAATCTCGAAAGAGAACATCATGCTCTAAAGAAAACTTAGCATCCTTAGGTCCTAGCGGAAATGAACTAATCCAATCAGATATAGAAGGTGCTATGAATTTCCAGCTGCTCATTCCTCACAGAATTGGTTTCATTCCTATGGATATCATTTGCTTTATAAATTACTGGATAGGTAGTTTGGCATTCTAATTCTAAATTGCTTAATCGTTGAAGAGTCAGAGCATGCACATCAATCTATCCCTTCTTTTAGCCACGTAATTATCTCCCTGATCTTCTCATTTAATCGTCCCGTTTTTGCACAACATAGAAAACTCTTCTAACGACTTCTTTTTGAGCTGCCTAAAGCCCACGTTTCAGTCCTATCAAAGGCTACACTGAAGAGAAGTGTCTTCAAATGATATTGATTTGAAGTCGCTAAGTGCGTCAGTGAAAACCGCACTTTTTCGCCATCTACATACCAGAACCTTCATGTCTGCTGCTGATGTTGTTGCTGCTGCTGCTGCGGACTGAACTGTTACTGCCCTCAGTGGCTGGACACCGTCTTATATAGCGAGGCACGGCCTCGTCTTCCCCGCCGCGTGCAAAAACATGGGAGAGTGTCATTGTCCTCCTGTTCCCTCCACTACTGTATCTGCTCGTAAGATTACGTAAATTCTAAATTGTCATTGTGCATTTCACATCTGAATAAAAGCTACTTTCTCTCGCGCTGCTTTGCTCATTCACGATAACGGCCTCTACACGTCCCTCCAGAGCCCATTGTTACTGCTTCGCATAGTGACACATCGGTTGGTTACAATGCTTTCCGGTCTTGCTACTGCGACATAAAAATAGTCCGGGTCTCAAATATCCCGTTTGTTTCCTTGGAGTGGGGAATGGAAGCATTGAGAGAAAAAAGAATTGGTTGATAATAAATGCATTAATGTAGTACAAGTGGCGAGTGTTGAAGTGTTTTTTTGCATACTGGTCCCTGTCAGAAGTCGTGGGTTTTAGGTAATTCGGTTACATAACGGTTAGTAAACGATGTACAGATATTTTATCCATTGAAACTATGAGCAGTTTTTTATGCAAACGAATCAAATGTCTATATCTGCAAGGTGTTTGAGGTCCATATTTTTGGAGAATGTACGTTTCAAAACAAGAAAAATGTGAAGTAAATGGGATTTCTAAAATACATACATCAAGAGCAATGTGGACTCGACCAGCAGAAGAGACGTGCTCAACAGTATCGATGATGAAGACGTATTACTTAAGGGGTACATTTTATAACACAGGTATTACAGGGAATGCAGATTAGGGTGTAACGTCCCGTCGTCAGCGTGGTCCTTAGAGATGCATTTTAGATAGGCATTGGAAATGAAATCGGCTGTGCCTTGTCAAACGTACCATCCAGATATTTACCTGAAGCGATTTAGTAAAATTTCGGTAAACCTAAATCTGAATGGCCAGAGGTGGATTTGAACCACCGTACTCCAGAATTCGAGGCAGTGTGTTGCCACTGCGTCTCTTCTCTTGGTCCATGACTTTTTTTTTCTTTTGTTCGATAAACTAAGCGTATAGTTGATCTTCTTGGTGATACTTCGTATTCACGCTGAATACTTCAGTTGCTCTCCATAAACAGCGATGGCTGTCATTTAACGACACGCTATAGACTTACTTCGTTCCTGACCTGTCTGCTTCCGTGAATACCACTACTTACACAGAATCCAATGATTCTAACATGCATTTTGCTGATGTGGTACAACGGTAACAGGAGTACGCCAGATAACTCATTTGCGTTGAACTTTCCATACAGAAAGCACTGTAACTTGTACGTAGGCTCTATCTAGTTTAAGGAAATTGGTTATAACTTTCACTGTAATGTTACGATATATCGTATTTGTATCCTAAATGGCATCTATTGATCCTACGACCTTTTAAACCTATGCCGTTAGCTTCAAAAAAGAAACAAAATTGTATAGTGAACCATAAGCTGTTTATTGTTGTCAGAACATCACCGGTTACGGATATTATCCATCATCAGAAGAGTAAACTTAAAGAGACTGATTGAGAACTAAATAGTTGGTCAACTACGTAGTTTTCACTCAAAATGTTCAAATGTTTGTGAATCTTAAGGGACTTAACTGCGGGGTCATAAGTCCCTAAACTTACAAACTACACATGGAATGCCTTATACCAAAGACGACACAAACATCAATTCACGAGGGCGGATTCCAACCCAGTTCAGAGAACGGCCTCGCGCATCGGAGCATAGTGCCGCTATGTCCTTTGCCACCAGGCCGCAGCAGTTCTCAAACAGTTTGTTTAATTTTACTCTTCTCATGATGGATAATATATATAACCGGTGTAGTCCTGAAAACAATAAATAGATGATGGTTGTTGTGGGTTAACTTTTGATATATTTATAAATCTTTTATATACATTGATGTTCCATGATTTATGTTATGTATTCCGTGATGTATTATTCTCTGAGAAATAAACAGTGGTTGTTAAGTATTGGAATCACGGTGTTGTGTGTTCGTCATATTTGGTGCCGAAACTTGTGAAACAATTACGATATTTTACGTAATTTTGACGATAAAAAGCTTACTTCACGCTGCTGGAAGCGGGATACGACGTCGGACCACATCAGAAGATAAGTCTATTCCAATATAATACGATTTTATGTACTCCTTGCCTCAAAAGAATGTTAGCAGTAACGGCATAATTCACGAACTTTGCTTATATCAAAAGCGTGAAATCTTTCGGTTTGAATACCTAATTGATAGCAGAAGATTCAATTACTCTTACGCCAACACAAAGCAGTTCCGTAATAATGCCAGACGAGATAGATACCGGTACCGGAAAACAGCTAGCAAACTTTAAAAGAAAAAGAACTAGGGAGAGGACGAATGCTACGCGGTTTTGTACGGCTGTCGAGGAACTTACGACAGAAAGTCCAATGGACAATTTTGAACACTACATAGAACGTCTTCAAGATACTTTAGAGATGCTCACTTCCTTAGATGACATTATTCACGACCTCTTAAGTGATGATGAATATGACGCAGACGTATCTATCTGTGAGGAATATATAGACAAAATTAAACACGCAATACATAAGGCTACAAAAGCAATCAATTGCAAGCTTTCAGCCGTAACATCACAAATGAATATCACGTCACCTAAAGTTCCCATACACTCCACTGCAGGCATGCATTCAGTCAAGCTACCTGCCATTAAGCTTGAACCGTTTTGTGGAGATATCGAAATGTGGTCCCACTTCTGGGGGAAATTTGAATCAACTATTGATAAAGACCCATCGCTTTCTACAGTTAATAATCATGTTTTCCTTCGAGGGTATCTGTCAGGAGAACCGAAATTGTTAGTAGATGGAATACCTATTACAGCTAGCACATACGAAGACACAAAGAAAATTTTACTGCATCGGTACGGAGATAACAACCGTATTATACAGACGCACCTAAAGCCAGTACAGTCAGAGACACCTGAAACACTGAACGTAAATTCCTAGAGTGTAACCGCCGTATTCAAGCGCTGCGTGCCCTGGGGGAAGATGTTGCAGCATACGGCAAAGTTCTCACACCGAATATTTTACGAGCATTTCCTGCCGAAATGTGTCAAAAATGGGTTATTCATGCTAGAAGAACCAAAATATCGGAAGGAGATGTACTGAAATTACTTAATTTTTTGGAGGAAGAAGTTCAGTGTGCTCATACTGCACAAAAAATTCGCGAACAGCAACTATCTTCCAACTACACGGCCACTGCTGCGACATTTCACATAAATTCAAAACAAGCTAAAACCTCTCGGAAAATTAAACAAGGTGTACAACCATATTGTATATTTTGTGACGCTCGCACTCATTGGGCTCAAGACTGCAATATAGTAACGGACATCCAACACCCTATTGACAAATTAAAGCAAGATAATCATTGTTTTATATGCCTAAAACTAGGCCATAATGCTAAAACCTGCAGTAAGAGGGGGAAGGTTCCGTGTTCTAAGTGCAAGAAACGTCACCATAAAGCGATCTGTACTGACACTACTACTTCTAATTCACCTTCTCAGCAAGTTACCACTACATCTGTAGGGAAAATTGATGTAAATTCAGCAGATTTTACATATGTTCAGGCAGCTCGAGTTTGGGTCAGTGGACCAACAGGATTAAGCAGACTCACTCGCTGTCTTCTAGATAGTGGCAGTCAGTCGAGTTTCATTTCAAAGTTTCTCATTAATGAACCAGAATTAAAAACTTTAGAACATCGTGACATATCTGTCAATGCCTTTGAAATACCATGTGTAACTTCAACGTGTCGTAGAGTTGTAGAATTCACTCTGAAAGGGATATTTAAAAATTCCACAATGTATCTGACTGCATTTGAAAGCACATATTCATTTGCTGCTCACCCAACTGTCCCACCTGAAATAACAAAACAAGTGTATGATCGGAAACTTCAGTAAGCAGATCCAAAGGACGAAACAGATCTTCCTATTGAGATCCTTATTGGAGCAGATCACTATTGGAAAATTATTAAAGATTCCCCTCCTATTCGCTTAACAACATCCATTGTACTGATACCTTCAACTATGGGTTGGATTCTTAGTGGGTGTAAGTCAAACACCATGGCAAACCCTGTGATAACAAACTATGTTAGTTTGGATTCAGTGACATCAACAGACAATATTTTAAGACGTTTCTGGGATTTATAAACAATGGGAATCACAGCGGACCAAACAAAGACTCCAAATCTGAAAGAACTAGCTTTATTGCACGATTTCTCAAAATATTTCTGCATTGAAGACAATAGAAGAGTGGTTTCTTTACCTAGAAAACCCAACATTATTGTGCCTAATAATCTCTCACAAGCAGAGAATAGATTTATTTCACTGGAGAAAAAGATTACAAAGGATACTAACTTAAAACACATTTATGAAATGCAAATGATAAACCACATAAGAAAGGGACATGTAGAGGTTGTCCCTCCTGAACAAACATCAAATGAAATATTTTATTTGCCACATCATGAAGTAAAGAAAGAAAGGTTAGGTGTTATCAAATGAAGGATTGTATTTGATGGTTCTTCCCATGAAATTGCTGTACATTCACTGAATGACTCTTTGGAAATTGGCTCTAATTTACTTCCAGATATTCTTTCAATATTATTAAGATTCCGCTTATATCCAGTTGCTTTAATTGCTGATATTAAACAAGCTTTTCTACAGTTAGTACTACATAGAAAAGACCTAGACTTAACAAGGTTTTTTTGGTATAAAGTAATCATGGATCAACAAGGAAACTACATTACAACGAATGAAAAGATTACATACCGCTTCACCCGACTACCTTTTGGACTAACTTGTAGCCCCTTTCTACTTGCAGCCACACTAAAAGAACTTACTACTATGCCCAAAAGGAATTTTCCTCAAGCTGCTTTTCTTGTTGAAAATAACATGTATATGGATGACTTTATAGCAGGTGCTGAAGATGACAATGCTGTGACTTCCTTATATTATGAACTTACCTCACTTATGGGTATCATTAGCCTACCAATGGCAAAATGGGCCACAAACTCAAAACAACTGATTGAAATTTGGCAAGCAGAAGGTGTCATAAACGTTACAGATACAGAGGTTCTAGGAATTCACTGGGATACATCGACTGATATGTTCAGTATTATTCACATTAATATCATAAACTGCATTAGAGATCGTCCTGCCACTAACCGAGAAGTTCTTAGAAGCACTGCAAGATTCTATGACCCACTGGGTCTGTTGTCACCTATCTCTCTCGCTGCAAAAATAATTTTCCAGGAAATTTGGTCAAGAGGGATTGAATGGGATGAGCTTTTACTTCCTGATCTTGGTAAACGTTGTTATCAACCTTACCATCATGTTTGGACATGAAAGTCCCTCGATGGGTTGGTGTTTCTGAAGAGACAAAAACAGAAATACATGTCTTTTCAGATGCATCAGAAAAGGCCTATGGAGCAGTGCTTTATCTACGATGCAACACTTCAAACATGACATCATTCCATTTAGTTTGCAGTAAAAACAGATCAGCCCCAATCAAGAAAATAACTCTTCTGCGACTGGAACTTCTGGCAACACTCCCTGGGTCGAGGTTACTTCACTATTTCTGCAAGGCCACCCACTATGATGCAAATAACGCAACACTGTGGACTGACTCAACTGTAGCCCTAGGAGGATACAACATGACCCTAATCGATGGAAGACATTTGTTTCAAACCGTGTTACAGAAATACAAACATTAACAAATCCATAACAGTGGAGACATTGCCCCGATGATCAAAACCCACCTGCTCTACTCTCCAGAAGTACCACAGCAGACAAACTTCAAAATTCCATTACATGGCTCCACAGGCCTGCTTGGTTAACAAAGAACAGAATGCATTGGCCAGGACATAGGCAGAAGAAATTAGATTATTCCTTGCCAGAAAGAAAGAAACAGACAAACCAAGTCTTCATGGCCGGCCGCGGTGGCCGAGGGGACTGAGGCGCTCCAGTCACGGTTTGCACGGCCACTACGGTCGGGGGTTCGAATCCCCCCTCAGGCATGGATATGTGTGCCGTCCTTAGTCTTAGCTAGTTGATAAGTAGTTTGTAAGCTTAGGGACTGATGACCCCGTAGTTAAGTCCCATAAGTTCTACAAACATTTGAACATTCTTCATGGTAAAAACAAGACCCCCGATTTTAACAGCTTCACGGTATAGTAACTATTACAAACTCTTACGAGTTATAGGATTGATTCTTCGTTTTAAACGACAGTTAATGAAACAAAATAAGACATTAGGAGAATAAACAGCAACAGAATTGCAAGAAGCACGTACTTATTGAATTCGTATTGTCCAACAACAACATTTTGCAGTTGAACTGCATGCTCTGCATAACAACTTGCCTCTGGCACAAAATTCTAAAATAGCTCGTTTTAATCCATTCCTGGATGATGGCCTTATTCGTATTGGTGGACGTCTACAGTTTGCAAAATTAACAAGAGAACAAAGTCACCCAATACTTCTTGATGGACACCAGCATTTCACTCATTTACTAATCCGGCAGACTCACATTCGTCTGCACCACCTTGGGGTACACATAGTGTTATCTGAGCTGAGGACAGAATTCTGGATTCTTAGAGCTCGTCAGACAATAAAACGTGTTCTACACTGTTGCATACCGTGCAGGATGGTGAAATCTCGTTCTGTTCAAGAAATAGCGGCTCCATTACCCGCCGAACGGGTCTCAGCATTGAAACCATTTGAAGTCACAGGCATCGATTTTGCTGGTCCATTATACGTCAAACAAGGACATATAACAAAGAAAGCACATATTGTTCTATTCACTTGTGCAACAACACGTGCCTTACATTTGGAATTATGCTCAGAGATGTCAACTGATAAATTTCTTCATGCTCTACAAAGATTTGTGGAAAGAATAGGCGTGCCTAGTACAATTTACACTGACAATGCTACTACCTTCCATTCCACCCACACAGAACTAAAGGAGCTCTGGCAGGCTCTCATGGCCAGCAAAACATACAAGTACCTTGCTCAGCAATCTATAACATGGAGATTCATTACCCCACACGCGCCTTGGTGGGGAGGATTTTGGGAACGAATGGTGGGTTCAATCAAACGTTGCCTGAGAAAGGTTTTAGGACAGTCACAGGTAGATGAAGAAGATCTCAGCACAATCCTGGTCAGCACAGAAGCAGCACTAAATTCAAGACCGATTACACAAGGAGGAGAAGAAACTGTGCCACTGAGACCTGCACATTTTCTTGTAGGTGAGCGACTGACAACGTTGCCCACAGGTCCAGAACCGTGCGAGCGTGAAGGTCGGGGTGAGAGTTTAAAATAGGGAAAGATTAATTTTTGAAACTCACAACCACCAGCTGCGAACCAAATTCCTAAACATGCAAAAACACTGGAACTGTTATTGCGACTGTTTGACTCGTTTTCTAGGGGATGATATCACACGTTCGCAGCTTTCCTTCCCTGCATATGATTAACAAAACAAATTCATAATAAATTCAAGTTCATGAGAGAAAAGGGTGTACTAACTATTATTTTTGAAAACACGTGAAAGTTCACTTTATGTTGTTTATTTCACAATACTTGAACCCTGTGGCTGATACGTCTGTACGTTGGCACATTTATCAAATAACTTGGTGCAGTCTACGACGAGCAACCACACGTGGCGATTTCCACAGACCAATCTCAAGTCACCACCTCGAGATCCACATGCCGACTGATGCAGAGCGACGCCGCCCGGCCAGCCACACCACGTGGTCCTGAGTCCTCACTTCCTGCCCAGGCACGCGCGCGCGCCGAAAGCTCAACTGCCGGGGTTTTTTCCCCTACCTCATCAACTTCCCCATGTGAACTGTTCTAACCGATTTGCCAACGTACAGTGCTCAGCCAATACATTTCTAAATCTTTACTTAAAATCAAAATAATTACACTACACATTAAATATTTTATTACGTTTTTATATTAGTATAAACATCCTTTGTACTGTTTATCATAATCGTGCAATTTCTTATACCACAGATAAGTGACTTAACTGAATACTTCAAGAAAAAATACAAAAGATTAATTGAAAGTAAAATGGGAAATAGTTAATATATTATTTTTATAAACAAACATTGCCATGCTAGTTGTGTAGCTGTCTTGTCTTCGTTGGTAATTTATTAATTGTCATTGTCAATTAAGCATATTACGTTAGATGTGACTATATCAGCTAATGTATTGTTTATTTATCAACAGGCTATTTTGTAATGAGGGCCTTAAAGGTTCCTAACTGCATCGTAATACTTCAAATGCCAGTAGTATTACAATATTTGTGCACTGCACTGTGCCTGGCACTCGTCATTGTCTCTCTCTCCCCTCACCGGAAACGAACTGTAAAATCCTAAGTTGGAACAAGCCACCAACGACGGCCTGCTCGCTGGCCTCCCATCAGCTACAAGCACACAGCAAATCTCAACGTGGAGAATTTCCACCTATGGCCTAACTATAAATGTTGTCGCCCAACTGTGTACATACATTGCTACCATAATTAATAAGATTAAAATTGTGTAACATTTAGTGCATTGGCATAGTCAATGTTTGCAGTGAACTTCATACTGTTTAATTATCAAATGCTATTAATTACCAGTATTTCTATTGGGCGGTAATCTCACAACCGACAGTCAGGAAGGATTTTTCCGAGGAGTTCCAACGACAGCAACACATGGTGGAGTATTTCTGGAACAGGTGGAAGAAAGAATACCTGATCCTGCTCAAAAAATTCCATGAAACTCATCAACCTAGGAGAGGTTCTGAGAGACTACATTTGGGTGATGTTGTATTTCTACAGGAAGATATTCGTCCACGTCACATGTGGAAGAAGGCGCGGATAGAAGATCTTCATGAGGGAAGAGATGGTAAGATGCGAACTGTCACGTTACGAACTTCAGATGGAACCATAATCTCACGGCCCATTCAGTTGGTCATTCTTCTTGAAATTGACCAGGGTGGGGAGGTTGTTGTGGGTTAACTTTTGATACATTTATAAATCTTTTATATATTTTGATGTTCCATGATTTATGTTACGTATTCTGTGATGTATTATTCTCTGAGAAAAAAACAGTGGTTGTTAAGTATTGGAATCACGGTGTTGTGTGTTCGTCATAATGGTTGACTATGTATTTTTTAAAATATATTACGGCTGTTAACTGACATCTAGGAAAAAATATTTCATTATCTTTACGATGGCAGATAACGACACAATAATTTAAAAAATAGTTGAAATATTTGTAGAGCTTATGGGACTTAACTGCGAGGTCTTCAGTCCATAAACTTGCAAAGAACTTATTAACTAACTTATACTAAGGACGGCACAAATATCAATGCCCGATGGGGGATTCCATTCCCCGTCCGTAGTGGCCGTGCAAAACGTGACTGGTGCGTCGCACACCGATCAGCCACCGCAGCCGGCCACCGTAATTAAAAATATGTTCAAATGTTTGTAAATCTATCGGACCAAACTGCGTGGTTATCACTCCGTAGCTTACAAACTACTTAAACCTAGGTAAACTAACCTAAGGACAAACACACACACACACACACCCATGGCCCAGGGAGGACTCGAACCTCCATGGCGAGCAACCGCGCGCTCCGCAGCGAGACGCTTTAGACCGCTCGGCTACTCCACCGCGGTCCGTAATTAAAGTCGTTTCTATATAATTATAGTTCAAATGTTCAAATGTTTGTAGAACTTATGGGACTTAACTACGGGGTCATCAGTCCCTAAGCTTACAAACTACTTATGAACTAGCTAAGACTAAGGACTGCACAAATATCCATGCCCGAGGGGGGATTCGAACCCCCGACCGTAGTGGCCGTGCAGACCGTGACTGGAGCGCCTCAGTCCCCTCGGCCACCGCGGCCGGCATAATTATGCTTACGTGCAACAAATGATACAGTATTAATAAGGTGTTCACTCACCAATGTCTTCGGTAACAGCTGCAAATCTTCCAGGAACAGATTAGTGAAGTGCCTTTTCTGATTCTGACAGAAAGTTACACAATTTGGTAGCAAAACGTACTTACATTACTTAAACGATATTCAATCTGAAAATTTAGTCCTCAGTCGGTTCTAAAAGTGTCAGTACATTTCAGTTATGTTGACACTTGGCAATTCTCCTGTCCAGTGGACATGTTTGATATTATCCCAATGCTGTATAATAAATAAATAAATTAATTAAAAACACCTAAACCTTTTTGCTGCGTGTGAGAGAACATTGTTATTTCAGTGTATGGCAGCGTTTATTAGCAGTATTGTAGTCTCAGTATCACTCTGATACCACGTATGGTGAAATATTTATTCACATTTATCAAACCACTGAAGGTAATGAAAGGAACAGTTGAATTCCACGATATAAATGCCTAAGTCATTATGAAACCTCTCCGATCTTCACTGAAGCAATCAGGCACACTGCATCATAAGCTTCTGTTCCGATTTTCGATACCTAAACCTGGTTAATGTGCTATGATGCCATGGTACTACTAGTCGCGATCTTAAATTGAAGCAAATCAATCACAAGTTGTCAATTTCATAAAATGTAGTGTCTTTAAAACATGTTTTGTAATTACCTTACACGTGTACTGAAAAAGAAAGAAGCACATATTATAATACTGCGATACAAAATCAACGACTCCCATATGAATATACCATTCACACGAGAACATACTGCACAAAAGTAATCAGCCTTTAGGAAACCTCATCCATAATAAACTCCCAGAAAGCGGAAATTGACGAATTCCAGCGATGGGATTATAACATTGTTTGAAAGTAAGATTTAAATAACACAATAATAGAAAAATTCCATATCGGCAGCCGCGGCGGAATGGCCGAATGCATTGAGACGCTATGCTCCGATGCCGTTCTTGATCGAGGGTTCGAAGCCTCCCTCGGGCATGGGTGTTTGTATTGTATTTACTATAATGTGCTTCAGAAGTAGTTTGCAAGTTCAGGGACTGATGACCCCGCAGTTAAGTCCCATAAGCTTAACAAACGTTTTTGCCACATCGGCAGTGACGAAGGACTTCAACATCTAACGACAATCTCTGCATAACATCAGTTAAAGCCTCAGAGGAATTCACTTCCATGACAAAGGATAGTTCCCATCCAATTTGGGAAAAACTAAATTTTTGGGATTGGATTCCAACATTGTACTAAGTGAGAAGACACAAATGTGTAAACGACATATCTGTACGTAAACAATGTCCGTCTTTAGCAGCAGTAACATGTTCTTCCTCTTAAGGTTTAGTATTTTCTTAATAATTTATGGATGTATTCTGTATTCTAAGGCTGGGATTCTATTTGGATAAGTTTCACACATTTATTTTCATTTTTTTTAATTTAAAGCTAGTTTATAGTACATTACCATGACAACTTTTCTGAATATCTGGATTATCTCTGGTATCAGAAAACAGCAGTCTTATGGTTAACAACTTTGCCTCATAGCAGCAGTGTTTTCTTTAAACAAAGCATTTAGGGTGAGAAAGTTGAAGTGAACTATTGGCAGATTAATGTTATGGTATTTCTTATATGGATGGCACATTAGAGGATCATCGGAAACGTAGCGCTTCTTATTTCTATATATATTTTAGCAACAGCAGCGGTTTAGTGGTTGTTTAGCTTCAGCCACACTGTTTTTATGGAAATACTATTAATGTTGAGATTTCCTGTAGTGTCTACTGTGGTACTTTCATTATTTTTGGCCCAAAATTGCTCTTACCGCTGACCACTCTTGGTCAGCTAATTCTGGTATAGCCCAAAATGATATTTACTTTTTATTAACGATGTCATTATCGAGGATACTGTACCTAGAATTCATAGCTTTAAACAGCTTAGCCGATTTACTCTGTTGGCTACGATCAACAGTCTTCAGGCTACTGTCCTGCGCTGCATTGTCACGCAGGTAGCGGAGATTATTGCTGGGGTGCCACCTGCAACGTGTCCGACGACTGAAGCCAGTGTGGTTACAGTTTCCGACGTCCCTGCCAATCGGCAGCTACCTAACTCTGATTGGTGAACTGTGTAGGAGGTCACGAAACTCTGGCCATAAGGCGAAACCGAGAACGGGCTGTAAGACTGAGCCATAACGCATCAGCAATAGATTTGTAGTCCAATAGTGATACTACTCCTGAGCGAGCGCAGGCTGCCTCGGTTGTTATGTCAGTGGCTAATCGTTCTGAGAGGTCCACACAGATGCAGAGGTTCGGTTTGTTAGTCATCAGGAACTCCTAGGTTTATCAGGTAATGAAAACCCTCAGAGCAGGCATGGCCAACATTTCTACATACGCCACGTGGGCAGAGTACACTGTAGTTCACCGCCCTCGGCCGCCACCGGCATCGGAGCGAGAGAGGTAGCTGCGGAGAGAGTGAGACCACAGAGAACTGCTCTAAGTGTGTAAGTAAGTGTCTGTAAATCTATCGGACCAAACTGCGTGGTCATCAGTGCGTAGCTTACAAACTATTTAAACCTAGGTAAACTAACCTACGGACAGACACACACACCCATGCCCCAGGGAGGACTCGAACCTCCACGGCAAGCAAACGCGCGCTCCACAGCGAGGTGCTTTAGACCGCTCGGCTACTACACCGCGGCGAGAACTGCTCTGCGCTGGGCTGTGCCACGGTCAGATTCAACGTAATCGAAGTAACAGGGGAAGCTCAGCTCTGTAATATGGTCAAATAACGGTAAAACAAGCAAACCATTTACTGTCTAGGGAACAATTAGCGAAGCTTTAGAAAATATCCAAAACACGAATCGAAGAAAATTTTAGTAATTTTGTAACCCAAATTTGATTATATTAATATGGTACATACACATTCGTCATATATACTGTAGGCTTGTTCTGAAAGATATATGTTTCTTAAATGAACTAGTATCATCTTTCTTCTTTCCGTCGCACTCGTGGGTTGTGATTTGTTTATGGGAAAAGCGAGCATTCCATTAGGAGGTTTAGTGAGCTGAGGAAAGAGAAGTGGGGGAAAAGGCATTTGAAGAGAGAACGTGAAACAAGAGGATGTGGACACCCTACCTGCTTTGACTTTCTTAATCTAAAGCTCTAGTAAAGGATGTTATCATCTTCAGGTAGCAGGGGTTGGTAGACAGTAGGGTCTGAACGCACTCTCGATCATTTTTAGCGCGCCCTACATCTGGGAATGGGTTTGGCGTGGCCTGAGGCTTCAATCTTTTTGTTATCGCCAAAGTGAGTTTATCCCAGAATCATGCTGAGGGGATGGCATGCTCTTAGAACTTTACTTTGTTCGTGACCAGGCAGTCTTGGTTTATCAGTGGTAGTTTTCTAGAGTAATTCTTTGCTGTGCAAGGCAAAGTGTTTCTTATGGAACTCAAGCGATTCAGTGTTAATTTAGTATTTGTATTTCCAATCCGTTAATGATTTTGAGGCCAGTTTTTTCAAGTTACAATACACGTGTGTGTCCCTCAGAATTTGTGTAATTTTATTATGTCTGAATTTCCTCGCTGTTTTTAACTAAGATTTTTGCGTTATGTCTGGATCTGTGATTAGGCTAAATTTTTCTCATATTTACTTGATTTATTCCGTCTATCCTCTCTTGGTATGATAGATTGCACAATGTGCTTTCGTAATGGACATTACTTCACCCTTCAGCCATGATTTTCCTGATACCAGCGTTCTTCCATATGAAATCTCGTGTGTTATATACTTGCTCATTCTAAATTAATTTTCTTTTGTAAATCCTATGTAATTCGCCATGGTCGCACATCACGTGGTACTTAAGGATAGTTTGCCACTGTCTCCCTGCAAATGAATTCGTTTAGTGCATAGTTTGATTTTAACTTTTGGGCGGCAGCACCAATTATTATAACTTCAGCAGCTGCACGATGCAGATTTGCTACTACTGTGTATTTCGTGTTACAAACCTAGTAAATAAGTACTAAGTGATCGTAATGACAAAAATAGTTTAATTTACATGTAGAAATATCACATTTATTAATACATGAATTAGTATATCAATTACCTTCGGTGTATAAATATAACAAATGTAACATTATTCCGAAAGTGGAAAATAATAATGTATAATAGACATAGCAGTACTATTATTTCCTCTTTCCTTACTTCCCTGTAGTTCTTGTCTTTTGAGTAATTAGTGTCAGGTTTTTTTCAGTGTTATGTATGACTTCAGTACACATAATTACCTCATCAGTCATATTATCACCTATCATGATTGAGAGAGCTTGCATCTTTGACCTAACGCCCCTTTTGAACCAGGAATAATTTTTATGATATTCTTTTTCAGTGTTTTGGAGTGCTGCTAACATGGCGTTTTACTCCAGAGAGTGGTACCGTCTTCAGTATCACATTCACTGCATCTGAAATCTTTCTCAGGATTACATTTGAATAATAGTATCCTGTTCATGATCTGAACGGTAATCTAAACAAAAATCACTAAGATCTTCATTAGATTTCAAAGGAAGTCTATTTTCTCATCTGTTAGACATATAATATGTCTACGAGACCAGAAGATTTAATTATGTAGTAGAATAACACTCATTTTCACATTGTGTAAGGCTTCGAAAAGGTTAAGAAATGTGATTGAGGGAAACTGCAGCATGGCTAATCAGGAAAGCTAGAGGACAATTTATAGAACATTAAACTTATATCTATGAAATAAATTTAACTTTTTGAGCATTCTAATAAGTAGGGTATAATTTATAGAATAAATACTTACTAGAAACTGTTAAAATCCGTTTGCAAGGAAAACAATTAAAATCTACTTACAAATCAGCTACCAGTCATGCACTCCCTAACAATTTTTTTTCCGTGGATGCAGCCATGCACTTAAATCTCCGAACCTTTACTGACATCATTGATAAGGTTTAATCGAGGAATAGCTAATGCGGAAATAAGGCATCTCCATTATTACGACAACAGCGAGCATTTAAAGGAAAGTTGTAACATATTTGTATCAGCGCTGGGGCTCAAGGTTTAATAGTGCTTAAAGACACATGCCATCTCATCAAAGCACTGCCGTTGCTTCGTTTCGGTGCTGCTACCAAGTGTTGCTGTATGAGTAATGTGTCCCAAGCATTATGCGCATGTCTGTGAGTAAGTGAAAGTGCTTTGCTTTATCCGCTTTGTATTTGCAAATTTCCTCCAACGTTAACTCCATATTCATAAAGGTCAGAAATAATTTTATTATGCACAGTAACTTTATCATTTAATTCACTTTTGTACAAGGTGTGTGCTTTATCGTGCTTAATTTGGTCTCCCCACATTTGTTTGCTTGTTCATTTTAATGAATAGATGACGATTTAAAGTATCAAACCTCTGTTTTTTAATTTCATGCTCCCTATGCCATGTTTAATTATCTATGCCATTTTTAACATTAATTTTGTGTTTGTGGAAACGTTGACTGCTCCCTTTAGGAGTGTGCAGTTAGATAAATTTCCATTTCGAAAGTACTGTAGCCACTTATAAAGTAATTTAGAGCACCAGTGAGCGTTTTCACTTCCATTTGCATATCCCTACTGCCTGAAATCTTACATAGAAAACTTAACAAGCTGCTTTCACCATTTCCACCGTCGCCATTGCTGTCACCACTGTCTGCACCACATGACAGCCAAACTGCACCAGTTAACCCAGCACTACCATCACCACCACACAACAAATGAATGTGAAAAATAATGTGATTCGTTTCCTCCCCCTTCTCCTATGCAACTGAGTAATGCAAACTCCCACTCAAACTAGCCCTGAGGTTTATAATTTTACTATAATTGATACTGAACTAGAATTAAGCATTTTGTTGTAACCGTGTTGTAAATCTATTTTATTCTCAAACTATATCATGAGTTAGGTTTGCACATCATGTAACTGATCTGTTTGCATAACTGCCCTATAATTCATATGATATTTATTATTTTAATCTTATTTCATCATGACAATAATATCAGATATAACATAGAGTTTTTTGAAACTACTACATAACAGCATTTCTATTTGCTGCTTAGCAGTCCAACACTGTTCATACACAATATTCAACTTCACCACTCCTTATTTAAGTGACACGTGTCTGCTGATTCATAAACCCTGATCCTGCCACACATTACCTGGGATTCTACATATTAATATGTTCATAAGTAGGTAGGTGATATTTGATGTATTCATAAATTGTTAACTACAGACTTACCCACTTACTGTTCATTTTTTCCAAAATTTTAAATACAATTCATTTGTATAATAAAAGTGTCTGGTGCATATGAACATAAGTTACTCTGTTACGTCGTTTATTTTTTATTATATTCGATATATTATAAATTAAATAATTATTTTTATTGGGTAGTGTGAGTACTGTTGTTATTTTACGTGTACTTGGTTGACAGTTATGTTATGACTCTGATTGTATTCGTCTGCTTCAGTCTTTGCCTGTTAAGTAATTGCAACCTATTTCTGATTTTGAATGTCATGCGGCTTTAAATACGCTTATATTAATGTTAAAGAACACTCACAGCTCTCGCAGCCTAGCATAATCTCTACCTAAGCAAATTTCATATGTTTAGGAAACCTTATCACACTGACAAAGCACACAAAATGTTGAAAGGACAGCTTGTGTTATGTAATTGAAATTCAGTGTCTGCCATGAATTTTTTTAACTCATGACTTTTTACTACTAACTCATTTCGAAACACTCTAAGCAAAGAATAGGTCACTGTCACTGATTGCACCAGCAAATTTATATCTCTGTATGGCACATCCTTGAGATAATGTGCAACGATAGACATTTAGGCAAATAAAAAGAAACTCTCTCTTTATATAGCCTTGCAGTAAAATTTCAAAGTGAAATGAAATTTTAATTTATTACTTGATAACTAACACAGTTGTACACAAATTATTTGAATTTGCATACATCATAAATAGTGTTTGATTAGCTACTGATGCTGCACAACAGAGGCATTCTGCCACCAGAATACATCAACAGGAGGATCAGAGATGGTGTTTGGTGGTTGAGTCTCAGTTGCCACTGTTACCCACTAAGGGAACGCCCAAGCTCCACAAAACCGAGCAGCAACATAGATACTGTGTAACTACATTGGCCACCAAGTTTTCTTTTTATAAATCCAATTCAACATGGGTGAGATACATTGCAAAAGCTGTAGGACCACGTCATGCCCAGCACGAAATATATGACGATATAGCAGATTTACCGTTAAATTATAATTTAAACGTGTTGAGGTTAATTGAAATCGTGAGAAGTATGCTATGTTGGATATATTCCTTCATTCATCTGTTGATTGATCAAGGTTTCTACATGATAGATTTATCTCAATAAAAGAGATTATAGGATCTCATTCAGTACAAAAGACACTGATATGTTAGTTTCTGTGAATCAAAAAAATGAAAGATGTGTTAGTTTATGAATATCAGTTCACTATAATATTGAATAGGACAGAACCTTTGTTTACTTCCATGAGGGAAGATTGTGTACACCTCGACTATATTGTAGAATGCAAGAGGTACAACAACTATTAACATATACATAGGTTACAACACTATAAATAAGACCTCACATGATCGTACCATGTGGTTCTCTCTAGTGTGGCATCGAAAATGCCTGATAATACTATTTTTAACTTTCGTCATGGATAAAATAAAATAAATCTTTTCATTTGTTATTTGTTGTGAAACCATCATAGTACAATTAGAAGTAAAATAAATGATATAAAAAAACTGAACCTTTAAAAAGTAATCCACTTAATTTGTATTGAAGTTTATCGTGTTGGTTAAAATTGAAACCCATATAAAATATGATTGTAACACGTCTACTGAATGTGTCGTGGTGTTCAGTTTCTGAGTTATTCATTAACCTTAAGTGTTTCTGCACCCTTAATATTGTCTATTAGTATGTTAATTGTTTTTATTCTGTTCATACATGTTCCCACCCATGTGATTGAACATCTGTGTTCTTGTGAATGTGAAAGGTCGCCTTTAATATTGACTGACTGCCGCGCAATGGCTTCACGCTTTAGGGCCTCGTCTACTTCAATTAGAATGCATGGCTTCGTTTGAGTCTGCTAGGTGGCTATAGACAAGCTTACTTGGCAAGATGACAAGGCGACCGTGTTCTTAGTGTGGTTCCTACCTAATCTTTGACTAAAGAGGTGACAATAGACCTCTGTGGGAGCCATTATAGAGGAGATCGACTTCCTAAAGTAGATAGGGTTGGTAGACACTATGCTCTGAGCGAGCCCTGTATGGGTTTTGGGCGCGTTCTACATCCAGTGTGTGGTGGGGAATTTTTTGTCGTGGCATTAGGGCTTCACTCTTGCTGCAAACGTGGAAGTACTTCGTTGAATCAAGCTGAGATGATGCCAGGCGGTTAGAACTTTGCTTTCTTTGTGATCCTGCAGACTTGGTTTATCAGTGATGGGTTTCTTGAATAATTAGTTGGAAAAGCGTGGTGAAGCGTTTATTAATTTAGAGAACTCGACTAATTCAGTATAAATTTAGTATTTGCATTTTCATTCCGATGATGATATTGTGTCTGGTTTTTCTCAAGTTAGAATACACGTGTGTGGTCTTCAGCCTTTGTCTAAACTTAGTATGTATGTTAGCTATTTCTGAAACTTTCTGCTTTGATTCCATCTATCCTCTCTTGGCATGACTGATTGTATCACAGGCTTTCGTAACGGTCGTTACTTTGGCCTTCAGCAATGCATTTACTAATACCACATTTTTTCTATATGAACATCCGCGTCTGCTTTACATGCTTATTCAAAATAAATTTCTTTTGTAAATTCTATGTAATTCCTCCTGGTCGCACACCGCATAGTACTTAAGGATAGTATGCCACTGCTTCCCCCGAACTTGTGATGGTGTAGTGCTTCAAGACATCCACTATCTTGCCAGAAACGCCGCCCACGCTTCGATTGAGCCCATATGAGTAAAGTGTCACATGCATTCTGCGTGTGACTGTGAATGAATGAGTGAGGTTTCATCTTCATATAGTGTATTTGCAAATTTCCTCCCACATTACTTCCATGTTCACAAAGGGCAGAAACGATTTTATTATTGGCAGTATCTTTATGATTTAATTCAATTTTGTACGAGGTGTGTGCTTAATTTGGTCTCCCCACATTTATTTGCTTTTTCACTTATTGATTTGATGTTGTTTTAAAGTATCAAACCTCTGCTTTATAAATTCATGCTCCCCGCCCCATGTTTAATTATCTATTTTTAACATTGATTTTGTGTTTGTTAAAACTTTGGCTTCTTCTCCCTTAAGGAGTATGCAGTTAGATAAATTCCTGCTGCGCAAATACTGTGGCCAATCTCAAAGTAATTTACAGCAGTGAGCGTTTTAACTTGCATTTGGAGATCTCAATTGCCTGAGATTTTGCTTAAATAATTTAACAAGCTACTTTCATGATGAACGATACTGTAAAACAGAAAAGTGCCAAAGAAAGTTGGCTGCATTATCTAGTAGAGAAACATATTTACATTTGAGGTCACTGCTTCTTGTATTTTAGTGTTGGTATTGGTTCTTTACTGTTCGAAATCTCTAATTCGTAAAATTAATCTAGATAGTGCTGACGTCCTTCCAGAAGGCTTAGTTTTTCATACTTGGAGTTACAAACTCGTACACAATGTTGTATTACTTTTATTAAATCGCCTCCTTCCATTTTAGATAAATTTTAGTTAGTAATTGTCTTTTGCAAGGTGGTAGGACATGTCTCCAAAGTTGAGGGTAACACAAATGATATTGAATTTAATTGTAAATAGTGTTTTAATAATAAAGATACATCTAATGAAAATTGTCAAACATTAAATTTGACGTCCTTCCAGAAGTAACGGTTTGTTTGTGAAAATAATCACTTGTAACGTTTTTTAATCATATTAACGTAATTTGTACCCTTTAAAATCAAATTAAAACCAAAAATTATTCTCCGCCTTATGCGTTAATACAGAAAACCTCAAAGATCACTGACTGCTTTCAAGAACCCAGTTCTAAGTTATTTAAATATATTAGTGAAAGTGAATACAAAATTAAGTCGATATTCGAAATACTGCTTAATCCACATAACTGGAATTAACTAGGGCTTATTACTGGTCTTGAAATATATATTCAAAGATGATAATACAGAGATCTATGAAAAAAATATTTTATTTGCAGCATTCAAACATGCATTACTATATGTTGTTGGAGTGGTCCTCATCCAAGTAGGGCAGCCCTCAACTGGAGCTGGGAGATGGTGTTAAAATTGTTGATAGCTCTCAACTGGAGCTGGGAGAGGGTGTTAGCATTGTTGATAGTTTGGATGCCTGCCCTGGCAGTGTCCAGTGCCAGACGGGAGGTGGGGACTGCAAGGTTGGCGATGGGTACGCCATTAGGGCCGATGACGATGTTGGGGATGCCACCGAGGCCTTGGGTGGCCAAGGCGTTGCGAGCAGCGTTGGCGGCATCAGCGGCGGCAGTGGCGGAGACGGCGGCAGGGATATTGGGGATTCCCAGGGTGTTGCGGGCGGCCTCCACAGCCTGCGTCGTCAGGTGTGTCGCCTTCGCCGTCGCCACGTCAGGGAGGTCCCCACCAAGTCCCAGACCAGGGAAGACAGGCTGTGCCAGGGCCGCCACCAGTACGAAGTTCAGGACCACCTGTGAGCAGTGGGTGCTTTACATAATGCACAACTCTCTATGACACAGTTAGTTAATTTATATGTGCTGCATAAATACTTGTTATCAGCGTCTTTCCCTGAGCTGTGTGCCTAATCTATTCCTATAATGAAAATTTAACACTTTATTCATCTAAATCATGAATAAGGAACTAGATTAGCATCGAGTCCCATTTTAGTTGTAACATTATTATTTGTGATATACTATTTGTGCAGCGAATACAGTGATAGACATTGTTTTATATGTTATACTTTAATACCCACATATATCAGTGTTTCTATATTTCTCTCTGTGTCAAACAGTTGCCCCACACACAACCACAAATGTAACATGACGTTTTCTGTTTTTCTGTAACTGTGCAGCAATTGGAAGATGGCTAGCCTAATATGCATCCACTGTGTTCCCCTAATAGTCTGAGTAGTAGAACGTCATTCACTTTAACCCTCTATATTCGCAAATAGAGGTGTCCTAGCACTACGAGTGTGTGGAGGTAATATCTAGCCTGAAAACATTTCATATTGGAGATACATATTTAAAAGTCTCCAAAAGAATAAATACCTTTCCATAATGTAATTCAGTATGGTGTCGTTGATGAGCTTCAGCAATATTTGCACTTAAACATTGTGATGAGTCTTGTATTCTTTTCCTCTGTTATACTAAAGTCTAACTTATTTCCTAAAGTTGCTGATCGTGGAGAAGGCAGCGATCGACCGAAAGACAATCGCAAGCAGGCACTGCGCATCCTGAAGGAAGTAACCGAAGATTCGCGCCCTCTACAAGCCGCTATATCTAGGCCGAAATACGTCTGCACAGTCCGTCAATTACTGGTCACATCTCAGGCGGTTACTAGGTCAGAACTGGGCTACGAACCAAGCAGTCACTAGGTCTCAGCGCAGATAGCAAACGGACGACGCCGCGAGAAGCGTGAAGAAAATACATATGTTCTAAATTGAGTATTATTGTAATTCTCAGTCAATAAAACTTGTAATACTAATTTCTATAGAAATTTTTTAGCTGTCCGTCGATTCCTGCACCAGTAACTTTCCTGACAACTACATCCCTAACAACTCAGATAAAAGTAATTCATCAAAGCACATTAGAGGCAGCCTGCAAGTGGCAGTAGGTGGCACCAATGGGACAAACATGAATTTATTACAATCTCAGAAACTAAAATGCAAATTTATAGAGAGAATGAGACACACTTTTCAGGAAGCACTAGTTACAAATTTTGTAGGACTAGAATTACAAGCTGAATACAGAACGAAGTTACTGCCCACAACCATATGATCACATATAGAGTATATAGGAATGTTTACAAATGATCTGCTAATGTAGTATTGTGTGGCAGTTTGGGAATCCAAGGTGAATCTTGCTGCTTACAGGTAAAGCGCTCACGACCTATCCTCACAGAAAGGTTCATGTCGAAGTGAATCACTGAGAGATGGCCGGAACTCAGTCAGGGTATTTCACTCCATGAGAAAATTAACCACAAATGGCTACATTCTGGTAAGAGCCTTAGTTTGTGTTTCAGTTATTTTCAAGACCACTGTTTAGGTAGGGCCAATCAAAGGGAAGGTCCTTTTTTTTTAGGAAAAACACTACATTCTACTGACTGATCCTGTCGTTTTTTCAGTACTCAATGATTAAGAATTATATTTCGGTACTATGTTACATCACTTGTTAAAGAGAGATCGCAATAATTTTTGTAGCCTCCATCCGGTTTATAATATATGTCTGTGTGGCAGTAAAGAAAAACAGTACTCTAGTCTGCGAATGTAAAACACCCGTATCAGATTCAGCACTTTCTTTTTGTGGGAAAAAGGGTAGGCGGGTTGAGGACTATAGATATACTTGATAATCTTGGTTTGTGGGCTTCACCAAGTTGACAATGGGCTTCATTGCATGAAATATGAAAACACAAGCAACTGCGAGGAGGATTGTAGGGAGAGGCAATTGAGCCTTTTAGCACTCTCCCTGTTAAAGATCTACTTTTCGTAAGCTAATAACTTTTACAACAGATACTAATTCTCAATTTCCAACAGTTTAATTTCTGGTAACATTCTGTCGTAGCAAGAAAATTGATTCTAGAAATGTCTAAAACCTTCCTTCCCTATTTCTGGATCAATGTGCAGTTAACACTCGTCAAAAGTTCAGAATGGGATGTCTCTTACTACATTGATCGAAAATAACAATCCTCTTCATTAAATTTTTTAAAGTAAATGTTCATAGCGAAACATTTCAGTCATAGTATGTCATAACCAAAGCTAAGAAAGAATATTACATATTGAGACATGTTACCTTGTGTAAAAGGTTAATAATCAAACGAAAGTGTATAACATGGTAATATGTACGTCAGAAAACAACAGTATTTACACAAACTAAAATATTGAAAGAGAGCACCATGCTCTAAGGAAAACGTAGCATTCTTAGGTCCTAGCGGCAATGGACTAATTCCCATCAGATTTAGAAAGTGCTATGAATTTTAGCTGCTCTTTCCTCTCAAAATTTGTTTCATGCCTTTGGATATCATTTGCCTGATAAATTACTGGATCTAATTCTAAATTGCTTAATCGTTGAAGAGTCAGAGCATGACCTATAAATCTATCCCGTCTTTTAGCCACGTTATACCATACATTTATTTTCTCGTCAGTTCTGTTCGATGTCTCCTAATTATATTCCTGATCTTCTCATCTAACCGTCTCATTCTTGCACCACATAGAAAACTCTTCTTACGTCTTCTTTGTGGGCTGCGTAAAGCCCACGTTTCGGTCCTGTCCAAGGCGACACTGAAGAGAAATGTCTTCATAAAATCATATTTGATATTGATTTGAAGTCGCTAAGTGCACATGATTCCGCAAAAGTGGATGCATATGGACTGAGATTTGCGTCACGTCATCACTGGTCCACGAGCGTCAGTGAAAACCGCACTTCTTCGCCATCTACTCACCAGAACCTTCATGTCTGCTGCTGTTGCTGCTGCTGCTGCGGACTGAACTGTTAATGCCCTCAGTGGCTGGACACCGGCTTATATAGCGAGGCACGGCCTCGTCTTCCCCGCCGCGTCCAAAACATTGGAGAGTGTCATTGTCCTCCAATTACCACCACTACTGTATCTGCTCGTAAGTTTACGTAATTTCATTTGTGCATTTCATGTTTGAATAAAAGCTACTTTCTTTCGCGCTGCTTTGTTCAGTCACGATAACGGCCTCTACACGTCCCTCCAGAGCCCATTGTTACTGCATCGCATAGTAACCTATCGGTAGGTTACAATGCTTTCCGTTCTTGCTACTGCGACATAAAAATAGTCCGGGTCTCAAATACCCCGTTCGTATTGAGAGAGGAAATGAATTGGTTCATAATAAATGCATTACTGTAGTTCGAGTGGCGTAAGTATATTTTGCATACACCTTCCTGTCAGAAGACATGGGTTTTAGGATATTCGGTTACGTATTTCGACAAGATGTAGGTGCGACAGAGTACATAATATTTCCACAAGTAACCGATGTACAGATATTTTATCCATTGAAACGATGAGCAGTTCTTTATGCAAACGTATCAAATGTCTCCTTCTGCAAGCTGTTTAGTGTCCATATGTTGGGATAACGTACGTTTCAAAACAAGAAAAATGTCTAGTAAACGGGAAATCTAAAATGCATTCATCAAGAGCTATGTGGACTCGACCAGTAGAAGAGAGATGTTCAACAGTTTTGCTGATGAAGACGTGCTTCTACCACTTAAGGGGTACATTTTATATCACAGGTATCATAAAGAGTGTAGATTAGGCTGTAATGTCCCGTCGTCAGCGTGGTCCTTAGAGATGCATTTTAGTTAGGGGTCGGAATCAAAATCGACCGTGTCCAGTCAAAAGTACCATCCAAATATTAACCTGGGGCGATTTAGCAAAATCACAAAATACCTAAATCTGAATGGCCGGAGGTGGATATGAAGCACCGTACTCCTGGCTGCGAGGCAGTGTGTTTCCACTGCGTCACTTCTCTTGGTCCATGACATGTTTTCTTTTTATTGTCAACTTCCAAAATTGAAAAGGCAAAGAACAGCTATTACGGAGCAATGTGTTATCTCGTCGATGGTAAAGAAGTGTTTATAGCGTTCCTGGATGACTTGTGCTGACATGGGTTCCTTATCAAAATATTATCCACTCACTTCCCTCTACAGCTCCTCCAATTTTGTAACGGGAACTTACTAACATGCTAGATGCACAAAATTGCACAAATATATTGTGAACTGAAAGCTATTCTTAATTGGATCCTTTTGTCATAGTGTTACGAATTAGTAGGCGATGTTCACCAGCTTTCACGAACTTTCACAAACAATATATTTTGAGAAATGACTATACCGGATTCTATATTTTATTTCACATAGAGTTTAGGTCAATTATTAAACAAACATGTTTTCATTGCATCTTGTCCCTAAGAGGTATCAACACTGTGGTCTGAAAGATATATCTTGTTGCCTAATACATAGCAGTAGCGAAGTACAAACAAAAACACTTAGTAACAACAATGTGAACGAAATGCGATACAGCTGTATATGCAAATATGTTGCTCCAAAAATAACTAACTGTATATGGGAGACATACGTTTTTCATGGTGGGTACTATCCGTCTATCTGAGAGAGACTGTGTTATACTTGTACCACATACATGCAGACTACGAATAAACGGAGGTTTTCGTCAATATTGTGCCATTCTCGTAAGACACATTGATCAAGTTTAATGTGGCTAGTGAAACTAAGCGAACAGTGGGTCTTCTTGTTATTCACACTGAACACTTCCGTTACTCTCCATACAAAGCGATAGCCACCACTTAGCCACATGGTACAAACATTTTTATTTCGTTTTGACCTGTCTGCTTCCGTGAATACCTTTACAAGTAATAACACAGATTCCAAGGATTACAAGATGGTTTTTGTTGATGTGGAACAATATGACTATGCCAAAAACTGTCCATAGAGGAAGCACTGTAACATGTACATAGGCTCTATCTACTTTAAGGAAATTGTTTGGTCACAACTTTCACTGTAATGTTATGCTCTATCTTAAATGTATCCTTAATGGCATCTATTTATCCTAAGATCGTTTAAACCTATTTCGTTACCTTCAAAAAAGAAAAACAATTCATAGTCAACCATAAACTGTTTATTGTTGGTGTTGTTGTTTTTTTTAGAACATTACCGGTTTCGGATATTTTCCATCGTTATAAGAGTAAACTTAAAGAGACTGATTGAGAACTACATCGTTGATTTGATTTGATTTCATTTTCTCAGGGAAGCCAAAACAGTTTTTGTCGAACACGCCACTGCCCGCACCGAAACTACGTTTATTGCGCGGTATCACTCCCTGTATATCTAGCAAAGCCAACCAATGCCCTTGAACAGTGCAAGCAGTCCCTTTACCAGTTATTTATTAGACACAATTTCTTCAGGTCTGGTTGTCCAAAATGTTCTGTGCCTTTTACTCTCCAATGCAATGCATTCGAAGATTAGATCGGGGGACTGATGACCTCCGTAGTTTTGTCCCCCTAAAACATCCAAACAACAACAACAACAAGATTAGATCAACTATGTAGTTCTTACTCAAAATGTTCAAATGTTTGTGAAGCTTAAGGGACTTAACTGCGGGGTCATAAGTCCCTAAACTTACAAACTACTTATGGACTTCCTTATAAAAAAGACGACACAAACATCAATTCACGAGGGCGGACTCGAACCCCCTTCAGGGAACTGCCTCGCGCATCGGAGCATAGTGCCCAATGCGCTTGGCCACTCCACCGCGGCTGTTCTCAAACATTCTGTTTAATTTTACTCTTCTGATGATGGATAATATTTATAACCGGTATAGTTCTGAAAACAAATAAATAGCTGATGCTTGCCTATGTATTTTTGAAATATATTACGGCTGTTAACTCACATCTACGGAAAAAAATATTTCATTAACTTTCCGATGACAAACTACATCGTAATTAAAAAAAATGTTCAAATGTTTGTAGAGCTTATGGGTCTTAGCTACGGGGAAATCAGTCCCTAAACTTACTGATAACTTATAATCGGATTTTACTAGGCACGGTCTGCACCTCAATAGGTATGGGAAGGGGAGGTTGGCAAAGCTCATAGGTGACAGTGTAGTAGGGGGTGGGGGTTTCACTCATGGAAAAATTCCTGTAGTAGTTGGTTTAGGGCTGCACCTTTTTTAGACTGAAGGCAGCTGATAGATATTCCTGCTTAAAGGATGTCCCTCTAAGAAATAAACCAGCTTTGACAAAGTCTAAGAATATAAGTAATAAGGGAATTACTGTTTTTCATCAAAATATACAGGGTATCAGAGATAAAGTTAATTAAATGCTTATTGATACTGATCCTGACATTATTGGAATTTCAGAGCACTTTTTAAGTGGTGTGACAATTAAGAGACTTCCTTTGCCAGTATACAGGTTAGCTGCCTTCTACTCTAGGAGTTCCTTGCAGTGTGGGGGAGTGGCCATGTATGTAAAACAAGATTTTCCATCGGAGTCAATCGATTTTTCTAAACACTGCACAGAACAGATATTTGAATGTTGTGCAGGAGTTGTTAATGTTAATGGAACTAAACTAGTAATAGTTGTTATTTATAGATCCCCTGACTCAAATTTTAAAATGTTTCTGCCCAAGCTGGAATTGGTTCTGGGTTCACTGTATAGGAAGTATAAAAATTTAATTGTGTGTGGAGATTTCAACATTGATTGTGTAGGTGATAGCTCAAGGAAAAGTCAGCTGTTAGATCTATTTAATTCCTATAACATGATGCAAACAGTATTTTTTCCAACGAGAGTGCAAGGAAATAGCAGTTCTACCATTGACAATATTTTTGTTCATTCTTCATTATTAGAGGGGCACTCTGTCAGCAGAATAATAAATGGCCTATCAGACCACGATGCCCAACTTTTAATTCTAAAAAGTATTTGTTCTCAAACAAATGTTAAACACAAATATCAACTACTCAGAAAAGTTAATCCAGTTGCAATTGAGACCTTTTTAAGACTAATTAAGGAACAAGAATGGCAGGATGTTTATAGTGCTGATAATGCAGAAGATAAATATAATGCTTTTCTGAACACATTTATTATGCTGTTTGAAAGTTGCTTTCCGCTAGAACGCTTAAAACAGGGTACTTTCAGTAGCAGACAGCCAGGGTGGCTGACAAAGGGGATAAGAGTATCATGTAGAACTAAGCGGGAGTTGTATCAAAATGTTAGAAGCAGTCAGAATGAAGATGCAGTAGCTCATTACAAACAGTACTGTACGGTTCTGAAAAATGTCATTAAGAATGCAAAAAGTATGTGGTACGCAAAAAGAATAGCAAACGCTCAGGATAAAATTAAAACTGTCTGGTCAGTCGTGAAGGAAGTGTCTGGTCAGGAGCAGCAGGTAGAAGATATAACGTCAGTGCGTAGTAGGAATGTTTCTGTTACTGACAAGTTAGATATATGTGCAATATTCAATAATCACTTTCTGAATGTAGTAGAGGAACTAAACAAAACTCTAGTTTCTACAGGTAATCATATAACGTTTTTAGAAAATGCCTTTCCGTGGCTGTCACCTGAAATGATCCTTCATGATACTTCCATGGGTGAGATTGAGTTAATAATTAAATCACTAAAGACTAAGGACTCTTGTGGATATGATGGGGTATCTAGCAGAATTCTAAAGTACTGTTCTCCATATGTTAGCCCAGTACTAAGCCATATTTGTAATTTTTCCTTTCAGAATGGTCAGTTTCCTAACAGATTAAAGTACTCAGTAGTGAAACCGCTTTATAAAAAAGGAGAAAGGGATAATGTAGACAACTATAGACCTATTTCTATGCCATCGGTTTTTTTTCCAAAGTTATTGAAAAGGCTGTATATTCAAGATTAATTGATCATTTCAGTTCACATAATTTCCTGTCAAACGTACAGTTTGGTGTTAGAAGTGGTTTAACGACTGAAAACGCTATATTTTCGTTTCTCTGTGAGGCACTTGATGGGTTAAATAAGAGGCTACGGACATTAGGCGTCTTCTTTGATTTAACAAAAGCGTTTGATTGTGTTGATCACAAAATATTGTTGCAGAAGTTGGAACATTATGGAATACGGGGAGTAACCCACAACTGGCTCACCTCTTACTTTAATAATAAACAACAGAAGGTAATTCTCCGCAGTGTAGAAAATGGCTATGACGTGCAATGCCAATGGGGCACAATTAATTATGGGGTGCCCCAGGGGTCTGTTTTGGGACCATTGCTGTTTCTTATTTATATAAATGATATGCCTTTGAGTATAACAGGTGATTGTAAAATATTTTTGTTTGCTGATGATACCAGCTTGGTAGTGAAGGATGTTGCTCGTAATATTGACACAGTATCAAATAATGCAGTTCAAGAGATAAGTTCATGGCTAATAGAAAACAAGTTGATGTTAAATCACAGTAAAACTCAGTTTTTACAATTTCTAACACATAATTTGACGAAATCTGACATTATGATTACACATAATGGGCATGTGATAAGTGAGACTGAAAAGTTCAAATTTCTAGATGTTCATATAGACAGTAAGCTGTCATGGAGAGCCCATGTTCAGGATCTTGTTCCAAAACTAAATTCTGCTATATTTACCATTAGAACAATATCTGAGATAAGTGATTTTTCAACACGAACAGTAGTATATTACGCTTACTTTCACTCACTTAAGACGTACGGCATTGTTTTTTGGGGTAACTCGCCTGATGCAAAAAGGATATTTCTGACTCAAAAACGGGCGGTTCGATCAATATCTGGTGTAAGTTCGCGAACGTCATGTCGACCCCTTTTCAGTAGTCTGGGAATTTTGACTCTGGCGTCACAATACGTTTTTTCTTTAATGTCGTTTGTTGTTAATAATATCAGCTTATTCCCACGAGTTAGTAGCTTTCACTCGGTGAATACTAGACAGATGTCTAATCTACATTTGCACCACACCACCTTAACGCTTGTGCAGAAAGGGGTGCAGTATTCTGCGGCATCCATTTTCAATAAGCTGCCACAAGAACTAAAGAATCTTAGCACTAATCCACATGCTTTCAAATCTAAATTGAAGAGTTACCTCGTGGCTCACTCCTTTTATTCTGTCGAGGAACTCCTAGAAAAGTTAAACAATTAAGCTAATTCATTTTTTCTTTATTGATTCTTTTCACTTTGTCGTAAGATTGTCGTGTGTAAAGGACTACTTCAAATTTTTCTATTACCATTCTTGTGTAACAATGTATTGACTTGTTCCATGACAATGGAGTCTTACTCCTCAAGTGGGTACTATGGAACAGAAAAAACAAATATAAATATAAAATACCTTATACTTAAGACTGATCAAATATCCACGCCCGAGAGGGGGGGATTCTAACCCCCGACCGTAGTGACCGTGCAGAACGTGATTGGCGCACCGCACACCGCTCGACCACAGTGGCCGCCCATCGTAATTAAAGTCCTATGTAATTATGCTATCTGCAACAAAAGATACAATTGTATTTCCCTACGTTATTCAATTTCCAGAATATAGCAGACCTCACCACATGTGCAAGGGTGATCAAAATATTATTAACAGCTAATGTAAATACAAAATGTACAGAATTAATGAGTTCACTCACCAATGTCTTCGGTAACAGCTGCATATCTTCCAGAAACAGATTAGTGAAGTGCGTTTCTGCTTGTGACAGAAAGTCACACAATCTGATACCAAAACTTACTTACATTACTTCAACGATGTTCATTCTCTAAATTTAGTCCTCACTCTGTTCTAAAACTGTCTACAACATCACAGTTATGTTCATACCTGGCTATTATCCGCTCCAAGGGACATGTTCAATATTTTCTGATGCTGTAACAAAGAAAAACCGTAAACCTAATGGTGAAATATTTATTCACAGTTATCCGACCAGTGAAAGTAATGGCAGGAACAGTTGAGTACCACGATATAAATCCGTAAGTCATGAAGACGCCTTCCCCGATCTTCACTGGAGCAAGCAGGCACACTGTATCGTAAGCTTGTTTTCCGATTTTCGATACGTAAACCAGGTTAATCTGTTTTGACGCCATTGTAAAACTTGTCTAGATCTAAAATTAAAGCAAATATCTCACCAGTTATCAATTTCATAAAATGTTGTGTCAGTAAGACATGTTTCATAACTACCTTACACGTGTACTGAAAAACAAAAAAGCTCGTATTAGAATGCTACACTACAAAATCAACGACTTCCATATGAATATACCTTTCACGCAAGAACATACTGCACAAAATTAATCAACCATTAGGGAACGTCATCCATAAAAAACACCCAGAAATCGGAAATTCACGAATTCTAGCCACATCGGCAACCGCGACGGAGTTTCCGCCTCCACAGTTAAGTCCCATAAGCTTAACAAACGGTTTTGCCATGGCGACAGGGATGGAGAACTTCCATATCGAATGAAATTCTACTGATAACATCAGTTAGAGCCTCAGAGGAATTCACTTCGAGGACAACGGATAGTTGCTATCGAATTTTGGAAAAACAAAATTTTTGAGATTGGGTTCCAACAATGTACAAAGCGAGAAGATGGAATTGTGTAAAAGACATATCTGTACCGAAACAATGTCCTTGTTTAGCAGCAGTAACATTTTCTTCCTTTTATGGTTTAGTATTTTCTTAATAATTTAGGGATGTATTCTGCATTCTATGGCTAGTATTTTATTTGGATAAATTTCACGCATTTATTTTTTTAATTTAAAACTAGTTTATCGTATATTACCATGACAACTTTGCTCAATATCTGGATTGTCTTTGGTATCAGAGAACAGCTGTCTTATGGTTCACAACTTTGCCGCAAGCAGCAGTGTTTTCTTTAAAAAAAAAAAAAAAAAAAAAAAAATGTGCTAATGTTTGTAAGGCTTATGGGACTTAACTATGGGGTCATCAGTCCCTAAACTTACAAACTGCTTATGAATATGAACTAGTTACGAACTTGGACGGCACAAATATCCATGCCCGAGGGGGGATTCGAACACACGACCGTAGTGGCCGTGCAGACCGTGACTTAAGCGCCTCTGTCCCCTCGGCCACCGCGGCCGGCTTTTTTTAAACAAAGTGTTTATGGTGAGAAAACCATGTATGCTGCGTACTTCTGATAGTTGAATTGTCAGATTAATTTTTATGGTATTTTTTATATGAATGGCATATTAGCGAATCGTCGGCATCGTATCTTCATATATTCATATATATTTAGCGGCAGTAGAGGTTTCGTGGGTGTTTAGCTTCAATAATGCTGTTTCTATGGAAGCACTATTAATATTCTGCTGTCCTGTCGTTTTTGCTGTGGTATTTTCATGATTTCTGTTCAAAATTGCTCATAACGCCCACTGGTCGTTGTCAGCTTATTCTGGTATAGCCCAAAATGATATTTACACTTTCTTGAACGCTGTCATTATCGAGGATACTGTACCTAGAACAGCGTTAAACCGCTCAACCGATTTCCTCTCTCGGCTGTTGGCTACGATCAACAGTCTTCAGGATTCTGTCCTGCGCTGCATTGTCACCCAGGTAGTGGAGATTATTGGTGGGATGCCGACTGCAACGTCTCCAACGACCGACGCCAGTGTGGTTACAGTATCCTACGTCCCTGACAATCGGCAGCTACCTGACTGTGATTGATGAATTGTGTAGGGGGTCAAGAAACTCTGGCTGTAAGGCGAAACCGAGAACTGGCCGCAAGACTGATCTATTATGCCTCAGCAATAGGTTTGTTGTTCAATAGTAATAATACTACTGAACCAGCACAGGCTGCCTTGCCTGTTATGAAAGTGGCCAACCGTTCTGGACAGATGCAGAGTGTCAGTTTGTTAGTCATCGGGAACTCCTATGTTAAGCGGGTAATAAAAACTCTCAGAGCTGGCATGGCCAACATTTCTACACATGCCCCACGGGCAGAGTACACTGTAGTTCTCCTCCCCAGCCGCGACCGTATGTCGCGAGTGTCGGCATCGGAGCGAGAGAGGTAGCTGCAGAGAGAGTGAGACCACAAAGAACTACTCTGCGCTGGACTGTGCCACGCTCAGAGCAGGGGAAGCTCAGCTCTGTAATATGGTCAAATAACGGTGAAACCAGCAAACCATTTACTGTTTAGGGAGCAATTAGCGAAGATTTAGAAAATATCCAAAACACGAATCATAGAAAATCTTAGTAATTTTGTGACCTAAATTTGATTCTATTAATATGGTACGTACACACTCGTCTCATATACTGTAGGCTTCTCCTGAAAGATATATGTTTCTTAAATGAACTAGTATCGTCTTTCTTCTTTCTCTTTTGCCCTGTTCCCTGACATGCAGGGTTGGCGTTATTTATTTGGATTTGGCATGTTAATATTGATAGGGTAGCCGAATGCCCTTTCTGTAGCCACTCCCTGTCCCCTGGGAGAAACTGTGTACCCAATACGTCTGTGTTTAGTGTTATATGTTTGAAAGTGCAAAGTGTAATGAAATATTTGTGAATCGTGGAACTGAGGTGGGACTTGGGTACGAGCCCAGTATTCACCTAGGCGTATGTGTAACATTGCCTGAAAACCACATCCAGGCTGGCTGCCTATCTGACCCCTTTCGTTAATCTGCCAGGCGGATTGGAACAGGGGAGTAATGTGTCACTAGCATTAGGCGCATGTCTGTGAGTAAATGAAAGTGCTTTGCTTTATCGGCTTTGTGTTTGCAAATTTCCTCCCACGTTAACTCCATATTCATAAAGGGCAGAAACAATTTTATTACGAGCAGTAACTTTATCATTTAATTCACTTTTGTACAAGGTGTGTGCTTTATCGTTCTCAATTTGGTCTCGCCACATTTGTTTGCTTGCCCATTTTATTCATTAGAAGATTATTTAAAGTATCAAACCTCTGCTTCTTAATTTCATGCTCTCTATCCCATGTTTATTTATCTATGCCATTTTTAAGATTCATTTTGTGTTTGTTGAAACGTTGGCTGCTCCCTTTAGGAGTGAGCAGTTAGATAAATTCCAATTGCACAAGTACAGTAGCCAGTTATAATGTAATTTAGAGCCGCAGTAAGCATTTTAACTTGCATTTGCAGAGCTCTACTACCCGAGATCTTAAATAGAAAATTTAACAAGCTACTTCCACCATTTCCAACGTCGCCATTGCTGTCACCACTGTAAACATCACATGATAGCAAAACTGCGCCAGTTTACCCAGCACTGCCATCACCACCATACAACAAATGAATGTGAAAAATGATGTGATTCGTTTCCTTCCCCTTCTCGTATACAACTGAGTCAAGCAAACTCCCACTCAAACTAGCCCTGAGATTTATAATTTTACTATAATGGATACTGAACTAAAATCAAACATTTTGTTGTAACCATGTTATAAATCTTTTTCATTCTCAAACTATATAATGAGTTAGGTTTGCACATCATGTAAATGATCTGTTTGCATAATTGCCCTATAACTCATATCATATATATTATTTTAATCTTCTTTCATCAAGACAATCATATCAGAGATAACATAGAGGTTTTTAGAAACTACTACATAACAGCATTTCTGTTGATACACAATATTCAACTTCACCACTCCTTATTTAACTGACACGTGTCTACTTATTCATAAACCCTGATCCTGCCACACATTACCTGAGATTCTAGATATTAATATGTTCATAAATAGTTAGGTGATATTTGATGTTTTCCTAGAATATTAACTACTTACTTACCCACTTACTGTTTATTTTTTCCAAAATTTTAAATACAGTTCATTTGTGTAATAAAAGTGTCTGATGCATATGAACATAAGTTACTGTTATTTTTATTGGATAGTGTGAGTACTGTCGGTACCTTACGCGTCCTGGGTTAACAGATTTTAATTTTTTTTTTTGATACTCTTTAAGTAATTGTAACCTATATCTAATTTTGAATCTGATGCGGCTTTAAATACGCTTATATTAATGTTTCATCAGAAATTAGGACTTGTTTACTTCAAAGACAAAGTTATATTTAAGACGGTTAAAGAACACTCACAGCTCTCCCAAACTAGCACAACCTCTACCTAAGCAAATTTCAAGTGTTTAGGAAACCTTATCACACTGACAAAGCACACAAAATGTTGAAAAGAGAGCTGTTGTTCTGTAATCGAAATTCAGCGTCTGCCGTGAAGTTGTGACTCATAACTTTTTACTACTAACTCATTTCGAAACACTTTCAGCAAAGAATATATCACTGTCACGGATTGCACCAGCAAATTTATATCACTGTATGGCACATACTTGAGATTATGTGCCATGATAGACATTTAGGCAAATAAAAAGCTACTCTCACTTTATATAGGCTTGCAGTAAAATTTCAAAGTGAAAATGAAATTTTAATTTATTACATTATAACTACTACAGTTGTACGCAATACATTTGAATTTGCATACATCATAAATAGTGTTTGATTTTCTAGTGATGCTGCACATCAGAGGCATTCTGCCACCAGAATACATCAACAGGCGCATCAGAGAGGGTGTTTGATGGTTGGGTCTCAGTTGTCACTGTTACCCACTAAGGCAAAGCCCAAGCTCCACAAAACAGAGCAGCATCCTCTAATTTATTGTTAAACAGTTGGATGAATTATTTGAGGAATAAATCAAGTTCATGGACAATATATCCTTAGTCCATTATGTAGATGCTGTCAATGATTTCATCAACCTTGTATTTACTGTCTAACTACATTGGCCACCAAGTTTTCCTTTTATACATCCAATTCAACATGGGTGAGATACATTGCAAAGTCTGCAGGACTCCATCATGCCCAGCGCGAAATATATGACAATAGAGGAGCTTTACCATTAAATTATAATTTCAACATATGGAGGGTAATTGAAATCGTGAGAAGTATGCTATGTTGGATATATGCTTAATTCAACTGTTGATTGATCAAGGTTCCTACACAATAGATTTATCTCAATAAAAGTGATTATAGGTTCTCTTTCAGTACAAAAGAACTGATATCTTAGGTTCTGTTTATCAAATAAATGAAAGATGTGTTAGTTTATGAATAGCAGTTCGTTCACATGATGTTGTAAAAAGTAGTAGCCACACTGTAGGACGGGTTAGTTATCTATCTGGTTCTCTCTAGTGTGGCCACAAAGATGGCTACTAATACTATTTTTTACTTCAGTAACGGATAAAATAAAATAAATCTTTTCATTTGTTATTTGTTGTGAAACCATCATAGTACCGTTAGAAGTAAAATAAATGATATAAAAAACTAAATCTTTAAAAAGTAATTCGCTGAATTTGTATAATAGTTTATCGTTTTGGTTAAAATTGAAAATCATATAAAATATGATTGCAACACGTCCACTGAATGTGTGGTGGTGTTCCATTTCAGAGTTATTCATTAACCTTAAGTGTTTCTGCACCCTTAATATTGACTATTAGTATGTTAATTATTTTTATTCTGTTCATATATGTTTCCACCCATGTGATTTTACATCTGTGTTCTTGTGAATGTGAAAGGTTGCCTTTAGCATTGACTGACTGCCGCACAGTGACTTACAGTCGCTGTTTCGCGCTTTAGACCCTCATTTACTTTAATTAAGAATGCATGGCTTCGTTTTTCGTCTGCCCAGAGACAAGCTTACTTGGCAAGATGACAAGGCGACCGGGTTCTTAGTGTGTTGCCAACCTAATCTTGGACAAAAGCGGTGACAATAGACCTCTCTGGGAGCCATTATTGAGGTGATCGACTTCCTCAAGTAGATAGGGTTGGTAGACACTATGCTCTGAACGCTCCCTGTATGGGTTTTCGGTGCGTTCTGCATCCTGCGTGTGGTGGGGAAGGTTGAGGCGTGGCATTAAGGTTTCACTCTTGCTGCAAACGTGGAAGTAAGTACTTCGTCGAATCATGATGCCAGGCAGTTAGAACTTTGCTTTCTTTGTGATCCTGCAGACTTGCTTTATCAGTGATAGGTTTCTTGAGTTCTTTCGCTATGCAAGTTGAAGCGTTTTTTTAATTTAAAGAACTCGACTAAGTCAGTGTAAATTTAGTATTTGCATTTTCATTCTGATGATGATAGTGAGTTTGGTTTTTCTCAAGTTTGGCATGACCGATTGTACCACATGATTTCGTAACGGTCGTTACTTCGGCCTTCAGCCATGCCTTTACTAATACTACATTTTTTCTATATGAACAAACGTGTGCTTCAAGACACCCACCATCTCGCAAGAAACGCCGCCCACGCTTTTGTTGTCGCTGCTATCAAGTGATCCCACATGTGTAATGTGTCGCAAGCATTCTGCGTGTGTCTGTCAATGAATGAGTGAGCTTTCATTTTCACGTTGTGTATTTGCAAATTTCCTCCCACATTACGAGGTGTGTGCATAATTTGGTCTCCCCACATTTAGTTGCTTTTTCACTTTATTGAATAGATGATGATTTAATGCATCAACCCTCTAGTTTCATGCTCCCCATCCCATGTTTAATTATATATTATTTTATCTTTAACATTGATTTTGTGTTTGTTAAAACGTTGGCTGCTCCCTTAGTAAGCAGTTAGATAAATTTCTGTTGTACAAATACTGTGGCCAATCTCAAAGTAATTTAGAGCAGCAGTAAGTGTTTTAACTTGCATTTGTAGATCTCAACTGCCTAAGATTTTCCTTAAATAATTTAACAAGCTACTGTCATGATGAACTATACTGTAAAACAGAAAAGTACCGACGAAAATTGGCTGCATTATCTAGTAGAGAAAATAATTTACATTTGTGGTCATAAACGTATTTATTGGCATTGGCATACTTGGAGATACAAACTCGTGCACAGTGTTGTATTACATTTATTAAATCGCCTCCTTCCTCTTTAGTTAGTGATATTGTAGATTTCCTCATAATTAGTATCTTATTTTATGACCATTCTTCTATTTTTGTGACATTTAGATGTATGAATTTCATTGTAAATAGTGTTTTAATAATAATGATACATTAGATGAAAATTCTCAAACATTAAATTTGACGTCCTTCCAGAATGATCTGCAATATTGAAAAGTAATGGTTTGTTTGTATTAACGTCATTCGTACCCTTTGAAATCAAATTAAAACCAAAAATTATTCCGCGCCATATGCGTTAGTATAGAAAACCTCAAAGATCACTGAGTGCTTTCAAGGACCTAGTTCTGAGTTATTTACATATATCAGTGAATGTAAATACAAAATTAAGTCGATATAAGATATAGTGCTTTATCCACATAACTGGAATTAACTAGGGCTTTATACTGGTCTTGAAATATATATACAAAGATGATAACACAGAGATATATGAAAAAAATATTTTATTTGCAGCATTCAAACATGCATTACTATATGTTGTTGGAGTGGTCCTCTATCCAAGTAGGGCAGCCCTCAACTGGAGCTGGGAGAGGGTGTTAGCATTGTTGATAGCTCTCAACTGGAGCTGGGAGAGGGTGTTAGCATTGTTGATAGTTTGGATGCCTGCCCCAAGGGCAGTGGCTAGGGCCAGACGGGAGGTGGGGTCTGCAAGGTTGGCGATGGGTACGCCATTTGGACCGATGACGATGTTGGGGATACCAGCGAGGCCTTGGGTGGCCAAGGCATTGCGAGCAGCGTTGGTGGCGTCAGCGGCAGCAGTGGCGGAGACGGCGGAAGGGATGTTGGGGATTCTCAGGGTGTTGCGGGCGGCCTCCACAGCCTGCGTCGTCAGGTGTGTCGCCTTCGCCGTCGCCACGTCAGGGAGGTCCCCACCAAGTCCCAAACCAGGAAAGACAGGCTGTGCCTGGGTCGCCACCAGTATGAAGCTCAGGACCACCTGCGAGCAGTGGGTGCTTTGCGTGATGCATAACTCTCTACAACACATTTAGTTAATTTATATGTGCTGCATAAATACTTGTTTTCAGCGTCATTTTCTGAGTTGTGGGCCTAATCTATTGCTATAATGAAAATTTAACACTTTATTCATCTAGATCTTCAATAAGTTACTAGATCAGCATTGAGTCCCATTTTAGTTGTAACATTATCATTTATGATATACTACTTGTGCAGACAATACAGTGATAAACATTGTTTTATATGTTGTACTTTAATACCCACATATATCAGTATTTTCATATTTTTCTCTGTGTCAAACAGTTGGCCCACACACAACCACAAATGTAACATGACGTTTTCTGTTTTTCTGTAACTGTGCAGGAATTGGATGATGGATAGCGAAATAAGCTTCCACTGTGGTCCCCTAACAGCCTGAGTAGTAGAACGTCATTCACTCTTACTCTCTATATTCGCAAATACAGGTGTCCTAGAACTACGAGTGTGTGGAGGTAATATCTAGCCTGAAAGCATTTCATATTGGAGATACATATTTATAAGTCTCCAAAAGAATAAATAACTTTCCATAATGTAATTCAGTACAGTGTCATTGATAAACTTTAGCAATATCTGCACTTAAACATTTTACACGCCGTATTGTGATGACTATTGTATTCTTTTCCTCTGTTATAGTAAAGTCTAGCAACTCAGATAAAATTAATTCATCAAAGGACATTAGAGGTAGCCCCTAAGATGTACATAGCAGTGTTAAAAAATGATTTGCTAATGTAGTATTGTGTGGCAGTTTGGGAATCGAAGTTGAATATTTATGGTTATAGGTAAAGCTCTCACGACCTATTCTCACAGAAAGGTACTTGTCGAAGTGAATCAGTGTGAGATGGCTGGAACTCAGACAGGGTAATTAACTCCATGAGAAAATTACCTATAAATGGCAACCTTCTGTTAAGAGCCTTAGTTTGTCGGAGTTATTTTCAAGACTACTGTTTAGGAAGGGCCAATCAAATGGAAGGTCTTTTCTTTTTTAGGGAAACACTAATTTCTACTAACTCATTCTGTCGTTTTTTTCAGTACTCAATGATTGCGAATTATATTTCGGAACTATGTTACATTTTTTGTTAAAGAGAGATCGCAATAATTTTTGTCGTCTCCATCCAGTTTATAAGATTTGGCTGTGTGTCAGTAGATATAAACTGTACTCTAATCTGTGAATCTAAAACACCAGTATTAGATTCAGTACTTTTGTTTGAGGCAAAAGGGGTGGGGGCGTGTTGAAGACGATTGATATACTTGAAAATCCAAGGCTTAGGTTTGTGGGTTTCACAAAGTTGACAATGGGCTTCATTGCATGAAATATGAAAACACAAACTGCGAGGAGGATTGTAGGGAGAGGCAATTGAGCCTTTTAGCACTCTCCCCGATTAAGATCTACTTATCGTAAGCTAATAACTCTTACAACAGATACTAATTCTCAATTTTCCACAGTTTCTTTGCTGGTAACATTCTGTCGTAGCTAGAAAATTGATTATAGAAATGTCTAAAACCTTCCTTTCCTATTTCTGGATCAATGTGTACTCCTCAAAAGTTCAGACTGGCATGTCTCTTAGTACATTGATCGAAAATAACAATCCTCTTCATTATTTTTTTTTAAATAAATGTTCATAGTGAAATATTTCAGTCATAGTATGACATCACCAAACCTAAGAAAGAAAATTACATATTGAGACATTTTACCATCTGTTAAAGGTTAACAAACAAACGAAAGTGTATACCATGGTAAAATGTACGTCAGAAAACAAGAGTATTTACACAAACTAAAATCTCAAAAGAGAGAACCATGCATCATTAGGTCTTAGCGGGAATGGACTAATTCCTATCAGATATAGAAAGTGCTATGAATTTCCAGCTGCTCTTTCCTCCCAAAATTTGTTTCATGCCTTTGGATATCATTTGTGTGATAAATTACTAGATAGGTAGTTAGGCAGTCTAATTCTAAATTGCTTAGTCGTTGAAGATTCAGAACATGACCTATAAATCTATCCCTTCTTTTAGCCACGTTATACCATACATTTATTTTCTCGCCAGTTCTGTTCGATGTCTCCTAATTATCTCCCTGCTCTTCTCATCTAATCGTCCCATTCTTGCACCACATAGAGAACTCTTCTAACGTCTTCTTTATGAGCTGCCTAATGCCCACGTTTCAGTCCTGTCCAAGGCTACACTGAAGATGTCTTCTGAAAATAATATTTGTTGATTTGAAGTCGCTAAGTGCAACTAATCCGCAATCTGGATGCATATGGACTGAATTCTGCGGCACGTCATCACTGGTCAACGAGTGTCAGTGAAAACTGCACTTCTTCGCCATCTACTCACCAGAACCTTCATGTTTGCTGCTGCTGTTGTTGCTGCTGCTGCTGCGGACTGAACTGTTACTGCCCTCAGTGGCTGGACACCGGCTTATATAGCGAGGCACGGCCTCGTCTTCCCCGCCGCGTCCAAAAACATGAGAGAGTGTCATTGTCCTTAAATAACCACCACTTCTGTATCTGCTGATAAGATTACGTAATTTCATTTGTGCATTTCACGTCTGAATAAAAGCTGCTGTCTTTCGCGCTCTTTGTTCATTCACGATAACGGCCTCTACACGTCCCTCCAGAGCCCATTGTTACTGCTTCGCATAGTAACCTATCGGTAGGTTACAATGCTATCCGTTCTTGCTACTGCGACATAAAAATAATCCGGGTCTCAAATAGTCCGTTCGTCTCCTTGGAGTGGGGTATGGGATCATTGAGACAGGAAATGAATTGGTTCATAATAAATGCATTACTGTAGTACCAGTGGCGAGTGCGTAAGTATATTTTGCATACAGGTTCCTGTCAGAAGACGTGGGTTTTAGGAAATTCGGTTACGTATTTCGACAAGGTGTAGGTGCGACAGATTACATAATATTTCCACAAGTAACCGATGTACAGATATTTTATCCATTAAAACGATGAGTAGTTCTTTATGCAAACTTATCAAATGTTTCCTTCTGCAAGCTGTTTGGTGTCCATAGTTTGGGATAATGTACGTTTCAAATCAAGAAAAATGTCTAGTAGACAGGAAATCTAAAATGAAAACATCAAGAGCTATGTTTACTCGACCAGTAGAAGAGGCGTGTTCAACAGTTTTGCTGATGAAGACGTGCTTCTACCACTTAAGGGGTACAATTTAGATCACAGGTATTACAAAGAATGCAGATTAGGCTGTAACGTCCTGTCGTCAGCGTGGTCCTTAGAGACGCATTTTAGTTAGGGGTGGGAAACGAAATCTGCCATGCCCTGTCAAATGTACCATCCAGATATTTACCTGGTGCGATTTAGAAAAATTACTAAATATCTAAATCTGAATGGCCAGAGGTGGATTTGAAGCAACGTACTCCCGGCTGCGAGGCAGTGTGTTTCCACTGCGTTACTTCTCTTGGACCATGACATGTTTTCTTTTTATTGTCAACTTCCAGAATTGAAAAGGCAAAGAACGTCTATTACGGAGCTTTGTCTTATCTCGTAGATGGTAAAGAAGTGTTTATAGCGTTCCTGGCTTACTTTTCCTGGCATGGGTTCCTTATTAAAATATTATCCCCTCTACAGCTCCTCTAATTTTGCAACGGGAGCTTATGAACATGCTGTATGCACAAAATTGCACAAATATATTGTGAACTGAAAGCTTTTCTTAAGGGGATCCTTTTGTCACAGTGTAACGAATTGGTAGGTGATGTTCACAGCTCTTAGGAACTTCCCGAGCAATATATTTTGAGAAACAAATACACCGGATTCCATATTTTATTTCATATACAGTTTAGGTCAAGTATTATACAAACATGTTGTCAATGCTCCTTGTCCCTAAGAGGTAGCAACACTGTGGTCTGAAACAAATATCTTGTTCCCTAACACAGAGCAGTAGAGAAGTACAAACAAAAACACTTAGTAACAACATTGAAAACGAAATGAGATACAGCTGTGAATGCAAATATGTTGCTCCAAAAATAACTAACTGTGTATGGGAGACATACGTTTTCCATGGTGGGTACTATTCGTCTATCTGAGAGGGACTGTGTGATACTTGTACCACATACATGCAGACTACGAATAAACGAAGGTTTTGTCAATATTGTGCCATTCTGGTAAGTCACATTGACCAAGATTAATGTGGCTAGTAAAACTTAGCGTATAGTTGATCGTCTTGGTGATACTTGTTATTCACGCTGAACACTTCCGATGGCTGCCACCTAACAACATGCAACAAACATTTTTACTTCGTTGTGTCAATAAGACCTGTTTCGCAACTATCTTACATGTGTACTGAAAAACAAAAAAGCACGTATTAGAATACTACGCTACAAAATCAACGACTCATATATAAATATACCATTCACGCAAGAGCATACTGCAAAAAATTTATCAGCCATTAGGGAACGTCATCCATAACAAACACCCAGAAAGCGGAAATTAACGATATCTAGCCACATCGGCATTCGCGGCGGAGTGACCGAGCGCATTGAGGCACAATGCTCCGATGTCCATGGCCGTTCGTCGTAGAGGGTTCGTATTCTCCTGCGGGCATGTTTGTTAATATTGTCTCTACTATAATGTGGTTCAGAAGTAGTTTTCAAGTTTAGGGACTGATGGCTCCACAATTAAATCCCCATTAGATTAACAAACGGTTTTGCCACATCGACGGTGACTTCAAAATCCAACGAAATTCTATAGATAACATCAGTTAGAGCCCCAGAGGAATTCACTTTGGGGACAAAGGATAGTTGCTATCCAATTTGGGAAAAATTACATTTTTGCGATTGGATTCCAGCAATGTACAAATTAAGAAGATGGAATTGTGTCAAAGACATATCTGTACCGAAACAATGTCCTTGTTTAGCAGCAGTAACATTTTCTTGATAGTTGAAGTAAACTAATGGCAGATTAATTTTTATGGTATTTTTTATATGAATGGCACATTAGAGAATAGTCGGAATCGTAGCGCTTCTTATTTCTATATATTTTTAGTAACAACAGCGGTTTCGTGGTTGTTTAGCTTCAGCCATACTGTTTTTATGGAAAAACTATTAATGTTGAGCTTTCCTGTAGTTTCTGCTGTGGTACTTTCATGATTTCTGGCTAAAATTGCTCTTAACGCTGACCGGTCGTTGTCAGCTAATTCTGGTATAGCCCAAAATGATATTTACTTTTTATTAACGATGTCATTATCGAGGATACTGTACCTAGAATTCATAGCTTTAAACAGCTTAGCCGATTTACTCTGTTGGCTACGATCAACAGTCTTCAGGCTACTGTCCTGCGCTGCATTGTCACGCAGGTAGCGGAGATTATTGCTGGGGTGCCACCTGCAACGTGTCCGACGACTGAAGCCAGTGTGGTTACAGTTTCCAACATCCCTGCCAATCCGCAGCTACCTTACTGTGGTTGGTGAAATATGTAGGGGGTCACGAAACTGTGGCCATAAGGAGAAACCGAGAACGGGCTGCAAGACTGAGCCATAACGCATCTGCAATAGATTTTTAGTCCAATAGTGATACTACTCCTGAGCGAGCGCAGGCTGCCTCGGTTGTTATGACAGTGGCTAATCGTTCTGAGAGGTCCACACAGATGCAGAGGGTCGGTTTGTTAGTCATCAGGAACACCTATGTTAAGTGGGTAATGAAAGCCCTCAGAGCAGGCATGGCCAACATTTCTACACACGCCCCGTGGGCAGAGTACACTGTAGTTCACCGCCCTCGGCCGCCACCGGCATCGGAGCGAGAGAGGTAGCTGCGGAGAGAGTGAGACCACAGAGAACTGCTTTAAGTGTGTAAGTAAGTGTCTGTAAATCTATCGGACCAAACTGCGTGGTCATCAGTGCGTAGCTTACAAACTACTTAAACATAGGTAAACTAACCGACGGACAGACACACACACACACATGCCCCAGGGAGGACTCGAACCTCCACGGCAAGCAAACGCGCGCTCCACAGCGAGGTGCTTTAGACCGCTCGGCTACTACACCGCGGCGAGAACTGCTCTGCGCTGGGCTGTGCCACGGTCAGATTCAACGTAATCGAAGTAACAGGGGGAGCTCAGCTCTGTAATATGGTCAAATAACGGTAAAACAAGCAAACCATTTACTGTCTAGGGAACAATTAGCGAAGCTTTAGAAAATATCCAAAACACGAATCGAAGAAAATTTTAGTAATTTTGTGACCAAAATTTGATTATATTATTATGGTACATACACATTCGTCATATATACTGTAGGCTTATTCTGAAAGATATATGTTTCTTAAATGAACTAGTATCATCTTTCTTCTTTCCGTCGTACTCGCGGGTTGTGAGTTAGGTATGGAAAAGCGAGCATTCTATTAGGAGGTTTCAGTGAGCTGAGGAAAGAGAAGTGGGGGAAAAGGCATTTGAAGAGAGAACGTGAAACAAGAGGATGTGGACACCCTACCTGCTTAGACTTTCTTAATCTGGAGCTCTAGTAAAGGATGTTATCTTCTTCAGGTAGGAGGGCTTGGTAGACAGTAGGGTCTGAACGCACTGTCGATCATTTTTAGCGCGCCCTACATCTGGGAATGGCTTTGGCGTGGCCTGAGGCTTCACTCTTGTGATCGCCAAAGTGAGTATATCGCCGAATCACGCTGAGGGATGGCATGCTCTTAGAACTTTACTTTGTTCGTGACCAGGCAGTCTTGGTTTATCAGTGGTAGTTTTCTAGAGTAATTCTTTGCTGTGCAAGGCAAAGTGTTTCTTACGGAACTCAAGCGATTCAATGTTAATTTAGTATTTGTATTTCCAATCCGTTAATGATTTTGTGGCCAGTTTTTTCAAGTTACAATACACGTGTGTGTCCCTCAGAATTTGTGTAAATTTATTATGTCTTAATTTCCTCGCTGTTTTTAACTAGGATTTTTGCGTTATGTCTGGATCTGTGATTAGGCTAAATTTTCCTCATTTTATTTGATTTATTCCGTCTTTCCTCTCTTGGTATGATAGATTGCACAATGTGCTTTCGTAATGGTCATTACTTCACCCTTCAGCCATGATTTTCCTGATACCAGCGTTCTTCCATATGAATTCTGGTGTGTTATATACTTGCTTATTCTAAGTAAATTTTCTTTTTTAAATCCTATGTAATTCGCCATGGTCGCACATCACGTGGTACTTAAGGATAGTTTGCCACTGTCTCCCTGCAAATGAATTCGTTTAGTGCATAGTTTGATTTTAACTTTTGGGCGGCAGCACCAATTATTATAACTTCAGCAGCTGCACGATGCAGATTTGCTACTGCTGTGTATTTCGTGTTACAAACCTAGTAAATAAGTACTAAGTGATCGTAATGACAAAAATAGTTTAATTTACATGTAGAAATATCACATTTATTAATACATGAATTAGTATATCAATTACCTTCGGTGTATAAATATAACAAATGTAACATTATTCCGAAAGTGGAAAATAATAATGTATAATAGACATAGCAGTATTATTATTTCCTCTTTCCTTACTTCCCGGTAGTTCTTGTCTTTTGAGTAATTAGTGTCAGGTTTTTTTCAGTGTTATGTATGACTTCAGTACACATAATTACCTCATCAGTCATATTATCACCTATCATGATTGAGAGAGCTTGCATCTTTGACCTAACGCCCCTTTTGAACCAGGAATAATTTTTATGATATTCTTTTTCAGTGTTTTGGAGTGCTGCTAACATGGCGTTTTACTCCAGAGAGTGGTACCGTCTTCAGTATCACATTCACTGCATCTGAAATCTTTCTCAGGATTACATTTGAATAATAGTATCCTGTTCATGATCTGAACGGTAATCTAAACAAAAATCACTAAGATCTTCATTAGATTTCAAAGGAAGTCTTTTTTCTCATCTGTTAGACATATAATATGTCTACGAGACCAGAAGATTTAATTATGTAGTAGAATAACACTCATTTTCACATGGTGTAAGGCTTAGAAAAGATTAAGAAATGTGATTGATGGAAACTGCAGCATGGCTAATCAGGAAAGCTAGAGGACAATTTATAGAACATTAAATTTATATTTATGAAATAAATTTAATTTTTTGAGCATTCTAATAAGTAGGGTACAATTTATACAATAAATATTTACTACAAACTGTTAAATCTCGTTTGCAAGGAAAACAATTAAAATCTACTTACAAATCTGCTACCAGTCATGCACTCCCTAACAATTTTTTCCGTGTATGCAGCCATGCAATTAAATCTCCGAACCTTCACTGACATCATTGATAAGGTTTAATCGAGGAATAGCTAATGCGGAAATAAGGCATCTCCATTATTACGACAACAGCGAGCATTTAAAGAAAAGTTGTAGCATATGTGTATCAGCGCTGGCGCTCGGGTTTAATAATGCTTGAAGACACATGCCATCTCATCAAAGCACTGCCGTTGCTTCGTTTCGTTGCTGCTATTATGTGTTGCTGTATGAGTAATGTGTCACAAGCATTAGGCGCATGTCTGTGAGTAAATGAACGTGCTTTGCTTTATCCGATTTGTATATCCAAATTTCCTCCCACGTTAACTCCATATTCATAAAGGGCAGAAACTATTTTATTATGGGCAGTAGCTTTACCATTTAATTCGCTTTTGTACAAGGTGTGTGCTTTATCGTGCTTAATTTGGTCTCCCCACATTTGTTTGCTTGTTCATTTTAATGAACAGAAGATGATTTAAAGTATCAAACCTGTGTTTTTTAATTTCATGCTACCCATCCCATGTTTAATTATCTATGCCATTTTTAAAATTAATTTTGTGTTTGTTGAAACGTTGGCTGCTCCCTTTAGGAGTGTGCAGTTAGATAAATTTCTATTTCACAAGTACTGTAGCCACTTAAAAAGTAATTTAGAGCAGCAGTGAGCGTTTCACTTCCATTTGCATATTCCTACTGCCTGAAATCTTACATAGAAAACTTAACAAGCTGCTTTCACCATTTCCACCGTCTCCATTGTCACCACTGTCTGCACCATATGACAGCCAAACTGCACCAGTTAACCCAGCACTGCCATCACCACCACACAACAAATGAATGTGAAAAATGATGTGATTCGTTTCCTCCCCCTTATCCTATGCAACTGAGGCAAGCAAACTCCCACTCAAACTAGCCCTAAGGTTTATAATTTTACTATAATGGTTACTGAAATAGAATTAAACATTTTGTTGTAACCATGATGTAAATCTTTTTTATTCTCAAACTATATCATGAGTTAGGTTTGCACTTCATGTAACTGATCTGTTTGCATAACTGCCCTATAATTCATATGATATTTATTATTTTAATCTTATTTCATCATGACAATAATATCAGATATAACATAGAGTTTTTTGAAACTACTACATAACAGCATTTCTATTTGCTGCTTAGCAGTCCAACACTATTCATACACAATATTCAACTTGACCACTCCTTATTTAAGTGACACGTGTCTGCTGATTCATAAACCCTGATCCTGCCACACATTATCTGGGATTCTACATATTAATATGTTCATAAGTTGGTAGGTGATATTTGATGTTTTCATAGATTATTAACTACAAACGTACCCACTTACTGTTTATTTTTTCCAAAATTTTAAATACAATTCATTTGTATAATAAAAGTGTCTGATGCATATGAACATATGTTACTCTGTTACATCGTTTATTTCTTATTATATTCGATATATTATAAATTAAATAATTATTTTTATATGGTAGTGTGAGTACTGTTGTTACTTTACGTGTCCTTGGTTGACAGTTATGTTATGACTCTGATTGTATTCGTCTGCTTTAGTCTTTGCCTGTTAAGTAATTGCAACCTATTTCTAATTTTGAATGTCATGCGGCTTTAAATACGCTTATATTAATGTTAAAGAACACTCACAGATCTCCCAAACTAGCACAATCTCTCCGTAAGCAAATTTCAAATGTTTAGGAAAACGTATCACACTGACAAAGTACACAAAATGTTGAAAGGACAGCTTGTGTTCTGTAATTGAAATTCAACATCTACCATGAATTTTTAACTCATGACTTTTTACTACTAACTCATTTCGAAACACTCTAAGCAAAGAATAGGTCACTGTCACTGATTGCACCAGCAAATTTATATCTCTGTATGGCACATCCTTGAGATAATGTGCAACGATAGACATTTAGGCAAATAAAAAGCAACTCTCTCTTTATATAGCCTTGCTGTAAAATTTCAAAGTGAAATGAAATTTTAATTTATTACTTGATAACTAACACAGTTGTACGCAATTTATTTGAATTTGCATACATCATAAATAGTGTTTGATTATCTAGTGATGCTGCACAACAGAGGCATTCTGCCACTAGATACATCAACAGGAGGATCAGAGATGGTGTTTGATGGTTGAGTGTCAGTTGCCACTGTTACCCACTAAGGGAACGCCCAAGCTCCACAAAACCGAGCAGCATCCTCCAATTTATTTTTAAACAGTTTGATGACTTATTTGAGGAATAAATCAAGTTAATGGACAATATATCCTGAGTTCATTATGTAGATGCTGCCAATGATTTCATCAACCACATAGTTACTGTGTAACTACATTGGCCACCAAGTTTTCCTTTTATAAATCCAATTCAACATGGGTGAGATACATTGCAAAAGCTGTAGGACCACGTCATGCACAGCACGAAATATATGACGATATAGCAGATTTACCGTTAAATTATAATTTAAACGTGTTGAGGTTAATTGAAATCGTGAGAAGTATGCTATGTTGGATATATTATTTCATTCGACTGTTGATTGATCAAGGTTTCTACATGATAGATTTATCTCAATAAAAGAGATTATAGGATCTCTTTCAGTACAAAAGACACTGATATGTTAGTTTTTGTTAATAAAAAAAATGAAAGACGTGTTAGTTTATGAATATCAATTCACTATAATATTGAATAGGACAGAATTTTTTGTTTACTTCCATGTGGGAAGATTGTGTACACCTCGACTATATTGTAGAAAGCAAGAGGTACAACGACTATTAACAAATACATAGGTTACAACAGTATAAATAAAACATCACATGATCATACCATACATTTTGATAGCAGTTCGTTCACATGCTCTTGTAAAAAACAAAGTAACCACACTGTAGGACAGGTGAGTTTCCTATGTGGTTCTCTCTAGTGTGGCCACGAAAATGTCTGATAATACTATTTTTTACTTCCATCATGGATAAAATAAAATAAATCTTTTCATTTGTTATTTGTTGTGAAACCATCATAGTACCATTAGAAGTAAAATAAATGATATAAAAAACTGAACCTTTAAAAAGTAATCCACTTTATTTGTATTGAAGTTTATCGTTTTGGTTAAAATTGAAACCCATATAAAATATGATTGTAACACGTCTACTGAATGTGTGGTGGTGTTCAGTTTCTGAGTTATTCATTAACCTTAAGTGTTTCTGCACCCTTAATATTGTCTATTAGTATGTTAATTGTTTTTATTCTGTTCATACATGTTCCCACCCATGTGATTGAACATCTGTGTTCTTGTGAATGTGAAAGGTCGCCTTTAATATTGACTGACTGCCGCGCAATGGCTTCACTCTTTAGGGCCTCGTCTACTTCAATTAGAATGCATGGCTTCGTTTGAGTCTGCTAGGTGGCCAGAGACAAGCTTACTTGGCAAGATGACAAGGCGGCCGTGTTCTTAGTGTGGTTCCTACCTAATCTTGGACTAAAGAGGTGACAATAGACCTCTCTGGGAGCCATTATAGAGGAGCTCGACTTCCTAAAGTAGATAGGGTTTGTAGACACTATGCTCTGAACGAGCCCTGTATGGGTTTTGGGCGCGTTCTACATCCAGTGTGGTGGGGAATTTTTTGGCGTGGCATTAGGGCTTCACTCTTGCTGCAAACGTGGAAGTACTTCGTTGAATCTAGCTGAGATGATGCCAGGCGGTTAGAACTTTGCTTTCTTTGTGATCCTGCAGACTTGGTTTATCAGTGATGGGTTTCTTGAGTAATTAGTTGGAAAAGCGTGGTGAAGCGTTTATTAATTTAGAGAACTCGACTAATTCAGTATAAATTTAGTATTTGCATTTTCATTCCGATGATGATATTGTGTCTGGTTTTTCTCAAGTTAGAATACACGTGTGTGGTCTTCAGCCTTTGTCTAAACTTATTATGTATGTTAGCTATTTTTGAAACTTTCTGCTTTGATTCCATCTATCCTATCTTGGCATGACCGATTGTATCCCAGGCTTTCGTAACGGTCGTTACTTTGGCCTTCAGCAATGCCTTTACTAATACCACGTTTATTCTATATGAACATCCGCGTCTGCTTTACTTGCTTATTCAAAATAAATTTCTTTTGTAAATTCTATGTAATTCCTCCTGGTCGCACACCGCATGGTACTTAAGGATAGTATGCCACTGCTTCCCCCGAACTTGTGATGGTGTAGTGCTTCAAGACATCCACTATCTTGCCAGAAACGCCGCCCACGCTTCGATTGAGCCCATATGAGTAAAGTGTCACATGCATTCTGCGTGTGACTGTGAATGAATGAGTGAGCTTTCATCTTCATATAGTGTATTTGCTAATTTCCTCCCACATTACTTCCATGTTCACAAAGGGCAGAAACGATTTTATTACTGGCAGTAACTTTATGATTTAATTCACTTTTGTACGAGGTGTGTGCTTAATTTGGTCTCCCCAAATTTATTTGCTTTTTCACTTATTGATTTGATGTTGATTTAAAGTATCAAACCTCTGCTTTATAAATTCATGCTCCCCGCCCCATGTTTAATTATCTATTTTTAACATTGATTTTGTGTTTGTTAAAACTTTGGCTTCTTCTCCCTTAAGGAGTATGCAGTTAGATAAATTCCTGCTGCGCAAATACTGTGGCCAATCTCAAAGTAATTTACAGCAGTGAGCGTTTTAACTTGCATTTGGAGATCTCAATTGCCTGAGATTTTGCTTAAATAATTTAACAAGCCACTTTCATGATGAACGATACTGTAAAACAGAAAAGTGCCAAAGAAAGTTGGCTGCATTATCTAGTAGAGAAACATATTTACATTTGAGGTCACTGCTTCTTGTATTTTAGTGTTGGTATTGGTTCTTTACTGTTCGAAATCTCTAATTCGTAAAATTAATCTAGATAGTGCTGACGTCCTTCCAGAAGGCTTAGTTTTTCATACTTGGAGTTACAAACTCGTACACAATGTTGTATTACTTTTATTAAATCGCCTCCTTCCATTTTAGATAAATTTTAGTTAGTAATTGTCTTTTGCAAGGTGGTAGGACATGTCTCCAAAGTTGAGGGTAACACAAATGATATTGAATTTAATTGTAAATAGTGTTTTAATAATAAAGATACATCTAATGAAAATTGTCAAACATTAAATTTGACGTCCTTCCAGAAGTAACGGTTTGTTTGTGAAAATAATCACTTGTAACGTTTTTTAATCATATTAACGTAATTTGTACCCTTTAAAATCAAATTAAAACCAAAAATTATTCTCCGCCTTATGCGTTAATACAGAAAACCTCAAAGATCACTGACTGCTTTCAAGAACCCAGTTCTGAGTTATTTAAATATATTAGTGAAAGTGAATACAAAATTAAGTCATATTCGAAATACTGCTTAATCCACATTACTGGAATTAACTAGGGCTTATTACTGGTCTTGAAATATATATTCAAAGATGATAACACAGAGATCTATGAAAAAAATATTTTATTTGCAGCATTCAAACATGCATTACTTTATGTTGTTGGAGTGGTCCTCATTCAAGTAGGGCAGCCCTCAACTGGAGCGGGGAGATGGTGTTAGCATTGTTGATAGCTCTCAACTGGAGCTGGGAGAGGGTGTTAGCATTGTTGATAGTTAGGATGCCTGCCCTGGCAGTGTCCAGTGCCAGACGGGAGGTGGGGACTGCAAGGTTGGCGATGGGTACGCCATTAGGGCCGATGACGATGTTGGAGATGCCACCGAGGCCTTGGGTGGCCAAGGCGTTGCGAGCAGCATTGGTGGCATCAGCGGCGGCAGTGGCGGAGACGGCGGCAGGGATGTTGGGGATTCCCAGGGTGTTGCGGGCGGCCTCCACAGCCTGCGTCGTCAGGTGTGTCGCCTTCGCCGTCGCCACGTCAGGGAGGTCCCCACCAAGTCCCAGACCAGGGAAGACAGGCTGTGCCAGGGCCGCCACCAGTACAAAGCTCAGGACCACCTGTGAGCAGTGGGTGCTTTACATAATGCACAACTCTCTATGACACAGTTAGTTAATTTATATGTGCTGCATAAATACTTGTTATCAGCGTCTTTCCCTGAGCTGTGTGCCTAATCTATTCCTATAATGAAAATTTAACACTTTATTCATCTAAATCATGAATAAGGAACTAGATTAGCATCGAGTCCCATTTTAGTTGTAACATTATTATTTGTGATATACTATTTGTGCAGCGAATACAGTGATAGACATTGTTTTATATGTTATACTTTAATACCCACATATATCAGTGTTTCTATATTTCTCTCTGTGTCAAACAGTTGCCCAAAACACAACCACAAATGTAACATGACGTTTTCTGTTTTTCTGTAACTGTGCAGCAATTGGAAGATGGCTAGCGAAATATTCATCCACCGTGTTCCCCTAACAGTCTGAGTAGTAGAACGTCATTCACTTTAACCCTCTATATTCGCAAATACAGGTGTCCTAGCACTACGAGTGTGTGGAGGTAATATCTAGCCTGAAAACATTTCATATTGGAGATACATATTTAAAAGTCTCCAAAAGAATAAACACCTTTCCATAATGTAATTCAGTATGGTGTCGTTGATGAGCTTCAGCAATATTTGCACTTAAACATTGTGATGAGTCTTGTATTCTTTTCCTCTGTTATACTAAAGTCTAACTTATTTCCTAAAGTTGCTGATCGTGGAGAAGGCAGCGATCGACCGAAAGACAATCGCAAGCAGGCACTGCGCATCCTGAAGGAAGTAACCGAAGATTCGCGCCCTCTACAAGCCGCTATATCTAGGCCGAAATACGTCTGCACAGTCCGTCAATTACTGGTCACATCTCAGGCGGTTACTAGGTCAGAACTGGGCTACGAACCAAGCAGTCACTAGGTCTCAGCGCAGATAGCAAACGGACGACGCCGCGAGAAGCGTGAAGAAAATACATATGTTCTAAATTGAGTATTATTGTAATTCTCAGTCAATAAAACTTGTAATACTAATTTCTATAGAAATGTACGTCAGAAAACAACAGTATTTACACAAACTAAAATATTGAAAGAGAGCACCATGCTCTAAGGCAAACTTAGCATCCTTAGGTCCTAGCGGCAATGGACTAATTCCCATCAGATTTAGAAAGTGCTCTTTCCTCCCAAAATTTGTTTCATGCCTTTGGATATCATTTGCCTGATAAATTACTGGATCTAATTCTAAATTGCTTAATCATTGAAGAGTCAGAGCATGACCTATAAATCTATCCCGTCTATTAGCCACTTTATACCATACATTTATTTTCTCGTCAGATGTCTCCTAATTATCTTCCTGATCTTCTCATCTAATCGTCCCATTCTTGCACCACATAGAGAACTCTTCTAACGTCTTCTTTAGGAGCTGCCTAAAGGACACGTTTCAGTCCTGTCCAAGACTACACTGAAGATAAGTGTCTTCTGAAAATAATATTTGTTGATTTGAACTCGCTAAGTGCAACTGATCCGCAAACTGGATGTATACGGACTGAGTTCTTCGTCACGTCATCACTGGTCCACGAGCGTCAGTGAAAACCGCACTTCTTCGCCATCTACTCACCAGAAACTTCATGTCTGCTGCTGCTGTTGTTGCTGCTGCTGCTGAGGACTGAACTGTTACTGCCCTCAGTGGCTGGACACCGGCTTATATAGCGAGACACGGTCTCGTCTTCCCCGCCGCGTTCAAAAACACGGGATAGTGTCATTGTACTCCAGGTCCCACCACTTCTGTATCTGCTCGTAAGATTGCGTAATTTCTAAATTGTCATTGTGTATTTCACGTCTGAATAAAAGGTACTTTCTCTCGCGCTGCTTTGCTCATACACGATAACGGCCGCTACACGACCCTCCAGACCCCATTGTTACTGCTTCGCATAGTAACCTATCGGTAGGTTCTTGCTACTTGCTACTTGCTACTGCGACACACAAATAGTCCAGGTCTCAAATAGCCCGTTCGTCTCCTTGGAGTGGCGTATGGGATCATTGAGAGAGGAAATGAATTGGTTCATAATAAATGCATTACTGTAGTACAAGTGGCGAGTGCGTAAGTATATTTTGCATACACGTTCCTGTCAGGAGACATGGGTTTTAGAAAATTCGGTTACGTATTTCGACAAGTTGTAGGTGCGACAGAGTACATAATACTTCCACAAGTAACCGATGTACAGATATGTTATCCATTGAAACGATGAGCAGTTCTATATGCGAACGAATGAAATGCCTCATTCTGCAAGCTCTTTGGTGTTCATATTTTTGGATAATGTATCTTTCAAAACAAGAAAAATGTCTAGTAGACAGGAAATCTAAAATGCATACATCAAGAGCTATGTGGACTCGACCAGTAGAAGAGGCGTGTTCAACAGTTTTGCTGATGAAGACGTGCTTCTACCACTTAAGGGGTGAAATTTATATCACCGGTATTACAAAGAATGCAGATTAGGCTGTAACGTCCTGTCGTCACCGTGGTCCTTAGAGATGCATTTTAGATAGGGGTGGGAAACGAAATCGGCCGTGCCCTGTCAAAAGTACCATCCAGACATTTACCTGGAGCGATTTAGCAAAATTACGAAATACGTAAATCTGAATGGCCGGAGGTGGATTTGAAGCACCGTACTCCCGACTGTGAGGCAGTGTGTTTCCACTGAGTCACTTCTCTTGGTCCATGACATATTTTGTTTTTGTTATCAACTTCCAAAATTGAAAAGGCAAAGAACATCTATTACGGGGCTGTGCCTTATATCGGCAATGATAAAGAAGAGTTTATAGCGTTCCTGGATGACTTTTCCTGGCGTGAGTTCCGCATCAAAATATTATCTACTCACTTCCCTCTACAGCTCCTCTAATTTTGTAACGGGAACAATATTGCACAAGTATACTGTGAACTGAAAGCTTTTCTTATTTGTATCCTTTTGTCATAGCGTAACTTATTGGCAGGCAATGATCACCAGCTTTTAGGAACTTTCCGAACAATGTATTTTGAGAATCAACTGCACCGGAATCCATATTTTACTTCAAAAATGTTCCGATGTTTGTAGAGCTTATGGGGCTTAACTACGGGGTCATCAGTCCTTAAACTTACAAACTACTTATGAACTAGCTTATACTAAAGACGGCACAAATATCCATGCCCGAGGAGGGATTTGAATCCCCGACCGTAGTGGCCGTGCAGAACGTGACTGCTGCAACGCAGACCGCTCGGCCACCGCGGCCGGCATTTTATTTCTTATAAGGTTTAGGTCAAGTATACCAGGTTTAATTTTGTTTCACTGAGTATTAAACAAACATATTGTCATTGCATCTTTTCCCTAAGAGTTGTCAACACTGTGCTCTGAAACACATATCTTGTTGCCTAAGACATAACAGTAAAGAAGGACAAACAAAGACACTTAGTAACAACAATGAGAACGAAATGTGATACAGCTGTGTGTGCAAATATGTTGCTCCAAAAGTAACTAACTGTCTATGGGAGACATACTTTTTTCATGGTGGGTACTATTCCTCTATCTGAGAACGACTGTTATACTTGTACCACATACATGCAGTCTATGAATAAACGAAAGTTTTCGTCAATATTATGCCATTCTGGAAAGACACATTGATCAAGATTAATGTGGCTAGTGAAACGAAGCGTATAGTTGATCATCTTGGTGATACTTGTTATTCACGCTGAACACTTACGATGGCTGCCAACATGCAACAAACATTTCTATTTCGTCCTGACCTGTCTCCTTCCGCGAATTCCACTACTTACACAGTGCTAACACAGATTCCAAGGATTACAACATGCGTGATGTTGGTGTGGAAAAATATGACTACGCCAAAAACTGTCCATAGAGTAAGCACTGTCACAAGTACATAGCCTCTATCTACTTTAAGGAAATTGTTTGGTTACAACTTTTACTGTAATGTTATGCTCTATCTTAACAAAATCCTGAATGGTATCTATTTATCCTACGATCTTTTAAACCTATTTCATTAGCTTCAAAAAAGAAAAAAAATGCATAGTCAACCATAAGCTGTTTATTGTTTTCAGAAAATTACCGGTTTCGGATATTTTCCATCATTAGAAGAGTAAACTTAAAGACACTGATTGAGCACTACATGGTTGATCAACTATGTAGTTCTCACTCAAAATCTTCTAATGTTTGTGAAGCTCAACTGTGGGGGCATAAGTCCCTAAACTTACAAACCACTTATGGACTGCCTTATACCAAAGACGACACAAACATCAATTCACGAGGCCGGACTCGAACCCCCATAAGGGAACGGCCTCGCGCATCGGAGCATAGTGCCTCAATGCGGTTGGCCACTCCGCCGCGGCTGTTCTCAAACAGTCTGTTTAATTTTACTCTTCTGATGATGGATAATATTTATAACCGGTATAGTTCTAAAAAAATAATTAGCTGATGGTTGACTAGGCAATTTAAAAATATATTACGGCTGTTAAATCACATCTAGGAAAAAAATATTTTATTAGCTTTCCGATGACAGAGAACGACACCGTAATTTAAAAAATAATCTTCAAATGTTTGTAGAGATTATGGGAATTAACTACGGTGTCATCAGTCCCTAAACGTACTGACAACTTATGAATTACCTTATACTAAGGACGGCACAAATATCGAAGCCCGATGGGGGGATTCGAACCCCCGACCGTAGTGACCGTGCAGAAAGTGATTAGCGCGCCGCACACCGCTTGACCACCGCGGTCGGCTACCGTAATTAATGGTCTTTATATACAATAATGCATATGTGCAACATATGATACAATTGTATTTCCTAACGTTATTCAATTTCCAGAACATAGCAGACATCTCCACATGTACAAGGGTGATCAAAATATATTAATAGCTAATGAAGATACAAAATGTACAGTGTTTATAAGGATTTCGCCGGCCGCAGTGACCGAGGGGATTGTGGCACTTCAGTCACGGTCTGCACGGCCATGGATATTTGTGCCGTCCTTGGTTGTAGCTAGCTCATAAGTAGTTTGTAAGTTTAGGGACTGATGACCCGTAGTTACGTACCATAAGCTCTACAAACATTTGAACATTTTTTTAATAAGGATTTCACTCACCAAAGTTATCGGTAACAACTGCAAATCTTCCAGGAACAGATTAGTGAAGTGTCTTTTCTGCTTCTGACAGAAAGCTACATAATCTGGTAGCAAAACTTATTTAAATTGCTTCAAAGACGTCCATTCTGTAGATTTAGTCCTCACTCTGTTCTAAAACTGTCTACAACATTACAGTTACGTTGATACCTGGCTATTTTCCTCTCCAATGGACATGTTTAATATATTCAGATGCTACAAAAAAAAAAAAAAAAAAAAAAAAAAAAAAAAAAAAAAAAAAAAAAAAAAAAAAAAACCTATTTGCTGTGTGTGAAGGCGCATTTTTAATTGGATGTATAACAGTATTTATTAGCAATATCGTAGTCATAGTAATCAGTCTGCTACCACGAATGGTGAAATATTTATTCACAGTTATCCGACCAGTGAGAGTAATGAAAGGAACAATTGAGTTACACGATATAAATGCGTAAGTCATGTTGAAACCTCCCCCGATCTTCACTGAAGCAAGCAGGAACACCGTATTGTAAGCTTCTTTTCCGATTGTCGACACGTAAACCTGGTTAATCTGTTTTGACGCCATTGTACAACTTGTCTCGATCTTAAATTAAAGCAAATCTCTCACCAGTTGTCAATTTCATACTGAAAAACAAAAAAAAGCACATATTAGAATACTACGCTACAAAATCAACGACTTCCATATGAATATACCATTCACGTAAGAACATACTGAAAAAAAATTATCAGCCATTATGGAACGTCATCCATAACAAACACCCAGAAAGCGGAAATTCACGAATTCTAGCCACATCGGCAGCCGCGGCGGAGTGGCTGAGCGAATTGAGGCACTATGCTCCGATGTGCATGGCCGTTCCTCGTAGAGGGTTCGAATCCTCCCTCGGGCATGGTTGTTTGTAATGTCTTTACTATAATATGGTTCAGAAGTAGTTTGCAAGTTTAGGGACTGATGACTCCACAGTTAAGTCCCATAAGCTTAAGAATCGTTTTTGTCACATGGACAGTGACGAAGGACTTCAATATCGAACGAAATTTTCTGGATAACATCAGTTATAGCCTCAGATGAATTCACTTCGAGGACAAAGGATAGTTGCTATCCATTTTGGGAAAAACAAAATTTTTGGGATAGGATTCCGACAATGTACAAAGTGAGAAGATAGAATTGTGTAAAAGACATATCTGTAGCGAAACGATGTCCTTGTTTAGCAGTAGTAACATTTTCTTCCTTTTACGGTTTAGTATTTTCTTAACAAGTTTGGGATGTATTCTGCATTCTATGGATAGGATTTTATTTGAATACATTTCACACATTTAATTTCCATTTTTTTAAAATTTAAAACTAGTTTATCATACATTACCATGACAACTCTCCTGAATATCAGGATTATCTTTGGTATCAGAGAACAGCTGTCTTATGGTACACAACTTTGACTCATAGCACCAGTGTTTTTTTTAAATAAAGCGTTTATGGTGAGAAACCCATGTATGTTGCGTACTTCCGATAGATGAAGTTAATTAATGGCAAATTAATTTTTATGGCATAATAGAGAATCGTCGGAACAGTAGCTCTTCTTATTTCTATATATTATTAGCAACAGCAGCGGTTCCTTGGTTGTTTAGCTTCAGCCATACTGTTTTAATGGAAACGCTATTAATGTTGAGCTTTCCTGTAGTTTCTGCCTGGGTACTTTCATGATTTCTGGCCAACATTGCTCTTACCGCTCACCGGTCGTTGTCAGCTAATTCTGGTATAGCCCAAATTGATATTTACATTATTTTAACGCTGTCATTATCGAGGATACTGTACCTAGAACAGCATTAAACGGCTCAGCCGATTTCCTCTCTTGGCTGTTGGCTACGATCAACAGTCTTCAGGCTACTGCACTGCGCTGCATTGTCACCAAGGTAGCGAAGATTATCGCTGAGGTGCCAACTGCAACGTCTCCGAAGACTGACGCCAGTGTGGTTACAGTTTTCTACGTCCCTGCCAATCGGCAGCTACCTGATTGGTGAACTGTGTAGGGGGTCACCAAACTCTGGCCATAAGGCGAAACGGAGAACCGGCCGCATGACTGAGCCATAACGCGTCAGCAATAGGTTTGTTGTCCAGTAGTGATAATACTCCTGAGCGAAACAGGTTGCCTCGCCTGTTATGACAGTGGCTAATCGTTCTGAGAGGTCCAGACAGATGCAGAGGTTCGGTTTGTTAGTCATCAGGAACTCCTATGTTTAGCGGGTAATGAAAACCCTCAGAGCAGGCATGGCCAACGTTTCTACACACGCCCCCGCGGGCAGAGTACACTGTAGTTCACTGTAGTTGATATTGATATGAAGTCGCTAAGTGCGCCTGATTCCTGAAAACTCTGCGTCACGTCATCACTGCTCCACGGGCGTCAGTGTAAACCGCACTTCTTCTGCATCTACTCACCAGAACCTTCATGTCTGCTGCTGCTGTCGTTGTTGCTGCTGCTGCGGACTGAACTGTTACTGCCCTCAGTGGCGGACGCCGGCTTATATAGCGAGGCACGGCCTCGTCTTCCCCGCTGCGTTCAAAAACACGGGATAGTGTCATTGTACCCCAGGTCCCACCACTTCTGTATCTGCTCGTAAGATTGCGTAATTTCTAAAATGTCATTGTGCATTTCACGTCTTAATAAAAGCTACTTTCTCGCGCGCTGCTTTTCTCATTGACGGTAACGGCCTTTACACGTCCCTCCAGAATCCATTGTTACTGCTTTGCATAGTAATCTATCGGTAGGTTACAATGCTTTCCGTTCTTGATACTGCGACATAAAAATAGTCCGGGTCTGAATTAGCCCGTTCCTCTCCTTGGAGTGGGGTATGGAAGCACTGAGAGAGAAAAAGAATTGGTTCATAATAAACGCATTACTGTAGTACAGGTGGCGAGTGCGAAAGTGTATTTTGCATACATGTTCCTGTCAGAAGACATGGGTTTTAGGAATTTACGGTTAGTATTTCGACGAGTTATAGGTGGGAAAGAGTACATAATATTTCCACAAGTAACCGATGTACAGACATTTTATCCATTGAAACGATGAGTAGTTCTTTATGCAAACGTATCAAATGTCTCCTTCTGCAAGCTGTTTGGGGTCCATATTTGGCATAATGTACGTTTCAAAACAAGAAAAATTTCTAGTAAGCGGGAAAACTAAAATGCATACATCAAGAGCTATGTGGACTCGACCAGTAGAAGAGACGTGTTCAATAGTTTTGCTGATGAAGATGTGCTTCTACCACTTAAGGGGTACATATTATATCACAGGTATTAGAAAGAATGCAGATTAGGCTGTAACGTCCTGTCGTCAGCATTGTCCTTAGAGATGCATTTTAGATAGGGATGGGAAAAGAAATCGGCCGTGCCCTGTCAAAAGTACCATCCAGATATATACCTAGAGCGATTTAGCAAAATTACGAAATACCTAAATCTGAATGGCTGGATGTGGATTTGAAGCACCGTACTCCCGGCTGCGAGGCAATGTGTTGCCACTTCGTCACTTCACGTCATGTTTTCTTTTTATTCTCATCCTCCAAAATTGGAAAGGCAAAGAGCATCTATTACGGAGCTTTGTCTTATATCGTCGATGGTAAAGAAGTGTTTATAGCGGTCCTGGACGACTTTTCCTGACATGCGTTCCTTATCGAAATATTATCCACGCTCTTCCCTTTACAGCTCCTTTAATTTTATAACGGGAACTTACGAACATGCTACATGCACAAAATTGCACAAATATATTGTGAACTGAAAGCTATTCTTAATTGGATCCTTTTGTCATAGTGTAACGAATTGGTAGGCGATGTTCACCAGCTCCACCGGATTCCATATTTTATTTCACATACAGTTTAGGTCAAGCATCATAAAAATATGTTGTCAATGCTCCTTGTCCCTAAGAGGTATCAATACTGTGGTCAGAAACACATATCTTGTTGCCTAACACAGAGCAGTAGAGAAGTACAAACAAAATCACTTAGTAACAACAATGGCCGGCCGCGTTGGCTGAGGGGACTGAGGCGCTCCAGTCACGGTCTGCACGGCCACTACGGTCGGGGGTTCGATCCCCCCTCGGGCATGGATATTTGTGCCATCCTTAGTCTTAGCTAGTTCGTAAGCAGTATGTAAGCTTAAACTGAAGATCCCGTAGTTAAGTCCCCCAAGTTCTACAAACATTTGAACATTTTTTACATCAATGAGAACGAAATGTGATACAGCTGTGTATGTAAATATGTTGCTCCAAAAACAACTGTGTATGGGAGACATAGGTTTTTCATGGTGGGTACTATTCGTCTATCTGAGATGGACTGTGTTATATTTGAACCACATACATGCAGTCTACGAATAAACGAAGGTTTTCGACAATATTGTGCCATTCTGGTAAGACACATTGACCATATTAATGTGGCTAGTGAAACTAAGCATGTAGTTGATCTTCTTGGTCATATTTGTTACTCACACTGAACAGATCCGATGGCTGCCACCTAAGAACGCGCTACAAACATTTATACTTCGGCCTGACCTGTCTGCATCCGTGAGTACCAGTACCTACACAGAATCCAAGGATTACAACCTGCATTTTGTTTATGTGGAACAATATGACTACGCCAAAAACTGTCCATAGAGGAAGCACTGTAACATGTACATAGGCCCTATCTACGTCAAGGAAATTGTTTGATCACAACTTTCACTGTAATGTTATGCTCTATCTTAAATGTATCCTAAATGGCATCTATTTATCCTACGATTGTTTAAACCTATTTCATTACCTCCAAAAAAGAAAAACAATTCATAGTCAACCATAAACTGTTTGTTGTTGTTGTTTTTTTTAGAACATTACCGGTTTCGGATATTTTCCATCGTTAGAAGAGTAAACTTAAAGAGACTGATTGAGAACTACATCGTTGACTTGTTATGACTTGATTTTCTTGGGGAAGCCAAAACAGTCTTTTTCCAACACGCCACTGCCCGCACCGAAACTACGTTTATTATGCGGTATCACTCCCTGTATATCTAGTAAAGCCAACCAATGCCCTTGAACAGTACAAGGAGTCCCTGTACCAGTTATTTATTAGACACAATTTCTTCGGGTCTGGTTGTCCAAAATGTTCTGTTCCTTTTACTCTCCAATGCAATGCATTCGAAGATTAGATCAACTATGTAGTTTCTCACTCAAAATGTTCAGATGTTTGTGAAGCTTAAGGGACTTAACTGCGGAGTCATAAGTCTCTAAACTTACATACTACTTTTGAACTGCCTTATAAAAAAGACGACACAAACATCAATTCACGAGGGCAGATTCGAAGCGGTTAGTACCTCAAAGCGCCTGGCCACTCCACCGCGGCTGTTCTCGATCAGTCTGTTTAATTTTACTGTTCTGATGACGGATAATATTTATAACCGGTATAGTTCTGAAAACAAAGAAATAGCTGAAGGTTGACTATGTATTTTTAAAATATATTACGGCTGTTAATTCACATCTACGGAAAAAAATATTTCATTTCCGATGGCAGAGAACGACATCGTAATTAAAAAAATAAAAAAATAAAAAAAATGTTGAAATCTTTGTAGAGCTTATGTGTCTTAACTACGGGGAAATCAGTCCCTAAACTTACTGATAACTTATGATCTACCTTATACTTAGGACGGTACAAATATCCACGACCAAGGGGGGGATTCGAACCTCCGACCGTAGTGATCGTGCAGAACATATCCTGTATTCAAATATTATGAATTATCTCGAACAGAACGATCTATTGACCCAAGGTCAACACGGATTTAGAAAATATCGTTCATGCGAAACACAACTAGCTCTATATTCACACGAAGTGATGGGTGCTATCGACAAAGGTTCGCAAATCGATTCCGTATTTCTTGATTTCCAGAAAGCTTTTGACACCGTACCTCACAAACGGCTTTTAATCAAATTGCGTGGTTATGGTATATCGCCCCAAATTTGCAATTGGATAGGGGATTTCTTGTCAGAGAGGACACAGTTCGTAGTAATCGATGGTAAGGCATCGACTAAAACAGAGGTGATATCGGGCGTTCCACAAGGTAGTGTTATTGGTCCTCTGCTATTCCTTATTTACATAAACGATTTAGGGGAAAATCTAAGTAGCTCTCTTAGGTTGTTTGCAGATGACGCCGTCATTTACCGTCTAGTAAAATCATCTGAAGATCAAAACCAACTGTAGAACGATCTGAATAAGATATCAGTAGGGTGTAAAAATTGGTAATTGACTCTAAATAATGAGAAGTGTGAAGTCGTCCACATGAGTACGAAAAGAAATCCGTTAAACTTTGTTTACAACATAAATCAATCAAATGTGAACGCCGTAAACTCCACAAAATACCTAGGAATCATTATTACTTCAGACTTAAACTGGAAAGAACACGTAGATAATATCGTGGGAAAGGCGAACCAGAGACTGCGTTTTATTGGCAGAATCCTTAAAAGATGCAACAGAACTACTAAAGAAACTGCATACACTGCGCTTGTCCGTCCATTTTTGGAGTATTGCAGCCCAGTGTGGGATCCTTATCAGGTGGGTTTGACGGAGGACATCGAAAGTGTCCAAAGAAGGGCAGCTCGTTTCGTATTGTCACGATACAGGGGAGACAGCGTTACGGAAATGATACAGGATCTGGGATGGGAATCATTACAACAACGGCGCTTATCGCTGAGGCGTGGGTTACTTGCGAAACTCCAATCGCCAACATTCTCCTCCGAATGCGAAAATATATTGTTGACTCCCACTTACATAGGTAGAAATGATCATCAGAATAAAATAAGAGAAATCAGAGCTCGAACAGAGAGATTCAGGTGTTCTTTCTTCCCGCGCGCTATTCGAGAATGGAATGGGAGATAAATAGTATAATTGTGGTTCGATGAACCCTCTGCCAGGCACTTAAATGTGATTTGCAGAGTATCCCATGTAGATGTAGATGAACGTGATTGGCGCACCGCACACCGCTCGACCACCGTGGCCACCCACCGTAATTAAAGTCCTTCTATGTAATTTTGCTTATGTGCAACAAAAGATACAATTGTATTTCCCTACGTTATTCAATTTCCAGAACATAGCAGACCTCACCACATGTGCAAGGGTGATAAAAATATTATGAACAGCTAATGTAGATACAAAATGTACAGAATTAATAAGGAGTTCACTCACGAATGTCTTCGGTAACAGCTGCAAATCTTCCAGGAACAGATTAGTAAAGTGCCTTTTCTGCTTCTCACAGAAAGTTACAAAATCTGGTAGCAAAACTTACTTACATTACTTCAACGATATTCAGTCTGTAAATTTGGTCCTCACTCTGCTCTAAAACTGTCTATAACATTACAGTTATGTTGATACCTGGCTATTTTCGTGTCCAAGGGACATGTTTAATATAATACCGTAATCCTTTTTGCAGTGTGTGAGGCCGCATTGTTATTTCGATGTATGGCGGTGTTTATTAACAATATCGTAGTCATAGTAATCAGAATGCTGCCCCGAATGGTGAAATATTTATTCACAGTTATCCGACCAGTGAAAGTAATGGAAGGAACAGTTCAGTTCCACGATATAAATGCGTAAGTCATGAAGAAACCTTCCCCGATCTTCACTGAAGCAAGCAGGCACACCGTATCGTAAGCTTCTTTTCCGATTTTCGGTAAGTAAACCTGGTTAATCTGTTTTGACGCCATTGTATAACTTGTCTCGATCTAAAATTAAAGCAAATCTCTCACCAGTTGTCAATTTCATAATATGTTGAGTCAGTAAGACATGTTTCGTAACTACCTTACACGTGGACTGAAAAACAGAAAAGCTCGTATTAGAATACTACGCTACAAGATCAACTACTCCCATATGAATATACCAATCACGCAAGAACATACTGCACAAAATTAATCAGCCATTAGGGAACGTCATCCATAACAAACACCCAAAAAGTGGAAATTCACGAATTCTAGCCACATTGGCAGCCGCGGCGGAGTGGCCGAGCGCATTGAGGTGCTATGCTCCGATGCACAAGGCCGTTCCTCGTAGCGGGCTCGAATCCTCCCTCGGGCATGGTTGTTTGTATTGCCTTTACTATAATGTGGTTCAGAAGTAGTTTGCAAGTTTAGGGACTGATGACTCCTCAGTTAAGTCCCATAAGCTTAAGAATCGTTTTTGTCACATGGACAGTGACGAAGGACTTCAATATCGAACGAAATTTTCTGGATAACATCAGTTATAGCCTCAGATGAATTCACTTCGAGGACAAAGGATAGTTGCTATCCAGTTTGGGAAAAACAAAATTTTTGGGATAGGACTCCAACAATGTACAAAGTGAGAAGATAGAATTGTGTAAAAGACATATCTGTACCGAAACAATGTCCTGGTTTAGCAGCAGTAACATTTTTTCCTATTATGTTTTAGTATTATCCTAATAATTTAGGGATGTATTCTGTATTCTATGGCTAGGATTTTATTGGGATAAATTTCACACATTTATTTTTTTAATTTAAAACTAGTTTATCGTATATTACCATGACAACTTTGCTCAGTATCTGGATTGTCTTTAGTATCAGAGAACAGCTGTCTTATGGTTCACAACTTTGCCGCAACCAGCAGTGTTTTCTTTAAACAAAGGGTTTATGGTGAGAAAACCATGTATGCTGCGTAGTTCTGATAGTTGAAGTGTCAGATTAATTTTTATGGTATGTTTTATATGGATGGCTTATTAGCGAATCGTCGGCATCGTATCTTCATATATTGATATATATTTAGCAACAGCAGAGGTTCCGTGGGGGTTTTGCTTCAGTCATGCTGTTTCTATGGAAACACTATTAATATTCAGCTTTCCTGTTGTTTTTGCTGTGGTACTTTCATGATTTCTGGCCGAAATTACTCTTAACGCTCACTGGTCGTTCTCAGCTAATTCTGGTATAGCTCAAAATGATATTTACGTTTTCTTAAAAGCTGTCATTATCGAGGATACTGTACCTAGAACAGCGTTAAACCGCTCAACCGATTTCCTCTGTTGGCTACGATCAACAGTCTTCAGGCTTCTGCCCTGTGATGCATTGTCACCCAGGTAGTGGAGATTATTGCTGGGGTGCCAACTGCAACGTCTCCAACGACTGACGCCAGGGTGGTTACAGTTTCCTACGTCCCTGACAATCGGCAGCTACCTGACTGTGATTGATGATTTGTGTAGGGGGTCAAGAAACTCTGGCTGTAAGGCGAAACCGAGAACCGGCCGCAAGTCTGATCTATTATGCCTCAGCAATAGGTTTGTTGTCCAATAGTGATAATACTCCTGAACCAACACAGGCTGCCTTGCCTGTTATGAAAGTGGCCAACCGTTCTGGACAGATGCAGAGGGTCAGTTTGTTAGTCATCGGGAGCTCCAATATTATGCGGGTAATAAAAACTCTCAGAGCAGGCGTGGCCAACATTTCTACACCGTCCCAGCCGCGACCGTATGTCGCGAGCGCTGGACTGTGCCACGCTCAGAACAGGGGAAGCTCATCTCTGTAATATGGTCAAATAACGGTAAAACCATTTACTGTTTAGGCAGCAGTTAGCGAAGCTTTAGAAACATTCCAAAACACGAATCGAAGAAAATGTTAGCAATTTTGTGACCCAAATTTGATTCTACTAATATACACACTTGTCATATATACTGTAGGCTTCTACTGAAAGATATATGTTTCTTAAATGAACTAGTATCGTCTTTCTTCTTTCTCTTTAGCCATGTTCCCTCACATGCAGGGTTGGCGTTATTTATTTGGATTTGGCATGTTAATATTGATAGGGTGGCCGAATGCCCTTTCTGTAGCCACTCCCTGTCCCCTGGGAGAACATGTGTACCCAATACGTCTGTGTTTAGTGTTATATGTGTGAAAGTGTAAAGTGTAATGAAATATTTGCGAATCGTGGAACTGAGGTGGGACTTGGGTACGAGCCCAGTATTCACCTAGGCGGATGTGTAACATCGCCTGAAAACCACATCCAGGCTGGCCGCCTATCTGACCCCTTTTGTTAATCCGCCAGGCGGATTGGAACAGGGGAGTAATGTGTCGCAAGCATTAGGCGCATGTCTGTGAGTAAATGAAAGTGCTTTGCTTTATCTGCTTTGTATTTGCAAATTTCCTCCCACGTTAACTTCACATTCATAAAGGGCAGAAACAATTTTATTACGAGCAGTAACTTTATCATTTAATTCACTTTTGTACAAGGTGTGTGCTTTATCGTGCTCAATTTGGTCTCGCCACATTTGTTTGCTTGTCCATTTTATTCCATAGAAGACTATTTAAAGTATCAAACCTCTGCTTTTTAATTTCATGCTCCCTATCCCATGTTTATTTATCTATGCCATTTTTAAGATTCATTTTGTGTTTGTTAAAACGTTGGCTGCTCCCTTTAGGAGTGAGCAGTTAGATAAATTCCAATTGCACAAGTACAGTAGCCAGTTATAAAGTAATTTAGAGCCGCAGTGAGCATTTTAACTTGCATTTGCAGATCTCTACTACCCGAGATCTTAAATAGAAAATTTAACATGCTACTTCCACAATTTCCAACGTCGCCATTGCTGTCACCACTGTAAGCATCACATGATAAGCAAACTGCACCAGTTTATCCAGCACTGCCATCACCACCACACAACAAATAGATGTGAAAAATGATGTGATTCGTTTCCTTCCCCTTCTCCTATACAACTGAGTCAAGCAAACTCCGACACAAACTAGCCCTGAGATTTATAATTTTACTATAATGGATACTGAAATAAAATCAAACATTTTGATGTAACCATGTTATAAATCTTTTTCATTCTCAATCTATGTAATGAGTTAGGTTTGCACATCATGTAAATGATCTGTTTGCATAATTGCCCTCTAATTCATATCATATATATTATTTTAATCTTCTTTCATCAAGACAATCATATCAGAGATAACAGAGGTTTTTAGAAGCTACTACATAACAGCATTTCTGTTCATACACAATATTCAACTTCACCACTCCTTATTTAACTGACACGTGTCTACTGATTCATAAACCCTGATCCTGCCACACATTACCTGAGATTCTAGATATTAATATGTTCATAAATAGTTAGGTGATATTTGATGTTTTCCTAGAATATTAACTGCTTACTTACCCACTTACTGTTTATTTTTTCCAAAATTTTTAAAACAGTTCATTTGTGTAATAAAAGTGCCTGATGCATATGAACATAAGTTACTGTTATTTTTATTGGATAGTGTGAGTACTGTCGCTACCTTACGTGTCCTGGGTTTACAGATAATTTTTTTTTTTTTTTTTGATACTCTAATTGCATTCGTCTGCTTCAGTCATTGCCTGTTAAGTAATTGTAACCTATATCTAATTTTGAATGTGATGCGGCTTTAAATACGCTTATATTAATGTTTCATCAGAAATTAGGACTTCATTTCTTCAAAGAAAAAGTTATATTTAAGACTGTTAAAGAACACTCACAGCTCTCCCAAACTAGGACAACCTCTACCTAAGCAAATTTCAAGTGTTTAGGAAACCTTATCACACTGACAAAGCACACAAAATGTTGAAAGGGGAACTGTTGTTTTGTAATCGAAATTCAGCGTCTGCCGTGAAGTTGTAACTCATAACTTATTACTAGTAACTCATTTCGAAACACTTTCAGCAAAGAATATGTCACTGTCACTGATTGCACCAGCAAATTTATATCATTGTATGGCACATACTTGAGATTATGTGCCATGATAGACATTTAGGCAAATAAAAAGCTACTCTCTCTTTATATAGGCTTGCAGTAAAATTTCAAAGTGAAAATGAAATTTTAATTTATTACATTATAACTACTACAGTTTACGCAATACATTTGAATTTGCGTACATCATAAATAGTATTTGATTTTCTAGTGATGCTGCACATCAGAGGCATTCTGCCACCAGAATACATCAACAGGCGCATCAGAGATGGTGTTTGATGGTTGGGTCTCAGTTGCCACTGTTACCCACTAAGGCAAAGTCCAAGCTCCACAAAACAGAGCAGCATCCTCTAATTTATTGTTAAACAGTTGGATGAATTATTTGAGGAATAAATCAAGTTCATGGACAATATATCCTGAGTCCATTATGTAGATGCTGTCAATGATTTCATCAACCATGTAGTTGCTGTCTAACTACATTGGCCACCAAGTTTTCCTTTTATACATCCAATTCAACATGGGTGAGGTTCATTGCAAAGTCTGTAGGACCCCATCATGCCCAGCGCGAAATATATGACAATAGAGGAGATTTACCATTAAATTATAATTTCAACGTATGGAGGGTAATTGAAATCTGAGAAGTATGCTATGTTGGATATATGCTTAATTCAACTGTTGATTGATCAAGGTTCCTACACAATAGATTTATCTCAATAAAAGAGATTATAGGTTCTCTTTCAAAACAAAAGAACTGATCTCTTAGGTTCTGTTTATCAAATAAATGAAAGATGTGTTAGTTCATGAATATCAATTCACTATAATATTGAATAGGACAGCATTTTTGTTTACTTCCATGTGAGAAGATTGTGTACACCTCGACTATATTGTAGAATGCAAGAGGTACACCAACTATTAACAAAAACATAGGTTAGAACACTATAAATAAGATCTCACATGACCATACCATACATTTTGATAGCAGTTCGTTCACATGCTGTTGTAAAGAAAAAGTAGCCACACTGTAGGACAGGTGAGTTTCCTATGTGGTTCTCTCTAGTGTGGCAACGAAAATGCCTGATAGTACAATTTTTTACTTCAGTAATGGATACAATAAAATAAATCTTTTCATTTGTTATTTCTTGTGAAACCATCATAGTACCGTTAGAAGTAAAATAAATGATATAAAGAAACTGAATCTTTAAAAGATGATGATGATTGGTGTTTTAGGGCCCTCAACAGCGAGGTTATCAGCGCCCGCTGAATCTTTAAAAAGTAATCCACTTAATTTGTATTGAAGTTTATCGTTTTGGTTAAAATTGAAAACCATATAAAATATGAAACTTCCTGGCAGATTAAAATTGTGTGCTGGAACCGGGACTCGAACCTGGGACCTTTGCCTTTCTTCCGGGAGTGCTAGTCTTGCGTGTTTGCAGGAAAACTTCTGTGAAGTTTGGAAAGTAGGAGACGAGGTACTGGCAGAAGTGAAGTTGTGAGGCGGCATCGTGAGTCGTGTCGGGATAGCACAGTCGGTAGTGCGCTTGCCCGCGAAATGCAAAGGTCCCAGGTTCGAGTCCCGGGTCCGGCACACAATTTTAATCTGCCAGGAAGTTTCATATCAGCGCACACTCCGCTGCAGAGTGAAGTTTCATTCTGCATATAAAATATGATTGCAACACGTCCACTGAATGTGTGGTGGTGTTCCATTTCAGAGTTATTCATTAACCTTATGTGTTTCTACACCCTTAATATTGACTATTAGTATGTTAATTATTTTTATTCTGTTCATATATGTTTCCAACCATGTGATTTTACATCTGTGTTCTTGTGAATGAGAAAGGTTGCCTTTAGCATTGCCTGACTGCCGCGCCGTGTCTTACAGTCGCTGTTTTGCGCTTTAGGCCCTCATTTACCTTAATTAAGAATGCATTGCCTCGTTTTTCGTCTGCCCAGAGACAAGCTTACTTGGCAAGATGACAAGGCGGCCGGGTTCTTAGTGTGTTGCCAACCTAATCTTGGACAAAAGAGGTGACATTAGACCTCTCTGGGAGCCATTATTGAGGAGATCGACTTCCTCAAGTAGATAGGGTTGGTAGACACTACGCTCTGAACGCTCCCTGTATGGGTTTTGGGCGCGTTCTGCATCCAGCGTGTAATGGGGAAGGTTTAGGCGTGGCATTAGAGCTTCACTCTTGCTGCAAACGTGGAAGTAAGTTCTTCGTCGAATCATGCTGAGGTAATGCCAGGCGGTTAGAACTTTGCTTTCTTTGTGATCCTGCAGACTTGCTTTATCAGTGATAGGTTTCTTGAGTTCTTTCGCTATGCAAGGTGAAGCGCTTTTTAATTTAGAGAACTCGACTAATTCAGTGTAAATTTAGTATTTGCATTTTCATTCCGATGACGATAGTGTGTCTGGTTTTTCTCAAGTTAGAATACACGTGTGTGGTCTTCAGGCTTTGTGTAAACTTATTATGTATGCAAAATATTTCTGAGATTTTCTGCTTTGATTCCATCTATCCTATTTTGGCATGACCGATTGAACCACGTGCTTTCGTAACGGTCTTTACTTCGGCCTTCAGCCATGCCTTTACTAATACTACATTTTTTCTATATGAACAAATTTGTGCTTCAAGACACCCACCATCTCGCAAGAAACGCCGCCCACGCTTTGGTTGTCGCTGCTATCAAGTGATCCCATATGTATAATGTGTCGCAAGCATTCTGCATGTGTCTGTCAATGAATGACTGAGCTTTCATTTTCGTATTGTGTATTTGCAAATTTCCTCCCACATTACTTCCATATTCACAAAGGGAAGAAACGATTTTATTACTGGCAGTAACTTTAGGATTTAATTCACTTTTGTACGAGGTGTGTGCATAATTTGGTCTCTCCACATTTATTTGCTTTTTCACTTTATTGAATAGATGATGATTTAATGCATCAACTCTCTACTTTCATGCTCCCCGTCCCATGTTTAATTACCTATTATTTTATCTTTAACATTGATTTTGTCTTTGTTAAAACGTTGGCTGCTCCCTTAGTAAGCAGTTAGATAAATTTCTGTTGTGAAAATACTGTGGCCAATCTCAAAGTAATTTAGAGCAGCAGTGAGTGCTTTAAATTGCATTTGGAGATCTCAACTGCCTGAGATTTTCTTAAATAATTTAACAAGCTACTGTTATGATGAACTATACTGTAAAACAGAAAAGTACCGAAGAAAATTGGCTGCATTATCTAGTAGAGGAAAATATTTACATTTGTGGTCATATACGTATTTATTGGCATTGGCATATTTGGAGATACAAACTCGTGCACAGTGTTGTATTATATTTATTACATCGCCTCCTTCCACTTTAGATACACTTTAGTTAGCTATATTTCCTCATAATTAGTATCTTATTTTTTGAACATTCTTCTATTTTTGTGGCATTTGGATGTATGAATTTCATTATAAATAGTGTTTTAATAATAATGATACATCATATGAAAATTCTCAAACATTAAATTTGACGTCCTTCCAGAATGATGTGCAATATTCAAAAGTAATGGTTTGTTTATGAAAATAATCACTTATAACGTTTTTTAATCATATTAACGTCATTTGTACCCTTTGAAATCAAATTCAAACCAAAAATGATTCCGCGCCATATGCGTTAGTATAGAAAACCTCAAAGATCACTGAGTGCTTTCAAGAACCTAGTTCTGAGTTATTTACATATATCAGTGAATGTAAATACAAAATTAAGTCGATATAAGAAATAGTGCTTTATCCACATAACTGGAATTAACTAGGGCTTTATACTGGTCGTGAAATATATATTCAAAGATGATAACACAGAGATCTATGAAAAAATATTTTATTTGCAGCATTCAAACATACATTACTACATATTGTCGGAGTTGTCCTCTATCCAAGTAGGGCAGCCCTCAACTGGAGCTGGGAGAGGGTGTTAGCATTGTTGATAGCCCTCAACTGGAGCTGGGAGAGGGTGTTAGCATTGTTGATAGTTTGGATGCCTGCCCTGGCAGTGGCCAGGGCCAGACGGGAGGTGGGGACTGCAAGGTTGGCGATGGGTACGCCATTAGGGCCGATGACGATGTTGGGGATGCCACCGAGGCCTTGGGTGGCCAAGGCGTTACGAGCAGCGTTGTTGGCGTCAGCAGCGGCAGTGGCGGAGACGGCGGCAGGGATGTTGGGGATTCCCAGGGTGTTGCGTGCGGCCTCCACAGCCTGCGTCGTCAGGTGTGTCGCCTTCGCTGTCGCCACGTCAGGGAGGTCCCCACCAAGTCCCAGACCAGGGAAGACAGGCTGTGCCTGGGTCGCCACCAGTACGAAGCTCAGGACCACCTGCGAGCAGTGGGTGCTTTATGTGATGCATAACTCTCTACAACACATTTAGTTAATTTATATGTGCTGCATAAATACTTGTTATCAGCGTCATTTTCTGAGCTGTGGGCCTAATCTATTGCTATAATGAAAATTTAGCACTTTATTCATCTAGATCGTCAATAAGTTACTAGATCAGCATTGATTCCCATTTTAGTTGTAACATTATCATTTGTGATATACTACTTGTGCAGACAGTACAGTGATATACATTGTTTTATATGTTGTACTTTAATACCGACATAGATCAGTATTTTCATATTTTTCTCTGTGTCAAACAGTTGGCCCACACACAATCACAAATGTAACATGACGTTTTCTGTTTGTCTGTAACTGTGCAGGAATTGGCTAGCGAAATATGCTTCCACTGTGGTCCCCTAACAGCCTGAGTAGTAGAACGTCATTCACTTTTACTCTCTATATTCGCAAATACAGGTGTCCTAGAACTACGAGTGTGTGGAGGTAATATCTAGCCTGAAAACATTTCATATTGGAGATACATATTTAAAAGTCTCCAAAAGAATAAATAACTTTCCATAATGTAATTCAGTACAGTGTCATTGATAAACTTTAGCAATATCTGCACTACTGACTACTGTATTCTTTTCCTCTGTTATAGTAAAGTCTAACAACTCAGATAAAATTAATTCATCAAAGGATATTAGAGGTAGCCCCTCAAGATGTACATAGCAGTGTTTACAAATGATTTGCTAATGTAGTATTGTGTGGCAGTTTGGGAATCGAAGTTGAATATTTATGGTTACAGGTAAAGCTCTCACGACCTATCCTCACAGAAAGGTACTTGTCGAAGTGAAGCAGTGTGAGATGGCATTCACTCCATGAGAAAATTACCTATAAATGGCAACCTTCTGTTAAGTGCCTTAGTTTGTCGCAGTTATTTTCAAGACTACTGTTTAGGAAGGGCCAATCAAATGGAAGGTCTTTTCTTTTTTAGGGAAACACTAATTTCTACTGACTCATTCTGTCGTTTTTTTCAGTACTCAATGATTGCGAATTATATTTCGGAACTATGTTACATTTTTTGTTAAAGAGCGATCGCAATAATTTTTGTCGTCTCCATCCGGTTTATAAGATTTGGCTGTGTGTCAGTAGATATAAACTGTACTCTAATCTGTGCATCTAAAACACCAGTATTAGATTCAGCACTTTTGTTTGAGGCAAAAGGGGGGGGGACGTGTTGAGGACGATTGATATACTTGAAAATCCAAGACTTAGGTTTGTGGGTTCCACAAAGTTGACAATGGGCTTCATTGTATGAAATATGAAAACACAAGTAACTGCGAGGAGGATTGTAGGGAGAGGCAACTGAGCCTTTTAGCACTCTCCCCGATTAAGATATACTTATCGTAAGCTAATAACTCTTACAACAGATACTAATTCTCAATTTTCCACAGTTTCATTGCTGGTAACATTCTGTCGTAGCCAGAAAATTGATTCTAGAAATGTCTAAAACCTTCCTTTCCTATTTCTGGATCAATGTGCACTCCTCAAAAGATCAGACTGGCATGTCTCTTAGTACATTGATCGAAAATAACAATCCTCTTCATTATTTAAATAAATGTTCATAGTGAAACATTTCAGTCATAGTATGACATCAAAAAACCTAAGAAAGAAAATTACATATTGAGACATTTTACCATCTGTTAAAGGTTAACAAACAAACGAAAGTGTATACCATGGTAAAATGTACGTCAGTAAACAAGAGTATTTACACAAACTAACATCTCAAAAGAGAGAACCATGCTCTAAGGAAAACTTAGCATCCTTAGGTCCTAGCGGTAATGGACTAATTCCCATCAGATATAGAATGTGCTTTGAATTTGCAGCTGCTCTTTCCTCCCTAAATTTGTTTCATGCCTTGGATATCATTTGCCAGATAAATTACTGGATAGGTAGTTAGTCAGTCTAATTCTAAATTGCTTAATCGTTGAAGAGTCAGAACATGACCTATAAATCTATCCCTTCTTTTAGCCAAGTTATACCATACATTTATTGTCTCGTTAGTTCTGTTCGATGTCTCCTAATTATCTTCCTGATCTTCTCATCTAATCTTCCCATTCTGGCACCACATAGAAAACTCTTCTAACGTCTTCTTTATGAGCTGCCTAAAGCACACGTTTCAGTCCTGCCCAAGGGTACACTGAAGATAAGTGTCTTATTAAAATAATATTTGTTCATTTGAACTCGCTAAGTGCAACTGATCCGCAAACTAGATGCATATGGACTGAGTTCTTCGCCACGTCATCACTGGTCCACGAGCGTCAGTGAAAACCGCACTTTTTCGCCATCTACTCACCAGAACCTTCATGTCTGCTGCTGCTGTTGTTGCTGCTGCTGCTGACTGAACTGTTACTGCCCTCAGTGGCTGGACGCCGGCTTATATAGCGAGGCACGGCCTCGTCTTCCCCGCGGTGTTCAAAAACATGGGAGAGTGTCATTGTCCTCCAATTACCACCACTTCTGTATCTGCTCGTAAGATTACGTAATTTCATTTGTGCATTTCACGTCTGAATAAAGGCTACTTTCTTTCGCGCTGCTTTGTTCAGTCACGATAACGGCCTCTACACGTCCCTCCAGAGCTCATTGTTACTGCTTCGCATAGTAACCTATCGGTAGGTTACAATGCTTTCCGTTCTTGCTACTGCGACATAAAAATAGTCCGGGTTTCAAAAAACCCGTTCGTCTCCTTGTAGTGGGGTATGGAAGCATTGAGAGAGAAAAAGAACTTCATAATAAATACATTACTGTAGCACAGTTGGCGAGTGCGTAAGTCTATTGTGCATACTGGTTCCTGTCAGAAGACATGAGTTTTAGGAAATTCGGTTACGTATTTCGAAAAGTTGTAGGTGGGACAGTGTACGTAATATTTCCACAAGTAACCGATGTACAGATATTTTATCCATTGAAACTATCAGTAGTTCTTTATGCAAACGTATCAAATGTCTCCGTCTGCAAGCTGTTTGGTGTCCATATTTTGGGATAATGTACCTTTCAAAACAAGAAAAATGTTTAGTAAACGGGAAATCTAAAATGCATACAATAAGAGCTATGTGGACTCGACCAGTAGACGTGTTCAACAGTCTGCTGATGAAGACGACTACTTAAGGGGTACATTTTATATCAGAGGTGTTAGAAAGAATACAGATTAGGCTAAAACGTCCCGTCGTCAGCGTGGTCTTAGAGATGCATTTTAGATGGGGATGGGAAACGAAAACGGCCGTGTCTTGTAAAAAGGACCATCCAGATATTTACCTGGAGCGATTTAGCAAAATTACGAAATACCTAAATCTGAATGGCCAGAGGTGGATTTGAAGCACCTTACTCCCGACTGTGAGGCAGTGAGTTTCCGCTGCGTCACTTCTCTTGGTCCATGACATGTTTTCTTTTTATTATTAACTTCCAAAACTGAAAAGGCAAAGAACATCTATTACGGGGCTGTGCCTTATATCGGCGATGGTAAAGAAGTGTTTATAGCGTTCCTAGATGACTTTCCTCGCATGGGTTCCTTATCAAAATATTATCTACTCACTTCCCTCTACAGCTCCTCTAATTTTGTGACGGGAACTTATGAACATGTTATATGCACAAAATTGCACAAATATACTGTGAACTGAGAGCTTTTCTTAATTGGATCCTTTTGTCATAGCGTAAGGAATTGGTAGGCGATGTTCACCAGCTTTTATGAACTTGCCGAACTATCTATTTGGAGAAACAACTGCACCGGATTCCATAATTTATTTCAAAAATGTTCAAATGTTTGTAGAGCTTATGGGACTTAACTACGGGGTCATCTGTCCCTAAACTTACAAACTACTTATGAACTAGTTTATACTAAAGACGGCACAAATATCCATGCCCTAGGAGGGATTAGAATCCCCGTCCGCAGTGGCCGTGCAGAACGTGACTGGCGCGCCGGAGACCGCTCGGCCACCGCGGCCGGCATTTTATTTCACATACGCTTTAGGTCAAGTAAACCAGGTGTAATTTTGTTTCACTGAGTATTAAACAAGGTATCAACACTGTGGTTTGAAACACTTAAAAAATGTTTCTAAATCTATCGGACCAAATTGCGTGGTCATCAGTCCGTAGCTTACAAACTACTTAAACCTAGGTAAACTAACCTAAGGACAAACACAAACACCCATGCCCCAGGGAGCACTCGAACCTCCACGGCGAACAACTGCGCGCTCCGCCGCGCCCTGAAACAGATATCTTGTTGCCTAACACAGCAGTACAGAAGGAAAAACAAAGACACTTAGTAACAACAGTGAGAACGAAATGTGATACAGCTGTGTGTGCAAATATGTTGCTCCAAAAGTAACTAACTGTCTATGGGAGACATACGTTTTTCATGGTGGGTACTATTCGTCTATCTGAGATGGACTGTGTTATACTTGTACCACGTACATGCAGACGACGAATAAACGAAGCTATCTTTCCTCAATTTTGTGCCATTCTGGTAAGACACATTGATTAAGATTAAGTTGGCTAGTGAAACCAAGCGAATAGTTGATCTTCTTGTTATTGACGCTGACACTTCCGTTACTCTCCACACAAAGCGATGGCCACCACTTAGCGACGCGCTACAAACATTTCTATTTCGTTTTGACCAGTCTGCTTCCGTGAATACCTTTACTTACACAGTACTAACACAGATTCCAACCGGCCGCGGTGGCAGAGGGGACTAAGGCGCTCCAGTCACGGTCTGCACGGCCACTACGGTCGGGGGTTCGAATCCCCCTCGGGCATGGATATTTGTGCCGTCCTAGTTCGTAAGTAGTTCATAAGTAGTTTGTAAGTTTAGGGACTGATGACCTTGTAGTTAAGTCCCATAGACTATACAAACATTTGAACAGATTCCAAGTATTAAAACATGCATTTTGTTGATGTGGAACAATATGACTACGCCAAAAAACTGTCCATATAGGAAGCACTGTAATATGTACATAGGCTCTATCTACTTTAAGGAAATTGTTTGGTTACACTTTTCACTGTAATGTCATGCTCTATCTCAATTGTTTCCTAAATCACGTCTATTTATCCTACGATCGTTTAAACCTATTTCATTACCTTAGAAAAAGAAAAAAAAATACATAGTTAACCATAAGCTGTTAATTGTTTTCAGAACATTACCTGTTTCGGATATTCTCCATCATCAGAAGAGTAAACTTAAAGAGACTAATTGATGAACTATGTAGTTCTCACTCAAAATGTTCAAATGTCTGTGAAGCTTAAGGGACTTAACTGTGGGGTCATAAGTCCCGAAAACTTACAAACGACTAATGGACTACTTTATACCAATGACGACACAAATTCACGAGGGCGGATTCGAACTCCCTTAAGGAAACGGCCTTTTTCATCGGAGCATAGTGGCTGTTTAATTTTACTCTTCTGATGATGGATAATATTTGCAACTGGTATAGTTCTGAAAACAAATAAATATCTGATGGTTGACCATGCATTTTAAAATATATTAATGCTGTTAAATCACATCTAGGAAAAATATTTCATTAGCTTTCCGATGGCAGAGAACGACACCGTGATTTAAAAAAATGTTCAAATGTTGTAGAGCTTATGGGATTTAACTACTGACAACTTATGAACTAACATATCTAAGGACAGCACAAATATCCATGCCCGAGGGGAGGAATTCGAACCCCCGACCGTAGTGACATGTTTAATATTATCTGTTGCAGTGAAAGTAATGAAAGGAACAGTTGAGTTACACGATATAAATGCGTAAGTCATGAAGAAACCTCCCCCGATTCTCACTGAAGCAACCAGGCACACCGTATCGTAAGTTTCTTTTCCGATTTTCGACACGTAAACCTGGTTAATCTGTTTTGCGCCATTTTACAACTTGTCTCGATCTCAGATTAAAGCAAATCTCTCACCAGTTTTCAATTTCATAAAATGTTATGTCAGTAAGACATGTTTCGTAACTACCTTACACGTGTACTGAAAAACAAAAAAATCACGTTTTAGAATACTAAGCTACAAAACCAACGACTCCCATATGAATATACCATTAACGTAAGAACATACTGAAAAAAATGTATCAGCCATTAGGGAACGTCATCCATAACAAACACCCACAAAGCGGAAATTCACGAATTATAGCCACATCGGCAGCCGCGGCGAAGTGGCCGAGCGCATTGAGGCACTATGCTCCGATGTGCATGGCCGTTCCTCGTAGAGGGTTCGAATCCTCCGTCGGGCATGTTTGTGTGTATTGTCTTTACTATTATGTGGTTCAGAAGTAGTTTGTAAGTTTAGGGACTGATGGCTCCACAATTAAATCCCATATTCTTAACAAACGGTTTTGCCACATCGACAGTGACGAAGGACTTCAATATCGAACGAAATTCTCTGGATAACATCAATTAAGGCCCCAGTGGAATTCACTTTTGGGACAAAGGATAGTTGCTATCCAATTTGGGAAAAAACTTAATTTTTTTGATTGGATTCCAACATTGTGCAAAGTGAGAAGATGGAATTGTGTAAAAGACACATCTGTACCGAAACTATGTCCTTGTTTAGCAGCAGTTAAATTTTCTTCCTTTTAGGGTTTAGTGTTTCCTTAATAATTTAGTGATGTATTCTGTATTCTATTGCTAGGATTTTATTTGGATAAAATTCACACATTTATTTTCCATTTTTCTTAAATTTAAAACTAGCTTATCGTATATTACTGTGACATCTTCGCTGAATATCTGGATTATCTTTGGTGTCAGAGAACAGCTGTCTTATAGTTTACAACTTTGCCTCATAGCAGCAGTGTTTTCTTTAAACAAAGCGTTTATGGTGAGAAAGCCACATATGTTGCGAACTTCTGATAGTTGAAGTGAACTAATGGCATATTAATTTTTATGGTATTTTTTATATGAATGGCGTCAGAATCGTAGCGCTTCTTATTTCTATATATTTTTAGCAACAGCAGCGGTTTCGTGGTTGTTTAGCTTCAGCCATACTGTTTTTTATGGAAACACTATTACTGTTGAGCTTTCCTGTAGTTTCCTGTAGTTTATGGAAACACTATTAATGTTGTGCTTTCCTGTAGTTTCTGCTGTGGTACTTTCATGATTTGTGGCCAAAATTGCTCTTAACGCTGACCGGTCGTTGTCAGCTAATTCTGGTATAGCCCAAATGACATTTACTTAACGATATCATTATCGAGGATACTGCACCTAGAACAGTGTTAAACAGTTTAGCCGATTTCATCTGTTGGCTACAATCAACAGTCTTCAGGCTATTGTTCTGCGATGCATCGTCACCCAGTTTGCGGAGACTATTGCTGGGGAGTTAACTACAACGTGTTCGACGACTGAAGCCAGTGTGGTTACAGTTTTCTACGTCCCTGCCAATCGACAGCTACCTGACTGTGATTGGTGAACTGTGTAGGGGGTAATGAAAGCCCTCAGAGCAGGCATGGCCAATATTTCTACACATGACCCGCGGGCAGAGTACACTGTAGTTCACCAATCTAGTCGCGACCGTATGTCGCGAGTGTCGACATCGGAGCGATAGAAGTAGCTGCGAAGAGAGTGAGACTTCACAGAACTGCTCTGCGCTGCACTGTCCGTGTGACAGGGGGAAGCTCAGCTCTGTAATATGGTCAAATAACGGTAAAACCAGCAAACCATTTAATGTTTAGGAAATAATTAGCGAAGCTTCAGAAAGTATCCAAAACACGAATCGAACAAAATCTTAATAATTTTGTGACTCAAATTTTTTTCTATTAATATGGTACATACACACTCGTCATATATACTGTAGGCCTCTTGTGAAAGATATATGTTTCTTAAATAAACTAGTATCATCCTTCTTCTTTCTCTTTAGGTTTGGTCCCTCACATGCAGGGTCGGCGTTATTTATTCTGATTTGGCATGTTAATATTGATAGGGTAGCCGAATGCCCTTTCTGTAGCCACCCCCTACCCCCTAGGAGGAAATGTGTACCCAATATGTCTGTGTTTAGTGTTATATGTGTGAAAGTGTAAAGTGTAATGAAATATTCGCGACTCGTAGAACTGAGGCAGGACTTGTGTACAATCCCGGTATTCACCTAGGCGGATGTGTAAAATCGCCTAAAAACCTCATCCAGGCTGGCGGGCAGTCTGACCCCATTCGTTAATCCGCCAGGCGGATTCGAACTGAGGCCAGTACGTTTCTCCGTTTCTGAAAGCGGTGCGTTACACCACATGGTTAACAGAGAAGAAGGAATGGTATAATAAATATGGTGCTTTAGAAACTAAAAGAAATATATATATTGGGTTTAGGTTATTTTGTTATATCGTCAAAACTGGCAGGGGGAAATAAAGGAAGGCATTTTTTGCAACACAGTGACGCTACTAAGTGTAGATGACAATGTAGTAAAGTACGTTTTTATACGGAATTTTAGTACTAATATATATTTGGTATCTTTTTTCATTTGCCAAAGCAATAACTTTATGCTTTAATGAAATGAGCACGTTACACATTATTTATGTCAGTAGCTGAAATAGATATCTTTCTTGAACCTTTACTGAATTTCTTTAAGAGAACGGCTAGTTTACGACACTTTAAGCTAAAAGAAACATAGGTATTACATAAATTATATCACTGCGAGATATAATTGAAGTGTACAATTATATGATCATTTTGTGTACACCTAAAACATACAAAAATTAAATGCAAATTCTTTCTAAACGTATGTATCAATGGCGTGAACTGTGCTATAAGAATGTAGTAAGTGCAAACATTAAAGTGCATACATCATAACATTTGAAAAGATTCAAAACATTAAAATTGTGAAAAAATATTTGGAAAAAACCACTTCAAGACACATACGGTGTTAAAAACGCATAGAATTCAGTTTCACCCTGCCTGGATGTAGCGGCGGTCTTCCTCTTGCTGCTCGCCACTCTGTCCCACACGCCGCTTCGCACAGTGCTCTGGACCAACACCACCCAGAGACAAGGCCTCATAACAACCCGTGCTACATCATACTGGCCAGGCCGCGGCCGCCAGCTGAATGGCAGCTGCAGCACGCCCCCTGCTTCTTAGCGGGCAGCCAGTATGCTGGCGGCCGCGGCCTGGTCAGTAGGATGTAGCACGGGTGGTTGTGAGGCCTTGTCTCTGGGTGGTGTTGGCTGGACAGGGGCGCAGCAAAGGCCCTTGTGCTTGTGGGGCGGTCTTTGGCCATGCCCGCCTCAGGGAAAAAGTGAGAAGGCCAAGCGAAATGCCATTGTGCACTCTGTTTGGTTGCTCTCACCAAACTCAGTGAAATGCGAAGTCTCTAAATAAAATGTTTGCAACCTGTCCACTTCACAAACTGTGTCGAGCGCAGAAGAAAGCACGCAAGTCGTCGGTACTTGCAATTGAGGCTGTTAGGGTAATTAGCGAGGAACTAGTCTGGTAAAACAATTTATTAAGGATTTATAATAAAGAACTGGTCTCAAAGGCATTGGTTGGCTTAACTAGATAAACAGAGAGCAATACCGCACAATAAACTTAGTTTCGGTGCGGGCAGTGGCGTGTTAGACCAAGACTGTTTTGGCTTCCCTGGAAAAATCAAATCAAATCAAATCAAAGATAAATTCTTTGTTTATTTAAGCAGAAACAAGGGAACTGTAAAATAAAAACCGGTCTCTTGATTACATCAGCATTTAATTAATACTGACGGTTAGTGTAGCTTCTACGAGGATAAAATGCAATTTTGTATAATCATCCGCAAGTCTATCACCGACCTTTTCAGACAGTGGTTCTGCTCGTGAAAATTGCCAAAACCGGAGTGAGAAGAACTCGTATTCCACCTCGATCTGCCGGCACGGTAACAATTATGGCCGAAGTATGTCATCTGACTTCTTGTTTAACTTTTGTCTATGTTGTTAAATGATACGAAACAACAGCATGATAGCTTGCTCTTGTGAAAATCACGTTTACTGAAACATGTATCTAGTTTTGGCCAGAGAAGAAATTAGTTTTGGTGCCTAGTCTCCATTGCACTGGCCAAACACAGCAGAGTACTAAGGTTCTAAGCAAGTTCTCCCACGGGAATAGTACCTGCTGTACCACCTGTTACTGGTACCTCACACCATCCTGCTTCAACTGCATAGAACTCTGTTCTCTCTTACTCTAACGCTTGTGAATGTGACGACTGCAAGGCAGAAATACCACACCTGCCTAGAAGTGTGTTTCTGTCACAGAGTGAACGAAGCTGATACATGTCGGATGAGACTGGGTTAACATAAATATGTGTCTCTGAGACTCACGGACAGAAAGCTGCTACAATGAACTGCTATTTACCACCAACGAGCGCGTAAAAAATTGGAAGAATGTTCTAATTTGATTGCCCACAAGAATGGCTAGATGTGAGAACGATGCCAGTTCTTGAGCCTCTTTCCAGTCCATGGAGAAAGGTTTCACCGTGCACTGCCAAACGTAGTTACGATAAAAGGGGAGCCGTTACTGACGTGCACTGTAAATTCTATCCATCAATCACAGAAGCAAAGACACAAACTAATCATGGAGTTGTGACGAAAGGAATAAGCGAAATTCAGTCACAAGAATCTGAAGACCTCAGTCTTTCGAAGTAGGAACAAACAAATGCATATACAGGCAACAACAATAACATCAACAGCGGTTGGACCGATGCTGGTAGCATCACAGACCATAGGTTCCGCCATACTCGTGGGTTGTGAGCTGTGGATGGGAAAAGCGAGCATTCCATTAGGTGGCATTGGAAATGTAATCCAATGATTACAGTGCCACAGGGACGAAAAATTCGAGGTGCCGGTGAACTGAGGAAAGAGAAGTGGGGGAAAAGACATTTGAAGAGAGACCGTGAAACAAGAGGATATGGACACCCTCCTGCTTTGACTTTCTTAATCTGGAACTCTAGAAAAGGATATTATCTTCTTCAGGTACCAGGCGTTGGTAGACAGTAGGGTCTGAACGCACTATCGATCATTTTTAGCGCGCCCTACATCTGTGAATGGGTCTGGCGTGGCCTGAGGCTTCAGTCTCGTGTTCATCGCCAAAGTGAGTATATCGCCGAATCATGCTGAGGGGATGGCATGCTCTTAGAACTTTACTTTGTTCGTGACCAAGCAGTCTTGGTTTATCAGTGGTAGTCTTCTAGAGTAATTCTTTACTGTGCAAGGCAAAGTGTTTCTAACGGAACTCAAGCGATTCAATGTTAATTTAATATTTGTATTTTGAAACCGTTAATGATTTTGTGGCCAGTTTTTTCAAGTTACAATACACGTGTGTAGCTCTCAGAATTTGTGTGAATTTATTATGTCTGAATTTCCTCGCTGTTTTTAACTAACATTTTTGCGTTATGCCTGGATCTGTGATTAGGCTAAATTTTTCTCATATTTACTGAATTTATTCCGTCTTTCCTCTCTTGGTATGATAGATTGCACAATGTGCTTTCGTAATGGTCAGTACTTCAGCCATCAGCCATGATTTTCCTGATACCAGCGATCTTCCATATGAAATCTCGTGTGTTATATACTTGCTTATTCTAAATTAATTTTCTTTTGTAAATCCTATGAAATTCGCCATGGTCGCACATCACGTGGTACTTAAGGATAGTTTCCCGCTTTCTCCCTGCAAATGAATTCGGTTAGTGCATAGTTTGATTTTAACTTTTGGGCGGCAGCACCAATTATTAGAACTTTAGCAGCAGCGCGATGCAGATTTGCTACCACTGTGTATTTCGTGTTACAAACCTAGTAAATAAGTACTAAGTGATCGTAATGACAAAAATAGTTTAATGTACATGTAGAAATATCACATTTATTAATACATGAATTACATCAATTACCTTCGGTGTATAAATATAACAAATGTAACATTATTCCGAAAGTGGAAAATAATAATGTATAATAGACCCAGCAGTATTATTAGTTCCTCTTTCCTTACTTCCCTGTAGTTCTTGTCTTTTGAGTAATTAGTGTCAGGTTTTTTTCAGTGTTATGTATAACTTTAGTACACATAATTACCTCATCAGTCATATTATCACTTATCATGATTGAGAGAGCTTGCAGCTTTGACCTAACGCCCCTTTTGAACCAGGAATAATTTTTATGATATTCTTTTTCAGTGTTTTGGAGTGCTGCTAACATGGCGTTTTACTCCAGAGAGTGGTACCGTCTTCAGTATCAGATTCACTGCATCTGAAATCTTTCTCAGAATCGGAACTAGGATTACATTTGAATAACGGTATCCTGTTCATGATCTGAACGTGAATCTAGACAAAAATCACCAAGATTTGAAGACACACGCCATCTCATCAAAACACCCCCGATGCTACGTTTCGTTGCTGCTATCAAGTGTTGCAGTATGAGTAATGTGTAACAAGCATTATGGGCATATCTGTGAGTAAATGAAAGTGCTTTGCTGTATCCGCTTTGTATTTGCAAATTGCCTCCCACGTTAACTCAATATTCATAAAGGGGAGAAACAATTTTATTATGGGCAGTAACTTTATCATTTAATTCACTTTTTTACAAGGTGTGTGCTTTATCGTGCTTAATTTGGTCTCCCCACATTTGTTTGCTTGTTCATTTTAATGAATAGATGACGATTTAAAGTATCAAACCTCTGTTTTTTAATTTCATGCTCCCTATGCCATGTTTAATTATCTATGCCATTTTTAACATTAATTTTGTGTTTGTGGAAACGTTGGCTGCTCCCTTTAGGAGTGAGCAGTTAGATAAATTTCCATTTCACAAGTACTGTAGCCACTTATAAAGTAATTTAGAGCAGCAGTGAGCGTTTTCACTCCCATTTGCAGATCTCTGCTGCCCGAAATCTTACATAGAAAACTTAACAAAATGCTTTCACCATTTTCACCGTCGCCACTGCTGTCACCACTGTCTGCACCACATGACAGCAAAACTGCACCAGTTAACCCAGCACTGCCATCACCACCACACAACAAATGAGTGTGAAAAAAGATGTGATTCGTTTCCTCCCCCTTCTCCCATGCAACTGAGTCAAGCAAACTCCCACGCAAACTAGCCCTGAGGTTTATAATTTTACTACAATGGATACTGAAATAGAATTACACATTTTGTTGTATCCATGTTGTAAATCTATTTTATTCTCAAACTATATCATGAGTTAGGTTTGCACATCATGTAACTGATCTGTTTGCCCTATAATTCATATGATATTTATTATTTTAATCTTATTTCATCATGACAATAATATCAGATATAACTACTACATAACAGCATTTCTATTTGCTGCTTAGCTGTCCAACACTGTTCATACACAGTATTCAACTTCACCACTCCTTATTTAAGTGACATGTGTCTGCTGATTCATAATCCCTGATCCTGCCACACATTACCTGGGATTCTACATATTAATATGATCAAAAATAGTTAGGTGATATTTGATGTTTTCATAGATAATTAACTACAAACTTACACACTTGCTGTTTATTTTTTCCAAAATTTTAAATATAGTTCATTTGTAGAATAAAAGTGTCTGATGCATATGAACCTAAGTAACTCTGTTATGTTGTTTATTTTTTATTATATTCGATATATTATAAATTAAATAATTACTTTTATTTGGTAGTGTGAGTACTGTTGTCACTTTACGCGTCCTTGGTTGACAGTTAAGTTATGACTCTGATTGTATCCGTCTGATTCAGTCTTTGCCTGTTAAGTAATTGCAACCTATTTCTAATTTTGAATGTGATGCGGCTTTAAATACACTTATATTATTGTTAAGGAACACTCACAGCTCTCCCAACCTAGCACAACCTCTACCTAAGCAAATTTCAAATGTTTAGGAAACCTTATCACACTGACAAAGCACACAAAATGTTGAAAGAACAGCTGTTGTTCTGTAATTGAAATTTAGCGTCTGCCACGAATTTTTAACTCATAACTTTTTACTACTACCTCATATCGAAACACTCTAAGCAAAGAATATGTCACTGTCACTGATTGCACCAGCAAATCTATATCTCTGTATGGCACATCCTTGAGATGATGTGCAATGATAGACATTTAGGCAAATAAAAAGCTACTCTCTCATTCTATAGCCTTGCACTGAAATTTCAAAGTGAAAATGAAATTTTAATTTATTACTTCATAACTAACACAGTTGTACGCAATTTATTTGAATTTGCATACATCGTAAATAGTGTTTGATTATCTAGTGATACTACACATCAGAGGCATTCTGCCACCAGAATACATCAACAGGCGGATCAGAGATGGTGTTTGATGGTGGAGTCTCGGTTGCCACTGCTACCCACTAAGGGCACGCCCAAGCTCCACAAAACAGAGCAGCATCCTCCAATTTATTGTTTGATGACATATTGAGGAAAAAATCAAGTTAATGGGCAATATATCCTGAGTCCATTATGTAGATGCTGTCAATGATTTCATCAACCATATAGTTACTGTGTAACTACATTGGCCACCAAGTTTTCCTTTTATAAATACAATTCAACCAGGGGTGAGATACATTGCTAAATCTGAAGGACCACGGCCTGCCCAGCACGAAATATATGACAATAGATCAGATTTACCATTAAATTATAATTTTAACGTGTTGAAGTTAATTGAAATCGAGAGAAGTATGCTATGTTGGATATATTCTTTCATTCAACTGTTGATTGATCAAGGTTCCAACATGATAGATTTATCTCAATAAAAGAGATTACAGGTTCTCTTTCAGTACTAAAGACACTGATATGTTAGGTTCTGTTTATCAAAAAGATGAAAGATGTGTTAGTTTATGAATATCAATTCACTATAATATTGAATAGGACAGCATTTTTGTTTACTTTCATGTGAGAAGATTGTGTACACCTCGACTATATTGTAGAATGCAAGAGGTACAACAACTATTAACAAATACATAGGTTAAAACACTATAAATAGGACCTCACATGATCATACCATACATTTTGATAGCAGTTCGTTCACATGCTGTTGTAAAAAAAAAGTAGCCACACTGTAGAACAGGTGAGTTTCCTATGTGGTTCTCTCTAGTGTGGCAACGAAAATGCCTGATAATACAATTTTTTACTTCAGTAATGGATAAAATAAAATAAATCTTTTCATTTGTTATTTGTTGTGAAACCATCATAGTACCGTTAGAAGTAAAATAAATGATATAAAAAAACTGAATCTTTAAAAAGTAATCCACTTAATTTGTATTGAAGTTTATCGTTTTGGTTAAAATTGAAAACCATATAAAATATGATTATAACACGTCTACTGAATGTGTGATGGTGTTCCGTTTCTGAGTTATTCATTAACCTTAAGTGTTTCTGTACCTTAATATTGACTATTAGTATGTTAATTGATTTATTCTGTTCATACATGTTTCCACCCATGTGATTGAATATCTGTGTTCTTGTAAATGTAAAAGGTTGCCTTTAATATTGACTGACTGTCGCACAATGGCTTACAGTCGCTGCTTCACGCTTTAGCGCCTCGTTTACTTTAGTTAAGAATGCATGGCTTCGTTTGTCGTCTGCGTTTGAGTCTGATGGGTGGCCAGAGACAAGCTTACTTGGCAAGATGACAAGGTGACCGCGTTCTTAGTGTAGTGCTAACATTATCTTGGATAAAAGAGGTGACAATAGACCTATCTGGGAGCCATTCTTGTATGTATAGTAAATATTTCCGGGATTTTCTGCTTTGATTCCATCTATCGTATCTTAGATGACCGTTACTTTGGCCTTCAGGCATGCCTTTACTAATAACACATTTTTTCTATATGAACATCCGTGAGTGTTTTACTTGCTTGTTCAAAATAAATTTCTTTTGTAAATTCTATGTAATTCCTCCTGGTCGCACACCACATGGTACTTAAGGACAGTATGCCACTGCTTCCCCGAACTTGAGATGATTTAGTGCTTAGTGATTTTAAATTTGTGCTTTGTGCCAGATACGCCGCCCACGCTTCGATTGTCGCTGCTATCAAGTAATTCCGTATGAGTAAAGTGACGCAAGCATTCTGCGTGTCTGTGAATGAATGAGTGAGCTTTAATCTTCACATTGTGTATTTGCAAATTTCCTCCCTCATTACTTCCATATTCACAAAGGGAAGAAACGATTTTATTACTGGCAGTAACTTTATGATTTAATTCACACATTTATTAGCTTTTTCACATTATTGAATTGATTTAAAGTATCAAACCTCTGCTTTATAACCTCATGCCCCCCACCCCTTGTTTAATTATCTATTCTTTTATTTTTAACATTGATATTGTGTTTGTTAAAATGTTGGCTGCACCCTTAAGGAGTAAGCAGTTAGATAAATTTCTGTTGAGCAAATACTGTGGCCAATCTCAAAATAATTTACAGCAGCAGTATTTTGTTGATACATACATACATACATACTGCATACAACGATTGTAGTTATGTTGATACCTGGCTATTTTCCTGTCCAAGGGATGTTTAATATTATCTGTTACAGTGAAAGTAATGAAAGGAACAGTTGAGTTACACGATATAAATGCGTAAGTCATGAAGAAACCTCCCCCGATCTTCACTGAAGCAAGCAGGCACACCGTATCGTAAGTTTCTTTTAGGATTTTCGACACGTAAACCTGGTTAATCTGTTTTGACGCCATATTTATGATACTATTCCACCCACTCTGTTAACCATGTGGTCCAACGCTCCGCTTTCAAAAATGGAGAGGCGTACCGGCCCAAGTTTGAATCGACCTGGCGGATTAACGAAAGAGATCAGATTGCCAGCCAGCCTGGATGTGGTTTTTAGGCGATTTTACACATCCGCCTAGGTGAATACCGAGATTGTACCCAAGTCCTGCCTTAGTTCCATGATTCGCAAATATTTCATTACACTTTACACACACATATAACACTAAACAGAGACGTATTGGGTACATATTTTCGCCCAGGGGGCAAGGGGTGCCAACAAAAAGGGCATTCGGCCACCCTATCAATATTAATATGCCAAATCCAAATAAATAACGCCGACCCTGCATTCTGGGGAACAGAGCTAAAGAGAAAGAAGAAAGATGATACTAGTTCATTCAAGAAACATATATCTTTCAGAAGAAGCCTAGAGTACATATGACGATTGTGTATGTACCATATTAATAGAATAAAATTTAGGTCACAAAATTACTAAGATTTTGTTCGATTCGTGTTTTGGATATTTTCTGAAACTTCGCTAATTGTTCCCTAAACATTAAATAGTTTGCTGGTTTTACCGTTATTTGACCGTATTACAGATCTGAGCTTCCCCCTGTCACACGGATAGTGCAGCGCAGAGCAGTTCTGTGAAGTCTCACTCTCTTCGCAGCTACCTCTCTCGCTCCGATGCCGACACTCGCGACATACGGTCGCGGCTGGATTGGTGAACTACAGTGTACTCTGCCCGCGAGTCATGTGTAGAAATGTTGGCCATGCCTGCTCTGAGGGCTTTCATTACCGTTATCGTGAATGAGCAAATCAGCGCGAGAGAAAGTACCTTTTATTCAGACGTGAAATGCACAATGACAATTTAGGAATTACGCAATCTTACGAGCAGATACAGAAGTGGTGGGACCTGGAGGACAATGACACTCTCCCGTGTTTTTGAACGCGGCGGGGAAGACGAGGCCGTGCCTCGCTATATAAGCCGGTGTCCAGCCACTGAGGGCAGTAACAGTTCAGTCCGCAACAGCAGCAGCAACAACAACAGCAGCAGACATGAAGGTTCTAGTGAGTAGATGGCGAAGAAGTGCGGTTTTCACTGACGATCGTGGACCAGTGATGACGTGACGCAGAACTCAGTCCATATACATCCAGTTTGCGGATCAGTTGCACTTAACTACTTCAAATCAACAAATATTATTTTCAGAAGACACTTATCTTCAGTGTAGCCTTGGACAGGACTGAAACGTATGCTTTAGGCAACTCATAAAGAGGACGTTAAAAGAGTTTTTTATGTGGTGCAAGTTTGGGACCATTAGATGAGAAGATCAGGAAGATAATCGTAGAGAACTGACGAGAAAATAAATGTATGGTATAACGTGGCTAAAAGAAGGGATAGATTTGTAGGTCATGCTCTGACTCTTCAACGATTAAGCAATTTAGAATTAGATTGCCTAAATACCTATCCAGTAATTTATCTGGCAAATGATATCCAATGGCATGAAACAAACTTTGGGAGGAACGAGCAGCTGGAAATTCATAGCACTTTCTAAATCTAATGGGAATTAGTCCATTGCCGCTAGGACCTAAGGATGCCAAGTTTTCCTTAGAGCAATGTGCTCTCTTTCGAGATTTTAGTTTGTGTAAATGCTGTTGTTTTCTGACGCTCTGACGTACATATTACCAGTGTATACACTTTCGTTTGATTGTTAACCTTTTACACAAGGTAACATGTCTCAATATGTAATATTCAAAAAAATGTTCAAATGTTTGTATAGTCTATGGGACTTAACTACGGGGTCATCAGTCCCTAAACTTACAAACTACTTACGAACTAGGACGGCACAAATATCCATGCCCGAGGGGGGATTCGAACCCCCGACCGTAGTGGCCGTGCAGACCGTGACTGGAGCGCCTCAGTCTCCTCGGCCACCGCGGCCGGCCAATTGTCCTCAACCCAACCTTTTTCCCACAGACAAAAGTGCTGAATCTGATACGGGTGTTTTACATTCACGGACTAGAGTACTGTTTGTATCTACTGCCACACAGACATATATTATAAGCCAGATGGAGGCTATAAAATTATAGCGATCTCTCTTTAAAAAATGATGTAACATAGTTTCGAAATATCATTCATAATCATTCAGTACTGAAAAACCGACAGTCAGGAGAAATTAGTGTTTTTCCTAAAAAGAAAAGACCTTCCATTTTATTGGCCCTACCTAAACAGTGGTCTTGAAAATAACTGCAACACAAACTAAGGCTCTTACCAGAATATTGCCATTTATGGTTCATTTTCTCACGGAGTGAAATACCCTGACTGAGTTCCAGCCATCTCTCACTGATTCACTTCAACAAGTACCTTTCTGTGAGGATAGGTCGTGGCGTTTTACCTGAATGCAGCAAGATTCAACTTCGATTACCAAACCGCCACACAATACTACATTAGCAGATCATTTGTAAACATTGCTGTGTACTCTATATGTGACCATATGGTTGTGGGCAGTATCTTCGTTCTGTATTCAGCTTCCAATTCTAGTCCTACAAAATATGTACCTAGTGTCTCCTGAAAAGAGTGTCTCATTCTCTCTATAAATTTGCATTTTAGTTTCTGAGATTGTAATGTTGGTCCCATTGGTGCCACATACTGCCACTTGCAGGCTGCCTCTAATGTGCTTTGATGAATTACTTTTATCTGAGGTGTTAGGAATGTAGTTGTCAGGAAAGGTATGGGTGCAGGATTCGACAGACAGCTAAAACCTTTCTATAGAAATTAGTATTATAAGTTTTATTGACTGAAAATTACAATAATACTCAATTTAGAACATATGTCTTATCTTCTCTCTTCTCGCGGCGTCCTCCGTTTGATATCTGCGCTGAGACCTAGTGACTGCTTGGTTCGTAGCCGAGTTCTAACCTAGTAACTGCCTGAGATGTGACCAGTAATTGACGGACTGTGCAGACGTATGTCGGCCTAGATTTAGCGGCTTGTAGAGGGCGCGAGTCTTCGGTTACTCCCTTCAGGATGCGCAGTGCCTGCTTGCGATTGTCTTTCGGTCGATCGCTGCCTTCTCCAGGATCAGTCTCATACGTCTGGCGTGTGGCGCTGATTGAACGCCACAACACAGAACTTGAAGAGGATACAAAGAAGAATCTTCAGCAACTTTAGGAAATAAGTTAGACTTTAGTATAACAGAGGAAAAAAATGTTCAAATGTTTGTTAAGCTTATGGGACTTAACTACGGGTTCATCAGTCCCTACACTTACAAACTACTTATGAACTAGTTACGAACTAGGACGGCACAAATATCCATGCCTGAGGGGGGATTCGAACCCCCGACCATAGTGGCCGTGCAGACCGTGACTGAAGCGCCTCAGCCCCGCGGCCACCGAGGCCGGCAACAGAGGAAAAGAATACAATACTCATCACAATGTTTAAGTGCAGATATTGCTGAAGCTTATCAACGACTCCATAATGAATTACATTATGGGAAGGTATCTATTCTTTTGGAGACTTTTTACTATGTATCTCCAATATGAAATGCTTTCAGGCTAGATGTTACCTCCACACACTCGTAGTGCTAGGACACCTGTATTTGCGAATATAGACAGTAAAAGTGAAGGACGTTCTACTAGTCAGGCTGTTAGGGGAACACAGTGGAAGCATATTTCGCTAGCCATCTTCCAATTGCTGCACAGTTACAGAAAAACAGAAAACGTCACGTTACATTTGTGGTTGTGTGTGGAGCAACTGTTTGACACAGAGAAAAACAACAATGATATATGTGGGTATTAAAGTATAACATGTAAAACAATGTTTATCACTGTATTGTCTGCACAAGTGGTATATCACAAATGATAATGTTACAACTAAAATGGGACATGATGCTGATCTAGTTCCTTATTCATGAATAGATGAATAAAGTGTTAAATTTTCATTACAGGAATAGATTAGGCACACAGCTCAGAGAATGACTCTGATAACAAGTATTTATTCAGCACATATAAATTAACTAACTGTGCCATAGAGAGTTGTGCATTATGTAAAGCACCCATTGCTCACAGGTGGTCCTGAGCTTTGTACTGGTGGTGACCCAGGCACAGCCTGTCTTCCCTGGTCTGGGACTCGGTGGGGACCTCCCTGACGTGGCGACGGCGAAGGCGACACATCTGACGACGCAGGCTGTGGAGGCCGCCCGCAACACCCTGGGAATCCCCAACATCCCTGCCGCCGTCTCCGCCACTGCCGCCACTGACGCCACCAACGCTGCTCGCAACGCCTTGGCCACCCAAGGCCTCGGTGGCATCCCCAACATCGTCATCGGCCCTAATGGCGTACCCATCGCCAACCTTGCAGACCCCACCTCCCGTCTGGCCCTGGCCACTGCCAGGGCAGGCATCCAAACTATCAACAATGCTAACACCCTCTCCCAGCTCCAGTTGAGGGCTATCAACAATGCTACCACCCTCTCCCAGCTCCAGTTGAGGGCTGCCCTACTTGGATAGAGGACCACTCCGACATCATGTAGTAATGCACGTTTGAATGCTGCAAATAAAATATTTTTTTCATAGATCTCTGTGTTATAATCTTTGAATAATATTTCAAGACCAGTATAAAGCCCTAGTTAATTCCAGTTATGTGGATAAAGCAGTATTTCTTATACCGATTTAATTTTGTATTTACTTTCACTAATATATTTAAATAACTCAGAACTGGGTTTTTGAAAGCAGTCAGTGATCTTTGAGGTTTTCTGTATTAACGCATAAGGCGCAGAATCATTTTTGGTTTTAATTTGATTTTAAAGGGTACAAATTACGTTAATATGATTAAAAAACGTTACAAGTGATTATTTTCACAAACAAACCATTACTTCTGGAAGGACGTCAAATTTAATGTTTGACAATTTTCATCTGATGTAACTTTATTAGTAAAACACTATTTACAATTAAATTTAATATCATTTCTGTGACCCTCAACTTTGGATACATTTCCTACCACCTTGCAAACAACAATTACTAACTAAAATTTATCTAAAATGAAATTAGGCGATTCAATAAATGTAATACAACAGTGTGCACGAGTTTGTAACTCCAAGTACGAAAAACTAAGCCATCATTTTCAACCTTCTGGAAGGACGTCAGCACTATTTAGATTAATTTTTCGAATTAGAGGTTTCGAGCAGTAAAGAACCAATACCAAGGCTAAAATACAAGAAGCAGAATGCCGATCCACAATTTTGTGACCTCAAATGTAAATATTTTTCTCTACTAGATAATGCAGCCAACTTTCTCTGGTACTTCTCTGTTTTACAGTATCGTTCATCATGAAAGTAGCTTGTTAAATTATTTAAGCAAAATCTCAGGCAATTGAGATCTCCAAATGCAATTTCATAAAATGTTATGTCAGTAAGACATTTTTCGTAACTACCTTACACGTGTACTGAAAAACAAAAAAGCACGTTTTAGAATACTACGCTACAAAATCAACGACTCCCATATGAATATACCATTAACGTAAGAATATACTGAAAAAATGAAACTTCACTCTGCAGCGGAGTGTGCGCTGATATGAAACTCCCTGGCAGATTAATATTGTGTGCCGGAACAGGGACTTGAACTTGGGACCTTTGCCTTTGCCTTTCGCGGGCAAGCGCACTACCGACTGTGTGTTTGGAAAGTAGGAGGCGATAGGGAACGTCATCCATAACAAACACCCACAAAGCGGAAATTCACGAATTATAGCCACAACGGCAGCCGCGGCGAAGTGGCCAAGCGCATTGAGGCACTATGCTCCGATATGCATGGCCGTTCCTCGTAGAGGTTTCGATCCTCCGTCGGACATGGTTGTGTGTATTGTCTTTACTATTATGTGGTTCAGAAGTAGTTTGCAAGTTTAGGGACTGATGGCTCCACAGTTAAATCCCATATGCTTAACAAACGGTTTTGCCGAACGAAGGACTTCAATATCGAACGAAATTCTCTGGATAACATCAGTTAGGGCCCCAGTAGAATTTACTTTGAAGACAAAGGATAGTTGCTATCCAATTTGGGAAAAACTTAATTTTTTTGATTGGATTCCAACATTGTGCAAAGTGAGAAGATGGAATTGTTTAAAAGACACATCTGTACCGAAACTATGTCCTTGTTTAGCAGCAGTTAAATTTTCTTCCTTTTAGGGTTCAGTGTTTCCTTAATAATTTAGTGATGTATTCTGTATTCTATTGCTAGGATTTTATTTGGATGAAATTCACACATTTATTTTCCATTTTTCTTAAGTTTAAAACTACCTCATCGTATATTACTGTGACAACTTCGCTGAATATCTGGATTATCTTTGGTATCAGAGAACAGCTGTCTTATGGTTCACAACTTTGGCTCATAGCAGCATTGTTTTCTTTAAACAAAGCGTTTATGGTGAGAAAGCCACATATGTTGCGAACTTCTGATAGTTGTAGTGAACTAATGGCAGATTAATTTTTATGGTATTTTTTATATGAATGGCGCATTAGAGAAGCGTCAGAATCGTAGCGCTTCGTATTTCTATATACTTTTAGCAACAGCAGCGGTTTCGTGCTTGTTTAGCTTCAGCCATACTGTTTTTTATGGAAACACCATTAATGTTAATCTTTCCTGTAGTTTCTGCTGTGGTAGTTTCATGATTTGTGGCCAAAATTGCTCTTAACGCTGACCGGTCGTTGTCAGCTAATTCTGGTATAGCCCAAATGACATTTACTTAACGATATCATTATCGAGGATACTGTACCTAGAACAGTGTTAAACAGTTTAGCCGATTTCATCTGTTGGCTACAATCAACAGTCTTCAGGCTATTGTTCTGCGATGCATCGTCACCCAGTTTGCGGAGACTATTGCTGGGGAGTTAACTACAACGTGTCCGACGACTGAAGCCAGTGTGGTTACAGTTTACTACGTCCCTGCCAATCGACAGCTACCTGACTGTGATTGGTGAACTGTGTAGGGGGTCACGAAACTCTGGTCATGAGGAGAAACTGAGAACCGGCCGCACGACTGAGCCATAGCGCGTCAGCAATAGGTTTGTTGTTCAATAGTGATAAAACTCCTGAGCCAGCCCAGGCTGCCTCGGTTGTTATGACAGTGGATAATCGGCCTGACAGGTCCAGACAGATGCAGAGTGTTGGTTTGTTTTTCATCAGGAACTCCTATGATAAGCGGGTAATGAAAGCCCTCAGAGCAGGCATGGCCAATATTTCTACACATGACCCGCGGGCAGAGTACACTGTAGTTCACCAATCCAGACGCGACCGTATGTCGCGAGTGTCGACATCGGAGCGAGAGAGGTAGCTGCAGAGAGAGTGAGACTTCACAGAACTGCTCTGCGCTGGACTGTCCGTGTGATAGGGGGAAGCTCAGCTCTGTAATATGGTCAAATAACGGTGAAACCAGCGATCCATTTAATGTTTAGGGAACAATTAGCGAAGCTTCAGAAAATATCCAAAACACGAATCAAACAAAATCTTAGTAATTTTGGGACTCAAATTTTATTCTATTAATATGGTACATACACACTCGTCATATATACTGTAGGCCTCTTGTGAAAGATATATGTTTCTTAAATGAACTAGTATCATCTTTCTTCTTTCTCTTTAGGTTTGGTCCCTCACATGCAAGGTCGGCGTTATTATTTGGATTTGGCATGTTAATATTGATAGGGTGGCCGAATGCCCTTTCTGTAGCCACCCCCTACCCCCTAGGAGGAAATGTGTACCCAATATGTCTGTGTTTAGTGTTATATGTGTGAAAGTGTAAAGTGTAATGAAATATTCGCGACTCGTAGAACTGAGGCAGGACGTGTGTACAATCCCGGTATTCACCTAGGCGGATGTGTAAAATCGCCTAAAAACCACATCCAGGCTGGCGGGCAGTCTGACCCCATTCGTTAATCCGCCAGGCGGATTCGAACTGAGGCCAGTACGTTTCTCCGTTTCTGAAAGCGGTGCGTTACACCACATGGTTAACAGAGAGGATGGAATGGTATCATAAATATGGTGCTTTAGAAACTAAAAGAAATATACATATATTGGGTTTAGGTTTTTTCGTTATATCGTCAAAACTGGCAGGGGGAAATAAAGGAAGGCATTTTTTGCAACACAGTGACGCTACTAAGTGTAGATGACAATGTAGTAAAGTACTTTTTTATACGGAATTTTAGCACTAATATATATTTGGTATCTTTTTTCATTTGCCAAAGCAATAACTTTATTCTTTAATGAAATGAGCACATTACACATTATTTATGTCAATAGCTGGAATAGATATCTTTCTTGGACCTTTACTGAATTTCTTTAAGAGAACGGCTAGTCTTCGACACTTTAAGCTAAAAGAAACATAGGTATTACATAAATTATATCACTGCGAGATATAATTGAAGTGTACAATTATATGATCATTTTGTGTACACCTAAAACATACAAAAAATAAATGCAAATTCTTTTTAAACGTATGTATCAATGACGTGAACTGTGCTATAAAAATGTAGTAAGTGCAAATATTAAAGTGCATAAATAATAAAATTTGAAAAGATTCAAAACAATAAAATTGTGAAAAAACATTTGGAAAAAACCACTTCAAGAAACATACGGTGTTAAAAACGCATAGAATTCAGTTTCACCCTGCCTGGATGTAGCGGCGGTCTTCCTCTTGCTGCTCGCCACTCTGTCCCACGCGCCGCAGCGCACAGTGCTCTGGACCAACACCACCCAGAGACAGGGCCTCATAACAACCCGTGCTACATCACACTGACCAGGCCGCGGCCGCCAGCTGAATGGCAGTCAGCTGCAGCACGCCCCCTGCTTCTTAGCGGGCAGCCAGTATGCTGGCGGCCGCGGCCTGGTCAGTAGGATGTAGCACGGGTGGTTGTGAGGCCTTGTCTCTTGGTGGTGTTTTCTGGACTGGGTGGCGGTAAAGGCGCTCGTACTTCTGGGGCAGTCTTTGGCCATGCCCGCCTCAGGGAAAAAGTGAGAAGGCCAAGCGTAATGCCATTGTGCACTCTGTTTGGTTGCTCTCACCAAACTCAGTGAAATGCGAAGTCTCTAAATAAAATGTTAGCAACCTGTCCACTTCACAAACTGTGTCGAGCGCAGAAGAAAGCACGCAAGTCGTCGGTACTTGCAATTGGGGCTGTTAGGGTAATTAGCGAGGAACTAGTCTGGTAAAACATTTTATTAAGGATTTATAATAAAGAACTGGTCTCAAGGGCATTGGTTGGTTTAACTAGATAAACAGAGAGCAATACTGCACAATAAACTTAGTTTCGGTGCGGGCAGTGGCGGGTTAGACCAAGACTGTTTTGGCTTCCCTGGAAAAATCAAATCAAATCAAATCAAAGATAAATTCTTTGTTTATTTAAGCAGAAACAAGGGAACTGTAAAATAAAAACCGGTCTCTTGATTACATCAGCATTTAATTAATACTGACGGTTTGTGTAGCTTCTACGAGGATAAAATGCAATTTTATATAATCAACTGCAAGTCTATCACCGACCTTATTAGACAGTGGTTCTGCTCGTGAAAATTGCCAAAACCGGAGTGAGAAGAACTCGTATTCCACCTCGATCTGCCGGCACGGTAACAATTATGGCGGAAGTATGTCATCTGACTTCTTGTTTAACTTTTGTCTATGTTGTTAAATGATACGAAACAACAGCATGATAGCTTGCTCTTGTGAGAATCACGTGTACTGAAACATGTATCTAGTTTTGGCCAGAGAAGAAATTAGTTTTGTTGCCTAGTCTCCATTGCACTGGTCAATCACAGAAGAGTACTAAAGTTCTAATCAAGTTCTTCCACGCGAATAGTACCTCCTGTACCACCTGTTACTGGTACCTCACACCACCCTGCTTCAACTGCATAGAACTCTGTTCTCTCTTACTCTAACGATTGTGAATGTGACGACTGCAAGGCAGAAATACCACACCTGCCTAGAAGTGTGTTTCTGTCACAGAGTGAACGAAGCTGATACATGTCGGATGAGACTGGGTTAACATAAATATGTGTCTCTGAGACTCACGGACAGAAAGCTGCTACAATGAACTGCTATTTACCACCAACGAGCGCGTAAAAATTTGGAAGAATGTTCTAGTTTGATTGCCAACAAGAATAGCTAGATGTGAGAACGTTGCCAGTTCTTGAGCCTCTTTCCAGTCCATGGAGAAAGGTTTCACCGTGCACTGCCAAACGTAGTTACGATAAAAGGTGAGCCGTTACTGACTTGCATTGTAAATTCTATCCATCAGTCACAGAAGCAAAGACACAAACTAATCATGGAGTTGTGACGAAAGGAATAAGCGAAATACAGTCACAAGAATCTGTAGACCTCAGTCTTTAGAAGTTGTAACAAAGAAATGCATGTACAGGCAAGAAGAATAACATCAACAGCGGTTGGACCGATGTTGGTAGCATCACAGACCATAGGTTCCGCCATACTCGTGGGTTGTGAGCTGTGGATGGGAAAAGCGAGCATTCCATTAGGTGGCATTGGAAATATAATCCAATGATTACAGTGCCACAGGGACGAAAAATTCGAGGTGTCGGTGAGCTGAGGAAAGAGAAGTGGGGGAAAAGACATTTGATGAGAGAACGTGAAACAAGAGGATGTGGACACCCTTCTGCTTTGACTTTCTTAATCTGGAGCTCTAGAAAAGGACATTATCTTCTTCAGGTAGCAGGCGTTGATAGACAGTAGGGTGTGAACGTACTCTCGATCATTTTTAGCGCGCCCTACATCTCTGAATGGGTCTGGCACGGCCTGAGGCTTCACTCTTGTTGTGATCGCCAAAGTGAGTATATCGCCGAATCATGCCGAGGGGATGGCATGCTCTTAGAACTTCACTTTGTTCGTGACCAAGCAGTCTTGGTTTATCAGTGGTAGTCTTCTAGAGTATTTCTTTGCTGTGCAAGGCAAAGTGTTTCTTAAGGAACTCAAGCGATTCAATGTTAATTTAGTATTTGTATCTCCAATCCGGTAATGATTTGTGGCCAGTTTTTTCAAGTTACAATACACATGTGTGGCCCTCAGAATTTGTGTAAATTTATTATGTCTGAATTTCTTCGCTGTTTTTAACTAACATTTTTGCGTTGTGTCTGGATCTGTGATTAGGCTAAATTTTTCTCATATTTACTGAATTTATTCAGTCTTTCCTCTCTTGGTATGATAGATTGCACAATGTGCTTTCGTAATGGTCATTACTTCACCCTGCAGCCATGATTTTCCTGATACCAGCGTTCTTCCTTATGAATTCTCGTGTGTTATATACTTGCTTATTCTAAATTAATTTTCTTTTGTAAATCCTATGTAATTCGCCATGGTCGCACATCAAGTGGTACTTAAGGATAGTTTGCCGCTTTCTCCCTGCAAATGAATTCGGTTAGTTAACTTTTGGGCGGCAGCACCAATTATTATAACTTTAGCAGCAGCGCGATGCAGATTTGCTACCACTGTGTATTTCGTGTTACAAACCTAGTAAATAAGTACTAAGTGATCGTAATGACAAAAATAGTTTAATGTACATGTAGAAATATCACATTTATTAATACATGAATTACATCAATTACCTGTGGTGTATAAATATAACAAATGTAACATTATTCCGAAAGTGGAAAATAATAATGTATAATAGACCCAGCAGTATTATTAGTTCCTCTTTCCTTACTTCCCTGTAGTTCTTGTCTTTTGAGTAATTAGTGTCAGGTTTTTTTCAGTGTTATGTATAACTTTAGTACACATAATTACCTCATCAGTCATATTATCACATATCATGATTGAGAGAGCTTGCAGCTTTGACCTAACGCCCCTTTTGAACCAGGAATAATTTTTATGATATTCTTTTTCAGTGTTTTGGAGTGCTGCTAACATGGCGTTTTACTCCACAGAGTGGTACCGTCTTCAGTATCAGGTTCACTGCATCTGAAATCTTTCTCAGGATCGGAACTAGGATTACATTTGAATAATGGTATCCTGTTCATGATCTGAACGGGAATCTAGACAAAAATCATTAAGATTTGAAGACACACGCCATCTCATCAAAACACCCTCGATGCTACATTTCGTTGCTGCTATCAAGTGTTGCAGTATGAGTAATGTGTCGCAAGCATTAGGCGCATGTCTGTAAGTAAATGAAAGTGCTTTGCTTTATACGCTTTGTATTTGCAAAATTGCCTCCCACATTAACTACATATTCATAAAGGGCAGAAACAATTTTATTATGGGCAGTAACTTTATCATTTAATTCACTTTTTTAGAAGGTGTGTGCTTTATTGTGCTTAATTTGGTCTCCCCACATTTGTTTGCTTGTTCATTTTAATGAATAGATGAAGATTTAAAGTATCAAACCTCTGTTTTTTAATTTCAAGCTCCCCATCCCATGTTTAATTATCTATGCCATTTTTAAGATTAATTTTGTGTTTGTGGAACGTTGGCTGCTCCCTTTAGGAGTGAGCAGTTAGATAAATTTCCATTGCACAAGTACTGTAGCAACTTATAAAGTAATGTACAGCAGCAGTGAGCGTTTTCACTCCCATTTGCAGATCTCTACTGTCCGAAATCTTACATAGAAAACTTAACAAAATGCTTCCACCATTTCCACCGTCGCCACTGCTGTCACCACTGTCTGCACCACATGACAGCCAAACTGCACCAGTAACCCAGCACTGCCATCACCACCACACAACAAATGAATGTGAAAAATGATGTGATTCGTTTCCTCCCCCTTCTCCTATGCAACTGAGTCAAGGAATCTCCCACTCAAGCTAGCCCTGAGATTTATAATTTTACTATAATGGATACTGAAATAGAATCTAACATTTTGTTGAACCATGTTGTAAATCTTTTTTATTCTCAAACTATATCATGAGTTAGGTTTGCACATCATGTAAATGATCTGTTTGCATAACTGCCCTATAATTCATATAATATTTATTATTTTAATCTTATTTCCTCAAGACAATCATATCAGAGATAAAGATAGAGTTTTTTAGCAACTGCTACATAACAGCATTTCTATCTTCTGCTTAGCAGTCTAACACTTTTCATACACAATATTCAACTTCACCACTCCCTATGTAACTGACATGTGTCTACTGATTCATAAACCATGATCCTGCCATACATTACCTGGGATTCTACATATTAATATGTTCATAAATGATATTTGATATTTTCCTAGATTATTAACTACAAACTTACCCACTTACTGTTTATTTTTTTCAAAATTTTAAATACAGTTCATTTGTATAATAAAAGTGTCTGAGGCATATGAACATAAGTTACTCTGTTACGTCGTTTATTTTTTATTATATTCGATATATTATAAATCAAATAATTATTTTTATTGGGTAGTGTGATTACTGTTGTTACTTTACGCGTCCTTGGTTGACAGTTAAGTTATGACTCTGATTGTATCCGTCTGCTTCAGTCTTTGCCTGTTATGTAATTGCAACCTATTTCTAATTTTGAATGTGATGCGGCTTTAAATACGCTTATATTAATGTTAAAGAACACTCACAGCTCTCCCAACCTAGCACAAGCTCTACCTAAGCAAATTTCAAATGTTTAGGAAACCTTATCACACTGACAAAGCACACAAAATGTTGAAAGAACAGCTGTTGTTCTGTAATTGAAATTCAGCGTCTGCCATGAATTTTTAACTCATAACTTTTTACTACTAACTCATATCGAAATACTCTAAGCAAAGAATATGTCACTGTCACTGATTGCACCAGCAAATTTATATCTCTGTATGGCGCCCAAGCTCCACAAAAAAGAGCAGCATCCTCCAATTTATTGTTAAACAGTTTGATGACATATTGAGGAATAAATCAAGTTAATGCACAATATATCCTGAGTCCATTTTGTAGATGCTGCCAATGATTTCATCAACCATATAGTTACTGTGTAACTACATCGGCCACCAAGTTTTCCTTTTATAAATCCAATTCAACCAGGGGTGATATACATTGCAAAAGCTGTAGGACCACGTCATGCCCAACACGAAATATATGACCATAGAGCAGATTTACCATTAAATTATAATGTTAACGTGTTGAGGTTAATTGAAATCGAGAGAAGTATGCTATGTTGGATATATTCTTTCATTCAACTGTTGATTGATCAAGGTTCCAACATGATAGATTCATATCAATAAAAGAGATTATAGGTTCTCTTTCAGTACTAAAGACACTGATATGTTAGGTTCTGTTTATCAAAAAAATGAAAGATGTGTTAGTTTATGAACATCAATTCACTATAATATTGAATAGGACAGCATTTTTGTTTACTTCCATGTGGGAAGATTGTGTACACCTTGACTATATTGTAGAATGCAAGAGGTACAACAACTATTAACAAATACATAGGTTATAACAGTATAAATAAGACCTCACATGATCATACCATACATTTTGATAGCAGTTCGTTCACATGCTGTTGTAAAAAAAAAGTTGCCACACTGTAGGACAGGTGAGTTTCCTATGTGGTTCTCTCTAGTGTGGCAACGAAAATGCCTGATAATACTATTTTTTACTTCCGTAACGGATAAATAAAATAAATCTTTTCATTTGTTATTTGTTGTGAAACCATCATAGTACCGTTAGATGTAAAATAAATGATATAAAAAAACTGAATCTTTAAAAAGTAATCCACTTAATTTGTATTGAAGTTTATCGTTTTGGTTAAAATTGAAAACCATATAAAATATGATTGCAACACGTCCACTGAATGTGTGGTGGTGTCCCATTTCTGAGTTATTCATCAACCTTAAGTGTTTCTGCACCCTTAATATTGTCTATTAGTATGTTAATTGTTTTTATTCTGTTCATACATGTTCCCACCCATGTGATTGAACATCTGTTTTCTTGTGAATGTGAAAGGTTGCCTTTAATATTGACTGACTGCCATAATGGCTTCCCGCTTTAGGGCCTCGTCTACTTCAATTAAGACTGCATGGCTTTGTTTGAGTCTGCTAGGTGGCCAGAGACAAGCTTACTTGGCAAGATGACAAGGCGGCCGTGTTCTTAGTGTGGTTTCTACCTAATCTTGGGCAAAAGAGGTGACACTAGACCTCTCTGGGAGCCATTATAAAGGAGATCGACTTCCTAAAGTAGCTAGGTTTGGTAGACACTATGCTCTGAACGAGCCCTGTATGGGTTTTGGGCGCGTTCTACATCCAGTGTGTGGTGGGGAATTTTTTGGCGTGGCATTAGGGCTTCACTCTTGCTGCAAACGCGGAAGCTAGTACTTCGTTGACTCATGCTAAGATGATCCCAGGCGGTTAGAACTTTGGTTTCTTTGTGATCCTGCAGACTTGGTTTATCAGTGATGGGTTTCTTGTGTAATTAGTTGGAAAAGTGATGTGAAGCGTTTATTAATTTAGAGAACTCGACTAATTCAGTGTAAATTTAGTATTTGCATTTTCATTCCGGTGATGATATTGTGTCTGGTTTTTCTCAAGTTAGAAAACACGTGCGTGGTCTTCAGCCTTTGTGTAAACTTAGTATGTATGTTAAATATTTCTGAAATTTTCTGCTTTGATTCCATCTATCCTATCTTGGCATGACCGATTGTACCACATGCTTTCGTAACGGTCGTTACTTTGGCCTTCAGCCATGCCTTTACTAATAACACATTTTTTCTATATAAACATCCGTGTGTGCTTTACTTGCTTATTTAAAATAAATTTCTTTTGTAAATTCTATGTAATTCCTCCTGCTCGCACACCGCATGGTACTTAAGGTCAGTATGCCACTGCTTCCCCGAACTTGAGATGGTTTAGTGCTTAGTGATTTTAAATTTGTGGTTTGTGCCAGAAACGCCGCCCACGCTTCGATTGTCGCTGCTAGCAAGTAATTCCATATGAGTAAAGTGATGCAAGCATTCTGCGTGAGTCTGTGAATGAATGAGTGAGCTTTCATCTTCGCATTGTGTATTTGCAAATTTCCTCCCACATTACTTCCATATTCACAATGGGAAGAAACGATTTTATTACAGGCAGTAACTTTATGATTTAATTAACATTTGTTCGAGGTGTGTGCTTAATTTGGTCTCCCCACATTTATTTGCTTTTTCACTTTATTGAATTGATGTTGATTTAAAGTGTCAAACCTCTGCTTTATAATCTCATGTTCCCCGCCCCATGTTTAATTATCTATTCTTTTATTTTTAACATTGATTTTGTGTTTATTAAAATGTTGGCTTCTCCCTTAAGGAGTAAGCATCTGTTGCACAGATACTGTGGCCAATCTCAAAGTAATTTACAGCAGCAGTGAGCGTTTTAACTTGCATTTGGAGATCTCAATTGCCAGAGATTTTGCTTAAATAATTTAACAAGCTACTTTCGTGATGAACTATATTGTAAACCAGAAAAGTACCAAAGAAAGTTGGCTGCATTATCTAGTAGAGAAAAATATTTACATTTGAGGTCACAAACTAGTGGATCGGCATTCTGCTTCTTGTATTTTAGCGTTGGTATTGGTTCTTTACTGCTCGAAATCTCTAATTCGAAAAATTAATCTAGATAGTGCTGACGTCCTTCCAGAAGGTCGAAAATGGTGGCTTACTTTTTCATACTTGGAGTTACAAACTCGTGCACAGTGTTGTATTACATTTATAAAATCGCCTCCTTCCATTTTAGATAAATTTTAGTTAGTAATTGTTGTTTGCAAGGTGGTAGGACATGTCTCCAAAGTTGAGGGTCACAGAAATGATATTGAATTTAATTGTAAATAGTGTTTTAATAATAAAGATACATTAGATGAAAATTGTCAAACATTAAATTTGACGTCCTTCCAGAAGTAATTGAAGTAATGGTTTGTTTGTGAAAATAATCACTTGTAACGTTTTTTAATCATATTAACGTAATTTTTACCCTTTAAAATCAAATTAAAACCAAAAATTATCTGCGCCTTATGCGTTAATACAGAAAACCTCAAAGATCACTGACTGCTTTCAAGAACCCAGTTCTGAGTTATTTAAATATATTAGTGAAAGTAAATACAAAATTAAGTCGATATAAGAAATACTGCTTTATCCACATAACTGGAATTAACTAGGGCTTTATACTGGTCTTGAAATATATATTCAAAGATGATAACACAGAGATCTATGAAAAAAATATTTTATTTGCAGCATTCAAACATGCATTACTATATGTTGTTGGAGTGGTCCTCTATCCAAGTAGGGCAGCACTCAACTGGAGCTGGGAGAGGGTGTTAGCATTGTTGATAGCCCTCAACTGGAGCTGGGAGAGGGTGTTAGCATTGTTGATAGTTTGGATGCCTGCCCCAAGGGCAGTGGCCAGGGCCAGACGGGAGGTGGGGTCTGCAAGGTTGGCAATTGGTTGGCCATTAGGGCCGATGACGATGCTGGGGATACCACTGAGGCCTTGGGTGGCCAAGGCGTTGCGAGCAGCATTGGTGGCGTCAGCGGCGGCAGTGGCGGAGACGGCGGCGGGGATGTTGGGGATTCCAAGGGTGTTGCGGGCGGCCTCCACAGCCTGCGTCGTCAGGTGTGTCGCCTTCGCCGTCGCCACATCAGGGAGGTCCCCACCGAGTCCCAGACCAGGGTAGACAGGCTGTGCCTGGGTCGCGACCAGTGCGAAGCTCAGGACCACCTGTGGGCAGTGGGTGCTTTACATAATGCATAACTCCCTATGACACAGTTAGTTAATTTATATGTGCTGCATAAATACTTGTTATCAGCGCCATTCTCTGAGCTGTGTGCCTAATCTATTGCGATAATGAAAATTTAACACTTTATTCATCTAAATCATTAATAAGGAACTAGATCAGCATCGAGTCCCATTTTAGTTGTAACATTATCATTTGTGATATACCACTTGTGCAGACAATACAGTGATAAACATTGTTTTACATGTTATACTTTAATACCCACATATATCATTGTTGTTTTTCTCTGTGTCAAACAGTTGCCCCACACACAACCACAAATGTAACGTGACGTTTTCTGTTTTTCTGTAACTGTGCAGCAATTGGAAGATGGCTAGCGAAATATGCATCTACTGTGTTCCCCTAATAGCCTGACTAGTAGAACGTCATTCACTTTTACCCTCTATATTCGCAAATACAGGTGTCCTACCACTACGAGTGTGTGGAGGTAATATCTAGCCTGAAAACTTTTAATATTAGAGATACATAGTAAAAAGTCCCCAAAAGAAAAAATACCTTTCCATAATGTAATTGAGTATGGTGTCGTTGATAAGCTTCAGCAATATCTGCACTTAAACATTGTGATGAGTATTGTATTCTTTTCCTCTGTTATACTAAAGTCTAACTTATTTCCTAAAGTTGCTGAAGATTCTGCTTTGTATCCTCTTCAAGATCTGTGTTGTGGCGTTCAGTCAGCGCCACACGCCAGATGTTTGAGAATGATCCTGGAGAAGTCAGCGATCGGCCGAAAGACAATCGCAAGCAAGCACTGCGCATTCTGAAGGGAGTAACCGAAGACTCGCGCCCTCTACAAGCCGCTATATCTAGGCCGACATACGGCTGGACAGTCCGTCAATTACTGGTCACATTTCAGGCAGTTACTAGGTCAGAACTCGGATACGAACCAAGCAGTCACTAGGTCTCAGCACAGATAGCAAACGGACGACGCCGCGAGAAGAGAGAAGAAAAGACATATGTTCTAAATTGAGTATTATTGTAGTTTTCAGTCAATAAAATTTGTAATACTAATTTCTATAGAAATGTTTAAGCTGTCCGTCGATTCCTGCACCAGTACCTTTCCTGACAACTACATTCCTAACACCTCAGATAGAAGTAATTCATCAAAGCACATTAGAGGCAGTCTGCAAGTGGCAGTAGGTGGCACCAATGGGACCAATATGAAAGTATTACAATCTCAGAAACTAAAATGCAAATTTATAGATAGAATGAGACACTCTTTTCAGGAGGCACTAGGTACATATGTTGTAGGACTAGAATTGGAACCTGAATACAAAACGAAGATACTGCGCACAACCATATGGTCACATATAGAGTACACAGCAATGTTTACAAATGATCTGCTAATGTAGTATTGTGTGGCAGAAAGGTACTTGTTGAAGTGAATCAGTGAGAGATGGCTGGAACTCAGTCAGGGTATTTCAATCAGTGAGAAAATCAACAACAAATGGCAACATTCTGGTAAGAGCCTTAGTTTGTGTTGCAGTTATTTTCAAGACCACTGTTTAGGTAGGGCCAATCAAATGGAAGGTCTTTTCTTTTTAGGAAAAACACTCATTTCTACTGACTCATTCTGTCGTTTTTTCAGTACTTAATGATTATGAATTATATTTCGGAACTATGTTACATCATTTGCTAAAGAGGTTTGTGGGCTTCACCAAGTTGACAGTGGGCTTCATTGCAGGAAATATTAAAACCCAAGTAACTGCGAGGACTATTTTAGGGAGAGAGCCTTTTAACACTCTCCCCGATTTTCGTAAGCTAATAACTTTTACAACAGATACTAATTCTCAATTTTTAACAGTTTCATTGCTGGTAACATTCTGTCGTAGCAAGAAAATTGATTCTAGAAATGTCTAAAACCTTCCTTCCCTATTTCTGGATCAATGTGCAGTTAACACTCCTCAAAAGTTCAGAATGCCATGTCTCTTACTACATTGATCGAAAATAACAATCCTCTTCATTAATTTTTTAAAAGTAAATGTTCATAGTGAAACATTTCAGTCATAGTATGTCACCACCAAAGCTAAGAAAGATTATTGCATATTGAGACATGATACCTTGTGTAAAGGTTAACAATCAAATGAAAGTGTATACCATGGTAATATGTCGTCAGAAAACAACAGTATTTACACAAACTAAAATCTAGAAAGAGAGCACCATGCTCTAAGGAAAACTTAGCATCCTTAGATCCTAGCGGCAATGGACTAATTCCCATCAGATTTAGAAAGTGCTATAAATTTCCGTCTGCTCTTTCCTCCCAAAATTTGTTTCATGCCTTTGGATATCATTTGCCTGATAAATTACTGGATTTGTAGTTAGGCAGTCTAATTCTAAATTGCTTAATCGTTGAAGAGTCAGAGCATGACCTATAAATCTATCCCTTCTGTTAGCCACGTTATACCATACATTTATTTTCTCGTCAGTTCTGTTCGATGTCTCCTAATTATCTTCATGATCTTCTCATCTAATGGTCCCATTCTTGCACCACATAGAAAACTCTTCTAACGTCTTCTTTATGAGCTGCCTAAAGAACACGTTTCAGTCCTGTCCAAGGCTACACTAAAGATAAGTGTCTTCTGAAATTAATATTTGTTGATTTGAAGTCGTTAAGTGCAACTGATCCGCAAACTGGATGTATATGGACTGCGTTCTGCGTCACGTCATCACCGGTCCACGAGCGTCAGTGAAAACCGCACTTCTTCGCCATCTACTCACCAGAACCTTCATGTCTGCTGCTGCTGTTGCTGCTGCTGCTGCTGCGGACTGAACTGTTACTGCCCTCAGTGGCTGGACACCCGCTTATATAGCGAGTCACGGCCTCGTCTTCCCCGCCGCGTTCAAAAACACGGGAGAGTGTCATTGTACACCAGGTCCCACCACTTCTGTATCTGCTCGTAAGATTGCGTAATTTCTAAATTGTCATTGTGCATTTCACGTCTGAATAAAAGGTACTTTCTCTCGCGCTGATTTGCTCATTCACGATAACGGCCGCTACACGACCCTCCAGACCCCATTGTTACTGCTTCGCATAGTAACCGATCGGTAGGTTACAATGCTTTCCGTTGTTGCTAGTGCGACACACAAATAGTTCGGGTCTCAAATAGCCCGTTCGTCTCCTTGGAGTGGGGTATGGGAGCATTGAGAGAGGAAATGAATTGATTCATAATAAATGCATTACTGTAGTACAAGTGGCAAGTGCGTAAGTATATTTTGCATACAGGTTTCTGTCAGAAGACGTGGGTTTTAGGAAATTCGGTTACGTATTTCGACAAGTTGGAGGTGGGACAAGGTACATAATATTTCCAAAAGTAACCGATGTACAGGTATTTAATCCACTGAAACGATGAGTAATTCTTTATGCAAACGTATCAAATGTCTCCTTCTGGAACTGTTTGGTGTCCACATTTTGGGATAATGTACGTTTCAAAACAAGAAAAATGTCTAGTAAACAGGAAATCTAAAATGCATACATCAAGAGCTATGAGGACTCGACCAGTACAAGAGACGTGTTCAACAGTTTTGCTGATGAAGACGTGCTTCTACCACTTAAGGGGTACTTTTTATATCACAGGTATTAGAAAGAATGCAGATTAGGCTGTAACGTCCTGTCGTCAGCATTGTGCTTAGAGATGCATTTTAGATAGGAATGGGAATCGAAATCGGAAGTGCCCTGTCCAAAGTACCATCTAGATATTTACCTGGAGCGATTTAGTAAAATTACGAAATACCTAAATCTGAATGGCCAGAGGTGGATTTGAAGCATCGTATTCCCGGCTGCGAGGCAGCGTGTTTCCACTGCGTCACTTCTCTTGGTCCATGACATGTTTTCTTTTTATTATCAACTTCCAAAATTGAAAAGCAATGAATATCTATTACGGGGCTTTGTCTTATATCGGCGATGGTAAAGAAGTGTTTATAGCGTTCCTGGATGACTTTTCCTGGCATGAGTTCCGTATCAAAATATTATCTAATTCCCTCTACAGCTCCTCTAATTTTGTAACGGGAACTTACGAACATGCTATATGCACAAAATTGCACAAGTATACTGTGAACTGAAAGCTTTTGTTAATTGGATCCTTTTGTCATAGTGTAAGGTACTGGTAAGCGATGTTCACCAGCTTTTAGTAACTTTCCGAACAATGTATTTTGAGAAAAAACTCCACTGGATTCCATATTTTATTTCAAAAATGGTCAGATGTTTGTAGAGCTTATGGGACTTAACTACGGGGTCATCAGTCCCTAAACTTACAAACTACTTATGAACTAGCTTATACTAAAGACGGCACAAATATCCATGCCCGAGGGGGGGATTCAAATCCCCGACAGTAGTGGCCGTGCAGAACGTGACTGCCGCGTCGCAGACCGTTCGGCCACCGCGGCCGGCATTTTATTTCACATACGCTTTAGGTCAAGTATACCAGGTGTAATTTTGTTTCACTGAGTATTAAACAAACATATTTTCATTGCATCTTTTCCCTAAGAGTTATCAACACTGTGGTCTAAAACACATATCTTGTGCCTAACACATAGCAGTAAAGGACAAACAAAGACACTTAGTAACAACAATGAGAACGAAATGTGATACAGCTGTGTGTGCAAATATATTGCTCCAAAAATAACTGTCTATGGGAGACATACGTTTTTCATGGTGGGTACTATTCGTCTATCTGAGAGGGACTGACTACGAATAAACGAAGGTTTTCGTCAATATTATGCCATTCTGGAGAGACACATTGATTAAGATTAATGTGGCTAGTGAAACTAAGCGAACAGTTGATCTTCTTGTTATTCAAGCTGAACACTTCCGTTACTCTCCATACAAAGCGACGGCCGCCACTTAGCGACACGCTACAGACATTTCTATTTCGTTTTGACCAGTCTGCTTCCGTGAATACCTTTACTTACACAGTACTAACACAGATTCCAAGCATTACAACATGCATTTTGTTGATGTGTAACAATATGACTACGCAAAAAACTGTACATAGAGTACGCACTGTAACACGTACATAGGCTCTATCTACTTTAAGGAAATTGTTTGGTTACAACTTTCACTGTAATGTTATGCTCTATCTTAATTGTATCCTAAATCGCATCTATTTATCCTACGATCGTTTAAACCTATTTCATTAGCTTCGAAAAAGAAAAAAAAATGCATAGTCAACCATAAGCTGTTAATTGTTTTCAGAAGATTACCGGTTTCGGATATTCTCCATCATCAGAAGAGTAAACTTAAAGGGACTGATTGATATACTATGTAGTTCTCACTCAAAATGTTCAAATGTTTGTGAAGCTTAAGGGACTTAACTGTGGGGTCATAAGTCCCGAAAACTTACAAACGACTAATGGACTACCTTATACCAATGACGACACAAATTCACGAGGGCGGATTCGAACTCCCTTAAGGAAACGGCCTTTCGCATCGGAGCATAGTGGCTGTTTAATTTTAGTCTTCTGATGATGGATAATATTTATAACTGGTATAGTTCTGAAAACAAATAAATATCTGATGGTTGACCATGCATTTTAAAAATATATTAATGCTGTTAAATCACATAAAAAAATATTTCATTAGCTTTCCGATGGCAGAGAACGACACCGCAATTAAAAAAAAAAAATCTTCAAATGTTTGTAGAGCTAATGGGATTTAACTATTGACAACTTATGAACTAACTTATCTAAGGACAGCACAGCCCGATGGGAGGGATTGGAACCCCCGACCGTAGTGACCGTGCAGAACGTGATTGGCGCGCCGCACACCGCTCGGCCACTGCGGTCGGCCATCGTAATTTTGCTCATGTGCAATGAATGATACAATTGTATTTCCTAACGTTATTCAATTTCCAGATCATAGCAAACCTCTCCACATGTGCAAGGGTGATCAAAAATAAACAGCTAATATAGATACAAAATGTACAGTATTAATGAGTCCACTCACCAATGTCTTCGGTAACAGCTGCAAATCTTCCAGGAACCGATTAGTGAAGTGTCTTTTCTGATTATGACAGAAAGTTACACAATTTGGTAGAAAAACGTACTTACATTACTTCAACGATATTCAGTCTGTAAATTTAGTCCTCACTCTGTTCTAAAACTGCCTACAACATTGTAATGAGGTTGATACCTGGCTATTTTCCTGTCCAATGGATATCTTTAATATTTTCTGATGCAGTAACAAAGAGAAAAAAGAGAGAGAGAGAGAAAAGTAAACCTATTCGTTGTGTGTGAGGGCGCATTGTTATTTGGATATATGACAGTGTTTATGAGCAATATCGTAGTTATAGTAATCAGTCTGCTACCACGAATGGTGAAATATTTATTCACAGTTATACGACCAGTGAAAGTAATGAAAGGAACAGTTGAGTTACACGATATAAATGCGTAAATCATGATGAAACCTCCACCGATCTTCACTGAAGCAAGCAGGCACACCGTATAGTAAGTTTCTTTTCCGATTTTCGACACGTAAACCTGGTTAATCTGTTTTGACGTCATTGTACAACTTGTCTCGATCTCAAATTAAAGCAAATCTCTCACCAGTTGTCAATTTCATAAAATTTTGTGTCAGTAAGACCTGTTTCGTACCTACCTTACACGTGTACTGAAAAACAAAAGCCGGCCTCGGTGGCCGAGGTGACTGAGCACGACCACTACGGTCGGGGGTTCGAATCCCCCCTCGAGCATGGATATTTGTGCCGTCCTAGTTCGTAAGTAGTTCATAAGTAGTTTGTAAGTTTAGGGACTGATGACCCCGTAGTTAAGTCCTATAAGCTTAACAAACATTTGAACATTTCTTTTGAAAAACAAAAAAGCACGTATTAGAATACTACGCTACAAAATCAACGGCTCTTATATGAATACACCATTCACGCAAGAACATACTGCAAAAAATTTATCAGTCATTAGGGAACGTCATCCATAACAAACACCCAGAAAGCGGAAATTCACGAATTCTAGCCACATCGGCAGCCCGGCGTAGTGGCCAAGTGCATTGAGGCACTATGCTCCGATGAGCATGGCCGTTCCTCGTAGAGGGTTCGAATCCTCCCTCGGGCATGGGTGTTTGTATTGTCTTTACTATAATATGGTTCAGAAGTAGTTTGCAAGTTTAGGAATGATGGCTCCACAGTTAAATCCCATAAGCTTAACAAACTGTTTTGCCATATCGACAGTGACGAAGGAATTCAATATCGAACGAAATTCTCTGGATAACATCAGTTAGAGCCCCAGAGAAATTCACTTTGAGGACAAAGGATAGTTGGTATGCAATTAGGGAAAAACTTAATTTTTGGGATTGGATTCCAACAATGTACAAAGTGACAAGATGGAATTGTCTAAAAGACATATCTGTACTGAAACAATGTCCTTGTTTAGCAGCAGTAACATATTCTTCCTTTTAGGGTTTAGTATTTTCTTAATAATTTAGTGATGTATTCTGTATTCTATGGCTAGGACTTTATTTGGATAAAATTCACAGACTCATTTTCTATTTTTCTTAAATTTAAAAGTAACTTATCGTATATACCGTGACAACATTGCTTAATATCTGGATTATCTTTGGTATCAGAGAACAGCTGTCCTATGGTTCACAACTTTGCCTCATAGCAGCAGTGTTTTCTTTAAACAAAGCGTTTATGGTGAGAAAGCCACGTATGTTGCATACTTCTGATAGTTGATGTGAACTAATGGCAGATTAATTTTTATGGTATTTTTTGTATGAGTGGCACATTAGAGGATCGTCGGAATCGTAACGCTTCTTATTTCTATATATTTTTAGCAACAACAGCGGTTTCGTGGTTGTTTATCTTGGGCCATACTGTTTTTATGGAAACACTATTATGTTGAGCTTTCCTGTTGTTTCTGCTGTGGTACTTTCATGATTTCTGGCCAAAATTGCTCTTAACGCTGACCGATCGTTGTCAGCTAATTCTGGTATAGCCGAAAATGATATTTACTTTTTTTGAACGATGTCATAATCGAGGATACTGTACCTAGAACAGCGTTAATTAGTTCAGCCGATTTCCTCTGTTTGGTACGATCAACAGTCTTCAGGCTACTGTCCTGCGCTGCATTGTCACCCAGGTAGCGGAGATTATTGCTGGGGTGCCAACTGTGCCAGTGTGGTTACAGTTTCGGACGTCCCTGACAATCGGCAGCTACCAGACTGTGATTGTTGTGTAAGGGATCACGAAACTCTGGCCATAAAGAGAAACCGAGAACCGGCCGGAAGACTGAGCCATAACGCATCAGCAATAGGTTTGTAGTCCAATAGTGATACTATTCCTGAGCCAGCGCAGGCTGCCTCGGTTGTTATGACAGTGGCTAACCGTTCTGAGAGGTCCAGACAGGTGCAGAGGGTCGGTTTGTTAGTCATCAGGAACTCCTACGTTAAACGGGAAATGAAAGCCCTCAGAGCGGGCATGGCCAACATAACTACACACGCCCCGCGGGCAGCGTACACTTTACTTCACCGCCTTAGCTGTGACCGTATGTCGTTAGTGTCGGCATCAGAGCCAGAGAGGTAGCTGCGGAGAGAGTGAGACTACACAGAACTGCTCTGCGCTGGACTGTGCCACAGTCACATCCAACGTAAACGAAGTAACAAGGGAAGCTCAGCTCTGTTTCTTAAATGAACTACTATCACCTTTCTTCTTTCTCTTTAGCCCTGTTCCCTCACATGCAGGGTCGGCGTTATTTATTTGGTTTTGGCATGTTAATTTTGATAGGGTGGCCAAATGCCCTTTCTCTAGCCACCCCCTCCCTCGTGGGAGAAAATGTGTACCTAATACGTCTGTGTTTAGTGTTATATGTGTGAAAGTGTAAAGTGTAATGAAATATTCGCGACTCGTAGAACTGAGGCAGGACTTGTGTACAATCCCGGTATTCACCTAGGCGGATGTGTAAAATCGCCTGAAAACCAGATCCAGGCTGGCTGGCAAGCTGACCCCTTTCGTTAATCCGCCAGGCGGATTCGAACTTGGGCCGGTACGCCTCTCCGTTTATGAAAGCAATGCGTTAGACCACATGGTTAACATAGATGGTGGAATAGTATCAAAAATATGGTACTTTAAAAACTAAAAAAAAAAAAAAATATTTTGTTTAGGTGTATCGTTATATCGTCACTGGCAGGGGGAAAGGAAGGAAGGCATTTTTTGCAACACAGTGACGCAACTAAGTGAAGATGACAATGTAGTACAGTACTTTTTCATTCGGAATTTTAGCACTAATATATATTTGGTATCTTTTTTCATTCGCCAAAGCGATAACTTCATTCTTGAATGAAATGAGCACATTACACATTATTTATGTCAATAGCTGAAATAGATATCTTTCTTGAAAACAAAACCATTTGAATTAAGCTGTTTAACATATTTAGAAACCTTTATTTAATTTATTTAAGAGAACGCTAGTTTTCGACACTTTAAGCTTAAAAAAACATAGGTATTACATAAGTTATATCACTGCGAGAAATAATTGAAGTGTACAATTATATGATCATTTTCTGTGCACCTAAAACATACAAAAAAGAGAAATGCAAATTCCTTTTAAACACACACACACACACACACACACACACACACATATATATATATATATATATATATATATATATATATCAATGGTGTGAACTGTGCTATCAAAATGTAGTAAGTGCAGGTATTAAAGTGCATAAAACATAACATTTGAAAAAATTAAAAACCATAAAACTGTGAAAAACTTTAGATACAAAAAAAAAAAAAAAAAAAAAAAAAAAAAACACTTCAAGACACATATGGTGTTAAAAACGCATAGAATTCAGTTCCAGCCTGCCTGGCTGTAGCGGCGGTCTTCCTCTTGCTGCTCGCCACTCTGTCCCACGCGCCGCAGCGCACAGTGCTCTGGACCAACACCACCCAGAGACAGGGCCTCATAACAACCCGTGCTACATCACACTGACCAGGCCGCGGCCGCCAGCTGAATGGCAGTCAGCTGCAGCACGCCCCCTGCTTCTTAGCGGGCAGCCAGTATGCTGGCGGCCGCGGCCTGGTCAGTAGGATGTAGCACGGGTGGTTGTGAGGCCTTGTCTCTGGGTGGTGTTGGCTGGACAGGGGCGCGGCAAAGGCGCTCGTGCTTGTAGGGCGGTGAGAAGGCCAAGCGTAATGCCCTTGTGCACTCTGTTTGGTTGTTTTCACCACATTCAGTGAAATGCGAAGTCTCTAAATAAAATGTTAGCAACCTGTCAACTTCACAAAACTGTGTCGAGTGCAGAAGAAAGCACGCAAGTCGTCAGTTCTCGCAGTTGCGGCTGTTAGGGTAATTAGCGAAGAACTAGTCTGGTAAAACAATTTATTAAGGATTAATTCATTGTTTATTTAAGCAGAGACAAAGGAACTGTACAATCATCCAGGTCTCTTGATTCCATCAGCATTTAATTAATACTGACGGTTTGTGTAGCTGCAAATCACCGACCTTATCAGAAAGTGGTTCTGCTCTTGAAGATTGCCAAAACCGGAGCGAGAAGAAATCATATTCCACCTCGATATGCCGGCGCAGTAACTCGCGCACAAACATGGCCGAAATATGTCGTCTGACTTCTCGTTTAACTTTTGTCTATGTTGTTAAATGATCCGGAGTGAGAAGAAATCGTATTTCACCTTGATCTGCTAGCGCTGTAACTCGCACACAAACATGGCCGAAATATGTCGTCTGACTTCTCGTTTAACTTTTGTCTATGTTGTTAAATGATATGAAACAACAGAATGGTAGCTTGCTCTTGTGAGAAGCACGTGTCTTGAAACATGTATCTAGTTTTGGCCAGAGAAGAGATTAGTTTTGGTGCCAATGCACTGGACAATCATAGCAGAGTACTAAAGTTCTAAGCTAGTTCTCCCACGGGAATAGTACCTGCTGTATCACCTGTTACTGGTACCTTACATCACCCTGCTTCAACTGCATAGAGCTCTGTTCTCTCTTACTCTAACGATTGTGAATGTGACGAACTGTAAGGCAGAAATACCACACCTGCCTAAGAAATGTGTTTCCTTCACAGAGTGAACGAAGCTGATACATGTCGGATGTGACTGTGTTAACTTAAATATGTGTCTCTGAGACTCACGAACGGAAAGCTGCTACAGTTAACTGCTATTTACCACCAAGGAGCGCGTAAAAAATTGGGACAATGTTCTAGTTTGATTACCAACAAGAATAGCTAGATGTGAGAACGATGCCAGTTCTTGAGCCTATTTCCAGTCCATGGAGAAAGGTATCACCGTGCACTGCCAGACGTAGTTATGATAAAAGGTGAGCCGTTACTGACTTGCATTGTAAATTCTATCCATCAGTCACAGAAGCAAAGACACAAACTAATCATGGAGTTGTGACGAAAGGAATAAGCGAAATACAGTCACAAGAATCTGTTTATTATCTATGCCATTTTTAAGATTAATTTTGTGTTTGTTAAAACGTTGCCTGCTTCTTTTAGGAGTGAGCAGTAAGATAAATTTCACTGCACAACTACTGTACCCACTTATAAAGTAATTTAGAGCAGCAGTGAGCGTTTTAACTTGCATTTGCAGAACTCTACTGCCCAAGATCTTACATAGAAAACTTAACAAGCTACTTTCTCCATTTCCACCGTCGCCATTGCTGTCACCACTGTCTGCACCACATGACAGCCAAACTGCACCAGTTAACCCAGCACTGCCATCACCACCACACAACAAATGAATGTGAAAAATGATGTGATTCGTTTCCTCCCCCTTCTCCTATGCAACTGAGTCATACAAACTCCCACTCAAACTAGCCCTGAGGTTTATAATTTTACCATAATGGATACTGAAATAGAATCAAACGTTTTGTTGTAACCATGTTGTAAATCTTATTCATTCTCAAACTATATCATGATTTAGGTTTGCACAACATGTAAATGATCTGTTTGCATAATTGCCCTATAATTCATATGATATATATTATTTTAAAGTTATTTCATGAAGACAATCATATCAGAGATAACATAGAGGTTTTTAGAAACTACTACATAACAGCATTTCTACTTGCTGCTTAACAGTCCAACAGTGTTCATACACAATATTCAACTTCACCACTCCTTATTTAAGTGACACGAGTCTACTGATTCATAAACCCTGATCCTGCCACACATTAGCTGGGATTCTACATATAAATATGTTCATAAATAGGTAGGTGATATTTGATGTTTTCCTAGATTATTAACTACTTACTTTCCCACTTTCCCAAAATTTTAAATACAGTTCATTTGTGTAATAAAAGTGGTTGATGAATATGAACATAAGTTACTCTGTTACGTCATTTACTTTTTATTATATTCGGTATATTATAAATTAAATTATTTTTATTGGGTAGTGTGAGTACTGTTGCTACCTTACGCATCCTTTGTTGACAGTTATATATATATATATATATATATATATATATATATATATATATATATATATATATATATATATATATTCTGTTGATACTCTGATTGTATTCATCTGCTTCAATCTTCGTATGTATAGTAAATATTTCTGAGGTTTTCTGCTTTAGTTCCATCATCCCTATATTGGCATGACCGATTGTGCCACATGCTTTCGTAACGGTTGTTACTTCGGCCTTCAACCATGCCTTTACTAATACCACATTTTTTCTATATGAACTTCCGTGTATGCTTTACTTGCTTATTCAAAATGAATTTCTTTTTTAAATTCTAAGTAATTCCTCCTAGTCTCACACCACATGGTACTAAAGGATAGTATGCCACTGCCTTCCCGAACTTGAGTTGGTTTAGTGCATAGTGATTTTAAATCTGTGCTTCAAGACACCCACCATCTTGGCAGAAACGCTGCCCACGCTTCACTGTCGCTGTTATGAAGTGATCCAATATGAGTAAAGTGTTGCAAGCATTATGCTTACGTATGTGAACGAATGAGTGAGCCTTCATCTTTGCATTGTGTATTTGCAAATTTCCTCCCACATTAATTCCATATTCACAAAGGGAAGAAACGATTTTATTACTGACAGTAACTTTATGATTTAATTCACTTTTTTATGAGGAGTGTGCTTAATTTGGTCTCCCCACATTTATTTGCTTTTTCACTTTATTGAATAGGTGATGAGTTAAGTATCAAACCTCTGCTTTATAATTTCATACTCCCCATCCCATGTTTAATTATCTATTATTTTACTTTTAACATTGATTTTGTGTTTGTTAAAGCGTTGGCTGCTCCCTTAAGGAGTAAGTAGTTAAATAAATTTCTGTTGCGCAGATACTGTGGCCAATCACAAAGTAATTTAGAGCAGCAGTGAGTATTTTAACTTGCATTTGGCGATCTCAATTGCCTGAGATTTTGCTGAAATAATTTAACAAGCTACTTTCATGATAATCTATTCTGTAAAACAGAAAAGTACCAAAGAAAGTTGGCTGAATTATCTAGTAGAGGAAAATATTTACATTTGTGGTCATAAACCTGTGTATTGGCATTTTGCTTCTTGTATTTTAGCGTTGGTATTGGTTCTTTACTGCCCGAAATTTCTAATTCGAAAAATTAACGCAGATAGTGCTGACGGCCTTCCACAATGTCGAAAATGATGACTTAGTTTTTCATACTTGGAGTGACAAACTCGTGCACAGTGTTGTATTACATTTATTAAATCGCCTCCTTCTATTTTTGATACATTTTAGTTAGTAATGTTGTTTGCGAGGTTGTAGGATATGTCTCCAAAGTTGAGGGTCACAGAGATGATATTGAAGATTTCCTTATAGTTATGATCTTATTTTTTGAACACTCTTTAATTTTTGCGACATTAACATGTATGAATTCATTGTATAATGTGGTATAATGATAATGATACATCAGATGAAAATTCTCAAACATTAAATATGACGTCCTTCGAAAATGATCTGCAATATTCTGAAAGTAATAGTTTGTTTGTGAAAATAATTACTTGTAACTTTTTTTTATTCATATTAACTTCATTTGTACCCATTGAAATCAAATTAAAACCAAAAATGATTCTGCGCCATATGCGTTAATATAGAAAACCTCAAAGATCACAGACTGCTTTCAAGGACCCAGTTCTGAGTTATTTACATGTATCAGTGAATGTAAATACAAAATTAAGTCGATATAAGAAGTAGTGCTTTATCCACATAACTGGAATTAACTAGGGCTTTATACTGGTCTTGAAATAAATATTCAAATATGATAACACAGAGATCTATGAAAAAATATTTTATTTGCAGCATTCAAACGTCCATTACGACATGATGTCAGAGTGGTCCTCTATCCAAGTAGGGTAGCCTGCAACTGGAGCTGGGAAAGGGTGTTAGCATTGTTGATAGCCCTCAACTGGAGCTGGGAGAGGGTGTTAGCATTGTTGATAGTTTGGATGCCTGCCCCAACGGCAGTGGCTAGGGCCAGACGGGAGTTGGGGTCTGCAAGGTTGGCGATGGGTACACCATTAGGGCCGATGACGATGTTGGGGATACCACTGAGGCCTTGGGTGGCCAAGGCGTTGCGAGCAGCGTTGGTTGCATCAGCGGCGGCAGTGGCAGAAGCGGCGGCAGGGATGTTGGGGATTCCCAGGGTGTTGCGGGCGGCCTCCACAGCCTGCGTCGTCAGGTGTGTCGCCTTCGCCACCGCCACATCAGGGAGGTCTCCACCGAGTCCCAGACCAGGAAAGACAGGCTGTGCCAGGGCTGCCACCAGTACGAAGCTCAGGACCACCTGTGAACAGTGGGTGCTTTACATAATGCACAATTCTCTACGACACAGTTAGTTAATTTATATGTGCTGCATAAATACTCATCAGCGTCATTCTCTGCGCTGTGTGCCTAATCTATTCCTATAATGATAATTTAACACTTTATTCATCTAGATCATGAATAAGCCACTAGATCAGCATCGAGTCCCATTTTAGTTGTAACATTATCATTTATGATATACTACTTGTGCAGACAATACAGTGATAAACATTGCTTTATATGTTGCACTTTAATACTCACATATATCAGTGTTTCTATATTTTTCTCTGTGTCAAACAGTTGCCCCACACACATACACAAATTGTAACATGACGTTTTCTGTTTTTCTGTAACTGTGCAGTTGGCTAGCGAAATATGCTTCCAATGTGATCCCCTAACAGCCTGAGTAGTAGAACGTCATTCACTTTTACCGTCTATATTCGCAAATACAGGTGTCCTTGCACTATGAGTGTGTGGAGGTGATATCTAGCCTGAAAACATTTCATATTGGATATACATAATTAAAAGTCTCCAAAAGACCTTTCCATAATGTAATTCAGTACGGTGTCATTGATAACCATTAGCAATATGTGCACTTGAACATTTTGCACACCATATTGTGATGAGTATTGTATTCTTTTCCTCTGTTATTATAAAGTCTAACTTATTTCCTAAAGTTCCTAAAGATTCTTCGTTGTATCCTCTTCAAGAACTGTTTTGTGGCTTTCAGTCAGCGCTGGAGAAGGAAGCGATCGACCGAAAGCCAATCGCAAGCAGGCACTGCGCATCCTGAAGGGAGTAACCGAAGATGCGCGCCCTCTACAAGCCGCTATATCTAAGACGAAATATGTCTGGACAGTCTGTCAATTACTAGTCACAAGTCAGGCAGTTACTAGCTCAGAACTCGGCTACGTTCCTAGCAGTCACTAGGTCTCATCGCAGATAGCATCACACAGACGACACCGCGAGAAGAGAGAAGAAAATACATATATTCTAAATTGAGTATTATTGTAATTTTCAGTCAGTAAAACTTGTAGTACCAGTTTCTATAGAATTGTTTTAGCTGTCCGTCGATTCCTGCATCAATACATCCCCAACAATTCAGATAAAAGTAATTCATCAAAGCACATTAGGGGTAGCCTGTAAGATGTTTTACCAGTAGGTGGCACCAGAGGGACCAACATGAAAGTATTACAATCTCAGAAACTAAAATGCAAATTTATAGAGAGAATGAGACACTTACTCTGGAGGCACTCGGTACAAATTTTGTAGGACTAGAATTGGAAGCTGAATACCGAACGAAGTTACTGCCCACAACCATATGGTCACATATAAAATACATAGCAGTATTTCAAATGATCTGCTAATGTAGTATTGTGTGGCGGTTTGGGAATCGAAGTTGAATCTTGCTGCTTACACGAGAAGCGCCCACGACCTATCCTCACAGAAAGGTACTTGTCGAAGTGAATCAGTGAGAGATGTCAGGGTAATTCACTCCGTGAGAAAATTAACCACAAATGGTTAAATTCTGGTAAGAACATTTTTTTGTGTTGCAGTTATTTTCAAGACCACTGTTTAGTAAGGGCCAATCCAATGGAAGGTCTTTTGTTTTTAGAAAAACACTAATTTCTACTAACTCATTCTGTCGTTTTTTCAGTACTCAATGATTGCGAATTATATTTCGGAAGTATGTTACATCATTTGCTAAACAGAGATCCCTATAATTCTTGTAGTCTCCATCCGGTTTATAAGATATATCTGTGTGTCAGTAGATAAAAACAGTACTCTAGTCTTTGAATGTAAAATAATAGAATCAGATCAGTACTTTTCAACAGGTGACTTGCTGTTTTTAACGTAGTTGAGGTTGGGAAACTTTAAGTTACGGTATTTGATAACTCTTGTACTCTCACAATGTTTAGTTATTTTATTAGTGACGCTTGAATTTGAACTTGTTTATACAAGCAACAGTGTAAAGTTTCTGTGGTAGTGTTATTTGCTCTTTTCTGATACTATTAGTTGTTGTTACTTGATTTGTAGAGACTGAGGTTTGTTGATTGCTGTAGTTAAGAGGTACTTCCTACTTATTTTGTAGAAACTTAACTTCATAACGTAGACGTCTAGTTTTTCTTAACAAATTATTGTAAAATTTTACCATGAGTGAAAAGTGTGGGCTTTGTCGTAGGGTCGTGCGTAGTGGGCTGCTGTGTGGGATTTGTAGTAAGTATTTTCATGGGGGGAGTGCAGTGGGGAAGACAGTGGGCATTGTGGTGAGGTTCTCTCCTGGAACTGTAGGATTTGCAGCAGGAATAAGTTGATAGAGGAGCAGGAGCGTTTGATCTGCGCCCTTCAGGTGCAGTTGAAAAACGCTGAAGAGGAACTAGGTAGGTTGAGGAGGGGAAGGGGGGCTGGGGAATGGGAACTGGCAGTTGGCAAGAAGGTAGCTAGGAGAAGGTATTCAGATAGCTTTACATTGCAAGTTGCAAATAGGTTTGTCCAACTGTCAGAGTTGAGTGGAGATGAACCTCCTGTAGCTGCAGGTGTAGGAAGTACGCAGCAGACCTCAGCTTTTGGTAAGCCGAAATCTGTAGAGAGGTCTCTTAGGAAGAAGAAGGTTCTGCTGCTAGGTAGTTCTCAAGGCAGAGGTGTTGCCCAACAGTTGCAGGAAGTACTTGGGAGTGAGTTCCAGGTCACCAGCAGAGTGAAGCCTAGTGCAGGGTTAGCTCAGGTCACTTGTAACATAGGGGACTTATGTAGGAATTTTTCAAAAGAGGATCAGGTGGTTATAGTGGGTGGGGCCGGGAATAGTCTTGATAGGGACGGGGAATATGATATAGGTGGTGACCTGGAAAGGATAGCAACTCTAACTGGTGGCACGAATGTGCATTTCGTGCAGCTATTTCAGCGTCATGATAGGCCTTGTCTTAATAAGGCTGTCAGCCGTGTTAACATGGGACTTGAGAGGGCGCTGATGACGGAGGGCATGGATCACATTGCAGTGGTGCCAGTTGAGACTATCCAAAGGTCGGATTTTACTAGGCACGGTCTGCACCTCAATAGGTATAGGAAGGGGAGGTTGGCAAAGCTCATAGGTGACAGTTTAGTAGGGGGTGGGGGTTTCACTCATGGAAAAATTCCTGTAGTAGTTGGTGTTAGGGTTGCACCTTTTTTAGACTGAAGACAGCTGATAGATATTCCTGCTTAAAGGAAGTCCCTCTAAGAAATGAACCACCTTTGACAAAGTCTAAGAATATAAGTAATAAGGGAATTACTGTTTTTCATCAAAATATACAGGGTATCAGAGATAAAGTAAATGAAGTGCTTATTGATACTGATTCTGACATTATTGGAATTTCAGAGCACTTTTTAAGTGGTGTGACTTCCTTTGCCAGGATACAGGTTAGCTGCCTTCTACTCTAGGAGTTCCTTGCAGTGTGGGGGAGTGGCCATGTATGTAAAAAACGATTTTTCATCGGAGACAATAGATTTTTCTAAACACTGCACAGAACAGATATTTGAATGTTGTGCAGGAGTTGTTAATGTTAATGGAACTAAACTAGTAATAGTTGTTATTTATAGATCCCCTGACTCAGATTTTAAAATGTTTCTGCCCAAGCTGGAATTGGTTCTGGGTTCACTGTATAGGAAGTATAAAAATTTAATTGTGTGTGGAGATTTCAACATTAATTGTGTAGGTGATAGCTCAAGGAAAAGTCAGCTGTTAGATCTATTTAATTCCTATAACATGATGCAAACAGTATTTTTTCCAACGAGAGTGCAAGGAAATAGCAGTTCTACCATTGACAATATTTTTGTTCATTCTTCATTATTAGAGGGACACTCTGTCAGCAGAATAGTAAATGGCCTATCAGACCACGATGCCCAACTTTTAATTCTAAAAAGTATTTGTTCTCAAACAAATGTTAAACATAAATATCAACTACTCAGAAAAGTTAATCCAGTTGCAATTGAGACCTTTTTAAGCCTAATTAAGGTACAAGAATGGCAGGATGTTTATAGTGCTGATAATGCAGATGATAAATATAATGCTTTTCTGAACACATTTATTATGCTGTTTGAAAGTTGCTTTCCGCTAGAACGCTCAAAACAGGGTACTTTCAGTAACAGACAGCCAGGGTGGCTGACAAAGGGGATAAGAGTGTCATGTAGAACTAAGCGGGAGTTGTATCAAAATGTTAGAAGCAGTCAGAATGAAGATGCAGTAGCTCATTACAAATAGTAGTGTAAGGTTCTGAAAAATGTCATTAAGAATTCAAAAAGTATGTGGTACGCAAAAAGAATAGCAAACTCTCGGGATAAAATTAAAACTATCTGGTCAGTCGTGAAGGAAGTGTCTGGTCAGGAGCAGCAGGTAGGAGATATAACATCAGTGCGTAGTAGGAATGCTTCTGTTACTGACAATTTAAATATATGTGCAATATTCAATAATCACTTTCTGAATATAGTAGGGGAACTAAACAAAACTCTAGTTTCTACAGGTAATCATATAACGTTTTTAGAAAATGCGTTTCCGAGGCTGTTACCTGACATGATCCTTCATGATACTTCCATAGGTGAGATTGAGTCAATAATTAAATCACTAAAGACTAAGGACTCTTGTGGATATGATGGGGTATCTAGCAGAATTCTAAAGTACTGTTCTCCATATGTTAGCCCAGTACTAAGCCATATTTGTAATTTTTCCTTTCAGAATGGTCAGTTTCCTAACAGATTAAAGTACTCAGTAGTGAAACCGCTTTATAAAAAAGGAGAAAGGGATAATGTAGACAACTATAGACCTATTTCTATGCCATCGGTTTTTTCCAAAGTTACTGAAAAGGCTGTATATTGAAGATAAATTGATCATTTCAGTTCACATAATTTCCTGTCAAACGTACAGTTTGGTTTTTGAAGTGGTTTAACGACTGAAAACGCTATATTTTCGTTTCTCTGTGAGGCACTTGATGGGTTAAATAAGAGGCTACGGACATTAGGCGTCTTCTTTGATTAAAAAAAGCGTTTGATTGTGTTGATCACAAAGCCCACATCTGGTTCACTTCTTACTTTAATAATACACAACAGAAAGTAATTCTCCGAAGTGTAGAAAATGGCTATGACGTGCAATCCCAATGGGGCACAATTAAGTATGGGGTACCCCAGAGTTCTGTTTTGGGACCATTGCTGTTTCTTATTTATATAAATGATATGCCTTCGAGTATAACAGGTGATTGTAAAATATTTTTGTTTGCTGATGATACCAGCTTGGTAGTGAAGGATGTTGCTCGTAATATTGACACAGTATCAAATAATGCAGTTCAAGAGATAAGTTGATGGCTAATAGAAAACAAGTTGATGTTAAATCACAGTAAAACTCAGTTTTTACAATTTCTAACACATAATTTGACGAAATCTGACATTATGATTAGACATAATGGGCATGTGATAAGTGAGACTGAACAGTTCAAATTTCTAGGTGTTCATATAGACAGTAAGCTGTCATGGAAAGCCCATGTTCAGGATCTTGTTCCAAAACTAAATTCTGCTATATTTACCATTAGAACAATATCTGAGATAAGTGAGTTTTCAACTCGAAAAGTAGTCTATTTCGCTTACTTTCACTCACTTATGACGTACGGCATTGTTTTTTGGGGTAAGTCGCCTGATGCAAAAAGGATATTTCTGGCTCAAAAACGGGCGGTTCGAGCAATATCTGGTGTAAGTTCGCGAACGTCATGTCGACCCCTTTTCAGTAGTCTGGGAATTTTGACTCTGGCGTCACAAAACGTTTTTTCTTTAATGTCGTTTGTTGTTAATAATATCAGCTTATTCCCACGAGTTAGTAGCTTTCACTTGGTGGATACTAGACAGATGTCTAATCTACATTTGCACCACACCACCTTAACACTTGTGCAGAAAGGGGTGCAGTATTCTGCGGCATCCATTTTCAATAAGGTGCCACAAGAACTAAAGAATCTTAGCACTAATCCACATGCTTTCAAATCTAAATTGAAGAGTTACCTCGTGGCTCACTCCTTTTATTCTGTCGAGGAACTCCTAGAAAAGTTAAACAATTAAGCTAATTCATTTTTTCTTTATTGATTCTTTTCACTTTGTCTTAAGATTGTCGTGTGCAAAGGACTACTTAAAATTTTTCTATTACCATTCTTGTGTAACAATGTTTTGACTTGTTCCATGACCATGGAGTCTTACTCCTCAAGTGGGTCCTATGGAACAGAAAAAACAAATTAAAAAAATAGATTAAGGCAAAAGGGGGTGGGGGGGTTGAGAACGATTGATATACTTGAAAATACAAGACTTAGGATTGTGGGTTTCAGCTACTTGACAAAGGGCTTCATTGCAGGAAGTATTAAAACCGAAGCAACTACGAGGAGGATTGTAGGGAGAGGCAACTGAGCCTTTTAGCACTCTACCCGATTAAGATCTACTTTTTGTAAGCTAATAACTCTTACAACAGATACAAAGTCTCAATTTTCAACAGTTTCATTGCAGGTAACATTCTGTCATAGCAAGAAAATTGATTCTAGAAATAACTAAAACCTTCCTTTCCTATTTCTGGATCAATTTGCACCCCTTAAAGTTCATAATGGCATGTCTCTTACTAAATTGATGGAAAATAACAATCCTCTTCATTAATTTTTTTAAGTAAATGTTCATAGTGAAACATTTCAGACATAGTATGACATCACCAAAGCTAAGAAAGAAAATTACATATTGAGACATGTTACCATCTGTTAAAGGTTAACAAACAAACGAAAGTGCATATCATAGTAATATATACGCCAGAAACCAACAGTATTTACACAAACTAAAATCTCGAAAGGGAGTACCATGCTCTAAGGAAAACTTAGCATCCTTAAGTCCTAGCGGCAATGGACTAATTCCCATCAGATATAATAAGTGTTATGAATCTGCAGCTGCTCGTTACTCCCAAAATTTGTTTGGATATCATTTGCCTGATAAATTACTGGATATGTAGTTAGGCAGTATAATTCTAAATTGCTTAATCGCTGAAGAGTCAGAGCATGACCTATCCCTTCTTTTAGCCACGTTATACCATACATTTATTTTCTCGCCAGTTCTGTTCGATGTCTCCTAATTATATTCCTGATCTTCTCATCTAATCTTCCATTCTTGCACCACATAGAAAACTCTTCTTACGTCTTCTTTATGGGCTGCCTAAAGCCCACGTTTCAGTACTGTCCAAGGCTACACTGAAGAGTAATGTCTTAATAAAATCGTATTTGATATTGATTTGAAGTCGCTAAGTGCACCTGATTCCGCAAAACCTGATGCATATGGACTGAGTTCTGCGTCACGTCATCACTGGTAAACGAGCGACAGTGAAACCGCACTTCTTCGCCATCTACTCACCAGAACCTTCATGTCTGCTGCTGCTGTTGTTGCTGCTGCTGCTTCGGACTGAACTGTTACTGCCCTCAGTGGCTGGACACCGGCTTATATAGCGAGGCACGGCCTCGTCTTCCCCGTCGCGTTCAAAAACATGGGAGAGTGTTATTGTCCTCCAATTACCACCACTTCTGTATCTGCTCGTAAGTTTACGTAATTTCATTTGTGCATTTCATGTCTGAATAAAAGCTACTTTCTTTCGCGCTGCTTTGTTCAGTCACGATAACGGCCTCTACACGTCCCTCCAGAGCCCATTGTTACTGCATCGCATAGTAACCTATCGGGGTAGGTTACAATGCTTTCCGTTCTTGTTACTGCGACATAAAAATAGTCCGGGCCTCAAATACTTCGTTCGTATTGAGAGAGGAAATGAATTGGTTCATAATAAATGCATTACTGTAGTACGAGTGGCGTAAGTATATTTTGCATACACCTGCCTGTCAGAAGGGGTTTTAGGAAATTCGGTTACTTATTGCGACAAGTTGTAGGTGCGACAGATTACATAATATTTCCACAACTAACCGATGTACAGATATTTTATCCATTGAAACGATGAGTAGTTCTTTATGCAAACGTATCAAATGTCTCCTTCTGCAAGCTGTTTAGTGTCCATATTTTGGATAACTTACGTTTCAAAACAAGAAAAATGTCTAGTAAACGGGAAATCTAAAATGCATTCATCAAGAGCTATGTGGACTCGACCAGTGGAAGAGAGATGTTCAACAGTTTTTCTGATGAAGACGTGCTTCGACCACTTAAGGGGTACATTTTATATCATAGGTATTAGAAAGAATGCAGGTTAGGCTGTAACGTCCTGGCGTCAGCGTGGTCCTTAGAGATGCATTTTAGTTAGGGGGGGGGGGGAATCAAAATCTACCGTGCCCAGTCAAAAGTACCATCCAGATATTTACCTGGAGCGATTTAGCAAAATTACGAAATACCTAAATCTGAATGACCAGAGGTGGATTTGAACCACCGTACTCCCGACTGCGAGGCAGTGTGTTTCCACTGCGTCACTTCTCTTGGTCCATGACATGTTTTCTTTTTATTGTCAACTTCCAAAATTGAAAAGGCAAAGAACATCTATTACGGAGCTATGTCTTATCTCGTCGATGGTAAAGAAGTGTTTATAGCGTTCCTGGATGACTTTTGCTGACATGGGTTCCTTATCAAAATATTATCCACTCACATCCCTCTATAGCTCCTGCAATTTTTAACGGGAACTTATGAACATGCTATATGCACAAAATTGCACAAATATATTGTGAACTGAAAGCTATTCTTAATTGGATCCTTTTGTCATAGTGTAACGAATTGGTAGGCGATGTTCACCAGCTTTTAGGAACTTTCCGAACAATATATTTTGAGAACTGACTACACCGGATTCCATATTTTATTTCACATACAGTTTAGGTCAATTATTAAACAAACATGTTTTCATTGCATCTTGTCCCTAAGAGGTATCAACACTGTGGTCTGAAACACATATCTTGTTGCCTAATACATAGCAGTAGAGAAGTACAAACAAAAACACTTAGTAACAACAATGAAACGAAATGGGAATCAGCTGTGTATGCAAATATGTTGCTCCAAAAATAACTAACTGTGTATGGGAGACATACGTCTTTCATTGTGGGTACTATCCGTCTATCTCAGAGGGACTGTGTTATATTTGTACCACATACATGCAGACTACGAATAAACGAAGGTTTTCGTCAAATTTGTGCCATTCTGGTAAGACACATTGATCAAGATCACACTGAAAACTTCCGTTACTCTCCATACAAAGCGATAGCCGCCACTTAGCGACACGGTACAAACATTTCTATTTCGTTTAGACCTGTCTGCTTCCGTGAATACCTTTACTTACACAGTAGTAACACAGATTCCAAAAACTGTCCATAGAGAAAGCACTGTCACAAGTATAAAGGCTCTATCTACGTCAAGGAAATTGTTTGGTCACAACTTTCACTGTAATGTATTGCTCTATCTTAAATGTATCCTGAATGGCATCTATTTATCCTACGGTCGTTTAAACCTATTTCATTACCTTCAAAAAAGAAAAACAATTCATAGTCAACCATAAACTGTTTTTTTAGAACATTTTTTTAGAACATTACCGGTTTCGGATATTTTCCATCATGAGAAGAGTAATTTTATAGATACTATACTGTTTGATCTGATTTTGTCAGGGAAGCCAAAACAGTCTCTGTCCAACACGCCACTGCTCGCACCGAAACTACGTTTATTGTGCGGTATCTCTCCCTGTATATCTAGTAAAGCCAATCAATGCCCTTGAACAGTACAAGGAGTCCCTTTATCAGTTATTTATTGGACACAATTTCTTCGGGTCTGGTTGTACAGAATGTTCTGTGCCTTATACTCTCCAATGCAATGCATTCGAAGATTAGATCAACTATGTAGTTCTCACTCATAATGTTCAAATGTTTGTGAAGCTTAAGGGACTTAACTGCGGGGTCATAAGTCCCTAAACTTACAAACTACTTATGGACTGCCTTATAAAAAAGACGACACAAACATCAATTCACGAGGGCGGACTCGAACCCCCTTCAGGGAACGGCCTCGCGCATCGGAGCATAGTGCCCAATGCGCTTGGCCACTCCGCCGCGGCTGTTCTCAAATATTCTGTTTAATTTTACTCTTCTGATGATGGATAATATTTATAACCGGTATAGTTCTGAAAACAAATAAATAGCTGATGCTTGCCTATGTATTTTTAAAATATATTACGGCTGTTAACTCACATCTGCGGAAAAAATATTTCATTAGCTTTCCGATGACAAACGACATCGTAATTAAAAAAAAATGTTCAAATGTTTGTAGAGCTTATGGGCCTTAACTACGGGAAAATCAGTCCCTAAACTTACTGATAACTTATGATGTACCTTATACTTAAGACTGCTCAAATATCCACGCCCGAGGGGGGGATTCGAACCCCCGACCGTAGTGATCGTGCAGAACGTGATTGGCGCACCGCGCACCACTCGACCACCGCGGCCATGCACCGTTATTAAAGTCCTTCTATGTAATTATGCTTATGTGCAACAAAAGATACAATTGTATTTCCAACGTTATTCAATTTCCAGAATATAGCAGACCTCACCACATGTGTAAGGGTGATCAAAATATTATGAACAGCTAATGTAAATACAAAATATACAGAATTAATAAGGTGTTCACTCACCAATGTCTTCGTTAACAGCTGCAAATCTTCCAGGAACAGATTAGTAAATTACCTTTTCTGTTTCTCACAGGAAGTTACAAAATCTGATAGTACAACTTACTTACATTACTTCAACGATGTTCAGTCTGTAAATTTGGCCCTCACTCTGATCTAAAACTGTCTACAACATTACAGTTATGTTGATACCTTTTCTATTTTCCTGCCCAAGGCACATGTTCAATATTTTCTGATGCTGTAACAAAAAAAAAAAAAAAAAAAAAAAAAAAAAAAAAAAAAAAAAAAAACAAAAAAAAAAACAAAAAAAAAAAAAAAAACCGTAAACCTTTTAGCTCTGTGTGAGGGCGCATTGATATTTCGATGTATGGCAGTGTTTATTAGCAATATCGTAGTCATAGTAATCAGTCTGCTACCACGAATGGTGAAATATTTATTCACTGTTATCCGACCAGTGAAAGTAATGAAAGGAACAGTTGAGTTCCACGATATAAATGCGTATGTCATGAAGAAACATTCCCCGATCTTCACTGAAGCAAGCAAGCACACCGTATCGTAAGCTTGTTTTCCGATTTTCGATACGTAAACCTGGTTAATCTATTTTGACGCCATAGTACAACTTGTCTCTATCTAAAATTTAAGCAAATATCTCACCAGTTATCAATTTCATAAAATGTTGTGTTAGTAAGACATGTTTCGTAACTACCTCACACGTGTACTGAAAAACAAAAACGCTCGTATTAAAATACTACACTACAAAATCAACGACTTCCATATTAATATACCCTTCACGCAAGAACATACTGCAAAACATTAATCAGGCATTAGGGAACGTCATCCATAACGAACGCCCAAAAAGAGGAAATTCACGAATTCTAGCCACATCGGCAACCGCGGCGGAGTAGCCGCCTCCGCAGTTAAGTCCCATAAGCTTAACAAACGTTTTTGCCACATCGACAGTGATGGAGGACTTCCATATCGAATGAAATTCTACTGATAACATCAGTTAGAGCCTCAGAGGAATTCACTTCGAGGACAACGGATAGTTGCTATCGAATTTTGGAAAAACAAAATTTTTGAGATTGGGTTCCAACAATGTACAAAGCGAGAAGATGGAATTGTGTAAAAGACATATCTGTACCGAAACAATGTCCTTGTTTAGCAGCAGTAACATTTTCTTCCTTTTATGGTTTAGTATTTTCTTAATAATTTAGGGATGTATTCTGCATTCTATGGCTAGTATTTTATTTGGATAAATTTCACGCATTTATTTTTTTAATTTAAAACTAGTTTATCGTATATTACCATGACAACTTTGCTCAATATCTGGATTGTCTTTGGTATCAAAGAACAGCTGTCTTATGGTTCACAACTTTGCCGCAAGCAGCAGTGTTTTCTTTTAACAAAGTGTTTATGGTGAGAAAACCATGTATGCTGCGTAGATAGTTGAAGTGTCAGATTAATTTTTATGGTTTCTTTTATATGAATGGCACATTATCGAATCGTCGGCAACGTATTTTCATATATTCATATATATTTAGCGGCAGCAGAGGTTTCGTGGGTGTTTAGCTTCAGTCATGCTGTTTCTATGGAAATATTATTAATATTCAGCTTTCCTGTCTATTTTGCTGTGGTACTTTCTTGATTTCTGCCCAAAATTGCACTTAACGATCACTAGTCATTGTCAGCTAATTCTGGTATAGCCCCAAATGATATTTACATTTTCTTGAACGCTGTCATTATCAAGGATACTGTACTTAGAACAGCGTTAAACGGCTCAACCGATTTCCTCTCTCGGCTGTTGGCTACGATCAACAGTCTTGAGGCTTCTGCCCTGCGCTGCATTGTCACCCAGGTAGCGGAGATTATTGCTGGGGTGCCAACTACAACGTCTCCGACGACTAACGCCAGTGTGTCCTTGACAATCGGCAGCTACCTGACCGTGATTGATGGACTGTGTAGGGGGTCAAGAAACTTTGGCCGTAAGGCGAAACCGAGAATTGGCCGCAAGACTGATCTATTATGTCTCAGCAACAGGTTAGTTATCCAATACTGATAATACTCCTGAGCCAGCACAGGCTGCCTTGCCTGTTATGACAGTGGCCTACCGTTCTGGACAGATGCATATGGTCAGTTTGTTAGTCATCGGGAGCTCCTATGTTACCCGGGTAATAAAAACTCTCAGAGCAGTCGTGGCCAACATTTCTACACCGCCCCAGCCGCGACTGTATGTCGTGAGTGTCGGCATCGGAGCGAGAGAGGTAGCTGCGGAGAGAGTGAGACCACACAGAACTGCTCTAAGTGTATAAGTAAGTGTCTGTAAATCTATCGGACCAAACTGCGTGGTCATCAGTGCGTAGCTTACAAACTACTTAAACCTAGGTAAACTAACCTACGGACAGACACACACACACATGCCCCAGGGAGGACTCGAACCTCCACGGCAAGCAAACGCGCGCTCCATAGCGAGGTGCTTTAGACCGCTCGGCTACTACACCGCGGCGAGAACTGCTCTGCGCTGGGCTGTTCCACGGTCAGATTCAACGTAATCGAAGTAACAGGGGATGCTCAGCTCTGTAATATGGTCAAATAACGGTAAAACCAGCAAACCATTTACTGTTTAGGGAGCAATTAGCGAAGCTTTAGAAACTTTCCAAAACACGAATCGAGGAAAATCTTAGTAATTTTGTGACCCAAATTTGAATCTATTAATATGGTACATACGCACTCGTCATATATACTGTAGGCTTCTTCTGAAAGATATATGTTTCTTAAATGATCTAGTATCATCTTTCTTCTTTCTCTTTAGCCCTGTTCCCTCACATGCAGGGTCGGCCATATTTATTTTTGTTTTGTTTTGGCATGTTAATATTGATAGGGTGGCCGAATGCCCTGTCTGTTGCCACCCCCTGCCCCCTGGGAGGAAATGTATACCCAATACGTCTGTGTTTAGTGTTATATGTGTAAAGTGTAAAGTGTAATGAAATATTTGCGAATCGTGGAACTGAGGTGGGACTTGGGTACGAGCCCAGTATTCACCTAGGCGGATGTGTAAAATCTCCCGAAAACCACATCCAGGCTGGCCGCCTATCTGACCCCTTTCGTTAATCCGCCAGGCGGATTCGAACTGGGGCTGGTACGCCTCTTCGTTTGTGAAAGCTGTGCTTTACACCACTTGGCTAAAAGAGAGGCTGGATTAGTTTCATAAATAAAGTATTTTAAAAACTACCAATAAAATATTGGGTTTAGGAGCATTTTCCCCAAGTTCATATGAAAAGAGGCTCGTACACTTCGCGCGCGAGCATGTGTGGGACTGAGACGGATATATCGTCAAACGCTGGCAGGGGGAAATGAAGGAAGGCATTTTTTGCAACACAGTGACACTACTAAGTGAAGATGACAATGTCGTAGAGTACTTTTTTATCAGGATTTTAGCATTGATATGTATTTGGTACCATTATTCATTCGACAAAGCAATGAAATAAGCACATTACACAGTATTCATGTGATTAGCAGAAATACGAAACCGTTTGCATTAAGCTGTCTGACATATGTAGAAAGATTTATTGAATTCCCTTAAGAGCAGACTAATTTCTGACATCTCAAGCTCAAAACAACACAGGTATTACGTATCTTAAATTATATCACTGCGAAAAAATTGAAGTGTATAATTATATAAACATTTTGTATACAGCTAACACATACAAAAAAAGAAATGGAAATTCTTTTTAAACACATATATCAATTGTGTGAACTGCGCTCTCGTAATGTAATAAGTTCAAATGATAAAGTACATAAAACATAACATTTGAAAGTATTAAAAAGCATAAAACCGTGAAAAAACTCCTGAAAAAAAAAAAAAAAAAAAAAAAAACAGCCCACACTACATCCTACTGACCAGGCTGTGTCCGCCAGCTTACCGGCTGCTCGCCACAAGGCAGGAGACGTGACAAATCGGCCAGCCATTCAGCTGGCGCCCCCGGCCTGGTCATTAGGGAAAAAGCGAGAAGGTCGAGCATAATGCCATTGTGCACTCTGTTTGGTTGCTTTCACCAAACTCAGTGAAATGCGAAGTCTCTAAATAAAATGTTCGCAACCTTTCAACTTCACAAACTGTGTCGAGCACGCAAGTCGTCGGTTCTTGCAATTCAGGCTGTTCGGGTAATTAGCGAGGAACTAGTCTGGTAAAACAATTTATTAAGGATTAATTATTTGTAAATTTAAGCAGAATCAAAGGAACTGTACAATAAAAACCAGACTCTTGATTCTATCAGCATTTAATTAATACTGACAGTTTGTGTAGCTTCTACAAGAATAAAATGCACTTTTGTATAATCAACTGCAAGTCTATCACCGACCTTATAGACAGTGATTCTCCTCGTGAAGATTGCCAAAACAGAAGTGAGAAGAAATTGTATTACACCTGGATCTGCCGGCGTGGTAAGTCGCACAGAAACACGGCCGAAGTATGTCGTCTAACTTCTCGTTTAACTTTTGTCTACGTTGTTAAATGATATGAAACAACAGAATGGTAGCTTTCTCTTGTGAGAAGCACGTGTAGTGAAACATGTATCTAGTTTTGGCCAGAGAAGAAATTAGTTTCAGTGCCTAGTCTCCACTGCACTGCCCAATCACAGCAGAGTACTAAAGTTCTAAGCAAGTTCTCCCATGGGAATAGTACCTGCTGTACCACCTGTTACTGGTACCTCACACTACCCTCCATTAACTGCATAGAGCTCTGTTCTCTCTTACTCTAACGATTGTGAATGTGACGACCAAATGTTGAAATGTTTGTACAGCTTATGGGACATAACTACGGGGTCATTAGTCCCTAAACTTACAAACTACTTATGAACTATTTACGAACTAGGACGGCACAAATATCCATGCCCGAGGAGGGAGAAGAAATGGTGTTCCACCCCGATCTGCCGGCGCGAGTGTTCGTATGAAAGCGGAAGATTGCTATTGATATTACCTGCCGTGCAATGGCTTACAATAACCGCCTCGCGCTTTAGGCCTCGTTTACTTTAATAAAGATCGCATGGCTTCGTATGACTTCTGCAGTACCGTCTGCTGGGTTGCCACAGACAACCTTACTGGGCAAGACGGCGAGGTAGCCTGTTCATAGTGTAGTACCAACATAATCATGGACGAAAGAGGTGACACAAGAGACCTCTCTGGAGCTCTAGATAAGGGTATTACCTTCTTCAGGTAGCAAGGGTTGTTAGACAGTAGGTTCTCAACTCACTCTCGATCATTTTTAGCGCGCCCTACATCTGGGAATGGGTTTGGTGTGGCCTGAGGCTTCACTCTTCGTGTGATCGCCAAAGTGAGTATATCGCCGAATCATGCTGAGGGATGGCATGCTCTTAGAAATTTACTTTGTTCGTGACCAGGCAGTCTTGGTTTATCAGTGGTAGTTTTCTAGAGTAATTCTTCGCTATGCAAGGCAAAGTGTTTCTTACTTAACTCGAGCGATTCAGTGTAAATTCAGTATTTGTATTTTCAATCCGGTAATTATTTTCTGGCCAGTTTTTTTTTTTCAAGTTACAATACACGTGTGTGGCTCTCAGCCTTTGTGTAAACTTGGTATGTATGAATTTCCTTGCTGTTTTTAACTAACGTTTTTGCATTGTGTCTGGATCTGCGAGTAGGCTAAATTTTTCTCAGATTTACTGGATTGATTCCGTCTTTCCTCTCTTGGTATGGTCGATTGCACAATGGGCTTTCGTAATGGTCATTACTTCAGCCTTCTGCCATGATTTTCCTGATACTAGCTTTCTTTCATATGATTTCTCGTGTGTTATACACTTGCATATTCTAAATTAATTTTCTTTTGTAAATCCTATGTAATGCGTCATGGTCGCACACCACGTGGTACTTAAGGATAATTTGCCGCTGTAAGTGAGTTCGTTTGGTACATAGTTTGATTTTAACTGTCAGGCGGCAGCGCCAATTATTATAACTTCAGCAGCAGCGCGATGCAGATTTGGTACCACTGTGTATTTCGTGTTACAAACCTAGTAAATAAGTACTTAGTGATCGTAATGACAAAAATAGTTTTATGTACATGTATAAATATCACATTTTTAATATATATTTATTAGTATATCAATTATATTCGGTGTATAAATATAACAAATGTAACATTATCCCGAAAGTATAAAATAATAATGTATAATAGACCCAGCAGTACTATTATTTCCTCTTTCCTTACTTCCCTGTAGTTCTTGTCTCATGAGTAATTAGTGACAGCTTTTATCTGTGTTATGTGTAACTTTAGTACACATAATTACCTCATCAATCATATTATCACCTCTCATAATAGAGAGAGCTTGTGTCTCTGTCCCCACGCCCCGTTTGAAACAGGAATAATTTTTATGATATTCTTTTTCAGTGTTTTGGAGTGCTGCTAGCATGTCGGTTCACTCCACAGAGTGGTACCGTCTTCAGTATCAGATTCACTGCATCTGAAATCCTGCTCAGGATTGGAACTAGGATTTACATTTGATTATAGACAAAACTCACTATTATCTTCTATAGCCTCATCTGTTAGATACATACCATGTCTACGAGACCAGAAGATTAAATTATGTATTTATTTATTTATTTATTTATTTATTTATTCTGTTCCATAGGACCCACTTCAGGAGTAAGACTCCATGGTCATGGAACAAGTCAATACATTAATTGTTACACAATAATGGTAGTAGAAAAATTTTAAGTAGTCCTTTGCACACGACAATCTTAAGACAAAGTGAAAAGAATCAATAAAGAAAAAATAAATTAGCTTAATTGTTTAACTTTTCTAGGAGTTCCTCGACAGAATAAAAGGAGTGAGCCACGAGGTAACTCTTCAATTTAGATTTGAAAGCATGTGGATTAGTGCTAAGATTCTTAAGTTCTTGTGGCAGCTTATTGAAAATGGATGCCGCAGAATACTGCACCCCTTTCTGCACAAGTAGTGTAGTGTAGTAGAATAACACTCATTTTCACATTGTGTAAGGCATCAAAAAGGTTAAGAAATGAGATTGAGGGAAACTGCAGCATCGTTAATCAGGAAAGCTAGAGCGTTAAACTTATATTTATGAAATAAATTTAAATTTTTGAGCATTCTAATAAGTAGGGTACAATTTATACAATAAATATTTACTGGAAACTGTTAAAATCCGTTTGCAAGGAAAACAATTAAAATCTAGAATGCTTTGGTGAGGCGAGTGTCAACAGCCGTGAAATAAAATTAATTGAAATATTCTTACAAATCTGCTACCAAGCATGCACTCTCTACCAAAACTGTTTTCAAGTGCACACAACCATGCACTAAAATCTCCAAATCTTCACTGACATCATTATTAAGGTTTAATAGAGGAATGGTTAAATCGGAAGTAAGGCATCTCCATTATTACGACAACAGCGAGCATTTACAGAAAAGTGGTAGCATATTTGCATCAGCGCTGCCGCTCGAGGGTTAATAGTGATTGAAGACACACGCCATCTCATCAAAACACCCCCGATGCTTCGTTTCATTGCTGATATCAAGTGTTGCCGCATGACTAATGTGTCACAAGCATTAGGCGCATGTCTGTGAGTAAATGAAAGTGCTTTCCTTTATCCACTTCGTATTTACAAATTTCCTCCCACGTTAACTCCATATTCATAAAGGGTAGAAACAATTTTACTACGGGCAGTAACTTTATCATTTAATTCACTTTTGTACAAGGTGTGTGCTTCATTGTGCTTAATTTGGTCTCCCCACATTTGTTTGCTTGTTCATTTTGTTGAAATGAAGATGTTTTAAAGTATCAAACCTCAGCTTTTTTATTACATGGTCCCAATACCATGTTTAATTATCTATGCCATTTTAAGATTAATTTTGTGTTTGTTAAAACGTTGGTTGCTCCCTTAAGGAGTGAGCAGTTAGATAAATTTCCATTTCGAAAGTACTGTAGCCACTTATAAAGTAATTTAGAGCATCAGAGAGTGTTTTAACTTGCATTTGCAGATCTCTAATGCCCGAGATCTTACATAGTAAACTTAACAAGCTGCTTTCACCATTTCCGTCGTCGCCATTGCTGTCACCACTGTCTGCGCCAAATGACAGCCAAAGTGCACCAGTTAACCCAGCACTGCAATCACCACCACACAACAAATGAATGTGAAAAATGATGTGATTCGTTTCCTCCCCCTTCTCCTATGCAACTAAATCAAGGAAACTCCCACCAAACTAGCCCTGAGATTTATAATTTTACTATAATGGATACTGAAATAAAATCAAACTATGTGATAAATCTGTTTTGTTCTCATAGGTATGTCATGAGTTAGGTTTGCACATCATGTAAATGATCTGTTTGCATAACTGACCTGTAATTTATATGATATTTATTATTTTAATCTTATTTCATCAAGACAATCATATAAGAGGTAACATAGAGGTTTTCAGAAACTGCTACGTAACAGCCATCTATTTGCTGCTTAGCAGTCCAACACTGTTCATACACAATATTCAACTTCAACACTCCTTATTTATTGACACGTGTCTACTGATTATTTTTTCTTTGACATATTCTATGTTATTGATGGCATTCATATACCCTGATCCTACCACTCATTACCTGGGATTCTATATATTAATATGTTCATAAATAGGTAGGTGATATTTGAGGTTTTCCTAGATTATTAACTACTTACTTTCCCACTTACTGTTTATTTTTTCCAAAATTTTAATTACAGTTCATTTGTGTAATAAAAATGTCTGATGCATATGAACATAAGTTACTCTGTTACATCGTATATTTTTGATTATATCCGATATATTATAAATTCAATTATTTTTATTGTGTTTTTCAGTGTGAATACTTTTGGTACTTTACGCGTCCTTAGTTGGACAGGGTTTTGTTGTTGTTGTTGCTTTTTGGTTGTTGTTGAGACTCTGGTTGATTTTTGTGCTGTTGTTCTGTTTCTGTAATTAAAATACAGCGTCTGTCATGAAGTTTTAACTCATAACTTTTAACTTCTAACTCATTTCAAAACACTCTCAGCAAAGAATATGTTACTGTCACTGATTGCACCAGCAAATTTATATCACTGTATGGCACATACTTGAGATGATGTACGCCCATACATTTGAATTTGCATACATCATAAATAGTGTTTGATTATCTAGTGATGCTGCACATCAGAGGCATTCTGCCACTAGAATACATCAACAGGCGCATCAGCGATGGTGTTTGATGATTGGGTCTCAGTTGCGACTGTTACCCACAAAGGGCACTCCCAGGCTCCACAAAACAGAGCAGCATCCTACAATTTTTGAGGAATAAATCAATTTAATGGACAATATATCGTAAGTCCATTATGTAGATGCTGTCAATGATTTTATCAACCACTTAGTTTAATGTCTAACTACATTGGCCACCAAGTTATCCTTTTATAAATCCAATTGAACATGGATGAGATACATTGCAAATGCTGTAGCACCACGCCATTCCCAGCACAAAATGTATGACAATTGAGCAGATTTACCATTAAATTATAATTTAAACGTGTTGAGGTTAATTGGAATCGTGAGAAGTATGCTATGTTGGATATATGCTTTCATTCAACTGTTCATTGATCAAGGTTCCTACACAATAGATTTATCTCAATAAAAGAGATTATAGGTTCTCTTTCAGTACAAAAGAACTGATAGGTTCTGTTTATCAAAAAATGAATGATGTTTTAGTTTATGAATATCAATTCACTATAATAGTGAATAGGACATAACTTTTGTTTACTTCCATGTGGAACGATTGTGTATGCCTCGACTATATTGTAAAATACAAGAGGTACAAGAACTATTAACTAATAAATAGGCTACAACACTATAAATAAGGCCTTACATGATCATACCATACATTTTGATAGCAGTTCGTTCACATGCTGTTGTAAAAAAAAAAAAAAGTAGCCACACTGTAGGACAGGTGAGTTACCTATGTGGTTCTCTCTAGTGAGGCCACGAAAATGCCACTAATACTATTTTTACTTCGGTAATGGATAAAATAAAATAAATCTTTTCATTTATTATTTGTTGTGAAATCATCATAGTACCATTATAAGTAAAATAAGTGATATAAAAAGCTAAATCTTTAAAAGGTAATTCACTTAATTTATATCGAGGTTCATCGTTTTGGTTAAAAATGAAAACCATAAAAATATGATTGTAACACGTCCACTGAATGAGTGGTGGTGTTACATTTCTGGGTTATACATTAACCTTAAGTGTTTCTGCACCATTAATATTGTCTATTAGTAAGATAATTATTTTTATTCTGTTCATATGTTTCCACCGGAGTGATTCAACATCTGTGTTCTTGTAAATGTGAAAGGCTGTTTTTAACATTGACTGACTGCCGCGTAATGGCTTACAGTCGCTGCTTCACGCTTTAGGGCCTCGTTTACTTTAATTAAGAATGCATGGCTTCGTTTTTCGTCTGTACTGGAGTTTGCTGGGTGGCCAGAGACAAGCTTACTTGGCAAAATGACAAGGTGACCGCGTTCTTAGTGTAGTGCTAACATAATCTTGGACAAAAGAGGTGACAATAGACCTATCTGGGTACCATTGAAGGGGAGATCAACTTCCACAGATAGATAGGGTTGGTAGACACTATGCTCTGAACGCGCCCTGTATGTGTTTTTAGCGTGTTCTACATCTGATGCGTGGTGGGGAAGGTTTTGGCGTGGCATTAGGGCTTCACTCTTGCTGCAAACATGGAAATAAGTACTTCGTTGAATCATGCTGAGATGGTGCCAGGCGGTTAGAACATTGCTATCTTTGTGATCCTGCAGACTTGGTTTATCAGTATAGGTTTCTTGAGTAATTCTTTCGCTATGCGAAGTGTATTATGTTTTAATTTAGACAACTCGACTAATTCAGTATATTTGCATTTTCTTTCCAGTGATGATATTGTGTCTAGTTTTTCTCAAGTTAGAATACACATGTGTGGTCTTCAGACTTTGAGTAAAGTTAGTATGTATGCAAAATATTTCTGAGATTTTCTGCTTTGATTCCATCTTTCCTATTTTGGCATGACCGATTGTACCGCATGCTTTCGTAACGGTCGTTACTTCGGCCTTCAGCCATGCCTTTACTAATACTACATTTTTTCTATATGAACAAACTTGTGCTTCAAGACACCCACCATCTCGCAAGAAACGCCGCCCACGCTTTTGTTGTCGCTGCTATCAAGTGATCCCATATGTGTAATGTGTCGCAAGCATTCTGCGTGTGCCTGTCAATGAATGAGTGAGCTTTCATTTTCGCGTTGTGTATTTGCAAATTTTCTCCCACATTACGAGGTGTGTGCATAATTTGGTCTCCCCACATTTATTTGCTTTTTCACTTTATTGAATAGATGATGATTTAATGTATCAACCCTCTAGTCTCATGCTCCCCATCCCATGTTTAATTATATATTATTTTATCTTTAACATTGATTTTGTGTTTGTTAAAACGTTAGCTGCTCCCTTAGTAAGCAGTTAGATAAATTTTCGTTGTGCAAATACTGTCGCCGATCTCAGAGTAATTTAGAGCAGCAGGGAGTGTTTTAACTTGCTTTTGGTTATCTCAATTGCCTGAGATTTTGCTTATATAATTTAACAAGCTACTTTCATGATGAACTATACTGTAAAACAGAACAGTACCAAAGAAAGTAGGCTGCATTATCTAGTGGAGAAAAATATTTACGTTTGTGGTCATAAACTTGTGGATTGGCATTCAGCTTCCTGTATTTTAGCATTGGCATTGGATCTTTATTGCCCGAAATCTGAAATTCGAAAAATTAGCCCAGATATTGCTGACGTCCTACCAGAAGGACGAAAATGGTGGCTTTGTCTTTCATACTTGGAGTTACAAACTCGTGCACAGTGTCGTATTACATATATTAAATCATCTCCTTCCATTTTACTTAAATTTAGTTATTTAGTTAGTAATGTCATTTGCAAGGTGGTAGTACATGTGTCCAAAGTTGAGAATCACAGATATGAAATTGAAGATTTCCTTATAGTTATGATCTTATTTTTTGAACATCATTCAATTTTTGCGACATTTACATGTATGAATTTCTTTGTAAATAGTGTTTTAATAATAATCATACATCAGATGAAAATTCTCAAATATTAAATTTGACATCCTTCGAGAATGATCTGCAATATTTCGAAAGTAATTGTTTGTTTCTGAAAATAATCACTTATAACGTTTTTTTTAATGTCATATTAAGGAAATTTGTACCTGTTGAAATCAAATCAAAACCAAAAATAATTCTACGCCATATGCGTTAATATAGAAAACCTCAAAGAATACTGACTGCTTGCAAGAACCCAGTTCTGAGTTATTTACATGTGTCAGTAAATGTAAATACAAAATTAATCGATATAAGAAATAGCGCTTTATCCACATAACTGGAATTGACTAGGGCTTTATACTGGTCTTGAAAAATATATTCAAAGATGACAACACAGAGATCTATAAAAAAAAATATTTTATTTGCAGCATCAAATGTGCATTACTACATGTTGTCGCAGTGGTCCTCTATCCAAGCAGGGCAGCCCTCAACTGGAGCTGGGAGATGGTGTTAGCATTGTTGATACCTTGGATGCCTGCCCCAAGGGCAGCGGCCAGGGCCAGACGGGAGGTGGGGTCTGCGAGGTTGGCAAGGGGTACTCCATTAGGGCCGATGACGATGTTGGGGATACCAGCAAGGCCTTGGGCGGCCAAGGCGTTGCGAGCAGCGTCGGTGGCATCAGCTGCGGCAGTGGCGGAAACGGCGGCGGGGATGTTGGGGTTTCCCAGGGTGTTGCGGGCGGCCTCCACAGCCTGCGTCGTCAGGTGTGTCGCCTTCGCCGCCGCCACGTCAGGGAGGTCCCCACCGAGTCCCAGACCAAGGAAGGCAGGCTGTGCCAGGGCCGCCACCAGCACGGAGCTCAGGACCACCTGTGAGCAGTGGGTGCTTTACATAATGCACAATTCTCTAGCACACAGTTAGTTACTTTATATACGCTGCATATATACTTGTTATCAGCGTCATTCTCTGAGCTGTGGGACTAATCTATTCCTATAAAAAATTTAACACTTTATTCATAAGGAACTAGATCAGCATCGAGTCCCATTTTAGTTGATGATATACTACTTCTGGAGGCAGTACAGTGATAAATATTGTTTTATATGTTTTACTTTAATACCACATATATCAGTGTTTTTATATTTTTCTCCGTGTCAAACAGCCCCACACACAGCACAAAAATGTAACATGACATTTTCTCTTTGTCTGCAACTGTGCAGCAATTACACGATGGCTATCGAAAAATTCCATTCACTTTTACCCTCTATATTCGCAAATACAAGAGTCCTAGCACTATGAGTGTGTGGAGGTAATATCTAGTCTGAAAATATTTCATATTGGAGATACATATTTAAAAGTCTCCAAAGGAATAAATACCTTTCCATAATGTAATTCAGTACAGTGGCGTCGATAACCTTTAGCAATATCTGCACTTATACATTTTGCACACCGTATTGTGATGAGTATTGTATTCTTTTTCTCTGTTATAGTAAAATCTATCTTATTTCCTAAAATTATAGTATCCTCTTCAAGAGCTGTGTTGTGGCGTACAGTCAGCACCACACGCTAGACGTGATCGTGGAGAAGGCAGCGATCGACCGAAAGCCAATGGCAAGCAGGCACTGCGCATCCTGAAGGGAGTAACCGAAGGGAGTAACCCTCTACAAGCCGCTATATCTAGGCCGACATTTGTCTGGACAGTTCGTCAGTTACTAGTCAGAACTCAGACAGTTACTAGGTCAGAACTCTGCTACGAACCAAGCGGTTTCAGCGCAGATAGCATCAAACGGATGAAGCCGCGAGAAGAGAGAAGAAAAGACATATGTTCTAAAGTTGAGTATTATTGTAATTTTCAGTCAATAAAACTAGTAATCTCTATAGAAATGTCTTAGCTGACCATCAATTCCTGCGCCAGTACCTTTCCTTACAACTACATCCCTAACAACTCAGATAAAAGTAATTCATCAAAGCACATTTGAGGTAGCCTGCAAGATGTTTTACCAGTAGGTGGCACCAGTGGGACCAACATGAAAGTTTACAATCTCAGAAACTAAAATGCAAATTTATAGAGTGAATAAGACACTCTTTTCAGGACGCACTAGTTACAAGTTTTGTATGACTAGAACTGGAAGCTGAATACAGAACGAAGTTACTGCCCACAACCGTATGGTCACATATAGAGTACATAGCAATATTTACAAATGATCTGCTAATGTAGTATCGTGTGGCAGTTTGGGAATCGAAGTTGAATCTTGCTGCTTACAGGTAAAGCGCTCACGACCTCTCCTCACAGAAAGGTACATGTCGAAATGAATCAGTGAGAAATGGCTGGAACTCAGTCAAGGTAATTCACTCAGTGAGAAAATTAACCACAAATGGCATCATTCTGGTAAGAGCCTTAGTGTTGCACTTATTGTCAAGACCACTATTTAGGAAGGGCCAATCAAATGGAAGGTCTTTCCTTTTTAAGAAAACACTAATTTATACTGACTCATTCTTTTCTTTCAGTACTGAATGATTGCGAATTATATTTCGGAACTATGTTACATCATTTGTTAAAGAGAGATCACTATAATTTTTTTAGTCTACATCCGGTTTATAAGATATGTCTGTGTGTCAGTAGATAAAAACAGTACTCTAGAATGTGAATGTAAAACACCAGTATCAGATTCAGCACTTTTGATGAGGCAAAAGGAGCGGGGGGGGGGGCTGGTTGAGTACGATTGATATACTTGAAAATCCAAGACTTAGGTTTGTGGGTTTCACGAAGTTTACAATGGGCATCATTGCAGGAAATATTAAAACCCAAGTAACTGCGAGGGGGATTGTAGGGAGAGGCAATTGAGCCTTTTAGCGCTCTCCCCGATTAAGATCTACTTCTCGTAAGCTAATAACTCTTACAACAGATACTAATTCTCAATTTTCAACAGTTTCATTGCTGGTAATATTCTGTTGTAGAGTAAAATGGCATGTCTCTTACTACACTGATCGAAAGTAACAATCCCCTACATTAATTTTTTTAAGTAAATTTTCATAGTGAAACATTTCAGTTATAGGTCCTAGCGGCAATAAACTAATTCCCATCAGATATACAAAGTACTAAGAATTTCCAGCTGCTCATTCCACCCAAAATTGGTTTCATGCCTTTGGATATCATTTGCTTGATAAATTACTGGATAGGTAGTTAGGCCGTTGTTTAATCGTTGAAGAGTCACAGCATGACCTATAAATCTATCCTTTCTTTTAGCCACGTTATACCAGACACTTATTTTCTCGGCAGTTCTGTTCGATGTCTCCTAATTATCTCCCTGATCATCTCAGCTAATCGTCCCATTCTTGCACCACATAGAACACTCTTCTGATTTCTTTACGAGCTGCCTAAAGCCCACGTTTCAGTCCAATCTACACCGAAGATACGTATCTTCTGAAAATAATGTTTGTTGATTTTAAGTCACTAAGTGCAACTGATCCGCAAACTGGATGCATATGTACTGACTTTTGCGTCACGTCATCACTGGTCCACGAGCTTCAGAGAAATCCGTACTTTCGCCATCTACTCACCAGGACATTCATGTCTGCTGCTGCTGTTGTTGTTGCTGCTGCTGCGGACTGAACTGTTACTGCCCTCAGTGGATGGACACCGGCTTATATAGTGAGGCACGGCCTCGTCTTCACCGCCGCGTTCAAAAACATGGGAGAGTGTCATTGTCCTCAAGTTCCCACCACTTCTGTATCCGCTCGTAAGATTACGTAATTTCTAAATTGTCATTGTGCATTTCACGTCTGAATAAAAGGTACTTTCTCTCGCGCTGATTTGCTCATTCACGATAACGGCCGCTACACGACCCTCCAGACCCCATTGTTACTGCTTCGCATAGTAACCTATCGGTAGGTTACAATGCTTTCCGTTCTTGGTACTCAGATATAAAATTTGTCCGGGTCTCAAATAGCCCGTTCCTCTCCTTGGAGTGGGGAATGTAAGCACTGAGAGAGAAAGAGAGCAAAAGAATTGTTTTGTATTCAAATGTTCAAATGTTTGTTAAGCTTACGGGACTTAACTACGGGGTCATCAGTCCCTAAACTTACAAACTACTTAGCAACTACCTTATACTAAAGACGGCACAAATATCCATGCCCGAGGGGGGATTCGAACCCCCGACCGTAGTGGCCGTGCAGACCGTGACTGAAGCGCTTCAGTCTCCTCGGCCACCGCAGCCGGCTGCTTTGTATTTAATGCATTAATGTAGTACAAGTGACGAGTGGTTAAGAGTATTTTGGATACTGGTTGCTGTCAGAAGACTCGGGTTTTAGGAAATTACGGTTACATATTTCGACGAGTTGTAGGTGGGACAGAGTACATAATATTTCCACAAGTCACCGATGTACAGATATTTTATCCATTGTAACGATGAATAGTTCTATATGCGAACGAATTAAATGTCTCATTCTGCAAGTTCTTTGGTGTTCATATTTTAGGATAATGTACCTTTCAAAACAAGAAAAATGTATTAAAAGGGATGCTTATTAGGGTGTAACGCCCCGTCGTTAGCGTGGACCTTACAGATGCATTTTAGATATGCATGGGAAATGAATTCGGATGAGTTCTGTCAAAAGTACCATCCATATATTTACCTGGAGCGATTTATCAAAATTACGGAAAACCTAAATATGAATAGCCGGAGGTGGATTTGAACCACCGTACTCCCGGCTGCGAGGCAGTGTGTTGCTACTGCCACACTTCTGTTGGTCCATGACATGTTTTCTTTCTCTTTTTTCGATATTATCTCCTTCCAAAATACAGAAGGCAAAGAGCATCCATTACGGTGGTTTGTTTTATATCATCGATGGTAAAGAAGGGTTTATAGCGTCCCTGGATGACTTTCCCTAGCATAGGTTTCTTTTCAAGATAGTATCTACTCACTTCCCTCTGCAGCTCCGCAAAGTTTTGTAACGGGAATTTACGAACATGCTATATGCACAAAATTGCACAAATATATTGTGAACTAAAAGTTTTTCTTAAATCGACTCTTTTGTCATAGTGCAACGAATTGTATTACTTTTGGTAGGCGATGTCCACCAGCTTTTAGGAACATTCTGAAGAATGTAATTCGAGAATCAACTGCATCGGATTCCACATTTTATATCTCATACGATTTAGGTCAATTATTGGATTATCACCATGTGTAATATTGTTTCAGTAAGTATTACAAAAATATATTTCCATTTCATCTTGTCCCTAAGAGGTATCAACACTGTGGACTGCAACATATGCCAATAGAGAAGTACAAATAAAAACAATTAGTAATAAACAATGTGGATGTAATGTGATACAGCTGTGTGTGCAAATATGTTGTTCCAAAACTACCTAACTGTGTATCGGAGACATATGTTTTATATGGGGGGTACTATTCGTCAGTTTGAGAGGCACTGTGTTATACTTGTAGCACGCTACTCGCAAATTACGAATAAATGGATGTTTTCGTCAATTTTGTGCCATTCTAGTGAGACACATTGACCCAGATTAATTTGGCTAGTGAAACTAAGCGTATAGTTGATCTTCTTGTTATTCACGCTGAACAATTCCGTTGCTCTCCATAAAGAGCGATGGCCGCCACTTAACGAAACGCTACAGACATTTTTATTTTGTCCCTACATGTCTGCTTCCGTGAATACCACTACTCACAGAGAATCCAAGGATTATAATATAAATTTCGCTGATGTGTATCAATGGTAATAGCCAGATAACTCACTTGCGTTGAACTTTCCATAGAGGAATCACAGTAACTTGTACATAGGCTCTATCTACTGTAAGGAAATTCTTTGGTTACTAATTTAACTGCAATTATACCTCCTACGTTAATTGTATCCTAAATGACATTTGCTTCATTAGCACTTTTTTGTTTCGTTTTGCATAGACAACCATCAGCTGGTTATTGCTTTCGTAACCGGTCATAGATATTATCCATCATCAGAAGAGTAAAATTAAACAGACTGTTTGAGAATTGCCGCGGCGGAGTGTCCAAGCGCATTGAAGCACTATGCTCCCATGCGAGAGGCCGTTCCCCGTAGGGGTATCGAATCCCCCTACGGGCTTGGATGTTTGTGTCGTCTTTAGTATAAGGCAGACTATGAGTAATTTGTAAGTTTAGGGACTTTTGACCCCGCAGTTAAGTCCCTTAAGCTTCACAAACATTTGAACATTTTCATTGGGAACTACATATTTGATCAACTATGCAGTTCTCAATCAGTCTGTTTAATTTTACTTCTGTGATGATGGTTAATATCTGTAACCGGTAAAGTAATGAAAGCAATCAAAAATTGTTGGTTGACTATGCGTTTTTAAAATATATTTCGGCTGTTAACTCGCATCTAGGTAAAATATATTTCATTAGCTTTCCGATGGTACAGAACGACACTGTAATTAAATTCGTTTCTATAAAATTAAGCTTAGGTACACAAATCAAACTACTGTTTTATTTCTTATGTCATTCAATTTCCAGAACATAGCAGACCTTTTCCACGTGTGCTAGGGTGGAAAAAATGTTATGAACACCTAATGTAGACTCAATATGTACAGTATTAATATGGAGTTCAGTCACCAATGTCTTCGGTAACAGCTGCAAATCTTCCGGGATCAGATTAGTGAAGTGCCTTTTCTGCTGCTGACAGAAAGTTACACAATCTGGTAGCAAAACTTCCGCCAATTACTTCAACGATGTTCGAGCTGTGAATTTACTCCTTTTGGCTGTGTGGGAGAGCGCATTGTTATTTCAGTGTATGGCAGTGTTTATTAGCAACATAGTATCCATGCAGTAATCAGTCTGCTACCACGAATGGTGAAATACTTATTCACAGATATCCAACCACTGTAGGTAATGAAAGGAGCAGTTGAATTTCACGACATAAATGCCTAAGCCATGAAGAAACCTACCCCATTCTTCACTCACGCAAGCAGGCGCACTGTATCGTAAGCTTCTTTTCCGTAAACCCGGTTAATCTGTTTTGACTTTATTTTACAACTTGTCTCGATCTTCAATTGAAGCAAATCACTCACCAGTTGTCAATTTCATAAATGTTGTGTCAGTAAGACATCTTTCGTAACTACCTTATCACGTGTACTGGAAAACAAAGAAGCACAAAAAGTGTTCAAATGTTTGTAGAGCTTATGGGACTTAACTACGGGGTCATATTACGATACTACTCTACAAAATCAACGACGCCCGTATGAATATACCATTCACACAAGAACATACTGAAAAATTAATCAGCCATTAGAGAACATCATCCATAACAACAAACAGAAAGCGGAAATTCATGAATTCTAGCGATGAGATTCTAAATTCTTTGAAAGTAAGATTTAAGTAACGCAAAAATAGGAAAATTTCACATCCGCAGCAGCGGTGGAGTGGTCAAGCGCATTGAGGCGCTATGCTCCGATGCGCGATGCCTCTCTCGGGTATGGATGTTGGTATTGTCTTTAGTATAATGTGGTTCATAAGCAATTTGTAAGTTTAGGGACTGATGACCCCATATGCTTAACAAACGTTTTTCCCACATCTGCAGCGAAGAAGTAATTCAACATCGAACCACATCTCTGGATAACATCAGTTATAGCCTCAGAGGAATTCACTTTGAGGACAATGGATAGTTCCTATCCAGTTTTTGAGTAACGAAATTTTTAGGCTTTGATTCCAACAATGTACGAAGTGAGAAGATAGAATTGTCTAAATGGCATAGCTGTACCCAAACAATGGCCTTCTTTAGCAGCCGAAATATTTTCTTCCTTTAAGGATTTAATATTTTCTGCTTAATTTAGGGATGTATTCTGTATTCTATGGCTAGGATTTTATTTGGATAGATTACACACTTTTTTAATTTAAAACTAGTATATCGTATATTACCTTAACAACTTTGCTGAATATCTGGATTATCTTTGGTATCAGAGAACAGCTGTTTTCTCGTTCACAAATGTGCCTCATAGCAGTAGTGTTTTCTTTAAACAAAGCGTTTATGGTGAGAAAGCCATGTATGTTGCGTACTTCTGATCGATGACGTTAACTAATGACAGATTAATTTCTCTGGTATTTTTATATGAATGACCTATTAGAGAACCGTCAGAATCACAGCTTCTTATTTTAATATGTTTCTGTGTTTCTCAATACTTCAAAATGGAATAATGTAGTCCTTAAACGATTTGTACGGACAAAAGTTCATATAAAACCCGGCGTTTCCCGGGTGTTTATTTATCCTAAACCTGCAATTTCAAATTTTATGCTTTTGTTTCACAGTGGTAAATCCTATACGCGCCGTATTTTATAAGTGTGCCGGGTGCTGCTTTTATTCTTCAGCTTGTCGTAATTTTATTTATTTATTTATTATTGGCTTCTAGCATAGGAAAATCCTTTTTATCCATCAAAAACTTGTCGTAAATTTAACTAACGATAGTTTATCTCTGGTTATAGGTAAATTAAATTTTATGTAACAGATGTAAATTGACGAAACTCCAGTAGATACACCAGCAGTTTTAAATTTTATCGTCGACAATTAGTAACAGTTGTAAGGCTTTCACATACAACAGCGCACTATAGCGGCATGTCAAGGTATCTTTATAGTGATAACAATGCCACCTGTTAGTAGCTTGTTGACACTCACAACTGTACAATATGGTGGTTCTCTATGTATATATTATTACACGAGTTGTATATATGACAACCAAGCGGCATATTTTAATGTGTGACGACCCACCAGTACTATCCAACTTGCTACAATATGCATTTCTGTAATCATGTTATAATTTAGTGCAGATATGTAAGAAAAAAAAATGTTGACATATGATTACCTGTGCATACAGTTATGTGGCATGTTCCTTTGTTGAGTTTTTCTAACTATACATTTCATGTTCGTCCTTTGAGACCAGAAGATGATGTCTATGTACATCGAAACCGGTCGTCTGTTATAAATAAAGACGGAATACCGCGATTCATTATTAACAAAAAATATGTTTATAAGATCGCTCCCTGCCATGAGCAAATTATAAAATTCATAAAGATAGGATCAAAACTACGCATATTGTAAAATTCCGTAAGTTAAATACCCTCTACCACGTACCGAACGAAATTTGACATTCCTCGCGTTTTTAACCCTTAACCCGAAACATCTCTGAAATGTGCGTAACTATAAACATGTGTCTCTCAGACCACCTAATGTTATTATGTCACCGATCTCCACATTAGTTCACAGAAATTAAGTAAAGAGTCAGTTAATTCATATTCTAAGTAAATTTAATACTTTCTAGTTGATATTAACACTTTTTTCCTTACATTAGATAAAATCAACATGAAATATCACAAGTAAGTGCAGTCATTCAGTGTCAGATTTCAAATAATTTTCACCACTGTTACACCATACAATATATTCCTGAATATAAATGTTATATTGCAAAAAATGTAAACAAATATAATAATCAAATGAATTGAAATATTAAATCACAGCTCTTTCGCAAGGTCGACACACACCTTTCTGCTACATTCCAGAGAAACTGGATGACCACATCTGATGCATTTATACGCCGTTTTCCTCTTCTTGGGTGCAGGACACTTCATAGACGTCTTCCTTTTGTCAGTTCTATCACTTGGTATGCCTTCGTTTGATTGCTGACTGTCTCCCAGAACTTTACGGATCATTTCCTTGATATCTCTTGGTAAATTTGGAATTTCCAGGCATCTTCTTAGACGTGGCTCTATCAGCTCCATGGCCAAACTTTTGGTGAATTTCAGACGAGTTATCATGGGGTTTCCTCTCTAGCCCAAATACAGAACAAAACTGTTCACGCAACTGATGTTTACAAGTGTATAAAAGACTGCCATTGGCCAGCGTCTTGTACGTCTGTTTGTAGAATAATTGGAACATTTCATGTCGAGCAGATCTACTCCAGATTTTGGTGCCTTGTAGTAACAAATAATTTCTGGCTTGTTTTTTATGGTATCATTTTCAATAGAATGATGCATTGAAGACACAAGAATCACTGCCTTGTTTCTCTTAGGAACAAATGATACCAGTGTTGTGTTCTCAGAGAATCCATATAATGCTGATCCAACTGGCCTACTTTTATCAGCCAAAAACTCTGGAGGAATCTCGCGTTTGTTCGTTCTGACTATTCCTACGTATGTTAGACCCCTTTTTCGTAGCTCACGAATGAGTTCTATAGATGTTAGACCAGTAGTCAGCGGTAATGTTTCTTTTACTTCCTTCTATCGCTTTGCACAGACGTAAAACAGCCTCAGTTGCTTTGGAAAGTTGTTTCTCTTCTTTTGTCAAGCCACATCCGTCACTCCCTTTCCCTGCATATATGTATAGGCATCGAAGAGATAAGCGCTTCCAGAATCTGCTGGGCACATAATTTTTATGTCGTATTTGGCCGGTTTGCTAGGCATATAAACGCGGAAAGGACATTTTCCCCTGAATGGTACTAACATTTCATCCACTGTAACGTTGTCTTTTACACAGTATAATTGCTGAGAACCAAAAACCTTTGATATTGCAGCCGCGGGATTTGACTTTTTTCTTTCCTCCCTGGCTGCTTAGAAGTATTTCAAAGCGCTTTGCCGACATTGTGCCCACAAATATATGACGTCCGGTCAGATCTTTTTCGAAAAAAGAAAACATATCTTCATGCGACGATTTGAATACAGATGTCATCATTAGAAGACCTATGAAAGCATTGATCTCAGTGTGGTCAGTATTTCTGTAACTGGATTGATTAGTTGTTGTCTGCAACTTTGCCCTTATAGTATTCAGTTTCACGTTTGTATGTAAAACTATTTTATCTATCATGTCAGCATCAAATAAATTCATCCATATTTTACATTTAGTAAGACTTTGTCCCAAACTTCGACTTTTGGCTGTTAGTCCAGGCATTTCTCCTTTCAGAATGTTGTGCTCGGGTGTTCTTCTTGTCCTAACAGGCTCAGAACGTTCCCACTTGAAATTATTTTTACCATAAAAGAACTGTGTTTCCTGTGAGGTATTATCTGTAGTACAGAGCACTCCAGGCTCTTCTTTCAATAAAACATTTTCTTCCCTAGTATCACTCTGTTTCATGGTGGCCATCACATATCACGAAATCAGGATCATCATCAGAATCATCAAATGTGTCATCATCGTTTACATTTTCCTGTTCATCTAAACCCGTAATTGCACTTGCACCCAAGCTTCCAAATCTGGATTAGCTGCAGATATGTTACTCTTCTTAGAAAATCGATAAATATTGTACATGAAATTTAACATATATTCATGCATAGAAGAAAATGCTACAAAATAACAACAACTGAAATCAGACTGTGTCATAATTAGAAACATGCGGTTTATTGGACGCACCAAATTCTTGTACGTAATACGAAACATGCGGTATCTCAGGCACACAACTTAGCGCACTCCTCTAAACAATACTCTGTATTTCTTCAATGACGAAGCAAAACTGATTGTTGACTGTTGCTTTACACGAGCCAAGTATTGCGACGAAGGTACTGGGAATGCGGAGCTGCACTTTTTTGCAGTGCTGTCACACTCGACCTTTAAAATAAACGAGGGGTCTGAGAGACCGATGTTTCGGGTTAAGGGTTAAGGTAGAGTGTGCAAAATTTCATCAATATCGGAACAAAACAATAGACTTCTATGCATTAGAAACACAGGGTAACATTGAAAAACGCACTTTGTTGTTCTCAAATATTCCAGTTTTACTTCATACAATCCTTGTTCTGAGAATAACGACAACAACAAAAAAGGGATCTATGATATCGGTCGAGCCGTTCTCAAGTTATGGCGCGACCACGGTATTTAGGAATCCATTTTTATGTTTCAAAGTTCCCTCCTCCATGCACCGTATGAAACCTTAGGTATACGGTGACTTTCCTCTTGTTTTGAAGCTTAAGCGTACGAAATTTCTTGAAATCGTAATGAAACTGTAGATTTCGCGAGTCTGTAGGAGAAGAATGCTCCGCCATGCACCTATCACGTTTTCTACCTATACACTAAATTTCTGCCAAATTTCAGCTTCATAGGTGTAGTAGTTTTCGAGATTTTGTGTTTAGTCAGTGAGTGAGTGTCCTTGCGCTTTTATATTGATTGAGATTAAGAACATAAATTTCTTAATTTTGGATGTAAGAGAATTAAGGCTGACTTGCAAACAGAAATAAATAGTACCATGCAAATCTGTCATGCTAACTTTATTTGATACAAGGTAATGCCTGATGCGACAGTTTTACGGCATCTACAGCGAAACTGTTGTGAGCGGTGGACTTTTCGTTTCAACATATTATGCGTGTGCGTTTGGGAGGGGGGGGGGTGGAAGTCAGTTACAAAACACTTAATAAACGTCCGAAATTACCTGCAAACTTTGTTGCAGGTCCACAACTACTCCCTTTTTCCAGTAATCTGGGTATTCTACCGCGGTGGCCTCTCATTATTTATGACGTCATATCTCCTGGCTATATGTCGCGATCTTTTCTTTATGGGTCAGGAACCTTCGCGGGTGTACGGTGAACAGGTCATCAAAGTTTTATTACAATCGAATGAATGGTTTATGAACACATAGAGGACATACAGACAGACATATAAATATTTGTATCAATAAATGTTAACTTCCTTGTTTGTAAAAGCAATATTTAAACGCTGATTAATCGGACCATAACACATACGTCAGTCATCAAGTGTCCTGGTATTATGATCGCATCGGCACTTCCTTCCAATCTTGAGCTATCCTGCCGTTTCTGGTGTGGCACTTTCATGATCTCTGGCCAAAATTGTTCTTAATGCTCACCGGTCGTTGTCGCCTAATTCTGGTATAGCCGACAATCATTTTTTCATTTTTTGAACGCTGTCATTATCAAGGATACTGTAGCTCGAGCAGTGTTAGACATCTCAGCCGATTTCCTCACATATCTTCCCGAGTTAACTTTCGCTGAACAAACCATTAAATATACTGCAGCACAACGTCCAACCGTTCATACGATAATTCTACATTGAGAAAGCATCTCAGTATTAACAGGTATGCAGTTGCCCAATTTGCAATAAAATGTGGTATACTGAATGGTTTTAAGGTTTTTTTTTTTTTTTTTTTTTTTTTTTTTTTTTTTTTTTTTTTTTTTTTTTTTTTTTTACACGGCTGTATTTAGTTTGGTGGGCCTTTTTTCTTTTGGGCCCTATTCTTGTAACCAGGGTATAGTTATCAAGCATAGAATTGGTCTCTCCGTATCAGTTGTGCCGTTGCCTACGCAGTGTTATGGCATCGCCGTATCATGGGCTTCACATGGCGTGTCCTTGACTTACTCAGATTGACAGGTGGGTAGATGATAAGTTGGTATCTGTTCTATCTCTCGCGAGTTGTGGGGCGCTTTCTGTCCGTAGGGCGAGTGAGGTCGTAAGTGTATGGGTGCCTTGCGGGTGACACCACAAGGGGGCACTGGAGGCTGGGGTTTGGCGGAGTGGAGAGAGAGAGAGAGAGAGAGAGAGAACAAGTCTTGGTGCAGTTTCTGGTTACGTCGATGACATAACTGCTGCGGTTAGCAAAGTGCAGACCACGCTAAATGATGTCGTACAAAGGATTGCACGTGTAGAATTGAACCCCACACAGAATTTAAGCGGGAGTTGCAGCCACGTTGACGAAACGCATCAGTGCAGGGCTAGGCAGCAGGAGGAGGCCACGTGTAACAGCCGAGACAGGAGTGCAGGCCATGACTCGGACTCAGATTTTGAGCATGAAAGTGAGCCTCCCCGGGCAAGTTCGAGCCACAATAAAAACAGGACCGCACGTTGTAATCGAGAACCAGTTCCGAGCTTCGATTACAACCATATTCTAACGATGCGTAAATTCTAAGTGTTCAGGAACGCGCCCATTGGAATACATCCGCGGGCGTGGGTACATCAATTTTACTTCTCCCTTCCAACGAACTGGTCTCAGGGCATAAAATAGAGTTCATGTGTGGGCACTTGGAAAGCGAACTCGCAATGCATATGATGTACCCGCGGTATGGCAAAAGGTACGAGAGCTTCGGACAATACTTTTTAGCTTCCCACTGGTTAGAGAACCAGTAGGACCGCATGCCCCACAGCATCCAAATGATGTCCCCCTTCAGACAGTGGAACTTTGCCAGCCCGGCAGAGTTCTTGCAAGACATGCAAATAAGAATCATGCCAGTCACAGCCTGCACGGCCGCTACTTCCGGAGGTTCAAATCCCGCCCTCGGGCATGGATATTTGTACTGTCCTTAGTACTAGCTACTTCACAAGTAGTTTGTAAGCTCTCTTGGCAGGGTGAGGCACAGACGATGTGGAGCAGTTTCAGGCCCTCATGGAAGATCTCAATTTTGCTTACGGCATTACAAAGAATAACTCTCCGGCCAAACAGAGAAAGTGGAATGATAATCGGAATGAGGTACCAGAGAAGGAACAGAATACTGGTTCTAATGGGCAGTCCTGAGAAAACAGCCAGCAAACCCAGCAAGACGGACAATGGCATAACAAAACTGAGAACGGCTATAAGGGAGATTATCGCGGGAAAAGAAGCGCAAGTGAGGGAACGGTCATAACTGGCACACCAATGACAACGAACTGTGTGATGCAAACTCTAAGCATGTTCACTGGGTACGGCTGAGCACGCCTCCGCAGGGTGTGGAAGTACATTCGCCTGACCCAAAACATAACAAGCCAGACGGACAACCCGGACCATCGATGTCAAAACAATGACGTTCTCACTAAGTCCCTCCCTGCTTGGAGTATGACAATGAACAGGGGACGGAACTCCTCTTACAGGAGGAACCCGTGTATATTTTTTTTTCTTGTGTATTTTCTCTAGGTTATAGGTTCCACGTATTTATTGTATATTTTGTATGTGTATTGCACAGTCCTTCGGAGTTAAAGAATACGCCTACAACGTGTCGCATACAAGATGCATTTGTTTTATAGGTTATCCTGCGTATGGATATATGCAACGCTGGGTGAGACAAGTTGAGTTCTGATTCGGTGGACGCCCTTAAATGTTGTAGCACCATCGGTAATGGCTATACATCTCACTGATTGCTAGTTTACCTTGGAGCGCCTGAGTAATGGGTAAATTAGGTTTAATGTTTAGTCATTCGTGTGTGTTATTCAACTGCTGCACCATATATGCGAACTAAGTACAACTAGTGGCAAAACAAAATGTAATATTTTAGGGTGTACCTGTTTTTTAGTTGTGCCACTTGAATTTAGTAGTTTAGGTTGTATTGATGTTCATCAGTGAGTGAATGGCGTATCTAATTTACCAGTTGACCAGGAATCCGTAACACAAGCTTTAATAAGACGACCTTAACTGTTTGCATCCCTAACGTAGTTTCCCATTTGTATCTTACAGGAAACTTTGATTGACACAATATAACAGGTGAGAAAGATATCCTGAAGAATATAGATTACTAGGCCCACTTGAATTTTGTTGATGAGAAAGAGCACGCAACTCAGTGTACAATGACGAGCCCATGATTAATGCGACCAGAGCACGAGACGAGTGCCCGAATCTGGAAAACCACAAGTGGTATACATTAGGAATATGTACTCTAAAATGATTTTTCTTTCTGTAAATTTTAGCTGGAACCTAGGTAACATGTTTTAATTTTTATGAAGCCCATTTCTTTTTCAAGAGAAGCCTTGAACAAGGCCATGAAATTGTTAGCCCTTAACTGCCCTGGCGAATGTAGTAAGTCTCATGTCCTCGCAGTGTCATTTTTGACCCTAAATTTTTGGGGTAAATGTAATTGTAAATAACTTTTTGAATGTAAAGCATTTATTGTCTTGTTAATATAAAATTGTAAGGTAAACAAATTCATTTAAATACAGATGAAGCACAAACAAATTATTTTAAAAGCTTTGCATTCATCTGACATTTATTAATTCACATAAAATTAGTTTTCATTAGAAAGACGTTATTTTCCGTGTTTTGAAATTATGAAGGCATGGTTCTTGTCACATGAAAACAAAGAAAGATGATTTGCCAACCATATTTGTTTAAATTCCTACGTTGAATATTGATTTACATTTTTTTCTAATTTTTCAAATTGGTACAAAAATACGTTGGCTACATCCTTTAGACTTGGCAGCTGTCGTAAAGTCTCCCCAACATGTCACCTAGCGAATAAATATTAAAATGAAAACTCTTGGGGTCAAAATATGACCCCCCCAGGGCAGTTAAGGGTTAGTGTGTGTCTTGATTTACGTTTTTACAGGCAGATTGTAATCTGTTTCTCCTTGGTGCCATGACAGGCACGAGAACATGTCTTATTTATGTTTGACTTAATCATCTGTGTATTATTTTTTCTTTTATTAAACCATGTGTTTATGTATTTATATGTCTTGATTTTGATATTTCTCTGATTATGGGATTAGGATGTCAATTTATCCATTCATTGATTTTTATTACAAGCTTACTTTTTTTAACGAGAATTTATGTTTTATGTATTTTGAGATTTTGCGTATACCTTGTTTTGAAAAATCGTGAAACTGCTGGTGCAGTTACCACATAGTTACGACGCTGCTCCGGATGGACAGTAGGCAAATCAATTGCCACTAAATCCAAAAATGTATCTCTGATTCTATAAAGATTCTACAGATACTTGTCTGCGGCCAAGGGAAATCCACAGATCTACAATATCCAAACCGGAATTAAAGGATGAGTTATCTAGAAGAAACGTTTGAATTAAGGGATATGTATATCTCGTGGAGCACCAATTTGTTTTATTTTTCTGATTACTACAAATACAGTGTACGAGATTCAACGCTGTTTTAAGTAATAAGATCGAGGTCTTGTGCAGGTAGACATTTTTCGAAGCAATAACTCACTCTATTGCCTTACCTTTTTTATTTTTATTTTTTTTAACGATGATTCGTTTAAGTGAAATACTGCCACACTAGAATGCGAGAAAACGTCCCGCGCTACTGACACTTCTCGACACTGACGTCACACAGGAGCGCTCGATCGCTGCCAAACAGATCGGCCCAGCCTTGTGTGTTGTAGTAACATTGAGCTGACGCGTTGGAAGTGCCCCATCGAATTGGGTATCAGCTGTCAGATGAAACAGGTGTGGTGGCGCCATCTCAATGTTCTACGCCACTTGGGCCATACTGCCTCAAGTGCTGATTGCTCCAAAGTGTTGAGGCTCTATTAACCTCTGGTTTAGTCCCATCTTGCCTTTAGATGGGACGCCTATGGTTCTGCATCACCATTAGCGTTGTGCACGCAGGACCCCATTCATAACGGTTCGCATCACAATGGATGCCTTCTGCACCAGTCTTGTATATGTGGAGGCCGGGTTCTCACCTCCGCAGTTCCGCCGCCAACAACTACTCATGGCCTATGCAGTGCATCGGCATTGCTCGCCAAGCCACCCAAACCATCATGTCCTTTCTCTCATGTGGTTGTCTGTGACCAACAACGATGACCAAGGTTAGGCCTTTCCACTCAGGTCCCTTCTGTTGGAACTTGAGTCTTAACCTCCACCATCTCCACATCGGGCCAATGCATGTACACCACTGTGTCTGTACCTTTCGTGTTCAAGTGGGAGCCTCCCATAGCACCTCTCATGTGCAGGTAAATGGGGTTCATCAGGTCTCTGTTTTGAGTGTTCCCTTATTTTTAGCGGCCATTAACGGCTTAGCGACATCGGTTGCATCATCAGTATTCGCTTCCCTTTATGCTCACGACTTCTGTATCTCTTTTAGCTCCTCCAGCACCCAAGTTGCTGAACGCTGATTGCAGGGAGCTATTCAGAAAGCGCAGTCATGGGCTCTCGCCCATGGTTTCCAGTATTGTTCTGTAAAGATAAGTGTAATACACTTCTTTCATCTTCATACGGTTCACCCTTGCTGCGGTGGAGTAGCCGATTGGTCTAAAGCACCTCGCTGCGGAGCGCCTGTTGCTCGCCGTGGAGGTTCGAGTCCTCCCTGGGGCATGGGTGTGTGTGTTTGTCCTTAGGTTAGTTTACTTAGGTTTACATAGTTTGTAAGCTACGGACTGATGACCACGTAGTTTGGTACGATAGATTTACGAAAATTTGAACATTTTTTTTGTTCACCCTTACCCTGAACTTTATCTCAAAAGCTATCTATTAGAAGTCTCATCGGTTTTTAGACCTCGTCTTTGACTCTCATCTCCCCACATCCGTCAGTTGAAACAGAAGTGCTGGTGCCATCTCAGTGTTCTACGCTACGTGGGTCATACTGCCTGGGGCGCTGATCGCTCCACCCTGTTGAGGCGCTATCAATCTCTGGTGCAGTCCGGTCTGGATGTGTCAGCTATGGTTCTGCATCACCATCAGTGTTTCGCTTGCTGGAACCAATTCACATCTGTTGGGTTTGCATTGCAATGGGTGCCTTCTGCACCAGCCCAGTGAACAGCTTATTTGTGGAGGAAAGGGTCCCACCTTTGCAGATCCGCCACCAACTGCTTGAAGATGAAATATTATTTTATTACTACATTAGTAACAAATTTGTATCCAATACATTTGAACATCATACATCAAAATATTTTTAATCAGCTAGTGACCCTGCTCATCAGAGGCATTCTGTCAACAGAATACATCATCGAGCGCATCAGAGACGTTTTGTGCTGGTACCACGTAGGGGTGTCAGTTGCCACTCTTACCCATTAAGGGGAAGCACAAAGCTCCACAAAATGGGATAGCATCCTACAACTTATCCTTAAACAGTTTGATGTGTGAATTGGGGAACTAATCGAAGTAATGGACAATATATCCTGAGTCCATCGTGCAGATGACGTCAATGATTTCATCACTCACTTAGGTATTGCATAACTTCTTTGGGTAGCATGTTCAACTTTTATAATTCCCATTGAACATGGGTGAGATACATTGCAAAAGCTGTAGGACCACGGCATGCCCAAGCACAAAATGTATTACAGTTGGGAAGTATTACGATTAAATTATAATTTAAATCTCTAGTTAATTGAAATTTGAACATTATGCTTTCATTCAACTGTTTACTGAAAAAGGTTCCTACACAATGGATTTGTCTCAATAAAAGAGATCATAGGTTCTGCTACAGTAGAAAATAATGATTTGTTGGGTTTTGTTTATCAACAAAATGAAAAATTGTGTTAGTTTATACGTACCATTTCACCATAATACTGAATACCACATATATTTTAATTATATCCTCATGACTATACACTGAAATACAATATGTACAACGTCTATCCACAAGTACATAGGTTATGACACATTACATAAGACGTTACATGATTATACTATACATTTTGAAAACAGATTTTAATTATTCTGTTGCATGCCATGAACATGTCTACAAACACTAGTCCGATATAGTTCACATGCTGTTGTAAAGAAAAGCAGCCCCACCATAGGACAGGTGAGTTAGCTATATGATACTCTCTAGTGAGCACACGAAAATAGCTACTAATACTTTGTTGTTCTTCAGGAATGAATAAAATAAAATAAATATTTTCATTTGTCATTGGCTTAGAAACCATGGTAGTACAGTTAAAATTAAATGAAATGATATATAAAAACTAAATATTTAAAAACTAACTCACTTCAATTGTATCTAAAGTTTATAGTTTCTGTAAAAAAATCAAAACCATACAAAATTATACAATCTAAATTATAATGGAGAAAGGTTCCGAAGAGAGTTGTTTCTAATCGCTAGTAGAGAAATATTGTTACATTTGTGGTCATATATTTATGAATTGACATTCAACTTCTTGGATTTCAGCATTGATAGTGGCTCTCTACGAGAAACTAAATCGATTTAGGAAGTAGTGCTTTATCCACGTAACTGGAATATACTACGACTTTATACTGGTCATAATATATGTGAAAAGATGACAACACTGGCAATTTATGAAAAATATATTTTATTTACAGCATTCAAATGTGCATCACTACATGTTGTCACAGTGGTCCTCTATCCAAGTAGGGCAGCGTTCACCTGGAGTTGGGAGAGGGTGTTAGCATTGTTAATACCTTGAATGCCTGCCCCAAGGGCAGCGGCGAGGGCCAGACGGGAGGTGGGGTCTGCGAGGTTGACAATGGGTATGCCATTGGGTCCGATGACGATGTTAGGGATACCAGCTAGGCCTTGGGCGGCCAAGGCGTTGCGAGCAGCGTTGGTGGCGTCAGCAGCGGCAGTGGCAGAGACGGCGGCGGGGATGTTGGGGTTTCCCAGGGTGTTGCGGGCGGCCTCCACAGCCTGCGTCGTCAGGTGTGTCGCCTTCGCAGTCGCCACGTCAGGGAGGTCCCCACCAAGTCCCAGACCAAGGAAGGCAGGCTGAGCAAGGGCCGCCACCAGTGCGAAGTTCAGGACCACCTGTGAGCAGTGGGTGCTTTACATGATGCAAAACTCTCTACGACACCGTTAGTTACTTTATATATACTGCATAAATACTTGTTATCAGCATCATTCTCAGAGCTGTGGGCGTAATCTCTTCCTATAATGAAAATTTTACACTATATTCATCTAGATCATGAATAAGAAACTGGATGAGCATCGAGTCTCGTTTTAGTTGTAACATTATCATGTATGATATACTACTTGTGGAGATAATACAGTGATATACATTGTTTTATATGTCGTACTTTAATACCCACATATATCAGTGTTATTATATTTTTCTCTGTGTCAAACAGTTGCCCTACACACAACCACAAATGTAGCATCAAACAGACGACGATGCGAGAAGAGAGGAGAAAAGACATATGTTCTGAAGTTGAATATTATTGTAATTACCAGTCAATTAAACTTGTAATACTAATCTCTATAGAAATCTTTTAGCTGACCATCGATTCCTGCACCAGTACCTTTACTGACAACTAGATCCCTAACACCTCAGATAAAAGTAATTCATCAAAGCACATTAGAGGTAGCCTTCAATATGTTTTACCAGTACGTGGCACCAGTGGGACCAACATGCAAGTATTACAATCTCAGAAACTAAAATGCAAATTTATAGAGACAATGAGACACTCTTTTCAGGAGGCAGTAGCTACAAATTTTGTAGGACAAGAATCAGAAGCTGAATACAGAACGAAGTTACTGCTCACAACTATATGGTCACATATAAAGTACATAGCAATGATTAGAAATGATCCGCTAATGTAGTATTGTGTGGCAGTTTGAGAATCGAAGTTGAATCTTGCTGCTTACAGGTAAAGCGCTCACGACCTATCCTCACAGAAAGGTACATGTCGAAGTGAATCAGTGAGAGATGGCTGGAACTCAGTCAGGGTAATTCACTCCGTAAGAAAATTAACCACAAATAGCAACATTCTGGTAAGAGTCCTAGTTTGTAATGCAGTTATTTTCAAGACCACTATTTAGGAAGGGACAAACAAATGCAAGGTCCTTTCTTTTTAGTAAAACACTTATTTCTACTGACACTCTGTCGTACTTTCAGTACTGAATGATTGCGAATTATATTTCGGAACCGTGTTACATCATTTGTTAAGGGGAGATCGCTATAATTTTTGTAGTCTACATCAGGTTTATAATATATCTCAGTGTGTCAGTTGATAAAAATAGTACTCTCGACTGTGAATGTGAAACACCAGTATCAGATTAAGCACTTTTGTTTGTGGCAAAAGGGGGGGGGGAGAACGCTTGATATAGTGGAAGATCCAAGACTTAGGTTTGTGGGTTTCACTAAGTTGGGGATGGGCTTCATTGCAGGAAATATTAAAACCCAAGTAAATGTGAGGAGGAGTGTAGGGAAGATCAAATGAGCCTTTTAGCACTCTCCCCGATTAAGATCTACTTCTCGTAAGCTAATAACTCTTACAACAGATACTCATTATCAATATTCAACAGTTTCATTGCTGATAACTTTGAATCGAAGCTTTACAAACATTTGATTCCTATTTCTGGATAAATGTGCAATTAGCACTCAGATGTCAGAATGGAGTGTCTATTACTACGTTGATCGAAAATAACAGTCCACTTAATTAATTTATTTGTGTAAATTTTCATTGCAAAACATTTCAGTCTAATTCTAAATTGCTTAATCGTTGAAGAGTCAGAGCATGCCCTATAAATCTATCCTTTCTTTTAGCGACGTCATACCATCATTTATTTTCTTGCCAGTTCTGTTCGATGTCTCCTAATTATCTCCCTGATCTTCTCATCTAATCGTCCCATTTTTGTACCACATAGAAAACTCTTCTAACGTCTTCTTTTTGAGCTGCCTAAAGCACACGTTTCAGTCCTGACCAAGGCTACACTGAAGAGAAATGTCTTCATAAAAACATATTTGATATTGTTTTGAAGTCGTTAAGTGCACCTTATGCCGCAAAACTGGATGCATATGCACTGAGATCTGCGTCACGTCATCACTGGTCCACGAGCGTCAGTGAAAACCGCACTTCTTCGCCATCTACTCACCAGGACCTTCATGTCTGCTGCTGCTGTTGTTGCTGCTGCTACGGACTGAACTGTTACTGCCCTCAGTGGCTGGACACCGGCTTATATAGCGAGGCACGGCCTCGTCTTCCCCGCCGCGTTCAAAAACATGGGAGAGTGTCATTGTCCTCCAATTACCACCACTTCTGTATCTGCTCGTAAGATTACGTAATTTCATTTATGCATTTCAAGTTTTAATAAAAGCTACTTTCTTTCGCGCTGCTTTGTTCAATCACGATAACGGCCTCTATACGTCCCTCCAGGGCCCATTGTTACTGCTTCGCATAGTAACCTATCGGTAGGATACAATGCTTTCCGTTCTTGCTACTGCGACATAAAAATAGTCCGGGTCTCAAATAGCCCGTTCGTCTCCTTGGAGTGGGGTATGGAAGCATTGAGAAAGAAAATGAATTGGTTCATAATAAAGGCATTACTGTAGTACAAGTGGTGAGTACGTAAGTGTATTGTGCATACTGGTTCCTGTCAGAAGACATGGGTTTTACGAAATTCGGTTACGTATCTAGACAAGTTGTAGGTGGGACAGAGTTCATAATATTTCCACAAGTAACCGATGTACAGATACTTTTATCCATTGAAACGATTAGTAGTTCTTTATGGAAACGAATCAAATGTCTCCTTCTGCAAGCTGTTTGGTGTCCATATTATTGGGAATGTACGTTTCAAAACAAGAAAGATATCTAGTAAACGGTAAATCTAAAATGCATACATCAAGAACTATGTGAACTCGACCAGCAGAAGAGACGAGTTCAACAGTTTTACTGATGAAGACGTGCTTCTAGCACTTAAGGGGTACATTTTATATCACAGGTATTAGAGAGAAAGCAGATTAGGTTGTAACATTCCGTTGTCACCGTGGTCCTTAGAGATGCATTTTAGATAGGGATGGGAAACGATATCGGCCGTGCCCTGTCAAAAGTACCATCCATATATTTACCTGGATCGATTTAGCAAAATTACGGAAAACCTAAATCTGAGTGACCGGAGGTGGATTTAAACCACCGTACTCCTGGCTGCAAGGCAGTGTGTTGCCACTGCGTCACTTCTCTTGGTCCATGACATGTTTTGTTTTTGTTATAACTTTCCAAAATTGAAAAGACGAAAAGCATCTATTACAGAGCTTTGTCTTATATCGTCGATGGTAAAGAAGTGTTTATAGCGTTCCTGGATGACTTTTTCTGGCATGGGTTCCTTTTCCAAGTATTATCTACTCACTTCCATCTTCAGCACGTCAAATTTTGTAATAGGAATTTACGAACATGCCACATGCACAAAATTGCACAAATATACTGTGAACTGAAAGCTTTTCTTAATTGGATCCTTTTGTCATAGTATAACGGATTGTTCACTAGCTTTTAGGAACTTTCCGAACAATATATTTGTGGAAATGACTGCACCGAATTCCATATTTTATTTCACATACGGCTTAGGTCAAGTATACCAGGTGTAATTTTGTTTCACTATGTATTAAACAAACATATTTTCATTGCATCTTGTCCCTAAGAGGTATCAACACTGTGGTCTGAAACACATATCTTGTTGCCTAACACATGGCAGTAGAGAATTACAAACAAAAATACTTAGTAACAACAATGAGAACATAATATGATACAGGTATGTATGCATATATGTTGCTCCAAAAATAACTAACTATGTATGGGAGACATACGTTTTTTATGGTGCGTACTATTCGTCTATCTGAGAGGGACTGTGTTGTACTTGTACCACATACATACAGACTACGAATAATCGAACTTTTTCGACAAATTTGTGCCATTATGGTAAGGCACATTGACCAAGATTAATGTGGCTAGCGAAACTAAGAGTCTAGATGATCTTCTTGGTGATACTTGTTATTCACACTGAACACTTCCGATGTCTGTCACCTAACAAGACGCTACAAACATTTATACTTCGTCCTGACCTGTCTTCTTACGTGAATACCACTACTTACACAGTACACAGTACAGTCTTCATATATTCATATATATTTAGCAACAGCAGAGGTTCCGTGGGTGTTTAGCTTCAGTCATGCTGTTTCTATGGAAACACTATTAATGTTGAGCTTTCCTGTCGTTTCTGCTATGATACTTTCATTATTTCTGGCCAAAATTGCTCTTATCGCTCACCGGTCGTTGACAGCTAATTCTGGTATTGCCCAAAATGATATTTACATTTCTTAACGCTGTCATTATCGTGGATGCTGTCCCTAGAACAGCGTTAAACAGCTCAGCCGATTTCCTCTCCTGGATGTTGGCTACGATCAACAGTCTCCAGGCTACTGCTCTGCGCTGCATTGTCACCCAGGTAGCGGAGATTATTTCTGGAGTGCCAACTGCAACGTCTTCGACTACTGACGCCAGTGTGGTCACAGTTTCCTACGTCCCTGCCAATGGGCAGCTACGTGACCGTGATTGGTGAACTGTGTAGGTGGTCACGGAACCTTGTCCATAAGGAGAACCCGATATCCGGCCGTAAGACTGACCCATTATTCCTCAGCAATAGGTTTGTTGTCTAATAGAATAGTGATAGTACTCCTGTGCCAGCACGGGATGCCTCGCCTGTTATGACAGTGGCCAATGGTTCTGAGAGGCCCGGACAAATGCAGAGGATCGGTTTGATAGTCATCGGGAACTCCTATGTTAAGCGGGTAATGAAAACCCTCAGAGCAGGCATGACCAACTTCTCTACACACGCCCCGCAGGCAGAGTGCACTGTATGTCGCGAGTGTCGGCATCGGAGCGAGAGAGGCAGCTGCGAAGAGAGTGAGACTTCACAGAACTGCTCTGCGCTGGACTGTGCCACGGTCAGATCCAACGTAAACGAAGTAACAGGGGAAGCTCAGCTCTGTAATACGGTCAAATAACGGTAAAACAAGCTAACCATTTACTGTTTAGGGAACAATTAGCGAAGCTTTAGAAAATATCCAAAACATGAATCGAAGAAAATCTTTGTAATTTTGTGACCCAAATTTGATTCTTTTAATATGGTACATACGCACTCGTCATATATACTGTAGGCTTCTTCTGAAAGATATATATTTCTTAAATGAACTAGTATCATCTTTCTTCTTTCTGCTTAGCACTGTTCCCTCACATGCTGGGTCGGCGTTATTTATTTGGATTTGGCATGTTAATTTTGATTGGGTGAGCGAATACCCTCTTTGTAGCCACCCCCTGATCCCGGGACAAAATGTGTACCTAATACGTCCGTGTTTAGTGTTATGTGTGTGAAAGTGTAAAGTGTAATGAAATATTTGCGAATCGTAGAACTGAGGTAGGACTTGGGTACGAGCCCAGTATTCACCTAGGCGGATGTGTAAAATCGCTTAAAAACCACATCCAGCCTGGCCGGCAGTCTCACCCCTTTCGTTAATCCGCCAGGCGGATTCGAACAGGGGCTGGTACGCCTCTCCATTTCTGAAAGCGGTGCGTAAGACCACGTGGTTAACAGCGAGGGTGGAATAGTATCAAAGCAATAACTTTATACTTTAATGAAATGAGCACATTACACATAATATAAGTGATTAGCTGAAATACATATCTTTCTTGAAAAACAAAACCCTTTGAATTAAGCTGTTTAACATATTTAGAAACATTTATTGAATTTCTTTAAGAGAACGCCTAGTTTTCGCCACTTTAAGCTAAAAAAAGTGTAGGTATTACATAAATTATATCACTGCGAGAAATAATTGAAGTGTTCAATTATATGATCACTTTGTGTACACCTTAAACATAAAAAAAAGGAAAATTCTTTTTTAAGCATATATTTTAATGGTGGGAACTGTGCTATCAAAATGTAGTAAGTGCAAGTATTAAAGTGCATAAAACATAACATTTTAAAAGATTAAAAACCATAAACTGTGAAAATACTTTTGAAACAAAAAAAAAAAAAAAAAAAAAAAAAAAACACTTCAAGACACATATGATGTCAAAAACGCATACAATTCAGTTTGAGCCTGCCTGGCTGTAGCGGTGGTCTTCCTCTTGCTGCTCGCCACTCTGTCCCACACGCCACAGCGCACATTGCTCTGGACCAACACCACCCAGAGACAAGGCCTCATAACAACCCGTGCTACATCGTACTGAACAGGCCGCGGCCGCCAGATGAATGGCAGTCAGCTGCAGCACGCCCCCTGCTTCTTAGCGGGCAGCCAGTATGCTGGCGGCCGCGGCCTGTTCATTAGGATGTAGCACGGGTTGTTATGAGGCCTTGTCTCTAGATGGTGTTGGCTGGACAGGGGCTTGGCAAAGACGCCCGTGCGTGTGGGGCGGTCTTTGGCCATGCCCGCCCCAGGGAAAAAGTGAGAAGGCCAAGCGTAATGCCCTTGTGCATTCTGCTTGCTTGCTTTCACCAAGTTTCTAAATAAAATGTTTGCAACATTTCAACTTCACAAACAGTGTCGAGCGCAGAAAGCACGCAAGTCGTCGGTTCTTGTAATTGAGGCTGTCAGGGTAATTAGCGAGGAACTAGTCTGGTAAAACAATTTATGAAGGATTAATTCTTTGTTTATTTAAGCAGAAACAAAGGAACTGTACAATAAAAACCGGACTCTTGATTCGATCTTCATTTAATTAATACTGACAGTTTGTGTAGCTTCTACAAGGATAAAATGCGCTTTTGCATAATCAACTGCAAGTCTATCACCGACCTTATCAAACAGTGGTTCTGCTCGTGATGATTGCCTAAATCAGAGTGAGAAGAAATCGTGGTCCACCTCGATCTGTCAGCGCGAATGTTCGTATGAAAGTGGAAGATTGCTATTGATATTAACTGACTGCCACGCAATGGCTTACAACCACCGCCTCGCGGTTTAGGCCTCGTTTACTTTAAGCATGTCTTCGTGTGACTTCTGCAGCACCGTCTGCTGGGTTGCCACAGATGGCGATGGGGTTGGGCAAGATGGCGAGGTGGCCTGTTCGTAGTGTAGTACCAACATAATCATGCTCGAAAGAGGTGACAAAGAGATCTCTCTGGAGCTCTAGAAAGGGTATTATCTTCTTCAGGTAGCAAGGGTTGGTAGACAATAGGGTCTGAACGCACTCTCGATCATTTTTAGCGCGCCCTACATCTGGGAATGGGTTTGGTGTGGCCTGAGGCTTCACTCTTCGTGTGATCGCCAAAGTGAGTATATCGCCGAATCATGCTGAGGGATGGCATGATCTTAGAACTTATCTTTGTTCGTGACTAGTCTTCGTTTATTAGTGGTACTTTTCCAGAGTAATTCTTCGCTATGCAAGGAAAAGTGTTTCTTACAGAACTCGAACGATTCAGTGCAAATTTAGTATTTGTATTTACAATCCGTTAATGATTTTGTGGCCAGTTTTTTCAAGTTACAATACACGCGTGTGGCCTTCAGCCTTTGTGTAAACTTTGTATGTTTGAAATTCCTTGCTTTTTTTTAACTAACGTTTTTTCGTTGTGTCTGGATCTGCGAGTAGGCTAAATTTTTCTCATATTACTGGATTGATTCCGTGATTCCTCTCTTGGTATGATCGATTGCACAATGTGCTTTCGTAACGGTCATTACTTCAGCCTTCTGCCATGATTTTTCTGATAGTAGCTGTCTTCCATATGAATTCTCGTGTGTTATATACATCCTTATTCTAAACTAATTTTCTTTTGTAAATCCTATGTAATCCGCCGTGGTTGCACACCACGTGGTACTTAAGGGTAGTTTGCCGCTGCCTCCCTGCAAATGAGTTCGTTTAGTGCTTAGTTTGATTTTAACTCTCATGCGGCAGCGCCAATTATTATAACTTCAGCAGCAGCACGATGCAGATTTGGTACCACTGGGTATTTCGCGTTACAAACCTAGTAAATAAGTACTAAGTGATCGTAATGAGATAAATAGTTCAATGTACATGTAGAAATATCACATTTATTAATATATGAGTTAGTATATCAATTACATTCGGTGTATAAATATAACAATAGTAACATTATTCCGAAAGTGGAAAATAATCATGTATAATAGACTCAGCAGTATTATTATTTCCTCTTTCCTTACTTGCTTCTAGTTCTTGTCTCTAGAGTAATTAGTGTCAGCTTTTATCTGTGTTATGTTTAACTTTAGTACACATAATTACCTCATCAATCATATTATCACCTATCATGATTGAGAGAGCTTGTGTCTCTGACCTCACGCCCCTTTTGAACCAGGGATAATTTTTATGATATTCGTTTTCAGTGTTTTAGAGTGCTGCTAGCATGTCGGTTCACTCCACAGAGTGGTACCGTCTTCAGTATCAGATTCACTGCATCTGAAATCTTGCTCAGGATCGGAACTATGATTTACATTTGAATAATAGTATCTTGTTCATGATCTGAAGGGGAATCTAGACAAAAATCACTAAGATCTTCAATAGTTGTCAAATGAAGTCTATTTCCACATCTGTAAGACACATACCACATCAACGAGATTAAATTATGTAGTTCAATAACACTCATTTTCACATTGTGTAAGGCTTCAAAAAGGTTAAGAAATGAGATTGAGGGGAACTGCAGCATGGATAATCAGGAAAGCTAGAGGATAATTTATAGGGCGTTAAACTTATATTTATGAAATAAATTTAACTTTTTGAGCATTCTAATAAGTAGGGTACAATTTATACAATAAATATTTACTAAAAAGCTCTTAAAATTCGTTTGCAAGAAAAGCGATTAAAATCTAGAATGCTTTGGTGAGGTGAGTGTCAACAGCTGTGAAATAAAATGAATTAAAATCTACTTACAACTCTGCTACCAGTCATGCACTCCCTAACAAAACGTTTTTCAGTGGACACAGCCATGCACTAAAATCTCCAAACCTTCACTGCCATCATTGGTAAGGTTTAATCAAGGAACAGATAATGCGGAAATTAGGCATCTCCATTACTACGACAACATTTAAAGAAAAGTGGTAGCATATTTGCATCAGCGGTGCCGCTCGAGGGATAATAGTGATTGAAGACACACGCCATCTCCACAAAGCACCCCAGATGCTTCATTTCATTGCTGGTATCAAGTGTTGCCGTATGAGTAATGTGTTGCAAGCATTAGGCACATGTCTGTGAGTAAATGAATGTGCTTCGCTTTATCCACTTTGTATTTGCAACTTTCCTCCCACGTTAACTCCATATTCATAAAGGGCAGAAACAATTTTATTACGGGCAGTAACTTTATCAATTAATTCACTTTTGTACAAGGTGTGTGCTTTATTGTGCTTATTTTGGTCTCGCCACATTTGTTTGCTTGTTCATTTTATTGAAAATAAGATGATTTAAAGTATTAAACCTCTGCTTTTTAATTTAATGCTCCCCATCCCATGTATAATTATCTATGTCATTTTTAAGATTAATTTTGTTTTTGTTATAATGTTCGCTGCTCCCTTAAGGAGTGAGCAGTTAGATCAATTTAAATTGTGCAAGTACTGTAGCCCCTTGTAAAGTGATTTAGATCAACAGTGAGCGTTTTAACTTGCATTTGCAGATCTCTAATGCCCGAGATATAAATAGAAAACTTAACAAGCTGCTTTCACCATTTCCACCGTCGCCATTGCTGTCGCCACTGTCTGCACTTTATGACAGCCAATTGCGCCAGTTAACCCAGCACTGCCATCACCATCACACAACAAATGAATGTGAAATATGATGTGATTCGTTACCTCCCCCTTCTCCTATGCAACTGAGTCAAGGAAACACTCACTCAAACTAGCCCTGAGATTCATAATTTTACTATAATGGATACTGAAATAAAATCAAACATTTTGTTCTAACCATGTCATAAATCTATTTTATGATCAAATGTATGTGATGAGTTAGGTTTTCACATCATGTAAATGATCTGTTTGCTTAACTGCCATTTAATTGATATAATATTTATTATTTTAATCTCATTTCAACAAGACAATCATATCAGAAATAACATAGAGGTTTTTAGAAATTACTACATACCAGCATTTCTACTTGCTACTTAGCAGTGCAACACTGTTTATACACAATATTCCAATTCACGACTCCTTATTTAAGTGACACATGTCTACTGGCTGTTTTTTCTTTGACATATTTTAGGTTATTAATGGCATTCATTTTTTTACTTCGAAGAAAAAGTTATATTTAAGACGGTTAAAGACCACTCACAGCTCTCCCAACCTAACACTTCCTCTACCTATGTAAATTTCAAATGTTTAGGTAACCTTATCACACTGACAAAGCACATAAAATGTTGAAATGGGAGCAGTTGTTCTGTAATTGAAATTCAGCGTTTGCCATGAATTTTTAACTCATAACTTACTACTAACTCATATGGAAACACTCTAAGCAAAGAATATGTCACTGTTACTGATTGTACCAGGAAATTTATATCTCTGTATGGCGCGTCCTTGAGATGATGTGCAATAATAGACATTTAGCCAAATAAAAAGCTACTCTCTCTTTATATAGCTTGCAGTAAATTTTCAAAGTGAAAATGAAATTTTAATTTATTACTTCATAACTAACACAGTTGTATGCAATACATTTGAATTTGCTTCATCATAAATAGTATTTGATTATCTAGTGATGCTGCACATCAGAGGCATTCTGTCACCTGAATACATCAATGGGCGCATCGGAGATGGTGTCTGATGGTTGGGGGTCTCAGTTGCCACTGTTACCCACTAAGGGCACGCCCAAGCTCCACAAAACAGAGCAGCATCCTCCAATTTATTGTTAAACAGTTTTATGAATTATTTGAGGAATGAATCAAGTTAATGGACAATATGTCTTGAGTCCATTATGTAGATGCTCCCAATGATTTCATTAACCACTTAGTTACTGTCTAACTACATTGGGCACCAAGTTTGCCTTTTATAAATCCAATTCAACCAGGGGAGAGACATTGCAAAAGCTGCAGGACCACGTTATGCCCAGCAAGAAATGTATAACAATAGAGCAGATTTACCATTAATTTATAATTTAAACGTGTTGAGGTTAAATGAAATTGTGAGAAACATGCTATGTTGGATATATGCTTTCATTCAACTATTTATTGATCAAGGTTCTTACACAATAAAAGAGATTATAGATTCTCTTTCAGTACAAAAGAACTGATATGTTAGGTTCTGTTTATCAAAAAACTGCAAGATGTGTTATTTTATGAATATCAATTCACTATAATATTGAATAGGACAGAATTTTTGTTTACTTCCATGTGGGAAGATTATGTACGCTTTGACTATATTGTAAAATATTAGAGGTATAACAACTGTTAATAAATGCATAGGTTACAACACTATAAATAAGACCTCACATGATCATACCATACATTTTGATAGCAGTAGGTTCACATGCTGTTGTAAAAAAAAAATAGCCACACTGTAGGACAGGTGAGATACCTATGTTGTTCTCTCTACTGTGGGCTCGAAAATGCCTACTAATACTATGTTTTTCATCGGTCATAGATAAAATAAAATAAATCTTTTCATTTGTTATTTGTTGTGAAACCACCGTAGTATCAGTTAGAAGTACAATAAATGATATAAAAAACTAAATCTTTAAAAAGTAATTCACTTAATTTGTATCTAAGTTTATCGTTTAGGTTAAAATTGAAAACCATATAAAATATGATTGTAACACGTCCACTGAATGTGTGCTGGTGTTCCATTTCTGAGTTATTCATTAACCTCAAGTGTTTCTGCAGCATTAATATTGTCTATTAGTATGTTAATTATTTTTACTCTATTCATATATGTTTCCACCCATGTGAACATCTGTGTTCTTGTGAATGTAAAAGGTTGCATTTAATATTGACGTACTGCCGTGCAAGATGACAAGGTGGCCGCGTTCTTAGTGTAGTGCCAACCTAATCTTGAACAAAAGTACTGACAATAGAGCTCTCTGGGAGCCATTGAAGAGGAAATCAACTTCCTCAAGTAGATAGGGTTGGTAGACACTGTGCTCTGAACGCGCCCTGTATGTTTTTGGCGCGTTATACATCCGGTGTGTGGTGGGGAAGGTTTTGGTATGGCATTAGGACTTCACTCTTGCTGAAATTGTGGAAGTAAATACTTCGTCGAATCATTCTGGGATGATGCCAGGTGGTTAGAAATTTGCTTTCTTTGTGATCAGGCAGACTTGGTTTATCAGTGATAGGTATCTTGAGTAATCCTTTCGCTATGCGAGGTGAAGTGTTTTCAATTTAGAGAACTCGACTAATTCAGTGTAAATGTACTATTTGCATTTTCATTCTGGTGATGATGTTGTGTCCGGTTTTTCTCGAGTTAGAATACACCTGTGTGGTCTTCTGCCTTTGTGTAAACTTAGTATGTATGCTAAATATTTATCAGATTTTCTGGTTTGATTCCATCTTTCCTATCTTGGCCTGAGCGATTGTAGCACGTACTTTTGTAACAGTCGTTACTTTGGCCTTCAGCCACGCCTTTACTAACACCACATTTTTCTATATGAACTTCCGCGAGTGCTTTACTTGCTTATTCAAAGTAAATTTCTCTTGTGAATTGTACGTAATTCCTTCTGGTCGCACACTGCATGGTACTTAAGGATAGTATGCCACTGCCTCCCCAAACTTAAGTTTGTTTAGTGCATAGTGATTTTAAATTTGTGCTTCAAGACACCCACCAAATCGCCAGAAACGCCGCCCACGCTTTGATGGTCGCTGCTATCAAGTGATCCCATATAAGTAAAGTGTTGCAAGCATAGTGCGTGCATATGTGAATGAATGAGTGTGCTTTCCTCTTCCGATTGTGTATTTGCAAATTTCCTCCCACACTACTTCCATATTCACAAAGGGGAGAAACAGTTTTATTACTGGCAGTAACTTTATGATTTAATTCACTTTTGTACGAGGTGTGTGCTTAATTTGGTCTCCCTACATTTATTTGCTTTTTCACTTTCTTGAATAGATGATGATTTAAAGTATCAAACCTCTGCTTCATAATTTCATGCTCCCCGTCCCATGTGTAATTATTTTATTTGTAAGATTGATTTTGTGTTTGTTAAAACGTTGGCTGCTCTCGTAAGGAGTGAGCAGTTAGATGAATTTCCGTTGCGCAAATACTGTGACCGATCTCTTAAGTAATTTTGATCAGCAGTGAACGTTTTAACTTGCATTTGGAGATCGCAACTGTCTGAGATTTGCTTAAATAATTTAACAAGCTACTTTCATGATGAACTATACTGTAAAACAGAAAAGTACCAAAGATAGTTGGCTCCATTATCTACTAGAGAAAAATATTTATATTTGTGGTCATAAACTTGTGGATTGGCATTCTGCTTCTTGTATTTTAGCGTTGGTATTGGTTCTTTACTGTCCGAAATCTATAATTCGAAAAATTAACCCAGATAGCGCTGACGTCCTTCGGGAAGGTCAAAAATGGTGGCTTATTTTTCATACTTGTAGTTACAAACTCGTGTACAGTGTCGTATTACATTTATGTAATCGCCTCCTTCCATTTTCGATACATTTTAGTTAGAAACGTTGTATCCAACGTGGTAGGACATGTCTCCAAAGTTGAGGGTCACAGAGATGATTTTGAAGATTTCCTCATAGTTATGATCTTATTTTTTGAACATCCTTCAATGAATTTCATTGTAAATAGTGTTTTAATAATGATGATACATCAGATGAAAATTCTCAAACTTTAATTTGACGTCCATCCAGAATGATGTGCAATATTCCAAAAGTAATGGTATGTTTGTGGAAATAATCACTTATAACGTTTTTTTATTAAGGTAATTTGTACCTTTTGAAATCAAATGAAAACCAAAAATAATTCTGCAACATCTGCGTTAATATAGAAAAGCTCAGAGATCTCTGACTGCTTTCAAGAACCCAGTTCCGAGTTATTTACACATGTCAGTGAATGTAAATACAAAATTAACTCGATATAAGAAATAGTGCTTTATCCACATAACTAGAAATGACTAGGGCTTTATATTGGTCTTGAAACATATATTCAAAGAAGATAACACAGAGATCTATGAAAAAATATTTTATTTGCAGCATTCAAATGTGCATTATTACATGTTGTCACAGTGGTCCTCTATCCAAGTAGGGCAGCTCTCAACTGTAGTTGGGAGATGGTGTTAGCATTGTTGATATCTTGGATGCTTTGCCCAAGGGCAGCGGCCAGGGCCAGACGGGAGGTGGGGTCTGCAAGGTTGGCGATGGGTACACCATTAGGGCCGATGACGATGTTGGGGATACCACCAAGGCCTTGGGCGGCCAAGGCGTTGCGAGCAGCGTTGGTGGCGTCAGCGGCGGCAGTGGCGGAGACGGTGGCAGGGATGTTGGGGATTCCCAGGGTGTTGCGGGCGGCCTCCACAGCCTGGGTCGTCAGGTGTGTCGCCTTCGCCGCCGCCACGTTAGGGAGGTCACCACCGAGTCCCAGACCAAGGAAGGCAGGCTGAGCCTGGGCTGCCACCAGTACGAAGCTCAGGACCACCTGTGTGCAGTGGATGCTGTACATGATGCACAACTCTCTACGACACAGTTAGTTACTTTACATATGTTGCATAAATACTTGTTATCAGGGTCATTCTCTGTGTTGTGGGCCTAATCTCTTCCTATATTGACAATTTAACACTTTATTCATGTAGATCATGAATAAGGAACTAGATCAGCGTCGACTCCCATTTTAGATGTAACATTATCATTTATGATATACTACTTGTGCAGACAATACACTGATAAACATTGTTTTATATGTTTTACTTTAATACCCACATATATCAGTGTTTTTATATTTTTCTCTGTGTCAAACAGTTGACCCACACACAACCACAAATGTAATATAACGTTTTCTGTTTTTCAGTGGAAGATGGCTAGCGAAATAAGCTTCCACTGTGATCCCCTAACAGCCTGAGTAGTAGAACATCATTCACTTTTCCCCTCTATTTTCGCAAATACAGGTGTCTTAGCACTACTAGTGTGTGGAGGTAATGTCTAGCCTGAAAACATTTCATATTGGAGATACATATTTAAAAGTCTCCAAAATAATAAATACCTTGCCATAATGTAATTCAGTACAGTGTCGTTGATAACCTTTAGCAATATCTGCACTTATACATTTTGCACACCGTATTGTGATGAGTATTGTATTCTTTTCCTCTGTTATAGTAAAATCTAACTTATTTCCTTTATTGATAAAGATTCTTCGTTGTATCCTCTTCAAGATCTGTGTTGGGGCGTACAGTCAGCGCCACATGCCAGACGTATGAGAGTGGTCGTGGAGTAGGCAGCGATCGACCGAAAGACAATTGCAAGCAGGCGCTGCGCATCCTGAAGGGAGTAACCGAAGATGCGCGCCCTCTACAAGCCGCTATATCTAGGCCAACATACGCCTGGACAGTCCGTCAATTACTAGTCACAACTCAGGCAGTTACTAGGACAGTACTCGGCTACGAACCAAGCAGTCACTAGGTCTCAGCGCAGATAGCATCAAACGGACGACACCGTGAGAAGAGAGAAGAAAAGACATATGTTCTAAAGTTGGGTATTATTGAAATTTTCAGTCAATTAAACTTGTAATACTGATCTCATAGAAATGTTTTAGCTGACCATCGATTCCTGCACCGGTACCTTTCCTGACAACTACATCCCTAACAACTCAGATAGAAGTAATTCATCAAAGCACATTAGAGGTAGCCTGTAAGATGTTTTACCAAGAGGTGGCACCAGTGGGACCAACACGAAAGTATTACAATCTCAGAAACTAAATTGCAAATTTATAGAGAGAATGAGACACTTGTTTCCGGAGGCACAAGGTACAAATTTTGTAGGACTAGAATCAAAAGCTGAATACAGAACGAAGATACTGCCCACACCCATATGTTCACATATAGAGTACATAACAATGTTTAGAAATGAACAGCTAATACAGTATTGTGTGGCAGTTGGGGAATCGAAGTTGAATCTTGCTGCTTACATGTAAAGCGCTCGTGACCTATCCTCACAGAAAGGTACATGTCGAAGTAAATCACTGAGAGATGGCTGGAAATCAGTCAAGGTAATTCACACCGTGAGAAAATTAACCACAAATGTCAATATTCTGGTTAGATCCTTAGTTTGTGTTGCACTTATTGTCAAGACCACTATTTAGGAAGGGCCAATCAAATGGAAGGTCTTTTCTATTTTGGAAAACACTAATTTCTACTGACTCATTCTGTTGTTTTTTCAGTAATGAATGATTGCTAATTATATTTCCGAACTGTGTCACATCATCTGTTAAAGGGAGATCGCTATAATTTTTATAGTCTACATCAGGTTTATAATATATGTCTGTGTGTCAGTAGATAAAAATAGTACTCTCGACTGTGAATGTAAAACACCAGTATTAGATTCAGAACTTATGTTTGAGGCAAAAGGGGGGGGGGTTGAGGACGATACACTTGAAAATCCAAGACTTAGGTATGTGGGTTTCAGCTACTTGACGAAGGGCTTCATTGCAGGAAGTATTAAAACCCAAGCAACTACGAGGAGGATTGTAGGGGGAGGCAATTGAGCCTCCCCGATTAAGATCTACTTCTCGTAAGCTAATAACTCTTACAACAGATACTAATTCACAATTTTCAACAGTTTCATTGCTAGTAACATTCTGTCGTAGCAACAAAATTGATTCTATAAATGTCTGAAAAATTCCTTTCCTATTTATGGATCAATGTACAGTTAGCACTCCTCAAAAGTTCAGAATGGCATGTCTCTTACTACACTGATCGAAAATAAAAATCCTCTTCAGTAATTGTAAATGTTCATACTGAAACATTTCAGTCATAGTATGACATCACCAAAGCTAAGAAAGAAAATTACATATTGAGACATGTTACCATCTGTAATAGGTGAACAAAAAATGACAGTGTATACCATGCTAACATGAACGTCAGCAATCAACAGTATTTACACAAACTAAAATCTCGAAAGAGAATACAGCAAACTGGATGCATATGGACTGAATTCTGCGTCACGTCTTTAAATGTCCACGAGCGTCAGTGAAAACCGCATTTCTTCGCCATCTACTCACCAGGACCTTCATGTCTGCTGCTGCTGCTGTTGTTCCTGCTGCTACGGACTGAACTGTTACTGCCCTCAGTGGCTGGACACCGGCTTATATAGTGAGGAACGGCCTCGTCTTCCCCGCCGCGTTCAAAAACATGGGAGAGTGTCATTGTCCTCAAGTTCCCACCACTTCTGTATCTGCTCGTAAGATTACATAATCTCTAATATGTCATTGTGCATTTCACGTCTGAATAAACGCTACTTTCTCTCGCGAGCTGCTTTTCTCATTCACGATAACGGCCTCTACACGTCCCTCCAGGGGCCATTGTTACTGCTTCGCATAGTAACCTATCGGTAGGTTACAAAGCTATCCGTTCTTGGTACTGAGACATAAAATTCGTCCGGGTCTCAAATACCCCGTTCCTCTCCTTGGAGTGGGGAATGTAAGAATTGAGAGAGAAAGAGAGGAAAAGAATTGATTCATAGTTAATGCGTTAATGTAGTACAAGTGGCGAGTGCTTAAGTGTATTTTGCATACTGGTTGCTGTCAGAAGACTCGGGTTTTAGGAAATTACGTTTACATATTTCGACGAGTTGTAGGTGGGACAGAGTACATGATATTTCCACAAGTAACCGATGTACAGATATTTTATCCATTGAGACGATGAGTAGTTCTATATGCGAACGAATGAAATGCCTCATTCTGCAAGCTCTTTGGTGTTCATATTTTAGGATAATGTACCTTTCAAAATAAGAAAAATGTCTAGTATACGGGAAATTTAAAATGCATACATCGAGAGCTATGTGGACTGTGGTGTTCAACAGTATCGATGATGGATACGTATCACTTAAGGGGTACATTTCATAACACAGTTATTGAAAGGGATGCTTATTAGGGTGTAACGCCCCATCGTCAGCGTGGACCTTACAGATGCATTTTAGATAGGCATGGGAAATGAAATCGGTTGAGCTCTGTCAAAAGTACCATCCATATATTTACCTAGAGCGATTTATCAAAATTACGGAAAACCTAAATCTGAATAGCCGGAGTTGGATTTGAACCACCGTACTCCCGGCTGCGAGGCAGTGTGTTGCTACTGCCTCACTTCTGTTGGTCCATGATATGTTTTCTTTTTCTTTTTTTCGATATTATCTCCTTCCAAAATACAGAAGGCAAAGAGCATCCATTACGGTGGTTTGTTTTATATCATCGATGGTAAAGAAGTGTTTATAGCGTCCCTGGATGACTTTCCCTAGCATAGGTTTCTTTTCAAGATAGTATCTACTCACTTCCCTCTGCAGCTCCGCAATAACGGGAATTTACGAACATGCTATATGCACAAAATTGCACAAATATATTGTGAACTAAAAGCTTTTCTTAAATCGACCCTTTTGTCATAGTGTAACGAATTGTATTACTTTTGGTAGGCGATGTCCACCAGCTTTTAGGAACATTCTGAAGAATGTAATTCGAGAATCAACTGCATCGGATTCCACATTTTATATCTCATACGATTTAGGTCAATTATTGGATTATCACCATGTGTAATATTGTTTCAGTAAGTATTACAAAAATATATTTCCATTTCATCTTGTCCCTAAGAGGTATCAACACTGTGGACTGCAACATATGCCAATAGAGAAGTACAAATAAAAACAATTAGTAATAAACAATGTGGATGTAATGTGATACAGCTGTGTGTGCAAATATGTTGTTCCAAAACTACCTAACTGTGTATCGGAGACATATGTTTTATATGGGGGGTACTATTCGTCAGTTTGAGAGGCACTGTGTTATACTTGTAGCACGCTACTCGCAAATTACGAATAAATGGATGTTTTCGTCAATTTTGTGCCATTCTAGTGAGACACATTGACCCAGATTAATTTGGCTAGTGAAACTAAGCGTATAGTTGATCTTCTTGTTATTCACGCTGAACAATTCCGTTGCTCTCCATAAAGAGCGATGGCCGCCACTTAACGAAACGCTACAGACATTTTTATTTTGTCCCTACATGTCTGCTTCCGTGAATACCACTACTCACAGAGAATCCAAGGATTATAATATAAATTTCGCTGATGTGTATCAATGGTAATAGCCAGATAACTCACTTGCGTTGAACTTTCCATAGAGGAAGCACAGTAACTTGTACATAGGCTCTATCTACTGTAAGGAAATTCTTTGGTAACAAATTTCACTGCAATTATACCTCCTATATTAATTGTATCCTAAATGACATTTGTTTCATTAGCGCTTTTTTGTTTTGTTTTGCATAGACAACAATCAGCTGGTTATTGCTTTACCAGTTACAGATATTATCCATCATCAGAAGAGTAAAATTAAACAGACTGTTTGAGAATTGCCGCGGCGGAGTGTCCAAGCGCATTGAGGCACTATGCTCCCATGCGAGAGGCCGTTCCCCGTAGGGGTATCGAATCCCCCTACGGACATGAATGTTTGTGTCGTCTTTAGTGTAGGGCATACTTATCGATGATGTTAACTAATGACAGATTAATTTCTCTGGTATTTTTATATGAATGGCATATTAGAGAAACGTCAGAATCACAGCTTCTTATTTTAATATGTTTCTGTGTTTCTCAGTACTTCAAAATGTAATAATGTTGTCCTTAAACAATTTGTACGGACAAAGTTCATATAAAACCCGGCGTTTCCCGGGTGTTTATTTATCCTGCACCTGCAATTTCAAATTTTATACTTTTGTTTCACAGTGGTAAATCCTATACGTGCAGTATTTTATAAGTGTGCTGGGTGCTGCTTTTATTCTTCAACTTATCGTAAATTTAACTAACGATAGTTTACCTCTGGTTATAGGTAAATTAAATTTTATGTAACAGATGTAAATTGACGAAACCCCAGTAGATACACCAGCAGTTTTAAATTTTATTGTCGACAATTAGTAACAGTTGTAAGGATTTCACATACAATAGCGCACTATAGCGGCATGTCAAGGTATCTTTATAGTGATAACAAAGCAACCTGTCAGAAGCTTGATGACACTCACAACTGTACAATATGGTGGTCCTCTATGTATATATTATTACACGTATTGTATATATGAGAACCAAACGGCATATTTTAATGTGTGACGACCCACCAGTACTATCCAACTTGCTACAATATGCATTTCTGTAATCATGTTATAATTTAGTGCAGATATGTGAGAAAAAACTGTTGACATATGATTACCTGTGCATACAGTTATGTGGCATGTTCCTTTGTTGATTTTTTCTAACCATACATTTCATGTTCGCCCTTAGAGACCAGAAGATGATGTCTATATACATCGAAACCGGTCGTCTGTTATAAATAAAGACGAAATACCGCGATTTCATTATTCACGAAAATATGTTTATAAGATCGCTCCCTGCCATGAGCAAATTATAAAATTCATAAAGATAGGATCAAAACTACGCATTTTGTAAAATGCCGTAATTTAAGTACCCTCTACCAAGCACCGAACGAAATTTGACATTCCTCGTGTTTTTAACCGTTAACCCGAAACATCTCTGAAATGTGCGTAACTATAAACATGCGTCTCTCAGACCACCTACTGTTATTATGTCACCGATCTACACATTAGTTCACAGAAATTAAGTAAAGAGTCAGTTAATTCATATTCTAAGTAAATTTAATACTTTCTAGTTGATATTAACACTTTTTTGTTTACATTATATAAAATAAACATGAAATATCACAAGTAAGTGCAGTCATTCAGTGTCAGATTTCAAATAATTTTCACCACTGTTACACCATACAATATATTCCTGAATATAAATGAAATATTGCAAAAAATGTAAACAAATATAATAATCAAATGAATTGAAATATTTAAAAAAATGTTCAAATGTTTGTTAAGCTCATGGGATTTAACTACTGGGTCATCAGTCCCTAAACTTACAAACTACTTATGAACTACTTACGAACTAGGACGGCACAAATATCCATGCCCGAGGGGGGATTCGAACCCCCGACCGTAGTGGCCGCGCTGACCGTGACTGGAGCGCCTCAGTCACCTCGGCCACCGCGGGCGGCTGAAATATTAAATCACAGCTCTTTCGCACAGTCGACACACGCCTTTCTGCTACATTCCAGAGAAACTGGCTGACCACATTTGATGCATTTATACGCAGTTTTCCTCTTCTTGGATGCAGGACACTTCATACACGTCTTCCTTTTGTCAGTTCTATCACTTGGTATGCCTTCGTTTGATTGCTGACTGTCTCCCAGAACTTTACGGATCATTTCCTTGATATCTCTTGGTAAATTTGGAATTTCAGGGCGTCTTCTTAGATGTGCCTCTATTAGCTCCATGGCCAAATTTTTGGTGAATTTCAGACGAGCTATCATGGGGTTTCCTCTGTAGCCCAAATACAGAACAAAACTGATCACGCAACTGATGTTTACAAGTGTATTAAAGACTGCCACTGGCCAGCGTCTTGTACGTCTGTTTGTAGAATAATTGGAACATTTAATGTCGAGCAGATCTACTCCAGATTTTGGTGCCTTGTAGTAACAAATAATTTCTGGCTTGTTTTTTATGGTATCATTTTCAATAGAATGATGCATTGAAGATACAAGAATCACTGCCTTGTTTCTCTTATGAACAAATGATAGCAGTGTTGTGTTCTCAGAGAATCCATATAATGCTGATCGAACTGGCCTACTTTTATCAGCCAAAAACTCTGTAGGAATCTCGCGTTTGTTCGTTCTGACTGTTCCTACGTATCTTAGTCCCCTTTTTCGTAGCTCACGAATGAGTTCTATAGATGTAGACCAGTTGTCAGTGGTAATGTTTCTTTTACTTCCTTCTATCACTTTGCACAGACGTAAAACAGCCTCAGTTGGTTTGGAAAGTTGTTTCTCTTCTTTTGTCAAGCCACATCCGTCACTCCCTTTCCCTGCATATGTATAGGCATTGAAGAGATAAGCGCTTCCAGAATCTGCTAGGCACATAATTTTTATGTCGTATTTGGCCGGTTTGCTAGGCATATAAACGCGGAAAGGACATTTTCCCCTGAATAGTACTAACATTTCATCCACTGTAACGTTGTCTTTTACACAGTATAATTGCTGAGAACCAAAAACCTTTGATATTGCAGCTGCGCGATCTGACTTTTTTCTTTCCTCCCTGGTAGTCAAATCGTCAAATCTCAGGCTGCTTAGAAGTATTTCAAAGCGCTTTGCCGACATTGTGCCCACAAATATAGGACGTGCGGTCAGATCTTTTTCGAAAAGAGAAAACATATCTTCATGCGACGATTTGAATACTGATGACATCATTAGAAGACCTATGAAAGCTTTGATCTCAGTGTGGTCAGTATTTCTGTAACTGGATTGATTAGTTGTTGTCGGCTTCTTTGCCCTTATAGTATTCAGTTTCACGTTTGTATGTAAAACTATTTTATCTATCATGTCAGCATCAAATAAATTCATCCATATTTTACATTTAGTAAGACTTTGTCCCAAACTTCGACTTTTGGCTGTTAGTCCAGGCATTTCTCCTTTCAGAATGTCGTGCTCGGGTATTCTTCTTGTCCTAACAGGCTCAGAACGTTCCCACTTGAAATTATTTTTACCATAAAAGAACTGTGTTTCCTGTGAGGTATTATCTGTAGTACAGACCACTCCAGGCTCTTCTTTCAATAAAACATTTTCTTCCCCAGTATCACTCTGTTTCATGGTGGCCATCACCAATCACGAAATGAGGTTCATCATCAGAATCATCAAATGTGTCATCATCGTTTACATTTCCCTCTTCATCTAAACCCGTAATTGCTCTTGCCCCCAAGTTTCCAAATCTGGATTAGTTGCAGATATGTTACTCTTCTTAGAAAGTCGATCCATATTATACATGAAATTTAACATATAGTCATGCATAGAAGAAAATGCTACAAAATAACAACAACTGAAATCAGACTGTGTCATAATTAGAAACATGCGGTTTATTGGACCCACCAAATTCTTGTACGTAATACAAAACATGCGGTATCTCAGGCACACAACTTGGTGCACTCCTCTAAACAATACTCTGTATTTCTTCAATGACGAAGCACAACTGATTGTTGACTGTTGCTTTACACGCGGCAAGTATTGCAACGAAGGTACTGGGAAGGAGGAGCTGCTCTTTTTTGCAGTGCTGCCACACTCGACCTTTAAAATAAACGAGGGGTCTGAGAGACCGATGTTTCGGGTTAAGGTACAGTGTGCAAAAATTTCATCAATATCGGAACATAACTATAGATTTCTATGCATTAGAAATACAGGGTAACATTGAAAAACGCACTTTGTTGTTCTCAAATATTCCAGTTTTACTTCATACAATCCATGTTCTGAGAATAACGTCAACAACAAAAAAGGGATCTGTGATATCGGTCGAGCCGTTCTCAAGTTATGGCGCGATCACGGTATTTAGGAATCCATTTTTATGTTTCAAAGTACCCTCCTCCATGCACCGTATGAAACTTAAGATATACGGTGACTTTCCTCTTGTTTTGAAGGTGAAGCGTACGAAATTTCTTGAAATCGGAATGAAATTGTAGATTTCGCGAGTCTATAGGAGAAAAATGCTCCGCCATGCACCTATCTCGTTTTCTACCTATACACTAAATTTCTGCCAAATTTCAGCTTCATAGGTGTAGTAGTTTTCGAGATTTCGTGTTTAGTCAGTGAGTGAGTGTCCTTGCGCTTTTATATTGATTGAGATTAAGAACATAAATTTCTTAATTTTGGATCTAAGAGAATTAAGGCTGACTTGCAGACAGAAATAAATAGTAACATGCAATTCTGTAATCCTAACTTTATTGATACAAGGTCATTCCTGATGCGACAGTTTTACGGCATCTACCGCGAAACTGTTGTGAGCGGTGGACTTTTCGTTTCAACATATTATATGTGTGCGTTTGGATGAGGGGGAGGGAGGAGCCAGTTACAAAACGCTCCATAAACGTCAGAAAGTACATGCAAACTTTGTTGCATGTCCCCAACTACTCATTATTTATGATGTCTTATCTCTTGAGCTATATGTCGTGATCTTTTGTTTTTGGGTCAGGAACCTTCGCGGGCGGACGGTGAACAGTTCATCAAAGTTTTATTATAATCGAATGCATGGTTTATGAACACATAGAGAAAATACAAACAATGTGTGTGTGTGTGTGTGTGTGTGTGTGTGTGTGTGTGTGTGTGTAAAAGCAATATTCAAATGATGATTAATCTGACAATACCACAGACATCAGTCATCAAGTGTCGTGGTATTATGATCGCATCGCCACTTCCTTCCAATCTTGAGCTCTCCTGCCGTTTCTGGTGTGGCACTTTCATGATTTCTGGCCAAATTGTTCTTAATGCTCACCGGTCGTTGTCAGGAGATTTTTTTCATTTTTGAACGCTATACTGCAACATAACGTCCAACCGTTTATACGATAATTGTACATTGAGAAAGCATCTCAGTATTAACAGGTACGCAGTTGCCAAATTTGCAATAAAATGTGGTATACTCCATGGTGTTAACTTTTTTTTTTGTACACGGACTGTTTTTGAGTTGGTGGGCCTGCTTTCTCTTGGGCCCTATTCTTGTAACCTGAGTATAGTAATTGGGCATAGAATTTGTATCTTGATATCACTTGCGCCGTTGCCTATGCAGTCATATAGCATCGCAGTACCATGTGCTTCACTTGGCGTGTCCTTGACTAACTCAGTTTGATAGATGGGTAGATGATAAGTTCGTATCTCTTTCATCTCCCGCGGGTTGTGGGGTGCTTTCTGTCTGTACGGCGAGTGAGGTCGTAAGTGTAGTGGCGCTTTGTGGGTGGAGAGAGAGAGAGAGAGAGAGAGAGAACCCGTTTTTGTGCAGTTTCTGGTTACGTCGATGACATAACTGCTGCGGTTAGCAAAGTGCAGACCACGCTAAATGATGTCGTACAAAGGATTGCACGTGTAGAATTGAACCCCACACAGAATTTAAGCGGGAGTTGCAGCCACGTTGACGAAACGCATCAGTGCAGGGCTAGGCAGCAGGAGGAGGCCACGTGTAACAGCCGAGACAGGAGTGCAGGCCATGACTCGGACTCAGATTTTGAGCATGAAAGTGAGCCTCCCCGGGCAAGTTCGAGCCACAATAAAAACAGGACCGCACGTTGTAATCGGGAACCAGTTCCGAGCTTCGATTACAACCATATTCTAACGATGCGTAAATTCTAAGTGTTCAGGAACGCGCCCATTGGAATACATCCGCGGGCGTGGGTACATCAATTTTACTTCTCCCTTCCAACGAACAGGTCTCAGGGAATAAAATAGAGTTCATGTTTGGACACTTGGAAAGCGAACTCGCAATGCATATGATGTACCCTCGGTATGGCAAAAGGTTCGAGGGCTTCCGACAATACTTTTTAGCTTCCCACTGGTCAGAGAACCAGTAGAACCGCATGCGCCACAGCTTCCAAATTATGCCTCCCTTCAGACAGTGGAACTTTGCCAGCCCAGCCGAGTTCTTGCAAGACATGTAAATAAGGATCATGCCAGTCACAGCGGTATGCGGCATAACAGTCACAGCCTGCACGGCCCTCGGGCATGGATATTTGTACTGTCCTTAGTACTAGCTAGTTCACAAGTAGTTTGTAAGTTTTGGGACTGATGACCCCGTAGCTAAGTCCCATAAACTCTACAAACATTTGAACATTATTTAGCAAACCTGTATCCCGTGTCTGAACGTATTAGAATTTATTTGGGTAAGCTGCCTCGATGACTGCACAACGCTCTCTGGGCAGGGAGAGGCAAAGACGACGAGGAGCAGTTTCAGTCCCTCCTGGAAGATCTCAGTTTTGCGTACGACATTACAAAGAATATCTCTCCGTTCAAACAGAGAAAGGGGAATGATAATCAGAATCAGGTACCGGAGAAGGAACAGAATAGTGGTTATAATGGGCAGTCCTGGGAAACAAGCCAGAGAACCCACCAAAACTGACAAGGGCATAACAAAACTGGTCTATAAGGGCGATTATCGCCGAAATAAGATGCGCAAGTGGGGGAACGGCAGTAACTGGCACTCCAATGACAACGAACTGTGTGATGCAAACTCCAAGCTGACGACGCCTCCGCAGAGTGTGGACCCAAAACATAACAATCCAGACGCATAACCCGGACCATCGATGTCAAAACAATGACGTTCTCACTATGTTCCTCCCTGCTTCGACTATGACAATGAACAGGGGACGGAACTCCTCTTAGAGGAGGAACCCGTGTGTATCTTTTTTTCCTTGTGTATTTTCTCTAGGTTATAGGTTCCATGTATTTATTGTATATTTTGTGTGTATATTGCACCGTCCTCCGGAGTTAAAGAATGCGCCTACAACATGTCGCAAACAAGATGTTTTTTATAGGATATCCTGTGTATGGATATATGCAACGCTGGGTGAGACAAGTTGAGTTCTGACTCGATGGACGCCCTTAAATGTTGTAGCACCATTGGTAATGGCTATACATCTCACTGATTGCTAGTTTACCTTGGAGCGCCTGAGTAATTGGTAAATTAGGTTTAATGTTTAGTCATTCGTGTGTGTTATTCAACTGCTGCACCATATATGCGAACTAAGTACAACTAGTGGCAAAACAAAATGTAATATTTTAGGGTGGACCTTTTTTTAGTTGTGCCACGTGAATTTAGTATTTTAGGTTGTATTGATGTTCATCAGTGAGTGAATGGGAAAGGCATGTTCCTCCAGGGCTGGGAGGACAGTAATTAGTACTGCCACAAGCCAGAGTCGCCGTAACTTCGCTGCCTCCTAATAGAAATGGGTTAGCACTTGATGAAGCAAAGAAGGTGTTATGGAATATGTTGTGTGTTCTTAGGACAAGGGGTTGTAATGCCAAGCAGGTGGCGTATGTAATTTACCAGTTGATCAGGAATCCGTAACACAAGCTTTAATATGACGACCTTAACTGTTTGCATCCCTAACGTAGTTTCCCATTTGTATTTTACAGGAAACTGTGATTGACGCAATACAACAGGTGAGAAAGATGTCCTGTAGAATCTAGCTTACGAGGTCCACTTGAATTTTCTTGATGAGAAAGAGCACGCAACCCAGTGTACAATGACGAGCCCATGATTAATGCGACCAGAGCACGAGACGAGTGCCCGAATCTGGGAAACCACAAGTGGTATACATTAGGAATATGTAATCTAAAATGATTTTTCTTTCTGTAAATTTTAGCTGGAGCCTAGGTAACATGTTGTAATTTTTATGAAGCCCATTTCTTTTTCAAGAGAAGCCTTGAAAAAGGCCATCTAATTATTAGCCATTAATTGCCTTGGCGTATGTAGTAGGTCTCATGTCCTCGCAGTGTCATTTTTGACCCCAAATTCTTGGGGTAAATGTAATTGTAAATAACTTTTTGAATGTAAAGCATTTATTGTCTTGTTAATTCCAAAAGCGTGTCTCTGATTCTATAAAGATTCTACAGATACTTGTCTGAGGGCCAAAGGAAATCCACAGATCTACAATATCCAAAACGGAATTGAAGGATGGGTAATCTAGAAGAATCGTTGGAATTATGGGATGTGTTCGTCTCGTGGAGCAACAATTTGTTTTATTTTTGTGATTACTACAAATACAGTGTACGAGATTCAACGCCGTTTGAAGTAATAAGATCGAGGTCTTGTGCAGGTAGACATTTTTCGATGCAATAACTCACTCTATTGTCTTACCTTTTTTTTTGAAGGGATGATTCGTTTAAGCGGAATACTGCCACACGAGAACGTGAGAAAATGTCCCACGCTACTGACACTTCTCGCCACTGACGTGACGCAGGAGCGTTCGATCGCTTCCAAACGGATCGGCCCAGCCTTGTATGTAGTAACATTGAGCTGATGCGTTGGAAGTGCCCCCATCGAATTGGTACCAGCTGTCAGATGAAACAGGTGTGGTGGCGCCATCTCAATGTTCCACGCCACCTGGGCCATACTGTCTCAGGTGCTGATTGCTCCAAACTGTTGAGGCTCTATCAAACTCTGGTGCAGTCCCATCTTGACTTTAGATGTGACGCCTATGGTTCTGAATCACCAATAGTGTTGTATACACTGGACCGCATTCATAACTGTGGGGTTCGTATCACAATGGATGCCTTCTGCACCAGTCTTGTGAACAGCTTATATGTGGAAGCCGGGGTCTTATCTCTGCAGTTCCGTCACCAACAACTACTCATGGCTTACGCAGCGCATGAGCATTGCTCGCCAAGCTACCCAAACCATCATGTCCTTTCTCTCTGTGACCAACAACGAAGACCAAGGTTAGGCCATATGATCGCCTTTCGATTCAGGTCCCTTCTGTTGGAACTTGAGTCTTAACCTCTACCATCTCCACATCGGCCCCCGCTCGTACACCTACGTGTCTGTACCTTTTGTGTTCAAGTTGGAGACTCCCATAGCACCTCTCATGTGCAGGTAAATGGGGTTCCTCAGGTGTCTGTTTTGAGTGTTGCCTTATTTTTAACGGCTTAGCGACAGCAGTTGCATCGTCAGTATTCGCTTCCCTCTATGCTCACGACTTCTGTATCTCTTTTAGCTCCTCCAGCACCCAAGTTGCTGAACGCTGATTGCAGGGAGCTATTCAGAAAGCGCAGTCATGGGCTCTCGCCCATGGCGTCCAGTATTGTTCTGTAAAGATGAGTGTAATGCACTTCTTTCATCTTCATACGCTTCACCCTTGCTGCGGTGGAGTAGCCCAGCGGTCTAAAGTGCCTCGCTGTGGAGCGCCTGTTGCTCGCCGTGGAGGTTCGAGTCCTCCCTGGGGCATGGGTGTGTGTGTTTGTCCTTAGGTTAGTTTACTTAGGTTTACGTAGTTTGTAAGCTACGGACTGATGACCACATAGTTTGGTCCGAAAGATTTACAAAAATTTGAACATTTTTTTGTTCACCCTTACCCTGAACTTTATCTCAAAATCCATCTATTAGAAGTCTCATCGGTTTTTAGACCTCGTCTTTGACTCTCATCTCCCCACATGCGTCAATTGAAACAGAAGTGGTGGTGCCATCTCAGTGTTCTACGCTATGTGGGTCACACTGCCTGGGGCGCTGATCGCTCCACCCTGTTTAGGCCCTATCAATCTCTGGTGCAACCTGGTCTGGATGTGTCAGCTATGGTTCTGCATCACCATCAGCGTTTCGCTTTCTGGAACCCATACACATCTGTTGGGTTTGCATTGCAATGGGTGCCTTCTGCACCAGCCCGGTGAACAGTTTATTTGTGGAGGAAAGGGTCCCTCCTTTGGAGATCCACCGCCAACAGCTGCTTGAAGATGAAATGTTAATGTATAATTACATTAGTAACAAAGTTGTACGCAATAATTTGAACATCATACGTCAAATAAGTTTGATCACCTAGTGATGCTGCTCATCAGAGGCATTCTGTCAACAGAATACATCATCAAGCGCATCAGAGACGTTCTGTGCTGGTACCACATTGGGGTGTCAGTTGCCACTCTTACCCATTAAGGAGAAGCACAAAGCTCCACAAACTAGGATAGCATCCTCCAATTTTCCTTAAACAATTTGATGAGTGATTTGAGGAACAAATCAAAGTACTGGACAACATATCCTGAGTCCGTCGTGCAGATGACGTCAATGATTTTATCAATAACTTAGGTATTGCATAACTTCTTTGGGTAGCATGTTCAACTTTTATAATTCCAATTGAACATGGGTGAGACACTTGGAAAAGCTGTAGGACCATGTCGTGCCCAAGCACAAAATGTGTTACAGTTGGAAAGTATTACGATTAAATTATAATTTAAATCTGTAGAGGTTAAAGGAAATTTGAACATTATGCTTTCATTGAACTGTTTATTGAGAAAGGTTCCCACACAATGGTTTTTTTTCTCAATAAAAGAAATCATTGGTTCTGATACAGTAGAAAATATGATTTGTTGTGTTTTGTTTATTAACAAAACGAAAAATTGTGTTAGTTTGTAAGTACAATTTCACCATAATATTGAATACCACTTTTGAATATATCTATGTGGAAAGATTGTGCACCTCACGACTATATACTGAATATACAAGAGGTACAACGTCTCTCCACAAATACATAGGTTATGACACATTATATAAGATGTTACATGATTATACCATACATTTTGAAAGCAGATTTTAAGTATTCTGTTGATGCCATGGACATGTCTACAAACACTAGTCCGATTTAATTCACATGGTACTGTAAAGAAAAGCAGTCCCACCGTAGGACAGGTGAGTTAGCTATATGGTACTCTCTACTGTGCACACGAAAATAGCTACTAATACTTTGTATTTCTTCAGGAATGAATAAAATAAAATAAATATTTTCATTTGTCATTGGTTTAGAAACCATGGTAGTACAGTTAAAATTAAATGAAATTATATATAAAAACTAAATCTTTAAAAAGTAACTTACTTCACTTTATCTAAAGTTTATATTTTTTGTAAAAAATCAAAACCATATAAAATATGACAATCTAAATTATAATGGAGAAAGGTTCCAAAGAAAGTAGAGAAAAATTGTTACATTTGTGGTCATATATTTATGGATTGACATTCGACTCCTTGGATTTCAACATTGATAGTGGCTCTCTACTGTCAAATATTAATGTAGAAAACCTGACTATTTTCATGTACTCAGTTCTGAGATATTTTCTTATGTCAGTGAATGTAACTACGAAACTAGATGGATTTAGCAAGTAGTGCTTTATCCACATAACTTGAATATACTAGGTCTTTATACAGGTCTTAATATATGTGAAAAGATGACAACACTGGCATTTAGAAAAATACATTTTATTTACAGTATTCAAATGTGTATCACTACATGTTGTCACAGTGGTCCTCTACCCAAGTAGGGCAGCCCTCAGCTGGAGTTGGGCGATGGTGTTAGCATTGTTGATACTTTGGACGCCTGCCCCAAGGGCAGCGGCCAGGGCCAGACGGGAGGTGGGGTCTGCGAGGTTGGCGATGGGTACGCCATTTGGGCCGATGACGATGTTGGGGATACCACCGAGGCCTTGGGTGGCCAAGGCATTGCGAGCAGCGTTGGTGGCGTCTGCGGCGGCAGTGGCGGAGACGGCGGCGGGGATGTTGGGGTTTCCCAGGGTGTTGCGGGCGGCCTCCACAGCCTGCGTCGTCAGGTGTGTCGCCTTCGCCACCGCCACATCAGGGAGGTCTCCACCGAGTCCCAGACCAAGGAAGGCAGGCTGTGCCAGGGCCGCCACCAGTACGAAGCTCAGGACCACCTGTGAGCAGTGGGTGCTTTACATGATGCACAACTCTCTATGACACTGTTAGTTACTTTATATATACTGCATAAATACTTGTTATCAGCGTCATTCTCTGAGCTGTGGGCCTAATCTCTTCCTATTATGAAAATTTAACTCGTTATTCATCTAGATCATGAATAAGGAACTGGATCAGCATCGAGTCACATTTTAGTTGTAACATTATCATGTATGATATACTACTTGTGGAGATAATACAGTGATAAACATTGTTTTAAATATCGTACTTTAATACCCACATATGTCAGTGTTATAATATTTTTCTCTGTGTCAGTTGCCCCACACACAACCACAAATGTAGCATCAAATGGACGACGATGCGAGAAGAGAGAAGAAGAGACATATGTTCTGAAGTTGAATATTATTGTAATTATCAGTCAATAAAACTTTTAATATTGATCTCTATAGAAATGTTTTAGCTGACTATCGATTCCTGCACCAGTACCTTTACTGACAACTAGATCCCTCAGATAAAAGTACTTTATCAAAGCACATTAGAGGTAGCCTGCAAGATTGTTCTACCAGTAGGTGGCACCAGTGGAAGCAAAGTGCAAGTATTACAATCTCAGAAACTCAAATGCAAATTTATAGAGAGAATGAGACACTCTTTCCAGGAGGCACTAGGTACAAATTTTGTAGGACTAGAATTGGAAGCTAAATACAGAACGAAGTTACTGCCCACAACCATATGGTCACATATAGAGTACATAGCAATGTTTACAAATGATCTGCTAATGTAATATTGTGTGGCAGTTTGGGAATCGAAGTTGAATCTTGCTGCTTACAGGTAAAGTGCTCACGACCTGTCCTCACAGATAGGTACTTGTCGAAGTGTAAACATTTCATTCATAGTATGACATCACGAACGCTAAGAAAGAAAATTACATATTGACACATGTTACTATCTGTAAAAGGTGAAGGAACAAACTAAAGTGTATACCGTGGTAATATGTACATCAGCAAACAACAGTATTTACACAAACTAAAATCTCGAAAGAGAACACAATGTTCTAAGGCAAACTTAGCATCATTAGGTCCTAGCGGCAATGGACTCATTCCCATCAGACATATGACATTCCAACTGCTCATTCCTCCCAAAATTGGTTTCATGCCTTTGGATATTATTTGACTGATAAATTACTGGATAGGTAGTTAGGCAGTCTAATTCTCGTAAATTGCTTAATCGTTGAAGAGTCAGAGCATGACTTACAAATCTATCCCTTCTTTTAGCCACGTTATACCAGACACTTATTTTCTCGACAGTTCTGTGTGATGTCCCCTAATTGTCGCCCTCATCTTCTCATCTAATCGTCCCATTTTTGCGCCACATAGAAAACTCTTCCAAAGTCTACTTTTTGTGCTGCCTAAAGCCCACGTTTCAGTCCTGTCCAAGGCTACACTGAAGAGAAATGTCTTCATAAAATCGTATATGATATTGATATGATGTCGCTAAGTGCACCTTATTCCGCAAAACTGGATGCATATGGTCTGAGTTCTGCGTCAAGTCATCACTAGTCCACGAGCGTCAGTGAAAACCGCACTTCTTCGTCATCTACTCACCAGAACCTTCATGTCTGCTGCGCTGTTGTTGCTGCTGCTGCGGACTGAACTGTTACTGCCCTCAGTGGCGGGACACCGGCTTATATAGCGAGACACGGCCTCGTCTTCCCCGCCGCGTGCAAAAATATGGGGGAGTGTCATTGTCCTCCAGGTCCCACCACTTCTGGGTCTGCTCGTAGGATTACGTAATAACTAAAATGTCATTGTGCATTTCACGCCTGAATAAAAGCTACTTTCTCGCGCGCTGCTTTTCTCATTCACGATAACGGCCTCTACACGTCCCTCCAGAGGCCATTGTTACTGCTTCGCATAGTAACCTGTCGGTAGGTTACAATGCTTTCCGTTCTTGCTACTGAGACATAAAATTTGTCCGGGTCTCAAATAGCCCGTTCCTCTCCTCGGAGTTGGGAATGTAAGCATTGTGAGAGAAAGAGAGCAAGAGAATTGGTTCATAGTTAATGCATTATTGTAGTACAAGTGGCGAGTGTGTAAGTGTATTTTGCATTATGGTTCCTGTCAGATGACGTGGGTTTTGGGAAAATACCGTTACGTATTTCGACGAGTTGTAGGTGGGACAGACTACATAATATTTCCACAAGTAACCGATGTACAGATATTTTATCCATTGAAACGATGAGTAGTTGTTTGTGCAAACGTATCAAATGTCTCCTTCTACAAACTCTTTGGTGTCCATATTTTGGGATAATGTACGTTTTAATACAAGAAAAATGTCTAGTAAATGGGAAATCTGAAATGCATACATCAAAAGCTATGTGAACTCGACCAGTAGAAGAGACGTGTTCAACAGTATCGATGATGAAGACGTACCACTTAATGGGTACATTTTATAACACAGGTATTAGAAGGAATGCAGATTAGGGTGTAACGTCCCGTTGTCAGCGTGGTCCCTACAGATGCATTTTAGATAGGCATGAGAAACGAATTCGGCCGTACCCTGTCAAAAGTATTATCCAGATATTTTCCTGGAGCGATTTAGCAAAATTAACGAAAACCTAAATCTGAATGACCGGAGGTGGATTTGAACCACCGTACTCCCGACTGCGAAGCAGTGTGTTGCCACTGCGTCACTTCTCTTGGTCCACGACATTTTTTTCGTTGTCTTTTTTTCGAAATTATCTCCTTCCAAAATGGAAAAGGCATAGATCATCCATTACGGACGTTTGTTTTCTATCGTCGATATTTTCATTGAATCTTGTCCCTAAGAGGTATCAAAACTGTGGTCTGAAACACATATCTTGTTGTGTAACGCATAGCAACAGAAATGTTCAATTGTTTGTAGAGCTTATGGGACTTAACTACTTACAAACTTACTATGATCTAGCTACAACTAAGGACGGCACAAATATCGATGCCCGAGGGTGGATTCGAACCCCCGACCGTAGCGGCCGTGCAGACCGTGACTGATTCGCCGCAGTCCCCTCGGCCATCGCAACAGAGAAGTACAAATAAAAACACTTAGTAACAACAATGAGAACGTAATGTGATACAGTTATGTATGCAAAAATAACAAACTGTGTATCGGAAACATGTGTTTTACATGGTGGGTAATATTCGTCTATCTGAGAGGAATTGCGTTATACTTGTACCGCATACATGCAGACTACGAATAAACGGAGGTTTTTTTATCAATTCTGGTAAGACACATTGACCAAGATTAATGTGGCTAGGTCGGCCGCGGTGGCCGAGGGGACTGAGTGAGGCTCTCCAGTCACGGTCTGCACGGCCACTAAGGTCGGGGGTTCCAATGCCCCTTCGGGCATGGATATTTGTGCCGTCATTAGGATTTGCTAGTTCATAAGTACTTTGTAAGTTTAGGCACTGATGTCCCCGTAGTTAAGTCCCATAAGCTATATAAACATTTCTTTAATGTGGCTAGTGAAACTAAGCGTATAGTTGATCTTTTTGTTATTCACGCTGAACACTTCCGTTGCACTGAAGCGTCAGCCCATCTGAAACAACTGAATAGCGTCATACAGTAAGAAATAAGACAAGAGATGTATATGTATATATAAATAATCCATAATGGGTATAAAATGCATTTTGGTAACAGTAAAACATAGTTGCCATGTCTATAATAAAGAATAACTGAAGCATTAGACAATAAAAAGAAGTTGTCTGTCTAGGAAATATCTGCCATCTATTGGCAGTTGATAATAATAACTTTCAAATCGAAGACAGTGTGAGTCAAAGATAAATTACAGCGACGCCGATGGTTGCCGTGGATACGGCGTCGTGGAGACATGGATAAGTATTCGTGCCAGTGGTGCAGCAGACGACGTGCCAAAGATGTAGCTGCCAGGGACGCGGTCTGTCACCGTGGAAACAGGCCGCGATAGCAGAGGCGACCGGTGTTAGCACGTACAGCGGCAAAGCAGACGACACGCCAGAGATGAAACAGCAGGGGACGCCGTCCGTTACCGTGGAGACAGGCAATGATAGCAGTAAGGATCGGTGTTAGCACGTACAACGGCAAAATGCCCCAAAAGTCGTCGATGCCATATGTAGCAGGTGATAATAGTATTTAATTTAATTAATTGGTTACCAATCATAACAGTAAATTAACAAGGTATTAATATATGAGTTCTGTGCAACAAATTATAGTATTTTCAACTGTCACGAAGGAAATGTCAAACATAAAATAACTAATAACGAGTGTAAGACGAAGTGTAGCAAAAGAGCACATACATGTAACATCAGTCAAAAATTGTTACAATAGCAACAAGTCAACCATAAAATAACAGATGAAAACTGTACAAGGAAAGGTATCACGAGAGCCAATGTGCGTTATTGCAGGTCGTCAAAAAGGTCGTAGAAATGTTTCTCCCTAAAACCCAATTGTTCATTCAATAAAGTCGATGGTTGTTTTATATTATGCGAAAAATATTCAATTTGTTCAAGGGCATTTAATAAGAGACCTATAGGTGCCATGTGTAAGACCTTATGATTCGTTTCCATGGGACCTTCAGAGTGTTTATTTTGCTGTACGTGTTGGCCAAACACAGATTTAGTAGGTGATACTCCAGTTGGGTGTTCTTTAAAACGAATGAGAAAATTGCGACCTGTCTGACGGATGTAAGTTACCCATGTATGTCATTTTAATAAATTTCTTGTCTGCTGCAGTTGAAGATTGTGTTTTATTAAACAAAACATCGATGTCCCTTGGATTATAATCGTTAGCTTTAACTATTTGTTTTAGTAGCCCAGTTTCTTTTAGAATTTCATCATCAGTTAAAGGGAGTTTTAATAATCTATGGATCATAGAACAAAAAAAAGGCTTTTTTATATTTCCATGGGTGACAAGAAGTGGCATTGATTATAGTATCTGTTGCCGTTGGCTTCCTATATATGATGAAGTAATGTTTGCCATTATTATTATAAATAGTAAGGTCAAGGAAATTAATTGTTTTTTCAGTTTCATGTTGTACTGTGAAGCGTTATTTTGGATGCAGTTGCCCAAAGTGATAGCTAGAGTACCAATTTCTCCTTTTGAACCTCTGTAAAGCAATAGGGGATCGTCCACATACCTCCTATAATAGATAATTTTGTTGGCGATTTCAGGAGTCTCTGTAAAAAATCTGACCTCAATGCAGTTAACAAATCCATCCTTTTGGTGATAAATTCTGTTGTTGAAAGAAAAATAATTAAAATCAAGAGAACATTCTAGTATTTCTATGACTTCTACCATCTCTCCTACACTCAATATTTTGTGTTTCAAAAGATTATTTTTGATTATGTCAATAGTTTATTTGATTGGGATGTTGGCATATAAATTTGTAATATCCAATGAGGCAAATCTAGCATCTTCTGATATGTCAATAGTATAGTTTGCTTGGACAAGCTCAAAGCTATTCTTAATATGAAAATTGTCCTCATAAATATACACAGACTTTAAAGTCTCGTTGAGTTTCCTATTGAGCTTATAAGAAGGACAGCTTCTTCTATTAACAACAGGACGTACCGGGACATTTTGTTTATGTAATTTAAATTGTGACCTAAGCTTAGGTAACTGTGTGTTCATTATTTCGAGGGAGTTCTTTCCTTCAGGAAGAAGCAGAAAATTGCTATTATCGATTAACCTTTTAATTGTGTTTCGTAATTTAACAGTTGGATCTTTATTAACTACATTGACATCATTTTCATTGTAAAACAGGATGGTTTTGACAATATATTGATCCTCACCTGTGATCACTAGAGTATTCCCTTTATCAACCTTAATTGTTTTACCTAAAGTCAATTTGTCGTTTATACTTTCTATAATGTGGTGTTCCTTATTTAACTTCCACCTACTTTCTTCATTCGTGATGAGTTCTTTGGATTGCAGGGCTATTTTACATGTTTGTGAATTACTAAGTTTGACAGATTAGGTTGCATCTTTCACATCCACAATTGTACATTTAATGTTAGTTTGGTTTAAAGATGGCATTAGGTTATATTTTAGGCCTTTGTTTAACAGATTAGTTTCATTTTTATCAAACTGTATGTCAGTAAGGTTCACAACGCTAGCATAAAACTTAGGTATATCTTCTGTATTATAGTTCATGGCTTTATTTTGTTTATTTATCAAGGATTGATAAGGAACACCACATTATAGAAAGTATAAATGACAAATTGACTATAGGTAAAGCAATTATAACAAAGGCTACCATCATGGCCTGTCTCCACGGTGACGGACGGCGTCCCCTGCCGTTACATCTCAGGCGCGTTGTTTGCTTCGCTGCTGTACGTGCGAACACCTGTTGCCTCTGCTATCGTGGCCAGTTGCCACGGTGACCGACCGCGTCCCTGGCAGTTACATCTTTGGCACGTCGTCTGCTGCACCACTGGCACGAATACTTATCCATGTCTCCACGACGCCGTATCCACGGCAACCATCGACGTCACTGTAATTTATCTTTGACTCACACTGTCTTCGATTTGAAAGTTATTATTATCAACTGCCAATAGATGGCAGATATTTCCTAGACAGACAACTCCTTTTTATTGTCTAATGCTTCAATTATTCTTTATTATAGACATGGCAACTATGTTTTACTGTTAACAAAATGTATTTTATACCCATTGTGGGTTATTTATATATACACACACATCTCTTGTCTTATTTATTACTGTGTGACGTTCCTCAATGGTTTAAGATGGGCTGATGCTTCAGGCGGTGGGCGGGGCTTTTCCTTTGTAACACACAGCAGTCTCTCGATGCTTAGCAGTCGTCGCACACTCACTGCCTGAACATGTATAGCGAGGTATACTGTTTTAAGTAATTTTTTAATCCTGTTTGATAATTTTTTGTAAGTACTAATAGTGTAACTGTTTCCCTCTATAGCATATCGTTTCTTATTCTATTTTCAGAGGTCTGACGATGATCTAAACCTAGATCGAAACCTGTCACCTATAACAATAAATTGTAAAAAAGTTTGCAAACTAGACTGTTAATTTTATCATAAAACAATAAGTTCACTGTTTCTTCCAAAGAAGGAAACAATGCTTTCCAAACTGATTAATCACGTAGTTACTGTAGAACTATATTGGCCACCATGTTATCCTTTTATAAATCCAATTCAGCATGGGTGACATACAGTGGGAAAGCTGTAGGACCACATCATGCCCAGCACGAAATCTATGACAATTGAGTAGATTTGCCATTAAATTATAATTTAAACGAGTTGAGGTTAATTGAAATCGTGAGAAATATGCTCTGTTGGATATATGCTTTCATTCAACTGTTTGTTGAACAAGTTTCCCATACAATATATTTATTTCAATAAAAGATATTATAGGTTCTCTTTCAGTACAAAAGAACTGATATGTTGGGTTCTGTGTATCACAAGAAATGAAAGATGTGTTAGTTTATAAATAACAGTTCACTATAATATTGAATAGAACAGAATTTTTGTTTACTTCCATGTGGGAAGATTGTGTGCACCATGAGTATATTGTAAAATACAAGAGGTACAAAAGCTATTAACAACACTATAAATAAGACCTCACATATTCATACCATAGATTTTGATATCAGATAGTTCACATGCTGTTGTAAAACAAAAAGTAGACACACTGTAGTACAGGTGAGTTACCTATGTGTTTCTCTCTAGTGTGCACACGAAAATGGCTACTAATACTATTTTTTACTTCAGTAACGGATAAAATGAAATAAATCTTTTCAATTGTTATTTGCCGGCCGCGGTGGCCGAGGAGACTGAGGCGCTTCAGTCACGGTCTGCAAGGCCATTACGGTCGGGGGTTCGACTCCCCCCCTCAGGCATGGATATTTGTGCCGTCTTTAGTATAAGGTAGTTCATAAGTAGTTTGTAAGTTTAGGGACTGATGACCCCGTAGTCAAGTCCCATAAGCTTAACAAACATTTGAACATTTGAATTGTTATTTGTTGTGGAACCATCGTAGTATCGTTAAAATTAAAATAAATGCCATAAAAAACTAAATCTCTAAAAAGTAATTCACTTAATTTGTATCGAAGTTTATCGTTTTCGTTAAAAATGAAAACCATATAAAATATGATTGAACACGTCCACTGAATATGTGGTCGTGTTCCATTTCTGGGTTATTCATTAACCTTATGTGTTTCTGCACCATTAATGTTGTTTATTTATTTGTTAATTATTATTATTCTGTTTATATATGTTTCCACCCACGTTCCAGGGCCTCGTTTACTTAAGAACGCATGGCTTCGTTTGTCTTCTGCTCTGGAGACTGCTGAGTGGCCAGAGACAAGCTTACTTGGCAAGATGCAAATGTTTGACCTCTGATAATTCAGTGTAAATTTAGTATTTGAATTTTCATTCCGGTGATGATGTTGTGTCTGGTTTTTCTCAAGTTGGAATATATGTGTTTGTGGTCTTCAGCCTTTGTGTAAACTTATTATGTAAGCTAAATATTTCTCTGGTTTGATTCCATCTTTCCTATCTTGGCATGACCGATTGCATCACGTGCTTTTGAAACGGTCATTACTTCGGCATTCAGCCATGCTTTTACTAGTACTAGCTTTCTTCTATATGAATTCTTGCGTTTGAATTACTTGCTTATTAAAAATTAATTTCTTTTGTATATTGTATGTAATTACTCCTAGTCACACACCACATGGTACTTACGGATATTATTCCGCTGCCTCCCGAATTTGAGTTGGTTTAGTGCATAGTGATTTTAAATTTGTGCTTCAAGACACCCACCATCTCGCCAGAAACGGCGCCTACGCTTTCATTGTCACTGCTATCCCTATGAGTAAAGTGCCGCAAGCATTATGCGCGCGTCTATGAATGAATGAGTCTGCTTTCCACTTCCGATTGTGTATTGGCAAATTTCCTCCCACACTACTTCCATATTGAAAAAGGCCAGAAAAATTTTCATTACAGGCAGTAACTTGATGATTTAATTAACTTTTGTAGGAGGTGTGTGCATAACATAGTTTCACCACATGTATTTGCTTATTTACTTTACTGAATAGATGAAGATTTAAAGTATAAAACCTCTGCTTTTCTCAACATTGATTTTGTGTTTGTTAAAACGTAGGCTGCTCCCTTAAGGAGTAAGCAGGTAGATAAATTCCCACTGCGCAAATACTGTGGCCACTTGTAAAGTAATTTAGAGCAGTGGTGAGCGTTTTATCTGAGATCTTGCTTCAATAATTTAACAGGCTACTTTCATGATGATCTATACTGTAAAACCGTAAGATTTTTGGCTGTAATGTCAAGTAGAGATAGAAAGTTTTATTTGTGGGCATAAACTTCTGGATTGGCATTCTGCTCCTCGTATTTTAGCTTTGATATTGGTTCTTTGTTGTTCTAAATCTATAATTCGAAAAATTAACCCAATAACCCTTACATCCTTCCAGAAGGTCGAGAATGGTGGCTTACTTTTTCATACTTGTAGTTACAAATCCATGTGCAGCGTCCTATTTGATTTATTTAATCGCCTCCCTGCATTTTAGATAAATTGTAGTTATAAATGTTGTTTGCAAGGTGGTAGAACATGTCTCCAGATGTGATAGTGAAGATTTCCTCATAGATATGATCATATTTTTTTTAATATTTTACAATTTTTTAGACATTTATATGTATGAATGTCGCTTTAAATAGTGTCTTAATAATAATGATACATTAGATGAAAATTCTGAAATATTAAATTTGACATCCTTCCAGATGATGAGCAATATTCATAAAGTAATTATTTGTTTGTGAAAAAATTCAATTATAACGTTTTTTAAGTCATATGAAAATAATTTGTACCTTTTCAAATAAAATTACAAACAAAAATAATTCCGCACTATTTGCGTTAATATATAAAAGATCACTGACTGCTTTGAAGAACCCAGTTTTGAGATATTTACGTATGTCAGTGTTGTAAATACGAATTTAAATCCATGTAAGAAATAGTGCTTTATCCACATAACTGGAATTGATTAGGGCTTTATACTGGTCTTGAAATATATATTCCAAGATGACAACACAGACATTTATGAAAAAAATATTTTATTTACAGCATTCAAACTTGCATGACTACATGTTGTCGGAGTGGTCCTCTATCCAAGTAGTGCAGCCCTCAACTGGAGTTGGGAGAGGGTGTTAGCATTGTTGATAGTTTGGATACGTGCCCCAAGGGCAGTGGCGACAGCCAGGCGGGAGGCGGGGTCTGCAAGGTTGGTGACAGGGACGCCATTAGGGCCGATGACGATGTTGGGGATAACACCGAGGCCTTGGGCGGCCAAGGCGTTGCGAGCAGCGTCGGTGGCATCAGCAGCGGCAGTGGCGGAGGCGGCGGCGGGGATGTTGGGTATTCCCAGGCTGTTGCGGGCGGCCTCCACAGCCTGCGTCGTCAGGTGTGTCGCCTTCGCCGCCGCCACGTCAGGGAGGTCCCCACCAAGTCCCAGACCAAGGAAGGCAGGCTGTGCCAGGGCCGCCACCAGCACGGAGCTCAGGACCACCTGTTAACAGTGGGTGCTTTACATGATGCACAACTCCCCACGACACAGTTAGTTACTGTATATATACTGCATAAATACGTGTTATCGGCGTCATTCTCTGAGCTCATCTAGATCATGAATAAGGAACTAGATCAACATCAAGATCCATTTTAGTTGTAACATTATCATTTATGATATACTACTTGTGGAGGCAATTCAGTGATAAATATTGTTTTATATTTGTTACTTTAATACCTACATATATCAGTGTTTTTATATTTTTCTCTGTGTCAAACAGTTGCCCCATACACAACCACAAATGTAACAGGACCTTTTTTGTTTTTCTGTGTCTGTGCACCAATTGGAAGATGGCTAGCGAAAAATGCTTCCACTGTGTTCACCTAACAGTCTGAGTAGTAGAATGTCATTCACTTTTACCCTCTATATTCGCAAATGCAGGCGTCCTAACATTACGAGTATGTGGAGGTAATATCTAGCCCGAAACATTTCATATTGAACATACATATTTAAAAGTCTTCAAAAAAACAGAACATATTTCCATAATGTAATTCAGTACAGTGTCGTTGGTAATCATTAGCAATATCTACACTTATACATTTTGCACACCTTATTGTGATGAGTATTCCATCATTTTCCTCTGTTATAATAAAATCTACCTTATTTCGTAAAGTTGCTAAAGTTACTTCATTGTATCCTCTGAAATATAGGTGTTCTGGCGTACAGTCAGCGCCACACGCCATACATAAGAGAGTGATAGTGGAGAAGGTAGCGATCAATCGAAAGCCAATCGCAAGCTGGCGCCACACATCCTGGAGGGAGTAACCCAAGATGCGCGCCCTCTATAAGCCGCTATATCTAGGCCGACATACGTGTGGACAGTCTGTCAGTTACAAGTCAGAGCTCAGGCAGTTACTAGGTTAGAACTCGGCTACGAACCAAGCAGTCACTAGGTCTCACGCAGATAGCATCAAACGGATGACTCCGCGAGAAGAGGGAAGAAAAGACATATTTTCTAAAGTTCAGTATTATTGTAATTTTCAGTCAATAAAACTTGTAATACTAATCTCTATAGAAATATTATAGCTGACCATCGATTCCTGCACCAGTACCTTTACTGACAACTACATCCTTAACAACTCATATAAAAGTAATTCATCAAAGCACATTAGAGGTAGCCTGCAAGATGTTTTACCAGTAGGTGGCACCAGTGGGACCAACATGCAACTATTATAATCTCAGGAACTAAAATGCAAATTTATAGAGAGAATGAGACACTTTTTTCAGGAGGCACTAGGTACAAATTTTGTAGGACTAGAATTGGAAGCTGAATACAGAACGAAGTTACTGCCCACAACCATATGGTCACATATAAAGTACACAGCAATGTTTACAAATGATCTGCTAATGTAGTATTGTGTGGCGGTTTGGGAATCGAAGATGAATCTTGCTGCATTCAGGTAAAGTGCCACGACCTATCCTCACAGAAAGGTACATGTCGAAGTGAATCACTGAGAGATGGCTGGAACTCAGTCAGGGTAATTCACTCTATGAGAAAATTAACCACAAATGGCAAGATTCTGTTAAGAGTCCTAGTTTGTAGTGCAGCTATTTTCAAGACCACTGCTTAGGAAGGGACAAACAAATGCAAGGTCCTTTCTTTTTAATAAAACACTAATTTCTGCTCACTGACTCTGTCGTTCTTTCAGTACTGAGTGACTGGGAAATATATTTCGGAACCATGTTAAATCATTTGTTAAACGAAGATCGCTATAATTTTTGTAGTCTACTTCAGGTTTATAACATATGTCATTGCTGATAACTTTCTATCGTAGCGACAAAATTGATTCTAGAAATGTGTAAAACCTGCCTGTCTTATTTGAGGCCCCGGCGGAGCGGGCGAGCGCACTGAGGCGCTATGTTAGGATGCGTAACGCCGTTTCCCATCGGGGGTTCGAATCCGCCCTTGGACATGGATGTTTGTGCCGTCTTTAGTATAAGCTAGTCATAAGTAGTTTGTAAACTTAGGGACTGATAACCCCACAGTTAAGTGCCATAAACTTTACAAACATTTTGATTCCTATTTCTGGATAAATGTGCAATTACCACTCCTAAGATGCCAGAATGGAGTTTCTCTTACTACGTTGATAGAAAATAACGGTCCACTTAATTAATTTATTTGTGTAAATTTTCATTGCGAAACATTTCAGTCTAACTCTAAATTGTTTAATCGTTGAAGAGTCTGATCATGTCCTATAAATCTATCCCTTCTTTTAACGACGTTATACCATCATTTATTTTCTCGGCAGTTGTATTCGATGTCTCCTAATTATCTCCCTGATCTTCTCATCTAATCGTCCCATTTCTGAACCACATAGAAAACTCTTCTAATGTCTTATTTTTGAGCTTCCTAAAGCCCAAGTGTCAGTCCTGTCCAAGGCTACACTGAAGAGAAATGTCTTCATAAAATCATATTTGATATTGATATGATGTCGCTAAGTGCACCTAACTCCGCAAAACTTGATGCATATGGTCTGAGTTCTGCGACACGTCATCACTAGTCCACGAGCGTCAATGAAAACCGCACTTCTTCGCCATCTACTCACCAGAACCTTCATGTCTGCTGCTGCTGTTGTTGCTGCTGCTGCTGCGGACTGAACTGTTACTGTCCTCAGTGGCTGGACACCGGCTTATATAGCGAGGAACGGCCTCGTCTTCCCCGCCGCGTTCAAAAACATGGGAGAGTGTCATTGTCCTCCAATTATCACCACCTCTGTATCTGCTCGTAAGATTACGTAATTTCATTTGTGCATTTCACGTCTGAATAAAAGCTACTTTCTTTCGCGCTGCTTTGTTCAATCACGATAACGACCTCTACACGTCCCTCCAGAGCCCATTGTTACTGCTTCGCATAGTAACCTATCGGTAGGATACAATGCTTTCCGTTCTTGCTACTGCGACGTAAAAATAGTTCGGGTGTCAAACAGCCTGTTCGTTCCTTGGAGTGGGGTAGGGAAGCATTGAGAGAGAAAAAGAATTGGTTCATAATAAATACATTACTGTAGTACAAGTGACGAGTGCGTACGTGTATTGTGCATACTGGTTCCTGTCAGAAGACATGAGATTTAAGAAATTCGGTTACGTTTTTCGACAAGTTGATTGGATCCTTTTTGTCATAGTATAACGAATCGGTAGGCGATGTTTACCAGCTTTTAGGAACTTGACGAACAATATATTTTGAGAAATGACTGCACCGAATTTCATATTTTATTTCACATACGACTTAGGTCAAGTATACCAGGCGTAATTTTGTTTCACTAGGTATTAAACAAACACATTTTCATTGCATCTTGTCCCTACGAGATATCAACACTGTGGTCTGAAACACATATCTTGTTGCCTAACACATGGCAGTAGAGAAGTACAAACAATAATACTTAGTAACAACAATGAGAACATAATATGATAGAGCTGTGTAAGCAAATATGTTTCTTCAAAAGTAACTAAGTGTGTATGGATGACATACGTTTTTCATGGTGGGTACTATTCCTCTATCTGAGGGGTACTCTGCTATACTTGTACCTCATACATGCAGACTACGAATAAACGAAGGTTTTCGTCAAATTTGTGACATTCTGGTAAGACACATTGACCAAGATTAATGTGGCTAGTGAAACTACGAGTATAGTTGATCTTCTTGGTGATGCTTGTTATTTACGCTGAACACTTACGATGGCTGTCATCTAACAACACGCTACAAACATTTACACTTTGTCCTGACTTGTCTGCTTCCGTGAATACTACTACTTACACAGTACTAACACGCTATTAATGTTGAGATTTCCTGTCGTATCTGCTGTGGTACTTTCATGATTTCTGGCCAAAATTGCTCTTAAGGCTCACCGGTCGTTGTCAGCTAATTCTGGTATAGCCCAAAATGATATTTACATTTTTCAACGCTGTCATTATCGTGGATACTGTCCCTACAACAGCGTTAAACAGCTCAGCCGATTTCCTCTCCTGGCTGTTGGCTACGATCAACAGTCTTCAGGCTACTATACTGCGCTGCATTGTCACCATGGAAGCGGAGATTATTGCTGGGGTGCCAACTGCAACGTCTTCGACTACTGACGCCAGTGTGGTCACAGTTTCCACGTCCCTACCAATGGGCAGCTACCTGACCGTGATTGGTGAACTGTGTAGGGGTTCACGAAACTTTGGCCGTAAGGCGAAACCGAGAACCGGCCGCAAGACGATCTATTATGCCTCAGCAATAGGTTTGTTGTCCAATAGTGATTATACTCCTGAACCAGCACATGCTGCCTTGCCTGTTATGACAGTGGCCTACCGTTCTTGACAGATGCAGAGTTAGTTAGTCATCGGAAGCTCCTATTTAAGCGGGTAATAAAAACTCTCAGAGCAGGCATGGCCAACATTTGTACACACGCCCCCCGGGCAGAGTACACTGTAGTTCACCGCCCCAGCCTCGACCGTATGTCGCGAGTGTCGGCATCGGAGCGAGAGAGGCAGCTGCGGGGAGAGTGAGACCACACAGAACTACTCTGCGCTGGACTGTGCCGCGGTCAGATCCAACGTAAACGAAGTAACAGGGGAAGCTCAGCTCTGTAATATGGTCAAATAACTGTAAAACCAGCAAACCATTTTCTGTTTAGGGAGCAATTAGCGAAGCTTTAGAAACTTTCCAAAACACGAATCGAAGAATATCTTAGTAGTTTTTTGACCCAAAGTAATTTGATTCTTTTAATATGCTACATACGCACTCGTCATATATACTGTAGGCTTCTTCTGAAAGATATATGTTTCTTAAATGAACTAGTATCATCTTATTTCTTCCTGCTTAGCCCTGTTCCCTCACCTGCAGGGTCGGCGTTATTTATTTGGATTTGGCATGTTAATTTTGATAGGGTGACCGAATGCCCTTTTTGTAGCCACCCCCTGATCCTGGGACAAAATGTGTACCCAATACATCCGTGTTTAGTGTTATATGTGTGAAAGTGTAAAGTGTAATGAAATATTTGTGAATCGTAGAACTGAGGTAGGACTTGGGTACGAGCCCAGTATTCACCTAGGCGGATGTGTAGAATCGCCTAAAAACCACATCCAGCCTGGCCGGAAGTCTGACCCATTTCGTTAATCCGCCAGGCGGATTCGTACTGGGACCGGTACGCCTCTCTATTTCTGAAAGCGGTGCGTAAGACCACATGGTTAACAGCGAAGGTGGAATAGTATCATAAATGTGGTACTTTAAAAACTAAAAAAAAAAAAGATATTGGGTTTAGATGCATCATTATATCGTCAAACACTGGCAGGGGGAAATGAAGGAAGGCATTTTTTTCAACACAGTGACGCTACTAAGTGAAGATGACAATGTTGTACAGTACTTTTATATTCGGGATTTTGCACTAATATATATTTGGTATCATTTTTCATTCGCCAAAGCAATAACTTAATACTTTAATGAAATTAGCACATTACACATAATTTAAGTGATTAGCTGAAATACATATCTTTCTTGCAAAACAAAACCCTTTGAATTGAGCTGTTTAACATATTTAGAAAGATTTATTGAATTTCTTTAAGAGAAGGGCTAGTTTTCGACGCTTTAAGCTAAAAGAAACATAAAAAAAGGTAAAGCAGTCAACAATCTGAAGATTGGTTTGAACACCACAGTGCTTTACTAGGCATGGTCCTGTTTGGAGGTGGTATGCCGTTGCCTTCCTCCGACCTTCGAACTGACTTACCCAGCCAGTTATAGGGGGACCTACAGTTTAACGTGGGTTCCGAAACACGGTGCTACTCGGTATTTTTCACATCAGCATCACTGCCAGAGGTGAAAGAAGTGGAAAGTGACAGATAAAAATCCTAGGACCTGGCGGGGATCGAACCCGGGACCTTTGGATTTGTAGTCTTGCACTCTACCACTGTGCAACCGAGGAACACAAAAAAAGGTATTACAAAAATTATATCACTGTGAGAAGTAATTGAAGTGTTCAATTATATGATCATTTTGTATACACCTAAAACATACAAAAAAAGAAATGCAAGTTCTTTTTAAACATATATATCAATGGTGTGAACTGTGCTATCAAAATGTAGTAAGTGCAAATATTAAAGTGCATCAATCATAACATTTGAAAAGATTAAAAAGCGTAAAACTGTGAAAAAGCTTTTGAAAAAAAAAAAAAAAAAAAAAAAAAAAAAAAAAAAAAAAAAAAAAAAAAAACACCACTTCAAGACACATACGGTGTCAAAAGCGCATAAAATTCAGTTTCAGTCTGCCTGGCTGAAGCGGCGGTCTTCCTCTTGCTGCTCGCCACTCTGTCCCACACGCCGCTTCGCAAAGTGTGCTGGACCAACACCACCCAGAGACAAGGCGTCACAACTACCCGTGCTACATCACAATGGCCAGGCCGCGGCCGCCAGCTGAATGGCAGTCAGCTGCAGCACGCCCCCTGCTTCTTGGAGGGCAGCCAGTAGGCTGGCGGCCGTGGGCTGGACAGTATGATGTAGCACGGGTGGTTGTGTGGCCTTGTCTCTTGGTGGTGTTGGCTGGACACGTGCGCAGCAAAGGCCCTTGTGCTTGTGGGGCGCTCTTTGGCTATGCCCGCCTCAGGGAAAAACTGAAAAGGCCAAGCGTAATGCCCTTGTGCACTCTGTTTGGTTGCTTTCTCCACAATCAGTGAAATGCGAAGTCTCTAAATAAAATGTTCGCAACCTGTCCACTTCCCAAACTGTGTCGAGCGCAGAAGAAAGCACGCAAGTCGTCGGTTCTTGCAATTGAGGCTGTTAGGGTAATTAGCGAGGAACTAGTCTGGTAAAACTATTTATGAAGGATTAATTCTTTGTTTATTTAAGCAGAAACAAAGGAACTGTACAATGAAAACCAGTCTCTTGATTCCATCAGCATTTAATTAATACTGATAGTTTGTGTAGCTTCTACAAGGATAAAATTCACTTTTGTATAATCATCTACAAGTCTATCACCGATCTTATCAGACAGTGTTTCTGCTCGTGATGATTGCCTAAATCAGAGTAAGAAGAAATCGTGTTCCACTTCGATCTGCCGGCGCGAGTGTTCGTATGAAAGAGGAAGATTGCTCTTGATATTAACTGCCGCGCAATGGCTTACAATAACCGCCTCGCGCTTTAGGCCTGGTTTACTTTAATAAAGAACGCGTGGCTTCGTGTGACGTCTGCACTACCGTCTGCTGGGTGGCCACAGACAACCTTACTGGGCAAGATGGCGAGGTGGCCTGTTCGTAGTGTAGTACCAATATAATCATGGTCGAAAGATGTGACAAAAGAGATCTCTCTGGACCTCTAAAAAAGGGTATTATCTTCTTCAGGTAGCAAGGGTTGTTAGACAGTAGGATCTCAACGCACTCTCGATCATTTTTAGCGCGCCCCACATCTGGGAATGGGTTTGGCGTGGTCTGGGGCTTCACTCCTGTTGTGATCGCCAAAGTGAGTATATCGCCGAATCATGCTGAGGGGATGGCATTCTCTTAGAACTTTACTTTGTTCTTGAGCAGGCACTCTTGGTTTATCTGTGGTAGTGTTCTAGAGTAATTCTTCGCTATGCATGGCAAAGTGTTTCATACAGAACTCGAGCGATTCAGTGTAAATTTAGTATTCGTATTTCCAATCCGGTAATGATTTTGTGGCCAGTTTTTTCAAGTTACAATACACACGTGTGGCCCTCAGCCTTTGTGTAAACTTAGTATGTTTGAATTTCCTTGCTGTTTTTTATCTAATGTTTTGCGTTGTGTCTGGATCTATGATTAGGCTAAATTTTTCTCAGATTTACTGGATTAATTCCGTCTTTCCTCTCTTGGTATGATCGATTGCACAATGTGCTTTCGTAACGGTCATTACTTCAGTCTTCTGCCATGATTTTCCTGATACTAGCTTTCTTCCATATGAATTCTCATGTTTTATATACTTCCTTACTCTAAATTAATTTTCTTTTGTAAATCCTATGTAATTCGCCATGGTCGCATACCACGTGGTACTTAATGATAGTTTCCTGCTGCCTCCCTGCAAATCAGTTCGTTTAGTGCATAGTTTGATTTTAACTCTCAGGCAGCAGCGCCAATTATTATAACTTCAGCAGCAGCATGATGCAGAATTGCTACCACTGTGTATTTCATGTTATAAACCTAGTAAATAAGTACTAAGTGATCGTATCGACAAAAATAGTTTAATGTACAAATAGAAATATCACATTTATTAATATATGGGTTAGTATATCACTTACCTTCGGTGTTTACATATAACAAATGCAACGTTATTCTGTAAGTGGAAAATAATCATGTATAATAGACCCAGTAGTATTATTATTTCCTCTTTTCTTACTTCCCTGTAGTTCTTGTCTCTTGAGTAATTAGTGTCAGCTTTTACCTCATCAGTCATATTATCACCTATCATGATTGAGAGAGCTTGCGTCTCTGACCTCACGACCCTTTTGAACCAGGGGTAATTTTTTTGATATTCTTTTTCAGTGTTTTGGAATGCTGCTAGCATGGCAGTTCACTCCACAGAGTGGTACCATCTTCAGTATCAGATTCACTGCATCTGAAATCTTTCTCAGGATCTTGTTCATGATCTGAAGGAGAATCTAGACAAAAATCACTAAGAGCTTCAATAGTTGTCAAACGAAGTTGATTTCCTCATCTGTTAGACACATACCATGTCTACGAGATCAGAAGATTAAATTATGTACTTGAATAACACTCATTTTCACATTCTGTAAGGCTTCAAAAAGGTTACAAAATGAGATTGAAGGAAACAGCAGCATGGCTAATCAGGAAAGCTAGAGGACAATTTATAGAGCGTTATATTTATGAAATAAATTTAAATTTTGAGCATTCTAATAAGTAGGGTACAATTTATACAATAAATATTTACTAGAAATAGTTAAAATCAGTTTGCAAAGAAAGCAATTAAAATCTAGAATACTTTGGTGCGGCGATTGTCAACAGCTGTGAAATAAAATGTATTAAAATATATTTACAAATCTGCTACCAGTCATGCACTCCCTAACAAAACGTTTTTTCAGTGGACACAGCCACGCACTAAAATCTCCAAACCGTCACTGACATCATTGTTAAGGTTTAATCGATGAATAGCTAAAGCGGAAATTAGGCATCTCCATTATTACGACAACAGCGAGCATTTAAAGAAAAGTGGTAGCATATTTGCATCAGCGCTGCCGCTCGAGGGTTAATAGTGATTGAAGACACACGCCATCTCATCAAAACACCCCTGATCCTTTATTTCGTTGCTGATATCAAGTGTTGCCGCATGAGTAATGTGTCACAACCATTAGAACATATCTGTGTGTGAATGAAAGTGCTTTGCTTTATCCACTTTGTATTTGCAATTTTCCTCCCACATTAACTCCATATTCATAAAGGGCAGAAACTATTTTATTACAGGCAGTAACTTTAACATTTAATTCAGTTTTGTACAAGGTGTGTGCTTTATTGTGCTTAATTTGGTCTCCCCACGTTTGTTTGCTTGTTCACTTTATTGAAATGAAGATGATTTAAAGTACCAAACCTCTGCTTTTTAATTTCATTCTCCCCATCCCATGTATAATTATCTATATCATTTTTAAGATTAATTTTGTGTTTGTTAAAACGTTGGCTGCTCCCTTAAGGAGTGAGCAGTTAGATAAATTTCAATTGCTCAAGTACTGTAGCCACTTTTAAAGTAATTTAGAGCGGCAGTGAGCGTTTTAACTTGCATTTGCATATCTCTATGCCAGAGATCTTACATAGAAAACTTAACAAGCTACTTTCACCATTTCCACCGTCGCCATTGCTGTCACCACTGTCTGCACCACATGACAGCCAAACTGCACCAGTTAAACCAGCACTGCCATCACCACCACACAACAAATGAATGTGAAAAATGATGTGATTCGTTTCCTCCCCCTCCTCCTATGACACTGAGTCAAGAAAACTCCCACTCAAACTAGCCCTGAGATTTATAATTTTACTATAATGGATACTGAAATAAAATCAAACATTTTGTTGTAACCATGTAATAAATCTTTTTTATTATCAAATGTGTGTCATGAGTTAGGTTTGCTCATCATGTAAATGATCTGTTTGCATAACTGCCTATAATTCATATAATATTTATCATTTTAATCTTATTTCATCAAGACAATCATATCAGAGATAACATAGAGGTTTTCAGAAACTACTACAAACAGCATTTCTGTTTTCTGCTTAGCAGGCCAACACTGTTTATACACAATATTGCACTTCACCACTCCTTATTTAAGTGACACGTGTCTACTGGTTGTTTTTTCTTTCACATATTCTACGTTATTGATGGCATTCATAAACCCTGATCCTGCCACACATTACCTGGAATTCTATATATTAATATGTTCATAAATAGGTAGGTGATATTTGATGTTTTCCTAGATTATTAACCGCTTACTTTCCCACTTACTGTTTATTTTTTCCAAAATTTTAAGTACACTTCCTATGTCTAATAAAAGTGTCTGATGCATATGTACATAAGTTATTTTTTACATCGTTTATTTTTTATTATACTAGATATATTAATAACTAATTAATAACTAAATTATTTTATTGTATATTTAGTGTGAGTACTGATGGTAATTTACGCGTCCTTTGTGGACAGGTTCTTTTTTTTTATTATTATTATTTTTTTATAGATTTCAGTCTTTGCCTGTACGTAATCGCAACCTGTTTCTAATTGTGAATTTCATAGGGCTTTAAATACGCTTATATTAATGTTTAATCAGAAATTAAACATTTAAGGACTTGTTTACTTCGAAGAAAAAGTTGTATTTAAGACGATTAAAGACCACTCGCAGCTCTCCCATCCTAGCACTTCCTCTACCTAAGTGAATTTCATATATTTAGGAAACCTTATCACACTGACAAACCACATAAAATGTGGATAAAATAACTAATAACTCATTTCGAAACACTCTCAGCAAAGACTATGTCACTGATTGCACGAGCAAATTTATATCACTGTAAGGCACATAATTGAGATGATGTGCCATGATAGACATTTAGGCAATGAAAAAGCTACTCTCTCTTTATATAGGCTTGCAGTAAAATTTCAAAGTGAAAATGAAATTTTAATTTATTAATTCATAACTAACACAGTTGTAAGCAATACATTTGAATTTGCATACATCCTAAATAGTGTTTCATTATCTAGTGATGCTGCACATCAGAGGCATGGTGTTTGATGGTTGGGTCTCAGTTGGCACAGTTACCCACTAAGAGCACGCCCAAGCTCCACAAAACAGAGCAGCATCCTCCAATTTATTGTTATACAGTTTGATGAATTATTTGAGGAATAAATCAAGTTAATGAACAATATATCCTGAGTCCATTATGTAGATGCTGTCAATGATTTCATCAACCACGTAGTTAGTGTCTAACTACATTGGCCACCAAGTTTTCCTTTAATAAATCCAATTGAACATGGGTGAGGTACATTGCAAAAGCTGTAGGATCACGTCATGCCCAACACAAAATATATGAACATAGAGCAGATTTACCATTAAATTAGAATTTAAATTATAATTTATGTTATGATGGATATATGCGTTCATTCAACTGTTCATTGATCAAGGTTCCTACACAATAGATTTATCTCAATAAAAGAGATATTTCAGTACATAAGAACTGATATCTGTTTATCAAAAAAATGAAAGATGTGTTATTTTATGAATAATTCACTATAATATTGAATAGAACAGAATTTTTGTTTACTTCCATGTGGAAACATTGTGTACACCTTGACTATATTGTAAAATACAAGAGCTACAACAACTATTAACAAATACATAGGTTACAACACTATAAATAAGACCTGACATGATCATACCGTACATTTTGATAGCATTACGTTCACATGCTGTTAGTGTGGTGCCAACCTAATCTTGGACAAAAGAGGCTCTCTGGGAGCCATTGAAGAGGAGATCAACTTCCTCAAGTAGATATGGTTGGTAGACACTATGCTCTGAACGCGCCCTGTATGTGTTTTTGGCGCGTTCTACATCCGGTGTGTCGTGGGGAAGGTTTTGGCGTGGCATTAGGGCTTCACGTTTGCTTCAAACGTGGAAGTAGGAACTTCGTCGAATCATGCTGAGATGATGCCAGGCGGTTAGAACATTGCTTTCTTTGTGATCTGGCAGACTTGGTTTATCAGTGATAGGTTTCTTGAGTAGTTCATTCACTATGCGAGGTGAAGGGTTTTTAATTTAGAGAACTCGATTAATTCAGTGTAAAGTTTGTATTTGCATTTGCATTCTGGTGATGATATTCTGTTCGGTTTTTCTGAAGTTAGAATACATGTGTGTGGTCTTCAGCCTTTGTGTAAACTTAGTATGTATGCTAAATATTTGTCAGATTGATTCCATTTTTCCTATCTTGGCATGACCGATTGTACCACGTGCTTTTGTAACAGTCGTTATTTTGGTCTTCAGCCATGCCTTTACTAATACCAAATGTTCTCTATATGAACTTCTGCGTGTGCTTTACTTGCTTATTAAAAATCAAATTCTTTTGTAAATTCTATGTAATTCCTCCTGGTCGCACATTGCATGATACTTAAGGATAGTATGCCACTGCCACCCCAAACGTGAGTTGGTTTAGTGCATAGTGATTTTAAATTTGTGCTTCAACACACAAACCATCTCGCCAGAAACGCCGCCCACGCTTCGATTGTCGCTGTTTTTAATTGATCCCATATGAGTAAAGTGTCACAAGCATTATTCGTGCATCTGTGAATGAATAGTGTGCTTTCCTCTTCCCATTGTGTGTTTGCAAATTTCCTCCCACATTACTTCCATATTCACAAAGGGCAGAAACAATTTGATCACTGGCAGTAACTATATGATTTACTTTGGTACGAGGTGTGTGCTTAATTTGGACTCCCTACATTTATTTGCATTTTCACTTTATTGAATAGATGATGATTTAAAGTATCAAACCTCTGCTTTATAATTTCATGCTTCCCAGCCCATGTTTAAATATCTATTGTTTTATTTGTAACATTGATTTTGTGTTTGCTAAAACGTTGGCTGCTCCCTTAAGGAGTGAGCAGTTAGATAAATTTTCGTTGCGCAAATACTGTGGACGCTCTCAAAGTAATTTAGAGCAGCAGTGAGCGTTTTAACTTGCATTTGGAGATCGCAATTGCCTGAGATTTTGCTTAAAGAATTTAACAAGCTACTTTCATGATGCACTATACTGTAAAGCAGAAAAGTACAAAGAAAGTTGGTTGCATTATCTACTAGAGAAAAATATTTATATTTGTGGCCATAAACTTGTGGACTGGCATTCTGCTTCTTTTATTTTAGCGTTGGTATTGGTTCTTTACTGTCTGAAAACTATAATTCGAAAAATTAACCTAGATAGCACTGACGTCCTTCCAGAAGGTCGAAAATGGTGGCTTAGTTTTTCATACTTGTAGTTACAAACTCATGGTCAGTATCGTACTACATTTATTTAATTTCCTCCTTCCATTTTTAATAAATTTTAGTTAGAAATGTTGTAACCAAGGTCTCAAAAGTCTCAAAAGTTGAGGGTCACAGAGATGATATTGAAGATTTCTTCATAGTTATGATATCATTTTTTGAACATCCTTCAATTTTTACGACATTTACATGTATGAATTTCATTGTAAATAGTGTTTTAATAATAATGATACTTCAGATGATACATTAAATTTGATGTCCTTCCAGAATGATCTGCAATATTCCAAAAGTAATGGTTTGTTTGTGAAAATAATCACTTATAAGGTTTTTTTAATGTCAAATTAAGTTAATTTGCACCTTTTGAAATCAAATTAAAACCAAAAATAATTCTGCGCCATCTGCATTAATATGGAAAACCTCAAAGATCTCTGACTGCTTTCAAGAACCCAGTTCTGAGTTATTTACATATGTCAGTGAATTTAAATACAAAATTAAGTCGATAAAAGAAATAGTGCTTTATCCACATAACTGGAAATGACTAGGGATTTATACTGGTCTTTATATATTCAAAGATGATAACACAGAGATCTATGAAAAAAATATTTTATTTGCAGCATTCAAATTTGCATTAGTACATGTTGTCGCAGTGGTCCTCTATCCAAGTAGGGCAGTCCTCAACTGGAGCTGGGAGAGGGTGTTAGCACTGTTGATAGCCCTCAACTGGAGCTGGGAGAGGGTGTTAGCATTGTTGATAGATTGGATGCCTGCCCCAACGGCAGTGGCCAGGGCTAGACGGGAAGTGGGGTCTGCAAGGTTGGCGATGGGTACGCCATTAGGGCCGATGACGATGTTGGGGATACCACTGAGGCCTTGGGCGGCCAAGGCGTTGCGAGCAGCGTTGGTGGCGTCAGCGGCGGCAGTGGCGGAGACGGCGGCGGGGATGTTGGGGATTCCCAGGGTGTTGCGGGCGGCCTCCACAGCCTGCGTCGTCAGGTGTGTCGCCTTCGCCGTCGCCACATCAGGGAGGTCCCCACCAAGTCCCAGACCAGGGAAGACAGGCTGTGCCACGGCCGCCACCAGTACGAAGCTCAGGACCACCTGTGAGCAGTGGGTGCTTTACATGATGCACAACTCTCTACGAAACAATTAGTTACTTTATATATACTGCATAAATACTTGTTATCAGCGTCATTCTCTGGGCTGTGGGCCTAATCTATTCCTATAATGAAAATTTAACACTTTATTCATTTAGATCATGAAGAACGAACTAGATCAGCATCGAGTCCCATTTTAGTTGTAATATTATCATTTATGATATACTAGTTTTGCAGACAATACAATGATAATCATTGTTTTATGTTGTACTTTAACACCCACATATATCAGTGTTTTTATATTTTTCTCTGTGTCAAACAGTTGCCCCACACACAACAACAATTGTAACAAAACGTTTTCTGTCTTTCTGTAATTGTGCAGAAATTGGAATATGGTTAGCGAAATATGCTTCCACTGTGATCCCCTAACAGCCTAGTAGTAAAACGTCATTCACTTTTACCTCTATATTCGCAAATACAGGTGTCCTATCACTATGAGTGTGTGGAGGTAATATCTAGCCTGAAAACTTTTCATATTGGAGATACATATTTAAAAGTCTCCAAAAGAATAAATACCTTTTCATAATGTAATTCAGTAAAGTGTCGTTGAGAAGCTTTAGCAATATCTACACCTATACATTTTGCACACCGTATTGTGATGAGTATTGTATTCTTTTCCTCTGTTATAATAAAATCTAACTTTTTTCCTAAAGTTTCTAAAGATTCTTCGTTGTATCCTCTTCAAGAACTGTGTTGTGGCGTTCAGTCAGCGTCACACGCCAGACGTATGAGAGTGATCGTGGAGAAGGCAGCGATCGACCGGAAGTCAATCGCAAGCAGGCGCTGCGCATCCTGAAGGGAGTAACCGAAGATGCGCGCCCTCTAAAAGCCGCTATATCTAGGCCGACATACGTCTGGACAGTCCGTCAATTACTGGTCACAACTCAGGCAGTTACTAGGTCAGAACTCGGCTACCTACCAAGCAGTCACTGGGTCTCAGCGCAAATAGCATCAAACGGACGATGCCGCGAGAAGAGAGAAGAAAAGACATATGTTCTTGAGTATTATTGTAATTCTCAGACAATAAAACTGGTAATACTAATCTCTATAGAAATCTTATAGCTGACCATCGATTCCTGCACCAGAACCTTTCTTGACAATTATATCCCTAACAACTTGGATAAAAGTAATTCATCAAAGCACATTAGAGGTAGCCTGTAAGATGTTTTACCAGTAGGTGGCACCAGTGGGACCAACATGCAAGTATTACAATCTCAGAAACTAAAATGCAAATTTATAAAGAGAATGAGACACTCTTTTCAGGAGGAGGCCCTAGTTACAAATTTCGTGGGACTAGAATTGGAAGCTGAATACAGAACGAAAATATTGCCCTAACCATTTGGTCACGTATAGAGTACACAGCAATGTTTGCAAATGATCTGCTAATGTAGTATTGTGTGGCGGTTTGGGAATCGAATTGAATCTTGCTGCTTACAGGGAATGCGCTCGCGACCTATCCTCACAGAAAGGTACTTGTCGAAGTGAATCACTGAGAGATGACTGGAACTGTGTCAGGGTAACTCACCCCGTGAGAAAATTAACCACAAATGGCAACATTCTGGTAAGAGCCTTAGTTTGTGATGCATTTATTTTCAAGACAACTGTCTAGGAAGGGCCAATCAATTGTAAGGTCTTTTCTTTTTAGGAAAACACTAATTTCTACTGACTCATTTTATCGTTTTTTTCAGTACTGAATGATTGCGAATTATATTTTGGAACTATGTTACATCATTTGTTGGCTATAATGTTTGAAGTCTCCATCCGGTTTATAAGATATGTCTGTGTGTCAGTTGATAAAAACAGTACTCTAGTTTGTGAATGTAAAACACTAGTATCAGATTCAGCACTTTAGTTTGAGGCAAAAGGGGAGGGGTGGTTGAGTACGACTGATATACTTGAAAATCCAAGACTTAGATTTATGAGTTTCACCTAGTTTACAATGGGCTTCATTGCAGGAAATATTAAAACCCAAGTAACGGTAAGGAGGAGTGTAGGGAGAGGCAATTGAGCCTTTTAGCACTCTCCCCGATTAAGATCTACTTCTCGTAAGCTAATAACTCTTACAACAGATACTAATTCTCAATTTTCGACAGTTTTTTCATTGTTGGTAAAATTCGGCCGTAGCAACAAAATTGATTCTAGCAATATCTAAAACTTTCCTATTCCTATTTCTGGATCAATGTGCACTCCTCAAAAGTTCAGAATGGCATGTCTCTTACTACATTGATCGAAAATAGCAATCCTTTTCATTAATTGTAAATGTTCGTGGTGAAACATTTCAGTCATAGTATGACATCACCAAAGCTAAGATAGAATATTACATATTGACACATGTTACCATCTGTAATAGGTGAACAAGAAACGATAGTGTATACCATGCTAACATGTACGTCAGCAATCAACAGTATTTACACAAACTAAAATCTCGAAAGAGAACACCATGCTCTAAGGAAAACATAGCATCCTTAGGTCCTAGCGGCTATGAACTAATTCCCATCAGATATACAAAGCACTAAGAATTTCCAGTTGCTCATTCCTCCCAAAATTGGTTTCATGCCTTTGAATATAACTTGCCTGATAAATTACTGGATAGGTAGTTAGGCAGTCTAATTCTAAATTGTGTAATCGTTGAAGAGTCAGAGCATGACCTAAAAATCTATGCCTTCTTTTACCCACGTTATACCATACACTTATTTTCTCGCCAGTTCTGTTCGATGTCTCCTAATTATCTCCCTGATCTGATCTAATCGTGCCATTCTTGCACGACATAGAAAACTCTTCTTACGTCTTCTTTCTGAGCTGCCTGAAGCCCACGTTTCAGTCCTGTCCAAGGCTACACTGAAGGTAAGTGTCTTCTGAAAATAATATTTGTTGATTTGAAGTCACTAAGTGCAGCTGATCCGCAAAACTGGATGCACATTGACTGACTTCTGCGTCACGTCATCACTGATCCACGATCGTCTGTGAAAACCGCACTTCTTCGCCATCTACTCACCAGGACCTTCATGTCTGTTGTTGCTGCTGCTGCTGCTGACTGAACTGTTACTGCCCCCAGTGGCTGGACACCGGCTTATATAGCGAGCCACGGCCTCGTCTTCCCCGCCGCGTTCAAAAACATGGGAGAGTGTCATTGTCCTCAAGTTCCCACCACTTCTGTATCAGCTCGTAAGATTACATAATCTCTAATTTGTCATTGTGCATTTTACGTCTGAATAAGCCACTTTCTCTCGCGTTGCTTTGCTCATTCGCGATAACGGCCTCTACACGTCTCTCCAGAGCCCGTTGTTACTGCTTCGCATAGTAACCTATGTAGGTTACAAAGCTTTCCGTTCTTGGTAGTGAGACATAAAATTTGTCCGGGTCTGAAATAGCCCGTTCCTCTCCTTGGAGTGGGGAGTGTATGCACTGGGAGAGAAAGAGAGCAAAATAATTGATTCGTATGTAATGCATTAATGTAGTACAGGTGGCGAGTGCTTAAGTGTATTTTCCATTCTGGCTGCTTCAGAAGACTCGTGTTTTAGGAAATTACTGTTACATTTTTCGACGAGTTGTAGGTGGGACAGAGTACATAATATTTCCACAAGTAACCGATGTACAGATATTTTATCCGTTGAAACGATGAGTAGTTCTATATGAAAACGAATGCCTCCTACTGCAAACTCTTTGGTATTCATATTTTGGGATAATGTACCTTTCAAAACAACTTCCGTCGCTCTCCATTAAGAGCGATGGCCGCCACTTAGCAAACATCCGATGCTCTCCGTAAACTGTGATGGCTGCCACTTAACGACACGCTACAAACATTTTTACTCCGTCCTGAACTGTCTGCTTCCGTGAATACCACTACTTTCACAGTATCCATGGATTACAATATGCATTTCAATGATGTGGACCAACGATAAAAGGACTACGCCAAAGAACCCATTTGGCTTAACATTTCCAACAGAAAGTGCTGTAACTTATACATTTACTCTATCTACTTCAAGGAAATTGTTCTGCTATAACCTTCACTCTAATTATATGCTCTTTCTTAATTGTATCCTAAATGGCATTTGTTTATTCTACGAACACTTAAAGATATTTATTTCTCTTTCCGATTTCAGAGAACGGCACTGTAATTAAATTTGCTTCTATATAATTATGTTTAGGTGCTACAAATGATACAATTCTTTTATTTCACACGTCATTCAATTACCATACCATAGCAGACCTCTGCATATGTGCAAGGATGGACAAAATATTATGAACAGTTAATGTAGACACAATATGAAACATATTAATATGGAGTTGCCTCACCAATGTCTTCGGTAACATCTGCAAATGGCTAGGAATTGATTAGTGGAGTGTCTTTTCTGCTTCTGACAGAGAGTTACACAATCTGGTAGCAAAACTTCCGCCAATTACTTGAATGATGTTCGAGCTGTAAATTTAGACCCCACTCCGCTCTAAAACTGTCTACAACATTTCAGTTATGTTCATACCCGGCTATTTTTGTCCAGGGGACATGTTTAATATTTTCCTGATACTATATGGAAAGGCCTAAACCTTTCGGCTGTGTGTGAGGGCACATTGTTATTTCTGTGTATGCCAGTGCTTATTAGAAATATCGTAGTCATAGTAATCAGTCTGCTGTCGCGAATGGGCTGCAGCCTTTTCAGTAGTTACAGGGGCAACAGTCTGGATGATTGACTGAGCTGGCCTTGTAACATAAGCTAACATGGCTTTGCCATGCAGTTACTGCGAACGTCTGAAATCAAGGGGAAACTATAGTCGTTAATTTTCCCGAGGACATGCAGTTCTACTGTATGAATATATGATTATGACATCTTATTGGGTAAAATATTCCGGAGGTAAAATAGTCCCCCATTTGGGTTTCCGGGCGGGGACTACTCGGGAAGATGTCGTCATCAAGTAAAACAAAACAGGCATTCTACGCTTCGGAGCGTGGAATATTCTAACCCTTAATCGTATAGGTTAGTAAGAGAATTTGTAAAGAGAAATGGCTAGGTTAAGGTTAGATACGGTAGGAATTAGAGAAGCTCGGTGGCAAGAGGAACAGGACTTCTGGTTAGGTGTGTACAGGGTTACAAATGCAAAATCAGTAACGCTGGAGTAGGTCTGTTAAAGAATAAGAAAATAGAAATGCGGGTGAATTACTACGAACAGCATAGTGAACGCATTATCGTAGCAAAGATAGAGACAAAACCATCACCGACCACAGTAGTACAAGTTTATATGGCAACTAGCATGGCCTATGACAAGGATATCGAAGAAATGCATGAAGAGATAAAAGATATAATTCCGAAACTTAAGGGGGACGAAATCTTGATTGTGATGGGGGACTGGAAATCGGTAGTTGAAAAGGGAAGAGAAGGAAATGGAGCAGGTGAATATGGCCTGGGGAAAAGGAATGAAAGAGGGGATCGCTTGGTAGAATTTTGCGCAGAGCGCAATTTGATAATCACCTGGTTTAATCATCATGAAAGAAGGCTGTATACGTTTAAGAGGCCAGGAGACACTGGATGGTATCAGATTGACTTCAGAATGGTAAGGAATAGATTTTGGAACCATGTTTTAAACTGTAAGACATATCCATGGGCAGATATAGACTCCCATCATAACGTATTGGTTATGAACTGTAGAGTAAAACTTCAGAGATTGCAGAAAGGTAGACAAGTTAGGAGATGGAACCTGGACAAATTGAAAGAACCAGTGGTGGTTGAGAGTTTCAGAAGGAGCATTAGGGAAGGTTTAGCTGAAATAGGGCAAAGTAATACAGTAGAGGAAGAATGGGTAGCTCTGAGAGATAGGGTAGTGAAAGCAGCAGAGGATCATAGAGGCAGATGAACAAGGCCTAATATAACACAGGTTATACTAACTTAATTGATGAGAGGAGAAAATACAAAAATGCATGAAGCGAAGCAGGCAAAAGAGAGTACAAACGTCTGAAAAATGAGATTGATAGGAAGTGCAGACTGGCTAAGCAGGAGTGGTTAGATGACAAATACAGAACCGTAGAAGAACGTAAAACTAGGGGAAAGAGAGATACCGCCTACAGGAAAATAAGAGAGATATTTAGAGACAACAAAATCAGCCATTTGAATATCAAGAAAACAGACGCTAAACCAGTACTACGCAAAGAGGGGAAAGTTGAACTGTGAAATGAATATATAGAGTTCCAATACAAAGGAAATAAACTTGAAGGCAGTATTGTAGAAATAGAAGACGAAGTGGAGAAAGATGAGATAGGAGATATGATACTGCGAGAAGATTTTGACAGAGCGCTGAAGGACTTGAGTCGAAACAAGGCCCCTGTAGTAGATGATATTCCGTCTGAACTGCTGATATCGTTAGGAGAGCCAGTAGTGAAAACATTGTTCCACCAGGTATGCAAGATGTATGAGACAGGGGAAATACCATCAGACTTCAAGAAGAATATTGTAATTTCAATTCCAAACAAAGCAAATGAAGACAAATGTGAAAATTACAGAACTAAAGTTTAATAAGTCATGACTGGAAAATACTAACACGAATTATTTACAGACGAATGGAAAAACTTGTGGAATTCGACCTCGGGGAAGATCAGTTTAGATTTAGGATAAATGTAGGAACAGGGGAGTCAATATTTACTTTAAAATGTTCAAATGTTTGTAGAGTCTATGGGACTTAACTACGGGGTCATCAGTCCCTAAACTTACAAACTACTTATGAACTACTTACGAACTAGGACGGCAAAAATATCCATGCCCTAGGGGGGATTCGAACCCGCGACCGTAGTGAATAGTCACTTTACGACTAATCTTAGAAGATAGGCTAAGGAAAGGGAAACCTACATTTTTAGCATTTGTAGATTTGGAGAAATCTTTTGATAATGTCGACTTGCATACACCCTTTCAAATTCTGAAGGAATCAAGGGTAAAATATAGGGATCGAAGAGTGATATTCAACCTATACACAAACCAGACGGCAGTTATTAGAGTCGAAGGGCAAGAAATGGCCGCAGAGGTTAGGAAGGGAGTAAGACAGGGTTGTAGTCTTTCCCTAGTGTTCTTTAATCTGTATATTGAGCAAGCAGTGAAGGAATTCAAGGAGAAATTTGGTGAGGGAAATAAAGTCCAGGGAGAAGTAATAAAAACTTTGCAATTTGCCGATGACATAGTAATATTGTCTGAGACTATAAAAGATCTGGAAGAGCAATTGAATGGAATAGACAGTTACTTGAAAGGAACATATAAGATGAACATTAACAAGAGTAAAACGATGGTAATGGAATTGAATGTCAGAAAATCAGGTGATGCTGAAGGAATTAGATTAGGTAATGAGACAGTAAAAGTGGTGGATTAATTTTGTTATTTGGATACCAAAATAAATTTTGATGGCCGGAGTAGAGAAGATATAAAATGCAGAATGGCTATGGGAAGAAAAGCGTTTCTAAAGAAGCGAAAATTGTTATCATCCAATATTAATTTAAATATTAGGAAGTCCTTTCTGAAAGAATTTGTCTGGAGTGTAGCCTTGTATGGGAGTGAAGCGTGGACGATAAGGAGTTCAGATAAAAAGAGGATATAAGCTTTTGAAATGTGGTGCTACAGACGAATGATGAAAATTAGATGGGTAGATCACGTAACTAATGAGGAAGTGCTTAACCGAATCGGGGAGAAAAGGAGTTTCTTGCATATCCTGACTAAGATAAGGGATAGATTGGTTGGACACATTCTGAGACATCAAGGAATTGTCAACTTAGCATTAGAAGAAGTGTGTCGGGCAAAAATCGTAAAGGGAGACCGAGGGACGAATACAGTAAGCAGATTCAAAAGGATGTAGGTTGCTGAACTTATTCTCAGCTGAAGAGGCTTGCACAGGAGAGGGAAGCATCGAGAGCTGCATCAAACCAGTCTGCGGACTGAAGACCCCAACAACAACAGTTCACAGTTATCCGATCAGTGAAAGTAATGTAAGGAATAGTCGAATACCACGATATAAATGCCCACGTCATGAAGAACCCTCCCCCATTCTTCACTGAAGCAAGCAGGCACACTGTATCATAAGCTTCTTTTCGGATTTTCGATACGAAAACCCAGATAACTCTGTTTTGACGCCATTGTATAACTAGTCTCGATCTTATATCAAAGCAAGTCACTCACCAGTCGTCAATTTCATAAAATGTTGTGACAGTAAGACATGTTTCGGAGCTACCTTATCACGTGTGCTGAAAAAGAAGGAATCACATATTAAAATACTACGTAACAAAATCAACGACTCCCATATCAATACACCATTCACGTAAAACATTAATCAGCCATAAGGGAACGTCATCCATAACAAACACCCAGAATACGAAAGTTTACGCATTATAGAGTTTGGATTCTAAAACTGTTTGAAAGTAAGATTTGAATAACATTGGCAGCCGCGGCGGAGTGGCCGAGCGCATTCAGCACTATGCTCCGTTGCTTGAGGCCGTTCCCCGTCGGGGGTTAGAATCCTCCTTTGGGCATGGGTGTTTGTGTTGTCCTTAGTGTAAGGTGGTTTATAAGTAGTTTGTAAGTTTAGGGACTGGTGACACGCAGTCATGTCCCATACGTTTAACAAACGTTTTTGCTACATCGGCAGAGGGAAGGACTTCAACATTGAACGACATTCTCTGGATAACATCCGTTATACCCTCAGGGGCATTCACTTCGAAGACGGGAGAAATAAAATTTTTGGGCTTGGATTCCAACAATGTACGAAGTGAGAAAAGAGAATTGTCTAAAGCGTAAAACTGAACCTAATAAAGGTCCTTCTTTAGCAGCAGTATCGTTTCTTTTCTTTTGGGGTTTACTATTTAATTTTAATTTTAATTTTGGGATGTATTCTATGGCTAGGATTTTATCTGGATAGATTTCACAATTTTTTTTTTTTCAAATTTAAAAACAGTATATCGTATATTACCATTGCAACTTTGCTGAATATCTGGATTATCATAGAATGAAGGCTTTCACGGCAATTGTCGTCATTACTTAAAGCTTCCGGGCTGAGATGCCGTGGTCCATACATAAAACTTTCCCCTGACGTTTCGCCCTCGTCTTAATAGTCATTGATCTTAACTGTTACTCTAAGATGTTCCATCTCATTGTCTAAGTGCGCTGGTTCACAAATTTTGTGGGTCCTATCTACTAATGTCTTAATCACGCCTTTTTTTTGTCGTGGATGGTGGTTAGAATCTTTTTGAAGATAACGATCAGTGTGTGTGTCTTTTCTATAGACCTTATGACCCAATGATCCGTCCTCTCGTTTAATAACCGCCACATCTAAAAAGTTCAGTTGACCATTAGTTTCCTTTTCCATAGTGAATTGAATTCTAGGATTGATGCTATTCAGATGTAACAGGAAGGCATCCAGCTCCCCTTCGCCGTGTGTCCATATAACAAATGTATCGTCAACGTAACGATACAATTTGGCTGGTCTTTTTCTGACTGTCAGCAGTGTCCGTTGTTCAGAGTTCTCCATGAACAAGTTAGCAACAGGCGGACTAAGAGGACTGCCCATGGCCACTCCGTCAATCTGTTCATAAAATACATTCTTATACTGAAAGTAAGTTGTCGTGAGGCAGTGTTTGAATAATGCCACAATGTCACTAGGAAAAATATCCGCTATGCATGCGATAGCATCGTTCACTGGGATCATGGTAAACAACGACGCCACATGAAAACTGACGAGGATGTCATCAGGGTCCACACTTAATTCCTTTATAATATCGATGAAGTGACAAGAATTCTTAATGTGGCTATCAGTTCCGCCAACATATGGTTGCAGCAACGAGGCAAGGTGTCCAGCTACCTCATGGGTGGGAGACCCTATTGCACTGACTATAGGTCTCAGAGGAACCAGCTGTTCATGCACCTTCGGTAACCCATAGAGTCTGGGCGAGTGAGCTTCTGTTTTACAGAGATGCTTCTTATCGTCTGAAGAGAAAGAAGACGCTTTAACCAATTGGTTCCTCACTTTTAGAATCTTCGATGTCGGATCCTTCTGAAGTCGTTTGTAATTGCTGGGATCCAAAATGTCCGTGATCTTTTCATGATAATCTTCACTCTTCATTACGACGGTAGCGTTGCCCTTGTCTGCAGATAGTACGATGATGATTTCATCTGCGTTGATGTCCCTCAGTGCCTTCCTTTGTGCCTGTGACAAATTACTTGTAGGTGGCTTACATGTACGTAAGATTCTAGCTGTTTCCATTCTTATAACGTCAATATTTGCCTCAATATCTTCCGTAGGAACCTTTCGGGGCGTCACTGCAAAATTTCCACCCTTTGCAAGTACCGAAATTTCGTCTGCAGTCAAAACTTTATCTGACTAGTTAATAACCGTCCGAGAATTATCCTCCAGTGTGCCTACCAACAAGTTCTTCTGTAAGCTATCAAACTTCCTCTTTTGTCTATTCCCTGCTATTTCTGCACTTACTTCCATAGTTCTGAAAGTAAGATTGTCAATCTTATTCCAGTCATCACACTGCATCGTATTACTAATCAGAAGATGAAGTTGAAATAGCTTACAGTTGGTTTCCGCCAGTGCTCGCCGCGTCTGGTGTATCCTCTCTCGTAACATTGCTGATTCCATACGACTGTAAATGCGATGAGCTTCTGCCGAGCGGAACGTCCTCTTCACTTTCAAAAATTTTGGGACAGTTGACGTGTCCCTGCAGCGTAACAAGAAGGTGAGAGAACACAGTTGTTGTGACTTCTTCTTGCGCATGCTCTCGAAACGCCGAACCGACGTTGACATATCCTCCCCGTAGAGGCGATTGATCCTAGAATGAAGGCTTTCACGGCAGGTGTCGTCATTACTTAAAGCTTCCGGGCTGAGATGCCGTGGTCCATACATAAAACTTTCCCCTAACGTTTCGCCCTCGTCTGCGGAAGGCATCCTCGGAGGTAAAGCGGCGTACTGCAACGAGAGCGCGAGTGAGCATCCTATATATAGGCAAAACAGAGGGCGCTGCTGCCATGAAGGGTACGGGGTGCAGCCAACTGCAGGTGGTGGCTCACGTCGGTACCAATGATGTGTGTCGTTTCGGATCTGAAGAGATCCTCCCAGGTTTCGAGCGCCTAACTGAAGTGGTAAAGACTGCCAGTCTTGCTTGCAAGATGAAAGCAGAGCTCACCATCTGCAGCATAGTTGACAGGACCGACTGTGGACCTCTGGTACAGAGCCGAGTGGAGGGTCTGAATCAGAGGCTCAGACGGTTCTGCGACCGTGTAGGCTGCAGATTCCTTGACTTGCACCATCGGGTGGTGGTTTTCCGGGTTCCGCTGAATAGGTCAGGAGTCCACTACACGCAGGAAGCGGCTACACGGGTAGCGGGGGCTGTGTGGCGTGGACTGGGCGGTTTTTTAGGATAAAGAGCTTCGAGGAAATAGAAAATGGGCAATCTCAAAGGGTGCAGGTGGATGACAGGAGAAATATAGATCCGGAAACTATCGGTATAACAGTTGTAAATTGTCGTAGCTGTGTCGGGAAAGTACCAGAACTGCAAGCGTTAATAGAAAGCACCGAAACACACATCATAATAGGCAGCGAACGTTGGCTCAAGCCGGAAATATGTTCAGAAGAAGTATTTGCAAAAGATCTATCGGTGTTCAGAAAGGATAGATTAAACAAAATAGGTGGGAGCGTGTTTGTCGCCGTCAAAAGTAGTATTTCATGTAGCGAAGTTGAAGTTGATAGTTCCTGCGAGCTATTATGGGTAGCCGGCCGCGGTGGCCGAGGTGACTGAGGCGCTCCAGTCACGGTCAGCACGGCCACTACGGTCGGGGGTTCGAATCCCCCCTCGGGCATGGATATTTGTGCCGTCCTAGTTCGTAAGTAGTTCATAAGTAGTTTGTAAGTTTAGGGACTGATGACCCCGTAGTTAAGTCCCATAAGCTTAACAAACTATTCACTATTCACTATTATGGGTAGAGGTTGTACCCGAAAATTGTTAGAAGTTACCGGCCTCCCGACTCTGACGATACAATAGCAGAAAGGTTCAAAGAAAACCTGAGTCTAATTACAAAAACGTACCCGACTCACACGATAATAGCAGGCGGTGATTTTAATTTACCCTCTATCTGTTGGCGAAATTATATTTTCAAATCAGGAGGTAGGCATAAAACATAATCCGAAATTGTACTCAACGCATTCTCTGAGAATTACTTCGAACAATTAGTTCATGAGCCAACTAGAATTGTAAATGGATGTGAAAACACACTTGATCTCTTAGCAACAAATAATCCTGAGCTCATAACGAGTATCAAAACGGATATAGGTATTAGTGAACACAGAGCTGTCGTAGCGAAATTGAATATCGAAAGTCCCAAAGTTACCAAAAATTAACGCAAAGTATATTTGTTCAGGAAAGCAGGTGGAAACAAAATACATTGCTTCTTGAAAGACAGCTTCCACTCGTTTCTAACACTAAACCTAGGTGTAGACCAGATGTGACTCAAATTCAAAGAAGTGGTATCGACAGCAATTGACAGTTTTATACCAAATAAATTAATAAAAGAAGGAGGCGATCCCCCTTGGTACACAAAACAGGTCAGGACACTATTGCAAAAGCAAAGGAAAAGGCATACTAAATTTAAACGAACACGAAATCCCCAGGATTTGCGATCGTACTCAGAAGCTCGAAATTTAGCGAGGATTTCAATGCGAGATGCCTAAAATATTTATCACAACGAAACTCTTTCTCGTAATTTGAGTGAAAACCCAAAGAGATTTTGGTCATATGTTAAATATACTCGGGGCAAATCACAAACAATACCTTCAGTACGTGATAGTAATGACGATTCTGCCGATGACAGCGCAACTAAAGCAGAGTTACTAAACTTAGCTTTTAGAAACTCATTCACCAAAGAAGACGAAACCAATATTCCAGATTTCTAATTACGAACAGATGCCGTAATGAGTAACGTAGAAGTAGATATCAACGGAGTAGTGCAGCAACTAAAATCACTTAACAAGAACAAGTCTTCTGGTCCGGATTGTATACCCATTAGATTTCTATCTGATTATGATGAAGTGATAGCTCCTTACTTAACAGTCATATACAACCGCTCTCTCATAGAAGGATCTGTACCAAAAGATTGGAAAGTTGCACAGGTCACACCTATATTCAAGAAGGCAGTAGGGGTAACCCACTAAACTACAGGCCTATTTCATTAACGTCAATTTGCAGCAAGGTTTTGGAACATATCCTGTATTCAAATATTATGAATTATCTCGAACAAAACGATCTATTGACCCAAGGTCAACACGGATTTAGAAAATATCGTTCATGCGAAACACAACTAGCTCATCGTATTTACAGTCGTATGGAATCAGCAATGTTACGAGAGAGGATACACCAGACGCGGTGAGCACTGGCGGAAACCAACTGTAAGCTATTTCAACTTGATCTTCTGATTAGTAATACGATGCAGTGTGATGACTGGAATAAGATTGACAATCTTACTTTCAGAACTATGGAAGTAAGTGCAGAAATAGCAGGGAATAGACAAAAGAGGAAGTTTGATAGCTTACAGAAGAACTTGTTGGTAGGCACACTGGAGGATAATTCTCGGACGGTTATTAACTAGTCAGATAAAGTTTTGACAGCAGACGAAATTTCGGTACTTGCAAAGGGTGGAAATTTTGCAGTGACGCCCCGAAAGGTTCCTACGGAAGATATTGAGGCAAATATTGAGGCAGGGATCCGTCAGCTCCCACAGCAGTCCGCTGACGTTATAAGAATGGAAACAGCTAGAATCTTACGTACATGTAAGCCACCTACAAGTAATTTGTCACAGGCACAAAGGAAGGCACTGAGGGACATCAACGCAGATGAAATCATCATCGTACTATCTGCAGACAAGGGCAACGCTACCGTCGTAATGAAGAGTGAAGATTATCATGAAAAGATCACGGACATTTTGGATCCCAGCAATTACAAACGACTTCAGAAGGATCCGACATCGAAGATTCTAAAAGTGACGAACCAATTGGTTAAAGCATCTTCTTTCTCTTCAGACGATAAGAAGCATCTCTGTAAAACAGAAGCTTACTCGCCCAGACTCTATGGGTTACCGAAGGTGCATGAACAGCTGGTTCCTCTGAGACCTATAGTCAGTGCAATAGGGTCTCCCACCCATGACGTAGCTGGACACCTTGCCTCGTTGCTGCAACCATATGTTGACGGAACTGATAGCCACATTAAGAATTCTTGTCACTTCATCGATATTATAAAGGAATTAAGTGTGGACCCTGATGACATCCTCGTCAGTTTTGATGTGGTGTCGTTGTTTACCATGAGCCCAGTGAACGATGCTATCGCATGCATAGCGGATATTTTTCCTAGTGACATTGTGGCATTATTCAAACACTGCCTCACGACAACTTACTTTCAGTATAAGAATGTATTTTATGAACAGATTGACGGAGTGGCCATGGGCAGTCCTCTTAGTCCGCCTGTTGCTAACTTGTTCATGGAGAACTCTGAACAACGGACACTGCTGACAGCCAGAAAAAGACCAGCCAAATTGTATCGTTACGTTGACGATACATTTGTTATATGAACACAAGGCGAAGACGAGCTGGATGCCTCCCTGTTACATCTGAATAACATCAATCCTAGAATTCAATTCACTATGGAAAAGGAAACCAATGGTCAACTGAACTTTTTAGATGTGACGGTTATTAAAAGAGAGGACGGATCATTGGGTCATAAGGTCTATAGAAAAGACACACACACTGATCGTTATCTTCAAAAAGATTCTAACCACCATCCACGACAAAAAAAAAGGCGTGATTAAGACATTAGTAGATAGGGCCCACAAAATTTGTGAACTGGCGCACTTATACGATGAGATGGAACATCTTAGAGTGACAATTAAGAAGAATGGCTATTCAGACAGGGAGATAGATCGTGCAATACGCCATAGATTGACAACCAGGACGGACGAGGAACGACAACAACCCAAGGGGAAAGTTTTTCTACCATTTATCACTAAGGTCACTGATCGTATTGGAAAAATTTAAGCAAGTACGATGTGGAAACTGTTTTCAGACCAACCATGAAAATAAAAGAATTTTTAAGATCTGCAAAAGATAAGCGACACCCCCTGGCTACACCAGGTGTCTATAAAATCCCCTGCAGTTGTGGAAAAGTTTATATAGGTACAACTAAAAGAAGTGTCAACGCTCGTCTGGGAGAACACAAAAGGAACTGCCGCCTCGGACATACTGATAAATCGGCTGTAGCGGAACACGTGTTTCAAGAAGGTGACCACGAAATAAAATTTAACGAGACGTCCGTCATAGCAAAGACGTCGCATTATTATGCGCGTTAGTACAGAGAAGCCATTGAGATTTTTAAACATCGAAATAATTTTAACAAAAAAGAAGGTCTCAAACTTGATAAGATATGGATGTCAACACTACAGCAACAGCATGACAATCGATTAATTTCAATCGAGGAGTTTGGCAATAGCAGAGACCACAGCACAGCCGACACCACATGACTGACAGCAGCGCCCTCTGTTTTGCCTATATATACGATGCTCACTTGCGCTCTCGTTGCAGTACGCCGCTTTACCTCTGAGGATGCCTTCCGCAGACCATGGCGAAACGTCAGGGGAAAGTTTTATGTATGGACCACGGCATCTCAGCCCGGAAGCTTTAAGTAATGACATCTGGATTATCTTCGCCATCATAGCACAGCTGTCTTATCGTTCAGAACTATGCCTCAAAAATTATTAATAAATAAAAATGTTCAAATGTTTGCAATTCTATGAGACCGAACTTCGTTAGTCATCAGTCCCTAGTCTTACAAACTACTTAAACTAATTTATGCGAATCTAACGACAACACACACATCCATGCCCAAGGGAGGATTCGAACCTTCGACACGGGAGGCGGCGCGGTCAGTAACGTGGCGCTCCAGACCGCTCGGCTACTGCGGCGCGGCACTGTGCCTCATAGCAGCAGTGTTTTCTTTAAACGAGGTATTTATGGTGAGAAAGCTATGTATGCTGCGACTTCTGATCGATGACGTTAACTAATGGCAGATTTTTTTATGGTATTCTAGTGTCCTGGTATTATGATCGCATCGCCACTTCCTTCGCCGCTTTGCACCGGTTTCCTTTATCAAGGATTTAGAAACTGCAGCGCTTCCTTGGGTGTTTAGCTTCAGCCATGGTGTTTTTATGGAAACACTATTAATCTTGAGCAATCCTGTCGTTTCTGCTTTGGTACTTCCATGATTTTTGGCCGAAATTGTTATTAATGCTCACCGGTCGTTGTCAGATAATTCTGGTATAGCCGGCAATGATATTTTCATTTTTTGAACGCTCTCATTATCGCGGATACTGTAGCTAGAGCAGCGTCAGACAGCTCAGCCGATTTCCTCACACATGCTCCCGCTAACTCCACACCACCGAGTTGGCCGTTTTAGAAGGCAGAAATCTCCCTGCTCGGAGTATGACAATGAACAGTGGACAGAACTCCTCTTAGAGGAGGAACCCGTGTGTCTTATTTTTTTGTGTTTTTTCTCTAGGTTATAGGTACCACGTATTTATTGTGTATTTTTATGTGTATTGCACTGTCCTTCGGAGTTAAAGAACGCGCCGATAACGAGTCGCGTAGAAGCTGTATTTGTTTTACTGGATACCCTGCAACGCTGAGTGAGATGAGTTCTGTACAATCAGCTGACGCGTGAGGCCTGCTGATTCGCTGGGCGTCGTTAAATCTTGTGGCACCATCGGTAATGGCTGCTCCACTATACATCTCTCTTATTGCTAGTTTACCTTGGAGCGCCTGAGTATGGACCCCTAACATATTTTCCCAGTTGTATTTTACAGGAAACTGTGATTGACAAAATATAATAAGTGAGAAAGACGTACTGAAGAATATAGCTTGAATTGTGTTGATGAGAAAGAGCACGCAGCCCAGTGTACAATGACTAGCCCATGATTAATGCGACCAGAGCGCGAGATGAATGCCCGAATCTGGAAAACCACAAGTGGTATATATTAGGGATATGTACTCTAAAATGATTTTTCTTTCTGTAAATTTTAGCTGGAACCTAGCTAACACGTTTTAATTTTTATGAAGCCCATATCTTTTTCAAGAGAAGCCTTGAACAAGCCCATCTATTATTAGTGTGTGTCTTGATTTACGTTTTTATGGGCAGATTGTAATTTGGTTCTACTTGGTGCCATGACAGGCACGAGAACATGTCTTATTTACGTTTGACTTAATCATAGGTGTGTTATTTTTTCTTTTATTGTTCCATGTGTTTATGTATTTACATGTCTTGATTTTGATATTTCTCTGAATATAGGATTAGGATGTCAATTTATCCATTTATTGATTTATATAACAAGCTTACATTTTTAACGAGAATTTATGTTTTATGTATTTAGAGATTTTGCGCATACCATGTTTTGAAAAATCGTGAAACTGCTGGTGCAGTTACCACATAGTGACGCTGCTACTCCGGATGGACAGTAGGCAAATGAAGTGAGACTAATTCCAGGAACGTGTCTTTGATTCTATAAAGATTCTACAGATACTTGTCGGATGGCCAAAGGAAATCCACAGATCTACAACATCCGAAACGTAATTGAAGGATGAGTTATCTAGAAGAAACGTTTGAATTGAGGGATGTGTATGTCTCGTAGAGCAACAATTTGTTTTATTTTTGTGATTACTACAAATACAGTGTACGAGATTCAAAGCCGTTTTAAGTAATGAGGTCGAGGTCTTGTGCAGGTAGACATTTTTCGAAGCAATAACTCACTCTATTGTCTTACCTTTTTCTGAAAGGATGATTCGTTTAAGCGGAATACTGCCACACGAGAACGCGAGAAAATGTCCCGCGCTACTGACACTTCTGGAGACTGACGTCACGCAGGAGCGCTCGATCGCTGCCAAACGGATCGGCCCAGCCTTGTATGTAGTAACATTGAGCTGATGCATTGGAAGTGCCCCATCGAATTGGGTATCAGCTGTCAGTTGAAACAGATGTGGTGGCGCCATCTCAATGTTCCACGCCACCTGGGCCATACTGTCTCAGGTGCTGATTGCTCCAAACTGTTGAGGCTCTATCAAACTCTGGTGCAGTCCCATCTTGACTTTAGATGTGACGCCTATGGTTCTGAATCACCAATAGTGTTGTATACACTGGACCGCATTCATAACTGTGGGGTTCACAGCACAACGGATGCCTTCTGCATCAGTCTTGTGAACAGCTTATATGTGGAGGGCGTGGTCTCACCTCTGCAGTTCCGCCGCCAACAAATACTCATGACCTATGCAGCGCATGGGCATGGCTCGCCAAGCCACCCAAACCATCATGTCCTTTCTCTCATGTGGTTGTCTGTGACCAACAACAACGACCAAGGATAGGCTGTATGATCGCCTTTCCGGTCAGGTCCCTTCTATTTAACTTGAGCCTTAACCTCTACCTTCTCCATATCGGGCCCTCACACATACAGCTCCGTGTCTGTACCTTTCGTGTTCAAGTTGGATCTTCCCAGCCGGCCGCTGTGGCCGAGGGGACTGAGGCGCTCCAGTCACGGTCTGAACGACCACTACGGTCGGGAGTTCGAATCCCCCCTCGGGCATGGATATTTGTGCCGTCCTAGTTCGTAAGTAGTTCATAAGTAGTTTGTAAGTTTAGGGACTGATGACCCCGTAGTTAAGTCCTGTAAGCTATAAAAACATTTGAACATTTTTGAAGCCTCCCATAGCAACTCTCATGTGCAGGAAAATGAGGTTCCTCACGTCTCTGTTTTGAGTGTTCCCTCTATGCTCCTCCAGCACCCACGTTGCCAAACGCAGATGGCAGGGATCTATTCAGAAAGCACAGTCTTTGGCTCTCGCCCATGGCTTCCAGTATTGTTCTGTAAAAATAAGTGTTTGCACTTCTTTCGTCTTCATACGGTTCACCCTCACCCCAAACCTTATCTCAAAAGCCATCTATTAGAAATCTCTTATACTCGTCGGTTTTTAGAACCCGTCATTGACCCTCATCTCCCCACATCCGTCAGTTGAAACAGAAGTGGTGGTGCCATCTCAGTGTTCTACGCTACGTGGGTCACACTGCCTGGGGCACTGATCGCTCCACCCTGTTGAGGCCCTATCAATCTCTGGTGCAGTCTGGTCTGGATGTGTCAGCTATGGTTCTGCATCACCATCAGCGTTTCGCTTTCTGGAACCCATACACATCTGTTGGGTTTGCATTGCAATGGGTGCCTTCTGCACCAGCCCGGTGAACAGTTTATTTGTGGAAGAAAGGGTCCCTCCTTTGGAGATCCACCGCCAACAACTGCTTGAAGATGAAATGTTAATGTATAATTACATTAGTAACAAAGTTGTACGCAATACATTTGAACATCATACGTCAAAAAAAGTTTGATCACCTAGTGATGCTGCTCATCAGAGGCATTCTGTCAACAGAATACATCATCAAGCGCATCAGTGACGTTCTGTGCTGGTATCACATTGGGGTGTCAGTTGCCACTCTTACCCATTAAGGAGAAGCACAAAGCTCCACAAAATAGGATAGCATCCTCCAATTTTCCTTAAACAATTTGATGAGTGATTTGGGGAACAAATCAAAGTAATGGACAACTTATCCTGAGTCCGTCGTGCAGATGACGTTAATGATTTTATCAATAACTTAGTTATTGCATAACTTCTTTGGGTAGCATGTTCAACTTTTATAATTCCAATTGAACATGAGTGAGACACTTGGAAAAGCTGAAGGACCATGTCGTGCCCAAACACAAAATGTGTTACAGTTGGGAAGTATTACGATTAAATTATAATTTAAATCTTTAGAGGTTAAAGGAAATTTGAACATTATGCTTTCATTGAACTGTTTATTGAGAAAGGTTCCCACACAATGTTTTTTTTTCTCAATAAAAGAAATCATTGGTTCTGATACAGTAGAAAATATGATTTGTTGTGTTTTGTTTATTAACAAAACGAAAAATTGTGTTAGTTTATAAGTACAATTTCACCATTATATTGAATACCACAGATCTTTTGAATATATCCATGTGAAAAGATTGTGCACCTCACGACTATATACTGAATATACAAGAGGTACAACGTCTCTCCACAAATCCATAGGTTATGACACTTTATATAAGATGTTACATGATTATACCATACATTTTGAAAGCAGATTTTAAGTATTCTGTTGATGGCATGGACATGTCTACAAACACTAGTCCGATTTAATTCACATGGTACTGAAAGAAAAGCAGTCCCACCGTAGGACAGGTGAGTTAGCTATATGATACTCTCTACTGTGCACACGAAAATAGCTACTAATACTTTGTTGTTCTTCAGGAATGAATAAATAAAATAAATATTTTCATTTGTCATTGGTTTAGAAACCATGGTAGTACAGTTAAAAGTAAATGAAATGATATATAAAAACTAAATCTTTGAAAAGTAACTCACTTCACTTGTATCTAAAGTTTATCGTTTTTGTAAAAAATCAAAACCATATAAAATATGACAATCTAAATTATAATGGAGAAAGGTTCCAAAGAAAGTTGTTTCTAATCGCTAGTAGAGAAAAATTGTTACATTTGTGGTCATATATTTATGGATTGACATTCTACTGCTTTGATTTCAACATTGATAGTGGCTCTCTACTGTCAAATATTAATGTAGAAAGCCCTGACTATTTTCAGATACTCAGTTCTGAGATATTTTCTTATGTCAGTGAATGTAACTACGAAACTAAATGGATTTAGGAAGTAGTGCTTTATCCACATAACTTGAATATACTAGGACGTTATACAGGTCATAATATATGTGAAAAGATGACAACACTGGCATTTATGAAAAATATATTTTATTTACAGCATTCAAATGTGGATCACTACATGTGGTCACAGTGGTCCTCTATCCAAGTAGGGCAGCGTTCACCTGGAGTTGGGAGAGGGTGTTAGCATTGTTAATACCTTGAATGCCTGCCCCAAGGGCAGCGGCCAGGGCAAGACGGGAGGTGGGATCTGCGAGGTTGACAATGGGTACGCCATTAGGGCCGATGACAATGTTGGGGATACCACCGAGGCCTTGGGCGACCAAGGCGTTGCGAGCAGCGTTGGTGGCGTCAGCAGCGGCAGTGGCGGAGACGGCGGCGGGGATGTTGGGGTTTCCCAGGGTGTTGCGGGCGGCCTCCACAGCCTGCGTCGTCAGGTGTGTCGCCTTCGCCACCGCCACATCAGGGAGGTCTCCACCGAGTCCCAGACCAGGAAAGACAGGCTGTGCCAGGGCCGCCACCAGCACGGAGCTCAGGACCACCTGCAAGCAGTGGGTGCTTTACATAATGCACAACTCTCTATGACACACTTAGTTACTGTATATATGCTGTGTAATACATGTTATCATTGTCATTCTCTGAACTGTGGGCCTAATTTATTCCTTAATGAAAATTCAACAATATGTTCATACAGATAAAAGTACTTTATCAAAGCACATTAGAGGTAGCCTGCAAGATTGTTCTACCAGTAGGTGGCACCAGTGGAAGCAAAGTGCAAGTATTACAATCTCAGAAACTCAAATGCAAATTTATAGAGAGAATGAGACACTCTTTCCAGGAGGCACTAGGTACAAATTTTGTAGGACTAGAATTGGAAGCTAAATACAGAACGAAGTTACTGCCCACAACCATATGGTCACATATAGAGTACATAGCAATGTTTACAAATGATCTGCTAATGTAATATTGCGTGGCAGTTTGGGAATCGAAGTTGAATCTTGCTGCTTACAGGTAAAGCGCTCACGACCTGTCCTCACAGATAGGTACTTGTCGAAGTGTAAACATTTCATTCATAGTATGACATCACGAACGCTAAGAAAGAAAATTACATATTGACACATGTTACTATCTGTAAAAGGTGAAGGAACAAACGAAAGTGTATACCGTGGTAATATGTACATCAGCAAACAACAGTATTTACACAAACTAAAATCTCGAAAGAGAACACAATGTTCTAAGGCAAACTTAGCATCATTAGGTCCTAGCAGCAATGGACTCATTCCCATCAGACATATGACATTCCAACTGCTCATTCCTCCCAAAATTGGTTTCATGCCTTTGGATATTATTTGACTGATAAATTACTGGATAGGTAGTTAGGCAGTCTAATTCTCGTAAATTGCTTAATCGTTGAAGAGTCAGAGCATGACTTACAAATCTATCCCTTCTTTTAGCCACGTTATACCAGACACTTATTTTCTCGACAGTTCTGTGTGATGTCCCCTAATTGTCGCCCTCATCTTCTCATCTAATCGTTCCATTTTTGCGCCACATAGAAAACTCTTCCAAAGTCTACTTTTTGTGCTGCCTAAAGCCCACGTTTCAGTCCTGTCCAAGGCTACACTGAAGAGAAATGTCTTCATAAAATCGTATATGATATTGATATGATGTCGCTAAGTGCACCTTATTCCGCAAAACTGGATGCATATGGTCTGAGTTCTGCGTCAAGTCATCACTAGTCCACGAGCGTCAGTGAAAACCGCACTTCTTCGTCATCTACTCACCAGAACCTTCATGTCTGCTGCGCTGTTGTTGCTGCTGCTGCGGACTGAACTGTTACTGCCCTCAGTGGCGGGACACCGGCTTATATAGCGAGACACGGCCTCGTCTTCCCCGCCGCGTGCAAAAATATGGGGGAGTGTCATTGTCCTCCAGGTCCCACCACTTCTGGGTCTGCTCGTAGGATTACGTAATAACTAAAATGTCATTGTGCATTTCACGCCTGAATAAAAGCTACTTTCTCGCGCGCTGCTTTTCTCATTCACGATAACGGCCTCTACACGTCCCTCCAGAGGCCATTGTTACTGCTTCGCATAGTAACCTGTCGGTAGGTTACAATGCTTTCCGTTCTTGCTACTGAGACATAAAATTTGTCCGGGTCTCAAATAGCCCGTTCCTCTCCTCGGAGTTGGGAATGTAAGCATTGTGAGAGAAAGAGAGCAAGAGAATTGGTTCATTCTTAATGCATTATTGTAGTACAAGTGGCGAGTGCGTAAGTGTATTTTGCATAATGCTTCCTGTCAGATGACGTTGGTTTTGGGAAATTACCGTTACGTATTTCGACGAGATGTAGGTGGGACAGACTACATAATATTTCCACAAGTAACCGATGTACAGATATTTTATCCATTGAAACGATGAGTAGTTGTTTGTGCAAACGTATCAAATATCTCCTTCTACAAACTCTTTGGTTTCCATATTTTGGGATATGTACGTTTTAATACAAGAAAAATGTCTAGTAAATGGGAAATCTGAAATGCATACATCAAAAGCTATGTGAACTCGACCAGTAGAAGAGACGTGTTCAACAGTATCGATGATGAAGACGTACCACTTAATGGGTACATTTTATAACACAGGTATTAGAAGGAATGCAGATTAGGGTGTAACGTCCCGTTGTCAGCGTGGTCCCTACAGATGCATTTTAGATAGGCATGAGAAACGAATTCGGCCGTACCCTGTCAAAAGTATTATCCAGATATTTTCCTGGAGCGATTTAGCAAAATTAACGAAAACCTAAATCTGAATGACCGGAGGTGGATTTGAACCACCGTACTCCCGACTGCGAAGCAGTGTGTTGCCACTGCGTCACTTCTCTTGGTCCACGACATTTTTTCGTTTTCTTTTTTTTCGATATTATCTCCTTCCAAAATGGAAAAGGCATAGAGCATCCATTACGGATGTTTGTTTTCTATCGTCGATATTTTCATTGAATCTTGTCCCTAAGAGGTATCAACACTGTGGTCTGAAACACATATCTTGTTGCGTAACACATAGCAACAGAAATGTTCAATTGTTTGTAGAGCTTATGGGACTTAACTACGGGGTCATCAGTCCCTAAACTTACAAACTTAGGATTAGCTAGTTCATAAGTAGTTTGTAAGAGTAGGCACTGATGACCCCGTAGTTCAGTCCCATAAGCTATATAAATATTTCTTTAATTTGGCTAGTGAAACTAAGCGTATAGTTGATCTTTTTGTTATTCACGCTGAACACTTCCGTTGCACTGAAGCGTCAGCTCATCTGAAACAACTGAATAGCGTCATACAGTAAGGAATAAGACAAGAGATGTATATGTATATATAAATAATTCATAATGGGTATGAAATGCATTTTGGTAACAGTAAAACATAGTTGCCATGTCTATAATAAAGAATAACTGAAGCATTAGACAATAAAAAGAAGTTGTCTGTCTAGGAAATATCTGCCATCTATTGGCAGTTGATAATAATAACTTTCAAATCGAAGACAGTGTGAGTCAAAGATAAATTACAGCGACGCCGATGGTTGCCGTGGATACGGCGTCGTGGAGACATGGATAAGTATTCGTGCCAGTGGTGCAGCAGACGACGTGCCAAAGATGTAGCTGCCAGGGACGCGGTCTGTCACCGTGGAAACAGGCCGCGATAGCAGAGGCGACCGGTGTTAGCACGTACAGCGGCAAAGCAGACGACACGCCAGAGATGAAACAGCAGGGGACGCCGTCCGTTACCGTGGAGACAGGCAATGATAGCAGTAAGGATCGGTGTTAGCACGTACAACGGCAAAATGCCCCAAAAGTCGTCGATGCCATATGTAGCAGGTGATAATAGTATTTAATTTAATTAATTGGTTACCAATCATAACAGTAAATGAACAAGGTGTTAATATATGAGCTCTGTGCAACAAATTATAGTATTTTCAACTGTCACGAAGGAAATGTCAAACATAAAATAACTAATAACGAGTGTAAGACAAAGTGTAGCAAAAGAGCACATACATGTAGCATCAGTCAAAAATTGTTACAATAGCAAGAAGTCAACCATAAAATAACAGATGAAAACTGTACAAGGAAAGGTATCACGAGAGCCAATGTGCGTTATAGCAGGTCGTCAAAAAGGTCGTAGAAATGTTTCTCCCTAAAATCCAATTGTTCATTCAATAAAGTCGGTGGTTGTTTTATATTATGCGAAAAATATTCAATTTGTTCAAGGGCATTTAATAAGAGACCTATAGGTGCCATGTGTAAGACCTTATGATTCGTTTCCATGGGACCTTCAGAGTGTTTATTTTGCTGTACGTGTTGGCCAAACACAGATTTAGTAGCTGATACTCCAGTTGGGTGTTCTTTAAAACGAATGAGAAAATTGCGACCTGTCTGACCGATGTGAAGTTGTGAGGCGGCATCGTGAGTCGTGTCGGGATAGCACAGTCAGTAGTGCGCTTGCCCGCGAAAGGCAAAGGCGCCCAGGTTCGAGTCCCGATTCCGGCACACAATTTTAATCTGCCAGGAAGTTTCATATCAGCGCACACACCGCTGCAGAGTGAAGTTTCATTCTGGATATAAAATATGATTGAACACGTCCACTGAATATGTAGTCGTGTTCCATTTCTAAGTTATTCATTAACCTTATGTGTTTCTGCACCATTTATGTTGTTTATTAATTAGTTAATTATTGTTATTCTGTTTATATATGTTTCCACCCATCTGATTGAACTTCTTTGTTCATGTGAATGTGAAAGGTTGTTATTAATATTAAATGACTGCCGCGCAATGGCTTACTCACTGCCTCACGTTCCAGGGCCTCGTTTACTTTAATTAAGAATGCATGGCTTCGTTTGTCGTCTGCTCAGGAGACTGCTGAGTGGCCAGAGAGAAGCTTAGTTGGCAAGATGCAAATGTTTGACCTCGAATAATACAGTGTAAATTTAGTATTTGAATTTTCATTCTGGTGATGATGTTGTGTCTGGTTTCTCTCAAGTTAGAATACAAGTGTGTGTGATCTTCAGCCTTTGTGAAAACTTATTATGTAAGTTAAATATTTCTCTGGTTTGAATCCGTCTTTCCTATCTTGGCATGACCGATTTTACCACGTGCTTTTGTAACGGTCATTACTTCGGCCTTCAGCCATGCTTTTACTAATACTACCTTTCTTCTATATGAATTCGTGTGTATGAATTCCTTGCTTATTAAAAATTAATTTCTATTGTATATTCTATGTAATTCCTCCTAGTCACACACCACACGGTAGTATTCCGCTGCCTCCCCGAATTTGAGTTGGTTTAGTGCATAGTGACCACCATCTCGCTAGAAACGCCGCCCATGCTTTGATTGTCGCTGCTATTAAGTGATTCCGTATGAGTAAAGTGTCGCTAGCATTATGCACGCGTCTATAAATAAATGAGTGTGCTTTCTTCTTCCGATTGTGTATTTGCAAATTTCCTCCCACACTACTTCCATATTCACAAAGGGGAGAAACATTTTTATTACAGGCAGTAACTTGATGATTTAATTCACTTTTGTAGGAGGTGTGTGCTTAATAAAGTTTCACCACATGTATTTGCTTATTCACTTTACTGAATAGATGAAGATTTAAAGTATCAAACATCTGCTTTTTTTAACATTGATTTTGTGTTTGTTAAAACGGAGGCTGCTCCCTTAAGGAGTAAGCAGGTAGATAAATTCCCACTGCGCAAATACTGTGGCCACTTGTAAAGTAATTTAGAGCAGTGGTGAGCGTTTTACCTGAGATCTTGCTTAAATTATTTAACAGGCTACTTTCATGATGATGTATACTGTAAAACTGTAACGAAATTGGGCTGTAATGTCAAGTAGGGAAAGAAAGTTTTATTTGTGGGCATAAACTTGTGGATTGGCATTCTGCTCCTCGTATTTTAGCGCTGATATTGGTTCTTTACTGTCCGAAATCTATAATTCGAAAAATTAACCCAGATAACGCTGACGTCCTTCCAGAAGGACGAGAATGGTGACTTAGTTTTTCATACTTGTAGTTACAAATACATTCACAGCATCGTATTTGATTTATTTAATCGCCTCCTTCCATTTTAGATAAATTGTAGGTAGAAATGTTGTTTGCAAGGAGGTAGAACATGTCTCCAGATGTGATAGTGAAAATTTCCTCATAGATATGACCACATTTTTTGAACATTCTACAATTTTTGAGACATTTATATGTATGAATTTCGCTTTAAATAGTGTCTTAATAATAACGATACATCATATGAAAATCATGAAACATTAAATTTGACATCCTTCCAGATGATGAGCAATATTCATAAAGTAATGGTTTGTTTGTGAAAAAATTCACTTATAAAGTTTTTTTTAAGTCACATTAAGGTAATTTGTACCTTTTCAAATAAAATTACAAACAAAAATAATTCCGCGCTATTTGCGTTAATATAGAAAACCTCAAAGATCACTGACTGCTTTCAAGAACTCAGTTCTGAGATATTTACGTATGTCAGTGATGTAAATACGAATTTAAATCCATGTAAGAAATAGTGCTTTATCCACATAACTGGAATTGATTAGGGCTTTATACTGGTCTTGAAACATATATTCAAAGATGACAACACAGACATTTATGAACAAAATATTTTATTTACAGCATTCAAACTTGCATGACTACATGTTGTCGGAGTGGTCCTCTATCCAAGTAGTGCAGCCCTCAACTGGAGTTGGGAGAGGGTGTTAGCATTGTTGATAGTTTGGATACGTGCCCCAAGGGCAGTGGCCACAGCCAGGAGGGAGGCGGGGTCTGCGAGGTTGGCTACAGGGACGCCATTAGGTCCGATGACGATGTTGGGGATACCACCGAGGCCTTGGGCGGTCAAAGCGTTGTGAGCAGCATTGGTGGCGTCAGCGGCGGTAGTGGCAGAGGCGGCGGCGGGGATGTTGGGCATTCCTAGGGTGTTTCGGGCGGCCTCCACATCCTGCGGCGTTAGATGTGTCGCCTTCGCTGCCGCCACGTCAGGGAGGTCCCCACCGAGTCCCAGACCAGGGAAGACAGGCTGTGCCAGGGCCGCCACCAGCATGGAGCTCAGGACCACCTGCGAGCAGTGGGTGCTTTACATAATGCACAACTCTCAACGACACAGTTAGTTAATTTATATAGGCTGCATAAATACTTGTTATCAGCATCATTCTCTGAGCTGTGGGCCTAATCTCTTGCTATAATGATATTTTAACACTTTATTCATCTAGATCATGAATAAGGAACTAGATCAGCATCGAGACCCATTTTAGTAGTAACGTTATCATTTATGATATACTACTTGTGGAGGCAATACAGTGATAAATATTGCTTTATATGTGGTACTTTAATACCTACCTATATCAGTGTTTTTATATTTTTCTCTGTGTCAAACAGTTGCCCCACACACAACCACAAATGTAACAGGACCTTTTCTTGTTTTTCTGTGACTGTGCAGCAATTGAAAGATGGCTAGCGAAAAATGCTTCCACTGTGTAGAACGTCATGCACTTTTACCCTCTATATTCGCAAATGCAGGCGTCCTAACACTACGAGTATGTGGAGGTAGTATCTAGCCTGAAACATTTGATATTGAAAATACATATTTAAAAGTCTCCAAAAAAACAGAACATCTTTCCATAATGTAATTCAGTACAGTGTCGTTGGTAATCTTTACCAATATCTACACTTATACATTTTGCACACCTTATTGTGATGAGTATTCCATCATTTTCCTCTGTTGTAATAAAATCTAACTTATTTCGTAAAGTTGCTAAACATACTTCATTGTATCCTCTTAACTAACTGTATTGTGGCGTACAGTCAGTGCCACATGCCATACATAAGAGAGTGATAGTGGAGAAAGCAGCGATCGACCGAAAGCCAATCGCAAGCTGCGGCCACACATCCTGGAGGGAGTAATTGAAGATGCGCGCCCTCTACAAGCCGCTATATCTAGGCCCACATACGTGTGGACAGTCTGTCAGTTACAAGTCAGAGCTCAGGCAGTTACTAGGTTAGAACTCGGCTACAAACCAAGTAGTCGCTAGGTCTCATGCAGATAGCATCAAACGGGTGACGCCGTGAGAAGAGGGAAGAAAAGACAAATGTTCTGAAGTTCAGTATTATTGTAATTTTCAGTCAATAAAGCTTGTAATACTAATCTCTATAGAAATGTTTTAGCTGACCATCGATTCCTGCACCAGTACCTTTACTGACAACTACATCCCTAACAACTCATGTAAAAGTAATTCATCAAAGCACATTAGAGGTAGCCTGCAAGATTTGTGTTTTTTATACTTCCTTATTCTAAATTAATTTTCTTTTGTAAATGCTATACAATTCGCCATGGTCGCACACCATGTAGTACTTAAGGATAGTTTTCTGCTGCCTCCCTGCAAATAAGTTCGTTTAGTGCATAGTTTGATTTTAACTCTCAGGCGGCAGTGCCAATTATTATAACTTCAGGAGCAGCACAATGCAGAATTGCTACCACTGTGTATTTCATGTTATAAACCTAGTAAATAAGTACTAAGTGATCGTATTGACAAAATAGCTTAATATACATATAGAAATATCACATTTATTAGTATATGATTTAGTATACCAATTACCTTCGGTGTTTAAATATAACAAATGTAACATTATTCCTCCAATTTATTGTTAAACAGTTTGATGAATTATTTGAGGAATAAATCAAGTTAATGGACAATACATTCTGAGTCAATTACGTAAATGCTGTCAATGATTACATCGACCACGTAGTTACTGTCTAACTACATTGGGCACCAAGTTTTCCTTTTATAAATGAGTTTGAACATTGCTGAGATGCATTGCAAAAGCTGTAGGACCACGTCATGCGCAGCACGAAATATATGACAATACCACAGATTTACCATTAAATTATAATTTATGCTATGTTGGATATATGCTTTCGTTCAACTGTTTATTGATCAAGATTCCTACACAATAGTTTTATCTCAATAAAAGAGATATTTCAGTACAAAAGAACGGATATGTTAGGTTCTGTTTATCAAAAAAATTAAATATGTGTTATTTTATGAATATCAATTCACTATAATATTGAATAGGACAGAATTTTTGTGTACTTCCATGTGGGAAGATTGTATACACCTTGACTATATTGTAAAATAAAGAGGTACAACAACTATTAACAAATACATAGGTTACAACACTATACATAATAGCTGACATGATCATATCGTACATTTTGATAGCAGTATGTTCACATGCTGTTGTAAAAAAAAGGAGCCACACTGTAGGACAGGTGAGTTACCTATGTGGTTCTCTCTAGTGTGGCCACGAAAATGCCTACTAGTAACTATTTTTTACTTCAGTAATGGATAAAATAAAATAAATCTTTTCATTGGTTATTTGTTGTGAAACCATCATAGTACTGTTAGAAGTAAAATAAATGATATAAAAAAATCTTTAAAAAGTAATTCACTTGATTTCTACCTAAGTTTATCTTTTGGTTAATATTGAAAACCACATAAAATATGATTGTAACACGTCCACTGAATGTGTGTTGGTGTTCCATTCCTGAGTTATTCATTACCCTTAAGTGTTTCTGCACCATTAATATTGTCGTATTAGTATGTTAATTATTTTTATTCTGTTCATATATGTTTCCAACCATGTGATTGAACATCTGTGTTCTTGTGAATGTGGAAGGTTGCTTTTAATATTGACTGACTGCCACGGAATGGCTTACAGTCGTTGCTTAGCGCTTTAGGGCCTTGTTTACTTTAATTAAGAATGCATGGCTTTGTTTGTCGTCTGCACTGGAGTCTGCTGGGTGGCCAGAGACAAGCTTACTTGGCAAGATGACAAGGTGGCCGTATTCTTAGTGTGGTGCCAACCTAATCTTGGACAAAAGAGGCTCTCTGGGAACCACTGAAGTGGAGATCAACTTCCTCAAGTAGATAGGGTTAGTAGACACTATGCAGTGAACGCGCCCTTTATGGGTTTTTGGCGCTTTCTACATCCGGTGTCTGTGGGGCTTCACTCTTGCTGCAAACGTGGAAGTAGAAACTTCGTCGAATCATGCTGAGATGATAACAGGTGGTTAGAACTTTGCTTTCTTTGTGATCAGGCAGACTTTGTTTATCAGTGATAGGTTTCTTGAGTAGTTATTTCACTATGCGAGGTGAAGGGTTTTTAATTTAGAGAATTCGACTAATTCAGTGTAAATTTAGTATTTGCATTTTCATTCTGGTAATGATATTGTGTCCGGTTTCTCTCAAGTTAATTCACATGTGTGGTCTTCAGCCTTTCTGTAAACTTAGTATGTGTGCTAAATATTTCTCAGATTTTCTGGTTTGATTCCATCTTTCCTATCTTGGCATGACCGACTGTACCACGTTTCTTTTGTAACAGTCGTTACTTTGGCCTTCAGCCATGCCTTTACTAACACCACACTTTTTCTATATGAACTTCTGCATCTGCTTTACTTGCTTATTAAAAATACATTTCTTTTGTAAATTCTATGTAATTCCTCCTGATCGCACACTGCAAGGTGCTTAAGGTTAGTATGACACTGCCTCCCCAAACTTGAGTTGGTTTATTGCATAGTGATTTTAAATTTATGCTTCAAGACACCCACCATCTCGCCAGAAACGCCACGCACGCTTCGATTTTCGCTGCTTTCAAGTGATCCCATATGAGTAAAGTGTCACAAGCATTATGCAAGCATCTGTGAATGAGTGAATGTGCTTTCCTCTTCCCATTGTGTGTTTGCAAATTTCCTCCCACATTACTTCCATATTCACAAAGGGCAGAAACAATTTTATTTTTGGCAGTAACTTTATGATTTAATTCACTTTGATGAGAGGTGTGTGCTTAATTTGGTCTCCCTACATTTATTTGCATTTTCACATTTCCGTTTCGCAAATACTGTGGCCGCTCTCAAAGTAATTTAGAGCAGCAGTGAGCATTTTAACTTGCATTTGGAAACTGCAATTGCCTCTGTAAAACAGAGAAGTACAAAGAAATATGGCTGCATTATCTGCTAGAGAAAAATATTTATATTTGTGGTCATAAACTTTTGGATTCGCATTCTGCTTCTTGTATTTTAACGTTGGTATTGGTTCTTTACTGTCCGAAATCTATAATTCGAAAAATTAACCTAGATAGCGTTGACATCCTTCCAGAAGGTCGAAAATGGTGGCTTAGTTTTTCATACTCATGCACAGTGTCGTATTACATTTATTTAATCTCCTCCTTCCATTTTCAATAAATTTTAGTTAGAAATGTTGTAACAAAGGTGGTAGGACATGTCTCCAAAGTTGAGGGTCACAGAGATGATATTGAAGATTTCCTCATAGTTATGATCTTAATTTTTGAACATCCTTCAATTTTTGCGTTATTTACATGTATGAATTTCATTGTAAATAGTGTTTTAATAATAATGATACTTCAGATGAAAATTCTCAAACATTAAATTTGATGTCCTTCCAGAATGATCTGCAATATTCCAAAAGTAATGGTTTGCTTGTGAAAATAATCACTTATAAGGTTTTTTAATGTCAAATTAAGGTAATTTGCACCTTTTGAAATCAAATGAAAACCAAAAATAATTCTGCGCCATCTGCGTTAATATAGAAAACCTCAAAGATCTCTGACTGCTTCCAAGAACCCAGTTCTGAGTTATTTACATATATCAGTGAATGTAAATACAAAATTAAATCCATATAAGTAATAGTGCTTTATGTACATAACTGGAAATGACTAGGTCTTTATACTGGTCTTGAAATATATATTCAAAGATGATAACACAGAGATCCATAAAAAGATATTTTATTTGCAGCATTCAAATGTGCATTATTACATGATGTCACAGTGGTCCTCTATCCAAGTAGGGCAGCGTTCAACTGGAGTTGGGAGATGGTGTTAGCATTGTTGATACCTTGGATGCCCACCCCAAGGGCAGCTGCCAGAGCCAGACGGGAGGTGGGGTCTGCGAGGTTGGCTATGGGTACTCCATTAGGGCCAATGACGATGTTGGGGATACCACTGAGGCCTTGGGTGGCCAAGTCATTGCGAGCAGCGTCGGTGGCGTCAGCTGCGGCAGTAGCAGGAGCGGCCGCAGGGATGTTGGGGATTCCCAGGGTGTTGCGGGAGGCCTCAACAGCCTGCGTCGTCAGGTGTGTCGCCTTCGCCGCCGCCACGTCAGGGAGGTCCCCACCGAGTCCCAGACCAGGGAAGACTGGCTGTGCCAGGGCCACCACCAGCACGAAGCTCAGGACCACCTGCAAGCAGTGGGTGCTTTACATAATGCACAACTCTCTACGACACAGTTAGTTAATTTATATAGACTGCATAAATACTTGTTATCAGCGTCATTTTTCTGAGCTGTGGGCCTAATCTAGTCCTATAATGAGTATTTATCACTTTATTCATCTAGATCATGAATAAGGAACTAGATCAGCATCGAGTCCCATTTTAGTTGTAACATTATCATTTGTGATATACTACTTGTGCAGACAATACAGTGCAAAATATTGTTTTATATGTTGTACTTTAATACCCACATATATCAGTGTTTTTATATTTTTCTCTGTGTCAAACAGTTGCCCCATACACAACAACTAATTTAATATAACTTTTTCTGTTTTTCTGTAACTGTGCAGCAATTGGAAGGTGGCTAGCGAAATATGCTTCCACTGAGATACCCTAACAGCCTTAGTAGTAAAACGTCATTCACTTTTACCCTCTATATTCGCAAATACAGGTGTCCTAGTACTACTTGTGTGTGGAGGTAATATCTAGTCCGAAAACATTTCATATTGGAGATACATATCTTAAAGTCTCCAAAAGAATAAGTACTTTTCCATAATGTAATTCAGTACCATTTTCATTGATAACCTTTAGCAATATCTGCAGCTATACATTTTGCACACTGTATTGTGATGAGTATTGTATTCTTTTCCTCTGTTATAATAAAATCTAACTTATTTCCTAAAGTTGCTAAAGATTCATCGTTGTATCCTCTTAAATAACTGTGTTGTGGCGTTCAGTCAGCGCCACACACCAGACGTATGAGAGTGATAGTGGAGAAAGCAGCGATCGACCGAAAGCCAATCGCAAGCTGCCGCCACACATCCTGGAGGGAGTAACCGAAGTTGCGCGCCCTCTATAAGCCGCTATATCTAGGCCGACATACGTGTGGACAGTCTGTCAGTTACAAGTCAGAGCTCAGGCAGTTACTAGGTTAGAACTCGGCTACGAACCAAGCACTCACTAGGTTTCATGCAGATAGCATCAAAAGGACGACGGCGCGAGAAGAGAGAATAAAGGACATATCTTCTAAAGTTGAGTATTATTGTAATTTTTAGTCAATAACACTTGTAATACTAATCTCTATGAAATCTTATAGCTCACCAACGATTCCTGCACCAGATCCTTTCCTGACAACTACATCCCTAACACCTCAGGTAAAAGTAATACGTCAAAGCACATCAGAGGTAGCCTGCAAGATATTTTACCAGTAGGTGGCACCAGTGGGGCCCACATGCAAGTATTACAATCTCCGAAACAAAAATGCAGATTTATAGAGAGAATGAGACACTCTTTTCAGGAGGAGGCATTAGTTACAAATTTTGTAGAACTAGAATTACAAGCTGAATAAGGAACGAAGTTACTGCCCACAACCATATAGTCACATAAAGAGTACGCATCAATGTTTACAAATGATCTGCTAATGCAGTATTGTGTGGCGGTTTGGTAATCGAAGTTGAATCTTGCTGCTTATAGGTAAAACGCTCACGACCTATCCTCACAGAAAGGTACTTGTCGAAGTGAATCACTGAGAGATGGCTGGAACTCAGTCAGGGTAATTCACTCCGTGAGAAAATTGACCACAAATGGCATCATTCTGGTAAGAGCCTTAGTGTTGCACTTATTGTCAAGACCACTATTTAGGAAGGGCCAATCAAATGGAAGGTCTTTTCTTTTTTAGAAAACACTAATTTCTACTGACTTCATTCTTTTCTTGCAGTACTGAATGATTGCGAATTATATTTCGGAACTATGTTACATCATTTGTTAAAGAGAGATCACTATAAGTTTTAACGTCTCCATCTGTTTTATAAGATATGCCTGTGTTTTAGTAGATAAAAACAGTACTCTAGTCTGTGATTGTAAACCACTAGTATCAGATTCAGCACTTTAGTTTGAGGCAAAAGGGGGGGGGGGCTGGTTGAGGATGATTGATATACATTAAAATCCAAGACTCAGGTTTGTGGTTTTCACGTAGTTGACAATGGGCTTCATTGCAAGAAATATTAAAACCCAAGCAACTGCGAGGAGGATTGTAGGGAGAGGCAATTGAGCCTTTTAACACTCTCCCCGATTAAGATCTACTTCTCGTAAGCTAAAACTGTTACAACAGATACTAATTCTCAATTTTCAAGTTTCATTTCTGGTAACATTCTGTCGTAGCAACAAGATTGATTCTAGAAATATCTAAAAACTTCCTTTCCTATTTATGGATCAATGTGCAGTTAGCACTCGTCATAAGTTCAGAATGACATGTCTCTTACTACATTGATCGAAAATAACAATCCTCTTCATTAAATGTAAATGTTCATAGTGAAACATTTCAGTCATAGTATGACATCAACAAAGCTATGAAAGAAAATTACATATTGAGACATGTTACCATCTGTAATAGGTGAACAAAAAGCGAAAGTGTTACCATGCAAACATGTACGTCAGCAATCAACAGTATTTACACAAACTAAAATCTCGAAAGACAACACCATGCTCTAAGGAAAACTTAGCATCCTTAGGTCCTAGCGGCTATGAACTAATTCTCATCAGATATGATAAACCCACAGTTAAGTGCCATAAGCTTTACAAACATTTGATTCCTATTTCTGGATAAACGTGCAATTATCATTCCTAAGATGCCAGAATGGAGTGTCTCTTACTACGTTGATCGAAAATAACAGTCCACTTAATTAAATAATTTGTGTAAATTTTCATTGCGAAACATTTCAGTCTAATTCTAAATTGCTTAATCGTTGAAGAGTCAGAGCATGACCTATAAATCCATCCCTTCTTTTAGCCACGTTATACCATATATTTATTTTCTCGCTAGTTGTGTTCGATGTCTCCTAATTATCTCCCTGATCTTCTCATCTAATCGTCTCATTCTTGCACCACATAGAATACTCTTCTAACGTCTTCTTTCTGAGCTGCTTGAAGCCCACGTTTCAGTCCTGTCCAAGGCTGCACTGAAGATAAGTGTCTTCTGAAAATAATATTTGTTGATTTGAAGTCACTAAGTGCAGCTGATCCGCAAAACTGGATGCACATGGACTGACTTCTTCGTCACGTCATCACTGGTCCACGATCGTCAGTGAAAACCGCACTTCTTCGCCATCTACTTACCAGGACCTCATGTCTGCTGCTGCTGTTGTTGCTGCTGCTACGGACTGAACTGTTACTGCCCTCAGTGGCTGGACACCGGCTTATATAGCGAGGCACGGCCTCGTCTTCCCCGCCGCGTTTAAAAACATGGGAGAGTGTCATTGTACTCCAGATCCAACCACTTCTGTATCCGCTCGTAAGATTACGTAATTTCTAAATTGTCATTGTGCATTTTACCTCTGAATAAAAGCTACTTTCTCTCGCGCTGCTTTTCCCATTCGCGATAACGGCCTCTACACGTATCTCCAGAGCTCATTGTTACTGTTTCGCATAGTAACCTATCGGTAGGTTACAAAGCTTTCCGTTCTTGGTACTGAGAGATAAAATTTGTCCGGGTCTCAAATAGGCCGTTCCTCTCCTTGGAGTTGGAAAAGTAAGCACTGAGAGAGAAAGAGAGCAAAAGAATTGGTTCGTATTTAATGCATTAATGTAGTACAAGTGGCGAGTGGTTATGTGTAGTTTGCATACTGGTTGCTGTCAGAAGACTCGGGTTTTAGGAAATTACGGTTACATATTTCGACGAGTTGTAGGTGGGACAGAGTACATAATATTTCCACAAGTAACCGATGTAGAGATATTTTATCCGTTGAAACGATGAGTAGTTCTATATGCAAACGAATCAAATGCCTCATTCTGCAAGCTCTTTGGTGTTCATATTTTGGGATAATGTACCTTTCAAAACAAGAAAAATTTCTAGTATAGGCTAAATCTAAAATGCATACATCAAGAGCTATGTGGACTGACCAGTAGAAGAGACGTGTTCAACAGTATCAATGATGAAGACGTACTACTTAAGGGGTACATTTTATAACACAAGTATTAGAAGGGATGCTGATTAGGGTGTAACGTCCCGTCGTCAGCGTGGACCTTACAGATGCATTTTTGATAAGTATGGGAAATGAAATCGGCTGTGCTCTGTCAAAAGTACCATCCATATATTTAGCAAAATTGCGGGAAACCTAAATCTAAATGTCCGAAGGTGGATTTGTACCCCCGAATGAGATTGCAGTGTGTTACCACTGCGTTACCTCTCTTGGTCCATGATATGTTTTATTTTATCAATTTTTTTTATATTATCTCCTTTCAAAATAGGAAAAGTAAAGTGCACTCATTCCGCAGGTTTATTTCATATTGTCAATAGTAAAGCAGTGCTTAAACATCCATGGATGACTTTTGCTGGCATGGGTTCCTTAGCAAAGTATTGTGTACTCACTTCCCTCTAAATCTCCTCAAATTTTGTTACGGAACATGCTATATGCGCAACATCACACATATATATTGTGAACTAAAAGCTTTTCTTAATTCTACCCTTTTGTCATAGTGTAACGAATTGTATTACTTTTGGTAGGCAATGTTCACCAGCTTTTTGGAACATTTTGAAGAATATTTTTTTAAAAAAACAACTGAATCGGGTTCAATATTTAATTTCACATTTGGTTTAGGTGATTGTCGGATTATCGCCAGGTGTAATTTTGTTCCAGTAAGTACTATACAAACATATTTTCATTGCATCTTGTCCCTAAGAGGTATCAACACTGTGGTCTCAAACACATATCTTGTTGCCTAACACATAGCAACAGAGAAGTACAAATAAATGCACTTAGTAACAATAATGAAAACGTAATGTGATACAGCTGTGTATGCAAATATATTGCTTTAAAAATAACTAACTGTGTATCGGTGACATATGTTTTATAACGTGGGTAGTATTCGTTTGTCTGAGAGGCACTGTGTTATACTTGTACCAGGCTACATGCCTGATCTTCTTGTTATTCACGCTGAACACTTCCGTTGCTCTCCATAAAGAGCGATGGCCGCCACTTAGCAACACGCTACAAACATTTTTACTCCGTCCTGACCTGTCTGCTTCCGTGAATACCACTACTTAGATAGTATCCAAGGATTACAGTATGCATTTCGCTGATGTGGAACAACAGTAAAAGGACTACGCCAAAGAACACATTTGCGTTAACTTTTCCATCAGAAAGCGCTGTAACTTGTACATTTACTCTATCTAAATGTTTCAAATGTTTGTATAGTCTATGGGACTTAACTACGGGGTTATCAGTCCCTAAACTTACAAACTACTTAATGAACTACTTACGAACTAGGACGGCACAAATATCCATGCCCGAGGGGGGATTCGAACTACCGACCGTAGTGGCCGTGCAGACCATGACTGGAGCGCCTTAGTCCCCTCGGCCACCGCGGCCGCCTTACTCTATCTACTTCCAGGAAATTGTTCTGTTACAACCTACACTCTAATTTTATGCTATGTCTTAATTGTATCCTAAATGGCATTTTTTTTATTCTACGAACATTTAAAGATATTTATTTATCTTTCCGATGTTAGAGAACGGCACTGTAGTTAGATTCGCTTCTATATAATTATGTTTAGGTGCTACAAATGATGCAATTGTTTTATTTCATACGTCTTTCAATTACCATACCATAGCAGACCTCTGCCATATGTGCAAGGATGGACAAAATATTACGAACAGTTAATGTAGACGCAATATGAAACTTATTAATATGGACTTGACTCACCAATGTCTTCGGTAACAGCTGCAAATCGCTAGGAATTGATTAGTGAAGTGTCTTTTCTGCTTCTGACAGAATGTTACACAATCAGGTAGCAAAATTTCCGCCAATTACTTGAATGATGTTCGAGCTGTAAATTTAGACCCCACTCCGCTTTAAAACTGTCTACAACATTTCAGTTATGTTCATACCTGGCTATTTTTGTCCAGGGGACATGTTTAATATTTTCCTGATACTATATGGAAAGGCCTAAACCTTTCGGCTGTGTGTGAGGGCACATTGTTATTTCTGTGTATGCCAGTGCTTATTAGAAATATCGTAGTCATAGTAATCAGTCTGCTATCGCGAATGGGCAGCAGTCTTTTCAGTAGTTACAGGGGCAACAGTCTGGATGATTGACTGAGCTGGCCTTGTAACATAAGCTAACATGGCTTTGCCATGCAGTTACTGCGAACGGCTGAAAGCTGTGGGAACTATAGTCGTTAATTTTCCCGAGGACATGAAGCTCTACTGTATGAATATATGATTGTAGCATCTTATTGGGTAAAATATTCCGGAGGTAAAATAGTCCCCCATTCGGCTCTCCGGGCGGAGACTACTCGGTAAGTTGTCGTCATCACGAAAAACAAAACAGGCATTCTTCGCTTCGGAGCGTGGAATATTCTAACCCTTAATCGTATAGGTTAGTTAGAGAATTTGAAAAGAGAAATGGCTAGGTTAAAGTTAGATATGGTAGGAATTAGAGAAATTCGGTGGCAGGATGAGCAGGACTTCTGGTCAGGTGAGTACAGGGTTATAAATACAACATCTTTAACGCAGGAGTAGGTCTGATAATGAAAACGAAAATAGAAATGTGGGTGAATTACGATGAACAGCATAGTGAACGCATTATCGTAGTAAAGATAAACACAAAACCTACACCGACCACAGTAGTACAAGTTTATATGGCAACTAGCATGGCCTATGACAAGGATATCGAAGAAATGCATGAAGAGATAAAAGATATAATTCAGAAAGTTAAGGGAGACGAAATCTTGATTGTGATGATGGACTGGAACTTGGTAGTTGAAAAGGGAAGAGAAGGAAATGTAGTAGGTGAATATGGCCTGGGGAAAAAGAATGAAAGAGGGGATCGCTTGGTAGAATTTTGCGCAGAGCACAATTTGATGATCACCTGGTTTAATCATCATGAAAGAAGGCTGTATACGTTGAAGAGGCCAGGAGACACTGGATGGTATCAGACTGACTTCATAATGGTAAGGAATAGGTTTTGGAACCCTGTTTTAAACTATAAGACATATCCAGGGGCAGATATAGACTCTGATCATAACTTATTGGTTATGAACTGTAGAGTAAAATTTAAGAGACTGCAGAAAAGTAGAAAAGTTAGAAGATGGGACCTGGACAAATTGAAAGAACCAATGGTGGTTGAGAGTTTCAGAGGGAGCATTAGGCAAGGTTTGGCTGAAATAGGGCGAAGTAATACAGTAGAGGAAGAATGAGTAGCTCTGAGAGATAGGGTAGTGAAAGCAGCAGAGGATCATAGAGGCAGAAGGACAAGGCCTAATAGAAATCCCTGGATAACACAGGATATACCAACTTAATTGATGAGAGGAGGAAATACAAAAATGCATCAAGCGAAGCAGGCAAAAGGGAGTACAAACGTCTGAAAAATGAGATTGACAGGAAGTGCAACCTGACTAAGCAGGAGTGGTTAGATGACAAATGCAGAACCGTAGAAGAATGTAAAACTAGGGGAAAGATAGATACCGCCTACAGGAAAATAAGAGAGATATTTAGAGACAAGAAAATCAGCTGTATGAATATCAAGAACACAGACGTTAAACCAGTACTACGCAAAGAGGGGAAAGCTGAACTGTGGAATGAATATATAGAGTTTCAATACAAATGAAATGGAAGACGAAGTGGAGGAAGATGAGATAGGAGATATGATACTGCGAGAAGATTTTGACAGAGCGCTGAAGGACTTGAGTCCAAACAAGGCCCCTGTAGTAGATGATATTCCCTCTGATCTGCTGATATCGTTAGGAGAGCCAGTCGTGAAAACATTGTTCCACTTGGTATGCAAGATGTATGAGACAGGGGAAATACCATCAGACTGCAAGAAGAATATAGTGATTGCAATTCCAAAGAAAGCAAATGCAGACAAATGTGAAAATTACAGAACTAAAGTTTAATAAGTCATGATTGCAAAATACTAACACGAATTATTTACAGACGAATGGAAAAACGTATGGAATTCGACCTCGGGGAAGATCAGTTCAGATTTAGGAGAAATGTAGGAACACGGGAGTCAATACTCACCTTACCACTAATCTTAGAAGATAGGCTAAGGAAAGGGAAACCTACATTTTTATCATTTGTAGATTTGGAGAAATCTTTTGGCAATGTCGACTGGCATACACTCTTTCAAATTCTGAAAGTATCAAGGGTAAAATATAGGATCGAAGAGTGTTATTCAACCTATACACAAACAAGACGGCAGTTATTAGAGTCGAAGGGTAAAAAGGGCCGCAGAGGTTAGGAAGGGAGTAAGACAGGGTTGTAGCCTTTCCCCAGTGTTCTTTAATTTGTGAAGGAATTCAAGGAGAAATTTGGTGAGGGAATTAAAGTTCAGGGGGAAGAAATAAAAACTTTGCGGTTTGCCGATGACATAGTAATATTGTCAGAGACTGCAAAAGATCTGGAAGAGCAATTGAATGGAATGGACAGTGTCTTGAAAGGAACATATAAGATGAACATTAACAAGAGTAAAACGATGGTAATGGAATGGAATGTCAGAAAATCAGGTGATGGTGAAGGAATTAGATTAGGTAATGAGGCAATAAAAGTGTTAGATTAATTTTGTTATTTGGGTACCAAAATAAATTTTGATGGCCGGAGTAGAGAGGATATAAAATGAAGAATGGCTATGGGAAGAAAAGCGTTTCTACAGAAGCGAAAATTGTTATCATCCAATATTAATTTAAATATTAGGAAGTCCTTTCTGAAAGAATTTGTCTGGAGTGTAGCCTTGTATGGGAGTGAAACGTGGACGATAAGGTGGTTTATAAGTTTAGGGACTGGTGACCCGCAGTCATGTCCCATAAGTTTAACAAACGTTTTTGCTACATCGGCAGTGGGAAGGACTTCAACATCGAATGACATTCTCTGGATAACATCAGTTATAGCCTCAGGGGCATTCACTTCGAAGACAAAGGTTATTTGCTATCCAATGCGGGAGAAATAAAATTTTTGGGCTTGGATTCCAACTATGTACGAAGTGACAAAAGAGAATTGTCTAAAGGGTAAAATGTCCTTCTTCAGCAGCAGTAACGTTTCTTTTCTTTTGGGGTTTAGTATTTTAATTTTGATTTTGGGATGTATTCTATGGCTAGGATTTTATCTGGATAGATTTCACACTTTTTTTTTCAAATTTAAAAACAATATATCGTATATTACCAGGGCAACTTTGCTGAATATCTGGATTATCTTTGCCATCATAGCACAGCTGTCTTATCGTTCAGAACTATGCCTCAAAAAATTATTAATAAATAAAAATGTTGAAATGTTTGTAATTCTATGAGACCGAACTACGTTGGTCATCAGTCCCTAGTCTTACAAACTACTTAAACTAATTTATGCTAACCTAACGACAACACACACATCCATGCCCGATGGAGGATTCGAACCTCCGACGCGGGAGGCGGCGCTCCAGACCGATGGGCGACTCCGGCGCAGCACTATGCCTCATAGCAGCAGTGTTTTCTTTAAACAATGTGTTTATGGTGAGAAAGCCATGTATGCTGCGACTTCTGGTCGATGACGTTAACTAATGGCAGATTTATTTTTATGGTATTTTTTATATGAATGGCATATTAGTTAGAGAATCGTCAAATTCGTGGCGTCTTATTTTAATATATTTGTGTGTCTTTCAGTACTCCAAAATGGAATAATGTAATCCCTAAACGGTTTGTACAGACAAAAGTTTATATAAAACTAGCGTAAACTCGCGGCTCCGCACGCGTGTTGGTAGATCAAATCACACTTAAAAATGCACTTGTTTCGAAGAATCCAATCACGAAATTCAACAATAATGATTGTAACAATATCACAAATCGATCACTTGATGTAATGCGCGAAACGTCAAATCGATTTTTTAAGGGATATGTTAAAAGAAATTTCTTTTTTACTGCTTTACTTTATTCTTATATTTCCTTATTCGTATGCTTATCCTTACAGAGAAAGAGCTGAAGACGTTGTAGCACACATTGACCAAAGATATGATCTGTGTCATCACGTTTCGCTGTATGTAACCTCCTTGCTATAAAGTTGCAAATGTCATCACTGGCCTTTAGTCGGAATTTTTTTTATAATTTGACGACTTTCATCCACCATATCTTCCACACCCTTATAGCTATCGGCATGGAACTGTTATGGTGTACAACGGGAGACTTCGGACAGCAATTACACACAAATCATTGGTTTGCGTTCTGTAGTTTACGCTGCAGAGGGAAATATTAAGACACACACACACTCACGTAGAATTTTATATACACCAATAATTTTCCATCCCAATATACTCCACCCTATTATCATTATCAACCCTAAGGCAACAATGCAACCAATAAAACCTTTTACAAAGAATAATTATTTTCCGCATTTCACGTTATATTCTTCAAATTACTAAATATGTATCAGATCGCTATAAAACCGTGCCTAAAACCTTCCTCAGGTATAAATTAGTAACTGTAAAAATATTTAAGTTTCTGCGTCTTGTCGTTCGGACGTGATACGCGTACACCGAAAAGACATTCATATTAATATATATAGATAAATAGCTATCTGATCACCACAAATCCGTGCCTAAAGCCTTCCCGGGGAAGACATTAGTAATTGTACACATTTTTAACTCTTTATGTCTTGTGGTTCAGACGTGATAAACGAACACCGAACAGACATTCACATTTATAGATATAGTTGATAAAATTGATAATTTGCATTTTACTTGTGTCAATAAATGTAAAATTGGATCTTTGTAAAAAAGCAGTATTTAAACGATGATTAATCGGACTATACCAAATACTTCAGTCATCAAGTGTTCCAGTATTATGATCGCATCGCCACTTCCTTCGAAGCTTTGCACTGGTTTCCTTTATCAAGGATTTAGCAACTGCAGCGCTTCCTTGGGTGTTTAGCTTCAGCCATGTTGTTTTTATGGAAACACTGTTAATCTTGAGATATCCTGTCGTTTCTGCTTTGGTACTTTAATTATTTTTGGCCGAAATTGTTCTTAATGCTCACCGGTCGTTGTCAGATAATTCTGGTATAGCCGGCAATGATATTTTCATTTTTTGAACGCTCTCATTATCGCGGATACTGTAGCTAGAGCAGCGTCAGACAGCTCAGCCGATTTCCTCACACATGCTCCCGCTAACTCCACACCACCGAGTTGGCCGTTTCAGAAGGCAGAAAAATCCCTGCTCGGAGTATGACAATGAACAGGGGACAGAACTCCTCTTAGAGGAGGAACTCGTGTGTATTTTTTTTTTTCATGTGTATTTTCTCTAGGTTATAGATACCACGTATTTATTGTGTATTTTTATGTGTATTGCATTGTCCTTCGGAGTTAGAGAACGCGCCGATAACGTGTCGCATACAAGATGCATTTGTTTTTTCTAGGATATCCTGCGTATGGATATATGGAACGCTGGGTGAGATAAGTTGAGTTCTGTACAATCAGCTGACGACTGAGGCCAGCTGTTTCGGTGGACGCCCTTAAATGTTGTGGCACCATCGGTAAAAGCCGCTCCGCTATACATCTCACTGATTGCTAGTTTACCTTGGAGCGCCTGAGTAATGGGTAAATTAGGTTTAATGTTTAGTCATTCATGTGTGTTATTCAACTGCTGCACCATATATGCGAACTAAGTACAACTAGTGGCAAAACAAAATGTAATATTTTAGGGTGGACCTACTTTTTAGTTGTGCCACATGAATTTAGTATTTTAGGTTGTATTGATGTCCATCAGTGAGTGAATGGGAAAGACTTGTTCCTCCAGGGATGGGAGGACAGTAATTAGTACTGCCACAAGCCAGAGTCACCGTAACGGCGCCACCTCCCGGATAGAAAAGGGTTAGCACTTGGTGAAGCAAAGAAGGTGTTATGGAATATGTTGTGTGTTCTTAGGACAAGAGGTTGTAATGTCAAGCAGGTGGCGTATCTAATTTACCAGTTGATCAGGAATCCGTAACGCAAGCTTTAATATGACGACCTTACCTGTTTGCATCCCTAACGTAGTTTCCCATTAGTATTTTACAGGAAACTGTGATTGACGCAATATAACAGGTGAGAAAGATAGCCTGAAGAATATAGCTTACTACGCCCACTTGAATTTTGTTGATGAGAAAGAGCACGCAGCCCAGTGTACAATGACGAGCCCATGATTAATGCGACCAGAGCACGAGATGAGTGCCCGAATCTGGAAAACCACAAGTGATATAAATTAGGAATATGTACTCTAAAGTGATTTTCCTTTCCGTAAATTATAGCTGGGACCTAGGTAACATGTTTTAATTTTTTATGAAGCCCATTTCTTCTTCAAGAGAAGCCTTGAACAAGGCCATCTATTATTAGTGTATGTCTTGATTTACGTTTTTACGGGCAGATTGTAATTTGGTTCTCCTTCGTGCCATGACAGGCACGAGTATATGTCTTATTTATCTTTGACTTAATCATCTGTGTATTATTTTTTCTCTTATTGTTCCAGGTGTTTATGTATTTACATGTCTTGATTTTGATATTTCTCTGATTATAGGATTAGGATGTCAAATTATCCATTTATTAATTTTTATAACAAGCTTACTTTTTTAACGAGATTTTATGTTTTATGTATTTTGAAATTTTGCGTATACCATGTCTTGAAAAATCGTGAAACTGCTGGTGCAGTTACCACATAGTGACGATGCTGCTCCGGATGGACAGTAGGCAAATGAACTGCCACTAATTACAAAAACGTGTCTCTGATTCTATAAAGATTCTACAGATACCTGTCGGAAGGCCAAAGGAAATCCACAGATCTACAACATCCGAAACGGAATTGAATGATGAGTTATCTAGAAGAATCGTTTGAATTAAGGGATGTGTTTGTCTCGTGGAGCAACAATTTGTTTTATTTTTGTGATTACTACAAATACAGTGTACGAGATTCAACGCCCTTTTAAGTAATGATATCGAGGTCTTGTGCAGGTACACTTTTTTCGGTGCAATAACTCACTCTATTGTCTTACCTTTTTTTTTAAAGGATGATTCGTTTAAGTTGAATACTGCCACACGAGAACGCAAAATAATATCCCGCACTAGTGACACTTCTCGGCACTGACGTCACGCGGGAGCGCTCGATCGCTGCCAAACGGATCGGCCCAGCCTTGTATGTAGTAACATTGAGCTGATGCTTTGGAAGTGCCCCATCGAATTGGGTATCAGCTGTCAGATGAAACAGGTGTGGTGGCGCCATCTCAATGTTCCACGCCACCTGGGCCATACCGCCTCAGGTGCTGATTGCTCCAAACTGTTGAGGCCCCATCAACCTCTGGTGCAGTCCGGTCTTGATGTGTCACCTATGGTTCTGCATCACCATCAGCATTTCGCTTGCTGGAACCCATACACATCTGTTGGGTTTGCATTGCAATGGGTGCCTTCTGCACCAGCCCTGTGAACAGTTTATTTGTGGAGGAAAGGGTCACTCCTTTGGAGATCCACCGCCAACAACTGATTGAAGATGAAATATTAATTTTTTACTACATTAGTAACAAAGTTGTACGCAATACATTTGAACATCATACGTATAAAAATAGTTTGATCACCTAGTTATGCTGCTCATCAGAGGCTTTCCGTCAACAGAATACATCATCGTGCGCATCAGAGATGTTCTGTGCTGGTACCACGTTGGGGTGTCAGTTGCCACTCTTACCCATTAAGGGGAAGCACAAAGCTCCACAAAATAGGATAGCATGCTCCAATTTATCCTTAAACAATTTGATGAGTGGTTTGGGGAACAAATCAAAGTAATGGACAACATACCCTGAGTCCATCGTGCAGATGTCGTCGATGATTTCATCAATCACTTAGGTATTGCATAACTTCTTTGGGTAGCATGTTCAACTTTTATAATTCCAATTGCACATGGGTAAGATACATTGCAGAAGCTGTAAGACCACGTGGTGCCCAAGCATAAAATGTATTACAGGTGGAAGTATTACCTGATGATGGCATAAGAAGCCGAAAGCCGGTTTGTGACCCAAAAATAAGTTTTCCAGAACATCAGGAAGTTGTTCCTTTTTTATATAATTAAATTATAAATCTGTAGAGGTTAATTGAAATTTGAACATTATGCTTTCATTCAAATGTTTATTGAAAAAGGTGCCTAAACAATGAATTTATCTCAATAAAAGAAATCATAGGTTCTGATACAGTAGAAAACAATGATTTGTTTTCTTTTGTTTATTAACAAAATGAAAAATTGTGTTAGTTTATAAGTACCATTTCACCATAATATTGAATACCACAGATCTTCTGATTATATCCATGTGGAAAGATTGTGCACCTCACGACTCTATACTAAAATATAAGAGGTACAACATCTATCCACAAATACATAGGTTATGACTCTTTACATAAGACGTCACATGATTGTACCATACATTTGGAAAGCAGATTTTAAGTATTATGTTGCATGCCAGGGTCATGTCTACAAACACTAGTCCGATTTATTTCACATGCTATTGTAAAGAAAAGTAGCCTCGACATAGGGCAGGTCGGTTAGCTATATGATGCTCTCTAGTGTTGACATGAAAATACCTACTAATACTTCAGGAATGAATAAAATAAAAATAAATATTTTCATTTGTCATTGGTTTAGAAACTATGGTAGTACAGTTAAAATTAAGAGAAATGATATATAAGAACTAAATCTTTAAAAAGTAACTCACTTCATTGGTATCTAAAGTTTATCGTTTTTGTAAAAAATCAAAACCATATAAAATATGAGAATCTAAATTGTAATGGAGAAAGGTTCGTAAGAAAGATGGTTGAAATCTCTGGTAAAGAAAAATAGTGACATTTGTGATCATATCTTTGACATTCAACTTCTTGGATTTCAGCATAGATAGTGGCTCTTTACTCTCAAATATTAATGTAGAAAACCAGACTATTTTCAAGTACTCAGTTCTGAGATATTTACTTATGTTAGTGACTGTAAGTACGAAATTAAATGGATTTACGAAGTAGTGCTTTATCCACGTAACTGGAATGTACTAGGGCTTTATAGTGGTTGTAAAATATATGTTAAATGATGACAACACTGGCATTTATGAAAAATATATTTTATTTACAAAATTCAAATGAGCATCACTACATGTTGTCGCAGTGGTCCTCTACCCAAGTAGGGCAGCGTTCAACTGGAGTTGGGAGATGGTGTTAGCATTGTTGATACCTTGGATGCCCGCCCCAAGGGCAGCGGCCAGGGCTAGACCGTTGATGGGACCTGTGGGGTTGCCAGCAGCCTGGGCAGCAGCTTGGGCCTTTGCCACAGCGTGGGCGGCCTTGGCGAGGGCCACCTGCAAAGTTTCCACACATTAGTAATCTGATCACTGTATGTCGTATGTGTACTGTTGTAAAGGGCTGATGACAGATTGATTACGTACCGCAGGAGTGTCAAAGGGTACGCCATTAGGCCCAATGACGATGTTTGCGTTACCACCGATTCCTTGGGTGGCGAAGGCGTTGGGAGCTGCATTGGTGGCGGCAGCTGCGGCAGCGGCGGCGGCGGCGATGTTGGGAATTCCCAGGGTGTTGCGGGCGGCCTCCGCAGCCTGCGTTGCCAGTTGGGCCGCTTTCGCCGCCGCCACGCTGGGGGTGTCCCCACCGAGTCCCAGACCAAGGAAGGCGGGCTGCGCCAGTGCCGCCACCAGCATGGAGCTCAGGACCACCTGCGAGTAGTGGATGTGTTACATGATGCGCAACTCTCTACAACAAACTGAGGTGTTAGTCACGTTGCTGCATATATGCTGAGTAAATGCTTGTTATCACAGTCATTCTCTGAACTGTAGGGCTAGTCTGTTTCTATATGGAGAACTCTATATTTTATTAATCTATATGATCAATTAGGAAATCGATCAGCATCGATCCCATTTCGCTGTAACCAATAATTACATAATACTGTGGAGGCAATACATGGATAAATGAATTATTTCAAACTTTTATATGTGGTACTGTACTATGTACATATTATCACTGTGTTTTTTCTTTTTTCTCTGTATTAAATAGTTTCCCCACAAAACAAACAGAAATGTGTTAATCCGATATTTTCTGTCTTACTGTACCTGGGTAACAGTTGAACGATGCCTGATCAAATATGCTTCCACTGCATTTCCTCTGCATTTCCAGCCTGAGTAGTTCAGTGTCATTCACCTTGATATCCAGGAATGTAACCGACCTAGCTGTATAAGGAAGTGGAGATACTAAGTTGAAAATATTCGATTTTAAACAGCTGTATTTTAATGTCTCCAAACGAGATTACAATTTTATACAATGCTGTTGAGTGCAGTGTCCTAAGCCACCTAAAGAAATAACTGCACTTATAGATTTCACACCATGCATTATGATCAGTGTTTTATACTGTTCCTGTTACCATACCGCTTAACTCAATCCCTAGAATTGCTAAAGCCATTTGGTTTACCCTTTGTTTCTTAACTGGGGCTCGTGATTTTTTCTCTTGTCCCATGTAAACTCCCGTTCTCATGCCCATTGTTGCTATCCATCATTTTAAATCCAACTTCCTTTATCTTGTCTTTAGTGTTGTGCTGCTTCTATTTTCGGCTTTCAACATTGCAGTGATTAATAATAGTTTCATAACACTTTACCGATGGAGTTGGCGCAGTGGGAACACACTGGACTCGCATACCAGAGGAAGGTGGTTCAAATCCACTTCTGGCCATCCATATTTACGTTTACCGTAATTTTTCTTAAATATCTCCAGGAAAATCCCGGTGGTTCCTTTGAAACAGAACTGCCGATTTCTGTCTAACCTTACCGAACTATCTTAGCCTGAGCAACGTTTCTAATAAGCCCGCTGTCGGGGGACGTTAAACTCTTAATCTCCCTTTTTTACCAAACACTATATATTATATGTAACACCTAACAAACCATAATTATTGTAACACAGGATTTTTAAAACGCTAGCTAGTATAAAGAAATCATCATGTTTGACATGTTACATATAAGAATAAAAAAGTATAATAAATGCTTTCAAGTTTCTCAGTGATCTAAGTATATGAAGTGCCATTATTGTGTAGATACTGCGGTTCAGAAGGCGAGTGCCCAAACTTCCCTTTATTGTGAGAACGTCATGAACGTGTAGCTCTTTTACAAACCAGCAATGCTGCACGGGAGTAGCCGAGCTGTCTGGAGCACCACGTTATGGATCGCGGGCCCTCCCACCTCTGAGGTTCGAATCCTCCCTCGAGTAAGGATGTGTGTGTTGTCCTTAGGTTAGTTGAACTTAGTTTAAGTAGTTTGTAAGTCTAGGGACTGATCACTAATGTAGTTTGGTCTCACAGAATTAAAACATTTGAAACCAAATTGCGTGCAGAACGGTAGTGTGGCCCATTCATGAATTCCTTTCGGATCTCTAATCGTCCAATTCTTCTCTTGCACCACATTGGGAAAGCTTCTAATGTCTTCGTTTTGAGATGCCTAACACCCACTTTTCACTCCTGTGCAACGCTATCCTCCAAAGAAATATGCTCATAAAATTAAATAAGATATTATTATAAGTCGTCATTAAGTGCTCATATTCCGCAAACGTGGAGGTATATGTTCAGAGTTAATTGGGAATAGCCAATTACGCAGCTTCAAACAAACGTACAATTTTCAATTGTAGTAACCATAATGAGATAAACTCTGTACTCTTCGTAATATTTAGTCGCAATATTTTAAAAATTTCAATTCAATTAATGTGGCTCATGGTGTGGGTTACTGTAGTCATGTCCTAGTTCATGAACCACGGGCAACTTATGAGTGGCCAAGTAAGTGTTCCTGACAGTTGGGATACCAGTTACCTTGGAATAAGGTTCGGCATCTCGGACATACTCTTAGTCGTGGCTACCTTTGTGCTCAGACGGCAAAGACTAACAAAACCACCCGTTAGTTCCTCAACTGTTAGGGGTAAAACCCAGTGGGGCCCTGGGCAAGTAAGGCTAGCAACCTGCTTCCCAGGTACCTTCAATATCATGCTGGCAACATTCAGAGCAAAATGCCTCGGACCTTTGTAGTCCCACCTCTAATTGATAGACCAGGGACTCCTCAGATATGACTTGGTAAGGTCTACCCGTTAGGAGTAAAGTAGGAAGAGCACAGTGGGGTGTCGGGTTTTACATCAGGAAAGCAATCTAACCCAGCATAATTGCAATAAGGTATGTAAATGAACGATTGATGTTGATAGATTTGACCATCTCCAGCAAGAAAATTAGGATTGTGGCAGAGTATTCACCCAGTGCAGGGACAGATCAAGATGAGATGGACAGATTTTACAACGCACTTAGTGATGTAGTTATTAGAGTGAAGGATAAGGATAGTGTTTTACTCATAGGTGATTTCAACGCCAGGATAGGAAATCGAACAGAAGCTTATGAAAAGGTTATGGGTAAGTTTGGAGAGGATATGGAGGCCAACAGTAACGGAAAAAAGCTCTTGGATTTCTGTTACAGTATGGGCTTAGTTATCACAAATTCCTTCTTTAAGCATAGGGACATTCACCACTATACTTGGGAAGGAATGGGAACCAGATCTATCACTGACTATATAATAACAGAACAGGAATTCAGGAAGACAGTCAAGGACACACGTGTTTTCGGGGGGTTCTTTGATGATACTGATCATTATTTAATTTGCAGTGAAATTGTTTTGTGTGGCCAAAAGAGCAAAAGTCAGGTATATGTGTAGAAGGATAAGAGTGGAGAAGCTTCAAGACAAGTAATTTAGGCACAAATACGTAACAATGATCTTGGAAATGTAATGATTTACAGTCACTGGAAGAGGAATGGACAAGGTACAGGGACACACTACTGGAAGCAGCTAGAGATTGTCTTGGAACAGTAGTGTGTAAAGGCAGGAAGAAGAAGACAGCTTGGTGGAATGACACAGTTAAGGCATCCTGTAAAAAGAAAAAAGAAGGCATTTCAAAAATGGCTCCATACTAGAAATCAGGCAGACAGAGAAAGTTATGTTGAAGAAAGAAACAAAGCCAAACGGATAATTGCAGACTCCAAGCAGAAATCATGGGAAGACATTGGAAATAAGCTAGAAACCCTGGGTCAAGCCGCAGGAAAACCATTTTGGAACATAATTAGCAATCTTAGAAAGGGAGGGAAGGAGAAATTAACAAGTGTCTTGGACAGGTCAGGAAAGCTGCTAGTTAATCCTTGAGCAGATGGAGGGAATATTTTGAAGAATTGCTCATGTAGGTGAAAGGTTCAATGATGTGTCATATTTTCAGGTAGAATGGGATAAGAACGATGATGGAAACAGGATCTCATTTGAGGAAGTGGAGAAAATGGTCAGTAGATTACAGTGCAATAAAGCGGCTGGGGTTGATGAAATGAAATCAAGCCGTAACTCGTCAAATTTTCAAACATGGAAACAGAAGAGATAGCAACGATTATCGAGCTATCTCTTTAATGAGTGTTGTAGGCAAAATATTCTCAGGTATTGTTGAAAGGAGAGTGCGAGTATTAATTGAGGACAAGTTAGATGAAAATTGGTGTGGGTTTAGGCCTCTTAGAGGCTGTCAGGACCAGATCTTTAGCCTACGGCAGGTAATGGAAAAATGATGAGTGGGACAGGAAATTGTATCTATGTTTCATAGATCTGAAAAAGGCTTATGACCGTGTTCCTAGGAGGAAGCTACTGTCACTTCTTCAAGATTATGGTCTAGGAGGTAACCTTCTGCAGGCAATTAAAGGGCTTTACCTAGACTGCCAGGCAGCAATTAGAGATGATGTCAAATTAAGCTCATGGTTCAGGGTAGTTTCAGGGGTAAGGCAAGGCTGTAACCTGTCAACACTGTTTTTCATACTATTCATGGATCATATGTTGAAAACAGTAGACTGGCGGGACGAGATTAAAATAGGTGAAAACAAAATATGCGGATAATTGAATTTTAATGGCCGATTCGATTGAAAGGTTGCAAACTAATATTTCAGAGCTCGATCAGAGGTGCAAGGATTATGATATGAAGATCAGCATCTCCAAAACGAAAGTAATGTGTGTGGGAAAGAGATTCAAACAGATTGAGTGCGAAATAGGAGGAACAATGTTAGAACAGGTACACAGTTTGAAGTACCTCGGATGTATTTTCTTACAGGATGGCAACATGGCGAAAGAACTAGAATCGAGGTGCAGCAAAGCTAATGCAGTGAGTGCTCAGCTAAGATCTACTTTCTTATGCAAGAAGGAAGTAAGTACCAAGACTATGTTAGCAGTGCACCGCTAGATCTATCGACCAACGTTGTTGTATGGGAGTGTTGTATGGGGGTGGATACAGGTTACCGTATTCGTAAGGTTGAGGTTACAGATATGAAAGTAGCGAGAATGATTGCAGGTACCAATAGATGGGAACAATGGCAGGAGGGTGTCCATAATGAGGAAATCAAAGAAAAACTGGGAATGAACACCATAGATGAAGCAGTTAGAGCGAACAGACTGAGATGGTGGGGTCATGTTACACGCATGGGAGAAGCAAGGTTACCTAAGAGACTCATGAACTCGGCAGCGGAGGGTAAGAGGAGTCGAGGTAGACGAAGAAGAAAGTACTTAGATTCGGCGCAGAATGATGTTGAAGTAAAAGGCATAACAGACGAGGCATCAATGTTAGCACTGAATAGGGGATCATGGAGGAATTTTATTAGAGGTACTGTGCACCACACTGAACACAGAAAGGCATAATCAGTCTCTAATGATGATGATAATGATGAAATTCAGTTAATAATGATGCGAAGTATCTAAATTCTGTTGTCTATGGAACTTGTACTGGAGACCAGGACAGCAGTTAGTTACGTAGGTGGTCTAAGAGCGTCAATGGAGACCTCCCTTCTTCTCCATGTACTCACCAGGACCTTCATGTCTGCTGCTGCTGTTGTTGCTGATGCTGCTGCTGCGGACTGAACTGTCACTGCCCTCAGTGGCTGGACACCGGCTTATATATCGAGGCACGGCCTCGTCTTCCCCGCCACGTACAAACCCATGTGTAGTGTCATTGTCCTCCAGTTCCTACCACTCCTGCATCTGCTCGAAAGAATACACAATTTCTAAATTGTCATTGTGCATTTCACGTCTGAATAAAAGCTACTTTCTCTCGCGCTGCTTTGCTCATTCACGATAACGGCCTCTATACGTCCCTCCAGAGCGCATTATTACTGCTTCGCATAGTAACCTATACATAGGTTACAATGCTTTCTGACCTTGCTACTGCGACATTAAAATAGTCTGGGTCTCAAATAGCCCGATCCCGTCCTTGGAGTGGCGAATGAAAGGATTGACATAAATAAAGAACTGGTTCATAGTTTGTGCAGTAATGTCGTACAAGTGGCGAGTGCGTAAGTGTGCTTTGCATACTGGTTGTTGTCAGAAGACTCGGTTTTTAGGAAATTCCGGTTACGTATTTCGACGAGTTGTGGGTGGGACAGAGTACATCATATTTGCACGAGTAGCCGATGTACAGATATTTTATCCATTGAAATTATGAGTAGTTTTTTATCCAAACGAATGAAATGTCTCCTTCTGCAAGCTCTTTAGTGTCCATATTTTGGGTTGATGTACGTTTTAAAAGAAGAAAAATGTCTAGTAAATGGGAAACCTAAAATGCATAAATCAAGTGCTATGTGCACTCCACTAGTTGAAGAGACGTGTTCAACAGTATAGATACTGAATACCTGCTCGTACCACTGAAGGTGTACATTTTATAGCGCAGGTATTAGTAGGAATGCAGATTAGTGTATAACGTTCCGTCGTTAGCGTGGTCCTCAGATATGCATTTTAGATATGGATGGAAAACGAAATTGGCTGTGCCCTGTCAAAAGTACCAATCAGATATTTACCTGGAGCGATTTAGCAAAATTACGGGAAACTTAAATCTGAACGTCCGAAGGTGGATTTGAACCACTGATCACCCCGAATGCGATTGCAGTGTGTTACCACTGCGTCACCTCGCATGGTTCACGACATGTTTTTTTTCTTCTCCTTTTTTTTCGATATTATCTCCTTCCAAAATACAAAAAAGGAAAAGAGCATCCACTACGGAGGTTTGTTTTATGTCGTCAATGGTAAAGAAGTGCTTACAGCGTCCCTGGATGATTTCTCCTGGCATGCTTTCCTTATCAAAATATTATCTACTCACTTCCCACTACAGCTCCTCAAATTTTGTAACGGGAATTTACGAACATGCTATACGCACAAAATTGCACATATATATTGTGAACTGAAAGCTTTTCTTAATTGGATCCTTTTGTCATAGCGTAACGAATTGGTAGGCGATGTTCACCAGCTTTTAGGAACTTTCTGAACAATATATTTTGAAAAATGACTGCACCAAATTCCATAATTTATTTCACATACTGCTTCGGTCAAGTATACCAGGTATAATTTTGTTTCATTAAGTTTTAAACAAACATTGGACCCTTTTGTTATAGTGTAAAGAATTGTATTACTTTGGGTAGGCGATGTTCACGTGCTATTAGGAACTTTTAGAAGAATATATTTTGAGAAACAACTGCATCGAATTCAATATTTGGTTTCACATACGGTTTAGGTCAATGTCGGATTATCGCCAGGTGTAATTTTGTTTCAGTAAGTACTATACAAACATATTTTCATTGCATCTTGTCCCTAAGATGTATCAACACTGTGGACTGAAACACTTACCTTGTTGCCTAACACATAGCAACAGAGAAGTACAAATAAAACCACTTAGCAACAATAATGAGAACGTAATGTAATACAGCTGTGTATGCAAATATATGGCTTTAAAAATAACTAACTGTGTGTCGGTGACATATGTTTTATAACGTTTGTAGTATTCGTCTGTCTGAGAGACACTGTGTTATACTTCTTCCACGCTACATACAGACTACGAATAAATGGAGGTTTTCGTCAATTTTGTGCCATTCTGGTGAGACACGTTGACCCAGATTAATGTGTCTAGTGAAACTAAGCGTATAGTTGATCTTCTTGTTATTCACGCTGAGCACTTCCGTTGCTCTCCATAAAGAGCGATGGCCGCCACTTAGCAACACGCTACAAACATTTTTACTCCGCCCTTACCGTCCTGCTTCCGTGAATACCACTACTTACACAGTATCCAAGGATTACAATATGCATTTCACTGATGTGGAACAACGGTAAAAGAACTACTCCAAAGAACTCATTTGCGTTAACTTTTCAAACAGAAGGCACTGTAACTTGTACATTTACTCCGTTTACTTCAAGGAAATTGTTCTGTTACAACCTTCACTGTAATTTTATTCTCTATCTTAATTGGCATCTGTTTATTCTACGAAGTTTTAAAGCTATTTCATTAGCTTTCCGATGGTAGAGAACGGCACAGTACTTAAATTCGCTGCTATATAATTATGTTTAGGTGCAACAAATAATAAAACTGTTTTATTTCACACGTCATTAAAATAACAGAACATAGCTGTCCTCCGTCACATGTGCGAGGGTGGACAAAATATTATGACCACCTAACGTAGACACTATATGAAATGTATTAATATGGAGTTGACTCACCAGTGTCTTCGGTAACAGCTGCAAATCTTCTAAAAACAGATTAGTGAAGTGCCTTATCTGCTCCTGATAGAAAGTTACACAATCTGGTTGCAAAACTTCCGCCAATTACTTGAACGATGTTCGAGCTGTAAATTTAGTCCTCACTCTGTTCTAAAACTGTCTATAACACTTATGTTGATACCTGGCTATGTTTCTGTCCAGGGGACATGTTTAATATTTTCCTGATGCTACAAGAAGAGGCCTAAACCTTTTGGCTGTGTGTGAGTGCGCATGGTTATTTCGGTGTATGGCAGTGTTTATTAGCAATATCGTAGTCATAGTAATCAGTTTGCTACCGCGAATGTTGAAATATTTATTCACATTTATCCGACAAGTGAAAGTAATGAAAGGAATAGTTGAATACTACGATATAAAACTAGTATCGATCATATATTGAAGCAAATCACTCACCATTTGTCAATTTCAAATGTTCAAATGTTGAAATGTTTGTAAATCTATCGGACCAAAATGCGTGGGCATAAGTCCGTAGCTTACAAACTACTTAAACCTAGGTAAACTAACCTAAGGACAACACACACACCCATGCCCGAGGGAGGACTCGAACCTCCACGGTGAGCAACCGCGCGCTCCGCAGCGAGACACTTTAGACCGCTCGGCTACTCCACCGCGGTTAGTTATCAATTTCATAAAATGTTGAATCGCTAAGGTATGTTTTGGAACTACCTTATGAACTGTACTGAAGAACAAACAAGTACATATTAAAATACTACGCTACAAAATCAACGACTCCCATATGAATAAGCCATTCACGTAAGAACATACTGTAAAACATTAATCGGCCATTAGGGTACGGCATCCACAACAAACACCCAGAAAGCGAAAGTTTACGAATTATAGCGATGGAATTCTAAAATTATTTGAAAGTAATATTTAAATAACATCGGCATCCGCGGCGGAGGGGCCGAGCGCATTAAGACTCTATGCTCCGATGCACGAGACCGTTTCCCGTCGGGGATTCGAATCCTCCCTCGGGTATGGATGTTTGTGTTGTCTTTAGTATAAGGTGGTTTATAAGTAGTTTGTAAGTTTAGGAACTGATGATCCGCAGTTATGTCACATAAATTTAACAAACGTTTTTTCTACATCGGCAGTGCGAAGGACTTGAACTTCGAACGACATTTTCTGATTAACATCACTTATAGCCTCAGATGTATTCACTCCAAGGACGAAGGAAATTTGCTATACACTTCAGGAGAAACAAAATTTTTGGGCTTGGATTCCAACAATGTACGAAGTGAGAACGGAGTCTAAAGGGCATATCTGGACCCAATCAATGTCCTTCTTTAGCAGCAGTAGCGTTTTCTTTCTGTTTAGTATTTTCTGATTAATTTTGGGATGTATTCTGTATTCTATGTCTAGGACATTATTCGGAAAAAGTACACACTCTTTTTAAAAATTAAAACCAATACGTCTTATATTAACATAGCAACTTTCCTGAATATCTGGATTATCTTTGGTATCAGATAACAGCTGTCTTATCGTTCACAACTGTGCCTCAAAGTTCAAATGTTTGTAATTCTATGGGACCAAATTACGTTGGTCATCAGTCCTTAGTCTTACAAACCCCTCAATCTACGTTAAAATAACCTATCGACAACACACACATCCATGCCCGAGGGAGGATTCTAACCTCCGACGCGGAAAGCGGCGCGATCCGCAACGAGGCGCTCCAGACCGCTCGGCTACTCACGCGCGGCACTGTGCCTCATAGCAGCAGTGTTTTCTTTAAACGAGATGTTTATGGTGAGAAAGCCATGTATGCTGCGTACTTCTGATCGATGACGTTAACTAATGGCATATTGAGGTTTGATTCCATTTCCTGGATGGTGCTCAACGACCACCCAATGATGAACACACCAGATGTATTGAGCAGCATTGGCGGTTAATGTTTTATTTAAAAAACCACAGAGCGATTTCAATCACATAGTGACCAAGTTACCATCTTCACTGTCCTTCAAACTACAGAACAAGATCGTAAGATCAGTATGGAATTAAAAACAAATACAATATGAACTGGAATACAATTTCAAATATAATAGACAGACAACATACATACCAAGCAATATGAATGATCTGAATGTAACTACCACGGCAAACATAAAATTGCAGTGTCAAAGTTTGAAATAAGCGCGCTGCTTACAAACGACATGCCGCGGTGGAGTAGCCGAGCGGTCTAAAGCAGTTCGCTGCGGAGCGCGCGGTTGCTCGCCGTGGAGGTTCGAGTCCTCCCTGGGGCATGGGTGTGTGTGTTTGTCCGTAGGTTAGTTTACCTAGGTTTAAGTAGTTTGTAAGCTACGGACTTGGTCCGATAGGTTTACAGACATTTGAACATTTACAAACGACATGCAGTGGCGCTGTGGGGATGATTGTTATTAACGCCCTCTATTACTTAGATGTTCCACTAATTTTTTTATGCAAACCAAATAAAAAATAGTATGTATTTTTACACATAAGGTATATAAGCTGGATAACCAATAAAAATGAAAAATCAGAATACAGAAATATATAAAATATCAGATAAAAGACAAGAGTATGATGCTAAGCGTCTTATGCCAGTTATGGATACTACTAGCGTAGTAAGTTATTTCAACAGGAACATTTATAAACATTTAAAAATTTAAATGAGCAGTACCATGAAGGATAGTACCTTTTATACATTGATTATAGCTACGCTGCAAAATCTTGAAAAGGACGAAGAAGAACAAGGGGATGTAATTTTAATTTTATGACAAAGTAACGAAGGTTGATTGCAGCGCCATCTCGTTTTCCGTGCTTGAAGTATGTGACATAGCGTTGAGAAAGTTATAGTACAGTATAGACAATAGATCAGTCAGAAGTAAAGTATACATAAAACATAATGTAAAAGGTTTATGTTGCACAGAGTAGTATGATTTACTGTTAAAAATATAAAATAAATTATTGACGACTAATGAGCACCAAGTTTTGCAAAGTCTTCAAACGTCTCGTTAAACTAAAAAAAATACCAAATAGGAGAAAGAAGCAAATCCTTTGTTCATAAAATCTGCGAATGGGAATAAGATGCAACACTGTACGTTACTGTCGATTTTGATGCACGAAATACTATAATGAACAGAGTTTTTGTGGATCGTTGCGTTTCGTGTACTACTGAGAATTGTGCAATATGAAACACGTCCACTAAATGTGTGGTAGTGTTCCATTTTGAGTTTCGAACTGTAAAAAGGTCCACTTACATTTGTCTAAAGTGCTTCTCCACAATTACTTTTGTTTATCTGCACATCAATTATTTTATTGCTTTATTAATGATCACTGCCCCATGTTTATATATGTTTCCACCCATGTGACTGAACTTGTATGTTCGTTTGAATGTGGAAGGTTGTTTTAACATTGACTGGTTACCGCGCAATGGCTTACAGTCGCCACTTTGCGCGTTAGGCCTCATTTACTATAGTTAAAAACGCATTGTTTCGTATGTCGTCTGTACTGCCGTCTGGTCCATAGCCAGAGACACCCTTATTTGGCAAGATGGCGACGTGGCTTGTTTTAGTGTAGTACCAACATAAACGTAGACCAAAGAGGAAACAAAAGAGACCTCTCTGGAACAGTAGTAGAGGCTATCATCTCTCTCAGGTAGCGAGGGTTGATAGATAGTAGGCTTTGAACGCACACTAACATCCGGTGCGGCCAGCGAACGCTCTGCACGTGGCCTTCAGACTCACTCTTGCAGCTACCGCTGATGTGAGTATTTCGTCGAATCATGCTGAGTGGATGGCGTGCTGTTACAACTTTACTTGTGATCAGGCATTCCTGAATTAATACTGAGAGTTTTTTTAAGTAATTATTTTGCTATGCGAAGCAAAGTGTTTCTTATTTTTCGGAACTCGAGTAATTTAGTGTAAATTTAGTATCTGTATTTTCAATCTGGTAGTCATTTTTGTGTCTTGTTTTCTCCAGTTAGAATACATGTGTGTGGTCTTCAGCCTTTGTGTAAAATTAAAATATTTGAATTACTTGCTGCTTTTAAGTAACATTTTCGTGTGGTGTCCATTTCCACGAGCATGTTAAATTCCCTCTAGAAATTTCTCTATTCATTCCATCTTTCTTGGCTTGGTATGATCGATTGGACAACGTGTTTTCATAACGGTCATTACACCGGCCTTCAGCCATGCTCTTTACTGATACCAGTTTTCCTCTGTTGAATTCTCGCGTGTGATTTACTTGTTTATTTTAAATTAATTTCTTTTTGTAAATTATATCTAATTCACCATTTTTGTACACTACATGGTATTTACGGATAGTATGCTGCTGCCTCCCCACCCCTGAGTTCGTTTATGCATAGTATACTTTTAAATTGTGCTTGAATACATCCACCATCTCGTCAAAATGCTGCTGACACTTCGTTTTGCTGCTTTGCCATGAATTGTTTCCTATTGACTAAGTGTCACAAGCATTACACGTTTGCCTGTGATTGAATGAGTGTGCTTTCTTTAGCCTCTGTGTATTTGCAAATATCCTCCAACATTACCCCCATATTCAGAAAGGACAGAAACCATTTTATTACAAGTGGTAACTTAATAATTTAATTCACTATTGTACAAGGTTTGTGCTTCATTGTGTTTATTTAATCTCGTTCTATTGTCTTATCTTTTCTGCAAGGATGATTCGTTAAAGCGGAATACTACTACACGAGAACGCAAGAAAAGTCCCGCGCTACTGACGCTTCTCGGCACTGACGTCACGCGATTGCACTCGATCGCTACCAAACGGATTGGCCCAGCCTTATATGTAGTAACATTGAGCTGATGCTTTGGAAGTGCCCCATAGATTTGTGTATCAGCTAATACATCCCTTAACTACAGATATACTCACCTGTCTAGTTGTTGAAGTCCCAAAAATTGTCATCACTGTAGACAGTTTCTGTAAGAAGATTCTTACCAAGTATGTGGGGGAGTGGAGACGGCGAACTTTAATACATGAATACTTTTACCGTGTGCAAGGATATAGAGATACTGCCAGAGTTTGAAGAGAGGGTGCACATTGCCATGTTGGCTTTGTGCATGGATGCTATGGATAGTGAAGCCGTCTAAATTATTTTTGATGGTATGTGTCCGGAAGAGAGGTCATGTGCTACGTTCTTGGATAAAGACGCATAAATTCGTTGATCTTTATAAAATGATAGTTCGAGTTGAAAATGTTTGACAAGGGGATTTACAGAAACAAGCTAAGATTGAGCTTGAAGGGCGCAAGACGGTTGGGGAAACAAGTCAAATTGTACACGATGAATGGGCCAAGAGCCGTTGCTACTTATGCGATAGTGACCAACACCAAGTTAGAGACTGTGGTAGACCGTTTGGTAGGTCTGAGGGTTCCTGACGCCAACAGTATGTGGGTGCACTGGGCACTAGCAAATCGCCACGCGGATGCTGTACTATTTGCACTCTCTACAGGGGTCAGTTACCTTTTCTGAAGGTCATTCTTAAATACGAGTGGGCGAATGCTCTGCGTGATTCAGGGAGTAGTGTGTCCCTCATTGACTGCGACTGGTATTGTAGGCACCCGGTATTTGCCGCCATGCCTCAATTATGTGTTGTACTTGAGAAATATTGGACTGTATCGGGAGAGAAGTTAGAAGTCGTGGACCATCTTCGATGGCAACATAGGGTGGGAGATTTTACGCGGCCATGGAACTTTCAGGTCCTGAAAGGACTGACCGTAGAGGTTGTGCTCTGGTATGATTTTTTTTTTTATTTTCACGCAGCGTGTGGTAGATTATTCACGACGGCAGCTGTTTTTTTAATTTAATCCTGGTCCTTGACACGAATTTACTGAATGACCTTTTTCTCGGGTGTACGACGTTCAGTTAGAAGCATCAAGTGTTGATGTAATTCATTTGAATAAACATCAGGCTGCTCAGTTGTTGACTGTGCTGAATCATTTCCTGGAGGTATCGGCCGTGCAATTTTTGGGGTCACAAATATGATAGAGTACCAGATTAGGTTGACAGATCAGGTTTCGGTGCGACATTCACTGTACAAGTTGTCGCCTTCCAGAATGAAGGAAATGTGTAAGGTCATTGAATGGAAGCTCAAAGATGGAATAATTCTCCAGTCCGTTTCACTGTATGCTTCAACCATCTTTATTTTCCCTATACCTAACGGCACTGGATATAGACCAGTCATCGACTTCCGCGCTCTCAGCCAGAAGGTGGTATTAGAATGAATGCCCCTTCCAGACTTGCATAACTGCTTCGTATCGTTCAAGGAATCTAGCTATTTCTCCATCCTGTATTTAAACCAGACCTATCACCAGATTCGGTTGACGAAGGATTCTAAAGATTTGACTGCCTTTTGTACCAACTACAATTTTTATGAATTCAACAGATTAGTTTGGTTTGTCTAGCGTGGCGGCTGTGCTTTCCCAATTATTAGATTTCGTGTTAGGCGACCTTTAGTTTAAATGTGTGTATAATTATCTTGATGATTTATTTTAGTCATCTATAGTGCCACATTTGATGAACATATTGAACGTATTAGACTAGTCTAGGTGCGGTTGAAAGAAACAGGCTTCACCGTCAACTCGAGATCTTATTTTTGGGGCACATAGCGTTGACCACTCTCGAAGAGTGTGATTCATAAGTTTCCTCGTCCTCGTGATAAGAAAGTGATAGCATGTTTCATAGGAATGGTAAACTTCTTTGGGAAGTACATTCATAATTTTGCCCAATTAACCGCACCACTTAATCAACTTCGGCGGAAACAGGAGGAGTTTCGCTGGGACGGACTCGCAGGAAGCGGCCTTCGAGGTGATACTTGTTATTCGCGCTGAACACTCGTCCTCTGCTGCCTTCACTATTTCATCTCTCAATGCTACCCATTCCTCCTCAACTGTTTTATTTCCCCCCATTTCTGTCAATTGTTGCCTGAAGTTCCCTCTGAAATTCTCAAAACTTCAGGTTCCTTCAGTTTATCCACGTCCCAGGTCCGTATTTTCCTCCCTTTCAGCAGTTTTTTTTTTCAGTTTCAGCCTACAATTCATGACCAATGAGTTATGGTCAGAGTTTATATCTGCCCCTGGGTATGTCTTACAGTTTAAAACTTGGTTCCTATATCTATGTCTTACCATTATAAAATCTATCTGGTATCTCCCGGGGTCTCCTGGTCTCTTCCAAGTATATAACCTTCTTCCGTGACTTTTAAACCAGGTGTTAGTTATAACTAAATTATGTTACGTGCAAAATTCTACCAGGCGGCTTCCTCTTTCATTCCTTTTGCCCAGACCATGTTCACCTACTATCCTCGCTTCCCTTCCTTGTCCTACTACCAAATTAAGTTTTCATCTCCCTTAATCGTCTGAATAATTTCCTTTGGCTCCTCATATATTTCTTCGATTTCGTCATCCTCGGCAGAGATAGTTGCCATATAAACCTGTATTACTGTGGTCGGTGTTGGCTTAGTATCCATCTTGACTATGATAATGCGATCACTGCGTTACTCATAGTAGTTTACCCGCACTCCTATTTTCTTATTCATTATCAGACTTACTCCTGTAATATCCCCAACTGATTTTTGTTTATAATCCTGTACTCGCCTGACCAGAAATCCTGTTCCTCTTTCCACCGAACTTCACTAATCCCCACTACATCTAACTTCAACCTATCAATTTCTCTTTTTAAATTTTCTAGCTTCCCTACCCGATTAAGGGATCTAACATTCCACGCTCCGATCCTTAGAATGCCAGTGTTTTCTTTCCTGATTATCACATCCTCCTGAGTAGTCCCCGCCCGAAGATCCCAATTGGGGGCTATTTTACATCCGGAATATTTTACCTGAGAGGATGCCATCATCATATGTACATACAGTAGAGCTGCATGTCCTCGGGAAAAGTAACGGTTGTAGTTTCCCCTTGCTTTCAGCCGTTCGTAGTAACTGTGTGTCAAACCCACATCAGCTGATGTTACAAGGCCAGCTCAGTCGATCATGCAGACTGTTGCCCCTGTAACTACTTAAAAGGCTCCTGTTCCTTTTCAAGAACTACACGTTTGTCTGGCCTCTCCACAGATTCCCCTCTGCTGTGGTTTCACCTACGGTACGGCTATCTGTATCGTTGAGGCACGCAAGCCACCCAATCTCTGCTATGTCTGTGGGCCATGGGAGTTTATTTTAATGATTTGAAATATATCGATTGTCAATTGTATTGTAATGACTGATGTCTGTATTCATAATCCTCGACTTAGTAGGAGTAAGTGTTCTGCTAGCAACTGTAAAATTTAATTATTTTTATGTGACAATGTTTATTTTCTATTTGAACATACTGCAGTTGCTATTATATGAATTGTTCTGTATAAAATATGAAATAATGTTTGCTGGTTTATAGTAGGGTAAATTTATTAATTGTTGTTAAAAGATGGAGTGCTGTACCTAGGAACGGAAAGGTGGCCAGTGCAAGGTAAAAGGTGGTTGGTTGGCGGGAGACGCTTCTGGAAAGGTAGTAACAGGCAATTTTGGCGGAGTCGTAGTTCAGTGGTAGCCGTGAGCAGTCGAGTATGAAGTACAGAAGTAGGGCCTAGTCAACTACCAAATTAAGCGGAAAAACTGGCTTTTGTGGAAAACGTATTGGAGGCTAAGAAGAAGCTGTGGAATTGGACGCTAAATTAATTTGCTGCAAGTTACCAGTAGCCTCGGATGCAAGTACATAGTCTCTGAAGTATTATGGTTTTGTCATGTTCGCTTGTTGTGCAATACTAACGTAGCCAGGAAGAGGAAATGAGCTCACACAGCCACACCAACTACTGAAATGTGTCTGAAAGCATATTGTGGTCACTAAATCACCTAATCAGCCACCTAAAGTACTGTAAGTAATGTATCTTTATTTTGTATTCATGCATGAACCATCAGTTATTTAAAGTTGCACAAAAGATTGATCCATAAAAATTTTTTTAAAAAGCATTGTAAGAAGCCGTGATTTTCCTAAGTCATATTACGAAGTAGTTTCCTTTCCTGGTGATGGAAAATTCCGAGAATCCTGAGAATAAATATTATTATTGCAAGAACTTTTAAAGCAGTGTGTGTGTGTGTGTGTGTGTGTGTGTGTGTGTGTGTGTTAAGCATAACAGTAGTAGTATTCAATATTATCGGTACAGAAGACAAGTACCAATTATTTAAATAGTGTTCAGATAGACAAAACTAACTGAAAGTTTAATATTACTATTTTGTTGCAAGTTTCATTTTCTAAAGTTTTAGTCAGCAAAATCTAATTGCATTATTAAAAGTGTTGATAACATCAGGTCTTTCATGAGATTTCAAGAATCAATAGTTTCATTTATTGTCAATAAAATCCAGACTCAAACTAGTTGTCAAATATCTTTTAGAAATACCAAACCATGGAAAAGTACTGTTCTCTGTTTAACAAAGAAACTGCAAGGTAAGGTAATGTAATGAAAGTGCAGTTAATTTCAATGTTATCATTATACCCATTGCTTAAAACAATAATAAGGTTATTAAATATTCAAACTGTCTGATTCTTTATTGGTGACAGTTGGTTTGTTCTTTTTGTGATAGATTTGAACATAAAGTAGTGTTGAATAGTGCAGCAAATTAGCTTGTTTGTTTTATTAACAAGTGACATACCTGGAGGCCTATCTTGGTAATGATTCCAAATTTAAACAAATTACTGACTGCACCACAGTGTTGTATACATTAGTAGTTGTTCAAGTTTTACTTCCATAAATGTTTCCTTTCTTTTTGCCTTGAAACTATTGGAAAGCTATGATAACTAATGTAGGCCTAAATTCACTTGATCCGAAATTTCATTTTTGGTAACAATTTATTTATTTCCCTAAACCAGGGTGGCGACCGTTTTTGTTAAATATTACAGTTCACTTAATTTGCAGTTTATACTGAACCTAACGCTGTTATTTGAAAGGCATTACCTCTCGGAACTAAAAATCTTTAGAGACGAAGTTGAAAAACGATTCCTTGTCCGTTTGACACACAATGCGGTTAAAATTAAAATCCTGGCACAGGCGTATTAATATAACAGTGGTGTTTCGCAGTGCATAACGCGCGCATAACTTTGTGTTGTGTACGTGTGAGTGTACTGTAGTTATACCACTGGGTGTTACAGGCTTTACATAGGACTGAGTGGGAAGACTATACCTCTGCTGCCATCTTTGACCATCCCCCACTTGGCAACATCGATGTGCATGTCGAGAGCGCCACGGAATGCATCGTTTCAGCCGCAGAAGCTACAATTCTTTGTTCTTCCTGGTATCCATGAAGGACAGTACCATGGTGGTCGCTAGAGGTCGCTGAGGCTATTAATGATCGTAGGCAGCCCTTACATCACTACAAGCTTCCCAACTCCCCCTACGGAGCATCTGATCGCCTTTAAGCAGCTCCACACTCGTGCCACCGACTTATCAAAAGATGGAAACAGGAGTGTTGGGCGAGGTACGTCTCTACTATTGGGGCAGGTACCTCCACCTCCATGGTCTGGGGCAAAGTCAGACGCCTATAGGGGTACAAGACCCTAGCAGGTATCCCTGGGATCTGCATAAATGAACTGTATGTATGGACCCCGCCATATGCTGAGATCTTTGCTGAACATTACGACTGTACCTCTGCAGATTACCGACCGGCCTTTTGTAAATTAAAGGAGTGGGCAGAATGCAAGACCTTTCCTTTAACACCAGCCACTCTGAGGTATATAATGCGCCATATGGTGAATGGAAGTTCCTTAGTGCTCTTACACAATGTCGTGACACGACCCCTGGGCCTTATAGCACCCATAGCCAAATGCTAACACACTTATCAGCGGAAATACAGCGTAATCTCCTAGCTCTCTTCAATCACATCTGTTGCCATGGTGTTTTCCAGTCACAATGGCGGAAAAGCATAATCATCCCGGTGATTAAACCTGCCAAGAACGCTCGTCACGTGGATAGCTTTCGGTCCATTAATCTAACCAATGTTCCCATTAAGTTGTTGGAACATATGATCAGTCTGCGGTTACATTGGCTTCTTGAGACTCGGGGCTTACTTGCTCAATGACAGGACGGTTTCCGCCAGGGTCGCACTACTACTGATAATCTGGTGTACCACGAGTCCGCCAACTGCATAGCCTTTTACAGGCGCCAACATTTGATAGCCGTCTTTTATTTATATGCACAAAGCATATGACACGACCTGGTGACACCACATACTCACTACACTACATGGGTGGCGTCTCCAGGACTCGCTCTAGATTTTTATTAACGAATTTTTAGCTGTCTGTACTTTCCAGGTTGGGGCCTCCCACAGCACCTTTCATGTGCCGGAAAATGGGGTTCCTTGGGTCTCTGTTTTGAGTGTTCCCTTAATTTTAGTGGCCATTAACGGCTTAGCAACAGCACTTGGGTCATCAGTATCCCCTCTATGCTGACGACTTCTGTATCTCTTTTAGCTCCTCCAGTACCCAACTTGCAGAATGCATATTACAGAGAGCTATTTGTAAGGTGCAGTCATGGGCTCTCGCCCATGGCTTTCAGTATTCTCCTGCAGAAAATGGTTATTCACTTCTCTCGGCGTCGGACTGTACAACCTCAGCCCAAACATTATCTCAACAACCATCCATTAGAAGTCATGGATACTCATCGGTTTTTAGGGCTCATCTTTGACTCCCAGCTCCCCACATCTGTCAGCTGAAGCAGTAGTGGTGGCGCCATCTCAATGTTGTTCACCACATGGGCCATACTGCTAATCGCTCCACCCTGTTGAGGCTCTATCAACCTCTGGTGCAGTCCCATCTTGACACTGGATGTGTCACCTATGGTTCTGCATCACAATCAGCGTTGCGCTTGCTGGACGCCATTCAGATCTGTTGGGTTCGCATCACAGTAGGTGCCTTCTGCACTAGCCCAGTGAACAGCTTATTTATGGAGGAAAGGGTCCCACCTTTGCAGATCCGCCGTCAACAACTGCTCGCGGACTATGCAGCGCATGCATGTAGATTGCTAGGCAACCCAAACCATCATGTCCTTTTTGCTCATTTGATCGTCTGTGACCAACAGTGACGACCCAGGTTGGGCCATACGAACGCCTTTTGAGTCAGGTTCCGTCTGTTGGAACTTGACTCTTAACCTCTACCATCTTCATATTGGGCCCACATACGCACACCTACCTGGTGTGTCCCAAGGCCATGTATTATTCTGGACATTGCCTGTCCACCCAAAGACTCAATTTCCTATGAAGCTCTCCGTCATCTGTTTTTCGTGATCTTAGCTACATTCCCTGGACATGACCCAGTTTACACGGACTGTTCAAAGGTTGAGAGTCATGTTGGTTTTGCATATGTTCGTGGCAAACAGGTTGAACAGCGCCCTCTGCTGAATGGCTGCAGTATCTATACCACAGAGCTGGTGACAATTTACAGACCTGACAAGCATGTGTGTTCCTGCTCAGGTGAATCCTTTCTTATCTGCAGTAACTTTCTGAGTAGCCTTCAAGCCCTCGACCAGTGCCATCCGCATTCTCCTCTTGTGTGTAGGAATACAGGAGACACTATCTGCCCTTGACAGATCCAGTCAATTACCGGTGTTCTCTGGTCTCCGGGTCATGTCAGTATCTCGGACAACAAACGTGCCTATAGGCTTGACAAACAGGCTTTCAGAGCATCTGTTTTGGAGATGGGCCTCCTGGCTTCTGATCTCCAGTCAGTGCTGCGACGTCTAGGTCGTGAGATTTGGGCTTGTGAGTGAGTACCCGCCCCAGCGTCGCTGTGGTTCCCACTGGACAGTAGCCCACATGTTGCTGGACTGCCCCATTATAGCCATCCTGCAATGGAGTTTTATTTTCCCTGCTCTTTTATCAGATGTTTTATGGGACGATGCCACAGTGGCTGATTCAGTTTTAAGTTTCATTCGTGACAGTGGTTTTTACCACTCTCTTTAAATCTTTGCTTCAGTACACTGTGTTGCTCCTGTCTCATGTCCTCTGACTTGAGGTCTCGACATACTACCACATTATTATTTTTTTTCTTGTAGGTCGTCGACAGACATTGGCTTTTTTGTTCCATTTCTTGTCATTGTTAGGTGTTTCTGAGTGATTTTCTCATTTCGTGTTGTCTCTTGATGACCTTGTTGTCCTTTTACTGACTTGGAGTGTTACTTCTCACTTTTGCTATTTTAAACAATGGGCTCTTTTCTACAATTATGGCTCTTCTTGTGACGCTCAGTGATAGAATGGGGGACTAACCACCTTCGCAGTTTTGTCCCCCTAAAACATCCAAACTGTAGCAACAACAACAATTGCTCTTCCATTGCCTTTGTTGTCTCTGACAGAATTACAATGTCATCAGCAAAGTGCAATGTTTGTATTTCTTCCGCCTGAACTCTAATTCCTTCTCCAAATTTCTCTTTGCTATCCTTCACAGCTTGCTTAATGTACAAATTGATTAACATTGAAGAAAGGCTACAACCCTGTCTTACTCCCTCCCCAAACAATACCTCCCTTTCATGTCCTTCGAACTCTACTAAATGTGGTCTGGTTGATATACAAGTAGTACATAACCCTCCTTTCACTGTATTTTACCATAATTAAACTACTGTTATTGTGTATTCAGTTTGAATACTGTTAGCAATTCAGGTATCCTCTGTTGGATAGTACATTTAATTACTACTCTGTTTGTATTCATCTGCTACTGTCCTGACGTGCCAACTAATTGAAACATTGTTCTATTTTTGCATATATATCTGTTTTTCAATTCTCTTATATTTGCTGTTTGCATAAGAACATAAACATTTTATACCTTTTTACTTAGAATAAACAGTTATATTTAAGAGGGTTAATGACTACTCTCAGCCCTACCCAACCCAAGCCTTCCTCTACCGAAACAATCTGAAAATGTTTACCAAACCTTTGCACACAGACAAACTTCACGAAGTGATGGCAGGGGAGTAGCTGTTCATGTAATAAAAACTGCTGCATCTAACATGAATCTTAAGCAATCATTTTATGTTACTAATTCTTTTCGATACACTCTTAGCAAAGAGTATCAACACGTCACTGATTGCACCTGTAAAATTATACGAATTTATGGCACATAGTTACGATGATATGACAAGATAGACAGACAAACGAAAAAGTACTCTCTCTTTACATTGGCGTGCAGTAAAACTTCAATCCGTATGTTAAAAAAAGTTTGATTACCTAGTGATGCTGGTCATCAGATGCATTCCGTGAACAGAATACATCATTGTGCGCATCAGAGCTGTTCTGTGCTGGTAACACGTTGGGAGTCAGTTGCCACTGCTACCCATTAAGGGCAAGCACAAAGCTCCTCAAAACAGGATAGCATTCTCTAATTTATCGTTAAATAGTTTGATGAGTGATTTGGGGAACAAATCAAAGTAATGAACCATTGTGCAGATGTCGTCAATGATTTTATAAATCACTAAGGTTTTGCATATCATCTTTGGGCAGTATGTTCAACTTTTATAAATCCAACTGAACGTGGGTGAGATACATTGTAAAAGCTGTAAGACCTTGTCGTGCCCAAGTACAAAATGTATTACAGTTGGGAAGTATTACGATTAAATTATAATTTAAAATCTGTAGAGGTGAATTGAAATTTGAACATTATGCTTTCATTCAACTGTTTATTGGAAAACGTTCCTATACAATGGATTTATCTCAGTAAAAGAGATCGTAGGTTCTGATGCAGTAGAAAAGAAGCAATTTGTTGGGTTTTCTTTAACAACAAAATGAACAATTTTGTTAGTTTATTAGTATCAATTCACCATAATATTGAATACCACAGAACTTTTAATTATTTCCATATAGAAAGATTGTGCACCTGACGACTATATACTAAAATACAAGAGGTACAACGTCTGTCCACAAATACATAGGTTATTACACTTTAATTAAGTTGTCAGATGATTATACCATACATTTTGAAAGTAGATATTAAGTATTCCGTTGCATGCCATGGACATATCTACAAACACTAGTCTGGTTTAGTTCACATGCTATTGTAAAGAAAAGTAGCCCCACTAGAGGACAGGTGAGTTAGCTATATGGTGTTCTCTAGTGTGCACACGAAAATAGCTACTAATAATTCGTTGTTCTTCTGGAATGAAAAAAAAATATTTTCATTTGTGATTGCTTTAGAAACCATCCTAGTACGGTTAAAATTAAAAGAAATGATTATAAAAACTAAATCTTTAAAAACTAATTTTCTTAATTTTTGTCGAAAGTTTTTCGTTTTTGTAAAAAATTAAATCATATAAAATATGACAATCTAAATTATAATGGAGAAACGTTCCAAGGAAAGTTGGCTGAAATCTCTGGGAGAGAAAAATTGTTACATTGTGATCATATATTTATGGATTCACAGTCAACTTCTTGGATTTCAGCATTGATAGTGGCTCTTTACTGTCAAAAATTAACGTAGAAAACCTAACTGTTTTCAAGTACTCAGTTCTGAGATATTTAAATATGTCAGTGAATGTAACTACGAAATTAAATCGATAAAGGAAGTAGTGCTTTATCCACGTAATTGGAATAGACTGGGACTTTATACTGGTCGTAAAATATATGTTAAAAGATTACAAGACTCACATTTATGAAAAATATATTTTATTTACAGCATTCTAATGTGCATCACTACATGTTGTCGAAGTGGTCCTCTACCCAAGTAGTGCAGCGTTCAACGGGAGTTGGGAGATGGTGTTAGCATTGTTGATACCTTGGATGCCCGCCCCAAGGGCAGCGGCCAGGGCTAGAGCGGAGGTGGGGCCTGTGGGGTTGCCAGCAGCCTGGGCAGCCGCTTGGGCTTTTGCCACAGCGTGGGCGGCCTTGGCGAGGGCCACCTGCAAAGTGTCCACACATTAGTAACAGCTTCACACTACATAGAATGTTTACTGTTGTAAAGGGCTGATGAGAGATTGTGTACGTACCTCAGGAGTGTCAAGGGGTACGCCATTAGGTCCGATGACGATGTTGGCGTTAGCACCGATTCCTTGGGTGGCGAAGGCATTGGGAACTGCATTGGTGGCGGCTGCGGCAGCGGCGGCGGCGATGTTGGGGATTCCCAGGGTGTTGCGGGCGGCTTCTGCAGCCTGCCTTGCCAGGTGGGCGGCCTTCGCCGCCGCCACATCGGGGGCGTCTGCGCCGAGTCCCAGACTGAGGAAGGCGGGCTGCGCCAGCGCCGCCACCACCACAGAGCTCAGGACCACCTGCGAGCAGTGGATGTGGTACATGATGTGAAACTCTCTACAACAAACTCAGGTGTTAGTCACGTCGCTGGGTATATGCTGAGTAGATACTTGTTATCACAGTCATTCTGTGAACTGTAGGAGTAATTTGTTCCTATACTGAGTACTCTATATTTTATTCATCTATATGATCTATAAGGAACTCGATCAGCACCGATCCCATTTTCGTTATAACCAATCATTACATAATACTGTGGAGGCAATACATGGATAAAAATGTATTATTTCAAATACTTTTATATGTGCTACTGTAATATGTTCATACACCAGTGTGTTTGTTCTTTTTTCTCTGTGTCAAATCTCACAAAAGAAACAAAAATGTGTTACTCCAATACTTTCTGTGTTGCTGTACCTGGGTCACAATTGAACGATGCCTGATCAAATCTGCTTCCATTATACTTCCTCTAACAGCCTGAGGAGCTGAGCGCCATTCATCTTGATATCCGCGAATGTAAGCCTCCTAGCTGTACAAGGAAGTGGAGTTACTATATCAGTTGGAAACATTCGATTTTCAATATCTGTATTTTAATGTCTCCTAAAGACATTACAATTTTGTATAATGCTGTTGAGTACAGTGTCCTAAGCCAGCTAAAGGAATAACTGCGCTTATAGATTTCCCATTATGTGTTATGATCAGTGTTTTATACTTTTCCTATTATAATTCAATTATATTACAATCCCTAGAATTGCTAAGGCCATTTGGTTTACCCTTTGTTTCTTAAATGGGCCTCACAGTTCTTTCTCTTCTCTCATGGAAACTCCTGTTCTTATGTCCATTCTCTCTATCCATCATACTTTAAATCTAACTCTCTGTATCTAGTGTTTAGTGTTGTTCTGCGTTTATTTTCCGCCTTTCAACATTGCAGTAATTACTTATGGTTTCATAACATAGTACTGACGGAGTTGGCGCAGTGGCAATACACTGGATTCGCAATCCGGGGGATGGTGGTTCAAATCCACTTTTGGCCATCCACACTTATGTTTTCCATAATTTCCCTAAGTATCTCCAGGAAAACCCCAATGGTTCCTCTGTCGATTGCCCTCCAGCCTTACTGAACTATCTTAGTCTGAGTACCGTTTCTAATAAGCACGCTGTTGGGGGACGTTAAACTCTAATCTTCCTTTTTTTCATAACACTATAGCTTATGTGTAACATCTAACACACCGTAATTATTGTAACACAGCATATTTGAAACCTTAGCTAGTATAAAGAAATCACCAGGTTTGGAATGTTACATATAAAAATACAAGACTATTATAAATGCTTTCAAGGTATATGAAGCGCAGTTATTGTGTAGGTACTGTAGTTTAGAAGGCGAGTGCCCAAACTACGCTTTACTGTGAGAACGTCATGAACGTGTAGATCTTTTATAAACAAGCGGGTGTAGCCGAGAGGTCTGGAGCGTCATGTTACTGATCGCGCGGCCTCCCAAGTCGGAGGTGCGAATCCTCCCTCGGGCATGGGTGTTTATGTTGTTCGTAGGTTACTTAAACTGAGTTTAAGTGTTTGTAAGTCTAGGGACTGATGGTCAACGTAGTTTAGTCTCATAGATTAACAAACATTTGAACATTTGAAACCAGCTTGCATGCAGAATTCTAGTGTGGCCCATTCTCGAATTCCTTTCGGATCCCTAATAGTCCATTTCTTCTCTTGCATCACATCGGAAAATCTGGTAGCTTTTTATTTTTGAGCTGTCTAACGCCCACTTTTCACTCCTGCTCAACGCTACACTCCAGAGAAATTTACTCATAAAATTAAATTTGATATTATTAGAAGTGGTCGTTAAGTGTTCTTATGCCGCAAACAATGGATGCACATGGTCTGAGTTATTGGGAACAGCTAATTACGTAGCTTCAAACAAACGAACAATTTGCAACTGTTGTAGTCATAATAAGGTAAACTCTGTGCTTCCTCATATTTTCGTCGCACCATTTTAAAATTTTAAATTCAGTTAACAATGATTCTGTTATGTATGGAAGCACCATACAAGTTGTACTGGAGACCTCGACAGCAGAGCGTCAGTGGAAACCACAATTGTTCTCCATCTACTCACCAGAACCTTCATGTCTGCTGCTGCTGTTGTTGCTGCTGCTGCTGCGGACTGAACTGTTACTGCCCTCACAAGCTGAACACCGGCTTATATAGCGAGGCTCGGCCTCGTCATCTCCGCCAGTGCAAACTCATGTGGAGTGTCATTGTCCTGAAGTTCCTACCACTCCTGCATCTGCTCGTAATGGCTGACGATAAAAAATATATAATTTCTAACTTGTCATTGTCTATTTCTCGTCTGAATAAAAGGTACTTTCTCTCGCGCAGCTTTGCTCATTCACGGTAACGGCCTTACACATTCCTCCAGAGCGCATTATTACTGCTTCGTATAGTAACCTATCCATAGGTTACAACGTTGTCCTCGCAACTGCGACATTAAAATAGTCGCGTCTGAAATAGCCCGTTCCCGTCCTTGGAGTGGGGAATGAAAGGATTGAGAGAAATAAAGAATTGGTTGATAGTTTATGCAGTAATGTCGTACAAGTGGCGAGTGCGTAAGTGTACTTTGTATTCAGGTTGCTGTCAGAAGACTCGGGTTTTAGGAAATTTCGGTTACGTATTACGACGAGTTATAGTTGGGACAGGGTACACCGTATTTCCACAAGTAACCGATGTACCGATATTTTATCCATTGATACTATGAGTAGTTCTTTATGTTTGGCACTACGAAACAAATGCCACCTTCACGAGGCTCTTTGGGGTCTATATTTTGGGATGATGTACGTTTCAAAAGAAGAAAATAGTCTAGTAAATAGGAAATCTGAAATGCATTCATCAACAGCTGTGTGGACTCGACCACCAGAAGAGACGTGTTCAACAGTATACATGAGGAAAACGTGCTCTTACCACTTAAGGTGTACATTTGATACCGCAGGTATTAGAAGGAATGCAGATTAGTGTGTAACGTTCCGTCGTTAGCATGGTTCTTAGAGATGCATTTTAGATATGAGTAGGAAACGTAATCGGCTGTGCACTGTCAAAAGTACCATCCAGATGTTTACCTGGAGTGATTTAGGTAAAATTGCGGTAAACCTAAATCTGAATGACCGGAGTTGGATTTGAACCACCGTACTCCCGAATGCGAGGCAGTGTGTTTGCCACTGCGTCTCTCCTCTTGGTCCAAGACGTTTTCTTCTCTTTTTTTTCGATATTATCTCCATCCAAAATAAATGTTCAAATGTTTGTATAGTCTATGGGACTTAACTACGGAGTCATCAGTCCATAAACTTACAAACTACTTATGAACTAACTAAGACTAAGGACGGCACAAATATCCATGCCAGAGGGGGGATTCGAACCCCCGACCGTAGTGGCCGTGCAGACCGTGACTGGAGCGCCTCTGTCACCTCGGCCACCGCGGCCGGCCATCCAAAATAGAAAAAGCAAAGAGGTCGATGATATCGTCGATGATAAAGTCGTGCTTACAGCGTACCTGGATAACTTTTCCTAGCATGGGTTCCTTATCAAAATATAATCTACTCACTGTCCGCTACAGCACCTCAAATTTTGTAACGGGAATTTACGAACATGCTATATGCCCAAAATTGCACATATATATTGTGAACTAAAAGTTGTTCTTAATTGGACCCTCTTGTCATAGTGTAACGAATTGTATTACTTTTGGTAGGCGATGTTCATCATTTAGGTTCTTTTCGAAGAATATATTTTGAGAAACAACTGAATCGGATTCAATATTTGATTTCACATACGGTTTAGGTGAATGTCGGATTATCACCAGGTGTAATTTTGTTTCAGTAAGTACTACAGAAACATATCGTCATTGCATCTTGTCCCTAAGATGTATCAACAACGTGGAGTGAAACACAAACTTGGCGGCCGCGGTGGCCGAGGGGACTGAGGCGCTCCAGTCACGGTCTGCACGGCCACTACGGTCGGGGGTTCGAATCCCTCTTTGGGCATAGATATTTGTACCGTCCTTAGTGTTAGCTAGTTCATAAGTAGTTTGTAAGCTTAGGGACTGATGACCCCGTAGTTAAGTCCCATAAGTTCTACAAACATTTGAACATTTGAAACACAATCTTGTTGCCTAACACATAGCAACAGAGAAGTACAAATAAAAACACTTTGTGATAACAATCAGAACGTAATGTGACACAGCTGTTAATGCAAATCTTTTAGTCCAAAAATAACTGTGTATCGGAGACTTAGAGGTACTGTTTTATACTTGTACTACGATACATGCAGATTTCGAATAAATAAGGTTTCGTCAATTTTGTACTACTTCGATAAGATACTTTGACCAAGATTAATGAGTCTAGTGAAACTAAGCGTATAGTCGATCTTCTTGGTGATAATTGTTATTCGCTCTGAAAACTTCCGTTGCTCTCCATAAAGAGCAATGGCTGTGACTTAACAACAGACTACAAACATTTTTTCTCCGTCTTGACCTGTCTCCTTCCGCGAAATCACTACTTACACAGAATCCAAGGATTACAATTTGCATTTCGCTGATGTGGAACAACGGTAAAAAGACTACGCCAAATAATTCATTTCCGTTGAACTTTAAGGAAATTGTACGGTTATAACCTTCACTGTAATTGTATACTCTATCTTAATTGTATCTTAAATGGCATCCGTTTATTCTACGATATTTTAAAGTCATTTCGTTAGCTTTCCTATGGGAGGGAATGGCAGTGTAGTTAAATTCGCTTCAATGTGATTAAGTTTAGGTGCAACAAATGCTGTTTTATTTCACACGTCATTCAATTTCCAGAACATAGCAGACCTCTGCCACATGTACAAGGATGGACAAAATATTATGAACACCTAATGTAGACACAATATGAAACGTATTAATATGGAGTTAACTCACCAATGTCTTCGGTAACAGCTACAAATCACTAGGAATTGATTAGTGAAGTGCCTTTTCTGCTTCTGACAGAAAGTTACACAATCTGGTAGCAAAACTTTCGCCAATTGCTTAAATGATGTTCGAGCTGTAAATTTAGTCCTCACTCTGTTCTAAAACTCTCTATAACATTTCAGTTATGTTCATACCTGGCTATTTTTCTTCCAGGGGACATGTTTAATATTTTTCTGATGCTGTAAGAAAAGGCCTAAACCTTTTGGCTGTGTGTGAGGGCAGTGTATGGCAGTGCTAGTGAGCAATATCGTGGTCATAGTAGTCAGTCTGCTATTGCGAATGGTGAAATATTTATTCACAGTTATCCGACCAGTGAAAGTAATGAAAGGAATAGTCGAAAAGCACGATACAAATGCCCAAGTCATGAAGAACCCTCCCCCATTCTTCACTGAAGAAAGCAGGCACACTGTATCGTAAGCTTCTTTTCGGATTTTCGATACGAAAACCCAGTTAATCTGTTTTGACGCCATTGTACAACTAGTCTCGATCTTATATTGCAGCAAATCACTCACTAGTCGTCAGTTTCATAAAATAAAATAAAAATAAAATGTTGTGACAGGTAAGACATGTTTCGGAACTACATTATCACGTGTAGTGAAAAACAAAGAAGCATATATTAAATAACATCGGCAGCCGTGGCGGAGTGGTCGAGTGCATTGAGGCGCTATGCTCCGTTGCGTGAGGCCGTTCCCAGTCGGGGGTTCGAATCCTCCCTTGGGCATGAATATTTGTGTTGTGTTTAGTATGAGGTGGTTTATAAGTAGTTTGTAAGTTTAGGGACTGGTCTCCCGCACTCATGTCCCCTAAGTTTAACAAACGTTTTTGCTACATTGGCGGTGGGAAGGACTTCAATATCGAACGAAATTCTCTGGATAACATCAGTTATAGCCTCAGGGGTATTCACTTCAAGCACAAAAGATATTTGCTATCCAATTCAGGAGAAACAAAATTTTTGGACATAATTAATGTCCTTCTTTAGCAGCAGGAACAGTTTCTTTCTTTTAGGCTGTAGTATTATCTGAACAATTTTAGGATGTATTCTGTATTCTATGGCAAGGATTTTATTTGAATAAATTACACACTCTTTTTCAAATTTAAAACCAAAATCAAAATGTTCAAATGTTTGTAAAGCTTACGAGACATATTACAGAGAGGTGTTTGGAAGGTGCAGTCATGGGCTCTCGCCCATGGCTTCCAGTATTCTCCTGCAGAAAAGGGTTATGCACTTATCTCGGCGTCGGACTGTACAGCCTCAACCCAAACTTTATCTCAACAACCACCCATTATAAGTCATGGATACTCATCGGTTTTTAGGGCTCATCTTTGACTCCCAGCTCCCCACATCTGTCAGCTGAAGCAGTAGTAGTGGCGCCATCTCATTGTTGTTCGCCACATGGGCCATACTGCCTGGGGTGTTAATCGCTCCACCCTGTTGAGGCTCTATCAACCTCTGGTGCAGTTCCGTCTTGACATTGGATGTGTCACCTATGTCACCATCAGCGTTGCGCTTGCAGGACGCCATTCAGATCTGTTGGATTCGCATCACAGTGGGTGCCTTCTGCACCAGCCTAGTGAACAGCTTATTTGTGGAGGAAAGGGTCCCACCTTTGCAAATGCGCCGCCAACAACTGCTCACGGACTATGCAGCACATGCGTGTAGCTTGCTAGGCCACCCAAACCATCATTTCCTTTTTGCTCATCAGATCGTCTGTGACCAACAGTGAGGACCCATGTTGGGCCATACGATCGACTTTTGAGTCACGTTCCTTCTGTTGGAACTTGACTCTTAACCTCTACCATACTCATATTGGGCCCACATATGCACAACTCCCTGGTGTCTCCCAAGGCCTTGTATAATTCTGGACTTTGCCTGTGCACCCAAAGTCTCAGTTTCCTATGAAGCTCTCCGTCGTCTGTTTTTCGTGATCATAGTTACATTCCCTGGACATGACCCAGTTTACACAGACAGTTCAAAGGTTGAGAGCCATATTGGTTTTGCGTATGTTCATGGCAACCAGGTTGAACAGCGCTCTCTGCTGAATGGCTGCAGTATCTTTACCACAGAGCTGGTGACAATTTCCAGACCCTTCAAGCATGTGTGGTCCTGCTCAGGTGAATCCTTTCTTATGTACAGTAACTCTCTGAGTAGCCTTCAAGCCCTCGACCAGTGCCATCCGCATTCTCCTTTTTTGTTTAGGAATACAGGAGACACTATCTGCCCTTGACAGGTCCAGTCGAACACCGGTGTTCTCTGGTCTCCGGGTCATGTCGGTATCCCGGACAACAAACGTGTCAATTGGCTTGACAAACAGGCTTTTGGAGCATCTGTTTTGGAGATGGCCTCCTGGCTTCTGATCTCCAGTCAGTGATGTGACGTCGAGGTCGTGAGATTTGGGCTTCTGAGTGAGTACCCGCCACAGTGTCACTGTGGTTCCCACTGGACAGTAGCCCACATGTTGCTGGACTGCCCCATTATAGCCATCCTGCAATGGAGTTTTATTTTCCCTGCTCTTTTATCAGATGTTTTATGGGACGATGCCACAGTGGCTGATTCAGTTTTAAGTTTCATTCGTGACAGTGGTTTTTACCACTCTCTTTAAATCTTTGCTTCAGTACACTGTGTACCTCCTGTCTCATGTCCTCTGACTAGAGGTCTCGACATACCACCACATCATTATTTTTTTTCTTGTAGGTCATCGACAGACATTGGCTTTTTCGTTCCATTTCTTGTCGTTGTTAGGTGTTTCTGAGTGATTTTCTCATTTCGTGTTGTCTCTTGATGACCTTGTTGTCCTTTTACTGACTCAGAGTGTTACTTCTCACTTTTGCTATTTTAAACAATGGGCTCTTTTCCACTATTATGGCTCTTCTTGTGACGCTCTGTGATAGAATGGGTGACTGATCACCTTCGCAGTTTTGTCCCCCTAAAACATCCAAGCTGCAGCAACAACAATTGCTCTTCCATTGCCTTTGTTGTCTCTGACAGAATTACAATGTCATCAGTAAAGTGCAATGTTTGTATTTCTTCAGCCTGAACTCTAATTCCTTCTCCAAATTTCTCTTTGCTATCCTTCACAGCTTCTTTAATGTACAAATTGATTAACATTGAAGAAAGGCTACAACCCTGTCTTACTCCCTTCCCAAACAATGCCTCCCTTTCATGTCCTTCGACTCTACTAAATGTGGTCTGGTTGATATACAAGTAGTACATAACCCTTCTTAGACTGTATTTTACCATAATTAAATTATTGTTATTGTGTATTCAAGTTTGAACACTGTTAGCAATTCAGGTATCCTCTGTTGGATAGTACATTTAATTACTACTCTGATTGTATTCATCTTCTACAGTCCTGGCGTGCCAACTAATTGAAACATTGTTCTATTTTTGCATGTATATCCGTTTTTTAATTCTCTTATATTTACTATTTGCATAAGAACATAAACATTTTATATCTTTTTACTTAGAATAAACAGTTACATTTAAGGGGGTTAATGATTACTCTCAGCCCTACCCAAACCCCAGCCTTCATCTGCCGAATGAATCTGAAAATGCTTACCAAACCTTTGCACACAGACAAACTTCACGAAATGATGGCAGGGGAGTAGCTGTTCACGTAATAAAAACTTCTGCATCTAACATGAATCTTAAGCAATCATTTTATGTTACTAACTCTTTTCGAGACACTCTTAGCAAAAAGCATCAACACGTCACTGATTGCACCTGTAAAATTATACGAATTTATGGCACATAGTTAAGATGATATGACAAGATAGACAAACGAAAAAGTACTCTCTCATTACATTGGCGTGCAGTAAAACTTCAAAGTGAAGTTGAAGTATTAATTTGTAACTACATTACTAACAAAATTGTACACAATGTATTTGAACATTCATATGTCAAAAAACGTTTGATCACCAAGTGATGCTGGTCATCAGATACATTCCGTCAACAGAATACATCATTGTGCACATCAGAGATGTTCTGTGCTGGTAACACGTTGGGGTGTCAATTGCCACTGCTACCCATTAAGGGCAAGCACAAAGCTCCACAAAACAGGATAGCATTCTCTAATATATCGTTAAATAGTTTGGTGAGTGATTTGGGGAACAAATCAAAGTAATGAACAACATATCCTGAATCCATCATGCAGATGTCGTCAATGATTTTATAAATCACTAAGGTTTTGCATAACTACTTTGGGCAGTATGTTCAATTTTTATAAATCCAACTGAACGTGGGTAAGATACATTGCAAAAGTTGTAGGACAATGTCGTGCCCAAGTACAAAATGTATTACAGTTGGGAAGTATTACGATTAAATTATAATTTAAATCTGTAGAGGTTAATTGAAATTTGAACATTATGCTTTCATTCAACTGTTCATTGGAAAAGGTTCCTATACAATGGATTTATCTCAATAAAAGATATCGTAGGTTCTGATGCAGTAGAAAAGAAGCAATTTGTTGGGTTTTGTTTAACAACAAAATGAAAACTTGTGTTAGTTTATAAGTATCAATTCACCATAATATTGAATACCACAGAACTTTTAATTATTTCCATGTAGAAAGATTGTGCACCACACGACTATATACTAAAATACAAGAGGTACAACATAGGTTATGACACTTTAATTAGCTTGTCAGATGATTATACAGTACATTTTGAAAGTAGATATTAAGTATTCCATTGCATGCCATGGACATGTCTACAAACACTAGTCTGATTTAGTTCACATCCTATTGTAAAGAAAAGTAGCCCCACTATAGGACAGGTGAGTTAGCTATATGGTGTTCTCTAGTGTGCACACGAAAATAGCTACTAATAATTCGTTGTTCTTCAGGAATGAAAAAAAAAATATTTTCATTTGTGATTGCTTTAGAAACCACCCTAGTACGGTTAAAATTAAAAGAAATGATTATAAAAACTAAATCTTTAAAAAGTAATTCACTTCATTTTATTTTTTGAAAGTTTTTCGTTTTTGTAAAAAATTAAACCATATAAGATATGATAATCTAACTTGTAATGGAGAAAAGTTCCAAGTAAAGGTGGCTGAAATCTCTGGGACAGAAAAATTGCTACATTTGTGGTCATATATTTATGGATTGACATTCAACTTCTTGGATTTCATCATTGATAGTGGCTCTTTACTGTCAAAAATTAACGTAGAAAACCTGACTGTTTTCAAGTACTCAGTTCTGAGATATTTAAATATGTCAGTGAATGTAACTACGAAATTAAATCGATAAAGGAAGTAGTGCTTTATCCACGTAATTGGAATAGACTGGGACTTTATACTGGTCGTAAAATATATGTTAAAAGATTACAAGAATCACATTTATGAAAAATATATTTTATTTACAGCATTCTAATGTGCATCACTACATGTTGTCGAAGTGGTCCTCTACCCAAGTAGTGCAGCGTTCAATGGGAGTTGGGAGATGGTGTTAGCATTGTTGATACCTTGGATGCCCGCCCCAAGGGCTGCGGCCAGGGCTAGACCGTTGATGGGACCTGTGGGGTTGCCAGCAGCCTGGGCAGCCGCTTGGGCTTTTGCCACAGCGTGGGCGGCCTTGGCGAGGGCCACCTGCAAAGTGTCCACACATTAGTAACAGCTTCACACTACATAGAATGTTTACTGTTGTAAAGGGCTGATGAGAGATTGTGTACGTACCTCAGGAGTGTCAAGGGGTACGCCATTAGGTCCGATGACGATGTTGGCGTTAGCACCGATTCCTTGGGTGGTGAAGGCATTGGGAACTGCATTGGTGGCGGCTGCGGCGATGTTGGGGATTCCCAGGGTGTTGCGGGCAGCTTCTGCAGCCTGCCTTGCCAGGTGGGCTGCTTTCGCTGTCGCCACATCAGGGGTGTCTGCGCCGAGTCCCAGACCCAGAAAGGCGGGCTGCGCCAGCACCGCCACCAGCATGGAGCTCAGAACCACCTGCGAGCAGTGGATGTGTTACATGATGTGCAGCTCTCTACAACAAACTGAGGTGTTAGTCACCTCGCTGGATATATGCTGAGTAGATACTTGTTATCACAGTCATTCTGTGAACAGTAGGACTAATTTGTTCCTATACTGAATACTCTATATTTTATTCATCTAGATGATCTATAAGGAACTCAAACAGCATCGATCCCATTTTCGTTGTAACCAATCATTACATAATACTGTGGAGGCAATACATGGATAAAATGTATTATTTCAAATACTTTTATATGTGGTACTGTAATATGTACATACACCAGTATGTTTGTTCTTTTTACTCTGTGTCAAATGTCACAAAACAAACAGAAATGTGTTACTCCAATATTTTCTGTGTTGCTGTACCTGGGTCACAGTTGAACGATGCCTGTAAAAATGTGTTTCCACTGTATTTCCTCTAACAGCCTGAGGATTTGAGCGTCAATCATCTTGATATCCACGAATGTAAGCGTCCTAGCAGTACAAGGAAGTGGAGTTACTATCTAAGTTGAAAACATTCGATTTTCAATTGCTGTCTTTTAATGTCTCCTAAAGACAGCCGACCGCAGCGACCGAGGGGACTGAGGCGCTCCAGTCACGGTCTGCACAGTCACTACGGTCGGGGGTTGGAATGCCCTCTCGGGCATGGATATTTGTGCCGTCCTTAGTCTTAGCTAGTTCGTAAGTAGTTTGTAAGCTTAGGGACTGATTGCCCCGTAGTTAAGTCCCATAAGTTCTACAAACATTTGAACATTTGAATCTTAAAGACATTACATTTTTGTATTATGCTGTTGAGTACCGTGTCCTAAACCACCTAAAGAAATAATTGCGCTTATAGATTTCACACCATGTATTATAATCAGTGTTTTATACTTTTCCTATTATAACACAATTATATTACAATCCCTGGAGTTGCTAAGGCCATTTGGTTTACCCTTTGTTTCTTAAATGGGCCTCAAGGTTCTTTCTCTTCTCCCATGGAAACTCCTGTTCTCATGGCCATTCTTTCTATCCATCATACTTTAAATCTAACTCTCTGTATCTAGTGTTTAGTGTTGTTCTGCGTTTATTTTCCGCCTTTCAACATTGCAGTAATTACTAATGGTTTCATAAAATAGTACTGACGGAGTTGGCGCAGTGGCAATACACTGGACTCGCATTCCGGAGGATGGTGGTTCAAATCCACTCCTGGCCATACACACTTACGTTTTCCGTAATTTCCCTAAGTATCTCCAGGAAAATCCCGATGGTTCCTTTGAAACGGCACTGTCGATTGCCCTCCAGCCTTACCGAACTATCTTAGCCTGAGTACCGTTTCTAATAAGCACGCTGTTGGGGGACGTTGAACTCTAATCTTCCTTTTTTCATAACACTTTAGCTTATGTGTAACATCTAACATACCGTAATTATTGTAACACAGCATATTTAAAACCTTAGCTAGTATAAAGAAATCACCAGGTTTGGAATGTTACATATAAAAATACAAGACTATTATAAATGCTTTCAAGGTATATGAAGTGCAGTTATTGTGTAGGTACTGTAGTTTAGAAGGCGAGTGCCGAAACTTCGCTTTACTGTGAGAACGTCATGAACGTGTAGCTCTTTTATTAACAAGCGGGTGTAGCCGAGCGGACGGGAGCGCCATGTTACTGATCGCGCGGCCTTCCAAGTCGGAGGTGCGAGTCCTCCCTCGTGTATGGATGTTCATGTTGTTATTAGGTTACTTAAACTGAGTTTAAATTGTTTGTAAGTCTATGGACTGATGGCCAACGTAGTTTGGTCTCATAGATTTACAAAGATTTGATCATTTGGAACCAGCTTGCATGCAGAATTCTAGTGTGGCCCATACTTGAATTCCTTTCGGATCTCTAATCGTCCATTTCTTCTCTTGCACCACATCGGAAAATCTGGCAGCTTTTTATTTTTGAGCTGTCTAACACCCAGTTTTTACTCTTGCTCTACGCTACACTCCAGATAAATGTACTCATAAAATTAAATTTGATATTATTAGAAGTCGTCGTTAAGTGCTCTTATGCTGCAAACAATTGATGCGTATGGTCTGAGTTAATTGGGAACAGCTAATTACGTAGCTTCAAACAAACGACCAATTTGCAACTTTTGTAGTCATAATAAGGTAAACTCTGTACTTCCTCACATTTTCGTCGCACCATTTTCAAAGTTTAAATTCAGTTAATAATGATGCGAAGTATCTAAATTCTGTTATGTATGGAAGCACCATACAACTTGTACTAGAGACCGGGACAGCAGTTAGTTATGTAGGTGTGTGCCCTTTTCAGCACGACGTCACCAGTGGTCTAAGAGCGTCAATAGAGACCTCACTTCTTCTCCATGTACTCACCAGGACCTTCATGTCTGCTGCTGCTGTTGTTGCTGCTGCTGCGGACTGAACTGTTACTGCCCTCACAAGCTGAACACCGGCTTATATAGCGAGGCTCGGCCTCGTCTTCTCCGCCAGTGCAAACTCATGTGGAGTGTCATTGTCCTGAAGTTCCTACCACTGCTGCATCTGCTCGTAAGGGCTGACAATAAAAAAATATATAATTTCTAACTTGTCATTGTGTATTTCACGTCTGAATAAAAGGTACTTTCTCTCGCGCTGCTTTGCTCATTCACGGTAACGGCCTTACACATTCCTCCAGAGCGCATTATTACTGCTTCGTATAGTAACCTATCCATAGGTTACAACGTTGTCCTCGCAACTGCGACATTAAAATAGTCGCGTCTGAAATAGCCCGTTCCCGTCCTTGGAGTGGGGAATGAAAGGATTGAGAGAAATAAAGAATTGGTTGATAGTTTATGCAGTAATGTCGTACAAGTGGCGAGTGCGTAAGTGTACTTTGTATTCAGGTTGCTGTCAGAAGACTCGGGTTTTAGGAAATTTCGGTTACGTATTACGACGAGTTATAGTTGGGACAGGGTACACCTTATTTCCACAAGTAACCGATGTACCGATATTTTATCCATTGATACTATGAGTAGTTCTTTATGTTTGGCACTACGAAACAAATGCCACCTTCACGAGGCTCTTTGGGGTCTATATTTTGGGATGATGTACGTTTCAAAAGAAGAAAATAGTCTAGTAAATAGGAAATCTGAAATGCATTCATCAACAGCTGTGTGGACTCGACCACCAGAAGAGACGTGTTCAACAGTATACATGAGGAAAACGTGCTCTTACCACTTAAGGTGTACATTTGATACCGCAGGTATTAGAAGGAATGCAGATTAGTGTGTAACGTTCCGTCGATGGCATGGTTCTTAGAGATGCATTTTAGATATGGGCAGGAAAGGTAATCAGCCGTGCACTGTCAAAAGTACCATCCAGATGTTTACCTGGAGTGATTTGGCAAAATTGCTTTAAACCTAAATGTGAATGACCGGAGATGGATTTGAACCACCGTACTCTCGAATGCGAGGCAGTGTGTTGCCACTGCGTCTCTTCTCTTTCTTTTTTTCTCGATATTAGTTAGTGAAGCAAAGAGGTCGATGATATCGTCGATGATAAAGACGTGCTTACAGCGTCCCTGGCTAACTTTTCCAGGCATAGGTTCCTTATCAAAATATTAGCTACTCACTTTCCTCCACAGCTCCTCAAATTTTGTAACGGGAATTTACTAACATGCTATATGCCCAAAATTGCACATATATATTGTGAACTAAAACCAGTTCTTAATTGGACCCTCTTGTCATAGTGTAACGAATTGTATTACTTTTGGTAGACGATGTTCACCAGAATTTAGGATCTTTTCGAAGAATGTATTTTGAGAAACAACTGAATAGGATTCAATATATGATTTCACATACGGTTTTGGTGAATGTCGGATTATCACCAGGTGTAATTTTGTTTCAGTAAGTACTACAGAAAGATATCGTCATTGCATCTTGGCCCTAAGATGTATCAACAATGTGGAGTGAAACACAATCTTGTTGCCTAACACTTAGCAACAGAGAAGTACAAATAAAAACACTTTGTAACAACAATCAGAACGTAATGTGACACAGCTGTTAATGCAAATCTTTTAGTTCAAAAATAACTGTATATCGGAGAATTAAAAGTAATGTTTTATACTTGTACCACGATACATACAGACTACGAATAAATGAGGTTTTCGTCAAATTTGTGCTACTTTGATAAGATACTTTGACCAAGATTAATATGTCTAGTGAAACTAAGCGTATAGTTGATCTTCTTGGTGATACTTGTTATTCACTCTGAACACTTCCGTTGCTATCCATAAGGACCAATGGCTGCCACTTAACAACACGCTACAAACATTTTTTCTCCGTCTTGACCTGTCCGCTTCCGCGAATATCACTACTTACACAGAATCCTAGGATTACAATATGCATTTCGCTGATGTGGAACAACGGTAAAAAGACTACGCCAAAGAACTCATTTGCGTTGAACTTTCCCAACAGGAAGCGCTGTAACTTGTACATTTACTCTATCTACTATAAGGAAATTGTACGGTTATAACCTTCACTGTAATTGTATGCTCTATCTTAATTGCATCTTAAATGGCATCCATTTATTCTACGATATTTTAAAGCTATTTCGTTAGCTTTCCGATGGTAGGGAATGGCGGTGTAGTTAAATTTGCTTCTATGTAATTAAGTTTAGGTGCAACAAATGCTGTTTTATTCACACGTCATTGAATTTCCAGAACATAGCAGACCCCTGCCACATGTACAAGGATGGACAAAATATTATGAACACCTAATGTAGACACAATATGAAACGTATTAATACGGAGTTAACTCACCAATGTCTTCGGTAACAGCTACAAATCACTAGGAATTGATTAGTGAAGTGCCTTTTCTGCTTCTGACAGAAAGTTACACAATCTGGTAGCAAAACTTCCGCCAATTACTTGAATGATGTTCGAGTACTAAATTTAGTCCTCACTCTGTTATAAAACTCTCTATACCATTTCAGTTATGTTAATTCCTGGCTATGTTTCTGTACAGGGGACATGTTTAATATTTTCCTGATGCTATAAGAAGAGGCCTAAACCTTTTGGCTGTGTGTGAGGGCGCATCGTTATTTCGGTATTGACAGTGTTTATTAGCAATATCATAGTCATAGTAATCAGTCTGCTATTGCGAATGGTGAAATATGTATTCACAGTTATCCGACCAGTGAAAGTAACGAAAGGAATAGTCGAAAAGCACGATATAAATGCCCAAGTCACGAAGAACCCTCCCCCATTCTTCACTGAAGCAAGCAGGCACACTGTATCGTAAGATTCTTTTCGGATTTTCGTTACGAAAACCCAGTTAATCTGTTTTGACGCCATTGTACAACTAGTCTCGATCTTATATTGCAGCAAATCACTCACTAGTCGTCAGTTTCATAAAATAAAATAAAAATAAAATGTTGTGACAGGTAAGACATGTTTCGGAACTACATTATCACGTTTAGTGAAAAACAAAGAAGCACACTACGCTACAAACTCATCGACTCCAATATGAATACACCATTCATTTAAGTACATACTGTATAACATTAATCAGCCATTAGAGAACGTCATCCATAACATACACCAAGAATACGAAAGTTTACGAATTATAGAGTTTGGGTTCTAAAACTGTTTGGCAGTAAGATTTAAATAACATCGGCAGCCGTGGCGGAGTGGTCGAGTGCATAGAGGCGCTATGCTCCTTTGCGTGAGGCCGTTCCCAGTCGGGGGTTCGAATCCTCCCTTGGGCATGAATATTTGTGTTGTCTTTAGTATAAGGTGGTTTATAAGTAGTTTGTAAGTTTAGGGACTGGTCACCCGCACTCATGTCCCCTAAGTTTAACAAACGTTTTTGCTACATTGGCAGTGGGAAGGACTTCAATATCGAACGAAATTCTCTGGATAACATCAGTTATAGCCTCAGGGGTATTCACTTCAAGGACAAAAGATATTTGCTATCCAATTCAGGAGAAACAAAATTTTTGGACAACATTAATGTTCTTCTTTAGCAGCAGGGACGGTTTCTTTCTTTCAGGCTGTAGTATTATCTGAACAATTTTGGGATGTATTCTGTATTCTATGGCTAGGATTTTATTTGAATAAATTACACACTCTTTTTCAAATTTAAAACTAGTACATCCTATATTACCAAGGCAACTTTGCTGAACATCTGGATTATCTTTGGTATCAAAGATCAGAGAACATCTGTCGTTCGAAACTATGCCTCAAAAATAAAAATAAATAAAAATGATCAAATGTTTGTTATTCTAAGGGACCAAACTACGTTGGTCATCAGTACTTATTCTTACAAACTACTTAAACTAAACTAACGACAACACACTCATCCATGCCCGATGGAGGATTCGAACCTCCGACGCGGGAGGCGGCGCTCCAGACCGCTTGGCTACTGTGCCTCAAAGCAGCGGTGTTTTCTTTAAACGAGGTGTTTATGGTGAGAAAGGCATGTTTGCTGCGTACTTCTGATCGATGACGTTAACTAATGGCAGATTAATTTTTATAGTATTTTTTATATGAATGGCAATTTAGTTAGTGAATCGTCGGATTCGTAGCGTCTTATTTTAATATATTTATGTGTTTTTCAGTACTCCCAAATGAAATAATGGAGTCCCCAAACAATTTGTACGGAGAAAAGTTTATATAAAATTGATAATTGGCACTTTATACTTCATGTAAAATTGCTTGTTTGTAAAAGCAATATTTAAACGATCATTAATCGGAGCATACCACAGACTTCAGCCATCAAGTGTCCAGGTATTATGATCGCATCGCCATTTCCTTCGCTGCTTTGCACTGGTTTCCGTTATTAAGGATTTAGCTACTGCAGCGCTTCCGTTAGTATTTAGCTTCAGCCATGCTGTTTATTATGGCCACACTATTAATCTTATGCTTTCCAGTCATTTCTGCTGTGGTACTTTCATGATGTCTGGCCAAAATTGTTCTAAATGCCCACCGGTCGTTGTCAGGTATTTTTGGAATAGCCGGCAATGATATTTTCATTTTTTCGAACGCCCTCATTATCAAGGATACTGTAGCTAGAGCAGCGTCAGTCAGCTCAGCCGATTTCCTCACCACACATGCCTATTTAGAAGCCAGAAGGCCCCCGCGTTCACCAGTCATTGGTGTTGACTCTCTCCGAACAAAACATTTAATATACTGCATCATAACGTCCAACACTTCGCACTATAATTGTACATTGAGAAAGCATCTCAGTATTAACACATAAGCATTTGTCCAATTTGGAACAAACTGTGGTATACTCCATGGTCTTAACGTTATTTTGTGCATTGGCTGTTTTTAAGTTGGTGGGACTGCTTGCCCTTGGGCCCTTTTCTTGTAACCTGGGCATAGCAATTGCGCATAGAATTGGCCTCTCCATATCACTTGTGCCGTTGCCTATGCAGTCTTATGGCATCGCCGTACCAAGTGCTTCACATGGCGTGTCCTTGACTAACTCAGTTTGACAGGTGGGTAGATAATACGTTCGTATCTGTTTCATATCCCGCGAGTTGTATGGTGCTTTCTGTCTGTACGGCGAGTGAGGTAAGTTTAGCGGCGCCTTGTGGGTGCCACCGTAAGGGGGCGCTAGCGGCTAGGCGGCTGGGTTTTAGCGGAGTAGAGAGAGAGAGAGAGAGAGAGAGAGAGAGAGAGAGAGAGAGCGGTGGCAGTGTAGGTCGCGAACGGAGCCGAGGAGCGCGCCAGTGAATGAGCGGCCTGCTGGACTGACTGCTAACCGCAGTTTGGAGTCTTCTACAGGCATTTACTTGCGGCGCCCAGAAGAGTGGACTGTTGATGACCATCGCGGTCTGTGCACTAGGGTGGGCCGAAAAAAGCGAATTTTTGAGTATCGAGTTGTAATAGGGCTCGAAAGTTGCGTATTTATGTGCTGATTAACGAAAAAATAATTTAAAAAATCTGACTTAATATCTTCAGTTCGCGCAACGGGCTTAAAGTTTCTAAAAAAAACGATAAATTTATTGAATTTCTGCAAGGTCATATAAAAATATATCTTTCAGCATCACGTCCTAATAGGACTCGAAAACTGCGTATCCATGTGTAGTTTAACTTTAAAATATTTTTTATAGTCCTAGCGTATTTAATAAGTTCGCGCTAAAGGCCTTAACAATCGAAATATGACAACATTTCTAAATGTTCAAAATGTTACGGAAATTTACTAATATCTCTTATTTATATGTATGTTTTAAATATGTTAGGTTTTATCTATCGTGATTTGATTATTTAAAGAGATAATATCTTAACTTTGCAGCTCTTCGCCCATTTCACCAGCAAATTTGGTTAAATGCCCAGAACTCACCACAAGGAGGTGGCTGCAATTCGAGTTCCACCCACACCCTACCCAACCAACCAACCATACTAATTATATATTCATATTTACAATATATACATTTATTTATATTTTATACCTTTATTTACATATTAGTCAAACATGTAGTTGGCTTGAATACTGATTTGTGTCCAAATTTTGGCATTATTGATCTTGACAGCAGAGTCGTCCTAATGAATCCATCTCTTCTATCTTGCCCACATACTTTTTCTGCAGCCTCTGTTACTAATTTTACACATCTTTCTACAACCTGAGTGTGCACGGAAAGTTCAGAAATTCAAATTCTGGCAAAGTCTTATTCATCAAATATGTAGAAATGGATTCTGTCGTCAATTTCTGCATCACTGGGTGAGGCGATAGCTTACATTTTGACCAATCTATAAGCTCACTGTAGTCAGTAGCCTCAAAATCTAGTGTTTGTGTAGTAAACGTTCTTACTGCAGCTTTGCGGTTAGTTTTCATATTTTTTGCCTTTAGGACTCTTCTAAAACCCAACTCTCTAATATATGATTTCTCGACTACTATCATAGCCATTAACACGTTTTCTGGATGACAGAAAACAAGTTTCTTTGAATCATCGGATCAATTTGCTTTTTTATGTTATCCGGAAGATGTCTGGAAATTTTAGTAACCTTAAAAACATGCTTTGGACCATACTTTATCTCTTAATATCGAACCAGACAGAATGTAGTCAACTAAAATCGTGAGTTCATTTGTGCGATTTACTTCAGAAATACACAAGCGCAACACTCTATTCGCACACGTCAACCAACGGGAGTGACTAAGAGGTCCAGGATCACGTTTAGCCAGATCTGGAGTACATTTTCCACTTTGAATAGTTTTGACAATATCCAGGAGGTATTGTTGATCTTAGCTTCAATCTATTAAGATTGAAGCTGTAGAAAGATGTGTAAAATTAGTAACAGATGCTGCAGAAAAAGTAAGTGGGCAAGATAGCAGAGATGGATTCATTAGGACAACTCTGCTGTCAAGATCAATATATCTTTGACTAGTATGTAAATGAAGGTATACAAATGTAAATAAGTGTATATATTGTAAATATGAATACATAATTAGTATGACCTCCTTGGGCGGTTGGTTGGTTGGGTAGGGTGTGGGTGGAACTCGAATTGCAGCCACCTCCTTGTGGTGAGTTCTGGGTCTTCAACCAAATTTGCTGGTGAAATGTGCGAAGATCTGCAAAGGTATGTTATATCTTTAAATAATCAAATCACAATAAATAAAACCTAACATATTTAAAACATACATATAAATACGAGATATTAGCAGATTTCCGTAACATTTTGAAAATTTAGAAATGTTGTCATATTTCTATAGTTAAGGCCTTTAGCGCGAACTGATAACATAAGCTAGGACTATCAAAAATAATTTTATGTTAAACTATACATGGATAAGCAGTTTTTTTAGTCCTGTTAGGACGTGGTACTGAAAGATATATTTTTAAATGACCTTTCAGAAATTCTATAAATTTATCGTTTTTTTAGAAACTTTAAGCCCTTTGCGAGAACTGAAGATATTAAGTTAGATTTTTTAAATTATTTTTTCCTAAATCAGCACATAAATACGCAACTTTCGAGCCCTATTACAACTCGATACTCAAAAATTCACTTTTTTCGGCCCACCCTACTGTGCACGCGCCCAGCTTCAGTACTGGTTCACAGCGTTGCCTTCGCCGCTTCAGCCTCACGGGGATCAGTGTTACTGACTGTATGTATAGTTTCTGGGCGTAAGCGCGTCAATGACAGTAACTGGCATGTGTTTATAGACTAGCTGTGGTTTTTGGTTTTAAATTTGGATGCTGACAAGGTTAAATGGCGGCGTTTGTAGGTGTGCCCAGGTGCTGGATATCGAGACTCTATTTTATTATTTTGAAAGTTGTTTAACCCCTTTTCTAAACTGAGATACTGTGGTTTGCACGCTTGTCAAGTTAAACGGGTATCCTTCGTGAAGTTGTTCAGGTGTTCACATGAAGATCCTATTGTAATTTTTGAAAGTGAAACACGTCCACTAATTGTGTGATCGTGTTCCATTTTTATTTATTCTTTAACCTAAAGTGTTTCTGCACAACTAATGTTATCTATCTATTTGTTAATTATTTTATTATTTTTATCAATGATCAATGCCCCCACGTTTATGTATGTTTTCCCATATTTATGTATGTTTCCACCCATGTGATTGAACTTAGTGTTCATGTGATTGTGGAAGGTTGCTTTTAATATTGACTGACCGCCACGCAATGGCTTACAGTTGCCACCCCCCGCTTTAGACCTCGTTTTCCTGTAGTTAAGAACGCTTGGCTTCGTTTGTCGTCTGCGTTGGCGTCTGGTGACTGGCCAGAGACAAGGTTACTAGGCAAGGAGGCGAGGTGGCCGTGTTCTTAGTATCGCACCAACCTAACCTTGGACGAAAGAGGTGACAGGAGACCTTTCTGGGAGCGGTTGAAGAGGGAATTGTCCTCAGCAGGTAGCAAGGGTTATTAAACAGTAGGTTCTGAATGCGCTCTGAGTCGCTTTCAGCGCGTTCTATTTCCTAATTTCCGGTGTATGGCGGGAGGAGATTTTCCTGGGCCTTAGAGCTGCACACTTCACGCTTCTTTATGGCTCCAATGACCGTTAAAGTAAGTACTACGCTTAATTATGCTGAGGGGGAGGCATACTGTAAGGACAATGCTTTCTTTGTGATAAGGCAGTCTTGGTTTTTCAGTGATAGTTTCCTTGAGTAATTCTTTCCCTATGAGAGGCGAAGTGTCTCTTAATTTACAGAACTTGAGTAAATTTGAGTAAATTCAGTGCCAGCCACAGTGGCCAAGGGGACTGAGGCGCTCCAGTCGCAGTCTGCACGGCCACTACGGTCGGGGGTTCGAATCCCCCCTCAGGAATGAATATTTGTGCTTCCTTAGTATTAGCTAGTTCATAAGTAGTTTGTAAGTTTAGGGACTGATGACCCCGTAGTTAAGTCCCATAGACTCTACAAACATTTGAACATTTTTTTGTAAATTCAGTGTAAATTAATTATTTGCATTTTGAATCCAGTGATGATTATGTGTCTGGTTGTTCTCAAGTTAAAATACCCATTTGTGGCCTTCGTGATATTAACTAACATTCTCACATCATTTCTGTATCCGATAGTATGCTAAATATTTCTCAGATTTTCTGATTTGATTCCATCTATGCTGTCTTGTATGACCAGTTCACCACATGCTTTCATAACGGTCTCTACTTCGGCCTTCAGCCATGCTTTTATTAATAATAGCTTTCTTTCATAGGAAATCTCACATGTGCTCTACTTGCTTATTCTAAATTAATTCCTGTTTGTAACTGTTATGAAAATCGTTGTGCTCACACACCACACAGTACTTAAGAAAAGTGAGCCACTGCCTCCCAACACATGAGTTCGTTTAGTTCATAGTATATTTAAATTTGTGATCAAGACACCCGCCATCTCATCAAGACGCCACTGATGATTCGTTTTGCCGCTGCTTTCATGTATTCTAGCAGAGTAATGTACCGCCAAGCATGACGTACGTGTTTGTGAATGAATGAATGTGCTTTCAGTTACCCATTGTGTATTTGAAATTTCCTCCCACGTTCCCTCCATATTCATAATGGGCAGAAACAATTTTAATATGGGCAGTAATTATATGATTTAATTCACTTCTGTACGTGTGTGCTTAATTTGTGCTCCCCACATTCATTCGCTTGTTATTTTACTGAATAGTTAATGATTCAATGAATAAAACCTCTGCTTTGTAATTTCATGCTCCCTGTCCCATGTTTAATTATCTATTCACTTATCTTTTAAAATTGATTTTGTGTTGGTTAAACCGTTGGCTGCTGCCGTAAGATGGGAGCAGTTAGATAGTTTTCCATTTCGCATGTACAGTGGCCACTAGTAAAGTAATTTAGAGCAGTAGTGAGCGTTTTACCTTACATTTGCAGATCTCAAATGCCCGAGATCTTGCTTATTTTAATAACAGGCTACTTTTAAATGTTGTGTTAAACCATTTATAAATGGAACGTTGTTGTTTATACCATTGTAGACCGATCTTGTGTACTTACTAAAGGAAGTACTTGTAAATTGGTTAAATAAGTCTATATCTTAAGAGTTTGAGTTGGTTTATAAGAAATATAATACTGTTGTTCACTACCAAGCTGTGCATGTGGCAAATAAAAATGAAAGGCAACCGAAATTATCATTTCCAAGTGAGTGGAATGGGAGTGTTTCGGAGATGCTCCAATGCTAACGGGATGCATTGGTTAAGCCTGTTGTCATCCACAAGGAGTCGGGGAGGTGAGTGTCGCGTGCGTTTGCGTACCTTTCCTTGGTAGGAATTATTCCGGGTAGTATCGAATTATTACAGGGAACAGCCCTTACCGATGCTGAAGTTTCGCAGCTTGTGGTCTTAGGGCATAACTTAGCTAATCAGGTTGCTGAGATACGGGCAGGATTTCATTCATGAGTTATTGGCCGAAGTAGTAACCATTCAGCAAAGAATATCGGCTCTCATGGGGAGTTGTAGTGCCACAGTGGGTAATGAGCAAAACATCCCCTTAGAGGTGCCCCCACCTCTTTCTGCCACTCCTACACGATATTAAGATAGTCTCCTTGGGGGATATTAACAGTACAGTAAAGGTTTTGTGCTTAATGATGCTGCTACAAACCCAAGTTGATGACAGGGGGAGTCCTCACTTGATGCGCAGAACAGAGATTTTTCTCCGTTCTGCGCATTACATCACTGTCTAGAAACTCCGTTCAGTTGGCGCGCTTTCTTGCGTGTTAAACCAAGGGAATTGTGTGTTTTTACTGTTTATTTTTGCATTCTACTGAGTTTGTTTGCCATATTTGATGTTAATAATACCCAATTATGCCGTTTCTGTGCTTGAAAACTATAATAAGACTAAGACTAGTAATATTACGCTTCATAAGTTTCCAAAAGATGCTCTATCGTGTAACCGGTGGATTCAGCTTTGTAGAAGAAGTGACAAACTCGACATTGAAAATGATACATGTATAGCAAAGATTTTAAGGAAGACTGTTATTTATGCGATCTCCAAGACGAATAACTAGAACTTCAGCCAACAAAGATCTTAAACCCTACTGCAGTTCTTACTTTACATCTTTTTAGAGGCACTTCTGTAGCTGCATCGGCTTCTATCAAACAAAGAAATGACAGAAGATCGTGAAACAAGTAAACGTGCTCTTTTGCAAACTAGCTTCACTGTCACCAAAGAAAGAAAGTTGATCAGAGCACGGAAATATAGAAAGTTCGTATCGATGACAAAATGAAGACACTTGATACAGAATTATCGCTACTAATACCTGAAAATCTGCGTTTAATAACAGAAAACAATACTCTGGAGATACAAATGTGTTACTAGGTGATGCATTAAACAGACAGAGGAAACAATTCAAAAACATTCAGTATAGACGAAATGCAACATTGACGACTAAAGAGCAGCAATTTTTGAAAAGTCTTTAAACGTCTCGTTAAACTAAAAAAAAGAGTAACAAATAGGAAAAAGAAGCAAAACCTTTGTTAGTAAAATATGCGTATATGAATAACACGCAACAGTGTACTTTATTGTCGATTTTGATGAACGAAATACTATAGTTAACAGAGTTTCTGTTGTTGTTGCTTTTCGATTACTAGTGAGAATTGTACAATATGAAATACGTCTGCTGAATGTGTGGTCGTGTTCCATTTTTAGTTTTGAACTGTAAAAAGTTCCACTTTCATTAGTCTAAAGTGCATCTCCACTATTACTTTTGTTTATCCGTACATCAATTATTGTATTCCTTTATTAATGATCAATGCCCCATGTTTACATATGTTTCCTCCTGTGTGACTGAACTTGTGTGATCATATGAATGTGGAAGGTTGATTTTAAAATTGACTGATTGCCGTGCAATGGCTTACAGTCACCACTCGTATACTATAGTTAAAACGCATGGTTTCGTATGTAATCTGCACTGCCGTCTACTATGTAGTCAGAGACACCCTTACTTGGCCAGATGGCGAGGTTACTTGTTCTTAGTGTAGTACCAACATAAACATGGACCAAAGAGGTAACAAAAGAGACCTCTCTGGAACAGTAGTAGAGGGTATTATCTCCCTCAGGTAGCGAGGGTTGGTAGACAGTAAGCTTTGAACGCATCCTAACATCTGGTATGGCCAGGGAACACTCTCTGCTTCGCTTTTAGTCTCACCCTTGCTGCGTCCGCCGATGTGAGTATTTCATCGAATCATGCTGAGTGGATGGCATGCTGTTAGAACTTTACTTTACTTGTGATCAGACATTCCTGAGTTAATACTGACAGTTTTTCTTAAGTAATTATTTTGATATTCGAGGCGAAGTGTTTATTATTTTTCGGAACTCAAGTTATTTAGTGTAAACTAGCTTAAACCCGTGGCTCCGCTCGCGTGTTTGTTGATTATGATAGATAAGCTATCTTTCAGTAGTGTACTATGAAGAATAAAGTGATATACAATACCTTCTTCAGAAACAATCATTTTTAATCAACATTCAAATAAAAAATTAAATTATGTGAAGTGCTTAATGATTTACAATTTCGATCACTTGATGTAAGGCGCGAAACGTCAAATCGATTTTATAAGAGATGTATTAAAAGAAATTTCTTTTTTACTGCTTTATTTATTTATTCTTATATTTCCTTATTCGTATGTTTATCCTTACAGAGAAAGAGCTGAAGACATTGTAGTAGGCATAGACCAAAGATGTGGTCTGTGGCATCACGTTTCGCTGTAAGTAACCTCCTTGCTATAGAATCGCAAACGTCACCCCCGCATTCAGGCCGAATTATTATTATTATTATTATTATTATTATTATTATTGTAATTTGACGACTTTCAACCACCATATCTTCCACCCCGTTATAGCTATAGGCATGGAATTGCTATGGTGTACAACGGGAGATTTCGGACAACAATTATACACAGACCATTCGTTTGCGTTCTGTAGTTTTCGCTGCAGAGCGAAATATTAACACACACACACGTAGTATTTTATATACACCGGTAACTTTCTATCAAAATATACTCCACAATTTTATCCTTATCAACCCTCAAGCAACAATGCAACCAATAAAACCATTTTCAAAGAGTAAATATAATTTTCAAAGAGTAATTATTGTTCCGCATTTCGCGTTATATTCTTCAAAATACTAAATATCTATCAGATTGCTATAAAACCGTGCCTAAAACCTTCCTCTGGTATAAATTAGTAACTGTACAAATATTTAAGTCTCCGTGTCTTGTCATTCGGACGTGATAAGCGTACAGCAGACAAACATTCACATTAATATATATAGATAAATAGCACCCGATCGCCAAAAAACCGTGCCTAAAGCCTTCCCCGGGTAGACATTAGTAACTGTACAAATTTTTAGCTCTTCATGTCTTGTGGTTCAGACGTGATGAACGTACACCCAACAGACATTCACATTTATAGATATAGATTTAGTATTTGTATTTTCAATCTGGTAATCATTTTCTGTCTTGTTTTCTCAAGTTAGAATACACCTGTGTGGCCTTCAATCTTTGCGTAAGCTTAGAATGTTTGTATTCCTTGCTGCTTTTAACTAACATTTTCGTGTGGTGTCCGTTTCTGCGAGCATGCTAAATTCTCTCCCGGGACTTCTTGATTCATTCTGTCTTTCCTGTCTTGGTATGACCGATTACACAACGTGCTTTCGTATAAGTCATTACTTCCGCCTTCAGCCATGCTCTTAACTGATACCAGTTATCTTCTGTTGAATTCTTGCGTGTTCTTTACTCATTTATTTTAAATTAATTTTTTTTGTAAATTCTATGTAATTAACCGTGTTCATACACCACGTGGTATTTAAGGATAGTATGCCACTGCCTCCCCACACATGAGTTTGTACATGCATAATATACTTTTATATTGTGCTTGAAGACATCCACCATCTCGTCAAAATGCTGCGGACGCTTTGTTTTGCATCTTCCATGAATTTTTCCTGATTGAGTAAGTGTCTCAAGCATTACACGTGTGTCTGTGATTGAATGAGTGTGCTTTCTTTATCTCCCGTGTCTTTGCAAATATCCTCCCATGCTACCTCCATACTTAGAAAGGGCAGAAACAATTTTATCACAGGCGGTAACTTAATAATTTAATTCATTGATGTACAAAATGTGTGTTCTTCATTGTGATTATTTGGTCTCCCCACACTTTGCTTGTTTATTTTTTGAATAAATAATAATGAAATGTATCAAACTTCAACTTTATAATTTCATGCACCCCATCCCATATTTACTTATCTATTCCTTCTTGTATATTATTTTTGTGTTTGTTAAAACGTTGGCTGCTGCCTTAAGAAGTAAACAGTCAGATAAATTTCGTTGCGCAAAAACTGTGGCCACTCGCAAGCTATTTTGGAGCCTTTTCCGATCTCTACCGCTAGAGATCTTCCAATACAAAATTTAACAAGGTTTTTTTTTTTCAAATATCCAAAACGGAATTGAAGGATGAGTTATCTAGGAGAAACGTTTGAATTAAGGGATATTTATGTCACGGGGAGCAACAATCTGTTTTCTTTTTGTAATTACTAGAAATACAGTGTACGAGGTTCAATGCCGATTTAAGTAATAAGATCGAGGTGTTAAGCAGGTATTCTTTTACCGAAGCAATAACTAACTCTATCGTCTTACCTTTTTTGAAAGGATAATTCGTTTAAACGGAATACTGCCACACACGACCGCGAGTAAACGTCTCGCACTACTGACGCTTCTCGACACTGATGTCACGCGGGAGTGCTCGATCGCTGCCAAACGGATTGTCCCAGCCTTGTATGTGGTAACATTGAGCTGATGCGTTGGAAATGCCCCATAGAGTTGTGTATCAGCTAATATATTCTGTAAGCACAGGTATGCTCACCCATCTAGTTGTTGAACATCGTCATTGTAGACAGTTTCCGTAAGAAGATTCTTACCGAGTGTGAGGGGGAGCGGAAACGGCGAACTTTAATAGATGAATACTTTTACCGTGCAAGGAAATAATCAGACACTGCCAGAGATTGTAGGCAGGATGCATATTGCCATGATGCCTTTGTGCATGCATGCGATGGGGAGAGAAGCCGTCGAAATTATTCTTGATGGTCCGTAAGAGACGTATTGTGCTGCTTTCTTGGATAAAGACAAATAATTTTCTTGATAAAATGATAGAGAAAGGGATGTACAGAGGGAAGATAGGATCGAGATTGAAGGGCGTAAGACAGTTGGGGAAACAAGTCAAATTGTACCTGAGGAACAGGCTAAGAGCAGGTTCTACCAATGTGGTGGTGACCAGCACCTTGTTAGAGACTGTGGCGTGACGTTTAGTAGGTCTGGGGTTCCTGATGCCTACATTCAGTGGGTGCACTGGGCACTTGCAAGCCGCCTCGTGGATGCCATACGAACTGTGCTGTCGACAGTGGTAAATTACCTCTTCTGAAGGTCATTCTTGGAAACGAGTGGGTGAACGCTCTTAATATGACCATGGAGGTTTTTGGTCCTAAAGGATTGACCATACAGGTTGTGCTGAGGTATGAGTTTTTATTTCCACGCTGTGTGATAGATTATTCACGGCGAGAGCAAAACTTGGTCCTATGCCCGCATTTGCTGACTCACCTATTTCTCGGGTGTGCGAGATTCAGTTACATCTACACCCATACTCCACAAGCCACCCAATGGTGTGTGCAGGAGGGTACCTTGAGTACCATTATCGTTTCTCCCTCCTATTCCAGTCACGTATTGTTCTCGGAAAGAAAGATTGTCGGTATGTCTCTGTGTGGGCTCTAATCTCTCTGATTTTATCTTCATGATCTCTTTTCGAGACATACGTAGGAGGGAGCAATATACTGCTACAATCCTTGGTTAGGGTATGTTCTCGAAACTTCGACAAAAACCTGTACCGAGCGACAGAGCGTTTCTCCTGCAGAGTCTTCCACTGGAGTTTATCGACGATCTCCGTAACACTTTCTCTTTTACCAAATGATCCCATAACAAAGCGCACTGCTTTCTATTGGATCTTCTCTACTTCCTCTATCAACCCCACCTGGTACGGATCCCACACCGGCGAGCAGAATTCAAGCTGTGGGCGAACAAATGTACTGTAACCTACTTCCTTTGTTTTCGTACTGCATTTCCTTAGGATTCTTCCAATGAATCTAAGTCTGGCATCTGCTTTACCGACGATTGATTTTATATGGTCGTTCCATTTTGAATCACTCCTAATGCTTACTCCCAGATAATTTATGAAGTTAACTGCTTTCAGTTGCTGACTGCTATAGTGTAGCTAAACGATACAGGATCTTTCTTTCTATGTATTTGCGGCACATTACACTTGTCTACATTGAGATTCAATCACCATTACGTGCACGATGCGATCAGTTTGTTGCAGATCCTCTTGCATTTCAATACAATTTTCCATAGTTACCACCTCTCTATATACTACAGCATCATCCGTAAAAAACCTCAGTGAACTTCCGATGTTATTTGCAACGTCATTTATATATATATATATATATATATATATATATATATATATATATATATATATATATATATATATATATATCGTGAACAGCAACGGACCCACGACACTCCCCTGTGGCACACTTGGCATCACTCTTACTTCGGAAGACTTATCTCCATTGAGAATGACATGCTGCATTCTGTTATCTAGGAACTCTTCAATCCAATCACACAATTGGTCTGATAGACTATATGCTCTTAATTTGTTCATTAAACGTCTGTAGGGAACTGTATCAAACGCTTTGCGGTAGTCAAGAAACACAGCATCTACCTGAGAACCCGTGTTTATGGGACTCTGAGTCTTGTGGACGAATAGCGCGAGCTGGGTTTCAGTTAAAAGCATCGACTTTTTATGTAGCTCATTTGAATAAGCATCTGGCTGCTTAGATGTTGACTGTACTGAATGAGTTCCCAGAGCTCTTGACTGGGCGACTGGGGTTCACAAATAAGATAGAGTGCCAAATTAGGTTGACAGATCAGGTCCTGATCCGACAATCACGGTACTGGGTGTCACCTCCCAGAATGAAGGAAATGCGTAAGGTCATTGACCAGTTGCTCAAAGATAAAGTAATTCGCCAGTCAGTCTCGCCGTATGCTGCACCAATCTCTCTTGTCCCTAAGCCTGATGGCGCTGGATATAGACGAGTTGTCATTTAGCGCGCTCTCAGTTGTAAGGTGGTATTAGAATCATTGCCCCTTCTGGACTTGAATAACTGCTTCGTATGGTTCAAGGATGCTAGCTATTTCTCCGTCCTGTGTTTGAACTAGGCTTATCCCCCGATTCCGTTGACTGTTTTTTGTTCCGACTATAATTTGTATGAATTCAACAGGGTGCCATTTGGTTTGTCTACGAGGCTAGCTGTACTTTCCCGACTATTATATTTGGTGTCGGGCGACCTTAAGTTTAAATATGTGTATCATTATCTCCATGATTTAGTCATCTTTAGTACCAAATTTGATGAACATATTGAACATATTAGACAAGTATTAATGTGGTTGAAAGAAGTAGGCTTGACCGTCAAGCGGAGTAAGGTCACTTTGGCCTTTAAAGAGATATCATTTTTGGGGCACATAATATCAGCCAAAGGGGTAAGCACTGACCACTCTCGAACTAGCGCTATTCATAAGTTTCCTTGTCCTCGTAATAAGAAAGAGATAGCACGTTTCATGCGAATGGTAAACTTCTTTAGGAAGTACAATCATTTTGCCCAATTAGCCTGACCACTTAATCAACATCGGCGGAAACAGGAAAGGTTTCGTTGGGGGGACTCACAGGAAGCGGCCGTCTAGGCACTAAAGAGTGCTATCAGCGATACGCCATTCTTAGAGGTTCCTGATTTTAATTAACCCTTCATTGTTCAGACCGAGGCATTGGGTTCTGGGGTGGCGGCTATTTTGCTCCAGGAGCAAGATGGCGAGTGTCGTCCCATATATTATGCTTGGAGAGGGTTGACCAGTGCCGAAGTTAATTATTGGACTTCTGAAGCTCTCGCAGTTTTGTTTGCATTAGACCGATTTAGATTCTATCTTGAACATAAAAGGTTTAAGCTCAAAACAGACAACCAGGCTCTCATCAGTGTCTTAGCCCACCCCCTCAAGACAGGGCTAATTGTCAGATTTGCAATTCGTATATCCGGCTTCCAATTTGATATGGTCCACATTAGGGGCGCGAAGAATCAAGGAGCCGAGGCTTTGAGTCGGATGTTTGAGTCAGTCGAGGGGCAGGAGGGGGTATATCTGACTGTGACTGCTGTTCTCACTGTGATATCATCATTATTTAAGGACCTTAAATGAGAACAAGAGAAGGATGCGGAATTATGTCCTATCTGTCAGCAGATTAAAGCCGGCCAAAGCATGAATGAATACAGTATGCAAAAGGGATTTTCGTGTAGTAAACCTAGGGGCGGGGTGAAGCCAAGGGTAACCGTTCCCAGAAATCTCATTCCTGCTGTCTTCCAGTACTTCCATCAGTCACTGTGTGGGGGTTAAGATAACCGAGATGAAAATAAGCGATCATCTGGTGTGAAAGGGAATGAGTGCCAAGATTAAGGAATTAGTAGATAGCTGTAATGAGTGCAAGCAGCGGATCCTGCCAATAACTTGAGGAGGGGGTTGTTGAAATCGTCAAGGGAATTCCGGCCCATAGATTTCCATGGATACTTGTTGATTATGTGGGTCCCTTGCCGCGGAATAAGTGAGGAAACCGTTTTACTTTTGTTGTGGTCGACGCATTCACGCGATTCGTATGGCTGCTTCCCAGCCGAGAGACCATGGCTGCAGCGACCATTCACCATATAGCTAATATCTTTGAGAGTTTTGGGCCGCTGCGCAGTTTAGTGCGCGATAACGGGCCGACATTCAGGCATCGTGTTTTTCGTGGATTTTGTTTTAGACAGAGCATAAGGTACATCTCCACTACACCCCATTACCCCAGGCATCTTTCGCCGAGAGAGTTAACAGGAACTTAAAATCTGCTCTCGTCATTTACCATTCTTAATCGCGAAGGGAATGGGACTCTACCCTGAATCGGCTTAGTTTGGCGTTTAACACGGCCTGCCGTGAGAGCCGCCAGACTATCCCGGCGTGTTTAATGTTTACTTTCGAGTTGAATTCTCCTTTGACTAATTTTTCGTCTCTTAACGATCTGTTACTGAAGCGCATAGAAACATAGAAGCAGTCTGCGCCAACTGCAGCCAGCACACGCCTCCTGCTCATCACATTGCACAGTTCTCCACAAAAAGAGGAAACCTTTGGAAACACTGGACAGGCTGACTTACTCTGAGGCCAAGAAGTAGTACCTGAAATTCCACCCAGTTACTATAGATTCCTCCTATGCCACATCTGTCTCACCAGCACCATCCCTCGTGACAAGGCCTCCACCTGTGCAAAGTATTACACAGGGCTTCACAGGCTCGATCGTCTATATCCGCCCCTTTGACCATTGTGGGCACCTCATCTTCTGTTGCCCCCAAACCCATCACAGTAGCAATAAACCCTAAAACTCAGGGGACACATGTCCCTGCCCCTCTGCTAGAGGAGCAACACCCTTCTCTGGCGCCTTTAGCTAGAAAGAGGTCCCTTGGAACCCTTTCTTCCGGGGTTTCTCCCACTGCAACAGCGGATACCAGCGTGTGACAGAGAGTATCACCAACTGCTGGACGCAGGCCATCGAGGTTGTCCTCAGTTTATGAGACTGAAACGGTGAAACTCTCCCGGCCTGAGAAATGAAAAGCAAAGTGTCGTCGTTGTTCAGTGTTTCTATGTGATTATCTCATTTCATGTTGTCTCTTGACCACTTTGTTGTCCTTTTACTAACTCGAGGAGTTATTCCTCCCCTTTGCTACTTCAAATAATGGGCTCTTTTCCACATTTATGGCTCTTCTTGTGACGCTCAGTGATGGAATGGGGGACTGATCACCTTCGCAGTTTCATCCCCCTAAAAGACACAAACAACAACAACAACAATGGCTCTCCCAGATCCTTTGTGGTCTCTGACAGAATTGCAATGTCATCATCAAAGCACAATGTTTCTATTTCTTCACCCTTATTTCTTAATACCTTCTTCAAATATCTCTTTGCTTTCCTTCACAGCTTGCTCAATGTACAAATTGAATAACATTGGAGAAAGGCTACAACCTTGTCTTACTCCCTTCCCAACCAATGATCTCTTTTTCATGCCCTTTGACTCTAATAACTGTGGTCTGGATTATGCACAAGTTGTAAATAGCCGGCCGCAGTGGCCGAGGGCTCTGTGGCGTGCCAGTCACGGTCCGCACGGCCACTACGGTTGGGGGTTCGAATCCCCCCTTGGGCATGGATATTTGTGCCATCCTTAGTCTTAGCTAGTTCATAAGTAGTTTGTAAGTTTAGGGACTGATGACCCCATAGTTAAGTCCCATAAGCTATACAAACATTTGAACAAGTTGTAAATAACCCGCCTTGCACTGTCTTTTAGCCTAATTAAATTATTGTTATCGTGTATTCAGTGTCAATAGTGTTAGTAATTTAGAACGCTCAGTTACTACTCTGATTGTATTCCTCTGTTACTGTCCTGACCTCTCAACTTATTGAAACCTAGTTCTATTTTGGCATGTATAGCTGCTTTTAAATTCACTTATATTTACAGTTGTCATGAGAAAATAAACATTTTAGACTTGTTTACTTAGAATAAATAATTATATTTAAAAGGGTTAACGACCACTCATAGCTCTGACCAACAAAAGCACCACCTCTACCGAAGCAAATTTAAAATGCTTACAAAACCTTTTCACACGGACAAACTTCGCGAAATAATAAACGAGAGTTGCTGTTCATGTAATCAAAGTTCTGCGTCCAACATTAAGTTTTAAGTAATCATTTTCTGTTACTAAATCTATCCGAATCACTCTTGGCAAAGGGTATCGACACATGTCACTGATTGCACCTGCAAAATTATATCTTTGTATGACACGTAGTTCAGATGATGTGACATGATGGACAGACAAATGAAAAACTACTCTCTCTTTCCATTGGCAAGCAGTAAAATTTCAGAGTGAATATGAAATTTTAATTTATTACTTCTTTATTTCCAAAGACGTAAGCAATACATTTGAACATGCATATGTCAAAAAAGGTTTTGATTACCTAGTGGTGCTGCACATCAGAGGCATTCCATCAAGAGAGTATATCAATGGGTGCTTCACAGAAATTCTGTGTTTGTACTATGTTGCGGTCTCAGTTGTCATTGTTATCCATTAAGGCCAAACTCAAAGCTCCACAAAAGCGGACTGCATACGCCAGTTTACCGTTAAACAGTCTGATGGGCGATCTTGGAAATAAATTAAGTTAATGGAAAATTAATGCCGAGTCCATAGTTGCAAATGATTTCATCAATCACGTAGTTACAGTACGACTACCTTGGTCACAATTTTTTCCTTTTAAAAATCCAACTGAACATGGGTGAGATACATTGCAAAAGCTGTAGCACCACGTCATTCCCAAGCACGATATCTATGACAGTTCAACAGATTTAACATTACATTATAATTTAAACCTGTTGAGGTTAATTAAAATCGTGAGCAGTATGCTTTATAGGATGTTTATTGAAAAAGGTTCCTATACAATAGATTTATCTCAATAAAAGAGGTTGTAGGTTCTGTTTCAGTACAAAAAAGTTATATGTTGTGTTTTGTTTATTGACAAATATGAAGATGTGTTAGTTTATAAATACCAAATCACCATATTTTTGAATACCACGGAACTTTTGTTGTAAAGATTATGCACCCCACGATTGTATGCTAAAATACAAAAGTCTATCCACAAATACATAAGTTATGACACATAATCATACCATACATTTTGAACGCAGATATTAAGTAATCCATTGCATGCCATGGACATGTCTACAAAAATTTGTCCCAGTTAGTTCACATGCTATGGTAAAGAAAAGTAGCCACGCCATAGGAGAGGTGAGTTAGCTAAGTGGTGCTCTGTAGTGCACACATGAATATGGCTACTAATACTTTTTTGTATTACATGAACAGATAAGATACAATAAATATTTTCATTTGTGATTGGTTTACAAACCATACTAGTACAGTTAAAATCAAAAGAAATTATATATAATAACTGAATCTTTAAAAAGTAATGGACTTCATTTGTATCTAAAGTTTTCGCTTTTGTCAAAAATCGAAAGCATATAAAATGTGACGCTCTATATTGTAAAAGAGAAAAGTTCCAAAGGAAATGGCTGAATTCTCTGATAGAGAAAATTTGTACATTTGTGGTCATAAACCTGTGGATTGACATTCTACTTCTTGGATTTTAGCAATGATAGTGGCTGTTTATTGTCCAATAATTTATATAGAGAACCTGACTGCTTTCAAGTACCTAGTTCTGAGATATTTACATATCTTAGTAAACGTAACTGGGAAATTAAATCAACATAGGAAATTGTGCTTTATCCATGTAACTGAAATTGACTAGGGCTTTATATTGATCTTGAAATATATGTTATAAGATGACAAAAGAAACAGTTATGAAAAACATATTTTATTTACAGCATTCAAATGTGCATGGCTACAGGTCGTCAGTGTGGTCGTCTACCCAAGTAGGGCAGCCTTGAGCTGGAGTTGGGAGATGGTGTTAGCATTGTTGATACCTGGGATGCCCGCCCCAAGGGCAGCGGCCAGGGCCAGACCGTTGGTGGGGTCTGCGGGGTTGGCAGCAGCCTGGGCAGCAGTTTGGGCTTTTGCCACAGCGTGGGCGGCCTTGGCGAGGGCCACCTGCAAAGTGTCCACACTTTAGTAACATCATCTCACTACATGGTATCTGAACTGTTGTAAATGGCTGATGAGAGATTGTGTACGTACCTCAGGAGTGTCAAGTGGTACGCCATTAGGTCCGATGATGATGTTAGCGTTACCACCAAAGCCTTGGGGGGCGAAGGCGTTGCGAGCAGCGGCGGCGGCAGCGGCGGCGGCGGCGATGTTGGGGATTCCCAGGGTGTTGCGGGCGGCCTCCGCAGCCTGCGTCGCCAGGTGGGCTGCCTTCGCCGCCGCAACGTCGGGGGCATCCGCGCCGAGTCCCAGACCCAGGAAGGCGGGCTGCGCCAGCGCCGCCACCAGCACGAAGCTCAGGACCACCTGAGAGCAGTGGGTGCTTTTCTTGATGCACAACTCTCTACGATCTGTTAGTCACATTGCTGGATATATGCTGAGTAGATACTTGTTATCACAGTTATTCTCTGAACTGTAGGACTAACCTGTTCCTATAGCGAGTACTCTATATCTTATACATCTTGATGAACAATAAGGAACTCAAACAGCATCTATCCCATTATCAGTGTAACTTCACTAATTATCACATAATACAGTGGAGGCAATACATCGATAAACTTGTATAGTTTGAAATACATTTATATGTGGTACCATAATACCCACATATATCAGTGTGTTTGTTCTTTTTTCTCTGTCTGAAACAACTGTCCCACACAAAAAAGGAAATGCTTTAATTCGATATTTTCTGTTTTGCCGTACCTGGGTCGAAGTTGAACGACACCTGGTCCAATAGGCTTCCACTGCATTTCCTCTAACAGCCTGAGTAGTCGAGCGTCATTCATCTTTTTCCTGCCGCGGTGGAGTAGTCGAGCGGTCTAAAGCGTCTCGCTGCGGAGCGCGCGGTTTCTCGCCGTGGGGGTTCGATCGTCCCAGGGGCATGGGTGTGTGTGTTGTCCTTAGGTTAGTTTACCTAGGTTTAAGTAGTTTGTAAGTTACGGACTGATGTCCACGCAGTTTGGTACGATATATTTACAAACAGTTGAACATCTTTTTCTATGATATCCGCGAATATAAGCGTCCTAGCAATACGAGTATATGGAAGTACTATCTAACGCGAAAACATTCGACTTTCAATAGCTGTATTTTAAAGTATCCAAAAGACATTACAGCTTTATATAATGTTATTCAGTTCTGTGACCTAAATCACCTAAAGAAATAATTGCACTTATACGTGTCACAAAACGAATTATGATCAGTGTTTTATACTTTTCCTATCATAATACAACTTAAGTCAATCCCTAGAGTTGCTAAAGCCATTTAGTTTACCATTTTCTCATTGACCGGGCCTCACAATCTCTCTCTTCTCCCATCAAAACTCTTATTCTCATATCCATTGTTGCTATATATCATATTTTATATCTAATTTCCTACCGAGTGGGATGGCACAATGGTAACACACTGGACTCGCTTTCGGTAGGACGTTGGTTCAAGTCCCCCTCTGGCTATAAAGGTTAAGGTTTACCGTAATTTCCCTAAATCACTCCAGGCAGATGCCAGTATGGTTCCTTTCAAAGGGCACTGTCGATTTCCTTCCTCAATCTTACCCTAAAACTCCGAGCATAAGCTCCGTCTCTAACGACCACGCTGTCGATGGGATGTTAAATCCTAATCTTACCTCCACCTTCCTTGTAACTTCCTATATCTTGTCTTTAGTGTTGTGATGCGTTTATTTTCCGCCTTTCAACATTGCAGTAATTACTGAAGGTTTCATAACATTATACCGAGGGAGTTGCCGCAGTGGTAACCCACTGGACTGGTATTCCGGGGGACGCTGGTTCAAATCCACTTCTGCCCCTCCACATGTGATTTCCCTAAATATCTTCAGGAATATCCCAATGGTTCCTTTGAAAGAGCTCGGCCGATTTCCTTCCAGCCTTACCCAACTATCTTAGCATGAGCTCCGTTTCTAATAATCACGCTGTCGGGGGATGTTAAACTCTAATCTTCCTTTTTTTCCTTACACTGTAGGTTATGTGTAACATCTAACATGATTATAACACAGCATATTTAAAACTCTAGCTAGTATAAGAGATCATAACGTTTGACATGTTACATATAGGAATAAAAAAGTATAAAAAATGCTTTCAAGTTTCTCGGTGATGTAGATGTATGAAGTGCAATTATTGTGTAAGTACTGCAGTTCAGAAGGCGAATGGTCGAACTTCGGTTTTCTATGAGAACTTCATGATCGTGTAGCTTATGTATACAACAGCTTGCGTGCAGAATGCTAGCGCATGTGAGCAATTCTTGAATACCCTTCGAGCATTTGGGATCCCTACTCGTCCAAATCTTCGTTGCACCGCATCGAAAAAGCTTTTAACGTCTCCTTTTTGTGCTGTCTAATACCAACTTTTCACACCTGTGTGTTTTCAGAAAATTAAAAAAAAAAAACACTCAGTTTGTAACTGCAGTAGAAGTCTTTTTGTGGTAAACTCTGTACTTCGTAATATTTTGTCACAGCATTTTAAGAATTTTAATTCGGTCAATAATGATCCGAAATATCAATATTCTGTTGCTTATGTACGTTTCCTACAACCCGTACTGGAGACCAGTAAAGCAGTACAGTGATGCCCTGTCCTGCGCCACTTGACCACTGGTCCGTGAGTGTCAGTGGAAACCGCACTTCTTCGCCATCAACTCACCAGGACCTTCATGTCTGCTGCTGCTGTTGTGGACTGAACTGCTGCTGCCTTCACCGGCTGGACACGGGCTTATATAGCGAGGCACGGCCTCGTCTTCCCTACACGCGGGAGAGTGTCATTGTGCTCCTGCTCTTACCACTCCAACATCTGCTCATATCGGTTGACGATGTAAAACTGCATAATTTTTAACTTGTCACTGTGCATTTTATGTCTAAATAAAAGGTACTTTCTCTCGCGCTGCTTTGCTCAGTCACGATAACGGCCTGTCCAGACTGCATTGTTAGTGCTTCGCATAGTGACCTATCGATAGGTTACAAAGCTCTCCGTTCTCGCTACTGCGACATTAAAATGGTCCGGAACTCAAATAGCCCGCTCCCCTCCTTGGAGTGGAAAAGGAAAGAATTGAGCGAAAAGACTTGTTCATAGTTCATGGGGTAATGTCATACACGTGGCGAGTGCTCACGTGTACTTTGCCTACTGGCTGCCGCTAGAAGACTCTGATTATTAGGAAATTCCAGTTTCATACTTCGAACAGTTGTAGGTGGGACAGAATACGTAATATTTCGATGAGTAACCGATTTCCAGATATCTTATCCATTAATGCTATGAGCAGCTCTTTATCTTTGACACTACGAAACAATGGCTTCTTCTGCAAGCTCTTTGGCTTCCATATTTCGGTATGATGTGGTACGCGTCAAAACAAGAAAAATTTCTGGTAAACGTGGAATCTAAAATGCTTACATCAATAGTTATTTAGACTTGATTAGTATAAGCGACTTGTTCAACAGAACCGATGATGAAGATTTGCTCATACCACTTAAGGAATACATTTTAGAGCGGATGTATTAGAAGGAATGCAGATTAGCGTATCACGACCCGTCGACAACTTGGTCCTTCGCGACGGTTCAAATGTTTGTAATCCAATAGGACCTTATGACGTTGGTCATCAGTCCATAGTCTTACAAACTATTGAAACTAAGTTAAACTAACCTAAGGACAACACACACATCCATGCCCGAGGGAGAATTCGAACCTCCGACGCGGGAGGCCGCGTGATCCGTGGCGCTGCAGACCGCTCGGCTACTCCCGTGCGGCTTTAGTGACGGCAATCACGCATTTTAGAGAGGTATGGAAAAGGATATCGGTTGTGTCCTTTCAAAAGTACCAACCAAATAATTATCTGGAAGTGATGTAGCGAAATCACGGGAAACCGAAATCTGGATGGCCGGAGGTGGATTTGAACCACCTCCTCTTGAATGATATTCCTGTGTGTCGACCACTGCGTCTCCTCGTTCAGGTCATATATTTGACACTTTTTTCTTTATTATTTGTCCTTTGTTCTGTCCATACTACATCCTCCCAAAATACTAAGAATAAATAGCTTCCATCACGGAGGTTTGCTTCACATTGACAAAGAGAATGAAGTGCTTCGAGAGTTCCGGGATGACAATTCCGGGCAAGGGTTCCCTATCGAAATATCATGTACTCACTACCCTCTTCTTGAGTCGTATGAACTAAACGTCTTTATAAATTGGACAGTCTTTATGTAGTGTAACGAATTGCATTACTTTTAGTAGTCGATGTTCGGCAGATCGTAGGAACATTTTTACAAACATACATTTTTTCAGAAACAGCTGTATCAGATTCAGTTTTTATTTCACACACGGTTTCGGTCAATTAATCGATTATCATAAGTTTAATTTGGGTTAACTGTGAGTTAACATTGAAGGAAGTCTGTATGCAGACTGTTAGCTTCTGACATGACCTCGAAGTCTATAAAAACTTTTATGAAGTATGACATTATTGTCGCATGGTTTCCGCGCTTATAACTCCTGTTGTAATAACCCTGACCTCTGTCGCTTCGTTATACCAACACCATCTAGGGACAAGGTGGCGTTAGCTACGCGCCGCTCTCCTGCCACAGCAGTGAGAGAGCTGATTCGCCCAGTGAAAGCGATCGTACGATAATTATTAAATACGATAATAATAAATTCGTTGACAAATATAGTTGATATGTTATCTACAATAATCTTTCCAAATAGCTATGACATAGACACAAATACATATACGGTTTAGAACATGTCAAACTTTTATTTCTTGTAATTAACGCAACAATTCGAAATATTGATACGGTGTTCAAAACATAGGTTTTTTGTGCACCAATAAGATACAAGCAAAGACGACATATGACAGCCCTGCGAATCACAGTCGTTGTCAGACGTCCGTAGATAAAACTCGGCCGCTGTTAGGAAGGAATCAGGCCTAATAGCATATTTCGAGGCGTGCCACGCATATTTAATCACATTTTGAAACCGTGGGGAGGAAAACTGATAATGCGACTGATTGCAACTTGAGAATATTGTCACAGTGATAGACAGGAAACGGCAGTGATTTGCATACAATAATTTTCTCTGTTACTTTTCTGTAAAATTCATTCCACTGGCGGAAAAATTCTCTGTCTAACGGTTGAATTACGTTCGCCGTGCAGCGTGGAATCTGAAGTATCTCCACTTCTTTGTCAGCGTGAGCTCTAAATACAGCTTTTAATGATTCAAAACTTTTTTGAACTGACCACGAATCTAGCAGGAGAAGAGATTTGTTCCCGCAGAACGGAAGAAAATCATGACGCATGAAAAGTGTAAACGTTGTCATTTCCCATGTTTCCAGACTTCGGTGCGTCTACCACAAGATTGTCTGCGAAGAACATTGTTTGACGCGTGGTCCGAAACGTCCAGTTTTCTTGAAGACACACATATAGTTTAGGCAGCAGTGAACCATCCAGACTAATTATGGGCATTAAAGTGTATGAATGAATGAGTGCAGTCGTGGACTGCGAAATTGCCACAATATGTTTTCCCCCTTTGAATGACAGTGTTCTTTTCGCACGCATTTCTTTTAGAAAACCTGACTGATCTGCATTGTAAACGTAAGATTCATAAACTGGCGATCTTATTTTTTGCAGTCGTAAGAAAAGCTTCTACCATTTCCATTTGAGTCACTTCATTTTCCGACCTGTTTCTCGACACAAATTTTGTTATTTTTCGTGCCACAATTGTATGTGATCTTTTGAAGCGACTAATCCAACTTTGAGAAGCTGTAATTCTTTAGCGCCTATCGTATCGCGTTGGCAATCTCTAACGCCCAATCACGCAAAGTTGTGTTGCTGACACTCAGTGACTGTCGTATGGCATCGGTAAATTGCTTAAAAAGTCGCACATTTATCTCCGTCGCAATTTCCAGTCGACACTTTCGTTTTCCATCTATACAATTCAAGTTCAGAACGGACAAAGCGAAATCTATTTTGAACAGTACTGACACATAGTCGTTTCTTACCACTTTCGTTCAACCAATACTTCACCGCTTTTTCTTTGTCTGATAATGTTATTGTAATTGCTGGTGTTGCTTTCGGAGACAATTGATGTGATACGTGGCACTCTCACTCGAAGAGTCTTCATCTGTGCAAGTTTCTTCCGTTTTTTCCTCGTCTGTAGATTCACAGTCTGCAATATCGAGTGTTACAGTCGTTTCTAGCCACATGTCTGCGCTATTTACTTGCTCGTCTAGAAGTTTAACTACCATGTCGCACATCACATAGTCTTCACACGTGTTTTCTGTTTATTGCTTCATTTGGCGTCTGTGCTATATCTCCATGGCAAGCAGCAAAACATTTACAGGGTTTGCCAACACCTGTGAGGGGAGATTGAATGTTCACCGTAAAGTGGCGTGCGGAGTATAGATCTAGATGTACAGAATATCTTTCACATCTCTAACCAGTTTCAGGACGGTATTTTTCGAAATACGTACCAGAAATGAAAAGGATGTGCATGCCACAGAAACGAATATTCGTATCCCATTTCCACCAAAATTGCGCAACGATATTCCTCTTTAGTGAACGCCGTGATAAGACGGCCGCACCTCCCGACCATGCGCACAACGCTCACCATAACAACTACTCACGACTCGACATTTTCAGGGGAGGCCAGCCGTCACCGCAAGCGCCAAGCAGGAAAAACCGCCATTTTAGTGATTTTTTAGGTGACTTCCAGTATCTAACATTCTGCATACAGACTTCCTTCAATGTTAACTAACAGTGCTAAAAAAATTAATACTTTTTTTGCATGACAAAAAGGTTGAAGGTTTAAACACAATGTTATGGAACACATTTCTGGTTGCCTAACATTTACCAATAGAGAAGTAAAAATAAATAAATAAACTGAATGTAATACAGATGTTTGTGCAAATATGTTGTTCCACGCCGCGGCGGTGTGGCCGAGCGCATTGAAGCGCTATGCTCCATTGCTCGAGGCCGTTCTGCGTCAGGGGTTCCAACCCTCCGTCGGTCATGGATATTTGTATTGTCTTTAGTATAAGTTAGTTTATAAGTGTAAGTTTATGGACTGATGACCCCGCGGTTAAGTCCCGTAAGGTTAACAAACATTTGAACATTTTTTTTTTGTTCTTCCAGAAATAACGAACTGTGTATCAGAGACATAATTTTGTATTACGTGTACTATTCGCCAAACTGAGAGCCATTGTGTTGTACTGGTAGAACACCACATGCAGACTGTGAGTAAACGAAGTGTTCGTTAACTCTGTACCAGTCCGGTAAATCGTGTAGCCCAAGAACAATGTGGGTAATGAAATTGTTTTGTTGAATTTCATAATGATACTTGTTATCTGAACTGAACACATCCGCTGTTCTCCTTAAAGAACGAAGGCTCAAGTTGACCAACGCGCTACAAATATTGTTAATCCGTCCTGAGTTGTCAGCTCCTGAGAATACCGCTTCTATGCAGCATCCAGTTCGATTTCGCCAACAGATTCCTATATATATTTCGCTGATGTGTAACTTACGGGAAAAGGACTACGGCCCATAACTCATTTACGTTGAACTTCCCCGAAACGAAGAAATGTAACTTGTGTTTACGATCTGCTGCTCTGTCCAGCGGCAGGGGCGCCGACGTTTGAAAAGAAGTGTGAGTGCTACGGCGGGGCATCTTTTTAAAAGGACAGGTAGGGTCGGTCAGTGCATAGTTGACAAAGTTCCTAAATTACTAAAAATTTCCGGGCTGTTATGCCGTGGTCTAGTGGATTTACTATTAACACCCAACGTTTCATCCCCGACTGCGGAGGACATTCTCAAGGGGGATCGTGGCACTTTTGGATGTCCGATTCACACCCTGGCTCGCTACTGACTGAAGCCAATTTTCGTTTACAAGGGCTCGCGCGCAGTGGTGTGACGTCAGATGTTTTTGACATGCGCGCGCAATTCGTCGTTGCCGATTGCCTCCGTCCGTTAATGTCGTCCCCTGGTGGAAGACTGTTACATTTCTTCTTGAAAACCGGAATCCAGATATCATTTAGTTTCACGCACTCCTCCATACTATTGAGATTATTTGACTGTTTTACAATTTCAATAGCCTCTCTATACAATCTTTCGTGGTATCCATTTGTGGCTGCTAAAACTTGAGTCTTATCAAATTGAATAAGGTGGTCCCCTGGTTGAAAAACATGTTCAGCAACAGCTGATCTGTCAATCTCTCCCCTTCTACAGTTCCCCTTGTGCTCATCTAGTCGTTTTTTGACTGTTCTTTTTGTGGTACCCACGTATACGTCCCCACAGCTACACGGAATCCTATAAATTCCTGCTTTTTCCAGCGGTTTGCGAGCATCCTTTGCCGATTTCAGGTGATCCTGTATCTTCCGAGTAGGTTTGTAAATGACGGCAACATTCCGTTTCGTCAAAATTTTACCGATGCGGTCGGTGACGTCCTTAATAGAAGGTAGGAAGACTTTAGATTTCACAGGAACCCTTTCATCGTTTTCAACTCTACGTGTCGGTCTCAAAGCTCTCCTTATCTCTGTAGACGAATAGCCATTCTTAAGTAGAGCATTACTCAGGTGTTTCAATTCCGCTTCGAGTAATTCCGGTTCGCAGATGTTTCTTGCTCTGTCCACCAACGTCTTTACAATGCCTCGCTTTTGCTGTGGGTGGTGGTTTGAACCCCGGTGCAGATAACGGTCTGTGTGTGTGGGCTTCCGATAAACTGTGTGACCCAATCTCCCATTCCCCTTTTTGAAAACTGACTCGTCAATAAAATTCAGTTTTCCGTCTACTTCCTTCTCCATGGTAAACTGGATTCTGGAATTAATCCCGTTGAGGTGTTGGAGAAAACGATCTAGTTCCTCTCTACCATGCCTCCACACAACAAACATATCGTCTACATAGCGAAACCAAATAGTAGGTTTTTTGTTTGCTGTTTTCAATGCCTGTTCCTCGAATTTTTCCATGTAGAAATTTGCTATAACCGGGCTTAAAGGGCTCCCCATAGCTACACCATCTGTCAGTTCATAAAAATCATCGTTCCATTTGAAGTAAGTGGTCGTGAGGCAATATTTGAACAGATCTGCAATGTCTGGTGGAAAGAGGAGATTTAGCTGTTGCAGCACCTCATTGACTGGAACCATTCAATTATTCAATTTGATAAGACTCAAGTTTTAGCAGCCACAAATGGATACCACGAAAGACTGTATAGAGAGGCTATTGAAATTGTAAAACACCCAAATAATTTCAATAGGATGGAGGAGGGCGTCAAACTAAATGATATCTTGATTCCGGTTTTGAAGAAGAAATGTAACAGTCTTCCACCATGGGATGACATTAACGGACGGAGGCAATCGGCAACGACGAATTGCGCGCGCATGTCAAAAACATCTGACGTCACACCGCTGCGCGCGAGCCCTTGTAAACGAAAATTGGCTTCAGTCAGTAGCGAGCCAGGGTGTGAATCGGACATCCAAAAGTGCCACGATCCCCCTTGAGAATGTCTTCCGCAGTCGGGACGAAACGTTGGGTTTTAATAGTAAATCCACTAGACCACGGCATAACAGCCCGGAAATTTTTAGTAATTTTGACCATTCCAGCCGTGAAAGTTTACATTTTACAAAGTTCCTAAAACACCTCCTTCTCTTTCATGCCTTCCCTCGGCGATGTTACCAACGCACTTCGTGCCAGTGCCCTAGTTTGTAAACAGGGCAGCACTGTACGCGAGGTGCCGTGTCGATATGCAACTTCACTGCATATCTAAATTCACTCTTTTACTAACCTTGTGTCTTCTGTCGTAGTTGATGTCCCATTGCAGATGTGAAGCACGCAGGTCGCGCATCCGCAGTACCTGAAGTGATGCTTAAAGAAGTGTTGAGATGTGGCTAGGAAGTACTGCACTACGAATAACTTTAGCTTTTGTAGGATGCCAGTGCTTGTTTTTATTGAAGAAATGCCAGTGTATATCCAAGCACAAATATACAGACTGAGTAATATTAAATATATAAACGATACATAACGTATAAACTGTCACTGGCCCGCACTGAACTAACATGAATGTGCAAGGTATCGCGGTCGGCGCTCGACTGACTGCCGCCGCACCTCGCTGCGCGCCACAAGCCACCGTTTTGGCGCCAAGCGAAACTTCTAGACTAACATTGTTCAGCTTATTACAAAATATACAAATAATTAAATCTTTGAATTAACGGAAATATAGCTTAGCACAAAAGCATTACAGAACGTATACAGATGATTTTTAATAGACATAGGAAAGTTAAATATTAATAAAAGATGCTTAAAGTTTTGGCGGACAACTAGTATAGGCGGGAGCCAATCATATCTCAACTTGCAATAGTGGCGGAGCCTTCCGACGGGATACAAACTCATCTGCTGTCTCTCTCTCACCCTATACATTACGTAACACATTTCTCCAACCAAGAAAACTTCTAATATATAAACACCTAATATATTGATATCCGAAATAAACGGCTCCATATCAGCCCCCTCACAGTGCTCTATATCACAGTTCACAACTTGAAAACTACATTATGCCCCCTATCATCCTTTCTTCCAAGAGTCTTCCAATCTTTCAATCTTCTTATTTAAAGGTGTCTAAATAAGGCAAAGACACACTTTTATAATCAAAAATAGTCATTAGTATGTTTGGGATTTAGAATTCTCTTAAATTTTAGAAAAAGATTTTCCTGTAATATTAGGTATAACTTATTATGTGCTAGTTGAATCCTGGTGTTACTCGGATATTTATTTATTCCAGTATTCAGTTACCCCGTGTACTCACTGCTCCCTCTGTCCATCACCTCCTCCCTCTCTCTCTCTGTCTAATTACCTCCCCTCCCCATTCTCACACCCATCCCACTGCCTATACCGTTACTCCCCGTCTCTCTGCCATTTCCCTCCTGTCCCATTTGTCTGTTCATCCCATCTCTCCCCTATGGGTGAAAAATTATCTGCCAAATTTTAGGGTGATCGGTCAAACCGTTCATCCGAATGCGATAAAATTTTGACGGCTGGCCTCCATAATAAAAGGAAAGGCACTGTCCGCATAATAATTCATATGGTGTGTGGCAGAGGCTACTTTACAACTACGTCAAAACCAAACTACAGTTTTATTTCGATTTTCGATCTTTCTGAAGTTTCGCAAATCGAAACTTGCTCATATTGGCTTATATCGCTAGTTTCATCCACAATTATAGAATAGTATTGGGAATGTTTCACTATCTTTATCAAATTGTAGACTTCCTTCGCCATAACTGAACCTAGTTCATTTGTTATATCATGCGAAAGCCATCTATACTTTGTACGATGGAGCCAAGAGGACAAATCAGAGTTATCTTCAGCAATTAACTGTAACAATCCATTGTAATTGGAATTTTCGTCTGTGTGACGACGAACAGCTAACTCCTGCACCATGAGTTACCGTAATGACGATAACATTCTCAACATAGCTACTATAGCAGACTTCAGTTCTCCCTCCTTTACTTTTGACATTAAACATTGCACGTTCACACCTTTATCAACTGCAATTTTCCAACCACTGCAAGACATGTGATAATTCGACTTTTCATGAGTAGTAAATCTTTCTAACGCTTTGTTCCAAGAAGAAAAGCCTACTTCAACTAATGCTTTTATCGCATCTACGCCTTGTTTAGTTTTCTTCGCGGAAGACCTACTTCCGAAGCTCATTTCCTTACATACAGAACAGAACACTTTATCGCACTTTTCGTCGTATAAAACCCACTTATATATTTTGTCTTTCCACTGTTTTTGAAAAGAACGGCCGTCACCAACACGACCAGTTATCTTCTTTTCATTCGATACTCCAGCTGAATCGGAACCACCTGAAGTAACTTCTGGATGTGTCGTAACCGAATCACTTTTCTTCATCGACGATCGAACAACGAATTTATACATTACAGAAAAATAAATTTATAAAATTGTAATTATATTTGTAAATAATACCGTGTTAAGAACGGCTGAATGAAAGAATATCTAAGGACGCAAAACAGGCGGCTTAAATATCTGACGGCAAATCCGTTCAAAACCATTCGTGACGGTTCCGCGAGAGTAGCGCTGAGCACTAATAAATTGTTTCTGGAGGACTGAGAATCGTTAGCAGGCTGTTGCAGCAGGTGTGCTGTCTTCACCGAGCATTGTCGTCTTCGCTCACGCTAACAACAATCAAATTGGCCAGCGCGCGGCAGATTCTTGTGATTTGCCAGCTGTGTTGTGCTTTACATACTCCAAGCTGCGTCGAAGTAGCGCCATGCTAAAAATGTTCAAATGTTTATGTTTGTAAATCTATCGGACCAAACTGCGTGGTCATCAGTCCGTAGCTTACAAACTACTTAAACCTAGGTAAACTAACCTACACTACGGTCGGGGGTTCGAATCCCCCCTCGGGCATGGATATTTGTGCCGTCCTAGTTCGTAAGTAGTTCATAAGTAGTTTGTAAGTTTAGGGACTGATGACCCCGTAGTTAAGTCCCATAAGCTTTACAAACATTTGAACGTTTGAAACTAACCTAAGGACAACACACACACCCATACCCCAGGGAGGACTCGAACCTCCATGGCGAGCAACCGCGAGCTCCGCAGTGAAACGATTTAGACCGCTCGGCTACTCCACCGCGGCTAGCGTCATGCTATATCCGGGAAACACCCAATTCAGGAAATAAATACAAAACTACTGTTTTAAAAATATCTGAGTACTTTTTATTAGGCTTCTGTAATGTAACTTTTCTGAACAAAAACGGGGTAATCAGGCGTCAAGCGTTCGCAGCATCAATATGGAGCTTATTAAATTTTTCCCCCCTTTACGTCTGGGTGCTGAGCACCCGCAAAAATTTCCGGGGGGTGCTCCAGCACCGGAGCACCCACGGGGTCGGTGCCCCTGTCCAGCGGAGTTGAATATCCTCTCTCTCTCTCTCTCTCTCTCTCTCTCTCTCTCTCTCTCTCTCTCTCTCTCTCTCTCTCTTTTTTTTTTTTTTTTTTTTTTTTTTTTTTTTTTTTTTTTTTTTTTTATGAATCCAGTTTCTGTTTACAGCATCATGATGGTCTCATCCATGTTTGGCGACATTGCGGTGATCTCACATTGGAAGCATGTATTCGTCATCGCCATACTGGCGTAATCATCCGGCGTGAAGGTATGGGGTGCTACGGGTTACACGTCTCTGTCACCTCTTGTGCGCATCAACGGCACTTAGAAATATTTCAGATGTGTTACGACCCGTGGCTCTACCCTTCATTCGATCCCTGAGAAACCCTACATTTCTGCAGGATAATGCACGACCACATGTAGCAGGACCTGTACGGGCCTTTCTGGATACGGAAAATGTTCGACTGCTGCCCTGGCCAGCACATTCTCCAGATCTCTCACCAATTGAAAACGTCTGGTTAATGGTGGCCGAGCAACTGGCTTGTCACAATACGCCAGTCACTACACTTGATGAACTGAGATATGGTGTTGAAAGTGCATGGGCATCTGTACCTGTACACGCCATCCAAGGTCAATGCCCAGGCGTATCAAGACCGTCATTACGACCAGAGGTGGTTGTTCTGGGTAATGATTTCTCAGTATCTATGCACCCAAATTGCGTGAAAATGTAATCACATGTCAGTTTTAGTGTATTTGTCCAATGAATACCCGTTTATCATCTGCATTTCTTCTTGGATCAGCAATTTTAATGGCCAATAGTGTAGTAGAGTCCCTTAAATTTACAAAGATTTTAACGTTTGATGTGGGGCCTATGCGAGGGCGAGATCAGCATTATAAATCGTTTTGACGTGGAACGAGTCAGTTTACATTCTCATCACAAATTGGAACATATTTCTCAATGCTGACTTTTTGTGTTTAATTATCACTTTCACACTGTACAATAATAGATATTCTTCTATTGTACAGAAGAACCCAAGGAGAATTTTCACTATATTTTGGTACACCCTTTGCAGTCCGCCAAACATTTTACATTACTAGGTAAGTCAACGCACGTTCTGGTTGCAGTTAGTTAGCCAAAGCACAAAAAAGAGTAATCATAGAGGAAATAACACGTGATTGGCTTATGAGTTTCGATGCCATTTGCCTCTTACGATTTATATGTTCACAGCACTTTTCGGAATTTTATTATTATTTTCAAGATTTTATTAAACGACTGGAAGCAATTTCATTTATTTACAAATTTTTATAAACTAGGCATGTGTATTAATTGTAGCTGGACTGCTTTTCGCACAGAATTTACGCGTAAAACCTGAGACATGTGTTTAAATAAAGACTTATTTTATGATGAAATCAGTACGGTTCTGAAATAAACGCGGTTCGGTAGTATAGTAAGTATTTGCTTGGCCACTGTAATTCATTCAGCAAATATTTCTGGTTACGATAAAGTGGGTGACATGAAATTTCACGTATCGGAATGAATGCCAGTTGATCAGAGATAGGGCCTAAGTTGTTAACAAATGATTTTTGCATTTGTACTTGGATGCTTCAGCAATATTGATTTCGAAAAGATTTCTATTTCAGCAATCCACCGTGGCAAACTGTTTTTGTCTACAGCATGCCAGGTCTAGAAATTTATATATCAAATGGAAGAAAAAAGGAATCAGCAAATTTCTGAGCACAAAAAAGCCCGTCTATTTGTCAGGACCAAACGTCATAACGCTTCGTATAGCGCTGTTACTAACGCTCTAGACAGCAGATATTGCTGTCGGTAGTTCGAATTTCCATTTCACCGAATTATTATTATTTATAATGTTACTTTCATTTGAACTGAATTCTTGAATTAAAATGTCAACAAATCTCGGATTGCGATCTTTTGTTTGTTTAATTACTAATGACCACCAGCTGCGAGTATTTATAGTAATGCTAGTTTGTTTCAAAAACAAGGTAATGTGCAATAGTTTATGCATAATTTCATTCTTCATTGTTTACAGATTTATGTTTTATACATTTCATAGGAATAATTACAGTGATCTCATTTAAAATACATTACACCAGGAAAGAAAAAATCTTTATTCACCTTAGTAACAATTATTTTCAAAAATGAGTATCCAAGAAAGAAATAATGAAATAACTTCAGAACATCTGCGATAGTACAAATGGAACGAGTATTTTCCTGGTTGATTCCATGTTTTCGGGAACATTGTAATAAATTACCAACACACCGCTTCATGCCAGATTTTAATTCACTTCACCCGAAATTTATATCAGCCGTATAATAAAATAGCAGACTAGAATTTACAATTCTGTACAAGTGTCAAATTAATGTTTTGTGATATTCATCAAGTGACTATTCAGATGATCATCTTGTGATGGTGCAGCTCTTGTGTCTTCCGTGCTTTCAGTATTAGATTTGTGGTCGAATCCGCCTTATGCAAGACACTTTTGTTGTTTTAATACCCAAACTAGTTTCGACACTTATTAAAATTTTAATCTGCCATGAAGTTTCATATCAGAGCACACTCCGCTGCAGAGTGAAAGTTTCATTATGGAAACATCCCTTAGGTTGTGGCTAAGCCATGTCTCCACCATATCCTTTCTTCCAGGAGTGCTAGTCTTGCATGGTTCGCAGGAGAGTTTCTGTGAAGTTTGGAAAGTAGGAGACGTCCCGGTTCCGGCACACAATTTTAATTTGACATCTTCGATGTTTTAAAATGTTTTTGTTTTCCATATTCCGTGGAAGATGGTTTAGGACATAAACCAGTCAGAAGGAAATAAATAACAAAACAGCAAACAGCCTTACAACTGTTGTTGATACATTTAACAAGCTACAGAAATATCTTTTGTTTGGTATGTGTTTGCTATTTTTGATCTCCCTGGGAAAAAATTTCAACTGTACGTTTTCAAAGGTAATACAGAAGGTTAATACAATCAGTTAAAATGAAAAAAAAGCCTGAGTCGAGAGAGATGCAAGCTGCATCAGGAGTTTCAGATAAACACACTTCTGGTCTTATAAACAGCGCCGCAATCGTAAATAAGAAAATAAAAGAACAATTACCTTACCGTCACTGCGATTTATTTTTATTTATTTATTTATTTTTTCAGCTGCACTGATTTATTTGTTGAATCGGTTATAGGATTTTCTCTGTATGTCACTCTCTGCAAGTTCCAATTCATGTGCAAACTGGCTGACATTTAATCTAAACTCAAGTAGGAACTTCGTGTCGTAATTTAAAAGGTGCCTGTTAATAAAAATGTTTTAACAGCTTTCATGGTCATGTGTCACAAAAATAGAATCAATATATAGAAAACCCTAACAGTTAAAATCTGCAGTGACACAGTGAAGTACACGGCAATGAGATGAAATAAAGAACCAAAACTTCCATCCCTTTGGAGAATACACACACACAGCTCCATGAAGTCGCACATAGAATTAACACTAAAAAACTGCCATTGATGATGGTTCACAAATAAAGCAGCGAAACGCCTTTCATTTAGTTGCTATAGACGGAAATATACCTCCACAAATATTAAAAACTGTTTAATTAATACCTCGTTTCATCGTAAAAAAAAAAAATTATAGTTGTTTCTGTATACCTGTATATAAAAAATACTTTGAGTATTAATGATTGTGTAAAACATGAATTCCTTCCCAGGCTATCATTTAAAAAAAGGGTTCAATACCTTCAACAGTTTATAAGATGTAATGATTGTTACCTCAGCACAATTCAGGTTGCATGTGGAGAGAACTGGTGCGCTAGTCGCGACGCTCCCGTACCGTAGATATACGAGCCAAAACCTCGAAAACGGAGACAGGTATCGTCCTGCTCTCAACTTTAAAAATAATTTCGAATTATTCCCTTCATTTCATCTTCAACGATGTATGACCTAAAATGAACCATACGCAACGTAGCCAGCGACTACATTTTTCGATGTAAACACTTCAAGTTTAATGCAATAGGTTACTTAAAAATTAAGTATCTGAATAACTATGAGGAATCTTGAGAAAATAGACACTTCGTTCTCAAGCTGGGGTATGAAACTACACGATATGTAAAAACCAAATTATTTTGCGTGTTACGTTCCTCAAACTCGACAGAGATGTAATAAAAAGTGAAAAAAAACACGCACAACCGAAAGTAGCGCTTTTTAATTTTTTAAAGGAAAACGAGAATCTATAACGAAAAACTAAATGTGGTAACTGATGTAGATTTGCTTCCTTAACACGCAGTATTTTGTAAAGCAAAAAAATCGAAAATTTAATTTTTGTCATGAATTTCATGAGTCGCCGACCAGGAGCCGCGCATTGGTAAACGGCAGCGGCTCGCGTCGTGTTCCCGACTCGCCACCGTCCGCCAAGGCCGAAAAAGGGAGGGGGGGGGGGGCGAGTCGCAATCGCAACTCACCTTTAAACTGCCGCGCAAGCTCGAACTGCGATCGTAGCGCTGCCTCGGATAGAAACAGAAACGGAACTTATTTTGTGGACGACCCTTGTAATTTTATTCGTGATTACAAGTGAAGTTAGTGTAAGTAGAAAGAAAAAATTGAGTGTAGTTACAAGTGGAAAGCAGACATAAAAATGTATAAAGATTTATTATAAGTTGAGGTTCTTAAGATCAGATAATGAATTTTTCCATTAAAGAAAATTAACGTCAACAACAATTTTTTTAATGACACTGATAAATTTGTCCAGTTAAATAGTCGTGCCTGGGTGGAAGTTTTCACCGTTTCTCATATTTTGTTTTACTTCCTAGTACTCGGTACTCTTTCGTAACGTAAAATATATATTTGTACAGCGATATAAATTTGTTGTAATGCAGCAGGTGTTATTGCGTTAGCTATTTATAGTGCGCAATTTGTTTTTGTTATTTATGTACTGGTACGGCGCTCTAACTGGGTCTCTTAATTGCGACATATTTATCCTGGTCCATATGCATAACTTCTAGAGCTGACTCTGGAAAGTATTTGAAACCAATGATTAAATTTAACTGACCCATAGCCTAATAAAAGTGGAGTATACTGTCGAATTGAATTTATAGAGGCTAAGTTAAAAATTGTCTTACGTAGAATCTTGAGGCAGGTCAACAACCTGCTTGTAACAGTATGTTCCCTGGTTGTCACCCATGTTTAAATCCTTCATTATATGGAAATTTATGTATGGAAGTTAGACCACATTTAGAATATACAATGAAGCTTATCTTATCGCAATGGAAGTGTGAAATGTTGATGAAGAGCATTGAAATGAAATCACGGAAAATACAATTACAAAATATGTACAATTTCATAGCTCACCGGATAAATACTGTCTTGTTTAGGGTGGGCATTGTACACTAAAATGTCAAAAGGGGTAGTGTACATATTTTCCTTGCCTAGCGAAGTTTATAAACTGGACATTGCATCAACTCTACAAAACGTTGACATTACCCTGCAAGAAAATTTAGCCATGCTACCTCTATAGCCGTCCACAACTGTAGAAATGTTGCCTGTGCTGGATTTTGAGCACGAATTGACCTCTCGAATATGTCCCATAAATGTTGGATGGGATTGATGTCGTGAGATCTGGGAGGCCTAATCACTTGCTGGAACTGTCCCACTGGGCCAGTGACGTGGCACAATTATTTCCACTAAAATCAGTCTTTGTTTGGGTACATGCACTACAGAAATGGCCGAAAAAGGTCTGCAAGTGACCGATAATAAGCATTACCAGACAATGGTTGGGTTCAGTTGGACAAGACGACCTAGACCTTTCCGTGTAAAATCCCTCATGAAGCCACCACACACTTGCGAAGGCCTTTGTGACAAGTTGGGCTTGCGCCATACTCGAACACTAGTATCAGCTCTTATCATCTGACCAGGCCACGAGTATCCAAGCGTCTAGGATCAACATAATCAAAAGGGAAGACCTGACCGCTACGGCGCCACATCACACAGAGTATTTCAAAAATGTTCAAAAGTTTGTGAAGCTTAAGGGACTTAACTGCGGGGTCATCAGTCCCTAAACTTACAAACTACTTATGAACTACCTACAACTAAGTACGACACAAATATCCATGCCCGAGGGGGATTCGAACCTCCAACCGTAGTGGCCGTGCAGACCGTGACTGAAGCGCCTCAGTCCCCTGGGCCACCGCGGCCGGCACACAGAGTAGTCCTCGATATCTCAGCTGCCTGGCGGCTCGCTATGAGGCAGTGGGCTGTGCCCCAGCGTCCAGCCAGTCAGATATGCGAACGCGCCCACTCTGTGTGATGTGATAGGGCAGCCTTACCTTTAGGCGGTGTTGCTAGGGTCCAACCAATATGATCGTCAGTCAATGATGGTGCTGCAAGCGATTTCGTTCGCTTAGCAAAGACACTCCTGAAACTTCCTGGCAGATTAAAATTGTGTGCCGGAACCGGGACTCGAAACTGGGACCTTTGCCTTTCGCGGGCAAGCGCTCTACCACTGAGCTACCCCGACACGACTCACGATGCCGCCTCACAACTTTACTTGCGCCAGTACCTCGCCTCCTACTTTCCAAACTTCACAGAAGTTCTCCTGCGAAACTTGCAAGACTAGCACTCCTGGAAGAAAGGATATGGTGGAGACATGGCTTAGCCACAGCCTAGGGGATGTTTCCAGAATGAAACTTTCACTCTGCAGCGGAGTGTGCGCTGATATGAAACTTCTTGGCAGATTAAAATTGTGCAAGTTTCGCAGGAGAACTTCTGTGAAGTTTGGAAAGTAGGAGGCGAGGTACTGGCGGAAGTAAAGTTATGAGGCGGCATCGTGAGTCGTGTCGGGGTAGCTCAGTGGTAGAGCGCTTGCCCGCGAAAGGCGAAGGTCCCAGGTTCGAGTCCCGGTTCCGGCACACAATTTTAATCTGCCAGGAAGTTTCATATCAGCGCACACTCCGCTGCAGAGTGAAAGTTTCATTCTCTAAAGACACTCCTGTCAGTCCTCGGCAGCCGTAGACAATTAACGTCAAACTGCGCTGGACTCTCCTAACGGATACATTCGTCAGATGTACCTCATTGATTATTGCGGTTGCTTCTATTTTAGCAATAAAAATAAGCAACTGTCGCTGCTCTCGCTCAATAAGTGCAGGACATGGCCACGGCTTTTTCGTGGTAAGAGGAAATGCATGAAAATTGGTATTCTCGGCACGCTCGTGAATTCCCTACCGATTTTATAAATGGGATGTCCCATGTGCTTAATTACAAATACAATTGTTCTAAAGGGCATAGCGATGCATTACCACGAACGACAAGTGGAACGCGTGCTATAAACACGGGATTGTCTCAGAAGGTATATTGTACTTAATTATCTTGTTTCGATGAGTAGTACCATCTCTCAAAGAATTCGACACTTTTCTACACATCTAGTATTTGACTCCTTCGGTTGAAATACGAAATTATTAAGTGATCCAATAGGGGTTTAGTTTTTAGTGATCGAATTACCGAATCCTGCAAAGTGGCAGCTGGCAAAATTCCTTCGATAATTTCTGTTAGGAAGCACTGTACGGCTACTGTTGTTGTTGTGGTCTTCAGTCCGGAGACTGGTTTGATGCAGCTTTCCACCCGACTCTATCCACAGCAAGCCTCTTCATCTCCTCATAAGAATGGCAACCTACATCCATTTGAATTTGCTTACTGTATTCATCTCTTGGTTTCCCTCTGCGATTTTTACCCCTCAAACTTCCCTCCAACGCTAAATTCACAATTCCTTGATGTGTAAGAATGTGTCCTACCAATCGATCCCTTCTTTTAGTCAAGGTATGCCAGAAGTTCCTTTTCTCCCCAATTCTGTTCAGTACCTCCTCATTAGTTACGCGATCCACCCACCTACTCTTCAGCATTCTTCTGAAACATCATTTCAAAAGCCTCTATCCTCTTCCTGTCCGCACTGTTTATCGTGCAAGTTTCACTCCCATACAAGGCAAAGGCAACAATCCAGTCAAATAGCTTTAGAAATGAATTCCTTATGTTTAAATTAATATTCGATGTCAACGAATTTCTCATTTTCAAAAACGCTGTTCTTCCCATTGCCATTCTGCATTTTATATCTCTGTACTGCGGCCATCATATTTTACTGCCCATGTAACAAAACTCATTAACCACCTTTGTTGATTCGTTACCTAATTTAATTCCTTCAGCATCGCCTGATTTTTCTAAGTCTGCGTTCCATTACCCTTGTTTTTCTCTTGTTAATGTTTATCTTACATTCTCCTTTCAACATACTGTCCAGTACGTTCAATTGCTCCTCCAAGTCCTTTGCTGTCTCTGACAGAATTACAATGTCATCGGCAAATCTCAAGCTTACAGCTACTATCGCACAATATTTGAGATGTCCACTCCGCAAAGCAGATAATCGAACGCCAGCACCGTTCTCCTCACAGACAGTTCGTAAAAGACTACATACAAATTACAGTTACTTGTATGGTATCCGCTGATATCTTTTCATGCAGTTAAATAATAGATGCAAACATAAGGAAGCAAATTGATAAGGTCATCAATCCATAGACTTACAAGCTATTAAAACTAACTAATGCTTACACACTCACGCCCATGCTCGAGGGAGGACACGAACCTCCGACGGCAGCGGACGCATCGATTTCATCTTCATAAGGTTCTTTCATTTCGATTCATTTATTCATTTCCATAAACGTCCCTGCCTTTTGTCTGGCGCTAAAGAGCTAGCGCTTTAGACAGATCTCTGACAGCGTAATACCTGTGGCAGGCGGACGTGTCTAACACGACGACCTTGTTGACCGTGATTTCCTGGAACGGGACACACGCTCTGCAGCGCACACGACCTCAACTCGGCCTTCGTGGTTCTTCCTAACGGTGCATTACGACGGAAATGGGGCAGGCGCGATGGACAAATCACATAACTTTACTGTCATGTGTTCAGCTGAAGTTGCTTCCGAATTTAACCTTTCCCATATTCGTCTCTGAAGCCGTTCTCATACGTACTGTGTGTCTATGGTGCTGTGTCACCATCTGAAACAACTTGCTACATCCCACGGAACGTGCTGCCCATCGCGATTTGCGTCTGCAGCGCCTTTCAGAGCCCGTTGTGGGCTGTCGTGTAGATTAATTAGATCAACGCGTTGATAAAGATGGATATGCGTAAGGTGGCACGGTATCTCTGTTAGCTATCGTTGAAAAAGAAATCTGGATACTTTAGTGTTCTTGTTCCACAGGTAGAGCTTGTAAGATACCTGTCAGTACTATGCGTCACATAGGTACATTTGTTAATCACGTAACTATCAGTAAAAGATTTTGTCATGTTGTGAATTAAATTCAACACTAATTAGGAAGTTTTCAGTACTCAATATGTTTCAAAAATCTGATCATTAATCACAAATTTAATGTAAAGTATTTTTCAAAACATATAAAATCTCTATGTAACGGCTTGGAAGAGGAGTGGTTGTTCTTTGCTGGTGTGATGTAGTATTCTAATTATGGACGAGGATTGTCATTTTTGGTGATGGAATTATTTGATGTATGACGAACGCTCAATATACGTATGTTTCAACTCAAAGTAAGTTCTGCATTTGTCTACAGTTATTTAATCAATTGTGCAGGCAATTTCTGTTAAGTAAAAAGGTAGCCTACGGGACTGCCTCATCTGGAATTAAACACCTGCAGATTATACACACGGGACTTCATCTAAATTGATGGTAAAATAATTGTTACATTAGGCACAGAACAGCTAGCAATTCCAGACTGGGTAGTGGGTTAATCCGTTCAGACAGAGATTCTCAATTCCGTGACTATCTCTCTTATGTAAAAATAAATTCAAGTTTTACAGCTTCACACAATTGCAGATCATGAATCGAGTACTATTTGGCCACGATAACTCGACGAATTTGTTGGTGCTGCCACAAGCGGAGAATATCGATACCAGTTGAAAGTTATTCTTTTATTTACATGCGCTGCCAACCTTACAACGGTCCTTGACACGAAGAATTAATGTACACATTGTTAGGGTAACGGTTCCAGCACTGCAGCAAGCAGCCGATGATGCCTTCCGTTCGTGCAAGAAAAGCTCCCAGCAGTCACCGCGCGAGTCGTCAAGTTATCGTGGCCAAATAGTATCTACGACCTACATTGACGCCACAACCTCTAGCCTGTGGTGAGAAACAAATAAACTGTTCTCTTTCAGAATTTTTTTGCAGCATCTTATCAGAACATAACCAGAGAGAATTAATTTCAAATGATTTATCATCTCAGACATATTTATTTTATTTATTTATATATAGTTACAAGCTGTACGTTTGCTTGCACTTGGCATCCAATACTCTTCCTGATTTTTTTTTTTTTTTTTTTTTAATACTATGTACGACAAATCACGTTGGCAAAAAAGCATATAAGGCCGTTTAAAATTAGTTGCAACTTTTGTCGTTTGGCTTGCTGTGGCTGACGTAACGCAGTTGCCTAGGTAACTCCAATACTGAGCCAGGATTCCTCACCGCTCTTCCACCAGTTCGGCTACTAAGGTGCTCCTGTTGCCACCTCGTGAGTCAGCAGTACCACGGCGTCGGGTGTTCAGTGTTGTCGTTTATTTGTAGACAGAGAAAGTTCTCTTCCCGGTATTGTCGTGTGTGAACCGCCAATGACTGTTCCCTAGCGGTCAGCTGTGGCGGCTCACTACAGAGCACGCCAGCCGCCGCGCTCAGCAAACACTGCTAACTACGCACCTCTCCGCTCGCTCCGCACCGATCTGCCAAAAGTCACAAATAATTTTTAAAGGCACTATAAAAAACCTATCAACAGTGAAATGCATCGTCTGTATTACTTTCTCTTATAATCCGACTTTTCACTTTGTAAGTATACTGCATATTCAAAAATGTAGTTCAAAAATATCTTGGAGACTGTACATGCAATCCTATTATTTACATTTCTTTTCCAGTTTCTTTTCACAGTTCGTAACCCTAATCATCACGGCACTGCGACTTCTAAACAAAAATAACAATAAGTATAGAATATTATACCTACATTAAATTAACAAGAGCCGGCCGCGGTAGCCGAGGTGACTGAGGCGCTCCAGTCACGGTCAGCACAGCCACTACGGTCGGGGGTTCGAATCCCCCCTCGGGCGTGGATATTTGTGGTGTCCTAGTTCATAAGTAGTTTGTAAGTTTAGGAACTGATGACCCCGTAGTTAAGTCCCATAAGCTTAAAAAACATTTGAACATTTTTTTTAAATTAACAAGAAATGTTTAAGAAATATTTTTATTTGTTTATTCATGTTTTGGAGGTAAGCAGACACGAACCCGATCCACTAGCGACCACTGTACCGTAGCTTGCGATGCTATCAATTAATATACTTCTCCGCTGCGCTATGCTGACTTCATATTTGATACAGAGAACTAAATATGCATCTAAAACATGTTGTATTTTGTTATTTAGCTATGAAGTAGCATTACAAAGACATTCGTTTTATAGAATTGCGTTGTACTTTAACACAGGAATGATATTCTTTCACGCTACACAAATTATAACATTAAGAAAAGTTAAATACGATAACCTTTAAAGCTATCAATTTATTATTGTAACAAGCAATATCTAACTAGACACGTTTTCGAATGATCCTCAATTTCCTGACTCTTTAAGAAGCTTATATTCATGCATCGCACGCTGCAATGAAGGAAGGTGCTGTATCGATAGCTGAGATAGGTTGGCAACATCACCTTCGCGGGCCGCCACAGAGAGCGCCCCGCGAAGCCACAGCCGATGGGAGCGCCGCCAACGTCTTGGTATGACGCGCAAGAAGAAACCACGCCAGAAGACCTTCGGACGCCGACCAGCACTCCTCGGAATACATCGCGTGTTTCTAACTAGGATAGCTGCTGTACTTGTTTGTATTTATGTATCGCACTAATTCTAAAATACACTACTGACTAATGGTTCTATGTCTATAGAAATTCTTCAGAGTTCCCGATTGCGGCCTACAACCTGGACCCACCTTCTGTGTGATCGCTAAGGACACAACAGAAGGCACGAAAAACGGAGCATAGTTTGGATTTGGCGGATCAAAAGTTCCGCTTGTCACTGGAAACTAGGTGGCATCCCATTCGCCACGTTCCATTCCACGCGCAAAAATGTAATATGCTCGTTTCTTAATTTCTCGCTTCGAACGGTAATGTAGCGTGGAAAACGTGGAATTCTACGCTGTGATGTTGCTAGTTCCTCCTCAACTTGCCATTTCACGTGTTTACTTTGAGATTTATTTCCTTCGCTTTCTCTTGTTATCGGTGTTTTCTCACACGTGGCGAGAAAGATTTCTCTGGTGTCTATTCCATGTATGTTTAAGAGCGTTTTCTGTCCTTGAACACATGTCCACAAGTAAACTAGTTTCTTACGTCGTTACTGCTGTATTCGTATGTAGACTTATAGCGATACTCCGGCTCTGATTTGTGTATAGGTCAATTTCGAAAAATCCACGAAACTACATACATGAAACCTGGATAAATTACGAGTGAAAAATTAAGATAAATAGGAACTTAGGTCAACCCTGTTAAAGAGAGAGGTGAAACAGCAACTTAATTGAATGAAGAGATGAAAGACAAACAACAGGTCGAAGTATCACTATAAAAAGTAAGTTACATCAGAATAGTTCATCGGCTTACAGGCAACTGTATCTGCTGAAAAATAGCTGTTCGTTTAATATATTATTTAATTTATGGTAACTTATCGTAGATAATGGATTGGATCTGTTAAGCTTCACGTAACCATACGTGGCAGACCGTGCTAAAAGTTTGCCATGAAATGTAATATATATAAACTGTCGGACTTCGAAAGTAAAATAATAATAATAATAAAATAAAAAAATGTTAAACATCCTGCAGGATTTTTTACCATAGACATGAAATAATCTGTAACATTTGACTCTGGGAATTACTGATTACGTGAAGTGCAAAATGAAGTGTAACGACGCCCAAACTTCTGACCATGATAAGAATTGTGTTACTGAAAAACAGCAATTAGTTGGACGGAATCATGATTGAAATTCGCTACTCAACTTTGGGGATAGTTAGCGGGAGGAGGGGGGGGGCGGAGGAGGAAGTATTTAAAGGAAAAAAATCACGAAGAACACAGGTACTAACAGGTCACAGTTATATGTTTAATGTAGGTGGTAGGTCTTTAAGAAACAGCGGTATCCTGACTCATAAAAGACTGAACAGCGAAAGACGACGACTACTCACGTTCTCCTTTCAAATATTAGATAAAAGTTGAAAGGTGAAAACAAAGACAGGGAGATGTTTATTTCGAAAGGAGAATGGAGTCGAAAGCGGCAAGCACCACGTTTATCTTTGAAAAATTGCTTATATGGCTGCATTTGCCCCCTCTTGGCTTTGATGAGGCAAATGCGAGAGCCCTATAGAAATACAAGATACGGTTATATTTATATGAACTAACAAAAAATGATCAATTATCGCACATAAAGTATACATATACGTACATCTAATACATAACAAAATATCAACATTATACATGAATTGTTTTATACAGTTTGGTTAAGTTCGTGAGATTTCGCTGCGTGGCGTGTGGAGCGCTGGTAAGCGAGCCTTTCTCCTGAAATCGGACGACACAGCACACAACGACCGGTTGCCCATGCCTATCGCGTAGTTTAGGGGGTAGGGTCCTAGTCAAAGAGATAGAAAATACATAGAGAGGCGGTAGCACGTTCTTTAGCGCTCCCTGCGGTACCACGGCGTAATACTGACCGCCACATTTTCGAAAGGCAGCCAGTAGGTTTTCTGCTTCATTATCTGAAGTTGGAATAGTGGGTGTGTTAACATTCAAAGCCGGCCGCAGTGGCCGAGCGGTCTGCGGCGCGCCAGTCACAGTCTGCACGGCCACTACGGTCGGGGGTTCGAATCCCCCCACGGGCATGTATGTTTGTGTCGTCTTTAGTATAAGCTAGTTCATAAGTAGTTTGTAAGTTTAGGGACTGATGATCCCCCAGTTAAGTCCCTTAAGCTTAACAAACATTTGAACATTTAACATTTGAAGAAGCTCTGAGGTATAACAGTTGCTGAATTTCGTCAATAAATAATGCCTAACGTTTGTGCAGTGTATAACTATACTAACAGAAGCAATAAAATGTTTCTTATTTCGAGTGAGTACTGCTTAAGATACGAGGCGTGTCCAGAAAGTAAGTTCCGTTTGGTAATAAATGAAATTTTACACAGATATAGATGAAATTTTTATTGCACAAAATTCTACAACTCTTAAACTACATTTCCACAGAACTGCCGAAATTTTGCAGGCATTTGTCATACCGTGGCACCAGGTTTTGTATACCTTCTTCATAGAAATCTGCCGCCTGTGTCTTCAACCAGTTGGAAACAGTTTCTTTCAGTTCGTCGTCATTGGTGAAGTGATGACCATCAAGGAGATTTCCTGGATCTTGTCATCAATCGCGTGAACCAGTTCTTCTGTAAGCAAAGGTGGACGCCCACTTCGTTCTTCATCGTGCACATCACTACGCCCGCCATTGAACTGTCGGACCCATCTTCTTACCATCGAATCACTCATCGCATTTGGTCTGTAAACATCGAAAATTTGCCGATAAATTTCACTTGGTTTCATTTTCCTCACATTCAGAAACTGAATCACCGACCTGATTTCACAGGCGGCGGGATTTTCAATCAACGCTGACATTTCAAACAAGCACAACAAAGCGTACGTAACTGACAGCGGTCTCCAAATGGCGCACGTTCTTCTCCTTGATACACATCGTCTACAGCGCATGTGCGGGACTGTCGTCGCAGCGCTGCAGCGGAGATAAATTGAAACGGATCTTACTTTCTGGACGCGCCTCGTATTTTATGTTTGTTATTTTCGCGTTGGATTTAAACACCAGCGGATTGGAACTTCCACGTGGTTAGACTTTATCAAAATACATTATTTTAATCCAGGTTCCCATTGAAGAACAAGCTACTGACGAAGAAATGGGTATTAGCTATGAAAAGAGAGAATTGGTTTCCAACAGCTAACAGTCGTATTTCTTCGAAGATAAACGTAGATACATTTATATATGTAGTGAATGACGCAAGGCGAGTGTACCCAGTTTTTTCAGCTTCCGTAGTCATTTACAAAAAATCTATGAGCAGAGGCGACTACCGATAGAAAGAGTGTCGGAAGAAATGTGTGTGTCGTTTTCTTATTAAAGTGAATGCATTTTCCAAAAAGCCTTTCGACTTTTAAAAGGCAAATATATTACAGATAGAAAACTTTTTTTACTTCCAAAAACGAATAATTCGGTGCTTTCTGCAGACGATGTCCTCATAAACAAACACGTTTCTGTAGAACATTCGTCTCTTGAAAGCTTTGCCATTCTAAAAAATGTTAGTGCACAAAATCCGTGTTCTACATACACAGATCACTGTACAGAACGGTACACTGAAACAGACGTAGATGGGTCTTACCACTTTTCAGACTATGTCCTGTAATAGTAAATGATACTGATCGTCTGACTTAAATGAAAGCCGCTGCCACTTTCTGGAAACGATGTATATGAAGTGTTAGTGGCACATGCTCATAGTTAATATTGTTTCTGGCTAAATCGCTAAACTAAAACAGTTATATATTTTCGTTATATTCTTTCACGGTATCAATCGCCCCGCCCCTCTCTGACTTCCGAAAACATGGCGGACGATTGTTCAATTCGCGTCACTCTCGCTACAGGGTTGCCCCTCTATGTTAGTCTATCTCTTTGATCCTGGTCAACGGAGATGCGGTCATACGTTCGACCTCGCACGGGAATTCGTAATGGCGAGTGTAAGAGGGCATGGACGATAGGGGCGCTACAGCCATAGTGTGCGACTTGTGGAAGTTTGAGACGGACGGGAGGCGAGCACGGGTAGCCAAGTGATTGCAGGGCGACGTGGCTCAGCGCGCCCGGTCAGGGGGCTGTACACGCTCTGTAATAAAGAAAAGCTGAGCCAAGAACATATCGACCAACAACGGAAAAACACGATCAGCAATCAAGGAACAAAACTACCCATAGAGTAAAAAAAAGTGTCATTTAAATGCCCTAAAGCAGCCTCTCTCAATCCTTTCTTTCTAATCCTTCTTCCTTCCTCTCCTTTATCAATAATTCTTACTTCGATTTGTTTTCTGTGAGAGTAATTTGCCGCCGTTAGCACAAAATACGAAGTAAGTTACAAATCTTTAATTTCTTCATTTTGATATGGAGTAGAAGATGGTCAGAGAGGAGATGGGTACTAGATGGACACAGTGCAGAAAACCGTTTCTTTTTTCACCGAAAATAAATGCCAGAAGCTCCAAAATCAGTAAACTGTCAGGTGTTTTTTATATATGCCTCTGCAGTGAACGGACAAACAAACAAAAAATATCAATCCAATCGATTTAGAATAATAAATCTCCGAGAAAACGCAAAGCAGGCTATTCATTAGATTTTTCACAATTAGTTTATGTTTGCTAGAATTCTTTTATATACTTTCCGATTAATTTCGCTTAGGGCTAAGCTACATCCGAACGTAGCTGGGTTCAGCTAGTAGTTTTGTTTACGTATGCTTACATGGCTATTAGTATCCGCGCGAGAGACCTACTGAGCTACCGTTCAAATGTTTGTAAACCTATTGGACCAAATATCTATGCTCATTAGTCCCTAGACTTACCAACTACTTAAAACTAAGTTAAACTAACCTAAGGACAACATATATATCCTTGCCCCCAGGGAGGTCTCGAACCTCCGACAGCGAGCAACCACGCGCACAACAGAGGCGCCTTAGAACGCTTGGCCACTCCACCGCGACTGTGAGAGAGCTGTAAACAAAATGATCAAATATTTGTAAACCTATTGGACCAATGTGCTATGGTCATTAGTCCTCAGACATACATACTAACTAAACTAACCTTAGGACAACATAAACACCCATATCATAGGGAGGACTCGATCCTCCGAAGGCGAACAACCGCTCGCTCCGCAGACAGGCTCCTTAAAGCGCTCAGCTACTCCACCGCGGCGAGCTGTAATCCAACAACATTTATATTGTGTCAGAAACCCTACGTCCCACTGCTTACAGCAATGCGAATATCTGATATACATAAGATAAAAGGTTCAATCATTTTCATAATTATAAATGTCCGAAAGTTTTACATTCACACGTGTATTTGATGCCTGAATAAATCTTAAAATTTTCCAATTCACTTGGTGTTACGAGCGCAATCTATATCTATAAAAATCGATGTATGTATGTTCTCTGTAGACTCCATGACGGCTGGGGCACTTTTGAAGAAATCTTCAGATTAGCCCAGCAGGTGATCTTGTGAAGTTTGGTAGCGATCGGATCGAGATATTTATTGACTTTAAGAATATAACGGAAATATGGAACAATAATTACTATTCGGAAAAGCTATTTACTCTCTGACTTTCCATCTTTATCATATTTCAGAAAATGCTTTTATTGATTCTACGTAATATGATTCAACATAATGAACACTATGCCTATGCAATACTCAGCTTGTTTAATCCATATTTACATACTAATATAAGAGTCTAAACTATACGTAAAAATTTAGTCTGGCAGTGGGAGGACAGTAGCTCATAAAGCGGACAGAGAGCCAGCAGTAGTCGCACTGTCAACAGTCACATCAATGTTTATACAAGAGAGCGGTCTTGAAACTAATGTTTCTTATGGAGCCGACATATTGGGACTAGAGCAGACGATGCCGTGCAGTATAGCTAGGAGCAAGGCATTGTATCTGTAAGTAAATCTGCTAAAATTTCGTCACAGCAGCTCCTTACATCCAACTGAAGCTGCTAGAGAACAGTAGTTAGTGCTGCCCGTAACTTCAAATTTTCAAATGTTTGTTAAGCTGAGGGACGTAACTGTGGGGTCATCAGTCCCTAAACTTACAAACTACTTATGAAGTAACTTATAGCCAACAAAAACCTCCATGCCCGAGGGAGGATTCGAATTCCCGACGGGGAGCGGCCTCGAGCATCGGAGCATAACGTCTCAATGCGCTCGGCCTCTCCGCCGCGGCCCTGCCCGTAAAAGCCGTGGTGAACTACTAATGATTTGATATAATGGAAACAACGTAATAAAAGTGTTTTGGTGTGTTCGGATATGCGAGATTTTTATCCGCTAGCAAAGTTCTGCCTTTATTCAGACGGAATTATGAAAAGCAACCGCCTTGTAAATAGAGTATTGTGCGTTGGTTCGACACTTTAAAAGACACAGGCTCTCTCTGAAAACAAGAAAGTGGTCTCAAGCCAAATGAAACAATTTACGAAATCTTCGTATCTATTGTGCACGGAACGATTGTTTCTCACGAAATATCTGAACCGTAACCTGCGCCAAATGCGAGAACAAACTTGTGGACAGATTTTATCACGCAAAAGAATAATGCCGTTACGTGCCATACCACGAGGTTTCAACACTCGCCCTACAACCCGCAACGTTAGCGCAATGACTTTCACATTTTTTGGTCATCTGAAGAAAAACGTCCACGGACAGCATTTAGAAACGAGGACTGCGGTATTGTTAACAGGCAGGAGGTTTCTACGAGAATATGACTAGTTGAGGCAGTTATCTGCGAAACAGGTCGCAGACAACAGTTGAAATACAGTACGCGGCTCATTAAAAGTGCAATTAATCTGAATTCCCACCTCCCTCTCCTATACTTAGCAATATTCTTCTCATCTTTAGATTCAGTAAGGAAATCTTAATGTATACAAAAATTGAGGTGTTGGTGCCTATATTTCACTCTGCAGCCAAAATTACACATCGCAAACGAATAGTGTTTATATGTGGTAGTATCAGTCTCCTACTGAGCACTATGGTGGTAGAAGTTTGATGACGATAAGGGGGATGGAAGACATGGGAGTTGAAAGTTACGGACTTATAAAAATTTCTACGTGTGGGTGTCACTATTTTGCTCCACACAAGGGAGTCGAACGATCTTTCTGTGTTGTTGTAGTACAAAGTCTTCCGATGTACACCATAGCAGTTCCGTTTGGATAGCTATAAGAGGTTTGAAGATGTAGTGGTTGAAAGTCGTCAGCTTATAAAAAATTCGGACTGAAGACTAGAGGTGACTTTTGACAAAGAGGTTAGACCTATATACAGCGAAACGTGATGCACATTTTTCAGTTGTTTTTCTGCAACAAGCGTACGAATAAAGAAAACTAAGTACATATTGCAGTTTGAAAAGTAAAACTATCAAGAAAGATGCCAAAGCGTATGAAACAAATTTCGCGATCTCGATCCGTTCCTAAAAGACGAATAACGGCTCTGAAAAGTGAATCTACAGACGATAGAAACTTGAAATTTGTAGACGATGTTTATCTTACACTGTAGCAATTAGTAATTTTTCGATATTCCCTTCCCTAAGGGGGTGAAATAGGGGATGAACGGTTTTTTGAAAATACGCTGCTATTAAAGGCAATTTCGAAGCAAGAAATACAAAACTTCGGATTTAGATTTTTGACTGGAACTTTAAAAACACGTGATTCGATATTTTTGGTAATTCAACCATTAAGCGGTTGAAATAAGGGAAAATCTTTTAAGAGTGCTACTAACTTGATGCTAGAAATGCGAAAATTTTGGTTTGGAACCATGGTTAGAATTAAAAAAAAAAAGTGTTTCGGGTTGTTTTGAATTCTGCTATCAGTGGTGCAATAGGAGGTGGCAAGTTGTATCAAAATACTTGTTTAGAAAAGCATTTTTAAAGCTAAATCTATGAACATTAATATTTATAAGTAGAAACAACCAATGCAGACCATCCAATCTACGCGTTCGAAGCAGCGGGAATTAAGCTATTGACGTATAACAATATTATTTTTCCCAAAACCTTTAGATGACTAACCAATGTAGGCCTAATTACGATATCTTACAACAATTCCACAGTAAAAACAACCTACTGGCATGTACCCTTTGGCTGAATACACTGCCACAAAATAAAACCTACTACACCATATTAGGAGTTTTCAATTCGCTAGAGATTTATTGTTGGAACAGTGCACATGGAGTAAATTAAACGCCTACATTGAGGCCCCATTCACACGAGAGGCCGTGCATCTGGATGCAGAGAGCCGATGTCCGTCTCACTGCAACCTGTCTTCGGCTCTCAGATGTTTCTTTTAGGGGTAGTAGTAGTTGGTGCTGCAGTAGTTGTTATGGAGGAACGGAGAGTACGGAAAATAAAACGATGGTGCCACACAAAAACTACTTCTACACTAAGGTTAGGAGCATTCCATTGCCTTTACGGGACACTTCGAGCAATTTTTCAATTTCTATTGAGTGTCACTAACTTCGTTTGATGAGCAGTGTGCAATAGAGAAACCATTTTTTCGGATGGTGGACCAACATGAGGAAGCATATTACAGTGGTAGAGACGGTCGTTGTGACTCTGAGGTAGGTGCGAAACAAACTTGTTTATTATTATTTTATCAGGATAGATACAAATATATCAATGAACTTAAGGGAATTTCATGTCATAGAAGTCTCTCCGAATAGTACGACACTGTAAGTATATGTATTACAGAAGTACGATGTTTTTTCAGATACTCCAAATTTCCGAATTATCAGGTTGGATACCGATTTCTAGAGTGGGCTGTGAATACGTTGTGTGTAAATTCTATTTGCCAAGATTGAGGATAGTTTGGGGGGGGGGGGGGGTTGAGTGATTTCCGAGCGGTCTAAAGCGCCTCCCTGCGGAACGCGCGGTTGTTCGCCGTGGAGGTTCGAGTCCTTCCTGCGGCATGGGTGTGTGTGTTTGTCCATAGGTTAGTTTACCTAGGTTTAAGTAGTTTGTAAGCTACGGACTGATAACCACACAGTTTGGTCCGATAGATTTACAGTCACTTGTACTTGTTGAGTGATTTACTACAAAGACGTTTCTGGAAAACTGCTGGGGTGGAGGAAAAGAAACTGGACGAACATCATACTGTTGCGCCATGTGTGCTGCAAAATTAGGTTAACCTGGCTGATGCTAGGTCGTCGAAATTTTTGGGTTCTATTTATCAATGACTTGCATTATTTCACTGTTTCCTGAAGTTTTCTGTGTTCTGGAATAGCTTCCAAATCTTTCACCAAAGATAATAAAGAGACGTTTGTTGCCGCGGCGGAGTAGCCGAGCACATTGAGGCGCTTTGTTCCGATGCGCGAGGTCGTTCCCCGTCGGGGGATCGAACCCCCCCCCATCGGGCATGGATGTTTGTGCTGTCTTCGGTATAAGTTACTTTATAAGTAGTTTATATGTTTAGGGACTGATGACCCCGACGTTAAGTCTCATAAGCTCAACAAACATTTGAACATTTTGAAAAGTATGTCCTCATTAGACGATGCTCCCCTCAACTTCGAACACACAATTGTTTTCTCTTTAGTTACAGAGGTACACGACAGACCTTGGGTAGTGACATACCCTGGTAAATGGACGCAAACAATAGAGACACAGAATCAACAATGTATAGTGAAACTGCGCGAGGAGGACGACAAGCGTCTGAGTGTATTCCACAAGTAGAGTGGAGCGCTGGTACGATGGCGGGTCAAGGTCAGATGCGCAGTAGCAAGCCGACTTGCGCCACGTGACCTTCAGCCAACCACGCACCAGTGGCATTCCTGTCTTCGTACTGTGCGGGTTGTGCTTTGTGCGTGAATTTCAGTGTTTATTATTGTCTGTGTTCTGTGATAAGTGATTATTTTGCCATAATAGTCTACATTATGAGTCATGTTAAGCAGTCACACCAAGTTCTGCACAAACAGACAAGAGAAATAGTGTACCGTGTCTATCAGCACTTCAAAAGTCTGTCTTCTGCTGAGGCCGCGCCGGCACAAAGTGCGGGTGGCGCCGTTGCCAGATGCCAGAAGCAGGCTTGCGGCATTGGCTTCAGGACTGTTCAGAGGATCTCCAGCGAAGCTAACGCGTCTCTGCTGGCATTGTGGCTCATCTGTGTTTAAATAACCAGGCAAACGTCACAGTCGCAAAAAAGAAGTGGGTGAGCTAGACGATTTCGCGAAAAACGTTTTGCGCAGCAAAGTATTCGGCATGTACGCTAGAGGCGAATATCCGACAGTGGAAAAATTGGTTTCACATATGAAAGAAGCCGGAAATTTTAATGGAAGTAAATGGTCTATGTTGAGGATACTGAAGAACATGGGGTTCAGGTATGAGAAAACAAATGACGGGAGGAAATTACTGTTGGAACGTAGCGACATTATAGCTGCAAGGACTGTGTTTTCAACAACAATACAGCATATTAGAGAAGCGGGCACCTCTCGAATTTATTATTTAGATGAGACCTTCGTCAACCAGAATCATGCAAGGGCTATGTGCTGGAAAATGAGTGATGCATACGGTGGACTGAAAGTTCCAGTGGGTAAGGGTGGCAGAATTATAGTACTTCATGTTGGATCACCAGAAACTGGCTTCATTCCCCAGAGTAAGCTGATTTTAAGGCTTCAAAGGCTAAGAATTCTGGCGATTACCATTCTGAGATGACATACAGTACCTTCAAACAGTGGTTTAAAGCACTATTGTTGCCATACATCCCTCCCTGTTCTGTTATTGGCAACAACAATGTGCGCATCCATGCCGTTCAAGTCAACAAAGTTCCCTCTACGAATTCCAGATTAAAATCAAACGGAATACCTCACAGCGCCTCACATACCAGAGCAGAATTGCTGGTTCTTGTCAATGCAAACAAGCCTGCAAACAAAGTTCATGACATAAATGAAATTGCAAAACAGCATGGACATCGTGTTGTTAGGTTAATCACCATACCACTGTCACTATAAGCCAACTGAACTGGTATGGACTCAGGTGAAAGCATATATTGCAGGAAAAAGCAAAACATTTTAAATTGCTGATGTTGAGAGACTTATGCGAGCGGCAATAGAGAGCATCTCAGAATCTGCATGGGCAGCTTGCGTAAGGCATGCAGAGAAACTGAGGGCAGAAGATCACGAGAGAGAAATTGGCAGAGACACTATTATGGAACCATTCGTAATAAATCTTGCAGAGTGCGATTCCTCGACGTCCGACAGCGAAGAAGACGATGGCATTGATTTTTTACCGTGAAGTATGTAAATATTACTTACTAGTAATCATGACTGTTCCTACGACTCACTGCAGCTACTTTAAAATTATTAATAATTCTTCATAAAACAATTTGTTCGTATAAGTTGCATATGTTGTAGGGCGCGATCATTATTTGGATTATTAATAATATTTTCTTATATTTCAAAGAACAGAACAGATGCGACTATCAAAATCCTTCATGAAATAATTTCGATCGGTTTCGCAATTTACAATTGCTTTCTCAGGTGTTTTATCAGTTTACAAATGAATAAAAAACTATTACAGTTTAAACGCTCTCAGTAGATTTAATATGAAGCGGATAGGTCTGTGTCTGTTTACGTCAAATCATTAAAAGATTCTGTTATATAATAATTTAACATAAGTAAACAAGATCTTCCCGCCTATATATTAAAAATATTGAAATTCTGAGAGTTCTTTATTCATTTGTAAATAGAAAAAGCACCTGAGGATGCAATTGTAAATTTCGAAACCGGTCGTTTCCTTTAATAAAGAATTTTTATAGTCACAGTGATTCTGCTGTCCTGTTCTTTGAAATATGGAAACACTCGACTGTGGGTGCTGTGTGTGTGTGTAAGCTTAATATTTTCTTGCTATGATCGCGCTGTGTCTTAATTTCCACATAACTCGTTTCAACACACAAGCTACCATCTTCAGATCTTGTGGAAAACCTACTTTATAACATATGCTGCTGTATTAATATTCAGATCTGCTCTCATTATGGGAGCGAGATCTAAATTTATAGATTAGGTATTCCACAAGATCTGAAGATGGTAACTTGTCTGTTGAAACTGGTTATGTGGAAATCAAAATACAGCACGATCCTAGGAAGAGAATATTGTTATTTCTTTCTAGTAGCCCTACATAAATAAATGGTAATGGTTTAATAGCTTGCACAGTGAAAGAAAATCAGTATTTGGTAAACCATTTAACGATCTGTCATTGATACCCTTATGGTCATACATACTTATGACTGAATATACTTCAAGTATCGGTACTTTCGATCGCTGTGGATGCCTAATGTAGTTATACAAAGAAATCGTTGAATTAGAAGAACGTTATTCTTGTTCAAAATACTAAACCATTAAAATTTTAAAGTGTTTGAAGAAAGGAACTAAATCGTGGACATTGACAGCGCGCTCTCTCACTGTGGCACAATGTTTACGCTTGCGTGCGCTGTCAGCTGTCAGAGTGCGCGAACTGACGGAAGGAAACTGGTATCGTGACAAAGTATCTCCCTCCCCTCTCTCTCTGTGCAGTACGCTCGCCTCGCCCGCCTTCGTAGCTGCTCTGAACTTTTTTTTTTTCCTAACAGGCGATTTACCGGTACTTGACAAGCTACACTGCGCCTCAGTGAGCCGAAGTCGAATCTCTGCGTCCCTCGTGTGAAGGGTCGCATAAGGCCCAATGTAACGCAGCTGGATGCACGGACTCCCGTGTGAAAGGGGCTTAACTGATCAATAGTTCAACGGTACTGAGGTACAGGTTTCCATCCATGCTGAAACACTCGTATTAGTACGATCAGTAGCATCAAAGGGCGGCAAACCAGACGCTAATTCTGGCATCCATTCCATGATACCTTCTTCTACGGCTTCTCGGCTTCTTCAAGCATTTATGCAAAGTGTCAATTGTCGTCCCATCTTATATCTCACGTGCCCTATTGGAGACATTTTCGGACATCGTGCATGCCACGGTAGTTGCTGCACTTTTGCAGAATACGTTGATTTTCACGCACACTATGTGGGCAATTATTTTACTGTTGGTACAACACACAACTTTCCTGTTCCAAAACTAGCAAGAGAACTGCTCTTACAACACTCAGAACGTACCGAAAGCTGGTTAGCGTTGCCTCCACAAACACCAAAGTTCAAAGAGAGTGAAGCTTTTTCACCTCAGGCCATAAGGCCTGTGGTGTGTCCAGTGCGTCTTGGACGAATACACTCTTCTACAGAGCGCTCGTCAAGTCTACGTCGCAAGCGCAGACGATCACACGCGAGCAGCTAGAATTTAGTTTCATCGCTGAATTCCACGGCCTGCCATTCAATCTTCCAAGCGATCCCTTGACGGCACATCGATGCAGTAATGTCATGAGTGGAAACGGGCTAGAGTAAAGCACGAGCTCAACAATGCGCCATTTTGAATCCCAATCCGACAACAGTGTTGTATGTTTCGTGCGGCCTAGCGAAGTGAATCAGACAATATTTCGTGATTTTATTGTTTTACAATGTGAAATGGTTGGTTGCGCTGCTACAAACTGCCCAGATAATAGCAGATATGGTCGGTATAAGTATCATCGGTTTCCTTCAAACAAAAATTAGCGTAAAAAGGTGGCTTGTAAATTCCAGAAGCCAAGTATGGACGCCAGACTCGAGCAACTACTTTTTTGTATTAGTAATAGTTATGCTCACAGAGGAGTAGTATTGAAAATATGGGCCTATACATGTAAGCAATGATTTATTTTAATTTTTCACGAACTGAAATTACAAATTTCTCCCACTTCCAGAACGTAAACTGCTTGTTCGATATATACGTGGACCCTGGCGTTAATCTTTGATAAACCATCTTTTGACCACCGATTTCGAAACTGGGAACAAATATTTAAAATTTATATGTTAGCAATAGTACTAGACACAAAAATACCTCAGTTAAATACACGTTTTACTTACAGGAATAGAGACCGTCAAATATTTTATTTCCTGTTACCATAATTTTGCTCACTGTAGGTGAAGTTACTTTATTACAAAAATATTCTGGTATAATAGGTCCTAGTTGTTAACTTCAGTTTTTAATACCTATCACCTCGTTTTACTCAAATTGACTCGAACATAGTTAACCAATTATATAAGGAAATTTTAACTAAATATGCAATCGTAGAATGCAACATTGTGCTAGTGTTTGCCGCAATTTTATTATTGTTTACAATACCTGTCATCCATACGGCAGCTGGAAGATGATTCAGTAAATTAAAAATAATCGAATCTTGTTTAAGGAGTAGTATGGATCAAGCTCGACTCCGACATTTGGCAGTCATATCGGTCGAAAACAACGTCGTTTCAAGTCTAGTTTTAACGAAACTTATTAATGACTTTGCTAAGACTAATGCCAATAAAATATTGTAAAATAAATTGTTAAAATAGTTTGCTTCGTTTCATTCTCTACCTATTTTATTAACTAACATATACTACGGCCACGTAAACATGGACCCTTTATCCGACGCTTACCAATTACCGGACAGAATTTGTAGCTCTATCAACAATTGTCTTGACATGAAAAATTTTTGTTTGAAATGCAATATGTAAGTGCCAAGAATCAGGGTACCGTCTTTCGAAATATAAAGCCATAGATTTATAGCACAGAAATGCTGCTAGCGACCATGGAGTCAGACCCTAACCAAGCCTGTCGCCATGACGTTAAAGTGCGTTCTTTTCTTATTCAACGAAATACGTATTTTCGTCACTTGTTATACAGCACATACACGAGAGCAGTAAATTGTTATACAAAAGCAAAAGGAAAATATATGTTGGCGGTCTAATTCAGCCTTTCTTTTTCACATTTATTTCTTGCCACGTTTCGAATTTTACCATTGCCACTTGCTGTGCTGAAAGTTTCATCGGTTCTTCATTGATAATGGGCAGAAGATGACCCGAGCTCCTCCTTCACAACCTGAAGCATTTCGCATGCTACTCAGCAGTTGACAAACAACACCCCTGAGCACATACCTCGGCTCTTATGATTGTCTACGCGAGTCGCCAATAGGTATATACTGTTAATTTCACTTTCTTATCTTTACTATATACTGTACGATCAGTACATAGTATACAAAAGTCGCCACAGGGTATATATTTTGGACTCTAATTTCTTAACCTACCTTGTCATGGCTACTGTGCAAGGTAAATAACTATGTACTTCCTCTACTCCATACATTTTTTTTTAAATTAGCCACTCAATGGTTTGAACATAGCAGGCAGAAACCAGTTCCCAAAAATTTAATAAAAATTGATTTGAAATTAAAACATTATTTTCATTAAAATAAGGTAAATATCGAGAGAAATTGATTTTGCGTATCACTTTTCTTGACAAGTAGTAATATTCCCACACGTCTTAATCTAAAAGCTATAGATTTTTAAATGCTTTCATTCGTATAACGGAATAATGACGTGTCTCTCTCCTTCCAGTGTCTGCACTGCATAGATCACTACTATTGAAGGTGAACAACGTCAACAGTGAAACTGAGTTTTATTATTCCACGTTAGAAATAGCACTCCGTTCACTTGACATTTAATCTCTTAGATTTCTTGCTCCGTAGACATTAAAGACAGCGGTATATCCTACACTCCCGGACAACGTGGACACATTGTAGAAGAGTATGTCGATGCGTATGATCAACGCCGGGGACAGCCAGGTATGTTCGTGATTCCTTGAGAAGTTGTGCGGAAGAATGTGTAAACTTTGCAATATCTGTTTCATTAATTCTAAACATTAGTTGATAAAATGTAAAGGTCAATAGTAAAATATTATAAATGACTGACATTTATAATATTTTATTATTGACCTTTGCATTTTATCAACTAATGTTTAGAATTTTATGCTTGCAAAGATGTAATGTTTATATCAGAACGCACCAGAACATGCCAATTATAATGATTTGGAATGTTAAATATGACACGCCCATTTTTCTTGTCTCGCCATTGGGCGCCAAAAGTTTTAAATTCTCTGAGTTCTATTGTTTTAATTACTTGACGTTGCTTTCTCTACGGAATAACGCAAGTTTCCTTTTGCTTCTGTACAGTACCTTTTTATATATGTAACATATTATCTTGTACCATGTAATTTTTGTAAACTTATTACTACACATTATATGCAGGTTTGTCACACTTGAAAATGGCCTATCATAGAGGCCGAAACCGGTAGTGTGGGCTTAAATAAAGCACCAATAAATGCAACTGGAGCTGGAAGTTCATTAAATAAAACTTTCAGTCGCATTCTGGCGCCTCTCTGTACTTTCAGGCTAAACTAAGAAACTGCTCTACAAATTTTTAATCGCTGCTGAATAACAGATACACTCATTGACGAGGAAAATTTGTGTAGACTTATGTAATTGATCAATAATTCGTAAAAGTTCTCTAAATTACGATGACCACAATTTAAGCGGCGAGAAAAGGCGCTATTGCCACCTAGTGAACAGCATCCATAATTAGAGAATGTAGCAATATGCTTAGCTAGCAAAACGATTGGCCAAATTTGCGTATCACGAGGCTTCAAATCTAAGATTGTACGATCCATTCGTGGCTGGGTCATTCCTTTCTTTTTAATTTTCCATTTCAACCTAACATCCACGTCGCACTCATGTGGATATTCGTCAGAAAGGAAGAGTAGTTTTCACTACAAGTTATATAATAGCTCCAATCTCCAGGCTTGTTCGCATAGATGCATTAAAATGGCCTAAATCTATTTCAGCGGATTGGTTTTTATATATAATCTCAAAGAAAGTTCTGCAGTAGCACTGAAAATCGTGAAAGTTTCAACTTTCTGTTTTTCTTCAGTCAAACATAGTCGCGAACACTACTATTTTCAGGATAGGGCGTGAGATATTAATTGTTTGGGAATTTTGAAAATATACAGATTACACATAAACGAATGTAAACCGACGAGAGTAAGATTGACGTTCTATAAAGATCATGAATGCACATTTTGCACACGAATACACAGGAATTATAGAATAACTCACCTAAAGTGGTAAGCCACACGTGAAATTGTTTTTGTCTCGAATGTTGGCTACACTGTATTTTACAGAAAATTTAGAAATTTCAATGTAACTGTGCGTTCTTGCTTTAGTTGTTGGAAACTCGTACTGTGTTGAATCAGTGCTTGCATTACAACAAGGAATTGATGTGATGTTTTACAGAAAGTCAGGCTCCAGTAATGAAGGTACAGAAATGTGTAAAAGGAAAGTATCCGTTTGAAAAACTTTACATGACCAACTCTACTCAAGATCTGTGCAACAAAATGAGAGCTGTAGGATGTCCAAAGGAAAAGGCAACCGACATTGAGAATCCATGAAACGTCTAACTATGGCTAGAATTCACATGGACATTACAATAAGTCCTTGCAAGTCGTCAAGGATGTTATCGCAGCAGTTTGGTGTTTCTCTTTCGCAGTTTCATCATTCACTAAAAGGTGTTAAATTTGAAGCCTATCATGTGAGTATGGTAAAAATTGAAATTTGAGGATCAGGAGAAAAGGGTTCGTTATTGGAACTGCCTGTTGGGAGAAACTTTTAACGATCTGGTGTCACGGCAGTGCCCCCGCCAAGTCGAACGCACAATCGTACATCCTTTTCTCGAATCATTAGACGGTACGTTCGACTCCCCTGTATCTCAGCTGTTAATAAAGTTACAAGCCTGAATTTTCGGTTGCCAACAGTATCTACTATAACTAGCTATAGTTTCAAATTATACTATTTTACAACGTATAGTTTATGAAAATATATCAGCTGTCGAAAATCGCTAATTCTGTCACTCACTGACTCATCGATCACGAAAATTCTAAGGTACTTCTAGCAGACACACAAATGTCAAATTTTGTATTTAGATAGTGTTTAGGCTGTAATGGAAGGAAAAATGCTGCAAATGGAAGCAGCTCCAAAGACACCTGCATTCTAGCTTGATTCAGTTGTAAATGAGAAAACAGTTGCTGGTAACTTCGAAAATTCCGTCACATGACACGGGGCAAAAACTTCAGACCGGGAGCAAAAACGTTAGACTTTGATTTCAAAACACAGAATGGCAGATACGTCATTTATCTGGGCAAGGAGGTTAGGACCCGGGAGACGTTCAGTCTGTTATCTATGGTCTGTGTCATAGAGTTGAAACTCTCTGGAGTGGGTATTGCGTCCTGTCTTCTGCAGGAGGTGCTGTTTCTGCTAATGTTATCAACATTAAGCTAGGATTGTCAGCTGATATCATTATATAAATAAATACGCAGACTTGATAATTGAAGTGCCGATTTTCTACGATAATTTTATGAGGAGGCCAATGAAACTTATATAATTCGAAAGATGGTTTGCTGTAGATGTGCACAATATAATAATCATTAGTGTACATAAAACATAGCCGTTGAGAGTGGTAAAACTGTGTAGATGTTTTCAAAGCTATAGCTCCGATCACGATTTAAAATCGCCAATTCTAATAAAAAGTGAACGTCAAAAATTGAAGTGCTACCAACAACTGCCCAAGGGATGATCGATATTAGAAAAACATCGATGGTAACATAAAAGTTCAAATCAAATAAATAGATGTTCGTTGAGCATCGAAAGGAAAACGTACGGGAATATCAGTGTTTTAGTTGCTGAAACAAACACTCCTCGTCAGAACCACAGACACACATTAATAAATTGACACTACCGAATACAGTATTATTGGTCTTCCCCTCACTTTAATCCATGTATCAACAGTTATTTGTGTACGGATATAATAGTCGTAAAATAGGGATAAAATCTACCGAATATAGTATTATCGGTCTTCCGATCAACGATTATTTGTGTGCGGTTATAACAGTCGTAAGAAATAGGGATAAACTGATAAAATTTCGCTACATTTACAGTTTTGACGTGAAGGCTAAATTTTACTTACGGCGGTGACGTCATGTGCAGAAGTTGGCAACGAAATGTTCGGTTTATGAGGCATAGGTACAGAACCAGTCAACTACAGAGCAGGAACAGTATTAATTATTTAATTACTTCGGGGTCCACACGAAAGATTATGCCCCTAATTCTACGTGATTGGTATCCGAAGTCTCTCATTCGTCAGTCGCTGCCAACTTCAGCACACTACGCCACTACTGCCGTAAGTAAAATACTATCGTGTACTAGACAAACTTTATGATATTTGTGTAATACTAATTCACTAATCTGCAACTTCCGTGTATTATGAAGTTCACAAACTGATTCGAAATGCAACACTTACTTGATGATATTTTTTTAACGATCCACCAAATGTTGCAGTACTATATATGATGAGAGGATTGAACAATAACAATGTAATCGACTTTCTGGACTTTCCAAATACTGTTACATCCAAGCAAACGAAACGAAACCAGACCAAAGAGACAGGAAAACGATTTCAAGAAAATCCGTCATTGACGTACAAAAAATTTACAGAAAAGGACTACCTACAAAAAGAAATGATATTCCATCAAAAACATAAAATGTACAAATATGCAAGTCTCGCGACGAATTCCTTCCACCATAGAAAGTCGTGAGATCTTATAGGAAACCAAGTCGGTCATTTTAGTTAGTGTTCATGGAACCACCTAGTCAACACTTGTCATAATTGTTTTTTCTAATTAGTTATCTACCAAGACATTATATTTATTATAGAAATAAAGATGTATAATTTTGATATAGTCACTACAAATGTTGGTAAATAACTAATTAGATAAAAAATTATGACAAGGTTTTGAATAGGTGGTTCCACGAACACTAACTAAAATAACCGACTTGGTTTCCCATAAGATTTCACGACTTTTTATGGTGGAAGGAATTCGTCGCGAGCCGAGCATTTTACGTTTTTTTTTTTTTTTTTTTTTTTTTTTTCAAAATGTTCAAATGTTTGTAGAGTCTATGGGACTTTACTACGGGGTCATCAGTCCCTAAACTGACAAACTACTTGTGAAGTAGCTTTTACTAAAGACGGCACAACATCCATGCCCAAGGGGGGATTCGAACCCCCGACCGCAGCGGGTGTGCAGACCTTGACTGGCACCACCGCGCCCGGCTTTATGTTTTTGAATGGATTACTTAACCCCCAGCCTCATGTCAGATAAGGCCTAGTTTCATTTGTCAGGTTATGTAAATTACCGGGATTGCCTGCAGTATAACGCACATATTCTGTATGAGAAACCTCTCCACCAAGAGGAGATAAGTGTCTGGTGTGCGTAGTCTGGATATCTAATATTGGCTGACCTTCAACAATGTCAGACATGTAGGGATATTGCACTCTTTCGGCTATCTATACAAAGTTAGGAGGAAAAGGGAAGCTGAATGCAGTGTTCCAACAAAATGGAGCAACTGCTCACATCTCCAACTAAAGTATGGCCGACTTTCCCAAGGTGTGTCGTGAAGACAGACGTGACAGTAGGGGCGTCTGGCACTAAGGTCCCCGGGTGTAACAATGTGTGATTTAATTTATGGGGTACACCAAAAATGAAATTGTATGCTGAAAATCCTCGCACAATCTTAAACGGAAAATTGCTAGAGGAGTTAACAACAGTTTGTCTCCAGAACTCCAGCGTGTGTTCGTAGCTTCACAAAGTCAGTGATAATTTTTTGACCATGCCTACCGCTTTCAGCATATCTTACAAACAGGTAACATGTTACTATATGGGGCACATTTTGAGTTCATTCGGGCGACCTACTATTATGGATTTTTTCCCAAGATCGTTTCTTTTCACCGGTGTAGATACAGCCAATCGTCACCTGATCTCATAAGAACTTTTTAATGTAGTGCAGCAGTGCAAATTGCAGCTGGCACTAACCTACTTACGGTATGAACATCATGTAGTCTTTGCAGAGCACCCATAAGTGGCTCTATGCGTGAATTTTATTTTTATGACATAACTACTTTATTGCTGAACTACATGGCATGTATTTTGTAAAACGTAATTATGAGATCAGATAATGGTGTATTATGAGCATCGAAACTGCTGATCACAATAACAGAAGTGATCTCGGCAGAAAATTCATTGTGTTAACATTACTTCAACCATTCCTATTTTGTGCTTCTAATTAACTGCAACTTTCTCGAGCTACGAGCAATGAGTTACTCAGATTCGAGGCATCGTAATAAATACGATAATCCTCTCTTTATCAGGCTGCAAAAAGAGACTTAGAAACTGAAATAAACAAGCATTTTTATTCAATAGTCCCTATTGTAATCGTACAAAAAAATAATGTGTATGGTAAACATCCGGTGTTTTATACTTCCTGCTGCAAGTAAAAAGTTTTCCAGACAACTAACTATTTCAGCAACTTTCAGTAACTTTGCTTATACTTTCCTTGAATAAAATGTAAATTTGGATAGGATTCCATGCGAGAGACATAGGATTGCAAGATTGTAAGGCTGCAAATACTTCAAAACTGTCGGGAGTTTAGAGTTACTCTCGGGAGAAATAAACATTATAAATGAAAATAGGCTTAAAACTATACGCAGAAACGTAATTAATTTCCATTTAATTTCTTTCTTGCACTTCTGGTATTGTATTTTGAAGAGTCCACCAATCTGGCTACTATAGAAGTATTCAGTTACGCTTCAAAATAGAAAGAAAAAAATTCTTCACAGTTCAGAATAATTATTAACGTAGCTTTCATAAATGAAGTTTTCTGCATAGCCGAGTGAATCAACTGATTTGCTGGATTTTGCCTGGACTACAGGAAGTCTGTAATGTATATATGTTCGTCTTGTAATGTAAGATAGCTGCAGTATGCTAATTCTCGTGTAGGTATAAAGATGCAATAAGATCTACCCGTCATCTCTGTGATTAAGAGAACCTGAGATTCGGACACCTAGAAAAATTTCGTTTTCACATGCAGCGTTGTGGAATGTGTTAATACCAAGCACTATCGCACGGTATAATTATGGGCTTTAATGTCATCTGACATATTTTGACCGATCAGAAATTTCTGTTACAACACAGTCAGCCTAGTTCACAATCAGTAAGCAAAAACATATAATTTTCCAGTTGAAACTTTCACCTGTCGGAATTTCTGCGTAGTACGTCATTTCGAAATGCCCGTACGAAAAATTAACAACTATCGAAGAAACGAAGAAATAAAAAGGACTGTGTTTCAGAAAAAAGTATCTTTCTATTGTGAATTTCTGAACTTCAAGTCTGCCTCGTAATATATGTGTACGGTTATGGAAATAGCTGTTTCATATTTATCTGCTCATACGTTATATGTTGTAAAATATATAAGACAATATTATATTTCTGTGCGTATAAATATCAACCTTTGATGGTTTTGCTTTTCTGTGGATAGCGCCGAGTTTGATAGTACAGTATCTTTGATATTAGAAGCGAGTATAATCTTCGAGATACTTCTTTGTAAAAAGATGTGTATGTGCAAGCTACGTTTTTTAATATATCGTTAAAATGTCGCTGATTTTAATTTGGTAGTGTAGAGCCCCATGTTTTATTTTGTTTTTCCTTTCATGACATTTGATTTTCGGGTTTTACAACCGTACGACAAGTCATAGACGGAAGCGGCGCGTCAATGACGCTCCGCCATTATGTATATTTGCACGAATAATTTGATCCTTTTTTTCAAAAACTTTGAATATAAAATTAATACAGATGAAGTTCACATACAGCCATAGTGAATTTTGGTAGGAGAAGATTTGTACAATGTGTGGATTTTGTATTTTTTTTGCCGGAACCAAGATTTTGATGTAGGTCTGTACTAAAAGTCGACTTAATCCAATATTTAACAATAATTTCCATCTGAATTTAAAGTAATCGGGACAATGTTTTCGTGTAATTATTCTTATTTCGCTCTTCACTGCAGTGGTCGGATGACATTTTTTTATTTAATATAACAGAAGTTTGGTTAAATTTTACTTAGCCTCCTGGCGGCCTTGCATGATAATGTTGGCATTCACTTTAACGTTGACGTAAACTAATCAGGTGACAACGTAAATGTTAGGTCCTGAAAACTTCGTTTTACGAAGGCATTTACTTTTACTGACCGAACAAGGGTAGTCTACATGAAAGAACGCGTCCATCATAGAGCAGGAACACCATTAATTATTTACTTCGTTGTCACTAACATACTTCTGGTGACTTATCAAATAATTCTATGTGGATTTCTAAGAATATTAACATCTTGCTCAAGATTTTCTACCATGTTGTTGACGTTGCCAACGTAATCAGGTGAAGACGCTAGGATGGTAGGTAAAATGTTACCTAGAACTTATTTTCTATTCACAAGACCCGCAGCATGGGAAACTTTTTTCGTAGCTGATAAAAGGATAATATATACCAATTCATAAATATATAACTAATCATACTCATTGACGAAATAAATGTCGGCATTATTCGTGGGATCTGAATACGTAATACAATAATAGGTAAAAATTTACGACGCTTCTCGCCGGGCTCCAGTGCTTATGTTGGCAATAGATGAACAATGAAGTGGAGAACTGCGTTAATATTTTCCACGAGCTACAGAGTAAATGTTATTGCTGCTCGTTTCACTCGCAGCAACATTAATACTGTACCTGCTCTATGGTTCACAGGTTCTTGTATGTACCCTTGTCCGTTCATAAAGAAATAATTTTCGTTTTAATTGAAATTGTCACGAAAGAACATTTATTGGACATCTGAGTTGCCGTCATTACCATTGGTGCCAACATAACCACTGCAGCCCAGCGAGAAGCGTCGTACAACTTAACCCAATAATATATTAACCTGCGCATGTGTTTAATAGTTGTGTTTTTAAGATACTAAATGCTGTTGTGTTCTTTTTCATGCACAACTGAGCTACTAAGCCAATCCTGAGATGAGTCACCGAATGTTGCATCATTATACCATCCAGATAAAATATGCCAAATACACAATTGAAAGGTAAGAATCTCGTGTATGTTATGTTACTTTAGCAATCACTTAGGCATAAGTATCGATGGTTCATGCAATAGACAATTTTTTTTCTTTAAAGTAAAATCAAGAACAAGAGCCAAAATTAAGTAGACTGTGTAAAATCAAGAACAAGAGCCAAAATTAAAGTAGACTATGTTTCTTCTCCGGACTACTTCAGACTATTATTATATACCTCTCCTGTTTCCAGTAATGTAGCATCATTTCTGTGATTTATTTTTTTCAACTGCGCTAAGAATATTTCTTTTATTTTTTATTTTGCTAGGGTTTCATATGCGTTAGGAAGTCAGTTGATTTAAGAATTTCTGCTTGTGAAGAAGAATTACAAAGCAATGATTTAACTGTAATATGGTTTAAATAGTCAAAATGATGGAGCTAGACGTTACTTTAAGAGTCGAGTGTGAGGAGGATAAGCGTGATAGAGATGAGGTGTTAGAGATAGCACAGTGAATCATGTTGAAAACATGTCAGTACCTACATAAAGTGGTCAGAAGGTTGTAAAGAAAATAGCACATCTCAGACTTTTTTGTTGGATGACCTGATGTCTATATGCAAGATTTGTAGCATGGTAATGTTCATACGTAGATAAAAAGGAGTATACATGTTGTTGTTGTTGCGGTCGTCAGTCCTCAGACTGTTTTATGCAGCTCTCCACGCTACCTTATCCTATGCAAGCCTCTTCATCTGAGAATAAGAACGACAATCAACATCCTTTTGAATCTGCTTCTGTATTCGTTCCTTTGTGTTCCTCTGCCATATTTACCCCACAATTCCGTCTAATGCTACTTTGACAATTCCTTAATGTCTCAGAATGTGTCGCACCAACCTATCCCTCCTCTTAGTCAGGGTATGCCATAAACGCCTTTTGTCCCCAATTCTGTTGAGCACCTCCTCATTAGTTACGTGATCTACCCATCTAAGTTTCATCATACGTCTGTAGCACCACATTCAAAAGCTTATATCATCCTATTGTCTGAATTTATCGTACACGTTTCTCTACCATACAATGCCACACGACATACAAATGCTTTCAGAAAAGACTTCCTAACATTTAAACTAATATTGGATGTCAATAAATTTCGCTTCTTCAGACTCTTTTCTTTCCATAGACATTTTGCACTTTATATCGTCTCTACTTCGGCCATCAGAAGTTATTTTGCTACCCAAATAACGAAACTCATCTACTACTTTTGTTGTCTCATTACCTAATTATTCCGTTAGATCCGCCTGATTTTCTGACACTACATTCCATTACCCTTGTTTTACTCTTGCTAGTGTTCATCTTCCGTTCAAGACACTGTCCATTCCGTCTAGTTGTTCATCCAGGTTCTACTGTCTCTGATAGATGAGTAACCATCAGGGGACACAAAGTACTAGTATACGAATTTTAGCAGTACTCTTTTGAAACAGCAGTTCTATTAAGGCTTTATTCTGCAATAACATTTCTTACGAAAAACTTCAGTTACGCTTGTGGTGTATACTTTTATTTTGTTTCTTGATCTGACCCAAAAATAGAGTGCCTTTGTAATAAGTTAGGTTCATGCAGACAGTTTCCAGCCGCTATAAAAATGAACAGTGAAATAATATGAAACTTCGTGGCAGATTAAAATTGTGTGCTGGAACCGGGAACCTTGGAACTTTGCCTTTCGCGGGCAAGTGCTCTACCGACTGAGCTATCCCGACACGACTTGCGATGCCGCCTCACAACTTTACTTCATTTGCGTAAATGGTGGTGGTAAAGTCTGTTTGACAATGCTCAGTAAAATTTGATTCTCTTCGATAAATTTTATGTTTTTCTGGCCGGTTATGTAAGTTTGTCAAATCATATTGTCCGATATAATTCGTCTCTCGGATTTGTGTTTTTTTTTTTTTTTTTTTTTTTTTTTTTCTGCACAAAACACAAGTTTTCCTCTGTTTGACTTTCGCAGTATTTCAGACATTATGGCTAATAGAGTACATTGTTTGGAAATAGTGTCTCGATACTCTAAACTGTTTCAGTGTTTCAAAACCACCATCTATCATGTTTTCGAAACCGTCGTGTTTTATTCTGTTCTGTTTCGGATCACATTCGCGGACGATACTGAAACTGTTTCGTCTTGTAGGTTTACTGTTTCAAACAATGTTTCAGACCAGTAATAGAGGAAGGCACAACAGACAATTGTATCGAAACAGTGGTGTTTCGTTTTGCTGAAGTTCGGCACAGAAACACATTTAACTTACTAGTATACATACAGCGTAAAGAGTGTGAAAAAGTAATTAGCAGACGTGAAGCTGCAGCTTAAGATTACTGAAATCAAACACAAATAAACAATAAAGAAACGCTCACTATTTGCAAAGAAATATCGAGAAAATATCTAAGTTTATCGCCCCTAGTACGGTAACCATATTGAAACCACGCGATTTAACCTACAACTTCCTTAAAAATCAGAAACATAAAGAGGAGATCCCAAATTTAATCTCTTGTTAAAGGTTAAAATTTCTCCCATACAGTTACTTTCTTGGGAACTGTTACCTACTGTTTTGTCACGATAACTTGATGATTCGCGCGGTGGCTGCTGGGAGCTTCAGCAGGCGTGTCTTGCGCGAACATAATGGCTGCCGCGGGAAGCGGAGCGGTGAGGGAAAGACAGCATCTGGCTGCGGTGCTGGAACCGTTACCCTAACAATGTGTAAATCAAATGTTCAAATGTTTGTAAATCTATCGGGCCAAACTGCATGGTCATCAGCCCGTAGCTTACAAACTACTTAAACTAAGGTAAACTAAACTAAGGACAACACACACACCCATGCCCCAGGGAGGACTCGAAGCTCCGACGGCGAGCAACCGCGCGCACCGCAGTGCGACGCCTTAGACCGCTCGGCTACTCCACCGCGGCTAACAATGTGTAGAGTAATACTTCGCGTCAAGAGCATTGTAACGTTGGCAGCGCTTATCAATAAATGAATGTCTTTCAACTAGTGCCGATTTTCTCCGCTTGTGGCAGCACTAACAAAATCGTCAAGTTATCATGGCCAAATAGTATTATCGTCACAATATTGCCCGAACACTCATAAAAAAGAAAAACTGTATCTTAAAAGATATAAAAACATGAAAGTCTAACATATTGTGCCCTATACGACGAGTTTGGTAAGTGTAGCTACATATCACAAAAGTTGGACGGTAAAGGAAAACGCGCATTAGAGATATCTCAGAAATTCGAATTTTAAGTTAAGGTTTATTTTCGTAAAGTAGCCAGCAATGCGATAACGATTTATAAAAAGTTAACCATTACCAAAATGTTTGTTAGTAAATTTTATGTGATAATATTCCTTTTTAATATCACATATCGGTCAGCATACACAACAGTAAAATTTTCTCTACCGTCCCGGCGGCCTCGCGTGATCAGGTTGGCAACATTAACAATACGGTAGAAAATATTTGTTAATATCCTTTGAAATCCACCTAGACTGATTTGATTAGTGTGTCGTACTGACCATGCAGTAAATAAACAATGCTGTTCCTACTCTATGAGTGTCAGGTTCTTATATGTAGCCTTGTCCGTTCAGTGAAAGTAACTGCCTTCGTAAAACGAAGATTTCATGACAAAAACAGTTGCGTTGTCATGCGATTGCCTAATGCCAACATTAACATACGTTACTGCCTGGACGGTAAGTAAAATTTAACCCACACAACAGGTATCCAAATTAGACGCTAAAGTAGAGGAAAGAAAAGTGTATTAATATAGCTACTATGATAAAAAACAATAATTACACGTAAAACCGTCAGTCATCAGCTAATGCGAAAGCAGAAACGTCACTTATTGCGAAAACAATGCATTTGATACAGGAAATACAAGACTGATAAATCATCTGAATAAAAGTGTAATTTTTTTCTTATATAGCTGCTGTCCTTGCACTAACTTTGTGGTTCTGTAACAATAATTATATAGCACACGTTGAAGATGGTAAAACAAACAGGCACATGTTATTACAAAACACACACTGCTTCAAGGTTTCGAAACAGTATTTCTAAACGTCACACTGTACAGTTACATTTGTTCCGAAACCGTCAGATGTTTCAGTTTTCCCATCTCTAATGGGTAATAATGCGAAATTATATCGCTGGCGGAAGAACTTCGAATTGCACGTAATTAAAATTCTACATCCGGAAGTTACACCTCTGACAAACACTCACAACTCACAACTCACAACTCACAGTTGTGAGTAAGGCAGACAGCCGACTTCGGTTTATTGGGAGAATTTTGGGAAGATGTACTTCACCTGTAAAGGAGACCGCGTATAAAACGCTTGTACGACCACGTCTTGAGTATTGCTCAAGTATTTGGGACCCGCAGCAGATCGGTTTGAAGGAAGACATAGAGGCGGTTCAGAGGCGAGCAGCTAGATTTGTTACCGGTAGGTTCGACCAATGCGCGAGTGTCTCCGAAATGCTCCGGCAACTCAATTGGGGATCGCTGGAAGAAAGACGACGTTCTTTTCGTGAATTTCTGTTAAGTAAATTTAGAGGGCCGGAATTTGAAGCTGAGTGTAATACGATCTTGCTGCCGCCTACTTACATTTCGCGTAAAGATCACAAAGACAAGATAAGAGAAATTAGGGCTCGTACGGAGGCATATAGGCATTCTTTTTTTCCTCGTTTTTTTTTTTTCCTCGTTTTTTTCGAGTGTAGTACGATCTTGCTGCCGCCTACTTACATTTCGCGTAAAGATCACAAAGACAAGATAAGAGAAATTAGGGCTCGTACGGAGGCATATAGGCATTCTTTTTTTCCTCGTTCAATTTGGGAGTGGAATAGGAAAGGAAATGCCTAGTAGTGGTACGGTGTACCCTCCGCCACGCACCTTACGGTGAATTGCGGAGTATGTATGTAGATGTAGATGTAGATGATAAATGAGCAGTTTTATCGACTTTCTGAGACACACTTTGAATTTTCAATTTTATCGGATTTAAATTCAGCACATACAGTAATTAGTAGTTGTGTAAATTCTGAAGACTCACTGTGTCCCCAGTGGTGTAGGGGTCAGCGCAACTGGCTAGAAAGCGGGAGACCCGGGTCCCAATCCCGGCTGGGTACATATTTTCAGCTTTGCCCATTCGCAGTTGATGTAATACATTCTGTGAATATAAAATAATATTTTCCTTCATTGTAATTATGTATGCTTTTGTATCACATATAAGTCAACTCTTTGCAGATTCAAGTGGATGTGGGTTGCCGTTCTTATGAGGAGATGAAAAGGCTTGCTCAAGATAGGGTAGGGTGGAGAGCTGCATCAAACCAGTCTCCGGACTGAAGACCATAACAACAACATAAGTCAACTCGTTATACCAGCTAATTAGCTGGCCATGTGTTTAATTGGTCTTTATCAGCTTCAAAGCAATAACCATCTAACAAAACTAACAACTTTCCTCAAATTATTTCTGTATTGTGTAAAATGTATGTAGTCTACTGGCTGATGTCTTTTGTAATGCTAGGTTTTCTGGACATGAGTGGGACATGTTACTGCTGTGGAGACACACAAACAAAAAATTATGTAATTTATCACTTTGTTATGTTGGATGTCACACAATATCAGAGAATTCATCAAATTCTACATACCCTGCAGCCTGTGACTTTAGAATGCCGCCCCTGACAAAGTACAGCTGATAATCTGAAACATACACCAGCAACATTTTTTTTTTTTTTTTTTTTTTTTACAGAGATTGGGGTTGTAAGTGAAGCTCTTAACTGAACACTAGTGTTGCCTGAAACTGACCTTACTCTACACGAACGGTTAAAAGTTCTTTGGATTTTTGGGGAAAAAGCATATTCAATAGTATTCAGTCTGCTGTTAGATAAATATTTATTTTTATCAGTAATGGTGTACCAGTGATGTGAATGCATGATTAAATAAGTGTGTTCTTGTCTCCAAACGTCGGTTTTACTTTCTTGTAAGTGCCATCTATCATTCCTATAGTTATGCATTCTTCTACAGATTTGCATTTGCTCTCTAGCCACCCCTGCTCAGTCATTTTGCACTTCCTGTCAATCCCATTTCTTAGTTGTCTGCATATTATTTTAACTTTTCATTCATTGCATTTTTATATATATATATATATATATATATATATATATATATATATATATATATATATATATATATATATATATATATATTCTCCTTTCATCAATTAAATACAATATCTCCTGTGATATCCAATGATTTTTTCTAGATTTTGTCTTTCCACCTATATATGGTCCTATGTCGCCTTCAGTCTCTGACAGATACTTTCCCCAGTTTTCGTCAATTGTTGCGTAAAGCTCCCTATGAAACTCTCTAGAACCTCGGATTCCTCCATTTATCCAGTTGTCATCTACTTACCTTTCTGCAATTTCTTTAGTTTCAGTCTACGGTTCATAACCAATTAGGTATGTTTAGAGTCTTTACCTGATCCCAGATGTGGTTTACAGTTTGTTACCATTATAAAATGTATCAGGTGCCTTCAGGTGTATCCTACTCTCTTCCACGTGAACAACCTTCTCTCATGATTCTCAAACCAAGTGTTCGTAGTTATTACAATGTGCTCTGTACAAAATTCTACCAGGCCGCTTCACCTTTCATTCCTTATCTCCAGTCCATATTGATCTATTTTTCCTTCTCTTCCTTTTCTTGCTACCAAATTCCAGTTCCCCATCACAAAACAGTTTCCCTCTCCCTTCACTGTCTGAATAACTTACCTTAGCTTCTATATTTTCTCAATATCCTAAACCATAGGCAGAGCTAGTTGGCATACAAACGTAGTTGACCTACTCCTGCTTTACCTCCAAACTGATATTGTGTTCATAAACCTGTCCTCACCTGACCAATTATCCTGTTGATCTTTTCACTAGTCTTCACTATATCTAATTTCAACCTACCCATGCCCCTTTTTATAATGTCTAACATCTCTAGCCGATAAAGCAACGTAACTTTCCACCTCAATACCTGTGAAATCATATCTTTTCAAGGATATGATCTACAATAATATAATTTCCGTGAGGTATATTGTGGAACATTAGGAAAGCAACCGCAAAATGTTATGCAAGTAGATTTAGCAGTAAGACATTACATGTGATGAGTTGATTCCGATGCATCTCACTGTTTATGACTTATCTCATTATTGTGTGATATTGTTGTGCTCTTCTGTCCAAAGACTGGTTTGAATCAGCTCTCCACACTACCCTGACCTGTGCAAACCTCTTCATATCTGCATTAGAACGACAATCTGCAAGCTTTAGAACCTGCTCACTGTTTTCGTCTCTCGTTATCCCTCTATGATTTTTACCCCAAAAACTTACCTCCAAAGTTAAATTCATGATGACTTGATGTCTCAGAATATGTCCCACCAATACATCCCTTCTTTTAGTCAAGATATGCCATAAATTTCTTTTCTTTCCAAATCTGTTAGTGCCTCCTCATTAGTTACACGATATATACACATAAACTTCAGCATTCATCTGTAGAACGACATTTCAGAAACTTCATCCTTCTGTCTGAACTTCTTATTGGCCACGTTTCACTCCCGTACATTCGAAACAAATGTTTTCAGAAACTACTTCCTAAAGTTTCAATTAATATTCTATGTAAAAAATCGCTTCTTTAGTAATGCTTTTCTTCCAGTAGCCTTCTACAGTTTATATCTTCTTTACTTCGGATAACAGAAGTTATTTTCCTACCCAAAAAAAAAAAAAAAAAAAAAAAAAAAAAAAAAAAAAAAAAAAACCTCATCTACTACTTTCATTGCCTCATTACCCAATGTAAAACCTTGAGGATCGCCTGATGTTCTTACCCTACATTCCATTGTCTTCGCTAATGTTCGTCTTATAACCTGCTTTCCAGACAATATCCAACTGCTCTTCCAGGTCCTTTGCTGTCTCTGGCAGTATTACAATGTCAGCGGCAGAACGCAAACGTTTTATTTCTTCTCTCTGAATTTTAATTCTCTCTCGAAATTTCTCCATGTATTTTTCAGAGCTTGCTGAATATACAGGTCGAATAACAAACCGGGATAAGGCACAATCCTGTGTTACTCCCTTCCCAACCTCTGTGTCCCTTTCATATCCTTCGACTCTTATACCTGCGGACAAGTTCTATATAAATTTTCGTTCCCTACACTTTATCCCTGGTACCTTGAGAATTTTAAAGAGTTTATTCCAGTCAACATAGTTTTCTCCAAATCTACATATGCTAAAAATTAAGTTTTCTTTTACTTAATCTGTCTTCAAAGAGAAGTGCATTTGTAAATGTCTTAACAAATTTCTTGTCTTTAATACAACTTTGCTGAAGTACTTATCAAATAATTGCCGATCTCTTGGATACAGTTTTGGCCTATTAAAATAAAAATGCTTTTGTGGGTAAAGCAACTTCCAAAATGATCACTCTCGCACATTTTGATTGTTGCACTAGTTATAAATGAAGTAAATCTTTAAAAGAAAACATTCAGCTAAACCTTTGATGAAAATTTTTGAGACCTACACGCTTTGTTAGAAAATAATATTGCTACTGGATTTAGCAACCGAACATCGATTTGTAACTGATTTAGCATAATGCCGTTCATATTTGAACTATTGCATGTTTTATCATATTGATCAGAAATCCCTTAGTAAGGCATTCTCGCCTTCTGCAACAGACGTTTTTTAAATCTTTAATACAATTTCAGCTGCAAAAGACACGACTTTAATATCCTTATGGCAAACACACCAAACTATTTTAGCATTTTTGCAGAGGGCATTCTCAGTACAGCTGCTTAAATTCAGCTGAAGTAGTGCCGTCAGTAAGAGTTACGTCACTGTAGGATATACAGAAATACCAATGTCACTCTGTTACAGCCTTATAATAGATATGCAAAACGTTTTGTGAAGAGATGCAGCGTAAAAATCTCGTAGTCTTACAAAAGTTCCTTCATTTTCTTTACAAAGAAATTTTTGTAAATCGTTATTTCCTATTGATTGTATGGTACCTCTACGACACATCAGGTTGGGCTAGAAGGCTACAGTTCCTCATACCCATGCGCAGTTTATTGATATTGCGTCGTTAGTATTTACTGAAATGGGATACTATGACAATAAGAATGCAATTCAACGTCACTGATCGTTTATAACTTATCACCAGTCTTCACTCGTGTTGAAAAGGAAGAGAATTCCAACTGCGCGTGAGCAGTACCCATCCCTGATTTAAACTTTCTTTATAAACAATCACACATGTAAAAACGTCATGGTGATAGATTAAACGATGTCCAAGACTCTTGTGAGATACCCTTCCCCATCGTCGACAGGGAATAGCCGTGTGGTCTGGGGCATCCCGTCACGGATTGCGACACCGCTCCCGCCAGACGTACGAGTCCTCTGTAGAGCATGGATGTGTGTATTGTCCTCAGTAAAAGTAAGTTTAGTTTAAGTAGTTTGTAATCCTAGGGGACGATGATCACAGCAGTTTGAACATTTGAACCTCCGCCATGCCCCGTGTGCAAACAGTAAGGTTCCTCTTGTTTTGAAGGTCAACCGTGCAAAATTTCATCAATATCGAACTAAAAATGTAGGTATGTATGAATTCCGTCTGTTGACAATACTCGTCGCCATGCAGCTTACGAAGTATTAGGTAGAAAGTCATTCACTCTTGTTTTGTAGGTGAAATGTGGAATATTTTTAACAATATCGGCATAAAACTGGAATTTTATTCAGAGTCTATATTAAAGTACCCTCTGCTATGTACCTTACGAAATATTGTGTAGACAGTCCCTTTCCTTTAGTTTTTAAGTGCAAGTGCACATAATTTCTTCAAGATTGGAATAAAATTGTAGATTTGTGTGCAATAAAAACACACGCTCGCTGCACTTTATATGTAAAACCCGGCTATAGCCGCGTATTGATTTACTCCACACGCTTGTTAGTCCACCTCTTCTTCCCTCCTTTGTCCATCTCTTTCTCTCCCCTTCCTATGTTCATCTCACCATCCACCGTCTCTCAGCCCATCTCTTCACCCCACTATCAATCTCCTCTTCCTGTCTCTGGTCGACACTGCCTTTCAGTTCATCTCCTCCTCCCGTCTTCTTTCTCTCTTTGTAGGTACATTTTCCCACTTCCACAGGGTCGGCGTGATTGACTATGGGGTCTGTGTGGTTCATGTTAAGGGGCTGTCGGATGCACTTCCTGTGTCGCCTCGTCTTCAGCCACTGTATGAAAAGTCACATGTATCTGCCAACTTTCGCGGTGATTACTGAGAGAAAGCAAAATGTATTGTGGTGTACCCTTTGCCATGCACCATATAGTAGCCTCATAAAAGTTCAGAGCGCAAAATTTCAACAAATCGAAAAAGATATCTAGAACTTGGCGAAGTATTTAAGTAAAGTACCCTCCACCATGCGCCACACGAAATTGTGTGTAGACAGACCTTCCTCTAGTTTTGAAGGTGTAGTGTACAAAATTTCTCGTAGATCGGAGCAGAACTGTCGATTCAGTCCAATTCGATACGTGACCTTCGTTTTGCTTTAAAGGTTGTGTGTGAAAAAATCAAGATCGGAGTAAAAGAGTAGATTGGTGCTGAAATATGTTTAAAGCACTCGCCGTCATGGACCGTACAAAATTTTATGGAGACTGTGACCTTCTTCATGCTTTGAAAATCGTGTGTGCAACACTTCATCAAGATTAGAATACAAACAAATCTCTTGCGTGAGTGGGTGGTTTATAGGGTGCGTGTGAAAAGTTCGATGAATGGCCCAATATCTGACAAATCGCGCTGCCGAGGATGAGGTGTCCGCGTATACACGTTGAGGGACATGCCAACAAGCACCTATCTAACAGGATCACTGTAAGAACTCGTGTCATTGCAACAAGGTTCATATCAAGGTCTTGATCCATTATTAATTGATACCCGAAATGGAAGACAAAGTGGAGGAAGATGAGATAGAATATATGATACTGCAAGAAGAATTTGACAGAGCGCTGAAGGATTTGAGTCGAAAGAAGGCCGTGGACTAGATGATATTTCGTCTGCACTGCTGATATCGTTAGGAGAGCCAGTCATGAAAACATTGTTCTACCTGGTATGCAAGATATGTGAGACAGGGGAAATACCATCAGACTTGAAGAAGAATACTGTAATTCCAATTCCAAAGAAAGCAAATGCAGACAAATGTAAAAATTACAGAACTATCAGTTTAATAAGTCATGGTTGCAAGATACTAACATGAATTATTTACAGACGAATGGAAAAACTTGTGGAATCCGATCTCGGGGAAGATCAGTTTGGATTTAGGAGAAATGTAGGAACACGGGAGGCAATACTCACGTTACGACTTATCTTAGAAGATAGGCTAAGGAAAGGGAAACCTTCATTTTTAGCGTTTGTCGATTTGGAGAAAGTTTTTGACAATGTAGAATGGAATACACTTTTCCAAATTCTGAAGGTATCAGGGGTAAAATATAGGGAGCGAAGAGTTATATTCATCCTATACAAAAACCAGAAAGCGTTTATTAGAGTCGAAGTCCAAGAAAGGGATGCAGAGGTTGGAAAGGGAGTAAGACAGGGTTGTAGTGCATAGTAGCATGGCGCCTTAATGCGCTCGGCCGCTCCGCCGCGGCTATCGTGACTAAGAGAAGGGATAGATTGGTTAGACACATTCTGAGACATCAAGTAATAGTCAACTTTGCATTAGAAGGAAGTGTGGGGGTACGTAGAGGGAGACCGAGGGACGAATGTACTAAGAAGATTCAAAAGGATGTAGGTTGACGAACGTTTTCTCAGATGAATAGACTTGCGCAGGACAGGGTAGCATGGGGAGCTGCATCAAACTAGTCTGCGGACTGAAGACCACAACAACACCCGATGGTCATACTGTCAACGTGGAAGTTTATCATGGAACTTTGAAACGGCTGCTGCAACGCAACCAGCGGGTTCGGCCAGAATTGAATCGGAGTGGACATTGGAATTTCGTGCTCGACATGTCCATACGCTAACTGCCATCCGCGTGCTCAACTTTCTCGCTAGATGCAAGGTCACTGTGCTTCCACACCCTCCTTATTCCCTAGATTTGGCGCCAGCAGACTTTTTCTGTTTCCCCATCTTAAATTAGCCCTGACATGCGTTGGCTTTGCATCGTTTGCGGAGATCCAGCAACGCGTGACCTCAGTGCTTCCAGCATTTCAACAAGAAGCGTTTGCAGACAGTTTGCAATAGCTGTACAACCTATGTCAGAAGTGTTTTGTAGCCAGTGATGATTACTTTGAAGGCCAGTAAAGGTACTTGTCTATAATTTTTGTTTCTTGTATTTCCTGAGACCATTCACCAAACTTTTCAGACTACCTCACTGTTTATGACATATCTCTTTTTTCTTACCCCTACAGCAATTTTTACATCACAATAAGGTCCAAATTCAGTCAAGTGGTTTAGCAGGTATGCAACACTGCGGCATGATGCAGCAGTTTGTAGTGCATTTAACTGTTTGTGTCATAACCTCCTGCACTATATATTGTACATGATCCTTACACCCACAGTGACCTTCGTTTTGGTGTGAAGGCCAAGTGTTCAAAATTTCATGAAGATTGTAACATAACCATACATTTGTGCGCAATACATACACGGAACACTTCTTCATATATGTGTATATTTTGAAAGAGTAACTAGTATATATTTATTTATTTATTGCACATGATTGTTACTTCATCTCCTTTCCCCACTGTTCTTCTGTTCCTCTCGCCTCGCTCTGTACATCTTGTCCCCCACCCCCTCTCGATACATCTTTCACCCTACCTTCTCTCCTTCTCCTCTTACTGAATCTCTTCAACACCGCCTCCTCAGTTTGAAAGAAAGCACATTTGTACTCGTGCTACCATTCCGTTAATACGTAATTTAATGGAACATAGTGGCTCACTAGAGAGGCGAGTATACATACACTGGCGTTTGTCAAAAGTGCTCTAGCGAGAAGGAATTATTTGAACAGCGCCACACTTGGTGGAAGTGGCGATGGGTATGCAAGCTATACGTGATACTTCTGCAGCGGAAAGAGGTACACGTAGCCCGGGCTGAGCCCACTAGTGTCGGTCCGACGGGGTCGGCTTTGTACCTAGTGAGGTCAAAATGTTCAAATGTTTGTATAGAAGGGACTACTGCGGTTATCAGTCCCTAGGCTTACAAACTACTTCAACTCACTTACACCAAGGTGCACACACACCCATGCGCTAAGGAGGACTCGAATCTCCGATGACGAGCAACAGCGCGCTCAGCAGCAAGGTGCCTTAAAGCGCTCGGCCATTCCACCGCGGTCTAGTGTAATTGGTGCAGATCTGTCACACAAGGTGGAAACAGTACAGTGACTGCAGGTATGCCTCTTCGACGTCACAGAGAGTCATATAGTCACTTGAGCGAGTTCAAACGGGGTGGAATGATCGGTCTCCTGGAAACTGTGCCGTGACATTTCGGCTCGGACAGGGCATGAGTAGGGTAATAATTGGGGGTACGAATTCACACTGATGACGACACGAGGGTCTATGCCAGACTGTTGATGGGGGTACGAATTGAAACTGGATTCTAAATGCCAGACTATTGAGGGGGGGGAGGGGGTACAAAACCAAACTAGTTAAACAAGTGTGGAGGGGAGGGCAAGCAATCAGAGCATGAGTCATTAAAATATCATATCGGTACCACATCAAACTGATAAACTAATTGCTCAATAAAATGTTAATATACCCAAGCTCGCTGAAATTATTGTTTATAAAAAAAAAGAATCTCCCAGATCTCGAAAAATGTTTATGAAAAACAGTCAGTTGATGGGTGTTCAATTTCAAACTGCTAAATAAAATGTTAATATTCCTCATCTTGCGGAAATTATTGTTTATGGGTTTTTTTCTGTGCGGCATAATGTGTATAACAGTGTAGTAAGTTTTTTGTGAGTACATGCAATCAGACGGCCGGCGCGCAGCACGGAGATATCAGATAGCTGAGGCCTAAATCCCATCTAGGGTTCTTTGTTTCTAATTTATTGGCTAAGTGTCATGGCGATGTCTCAGCTAGGGCAGTCGTGTGGCCGCTGTCTGTGTGACGTGACCTTGGCACGACGTCAAAGCAAGCGCCAGCTATCTGATGTCGCCCTGCTGCGCGCCGGCCGTCTGATTGCATGTACTCACAAAAAGTTTACAACACTGTTACAAACATTATGCCGGGAGGAAAAAAATACCCATAAACAAGAATTTCCGCGAGCTGGGGAATATTAACATTTTATTTAGCAGTTTGAATCTGAACACCCATCAATTGACTTTTTTCTTAAACTTATTTTCGTTATAAACAATAACTTCTGCAACCTGAAGAATATTAACATTTTATTGAGCAATTAATTTAGCAGTTTTATGCAGTAACGCTATTAATTGATTTTTAATGACACATGTTCTGATTGCTTGCCCTCCCCTTCACACTTGTGTAACCAGTTTGGCTTCGTACCCCCATCAAGAGTCTGGCTTATAGAATCGAGTCTTAATTCGTACTTCCATCAATAGTCTGGCATTCGCACCCCCCTCAACAGTCTGGCAGTCTTCAGTTTGAATTCGTACCCAAATTATTACCCTACTGGCATGCTGCTACGACAGTGATGCATGTATGGAAGCAGTGGAGAGAAGAAGACCGTACGCAGTGACAAGCGGGAATTCGACCATGGAACATGACCACAGCATGTAATGACCGTCATCCGCATTGCCATAACGAATTTAGCGTGCTCTGCAGTGTCGGCTCGTCACTGGAGCACTCCAACAGGCGTGAACTTCCTCATCGACGGTTCGTCGCCGACTGCTGCAGCTTGGACTGGTTGCACGCATGCTATTATGTCAGCTTCCAATGTCCAGAAACCACAAGCCGGCTGCAATGGGCACATGAACACCACCATTGGTGTGTTGAGTGGCAAAATGTAATGTTTTCGGACGAGTTCCGCTTCAGCGTGTCCTACAGTGATCTTCGCATACGTGTCTGGTGGTACTGTGGTGAGCACAACCTGAAAGGCTGTATTGTGGAGCGGTGTAGCGGGCAAAAACCCGGTATGAAGGTGGGGGGCGCCATTGGTTACAACACCCGACCTCACCTCCTACTTTGAACAGGGACTGGTACCTAAAGGTGGTTGTGGAGCCTGAGGTAATCGCCTTGTTTAAGGTAGCTCCTCAGGCCACATTTCACCAGGACAATGCCTGGCCACATATTGAGAGGAATGCACAACTCTTCTTCGATGAGTACCATTACTTCCGTGGCCTGCACGGTCGCCAGACATGACGTCCATCCAACATGTCGGAGACGTAGTTGGTCGGCACCTGGTACGTCACGGTCCTACATTAACTAGTGTCGCGGATTTCTGAGCAAGAACTGCGTGAAAGGGAAATCTCTAAGAAGCGTATTCAGAACATTATTGATTCAGTGCCACGTCGTATAGCAGCTCTAATTGCGGCGCATGTTGGCCACACGACGTACTGAATAGTAGGGCTCAAAGGACATGTAGATATTTGACAAGAAAGGCAAAGGCAAAAGGCAAAGGTCCCAGGTTCGGGTCCCAGTTCCGACATACAATTTTTACCTGCCAGGAAGTTTCAGTAAGTGTAAAGTTTCATTCTGGAAACATCCCTTAGGCTGTGGCTAAGCTATGTCTCCACTCTTTCCTTTCTTCCAGGAGTACTAGTCCTGCAAGGTTCGCAGGAGAACTTCTGTGAAGGTTAGAAAGTGGGAGGCGAGGTACTGGCAGTATTAAAGTTTTGTGAACGGAGCGTGATCGGGATAGCTTAGTCAGTAGAGAGCTTGTCCGCGAATGGCAAACGTCCCGGGTTCGAGTCACAGTTTCGACACACAATTTCAATCTGCCAGGAAATTTCATATCAGCGCACACTCCGCTGCAGAGTGAAAGTTTCATTCTGTAATCATTTGTTACTTGTCACGTACCTAATCTGTGGTATGAAATTCATTGAATTCATGTGTTTCCTTCTTAATGTTACAATTTGCACAAACGGTAGTGTACTTAGTGATTATATACTCGAGTGAAATTTACGCTTTATTTGTGATGGGATGGGTAATATCAACTGTACATCATGACTTGGGCGTAGCGACGCGGCGAATGAAGTCTAAGAGCATTGTCTGCCGTTGGTGAAACGACATCGGGGCCAGCTGAGCGTGAGCAGTGTTTTTCTAGACAGACAATCATTTGTCTTTCAGAGACACGTGATCGGAGCCTCAGCGTCATAACTCACCAGTCACCATGGGAGTCAATTGCCCAGTAAGCTACGCAACAAAAGCAGTAGGATGCTTTCTCAAATTCTGATGTTTATTGGCTAGGGTGAAATGAAGTCATTACATTTGGGGGAGGTCTATAAGCGTTAGGCGCGAAGGTGTGTGATTGGTAAGAGGCAGTTGTAGCTACATGTGGTGGTAGCACTTCGCCTTACGTCAAGAACGAGCGTAATTGTCTATGCTTTTTACAAAAATAAGCATATTCGCCGTTTAGAGTTGTTGTGCCAACGTCACAAGGCACGCCTGGAGAACTTGGGGTGCCTACGAAAGAAGGACCTTGTTGCTCCAGTCCCCGACCGTGGCAAAGGTTCACTGGCTGTCAATGCTGAAAGACTTTCACCGACTCCTGCTTCAGTTGCATTCTTGCTCGATGTACGGCCTCACTAGCAAGTCATAGTCTTTACTTAGTGCTCAGTGCGCCAACACCTGTGATGTGCCCTATAACAGCACAGGTAAACTATTTGCCGCTACGAAACGTCGTGTTTTACATGTAAACACTCTTATTTGTGGGTGATTCGAATCATTACAACTGCAAACTGAAATTCTTACTGGTGTTGTTAAGTCGTTTCGTAGACATAGTTACACAAGTAGTGTAATATTGTAGAGGACAGACTGAGCTCCAAATTACATTCTGTTTTAAAACGGGGGAAACTGTAGCATGAACTCCCACCCATCCTATTTTGCAATACTCTTGTTCAACTTTGTGAGATAAGATTACCATTTTATATGCATGTGTTGTATGAAATTAATTGAATCAATTGTACTACAAAATTAACCTAGTCCTAATATTCTATGTCCTGATCTCATGTGACTAGTACTCCTTTAGATTCATGTATTTTGGTTTATTTAAGTAGGGATATATTACAGAGAGCTCATTAAAAGTTGTTAAATTTTGTGGAGGCTCTGTAAATCGGACCAGAGCTAATGTTGATTTAGGCAGTAGGAAATCATTGTACAGGGACCAGTGTCGATACTCACAGGGTGTTGTTCCTGTATAAGTGATATACCGGAATAGGAATGGATGATCAGGCTGCCCCACTCTAACTTCACTTACGACACCTTTCAAGTTCGCCTTATGACTCTGGAAATGACATGGTTAATTTTAAAGGAGGGGGAGCGGATGCTCTTCGTGTGTGATTTTCTCTTTCCTGTCTCTACAAATAGATTGTCAACTTTCGTGTCAACAGCGAAACTGATTGCTGTTTGATTTTCTCCTTCCTGTCTCTACAAATAACTTGACATCTTTCGTGTGAATAGCGAACCTATATGAGGGTTTTTGAAAGTTACCCTCTGCTATGAACCGTATGGTACCTAGCGAATTATAAAAACCTTTTACATTAAAACATACATGAATTATCCAACTTTCATGTAATAAAATTGTGTTAAAGTGTGTCGTAAGAACTTTCCGCCGTGCACGATACGAAGTATATAGAAAGTGATCTTCCTCTTGTTTTCAAACGTCAAATGTGCAAAATTACTCGAAAATGAGAGCAACACTATAGTTTGGTTTCGAAATCTACCAATAAAATATCCTAGTACAGCATTATATGTAGACAGTCATTTCATGTGGTTTTAAAGGACAATGTGCTAAATTTCATCAATATGGAACAAAAGTGTGAATTTTGTCGAAGTTCTTAAGTACTCTCCGTCATGCACTGTAGGAAATTTTCTGTACACGGTGGTGTTCCTCTTGTTTTGACACTGGACTCGTATTCAGGACGACGATAGTTCAAATTCACCTGCAGCTATGCATATATAGGTTTTCCATGATTTCCCTAAATCACTTCAGGCAAACGCCGAGTTGTTTCCTTCAAAAGGCCACTGCCGATTTCCTTCCTCATCCTTCCTCCGAAATCCGAGGCTGAGTTACATTTCTAATGACCACGCTGTCAGCGGGACTTATTGCTTTTCTTCCTTCTTGTTTTGAAGGTAAAGTTTGTAAAATCTCATGACTATTGGAATAAAATTAGATTTTGTCCATGGCCGTAAGAAAGTACTGTCCACCATGCCCCATACGAAATTTTGTGTACACTGTGAGTGGCCTTTGTCTTGTTTTGAAGGTCAAGTGTGCAAAATTTCGGGAATATCGGGGAAAAACTGTACATTTTGTAGAGGACTGTAATTAAAGTAGCCTCATCCATGCATCACACGAAACGTTGTGCAGGCTGTATCCTTTCTCTTGGTTTAGAGGTTCAGTATGCTGAATTTCTTAGGATTGGAACAAACCTGTAGATTTGTATGCAATGCAAACACACCGATACTCTGTTTTATAAACCGGGTGATCAAAAAGTCAGTATAAATTTGAAAACTTAATAAATCACGGAACAATGTAGATAGAGAGGAAAAAACTGATACACATGCTTGGAATGACATGGGGTTTCATTAGAAAAAAAAATGTATTGCTAGACGTGAGAGATACGCCAATATGTTACTGAATCGCATCATCCACAGCCTGGCTGATAAACACCTGCTGGAGCGTACGATTTTTATGCAGGATGGCGCTCCACCCCATATTGCTAGACGCGTGAAAGATGTATTCGCGCGTCGTTTGGTGATAATCGTGTTCTCAGCCGCTACTTTCGTCATGCTTGACCTCCCAGGTCCCCAGACCTCAGTCCGTGCGATTATTGGCTTTGAGGTTACCTGAAGTCGCAAGTGTATCGTGATCGACCGACATCTCTAGGGATGCTGAAATATAACATCCGACGCCAGTGCCTCACCATAACTTCGGACAAGCTTTACAGGGCTGTTCACATTATTCCTCGACTACAACTACTGTTGAGGAATGATGGTGAACAAATTGAGCATTTCCTGTAAAGAACATCGTCTTTGCTTTGTCTCAATTTGTTATGCTAATTATTGCTTTTCTGGTCAGATGAAGCACCATCTTTCAGACATTTTTTGAGCTTTTTTTAAATTTTTTTGTTCTAATAAAACCCCATGTCATTCCAAGTATGTGTGTCAATTTTTCCTCTCTATCTACATTATCCCCTGATTTATTAAGTTTTCTTCCGCGCGTCGTTTAGTGATGATCGTGTGCTCAGCCGCCACTTACCACTTACGTCATGCTTGGCCTCCCAGGTCCCCAGACCTCTGACCGTGCGATTATTGGCTTTGGGGTTACCTGCAGTCGCAAGTGTATCGTGATCGACCGACATCTCTAGGGATGCTGAAAGACAACATCCGACGCCAATGCCTCACCTTAACCCAGGACAAGCTTCACAGGGCTGTTCACAACATTATTCCTCGACTACAACTATTGTTCAGGAATGATGGTAAACATATTGAGCATTTCCTGTAAAGAACATTGTCTTTGCTTTGTCTTAATTTTTTATGCTAATTATTGCTTTTCTGGTCAGATGGAGCACCATCTGTCAGACATTTTTTGTACTTTTTTTTAAATTTTTTGTTGTAATAAAACCCCATGTCATTCCAAGCATGTCTGTCAATTTTTCCTCTCTATCTACATTATCCCCTGATTTATTAAGTTTTCTTCCGCGCGTCGTTTAGTGATGATCGTGTGCTCAGCCGCCACTTACCACTTACGTCATGCTTGGCTTCCCAGGTCCGCACACCTCAGTCCGTGCGATTATTGTCTTTGGGGTTAACTGAAAGTCGCAAGTGTATCGTGATCAACCAACATCTCTAGGGATGCTGAAAGACAACATCCGACGTTAACTCCGGACAAGCTTTACAGGGCTATTCACAACATTATTCCTCGACTACAATTATTGTTCAGGAATGATGGTAAACATATTGAGCATTTCCTGTAAAGAACATCGTCTTTGCTTTGTCTTAATTTTTTATGCTAATTATTGCTTTTCTGGTCAGATGGAGCACCATCTGTCAGACATTTTTTGTACTTTTTTTTAAATTTTTTGTTGTAATAAAACCCCATGTCATTCCAAGCATGTCTGTCAATTTTTCCTCTCTATCTACATTATCCCCTGATTTATTAAGTTTTCTTCCGCGCGTCGTTTAGTGATGATCGTGTGCTCAGCCGCCACTTACCACTTACGTCATGCTTGGCTTCCCAGGTCCGCACACCTCAGTCCGTGCGATTATTGTCTTTGGGGTTAACTGAAAGTCGCAAGTGTATCGTGATCAACCAACATCTCTAGGGATGCTGAAAGACAACATCCGACGTTAACTCCGGACAAGCTTTACAGGGCTATTCACAACATTATTCCTCGACTACAATTATTGTTGAGGAATGTTGGTGAACATATTGTGCAGTTCCTGTAAAGAACATCGTCTTTGCTTTGTCTTAATTTGTTACGCTAATTACACAGGTCGACATGGATTCTGGGGTTTGGAAAGTAAGTGGTGTTCTTTACTAAATTTGCACCCCTGAATATGAAAATCAAATCAGTTTTTTTTCCATCACCCTCAGTTTTTTCTGCACACCTACCCCCCCTCCAAACCTACCATTGGCTGCGAAATCTATGTTATGCAGTGTCCACAACTACAGAAATGTGGCAATGCTGCATTTTTTGTTTGAAGGTGAGGCAGAGGGGGCGAATGAGCTTGGAGCTGACGTTCCATTATTGCCACAGAAATCAGTGAGTGAGTGCTACAGCTACAAGAAGGTGCTTTCGCACTTTGTTGTGAGTGGTGGGCCGGTCGCGGTGGCCGAGAGGACTAAGACGCTCCAGTCACGGTCTTCACGGCCACTACGGTCGGGGGTTCGAATGTCCCCTCGGGCATGGATATTTGTGCCGTCCTAGTTCGTAAGTAGTTCATAAGTAGTTTGTAAGTTTAGTGACTGATAACCCCGTAGTTAAGTCCCATAGACTATACAAACATTTGAACATTTTTTTGTGAGTGGTGGTATTTCCTTTAAAGGTGTGTTAAAAATAACAGGAAGGCAGTGCGTGAATAGCCCAGATACATTTTGTTATATCTATGGAAATTATATGATACGTGCAAGACGTCGACAAATAACAAAATTTGTGCAGAAGTCATATTTTGCATATTTCGGCATGAAGCTCGGCGATCAGGACAAGTCACTTGCTCCACACATTGTGTGCATACATGTGAAGGTAAAATCAAGTGCTTGAACTTAGCAATCCGTATGGTATGGTGTGAATAGAAAAATCATGTTGACGACTGTTACTTCTGTATGACGATTGTAACGGGATACAACAGAAGAAACATGAAAAACATATCGTATCCAAACTTAGATTCGGCAATTAGACATGTTCCTCATGGCCCAGGGCTACCAATCCCCTCTCCACCAACATCAGTGGATTCTCTTGAATTCTCTGAACCACATGTAAGTCAAGAAAGCAGTGAATCCGACTATTCTGAGTGTGGAACCGATAGTAGCCCAAAGCCTCTTACTCAAACAGACAATTTGGTGAAAGACTTAGGACTCTCAAAAGAGCCGGCCGCGGTGGCCGAGGAGACTGAGGCGCTTCAGTCAGGGTCTGCACGGCCACTACGGTCGGGGGTTCGAATCCCCCCTCGGGCATGGATATTTGTGCCGTCCTAGTTCGCAAGTAGTTCATAATTAGGGTGTAACTTTAGGGATTGATGACCCCGTAGTTAAGTCCCATAAGCTTTACAAACATTTGAACATTTTGAACTCTCAAAAGATGCAGCACAACTACTGGGATCACGTCTCAGTGAAAATAACGTACTTGCACACGGTACATCAGATTCATTGTGATAAAGATTTCAGGGAATTTTTTGTTGAAGATGGTTTAATGGTGTTCTGCAAATACATCGCCGGATTACTGATGAAAATGGGAGCTCAGAAGTATGAGAGTAAGGAATGAAGATTGTTCATAGATTCTTCAAAGCGAAGTTTGAAAGCAGTGTTGCTACATATTGGAAACGACTTAGGATCAATTCCAATTGCGTATTCAGTACATTTAAAAGAGACATACAATACCTTGAAAATACTTATTCAACATGTGAAGTACGAAGAACACCAGTGGCTTGTGTGTGGTGACTTTAAAGTGATTGGCATTCTTCTTGGTCAGCAAGCAGGGTACACTAAGATGCCTTGCTATATGTGTGATTGGGACAGTAGAGCTTATTATGAGCATTGGAGTAGGAGAGAGTGGCCTAAGAGGCAAAATCTGACAGTGGAATCAAAGAACATAGTGAATGAACATTTGGTTAATCCAGATCATATTTTATTGCTGACACATCAAAGGAACATGGTGAACGATTTCATCAGGAACTTAAAACTATGGAACATCGTTATCAAGGTCGTTGGGGAATAAACAAGATGGCTGACTACTTTTGGTGCATCACACGTGAAGGAGAAGTGACACACAAGAGGAAGAATATCAAGCGTCCATTCACGGGCAAACGAAAACGGAAGTAATACCTCTACCTGGTAAGTGCCCACCATAATATTTGCTTCTTATAATTCATATGCCTTTCTTCCAATTCTTTTTTAACCACTTTACTGTTCCATTTCGTTTCCATTATCCAGTAATTGCTTTCCAATTTCTAATTTCATTGGGCGCAGAGTTAGACAATGGTGAAAATGATGATGATAGTGGTGGTGCAAAACTCTGACGTGCTACAGAGAAACAGGCTGCAGATTTGTGATCAGCAGGATCAATTTAGTCAGAAATTCATATTTACATGCAAACCCCAGACAAAAAGCTAAAGGTTGTCGACCTGTGTTATTGATTTTCTGGCCAGATGAAGCACCATCTGTCAGACATTTTAGGCTTTTTTTCCTAATAAAACCCCATGTCATTCCAAGCATGTGTGTCAATTTTTTCCTCTATCTACATTATTCCCTGATTTAAGACATAGAGTATGGAATACTTTTAAGGCTGTCATTTTGTGTGGTATGTCTTTCGTCTAGGAAAAAGGAAAGCAGAATAAATGGGGAACACAGAACGAAATATGTAATTTTCGCAGATAAGTTTATTTGCAAAAATTAATTTGTACATAATTTACTTTTGTACAGCGGGGAAAGGGTACCGATAGAGCCGGGGTAAGGAAGGCGGGTCAGGATCAACCGAGGAGGGCGGCCTTGGCGGCGAGGTGGGCGGCGACGCCGTAAGGGGCGGCGATGCCGTAGGGAGCGGCGGCGGCGTAGGCGAGGGGGGCGGCGGCGACCACGGGGGCGGCGGCGGGCACCACGGGCACGCCCAGGGTGTTGCGCACGGCCTCGGCGGCCTGGATGTTGAGGTGGGCGGCCTTGACGACGGCCACGTCGGGGGCGTCGGCGGGCACGATGGACGGCACGGGCACGCCCAGCGTGTTGCGGACGGCTTCAGCAGCCTGCGTGGCCAGGTGGGCAGCCTTCACCACCGCCACATCGGGGGCGTCGGCGGGCACCGGGATGGCGCCCACAGCGGCGGGCACGCCCACACCCAGGTAGCCGGGCTTGGCCAGCGCCACGGCCAGGACGGAGCTCAGGATAACCTGCGAACGCACACGGCGCCGTCAACAAACTGTACAACCGCCGAGGGCTGGAAGAGATCGTCTCTTGGAGACTGGGCTTAGGACAGGACCGTGTGCCAAACTACTAGGAATGGATGTCAAGGAATTTACGAGGCAGCAGGCAATTAACATCAAAGGGTGTGTACAAACTCATAAGGGCTAAAGTCTACATCTGACCGCATCGGCACACTGTTCTCGTTCGGGCTTTAATGCAAAATTGGACAACTCCTCTGCGTGCACGTACGGCAGCCACATGGTAGTAGGAAAATACGAATCTGTAGTGTCGCCAGGGATCTAAGAGTCAACAGGCTGATTGTTAGTTGGCGAAGCCAACGAATGTGAAAAACAAAGGCACGGTTTGTAGTGACAATCTGATCTGTGTCGTAGCTCGACGGTTCAACGTGAAGGTAAGAGCACGCGCGGTCCCATCTACCCTCACTAGTACAATGTGTATGTTTCGTGTGTTTCGTGATCTGCTTACGATGATCCGCCTGCTATCATTCCTGCTGGCGAGCTCAAAGTGGCACTTACGTTCAGTGGAGCGGCACTAAGGCACCTGCTGAATGGCTAAACTGTTTGATATGGAAGGTAAGCAAGTTTAAGTATGCGTCACACAGTTCAAAAAGAAGCCTCTGCTTGTGGTACAGGTGTGATCCCCTTTTCATCCTACGGGGTTTGGTATTCTAATACACCTGGAAGACCTCTGCAATACTGTTCCAGTTTAAGGGGAAACATCTTGTGGACTCAGGTAGCAGTATTTAGGCTTACCACGGTTAATCCGCACTCCTGTACGAAGACACTGTGCCAGCCCAAGTGCTTAGTGAGTTGTTTCGAACCTTGCTACAAGTTTTCGTAAGATGCTTCACACGACATATAGTGTCCATATAGAAAGAATCTTCATTAGACGGGCATTTACAATAGAAAATTCGCTATCTTTTGTCATCGTTTGACGACAGTCCTTAGAATCAGTCCCAATCCCAGCTCAAGACACTCATTACATTCCCTAGTTTAGCGAACATATCCAGCAACTTTTCAAAGTTTGTGCTGATACCACTATTGAGACCATTGCTGGGTATGAACGAAGTAGTCAATGGATGTCAAAGTGGGTAGATGACTAAATTTTCCACTACGGTCGGGGGTTCGAACCCCCCTCGGGCATGGATATTTGTGCCGTCCTAGTTCGTAAGTAGTTCATAAGCAGTTTGTAAGTTTAGGGACTGATGACCCCGTAGTTAAGTCCCATAAGCTTAACAAACATTTGAACATTTGACTAAATTTTTCCTTGAAGGAAAGAATTGATAGGTATTTAGAGAAACGTCTACATGTACGTTCTCGCATCACAGGGATGTACCTGAGAAGATGCAATCGCAAGCTGGCAGTCGGTGAAGAAAGTAGAAAGTAGTCAGATTAGGGAATAGAAGTGCAGAAGAGCCCATATCCCCTTCGAACTATCCAATAATATAAATAACCATCCATTCAGATAATTTGTGAATCTTCACGCTTTTATTGTTTCTAGCTTTCCATTATGGTTCCTGAGTAATCAGCTCCCTCTTTTTCTAATAGAATATGCCATAGCTAATTTCCAATATTTCCTGGTTCAGCAGACGATCGATTCTCAAGTGGGTACGGAGCAAATCATACTGATAGTCGAAATATCGATTCGCTTAGCAATATTCCTAGACTTTACTATTTTAAATAGTCTGGTTGATATCTCCGAACTATCGACAAAATACAGATTATGATAAAATAGCAAGTGAGAAATCTGATGCATTATGCTTCATAATATATGAATAATTCATTCATGTCTTTATTTCCTTGTGTTCGACTCTAGAAGGATGCCAAAAATGAAGCAGAAGCATTAAGGAAAATTCGCTGAGCTAATTGCAGAGAAGTCTAAATGGTGTAAACGCAGTGTGGTGAATGACGAAAGAAAATAAATCAACGGACGGTTTTGATTACTTAGGGACAATCATGAATAACTAGAACTGAAAATGGCTGGTAAAATAAATTAAAAAATGTTAATTTGTGTAACTGAGTGAGATACTGACAAAAAAATTTGTCGTTAGACATTTGAGATAGTTGTAGCATAATCAAAGGATATCTTTACATAAATAGACTTCCAAAGAAATTGGAATTGTTTAACATTCAGTAAAAAAGAAAAGGCTGTTGGTTATTGTTGTTCTATAAGGGATTAAGTGGGGGATGAAAAGTTAATAATATTAATTAGAAGAAGAAAAAGAAATTGCAAAGTTTATGGTGAGAGGATGGAGTACTAGGGTAGTGAAATTTGTAAACAAGAACGACAGTAAGGGAAAGGTGTGCCCGGAGGACCGCGCAAAAGATAAAAGAATATTTTATGAAGTACATCCATGAAATGTAGATGAAAAACAGTGTAAAGCATGCCATTTCATAGAATTTTGTGTAGTGCCTGTGGTCGGCGTCTTCCGAACACGATATATCAGGAATGACTTGATGAAGACGCCGAGTTACGACGTCGAAATGTCATATTGGGAAGTCGTAGTCCACCGGCAGTAGACAAGACTCCAGGAGGTGACAACGAATTGCTGGGGAAGTCTATGAAAGTACAGGGTAAAAGTGAGCAGAAAAAGTAATGGAATGAAGGAGGTGTAGAAATGCAAATTAATGGTGAAAGTGGGAAAATAATATTTTATAGTATCGTACATGCAGTGAGCAAATAGAAATTCAGATGGACTAGAGTTATATTTCTTTGCTTGAATCCCTGTGACGACACAGGGGCATTTAGGTCAATATGTCGTGAAAGATAGTCCACGTGGAGAGATCTACTTTGAGATAGTCGGTGTGGCTATTAAGAAGTGTGGAGTCTGTGCCTCAGAGATACGGAGCAATAGATGATGTGTTTGTGATAGCGTGACGGAGCAAGTGGCTGTCGTCCCGGCTGCAGGTAGTGGAGCAGCGGAGCGAGTCGGCGGCGACTCGTGACAAGGCCGCGAGCGGTGAAAGGGAGGCTGGGAGGCTGGGCGTGTTCGCCCGGGGCGTGGCGGCGTGCGTGGCGAGTGCGTGGCTGCGCTACTCACCAGGACCTTCATGTCTGCTGCGGTTGGCTGCGGAATGAACTGTGCCTGCCCGCTGCCGGCCGCCCGCCGTTTATATAGCGACCGCGCCGGCCTCGGGTCTCGTCCGAGACCGCCCTGTCCTGTCCTCTGGTGCCCCGTCCCACCATGGGCAGGGCTGGGCATTGGGCGTGCCCCTCTGCTCGTGTTCCTTCCCCCTGCCGCTGCCGCCGCCGCCGGCGTGATGCAACGCCGACACACACTACCGCAGCACCGCACTTCCGCCACCCGACTCTGTCTTTCAGTCTGTGTCACATGGTGTTTCCTCAACCGCCACAACATTCCACCATCTTCCTACAGAAACGGCAGAATTATTCTCCTATAATAATAATAATAATAATTTCGTGTGGCTCATTGGCCTCGTGCAAGTCTTTCAACTGGACGCCACTTCGGCGACTTGCGTGTCCCTAGCCTACCCCAGTTATCCAACCGGGGAAAGGGGACCTACAGCTTAACGTGGAATCCGAACCACGTGTCGTTTCTGGCGACTCCTCACATCGTTAAGAGGTGAGGATGGGTTAAAGTGCAGACTGAAAAAATCCGAGGTCCGACCGGGTTTCGAACCCGCGACGCCGGCCGCGGTGGCCGAGGGGACTGAGGCGCTCCAGTCACGGTCTGCACGGCCACTACGGTCGGGGGTTCGAATCCCCCTCTGGCATGGATATTTGTGCCGTCCTAGTTCGTAAGTAGTTCATAAGTAGTTTGTAAGTTTAGGGACTGATGACCCCGTAGTTAAGTCCCTTAAGCTTAACAAACATTTGAACATTTGAACCCGCGACCCTTCTGTTTCCAGTCGAGCACTTTACCCCCAAGACCACCGGGCCCGACATTATTATCCTCTGGAATGGTATCACTGCTGAAAGGGTCCTCATAGAATACATCAGTATACTACAGTGCCGAAAATAAAAATTTGTATATCCTCTTACAAGAACGCCATATGGGTATTGTATTTTAGAAGTTCTTTATATTTATGGTACGTGAGGTCCGCAACTTAAATAACAATCTGCCATAGCAATTCGACGCAACTCTCAAAAATTCTCGAGACAATCGACTTTGAAGTTTTGCAAAGTACACGTAAGTACCAACAATTAAAACACAGTTGCACCATCTGTCGGGGTAGCTCAGGTCGTAGCGTTTTGGCCTCATAAAGATAAAGTCGGTGCTTCGAATTCCACTGAGACATATATTTTTTTTTCGAATTCAGTTATATAAAACAATTTAGTATTTCTAATTCCACGTGTTGTGTCAGATTTGTTTATGTGTATGTAGACGAGCTGAAAACGTTGTCGTCACGTAAAACGATGGTCGAGTAGGTTAGTTGTGTCGGAAACCATTAGTTGCTTTGGAGAGGACTTTCCACAAAGTATCATAGCTCTTTACAAACTGAACAATCCAATACTGTAAGAAAAGTAAGTTATAGTTTTTGACTGAAACCACCTGTAGGAACAACCTTCTATTAAATATAGAAAATTAAGAATAAACGAAAATATATGTACTTTTCGTAAAAATTACCATTGATTATTAAAATTGTGTAAGTATTCGAACACAAAGAAAAAATAAAAAAATCGTTACGACAACATTCTAACCACAGACTCTAGGGTTCTAAGGCCTAAACGCTACCACCTGCGCTACGCCGACAGATGCTGCAATACATTTAATGATAGGTATCTGCGTAACTTCAAAGTCGATTTTCTCGAGAATTTTTTAGAGTTGCGACCATTGGCTTTGGCTAATTGTTATTTTGAGTTCTGAACTTCACGTACCATAAATATAAAAAAAATCTAAAATCCGATATCCATGTGGTCTCCTTGTTAGATTTTTACGATCCATTCAAGATTCATTAGTGAAAGTGTGCATGCGTACGGTACATGAAATGATTACATATGGAGATCAATAACTCAAGCGGTACAAAACAATGAGTCAATCAATGCTGAATCACCCGTCTTAGCACGAGGTGTAGCCTCCAAGTGCTGCAATGCAGGCTCTAATTCTGGTATCCACCTGACTGTGAAGATGGCGAATACTCTCTTGGGATACATTATTCCACGCCTTTTAGACCTTTTCAAGTAGACTGGTAGAGTTGTGAGTCGACGATTCGCAAGTGTCAGTTGTCGTCCATCATATGCTACACGTGTTTGATTTGATACCATTGTGGAGATCATGTTGGCCAGCGAAGTTGCTGCGCGTCCTGCAGAGGACGTCGAGTTTTAGGGGAGTAGTGTTGCCCTATTTCGACAATGTTAAATTGGCTGTATCAATCCCTCGTTTTCTCAGAAACTGTTGAGTATATAAATGTGGTGCTCTTATCACTTGGTCCCGCATGTTTTGTGACTGTATTAATCTACAATCAATTTAAAATAACAGCTGGAAAAAGTTATGATTTTTCCCCTAAATATATGAGTGTTATACATTTTCACATTTTAATTTATTGAATTTTAACTATTACAGTAAATACTACTAAAGTAGAATTACAACATCATTGCACTATCAATGTTATGTGGTAAATAATTCATTGATGTAGATTCAGAAGTTTCTGAGAAAAAGGGCATTTATATTGAAAAATGTCATTTTGAGAAAATTGAGATTAAAGAAAAACATTTAATACACAGCCAACTGATACATAAAAATATGATAAAACCCTCCTGGATGATATACTCATTTCATCCTCCATCTTCCTCACTCAGTGCTGTCCTCCTTCTCTCGGATCTGGCTTCTTTCGACGTATTGTTTGTTGCACTTTCTGCTTTCATGATTCGCAGTTGGTCCAGGTTCATCACACTTCTAGTGGGGTTGTAACTTTATGAATTCCAAACTATTCCAAGACCTGTAGTCTTTCAGAATAGCCATAATTGAAAGTATGAACACTAGCTTTGGTTTAGTTTTGGTGAAAGCTATCACAGAAAACACAGAAACTAAAACAGTTAAAAGAGTTTATTACGAAGTCCCGCTAGTGTAGGGATCTTACGAAACGAACAGTTCTCTACAAAACAAAAGAAACCACAGCCATCTTGACTATATAATTCCAGCGAAAATTGGTAATATGCAAAATGATAGAAAACGACATTCTAAAAAAAGACAGTGCATGATTATTTACAAATATTTGTTTAAAATACTAAATAATCGAATGTTCCAATAAAACCAACACCAAATTAACCATAAACATCTACATTCTCATAATTTGCATAAAAGTAAAAATGTGAAATTTTGTCATTTTGGACGGTACTACTCCCCTTAACGCGCATTGTATAGGTAAACGTTATTCTTTTGAAACAACACAGCACCTTACTGTAGCACGAACGGCAAACGAACGGGTCTTACACGTTCTGCACGTACTATTGCTGGGCAGCGTTCTCTCCTCAAAGGAGAACGAGAGTTGTAGTTATCGCATCCCAGACAATAAGACCAGAGCGTACACTCTACGAGATAGCGCTCGCCAGGTCTACTACGCACGCGCAAACGATCATCACTTGCATGCCGTTAGAGACTGCATTCAATCCTGAACACGGGGCCTCCATTCCAACCTCCAGTTGATCCTTTGACGGCTCTGATGATCGAACCATGTACGTCGATGCTGTGGTGAGATTGGAAGACGGGCTAGAGGTATGTGTGTCCCTAGTACTACACCTAAGGCCGGCAACAATTTGTGTTTGCACTTCTGGACTCACAAATCTGTGCCATGGTAACTGCTACCACTGCTGTCCTTTAAAGTACGACGATCTTAGCGGACGTTTGTGCTACATAAACATTCAGAACCACGTCTACAGATGGGTTAATGTTCACGTGACCACTGCAACCAGCATCGTTGCGCAAACAACGCAGTATGTGTAAAATTCTCCGAAGGATCATCCCGCGCCCTCCCGCCATTTGACTTCTTTCAAACTCAGTTGACTGAAGAAAGCGCGAGTATCTTCGCGGTATGGCGCCTATTTGCTTGACACGTTAATATCACACCAAGCCTTATGGTTGTAAATATACCCTATTAAAGGGTACACACAGTTGACGCACTAAATAAAGTTAAACTGGTGATGATGGAGATGGAAAGGCATCATGCACTCATATTTTCAAAGTTGTGTAAAATTCTCATTGGTATTGAGATCTGGTATCTACGGTGGCCTGGGAGAAACGACAATTCATTCTCACAAAACCAGTCCTGAACGACGTGGGCAGTGTTACCTTTCTCGTTGTTTGGGTACAGAACATAACCGTTGGGAAATAAATATGGGACCATTAAATGAACTTAAACAATCAACAAAATCTCAATATCTTTGGCATTAATGCGACCTTGCTGATAAACTATGGTACCCATTAAACTCCAAAGATACGAATTTGTGCTCCATAGCTTAGATATTATGGATTCGATACCTCGTTTTCTAAGCATTTTTGATGTGCGACTTGGGAATTCCAGCTCGCCCTACAATTATCTGTTTAAGAAGACTCCTTCGTGGTGTTCTGGTGTTTACAAGGTTCGCGATGGCGACATTCACTTCACCAGCGATTGTTGAGCAGGGTCATATTATTTGTCAGAATCGTCTTTCAGTGACCGTCTATTACGGTTACGTAACACACATTTGTCCATGGCGTGACTTAGCTGATGGGAAAACGAAAAAATTTTCCCAGTAACAGATAAAAATCTATAAATTTTCTTTTGGTTCCTCTTCAACAAGAAATACTTGGGCTACTAAATGCAACAGGTACGAGATTCCAGAACGCTCAACTCTCTGGACCTGAGTCAAACCAACCTGCACAATATAGTCACATAAAGCGTACTACAAATCTGAATCAAAGGTGACTAAGATGAAGAATGTGAGATACACAATTGTTTCCCTAGTCGGTAGCTTGCTTGTTAATGCTGGTGGATACATGAAGAGCTGTAATTGATTTGCCAGTAATACCTCAAATTTTAATACAAATGTAACAATAATTATATGATTGAGCACGAAAACTGAGGTAACGATTTTAATATTAATGGTCAAATGAGTACATAACATTTTGAATAGGAACCCATGTCCGGAAACGTATCGTTTCCGTTCCACGCCGGTTTCAATTCAGATGATTGTCTCATCCACTCCTACTTGAGAAATGTAATTAGGCATGACCCTGTACAATCGTTGTAAACAGTTTGAAAAGAATAATGAATCGTTCCATTATTACTTATGCATTTTCGTTACAGTTTACACCTTATGGTTTACATTAGTCAACATCCCAGCATCTACCGTACCAGCCGCAGAGAACTGATGCATTACAACAGCGGCTCGATGTGGCGACCACCAACGTCGTGATCGCGCGGCCTCCTGCGTCGGGGGTTCGAATCCTCCCTCGGGCACGGATGTGTGTGTTCTCCTTAGGTTAGTCTAACTTATTTTAGGTAGTTAGTAAGCTAGGGACTAATAACCAAGCAGTTAAATCCCATAGATTTACAAACATGTGTGTGAACCAACGTCGTTACGCCAATTGTTGGTGATCGTTTGACGTAGTACACGTCATCGTGTCTACCCTGTTGCATACCAGAACAGGGAACTCGGAGACATTACTCTGTACCTAAGCACACGTTGACGAGTTATACGTATAAATTGAAACTGTCGTACAACGGAAACGATACGTTTCCGGACATGGATCCCTATTCAAAATATAATGCTCTCACTACCGTCTACAAGTCCTATAAGTTTAAAATGGAAATTTCTGACCACCCTGTATTACTATGATGTTACCTTACAATCTCCAAAATGTTCAAATGTTTGTACAGCTTATGGGACTTAACTACGGGGTCATCAGTCCCTAAACTTACAAACTACTTATGAACTACCTACGAACTAGGACGCCACAAATATCCATGCCCGAGGGGGGATTCGAACCCCCGACCGTAGTGGCCGTGCAGACCGTGACTGAAGCGCCTCAGTCCCCGCGGTCACCACGGCCGGCACAATCTCCAACTGTTGTATTAAGTAAAAGTGCTAACAACTTATGCCCAGCGTACCAATCAGGTGCTATCGTAAAAATTCCACACGAAAGTAACAACGTTTAGTAAATTATCATTCTAGGGACTCTCATATTTAAACGGTTCATTTCCAGTAACATACGCACACCGAGCAAATACAGTGGCACATCTGCTTGTGGACATAACGTTGTTTTTGGTGTCATTATTTCCTTTACTTTCCGGTAAAAATCACTCAGTGTCAATTTTCCAGCATTACCTCGTAAATGGATAGACGTTACTAATTTTTTATTTATTGACTTTGTATAGCTACGACTAGGGAAATAAGAAATGTACTGAAAGATGGAGAAGGAGATTGACAAAGAGAGGATGGGTAAGATGTAAGACAGGAGTGGAAGGAAGAGATGGATACACACGGGTTTTAGTAGAGAGAGAGAAGGAAAAGGAGGTGAAGAGGGTGTAAGGGCGAGTTACGAGTCGGGGCGGAGAGTACATGGACAGGTTTTCGGAAACCATTCCATTTCTCAGGGGCAATTGTACGTCAAATGCTCCCTGGTCGGTAATAGGTCTAATATATTTGTTTAAGTAAAAATTGTGAAACAAAAAAACAGATAAAAATCTATAAATTTTCTTTTGTTGTCTCATAATCAACAAATACTTAGACTGCTAAATATGACGCATACGTGCTCAAAGCACGGTGCAAATGTATTTGATGTATGTATTTCCTCGCTGAGACGATGTTATAAATTAATTCTTATTTATTTTCCCTTTCATTTCATTGCAGACCAAGACACAGAGAATCATAACTTCGTTTGGCTGATATTGTCGCGTTGAAATGGAAGCAGGCTTGACTTCTAGGCAGGGTTGTCGCCTGAACACAGCTCTTATACTGAAAGCAGGTTTATTGCGAACTGAAACGTACACGCAGCACTCGTGCAGAGTGCTCTGCTATTTATACACAGAAAGAATGTAGCAGAATTTCGAAGAATAATTACCTTAAGAAACAAGTAAAAATTACAAGTGAATATAAGAAACACGTAGAACATTCTGAAATTTCAATTATAAAGATTAAATTTTTGCCGGTAGACGGGATTGAACCAGCGACCCTCAGCTCCGCAAACGGTGAAGCTATCGCTTTCGCCACGCCGACAGTCGGATAACGTGGGATCTCGAGGTATTGGCCCCACTCCTGAAAAAACAGCGATCCGCTGTTAGCTTCCCTTTGGAGACAGCTTCAATGTCCTGGATCTTGATCTTGTCATGGGTTCTCTGTATGGCAGTTCTGGAGAATCCTTCCCTTCTGCACGATTATCGACGTCTGACGTTCCTGTCGTGACTTCACAGTATTATTAGCGTCCTTAGAGTCCTTGGACAAGAAGACATTTTTGCCTATCTGCTCTTCAGGATAGTAGTAATGCTTCATGCGTAGAACATGAACAATGTCTCTTCGTTTTTGTTGTTTCGACGACGGCTCGTAATCCTCAGCTTCGTATGTGACGTCTGACAGGCGGCGTATTACACGATACGGACCAAAGTATCGCTTCAATAACTTTTCTGATAGTACAACTTTCCGTAGAGGGGAAAAGTCCACACAAGATCTCCTGGGCTGTACACAACAGGGCGGTGCTTCTCGTTATACCGCTGACGGTCCTTCTCCTGGGCGTGTAGTGTCCGTATGCGAGCCAGCGGTCTTGCTTCTTCGACCCTGGGTATCAGCTGTTTCACATAGTCATTCTGAGTGTCGTCCGGTTCGAACGGGAACAGAATATCCACTGTCGTCTCAACTTCACGGCCATGGAACAGGAAAAATGGCGTAAAGCCTGTGGTGTCTTGTCTTGCGTTATTATAAGCAAATGTCAAGACTGGCAGTATTGTATCCCAATACTTCTGTTCAACATCGACGTACAACGACAGCATATCTGCTAACATCTTATTAAAACGTTCTGTAAGACTCTGAGGATGGTATGCAGTTGTCATTATGTGGTAAATGTCGCAACGTGAAATTACCTCTGATACTAATTTTGACTGGAATACTTTTCTACGATCAGATATATGATGACACGTGGTGCTTCATGCTTTAAAATAATGTCTTGTACAAGGAATTTTGTGATCTCTGGAGCTTCTGCAGTCGGCACAAGTTTGGTGACAGAGTAGCGTGTGAGGTAGTCAGTGCACATAATTATCCATCGTTTACCGGTTGTCGACTTCGGAAACCCCGCTAATAGATCGATCACAACTCCGTGGAGTGGAGCTGATGCAGGTGGAATCGGTACGAGATGCACTGGAGGTAATAGCGGCACATGATTCCGTCGCTGGCACTCTTTACATTGACTCACATAGTGCTTGACAGATCGGTAGAGACTTTTCCAGTAATACTTGCGTCTGATTCTGTCTAGGATCTTCCCGAATCCTAGATTACCGGTTATTGGAGCTTCGTGCAAAAACTTAAGAATAGCTGGCTGGAGATGAGCTGGAACGACCAGTAGCCATTTGGGGCCCAGTGGATCGTAGTTGCTCTTATACAATGTCGCGTTTATAACTTGGAGCTCTCCATTGGTCGGTTCACATTTCCCTGAGACCTCTATGGTTCTTAATAGTGGTGGATCTTCCCTCTGTTCAGCTGTAACGTCACCTAATTCAGTAAGGGCTGAAATTTTATTCATGTTGTTGTGTTGCACTAATGGATTTTTCGAATGACAGTAGACATCCTTGTGTTTGCGCCCCTTCTTGAATACCACTGTGACGTCGAACTCTTGGAGTGTTAGTGCCCATCTTGCTAGTCGACCTGATGGATCCTTCAAGCTAGTCAGCGGAGAATGTTTTCGAGAAAACGACAATGTCATATAAACAGCAAAGACACGTCGTCCACTTAAGGTGTCGAAGCAAGTAGTCCATCATGCGTTCGAATGTGGCCGGAGCATTAGATAATCCAAATGGCTTTACTTTCATCTACATCTACATCTACATAGATACTCTGCAAATCACATTTAAGTGCCTGGCAGAGGGTTCATTAACCACCTTCATAACTTTTCTCTACCGTTCCATTCTCTAATAGCGCGCGGGAAGAAAGAACACCTAAATCGTTCCGTTTTCGATCTGATTTCTTTTATTTTATTGGGATGGTCATGTCTCCCTAAGTAGGTGGGTGCTAGCAAAATATTTTCACATTCAGAACTAAAAGTCGGTGATTGAAACTTCGCAAACAGATCACGCCGCAACGAATAACTTTGAATTCATAGAGGCCGTCAGGTGTAATAAAAGCTGTCTTCTCCCTGTCAACTTTGGCAACCTAGATTTGCCTGTAACCTGTCTGCATGTCCATAGTTGAGAAGTATGTAGTTCCTTTCAAGCAGTCTTAAGGTCTCGTCAATACACGACAATTTGTGATTTTGTTTCTGCAGCCGAAAGTCGGCACAGAATCGCCACGTACCAACCGTTTTCTTTACGAGAACCACCGGAAACGATCAAGGACTCTCCGAAGGTTGAATAATGTCATCGTACAACATCTTCTCCACTTCGTCCAGAATTGTCCGTCTTTCAGCTGGCGACACTATACGAACGCTGTCTCATTGGTGGATGATCCAAAGTATTGATACGGTGCCTTATCGTAGGCCGTTTCGTCTGACTCTTCCCCTGCTGAGGTGTGAATGCACCCGAAAATTGGCATAGTATAGCTAACATCATCTGACGTTGTTTCTTGGTCAGTCCGGGCCCTATTGGGAATTCTACGGTAATTTCCTCCAGCGTGTTGTCTGTACTAACAGCAGAGCATGGGTCATCGTTGATGACGTTGAGCTCACCATCCCGGATTGGTTCATCTATCCCAACACACATTATTTTGGGAATAAGTTGTAACTGCTCGTGACAGTTAGTGATCTAAATGTCTCCTCGACCACCGCTGGATGCCTGAAGAAATTCCCATCCCAGGATGACATTGTGACTACATTCTGTTAAAACGACAAATTCAAACGGCTGGGTCCTGTTGTTGATCGTTGTTCTTGCGACACATGTTTCTGCTGGCTGGACGTATTTTCCATTCGCGACCTTCAGCACAGTTTTCCCCGTATCACAGAACATTGTCTAGTGTGCGGCGATAATTTTCTGACAATACAGAGAAAGAAGCTCCTGAATCAACCAGTGCCCGGACAGGTTGGTCGTCGATTATGACGTCGATGAGATTTCCCGACATCTTAGCGACTGCCGTCCATGGACGATTTTCATCTGCGGCGGCCTCACCTCCGTAGATGTTCGCCTCGCTTAGTTTTCCTGGGCGCGGCGGCTAGGGGAGCGGCTGGTACCACTGTACGGCGATGGTGAACGGCTGCGGCGCGTCGGGGAGCAACCTCGTCTTGGGTACGGCGATGGGCTTCTTACCATAGGTCGACTGCACTCATCAGCAGGTTACTGTCTGGGATAGAACTGCTCTGATGGCTGACGTCTTGCGGCAGTAGCGTTCGACATGTACAGGGCGCACACAGTGGAAACACAGTGCTGTGTTGTCTTCTATCCTCCACACGACTGTTCTTTTGCGAGGCGTCATAGTTGCCGGAGGGAATTGGTTGTGGCCGCGTCCGTCGGTTCATAGACTGCCGTTTGGCGGCTGCAGCGTAAGTTATAGCGCGGCAACGCAATTCTTCACGTCGGGTGCGACTGGCAGGGTAGACAGGAGTTAATGTCTGAAATACCTCTTTCTCAGCGGCGGTGGCTCTCTCATGACTTACAGGGCTTACATCCATGAGCATAATCTGATACTCGCTCGGTCTCATAGTCCCGGATGTCATAAATTGTTGTAATTCTTCTCTCATAATTTGTCGTATGAGAGAAGCGAAGTCGTGCTTGTCTTCCACAACGGCCATAAGGGACTACATTCGAGAGTCTGTCATACTTTTTTCCTCCAACCCTCCTTTGTAGCATCTCTTTGATACGCTGGCACCACATGATGAACTCTTCCGCCGTAGCGACGTCTTTTATCAGAAGAGCTTGGTACATGTCTTCTGCAATACCCTTCATCAGGTGAGTGATTTTGTCGGCCTCAGTTATATTCGGATTGACTGTGTTACACAGGGCCAAAATATTCTGTATGTATGACTGTGTCGGCTCACCATGTCGTTGGGTCCGGTTCTTCAGTTATTCTTCCGCCGAGCGGATTTGTCGCTGGCGGTCACCAAACGTCTTCTTAAGTTCCGTCTGGAACGTTTCCCTATCATTCAGCTTCTCTTCGTTGTTTTCAAACCATTGCTGGGCTGTTCCGTACTGGTAGAAATAAAAATTGGCCAAGCACATTGTATGATCCCACCTGTTATACTTGGTGACTCCGTCGAACCCTTTTAGCCATTTGTTGGGGTCCTGTCCAGCGTCTCCAGAGAACACCGACGGGTGTCTGGTGTGCAGCTGACTTACCGCTGATTTCGTGTCCCTGGTTCTTCTGATTATACGGACTTTCGGAAGGATGAACTCGGTATATCCCTTCTTTTTCGGATCTAGTCAGTGTAAGCGACGGCTTTTACGTTGCCTAAACGGAGCAACGGTGATGCAGCTGTTGCACAGGATACCCGGCGCCTCCGCCTAAAAAAATGTCGCGTTGTTGAAATGGAAGCAGACTTGACTTGGAAGGCAGGGTTGTCGACTGAACACAGCACTTATACTAAAAGCAGGTTTATTGCGAACTGAAACGTACACGCAGCACTGACTGCCTCTCGGGCAGAGTGCTCTGCTATTTATACACAGAAAGAATGTAACAGAATTTAGAAGAATAGTTATCATAAGAAACAACTAGAAATTACAAGTAAACATAAGGAACACGTAGAACATTCTTGAAATGTTAATTACAAAGAAATATATTTTTGCCGGTGGAAGATACTTAACCGGCGACCTTCAGCACCGCAAACGGTGACGCTATCCCTTGCGCCACGCCCGCAGTCGGTCTAAGTTGGGCTCTCGCGGCAATACTGATATAATCATCTTCAGCAGTTACGTATTGATGGTTGACCTGGCTTCAGACTGGAACTGGGAAGCGAGTGTTCATGCAGAGTTAGTTTAACATAACGCAGATTGCAGACTGAAGTTTATTAATTCATAGGATAAACAGATATCACAAGAAACACTTATACAACCGATATTGGAATACTGCCTATGTCTCACGGTAGTTTTGCGTGGCAGCGAACATCGAGTTTCGAAAATGAATCCAAAATGGTCTGACGGCTAGGTTAAACAACAATTTGCGACTCTGTAATACACGAGAACTTGAGTGACTCTGTAAGGATAAAGGATGACTTAGGATTTGTTTCTTATTATGAATGTGAACTTGCACTAACAAGTAAGTGTAGAAGAGTATAAGGAAACGATGAGTGAAAAAAAGTCAGCTAATGTTCTAATAAAGTATTTGTGGCTTGCTCGTTGACAAAGTGAGAGTATTAAGAAAGTGTATTTCAGCTACCAAACTTGCTAATACTTCTTCCGTGTCTTGAGTACCATACAGATATTAAAGCTATACAGTAAGGTGTTACTAATTTTTTTAACGTGTAGATTATGTTATTAAACCATTGTTAACAAAACATCGTGAACTCAAATTGTAAGAACGCGGTCTTTTCACAAAATATTGTAGACGGACATTTTCAGCTGACTATATATGAGTAGTCTTTAGCCGCCAACGAACATTTTGTATAATTACCGCAAAGACAAGCGAAATTAGGGTTTTACGGACGCATATAGCCTGACGTCTCTCCTTCACTACTTTTGTAAATGGAATAGAAAAGAAACGACCAGAAGATTTACAAGTCACCCTCTGCCGTACAGCTTAGGGTGACTTGCGTGGTGTAGAAGCATATGAAGAGAGACGTGAATTCTTTACTTAGGTTAGGTTGTAGGTAATGCAAATAGCAGTCATTGACTAATTTTGTACGTGAATGAGATTCTCTATGAAAATTTGTACAGACTATACTCTAACACTTTTCATTTGTACAGATCACATGTAAAATCGGACAGAGACACGAATCATAAACAAAGATTTTTCCTAGTATATAAAGTCGTTGGGAAGTCGCTTTCTGGTTTTAAATGTCCATAACCTTTAATAAATATTTGCACATGGAGAAGCGATAGTTACAACGTTTACATGCAACACATCTTCCGGAAGACGAAAACCGATTTTCTAAACTGTTTTTCGCTGTCGTGTTTACATGGTACAGCCTGAATCGGATTTCCTAGCCCACTTAATACGGCGGCTGAAAAACAGCTGTTTCAGTTTCTGATTTAGTCAGCATAATCGCTATTTTTCTTTATTTAAATACACGGATTCTTGCTCACTCTAATATTTATACTTTTATTTCACATTAGAAAATATCACTCTGTCGATATGTGCCGAAAATTCTTAACAAGAAAACACAGTCTGACAAGCCAAGAAGGCTTCAAAAACGGTTGCGTTTATATGGGCACGAAAATCGATTGTGGAACTGGAAAACTGCTTTAGAGAAACGGATTTCCAGAATCGATTGTGGTGTGTTTACATGACCAACCAAAAGCGGAATTGGGAAATCGGTTTACAAAATCCGGTTTTGGGAGCCCATGTAAACGTGATATGGTTTCAGAAGCATGAGAAAATGTTTAGTAAATATTAAAACTATAGGAGTGTCATCAACTAATTTTTTCCAAGAAGATTTCGAAGGATTAATTTTATTCCCTCTAATTCGTTCAGAGTGAATGGGTTAGTTCAATAATCCTCTTTCGTGCCCCAACCCCACAAGGAGAACTAACAAGGTCTGAGATCGGGGCTTTTAATAGTCCATTCAAAGGGGTCCTCGCTCTCCAGAAGATCTTTTGAAACGTGTTCGTCCAAGGAAAAAAGGAAAAGAGATGTCCTGCTGAAAAAGGATTTCCGCAGCAGTGTCTGCTTGTGACAGCAGTGATCACACACATTCATTCAGCATCTGTCGTTACTGTTCACTGTGCACTGTGTATGGTATCAAACAATATGAATGGACGAATGAGATGAGCGGTTGTCACATCGCACGTACTCTGAATTTTGGTCGACTTTCTGGATTTGTTTCTGCCCAATAACGGTCGTTGTTTCCACTGATGAATCTTCCAACATTTAACATCGCATTTTCCGCTCTGTAAATGTTATTACTGTATAATTGTGGAATCACACGGTTATTTAGAATATAAAATGTGCATACTAAATTTACACATCAATGGATTCTTTAAATATCTCAGACGTGGCGAGTATGAGTGATAATGGATGGGGGCACTACGTCAGTAATGTGTAGATAAAAGTTGAAAATTTGCGTTTGGTGGGAGGCTTCTAGAGGTAGCCCGCGCGACAGCGCCCCCAGTGCGTAGCAGTCAGCTGGGTTCCAATCACAGCCGGACCGTAAATTTTCGTCTTTCACCACTCAATTAGATCAGTGCTCACTCGCGTTAAATGTCGTAAAGTCTTTGTATTTAATTTTTCATTTACATTATTTGTAACATTTGTCACAGCATCAGTACTACCTAGATATACGTGCCTATGTAACTGTATGTCACATCTTCGTATTCCCTAAGTACTTTCTAAGAGAACAGAAGTAGTCAAATGTTCAAAGGTTATATGTGGAAATCTGCTGTTCTTAATGTGCCGAGATTTTATTTAAAGTGTTGACATGGAAGCTGGAAATTACTCTACAGCGTCAAGCAAGAAATAATCTCTAGAAAATAATTGTGAAAAGAGAGTGACAAGAATGTATTCCAACAGTGAATACTAGTGCTATATGTAAGTAACCCATGTGAATTCACTACATGCAAGTGTTTAACAGGAAGATGGTAAATATTTACTAAACAATTTATTTCTCAGTAACCAGTGCACTACAGCATATAAATGAATGTATGAGCAACTGCAGACGGGTAAAAGCCCGAAACGGATAGTGGTATAAATAAAAAGATTTCAGTTGTGAGTAGTAATGAAAAATATCCCATACCACATAAAGGACAAAGTTTCGTAGTTGTAGTGTGTCCATTATAGATAAAATTAAAATTAATTGGTTAATTCATTCCGTACTTCCTTGCATGGCAGTGGGAATTTACGTATTTTTAGGTTATGCAAAGGTACATTAGTTATGTGCTATTTTAGATTTCGACACTGATATTTGCGTACAGGTATTATGCACAAAAAATTTCTACAAGCTTTAGAAACATTCCAGTAACTGGCTTGTGCAAAAATTACAGCAAAATGTAGGTTATTTTCACAAACATCCTTAAGCTAATTCTGTGAATTGACGAAAACAATGGGAGTTACAAGCGATGTTTCTAGATAAAAGAATTAGCTTCTGCAGGCGACATGGGTTAGTTTATTCAATAGTGGATAAAGACTTTTACACCTGCTAAATTCATTACAGGCAGAGTCATTTAGTCGAGAAAGAAATTTTAAAAAATTCCATGATATAATCGAAGAAAGAGGCTGTAGATCTCGCAAGAATATGCTTATAATTAGAAAGAACCGTCTCTCAATACGGAAACTATGAATACTGTTCTACCTCCTACACAAGTGTGACATAGATTCCGTGCTGACTGAAGTAGGTCAATAACAGCTTGCACAGAGGCGTGCCGGCAGACAATCCTCCCACGTCCCTGAGTAGAACGTTACATGGCGCTATAAAAAGAACACTCCGCGATGCTATCACACCGATTGACAGAGTGAACACTGTGCCCTGCTTCTGTTAGCCCTTTTGTCCTATCGAGCCCTACATGACGCAATGTTCTTGACAGGTTTCGTGCTGATATGGAAGCCCTTTATCTGTCCATAAGCGGGTTATCCTTCAGACCACGCCTAACTGCAGGCTCGCCTGGGATTTGTATGCAGGTATTTTGTCATACACAAACAAGTTTAGTGAAGGTCTGTCGATGGCTGTCAGTTAGTCATGGACAGAAGGTTGACATGTCAAGAATACTGACTTACTCCTATGCCGAGAGTAAAACTCTTAACGAGAAAGCTACGTATAACGTCAAACGCCCAAGATAAGCAGACGGATGTTTGACGTTGTGTACAAAATGGTGTCTGGAGACGGGTAAACAACTTTGACTGACCATGAATGAGCAGCAGACCGGTATTTTTCAGTTGCTGGAATGACGGAACAATCAGTGACATTTTCGGAGCTGATGTACCGAAGTTGTGCAAAAGCGGATCAGGAGGACCGGCTTCTCTTCTTTACAGAGCGAGGTGGCTCAGTGGTGACACTCCGAACTCCCATTCGGAAGGATATCGGTATAAATCCTCCTCCGACCAATCGTGATTTAGGTTTTCCGTTGTTTTCCAAAATAACTCCAGCAAATGCCGGGATTGTTCGTTTCAAAGGAAACGACAGATTTTTCTTCCCAATATATATATATATATATATATATATATATATTCGGACATTTGCTCCGTCTCCAATGTCCACGCTGTCGACGGGACATTATACCCTAATCTGCCTTCCTTACTTAGTCTCGACTTCTCTCCACAATATATTCAATCGTTTTTGTACACACACCTCCCTGTTGGTTCTCAAACTTCCTCGGTTCAATTCTGCATCTACATTCCACATGCCACGTTATGTCGTTTGGTGAAGAGTAAATTTGGGTACCTCTGTTATTTCCTAGTTGTGTAACCCTTTCGCTAACGATACAGGGTAAAAAAGGCTTTCGGTTACATGGTGAATAATATATAATTTTTCTGATTCTTCATTCATAGTAAGTTCAATTGAGGTATTGACAGATGCTGTAACTGGCTACAATTCAGAAATCAAATATAAATCATCACCTAATAAATAGTCAGTTGAAGCATTTACTACCTCAAAATATGAACCACCTGACGATGGCATTAAATGCCGAAAGATATCTTGTGTGAGAAATAAATAAATAATTAATTACAGTGTTTGGACAATCGTTTCACATTATGTCATAGACGACATTTCTAACACTGTGGGCCCGAGATATAACAAGTTATGAACTAGAATTTAATACAATTCTATCTAATATGAAGCCGACTATTCGTTTATTCTGCAATCGAACTTACTTGCTTATTCCATTTCCTGATGCTTTACCAATTCAAAACAGTTGCAATTATTCATATAGGTTTTGGAAATTGGAATAGACTCTTTAGAATTCTGAACGTAAGAAGCGTACATTAATAGTTAACGAAAAGGTATATACAACTTTATCTTCTACGGGAGTGAAAAGTGGAGGATACAGATTTCACAAGAGGAGGATAGACTCTTTGAAATATGGCAGTACGGAAGAATGCCTGATATTAAATGGGTAATCGCATAACTAATGAGGAGGGAAGGAATAGAACCTGGGTGAAAAAAATTTGTAGCAAGTCTTGACTAAAAGAAGGGATCGGTTCGTAGGGCACCTTATGAGACATCAAAGAATCGGCAATTTAGTATAGGAGGGAAGTATGTGAGGTAAATATCGCAGAGGGTGACCAACAGACGAGTACAGTAAGAAGATTAAATGGTATGTTGTTTGCCGTTCTTATTCTGGTATGAAGAGCCTTAAACAGGTTAGAGTAGCTTAGAAACCTGCATCAAAGCAGTCTGTGGACTGATGACAACAGGAACGACAATTACCACAAATTAAAATTTGGTGGGAAAATTTGTCCAACGCTTGGTGTTGCCCTATTGCCTAGCTGAACTCCAATTTTTAGTTCACTCAGACGCTCTACAATTAACTCATGAAGATTCTCGGGACTTCGAGGACGATTGTTTTTCGTGTTTGTGTATCCCTATATCTTTGCTTGAAGACATTTATGGAACAACTCCCTCTCACCATGGTGTCGATGCACTATCGTTTCATGCCAAAGGTTCAGATACAGTTTTCCCAGCTGATACAACGATTTACTCACATTTATTTGAAATGGACACACTAACTCGTCTAATACACCGACAATCTGTTAGGTAATGAAGAGATTCGACTTTGGAATGGTAAAAGCACCAGATAAGCAGTTCAGACTTTGGGCTTAAAACAGAAACAAGACATACGGAATACGTAGACCCTCTTATAAGATATGTCAATCTACAAATAGCTTCGATAGTGCAAAATTCGTAGAAAAGTAGGATTTGACTAATGACGGGTAGTATAAAACATGCAGAACAATCAAGATGCAAAAGAAGAATGTAAGACGAACAACGAGGTGAAGCTCTTTATTTGATCACTAGCGCAGTTACTTTCATCTCGCCTCAAGGTGATTTGCGTACATGTATTTTATTATACACAAACAAGAGCTGTGAATGTCTACAAGTGACTGTCAGTTTATTCATGAACAAGTCGAGATTACTATATTACACGTATCCTATAACAGCAGTTTTTACGACAAAGGAGTGTAAAATGTCAGGGAACCAAGGAAAGCAGACTCAAGTTTCACGTAGCATTGGAGACCGACGATTGACTAAAACTGACAATGAGTGAACAGTGGGTTTAACAGGTATTAAAGAGCCAATAGAACAAGGATGAAATCTTTTGCCTTTGCAGTTCAGTCTACACATCGTATCGAAGAAGCAACGGAGGAACTGTTCAAGGCAAAAATAAACCTAAAATGAAATGACTGAATAGCGTTACTGGCCATGGGACTTTATCTGGGGATGTTCGTCCGCTTAGTGAAAGTTGTTTTTTAGATTTTACATTACGAATTGGCCTTTTAAGCTTAAAACACAAAATAAAAATAAACTCGTAGATTATCAACAAAAATGTGCTTTCATTCATTTCAGCCGACAGACGAATCATTGAAAAAAGTCATCATTTTGGTTTAAGTGTGTTTGGGTTACATACTAATAGCTGTCACTCTATATTCAATAAAACTTGGACAAATGCTATATGGCCTTTTTAATTCCAATTTGTCTGTACTCCTCCGAAGATATTTACAATTCCTTCTGAAACACCCTTTATAATGAAAACTTGTGGACTGAAGAGAAAACTACTTATAAAGAAACAGTAACAAGATGGTATTCGGTTTCAGTATTAAATAAAGCATTTTCATATATAAAAGGTAAAGTAGGTAAAGCAGTCAACAATCCTAAGATTGGTTTGAACACCACAGTGCTTTACTAGGCGTGACTTTGTTTGGCGGTGGTATGCCGTTGCCTTCCTCCGAACTTCGAACTGACATACCCAGCCAGTTATAGGGGGACCTAAAGTTCAACGTGGATTCCGAACCACGGTGCTACTCGATATTTCTCACATCAGCAAAGTGCCATAGGTGACAGAACTGGAAAGTGACATGTATGTTACTGAAAAAGCAATTAAAATTTCAAATTACAAAATGTTCAAAATAGTTTACAAACCGATTTCTATCACGAAATTAGGGAAAATAACATGGAGTTCGGTCGCTCACCGATTTGGTGACAGTTGCGAAAATCGAACATTAGTTTTTTCCAATCTGTGCTCAAAAATCAAGTTTACGAAAGTTACCTATATGTTTCTGAACGAAATCATAAATAATTTAAATAAACGCTTACATCCATTCGTGATACTTCACGTGACACTTCGCACCGGCAGAAATCGAAATATTTAGAGAGAATCGAATTTCTAGTAATATTCGGTGTTCTCATTACGCTCATGTTGCGTAAGTCGACCCCGTGGAGTGAGCACAAATCGCTGACTAATACCAGCCTCATTTAGGGGCCTCGCTCGTAAAAAGAAAACATCGTTTTCCTTCTACGGAAGGACAACGCCCAACTCTGCAGTCTGCAGTCGAAGACTGACGCAAAAAGTTAAACCGTTATTTTAACTTGAAAAGAAATAAAGCAGTATAAACATTATATGATTTTTCTAAAACTATGGCAGGTACGGTCTTATATTAATGGCATAAATCCTCCCCTTCTCCGGTGATTCGTGTCAGCCATTTGTTATGATTGGGTCGCATTCGAGCATACTATCTTCTTTGGGTCCTGTTTAATAGAAACACTTAAACGATGTGGACGAGTCGAATTCCTTAGCCAAAATGGAGAGGAAGTTAATATGACCAATTTTTCGTCTTTCTTTTCTTATTATAGCATATTCGCTTTTACAGCCCTATCAACAGTTCATATTGTTAGGTGATGCCCCATTTTTGTATTGTATTTGTTTACTAATTTGGTCATTCCAAATGTTAAATACCTTTTACGATATTTCTTTTTTATCATTATTAATGCTTCATCGGTAGGTTGCGTTAAAATTTCCTTAACGGTCTTTTAAACTCCATTTACATTCTAACTTACTTGTTTTGTTTGTCATTTTTCATTTAGTCGCCTTTGGTATTATAGTTTGTATCTTATTCTAGGACAAGATGGGTCTTATAGGTTGCTAGAGTGAACTGGGCTATCTTAAATGTTTTCTTAACCCTTTTAAAAAAATGAGATATCTCACATTACTAAAACATCATACGATGTTACATTCAAGCCTCAATTCATGAGTGTCACGGTGTTTGGAAAAATGGTTGTTATTCTCAATTTAATTATGTGTAGCTAACTCTGTTAATGTTCCTTTCTTTATTATTCAATGTATTTACACCTTGTATATACCTATAATATCGTCAAGAGGTCTGTTAAACTCTGATGATTAAGTCCCCTATGGCAACGGTACAACAAGTTTAGTTTAGTTTTATGCTAGTATGTAAATAATACCAGAGGAAGAAGAGAATTAGGATTCCCGACTTACTGTGTTTTTATCGCTTACGAAAACCTTTTAACAAGGCAAATCAGAAAATGCTCAGACACTCATTTAAGAAAATGAATGTACCAGCACATGTGACTACGGAAAATCAGTCGCTAAACAAAAATAAAAAGTAAGGACTGCTGCTGTTAAAAATAGATCGTAATCTTACGATTTTAAGAAAGGTGTTTTTATATTGACGATAGCATTCATATATGTTTTTTTTTCTATTGTGCGACAACTTAAGAAGTCATAATTGCAATTTCATGACGTTAATATCAGATGGTTATGTGACGATAATATATTCGGTTGAAAAGATTCAAGTTACAGTACATAAATTAAATCAAACTGCTGTTAAATGTAAAATGAGGATATAGACAATGACACCAAAAATCATGACATTTCAACGACTAGAACCGGTAATAAAAAGATGGACAGTAACTGAACAGTTTAGGCAATTTAAATATTCATGGAGCTATTTTAAATCTCCCTCGTCAGATGATGAAGAGCTAAAACTTTCAGGCTTCGGACAATTATGTGTGTCGATACCACCTATATAAAAACATTGCGTACGAGAAGAATCATTAGTTTAGTTATACAAAATAATAGCGTTACCTTTTCTTATGTATGCTAGCGAATGTAGGAAACTGTCGTCAAGTTAATTACGACGAATCAAATCAGGAATGTTCTTCTTCACTGTTTAGCGTTATATACAGTCGTACCACAAAGGAAATACCGATATTAGGTAAGAACTGAATGTGAACCCATTACAGTCATCACTGAATGGTATACATTGGACCGGAAAGGGCCAAGCTCATCGTTTGTCTGAGTATAGGATAACTAATGTTGCAATAAAATATTTTCTAGCCTTCCAGGGAACGTTGTTTATCCCTTAAGGAGATGGCGAGATCAGGCCTGAGGAGCATCAAGGCAGAAGTCCTCATACTGGAAGAGGATGATAATTATATTAAGAGGTATAAACTATGGGGATGCAAGTACTCAAATATGTTCTTATACAAGGGTGCTAAAACTGAAATTAACTGTAAAAATAACTAACGATGAGCCTGTCTTAGAGAGTTGGTACAAAATAGGGAAAAATACCCAACAAATAATCATAGCTTATCCTGAAAACTGAATAATCATTGGAATGTGGGTTGTAAAAAGTACCTACTCAAATATTTGTATATTCAATTAAAGAAGGTTTAATCATAGAGAAGCGAAGATCATTTGATTAAGCAGTAATGGTTTCAGGGTATTAAATTAACTGTTAAATAACCTTATAAATGTACCAAACCATCCTACAGTTTCAGTTTTCCAGAAAGACCTGTCTCCTAACTAATGTCACAGGAAAATCTAACCTTCTATTGTCTTACTGTGGTTATCACTTGTTATGAATAAAATTCTTCATTTGTATTGATTATTGGAAATCTAACTTACTGAATGAATTAGAACAGATTTAAAATATGACAATGCTATTTACTTTGCCCAAAATTGTCTTGTCTATAGGGCATAGAGCTTCCTTTTTAACGTTTGTAAAAAATCAAAAGAACTTAACTTTCAGCAGAACTACTTCAATGACTTCGCTTAAAATGATTCGAAAATACATTCAGTTTCTGGACTTTATCATATGAAGAGATTAACTCGTGAATCACGTTCCCAGCTAACATTTAAGTTGTTAAGACACCCTTAACCTGCTGCGTATTCAGCACAGCAAATATCAACCCTAGCTCTATGTTACCGTGTTTCAAAAGACCATTCTACTAAACCAGTAGAAGAGGCGAATTCTACGATACATAATGTCACTGAAGAAATAATGCTGAGGTGCACTTACCTTCTTATTATTTAGTTACAGAAGACAAGTAAATGGATATCTTAGGGCTTCCTACGTGAAATAATAATAAAATATTAAAAAAAACTAATTTTTCTGCATAATCATTTACGAAAATTAGAAGTAACTTCTGTGGAATTTACCACTAAGTCAGACAATCGTAGAGTCAATAAAATGGAATTCACTAACTCTTATGTTGAGAGTGTTTACATATTTTATCTAATTTAAATTAAATTCTGGTTCGAATCGTATTCTCGAATAACCTCAAGAATATTGACAGTATAGATCACAACCAACTTGGCATATACAAGTTCGATGGCCTTAATTTCAATTTCCACTTTCACTGTATGCTCAAGGTCAAGGAAAATGCACACATTTGCATTTAAACTGTTCCAGTAGACGCCGATACGTTTATGGTGGTGGCAAGTTCTCAGGTGGGATTTATGAGTGAAAATAGCTTCGAAACCTTAGTTCTTGTCTTTCCCTTATCCAACATGAAGTTAATTAGCAATTGAAATACCAAGAAAGAATGAGGATTTTTTTACCTTGCTTTCTAGTTGTAAATGTGCCATGTGTGAACATTAATAAACTGTTGATGGGTGGTGATATCTATTTCGTAAAAGTGATTGGCCTGATCAACGTCAAAATACTATCACAACTATCCAATACAGACGATACTTTTTATCTTTGATCTTTGACGAGAAAATATGCAAAGGGCGTAGTAATTCTGAGAGTTGTTTATTAGTCTTGTTTTTCTTACTGTACGACATATTCGTAAAAAATGCGGTTGCATTAATTCTGTCCTTCCTAATGAAATACGCAAACCGTTTTTTGCAATAAACGTTCAATGTAATTTACGACTTTGACGGTACACCAGGGAACAATATCCGTTAAGTTCTTTAATCTGTTTTTGAACACGATGTTTAAAACTTTCATCAGGGATTTGGTTAGTTATCGACGCATATCTTGATTTATAGTTTTAAATCTATGCAAAGAGAAATTATAATATTAACAGACAGGAACTTTCGCAAATATCCTATTTTAGCAGTCTGCACTAAACTGAGCTAATTAAATAGATTGCTGTGATTAAGGTGGATTGAAACTAGCCGGTATAGTGTTCAAATATTTGTAAAGCGTATGGGACTTAACGGCGGGGTGGGGTCATCAGTCCCTGAAATTCCAAAGTTCTTATGAACTAACTTATACTAAACACGACACAAACATCCATGTCCGAGTGGGGATTCGAACTCCCGACGGGGAACGACTTCCCACATCGCAGCATAGCGCCTCAATGCGCTCGGCCGCTCCGCCGCTATAGCTCAGGAAGACATTGCAGATAGAAGACCTTCAGACAAAAGATATTTGATTGGAATCGTTCCATTCTCTAAGCATTAAACAATTTTGGCAGAAAGGGATGCCAGCCAAAGTGACATTGAGAAGTACTATTTGACCCACAGCTGAAAAATAATAATTTATGAAAGAAATAATCCGAATTTTGAAAAGTTTTATTAAAAGGTAATACGGGGTTCTTTAAACATTTTTCACAACAACGGCATCGTGATTCCATGACCGCTACAAACGCTTCTTTAGGAGTCTGCTTTGACCACTGGAAAATTGTTGACAGCCGTTTAGTTACAGGTTTTCAAAACAGCATTCATGTCTCATCCATTGTCACAATCGATGGACGTCCCACCATATGTGGACCAAGAGCTCAGGGACTCCTGGCGTTACTTATTTTCTGAGTAACAAAATGTGGCGTACGTAGTAGTATTAGTGTTTACTCTAAAGATACAGTTAGCGATCTAGCTTGGGCAGACAACCAATATCTGGGTTCCAGATTCTGAGGTTGTATGGAAACAACGCCAACTTTATTTAGGGATCTAGGGATACTCACTGTAGCTTCACAATATATATATATTCACTCATGAAATTTGTTATTAACAATCCGACCCAATTCAAAAGTAATAGCAGTGTGCATAGCTACAACACTAGGAGAAAGGATGATATTCAAGGTTAAATTTAACTTTGGCTCAAAAAGGGGTGAATTATGCTGCCACAAAAGTCTTTGGTCACTTACCAAGTAGCATCAAAAGTCTGACAGATAGCCAACTAGTATTTATAAAGAAATTAAAGGAATTTCTGAATGGCAACTCCTTTTACAATGTAGATGAATTTTTAGATAAAACATTAAAAAAATTAAAAAAAAAAAAAATTCTTAAAATATAGATTGTCAAGTATAGACAAAATTTACTAAACTGACACGTTCCACATCATTACGAAATGTCGTATACATGATCTAAGGAACAAGTATTAATCTAATCTAATCTAATCTTACGTACAGTCTGAGTGATGATTTTTATAAATAATGTACATAATATCGTTACAAAATAATTATCTTGCCAGATATTTTCCTTGGCCGGTGATTTTAGCCAGACGATTTAAGGACCACGAAAAAGTGGCGTTAGTTTACTTATTTTGTGACTCTTCATTTTTATGTAGGATTTACAGATTTATTATAACATATTGAGAACTACTTCAATACGATTGGTAAAGACCGAGACAAACAGCCAGTCACATTTAGAATGTCGCTGTCAATATGAGCTGACGCGTGATATTAAATGGTTTTTTAACACTGCCCCGTTCTACTCTTTGTAGTCTGATGAATTTTTGGCCCACTTTAGGTTACGGTAGTGACACTAAAAGTAAGCCTTTGCGATCACCTTTTGACTGCTCGAAATTTAAATGAAAATAACGCCTTAACCATTCATCTCGCACGGAAACTGAAGACACGAATTTGTGGATGAGAAATTTCACAACAACTTTTCTGTCTTATTTGTTTTTCATATCTCGCGTCGTTTCAGAGATATTTGCAAAATAACGACGATTTTGGGATGTCTGTCTGTCTGTCTGTCCGTAACGTGTTCCCACTTTTTAAGTCGAACTCATCAGCACCAAATTTTACACACATAATTATATAGGCCGTCAGAGACCAGAACCTCCCTTTTTCAAATTTTTCGGACAAAAAATACGTTAGTAACACTAAAAAATCAATTTGTAATGTAATTGTAATTGTAAGCGAACCGTTCGTCTGAAGCAAAAATTGAATAACCGAATTTTTAGAGGAGAAAATTCTCTACAACTTCGCTTTATTACTATTATTATTATTATTATCTTGCATCATTACAGAGATATTTGCAAAAATATTGGCGATTTGACGATGTCTGTCTGTCTGTCTGTAACGTGTTCCCGATTTTTAGGTCGAACCGTTCAATCGATCGGCACTAAATTTTACGGAAATTATTGTTGACCTCCAGAAACCAGAACCTAGCTTTTTAAAATATTTCGGACAAAAAATACGTTGGTAACACCAAAAAAGGCCGTTTGTAATATAATTTTCATTGCAATAAACCGTTCATCTGACACGAAAATTGAATAACCGAATTTCTAGATCAGAAAATACTCTACAACCTTGCTCTCTTATGTATTTTCATATCTCGTATCGTTCGAGAGATATTTGCAAAACTAACGGCGATTTGACACCGTCCATTGATTTTACGAAAACCAGTCGTTCGGAGATGTCACGTGATGTTCCACGCCCACAACTCTCTTGCGTTGCGTATTTGATGATTTTCTTATTATAATTTACACGTTGTCATTTTAAAGCAACCGTACACTGAACAATCAACAAAAACACGTCGTTCATTGTACGATAAATGATAATATAGTGTCTAAAAATGCCATATTAGCATCAGTTAACAGCTGCCATCAGTAGTACGAGATTAAAAGACGACTTTCGTAATTGTACGTCGTAGTGTAATGGGCAGCGCGTTGGATTGCAATGCACATGATTAGAGGTTCGGAACCCGCCACTACCAAAAAGATTTTTTCTCCTTTCTTCCTAAAATGGTTTCGGGCATCCTTATTAATTAAATAGAGCTATGTTCTCAATATTTAGAGTTGTAAATATGTAAGAATGCTCCCTCTAAATTGCGTGTTTGTTCTATTCCGAGAACATGCCGTGAAATACGTAACAACGAATTGAACACTGGTCTTCTGAAGCATACGCACGTAAACTGGAAGGATGCTGTAATTTTTGGCAAATGTAGTTCCCTAATGAAACGGAAGGGAAGTGTATGCATTGAACAAATTACCTTGTTTATTTTTTTCTAAGCAATTATTCACAATTTCTGGAATATATTGAAGTCATTAATTATAATCAATGCATCTACTGAAATGTTTGTCTTTGACATGTTTGCTACTGACACTTTTAACGTAGATAGTATTAGCTTTCCTGTCGTTCAGATATGACTTATTTCATGTTACTTCGTTCGTCGCTAAAATGAAGAACAAATATTCTCTTTCGAACCATGATTACGTTTTCTTTTACAGCTAAAATCACAAACGGAATAAGTGTGGTAATACTGAATTCCACATAAATCTAGTATTTAATATATATACAAAGTTAGTAGTATCATTACATCATTTACAACAGCCATTGTAACAGTATATCCTGAGTTTAAAATTCGTTGGTATATATTTCATGGCATGTTCTCGAAAGAGAACAAATGCAATTTTCAGAGAAAGCGCTGTTACCTTTGAACAACTCGGAATATTGCAGGATTAGTTGCGTTCAGTTAACTAGAGTGTAAGAAAACCTTTTAGGAAGCAAGAGGGAAAAATTGTCAGCGGTGGTTATATATATTCTTCATCGCGATCGATGCTTTGCGGTCGTTTGTTCATGTTCTTCTGGGTTGTTCGCTCTGAATTTTACTCAGTTTTTTATTACAGATGGTGTTGAACCAACATCGCCTGAAAAGAAGGCCTGTGCACTGACGTGCCACGTCACGTCACGCAGAGTAGGTCGCGATCGCGTAGCTCAATGGCTGGCTGATGGAGCACAGCCCACTGCCTCACATCGGCCATTCAGTGAGCTACAGGATCGTGATCTGCATGACATGACGTGGCACGGCAGTGCGCAGGCCTTCTTTTCAGGCGGTGTTGGTTGAAGCCTCTTTCTTTTTCTCCTTTCTCATTGGTTTTTCGGTTTGATCGGTACTTTGTTGACGTTGGTTTGTTCTGTTCTATTTTGATCGCTTCGTCGATCACTGTTTTTCTCGTTACAGAGGGCGTCTAGCTACCATGCCGGCAACCCCCTGACCGAGCGCGCTGAGCCACCGCGCCCTAACAAGTTTCTAACCACCGTCTAACATGTTCGTTTTACACAAACTTCAAATGTTCAAATGTTTGTAGAACTTATGGGACTTAACTACGGGGTCATCAGTCCCTAAGCTTACAAACTACTTATGAACTAGCTAAGACTAAGGACGGCACAAATATCCATGCCCGAGGGGGGAATCCGAACCCCCGACCGTAGTGGCCGTGCTGACCCTCGGCCACCGCGGCCGGCTATCACAAACTAATTCCTCGCCTATTACGCTATGGTGAACAGCTGCGAGTATAATCAGTACTTCTCGTACCATCGACGTTAGGTTTTAGCTAACTAACTAACATTAGATTCTAATTCATTGTCCTAAGAACGAAGTGTTTTTTATAATTTTCAGTGCTCGATTGCTTTTAAATGACAACGCTTCAGTTATAATAAGATAATCATCAAGTAAAGATATCAAAATGGTGTTCGGGCGAGGGATGACACGTGACCGATTTACGAACGCCAAATGTACGCTGTGTACCATCCAGGCTATAGTCACTCGTCAGAACGCAAAATGTACGGTACCTTCGTTCCAGGCTAATAGTCATTCGTAACCAGTACAGGAAAAGAAAATAAACTTTTAACAAACTACCAAGGCAAGACAGGTGATAATATTTTAACGTAAAAATATAATGAAACTTTGGGAGAGATATTAAAATGATAGGTTAAAGAGGTAAAAGTTGATGCTAAACTCAAATATCATATAAATTTGGCTGTTTGTTAAAATACGGTCAGAAAGAATATTACGTGTTGGGCGCATAGATATTATCACAATAGTAGAGTCGTAATCGTATCACTATAATTTTTTAATATTTACATTATTATTTTTGTCCGAAATATTTGTAAAAAAATTGTAAAACTACAAATCCTAAGTGGGCCGTAAAACACGTCTATGCGATTTTTGTAATTATATAGCATGCTGAAGCAACGTACTAAAAATTGTTCTCAAACATGAGACCTAGGACTTAAGGATAAAAAAATAACACAATGTAAAATTTACAATTTGATTTAAATTTCAAATAAAGTTTGTTTTAATACATTCCTTACGTATTTAGGTATTAATGGTACACTTCATAGGAATTATGTGGCTTTTTTATTCTAGGGTACATTCCGGTTAAGAGTTAAAATTGTGTGCTGGAACCGGGATTCAAACCTGGAACTTTTGCGGGCAAGCGCTCTACCGTATGAGCTATCCAGGCATGCTTCACGGTCCGTCCTCAAAACTTTAGTTCTGCCAGTACTTCGCCTCCTACTTTCCAAACCTCACAGAAGTTCTGCCAACCTTTCAGGACTAGTAGTACAGGAAGAAATGATATTGTGGAGACATGGCTTGGCCACAGTCTAAGGGATGTTTCCGTAATGTAATTTTCATTTTAAAGAGTGTGCACTGATATTAAACATCCTGGCAAAAGTGAAGTTGTGAGGAGGGGCCATGAAGCGTGCCGGGAAAGCTAAGTCGATAGAGCGCTTGCCCGCGAAATGCAAAGGTCCGGGGTTCGAATCCGGGTTTCGGCACATAATTTTAACCTGCCAGGAAGATTGAAATCAGCGTATACTCCTTTGAAAATTTCACTTTGAATATTGTACAAGTTAATTTATTATTTGAATGCTTAAGAAAGTTGCCCATGATGTTCAAATTGATTTGACATGAGAGATTTTTGGTCGTATAAAGTAGCAGAGGCCATTTTAGCCACTGTCTAGTGCCACGTGAAACTGATTGGTTGATTTTCTGTTGAGGTTACGATGAATAGTTTTTGGGAGACATGAAGTGATGGCTGTGTAAATAATCAAAATATTCATAACAAATGTATTCAAAACATCAATTAAAGCTGGATTTAGAACTTTATTTGGTAGGGAAATACATCAAGGATTTTTTTATCTTAATGTTGTATGTGGCTTCCGTTGGTTATCCTGCATTCATACCATCGGAAGTCTATTTCTTTCCAAACTCTCTGCAGCATTGTATGTTCAACTTCTTCAGTGGTGGCGTAAATTCTTGCTCCAAGATCAGGAAGAGAAGCTTGCACAGGAGGTACAAACACGATATCCTAGATGAATCCCCACAAAAGTCTAGTGGTATCAGGTCATGGGAACATGGGGCCATGCAATTTGCGCACCACGGTCTATCAATCTGGAAAGCACTTACTGAGAAAATCCCGGACGTCACCCAGGTAGTGGGTTAGTGCACCATCTTGCATGAAGTAAACATTTCGTTCTTGGTTATCCTCATCAATATCTGATATCAACAGTTGCTGTAACATATCCCGGTACAGTATTCTATTGATAGTTCTCTCATTTTGTTCTTTCTCAATACACAAAACATTCACTTAAAGGCTATCACGAACATGTTGCAATGTTCTATATGGATTTTAACTGCTCCATATCCTACAGTAATGTGAGTTAACCTTGCCAGTGAAGTCGACTCAGGAAAGATTGTTTCTGCCAAGAAAGATGTTCTTGCGAGTAGTTTTGTGTCTTTTATTGCTTTTGCTATCGTCAGTCTGTATGGTTTCAAATGGAAACGGTTTCTCAACATACGCCGAACAGTGGTTTATGGGTTTGCAGCTCGCGAGATGCACATCGGTTCGATGTCGTAGGTCTTTTGACAGAACTTTGTCTCACTCCCTCAACGACCTCAACAAGTGTGCAGGGACGACCTGTTGATTTCAAATGTGCCGTGGCCGAACAGCCGTGCGCACCGAGGCACCGTGCTGTAGTGCGCACGGCCGTTCGCCGTCGGATGTTCGAGTCCTCCCTCGTGCGTGGGTGTCTGTGCTGTACTTAGGATAACTTAGTTTAAGTAGTTTGGAAGTTTAGAGACCGAAAACCACTGCTGTTAGGTCCTGTAACTTTACAAACTTTTGAATATTTTTTATTTCAAATGTTCGAAGGTTCGTAATTTTCTAATGAACCAAACTACACTGATCATCACTCCCTAGACCTCCAAACTACTTAAACTATCTTATACTAAGCACAATACACACATACATGACCCAGGATGGACTCGAACCTCCGACGCGAGCGGCCGCGCGATCTGTAACGTGACGCCCTAGACCGCACGGCCATTCCCGCGTGGCACCTGATGATTTTCCATGTCTTACCAGACACTGTTTCTACAAAAAAATTATGCCACTATTAAATTGTAGGCCTACTAAGAGAATACTAACGCACTTGACACGGATATTACAGTGTAATGTCGCCAACTTCAATTCTTCGACCGGAAACTCACAACTAGCACGTTCGGGTCGGGTCCATTTAAGGCAGCCATCTTTAAAGCAACTGCCGCTAGCGGTACTTACGGTGCGATTCGGCACTAGCGAACGGGAGTCAAAACTTAATATATTTCCCTAATAATTAACACTACAATCTCATCTTTACGTATGACGAATAAATTTATATGAATTTTGAAATTTGTAAACTATTTTTGAAACGCCCAGCATAGTAATCAGTCAAATAAGTCAAAAATATTGTATCACCAGGGATTTTAGGATTCCGTGTAACACTGTATTGTTATTCTTTCTAATAGTAATGTCTATCACGCCATCGGCAATCATCTGTATGGTACTGTCTTGTGGAAATATTCCTGCACAGTGAATGAACCAAATAATACACCAAATCTATGCAAGGGACTATGCCGATCAGGTAGAAATGAGAACTAAGTGCCTAAATCAGCAAAAGTTTCGTAGACAGCCCAATGTAATTCAATCCACCAAGTTATTCGCTGTGACGCTCTGTTTGGAAGCATTATTTATAAATAAAGCAGAGTATCCGTATGTTAGTGAGTTTGTGTGTTTGTTTGTGTGTACGTATTGTATACAAATCTACAGTTTTGTTCTAATCATCACGAAATTTTGCACACGTAAGCTTCAATCCAAGGCGACGGTCGCAGTAAGTGTTAGGATCACGTATAACACATTGTTCACGAGACATGACGTCATAAATAATGAGATGCCCGATAAACTGCTGCATCAAACGAAAGTGTTGCACATTTTCTCTTAAACCACTGGACCGATTTCAACAAATTTGGTGCACATATACCTTACCGTGAGGTAACAATGCTCTCTGGGTAAGAACCACATACGATACACGGTTCAGGAGATACAATGTCATAAACAATATAGTTTCAAGAAACTGCCACATATGACAGAAACTGCCACAAGAATGACAGTACCTAGCGACATGTAACGCACTTTAAACGTAATTTCAAACATTATAGAACTTTGTCTCGCTGTTAACCATAGCAAAATTATGAAAGGAAAAACGTTTCTCGCTTACTACTTTTCCGCTGTTCATGGACTGAAACTACGGCATTCGGTGTGACGTTACAATTTATAATTTCTACACTACAAATTTTAGCCGCAGGAAATTTTACAGACAGTATACACACATATATCTACACACATATATCTGAATGTACCTTCGAAATTGTATCACAGTACGACACGTAGTTCATGATATATGAGCACATAAATCGTAACGTTCACATAAAACCGCCCTATCACTCACCCAGTTTTAATCTATTACTTCTGTACTACTAATTGTATTCGCAACAGATTTTACAAACATACAGCACTTATACAAATCAATGTATACTTGAAAAATTACACAACTGTACAACATATAACTCATTAAATATGAGATCGTTCGATTTTTATATGCCATTTGTATTTTGATTGATTGTTTGTATGCTGCACGTATAATTTAGTACATTATGCAAGACAACCTTATTTCTTATATATTCTCCCATAAATACGAGGCGCGTCCAGAAAGTAAGTTCCGTTTGGTAATAAGATGAAATTGTACACAGATACAGAAGAAATTTTTATTGCACAATATTCTACAACTCTTAAACTACTTTTCCACATAACTGCCGAAATGTTGTAGGCAATTGTCATAGCGTGCCACATGTTTTTGTATGCATCTTTCACAGAAGGTTGCCGCCTGTGTATTCAACCATGTGGTAACAGCTCTTTATCATCGTTGAAGTGTTGACCACCAAGGACAGATTTTAGGTGTAAGAAGAGATGAAAGTCGCTAGGAGAGAGGTCCGAGCTGTATAGAGAATGATCAAACAGGTCCCATTGAAATTTCCGTAAGAATTGCTTGGTCACATTCGGTGCGTGAGGTCAGGCATTATCGTGAAAAAAAAAATCTGTTGACAGTAATCCTCTTCTTACACCTAAAATCTGTCCTTGGTGGACAACACTTCATCGGTGATGACGAGCTGAAAGAACATGTTATCATATGGTTGAATACACAGGCGGTAACATTCTATGATAAAGGCATACAAAACGTTGTGCCATGCTATGAAAATTGCCTACAAAATTTCGGAAGCTATGTAGAAAAGTAGTTTAACAGTTGCAGATTTTTGAACAAGCAAAATTTTTTCTGTATCTGTACCCGTTCGTTTTATATAACCAAACGGAACTTACTTTCTGGACGCGCCTCGTATAACATGTTTTTAGAAAAAAGGAGATGGACAGAGAGATAATGGGTAACTATAGTCAGGAATAAATAAATAAATACCCGGGGAACACAGGGATTTTAGCTAGTAACACAATAATCAGAACTTTTTTCAGCTCTGCTTTTAATATGATTCACGGGGCAGCACGCTACAGGCTACATTCCATAAGTATGTTTATAGGCACGAACGCTGATCGTGTTTGCTGAATTGTCGTTGCGCCAATTGCCGGCTGCCTTGGATGCGAGAACAGTTAGTTGAAGGACATACTTTCTCGAAACTAGTTTGACTCATACATACTACAAACGCGATTACCTCGCATGTTAAACGTAATGGTGTGCAACTAAGCTATCCACATATTTTACGTGCTAGGAAGCGACAGTGCTCTTGTGGACACTCGTAGGAGATATTCCTGTTTGCAGCACTATACTGAGCAGTGACAAGACACCACAGTTATCGTGAATTTCAGATTCAGGTACAAAATGAAAACCGTTACAAAAGTGAAATTCAGGGCGGAGAAAGCATCCAATATGTGTATAAAGATTTACGAACAAAATGGCAAATAGTTTATCAGATAAAGATGGACTCGTAGCAACACGTAGAGGTCTGTTACATTTACAAGGTTCCAAGGTCTACCTTTGGGGAAATCGGGATACTTAGTTTTTAACACTTTTGTAAAGTAAAGGAACACAACAATATACTTCATAAAGGTGTACGATAACACCTTTTACTGATGCATTACTTACCTCTTTTGAAGCTGTAATTTCTCATTTCTTCAAAGAAATGCCTGATTATTTCTCGTTATGACTCATCCACGGAGAAAAATGGAATTGTATAAACGTTGATATTATCATCATACATATTTACATCCTCGAAATACTGCCTAGTCACTTCACTAGAGCGAAAAACAAACTATATTCATCAAAAAATTCAAATGTTCAAATGTCTGTAAATATATCGGACCAAACTGCGTGCTCATCAGTCCGTAGCTTACAAACTACTTAAACCTAGGTAAACTAACCTAAGGACAAACACACACACCCATGCCCCACGGAGGACTCAAACCTCCACGGCGAGCAACCACGCGCTCCGCAGCGAGGTGCATTAGACCGCTCGGCTGCTCCATCGCGGCTATATTCATCCAGTGTAAGATAGTGAGAGTACTTTGTCACATCCTACGAGAATAAAAAAAAAAAGTTTAAAACATTTTCAAACTACTTCGATGGCTTCTCTGTATACAATAGTGGAGTAATTATTTAGTCTTGCTAGAAGTATGGTATCAAACAATCGAATTTGATGGTCTCCTGGATCCAGAACACGTTCTGATGTTTGTTAACTATTGGACCAAACTGCTATGGTCATCAGTACCTCGACTTACAAACTCCTTAAATTAACCTAAGGACAAAACATACACACGTGCCCCAGGGAGGATTCGAACCTCCGACGCCGCGGTGGAGTAGCCGAGCGGTGTAAAGCGGTCTAAAGCGTCTCTTTTTCTTTACAAGTTTTAGACGTTCCAGTATGTAGCATTCTACTGATCTTTTTTCAGATTAGCCGTTTCTTCTGAATACTGTCATTAAATAATTCAGTACTGTATGTAACAACTTATTTTGTTCTGATTTACCAATTTGTTTATCTCACATATTTTCTGCTTGGAATGGTGTTTTCAATTTTAGCAAAGCTCTGCATCCGTACGAGTGGGATTTCTGTATATTTTATCGCCTAAAGTTACATGATGTTTTCTAATATATATATATATATATATATATATATATATATATATATATATATATATATATATATATATATATATATATCCGAAGACGTCTTCAAAAGAGGAAGCCGAAACGTCAGGCACTTACTGATGCCCTAAACCAGTTATTCCCAAACTGTAGGTCGTGGGTCGTGCGATCTTTAGAAATTCCCAAATAAAATACCGAATGAAAAAATATGTGGAAGTGCATTTCATAACTTTTATTATTTTCATATCATGTTTCACCCACTGATGAAAAGTTACTATTACATTCTATCGTCTTTTTTTAATTTTTAATTTAATATGATTATTTTTAAGGGTTGATACTTTTAGTTTGAGGTTTCAACTAACTGAATGTATTCTCTTTGCGAAATATATTACTTGATATTTGTTATTCTTTTAAGACTTACTTTCAAGAACTGTTGATAAATTGTTATCGGTACTAATCCGTTTATAAAAACTTTCATTATCTGAGAAAGACTACTTAATGGAAGAAGTATAATGCGAGACCTCTTGAAAACTTTTTTATAGCCTCAATCGTAATATTAAAATAAAGGAAGAGCATCGAGTGCTTGGAAATACAGCTTCCAATGAAGTAATAGGCTACACAAGCTCTCACTCATACGAGCCCATGTCGATTTAAAAAAATAAATAAGGACACAAATTTTGCCTGGAAAACAATATACGCCTAAAACTAACAACCTTCATTCGACATATAGAAAGTATCATTATACCAAGACCAAGAAAATACAATGCCACAAATATCATCGAGTTTACCATTTATTAAAGAAAAAGTATACTACTGATAAAATATGGTTTATTTTCTTTAATATTGTTCCCTCATCGTTTCCGAAAGCATTTACATAAGTAATAATAACATTAGCTTCATATTAAATATAATTTTATATTAGTGTTAACAAACTTTCCGTATAGCAAGAGAAACGCAAAGCAGGTAATGATTTGATTGTTGTAACATTTCGGTGTGTCTGGTTTTAACAATTCTTTCATTTACTTTCCCTTTCGCTGAGCCACAGCGAATTGTGGCCTATTTTGATAATATGTTTACGTTCGTTAGTTATTAATATGAAATGTGCTATTCGGGACGAACTAAAGGGAGAGGATGGGATAGTGTCCTATTCTGCTCCTTCATAATTTTATGCAGGTATATTTAAAAATCATTTTTTTTTACCCTTGTAATAGCACATGATGTACAAGCTTAAATAAAAATGACGAACATGACAACAAAAATCACAAATTAAGAAGAAAGACACACTTTCGTAATATAAATATAAAATTATATTTAATAAAGCTTAGAATAATCATATCTTAGCATGTACAACTTGTACAAAAGCCAGACCGCAGTTATTAAACTCGAAGAAAATGAAAGGGAAGCTTTAGTTGGGAAGGGAGTAAGACAGGGTTGTAGCCTTTCTCCAATGTTGCTCAATTTGTACATCGAGCAGGCGGTGAAGGAAAGCAAGGAAAAATTTGGAATAGGGTGAAGAAATAAATACATTGCGTTTTGCTGATGACACTGTAATTCTTTCAGAGACAGCAAAGGACCTGGAAGAACAGTTGAATGGAATGGACAGTGTGTTGCAGAGAGAGCGTATAAAATGAACATTAACAAGAGCAAAACAAAGATAATGGAACGCAGTCTTAGAAAATCAGGCGATGATGAAGGAATTAGAGTAGGTAACGAAACAATGAAGGTGGTAGATGAGATTTGTTACTTTGGTAGTAAAATAACATATAAAGGTCGCAGAGTACAGAGGTTATAAAATGCAGAATGGCAGTGGGAAGAAAAGCATTCTTGAAAAAAAGAAATTTGCTGATATCGAATATTAATTTAACTGTAAGGAAGTCTTTTCTGAAGGCATTTGTGTGGAGTATTGCCTTGTACGTGAGTGAAACATGGGCGATAAACAGTGCGGACAGGAAGAGAATAGAGGCTTTTGAAATGTGGTGCTACAGTAGAATGCTGAAGATTAGGTGGGTAGATCGCATAACTAATGAAGAGGTACTGAACAGAATTGGTGAGAAGAGGAATTTTTGGCATATCTTGATTAAAAGAAGGGATCGCTTGGTAGGACACATTCTTGGACATCGATGAATCGTAAATTTAGCATTGGAGGGATGTGTGTGGGGTGAAAATCGCAGAGGGAGACCAAGAGACGAATATAGTAAGCAGATTCAAATGGACGTTGGTTGCCGTTCTTATGAGGAGATGAATAGGCTTGCTCAGGATAGAGTAGGGTGGAGAGCTGCATCAAACCAGTCTCCGGACTGAAGACCATAACAATAACAACAACAACGTACGTGTGTCCATTACATTAAAAAATAAATTAATAGAGAAACAATCTTTGTCTGGAAAACAATTTATGCCTAAAACTAACTAGATATAGAAAGTATCATTAATACGGTTTTCCCCATATATCTCGAAACCTAGTAAATAAATTGATACTTAATAAGAAACAATCGATAAACATTTCCAATTTAACATTTTGCGATCAGTGTTGCAGCTTTTTACTTAATTACGAAAGTGCGTCTTCCTTCTTAATTTGTGATTTTTTTTTTTTTTTTTTTTTTTTTTTTTTGTCATGTTCGTCATTTTGAAACGAATTTATGAAATAGAAATTTGATTACCTACAAGCTCAAATTTTCCTGTTTCCAGTTAATAAATGTTAGGTCGTCAAAGAAAGCTTAGAATAAAACCTGTTTATTAAATAGCGGTGTCCTGTTGTTTGAAGACATCCGTAACTGCACAGCATAGTGCGACGGATGTCGTGACACTCTAAGGCCTTTGTAATGTATCTAAGTCGTGATAATCGCCAGTGGGAGAGGTCAGACTACAGGACGGTTGCTCGAGCGATGGTGTGCGCAATGGATGAGGCTGATCTGCCAGATCGACAAGGGCGGTGTCGATTCGCGATCAGTGCGGAACATGCCACGCTTGGTCTCACAACGGTAGTTTTCGATAGATACGCCTTTAGGTACACCTTCTTCGTTGAAAGTATACCGGTGTCTGTACATTGTCAGCCAAGAAAATTGTTACCATTGTCCTGTTTGGACGCATTTGCTAATAAAGTCACTATAATTCTTAGGATTTACTTCACGCACATCACAAACAAACGAATGCCGCACTAATCACTGTCAAGTAAAATACTGAACTCTATATGACACACTACACGTATCATATACAAGTCTGCACCAGCGCCCCGCAAGTACAACACTGGAAACGCGGACATAATGTGTACACGCCTGCACCAGCGCGTAAGGCATACATATTCAAGACTGCAGGCTTGTTTACGTTGAGTGGAATATTTCCGAGATGTTTATGTTCGAATTTATTAAGCAGTTACCATTATCCTGTGCAGCTATCGTAAAATTACACTCCTGGCCATTAAAATTGCTACACCACGAAGATGACGTGCTACAGACGCGAAATTTAACCGACAAAGAAAATGCTATGATATGCAAATGATTAGCTGTTCAGAAAATTCACACAAGGTTGGCGCCGGTGGCAACACCTGCGACGTGCTGACATGAGAAAAGTTTCCTACCGATTTCTCATACAAAAACAGCAGTTGACCGGCTTTGCGTGGTGAAACGTTGTTGTGATGTCTCGTGTAAGGAGGATAAATGCGTACCATCACGTTTCCGACTTTGATACAGGTCGAATTGTAGCCCATCGCGATCGCGGTTTATCGTATCGCGACATTGCTGCACGCGTTGGTCGCAATCCAATGACTGTTAGCAGAATATGGAATCGGTGGGTTCAAGAGGGCAATACGGAACATCGTGCTGGATCACAACGGCCTCGTATCACTAGCAGTCGAGATGACAGGCATCTTATCCGCATGGCTGTAACGGGTCGTGTAGCCACGTCTCGATCCCTGAGTCAACAGATGGGGACGTTTGCAAGACAACAATCATCTGCACGAATAGTTCAACGACGTTTGCAGCAGAGCATGGACTATCAGCTCGGAGACCATGGCTGCGGTTACATTTGACGCTGCATCACAGACAGGAGCGTCTGCAATGGTGTACGCAACGACGAACCTGGGTGCACGAAGGGCAAAACATCATTTTTTCGGATGAATCCAGGTTCTGTTTTTAGCATCATGATAGTCGCATATATGTTTGCCTAATCCTGGTAAACGCACTGTGGAAGCGTGTACTCGTCATCGCCATACTGGCGTATCACCTGGCGTGATGGTATGGGGTGCCAATGGTTACACGTCTCGGTCACATTTTGTTCGCATCGAAGGCACTCTGAACAGTGGCCGTTACATTTAAGATGTTACGATCCGTGGCTCAACCCTTCACTCGATCCCTGGCAAACGCTACATTTCAGTAGGATAATGCAGGACCGCATGTTGAAGGTCCTGTACGGGCCTTTCTGGATACGGAAAATGTTCGACTGCTGCCCTAGCCAGCACATTCTCCAGATCTATCACGGACTGAAAACGTCTGGTCAATGGTGGCCGAGCAACTGGCTTGTCACAATACGCCAGTCAGTACTCTTCATGAACTGTGGTATCGTGTTGAAGCTGCATGGGCATCTGTACCTGTACACGCCATCCAAGCTCTGTTTGACTCAATGCCCAGGTGTATCAAGTCCGTTATTACGACCAGAGGTTTTTTTTTGGTACTGATTTCTCAGGATCTATGCACCCAAATTGTATGAAAATGTAATCACATGTCAGTTCTAGTATAATATATTTGTCCACTGAATACCCATTTATCATCTGCATTTCTTCTTGGTGTAGCAATTTAAATGGCCAATTGTGTATTTAAAAGATGAGTCTCGCCTAAATTTGTGTAAAATATCTCGCGGAATACCCAAAAGAGTCCTCAAGGTCTCTTGGTGACCAAATGTGAAAAGAATAAAATGCAGAAAACCCCATTCTAAAGGCTACATCCACCTCTACTGAGCATGCGCAAATACATGGCAGAATAAAATGTTGCTATTTCTTCTCGGTGGATAAACCATCTGCTAAAATCGTAGCTTTACTTGTTCTGCCGCCAGGTGGCAGGCCGTCTACAGTTGACTTGTACACGTTACGTGTGTTGTGTAACACCCGAAGCCACGTGTAGTAGCGGCGTTGCTATTGATCTGCGTTGCACATACACTTCAGCAACATCCTCAAATGGAAACTTTTTGGTCGTCACTTGTAACTTCGGAGCACAAGCGAACTTTCAATAATGTACCAGTACAGTAATTGTAAAGCCAACGGATCCACTAAATTGTTGAATTTGAAATGAATTACAATATCTGGAGCATGAGACGTGTAATTTCTCTTGAGAAAAGAAATTATATTCTACATTCTGTCCATTAAATCCTCATCCCATATCCCTGTGCATCTTTTCCTCTTCTTCTCTCTACCCCTCCTCATCCGAATCCCTCAATACATTGCCGTCTCTATCCATTTCATTTTAATTTTCCATCTGTCTTCCACCGCATAACTCCTCTAACTAACCATTTCCTCATCATCCTGACCGTTTCCTATATTCATTGTCGTCGTGATTAAAAGTAAATAAATCAAAAGAAATAGGGTGAAAACGGCCATTGATCTATTCTTTAATCTGCATACAACCTATGCTCGAACTTTTACTTGAGTCGGCGACATGCCGCGATTAATGAGTGTTAACTGTCAGGTGATCTACGTCAGTGCTGTATGGACAAATTGAGAATTCGCGCTGAAGGAAGACTGCAAGGGTAGTCCGCCAGGGCTTGGTGATTACCGTGTCCCCAGTGGCGTAGTGGTTAGCGCGACTGCCTCGTAAGCAAGATACCCGGGTTAGGATAGCGGCTGGGTCCAAATGTTCAAGTTTCCCATTTCATTTCATTGCACACTGGCAGTTAAAGTCGTGAATTGATTTAAATGTTGACGAATACTTCAATTTTTGTTATAACGCTGGCAAGTAAGGAGCGAGCTACTCTTAGAGAAAAGTAAGTGAAATAACCAAGAAAATAAACAATCTAATTTACAGACTTCGATACTACGTCGTTTTCATTTCCACTTCCGTCAACGTCATACACACAGCAGCTGTCGCTTCTGTTACCTACAAATGAACCACGTAAACATGAATACAAACATCCCTATAATGTATCCTGACTGAGGGGAAAAAAGAACTCACTTTAAATTATACTAAGGATAATAAACTCATGCGTCAGGGAGGACTCGAACGGTCGGCGGAAGTAGCCGCGCAATCCGTAACATGCCATCCAAGACCTCGCGGTCATATTCGCTCGGCTGTTCATTTCACTGAACGGCATTGCTTTCGTGAGCAGATGATCGGTGCGCAGAGCATAAGTTGTATGCCCTACAATTTTCTATGTACACTTATTAATACCTAGATTTTAAACGATGAGAAGGTAACATAAAAGTTATAGATATGAAAGTCTCTACTCTCTTCTACCACTATTACACATCAGATTTTTTATGTTGTGCGCCTCTTTGTCAAAGGGTCATTCGACTTGTTTCATTAGCCAATTTGTATAAAAATATTAAAAATCTGTACTTTAGTGTTCATGTAGTAATATTACCATTTTTAATATAATTAGCGTAAATCGTGTATTTCAAATTACATATACTGGACTCGCATTCGGCGCTTCAAATCTGCCTCAGGCCGTCCAGGCTTATATTTTTCGTGATTAGATGGTTCCTTTCAAAGGTTAAAACTATCGAAGGTTGTGCTCCATCTCTAATGACCATGTGAAACCCTAACCCACCTTCTTTCTCCCTTTTTAAGATTACACCTCATATAAAGGTGTAAAACTAACAGCTAACGGTTTGTCTTGTATTGGAATTCGCCAAACGTTTAATAACACACTTGGAAACATGGAGCACAAGCATTCACTTACAAGTCGCACTCAGATTCCAGACAAATAGCGGTCACACCTGCCCTTCGATTCAGAGCTGTATTTACTAGTTATGAGAACGGGCTCGAAAAGAACGCAGACCCGTTGTGAACCACGATCCGTTTCTGTCCCGATTCCAGCTGTGTGTGTGTGTGTGTGTGTGTGTGTGTGTGTGTGTGTGTGTGTGTTTGTGTGAGTGTGTGTTTGTGTATTGTGTGAACTATGTGAGGAACATCTTCACATTCGTTTCACAACTGTAACTTAACCCACGTAATGTAACACATTGATGTTACTATTTAACAAAAATTTAATTATTCATGAATTATGTAATCTGCATTACAGTCAAAATGCACTTATTCCCGAATTATGTAACTAGCAGTTCAAGAAAACGTAGTTCCTCGCCGCTCGGGATTAGTTGTGCAGTCTGGAGCGTCACGTTGCGGACCGCGAGGTCGCTCGTGTCGGAGGTTCGAGTCATCCCTCAGGATTGGATATGTGTGTTGACCTTAGTATAAATTAAGTAGTTTTTAGGTTTAGTGTCTGATAACCAGAGTAGTTTGGTACCTTAGAATTACAAACATTTGAACGTGCACAATTCTTTGCAAATTATTTTATCAGCATTAAATTCTTTTGAATATTGATCATAGAAATGAAGATTAAAAGAAAGTTTACTGATATACTGTTCCATCGTGGCCAGACTCGTCGTTTGTGTAAAGTGGTTACTTTTCTACAGAGCTTTTCTATCCGAAGACATTTTTGATATGGACTACCAACTGAAGAATGCACCACATGGTGAGTGGATATTTTATTTCAGCACGACATGTCCGGTAGTGAAACTTAGGTTTCTACTTAAATCGAGTATAAAATGATGTGCAATATTGCTTGTTCAAGTAATGCTGATTCCATTGCCTTAAAAATTGGACACTATCCTCCACAATTTTGGAAACACCTTGTAATTATAGACAATGGAAAGGAAATACAGTACAAAAATACATTTTGTTCTTTTCCAAATGTTTATTAAGCTCAAATAATACACAGGAAGATACAACAATTAAATTTTCGATTCCTCAAAACCGCCACCCTTTGCTTTCATCTCTGCCTTGTACACTCTCGGCATGCGCTGCGTCAGTTTTGCCAAGGTTTCAGTTGGAATTAATCTCCATTCTTGCTGCAGGACCTCCCACAATTGTGTCCCCGTTTCCGGATCCTCCTGTCGAATTCATTCCATAACTGATCGATTGGGTTACAATCAGGGCCATTCCATGTTTTTAATATTTAATGAACCTCTAGAGACTTCACATAGTTCTGACATGTTTCGGGACGGATGTTTCGGGTCGTTGTCTTGCTGCAATACAAACCCTATCTCAATCAGACGCAAACCAGATGTCTTAGCATGTCGCTGGAAAATGGCATGATAATACTTTTGGTTCATTTTTCCATCTATTTTCACCAAATCTGCGACTTTATTCCCTGCAAATGATCCCCATACCATCACAGAACCCCTCCATGCTTCACAGTTGGAATTACGCACCGAGGATTCAACCGTTCATGAGGTAAACAGCGTACAAATTGCCGGCTTTTACTTGTAAGTATTTCGCACTTGATTTATCAGTGAACAAGAGTCTTTCCGAATCCCCCGTTGTCCAATGTTGGTGTGTCTTAGCTCATTGAAGCCTTTTGTTCTTGTTAACAGGGCGCAATAGTGGTTTCCTTGTTGCTACATAAGCCCGGAGTTTGTTGTCTGTAAGGCGTCATCTCACTGTTGACTCACTCACCGGTGTATCCCTCGTTGCGTTTAGTTCAGCAGATAATTCACAGACAGTTTTTAATCTGTTTACTGGACACTACCAAATACTTCTCCTGGCGTTTTGATATTTTCCTGGGTGCTCTTGAGCGGGGAAGATCTTCATAGGAGCCTATTTCTCGATGCCGGTGTATGGTTTCGACATTTCCGCTGATGGAAATCTTCAGTTTCTTTGTCGGACACTATCATTTTTGTGCAAAGTGATAATCATTGCTCGTGGTTCGTAAGGAATCTGGCACTTTGGGGCCATTTTCAATTACTGTCGCGGCCTGTTATACCTTTATCCAAACGCAACTACAAGTGAACAGAATTGTAAACAACATAGTCATGCGGTCTACTCGTGCCACCTGGCGTGTTTGGTAGAACTGCTTGGACAGATAACGTCGGTTTACATAAAACAGGCCAATGCTAATGTGTTCCAATATATATGTATATGTACAATAATTAAGTGTACAATACTGTGTCATTATTAAACGTTATTAGACCTTGTTATTCCGTCTTCTAACCAATAACTCACATATATCACTTCCAGCTTGCTCCGTTGTAATACGCAGCATCGTGTTTTCAAACATATGGAGGGCAGTGTGTGTGTAACAAATGAAGTCGAAGTTTAAAGCAACTTATTTGACTATACAGTTTTTCATGCAAATCAGAATATTTGCATAGAAAACATTACTCAGAAATCAAAATCGCATAAACAAATGAAACTGGAAAGCTGCTAAACGAATACATGGTGTTAACGTGCTAAGTACTAAATAATTTGTATTTCTGTTCATTGAGTAGGCTGCAGTCATGTGTAAAACTACCATTGAGTGTCAGGTGAAGAAAACAATAATACGGGTGATAATATATATGGGGGAAAAGTTAGTTCATATTTTGGTTTCTTTCTTAATAGTTGTAATATTAGGCCACAAAAAGTTCCGGTAAGACATCAGAAGCTAATAAAATTAAGGATAGGTTACATTTTGCTCAGAAATTTCCAATTTTTTTCTTAATATTCGCTTTACTACTGCTTGCCTGCCAATTCTGACTAATTTTGCGAGTGATATGAAGAATGTAAGCACAAATGGATAAGAAGCATTGAGATATAAAGGTATAATGTGTACTGAACTAGCCTTCCTTCGATGAGTGACACAAAAATGACCTTCTCAAGTTGAAAATAATTAATCACTAAGGAATTATCAGGTAAAGTTGTTGGTTTTAGCGAGTATGACATTATCATCAAAGACATCAGAACGGCCAGTAGGAAAAATTGAAAGACTATATCACCTTAGACAGCCGCGATTAGACCTAGCGGTTAATACAGGTTTATAACGTCGCGCAGGGATAAGCATCCATCATTTGTGTTATTCCTCACCGGTAAGAAGTAATAAGTAGAATGCAGGCTAAATGTAAGACAGCTTGTTATTGCGAGTGACAGCACGTCATTCCCCTACATAGCATTTATGACAACGTTTGATAATATACTCTACCCTTAAGTGAGGAAGGTCATATCATTTTATAGCATTATTTTTACACCTGAATCTTTTGGAAGGACCAGAGACACATTTTAACGTCCTGTCTAGGTCGACGGTGTAGGAGAGGCAGGACAGCCGTGTACTTGGGAAGGCTGTAACCAACCAGTGGAGCCATCCCGGCATTTGTTTGAGAAGCTGACATTGTTTAGTGAATTAGTGTTTACATTTTACACTTTCACTAGAACTGCTGCATTTCTGTTCCAGACTTAAAACTGGTATAGGGTAAGGTCGTACAAATCCGATCATTTCCGACAAATATTATTGTAACTGGAAATATATTGAGAAAAATAATTTAAACTCTGGCACTTGTTCTTGGATGTTTAAGGAATATGTGACACAAATAATAGACAGATACAAATGTCTGTATAAACACAAAAAAAGGTTACAGAATTTAGAAAAATCGATCGCAGATGTACAACACTAGGTACAATTATGATCCCTTCCTGGTAAAATTTGGACCACTGGAATCGTTCGCATGAGATGTACTTTTTCCCACGGTCACAAATGCATACTTCGTGGTACCAAACACTGCATATTTGGCAGCGACTGCAGTCACCCTTAACTAGAAAATTTATAAGAGCGCGTCAGACTAAGTAGCTTCACTTACCTCTTAACAGTAAAAAATTTAAAACTCCATCACACGAAGTGGTATATTCTCGGAAAAGACAGGAGGAGCTGTAGGAACCTACTATACTACAACGCCACAAAAAAGCAAGTGCTACCAACACTACGAGACTGACAAATTATGTTGATCGGAATTGTACCGCCGCGGTGAAGTAGCCGAGCGGTCTAAAGCGTCTCGCTGCGGAGCGCGCGGTTTCTCGCCGTGGAGGTTCGAGTCCTCCCTGGGGCATGGATGTGTGTGTTGTCCTTGGGTTAGTTTACCTAGGTTTAAGTAGTTTGTAAGCTACGGACTGATGACCACGCAGTTTGGTCCGATAGATTTACAAACATTTGAACATTTTTTTTTAATTGTACCTACATCGAATTTGTACCACTTTACCCTAAGAATTAAGAGACCAAAGTGCTGATATCATCGGCCCCTAAACTGACACCCTACTTACGCTCAGAACAACACACTCACACACACATACACACACACACACACAAGCACAAGCGCGCAGACACGAACACACTAACATACACACATGCCCCACCGAGGCTTCTTACCTTTCGCGGGAGCGGACACGCAGTTCATGATTTGACCGCACAAACATTCCCACGTTACTGTTCCACACTGGTAGATAAATTTGTTGCCACTAAAATAGAAACTTTAATCATTTACATTTAACAACTGAAATCACTGTTTCACTCCAAATCCACCAACAGCATTCAATGCTGAGGGTGTTTAAATGTTGGTAGTAATTGTGTCAGGTGGCTCGATCGTAAATACTTAGGTACACACCATCGGGGCCACGCGGGAGTAATTGTTTGTATAGCTTATGGGACTTAACTACGGGGTCATCAGTCCCTAAACTTACAAACTACTTATGAACTAACTACAACTAAGGACGACACAAATATCCTTGCCCGAGGGGCGATTCTAACCCCCTACCGTAGTGACCGTGCAGACCGTGACTGAAGCGCCGCAGTCCCCTCGGCCACCGCGGCCGGCAGGATTCGAACCCCCGACGAGGAACGGCCTCGCGCATCGTAGCATAGCGCTTCAATGCGATCGGCAGCGGCGTCGGAGGTTCGTATCCTCCATCGGGCATGCATGTTTGTGTTGTCTTTAGTATAAGTTATTTCATAAGTAGTTAGTAAGTTTAGGGACTGATGAACCCGCAGTTAGGTCTCATAATCTTGACAAATATTAGAATATTTTTTTTAGTTTGTAATTTTAGGGACTGATGACCCCTTAAGGTTAACAAACATTTTAACGTTTTGAACACACCACCGTCAGGATTGCTGAAGAGACACAACTTTTCACACATTATTTTCACGTATCTTCTTTCAGTTTCTTCTTAAACAGTAATCATTTTTATACTTATGTTTCCAAAATAAATCGATTTATAAAATTCTGAAATACCGCAAAGGAAGAAACAAAGGAAGATAAAAGAATAAAATAAAGGGAAAGCCCCTTTCCAGGTGACGGGCACGTGAAAGTGTGATGGCAATGGATGCTGCATGGGGAACCAAATAAGTCCCCATTAGTAATCAACGCCAATAACAGTGACCAAGAAGCTACGGTATAAAGACCTACTTTTCTGTATTAAGCGGGTACGTGATGTGTCACTGAAGTAAAGCAGTAAGTGAAGAAATAAATGTTCAAATGTTTGTTAAGCTTAAGGAACGTAACTGCGGGGTCATCAGTCCCTAAACTTACAAACTACTTATGAACTACCTTATACGTAAGACGACACAAACATCCATGCCCGAGGGGGGATTCGAAACCCCTACCGTAGCGGCCGTGCAGACTGTGACTGGCGCGTCGCAGACCGCTCGGCCACTGCAGCCGGCGTGAAGAAGTTAATCACATACCCACTGTTTTACAGTAACGTTGACTATAATCTAATCTATTACAATCTATCGGTCAACTAGCTTCGTCGCGGAAGTTAATGAACAACCTTACATAATACAGTTATGGAATCACTTTGTCAAAAAAAGTTTTATTTAAAATTTATTTACATTCCTCCTCCGTTTAGTAGATATGAAATCGGTTGGACAGCCACGCTTCAGCCAAAAGAATTTTAAGAAAGGGCAACAAAATTCAAATGTTTGTAAAGCTTATGGGACTTAACTACGGGGTCATCAGTCCCTAAACTTACAAACTACTTATGAACTGCCTTATACTTAAGACGACACAAACATCCATGCCCGAGGGGGGATTCGAACCCCCGACAGTAGTGGCCGTGCAGACCGTGACTGAAGCGCCTCAGTCCCCTCGGCCACCGCGGCCGGCAAAGGGCAACAGATTTGAAAAACACAAATGATGGGGCCGTGGTGTGATGGTGCTTCTAGTAACTGTATGGTGTAGTAGGGAACATGTCGATGTTTGGAAGAGCGTATGTAGGACGACAAGAGGTATTACTAGAAGGAAGAAAGCTGGTGGTGGGGAGAGAGGAGAGAATGCCAAGTGGAACAATGGGAGAGTGGGGGACAGAACCTTCATCAATGAAGGGAGGGTTACGGCTGGATAAAGTATGTATTTCTGGGATGAGTTCACGGTCAGATAAGTGATAGTGAATGAATCTCGTTTGAGAAACGATACAGAGCACCTCGAGATGGTAGGAAGGAGGGGCACATTGATAGAAGCTCAGCAACGTTTCAAATGTGACTCTTCAAGCTTGCAAATAGTGTTGCAAATAGTCTTCACGAGTTTGCCGCCGGGTAACGTAGTGTCACTCCCGCAATATTTCCTCGTAGTAAGCCACAACAATGTTTTATAAGAATATTAACTTGGAAAGGTGATTTTAGTAAAAGTAAAGTGCATGCATTTGCTCCTCTCGTAAGGTCTTTGAAACTACAAAATACATAAATAAATAAAATAAAAATAAAAATAATTAATTAAAATAAAAATCTGCTTGTATTCGCAGTACACATTTTTGCTGCCAATAGTACTGAACTATTAGCAACGTACAGTGCAGAAAAACACGCCGAAACGTGTCAGATTACTAAGCGAAGCGTGAAATTCCGAAGGGCTTGGGAGTAATTACACGGTCAAGAGGTTAAGTGTGACCTTGTGTTGGGCTTAGAATATACAGTAATATCTCACACCAAACCGAGCGCCTGTACCGCCTGCAGTTGTGCGCACTCGCCCTTGCGCACAGTGTTTGTAAACTGCTGGAGCTGCAGAGGAGCCGCTGTGAGCCGCCGTTCGTGCTGCTGTGCAGTGTGTGCGGTCCCCTGCCAACAGGGCGGGATGTCTCGGCGAGTCACGACCGCCTGATATGTCGCCGGCGCCCGGCCTGAGATCACGGCTGCTTTCACGGCCACCGTATCGCGCTGCTTAATCTTAACGGCGCGCAAAAAGAGAAGTCTGTGTCTGCCACTTGGCGACTTCGTTACTCTTATATCATAACGGCGTTCCCGGTGCCGATGTCATTACGATTACAGTGTCGCTTCCATTACACGCAGACCGCCAAATGCTGTGTGCAAATTCTCTTATCGAGAAATCAACACATTAAGGAACACAGCGATGGTAACATCGTAGTTGCAGGGCGACCCCGGACATTCGAATCTTCTCTCGGGCATGGATGTCTGTGTTGTATTTAGTATAAGTTATAAAAAATGTTTGTAAGGCTTATGGGACTTAACTGCGGGGTCATCTGTCCCTAAAATTACAAACTACTTATAAACTAGCTTATTCTAAAGACGACACAAACATCCATGCCCGAGGGGTGATTCGAACCCCCGACGGGGAACGGCCTCGCGCATCGTTGTATGGCGCCTAAATGCGCTCGGCCGCACCGTCGCGGCAGTATAAGTTAGTTCATAAGTAGTTTGTAAGTTTAGGGACTGATGACCCCGTAGTTAATTCCCATAAGCTTTACGAACAGTGCGACCCGAATGCGATTCAACACTTGAATATTCTCTTACTCAAGAAATTATGTCGACAGATAGGTACATGTTAACAACAATATCTCGATATATTTATTGAAACCAACCCAAGTGTTGGAACTGTTGGCCTGTTTGAACTACTTAAAGTGTTTGAACTGTCGTGGGGAAGCTATTTCAAGTCATGATGTCGTGTGGATTTCCAAGCTCAATTTCAGCAGTGACTTCAGAAAGGGGTCTTTTCAGACATTTGACAGGACCTGAGTTAACAGTAATGTTTACATTAATAACTTCAAAGTAACTTCATTTCAGTCTTAAGTAAATCCTCTCTTGGGAATCGCACGTTGATACTATATATTGCTCATTCTGTGTACGGATAAAAAGCATCTCTTGCGGTTTAGTTGCGATTTCTCTTCCACAAAGAAAAAAAAGTGCAGGTCTGTCATAACAGATTCCTTCTGTGATTGAAACCGTAGTGGCTGACTCATTTCATCTGTCGATTACAGCACCATGTCAAACATTTACATTCTCATCACTGAGGTATTTTGCAGTACACGCCTATTTGCTAGATTGACGGTTCATAGAACTGCTTTGAAGGTGTTTCTCGAATAACAAAATGGACAGCTGTTTCTAAATATATTGCACCAAACTGCTAAGGTCATTAGTCCCTAGACTTGACTTACAAACTAATTAATCAAACCTAACGACAACAGACACATCCATTATCGAGAGAGGACTCGAACAAAGGACGGCGAACAACGGCGCGGCCACTCCACCGCGGCTAGAATAACTCGTCAAAAAATCTACACCTTCATCTTATATTCATTATTTTAAATAGTCTTCGTTTCAAAAGTATATTTATTTTATCCAGTTTCTCAACGTGTTGTCAGCATTATAACTGTCTATTATGAATCAGTAGACGTTATTAAGTGACACTCTGTATCTCCTCACAAGAACGGCAACCCACATCCATTTGAATCTGCTTACTGTATTCATCTCTTGGTCTCCCTCTACGACTTTTACCCACCACACTTCCCTCAAATGCTAAATTCACGGTTCCTTGATGTCTAAGAATGTATCGAACCAATCGATCCCTCCTCTTAGTCCAGGTATGCCAGAAATTCCTTTTCTCCCCAATTCTGTTCAGTATCTCCTCATTAGCTTCCCATTGCCATTATGCATTTTATATCCTCAGTTCAAATCAAATGTTCAAATGTTTGTACAACTTATGGGACTTAACTACGGGGTCATCAGTCCCTAAGCTTACAAACTACTTACGAACTAGCTAAGACTAAAGACGGCACAAATATCCATGCCCGAGGGGGGATTCGAACCCCCGACCGTAGTGGCCGTGCTGACCGTAACTGGAGCGTCTCAGTCACCTCGGCCACCGCGTCCGGCTATATCCTCAGTACTGCGACCATTCTGTGTTATTTTACTGCCCAAGTAACAAAACTCACCTATCACCTATATTATTTCGTTATCTAATATAATTCCTTCAGCATAGCTTGATTTTCTTAGACTGCACTCCATTACCCTTGTTGATGTTCATCTTATATGCATCTTTCAACACAATGTCAACACACATTCCATTCAATTTCTCTGTCTGGTCCTTTGCTGTATCTGAAAGAATTACAATGTCATCGGCAAAACGCGATGTTTTTATTTCTTCACCCTGAACTTTAATTCCTTCTCCAAATTTCTCCTTGCTTTTATTTGAACAAACAATAATATACAAATTGAATATCATTGGAGACAGGCTATAATCCTGTCTTACTTCCTTCCCAACCACTGCATCACTTTCATTCCCTTCAACTCTGATAATTGCTATCTGGTGTTTGCACAAGTTGTAAATAACCTTTCATTCCCTATATTTTGCTGTAGCTTACTTCAGAATTTGAAAGAATGTATTCCAATCGGTATTGTCAAAAGCTTTCTGCAAATCTACAAATGTTAGAAATGTAGGTTTACCTTTCCTTAATCTAATATATTAAAAGAATCTACGAAAACTAAATTCAGTTGGCCAGACCAAACTACGCGGCTGATTTCCTTCAATTTTATTTTAAACGAAATGTATTCTTTCGCAGATTTGTCATCAAGTCTCAGAACTAACTTAAAGACTGTCCATCCCTTACTTTTATTCAAACGTGGTATCCTTCTGTCTTTGCATTGAATATTTTAATCGATTTATTTTATGATATCATTGGCTCTAACCAAGGTACGCGCCGCGGTGGAGTAGCCGAGCGGTCTGAGCGTCTCGCTGCGGAGCGCGCGATTGCTCACCGTGGAGATTCGAGTCCTCCCTGAGGCATGGGTGTGTGTGTTTGTCCTTAGGTTAGTTTACCTAGGTTTAAGTAGTTTGTAAGCTACAGACTGATGACCACGCAGTTTGGTCCGATAGATTTACAAACATTTAATTTTAATTTAATCAAGGTACGCGGTTCTTTTTGACCTAACAACACTCAACGGTTCAAGCTCTTTCATTTGCGCTTTTAAACACTTGCATTGATTGATTCTGAAGAGAGCTATGCGTGAAAATACAACTTTATTTCCATTTTTCCCAACTTTTCGTCATTTTACTAACAAAAAATGTACAAATGTTTGTTAAGCTTATGGGACTTAACTACGGGGTCATCAGTCCCTAAACTTACAAACTACTTACGAACTACCTTATACTAAGGACGGCACAAATATCCATGCCCGAGGGCGGATTCGAGCCCCCGACCGTAGTGGCCGTGCAGACCGTAACTGGAGCGCCTCAGTCCCCGCGGCCGGCATTTTACTAACGGTGCGGAGTATTCACAAGGGTCCTCTAGTCTTCAATAAGCTGAAAAGTGAGTATTGCCTCTCGTGTTCGTAAGGTATGTTCCGTGCAAAATTCTTTCAGGCGGCTTCCTCTTTCATTCCTTTTACCCAATCCATATGCACCTACTATTTTCCCTAACTTCCTTTTCCTACTACCTAATTTCAGTATTCTATCACAATTATATTTTCCTCGTGCTTAGATGTCTGAATAATTTCCTTTACCTCCTCATACAGTTCTTAGATCTTCTCATCGTAGGCAGAACTTGTTGGCATATAAAGCTGTACTACTAAGGTCGGGTTTGGCTTCGTAGCTATGATTACGATAATGCGATCACTACGCTTCTCATAGTAGTTTACCCGCATTCCTATTTTGTTATTCGATGTCAGATCTACTCCTGTAATAACTGATTTTGTATTTATAATCCTGTACTCTCCTGACCAGAAATCCTGTTGCTCTTTCCATCGAACTTCACTAATACCCGCGGTATCTAACATCAACCTATCCAGTTCATTTTTTCAATTTTCTAACCTCCCTACCCGATTAAGGGATGTAACATTCCACGTTCCGATCCGTAGAATGCCAGTGTTGTCTTTCCTGATGACCACGTCCTCTCGAGTATCACTCGCCCGGAGATCCGAATATTTTACCCGAGGGAATGCCATCATATCTTCATACAGTAAAGCTGCATGTCCTCGGGAAAAGTAACGGCTGTAGTTTCGCCTTGGTTTCTGCTTTTCGCAGTAGCTGTGTGGCAAAGCCACGTTTGCTGATGTTAATAACGCCAGCTCAGTCAACAATTCAGACTGTTGCTCCTGGCCTCTCCACAGATACCCCTCCGCTGTGTTTGCACCTACGGTACGGCCTGATGACCTGAAATATCATCATGCTAGCCACCCCATCTCGGCAACGCATGTGGTTGATGGGGGTGACCTACAGAAAATGCGAATTTGATTATAGCCCTACTAATTTAATGCACAAACTCTCAATGAAATATGTAGATTTTTTTAATTTTCCATTAGGATCATGCCCCTGGTCACTTTTTTCTATATATTCTTTTGCAACAGTGGCTATTTCTTTTATATCACTTTCATAACATTTTCTAAAATTGAACTCCGTGGTTTTATGATATTTGATGTGTCTCAGTCTTTTTGTAGTCTTTCCTTTGTTCAGGGGTTGATATTATATAGACTAATGCCGCCAGGTGGCATGTTTTTCTTTCTTTCTCTGCTTTGTGTTTGTGTGTTAGTTTGTTTGTAAATCTATCGGAATTAACTGCGGGGTTTTCAGTCCCTAGCTTACAAACTACTTGAATTAAGGTAAAGTAACCTAAGGACAACACAAACATCCATGCCCGAGGGGGGGGGGGGGGGTCGAGCCCCGACGGCGGACAGCCGCGCGCACCGCAGCACGGCGCTCCAATGCGCGCGGCTAAGACGCCGCGGCTTGTGTGTGTGTGTGTCTACCAGTAGATCTCGGTTCAGTTCATCATGTGTTTATGACGGGATACTATGTGGATAAAGTTTTTTCGCATATTTCGGTACGTATTGTCACACTTTGTCTTGCTACGACTTTTTCGTGTTATTTCACATTGCTTTTGAAACACCGTGCAACCTGCCTTTGTAACCTTTTCAAATCTTGTACAGATAATTTTTCGAAACTTATCAATAAACAATTTAATAACATCACCATATGTTACTATTGTATCTTAATTATAAGGCCGATACTAGCTTTGTTTCAACGTTAAAAATTGTAATGGTTGCCGAATACTTCTTGCTCGACTTTCTCATACCTGGCCTGATAATCTTCATACGAACTCTTTATCTCTCTCGTTTGATGGGCGACATTTGGATTCTCGCGTTTCACTCTCAGCATGGATGCCCATTAGCAGTAGCATCAAGACGGTTGATTTAAAAATAGTAGGAGAAGGGGTAATATTTCTTAATCAGCACTCTGCAGTACAATAAACATTGTCATTAAATTTCATGGTAACCTACTTTGGAGGCGCAAGTCATAGTTGGAGAAAACTCCCTCGAACCTTAAAAAACAGCCTCCACCTTTAAATATGCCCTCGAAATTCATTTAAATCCCTCATTAAGCTGCCGGCGCAGTCAACATCTTGCGTTATTTGAAAATAGCGAAAATCGCTGCTCGTCCAACCGCACAGTACCGCGCGTGATAAGCCGTGCGCTCTAAACAAACAGCTAGATACCTATCCTCTGCTTGTGCTGCGTGAAGTGTGGGCCGCTTGTAAACCACGCTTTGCATTGTGACACTACATACAACGCAGCAGAGGCGGAGGGCAGGCGTTTGCTGGGTGAGGCCTCTGTCCGGTTGTCCGAGGCGCACAGTTTTCCTGCGCCTCTGTTTCAGCTGTGTCGCAAAGTGAAATTTCAGGTCATCCGATATGCTTCGAAAAAAATTTATTTTATGTAGACGAATGTCAGCTTAATTCATCTTCGAATTTAGTTTCTCTCTAAGACTTTTACTTTCTGCCTAAAAAAATATAAAAAAACACAATATTTGTATTTTTGCATGTAATTCGCTAACGCAGCTTCCTCGATCGATTTTGCAAAAACTATCCTGCAGAAAAAATATTTTTCTTCATCGTATAGCCAAACATCACTGCATGGTGTGTAACTGCCTTTTCTTATAATTAGAAGTAAATTACAACTCCATGCACATTTTGAAGAGTTTCTGCATCTACATGAATACTTTAAAAGTCACAATGAAGTGAATGGCAGAGATTTCATCCAACCTCTTTTATGATGTTTTCTACAGTTCCATTCTCTAATAGCTCGCGGAAAAAATGAACACGTAAATGTTACGGTTTTCGATATTTCCCTTTGCAGTGAAAACTGTAATCGCTGGCCAGTTTGCGTTTGATGCGTTTTACATCATACATTACTGAGTACGAAATATGGTTTACATATCGAAATTTTTTCTAATGGGGGAAGGAGAACCATACCTCTTTCCATTCTCATGGAAATACGTGAGATACAGTTTGCATAGGTTAGGTGACCTTCTTATACAATTGGAAATTAGTCTACTTTAGACCAGACGCATTTCGCTTTATTTTAAAGCATTTTTAGTAGTCAACTGTACAAAAAAAATTTTATAGTACTTTCTTGGGTTTTACTAAACACTTTTTATGCAATAGGATTATTTAATTCTGAAGAAAATAAACTATTAATATTACTCACGTACTTTTATATTGTCCTCTTCTTGTATGTTTTGTAGCACATTGGCACAATGTCACTGATTACATTTACACTGTTTACAATTGCACTTCTTTCATATATATAATAATGAATGTTTGTCTTTATGTCCTCTATGTGTTCATAAACCATTCATTCGATTGAAATAAAATGTTTGTATAGTCTATGGGACTTAATTACGGGGTCATCAGTCCCTAAACTTACAAACTACTTATGAACTACTTACAACTAAGAACGGCACAAATATCCATGCCCGAGGGGGGATTCGAACCCCCGACCGTAGTGGTCGTGCAGATCGTGACTGGAGCGCATCAATCCCCTCGGCCGCCGCGGCCGGCGATTGAAATAAAACTTTGGTGCACTGTTCACCGTACGCCGAGGAAGGTTCCTGACAAAAAAATAAAAGAGTACGACACATAGCTCTGGAGATATGACGTCATAAATAATGAGAGCGTACCGCGTGAGACTACCCAGATTTATGCGTCAATTATTGGAAAATGGGAGTACTTAGGGACCCGCAACAAAGTTTGCATGTGATTTCGGACGTCTATGAAATGTTTTGTAACTGACCCCCTCCCCCTCCCCCGCCCCGCCACACACACACACACAAAATGATGAAACGAAAAGAAGTCTACCGCTCACAACATTTTCGCTGTAGATGTCGTAAAACTATCGCATCAGGCATGACCTTGTATTAAATAAAGTTAACGTTACAGATTTGCTTGTTACTATTAATTTTTGTCTATGTCTCCCTTAATTCTCTTGCACCCAAAATTAAGCAATCTGTTTTCTTAATCTCTATCTAATTAAAAGCGAAAGGACACTCACTCACTGACTAAACACAAAATCTCGAAAACTACTTCACCTATGAAGCTGAAATTAGCCAGGAATGTAGTTTATAGGTAGACAACTTCAGCTAAGAAAGTATCTTCTGATAGGTGCATGGCGGAACATACTTCTCCTACGGACTCACGAAATCTACAGTTTCATTCCGATCTTCAGGAAATTGCCCACGCTTGACCTTCAAAACAGAAGGAAGGTCTCTGTCTACCTTACGTTTCATACGCTGCATGGGGGAGGGTACTTTGCAACATAAAAACATTGCTCCCTAAATACCTAGATCGCGTCATAACTTGAAAACGGCTCGACCGATTTCACAGAACTTTTTTTTTTCCCCAGAATCTCAGAACAGGGGTTGCATGAAATAAAAATGGAATATTTGAGAACAACAAAGTATGTTTTTCAATGTGACGCTGTGTTTCTATTAGATTGTATGCATAGTTTTGTTCCGATATTGATGAAATTTTGCACACTTACCTTAAAAACTCGAGGAATGTCCCTGTCTGTATAAAATTTCGTTCGGTGCATGGTGGAGAGTACTTAACTTACCGCATAGTTTTGCTCCAATCTTTATGAATTTTTGCACACATGACCTTTAAACCAAGAGGAAGATCACTGGAAACATAAATATTTGTATAGTACATGGTAGAGGGTACCTTGCAGAAAACTTTGCCGTGAGAGGGAAAGGTGGAAACGAACAGAGAGATGGGAGAGAAAGAGATGGATGCAGAGAGAGGGGGGAAGGGGAAGTAGACGACAAGAGTGTAGGCTAAATAAACACCTTGGCAACGCCGTGTTTACAGCTAGTTTTTTATAACAGTTTCTGAAAACTCGCCATTTCTGTGGCCTGGCGGTCTGCGTATGTCGTTTGTTTTGTTTTTATTTATCGACTGTGTGTGTTGTTTACTTTCAAGTTCTTTGGTTGTACTGTGAGATGTGTTTTTGTTTCGTTTCCGTCAAAACAGCCATCTGCCCGCCAGGCAACAGAAATGGCGAGTTTTCAGAAACCCACCTCTATGTTGTGAGATTACCGCCCAATAGAAATACTGGTAATTAATAGCATTTGATAATTAAACAGTATGAAGTTCACTGCAAACATTGACCATGCCAGTGCACTAAATGTTACACAATTTTAATCTTATTAATTATGGTAGCAATGTATGTACACAGTTGGGTGACAACATTTATAGTTAGGCCATAGGTAGAAATTCTCCACGTTGAGATTTGCTGTGTGCTTGTAGCTGACGGGAGGCCAGCGAGCAGGCCGACGTTGGTGGCTTGTTCCAACTTAGGATTTTACAGTTCGTTTCCGGTGAGGGGAGAGAGGGACAATGGCGAGTGCCAGGCACAGTGCAGTGCACAAAGATTGGAATACTACTGGCATTTGAAGTAATACGATGCAGTTAGGAACCTTTAAGGCCCTCATTACAAAATAGCCTGTTAATAAATAAACAATACATTAGCTGATATAGTCACATCTAACGTAATATGTTTAATTGACAATGAAAAGTAATAAATTACCAACGAAGACAAGACAGTTACACAACTAGCATGACAATGTTTGTTTATAAAAATAATATATTAACTATTTCCCATTTTACTTTCAATTAATCTTTTGTATTTTATCTTAAAGTATTCAGTTAAATCACTTATCTGTGGTATAAGAAATTGCACGATTATGATAAACAGTACAAAGGATGTTTATACTAATATAAAACCGTAAGAAAATATTTGTTTAATGTGTAGTGTAATTATTTTGATTTTAAGTACAGTTTTAGAAATGTATTGGCTGAGCACTGTACGTTGGCAAATCGGTTAGAACAGTTCACATGGGGAAGTTGATGACGTAGGGGAAAAAACCCCGGCAGTTGAGCTTTTGGCGCGCGTGCGCGCGCGCTAGGGCAGGAAGTGAGGACTCCAGACCACGTGGTGTAGCTGGCCGGGCGGCGTCGCTCTGCATCAGTCGGCATGTGGATCTCGAGGTGGTGACTTGAGATTTGTGTGTGGCAATCGCCACGTGTGGGTGCTCGTCGTAGACTGCACCAAGTGAAATCGAGTGCTACTGTGTGTTTGTGAATATTTAGCCGGTGGAACAAGGTGTGCATCGCATTGAATTAAAGTGACTGTGATTTGTTAATGTAACACGTGTCGTCGCATAGGCATGAACATAAACGGTGTTTGAGACAGCCACGTGGTGTGAAAACAATTCGCGACAAATATTCATTTTGTCTGGGGGCTCACGAGCTATAACTTCATTTGGTAAATTTACCGACGTACAGACGCGACAGCCACAGGGATCAAATATTGTAAATAAACAACATAAAGTGAACTTTCACGTGTTTTCAAAAATAGTAGTTAGTACACACTTTTCTCTCATGAACTTGATTTTATTATGAATTTGTTTTGTTAATCATATGCAGGGAAGGAAAGCTGCGAATGTGTGATATCATCCCCTAGAAAACGAGTCAAACAGTCGCAATAACAGTTCCAGTGTTTTTGCATGTTTAGTAATTTGGTTCGCAGCTGGTGGTTGTGAGTTTCAAAAATTAATCTTTCCCTATTTTAAACTCTCACCCCGACCTTCACGCTCGCAATGTCAAGGGAAACGAGGATTGATCTGGAAAGAGTGAAGGTGGGTGAGGCGGAGGAGGTGGTCATTGGTGTACAAGAATGGTCGCAAGCTAAATTGGGATAGGGGAAGGAGCTGTTTTGATGTCGATGTTGGTGGACACTGTGGGAAAGCATTGTTTCCAGAATCTTGCTGAATAGCAAGTGAGGCTAATAGGACAATTGGATGAGACGTTTAAAGGTCTGGGGAACATAAGGATGCAGGAAGTCTTACACAGGTGGGGGAAGAAGCCGGTGTAGGGAATAACGGTATAGAGCTAGGAAAGGGCGGTGTGGAAAGAGGGGGGACAGGAAGAAAGGTACCTGACTAGTGGCACCTCTCGTGTCGTGTTTCCTGTGTGTTCTCTTCTCTTCTGGCTGTTCTCCCAGCACTTGAGACCGCCTTGTTGTCTAATCTGTGTCATCTTGGTTTGTTTCTGCAAATTATATATATATATTTTTAAATTTTATCTAGCCTGATCATTATTCTCCTATTCAGATTATTTTACTGTCACGAGTTGTCATCTTCCACACCCCTCCCCCTCCCGATCTATTTTACAGTACAAAATGTTCAAATGTTTCTAGAGCTTAAGGGACTTAACTACGGGGTCATCAGTCCCTAAACTTACAAACTACTTATGAACTAGCTACAACTACGGACGGCACAAATATCCATGCCCGAGGGGGGATTCGAACCCCCGACCGTAGTGGCCGTGCAGACCGTGACTGAAGCGCCCTAGTCCCCGCGGCCACCGCGGCCGGCTATTTTACAATACATTGTGTCATTGTTCTTGGCGCAAGTGAGTTTTGTAGCCTGCATAGTGTGACGTTACAATAACGTGCAACTTCGTTTGGAGTGCAAAGCGCGCTGGTTTGACAGCGGAGAGCGTCGAAAATAGTGACGAGTGAATCGCCCGCTGCGAGGCAATGGGATGCCCAGCCTCTCTCTGCCTGGCTGCGTGCAAATGGAAAGCCCACTAGCGGACGTGACCTCAGGTCCAAACTGCCATTTTTCCCGTCGAAAAACGGTATTGTCTTAAATTTTAGAGACTACGCTGACACTATTAGAGTTACAGATTAGCACTTAAGGGCAAATGAAAGAGGAGAACAAGACGATTCAAATTAATATTCAGATTTATATTAATTTTATATGAGAAGGTATTCAGAAAAAAATATTTATTTTCTTGGAAAAATCCAGATGCTAAACTAATTGAACTACACAAACGAGCGATGGCTCAAATGAAAGTTCTCATCAAAGTATAGTACAAACATATTATCTACAACATTTATAATAAAGAACTTTTAAGCAGGAACAATAGTGATTTGTTATTCACAATTTACACCAGACGGACGCACAAACAGCGAGGCAGTGATAAGTTGCAGATGTCGCGAACACACATGTTTAGAATATATCATTTTTGTCTATTTTAATACGTTGTCTTTGTGTAGACTAAATTCATTTGTTTATCGACCATAATGTTTTTAAATTTATGAGCACAGTAATTCGGAACAGTGCATTGAATAGAGGCCTGGAAAATCTAGATGAAAAACACTACCTAAGTGTTCATTGTGCGACGACCGAAAGACTTATTTGTTATGCTGAAGGTACTCATTTGTTTAAACTTAAGGGTTTCGGTGTATTATTAGTGATAGAAATTAAAGTATGTATTTGCATTAGAATCTTAGCGTGCATCTAAGGATGCCGTCATATCAACATTTCAATCATTATTTGAAAAGTTTTGTACACTACTGGGAGAGCCACTGAACCGCGTATTGCTAGAAAGACCTCACATATCGTATATAAGTGGGTACTGCTAGCGACCCAGGATCAGTCGATGGAAATTCAGTCTTGATGGCAGGCGTGTGTTGCGAGTGCAGTGAAATCCAGTGAGACGATAGGTGATGAACATAGCCGCAGAATTCACCGCGATGGACTCTGAAATATTTCGGACGTACTTGGACTTATTTTAGAAACAGTTATCGGAACTCAGAAATTTTTCATAGCATTCTGACTTGGGTTTTTGGGATAGAACAACGAACTTTAACAACAATCATTTTAGGAACATTATCCAAATGATTAAATATTCATATAGCTATTGTTAACAATATTGGGGGTTCGAGCTAATCATACCAGACGATTAGCAAAAACGCAAATCTGCGTATTCGTTGCGAGATGGTAATGGATGGGAAGTACTTCCATACTTCGAGGGAGAGGGTTCTACTGTCTAAGAAATGGGGGTCGGGACAGGAGAAGTTAACCAGTGTTCAAATGTTTGTAAATCTATGGAGCTTAACTACTCTGGCCATCAGTCCTTAGGCTTACAAACTACCTAACATAACTTATGTTAAGGACAACAAATACACTCATTCCCGAGAGAGGACTGGAACCACTGACGACGAGCAGTAGTGTGCTCCGCAGCTAGGCGCCTTAGAACGCTCTGCCGCTCCACAGCGGTGAAGTAAACCGCTTCCAGTGAGTGTTTTTCTATTACATAGTTATATAATAAATGATCTTTCTTTCTGTATAACTACAGCACTTTACACTTGTTGATGTGATATTCCACATACTCGCACATTGTTCATCAGGTGATGGTGAGGAACGTCATCGAACGCTTTGCGGAAGTCAAGAAACATGACGTCTACCTGGGACCCTGCATCAGCTGCCCTCTGGATATCGTAGATGACTAGCGCGAGTTGCATTTCACATGATCGTTGCTTCCGGAAACCTTGTTGATTCCTACAAAGAACGTTTCAGGTTTCCAAAAGTGGCATAATATTCGAAAAGAAAATGTTTCTAAAACTCTGAAAATGACCGATGTCAGGTATATAGATCTATAGCTATGCGCATCTGATCGACGACCCTTCTTGTCGACGGGAATGACCTGCGCCCTCTTCCAATCCTTGTGATTACTTCGTTGCTTGGTATACCGCTGCTGGAAACGGGCAAGTTTCTTTGCATAATCCATGTAAAATCCAGGTAGTATCTCAACAGGTCTAGCGGTATTTCCTGTGTTGAGAGGTTATAGCTGCATTTCTATCCCTCAGACACTTATTTCAGAAACCGCTTTTAGGTTTAGAGGAGATGTTACAGTGCAATCGTTGTCTGTGAAACAGATATGGATAAAGACATTTTGTATTTCGGCCTATTGAGTATCATCCTCTGTTTCAACACCATTACGGTTACCCTTTAAAGCGATTTGACATAGGACCAAAATGTCTTAGGATTAATGTCAAACCGGTAGACAAAGCATTGTTCTCAAAGTCGCTGAACTCCTCTCGCATGGCAGCCTTTACGCTAATTTTGCAATCATATAACTTTTTTTTGTCTGCAAGACTTTGGCTACACTTATATTTGCGTTAAAGTTCTCTTTGCGTTCGTAACAGTTTGCTAACTCGGTTGTACAACCGCGGTGGATCTTTCCGATCCCTCATAATTTTATTTGGCACATGCTTACTAAAGGGTATTGTACTGGAACTTCATTTTCAGTAGTTCAACACTGTCAGGTTACAAACGAAACTATCGTGTTGAGTAGTCAAGTACTCTAAAATCAGAGCATTTACACTTTAGCTAAATAAGATGTTCCTACCTTTCCTAAGGTTTAAAGCAACATTCATTGGCGCTATAATGGCCTTATGAAGCTGATTTCCTGATCTACGCTAACGGAATCAAAAAGTTATGGCTTATTTGTCATCAGCAGGTCTAACACGTTATCTCCGCGATTCGGCTCTGCCGCGGCGGAATAGCCATGCGCACTGAGGCACCGGGCTGCGGTCTGCGCTGCAATTCGCCGTGGAGGTTCGAGTCCTCCCTCGGGCATGGGTGAGTGTGTAGTCCTTAGGTTAGTTTAACTTCGTTTAAGTAGTTTGTAAGCCTAGGGACTAAAAACCAAGCACTTAAGTCCCATAGATTTACAATCATTTGAACATTTTTTGATTCGGCTTTCTGTTTAACTCTTCGGGGTAATTTTCGGATACAGCACTTAGAAAAACATTTTTTGATTCGGCTTTCTGTTTAACTCTTCGGGGTAATTTTCGGATACAGCACTTAGAAAAATATTGGTCAGTTCTCTGCCACATGTCTTAAACACGTTGTCTTCTAGACTATGTCCTGTAAGTTAAAATCTACACCTGAAACTATAACATGACTAGCAAACCTACGGGAAATATTTTCGAGGTTTTCCCTTAGATACCACTAGGGCTGCTGAGACAGGTGGTCCATATAAACTTCCAAAGACCATGTTTGAGCCACTTTTCTTGCTTACTTTTGCCCAAATTACTTGTATTTCACTTTCTGAATACGTATTCATTTCAGTCGATACAATCGCATTTATTATCGCTTAAACACGCTTTCTCCTTCTTTGTTCAACCTGTTTCTGCGGTATACGTTTCAATCAGAGTTTAGTATTTCATTACTATTGACATCTGGTTTGAGCCAATTTTCCGTCCGTAGTACCATGTGTGGATATTGACTATTTAAAAGTGAGAACAGTTCTGCGATCTCTCCATAGACACTCTTACTCCTAACTGTTACTATATTAATCTTTTATTTTTCTTTTCTGTTGAGCTGAGTGCTGCCTTGACCGGCATTGTCGCCAGATCTCTCTCCAGATGAGAAAACTTTTCCTGTGTTGCTGAGTCTGAAATGCGCACATTTCTTATTCCAGCCCACATTTCCAACACTTGGATTATTTATAAACACGATTTCCACGAAGTCCGGATACATAGGACATTCTATTAAATTCAAAAAAATACATAAAGTATAAATTACGTTCTAACAGATTTTCTTTCTTCTAAATCGAATGATGGCTCTGTCTCTTTTCCGCAGTGGAGTGGGAGAAAAAGTCATGTGGCATGGTGTGTCCGATCGATATACTTTTCTCCCCTCGATTTCTTTTTCTGGGGTATCATTGATAAGTATCTGTCAGGAGAATAATACATACTGTGATTAGGATAGCACTGATGTGCCTGTCTGAGAAACACTTGGCTTGCCGAGCATCGATGGCGTGGCTCAGCTTTCCGACATTCGAGTGAGGAATGTGATCACGAGAAGTAGTTCGAAATGAAGTGGGAACACGATGCATTATATATATATATATATATATATATAAGGAAGGCAGTTCTTTAGGATTTCCTCAGACTACCATTGATTAAAGACTGCCATTTTTTTAATACCCTTTTAAATACACTTTTTACTGAAAGAGAGGAAGGATGTGCATTTCAACTTTTATTAAAATATGATCATGGATCAATGAGATAGATATTTTGTACTTCATCCAAGAATGTGAGTGTAACTTATGTAATAATTTATGTTTTCGTATCTTTTGTGTTAATCTACACAGAAAAAAATAAATGATCCGAAAAAACTAAAACATCCTGACGACTTAATAATTTCTACCCGATCATATGAATTGATGATTTAACTTGCAGCATGTATTAAAAGTATAAAGATGGACTTCAAATTACTTGAGGCACTGCAGTATAAGAGCATTTGTCGTCGTCACCAGTTGAAGATGGAATCACGTTATTTATAATCATAGTTGATTAAATAGACAATTGTAAATGAAACTAACTTTCTTTCTCTTAAACACAATCATGTTTGAGTGAATAGTTTTCTTACAAGTGATCATCGATCAGATTTAGAATCAGTTATTTTATTCAGGTCAGCTGTAGTTACAGGAAGTCGACACACACTTCCAACACAACACACACTAAGATGATCAGTGTTGTAGACTCATTTTATGATTAGTAAGATTGCATTAATTCACTGACTTCGTATTGTTCACAACGTATACATACATTCACCCACACACAAACACACACACACACACCCACACACACACACATACACATACACACACACACACACACACACACACTCACACATTATTTTCATTAGACTACTTTGATTATGAAATTTGAAGATTAGAAACTCAGAACATGATAATATAGATTACCAGTCAGGCTGCTAAAATCGACGCCAATCCAGATCCATTCCATCGAGAGCGCCTTAATCTTGCAAAGCGTATCAAATTTGCATTTTACAGTATGAAAATCATGTTGAAAATATTACACTCCTGGCCATTAAAATTGCTACACCACAAAGATGACGTGCTACAGACGCAAAATTTAACCGACAGGAAGAAGTGCTGTGATATGCAAATGATTAGCTTTTCGGGGCATTCTCACATGGTTTGCTCCGGTGGCGACACCTCCAACTTGGCTGATATGTGAAAAGTTTCCGACCTATTTTTTATACACAAACAGCAGTTGACCGGCGTTGCCCGGTGAAACGTTGATGTGATGCCTCGTGTAAGGAGGAGAAATGCGTACCATTACGTTTCCGAATTCGATAAAGGTTGGACTGTAGCGTATCGCGATTGCTGTTTATCGTATCGCGACATTGCTGCTCGGGTTGGTCGCGATCCAATAACTGTTAGCAGAATAAGGGATCGGTAGGTTCAGGAGGGCAACACGGAACGCCATGCGGGATCCAACGGCCTCGTATCACTAGCAGTCGAGATGATAGGCATCTTATCCGCATAGCTGTAACGGATCGTGAAACCACGTCTCGATCCCATGGCTGCGGTTACCCTTGACCTGCATCACAGACAGGAGCGCCTGCGAAGGTGTACGCAACGACGAACCTGAGTGCACGAATGGCAAAACGTCATGTTGTTGGATGAATCCAGGTTCTGCTTATAGCATCCAAATGGTCGCATCCGTGTTTCACATCATCGCGGTAAACACACATTGGAAGAGTGTATTCGTCATCGCGTATCACCCGGCGTAATGGTATGGGGTGTCATTGGTTACACGTCTTGGTCACCTCTTGTTCGCATCGACGGCAATTTGAACAGTGGCGTAACATTTCAGATGTATTACACCCGTGGCCCTATCCCTCATTCGATCCCTGCGAAACCCTACATTTCAGCAGGATAATGCAGGACCACGTGTTGCAGTTGCTGTACGGGCCTTTGAGGATACGGCAAATGTTCAACTGCTGCTCTGGACAGCACATTCTCCTGATATCCCAACATTTGAAAACGTCTGGTCAATGGTGGCCGAACAAATGGCTATTCACAATACGCCAGTCACTACTCTTGATGAACTGTGGCATCGTGTTGAAGCTGCATGGGCATTTGTACCTGTACACGCCATCCAAATTCAAATGTTCAAATGTTTGTAGAGCTTATGGGACTTAACTACGGGGTCATCAGTCCCTAAACTTACAAACTACTTATGAACTAGCTACAACTAAGGACGGCACAAATATCCATGCCCGAGGGGGGATTCGAACCCCCGACCGTAGTGTCCGTGCAGACCGTGACTGAAGCGCCGCAGTCCCCTCGGCCACAGCGGCCGGCACACGCCATCCAAGCTCTGTTTGACTCAATGCCCAGGCGTATCAGGGCCGTTATTACGGCCAGAGGTGGTTGTTCTGGGTACGGATTTCTCAGGGTCTATGCACCCAAATTGCGTGAAAATGTAATCACATGTCAGTTCTAGTATAATATTTGTCCAATGAATACCCGTTTATCATCTGCATTTCTTCTTGGAGTATCAATTTTAATGGCCAGTATTGTATTTATTAGTGCAATAAATTTCGGATCTGTAGCCGCGAAAAATCAATTTAGTCGACTAATATTTCAGACGCGTATCGTCCTGCAGTCTTCAGAGGAAGTCCAAGACCCGGTCGCTACGCGGACTAAATATTGGTTCATGAAATTGTTTTGCGCGGCTGCGGGTCCGGAATTTATTAGATTATACCTCACTCCGCGAATAGTTTATTAGTGGTTTATTATTATTATTATTGTTATTTATTAGAATTCCCTATATATCCTGATTTTATAGATATCCTGTAAAAGTTTACGTAAGGAGAGGTCTCCTCAGCAGGTCTATCCTGTTTTAAACCACGTCAGAGCAGTCGATTACTGCGGCAAAAGGGAGAACGTTTGGAGTATTACGGGCAGCACCTCCAACCTCAGAATTTTGACAATTTAGCGCGGCAATCGGACAGAATTTGGCACATATCGCTGAGCACATTGAACTATTCTATCAATCAATGGCAAGCCGAATAACTGCTTGCTTTAGGGCGTTACTGACTAGCTGAGTATGTGGAGTCCTATCACGACAATGTTAAATTGGCCATATAGATGCACCATTTTCTCAGGAACTATTGAGTATATAAATGTGGTGTTTTTATCACATGTTCTCGCTTGTTTTCTGACTGTACTGCTCTACAGACACTTTAAAATAACAGTGTCTGTTATTTTTTTCCCTAAACAAATTATTGACGCTGTGGAGCAGCCCAGCGGTCTAAGGCGCCTTGCTGCGGAGTGCGCGGTTGCTCGCCATCGGAGGTTCGAGTCCTCCCTGGGGCATGGGTGTGTTCGTTGTCCATAGGTTAGTTTAACTTAGTTTAAGTGGTTGCAAGCCTAGGGACTAATAACCAGCAGTTAAGTCCGCATAGATTTGCAAACATTTGAACAAATGTTTTTTTGGTGTAAATATTTTCAATTTAATTTCTTAAATTTTAACTATTACACTAAATACTACTCAAGTAGAGCTACATCACTGTACTATCTGTGTTACGTTGTATGTAATTCACTGATGTAGACTGAGAATGTTCGGAGAAAAATGGATATTTATACTGAAAAAATTTCATTTTGGGAAAATTGGGTTTAATGAAAGAGTTTGAATATACAGCCAACTGTTAGAATCCTCCTGGACGGTAGTCTTCATCTCCTCCTTCATCTTCCTTACCGAGTGCTGCCCACCTTCTCTTGGATTTGGCTTCTGTTGACACATTATTTGTTGCAATGTCTGCCTTCATGATTCGCAGTTGGTCCAAGTGCATCATACTTTTAGTGGTGTTGTAACCTTTATGAATTCCAAGGTGCTCCAGAAAGTGGATTTTTCTCAAACAACCATCATTAAAAGAACAGTATCAAAAAGACCAAGATGAAAGGCTGAACATCCAACAAACACTGAATCTATAACATGGTTAGTGAGTAACTGTTGTGAAACGGAAATAAATTTAAGGTTCGAAGAGTTTGCTGCGAAGTACCGCTGGTGTAGTCCATTAAAAAACTTTCTCTACAGCCACGGCGGAGTGGCCAAGCGCAATGAGGCGCTATGCTCCGATGCGCGAGGCCGCTCCCCGTCGGGTGTTAGAATTCTCTCTCGGGCATGGATGTTTGTGCTGTCTTTAGGATAAGTTAGTTCATAAGTTGTTTGTAAGTTTAGGGACTGATGACCCCGCAGTTAAGTCCCATAAGCTTAAAAAACATGTGAAGATTTGATTTGTTCTCTGCACAACAAAAGGAACCACAGCCTTCTACACTATGTAGTTCCAGAGAAAAAAGCCAATATGCGAAGTGATGAAAAAAAATTCTCAGACATATCAGTGTCTGATTATTTTTAAATATTGATTTGGAATAGTAAATAATAGAATACCGGGTCATCAAAAGGCCGGTATAAATTGGAAAACTTAATAAATCACGGAATAATGTAGATAGAGAGGTAAAAATTGACACTCATGCTTCGAATGACATGGGGTTTTATTAGAACCAAACAAGAAGAAAAAAAAAGTTCAAAAAATTATCCGACAGATGGCGCTTCATCTGATCAGGAAAGCAATAATTAACATAACAAATTAAGACAAAGAAAAGATGATGTTCTTTACAGGAAATGCTCTTTATGTTCACCATCATTCCTCAACAATAGCTGTAGTCGAGGAATAATGTTGTGAACAGCACTGTAAAGCATGTCCGGAGATATGGTGTGGCATTGGCGTCGGATGTTGTCTTTCAGCATCCGTAGAGATGTCGGTCGATCACTTGCGACCTCAGGTAACCCCAAAGCCAATAATCGCACGGACTGAGGTCTGGGGACCTGGGAGGCCAAGCATGACGAAAGTGGCGGCTGAGCACACGATCATCACCAAACGACGCGCGCAAGAAATCTTTCACACGTCTAGCAATACTTTTTTTTTTTTTTTTGCGGTTCTAATGAAACCCCATGTCATTCCAAGCATGTGTGCCAATTTTTACCTCTCTATCTACATTATTCCGTGATTTATTAAGTTTTCAAATTTATACTGGCTTTTTGATCACCCAGTATTTCAATCAAACCAACACCAAATTAAGGATAATTTGCATAAAAATATAAATGTGAAATTTTGCCATTTTAGGCGGTTGGACTCCTCTTAGATAAATCATTCAATTTTGCTGAAATTGTAATTAGTTGTTTCTTTTTCTGTTGCATGTACATAATTTCTACTATTTTCGTCTCATTCGGATAATTCTATCCCGGTAGGATTTTTTGTGTTAGAGTGTATTTTGACCGGACGGCTCATTAAGAAGTGTACACACTATGTGAAAATCAAATCAAATGTTTGTATAGTCTATGGGACTTAACTACGGGGTTATCAGTCCCTAAACTTACAAACTACTTATGAAATACTTACGAACTAGGACGGCACAAATATCCATGCCCGAGGGGGGATTCGAACCCCCGACCGTAGTGGCCGTGCAGACCGTGACTGGAGCGCCTCAGTCCCCTCGGCCACCGCGGCCGCACACACTATGTGAATGACACGGGGTGTCCGTATGTAAATGTGGTATTTTACTTTATGCAATACTAGCTGCTCCCCGCGGTGTTACCCGTGGTTCAATAGTCAGACATTAAAGTGCCAAGAAATGGAATAAATAAGTACATGACTGTTTGCGACATTGTTAGCACGGAACGGATGGAGAGCCAAAAATCTATTGCAATACGTCCCTGTAAACGACGTTTCGAGACTTCTTGTTCTCCGAGTATATGTAGAGATTTCTAGCTCTCGATACACGGGAGCAGCCTACGTAGAGCTGTCCGTGCGAGAAACATGGGGTGGCCACATGAATACTTGCCACTTTTAATGTTTGTCCTTGACTCTTGTTTATAGTAATCGAGAAGGCCACTTTCAATGGAAACTGTAACTGGTTAACCTGGAATGGAAAGTTTGTTGGGATGATGGTATTAATACAGTCTCTCTCTTGGCTCCACCGGTGATGATGGTGGCCTCCACGATATGCCTTCTCAGATCCGTGATGCGTAACCTGGTTCCATTGCATAATCGTAGTGCATCCAAGTTACGCATCAATAAAACAGGCACACCCACCTTCAGCTCCAACTTGTGGGATGGCATCCCTGACAGTAAGTAACTACAATAACAACAATACAGTAATCGAAAACAAATGCCAAGTAAAGGAACAAAATAAACAGCAAACCTAACGGAGAAATGTAACGAAATAAACAACAAACCTAACGGACTAACGGAGAAACGAACTGTTGAGATCCTACAAATGCAAAGCGAACCAACAAAAGAACTAAATTCAAACGTTCGAATACTATAAACAATCGAAATCACCAAAGAAACTATTATTCATTGACATACAAAGAGAATACAGTTTTAAAGAATTACGATAACATCACAATGCTCGAACATCTATAACGTTTCATATGGTAAGTGCAGCGTACTGCCTGCCATCTGTTGAGTGCATTTGCTACTACTTTCGTTGCAGTTTACGTACGCTATTTAAACGTGGCAGTTTGTACACAAAATAGGGCTTGGTATCTAGATCCCATTCTACACAAAACGTCAATGTTTTTTCTTGCCATGGTACTTAGAGCATATTTTATTTAAAGTCTTCAATTTATATACCTACTTCCTTCATTTGGTACAACAAATGAAAATGAATGCGGCATAAACATTCGGATTTCTTGTGTATGTAATTATGTATCAGTTAAGCCGTTTTGGCAGTATCCAAGAATCTTTTTGTATATTCGAAAGTAAAAAAGATAACAATAACAAAGAAAAAAAATTCACTATAGCAGGACCCGAACCATTGCCCACACTGACGGTAGTTTATTACATGCCGCGTTAACCCGCGCGACATGACATGACATACCCTACAATATTCCTCCGCTATTATATTAGAAGCTTCTTACAACCGTTACGTATTTCTATGGATATATTTCAAATAAATAACTTGTAATAAACATTTTGAAAAGTAGCCTATGTCCTAATCCAAAACATAAGAAATCTCTATATGAAATTTCATCTAAATCAGTGCTGTAGTTTTAGCGTGATGCGGTAACAAACATTGACACTTTCGCATTTATAATATGTATAGGATTGCACTAGATACATTAATGTTGTTCGCAGTGGCGTAGCTATGTCACCAAGGGCCCCGGGGCAAAGATGACATAGGGGCCCTCTTTACACCAATACTGTACAGATGCAAAACTACGTCATCATCAGCTCCTTACCGCTCACTGGAAGACATAATAAGGAAAACCTAAAGACTACTAAGTAAATATTATGTGCGAGGCAGCAGATAATATTTAATCATACTCTAATATAATTGTGAATGTTTGTTTGTTATGTTACGCAAAAGTTACTGGGCGGATTTGAATGAAATTTTGCAGAGTGATAGATTTGGACCTGGGTATGACGAAAAATAAACGACCTCTCGGGAAAGTTTCCGAAGTTGCTCCATACTAGGTGAATGAAGTTGCAGGGATAAGCTAGTAAAAAATAAACAATGAAGAAGTACTACTTAACCATGAAAACATGGCCCCCTGCCGCGAAGCAAACCGGGAACAGTCAAGTCCGCGGTGACAGCAGGTGGTCTGTTATCAGTACCGACATCTCACTGTCGCTAAACTCCTCGTTGTTAGGTCACTGCTCCGTACCGATCAGCCTAATTTCGTTGATAGCCCAATCAAAGAAGGAAAATAGGATGGTTTCAGAAAAGAAAGTTACCGGATTTTGTATGATGGACTACTTTGGTTTGAGCCGTGCCCCTACCTGGCTTCATGAAGTATATATTAATGTCTGTCAAGGAAAAAGTAATAAGTAAAATAACTAAGTTGCCATCTTCGCTTATTATAGTGGCAGTGGGGTACAGGGTAGTGTCTTGAATGCACAATTTACTATTGTGACAAAGTAACCATATTTTATCTTCTTCTTGCACGAATTTCAGAGTGCAATTGGTTACAGCTCTTCATTGGGATCAATGATTATGGAGCACACCCTTGGGGAATTCACTACTCAAACTGTTGAGTTACCATAATAATACCGTTCTGTAATAATACATTGTAGAGACTTCATATTCAAATGTGGTAACACTGTGCTAGTAATTCAGCATCATTCACTGTTACTTCGCAAATATTGGCAGGCACGGACTTCAACCGATAATACGCTGACGATGGCAGTGTTCACGTCTTCTGGGGTGCGAATAATTTTTGGATTTCAGGTGGATTTCAGGTTTGTTGGTCAGAGTTCAAAAAGATCAAAGTCGGAAAACCTTCATCCAACTAAATTATTATATACAGTAGAACTTCGATTATCCGAAGTAATTGGGGGACATGAAAGTGTTCAAGGATCTACGGTAACTTTCTTCGATCGTTGTTCACGTAGGCCGAGGGGCCCCATGAGCCCAGGGGCCCCGGGGCACTGCCCCGCCTAGCTCTATGATAGCTACGCCACTGGTTGTTCGCATTCTAGGCATCTTGACTTTTAGAGCATCTGAGTAATCCCTGGTATTTTACATAGAACCTTGGTTTTTTTCTAGCGCTGCAAGTGCAAGGGGCAGCAGTAGAGGTACCTACCTCATCGGAAGGCACTTCTTTCACTGTGCGGGGCGCCTTGGCCTTTTACCTAAGGGCATGGCAGGTGGGGCAACTGGACCAAGGATGGCGGCGCAGCTGAGCAGCCTGCGGCGGGAATTCCTCGGCGGGTGTGGCAACGCCCGCTGGACGCCAGACGCCGCCGGCGCAGCTGCATCAGCCCGCCTGCCCGCTTAATGCCAGCGGCCGGCCCCAGCAAACGGTAATAGCTCCGGACAAGTGTCCACCGCGGCCCAAGACGACGCTCCACTGCCATGCCACACGCGCGGTGGCATTTCTCCTACACTCGCGTCGTGTCGTAACTACTGGTAGTCCTTTCCGCTTCCTTCGTACAGAACGCCACCGCGTCACAGTTGGAAGGTCTGAAATTCTCTTAAATACCACTTGCGTGCGACAAAAGTGCCTCGTGGCTATCTAGTGTAAACAAGGACGCCGAGAATCCACAATGTCTTTTTTTTCTTTCTGAGTACACTTTGGTTCCACACTTATCGAATACTAGACTGATCTATAAAGAACGTACCTAACGTCAAGGATTACATACAAAAAAAGGGTCTAAAATATATTTTTGCCCTTGTAATCATGATTATTAAATACAGGGTGTTACAAAAAGGTACGGCCAAACTTTCAGGAAATATTCCTCACACACAAAGAAAGAAAATATGTGGACATGTGTCCGGAAACGCTTAACTTCCATGTTAGAGCTCATTTTATTACTTCTCTTCAAATTACATTAATGGAATGGAAACACACAGCAACAGAACGTACCAGCGTGACTTCAAACTATTTGTTACAGGAAATGTTCAAAATGTCCTCCGTTAGCGAGGATACTCGCATCCACCCTCCGTCGCATGGAATCCCTGATGCGCTGATGCAGACCTGGAGAATGGCGTATTGTATCACAGCCGTCCACAATACGAGCACGAAGAGTCTCTACATTTTGTACCGGGGTTGCGTAGACAAGAGCTTTCAAATGCCCCCATAAATGAAAGTCAAGAGAGTTGAGGTCAGGAGAGCGTGGAGGCCATGCAATTGGTCCGCCTCTATCAATCCATCGGTCACCGAATCTGTTGTTGAGAAGCGTACGAACACGTCGACTAAAATGTGCAAGAGCTCTATCGTGCATGAACCACATTTTAAGAGAAATACTAAAATGAGCTTTAACATCGAAATTAAGCGTTTCCGGACACATGTCCACATAACATATTTTCTTTCTTTGTGTGTGAGGAATGTTTCCTGAAAGTGTGGCCGTACCTTTTTGTATCACCCTGTATAAGGGCTATTCATAATGTGACAGACGAATTTAAATCTAAAAAAATAAAAAATAACAATATATATGAACAAAAAAGTCTAATAACAATAACAAAGCACTTTTAAAAAATTTAATCTTAATAAACAGTATTTCAACCCGACGTCCGTGATTTTCAATACATAATTCGATGCTCTTTGCCAGATTAACGTGACTGCATGGAATCCGTCTGAATTGCCGTCACTTTAGCTCACAAAACATGTAGTTTAAATCGAGAAAACTTTTTTTCTTCACTAGCCGCAGTAAATGAAATCAAGGGGAGCAAGGACTGGCGGACGAGGTTACCGCTCCACATGATCCCTTCTTGCAATACAGCGAGGAAAATAATCATTCAACATATGTCTGAGAGTTGCAGCAAAATAGGCAGGATGGCCATCCTGTTTAAAGCAGCCTAGGTGTCCCTCAGCTAAAGTCTCGCTTAGCGGCAGAATTTGTCTCCCAGCAAGTTCGGGATGATGACCTAGATGTTAAGTCCCCTTAAAACAACAACAACTCAGCAAGTACAGGTAATACTCGTTACATGTCATCAAAGAAGAAAGGTCCTAGCACACGACCATTACACAAACCACACTTCACCATGATTTTAGTCAGGCCTACTGTCTGCAAAGACTCATCGAATGTGGACAGCCTTGGAACCAGTATCAAAGATTCTGTCTCTTCACTTCACCTTTGATATAAAACATTTTTTATTTATTTATACTTACGATAATTTATTACATTTTCGTATCTACCCAGACTCTCTACATAATTGCCAGTCAGGTTAATGCATCTATCATTGGCACAAATTTATTAATACCGTCTCTGTAGAAATCTGCAAACTTCGATTTGAGGCACTTCCAGGTGTCATTATCAAAGCATTGATTACCGAACCACGCCCTCATTTGGGGCAAATGTTGCGAAACTGCGATAATCGTGAATCGACGGTTTCCATATATTTTATCGTTTATGTTTCTTACTTTTTGATCATTTAGAAGGTTTGTCATTACGTTACGATCCTTATCGTGAACGTTGGTGCGATCATTTTTTTTACATTCACTTTTGCTTCACTCGGCTTCTCTTCTTTTTCCGTTCACAGCACAATGTTCGAGATAAATTTCAAGTGGTCTACAGTTTTTGACAATAAAACCCAAAAACAGAACGCATCTCAGAAGTGGATGCATTTTCCATTGCAGCTCATATTTCAGTACTCGAAAAAGAAAAAAAAGTAACAGAAACACACGCCAAAGGCAACTAACGCTGTATGCGCCGTGAGTGTATAAACGTTATAGAACCAAAATTGTGTCTATAGCCCCGCCCATAGCCGAACTACATGAAAACGTCTCTTACTTTCTACACAGTCCTCGAACATGGAGAAAAACCATGGTTGTTCTTCCTGTCAACATGGAGATAGCCATCTGTCAAAATTTAGATAGGAAAAAAAATCCTTTGGGTCCAGAGCTCAATTAAATTTTAATTTATCATTTGTGATGACCCTTTTCGACTCAGGGAACTATCTGCAGATCAATAAAGTATCATAACGGCTCAAAAATTAATTCGATACACTACACTGACGAAATGATTGTTATCGTCATCACATGTTATAAAATTGTCGTCATTTCTACGGGCTGGAGACAACAGCATTATGGTAAACGAGATAGCGGTAATAACAGGAAATTACTGCAGAGGGGGTTGGTGTTGTGTTTACTCTACGAAACAAATTACACAAGCAATTGTGTTCAGATAGTGTAGTGAGCAGGTAGTGGTAGGGAGCAATAATGTGACTTACGCGAAGCTATTGAATGGTGAGCCATAGGAAGGTTGAAAGCGGGACAGACGTAGAGGGAGGTGGCCACAGTTATTGAAGTGTCCCAAAGTGTGATTTTCAGGACCTGGACACGATTTCAGACAAAAGAAACCATTAAAAGAAGGCAATGCCAAAGTCGTCCACGGGTAACAACAGCGTGAGATGATCGTTATTTCCTGTTAACAGCTCGTCAAGGCAGAAGGCTGAATGCAACTTAGCTGCAAGCCACCCTCCAGACATTATAGACAGCCCGATATCGACTGCGAGAATTTCGCCTCTACGCACGGAGGCTTATGGAGTGTTTCCAACTAAAACCACGACACCAGTTTCGACCACAGTAACTGGGCGGTGGAACATCAGTATTGGAGTCGTTACAAATGGCGCCGGGTTTTGTTCACAGATAGCCAAGATTTTTTGTTCAGCCGAATAATCGTTAGAACAGAACTGTGGCCAAAGGTATAATTTCCATCCTGTGAAGCAACATGCATTTGAGCACAACATACTTTATTTTTATTCCTACTTTTCACAATTTGGACCATCTGGGGTGTCCCCTCCAGCATAAGATTATTTGCACTGCACATAAGGATGTTATCCTTATTGTTGAACTATGAAAACGCCCTTCTCTTGATCCTCGATTACCTGACACAATAACCATCAAATTTAAAGATCTACTACTAGTCCTTACTAGAAAAGAACACCTCTATGACACAAACAGCCCTTAACCACATCTCTTCCGTCTACAAGATACTGCTAATACGTAATCACCCACTACATGCATCCCACATCTCAAATTGCATCCTTTGCTTTCCTGCACTTGTACGGTCGTTTCAGATGCCACCTCTTCAAGTTATACTACCTGCTGACATCCTATAGCTGCGCTGGAGGACCACCTACAGTGGTCCTCTTTGTGAACATCTAATAGTACGCAGATCTCGCCTGGATGATTTTTTAACTAGCCACACCCTCAAAACACACTACCAACTTTACAGAATACCCAGAGCTGAAACAACTGCATAACAATGTTGTTAACTTGCCCACGAAAAATCTCTACAATACAGGTATTTCAGTCCAATCCAAACATCCCACCTTCAACACTAAGCCCAACTTCAACCATTTTGAACAGCGCAAAGACCCAGGGTCTTTCTTCTCATCCCTACAATGGAAAACTGATTTCTAACCAATCTATCCAACTACAGCCATCATAAACCCAACAGCGAACCCTACCTCTCTCAGTTCATATTACCATGCAAATGGAAGCCTCAATCGCTCCCGCATAACCGTCCCTTGTAATCGTGCAGGACTTTATCACGTATACCTTGGCCTCAACCTTCCTCCCCAAGTTCCTTCTTTAGAACGCCAACTTTTTTGCAGGAGAAACGACAACCCTGGCATGATTTTATCATGTCACCTGCAGATATAATTTTGTTGTGATGAATCACAGTGACTACCTAGCAGAAGGCCTTACCATGTTGCATGACTTTTCCATCCCAAAAACCCTATAGCCCTTCCTAGACCTTTCCCTTACTCCATCTCCATCCTTAACCCCAACAGCGCTCTGAACATCCAACTTGTGGTGCTCCCCAAAATCCACAAGTCAAATAGTCTTGGACAGGAGGCAGAGGCAGGTCACTGAGCTCCCACAGAACTAATTTTGGTCCTTACTGACCAGCACCTCTAAAAGGCGACTCAAAATCTAGCCTCCCACCTCAAAGATACCAGTAATTAAAAGATATCTTTCCAGCCTCCTAAAACCCAAAACTCGTTGTGTGGTTCAGGTTAATTGATGATTCGTAATTTGTACTTGGGGCTACGACACATTCACAGACCTTCACAATCTAAATTCTTTCCTGATTCCTATATCAGGTCTTTTGCAAACTAGAAATTAACCTCCACCTTATTGATGGATCCATCCACAACTCTGTCCACATTAGACCCACCACCAGTACCTGAATTTTGACAGCTGTGATCCATTCCACAGCTATAATTCCTATCATACAGGTTAGCCATCCAAAGTCGTCGTATTTACAGTGATAAGCATTACATTTCCGGCTAAGCTGAAGGTCTCTCAAACGCCTTCACAGACGGCCGTTATCGCCAAGACCTGACCCACAAACATATTTCCAGTTTCGTATCCCCAAAGACCCCCAATCCTGCCTTCACGCCAATAACCAGCCACAATTTACGTAGCCTCTTTATCGAATACAACCCCATACCGAAAGAACAGGACCACATTCTTCGTCAGGTCACACAATGACAATCATCCTAAGGTTCTTCCTGTCCCTTTAAAATGCATATTTCCAACCATTGGATGTTTATTATATTTATACCTTCACCGGTTTCGGTTTTGAACCACCATCAGAAAAGTAAATTAAACAGTGTGATTACGTTGGAACATTGTCTGTCACCTTATCCATGTAAATCAATAAAACATGTGAAAAATGTCACTTGACATTGGGTCTTGATGACTAATAACAAAATTTGCTTTATTTATCATAACATCTAATGTTCGAAAGCAAAGCGTTAGAATTTGCAGTTATTCAGGACGTCGCATCTCGATTTCTATTGATCAAAAGAATTATAGATTAATTGTTTTGGATAGAAGAATTGGCATACTGTAGTTATACATCAAAACCCAATTCCAACGGCATATCCAAGTTGAGCAATCTCTTGGTTTTCGTATATTTCATGTGGTCTATGGTTTGTTCATTGGCGGGTCCTTAGAAAACCTCGAAAAACCATTATTTTTGGGGTATGGCCACTTCTACACTTTTTATTCATTGAATATAGCCAAAAATTGAAAGCGTATTTTGATAACATTAAATTCTGTTAATACCTTTTCAGTTTCTTTGATATATTTCTCCATCACCGAAATTCAGAACTTCAATGTAACTATACTTACGCATAAAATAGCAAAAGTCTGTTTTAGCCACTTTTTCACCGAGTACCACAAAGATCTAAATACTAACCATAGATTATGGCTAAAATTTTAACAAAATGTTTTGTAATCATTTATCTAAACTGCAATTTTGTAGCTATATTTATCCATTTTGAAGATATAGTCGAGAAACCATGATATATGGGTACCGAGAGTTGCGACTGCGCTCAGATACAGCTTTATGGCTACTATAAAACTTACTGTCTAGTTTCAAGAGAACTCCTCCGTGAGAAATTATTTTTCCACATCTAACAATTTTAAGTTTTAGCTCGGTGAAGGGTTGATTTATTTTCACTATTCATTTCAGTTCCAACACAACTTCAAATTACATGGAGGGCTGCAACATTTTTAAAGTGTCTGCAAAAGTAAAAACACATTTCACAGACTTTGCTTAGGGTTGATTTTATCTCATATACAACAGTCATTTAATTTCAAAGGAGATATGGAATATATTTTTAATTTGAGAGCATGACAGTATTTAATTCTGGAGGCACTTTTTCATATCGGTCAAACTCGCACGATTTTACACCTTCTTTTCAAGCGAACGTGGTGGCTGTTAGGACATAGTTTGTTTTGTTTTGTACATCGTACAGTCTGAAATCCTCTCTCAATAAATGTCAATTTATATTCGTTATTTGTTATTTCTCGTGTCTTTACAAATCTATAGAATCTAAGATATGCAGTACACCCTGCAAAAGCAAGGGAAAGGAAGGGTACGAGGTGAAAATGTCCCCTGTCGGAAAAAAAAACTATTTTTCTATTTAAGAGACTCCGGCAGAAAATTGGGGATACAGCTGGTTAAGTATGCATTCCACCGTTCTCAATAAATATTTTGGCATGCAACCATATTCGCACTTTTTTGTGCTGAAAGAGAACAGAACAGAGTGGTAGATGAACAGAGTGCCAGTGGCTGAGAAAGAGAGCAGACAGTCTGGAAAGAGAGAGAGAGAGAGAAGGAAGGAGAGTGAGAGAGAGCGAGTAGCAGTAAAAACTGGAAGTTACTTGGTAATTGGGACACTAGCCAAAGGAACAACAGAAAAAAACCACGTGTTATTTTTTCAGTCTAGGAGTTACAAGCCTGGCCAAAGCATTAATAGGGGCATGTGGTTAGAGGACATAGTGGTGAATGAAGCGACAGACGGCAGACTGTGAGAAAAAAGTAGTAATGTAAGTGGATAAGAATATGACATAGACAACTGCAGGTAGACAGTGAAAAAGGCGATAACGCTGTGGTTAGGAATATGGAGAGAGAGAGACGAAGACATTGAAAGTGGAAGAGACAGGAAGAAGTGCCACTTGCTGGAAAAAAGTAGTCGAAGAGAGTTAATTCAAGAACAACGGTATTGAAAGGTAGATACTGTGTATCAGACCTTCATTACAATGATATAGAGGATAAAAGGTTTTAGCAATTTAACGTTTTATTTTATAGAACTAAAACAGTCACGGATGAAACAGTGACAAAGTGGTCAAAATTATAAGCATGTTCTATATTAATTCAGAACTAACATGTCCACATGTGAAACTTTTTCGTTCTAGGACTGAGACAGTTGTTTGGCCATTTTACGGTTAAAATCTTTCAAACAGTAATATCTTTGTCTGTTTTATGATCCTACGGAGCTTTTTTCAGCTAGTAAGGCTATTATTCGCATAAATCCATAGACTCTTGAAATTAAAATATTTTATTCTGGAAAATGCCAGCAATATTCGTATGTTCCATGAAACTCGTTTCGCGGTACTGCATAAAAACTATTTATCACGACCAGATTCGGTTTACGACCATCATTTGGGGTGAAAAATGTTCTTGTAACAATTAACTTGTCAATTATAAACAGTCATATGATAGTCATGCACAGAAAACATCTGTGATACGTAATTTGTGTTTATGGTCTTCGAAAATCATTGTCAACCGTATAAATTGTACCCTAAAAACATAATTAGTTAAGGTGAAGCCACTGATGATGCATGTTCACAACGAATAATCAAGCGGTCAAAAAATTGATGTGAAGTTTGAAGAAAACCACCGACTGACACTCTTAAAATAGGTACAAAAAATCTTGACAGAAAAACACAAAAATCACCGAATACCTTCTTTAGTGACAAGTCTGTATTGATTCGTCAAAAATAGTGACTCATGTGCTTTATAGATTCGTAATTGAATATGACATTAGTGACAAACATGTGAAATGGGAAAACCAATGTCAGTCTAGCGGGTGAGAGCACAATAATCTTTCTGATGTATTGTCAGTCTTTGGAAATCCTAAGAAATTCAATTCAGAATATGTGTAGAGGAGAGTTAAGCCAAATAATTTCGTTTTTGCACGACAAAAACGGCAAATCGCATTATAGAAGTAACCGACGCTTTAAGGTGGAAGGTGTTTTTTAATCCGCCGTACAGCTTCGGACGTTGAACCCACTGATTGTACTTCCTTTCCTACAATGAATACCTTTCAGTGCATTTAGAAATGCATAAAATTGCATTCTTTACTTCACTTAAAAATATACAGGAAATAACACGTATAAGAACAAATATCTTTGTACTAGGTATCTTTATATGTAATTACGAGGGTTGGAACTTAAATCGTGGCAACTAATTATTCACAACCGATACAAAAGAGTTTTATGTTTGCATCTGTTACTGTCCTACAAACCGTCTCTAATGACCAAGCTATGGACGGGACGTAAAACCCTAAGCTTCCTTCCTTCTTCCTTGCCCTTTAGCGTAGTTACCAGATTTGTGTACAACCCGTTTCCAGCGATGTCGAAGGCGTAGTATACGGTTAGAAGATCCTATTGTGTTGATGGTGCGAATGGAGCTGTCTACTGCTTGTTGAATCTCTTGAACAGTTCTGAAGCGAATGCCACGAAGTGGTTCCTTCATCTTCGGAATCAAATCAAAGTGACAAGGACTTAAGACCTGGGAGTATGGTGCATGGTACAGTACTTACCAGACCCATCGACTTAAAACCGCGGAGTATGGAGGATGTACAGTACTTACCAGACACATCGACCGAATAGAGCAGCCACATCTTGCGCTGTATGCGCCCGCGCATTGTAGTGCAAAATGATGGATGAGTTGCGTAGAAAGTGTTGGCGCTTCTTTCGCAGAGCTGGTCGCAGGTAATGCTCCAAAAACGAACAGTAATGCTGTGCATTGACGATCTGCCGTTGAGGAATTTCATGCGATAGGATAACACCATCACATTCGTACACGAGAATCACCATGAGTTTCATAATATTGGAGCTCCGATGCACTTTCAACAGTTTTACGAAAGAAGCGGCAACACTTTCTGCGCAACCCACCCATCATTTTGCGCGGACACATACATCGCAGGCTGTGGCTGCTTTGTTCGGTCCTTGGGACTGGGAAGTACTGTACCATCCACCATATTCCTCGGTCTTAAGTCCTTGTGACTAATTTGATTCATTCCGAAGATGAAGGAACCACTTCGTGGCATTCACTTCAGAACTGTTCTAGAGATTCGACAGACAGTAGCCCGCTCCATTCACACCATCAACAGAACAGGATCTCCTAACTGTATACTACGCTTTCCACATCGCTGGCAACGGGTTGTACACAAAGCTGGTAACTGCTTTGAAGGACAGTGCAAACATATAACGCTTTTCTATCGGTTGTGAATAAATGGTTCCCACTGTTTAAGTCCCAATCCTCGTATTTTATCTCAGCATCGAACAGTTATTCTACACAACAGACACAAAGAGTTCTACGTGAAGTTTTTGTGTTATGCCGTACATGGGTCAAAAATAACCAATGAAGGGCAATACAGACTTGCACTGCGTTATCTCATGCTCCCAGCTATGACAGTCCACTGCCGGAGTTGTAGAGCGTCACTCGCGTTTACCCCTGATCTCGGGGAGTATAGGCATCCTTGCGGTACGCATACGTGGAGGTACCACCGAACGTGAAGCATACGATTTTCAATAGCTACATTTAAAAGCCTCCAGATGACGAAACACGACGTCTTACGGTACGTGATCCAGGAAACAGTTCCATCAGATGTGGAACATCCTGTTTATTGATTTCATATTGTTGAAGAAAAGGGTGGACAGCATATTGAACATTTTTTGGTACCAGTCGTACGGAAATGAAAAATCCGATTTGAATTTGAGTTGATGCTTTTTATGAAGTTTTTATGGCAGTTAAAAACCGATTTGATTGATACTCGTATTGCTGTTTTTGTCGCATCCAACTGATACTACGTTGCCATGGCGGATAGGCTTCCGTAACTAACAGAATCACACCTGGACACCCATGCACACTGAGTAGTACAATTTGTTTAACGTCTGACCTATACCTTAGGCGTTGTTGTATGATTCATTTGTCATTTAAATTATGATGCTTACAGCGTTATCTATTGACAAATTTTCACCTTTTTTTTTTTTTTTTTCTGACATGAGTTTTTTCCTTCTCCGATAATATTCGGTTGCAATTTGACATCATACTGATAAGTGACGTTATTTTTACAGGGTTTTGAAAGTTTAACATTAATTATAATCACCCGGTATAAGTGTTGCTATTTCTTGTTCAATATCCTCCTCGTCGTCGTCACTTATTTGTAAGGTGATAAAACACAACGCCTATGCACCATAAAGAAAAATGAAGATGACTTCTTACTATTTCAAAGGAAATTTATGAGAAAGGTGTTTCGACAAACACGAGGCCTCCGGGAAACTCAGAAGTTACAAAGAACTGTACAGCCTGATCAGTGACGAATCCAGGATTTTAGTTTGGGAGGGGCTTGAACCAATTGCTGATCACTTCATTAAATAGGAATAGAAATCCAGTATTCTTGTGGGAGAGGGGTAAATCTGGCCTGACCGACCTCCAACGGCATGATTGGATGTGATTTGGACAGGCATGTAGTCAGGATAGGGCTCTCCCAGTAGTTGTCAAGTTTCTTGACTCAGGACCACAATTACTCACCGAGTGCGCAGTTGTAGGACACTGGAATTGCGTTCACGACGACGGCAATTCAAACCCGCCACCAAATACCCTGACTTTAGGTTTTCTGTGATTTTTTTAAAACCTTGGAGACAAATGCTCGGATGGTTTGTTTGAAGGGACAGCAGAAAGAATCTGACCTACTGTTCCATCTCTAATCACTACATTTTCGACAGTACGTTAAGCAATAACCTTCCATCATTTTTCTTCAAAATTACTCGGTCAAGTAACAGCAGAGTTGGCCTTACGAAGCTGCGTACATCCTGTTGTCTTCCCATGAAGAAATCGAACCCTTGACAATGCTTAGTAGTCAGTCGTGCTGACCAGTCACTTTATGACGAAGATGGACTTTTTCTAGGTTCTTTATTATTTATTAATTAATTTTTGGGTGGGTGGGCGATGGGGGAGGTTTGAGCCCCACAGTCCTCTCTCCCCCCATTCAATATCCGTTACTGACCAGACACACAATGAATGTGTGGAGGATAAGCCTGGTAGGGCAGTGTGCCAGGAAGCGAGAAACGTGCCAGGGCAAAACCGTGTTCATGGTGTAACACTACCAATTTCCTAATTTCCATAGTTATCGCCGATATTCATGTGTGCTCGTTTTAACAGTATTACTGTGAGTATGGCACAAGAGTTTCAAAAATGTTCAAATGTTTGTAAATCTATGGAACTTAACTGCTAGGGTATTAGTCAGTCGCTTACAAACTACTTAAACTGTGTTAAACTAACTGAAGGACAACACATACACCCATGCCCTGAGGAAGGATTCGAATCTCCGACGGCGAACGAGCGCGCGACCGCAGAACGGCATCTCAGTACGCACGGCTATTCCGCCGCGGCTACAAGAGTTTAGTTCAGAAATTGAGGGTACAAACTCGACTTGCAAACCATGTGCTAGTAAATCTGTCATTGATTATTGAAGTTCTGGAATCTCGATGTTGATTATCGCTGAAATGAGGTTTTCCAGGTTTTATATCAACTGGTAATGAAAACTGCCAGCAAACGTTTTTATTATATTCATTATATAATTTTATACACTTCTTACCACAAATATAACAACACTCAAACATCTGCCATCTTGGGCGAAGCACGTAAGTAAAGAAAACTGTGATATCTGTCTAGTGAGTGCTTTGATCACTTATATCTGCTTATATCTGATTGTTTACTACTCACAGCCTAATACGTCCTCCCTAAACACCATCACACTAGCAGCTGAGAGTGAGCCGGTATGGCATTTTTTTTTTTAAATATCGTCAAAAACTGGTCTACCATCTTTGTGTTTTTCCCTAAACTAACATATATAATTACAAAATAAAATCATGAATTTATAAGCAGTGATATTTCAAATAAATGTTGTGACATGAAAAGATAAAGTTATAAACAAGCAGTGATGTGAAATGTGTATGTGAAAATGCTGTATTTGGCAACTCGTCAAAATGTTATACTTGATGTATTTTGTAGACCCTCTAATATTAACAAAAGTGTAATTACATAAACTTATATGTGAAATATCCCAAAACAATAATGAAATTAGTATCATACGCCCTAAGTGTCTTAGTTAAATAATAGGTTTCGATCATTTCAATTTATCTGCTCAGATTACTCAAGGTATGTAACATCATAATTAAATAGGTATTTTGCATTTTACAAGTGTTTTCGTCATTGATTCTGTCTTTGAAGTATCTGTGAATTATATAAGCAACGTTCTGAGCTACTTTCTAGATCGAAATATAGTGTCTGTAAAACTCGTGATAATTCACAAAAAGATTCGATCAGATTGCTTCTTTAGTTTATAATGTAATAATATATCTAAAATTAGCTGATCGGACACTTCTTAATACGGTACCGAGCAGTTCAGTTAGTAGTTGAGGTCCAATAGACTGTTATAATGGGAAGACCTAATAGAATGCAGAAATAACTCGAACTGTACATTCTGATTAGGGAAGGATCCAGGATTTTGGTTTGGGTGGGGCTTAATCCCGTTGGGGATAGTCTAGTTATAAAAGCAAGCACTAGTTCCCAACCTACCCCCATCTTATCCCCTGCCAGTGGCGTTCAATTGGATGCCCAAAGTAGCGATGGGGAAGGCTATTCAGCAACAAGAGAACTGATCCCACGTGCACAAGATTGGCCAGTCTAGACTAATCGACTACTTTGTCGTGCACTGCCAACAGCATAATTGGATGCGCTTTAGAAAAGGATATAGTCAGCACACAGCTCTCCCAGTAGTAGTCACGTCCTTGACTAAGAACCATTATTATTTGATGAAGTAGCACCTCAGTTGGCCTTACAAGTTTGAGTTTATCAGTTCCAGTCCTCCCACAGAGGAACAGTTCATGATACTACTAGTATCAAACCCGTTTCCTCTCCATGGCAGTCAACTGTGCTGACTACAGGCCTGCAGACTCTGATAGGTTTTATCAAACTGAACATCACAACCTGGGTACATTATTGGGAGTGGGCTGAACCTCTTGGCCTCCCACCCTTCTGGATTTGTTACTCAACTTAATGAAACAAGGAGACATCATGCACAAAATGGAGGCACTGACAATAAGCCTGGCTGGAAACAGTGCTAGGAAGTGAGATACTAAATGGGATAAACTGTGTTCATGGAAAAATCTATTAGAACTCATATACAATGGTAACTGCATAGTCCAATCAGTTGCAGATCCAAGTTTTTGGTTTGGAAGGATCATGACCCAGTTATGGATGAGTTTTATGAAAAATCAAGTAAAATACCACGTTTGGATCGTATTTGGCCTGACCGACCGCTGTGTCATCCCTTGTCTGTGGCATCGAACTCGAACATCGAGGAAGGGATCCAGGAATGGAGAGGGACCTTCAGCAACTCGGTGTTCAAGAAAACTAGTCTAAAATACACATGATCGCCATCTGTGGAGGGTGGTTGGAGACGTAGAGAACGGCGAGGAGTGTCAACTGTCCCCTCCCACCTAAGCATAGAGCCATTTCGAACATTTGTTCTACTTAATGGCTTGACATTTCATCTTCAAGCAGCAAATATTTTGGACACTGACCTGAATGCACCTGAGGACTACCCTCTTCCACCCCCACCACTGCCAGGGAGACAACTGCAACCTCCCCCGAAATGAAAGTGAACCGTTTCCCCAAGAAGGGCCTCCTAGGTCTGTGATCGCTGATACCTATCCACGTGTAGGATAAAACCTTAACTGGGGTGGTGATGGGAGGGTGGACAAATGAAACAGGTGTTTAGTACTTGCAGATTGTCGTCATTTATTGTACAGTAGTATCACTACATAAGTTAGACAGTTTGTACAGCAGGTGGTTTGTGTGCGGCGTCTCCTCGGGGTGTGGAGTGATGAGCGCTCAGCCCAGCAGCGCGGCCTTGGCCTGCAGGTGGGCCAGGACTCCCGGGGCGGCCACCAGGCCGGGCACGCCGACCACGGGGGCGCCGCCCAGGGCAGCCACCGTCGCGTCCCTCACAGCAGTCGTGGCCACAGCAGCCGCGTGCGACACCTGCCCAACACACAACACATTACACTCTTCATTCCATAACAAAATAAACAAATTGCATCAACTTATAACACCTATGATTATTTCCCATTAGGAATGGCCAGCGATATAAACAACTTCTTTACTTTAACACCTTGACTGCCGGCAAACCATTCCATACTTTACAATTCCAGACATTTTGGTTGTAGGAGTAAGCCGAGCTGCACTTGTTTTCCTTATCTTCTGTCTGGCATAAAAAAATTGTTTGTTCTTTAAAATGAGCAATAAGGTTCCCTGTCCTTATAAAACAATCGGTTGAAGAAATCATCAAACTCGAAATAATTTCACGCAGTTCTTGTTGCATAGAGACTGGATCATCATCCGAATTGTCGATTTCGTCGTCCTCACTGTCATTATCAATAAAATGTTTATCAAATTCATGTAAAATTTCGTCCAGCGTAAGAGAGCGTGAAGCCATGTCCGTTCATTTACCTGTCCCGTTTCATACTTGGATGCGACCAGTCGGCCGATTTGGAAGCTAAATTTACAAATCTATAGGCTGTTTTAGACACTAGATTTATCAACTAAGGCATTTAAGGTGGATCTAGACCGTCAATACACTTAATTTTGTGTTTAAAAGTACGAAAACAAAGATCACGTCAAATGACGTAATTGGCATTCTACAGAAGTTTCGATATCCCGTCAATTGACGTGATTGGCACTCAAAGTGTTAAAATATGCTGGCACACATTGTAAGTTCGAGATAGAGATGGCAGCACTGTGCGGTACGTGCAACACTAGCTGGAGCGGAGAGAGTGAGGACTGTTAATGTTATTTGAAATGTCGAGATTCTCAGTACAAGAACAACAAGTTTCCATTTGTATGCTGTGGCCTCCATTGAAATTCAACGCCAGCTGAGTGTGACGTGGTGATGTCGTCACGGATGTGTCCAGTGTGCGTTCGTGGGAGCTGCATTTCAGAGGAGGCAGAACGTCGTGCTACAACACACCGAGACAATCTCGGCCTCGCACGAGACACTGTGACGACTTGATCGAGCGAGTGGGGAAAATTCTTTTGGAGGTAGGACAGTGAACACATCGTCTAGAAAATTAGCGTTTTGTACATACAGCCTGCATGAGGTCTTGAAAATGCGAACAGTGTCCCCCATGTAGGTGCCGCGAATGCTGACAGGTGACCAGAACTTTAAAATAAACTCTTATGCTCCAGATTTACCTACCTAATCGACTCTCGGCATTTTACAACGCTGAAAGACACTCTTTATGGTCACACATTCACTAGGTGTCATCTATTTTCCAGTGATCATAGCTGACTTCCAAAGAAGCTAAGGAACAAAGTGTTTAAAAAGGAGATATAGGTTCTAAGCAGACGATACCAACCGTTGAGCAGTGTATAAATACCGGTGACATTATTGATTTACCCATCAGATCTTTAGCTTTCTCCTGTAACACGAAATTTCGAAAGGTTGTATTATCTTGTCGTCTCTATTGTTTGCCAACCACATTTGACTTGTACGATTCAGAAAAGTCTATCAATTAATACTTGATGTTAATAATTTTTCTATTTCAAAAATTACTTTCTTTCTCTTGTCAGACTGTACTTTATATCCTCTCTATTTCGGATATCATTTGATACTATGATGTGAAATGGTAAAACTTCCTGATTTATTTCAACTATATTGAATTATCCTCATTTCCTTTTGATGGTATTCATCTTATATTTTCACGACTCTACTTCTCCCACTCAATTTATCTTCCAACTCCGGCACCTCTTCTTCAGTAAATCAATGCCATTGAAAAACTGAGGCATCATTTATTAAATTTCCAGATCTTAAGGCAGTGTGTACGTCACTAAACACCTCAGTGTTCAGTCATTATCATGCTAAAGTCTTGCAGCAAAAAATTGACTTGGGATGAAGATGACCTGACGCAAAATAATCCATCACAATACATGAGAAATTTTGGTTGGATTCGCAAGCCATAAAGAGCTAATTCAAAACATGCTTTTGCGAAATCATTTTCATGTTTCAAATGACTTTTATGAGTAAATCAAACAATACTTTAGATCATGTTAAGTGACTTTATGTGTTTACAGAATACTAATGTCTCACACACTGGTAGTGCTTTAATTTTTAGTTTCCTCCTGGACATTGTTGTTGCCTTACGTAGTTCACACAAATGTAGAAGTTTTCACCTGAATTGTTATTCAGTAATACTCTGTTTATTAAAACAGTGCCGTCGCAACAGATCCATAAATTTAAAATTACAGATACTTCTTCCTTCTTTCCTCAGCTATTGTCAAGCATGCCAAAAGACGGCTTTGTCGTTACTTTACGTGGAATTCGTTATGTCAAGCAATTTCGGTTACTATGAGAGTCACATCTGAAATGCAGTAGAGTTCCTGCGAATTTCATTCACTATCATCGAACATTTAACAGTTTTCCAAATATCCTTACAATTTTCGTAGAGAGAAACGATGACTATTATTCTGGACACGTCAAGACAAATCTTTGCTGTAGTAGTATATTGTAGTTATAAAAATTGTTCAAATGTTTGTTAAGCTTAAGTGACTTAACTACGGGGTCATCAATCCCTAAACTGACAAACTACCTTATACTAAAGACGACACAAACATCCATACCCGAGGGGGGAGAGACCTGTTTATCATAGTATTTGTTTTAATTTAGTATTGTGAAAATCTGATATAAATTAAGAAAATTTCGTATTACAACTCACATCGCTAAACAAATTTTCAGTATGTTCGAATCACATAGCAGTACGTTACACATTTCGAAAGATGAGCCTCTGTACCTGGAGAACAATTGTTTTCAGGTATCTGCAAGCCCTGGAGAAGAGGTACCTACCTTAGCAGCAGCAACAGCGGGGGTGTCTCCAGGGATCACCAGGGAGGAGGGGATTCCCAGCTGCTCACCAGCTACCTGAGCCAAGTGGGTAGCCTGCAACACAAGAAGCAGCAACGTTATAGCGTGCATATATCTTAAGATAAACACAGATTCAATAAGATGGTTCTTATGCAATTCTGTTCATCGTCTGCCAAGAAATGGTCCCATATCGAGAAACTATTTAATCTTTACACTAAGAAAGCCATTCTATATCCCAAAAGTCATGTAGCAATTTGATTTCAAAAGAAAGTGATGCATTCGTTTGTCATCAGTAACTTATAAGAATGGCACCTGATCCTACCATGAGGTACTGTAATGAGTGGCAATAAGCTGTTATGAGCCCCACACAACACATGAGCTATGTAATGGCTGCATTGTAAATACACCAAATAACAATTGACAGGAAATAAAAATAATTGGTATGGAAGATGAAACTGGTATAAGTGGTTTCATTTGATCAAACCAAATGTCTGCAGTTTTGGGGGAGGATTTAAAAGAAATACTAAATGTATGTGTAACGATTGACATAAGCATTTACGAATCCTGGCCCTTCTTACTTTATTTTCTGTTTTTCCACAAGAATGATGTTAACAATGAATGTATGAGATAAACAGGGAGTCAGAAACAATGGTAAATTAGTACTCCCTACAGACTCCCTCCCACTCTATTCTCACCCCATGTCGTGGAGGATACGTTATAATGGAATTCAACATTACTGAAACCATCACCAAGAAATGTGGTACATATATATGTATATTTTCATGGAGAAGCTCTAAGCTGCCATATGGTATATGACAGAGGGTACCTTGTAATTGACTTTGACATCGCGTGACTGATTATCATGAATGTTGGCAGGTATACGTAATTTTTCATAGAGTGGAGGGGCGGTATAAAAAGGAAGGACGGAAGATTATGGTTTAATGTTCCTTCAACATCGTGTGTCGTCATTAGAGATGAAACACACACTTGGATAATTATCGTCAGCAATGTATTAAGATATCGCATATGTCCTTTGAAAGCAACTATTTTTCTTTTGTCTGGAGTGATTTAGAGCCAGTTTCCTCGGTACAGACGGTGGAGGAAATGGCCTGAGTGAATCAAAACAGGAAACAGAGAGGAGGCAGAGATAGACAGGGCAGGGGAGGAGGAGATGGGATGAGAGAAGTGGAGGAGGAGATGAGTAGAAAGAGTGATGATGAATCGATAGAGAGGAAGAAGGTAGTGAGAGCAGGACATAGAGGGAGAGACGGATAGAGAGAGATAGACAGGAAGCTGTAGACTAAAACAAGGGGCTGAGAAACTTGTTAACACACAGGATGGACTAGAGAATCTCAGAATAAATACTCAATGCACTAAATATTGAATATAAAGGAAGACATTGAATTAAAAATTTTGGCACAGCTAGGATTCGAACCTCCTGCTTAACTACTAAGCAATCACTTTAACCACTAAGCTAACGTGTCCCTCTATTTAATGTGGCTGTCTTAGAGCATGGCTCCCTTCACAACACACACTTCAATTTTTGCCTCAAAGTTCACCTATCAAATATGTATCTGATGAAAAGGCCCTCCAACATTGGAATAGCACCCCAGTAATAAATGTCAGTGGATACAATCCTACATTCTACCTCAGAAAATTCTGCTGTTCTCTGAGAAATATATTATTATATCACAGATATTACATATAAGGAGAGGCAATGAATTAAATTTGTGCCTGTATTGCGTTTCAATATCTTTGATATAATGAGACATATATGTCTCAGAGAATTGAATAATTGTTGTTCATGTGACACAAAATATTGCTGTGAATTAAACAGAGCGTTGTTAGAATCAAACAGAGCAGGAAGGATGATGGGAGCATTGCTTGAGAGTGGATGAGGGACGTTCATAAGAAAGACCAATAGAGGACTGTAAGAAATAAATGACTGGGGAACGAATGGTTTTGCTGCTAGTTATGGAAATAGATGCAGTAGCTGTATTTTTCTTTCCTGTTTAAATACAGGAACAACTTGTGAAATGAAAGTAGATATAATATGGTTATAGTAGCTAGCTGAGTAGTGTACACAGAAGGGGTGTGGTATGGTACAACAGGTAGGTAATGGAGAACTCACCTTGGCAGCAGCAACGGCGGGGGTGTCTCCAGGGATGACGGCTGCCGGTGGGATGCCGACCTGTGCGCCGGCCACCTGGGCGGCGTGCGTGATCCTGGCGGCGACCACCTCAGGGGTGTCCAGAGGGACGCCTCCCGGCCCCAGCACCACGTTGGCGGCGGGCACGGGAAGCCCCAGACCCAGCAGGCCAGCGCCGGCCAGGTAGCCGGGCCTGGCGCTCACCGCCACCACCACGCTGACCAGAACAACCTGCAGCAACCACCAACAGGCGTCTCATACATATACTGCATGTTTATAAATAAAAATCAGTATGCCTCTTTAGAGTTTTCCAGTTCACTCAAGATTTGGAGTACATGAAATTATTAAGTTTACCACTCGGTAGCTCAGACGGTACTGAGGTAACAGGTGTCGATCCATGCTGAAACATCCATATTGGTTCGCGGAGTAGCCTCTATAGGCAGAAATTCAGGTACTGAGTCTCCATTCCATCATACAGATGGTGAGTAATGTCTTGGCATTCATAGTTCTTCAAGAGTTGTGTGCTGATGAGTCAAAAGTGTCAGCTGTCATCCAGTAAATCCCACAAGTGCTCCAATGGAGACAAGTCTGAAGACTGAGCTGCCAAGAGTAGTTGTTGAACAATGACTTTCAAGCAGTGTATGTGTAAGCATTACCATGTTAGAACAACGCATCACTTTCCTGTTGCAAGAATAAAATAAGCAGTCTTAATGCATCCTGTACGTGACAAGCGCTGGTAAATGAATAAGGGTTGTACCTTACTGCACCCAAAACTTTATGGCTTGGGTTCGGCCAATGAGTCTTGCACAAACGCACTCTACGATAAAGAACTCACCAGGTCTTTGTGATATATGCGAACTTGCATGCAGAACGTAAATGCGTTTAATGCTGAAGGCCACAGCCTCCCACTCCAAGTGATCCTCAGACGGCACCAGCCAACAATGCTTGTTGATGATGTGATCGATAATCCACAAGCTAGAAATGTTGAAATGTTTCTAGATCTCTGGGACTTAACTTCCGTGGTTATCAGTTCCTAGGCTTACAAATTACTTAAACTAATATAATAACAACACACACATGCCCAAGGAAAGACTAGAAACCTCCGACGGAGTTAAACTGCGCGCTCTGCAGGAAGGCGCTATTCCACTACATCTCAACACGCTAGTAACTGAATCCCAACACTCCATGTTGACACTTGTGGGCACACAAAACCTTTTATGTGTGTTCTGGTAGCTGTACGACCTGCTCCTGGTTCCCTCACAGTACAACAATCTTGGCAGTTGTATATGCTACATAGATATCCACAAACTCGTCCGCTGGTGTGAGAATGTTCAGGTGACTATTGCAACCAGGATAGTAGCAAAAGAGATGCAGTACTTCCAATTTCTGTGACAATTCTGGTAAGGAATCATCCGTCGCTTGGAAGGCCACAATTCGATCCAGTTTCGTGCTCTCATAGTTCGCGTACGAAGCACTAGTGCATCGCGTTGGTATGGCGCCTGTTTGCTTCTCTCTTTGATGTCACACTGAGTCTTGTGACTGTAACCATTCCCTATTAAGGGGCATATATAGATGGCACTGTGGTGGCTATAGCATTTCGCTGTCTATTTTCAGACTACGGTGAAACAATTATCAATTTATCTACTATCCCCAGGTGGTATCTGCCATCATCGCATCAATATCCTTCCAAGTTTAATTTTTTTCCCTGGAAGTTCACTTGCAATGGGGAACATTTTACTCTAGTAAAAGCTCTTCGGCAAGACATGTGCTCTAGTAAAATCTCTTCGCCAAGATGTTATATTTAACCCTTGGTATTTGACGCAAAGCGTTTGAAACACCTCAATTTCGCCTAATTCAGAAATAAATATACTACAACATAATTTCATATAATTTCATATAAAACATTAAAAATAAGAAATTACAATTGGGATATTGGCAACACAACAACAACGCACTGTGCAGACTCAGTCACATTAAAAACAAATATGTCAGAACTACTAAACTAAACTAAACTAAACTGAACTACTAAAACCATAGTTATGCACAGTGCCTGAGTGAAATGGAAATTAGTGAAAAAACATGATGCAGAAAGAAGAACCTGCGGTACTGCGTGAAACAAACTGGCACTCCGTGGTGATGTAAGACGAAAACCAAGACTAAAATATCCGTTAGTAGCAAAACATTACTTTGCATGTTTTGCTAACAAACTGTTTTCGATCCAAAACACAAAAGAATAAATACTACTGAAGCTGTTTTAGTGTCATTAAAACGAATCGCGTCTGATGAGAAAAGTCGCATCCTATTTGTAGTTGCATAGATGTACATTACGTGTTTTTTTTCCGTAAGAAACCGGATTTTTTTAAAGCAAGGTGGACAAATAAGGAACAAAAATAAGGGGAACACATCTCCACTGACAGTAATCTGGTCGTACGAACGTTTCAACCATGCCTAACAAGCTGCATATTCCGATCGCAAAACATGAATGCTTTAAATAATTTATCTACGTCCATCTACCTTATAACTACATTAATATATTCTGTCTAGTGACCCGAGTAATAAGAGGTAAATTATTGCCTAAACCAAGGTAACAGCGAAGTAAATAACGTGTTAAATACCAGACTGACGCAGTATGGATACATAACAAGAGGGGCTCCAACGGCCGCTCCTGATGATACGTTCAGGAGAACGTGGGACACTTAAGCAACGCGGGATTGTCGGTGCGATCTAAAGCGTTTTACTGTGGAGTGCGCGTCTACTCCCCGTCGGAGGTTCGAGTCATCCTTCGGGGACGGACATGTGTGTTCTCCTTAGCATAAGTTAAAGTAAAATACATTAGTTTAAGTAGTTTGTAAGTCTATGGACTGATGGCCACTGCAGTTTGGTCCCATAGCTTTACAAATATTTTGGTTCAAAAATCATTAACATCTACACCGTTAGTTTGTAGTAATATTTACTGATAACGTAATACGTAATTGTTCGATTCCAAATGGAAATAAGTAGATCAAACGTTCGGGAAATAAGTGATTAAAACAAAATGTCAGTGTTGGCATGTACTTATTGCTTTCTGTCCCTCATTTTTTTAACGTCAAAAACAAAGAAGCGCTCCTAAATCTTAGTAGTAACGGGTTCCACGACGTCTGAACACCGTTAGTTGCTGCCTAGCAAACTATCGTCCTCATCTAATTAATGATACGTAAGCAGAATCTACTCAACCTAATCTGACAGATTTGCATCTAGGAAACGAAGCGCCAAAGGAAATGCAAATCTAAGCGAAATGCGTGACAGGTATTTACATAGCATACACGCAACACGAACCGCTTCGCCAATCGTCTCACTGAACTAGCGTAGCAGGACTGAGTCGTGACGTCACCTCAAGGGCAAACAAGACATTACTTATCGATGTCTATTACAGTCTGCTGCAGTTTCTATGGCGTCTTCCAATCCTGACACCTGCTAGCAGTTTTGATGAGGCAACAACAAGGCTGTCTCGTTGCCAGGTAACCGCTATTGCATTGTTCTTGCAGATTGCCGCATTCCGCACTGGGAGTGGCTACCGAAGCGGAACCGTTTCTCTAAAGGTTACCGCGGAATGACCGCCTCGCCGGGGACCGCATGAGTGGACAACCTTTTTGCCGCAGACAGTGTCCATTACGGTGTTATGTCCTTCCGAAAGAAACCGGAAATATTACAGCTGGGCAGTTCAGCTCCCTTAATTTCGTCGTTAACGTCAGTAATTGCAAATATTTGTAGAAATTAGGAGAACCACAAGAAACTGAAGCATCCATTCATACCTCGTGAGTGAGCGACGAGGAAAAATTGCAGCTCTTGAAAGAAAGGGATAAATGTCGCAGCTTTGTTGGATGTAGAGGATCCAGAGGAAATAGTAGGTATTGTAAAATGCTGGAAAGATATTAAAATTATAGTTCTTAAAGTTAAGATTCATCCTCGAATAAAATGAATACACGAATGGAGGTTTCTGGGAAAATTCGCAGACTGCTCGCGGACACTATTACGCTGAGGCAGCATAAAACGGATTGATACTTTGATTGCAAAGTAGATGTTTTATAAATATTAGAAACACACCAAATCTCTAAAACTCTACAAAACATCGTCAATTCTGCTAGACTTGAATGCTGTCATTGAAATATTTATCCGATAAGTAAAATTAATATAGAAATGTGTTCCTGGTTTCTCTCTTCGGGCTGAATTATGTATGTGCTCAACATCATATATATACGTTATTGAAAGCGATTTGTACAAGGACAAGAAGAACTGTTGTCGTGGAACGTTCTCTTGGCGGATCGGCAATTGTAGTAGACTTCATGTACCATCGTGACAACATGTCCACAAAGAAACTAAACTTAAACATTAGAATCAGTTATTGAAGTAACATGTAAAAATGACAATAACTTTATGAGACAAGATGTAGTCACCAATATACATGGGACATATTTTCTGTATGAAACGTGGATGCTAACAAGTAACGGAGAACACCATTAGAGGCCAATGACAGGGAAATATCTGGGAATTTTCTGAACTATTACTGATAGACAATTGTAACACATGGTAATTGCCAAAGAATTGCTGAAAGAAGAATAGTGAAACGTTTACAGGAATAGGGGGAAACTTGAAGATGATAGAGGATGAAGCTAAAAGAGAGAGATCACGTGAAGGTAAGGTGAGAATCACTATTCATGACTGAGTAGAATGCATACACGATGTTCTTAAAGTAGACTAGTGCTTTAAGGCAAGAAGAATAAACACACTGATGATAACTTATAAAAAAACGAAATTGGAGATATTATTTAAAAATGTATCAGAACTTCCCAAAGGATTTAGTAATAGATTAAATGCATGTGAAAATTAACTAAAATTTCAGGCTTATGTGCGATAGAGTCGTCAGATCGCTCAGTTCGTTCAAATAGTCTGCTACGTAATTTAAATGTTACCCATTGGTGGCTCTACTAGTTTGATCATAGAGCAAAGTGTGCGAAAAATGTATTAGTCTCTTGGAGGCACTAGAACAGATTCAGGAATCCTGTATCGGTGATATCCTTTTCGTTCTCTTATTAATTTGTGACAGTGGATTTAGACTACTTCGATTTTCGTAAGAAGCGCTCTTGATAGAAGACAAAATGGGCGAGCGAGAAATCACTTTTCTAGTGAATTCTAACGCTTTTACAAACGATTTGTAGCTCTAAAAACAAAATTCTTCCTATCTAATGACAATGTTAGTATTCTCTCATTACTTAACGTTGACAGAGACTGACAATAATAAACATGTAGGTACACCAGAAAACCACAATGGAGAATATCATTGATTCGAGTTTTAATTTTTATGTCTGATACTGATTTGTGTCTAATCTTCTGTGGAAAATCGTCTTGTAATGCACTGCTTGTGCAACATTTGTTCTAGGGGCTGTTTGCCGCCCTTCTCAGTATCATGGTTTCCGAAGCTGTTGCTTGTATCACGTTGGCCTTAAGCTTACCACCTCGGGGCTGTATATACGTAGGTTACAGTCTCTGTAAAACTGTGACACATAGAAAAGAATGCGGACTGTAACACAAGCAGGCCGTGACTAAAGATTTTACGTAGGGTGTCGCATACGGATGTAATTCAAGATATTCACATTGTTTGATCCATACAATACTTTACCTAAGGAAAGTCATTTTAAATGAATTCACATGAGGCACGTTATGGTAAATCTGTCGTCGGAAGGAAGGTTGATTTGAAGACAAAGTGTTGTAATGGGCTTTTGGAATTGGTATTCCATTGCCTTCTTCGGGCTCTCCGAGCTGTAGTGGAAGTTACAATTTAACATGGACTCACGACACGGTGCCGTCCGTCAGTTTCCACGTCAACAAAAACTGCCAGAGGGGTGGTAGTAAGTGACTATTAAATAAAATAACTATAATCGGTATGTCGAACGTGTAACCTTTATATCTGTGGACTGGCACTTAGAGGACGAGTCACAGAGGCCCTTGTGTGAAGCTCATTAAAGGGTGGAGAAAGTTTCATGCGATCTGATACGCAGCCCAGAACTGCATTGTTTCTAAGATTATGTTGCTCAGCCACCGAGGAAACATTAATTAAAATAGTTATGATGTCGGTAAAGGGCGGTAGCATGACGCCACAACGTGAGGTGTTGCGTAAGAAAAACCTCCGGCATTAGCCGACTTCTGCCGTACTCACCAAGACCTTCATGTCGGTTATGTGTGTGTTTTGGTGTTCGGCTGCTGACGAACTGTGCCGTCCAGCCGCCGCGGGCCGCTTTATATACCGAGCTGGCAGACACGGCGGAATGTATTCCTGGCTGGCGGCGGCCGTGGGGTACACGCCCACCTGGGGGACGATCGAGCGCAGCCACGGCGCCCCACTACGCAACGGGTAGGGAGGGGTGAGGGGTGCCCTTTGTCATCTGCCGCGGGTAACGTGACCGCGACGCAAGGGCGACCGGCCGCCGCGCGGCCAGCAACGCCCACACGGCGGGCGTGTGCGGTACTCAGCGAGGTGACACCGTGCCCTTTGATGTCCGCCGATTTCTGCTCGCGAAGCCTCAGAAGTCCAAAGCACTGCACTACCTGACTGCGTGACGCTGTAACACCAACAATGTGGCTTCACTATATATATACACTATTTCCAGGAGGCTTTTGACACCGTACCTCAGAAACGGCTTTTAATCAAATTGCTTGGTTACGGTATGTTGTTGTGGTCTTCAGTCCGGTGACTGTTTTGATGCAGCTCTCCACAATACCCTATCCTGAGCAAGCCTCTTCATCTCCACATAAGAACGGCAACCTACATCGGTCTGAATCTGCTTACTGTATCCATCTCTTGGTCTTCCTCTGCGGTTTTTACCCCACACACTTCCCTCCAACGCTAAATTCAGTTATGGAGTTATGGTATATCGCTCCAAATTTGCGACTGGATAGGGGATTTCCTCTCAGAAAGGACACACTTCATAGTAATCGATGGTGAGGCATCGACTAAAACAGAGCTGATTTCGGGCGTTCCACAGGGTAGTGTTATTGGTTCTCTGCTGTTTATTTACATAAACGATTTAGGGCAAAATCTAAATAGCTCTCAGAGGTTGTTTGCATATAACGCCGTCATTTACCGTCTAGTAAAATCATCTAAAGATCAAAACCAACTGCAGAACGATTTGAATAACATATCTGTATGGTGTAAGAATTGGCAGTTGCCTATAAATAACGAGAAGTACGAAGTCGTCCGCATGAGTACGAAAAGAAATCCGTTGAACTTTGTTTACATGATAAATCAGTCAAATTTGAAGGCCGTAAACTCCACAAAATACCTAGGAATTACAATTACTTCTGACTTAAATTGGCCGGCCGCGGTGGCCGAGGGGACTGAGGCGCACCAGTCACGGTCTGCACGGCAACTAGGTCGGGGGTTCGCATCCCCCCTGGAGCGTGGATATTTGTGCCGTCCTTAGGATTAGCTAGTTCATAAGTAGTTTGTAAGTTTAGGGACTGATGACCGCGTAGTTAAGTCCCATAAGCTATACAAACATTTGAACATTTTGATTTAAATTGGAAAGAACACGTAGATAATGTTGTGGGAAATGCGAACCAAAGACTGCGTTTTATTGGCAGAACCCTTAAAAGATGCAATAGAACAACTAAAGAAACTGCAAACACTACGCTTGTCCGTCCTTTTATGGATGCCCAGTGTGGGATCCTTATCATCGAAAGAGTCCAAAGAAGGGCAGCTCGTTTCGTAATGTCACGGTACAGGGGAGACGACGTTACGAAAGTGATACAGGACCTGGGATGGGAATCACTGCGCTGTGGACTGCTTACGAAACCACAGTCGCCAACATTCTCCAAGTTAAAGTGATCAAGTGTTTGTATAGTCTATGGGACTTAACTACGGGGTCATCAGTCCCTAAACTTACAAACTACTTATGAACTAACTAAGGCTAAGGACGGCACGAATATCCATGCCCGAGGGGGGATTCGAACCCCCGACCGTAAAGGCCGTGCAGACCGTGATTGGAGCGCCTCAGTCCCCTCGGCCACCGCGGCCGGCCAACATTCTCCTCCGAATGCGAAAATATGTTGTTGACTCCCACTCACATAGGTAGAAATGATCATCAGAATAAAATAAGAGAAATCAGAGCCCGAACGGAGAGATTCAGGTGTTCATTCTTCCCGCGTGCTACTCGAGAAAGGAATGGGAGATAAAATAGTATAACGGTGGTGCGATGACTCCTTTGCCAGGCATTTAAATGTGATTTGTGGAGTATCCCATGTAGATGTAGATACACTATCTAAATTCTTAATTCCCGCTGCTTCGCACGTATAGACTGGATGGTTTGCGTTGTGTGTTTCTACATTAAAATATAAATTTTCATTGCATTAAAAATGCTTTCACAATCACGTATTTTGATACAATTTGCTACTCCCTATTGCACCATTGTTGGCAGAATTCAAAACAGCCCGAAACACACTTTATTTAAAAATTCTAACATTGGTTCCAAATCCAAATTTTCGCATTTTTAACATCAAAATAATCTTAGTGGCTCCCTTAAAATATTTTCCCTTATTTCACATACTTAATGGCTGAATTTACAAAATTATCGCAACAAGTGTTTTTAAAATTCCAATCAAAAATCTAAATCCAAAGTTTTATGTTTCTTGCTTCAAAATTAACTGAATAGCAACGTATTTTCAAAACAATAAATCAGAATAAAATAAAAAATAAAATAAAAATAAATATAATAAAAAAATCATCCCCTATTTACACCTTTAAGGAAGGGAATATTGAAACATCGCTGATGCCTACAGTGTGAGACTGTAAGATAAATAACGTCTACAAATTTCAAGTTTCTATCGGCTGTAGATTCACTTTTCCACGCCGTTTTCTGTCTTTTAGAAAAGGATCGAAAACGCGAAATTTCATTCTTACACTTTGGCATCTTTCTTCGTAGTTTCACTTTTCAAGCTGCAATATGCACTTATTTTTCTTTATTCGTACGCTTGTTGCAGAAAAGCAACTGAAGAATGTGCATTACGTTTCGCTGTATATACCGATTTTGCTATTATAATGTCAAATGTCATCGTTGGTATTCAGTCCTAATTTTATATAAGCTGAGGACTTCCACCCTCTTATAGCTAGCGACACGGAACTGCTATGGTGTACAACGGGAGCTATGTACTACAACAACAAACCCACACGTAGAATTTTATAAAAGGCGGTAACTATCAACTTCCATATCTTCCACCCCTTTATCGTTATCAAACCTCTGCTACCACAGTGCACAATGGGAGATTGATACCTACTACCACATACAAACACTATTCGTAATTTTAGCAGCAGAGTGACATATAGGCACTAACAACTATTGACTTATAAAATTTGTGATTAACAATCCGGTCCAATTCAAAATTAATAACATTTTGCATAGCTACAGCGCTAGGAGTAAGGGTAATATTCACTGTTTAAGGTTAAATCTGACTTTGGCAGAGAAAGGGGTGATTTGTGCTGCCACAAAAGACGTTGGTCATTTACCACGTAGCATCAAAAGTCTGAGAGATAGCCGACTTGTATTTAAAAAGAAATTAAAAGAATTTCTGAATGGCAACTTCTTCTACACTTTGGATGAATTTTTACATAAAACCTAGTAATTTCGCTAAACTGACACGTTCCACATCGTTGGGAAATTTATTTATGATCTATGGAACAAGTATTAATCTAATCTTTATATGTCATACTCCTCATATGAGGTCTATTCAAAAGTTCCGGAACTTTTTCCACAAAATTATCCTATGCTCTCCTTCGAAATGATCTCCATAGTAGGCTATTTCCACATGTTAAAACTGTGATTCCAACATATTTGGAACATTCTGGGCCCGTTACGTCGTATAAGTGATCTAGAGACTTTGTAAAGTATTAATACCGAAGACGATGTTTTTTTAATATTTTTTTTTTTTAGCCGACAGGCCTTTTCGGTGTGAATGCCATTGTCAGGTGTACTTTAAAATACATAGGTGGATATACTATTTCATTTCACACGATAATTATAGTTCAGAAATACACTACTGGCCATTAAAATTGCTACACCAAGAAGAAATGCAGATGATAAACGGGTATTAATTGGACAAATATATTAGAAATGACTTATGATTACATTTTCACTCAATTTAGGTGCATAGATCCTGAGAAATCAGTACCCATAAGAACCACGTCTGCCCGTAATAACGGCCATGAAACGCCTGGGCATTGAGTCAAACAGAGCTTGGATGGCGTGTACAGGTACAGATGCCAATGCAGCTTCAACACCATATCACAGTTCATCAAGAGTAGTGACTGGCGTATTGTGACGAGCCAGTTGCTCGGCCACCATTGACCAAACGTTTTCAATTGGTAAGAGATCTGGAGAAGGTGCTGGTTAGGGCAGTAGTCGAACATCTTCCGTATCCGTAAAGGCCCGTACAGGACCTGCAACATGCGGTCGTGCATTATCCTGCTGAAATGCAGGGTTTCGCAGGGATCGAATAAAGGATAGAGCCACGGCTCGTAACACATATGAAATGTAACGGTTTCTGTTCAAAGTGCCATCGATGCGAACAAGAGGTGACCGAGACGTGTAACCAATGGCACCCCGTACCATCAAGCCAGGTATACGCCAGTATGGCGATGACGATTACACGATTCCAATGTGCGTTCACCGCGATGTCGCAAAACACGGATGTGACCATCATGATGCTGTAAACAGAACCTGGATTCATCCGAAAAAATGACGTTTCACCATTCATGCACCCAGGTTCGTCGTTGCGCACACCATCGCAGGCGCTCCTGCCTGTGATCCAGCAAGGGTAACCGCAGCCATGGTCTCCGAGCTGATAGTCTATGCTGCTAGAAACGTCGTCGAACCGTTCGTGCAGATGGTTGTTGTCTCGCAAACGTCCACATCTGTTGACTCAGAGATCGAGACGTGGCTGCACGATCCGTTACAGCCATGCGGATAATATGCCTCTCATCTCTACTGCTAGTGATACGAGGCCGTTGGGATGCAGCACGACGTTTTGTATTGCCGTCCGGAACCCACCGATTCCATGTTCTGCTAACAGTCATTGGATCGCGACCTACACGACCAGCAATGTCGCGATATGATAAACCGAATTCCCTATAGGCTACTATCTGATCTTGATCACAGTCGGAAACGTGATGGCACGCATTTCTCCTCCTTACATGAGGCATCACAACAACGTTTCACCAGGCAACGCCGGTCAACTACTGTTTCTGTATGAGAAATGGATCGAAAACTTTCCACGTGTCATCACGTTGTAAGTGTCGCCACCGGCGCCAACCTTGTGTGAATGCTCTGAAAAGCTAATAATTTGCATATCAGAGCATCATCTTCCTGTCGATTGCGCGTCAGTAGCACAGGAATCTTCGTGGCGCATCAATTTTAACGGCCAGGAGTGTATGTAGCCCACTCTGTACATACATTGGTAGCTCTTCTAATCCTTGTATGATGGCTTTTTATCTTATATGTTTTGGTTCTTTAGTTCTTATTTACATATGTAATAGAACTGTCGTTTTATAGCTCTTTACCAGCAATATTATAAGGATAAGAAAAGCTACCAATGTACGTATAAAGTAGGCTACATATTTCTGAGATACAATTTTCCTATTTTCCTGTTAAATAGTATACCCACCTTTGTATTTTACAGTACACCTGACCATGACATTCACGCCGAAATAGGCCTGTACGATTACATAATTTTTTTTTTTTTTTTTTTTTTTTTTTTTTTTTTTTTTTTTTTTTTTTTTTTTTTAAAGCAGCGTCTTTCGTACTAATACTTTATAATGTGTCGGGCGCGATAGTCTTGGGGTAAAACGCTCGACTGGAAACCGAAGGGTCGTGAATTCGAAGCCCTGTCGAACCTCGGATTTTTTCAGTCTGCGCTTTAACCCATCCTTCACCTCTCAACGATGTGAGGAGTCGCCAGCAACGACGCGTGGTTTGGATTCCACGTTAAGCTGTAGGTCGCCTTTCTCTGGTTGGGTAACTGGCGTAGGCTAGGGACACGCAAGTCGCCGAAGTGGCGTCCAATCGCAAGACTTGCACCAGGCCAATGAGCCACACGAAATCATTATTATTATTATTTCTTTATAATGTCTCCAAATGATATTATTCTGCATGATTGTAACAGTGAAATACCATTTTCGCGTATTATTCTTACAAAAATCTGCTTTTTATCTCACATTGAAACAACAAAATTCAAGATTAGATTACGTTATCAAAATCGCCTTTTATTGGCTGAATCGCTGATGACGTGACATACCACACGGAAGAGAAAGCTATAATTGGGTTACAGCAGTGTTGTAAAAGTTGCTAGATTTTTTCATTACTTTTCCCTCCTTCCGACTATGTGTTTTGTGTTGCAAAATGCATTTACAACTTTCATGTAAGAATGGAAAAGAATTTTGTGAAGTCAGATAGTGAAAAGCCTTCAGAAAGTTGATGCATTTATGCTATCTTACATTTTAGAAAACAACGCAGGGTATTACGTGACAAATGCATTTGAAATAAAATACAGATATAATTAATTCAAACTGTTGCTTGTTTGTGTCAACTATGGATACAAACTATTGTACACCATAAACGTGTGCAAATAAGGATCGCGTCAAAGATTCAGTGTTCGCTGTTGAACCAAACGCATTTCACTTTTTAATTAACATTGTTATTATAAGCCAATGTAAAAATTGTATGCTAAGTAAATTAATCTTATGCACGAGTCGCTATCCACTTATGATTATGAATTTTTGAGGTAAGTATACATGTTCGAGTAACATATCCCGAAGTTACTTGGTAGTCCCATAGCGTTGTAGCGACAGTTTTGCGTTTGTTTTCCTATCTACTTCCCTTCTAGTTTATATCTCCCTTTTTGTCGCGGAAGAATTTGATACTGTCAAATTATACATTATGGAATAATACACGAAATCGGTAATTATTTCAAATTTTGTATAAAAAACGCTTTGCATTAACCAGATGCACTCAGAAAGAGTTTTTTACATACAAATTGTTGATGTATCAAATGTTGAAATGTTCCTGTATGTAAGAGACCAGCCGGCTCCCTAGACTTAAAAACTACTTAAACTAACTTACGCTAAGAACAACACACACCCACACACAAACTCATGTCCAAGGGAAGCCCAGAACCGCAGGCGAAAGTAGCCGCGTCATCCATAGCAAGGCTCCTTATAGGTCGCGAACATTCCGGTGCGGCCTTGATGTGTTCTATGATATAGTTAAATACTTCGCCAATGATAACCAACATCAAACTTACAACGTCGACAACCACGTTAAAAAACGACTTTAAATACAAATCGCTGGCGTGTCATATTGTGCACAGCTGTTTTACAAATGTAAACGTCAACTCGCTAACCTGTAAATAGTACAACTTGACATATGTTTAGCTGTAGAGCTAAATACTTAACAGTGAGCTAATAAAAAAAGTAATTATGGAGGTTTACTTACAGCCAAATTATCCTCAAAACCGTAAACGCACGAAGTGGCCTCTATCTCATTTGGGTCTCCACAGGCGAATTACAGCATATAACGCATTTCGGATTTCGTAGAACATGCTAAAACAGATTTTCTGAAGTTTTTATAGATGTATTTCTACAGCGTGGCGCTACGCAATATTTGTAAACTGTTTTCGGAAGCATGAGTGCCCTAAGTAATTTTTCACTGTTAGTGAATGTTAAAACACAGGGGCAGCGTTGTATTGGTTGCCATCACAGGCATCGCATGACTCAAATGGAGCCATTTGAAATGACTTGAATTTCATTTTCTTTAAAAATACGGCAATTCACGAGGAAAAAAATCATATTATGAGCAAAATGTTCCAATGTTTGTAAATCTATCGGACCAAACTGGGTGGTCATCAGTTCGAATCTAACAAACTATTTAAACTAAGGTAAACTAACCTAAGGACAACAGACACACACACACACACACACACACACACACACACACACATATACACATGCCCAAGGGAGGACTCGAACCGCCGGCCACGGTTGCCGAGGGGACTGAGACGCTCCAGTCACGGTCTGCACGGCCACTACGGTCGGGGTTTCAAATCCCCCCTCGGGCATGGATATTTGTGCCGTCCTAGTTTGTAAGTAGTTCATAAGTAGTTTGTAAGTTTAGGGACTGATGACCCCGTAGTTAAGTCCAATAAGCTGTACAAAGATTTGAACATTTGGACTCGAACCACCGACAGCGAGCAAACGCGCGCTCCGCAGCAAGATGCCTTGACCGCTCGGCTACTCCACCGCGGCATATTATGAGCATACGACGACATAATTAACCGTTTAAGACAGCATATAAAAAAACACTAACAAATAACCTATCGACACACCGCTACACGCATTTTCCATTTCCGGAAGCAGTCTCGGTACACTCAATTTATCCAGTCTACCGTAGCAAATCTTCGTCCTTGGAACAGGATTTTGAATTTTGGAAATAAAAAAGTGCGCAGCAGCCAGGTTGGCCCAACAGTGACTTTTTGGCAGATTGCGAAGCGAGGTATTTTTTTTCTTTTGACTTATGAACCGTCGGAAGAATCTGTGGGCAAACGCGATGCTGCGTCAGGATTTCATGACTTGATCCAACTGAAACATTACAGCACGCACCAAAAATGTTCAAATGTTTCTGAAGCTTATAGGTCATCAGTCCCTAAACTTACAAACTATCTTATACTAAAGACAACATAAACACCAATGCGAGGGAGGATTCGAACCTCCGACGCGGGAGGCCGCGCGATCCACGATGGCCGGCCGCAGTGGCCGAGCAGTCTGCGGCGCGCCAGTCATGTTCTGCACGGCCACTACAGTCGGGGGATCGAATCCCCTCTCGGGCATGGATGTTTGTGCCGCCCTTAGTGTTAGCTAGTTCATAATTAGTTTGTAAGTGTAGGGACTGGTGACCCCGTAGTTACGTCCCATAATCTCTACAAACATTTGAACATTTTTGATCCACAACGTGGCGCTCCACACCACTCGGCCAATCCCGCGCGGCAGCACTTACCCTCAGAATCCGTTCCTTAAAAAAGTACAAGAAAATACAAGCAGCAACACCAGCAATAACTTAAAAACATTAAACTGGGAAAAACTACATCACTTTATAGCCAATGGATGTCCACAAAATTCTACAATGAAAGTTGGAACTACTTTCAACTGTAAAATAAAATGAATTGCCCTTCAGTCACAAAAGTCTGTTTTATTTTACACAATGCATTTCGAGCCCTGAGGACTCATCATCAGCTGCCTCTATCATTTCTTTATACATGTGTAAAGGCTTGGGCTTATTAAAAGGTGGTGCACTATGATAATTGGAGTACATTTTTATGTATAAATAAAATGATTTTATACATACAAATGTACTCCAATTATCATGTTGACCATAGGTCAGGAAAGCTGCTAGTCAATCCTGTTGAGGCCTTGAGCAGATGGAAGGAATATTTTGAAGAATTGCTCAATGTAGGTGAAACGTTCAATGATGTGTCAAATTTTCAGGTAGAATGGGATAGGAACGACGATGGAAACAGGATCTCATTTGAGGAAGTGGAGAAAATGGTCAGTAGATTACAGTGGAATAAAGCGACTGGGGTGGATGAAATTAAACCGGAACTCGTCAAATACAGTGGAATATCAGGTCTCAAATGGTTACACAGGATAATTGAGAAGGCGTGGGAATTGGGACAGGTTCCGTCTGACTGGACGAAAGCGGTAATCACGCCAATTTTCAAACGTGGAAACAGAAAAGATTGTAACAACTATCGAGGTATCTCTTTAATTATCATTGTAGGCAAAATATTCTCAGGTATTTTTGAAAGGAGAGTGCCAGTATCAATTGAGGACAAGTTAGATGAAAATCAGTGTGGGTTTAGGCCTCTTAGGACCAGATCTTTAGCTTACGGCAGGTAATGAAAAAGTGCTGTGAGTGGAACAGGGAATTGTATCTATGTTTCATAGATCTACAAAAGACTTATGACCGTGTTCCTAGGAGGAAGCTACTGCCAGTTCTACAATATTATGGTATAGGAGGCAAACTTCTGCAGGCATTTAACGGGCTTTACGTAGACTGTCAGGCAGCAGTTAGAGTAGATGGCAAATTAAGCTCATGGTTCAGGGTAGTTTCAGGGGTAAGACAAGGTTGTAACCTGTCACCACTGCTGTTCATACTATTTATGGATCATATGCTGAAAACAATAGATTGGCAGGGCGAGATTAAAATAGGTGAAAACAAAATAAGCAGTCTCGCATATGCGGATGACTTAGTTGTAATGGCCGATTCAATTGAAATGTTGTAAACTAATATTTCAGAGCTCAATCAGAGGTGCAAGGATTATGATATGAAGATCAGCCTCTCCAAAACGAAAGTAATGTCGGTGGGAAAGAGATTTAAACAGATTGGGTGCCGAATAGGAGGAACAAAGTTAGAACAGGTAGACAGTTTCAAGTACCTGGGATGTATTTTCTCACAGGATGGCAATATAGTGAAAGAACTGGAATCGAGGTGCAGCAAAGCTAATGCAGTGAGTGCTCAGCTAAGATCTACCCTCTTCTGCAAGAAGGAAGTAAGTACCAAGGCTGAGTTAGCAGTGCACCGCTCGATCTTTCGACCAACTTTGTTGTATGGGAGTGAAAGTTGGGTGGATACAGGTTACCTTATTCATAAGGTACAGGTTACAATGAAAGTAGCAAGAATGATTGCAGGTACTAATAGATGGGAACAATGGCAGGAGGGTGTCCATAATGAGGAAATCAAAGAAAAACTGGGAATGAACACCACAGATGAAGCAGTTAGAGCGAACAGACTTAGATGGTGGGGACATGTTACACGTATGGGTGAAGCAAGGTTACCTAAGAGACTCGTGAACTCGGCAGCGGAGGGTAAGAGGAGTCGAGGTAGACCAAGAAGAAAGTACTTAGATTCGGTGCAGATTGATTTTGAAGGAAAATGCATAACATCAGACGAGGTATCAATGTTAGCATTGAATTGGGGATCATGGAGAAATTTTATTAGAGGTACTATGCTCCAGACTGAACGCTGAAAGGCATAATCAGATTCTAATGATGATGATGAATGATGATGACCATACTTATTTGTGCACCACTTTTAATAAGCCCAAACCTTTAAACATACATCCAAAATCATAGAGGCACCTGATGATGAGTCCTCAGGGTTCGAAATGCGTTTTTGTACAATGAAACACTATTTTATGACTGAAGGCGAATTCATTTTATTTTAATGAAGTACAACAGTCACGGAACATCACTGGCAATAATGGACAAAATTAAGTTACTGATTTTATTGAACTGAACAAAAGGTAAACAGGCAAGAAACAAATAGTTAAGTGAATTTGAATATTTAATAAAATTGTTTTCAAAAGAAAATTAACCGTTTTAAAGTAAACAAAGATGACAAAAGTAATTTACAAACTAAATTTATATAGTTGTTTCAGGGAGAGGGTGGACATCGTTGCAGCTTAGCTGACCTATATTGATGGTACTTGACGATGTAACTGCATGATGGCATCAGGACGTGGTGGTTACTAATCTTGACGTTCAAAGTGGATCTGTTGCTCTGCTCGTCTCATTCTGTGGTAAAATACATAGATAATGCTCCAGCTGAATTGGAAAATATCACGTAATGGCGTTTAACAGGACACTAATCGGTGGTAGGCAGTATAGTCTATTTGCCGCGTTTTCTTTCACACCAACTATTACTAATCGTCACGCATACATACACAAGTCTGATGCACTCGCATTTTCTACACTGTCCGTGGCTCTTCCATCCAGAACGTCTGAGTTAGTTACATAAACAATTATCACGGTCGTGATGTCACATTCACTGTAAATCTTCTTGCAAAAATCTCGCGAAAATGATACAACCTACCATTACAGCTCAGAGCATAAACACCCGGTAGTTAAATTAATATTAACGTGTGGCATAATAAAGTCACAATTCTCCTGTCATCAGTAAAAGATGAAAATAGTCTCACTTAGGCCACAGCAATGTTTACATTGTTCATTCTCAGAGCCGTAGTTAATACTGGATATTACACAGCTGATTTAAGAACATACTGACTGCTGACGATTACTGTTTATGATAATGACTTGTGAAAACACCGCTTTTCAAGGTCTCAACTCTCAGAAGGTGAGAATAACATCCTTACTCAGTCTCATTAAAATATATTGCTTCAATCAAAACATACTATCACCACGATGCTGCTTCCACTACACCTCAGTTCACAGTGTCTCGAAGAACTCCCGCTCTTTGTATATTGCTGCTGTCGACTTTACCCTATTGATATTGCTGCCTATGATTACGATTAAAACAACGTACGTAAACTCTTATTATATTACTGTTACACAAGCGTTCAAAATCAATACAAAAAATAATAATCAAAATATGGTTATATGTTCATAAAAAAGGAAAAAACTATCAAAGTTTAAATACATGTGACAAACATAGTTTCATTAAACTATCCAAAGATGTACGCGCTATACTCAGTCTACAAGAAATCGAAAGAAACAGACAAAAATAGATTGAAAAAAATCACTTATGGCTAGGGGCTATATCTTCAAAAGACGCACTGTTTCACTGGCGTTCCTTATATGAGTGTCGTCGGTCGAAGATCGTCCTGAATGGCGGTAATTTTTAACTTCCAATTTTTTTAAACGAGTGAATCATTTATAACACTGAGTACGCCTTAAGCAATCAACGTAGGCTTTTCGTATCAGTTGGCATATTTTTGTGAAGCTTTCCCTTGGGTCTCACGCAAAATTTAAAGCACATGCGTTACTCCTGTGCCATCTCCAAATTCTCAAAACTATGTGACACAACGTACTATTTTGACAAAAACTGACATTTCCCATTTGAGAAACAATTTTTTGGATTGTGTGGTACTGTACGCAATGCTATTCCATATAAGTGAGTAAAACTAAACAACACTGCAAAACATAAATAAATAAAATAAACATAAGAATAAAAAGTGAAAAAAATAAAGAAAAAATCGCACTGACATGTTTTACGGCCCACTTTATATTGGAATTTTTGTAAGTTTTTGCAAAAATTTTGGACCAAAATAATAAATTAAACAATAAAAAATTAATTAATAAGAGTGTGTCAAACCCTTTTAGGAAAACAAATTTTAGGTAGTGGCGTGTTTTGAACCACTGACCTTCAGCGTAACAGTCGAACCCATTGCCCACTACGCTGCGGCCAATACTTAGAAGTTGCGTTCTTTAATCTCATACTATTGATGGCCGTTATTAACTGATACTAATACGGCATTTGTAGACACTAGATTATCATTTATCGTACGAAGAACGACGTGTTTTTGTTAGTTCTTCAGTGCGCTATTGCTTTGAAATGACAAAGTGTAAGTTACAATAAGAAAATCATCAAATACGCAACGCAAGATGGCTTGTGCCAGAGAGAGTTCTGGGCGAGGAATGTCACGCGACATCTGAGAACGGGTGGTTTTCGTTAATTCAGTGGAGGGTGTCAAAACTCTGTTATTTTTGCAAATATCTCTCAAACGATACGAGATATGAAAAAGAAAACAACATAAGGGAACAAAGCTGTAGAGAACCTTCTCCTCTACAAATTCGGATATTCAATTTTAGCGTCAGATGAACGGTTTATATGCCATTAAAATTACATTACAAACGGCTTTTTTGGTATTACTAACGTATTTCTTGTCCGAAATATTTCAAAAAGCGAGGTTCTGATCTCTGCTAGCCAAAAATTATGCCTGTAAAATTTGGTGCCGATGGGTTGAACGGTTCGACCTAAAAAGTGGGAACACGTTATAGCCAGACAGATATGAAAAAAACATAATAGAGCGAAGTTGTAAAAAATTTTCCCCTCTACCAATTGGGTTATGCAATTTTCGTGTCAGATGAACGGTTCGTTTGCAATTACAATTACATTACAAACGACTTTTTTGTATAACTACCGTATTTTTTTCTGCGAAAAATTTGAAAAAGGGAGGTTCTGGTCTCTGTCGGCCTACAATTATGTCTGTAAAATTTGGTGTTGATCGGTTGAACGGTTCGTCTTAAAAACGGGGAACACGTTACGGACAGACAGACAGACGGACAGACAGACATATATACCTCCTAAAATCGCCGTTATTTTTGCAAATATCTCTGAAACGATATGAGATATGATAAAAACATAAGAGAGCAAAGTTGTAGAGAATTTTCTTCTCTGCAAATTCGGTTATTCAATTTTCGTGTCAGATGAATGGTTAAGCCGTTATTTTTATTTAAATTTCGAGCTGTCAAAAGACGATCGCAAAGGCCCACTTTTAGTGTTACTACCTTAACCTAAAGTGGGCCAAAATCGCACAGGGTGGCACCACCATCCCACGAATATTTCGCGTCATGGGGCTAGAATTTAGAATTAAACTAATGTGCTTGGACGTGAACAACCAATGATGATAAACCTTTAGGTTACAGACTGGTAACGGCGTCATTCTCTAAATCTGTTGCATCATTAATAGCGGTTGGTTGCTGCTTTTTTTCTTCTTTGCAAGAATGTTGACAGTATTCGTTACTTTTCTGACGAAAGAAATGTTTTGTGGTATTTTCTTGTTCTGTACATAAACACGTAGATTTTAAGGTTAGAAGGGAATACTGTAATGTGGAAGCTTCCACTACTCTCCCTTTCGTCAAGCATACATTAATATAAACAAAATATTATCGTTCACTACATCCCTTTTTGTGAATCAAGAAACAGGCATAATTTCTTATTAAGTTTACCACGGGTATAACTTAAGCAGATGTTAATAATTTTAGTAAGTCTCTACAAGTTTGTTTATTCATTCAATCAATTCGGTCCAGACTTAAGAGCGCAATCACACAACTGAGTCAGCCGCCTGGGGGAGGCTGCGCGGTCTGAGGTGACATGACACGGACTGCACGCGCGCTTCCGTCGGAAGTTGGAGTCCTCCCTCGGGCATGGGTGTCTGTGTTGTCCTACATCTACATACATACTGTTCAAGTCACATTGAAGTGCATGTCAGAGTGTTCATCGAACCGCATTTATGATATTTCTTCATAGTTCATTTCCTTAATAGTTCGCGGGAAAAGGGAACACCTAAATCTTTCTGTTTTCGATCTGATTTCTCTTATTTTATATTGATGGTGATGTCTTCTTACACAGATGGGTGCTAGCAAGATATGTTCACATTCGGAAGAGGAAGTTGGTGAAATATATTTCACAAATAGATCTCATCGGAACGAATAACTCGATTCTTTTCATGATTTCCACCACACTCCGTGACACTCTGCCACCTATATCGCGATAATACAAAACGAGCTGCCCTCCTGTGAACTTTCTCTAAATTGTCTGTCACTCCCAGTTAGTGGGGATCCCAACAATGCGCAGTAATACTCCCAAATAGGACGCACAAGTGTGGTGTAGCCAGTCTCTTTAGTAGTAGTGTTGCATCTTCTGTTCTGCCAACGAAGTGCAGTCTTTGGTTCGGTTTCCCTGCAATACTTTCTATGCGTTCTTTCCAATTTAAGTTATTCATAATTGCTGGTATTTATTTGAATTGACGGCCAGTAGATTTCACTGATTTATCGTGTGAAATATGTTTAACGGATTTCTTTTAGTGGTCATACGTATGACTTCATATTTCCCACTATTAAGTGTCAATTGCCATTTTTTACCATGTCATTATCTTATTAAAATCATTTTGCAGTTGCAATTGATCTTCTGGTGACTGTAATAACCGACAAATGACAGCATCATCCGCAAAAAGTGTAACAGAACTACTGAGATTGTCTCCTAGTCACAGTTTGCACGGCCACTACGGACTGATGATCACGCAGTTTGGTCCGATAGATTTACAGACATTTGAGCATTTTCTTAGACTGAAATAGAAATGATACCTGGCGTTCCCCAGGGAAGCGTTATAGAACCCCTACTCTCCCTTCTTTTTATAAACGATTTAGGAGACAAATGTTCAAATGTTTGTTGAGCTTATGGGACTTAACTACGGGGTCATCAGTCCCTAAACTTAAAAACAAAATGTTCAAATGTTTGTAGAACTTATGGGACTTAACTACGGGGTCATCAGTCCCTAAGCTTACAAACTACTTATGAACTAGCTAAGACTAAGGACGGCACAAATATCCATGCCCGAAGGGGGATTCGAACCCTAAACTTACAAACTACTTATGAACTAGCTTATACTAAAGACGGCACAAATATCCATGCCCGAGGGGGGATTCGAACCCCAGACCGCAGCGGCCATGCAGACCGTGACTGGCACGCCGCCGACCGCTCGGCCACCGCGGCCGGCGAAAGGAATTACTTGAGCGTCACTATGGCATTGAAATTAGTCAATGGCGACAAGTGAAAATGAGAGCCACGGAAGTGCTGAAGGAAACTGAGAACAGAAGGTCAACTGCTGCCCTATGGATCCAATACCTTCGGAAGTATTGTCTAATGAACAATGCCGCCTGGCGTACGACGTGCATGCACAGAAAGTCAGTGACATATTGATGTGTCATAGAGGTATGCCGAAGCATACCTGAACGTCTATCATATGGCTCTCCACAATATTGGCAGGACATTTCTTCTGCCAATGACGCCTCAAAACATAAACACGATGCTCATTGGAGACTATGGGGAAGCGGGATTGATCACTGAAAAAGAGGTGATGTCATTCGCCCTCTGAGCATACCTCTGAGACACGTCGTCATTTCAAACGTCCGTATCGGTTTCCTGGAATCAATACAGATCGCATGGGACAGTAGGGCTCCAATCCAGCAGATGCGAGTCTTCGAAAAACTGTGGGGGAACTCAATGAATGCTGTAGGGTACAGTTCGCAGATGGTGGGTGTAGAGGATATGGCATTCAACATTGCTGGGCACACCATACGACGGGCCTGCCTTGGGGTGGTATTTCGTGACGAACAAAACCTCGAGTAGGCCACATGACTGGGTGTCATCATGTACGCATTGGTTCCAGCTTCGGATTACCGTGACAACGTAATGGTCAACATGCCCAGCAGTTGCTCGATATGACCCCATCACTTCACACAGTACGAACATGTAGCCAATTACAAAAGCATTCATTTGGTGAATAGCCTTTCTAAAGAGTCTGCGAGGCATTGCGAGTGCTTCGTTCTCTAGCACAAAAAGTCGTTCTTCGCCGTGCGTATCACTGCAGTTTTCTATTACCAAATTCGGAACAACAGGACAGTCAGATCATGAATGCAGTCTGGTGAGCGTTCAGTACATTACGGAACAGTGAAACCTTATCAATTACTACCACGCCAATTATATTCAGGTACACCTAAATGGGATAATACAGAACTACCACGTCTAGGGAACTTATTTTATTATTATTATATATTTCTAGCAAGCAAGGCCTGAAAATGTCATTGCTGGTCCCAGAACCTATATTTTCTTTCTTTACGGCCGAAACGCTCACAAGGGAATTCCCCGGCAGATTTAGTGGAAGGATGGAGCAATGGAGAGTGGCCGAGGAGACTGCGGCGCGCCAGTCACGGGGTGCACGGCCACTACGGTCGGGGGTTCGAATCCCCCCTCGGGCATGGATATTTGTGCCGTACTTGGTATTAGCTAGTTTGTAAGTTTAGGGACTGATGACCCCGTAGTTAAGTCCCATAAACATTAGATTTGATGGCTCGTCAAAACTAAATACAGATCAATCACGAAAACATGAAGAATGTGTAAGGAACTTTGAGAAAAAGTAACAAAATAAAAACTATACAGTACAAGCGTAAGATCTGCCACATTAAGAAAGAGGCTACACCGAACGGTCGTGTTTCTTTGATCATGGTGTCGAACTACACAACTGAAGATTCTGCGTTGAAACCCCAATCCTGAACATGGTTTTTTATTTCGTTTTTGTCACTACATCATGAACTGTCAATCATGTCACTGACGTCTCTGTTCTCGTTTTGTAGAACTGGTAATTTTCACACGACACATTACTTACAGAATATTAGTCATGTGATAATAATATGTTACTGTCACATGCAAATAAAGTGAATAGTGAATGCAGCCAAGATGCCTCGTAGATAGCTCACCTAACAAAACAAATAAACGAGTGAGAATGTGTCACCAACTTCTGGAACCCATTGGAAGTAGTAGATATATGGTCGCTTCGCCTAAACAATCATCTAAATACACGACGTTTCTTGACTACAGTGCACGGCGGAGAGTGGATTCGTTCTAAAAGTAAAGTCTTACGGCATGAATGGCTGGGAGACGCCGAAGGGCAGGTTCATCCACCTAATTGGAAAGGTTTCCCCCATACTTCGCGCCCGCAGCCACCTTTCCTTTGCGAAGTATGGGAACTGTGTGATGAAGTATGTGTGTTAAGTTTGGGTGACTGTAATGGATGCTTGTGTAGTGTAGCGTCGTATTCGTGTTGAAAATGATGGGAAAATCGAGAGGGTGAAACTTCGGTGATCTGGCGGGAACCGATGCATCCACCGCGGCTCGGCCGTTGACTGAATTCCTGCTGAGTCGACATGACATTCCTGTCATGTGCCGCAAATACCGGTACCGTGTATAATACATATATCAGAGCTGTTTTTCTGTGGTGTAATCGGTTGAACTGCCACCCTTAGATCAAACGTTTGCTGTTCCCATTCAAGAGCCACTTCCTTTCAGCTGATAATCGAATCCAATAGCAGCGCGGACGTTCTACATCCATATCTACAGACATACTCCGCAAAACCCAAAGGTGCGTGGCAGAATGCACTCAATGCTGCTACTAGTTACTTGCTTTCCTGATCCACTCACATACTGAACGACGGAAAAACGAATGCTTGTATGCATGAGTACGAGCCCTAATCTATTTCATCTTATCTTTGTGGCCTTTACGTGAATTGTATGTTGACGGCAGTAGATTCGTTTTGCAGTCCGCTTCAAATTCTGGCCATTTAAATTTCGTAAACAGTGTTTCTCGAAAAGAAACTCGTCTTCCCTCCAGCGACTCTCATTTGAGTTTCCGAAGCATCTCACAAGTTAACCTCCCCATTGCACCCCTCCCCTCCTCTCAGATTTAAAGTTGGCGCAGTGAATAGGCCGTGAAAAGATCAGTCGAGAAAACTGGAAGACGTTGTATAGAACGATGCGAACGATATGCAACGTTGAGCAGAATGGAGCACAATGGAGCGCCGTGGTCGTGTGACTAGCGTGAGAAGCTACGGAGCGAGAGGTTCTCGGGTCAAGTCCTCCCTCGAGTGAAAATTCTATTTTTTATTTTTTATTTTTTTTATTTTCGCTAAATTATGATCTGTCCGTCCGTTCATTGATGACTTTGTTCGCTGTAATCAGTTTAGTGATTGTGTTTTGCGACTACACCGAAAAACGTGCGATTAGCAGACAAAAGGAAGTGCCTCCGCAATGGGAACCTAAAACATTTGATCACAAGGCGATAGGTCAACCGATTCCTCCACAGGAAAACACATCTGATGTATACAAAATTATTTCCGATCCATGGTGTACAACAGCAATCAGTTAGAATAAATATTCCTTCAAGCCGTCTTGATTGCAAATTTGAAGGAATATCTGATGTATACTGTATCACACTGGTGATGATATGTGCGTCATGTGGCAGGAATCTCTTGTCGACTCACCTAACTTGAACACTTTGTGAATGGCTAAAGAGATTCTACCTTGCCCGATTTAGGTTTTCTTGTGGGTGTTTTAATCACTCCCAAAAAAGTTATGATTACATAAGAGTTTGTTACATAAACTACAACAAATGAATGCAACAGTTTCACAGTCGCACATTTTTCCCTGTGTTTTGTCTAAGCATATGGTTTAACATTTTCGAATTTTTCCGTGTGTAGACTGTCAAATCCTGCGTATGTCCAAGCAAATCTGAACATGTCCCCACAGTATGGCGCAGTTACCCCGGACGGACAGACAGATAGTAATTTTCTGAAAATGAAGAAATTAGAATTTTCGCTAGTGAGAAGGCCTGAACCAAGGACCTCTCACTACGCATCTCCTCACGCTAACCACAGGAAAACGGCGCTCCTGTGCTCATAACCTTCCCTACGACGCTTCTATTTCACATGGAATGCTCAGTTTCTGTATTTTTTTTTTTCATAGTTCGACACAACTTCTTCCTGTTTCCTCGGTTGATCTGTGTTAAGTTTTTCACAGCCTATCCACTGCGCCAACTTATAACTAAATCTGAGAGGAGTGCGATGGGGATGTTCCCTTGTCAGTAACACGAGCGCAATAATCGAACCTACCAGTTACAAACGTAGCATCCCGCCTCTGAACTTCCTCCATATCGTCCTTTAAACCCACCTGGTGGGGATCCCAAACATTTAACCAATACTCAAATCGGGGTCGTACAGGCTTTTTATATGCGGTTTCACACCTTTCCAAAATTCTCCAAATAAACCGAAGTCGATCATTTGCCTTCCTGTCATATATTCGTCCCACTTTATATCGCTGTGGAACTTTACGCCTAGATATTTAATTGACGCGACTCTCTCAAGTAGTCCACTACCAATGTTGTATTTGAACATTACGGGATTATTTATGCTACTCATCTGCATCACCTTACATTTTGTTACGTTTATAGCTAATTTCCATTCCTAACTTCACCTAGGAATTTGATCCAAGTCATCCTCAATACTACTATAGTCGTCGAATGACACCTTCCTGTATACCTCAGCATCATCAGTAAACAGCCTCTTATTGCTACTCACTCTGTTCGTTATATCATTTATAAAGATAGAAAATAATAGCAGTCCTATCACACTTACCTGGAGCACTCCTGAATATACCCTAGTCTCTGATAAACACCATAGAGAGCAACGTACTGGGCTCTAATATTTAAGTAGTCTTCGAGCCAATAACATATTTCGGTACCTATTCCAGATGCTCGTAATTTCGTTAGCAGTCTTTAGTGCGATACCTTGTCAAACGCCCTTCTAAAATCGAGAAATATTCAGTCTGCCTATTGCCCTTCATCCATAGCTCGCAAGGTATCATGAGAGAAAAGGGCAAGCTGAGTTTCACAGTATCGATGGCTCCAAAAGCCATGAAATGAAGCTGTTTCGCCTCAAGGAAATTTACTGTATTAGAACTGAGAATATGTTCAAGGATTCTACAGCAAATTAATGGTAATGATATAGGTCTGTAATGTTATGGTTCCGTTCTTTTACCTTACCTGCGGCTTGTCTTACCCCTGATACTACCCTGAACCGTGAATTTAATTTGCCGTCTACTCTAAGTGCTGCCTCTCTACGTAAAGAATTTCAATTGCCTGCAGAAGTTTGCCTCTTATTCCACAATCTTGCGGAACTGCCAACAGCTTCCTCCTAGTAACGCTGTCATAAGCCTTTTCTAGATCTATGAAACATAGATAAAATTCCCTGTTCCACTCATAGCACTTTTCCAATATCTGCCGTAAGTTAAATATCTGGTCCTGACAGTCTCTAAGAGGCCTAAAACCACACTGATTTTCAGGTATCAATTTTCATCATGGTTCTTTTGGAAAATTGCCACACAAGTTGGACGTGCTGCGTTCAATTGTCACGTCCAAGATCGTCGTATTGTAAGGGCAGCAGTGGCAGATCGCACAGCAGGGGTAAGAGGGTTTTTGACCCCATAATGTCAATACGAACTGTACTACTAGTGAGGCTCGGGCATGTGCACCTCTTGCCTGTCTTCCATTCACGCCACAAAATCGATATTCACGATTCAACTGGTGCCGTCAGAGCTTCACGTGATAATCATTCGAACGTTCATTGTAGGCCGGGCGAACGCTGTACGATAGAGTGCATTTATCCAAGACTCTTTGGTCCCACCTCAAGCCTTATGGTGTGGGGTGCGATAAACTAAGAATTTCCATCTGCGGTGTTCAAGGAGGGAAAGCTGACCAGTGTTCGGTAGTACATGCTGAATGTTCTAAGACGCATTCTTTTACCATTATTGCAACAGTAAGGAGATGTGTTGTTCCAATAGGATAATGTTCACCGGAACACTACTTGTGAAACTCGAAATTGTCTGCAAGAAGTACAACAACATTCTCAGCCCGCAAGATCTCTAGGCTAGCCTACAGTCGACCGCTTGTGGGACATGACGGGAGGACAACTTACACGTGTGACTCCTCAACTCACAACTCTTGCAGAACCAAGAGATCAGGTCCAGCAGGTGTGAAAGGATTTATACAAAGACAATATTCGCCATCTGTGTGATCAAATGGATCCCAGAATCGGCGCCTGCATGCCGCCTGTGGAGCCATGGATGTTACAGCATTGATCGGTACCCCGATAACTATTGATCTTCAAATATAATTATTTCATGTGCTCCATGAGCATTGTTTCAACAATCAATATTGAATGAATAGGAAAACTCTAAGATGACGCACTAATTTATTTTATTTTCAGCAATGTGTGTTGCGTTTATCATTATTCAGACAAAAGTAAATAAATAAACGTATTCTCAGAGTGTCAGAAATTAGGGTGATCCCGTGCTGTTGCTCTTGTGCAGCTGCTACTGCAAGCACTACTGTTTCTAGGCGCCGTGCAGTAGCCATCTCCCAACCTGAAAATCAGTTACCCTATGTACGTAAGTAAACTGCAGAAAATAAAAATTAGTACACCCTCTTAGGCTAGGCGCAAATTGAGACGTGTTTGGCATTCGCATAGTGCCGCGGCGCAGCACGCGTTTTTGTGACTAACGTATTTTAATGGGACCGCACAAATTTACACCCAGTACGACGCTGACGCGACCTGCGCTTGCGCAGGGGCTGCGTGGCGTTGTGGCCCAAGCACAGTTTCTTGCGCCAGAGTGACGCTCGCGCCGTGGGAAAGGCGAAGCCGGGAGGGGAAAGCCGTCTGCCATCTGCCATCTGCTCCCTTCGACAACCGGCACACCTTTCTTTCTCATTCAGTAGTGTTTCGATTTTCGCCACATACCCTCTCGATTTTTTTGTGATTGGTACTGTTTTCCAGTTATTTATATCGGTACAGTTTTGCTAGTTTCTTCACTGTATGCCTATTGCTTACAAAGTAATAATAATAATATGGTTTTCTGTTCTGCAAAACCTAATTGAGGAGTAAGACTCCATGGTCATGGAACAAGTCGATACATGAAGTTTAACACAAGAATGGTAATAGCAAATTTGTAAGTTGTCCTATGCACACGACACTCTTAGGACTAAGTGACAAAAAACAATAAAAAAAGTTAATTAGCTTAATTTTTCTAGCAGTTCCTCGACAGAATAAAAGAAGTGAGCCATGGGGTAAGTCTTCAATTTAGATTTGAAAGCGTGTGGGTTAGTGCTAAGATTCTTTGGTTCTGGTGCCAGCTTATTGAAAATGGATGCTGCAAAATACTGCACACCTTTCTGTACAAGTGTGAAGGCGGTGTGATGCAAATGTAGATTCGACTTGTGTCTAGTATTAACCGAGTGAAAGCTACTAACTCGTGGAAATAAGCTGATGTTATTAACAACAAACGGCATTAAAGAAAAAACGTAATGTGACGCTAGTGTAAAAATTCCCAGACTACTGAAAATGGGTCGACATGACGTTCGTGAACTTACACCACACATTTCTCGAAACCCGTTTTTGATTGGTTGGTTGGTTGGGGATATAAAGGGACCAAGGTACTACGGTCATCAGTCCCCCCGTTTGTGAACCAAAAGTATCCTTTTTGTTTTAGTCGAGTTACCCCAAAAAATAACGCCGTACGTCATAAGTGAGTGAAAGTAAGCGTAGTAGACTACTTTTCGTGTTGACGAATCACTTATTTCAGATATTGTTGTAATCTATATCTATAAATGTGAATGTTTGTTCGGTGTACGTGTATCACGTCTGAACCACAAGACATAATGAGCTAAAAATCTGTACAGTTACTAACGTCTACCCGGGGAAGGCTTTAGGCACGGTTTTATGGCGATCGGATAACTCTTTATCTATATATGTCTGTTCCGTGTACGCTTATCACCTCCGAACGACAAGACGCAGAGTCTTAAATATTTGTACAGTTACTAATTTATACCTGAGGAGGGTTTTAGGCACGGTTTTATAGCGATCTGAAGGCTATTTAGTAATTTGAAGAATATGAAGCAAAAGGCGGAACAATAATTACTCTTTGAAAATTATATTTACTCTTTGAAAATGGTTTTATTGCTTGCATTGTTGCAGCAAAAGCTACAGAACGCAAACGAATGGTCTATGTGTAATTGTTGTCCGAAGTCTCGCGTTGTACACCATAGCAGTTCCATGCCGATAGGTATAAGGGGGTGGAAGATATGGTGGTTGAAAGTCGTCAAATTATAAAAAAATTCGGACTAAAGGCCAGCGATGACGTTTGCGACTCTATATCAAGGAGGTTACATACAGCGAAACGTGATGCCGCAGACCATATCTTTGGTCTATGCGTGCTGTGTCTTCAGCTCTTTCTCTGTAAGGATAAGCATACGAAAAAGGAAATATAAGAATAAATAAATAAAGAAGTAAAAAGAAATTTCTTTTAATACATCTCTTTAAAAAAATCGATTTGACGTTTCGCGCATAACATCAAGTGATCGATCTGTGATATTATTACAATCATTATTGTTGAATTTCGTGAGTGGATTCTTCGAAACTAGTGCACTTTTACGTGTGATTTGAACTCATAGCACAGTACTGAAAGATAGATTATCTATCATAATCAACCAACACGCGGGTGGAGACGCGGGTTTAAGCTAGTGGTAAATAAAGCAGAATTTAGTTTTGGAAGAAGCTCCTTAACATGAGCTTTCTACGACAGGTTACTGCCTATCTGAACACCTAGAAATTTAAACTGTTCAGTCTCACTTATTATATGCCCATTATGTGTATCAAAATGTTAGCTTTCGTCAAATTATATGCTAGAAATTGTAAAAACTGAGTTTTACTGTGATTTAACATCAACTTGTTATCTACAAGCCATGAACGTATCTCTTGAACTGTATTATTTGATACTGTGTCAATATTACGAACAATACCATTACGATACCAAGCTGGTATCATCAGCAAACAAGAGTGAAATGTATATTAATTAAGACTTTTTCGAATGACTTTAACTCTTCTTTTACAGGGCACACCTGACAGGCATTATTCTCAGTTGCAGTATACTCTCTTTCGTCTTCTGTAGTGAATCAATTGATTACTTTTCACAAAGATAGAAGACAAGTTAACAAAGGCAGTGATAGAGCTCGGGCAACTGTATGACACAAAACATGGTGACTGCCTGAAGATAAAACTCGAGTACCGGGTATGAAGTCATATTGCACATGATTTGAGTTTGAAACTGTCCAAACGATTTCCTTTCAATCACATTACATTTCTTTGGAGATTTAAAGTCTCTATTCCTTAATGAGAAAAAAAAAAAAAATGCTTCGTCCTCAGCGTTAGTATCAGAATCTGATTGGGATCTCTACAGTAACAATAACAACTCTTTGACCTGCGAGTCACACACTGTCAGTCTTGCGAGCAGCCAGCGTCTGGTAGGCGCGCCACTCCGCCTGACAGGCGCTCTCCCACTTTGCGCGGGTCCGGAGCAGCCCGTGTGGAAATCGCGTGTCGCGCTGGAGTGCCGAGTCACTACGCGAGTGCTACACACGTCTCAATTTGCGCCTAGCCTTAGCGTTTTCCAAATCTCTGAACATTTATTATTGCAATAATATATATGGAATACCTTAACAGGTCTATAGCTATAGCTGACTCACCAGAGTGAGGAGAGGGTGTTTCGCTAAGTGTGTTTGCCTCTGTAACTTATAAAATAATAGGTGACGGGAAATTTTAATGCGGTAGGTCAACACAAGAAATGTGACACTTTCTGCGGAGCCATGAACATAGTTTATTGTATCATTTTCTAAAGACTTACAGCACAAATATATAATTTTTTAAATGGAAAAATAGTTTTTTCTATCGTGCATTGGATTCGTTTCAACCAGCTGCGTCCAAATCAATTTAAACTACATTCCTATCACTCTTAGTTTGCGAGCTACAACCCTTCAAAGATTCGGGGGCGGAGGCTGCGATAGCGTAGCTGACTGGCCGAGTGGCTATCCCCTGGGGCACGGCCCACTGTCTCATGACCACCAGCCAGTCAGCTACGCTGTCGTAGCCTCCGCCCCATAAACTTTTGAAGGGTTGTAGCTCCCAAACTAACGGTGATAGGAATGTAGTTTAAATTGATTTGGACGCACCTGGTTTCAGAATCTAATGCACGATAGAAAAAACTATTGTTCCATTTAAAAAAATATATCTTTGTGCTGTAACTCTTTGGAAATCATACAATAAACTATGTTCATAGCTCCGCAGAAAGTGTAACTTTTCTTGCGTTGACCTACCGCATTAAAATTTCCCGTCACCTATTATTTTATAAGTTACAGAGGCAAACACACTTAGTGAAACACCCTGTGTATATTTTTTTCTTTTTTTCGTTCTTTTAACTCGAATCCAAAAGAAATATTTGTATCTACACACAGTTGTGTTCTAACCAGGCTTGGAAAGTAACGTATTACTTGTAACCAGGTTTCTAAAAACAATTGCTTTTACAATGAAGCGGTTCGTAATGGCGTTATCACTTCCATAAAGTTGCGTTAACCGTAAATGGTTATTTTTACTCGAAAGCATTTCATGAAAGTGTAGTTATCATTTTATTGACCTCGATGTATTGTATTGTCAGAATCTAGAGAGAGCATAATATATTAATTCTTTTGGTTCATGTACGATATTCAAAAACATAAATGGGAAATGGCTGATATCTGAATCATAGTTTTTAGTGATGCTTTTCATTAGCAACATTTTTAATTGAAAATTGTGGATGCGGCAATGAGTTTATTTTATTGTTGTAATGCATCTCACGTGAATAACATCCAATCTCTTAAGTTATATTGATTTCTACACCTATTTCATTTGTAAGCAGAGTGCAGGCATTCGCATGCTTTGGTCACTGATGCTAAAGTCTTTCCCTTTTGTACGTCGTATCCATAGATAATCAATTTCCATTTATATTATACTGTGAAAGTACACAGTAATGCATTAGGGTTGATTCAAACAGAAATTAGTACATGTCATAACTGAAATCACTTAATCTTCTTTCTGTAAATTCTACTTTAATTATCATAATATATCTGAAAATACTGTGTTTACAGATTTCAGATTTTGTCCTACTTTCCAAAACAAATAGCTCATCTTATTAATGAACTACCTTCTTCGTCATCGGAATTACAGATTTCGTCACTTTCTGGATTAACGTTTTTCCGTGGCTTGGTTATATGTAATGGTTTTTCCTTCGCCCACACCTTAAAAACTTTATAAACTGCATCAATACATAGAAAGTAGACGCGCCTTACTACCATAGTAAAGTTTAACTGGGTAGTAAGCAGTAATCTGTCATCGCTGAAATACATTCTGTATCACCGCAAATACAGATGTTTGCTAGTGACGAGCGATTCTCCATTCAAATGTTTCAGAGTGGTATTTTAGATTTTCCAAGTCACGCGAGAAACAGTTCCACCACATTGTGAAATCGTAGCATTGCATCATATGCCTTAGAAAAGTAGTACACTTTGGCCTGTTCAACAATGTTAGGAAAACATAGTATGAAGTGTGAAAAGTGTACTCCAACACGTATAAGGCATACCATGGAATATTTAAAATACCACTCACAATCTTATGCACTGAGAGTGGCCATTTATTAGCCGAAATATGGATTTGTGGTAATAAAGGATTGTATTTCAACGATGAATTATTGCTTCTGACTAACCGTTTCAAATTTATGAATTACGTATAACAAAGTTAATAACTGTTTTCAACATATCTGAAGATTGCTGCCCCGTTGTTGCAGATATCCTCCATAAATTTTCTTCGTCGCAGTAAAAGTACAGTGATCCAGTAAATAGATTAGGTTTGTCACATTGGGGACTAAATATTTTCGAAATACCATACGTATATCCGATTTCAGAACATTTTCGTTTTCGATGCGATAACGGATTGTCCAGCAACAATTCATCGCTTGCAAGTGGACCCTTCAACAACGAACGTTATCGCGACAGTGGCACATTGCAATTACAGATCCATGTGTAATAATGTGCGGTCTGTTCTGGCGTCTTTCTGACGAAAATAATGAAGAGATCATTTGTGCAGTCATTTTGCTTTCAAATAGCACAGCTTTTTAAGCTTTGCCTGTTACCACTATTACCACCGGACAACACCATTATACTTTCTAAATTTTATGGATAATTACTTATTTACAGGCTGGATGAAAATCCAGCGCTTCTCGGGTATTTATTTATTACTACCTTCTTTTAGCCCATCTCCATTTACTTCCTCCTGTCGTCCCACTCCTCTACTTTTGCCTCTCTGTCCATTTCTTCTTCTCTTGCCAATTTGCTCTTTCCCCTCCTCCATCCTCATCTACTCAGTTCTCTATACCCATCGCATCTTCTCCCTCCCTATATCGTCCTCTATCTCTCTCGAGGGGCCTCGTTCTTCCTCTCTCTCAGTCCATCTCCTCCTCTCCCTTTAAAAATTAGAGCATTGTGTTTTCATTGTGCTTTGTGCAACAGTATCGAATTTTATTGCAAGGTACCCTCTGCCATCAACAAGAAGCTGACCTCTGAACGTTAAGTGTGCGCAATTGCATGATAATCAGAGTAAAACGGTAATTAGTATAGAAGTCTGTAAAGAAACCATACAAAATTTATTGCAGTCAGTGACCTTCCTCTTGTTTTATATGATAAGTGTGTATAGCTTCATAAAGATCGGAGTAAAACAGTAGCGTAGAAGTCTGTTGTAAAGTACACACCGGACGAAATCTTAGCTAGACTTTTCCTTTTTTACGTGGGTGAAATATGCGACTTTCCCTTTTTTTCGTGGGTGAAATGTGCAATATTTCATCAAGACCAGAATAAAACAGTAGACTATCTTCAAAGTCTGAAAATAAAGTGCCCTCTGCCATGCATCTAATGAAATTTTATGTAGACAGTGCCACTCCTCTTGTTTTCAAGGTTATGTGTTCAAAGTTTTATCGCAATCGGATGAACGGTATGAACACAAGTCTGAAATAGCGATGCCGATACAAAATTACTAATTTCGATTTTTTTTTAAATATTCGGCTGTTGCTTTGGGATTTCCCTTTCTTTATTTGTTTATAAACCACGCGTGTATAAATCGAAGAAAACGAAAAAAGAGTTTATGAAATCGGTAAACAAAATTCTGAGTTTTAGCAAGGCACAGCAATCTATTATTATACAAGGAGATGAGTTATAATTTATTATAACTTTTAACATTAAATGATTTGTCAAATATTTGTGATACAGTACTTTTTATATGTAGTAATTATAACTGCTAGTACGTAACTTTTCCTGAGAAGTGACCTAACAGCAATTTAGTTAATTAAAAAAAATTCCCTACGCTGATTGTAACATCCTGCTCATCTATTCCTGGCTGCTGTTTCTGCTAAGTGGGTAGAAGGCGCACGAGAATTTTTCCCTCTGACCCCAGCGAAGGCCCATGTATGCGTAGAAATCTGCACAGGTAGCACGATTTACTAAGGCGACATTGCAGTATGTTCGGTGAAGGCGTTTGAAGTGGAATCACATGCATTGTGTTCGTTACAGAGGAATAACGTATGATTAATATGTACACATAGAACCCGTGCGTCGAGTGAGGAAATTTATTTTAAGAGGGATACATGTTGTTCGGAGCACGTTTCCTCGATTGAGGGAACAGTTAATAAGACTTGAAATATTCTTGACAGGAAACGTAAACAACCTCGTACAATACTCACATAAGAATCTTCGAAGAGGCCTCCTAGGAAACCAGTTCGACATCCTCCTCAGCAAATAGGAGTTTCTACAGTTACGTGAGTTACAGATGTATAAATTAACTCGAGTGCAAGAACTTATACCGCGTACCCTGCAAAAACACAGAGTTGAATTTGTACGTGACGGAGAAATTGACCCGAATCTAATGTTCTTTTCTGAGGAATCAGGGTTCCACCTGAGTGGGTATGTTAATTTACAAAAGAACTGTTAGTGGACGTCTGAATAGCCGAACGTAATACACAAGAAACGTCTGCGTGACCAGAAAATGGGAGTGTAGTGCACAGTTGGCAGAATTTTTCCGCAGGGAACAATTAACAATGAGAGTTACGTGGATAACATTTTGTGGCCTTTCTTCGACGTATTACCAGGGAGAATACGTGCTTTCTCGACTTTTCTGCAGGACTCTGTGACGGCACATTTTACTCGTTACAGGAAATTAATGACGCGTTGCAAGATAGAGGTATTGTTGTCTCGTTCTTCCGGCTTAACCACTTACTATTTTTATCGCTGGGGAACACTAAAAGAGGCAGTCTAGAAATGAAACCTTCATACTTTAAGTTAATTTTATGATTGATCCAAAGATTTCTGCCCTTTCTAAAAGGTAACTCAACTTCCTAAGCAGATGTCAGGGATGTTTGAATAACAACGGGAAGCAATGACACCATCTCCTCGCTTTATATACGTAATTTTAATCCCTGTAAACTATGTTATGTTCTAAAGATAAAAACTGTACTAGTCGTTTAGTAATCCAGTTAACGGACGCATATTTAATGTTTACACACATGCATTACCGCATACAGTGAGAAGTGCTACCATGTTCATAATGAGAAAGACTGAACATTGTCCTATTGTGATTAACCTCACTTTCGTTATTTTGAGTAAAGTAAGCTACTGATACCTCATCCACATTGAATTTGAAACTGTAACTTCTTCTCTAATTATTACAACTCTGTAGCAGTGTAATAAATGTTTGGAGCCGGCCGCGGTGGCCGAGGGGACTAAGGCGCTCCAGTCACGGTCTGCACGGCCGCTACGGTCGGGGGTTCGAATCCCCCCTCGGGCATGGATATTTGTGCCGTCCTAGTTCGTAAGTAGTTCATAAGTAGTTTGTAAGTTTAGGGACTGATGACCCCGAAGTTAAGTCCCATAGACTATACAAACATTTGAATTTTGAAATGTTTGAATTGCCGACTACAGAATTTCTAATTTTCGGAATTTGGTCCAGGGTTCCTATTTGAGCTAGGATCAGATGGTGAAAACATTTTGGTTTAGCTTGGATCAGTGGCCATTTGTATGGCAGTTAGAAATGTTACAGTGCAAAATAATAGTACAAAAACTTGTTAAAATCTTGTTCACAATTTCGGATCATATTTATAGAACAAATAATTATCTATGGGATTCATTAGGCTGATGTAAAAACAGTCTTTATCTTTTAGATATAATACCGATATTTTTTTTAAATTTTTGTTCCGGTCTTCAGTCCGCAGACTGGTTTGATACAGCTCTCCACGCTCCCCTGTCCTGTGAAAGCCTCTTCATCTGAGAATACCAATGGCAACCTACATCCTTTTGAATGTGCTTACTGTATTCGTCCCTTGCTATCTCTACGATTTTTACCCCACACACTTCCTTCTAAAGCTAAGTTGACGATTCCTTGATCACTCACAATACGTTCCACCAACCTCTCCCGTCTATTAGTCAGGATATGCCACAAACTCCTTTTCTCCCGAATTCTGTTGAGCACCTCCTCATTAGTTCCATGATCTACCCATCCAATCTCTATCATTCGTCTATAGCACCGCATTTCCAAAACTTCTACAATCTTTTTGTCTGAACTTCTTATCGTCCACGTTTCAGTCCCATACAATGCTTTCAGCAAGGACTACCTAACACTTAAACTAATATTGAATTCTTTTCTTCCTATAGCCATTCTGCATTTTATTTCTTCTTTACTTCGGTCATCAGAAATTATCTCGCTATCCAAATAACAAAACTCATCTACTACTTTTACTATCTCATTATCTGATCCAATTCCTTCGGCAGGGCCTGGTTTTCTGATACTACATTCCATTACTCTCGTTTTACTGTTGTTAATCTCCATCTTATACGTTCATCTTAAGACACTACCCATACCGTCTAATACCTCATCCAGGTACTTTGCTGTCTCTGACAGAATTACTATGTCGCTGGCAAACACTCTGCCAGGACTTAAATTCCCTCTCCGAATGTCTTCTTGCATTCCTTCACAGCTTGCTCAATGTACAGATTGAACAACATTAGAGAAAGGCTAAAACCCTGTCTTAATCCCTTCCAGACCACTGCGACCCTTTCATACTCTTCGACTCTAATATTTGCTGTCTGGTTTTGTACAATTTGAATATAACTCTTCGCTCCCTATATTGTACCCCTGCTACTTTCATCATTTGAAAGAGTCCATTTCAGTGAACATTGTCTAAATCTTTCTCCGGATCCACAAACACTATAAAAGTACGTTTCCTTAAACTATCTCATAAGTCGTAATGTGAGTATTGCCTCGCGTGTTCCTACATTTCTTCTAAATCCATACTGATCCAAAGTCGGATTCCACCAGTAAATAATTCGAGTTATTATTTTGCAACCATGACTTATTAAACTGATTGTTCTGTAATTTTCACATTTGTCTCCATTTTCTTTCTTAGGAATTGGAATCACTACGTTCTTCTTGAAGCCTGAGGGTATTTCCCCTGTCTCATACATCTTTCATACTAGATGGAACAATTTCTTCATGACTGGCTCTCCTAACGATAATAGCAGTTCAGACGTAACATCGTCTACTCCGGACGCCTTGTTTCGACTCAAATCTTTCAGTTCTCTTTCGAATTCTTTTCACATTTCATGTTCCTCCATTTCGTCTTCCATTCCTAAAATACTGTCTTCAAGGTTATTTCCTTTGTACAGGCCCTCTATATATTCTTTCCACCTTTCAGCTTTCACTTATAAGTACTGGTCTTCCATCTGAGTACTTGATATTCATACTGTTGTTTTTCTTGTCTACAAATGTCCCTTTTATTTTCCTGTAAACGATATCTATCTTTCCCCTAGTTATTCATTCTTCTACGGTCTTGCATTTCTCCTCAAGCCACTCCAGCTTATCCAGTGTGCACTTCCTGTCAATCTCATTTTTCAGACATCTGTACTCCCTTTTGCCTGCTTCACTTTATGCATTTTTATATTTTTTATATTATCTCTTGTGTTATCCAAGGATTTCTATTAGGCCTTGACCTTCAGCACATAGGATCCTCAGCGGCCTTCACTACTCCATCTCTTAGAGCTACCCATTCTTGCTCTACTGTATTACTATTCCCGTTGCAGAGAATCCATGATTCATATTAAACTCTCAACCACCTCTGGTTCCTTCAATTTGTCTAAATTCCATCTCCTTAATTTTATACCTTTTTGCAGTCTCTGAAGTTTTAATCTACAAGTCATAATCAATACGTTTTGGTTCATGACCTGATATATCTTACAGTTTAAAACATGGTTTGTAAACCTTTGCCTTCTTATTATAAAGTCAATCTGGTACCTTCCAGTGCCTCCCGGTCTCTTCCACGTAAATAACCTTCTTTCATGATGACTAAAACAAGTGCTCTGCACAACATTCTACCACGCGATCTCCTCTTTCATTCCTTTTCCCAATCCATGTTCAGTCCAGTCCCCTTTAAAGTTACCAGAACAAAATACTCAGTGAAAACTTCGTTAGATGGTTCTGTACCGATACACATACTATGGATTGAACAAAGGTTCGTACTTAGCGCTGAAATTAGATTGTAAATGCAGTTTGATGAACATTACAATCATCATTAAAATCAAATATATGAAAGTATTTATTTATTAAACGAATGTACAAGTGTAACTGTCTGCAGGCATATTGGTCTGTTGGAAATTTGATCCAATTTTCGTGAAATTATATGTCGACCAAAAAAGAACTAGCTATTGGTTGATTATTAGAAAAGTTGGCAGCGGGTTTAGAGTTTATCTGAAACGAACCCTGCTTTTAATAATAAGAAACACCATTTTAATCATTTAACTTGCTGCTAGCTGTAAGAGTAAGAAATCCTTATATAATTGGGAAGTGCTGCTCCAACTTAAAATTAATTCTGCAAGCCAAATGTAACTACTAACCTTACTCTTGTGCAGTGTGAAATTTTTGTAACAGTTATTTTCCAAAAACGGTCAAGTCCCGATAAATCATAAAAAATTGGTAGGGGAGAAAAATCATGTACGCTACAATGTTTGAGTTTGACTTTCTACACTACATTTGGTAGTATCAAGATTTGCACAAAACATGAACAATTACTTCCTCAATTCGATTTAAAGTGACACCACTATGTACAATCAAGACAGGTCCCATCATTTACCGTTAAAAACTGTAATTAAAATAATCACATCAGTTTCTCAAAAAAGAAATAACAATGCCTGTCTGAGAAGTTCTTCAAAGTGGAAAGCTTGCTTACCTTGTCAGCGTGAAATCATCATACTGTCTGACTCATCCCATCAAAAAGATCGAATAAATCATTTAATGAAAGATAAAGAAATATAACTATCCGTTCGTCTTGCTCCTCATTTCTGGAGGCGGCATTGTACTTTTCGGAGACCATTTCTAACGACCACTTCTCGCGATCACGTACTATTCTCCGCTTAGCCGTGCACCGTAGCAATTCCGCGACAAAGAGCAGCTCAGGGAAACATGCATCTCCCGCCTAACGAACGAATACATATTTTTCATAAATTTTGATAAAGACGTACAGTAGAAGTCCGACAGTCCGACTCGTTCGGGACAGGCCCGGTGCTGGACTACCTTAAATGCCAGACTATCAGGCGAGATCTGTTACTGCTGGTATCAGTTAGCTGTTACACAGTTGATTACCAGAATCATTAAATTAAATTCAGCTCAAAATTAGGACACTGCCAACTTATCCAACACAGTTCACTTTACTTACATACACAACACTGCACAACAATTCAGTTTAACTTTAAAAAAGTCTCGAATATCTTTTGGTTTTCGAGACCATTGTAGCTTAGAGTAAAAATAATTTTTTATAATATGTAAGTCAATAAGTTCAGAAGCACCGATTGTTTTATGTCGTAAATGGTTGCCGAACCAATATTAAATTCTGTCATCAAAATATTTCAGTTTTCATCTTTCTTCATGCGTTTGATGATTTCCAGTTTCTGGTTGATGGTCAGAGTTATATGCTTACGCTTCACTCCTGCTTTAGAGCTTGAAGAAGTTTTGGGTTTCGAGAACATTATCACTGCTAAATGTTAAAAAACTTAGGATTACCAGACGTCCTCTTTTATCCGGACATGTCCTCTTTTTTGGGTCATAAAATGATCCGGGCGGATTTTTAGCAAAACTGGGAAATGTCCTCTTTTTTATTTTTTTATTTTTTTAAAGGTTATACAACTGCTTCAATTTAAAAGTGCAAAAATACAATTTTTCGTACTCTCATAAATGCAAACTCTAGAGTATTTAACTTATTTTCCAACAATTTAATATTTTTTTCTAGATTATAATCTTCTGATATCGCCCCTGCGTCGAGCTCAACTTACGATTTCAGCGAATTTGAAATAATTAGGGTTGTAATTAGCGTGTAATACAGATAAAGGAATTACATATGCAAAAATACAAGATAACTCAGCCTTTAACAATTTCAAATTATAATCTTATGCTCATTTTTGTATAACTCTCTTTTGAGCGCTGACATCTGGTAACTCTATAAAAAACTTCCCCAGATCGTTATGATATGACGGGCGCCACTCTTATAATGGCGAAAAATGGCGCCGCTGTATAGTACAGTAACAGTCGAGCTCTGCGGAGTAAGGTCAGAATATTTCATATTCCAACAATCGCGTCTGCCTCATAGACCATCGCAGGCGGAACATTGTTGTGACCGACCAAGCAGCAGATCATCTCATGTGAACAGTAGAGTTGGGCAACATGATTCTTTTTTAGGAATCGATTGTTGCGATTCAATCCCACATTGTGAATCGATTCCGACGATTCGTTCACGATTCTTTCTTGTCTGCGACGGCACGATTCTTACAAAATGCCGAAAAAGTGACAATACGGGTATCGGATTTTTTAATATTTATGGTGCGCAAAGTTCAGACTTAATCTCTAACTAACGTTGTGCGGTCTATCTGAACGCGCGCTTTCGGCAACAATTGCGATTTAGGAATTTCCCTGCCCATTATTGCGCCCATCTGTCATTTTGACCGCACTACGTTATTTGTGCATTTTTTCTATTACTTTCCTCTCATATTCTAGTTATTTTCCATTTCAAAGCTTTTGAAACATGGACGAACTGAGTAATTTTACAGGTAAAGGATCTGCTGCAAGTAGGAGACAATGTGTGAACACTTCAGATCGAAACTTTGAAGAAAAGGTGAGAAATGCACATGTTCTTCAGAAGATTGGATCAGATGAAGCTCCTGTCGACAGAGATATCCTTCTGAAAGAGCTGACCCGTAGTCTTGTGCTGAAACATATGCAAAAGCGAGCTCAGAACCCACGAATTCCCCTGGAGTTACGACTAACGACGTATTATCTGGTCTGCAAGGACGGTTGTGAAAACTTGTGATTTGGACAGCTCTGATTTTTCTAGAGGTATTTCTTCGAGTTAAAACCGTTACATTCTTTGTTTCATTAGTTCTTCAAGAAAATATATAAAGTCTATCAAAGCTTTATTGTCATGATTAGCTACATTATATTAGATTAGATTAACACTTGATCCATAGATCATGAATACGAGACTTCGTAATGATGTGGAACGTGTCAGTTAATGAAATGTGTATATACATAATATTACATGACACTCAATATTTGAATTTTTTTTAATTTTTTAATTTTATCTTTTTTATTTTTTCTTAAAGTACTAACTTTTATCTAGAAATTCATAAATTATCTTAATTTATTTTTAAATGGTAGTTGGCTATCTGTCAGAATTTTGATACTACTTGGTAAGTGACCAAAGACTTTTGCGGCAGAATAATTAACCCCTTTCTGTGACAGAGCTAAATGTAACCTTGAATGGTGTAGGTCACCCTTTCTCCTACTGTTGTAGCTATGCACACTGCTTTACATTGGAATTCAGTTGGATTGTTGATAACAAATTTCATAAGTATATATATGTATATACTGTGAAGATTCCTAGATCCTTAAATAATTGTCTGCAGGATGATCTTGGGTGGGTTACAGCGATTATTCTGATGACCCGCTTTTGGGCAATGAATACTTTCTTACTAAATAATCAATTACCCCAGAATATGATGCCATAAGAAAGCAGAGAATGAAAATAGGAATAGTATGCTAGTTTACTGATTTGTTCATCACCAAAGTTTGCAATCACCCTAATAGCATAAGTAGCTGAGCTCAAATGGAAAACATATAAATGTATTAGTGTACGAAATGTGCAGTAAACATATCTGAGTACCAGTTTAACAATAATTATTTAACGTTATTGTATTGTATTTTCATGATTACTTACTCAGTATTCAAGACTCTTTCATTTGCAAAACAGAGAAAATAGTCTGAAGTTTTGCGAGCGGTTATAAATACATTTACACTACCAACCATTTCTGCTGTCATTATAGCTCATTTAGTAGCGTTGTATGTTTAGTGAACGTAGGTCACTTATTTCGAATCCTGCAGTAACCTTATAAATTTTTTTTCCGTTCTGTTTGAATACTTCGGCCATTCAAGTATAAATTTAATTAAATGTATGGTAATTAAAAGATATTTAATCATTATAAAATAATTATTATGTAAAATCAATTAGTTGAAGGAAACACGAAATAAAGATTAAAAACAAACACCCGTCTCTAAATATTGAATTTCTTTCGAGATGCAAGAAATTCACGTTTATTAAAATGTTTCTTTTTCTGTAAAATCGGTTTCTTTCAGGATAGCTGATAACGTAAAAACCAAACTGGCAAAAAAGATTTTTGAGATGGCTTTAAAAACATTTAAAATCACGTTTTTATATAAAAAGAATATTTTTGTAAAATTGAGTTTTTATAAAAACTACAACTACGTAGATGAACTCGAAAAGCTTAAACCTCTCTAAACAGAAAATATAATCCAAATCGTTACAGCCATTTCCGGGATACGCGAAATATAAATGTCTAAGGATTGCTCGTTTAAATACGTAATATGCAAACTTTATAAAAGACGTATATTCGTATGTATTGGCAGCTCTGTATTTCGCTGCGTTTTGTTTCTATCAACTGTAATTCGTGAATAGGATAACAATTAGCAGCTCACGATCGTCATTCTGTGCTTCCTTTGTTCACACGCTTTCTGGCTTTCGTAATTATTCTGCACGATTCGCCACTTGCTTTCGAATCATGAATCATTGGATGTTGGAAACGTCACGAGACAGGCGATTCTTTTGCACGACGATTCGTTCCCCCCTGTTCTCTCCGGCATTCGGCACGATTCCCCACTTGCTTTCGAATCATGAATTGTTGGTTCTTGGAATCGTCACGAGACAGACCATTCTTTTGAACGACGATTCGTCCGGATCACGATACGATACTTACGATTCTTTATTTGTATTCGTTCAAATGAACGTCTCATTGACGAATTGCCACAACTATAGTGAACAGTCAGTCGGGGACCTCAGAGTAACTACAGCAGTAGTGCAGCATCAAAGAAAAAATATATATTCCCCTCATATCATGTTGCCGGACCATCGGGCGTTCCGGATTATAAGATGCCGGGCTATCGGACATCGACTGTATTTCAATATGTTTCAGTGATAATTCGCACGTTTGACTCATTTAATTGCATTTCTTTCCGACTATCATAATTTTGAATTTCCATAATTTCCAAAAATCACTCTACGTAAATTACGGGATGATTCCTTTGAAATGTAATGCCCAATTTCATTCCGCCCCTTTGAAACAACCACGATGCCTACAACATGTTCGGTCTCCGGACTTCTTGCCTTGCTTCCTTCAATTGCACTCGTGTTCAAGAAAAACTGAACACCTTGAGAGAGAAGAGATAGGCATTGTATATTCACATGGCGACCCGCGGGTCCAAGGTCAACATGATATCGTGGCGCCACACCACATACCGCTGGAATGTGTCTGAGACTCTCGTTGTCGCTACAAAAAACCAACATAACGGATCAGTGAGGCTTCAGCAGTAATGCAGGATACGTCGAAGATGAATACACGAACTGTACCGTCAGATAAGCGATTTTGAAGATGGTGTATTACTGGCGTGAAAGAATCTAATGCATTTCATGCTGTTCGTGTGGGACGACATTTTTCGGCAGTGCAACGTGTATGTGCAAAATGATTAATCTACATCTACATGGATACTCTGCAATTCTCATTGAAGTACATGGCAGACGGTTCTTCGAACCGGTTTTCTGATATTTCTCTACAGTTCGATTCTCTAATAGTTCGCGGAGAAAAGAAAAGCCTAAATCTTTCCATTTTCGATCTAATTTCTTTTATTTTATTTTGATGATTATGTCTTCTACGTAGGTGGGTGCTAACAGAATATGTTGGCACTCGGAAGAGAAAGTTGGTGAAAGAAAATTCATAAATAGATCTCGTCGCAACGAATAACGCCTTCCTTTAAAGATATCCACCCCGAACTCGAGCATCATTTTCGTCACCCTCTCCCCCTATCTCGTGATAATACAAACCGAGCTGCCCATCTTTGAACTTTTTCTACATCCTCTGTCAGTCCCTCTTGGTGGGGATCACACAATCCGCAACAATACTGCAAAATAGGACGCACAAGTGTGGTGTAAACAGTTTCTTTGGTAGACCTGATCCATCTGTTCCAACGAAACGTAGTCTTTGATTCGGCCGCGGTGGAGTAGCAGAGCGGTCTAAAGCGTCTCGCTGCGGAGCGCGCGGTTGCTTGCCGTGGAGGTTCGAGTTCTGCCTGGGGCATGGGTGTGTGTGTTGTCGTTAGGTTAGTTTGCCTAGGTTTAAGCAGTTTGTAAGCTTCGGACTGATGACCACGCAGTTTGGTCCGATAGATGTACAAACATTTGAACATTTTTCCATGGTTCGCTTTCCCTACAATAATTTGTGTCTGTTCTTTCCTATTTAGATTGTTCGTAACAGTTGTTACTGCTAGGTATTTAGTTGAATTTACGTGCTGTAGTTTTGACTGATTTATAATGTAACTGAAGTTTAACGGATTTTTCTAGTGGACGACTTTACACTTCTCGTTATTAAGGGTCAATTGCGATTTTTTTGCACCATGCTGATATGTTACATAAATCATTTTCCAGTTGCTTGTGATCTTCTGGTGACTTTACTAACCGATAAATGAGAGCATCATCCGCGTAAATTCTAAGAGAGCTCTTCAGATTGTCTACTAAATCGTTTATAAAAATAAAGGACAGTTGGAGCCCTATAACACTTCCCTGGGGAACTCGAGATATCACGTCTGGACTACTCGATGACTTACCGTCAATTACAACGTAATGTGTCCTTTCTCATAGGAAATCACGAATCCAATCGCACAATTGTGGTGATGTTCCATGAGCAAGCAATTTGAATAGACGACACTTGTGAGGTACTCAAAACCGTCTGGAAATCTAGAAATATGGAATCTATTTGCCGTCCCTTGTTGTTAGCACTCATTACATCATGTGAGTAAAGAGCTAGCTGTGTTTTACAAGAACAATACTTTCTGAATCAGTTTTGATTATGGGTTAATAAATGTTCAAATGTTTGTAGAACTTACGTGACTTAACTACGGGGTCATCAGTCGATAAACTTACAAACGACTTATGAACTAGCTAATACTAAGGACGGCAGAAATATCCATGCCCGAGGGGGGATTCGAAGCCCCGACCGTAGTGACCGCGCAGACCTTGACCGGCGCGCCACAGACCGCTTGGCCACCGCGGGCGGCATGGGCTAATAGGTCGTTCTCTTCGAGGTAGTTCATAATATTTGAGGGTAGTATGTTCTAAATTTCTGCTGCAAACCGACGTCAATGATATAGGCCTATAAGTTTGTGGATTACCCTTATTGCCTTTCTGATCTCTGAAGAAGAGATATGTTTCGTCAGCGGCTCTGACGCAACAGTGGGTGTAACGCACTGTACTCAATCCGAGGTGACAGTCAGTTGCCGTTTATTGCAGTATTGTTACGAGCGCATTAACCACGTCTCATCCTACCTTCGATTAATGTGCAGAGACATGGATGGACGACAGTTGTGTATGGAACGATTTCATTTGGGACAGTAATGGCATCAAACAGTGCTTTCGGACGAATAAATTTTATTTGTTTCAAAAAGATGGCCGCATGTTGGTTCGCTGCAGGTATGGGAAACGACATCAGAGTTACTGCACTCCAAAAAGACTTTACGTAGCAATTCAAAACCTTTAGGTTTAGGGTCTTATGGGGTACAACCAAAAATCGTAATAAGTACGTGTTTGGAGTACTGTGATCAATGTGACAATTGAATGACATCCTGTGACCCTGCGACCTTCCTATCGGTACTCACCAATAAGAATTGGGCAATATATAACTCAGGGTAGTAAAAGTTTTATGGCTCGTTGTCTCTATTAATAGGGGTGAATTATGTCATCTTCTATGTCCTAAACAGCTACTCAATCTGTTTAAACCAGATCAATAATTAAAATGTAGTTTATACAGACTATCAATTTGCATATGATGACGCGAAAATATATTTAAACAAACATAAACTAAACCTCTGAATAACCAACAAAATGGTTTCTAAGATAAAGAAGTGATTCACTCAAGAAGTAATTCTTTATAAATGGAGTTTATTACTCTGTTTGGACATGAAAATGCGGAGGTGGTCCTACTTTATACATCGGTAAATAAATAAATATATCCCCGACTACTGTTCCTGAGAGGCACAATAAGTATCACACGTACTCGAAAGTAAATGTTCCAATTATCACTCGTAAATTAGTGAAGTCCATCGAACATTGCAGTACCAAATTAATCCGTGATTACAGAATTTGTTATAAAAAACAGTTTGTCTTCACACGAGTTCACGATTGCTGAATTATCATAGTTCCACAGCCCTACTACCGTCCATAGTTTACCGCTTTCCAACCAGAGACAAAGTTCTTCAGTCACAGTCCCGTTGTTTTTATAAGTCCATACACGCTGTTCAAATGTTTGTAGCCGGCCGCGGTGGCCGAGGGGACTGAGGCGCTCCAGTCACGGTCTGCACGGCCACTACGGTGGGGGTTCGAATCCCCCCTCGGGCATGGATATTTGTGCCGTCCTTAGTGTTAGCTAGTTCATAAGTAGTTTGTAAGCTTAGGGACTGATGAAAACGTAGTTAAGTTCCATAAGTTCTACAAACATTTGAACATTTTTTGAAATGTTTGTAGAGCTTATGGGACTTAACTACGGGGTCATCAGTCCCTAAACCTACAAACTACTTATGAACTAGCTTATACTAAAGACGGCACAAACATCCATGCTCGAGGGGGGATTCGAACCCGTGACCGCAGCGGCCGTGCAGACCGTGACTGGCGTGCCGTAGACCGCTCGGCCACTGCGGCTGGCCTCCACACACACCTATCGCTTCAAATCACAAGTTCGTAACGCCGCTTCAGACCGCCCAGCGTCACAACCTTTCGTCACCACGTCCAAGTTACGAGTCCCTTCCCAAGTGTTCGAAAGCGCGCTCTACCTGCTCCCAAAATTGTATCCTTCCGAGCACCTTAACGTCTCATCTTTAAAATATAATTTCCGTTCCAAAATATTATACATTTGAATGTCACAGAATTAAATGATTTTACCATCTCTCTACAAATGTTGTTTACATTTAACAAACAAATAAATAACAATACTAAAATTGGTTGAGACTTAAGCTCTTCGCTCAGCTAGCTATTAAGCGTGACGTCTCACTGTTCAAACATACTGCCGCCTTCGAAATATAGTTACACAATTAATATTTAATTTGTCATGGCTTTTTATTGCAAATATATTCATTTCTTGTCCACAAATACATATAATTGTTTATGTACAAAATATATGCTGCATACCTACTATTTTTAGTCGGCTATGAAATATTTGAGTGGCAGTCTACAACATAAAACGAACGTTACTAAGAATAATATTAAATATAATAAAATACATATATAAATGTAATGCGCTTTGCTGGGTTCATGTTTTGTGTTTCTGTGGTGGAATCTATGTTCTGACACAAGAATATTACTTCCTCAATAAAAAGCAGAACAAGACAGTAAAATAAAATTTATTGAAATAATACGGAAATACGTCTTTTAAGATAGATAACCTGGTGCAATGCTGCCCATTTGCTTCTTACGTATCAATAATTGTAAATATAAGTCTTATAATATTATTATTAAAGTACTAAATTCATCGGCTTTTTATCTGTAAGGGATATTGAAATTGTAATTACGGCGTTCGATTCTCACAAGTCTTCTGAATCCATTCATATATTTGCCGTATGATCATTCTCTGATTTTATGTGGATTTTTAGAATAATGTGTGTGGCTATATTGTATTCTAGTTGTAATCTGGGACAGCCACCCTCGATATGGGCAGTGCCTTGAAAGGAAGGTATAAGATGAACATTAACAAGGGTAAAACGAGAGTAATGGAATATAGTGTCCGAAAATCAGGCGATACTGAAGTAATTAGATTAGGTAATGATACCATAAAAGTAGTTGATGAGTTTTTTTTTATTATTTTTTTTTTATTGTGTAGCAAGTTAACTTCTGATGGCAAAAGTAAAGAAGATATAAAATGCGGAATGGCCACGACAAGAAAAGCATTTCTGAAAAAAGCGAAATTTGTTGACATTCAATATTAATTTAAATGTTAGGAAGACCTTTCTGAAAGCATTTGTGTGGAATGAAGCATTGTATAGGAGTGTAACGTGGACGATAGGGAGTTCAGACAAAAAGATTATAGAAGCTTTCGAAATGTGGTGCTATAGAAGAATGATGAAGATTAGATGAGTAGATGATGTAACTAATGAGGTGCTTGACCGAATTGGGGAGAAAAGGAGTTTCTGGCATATCCTGACTAAGAGAAGGACTGGTGCGCCACATTGTGAGACATGAAGGACGCATCAAGTTAGCATTAGTGGGAAGTGTGTGGGGTGCAAATCGTAGAGGGAGACCGAGGGACGAATATAGTAAGCAGATTCAGAAGGATGTAGGTTGACGTACGTATTCTCAGATGAAGAGACTTGCACAGGTATGGGTGGACTGGAGAGCTGCATCAAACCAGTCTGCGGACTGAAGACCACAATAACAACCCTGTACTCACCTGACCCGAAATCCTGTTTCTCTTTCCACCGAACTTAACTAATTAACGATATATCTAAATTCAACCTATGCAGCTCCCTTCTGTAATTTTCATAGCTCCATACATTATCTGAAATTCCACGCTCCGTTCCGTAGATTGACTGACAGCCGGCCGCGGTGGCCGAGGAGGCTAAGGCGCTCCAGTCACGGCCTGCACGGCCACTACGGTCGGGGGTTCGAATCCCCCTCGGGCATGGATATTTGTGCCGTCCTAGTTAGTAAGTAGTTTGTACGTTTAGGGACTGATGACCCCGCAGTTAAGTCCCATAGACTAAAAAAAAAAAAAAAAAAAAAAAACCCTACAGTTTTATTTTTCCATATCACGATATCTTCCTGAGTTGCCCTCGCTCGGCGATCCGATCGGAAGATTAATTAACCTCGGTAATACGTTACCCAAGAGGTCACCAACACTGTATTTTCATTCAGTCGAGCTGCACGTCCTTGGGAAAATGAACGACTGTAATCATTGGAATTTATTTCGCCCGTTGGCAGTAACTGTATAGCAAGGCAACGTTAGCTGATGTTACAAGGCCAAGTCAATCAGCCACGCTATTATATCTGAAATTATACATTTTAATGTCTTAACGCTTTACTTGAAGTTTACATGGCATTCACTTAGAGCGAGGCACCATGGGGCCTAACATAATAGTGAAAAAGTCATTCATGTTGGCTTCTAACATAGTGTGTGTTCACCTAGGATGGCATGTACAGTTGCACACCTGCGTGGCATGGCCAGTGTGAGGTTATCAATCAGCTGTTGACAGATATTTTGCCATTATTTCATAAGTGTGCACCTCAGACAGACTCAGTCGGGTTTAAATCTGGTGAACAAGCTGGCCACTCTATTCGTTCTGTTCCCTCGGCTTCAAGCATGTTCTGCAGCATGCGGCTCTCTGGGGATGAGCGATATCGCCATCCAGAAGGAATCCATCTCCTATGACATCAGCGTAGTAAACAACAAGAGGTCGAAGGATTTCGTCTCTATACCTTGGAGCAGTCAAATCGCCATTCTGAATGACATAGAGGTCAATACGTTCGGCAATACTGACTCCTGCACACACTATTCGTTCACCACCGTTTTATGGTGATGTTTCCTGCGTGTAAGCAGGATTGTTCCGAGTTCCAAGTTTTCTCCAGATAAGGTAAATACGACCTTCCGGCTGAACACAAAATCCTGACTCATTTGTGAACAGAACCCGCCGCCATTCCTTACGACTCCAATCCTAATGTTCCTCCGTCCAGTTTCTGCAGACTAAATGGTATCGTGGTTTTAATGGGAGACACCCCACAGGCCTCCGTGCGTAGAGGCCTCTGATTTCGGAATTTTTGTATTGAAATTGCTCGTTCTGTTTCTACCTGGAGGGTGTGTAGCAGCTGAGTTGCATTCAGCCTCCTGTCTCGACGGTCTGATAACTGGAGATACCGCTCATTTCTTGAAGAAACGTTGGCTTTGCCTTCTTTTAACGATCCTGTTGCTTGAAATCTCGTCCAGATTTTGGAATATACACTTTGGGATACTCCAATAGCTGCAGCCACATCCTTCCGTGTCTGTACCGCCTACAACCTTCCTATGGCTCTCCATGCCATAGCTTCTGGTAAATCATGTTTTTGTTGGCTTGCACTGTAAGAAAATTGCCTGTTGGAGGTCGACAATAGTCTCAAAATTTAGAATGCGTAATGATATGCTCTAGTAATAATAATTTTGTTATTGAATGTTGTAGCAAATCACAACTAATGGGTCGCAACAACACTTTCGCAGTGTAAGTTAGAATTTTGAATAAATAAAATAATTGATATTAATTAACTTAAAACAGTAACTGTAGTAATTAATTAAGCTTGGCCCTATCTGACTTAGCATTGACTACAGCCTCCAAGTAGCACCTCTTACGATTCACGAACAGCACAATTTCACTAATAGATGTGTCAGAATTCATGTAGTGGTGATGGCGTGTTCGTGTTATAATCAAAATCGTAATAGCTGATAGACTCTGATTGCAATGATAATTGCTGAGTACTGTGAAACTGCGTAGTGCAATGAGCTTCACAAATACTACAGTTAAAGTTCCCAATTATTTTAATAATATTGTTTAAAGCATTCAACTTCCTTATAAAACTTTGCATGAACTATTTTTTGGTAAATTGGTTCCAGGCCCTGGGTAGCGTACGCGTGTAACTGGCTGAGCAGAGTTTGGCATTTAACGTATTACATAAAAAAATTACTTCAGTCAAGTCTGGTTAATCAACTATAATATTTTGACTACTGTTAGCCTGGTTACTTTCTACATAAATGAAACCAACTTTACTTTACTTGCAAACTCTGTTGCACTTTAATTACTAGTCTCTGTGGTTGCAACACGTTTAGCAATTCTTTAACTCGTCTAGCAATTTCTTTAAAACTGATCGTAATTACTTTGAAAATGATTCAACTTGTTAGTCAATTTACAGGCTTGCATAATCAACATAATCTAATAATGGTGATAATGAGGTGACTACTACTACTTACAAAATTAAGACTGGTTTCAAAATAAGTCATGTATAATTGAACCAAAGTTCTGAGTGGGTTGACACTACATTTACATGCATACAAAATGAAATGTTACAATAGTACTCATCTGTTTTCGTCGTCTTCGTCGTGAAGTCCAAACAAGACAGATATGATTACAATAGGTACTCTTACTACAACAACGATCACACTCGGTGACAATAGACTTGATATCAAACAATTTCTTTTCTTGCACACATGAAAAAAGATTACACTGATCGAGTATTAATAAACGTATTTCGCACTTCCTTCAATACATTAAACAGTACGCCTCTCAGGCCTATTGCAATTGCATTAAACTCGCGTCACACTGCGCCTACCGTGTCTCTGCACTATCAACAAAACATTTATGTGTTTACTATAGCGAGTCCGCTCCGCGACTGCATTTATGTCTTTACTTTGGCGAGTCTGCACCGCGACTGCTTCAGCAGCGCGACACTCACAGCTACTACTTCTGTACCAAAGACAGTCTTTACAACAGGTTCAACATTTTCTCTGGCGCATTGCTAACTTACAGCATAAGAATGTCCGTGCATTCATGTGGGTTTACACATATAGTACATGTTTACACTAAATGATTCAATATATAAAATGACGTTACATAAGAAATATATCTAGCATACATGAAATGAAAAATACATGAAATAAACAAATTTAATACATTATATACATTACGTTAAATCAAACTAAGATACAGCGACAGGTGTACTCTTACAGCACCAGCTGCTCATTACACTATTTAAACACAACTGCTTGCGTAATTCGTCTGGTAAACACAAGCCAACATCAAGCCCCTCTGCAGCAATTTTCTGTTTTTACCCCTGTATCGGTTTCCATTACGTTTTATCTCTACTCCGTAGAATCGACAAAAAGACAACGAACCATTTCAGTTCAGTACGTCGATGACAATACTTCAGAACATAGGTATCTCAACTAATTACCTAATTGTTTGACCAGTGTACAAATACAGGGTGAATCACCTAACACTTGCACCGCAAATATTGCGGAAACGGAAAGTTAGATTGATGTGCGGTTTTCACAGAATGGATTAGTAGTCAGGGGCTCGTATTTTTAGCAAACATATTGTAATATTACTGAGAAAGTGTATTATTTATGCAAATATACAGTTTTTAAATGGAACATCATGCACTGGAATTTTTTACACCAGCTGTGTAATTTGGCACCTACAACCGTTCGAAGTTTCGGGCGCGGAGGCTGCGATACTGACTGGTTGAGTGGCTAGCCCCTGGGACACGGCGCACTGTCTCATGACGACCAGCCAGTCAGCTGCGCTGTCGTAGCCTCCGCCCCGAAAACTTTGAATGGCTGTAGCTGCCAAACTAAACGTGATAAAAAGTCATTCAAAATTCTTTGTACACAGCTGGTGTCAAAAATTCCAGTGTATGATAGAAACAACCATTGTTCCATTTGAGAAACTGTATGTTTGCATAAAAAATACACTTTCTAGGTACTTTTATAATCTGTTTACTAGCTACCAATACGAGTCGTTGACTAGCAATCCATTCTGTGAAAACTGCACATGAACCGCACTTTCCGTTTCCGCAAAATTTGCTTGCTTTCCTGTTCCACTCCCATTAGAACGAGCGAAAAACGAATGCTTGAATGCATCCGAACAAGCCCTTATCTCTCTGACCTTGTATTTATGCGAAATGCACGTTGGCGGCAGTAGAATCGTTCTGCAGTCCCCCTCAATTTCCGGCCGTCTAAATTTCTTCGACAGTGTTTGTCGAAAAGAACGTCGCTTTCCCTCCAGCGACTCCCACTTGAGTTCCCGAAGCATTTCAGTAACACTCGCGCGTTGATCGAATCTGTCAGTTACAAACCTAGCCGCCCGCCTCTGAAATGCTTCAATGTCCTTCTTTAAACCGATCTGGTGGGGATTCTAAACACAATACTCAAGACGGGATCGTACAAGCATTTTATATGCGGTCTCCTTTACTGATGAATCACACCTTTCCAAATTTCTCCAATAAACCGAAGTCGACCATTCTCCTTTCCCACGACTCTCCTTATATGCTCGTTCCATTTCATATCGCTCTGCTGCTGTATTCGAACATTACGGGATTGTTTCTCCTACTCATCTGCAGCACCTTACGATTTTCTACATTTAGCGCTAGTTGTCATTCCTCATACCATCTAGAAATTTGGTCCAAGTCATCCTGCATCCTACTACAGTCATTCAATGGCGACACCCGCCTATACACCACAGCATCATGAGCAAACAGCCGCGGATTGCAGCTCACTCTGTCTCGTCTCCATGTTTCCGTAACGACTTAGTTGGCGCCTGCAGATAGACAACCCAATTACCAGATTTGCAAAGCGGGTGGCGGGTTTCCCTGCCCCAGCGTGTCAACCAACTGCAAGTACGTGCTGATATTTGCTACATTACAAATCAAGCCCATATTGTGCACCAACCGTGCGAGTTTTAAAAACATGAATAGGTACTCTAGCCACAGATATATGGTCAAGCTCTTTTGTAGTTTTTCTGCATTTATCCTTAGAAACTACAGATGTCGCTTTCCGCAGTTATCGTCAGAAACTACAGAGGAAGCTAAGAATGACTGATGCCCTACCCATCCTTATTTTGCAAAAGAAAGCTGTAGTATACATACTTCTCATATTTCTACTTCTACCGATGACACTAAAATTGATGTCTTTGTAGAAAAAAAAGTATGGTCACAGTGTTACCTTAGGCTATCAACGGGACATATATGTCCCAGTCTCCGAACTTGCGTCCCTTATATTAATACATAATGAAAATTAAATCATTAGTTTTTCGTTGGTGAATTTTTTCTATTATATTATTTTGAATATAGTCTTTTTGTGATTTTGTTATTATTTTGGTTCAAAAGTTAGTAACTGAAGGTAATTAATTACATGCTTGAATACCGACAATTGACTATTTCTGGATACTCAGGGCTCGTGGGTTGGCCAATTATAAATGAATTCGTCACTAATAAATGAAAAGACTTCTTTCTTGAGAGAAAAACTTCAGAAAATTTAATAGACGAAACTTTTACAAAATGAAACTCTTACAAGGTTGGCTTGCTACCATAACTTCAAAATAATTAAACAAGACTGACTAATTGCACTCTTATGTCTAAAACATAAGAAGGCACCACTGTTTCTTCTAAGATTAATTTTATATATCTCATTTTATGAATTATCTATGGCCTATCAACTGATAGTAAATATATCGTAAATTAATCAGTTAACCAATTAATTATGATTTTCTTTTAAATTCAAGGAAAAAATTCCTCTCCCCTACTCTCCTTCTTACCCATATATTTCCTGCCTCATGTATTATCACACCCTCAACCACGTAATCACTCAAAGTGGGTATGGCCATGCACGAACAACGTTTGCAAAGCCTACCAAACACGTATATGCGCGAATCCGTTTTATGATTTACGAAAACGAAAATGGTACTCTAAGAGTTAAACAACACCACTGGTCACCAGACTCCCCGGATATGAACATTATTCAGCATACCTGCGATACCTTTGAACGCGCTGTTCTCTTCTGCAAACCCCCTCGTACACTTTTGGATTTATGGACAGCCCTGCAAGGTTCTTGTTGCCAGTTCCCTCCAGCACTTCTTCAGACGTTAGTTGAGTCCATGCCATATGTTGCTAGCTCGTGGGGTCACACAGGTCTACCAGTTTCTTTGGCTATTCAGTATACCATGCATCCCCCTCGTCTATAGAAACCTCTAAGTTTGTTAGCGTTTGTTAACCGTCATGTACTTTAGAATATAGATGTCCTACTACAAAGCTTAATTGGTTAAACTGTCATAGACGCAAACAGCACAAGTTAATAGCATTGTCCTAAACCACCCTCAGAGACGCGATCAAGTGGTATGCGATGATCTGTGTGGTATTATGATACAGTTCTCGAGCAGGACCCGTCACTTTTCGGGACGTAACCTTCACATTTAGCGGTGAGCTCCCCTCACGTCCTCGGCAGCTGTGCAAGCGATACGTTCTTTCCCACACCGGATACTGATTTCTTCTCCCTATGCCGTAAGTCTGCAGCACAGGTTTCCAAACTGCACTACGCGGCAGCCTATGGTGTTGAATGATTTCGTGAATGATGTCGCCATGGTAGTTCATTCAGGAAACAAGTAATTAGCATGTGATAAATAATGCCAAATATCCTTTATTCCTTCAGTTTCGCCACACATTGCCTTTTAGAAGAGTGATCGGTACTTCTGAAATTTCTCTATTTCGTGTCAGAGCGACGCGGCACAGTGATAGCACACGAGAATCGCTTTCGGGATGACGGCGGTGTCAAACTCGCCTCGTCTTTAGACATTTAGGTTTTCCGTCTTTCCTCTGAATTATTCCGGTCATTTGCCGGGATCGTTCCTTTGAAATGACGCGGGAGATTTCTTAGTCTATCCTTATCTAAACAACCCGAGCTTGTGCTCCGTCCCTAATTACCACACTGTCGACGAGGCATCAAACCCTTACTTCCTTTGCGTTTTAAGAAGATCCTCGAGAGCGGTGTTGGGTGATCATAAACCTTTTCTTAAGTATGAGTTATATATGGTGAATAACCTAACACTTGCACCGCAAATATTGCGGAAACGGTAAGCGCGATTGGTGTGCGGTTTTCACAGAATGGATTGGTAATTAATGACTCGTATTGCTAGTCATTAAACAGATTGTAAAAATAACTATAAAGTGTATTTTTATTCAAACCTACAAATTTTCAAATGGAATAATGGTTGCCTCTATAATGCACTAGAACTTTTGACAGCAGCTATCTACAAAAAATTTTGAATGACATTTTTATCACGTTGAGTTTGGAAGCCACAACCATTCAAAGTTTTGGTGGCCATGAGACAGTGGGCCGTGCTCCAGCGGATAGCCATTCGGCCAGTCAACTGTGCTATCGCAGACTCCGCCACCCAAAACTTTGAACGGTTGTAACTGCCAAACTAAACATCATAAAAATGTTATTCAAAATTCTTTGTACACAGCTGGTGTCAAAAATTCCAGTGCATGATAGAAACAACCAATGTTCCATTTAAAAACTGTATGTTTGCATTAAGAAAACACTTTCTAAGTAATATTACAATTTGTTGGCTAAAACTACGAGTCCCTTACTATCTATCCATTCTGTGAAAACAGCACTTCAATAACACTTTCCGTTTCCGCAATATTTGCAGTGCAAGTGTCAGGTTTTTCACCCTGTATATAAAGGGTGACACACGTAACATTACTCCTAGAAATGAATCGTAAACCACAACAAATGCTGAATAACTAATTCCACAGACCGGAAGTGAGAAGAGGGGCTGGTGAAATTCGTTTATACAAACCATAAAAAATGCACTGAGGTATGATTTTTAACACAAACATATGTTTTAATAAAAACCTGTTATTATTTTAAAGACAACTGAAAATAGAAAAAAATACACACACACACACACACACACACACATACACACACATGCCCGAGAGAGGACTCGAACTTCCGACGGCAAGAAACCGCGTGTTCCGCAGCTAGGCGCCTTAGAACGCTCGACCGGTCCACGCAGTGACATCCATTAAGTATATAGGCGTAATGTTGTACAGCGACATGAAATCTAACGAGCAGGCACGGGAAGTTACGGGGAAGGTCTTTTGTTAGAAGGATTTTGCAGTGACACACTTCGATGAGGAGACAGCACATGGGACAGTAATGCAAGCTAGAGTACTGCTGGAGTGTTTTGATCTCCATCAGGTCGGATTCAACGAAAGCATACAGAAGGCTCCTAGATTAGTTACCTGCAGGTTCGATCAACAAGCTCTGTAAAGATGCTTGAGGAACCCTATTGCAAATCTCTATGTTGAAGGTGACGTTCTTTTCGAGAAATACTATGTAGGAAATTCAAAGGTTCTGTATTTGATTGTAAAAGAACTGTACTGCCGGCGACGAACATTCCCCATAGCGACCACAAATTTAAACATCGAGGACACATACGGAGAAACATAGAGAGTCGTTTCTCCCACGCCTTACTTGGGAGTGTAATAGTAGAAGAAATAAAAAGAAGAGGTACCATCCGGGACATATCTTACGGTGGCTTCAGGGGTATTACTTGTTCGCAACGAGTAGAACTCGGGCTGTATATTTCTGAATCAGCAGCTTGCGTCAGTTGTCGTTTGATTTCAGGCCGCGAGTGTTCTGTTTCCGTACGCTGCCAACCTCAGCAGCATGTAGGCATTGCTTAGTGATTATTTAGTGTATTTAAAGTTAGCCCCCAACACTTTTTTTTAATTTCTTTTGTTGCACTTAATTCTTCTAAGGATACTCTACTGTGCTCCACATGCAGACATCTGTAAGTTTAAAAATAGGCCAACAATTAAACAAAAACACAAACTTCCACCAGTCCCCACAACCTAAAAAATCGAATTTTTTATGTTTGCTCTGAACGTTGCTCCAGAACAACAATGTCCTCGGACAAATAGTTTCAAATGAGAAGAGAAAAATTTATGCGCCAGCCCCCACTTTTTGGAAAATCGAATTTTTTATATGCTTGCTCTGAGTTGCTCTGAATGCTGCTTCAGAACAACAGTGTCCTCGGACAAATAGTTTTCAAATGGGAAGCGAAAATTTATTTTCAACCAGCCCACACTTTTTGAAAAATCGTTTTTTTATGTTTGCTCTGAGATGTTCTATTTGCTCTGATCATTGCTACAGAATAACAGTGTCCTCGGTCAAATAGTTTTCAAATTACAAGCAAAAGAAGTTTTTCCGCCAACTGTTTGAAATATTACTTTTGTTATGCTTTCTCTGAATTGCTCTTGTTTCTCTGAAAATAGCTCCAGAAGAACAGCGTCCTCGTACGTAGAGTTACTAAATAGGATGCAAAAACTAAACTTTGTTAAGTCCCCACTTAATGAATATATGATCTTTATACGTTACTCTGCAAGATATCTTTTGCACTAGCTCTATCTAACTGAAAAGCTGCCTTTTCTGTATGTGGTTCGCGTCGCTCTACTTGTTCCGCATACTGCTCCAGAACGCCTATGCCGAATAACAACTATTACTGAAATAGTAATTAAAGCCATTTGTTATCAGCTAACCTTTTCGATACTTTTGTATTTTTTCCTTAATGTGTGCATTTGTAGTTTTCCTAACATAACACCGTCACATCAACAATACCAAAAAATAAATATCATGCAAATGGGAACTACTCTACCGGCCATTAAAATTGCTACACCACGAAGAAATGCAGATGATAAACGGGTACTCATTGGACTTATACATTTTCACGCAATCTGGGTGCATAGATCCTGAGAAATCAGTACCCAGAACAACCGCCTCTGGCCGTAATAACGGCCTTGATACGCCTGGGAATAGAGTCAAACAGAGCTTGGATGGTGCGTACAGGTACAGATGCCCATGCAGCTGCAACACACTGCCACAGTTCATAAAGAGTAGGACTGGCGTATTGTGACGAGCCAGTTGCTCGGCCACCATTGAGCAGACGTTTTCAATTGGTGAGAGATCTGGAGAAAGTGCTGGCCAGGGCAGCAGTCGAACATTTTCCGTATCCAGAAAGGCCCGTACAGGACCTGCAACATGCGGTCGAGTATTAGCCTGCTGAAATGTAGAGTTTCGCAGGAATCGTAGAAAGGATAGAGCCACGGGTCGTAATACATCTGAAATGTAGCGGCCACTGTTCAAAGTGCCGTCGATGCGAACAAAAGGTGACCGAGACGTGTAACAAATTGCACCCCATACCATCACGCCAGCTGATACGCCAGTATGGCAATGACGAATACACGCTTCCAATGTGCGTTCACCGCGATGTCGCCAAACAGGGTTGCGATCATCATGAGGCTCTAAACAGAACCTTGATTCATTCGAAAAAATGTCGTTTTGCCATTCGTGCACCCAGGTTCGTCGTTGCGTACACCATCGCAGGCGCTCCTGTCTGTAATGCAGCGTCAAGGGTAGCCGCAAGCATGGTCTCCGACCTCATAAGTTCATGCTGCTGCAGACGTCGTCGAACTGTTCATGCAGTTGGTTGTTGTCTTGCAAATGTCCCCATCTTTTGATTCAGAGATCAAGACGTGGCTGCACGATCCGTTACAGCCATGCGAAAAAGATTCCTGTCATCTCGACTTCTATTGATATGAGGTCGTTGCGATGCAGCACGGCATTCCCTCCTGAACCCACCGATTCCATATTCTGCTAACAGTCATTGGATCGCGACCAACGCGAGCAGCAATGTCGCGATACGATAAACCGCAATCGCGATAGGCTACAATTCGACCTTTATCAAAGTCGGAAACGTGATAGTACGCATTTCTCCTCCTTACACGAGGCATCACAACAACGTTTCATCAGGCAACGCCGGTCAACTGCTGCTTGTGTATGGGAAATCGGTTAGAAACTTTCGTCATGTCAACAAGTTGTAGGTGTCACCATCGGCGCCAACCTTGTGTGAATGCTCTGAAAAGTTAATCATTTGCATATCACAGCCGTTTTAAAACAACAAGACTTAGAATTTGTAATATAAAAATGAGGTAATATTTCAATTTGGCGCACAACGTAGGGCCCGATTGATAATTATAAAAAAATACCTGGGTGTTTATTTATCCTCCACTCTCGTACTCCACCCTTTTCCATCCTCTCTCTGCTCCGTCTCTCTCTCTCTCTCTCTCTCTCCCATCTCTCTGTTCGTTGCCATCTTTCCCTCTCTCGGCAAAGTTTTCTGCAAGGTACCCTCTGTCATGTACCATACAAACATTTATGTACCCAGTGACCTTCCTCTTGGTTATAAGGTTATGTGTACAAAACTTCATTAAGATTGGAGCAAAACTATGGATTTTGTAAAATTCCGTAGGTTAAGTACCGCCCACCAGGCACCGAAGGAAATTTTATACAGACAGTGGCATTCCTCCTATTTTTAAGATAGTGGGAAAACTATAATCGATATCGAAACAAAACTGTAGATTTCTATGCAATAGAAACACAGGGTCACATTGAAAAAAGTACTTTGTTGTTCTCAAATATTCAAATTGTTCTCAAATATTTCATACAACCCTTGCTCTGAGAATAACGAAAACAACAAAAAAGGATTTGTGAAATTGGTCGAGCGGTTCTCTAGTTATGACGAGACCCACGGTATTTAGGGATCCATTTTTATGTTGCGAAGTACCCTCCCCCATACAGCATTTCAAAATAAAGGTAGACGGTGCCCTTTCTCTTGTTTTGAAGGTCAAGCGTGCGAAATTTCTTGAAGATTGGAATGAAACTGTAGATTTCGTGAGTCTGTAGGAGAAGTATGCTCCGCCATGCACCTACTCAAAATACTTTCTTAGCTGACGTTCTTACAGTCCTAGCCAGTTTCAGCTTCATAGGTGAAGTAGTTTTCGAGATTTCGTGTTTAGTCAGTGAGTGAGTGTCCTTTCGCTTTTATATAGATAGAGATTAAGAAAACAGATTGCTTAATTTTGGTTGCAGGAGAATTAAGGGAGACTTGTAGTCAAAAATAAATAGTAACATGCAAATCTGTAATGCTAACTTCATTTGATACAAGGTCTTGCCTGGTGCGGCAGTTTACGGAATCTACAGCGAAACTGTTGTGAGCTGTAGATTTCTTTCAGTTGCATCATTTTGTAAGGGAGGGGGGAGGGATCAGTTACAAAACGCTTCATAAACGTCCGAAATTACATGCAAACTTGGGTGCACGTGCCTAATTACTACCATTTTCCAGTAATTGACGCATAAATCATGGTTTTCTCACGCGGTGGCCTCTCATTATGTGTGACGTCATATCTCCTGCGCTATGTGTCGTGCTCTTTTGTTTTCGGGTCAGGAACCTTCGTGGGCCTACGGAGAGTCAAAAAGTTGTAGCGGTCTGAGAGACCGCAGATAGTTAAGGGTTAAGTGTTCATATTCATATGTTCAAATGTTTGTAGAGTTTATGGGACATAATCAAATGTTTGTAGAGTTTATGGGACATAATCAAATGTTTGTAGAGTTTATGGGACATAATCAAATGTTTGTATAGCTTATGGGACTTAACTACGGGTTCATCAGTCCCTAAACTTATAAACTACTTATAAAATACCTTATACTAAAGACGGCACAAATATCCATGCCCGAGGGGGGACTCGAGCCCCCGACCGTAGTGGCTGTGCAGACCGTGACTGGAGCGCCTTAGTCCCCTCGGCCACCGCGGCCGGCTATGTTCTGCACATTCATTACACTGTCTTTCTGATTTAAAAAGCAAATAATTTTTGTAGCTTCTTGCAGTGAGGTGTGCTAGATCGACTCTTATTTCACTTATAACATTTTAGCAGTTTCTGTGGGCAGAGAAGGCAGACAACAAAGTAATCTTGTTGGCAGATGATGTGGTGTGTTGACATTTGTATGAACATTGCTGTTAAGTCTACATGCAAATGGACCTTTTGTTCAAAAATAAAATAAAAATACCCTTTTCTCTAAGAAAAAAAGCTTAGTTAAGAAGTTTAATATAAAATTTGCAGTGCCATGTACTATTCTATTGCACAGAGTGGGAACTCTGATATCGTGCAGGCTGAAGCACGATAAATGAGACAAAGTTGGTTTCTTCTTCTTTTTTCGACAAATGTAGTGCAAAACGTTTATAATTTTTTCTCTGCTTCAACACAATGCTGAGATAAACTTCTTTCTTTCATGAACCCAGGAAGCAAAACTATCAAAAGTTATCAAACACACGTTGGTAAGCAAGAGAGAAAGCGTGTGTAAGTCTATATGAAAACTGCGAGACCGATATCAATTATTGCCAAATTTGAAAAACCACTTGTGTGAAATCAGACTTCAGCTTTATTCACTCAACTTAGCAGACTAGAAACAGTATTATTCATGATGACAGTTTGGAAGGAGATACTCCAGAGATTTGATAATGTTAGTCAGAAATTGCAAAGTGTAAATATTGACACTTTAATAGTGCATGAATTATACGAATCACTTGTAGAATTCATTGCATTATTCGTTGCAGGTGCGACTATTATGAAAATAAAGCCATGGAAATTGTGGCTGATATAGACTATGAATGCACTTATAAAAAAAAAATAAAAGTTCAAATGTTTGTAGAACTTATGGGACTTAACTACGGCTTTCACATGAATTACTGTAATGGAGGGTTGACTTGATACTCCCCCGTAATTTCTACAAGAAATTTAAGTAGAGTCGTGTTTTACATACCGAGGACCACACATGTTACAGTATTTAAGAAATTACTGAGTAGTTTATCAAAGCTTTTCAGGGGTCCCGGTATTTTCACGGGTAAAATGTGGTAGGGTGAAGTAGAAGCCGACAACGTTCTCAGAATAATAACGTTTCAAACATTGTATTGCAGAGTGCCGTCCTGACCAGCTTACCTCAAAATATTTTGATGTCATGAAGATGATAGCGGACAGAAACCCAATGTTAAATTTCCAGTCAGTCATCAAGTGAATTATGTATATATCCAAGCCTGTATTGTCGAAATTCAAAAATGTTCAAATGTTTGTATTGTCTATGGGACTTAACTACGGGGTCATCAGTCCCTAAACTTACAAACTACTTATGAACTAACTAAGACTAAGGACGGCACAAATATCCATGCCCGAGGGGGGATTCGAACCCCCGACCGTAGTGGCCGTGCAGACCGTGACTGAAGCGCCTCAGTCCCCACGGCCACCGCGGCCGGCTGTATTGTCCAATTTCGTTCTTGGGGTTATTTAAACTAGTCAGTTGTTTAACAATAATACAAAAATTCTCTCGTTTGTAAGCGCAGCTAATTTAAAAGATAAAAGGTTAAAATCAGTACAGAGCAAAAAATGCCGCCCACCTTAAGGTGCCGCCCCTAGGCCCGTGGCTAGTCTATATATATAAATGTGAATGTGTGTTCGGTGGACGTTTATCATGTCTGAACCACAAGACATAAAGAGCTTAAAATTTGTACAGTTACTAATGTCTACCCGGAGAAGACTTTAGGCACGGTTTTATGGCAATCAGATAGCTATTTATCTAGATATATTAATATGAATGTTTGTTCGGTGTACGCTTATCACATCTGAACCACAAGACATAAATAGCTAAAAATTTGTACAGTTACTAATGTCTACCCGGGGAAGACTTTAGGCACGGTTTTATGGCGATCAGATAGCTATTTATCTAGATATATTAATATGAATGTATGTTCGGTGTACGCTTATCACGTCCGAACGACAAGATGCAGAGACCTAAATATTTGTACAGTTACTAATTTATACCTGAGGAAGGTTTTAGGCACGGTTTTATAGCGATCTGAGATATTTAGTAATTTGAAGAATATAACGCGAAATGCGGAACAATATTTACTCTTTGAAAATCGTTTTATTGGTTGCATTGTTGTTTGAGGGTTAATAATGATAAAAGGGTGGAGTATATTAGGATGGAAAGTTATCGGTGTATATAAAATTCTACGTGTGTGTGTGTTAATGTTTCCCTCTGCAGCGAACGCAAACGAATGGTCTGTGTGTAATTGTTGTCCAAAGTCACCCGTTGTACACGATAGCAGTTACATGCCAATAGCAATAAGGGGGTTGAAGATATGGTGGTTGAAAGTCGTCAAATTATAAAAAAAATTCGTACTGAAGGCCAGCGATGACGTTTGCGACTCTATAGCAAGGAGGTTACATACAGCGAAACGTGATGCCACAGACCATATCTTTGGTCTATGCGTGCTACGATGTCTTCAGCTCTTTCTCTGTAAGTATACGAATAAGGAAATATAAGAATAAAGAAATAAAGCAGTAATAAAGAAATTTCTTTTAATAAATTTCTTTAAAAAAATCGATTTGACGTTTCGCGCGTTACATAAAGTGATCGATCGGTGGTATTATTACAATCATTATTGTTGAATTTCGTGATTGGATTCTTCGAAACTACTGCATATTTACGTGTGATTTGCTCTACACTACTTACATTCCTGATAAACGTTAAGTGCATAGACTTCTGCAATCTAATAGGAATATTTTCCAGTTCCGCTTTATCAGCGAAGTTTCCTCGAAAATGAGTAAAATTAATTACATTAATTGTTATTTTAACTTCGTTTCTTATATATTCTCCAATAATGTTTTCAGGAAGAAGGAAATGGACAGAGAGAAGGCATACGAGGACTAACTCAAGGCAGGAACAAATAAATTAAATACCCGGGCAACGCCGGGTTTTCAGCTAGTGTGCCTATATGGAAATCCGCCACTGCCAAATATTCGGTTACGATTTCAGTTCCAGCAGTATGTTATGTTTCGGTCGGAGTTGGGACACCTCACCTACACCTTACAGGAATATCCGTGTTTCCCAGCTCTTATTGAAATAAGAGTGTGCGCTCTCACTTTTGACTCACGCGGTAGGTACACTTTTAGGTCCACGAAGTTCTTGTTTACTGTTCGTTTTCCACATTTGAGTGAGTAGGTGCTCATTAAAAAAGTCCAGCTCGTTAGCAGGCAATACAAAAGACAATCTACTGGAAGCCAGTTTCGTCACGCCGTTTCTTTCCGGTTTGAGGTTTCGTGGGCAGGAGCTGTTATTTGCGTTCCAGAGCAGAGAGTTACGATATTGCTCAAACAGTGGGTTTTCTCCCCGCGGTGGTATGTCGGCGCACGCAGCGCCTCTACACGGCTGTCGTAAACACTGTGCGGCCAGCGCTCCCACGCGGCAGCACGAGGTAAACACCTGCCGGCGACGCCCACGCCTGGCGTGCTATACAGAGCGTGGCCGGCCGCTTCCGCGCTCCAGTTGGCGGCAGAATGTTGGCGGCCCTGCCCACCGCGGGCACAATCGAGATCCGCCGGCAGCCGGCCATTGTTACGGAACCGGACGAGTGCGCGACCCGGCTCGAGGGACGGCGATGGGGCCCTGCGATTTGCGTGCCAGAGGAATAGCGCCCCGTCATTGCCCCCGCGAGCGAATGCGTTTATTATAATAACTTATTGTCGCGCGGCGCCATTGTGCTCTGTTGCGCCCGGCCTTGGCGAGAGGAATCCCAAGGTGGCCGGGACCGGGATCTGATTATACGCTCTTCTGTTCCCGCTGTCGTGTTACGACATGAGGGGTCGTACCTATTGGAGTACTACTTACGCGTATCTGTGCTCAGGTGTTAATTATGCCTGCTACTTCTCACGATGTACGTATCTTTATTCAAGCAGCTAATGTGGTCTGCCAAGATCCTAACGCGACATGAGCTAGGGGCGAGAAGACAGTGCAACTCTCACTACGTTTAGATGCAACACATCTTCCGGTAGACGAAAACCGATTTTCCTAAACCGTTTTTCGCTGTCGTGTTTACATGACATAGCCTGAATCGTATTTCCTAGCCCACTTAATATGGCGGCTGAAGAAACAGCTGTTCAGTTCCTGATTTAGTCTGAACAATTGCTACTTTTCTTTATTTAAATATACAGATTTATGTTCACTCTAATATTTATACTTTTATGTCACAGTAGAAAACATCACTCTTTCCATATTTGCCGACAATTCTTAACAAGAAAACACAACCTGACAAGTCATGGACGCTTCAAAAACGGTTGCGTTTACATGGGCACGAAAATCAATTGTGCAACTGGGAAACCGCTTTAGAGAAACGGATTTCCAGAATCGATTTTGGAGCGTTTACATGAACAACCAAAAGCGGAATTGGGAAATCGGTTGAAGAAATCCGGTTTTGGGAGCCCATGTAATGGGGGTGACTGTTTTCATAGCTGCTTAGAACGTTGGATAGCGATTTAAGCGAAATGACAGCTCAATAATACGTCGTAAGAGTATTATTGGACCAATGATAGAACTTTGGCAAAATTTTAGAGCAGCGTTAACTGTTCTACCAGGACAAACATCCAAAGCCTCCTCGATCAACGGTGCAGCATATAGTCGCAGCAATGACGTTAACACTTAGTAGTGATTTGATCTCCTGTCTACATTTCCATCTACATGGATACTCTGCAAATCATAAGAGCCTACTAAAGGCTTCGTCGAAGTACTTACACACTTGTTATCTACCATTTTGCTCGGAAACAACGTGGGGAGAAAGAGTATCCAAAAGTCTCAGTTTGGTCGATGATTTATCTTATTATAACGATGGTTTCTCCATAAGTAGGAAGTAGTCAGTAATATATTTTCGGATTCGGAGGACAAAGTCTGTGATCGATAATTCGTAAGTAGATCTCGTCGCAACGAAACATGCCGTCCTTGTACTGATTTCCAGCCTAACTGCTTGGTCACTTCCGTAACACTATCTCCCATCTGTTGCGATAATTCAAAACCAGTTTCCCTTCTTTGTACTCTTTCTATGTGTTCTGCCAGTCCTACCTGATAAGGATCGCACATTGCTGACGTAGAAGTATTGGCAGTTCTGTTGCACGCTTTGGGAGTTCTATCAATAAAACGCTGTCTTTCGTTCGCCTTCATCACAACATTATCTGTGTGCTATTTGCAAGATACGTCTGTTGTAATAGTAATTCCTAATTAGTTGAATTACGGCCTTCAGAGTTGCTTGGTTTATCTTGTAATTTCAGTTGCCAATTCTTGTACCATATCATGTAAAACGTTCTGCATTTGGTTCTTTATATGACTTTATTAGACGAAAAGTCACAGCATCGTCTGCAAACAATCGGAGATGACTGTCCAGATTACGTATCAGGCTTATATACACTATGTGACCTTCTTGTCGGTACTCCCCAATAATAATTGGGCAATACATAACTCAGGGTAGTAGAAGGTTTATGGCTCGTTGTCTCTGTTCATAGGGGTGAGTTATGTACTCAGCTTCTATGCCCTAAACAGCTACCCAAACTGTTTAAATAAGATCAATAATTAATCTGTACTTTAGATAGTCTGTCAATTTGCAGATGATGACGCGAAAAATATATTTAAACAACTTAAATGAAAGCTCTGAATAACCAACAAAATGGATTCTACAAAAATGTTCAGAAGAGATTCACTCACGATGTAATTTTTTTATAAATGGAGTTTCTCACTCTTTTTGGCATGAAAATGCGGAGGTAGTCCTACTTTACACAACGGTAAATATCGTAACTGAATATAACCCCAACTATTGTTCATGAGAGGCACAATAAGTATTACATGCACTCAAGAGTAAAAGTTCCAAATTATCACTCGTAAATTAATGAAGTACATCAAACATTCAAGTTCCAAATTAATCAGCGATTAATTACTGTATTTGTTATAAACATAGTTTGTCATCTCCCGAGTACTCGATTGCTGAATTACCACAGCCATACTACCATCCATAGTTTACCACTTTTCAACCAGACACTTAGTTCTGCAATCACTGTCTTATAAATGTTCTAAGTCCACACATACCTGTCTCTTCAAGTCACAAGTTCGTAACGCGACTTCACCCCGCCCAGAGTGACAACCTTTCACCACCACGTCCAAGTTACGAGTATCCTCCCAAGCGTTCGAAAGCGTGCTCTACCTGCTCCTAAAATTTTATACTTCCGTGCATCCTACCGCCTCATCTTTGAAATACAATTTCCCTTCCAAAATATTATACATTTGAATATGTCAGAATTAAATGCTTTGATCACCTCCCTACAAATGTTGTTTACGTTTAACAAACAAATATATACTTAACAATATTAAAATCGGTTGAGACTGAAGCTCTTTGCTCAGATAGCTATTAAGCGTCGCGTCTCACTGTTGAAATATACTGCCGCCGTCGAAATATAGTTACGCAATTAATATTTAATTTATCATGGCTTTTATATGCAAATAAATTCAGTTCTTGTCCACAAATAGATATAATTGTTTATGTATAAATTATCCGCTGCACATCTACTATATTTAGCAGATATTATTAAGAGAAATATTTAAGAGGCAGTCTACAACATAAAATGAACGTTACTAAGAATAATATAAAATATAATAAAATACTTATATAAATGCCACTAATGACGGAACAGAAAAAAGGAGATCGAGAACACACAGTTCAGCAGGTGAGAGTATGACAGGGCAAGATGCCATTATAGAGATTTTAAGACAGATGAACGATAGTGTAACTGCGCAAGGTAATGATTTAATGAAACAAAATCAAGAATTGATAAAAGAAATGAGACAGGATATGGAAAACCAAAACCAGGAATCAAAACAAATGAAATGAAAACACAAAACCTTGAAATGTAAAGGGATAATCACCATGGAGGAAGGTACAGCACGGATTGATAACCAGATCACACAAATACATAAAGACACAAAATGCTAGAGACAAGATACAGGCATTATCACAACGCCAACAGGAACTACGAAATGACTTAGACAAGGTTTAATTGGACAACGTCAATGTAGATAAGAAAGTTGAACGTTTCACAGAAACTGTAACATGTACAGCTATTCAAACCATTGAAGAATAGGCCATCCAAAGTAAAGTGACGAAAGTCGCCTTAAAAACGGTACGACCAGCGTATAAATAAAACTGAAACAAAGACGAACAATCAGTTGGAAAAGCTCAGGTCAGAGTTAATCCTAACGATTGAGGAAAATATAGAGACCGACTGTACTTGTAGTGTAATGACTGATACGTCTAGTAATCATTCAGTACAAGAACAGACACAAGCAAAAGAAAAACAGAACAAAAAGAAAACGGAAGTAACACCCGCAGAAGCAAGGCTGAAAGTTTGTAGGTAGGCAAGGAGCGTCTTTCTACGTGACACGCTGTTGATGTCGTCCTTGCAGGAGCCTCGGGTACAGCAAGTAGTCAGATCAGTTTCTTGCGCACTATAAACAGTCGGAAGAGTAGAATAAATATCTCAACAGCATAGGTTTCACGCAAGAACATGGGTCAGTATTTTCTATGATGTGATCTTTGTATAATGTGTTATGTTGCAAATAAATTTGGCTTATATTTCTCTAGTTCTTCTTCGTGTTTCATTTAGGATATCCAGCTGTATACATTATGAAAGAATATTGTTTTCGGGATTTGCCTTATTTTAAACTCCTACAACGAGTGTTGTTACTTATTGGTGTTCTTATATTGAGATGAAGGAGCGATCGTAATTGACGTGACAGAAATTTTCGTTTGCAAAATTAAAGATGGACATTTATTACCACAGCCGGTTTCTGTAATCTAAGTTAACATCATCTGATCTTATGGAAAGAAGTTCGATGTCTATATAATGTTACATAAACATTAAGAACATAGTGCAAATATATAATGAAGCTGCTACATTCGTTCAGCCATATGAGTAAATGTACTCGACGTCTCACAGTGTCAACAAACAGAGATAGAAAAATGTTATGTAAGATTTAAAAGTATATACAATAAAATACACAATAATTGTACAAACGATATTAATGGTATCGAAACACATCTATATAAGAGCTCAGCTCAACTAACTAGTGGTGTTGTAACTAGAGAAAGAGGTAACTAAATATGTCGCCTGTGTGTTAGTTTGGTTCCTGTTTTATAAACATAAGTTAATTTCAACTCTAATACCATGTGAATATATACCATAGTCCCTTTTTGTGCCACTAAAAAGAAGGGAACAAATGTATTATCAAGTGGGTAAGTAATGCTTTTATAATAGGAACCAAACACATTCTAGCAGTACAATCGGGTACTTCTTCTCTAGGTGAAACACACTGGTTAAATGAAGTGCCTTCTTTGTGCTGATTATCTTAAACAGCAGTGATATGAGTCGTACAATTAGGGTGTATTTCATTGAATATAATTATTTTGAATGTGAATTGCTTTTTTGTCTCTCTGTGACTAGTACATATACTCATAATGGTGAATGATTGTTTTAGTCTAGTTTTAGTCTATCTCAGGTTATTATGAGCACATGTCGGCTGTGTTTATTACTGTGTATTATGTAACTCTACAAGACATTCTATTTCCTTTGGACAGACAGGATTGAGGCGCTATGCCGTTCTCTGTCGGGGGTTCGAATCCTCCCACAGGCATGGATGTTTGTGTTGTCTTTAGTATAAGTTAGCTTGTAAGTAGCGGGACTGATGACCCATAAGGTTAGCAAATACAACTTTTGACAGACAAGATGATGATACCTTGAATATTATAAAATCACGTCGTCATAATAAGGAACTATTTGCAATCTTGGCAAATTAAAATGTATTTTCCGATTTCCCACTTCTGTTGACAACCCACATCTCACAGAATCAACGATTACGGCCTATACACCGAAACGGAGTCTTAAAATGGAGTTGTACATTTTCTCCGCAAAGTGTAAATTCTGTCCACCTGTCTACCATATCCCTTTCGGAAGCAATCACTTCCCTCTTCAACAATGTTAATTAATTTCTTCCACGATAGTTGATTAATTACGAGAAGCGGATTATATGATCAGCAAATCTTCAAATCGCTCACTCCAGTGACTGCACACAATAATGCTGGCTAAAATTTCCAGTATGCGGTATTCTAAATAATTCATGACCCACTAACAGGGGACAGCTACTAATAAGAGTAAAAATAAGTACTCCTGTCTTTGACGCCAGCACATAGCACCACTGCGCGCTATGATAAACACGACAGCAAGTGCATTGTGTGCTAATGTCCCTAGTGCTCCGGCAAAATACTACTAGAGTAACAGCTAACAGCTCAAGGTAGGCACGCATGACGAATAATAATAGGATACTTGAAATCATAAACCGCCGGACGAATTTTTTTAATTGTAGTTAATCTATATACCGTAAGGAAGGTTGTCTTTGCGTACACAACCTTCGAATAACAGAATCTCTGTCTTTTCCCTCAGGTAAATAGTGAATTAGAGCAATTCCTATCCTTCGCTCTAAATGTCAGTGTTTCATACAGTGGCCGGTATCATCTTTTCGTAGTTGTAGATACTTTGCTTCAAATTGGATAGCCATAATCAGAAATGAACCCACGCTTTCTTCTAGCTATGACCGTGTAAAAACATACAAACTGAATTAATACTATTAAATTCATTTAATACCGTCCTGCTACTGCCTCTAACCTTTCACCCACCGTATGGTATTAATTAAGTACTAGAATGACAGAGGGAACTTACACAGACTTGGGACTAAAGTAATCATAATTTGATTGTGATTTAAGGGTATTCCAAATTGTCGATAACTCCTTTGATGGCTACCGTACTTCACGAAGTTCTTTTTCATTGGAGAAGAACTTAGTTTTCCCCAATCTCTCTGTCTGTCATATCCACTATTAAAACCCCTTCGTTTCAGTAATGTTCCGACGTCGGTCTGAGCAGCCTTCAAGATGTAATAAACGTAAGCTTCTGAGTATATGCAATCAAAATGTGCGGGGTATTCTGGATGCTCGCCTAATTTACTTATTAATACTAGTAGATAGGGACAGGATAATATCGTTTTATATTTATTTTTTGTCGAATTCGGTCTTCATTCTTGCAAGGTTCGATGTAATTTTTGGTGAAATTCTGTGCTAATTTTTTCGACACAATTTTTCAGTTTCTAAATAACATCGTCAAGAACCACTTATTTTTCGATATTTTATTTCTGTCATTTATAAGGCGCAAATGCCTTATTGGAACACTAGGTACTCTGAGAGAAATACAGATTTCACTGATTCATTACTATCATTATTCCTAACAAGATAGCTTAGATTAAAATTACCTGTTTTTGGAAACATTTTTCTTAATTATATTTATAGACATGTAGGCATTATTTTTGGTCTCGAACTTTATTTTTAACCACTGTCACCGTATTATTGATCAACTTCGGTATACTACTTTCCCCTGAAATCAATTTTTGGGAAATTCCATATTATTTATGGCTGAATTCTGTGGATAGCATGACCATGGTGATTTCTAATCTCTGTTATGGTCGTATTGCTTTTCATGGTATTTCTTTTCACTCAGTCTGCGGGACCAACATGAATACACTATATGGTTAATTATTGTGACACTCTCTCGATACACTCTGAAGGAGTTTCTAAAACGTAATATGGACTGCAGTCACTTCTCAGTAACATATCTGAATGTCAGCCTAAAGGTAATCGCACAACTACAAGTGCATAACACAAAACTGTTTAACCCGATACAGTATGACCTTAATTGAATATTACGCGCTGGCCGCGGTGGCCGAGGGGACTAAGGCGCTCCAGTCACGGTCTGCACGGTCACTATGGTCGGGGGTTCGAATGGATATTTGTGCCGTCCTAGTTCGTAAGTAGTTCATAAGTAGTCTGTAAGTTTAGGGACTGATGACCCCGTAGTTAAGTCCCGTAGACTATAAAAACATTTGAGCATTTTTTTTTTTAATATTACGCGATCTATTTAATAATTCTGACTAGTATTGCCAAATTTTTGTTACTTCATATTAATAAAAAAGTTATGTTTTCAGCTCATCCATATTTATAACTGGTAAATCTCTGGTAAACAGAGTTATCTTTGAAAAAGAAATAATGAATATTCTTCTTTCCATACGTAACGGTGATCGTCACAGCAATCCGTTGTTATTTCTTACCACTCTCTTTTCCAAGAAACCAACCGATATTAAACTGAGTTCGGATACAACTGGTCTTGTTTTTGGAAACAAGTCCCTTACAGGTACCGTATTTAATTTTTTTAATAAAATAATACAAAATATTATGTAACTGCATAATAGTCGTTCCACTAACAACAACAAAATTCATTTTTATAGGTCTCGATTGTGTATAAACTTGATCATATGCCTTTTTTGTCTATAGGGAAATGATGTAGTTTTAATTTTTCTTACTTTCTTTCATACTTCTCAATTTTCGTAACGGGTGACCTAAAATAAAGTCAATGAAAAATATTTTGAGACAAAAATATTACGTACTTTTATTTTTCTCTTTTTTATATATTAGTTTCATTTGGGTTTCGCAGTGTTCCCCTATGTATTTATACTTTTGGCTTTCTCCGATACAAAATAGCTTTCAGTTCGCTAGCGCCGCTTAATGTAGCACCTACTAATACGCCAACAGAAAGTATATCCGCTGTTATACGGACTGATGTCAAAAATAATCCTGTTAATTCATCTTACAAGAACTCAAAATTGTACGTTTCTTAGTGGGGAATACTGCTGCTTCTGTCAAAGTACTACAGAGAAATCGCATTTGTTTTTAAGCCGATCATACCTACCATTTCCAAAGCTCTGTACTATATTGTTCACGACCAAATTACTGAGCCCTTGAGAAAATTTTAGCTTATTTGAGAAATATCTGTCCAGCTGTCGTAAACATCATAGCACCAACACTGCGCTGATAAACGTAATTAATGACCTGAAATTTGACGAGGTCGACCGTGAAGCCACTAGCATTCTTAAGCAAAATTTTTGAAATTGTTAGTTTTGACATACTGCTAAATAAAGTACGACAGCTAAATTTCTCAAATAGTGGACTAAAGACGTTGGAAGCTGCGTTTTAAAGAGTTTGAAATGTTACATTAAAGTGTTGTCTCTGAAATGAAAAATCGTCCTGAAAAACGTGTTCTCTCTGGAGTCTTAGGCCTACTTTCCTTAATGTATGTAATTGTTTCTGTTTTTCTTCAAATATTACCTTTACCGAAGTACCAGACATGACGATATAAATACTACGATTGTACAGTGTGAAAGAATCGGCGATACAAAAAATTTATTAATGTACAGAATTCTTGAATGTGGAGTGGTGTGTACCAATATCGCATCAACATACTTAACAGAAGAAAATTCAACATTTGTCGTAATTTAGCTGTTTATTTGTATTTTTAAATCGATTTCAGTTGTATCGGTGAATGCATAAGCCACAAGCACAATTGAAAATAGATGTCAGAACTTTGTGCAAACTTCACTCTTGTAGAAAATACCATGATATTTTGAACATCATCAGACAGTTATACTCTTTCGGTACACAATTATCAATATCTCTTCACTGCTATAAGTTACTGCTCCAGCCTGAAGAAAATTCTATCCATCAGTGTTTGAAAAAATCTAGTGGTGACACCTGCGTCTAACGTACACAACAATTATTTCCGATCAGAAAAATACACAGTATAGCTTTCATGGTCGATGCATAACTACAGTGGAAAAGTTTACTGATAACTGAGGCCAGTAGAAGAATATTTTTCTTTTGGACGATATGTGAGTGGGCACCGAGCAGGTTCAGTGGAAGCGATTGCAGACCTGATTACTGCCATGACAACTCAGAGCCACAAAACTCGAAACACCATATCTTCTGAGGAAATGTAAGTACTACTGAAAACAATTCCAATCACAGTAACCAATGCTATCATGCAGCACTCGATGTGATAAGCAATGTCCTCTAGTAAGCAGCATTATGGTTTCAAATATGATTGCTCATGTGCCAATTCGGTGATAATTAGCAGTTATGGATCAATAACTAGTGTGCAATACAATCATCCTGATGAAAAAATTTATATGGTGTTCACAAAGTTCAGTAAAATGTTACAAAATTGTCTGAAGTAATTAGATAAATGCAAAAATGACATTGGTAAACCATTACATATCTTATAAGCACGTACTTTAATATGTCGTAGATGAATTACAAACGAGAGAAAGGTTTTTCTGTGTTAATACAGCATGATGAGTTGCCATATACAAGCAACTGCCAGGATATATAAAAGCAGCTGATCTTTGAAACATTGTGAAAGGTTACACATATACAGTGTTCCATACTTGCCAAGTGACATATGCAATTATTTCTGGTAAGGGTTGACATAAATAGCAGAATGTGCAAAGTATCTAATAAATACAAAATGGTACCACGAATTATAAATGTGATGATAAGTTCTTTGATGAAGGTGAAGTATTTACAAAACTGGGGCAAAAATACAAAGGAATATACTTATATAAAACCGTCGTAGATAAATGACAAACGAGAGAAATGTTTTTCTGTGTTAACACAGCATGATGAGTTGCCATATACAAGCAACTGCCAGGATGTATAAAAGAAGCTGATCTTTGAAACATTTTAAAGGTTACACATATACGGTGTTCCATACTTGTCAAGTGAACACTTTTGTGTTTGTTTGACTCATTCTTCAAGAATGCTCGGACACAAACTATAACAAATGTAATGAACCTACACGAAATTCTGCAGATACCTGGTGCAATAAAAATCTAAAATTATGTCAACAGAAAGTCCTCTGTCAGTTATTAAAGTCATTAAATAAAATTTGCATTAAAAATATGACTCAGCCAAAGCACCAGCGTACTAAAATAAATTACTTACACTATAAAACTTAGTGTATCCCAGGTAGGCAAGAAAAGAAACAGAAATATGCCAGTAAAAATGTCAAACTTATGCATGAAAATATAAAAATTCAATATTTACAATTGTTATTAATGATCTGATCATTATTTTTGTTGCTGGAAAGGAAGAAGGTGTTGAAACACAGAGCAAAAAGACCTCTATAACAGGAATGTCATAAGTAAAGATGTTAATTTTTCAAAACGTTTTGTGCTTCTTTATATGGAGAAAAGCAAGTACAGACCAACAATATTGTTTCTATGAAAACAAGAGTTGAAATGTCACAACTGTACATCAGAGAATCAAACATCACACCAACTCATCGAACCAAACACCGCAAAGGTTTACTACAAACAGTGCGTCAACTAAAAATCTTTCATAATCCTTAAATCATAATCAATAAACATCATATCTTTATCGTCGTCATCATCATCAATAGATAATCATCACACTATCATCAATAAACATCACCTCATTACACTCTATCTCATTCTGTAATCAACTCCTTTATCATTATTAACACTCTCCTAATTCATGAGTTATAGCAGATCATTATATCGCTGATAAAATTAAGTACGCTGTAAAAAACTCTTCATCGAACTTATTACATAATTCGAACCAAGAAAGGGTAGTCGCCGTGTCGTGATTTGAAAACAAATGAGATAATATTTGCATGTAAAGGAAAGTGATTGGTTAGTGCATGAGATCGTAGATACTGTACATTAAATTTGGACTAAAGTGTGTATTGTCTGTTTTATTTCCATAAACTTTGCCAGGTTTTTAAGATGGAACTGGTACAAATTTCAAGTAATAATTATACACAAAGGAAACTAACGAACTTAAAAAAAAGGGGGTGGGGACAAAGACGGCGACAAAGTCAGTCATCAACACAAATAATAATAACTGAAAAAGATGGTGCAAACTGTTACTCAAGCAAAGGTTTTCTGTTATAACGCGGTGAAGACCTTTTGATTTTCTTTTCTTTTTGTATAATGTTTCGATTTCCACATTTATGTGTATAAGCTGCTACTGGAAAATGGTCCTTGATAAATGATAAAGTTTCCTAAACTGGTTTTGTTTTTGTGTGAGAGTCAATCCGGCCGAACTTACATTTTCTGACCTACCTGAAATTCTCTGTTAGTGTCCTCTTCTCGGCTGCTCGCTGGATATCTTCTGAAGGTTTGTCAATGATATGGTGGTAGTGGTTGAGAATTGATAAAAATTGCTGCAGTGGATGTAAGTGACTGTCATTTTCATTCAATCAAAAGCTGCATCAGTTTTCAAAATTGACTTTGTGTTCATGGTGACTATTTCTGTTGTTTCAAAGGCTGTCGTTATTCTTGTAATCCAGATTTTATTGCTCATTTTTGTAATGGGGCTATTGATATGGGTGTTTTCTGTTGGTGCGAAATGTGCAGTTTCGAAGTACTATAATATTTCTAACATTGTCGTGCTGGAAATGTGCTTGAGATTAAAAACATATTCGTTTATTGGGTTTTATGTCTGCTCGTTGTTGTGGTAAAAGCGATGATAAACATTATTATTTTGATTCCAGTTTTATCCTTTGTGATCTTACCGGTCGTCTCTGTAATTGTTAAATAAACGCGACTGGTTTTTATTGTGCCCAGTGTGAAAATTGCGTCAGTTGAGAAAAGAATATTTCTTACTTTCCAATTTCGAAATTTATTTTAAATTTCCAACGTCTGAAAAACGTTACGAAAATGATCAGTATTGTTCTGATGTCGCATTAGTAATGGAAGTCGTAGAAGATGTTTGAAATTTGGACACACAAAGATGAATAAGGGCACAGAGACTGGTTCCGTAAAATAGTGGTTGTCTTGTACCATATTCCTGAAATACTGAGATGGTGTGACTATGTGATAGATCTTGAAGTTCGGAAGACAGATTAAATTTGTTCTTCACGGCTCTTGTATTATTTCTGACAAGTGTGTTATTAAAAATAAATTCTGAAATTTTTTGAATGAGTAATATTATTTCGCGAGCGTTCTCCTGCGCAGAGCAGGTTCACCTTCCAGAAAACTGCATATAAAGACTTGTCTAAGTGACAGGACAAGAAGGCGGAAGGAAGTACTCATATTGTTCTATCCAATCTAGAGGGTGTAAATCCTTTGATCCATTGTGAAAATCTCGACGTGGAATATGTTCTGAACTGGTGTGATATATCAGGACACACGTTTGAGTCGGACCTCTGTGAATAGCCTATGTTAGCACTAGGCCAATTAGTAGAGGCTGAATCATTCACTGATGCATCAGGAGCAGTTACATTTACAAGTATTGAATCAGAAATATATATCAAGTTATGTTTTTGAGGAATACGTGATTTGCTGTTAACTGTGACACGTGGTATAACAACAATCGATCTTCATCTAGAAAAATTCTCAGACAAATCAAAAATTGATATTTTGGTAGAAAAGAAATACTCGTGTTTGGTACAAAACGCAACGAAAAGTAGCGGACCTAAGTAATTACATACATCCAATCTCAAAGAGTAATGCACAAAACAGACTAAAATTACAGAAAATCCACTAAATTCGAAACTGCACAGAGATGTCACAAAGTGAAACAGCTTTTAAAAAATATTAAATTGATTCGTGAAGGAATACGGGATTGTACTGTCTACGTTAGTGTGTGTGTGTGTGTGTGTGAGAGAGAGAGAGAGAGAGAGAGAGAGAGAGAGAGAGAGAGAGACAGATTGTACAACTCAGTCTACATAACGAAATGTGAGAAGAGTTATTGTCAGATGTTTTAATAAACCTCTGCAAAGTAATCTAAACAATTAAAAATTGAATGAGTTAAGAACGTGAGATTTATTTCACGCTGAGAAAGGGAAAATTTCGGATCATGAAATAAAGTATAGCTGACACACAGGCGGGTCGACAAAGCATAATGTACTTTCGGCAAATGTTTGCCTTCTGTGAGGAACTGTATTATTGCAATAAAAAATTATTTCTGGCTTTTGTCCGGATTACTTTCACTTTACAAAAAATATTTTTGGCTTACCTATATGTAACGAACTCCGGTTTTGTGACATTATTACCACCAAGCTGCAAACTGCCTGATTACCGGTAACGCTTATGTGCAGTGCGAATCGACTAACAAGTATATTTCATATATGTATATATCGTATATAAGGAGAGGCGTTGAATTAAAATGTATGCTGTGCCCTGGATTCGAACCTGGAACCTACTTTAAACCGTGTAGATCGAATCCCGACCACGGCACAAATTTTAATTCAACGCCTCTCATTATATTCAATACCTTCTTTATAATGAGACAATATATGTCTGAGGGAATTGAATTCTTGTTAATATTAATTTTTTTTAATTGTAATTTATTTTTTAATTTTTTACAAGCAATAAATTCTATTAGTCTCTTTTTGATTTCAGTCTATCTCGGAACAAACACAGCAATACAATGTATAACACTCAAATGTGAGAGTATATAACCCCCATCTGTTTAATGTTTTATAAGAAATGCACAAAAATACAGAACTAAGTGAGACTGGCAAAAATTAAAAGTTCTTACCTCAACATCCTTTTGAAAAAATAAAACATATTATATTGTTTTATTTATTGACAATCATTATGAAAAATCTCTCAACCTTCTGATGACCATTTCTCTCGTTCCTTTTTTCTTTTTCTTTCTTTCCAAATCTCATCATTGAATAGAAATACATGTACAACGTCTCTGACATAACGTTCTTTCACCCCCCCCCCCTCACTACTTGCAGACAAATAAACTCAACTGACTCCGTCAAGGAAGCTAAGTTTGTCACAGGTAGTGCAGTATCTCCACCAGTGAGTGTACACGCAACTCAAAGCAAATCAAACATTTCCTATCTCGCCCATATACATAAAACAGCCAAGGAAAGGTCTTACCTTAACATCCTCTAGTACACTCTTTTCAGTGGCTCCAGGAACACTCTTCTGATTTACGCACCTCCGCTGGCCACCAAACTGCTCAGACGTGAACATTATTGAGCATATCTGGAATGCCTTGCAACGTGCTGTTCAGAAGAGGTCTCCACCCCCTCGTACAGTTACAGGTTTATGGACAGCCCTGCTCGATAAATGGTATCCATTCCCTCCAGCCCTACTTCAGACATTAGTCGAGTCCATACCACGTCGTGTAGCTGCACTTTTGCGTGTAACTGTTCCTTTGGCTCTTCAGTGTATGCCCCATAAATATTCGATACGATTCTGGTTATCTGTAAGTCTAAATAATTCTCTGAAAGTGTCCAGTTTGACGTGGCGTGCTGTTATCAATAAAAAATACATCACTCTTTGGGAATATAAAGTCCGTGAATGGCTGCAAAAGGTATCGAGTAGCCCAAAATATTTCTTTACAGTCAATGATGTTTTCAGTTGGTCCGTAGGACCCGATTCCTTTCACGAAGAAACAGTGCAAACCATTATGGAGCAAGCACAGGCCTGCACCGTGCCTTGCTGACAAATTTAGTTCTTTAGCGCCTTGTGGTACACGCTACACCCGTACCTTACCGTCAACTATTACCAACTGAAATAGGGATTGATCTGATCAAGACATAGGTTTCGAATCTTATTGTTTCAGACCAATAAGGTCACGATCCCAGGCGAAGCTAGTAGCAAAGGCCCTCGGGTCGGTCGTCAGCTGTCATAGCCCATTAGTGTCAGACTGTCCTACATTAATTTCTGCGGTTATTTCTCGCAGTTCTACTCTTCTGTTAACTGTGACAACTATATGTAAACGCCGCTGCTCTCGACCAGTAAGAGCAGGAATGTAGGCAGACGTCCAATGCGTTGTCCACGGTAAGAGTTTATGCTGGTGTTTTGATGTTTTTGCACACACGTTTTAAATCGTATATCTTGCAATATAGAATTCGGTGAAAATTTACAAATTGTAATGTACCACGAGTCTAGCTACGATAACCATTCCGCATTCAGAATTTGAAAGTTGCTGTTGTTGTTTGCAACTGAGAGACGAAGTCCACGAATCTAGTTTTAGTATCCCTACTTTTGGATATTATGTTCCGATGTAGGGACCTGAAGGTGGCATAGTGGAATGCCGAAACTGGTTGTAATGGTATAAATAGCTCATTATACTTCCGGCTGTTGGTATCTCAGTTCCTGTAATACAGGAGACACAGGAAGTAGGACTGAGGGTCCATCAGAAAAAAGAGAATATGTGTTTGTAATATGGCATACAGTAGAGGAAATTGAAGGATTACAGTAAGTTGATGAATTGTTAGGGTTTGCTGATGAGATTCTTGTTTCAGCGGAGGCAGAAGATGAACTAATACGAGCAGTTAAATCGTAATATATGAGGCACAGAAAGTTGTTATGAAGATCAATCAGGATAAAACTGAATACGAGGGTTGTAACTAGACACGATGAAGATGAGAACAAGGATTACTGTCATTGGATAATATTAAATTTAAGAAGACTAGGTCATTCAAATGTTTAGGAAGTATTGTCAATGCAAACAATAACGTGGAGAAGAAAATAATGAATCGGATAATATACTCAGAGAGATGTCTATATTGAACAAAATAATTATTCAACGGCAAACTGCTAACAAGGAGACTTGTCATGTACAAGATCATGGTGCGGCCGATCTAAGGGTCTGAAACAAGGGCATTCAGCGAGACAAAATGTTAAGAAAATTTGGACGTACGTCAGAGAATTCAATATATAGAAGGAGAAACACAAATACGTACTCATTGATTAATCAACCACATGTGGTAGCCAAAATAAAGAGCGAATGGCTGAAACATATACTGAGAAGATATGGGTGGTAAAGCAAAGGGGCACCACAAGATAGGAGACCTGTTGGGAGACCACACTGAGGTGGTTGAATGGAGTCATGAAGGACTTGAACATGTCCACCAATAGAGAGAAATTAGCAGGCTAAGGAGTGATGGTATGAACGGACTTCGATTCGTATGGGAATGTAAGTAAGGCGAGATAAGAAAAAGAAATTCGCAGATGGTGCTTCGCGTGATCCAGTAAGTAGCGTCCCAAGAATGTTTCCGGAAGTGGAAACGGCCTTGGGGGTGGTGTATTAATTGTGAATGAGATTGTGCACAGTGTGGAAATAAAATAAAAGTTCAGAATTCTATTATCAAACTCGTACGTGATTTTAGATAAGCTTTTCAGACACTGTGTATCGCATTAACAAATAATAAATTAGGATTTTTGTATGCGTGAGGAGTTTCAGTCATATAATTTTTTTAAAAAAGCTACCCGACATTTGACTGAAAGTTTTTCCTTCTTTTTTTTTTTTTTTTTTTTTTTTTTTTTTTTTTTTTTTTTTTTTTTTTTTTTTTTCACGATCGGATTTCGGCCTTAGGCCATAAAGTTGAGAGATAAAAGTTGTCAGATAGGTTTCCTTAGGTCTTGGTCATAATAATAAAAACAATAAAAATATTCGGAGCTAAGTCCATGTCGGAATTATAAAATGGGTGACACATTTGGCCCCGCATCTTAATATAAAATTAGGAGCCAGTGTTAACAGTTTGTAGGATTGAAGTGAATGACAGACACAGTTTAGTGGTTGCAGCAGCCGTTTATTTAGGAGACCTGAGTTACAGGGTTTGTACATGTCGGTGAGTGCGGGACGGGTGGGCGGCGCTTCAGCCGAGCAGCGCCTTGGCCCGCAGGTGGGCGACGGCGTCGGCGATCTTGCCGGCTGCGACGGCGGGGGTGTCGAGCGGCACGCCCTGCGCCGTCAGCAGCGTGCCGTCGGGCGCCACCTGCGCCGCGCCCGCCACGCCCAGGCCCAGCAGTCCGGGGGCGGCGGCGGTGTAGACCGCGGGGGCGGCGGGGGCGGCGGCAGCAGCCTGCGCGCGAGCTGCTGCGTGGGCCGCCTTCGCCGCGGCCACCTGCGGCAGCAAACAGCGTCTCTGAGCCAACCGTCCACCAGCACGCCGTCTACTAACTGAATGATCATTTTTAACAGGATCCTATACAAAAGCGAAAACACAATATCCAAAACTCTTTCTTGCAGGCATAGAAAAACTAGCTGGATTCCCGTTACATCTACATCTACATGGGATACTCTGAAAATCACATTTAAGTGCCTGGCAGAGGGTTCATCTAACCACTGCCATACTATTTTATCTCCCATTCCATTCTCGAATAGCGCGCGGGAAGAATGAACACATGAAACTCTCCGTTCGGGCTCTGATTTCTCGTATTTTATTCTCATGATCATTTCTACCTATGTAAGTGGGAGTCAACAATATATTTTCGCATTCGGAGGAGAATGTTAGAGATTGGAGTTTCGTAAGCAGCCCACGCCGCAGCGATAAGCGCCGTTGTTGTAATAATTCCCATCCCAGATTCTGTATCATTTTCGAACGCTGATTCCCGTGTATAGTGACAGTACAAAACGAGATGCCCTTCTTTGGACACTTTCGATGTCCTCCGTCAAACCCACCTGATAAGGATCCCACACTGGGCAGCAATACTCCAAAAAAGGACGGAGAAGCGTAGTGTATGCAGTTTCTTTAGTAGTTCTATTGCATCTATTAAGGGTTCTGCCAACAAAACGCAGTCTCTGGTTCGCCTTTTCCGCGATATTATCTACGTGTTCTTTGCAATTTAAGTCAGAAGTAATTGTAATTCCTAGGTATTTTGTGGAGTTTACGGCCTTTACATTTGATTGATTTATCATGTAAACAACGTTAACGTATTTCTTTTCGTACTCATGTGGACGACTTCACACTTATTATTTAGAGTCAATTGCCAATTCTTACACCATACAGATATCTTATTCAAATCGTTCTGCAGTTGGTTTTGATATTCTGATGATTTTACTAGACTGCAAACAACCTAAGAGAGCTACTTACATTTTCCCCTAAATCGTATATGTAAATAAGGAACAGCAGAGGACAAATAACACTACCCTGTGGAACGCCCGATATCACCTCTGTTTTAGTCGATGCCTTTCCATCGATTACTACGAACTGTGTCCTCTCTGAGAGGAAATCCCTTATCCAGTCGCAAATTTGGGGTCATATACCGTAACCACGCAATTTGATTAAAAGCCGTTTGTGAGGTACGGTGTCAAAAGCCTTCTGGAAATCAAGGAATACGGAATCAATTTGCGAACCCTTGTCGGTAGCACACATCACTTCGTGTGAATAATGAGCTAGTTGTATTTCGAATGAACGATATTTTCTAAATCCATGTTGACCTTGGGCCAATAGATCATTACTGGCGATTTATCATTTATTTTCTACCTTATACCTTTTTCTCGACTTCAAAAAGGCGTTTCACGCGGTGCCACACTACAGACTGCTGACAATGATACGAGCTTATGGAATATGTTCACAGATTTGTGACTGACTGGAAGACTTCCTAAGTAATAGAACGCAGTACGTTGTTCTCGACGGCGAGTGTTCATCAGAGACGAGTGTATCGTCATGCGTGCCCCAGGGGAGTGTGATAGGACCGCTATCATTTTCTATCTATACAAATGATCTGATGGACAGAGGAACTTGTAATTTGCGGCTGTTTGCTGATGATGCTGTGATGTATGGGAGGGTGTCGTCTTTCACTAACTGTAATAGCATACGGGATGAGTTAGACAAAATGTCTAGTTGGCGCGAAGAATGGCAGGTAACTCTCAATGTAGAAAAATGTATGGTGATGCGCATGAGTAGGAAAAACAATCCCATAATATTCGAATAAAGCATTAGTAGTGAGCTTCTTGATGCAGTCGCGTCGTTCAAATATCTAGGCGTAACATTGCAGAGCGATATGAAATGGAACGAACATGTAAGGACAGTTTTGAGTAAGGCGAACAGGCGACTTCGGTTTATTGGGAGAATTTTCGGAGGATGTAATTCATTTGTAAAGGAGACCGCGTATAAAACGCTTGTACGGCCACGTCTTGAGTACTGCTCAAGTGTATGGGACCCGCAGCAGAACAGTTTAAAGGAAGACATAGAAGCAGTTCAGAGGCGAGCAGCTAGGTTTGTTACTAGTAGGTTCGACCAATGTGCGAGTGTCACGGAAAGCCGGCCGCGGTGGCCGAGAGGACTGACGCGCTCCAGTCACGGTCTGCACGGCCACTACGGTCGGGGTTCTAATCCCCCTCAGGCATGGATATTTGTGCCGTCCTTAGTCTTAGCTAGTTCATAAGTAGTTTGTAAGCTTAGGGTTGATGACCCCATAAGTTCTACAAACATTTGAACATTTTGTCACGAAAATGCTCCGGCAACTCAGTTGGTGATCGCTGGAGGAGAGACGTGAATTTTCGTCAATTTCTATTGAGGGCCATAATTCGAAGCTGAGAGTAGTACGATCTTGCTGCCACCTACTTACATTTCGCGTAGTGATCACAATGACAAGATAAGAGAAATTAGGGCTCGTACGGAGGCGTATAGGCATTCCTTTTTTCCTCGTTCTATTTGGAATAGGATTGGAAATACCTAGTAGTGGTGCGGTGTACCCTCCACCACGCACCTTGCGGAGGATTGCGGAGTATGTCTGTAGACGTAGATGCAGTTGTTCTGTTCCACCATGCCGTTTTCAAATGAAATAGAACAAATGTATTCGCAATTGCGAATTTGTTCCACCATCAGCTGTACAATTTAATTGTGACACTTGAAAATTTGTGCGGCAACGGGACTCGAACCCGGATTGCCCACTTTTCACGAGCGGTCGCGTTAATTATGCTAAGCTCGCACACGTAAGTGCTCGTACATCCTACTATGCTACTCCCGCGCACGGATATTTATTATAATCTTCAGAAGCCTAGCTATGGCTCTTTTAAACATAATGTGCAATGACACTTTCCGGCAGTTTGAAACTGTTTGTCGAAACCGGGATGATTCGAACCTGGGACTTTTGAGGGACAGTGAAGCGTGCCGGAATATCTCAGTCTATAGAGCTCTTGCCTGCGAAAGGTAAAGGTCCCAATTTCGAATGCCGCTTCCGGCACATATATTTAGTTTGGCAGGAAATTTGATATCAGCGCACACTCCGCTGCAGGGTGAAAATATCATTTATTTATGATGTGCACTGGCTGTTTTTACGTACAGATGATGGTGATTCATATTTGCAGTTGCAAATATATTTTCTGTACTTCATTCAACGGCTGTAGTCGTTCTAGTGCCGTATGCCTGAACAGCATTTGCATTGGTTCCATCGACAGACGCAGACGCTACACATCATAGTTAAATGATTTGCGACAATTTCAGGAGTGTAGATAATGTATTTTACCGGGAGAGACGTGGTCGAAGGGGGGTGAAGTGATCAGTTGCCCAAGTGTATTCAAATCAATAGCCAAAATCCCCCCTCCCACCCATGGGGCTCCACCGTGGAACTGATTACCTTAGGAGTTTGGTCCCCCTGTCAGAAACAAAAAACAAAAAAAAAACAGTGACAAAATATCTCCAGCATAATTGTCAAGCGATTTTAACGGTCGACATTCGAACACAGTTTGCATTGTGAGAAAAAAAAAGAAAAAAAAAAAGGCTTACATACAACCCCCATTGTCCTGCTTTCTACGCCCATGGGCACGTCTCTCCCTGTGTGTGATTTACATAATAGAATGTACAAAAAATCATCAGTAATAGCCCGATGGCATCTAGATGTCTGGATCGGTGCGACAGGCACGCGTGAATAGCATTATAGTTAATGCGACCGCTCTCGAAGAGCAGGATATCCGAGCTCCAGTCTCGGTTCTGCACAAATTTTCATATGTGAGCATTATAGTTGTTCCAGACATATAGGCAAGTCTGAAGGGCATTTGCATGGGTTCCATAGAGAACGAATGACGCAGCATGTAGTTTCGTTGGCTTTTCCCGAGTAACAATACTTCGTAGTTTCTTCGACTCTACTGCCGGATCTTGCACTCAAGCTGACCGAATGTTTCGGCGATCCACCTGTTGGCCATCTTCGGAATAAACTGCTTCTGCTTAATCCCGCTGACGACCGATGCTTCCAGCAGCAGTTTCTCCTGAAGATGGCGAACATGGATCGTCGAAATACTGAGTCAGCTGGATTTCAAGATCCGGCAGCATGCCCGAAGAAACTACGAAGAACACTGCACTTCGTACTGTCGTATTTTTGTTTTCCTTATTGTAATTTCAATTCCCCTAAAAAGAGGTGGGCTGGCAGCGCTGACAGGCGCTCTTCAGCCTACAGAAATAAAATTTGACACAGTAGAAACATACGAACATAAAGGAGATAAAATTTTGGTGATAACACATACGTAAAACGGAGATGTAAAATGGAGATAAAACAAAGTTTATAAAATAGAGGGAAACAGTGGCGTCATAAAAGATTTGGAACGGCGATAGTGGAGAATAAAAACAGCTGCTGGAAGGTCAGTGGCATACACACAATTAAAATGAGCGCAGGGCGGCGGCTATGGTTAGACCGTCCACTATTGTGGGATTAAAACGAAAATCACATCACACACACACGGAGAAACACACAATTTAAAAACCGATGGTGTCGGCAACGGATTGGTCGTTCACTGATGTAACGATAAAACAATGTGACTAAAAGGCATCAAACTTGTTGAAGCACTCACATGGAAGCACAAAGAAGGTTCCACAGACGGCGGAGCACTCGCAGCATTGAAGATGTGGTATTGGGGGGAAAAGGGGATGAGAGGAGAGGGTGGGAGGAGCCACAGGGCCGGTGGGGAAGGGACGGCGGAGATGATGTCCCAGGAAGCCATGGGGAAGAAAGAAAGGCGAGGGCGGGAAGAGGAGGATCCGGACGGACGCTGGGTGGAATGAGGAGGGGAGAAAGGGATGGGACGGGACGAATAGTCGGGGCTCTCAGGAAGAGAAGGGGGAGAGGGATCAAGGGGAAGGATCACAGCTGGTATGAGGGGTAGATGTCAGGTCGGAAGGCATCATCTGGGAGGAGGGGGGGGGGTACGGAAGTTGCCACGGGAAAGATCTGGAGTGTGGACAAGAGGAGAGCAGGGGGAATACAGTGGTGGAGGCGCGGCAACTGACCCGGTTTAGAAAGGAGGGGATGGACTAGAGGATGAGGCGGATCTGATTTGCGGGATATGTAACGGAGGCGGAGATGTTCAATAAAGAGAACAAGTCGGGGGAAAGGAATGAGATCTTAGAGGATACGCGCGGGAGAGGGGGAATAAAGGGGGATACGGAAAGCGAGGCGGAGGGCGTGGCATGGCGCTACATTATCTCCAGAGATTTGTAGAAGGATGGGGGAGCGAAGATCCAGGCTGATGGGCGACACATAGGATAGGACGGATGAGGGATTTGTAGGTATACAGGACGGTAGAAGGGTTGAGGCCCCATGTTCGGCCAACAAGGAGTTTGAGGAGGTGGAAGCGGGAACGGGCTTTTTCTTGGATAGTGCCACAGACAAATATATACAGACGGGAAACCTCCATAAGGGCCCGGTCCTACGCTCAGGGCTGTGGGGAGGGAGGGTTTCCAGCAGTTCCGTAAGATGTCCCACGATGGCGCTGCGGTCAGAAGCAGCTCTTTAAACTGGCCAGCGCAGGCGGCAGGTAGCGGCTGTCCCCACCACCACCTCCCCTCAAACGGCAGCAAGCCGGACACAGCCGTGGCCTCGTGGCAGGCGGCACGAGCTCTCCCCTCAGCCTCCCCTCCACGCTACCCTCTGACGTGCGAGAGGCACCCTAAGCCAGGGAACCGCCTGACACCTGCTAGTATCTTACGGAACTATGGAGGGGAGTGTAGGACAGTGGTTTAGGGGGGGGGGCTTCTCCTCTGTATATGTTAATCTGTGATAGTGCGTAGATGGGGAGTCCAGGAGAGGGTGTGATCTATAGTGAGGCCCAGGTACTTTAGTACTGTCGTAATTTTACAGGTACGTTATATATACAACAAATATTGGAGAATGTTTGAGTACAAACTCTACTCTGAATGTCACACAAGAGGAAATCATAGTAGGATGCATCTAACCAATAAAAGATTTGTGACGCCAGTGGAAAACACCTCTGTATTCGTCGTGGTTTCTACTTGTTGGAGACTGGAGCGAGTGCTTACCTCAGGGGTGTCCAGGGGGACGCCACCGGGTCCGATGACGATGTTGGCCGGACCGTAGGCGGCTAGGCCGGCGCTGGGCGCGACGGCGACAGGAGCGGCGGGGGCAGGAGCGGGCACCACGGGCACCCCCTGGGCGTTGCGCGCCGCCTCGGCCGCCTGGATGGCCAGGATGCGCGACTTGGCGGCCGCCACCTCAGGGGTGTCGGCGGGCACCCCGGCGGCAGACACCGCACCAGGCACGCCGTACGGTAGCCCCAGGCCCAGACCCAGGTAGCCGGGCTTGGCCGCGGCGTAGCCCACCAGCGCGATCACCAGCACCTGCCGACGGCACACACACTGAGGGTCCCAGATACTTGTTGGGATGATGAAATAAAACGTTTACACTGCAACACTTAAACTTATTCATAATCGTTTTCCATCCTAGTGCGGATAATCCTCATATCTACTCCACTCTTGACATGGAGCGGAGTAGGCGCTGTGGATACCGACACGTGCAGTGACACTACCTGTCGTCACGTAGATTATTATAAAGTCTGTCCATGCTATCACGTTTTCGAACCCAGTCAAACTTTCGTGTCCTACTGACGAGTCCTGAGATGGAGTGGAAGGACTACAGGAAAGAGCGTCAAGGACTTACTTGGTAGGAGATCTCGCAGTTGTAGATGGCCTTCTGCACACTTGCTTCTGCTGAAAGAAATGCTTTAGGGGGAGATATCAGATGGGATATCAGGGTATTCTGGTTGTTGTTGTTGTGGTCTTCAGTCAGTAGGCTGGTTTGATGCAGCTACCACACTACCCGGTCCTGTGCAAGTTTCTTCATCTCAGAATGCGTTCGGCAACCTACATCCTTTTGAATCTGCTTACTATATATTCGTCCCTCGGTCTCCCTCTACGATTTTTACCCCACACGCTTCCTTCTAATGCTAAGTTGACAATTCCTTGATGGCTCATAATATGTCCAACCAGTTTATCCCTTCTCTTAGTCAGGATATGCCAGAAACTCCTTTTCTTCCCGATTCGGTTAAGCACCTCCCCATTCGTTACGTGATCCAATCATCTAATTTTCGTCTGAAGCACCACATTTCAAAAGCTTCTATCATCTTTTTATCTGATCTCCTTATCGTCCACGTTTCACTCCCATACAATGCTACACGCCAGACAAATGCTTTCAGAAAGGACTTTCTAAAATTTAAATTAATATTGGATGTTAACAAGTTTCATTCCTTTAGAAGCGCCTTTCTTCCCATAGCCATTCTGAATTTTATATCTTCTTTACTTCGGCCATCAGAAGTAATCTTGCTACCCAAATAACAAAATTCATCTACTACTTTTATTGTGAATGCAATTGTAACCCTGAGGATGAAAATATATACACTGAAAATACCCCTGGAACATCCGCCCTATTTACAAGTTTATATGTAAGTTATCAATTGACCCTGTAGTAGCATAGCTTCCCATAGTTTCCTGAGTCTAAATCCCAATCTCGCAGAGACGAGCGCACCGGTCCTGTTTTGTTGTCTCCGCGACAAAACATCGAGCTGCAGGATGTGTTGAACAGTCAGATTTGAAAGCATGAAAGTAGTTAAATAAAGAGCGGAAAACCAACGTAAGTTTCGACTGTTAAGAACATATAACAATACCTAACAGGTCCAAGCTGGGGAGAAGTTAAGAAAAGAAGTTAAGAAGTTAAGAAAAGATTCTTTATCCAAGAAATGATAGCCGGAGTGGCTAAATATGGTAACTCAGAAAATTTGTTTAGGTTCTAATAACCGCAGCAGATGTAACAGTGACTGACTCGAAGAAGTGAATGATACATCTTGATACCAGAATACCAAAGTTGGTGAATATATAGCGGTCAACAAAGTAATATCAACACCAAACGGTGTGCTATATTTTGTTGCGGCCGAAGTAGAGAAGATGTAAAATGCAAAATGGCCATGGAAAGAAAACCGTTTCTGAAGAAGGAAAATTTGTTGACTTCAATATTAATATAAATGTTATGAAGTCTTTCTTCATTTTTCTAGAGTGGAGCATGTATGGAAGTGAAACGTAGACTTCAAGGGATCAGCCATGAAGATGATATGTGATATTACAGACATATACTGAACATTAGGTCGGTAGATCGCGTAAATGAAGAGGTGGTTCTGGACAGAAATGGACTGATTAAGTACTTCTGGCATATCTTGACTAACAGAACTGATCGAGTGGTGGGACACACGCTGAGACATCAAGGGTAAAAATCGCAGACGGAGACCTAGAGACCATTAAAGAAAGTAGACTGGAAAGAATATACGATGCGGTTCTTATTCAGAGATGAAGAGACTTGCCCAAGAGATAGTAACATGGAGAGCTACATCAAACCAGTTCTTGGACCGAAGACCGGAACAACAATAAAGGAACTCATACATGCCCTTATCAGTCATTTATTATTTTCCTTATTTACGTCGGTGATCACAGTGTTTAGTCACCAGGCAACCGGTTTCAGTTAGGTATGACCATACTCAGACATGTTATTTTCCTAGCATATGTCTTAATACAGTGGATCCATATTGGCACTGGAGCGCCGTGTTGCGGTGCGCGGCAGTTCGATTTCCCCCCTCGGGCTTGGATGTTTGTGCCGTCTTTAGTATAAGGTAGTTCATAAATGGTTTGTAAGTTTAGGGACTGATGACCCCGTAGTTAAGTACCAAAAGCTCTACAACCATTTGAACACATTGGCACTGTATTTAGACATGTGGAGGGAACAACAGATCTGAAGATTCTCAATGGGGAGAAGTCTTCCGAAGTAAGAGTGATGTCAGAGGAGTGTCATGGGTCCGTTGCTGTTCAATATATGTATAAATGACCTTGCGGATCACGTCGGAAGCTCAATGAGGCTTTTTGCAAATGTCGCTGTAGTAAATAGAGAGTTTGTAAGAATGGAATATTGTATAGAAATGCAGGAGGATCTGTATCGAATTGACGCGTGGTGCAGCGAATGGCAATTGAATCTCAATGTAGACAAGTGTAATGTTTCATTATCAGAATCCTAAGAAAATGCAGCCAGAAAACAAAGGAAGTAGGTAACAGTACACTTGTTCGCCCACAGCTTGAATACAGCTCACCGGTGTGGGATCCGTACGAGCTGGGGTTGATAGAGGAAGTAGAAAAGATCCAACGGAGAGCAGCGCGCTTCGTTACAGGATCATTTGGTAACCGTGAAAGCGTTACGGAGATGATCGATAAACTCCAGTGGAAGACTCTGCAGGAGAGACGCTCTGTCGCTCGATACGGGCTTTTGTCGAAGTTTTGAGAACATACATTTACCGAGGAGTCTAGCAGTATATTGCCCCCTCCTACGAATTATATCTCGCGAAGAGATCATGAAGGTAAAATCAGAGAGATTAGAGCCCACACAGAGGCATAACGACAATCTTTCTTTCCGCGAAAAATGCGTGACTGGAATAAGAGGGAAAATCGATAGTGGTACTCAAGGTACCCTGCGCCACGCACCTATCAGGTGGTTCAAATGTTCAAATGTTTGTATAGTCTATGGGACTTAACTACGGGGTCATCAGTCCCTAAACGTACAAACTACTTATGAACTACTTACGAACTAGAACGTCACAAATATCCATGCCCGAGGGGGTATTCGAACCCCCGACCGTAATGGCCGTGCAGACCTTGACTGGAGCGCCTTAGTCCCCTCGGCCACTATCAGGTGGCTTACGGAGTATGCTTGTAGATGTAGAAGATGTTCATACCTGATTGAAACCAGTTGACTAAAAGTTGTGATCATTGACGTAAATAAATAATAATGATTTTTCAGCCAAGATCGCATTTTTCATTTATTATCTAACCGGTTACGGCGTGCTCGACGCCATCTTCAGAACTGTCGTAATTTACATAACTTCACGACATTTTTTATATACTAAAAGAGTACATCCAGGTTGAGGCATCACCAAACATAAAATTATTCGTCACAAATAAAATATATACATTCATCTTTTAATGGTTCTGAAGCGAGGTACTTCAACGTCTAAGTTCCTTAAATACCTTTACTCTTCTAGTATAACAAAAATGTCGTGAAGTTATGTAAATTGCGACAGGTCTGAAGATGGCGTCGAGCACGCCGAAACCGGTTACATAATAAATGAAAAATGCGATCTTGGCTGCGAAATTATTATTAAACAACTAGCTGAACCCCCGCTGCTTCGCATGCGTAGGCTGGTTGGTCTGCATCGGTACTTTCTTATTAATCCTGATGAAGAATCGATATCTTAAGTTTCGTAGTTATAGCTTGAAATTTGAGTTAACAGCACCATATTTTTGAAAATCAATTTTTTCATCTCGTATTTCATCCCCTTATTGGTCGAATTTTCAAAAATACCCAAACACGTATTTTTTTTAATTCTAACGGACAATACAAATACCAATTTTTGTAGCTATAGCTTCAAAATTGTCTTGACAACAATTTGTTTTCGAAAAGAATTTTTGATCCCCTCTTTTACCCCCTTAGTTGTTGAATTTCCAAAAATACCAAAGTACGTGTATTTTTAATCCTGATCAAGAATCCATATCTTAAGTTTCGTAGTTATAGCTTCAAATTTAAGTTAACAGCAACATATTTTTGAAAATCAATTTTTTACGTCACCTATTTTACCCCCTTATTTGTCGAATTTCAAAATAATGCCGAAACACGTGTCTTTTAAATTCGAACCCTGAATTAAAATCCGAAATTTTGTAGTTCTAGCTTCAAAATTGCCTTAATAGCTTCGTATTTTCAAAAAACGTTTAATTCCCTATTTCACCCCCTTACGGACGGAATATCAAAAAATCGCTTCTTAAATGACGCCTACACAGTAAGATCAACACCCTCCACAAATTTCAAGTTTCTATCTTCCGTCGTTTGGGCTGGGCAATGATCAGTCAGTCAATCAGTCAGTCAGTAAATCAATCGGGACACTTCCTTTTATATATAGAGAAGAAGATTATAGATCACCCCATCGAACTATGAGTTCCTTGTGTAAATAAATAAATTTTGAGTAACGTGTGTGATCGGCCAAGATACACGTGTGTGCACCTGGTGTTAGAGTTTACAGGAATGACTTCAGTGATGTTATCGTACACAGAACGAGATGAGCGGGTGAAGTAGGTGCAGGGCTGAAGGCACTCACCAGGACCTTCATGTCAGCAGCAGTGGCGGCGGCGGCGGCGTGGAGTTGCTGATGAACTGTGCCTGTCTGCCGGTGTGGCCGGGCGCGGTCCTTATATACGGACGAGCGCGGATGGCCGGAGGACGGTCGGCGTTTCTCCAGGGCGGAGCGCAGCCGGCGGCCTTCCTGCCGCGGCCGCCTCCTCCCGGCCTGGCATTGCACCAGACGCAGCGATCCTCTGCCAGCTGCAACCACTCCCCACGCCCTCATCGCGCAATCCACGCTGCTGGACTCCTGCCTGATCGCCGAGTGGATTCGAAACTGTTTTGAGACATTCCAAACCGCCGAGACCACAGAAAAGACTACAGGTGCCCACCTAGTAACGTTTTAGGACCACCATCAACTCCCGAAACATATAGCTATAATTTACAACCGATCACTCAGCGAAAGATCCGTACCCAAAGACTGGAAAGTTGCCCAAGTTACTCAAATATTCAAGAAAGGTAATAGGAGTGATCCCCAAAATTACAGGCCAATCTCATTGACGTCGATTAACAGTAGGATTTTGGAACGAATACTTTGTTCGAACGTTATGTTTTGTGTCCCTGCCTCGTCGCCGCTTTTGTGTCTCTTTTCCGTCGTAGGTGTCGGTGACCAAGTAGGAAGATACCGGCACAGGAATAAAGGATGTAGGAGGTGACCAGCCAGTGGGACAGCAGAAACTAGAAACACTAGAGTAAATTAGAATGAGATATATATTTCTTAGAGACTTAGTAATACTTAACTTTTACATAGCTCAGTACTGCAGAATGCTGATACATAGTTGAGCTAGAGGCCTGCCTTGTGCCTATCCGATAGCCAACTCTTCACTGGTGTCTATCTGATTCCGAAGTGTTAACTGGTTCCTAAGTGAACGATGTCGTTCAGTGGTGGCCACGAGCGGGATAGCAGAAGAGGGCGCTAGTGGCTGACGTCGGAAGAACGCCGCGCCGTGCGTGCATGGCGGCGCCCGGCGAAAGTAGGTGGCGCGCACTTTAGACTTGTGCGACACCACATTATGAACTACCTCGAAGAGTTCTTAATGCTTTTTCTGAAAACTACTTCGAACAGTTAGTTCATGAACCCACTAGAATAGTAAGTCGTTGTGAAAATACCCTTGATCTCCTATCAACAAATAATCCGGAGATAGTAAAGAGCATCAAAACAAATACAGGGATTAGCGAACATCGTGTTGTAATAGCGAGACTAAATGTCGAAATTCCCAAATGCACCAAAAATAAAAGAAAAATATATCTATTCAATAAAGCAGATAATAATTCGCTTCACGCTTTCCTGAGTGATAATCTACAGTCTTTCAAAACTAAAGATGCGAGTGTAAATCAGTTGTGGCTTACTTTCAGAAACATAATATCAGTAGCAATCGAGAGGTTTATACCAAATAAATTAATGAAAGAGGGGGCTGACCCCCCATGGTACACAAAACAGGTCGGATCACTGTTGCAGAAACAAAGAAAAATGCATGCAAAATTTAAAAAGACACAGAATCCACAAGACTGGCAATCTTTTACTGAAACTCGCAACCTAGTGCAGACTTCAATGCAAGAAGCCTATAGTAGTTACCTCAACGAAATCCTGTCTCGTAATCTTGCAGAAAATCCAAAGAAATTCTGGTCATATGTGAAGTACACTAGCTGTAAAACACAAACAATACCTTCACTACACGATAGCAATGGTAATACTACCGACGACAGTACTTCTAAGGCAAAATTACTAAACACAGCTTTCCGAAATTCGTTCATCAAGAACAGCTGCCAGCATGCGAAACTTAGAAGTAGATGTTCCTGGCGTAGTAAAACAACTTAAGTCACTAAACAAAAACAAATCTTCCGGGCCAGATTGTATACCAACTAGATTCCTCTCAGAGTTTGCTGATGCAATAGCTTCGTACTTAGCTATAATTTACAACCGATCACTCAGCGAAATATCCGTACCCAAAGACTGGAAAGTTGCCCAAGTTACTCCAATATTCAAGAAAGGCAATAGGAGTGAGCCCCAAAATTACAGGCCAATCTCATTGACGTCGATTAGCAGTAGGATTTTGGAACATATACTTTGTTCGAAGATTATGAACTACCTCGAAGAGAACGACCTATTAACCAATAGTTGGCACGGATTCAGAAAGTATCGCTCTTGCGAAACAAATTTGCCCTTCATTCACATGAAGTGATAACTGCCATCGACACGGGATCTCAAATCGATTCGATATTTCTGGATTTCAGGAAGGCTTTTGACACTGTGTCCCACAAGCGGCTTCTAATGAGATTGCGTGATTTTGGAATATCTCCCCAATTGTGCGATTGGATTCACGATTTCCTATCAGAAAGGACACAGTTCGTTGTAATTGACGGTAAGGCATCGAGTAAAACAGAAGTGATATCTGGCGTTCCACAGGGAAGCGTTATAGGTCCCCTACTCTTCCTCGTGTTTATAAACGATTTAGGAGACAATCTGAATAGCTCCCTTAGATTGTTCGCGGATGATGCTGTCATTTATCGGTTAGTGAAGTTAACAGAGGATCAAAAGCAACTGCAAAGTGATTTAGACAAAATTTCTACATGGTGCGAAAATTGGCAATTGTCACTAAATAAAGAAAAGTGTGAACTAATACACATGACCACTGAACTTCAATTACGCGATAAATCAGTCAAACCTTAGGTCGTAAATTCTACCAAATACCTAGGAGCTACAATTACGAACAACTTAGACTGGAGAGAACACATAGAAAATATTGTGGGGAAGGTGAACCAAAGATTACGTTTCATTGGCAGAACGCTTCGAAGATGCACCAGCTCCACCAAAGAGACAGCCTACATGCGTCCTCTCCTTTAGTACTGTTGCTGATTGTGGGACCCTCACCAAGTGGGACTGACAGAAGATATTGAAGATATTGAAGAGGGCAGCTTGTTTTGTTTTATCACGTTACGGGGGGGTGGGGGGGGGAAGCGTCACGGAAATGTTGCACGAATTGAGGTGCGAAGTTTCACTCACCGAATTCTGAGTGTGAAAATATTTTGCTAGCACCCACCTAGTTAGGGAGACATGACCATCCCAATAAAATAAGAGAAATCAGATAGAAAACGGAACGATTTAGGTGTTCTTTCTTCCCGCGCGCTTTTAGAGAATGGAACGATGGAGAAAAGTTACGAAAGTGGTTAATGAAGCCTCTGCCAGGCACTTAAATGTAATTTGCAGAGTATCTATGTAGATGTACGATTACTCCACAGTAGCCCTCACAAGAGGTCTAAGCCTGTACTTCGCAAATCACCTCAAGGCGCGTGATGGAGAGTACTATGCGTACCACTTAGTTCTTCCTTTACCTGATCCAGTGGCGTACGGTTTACTGCAAATAGACTGCAGCTAAGCTCCCGTTTGGGCTCAATCTCTCTAACTGTAATCTCATGGCTGCTTCACAAAGTATATGTAGGAGGAAGCAGGTGTTACAGTGGGTGGAATAATCTCTCCTACCCTCACTGTACTCCAGACACGTTCACCAGGCAACCAAAATAAAAATGACAACACACGAGTATAATCCGATAACACAGCCTATTGATTCTCAAGAGTACCAACAACCATTGCCACAAAACAGACCCAAACATAACTAACAAGACCTCAAAGATGGATGGGGAAGCGGATAATAAAACCCAACCTTGATGAAACACAAGTCATCCTCATCCAGCAGAGAAACAATTTCGATATCAGAATCGAAACCTAACTGATTCAAACTCACACTCGTGAGCAAACAACTTACCCTTCTTGCTATCAAACAGAAATCTTAACTACAAATATTCATGTAGATAAAATAACAGTCAAGAACTGAAAAGGACAAAATTCATCAGATTTAAGAAAAAATTCTGTAGATGCAAAACGACACAGTAATACTTTTTTCCTTATATTAATGTTTCATTTCACTGATGGGGCGTGATGGCAGTGCTTAAGTCGCTCTTCGTCCTTTACGCACCTACAGTGCTTTTGAAAACTTTGAATTGTGAAGCGCACACGGCTGCAGGCAAAAGTAATACACTTCTGTAAAACTACAAGGAACGGAAGAGAATGAAACAGTGTACATCATACTAGTACCCGTTAGTTCCGAAAGATCTACCTTTTAACTTCAAGAGACTGCATTTTCCAGTAAGACTCGCATTTCCTATTATCATCAATAAACCACAGGCCAAATCTATTAAATACTGCGGAGTGAACTTCATATCTCTATGTTTCTCATACGGACAACTTTATCTCGCATGCTTAACGATGAGCTCACAAAGAATTTATTCATATTTGATCCTGAACAAGTAACAAGAAATATTGTTTATAGCCAGGTTCCGAATTAAATGAATGCATGAATGTTACATATCTTTTTTTTTCTTTTATTGCTTACTACCGTTCTTTTTTGATACTGCACTTATAGATTTGTACATTATCCAAGACAGCCATATTTCTCATATGTACTCCCATAAATATAAGATGATTTTAGGAAAAAAAAAAAAGGAGATGGAAACAGAGAGAATAAGGATGGCAGAATTTCTAACTTAAGGCTTGAATGAATAAATAAATTAATACCTGGACAACACCGAGTTTTCAGCTAGTATAAAAATATTGTTGAAATTTTCATGCAGTATTTTAGTTTTTATTCTGTTGGAGCATTGGAGCGCAGAGGTAATTTTTCCTATACGTCAAAATGATATACAATTCATATTCTCGTATTACACAAACTAAGTAGGGGGCACGATAAGAAAGTAAAACAAATAAATAAATAAATAAATAAATAAAATAAAAAATAAAAATGAAAGATAAGACCTAACTTCATTTTTATGCACCTGATTGTGGGTTAATAGAATTTTGCACACGCTCTTACAGTTTCTTGAAAGTTGTTCAAGGTGAATAAAGTATCCAAAATTTCCTATACAGACTACAGTGGTTCAAGTGGCAGCAAGGAAGATGAGTAATCGAGGGTTTTTTATCTGTCAACTTTCAAGAACAATCAAGGACCATCAGTAAAGTAAAATGCAGGTATGTTATAGCGTTCTAGTACTTTTTACTTATTGTTTATTTATTTTTATGTATTTTTCTCGCGATCATGAGTTTTTCTCTTTATATAACTTAATTATCTATCCGCAAGATCATAATGAAAAGTCACAACTGTATCTTGCAAAATCCCTCAATAGAGATTTGATCGGAATTAAATACTGAAAATTTAAATAAATCTTAAGTACAGTCAACAAACATTTACTCATAAAAATGTACTCATACTGTATGTCGAGAATCGATTTTATTGCTAATCACCGGCATCTAAGTAATATTCCTTCTTTATGTGTTAACAATCCCCCGAAATCGGTTAAACTTCTATTCTTAATTGCTCCCTTCTAGACACAACTGTCGTGTCGTTTATAATAAGTAAATGTAATAATTATGACTAGTGACAGATAGCAGGAATAGTTATTTCATAGAGCACTGACAGTAAAAAAATCTGAAACCCCTTTCTTCTTAAGCCGAAAGTACAATTTCAATTAGATCTCTGATCCATAGTTCCATTTCCTGTTAGCGTACGATTACGATCATCATTTTAAACTGCGGTAGTTTCCGCTTTGGATAATTTTCCTTCATTGCACAACCGACTTGTCCCGGTTTAGTTGGAGACAAATCTACTTATGTGTCACACACTCACGTTTTCCCTTTATTCTGCAATAATAAGACTTAGTAATATTCCTAAGACCTTCAAATACAGAGAGGAGAGGGGGGGAGGTGTTCTCGCATTTCTAATGAGTGTTTTGAATATTTGTCCAGGAGAACTGCCAATACGTAGGCTGTCAACGAGGCTTGCACGACGTGAGAAGGCAGGCGCTGGACTTCTCCGGTACCCAGACTTTGCCGGAGGCAATTAAATCTCGTATTACCGCTACATCGCCTTGCAAAAAAATGTCCGTCCTTGCTACTCAACTCTGCCCGTCTCGTTTCATCAGCTGGACTATTAGCATCAGATGAAGGACTTCTTCCTTTTGTGCCAAGTTTACCTAAGCGTCAATACGGCTGCAGGCGTAAAGAGGACATCGATGACTGCGTTACACATACATCGAACTCGACACGTAATGTGCTTTTTATCGTAGCTGTGGTGAATGATAAATCGACAAGTATCAACAAGGAGCTCTTGTACCTGTCTTGGCACGGGAAACAAGCAGTTTACTTAGTTGTGAGCAATGCAGCATGCTCGCCGTAATTTACATGCTTTCCCGTCTACATTGTCTCCTTTGTCAGAAAGATTCTTCAGAATTTGTCGCTACAGCCAGTATCAGCAACCGCCTTCATCCGTTTGCAGCGTGACATCTTACTTAAAGTTATTTTTGACACCTTTTGAAATTTTCTGGTTATATAATTAGTTTCATTTGCGGAAGTTACAGGCTACTCATTGAAATTCTAATCTAATGCTTTTTCGTAGTCATACAAGCAAAACGAAGTGATGCGTCACATTGTAAGCAGTACAGATCGGCTGTGAGACAGATTGTTCATATTATTTCGCAACACACACACACGCACGCACACACACATACACTCAAAAACTCAATGAGTTGCTGTTCATTGTTGTAGACATCGTTAATTTAATTGAGAATAAAATAAAGAGAATGGAACTTGTTGATAATTGGTGTGTTCTAATCTGTTTCCATTGTGTCAAAGTATATGTTGTCAGACGGCGGTTTACTCAAGATAAATACTGTTCAATGATATTTATCTGTATCTACACATATTAAACTTTTATATATTGCGGCAGTATTGAACTGCTATTCTCCTTTTTCATTATTTCAGCCTTTTCATACGTCACATGGGGAATCAGTGTTGCTTTTTTGGATCCACCTCTTGCATAAATGACTGCCCAATGCTTCTTGTTTTTTCCACACTTCTTCTCTTACATCCGCTGCAACCTCCTCTTTCCATCTCAGTTTTGGTCTTTCTCTCCTCCTTGACCCTTACAACTTCTCCCCATGTGGTTTTTCTCTCTTCTCTGCATATGCTCATACCATATTAATCTACATTCTTGGGCCGTCTTTTCTATGAACTCCATTTTCACTGTCATAAATACATACATTACACGTGTTGAAAGTAACAGTCATCATTATATTTTCGTAAATGTTACACTCAAGAATCAACGACGAATTTAGATAGGTGTCATATTCACCCCACTGCTTGCCTGATGAGAAGTGGGAGTCATGTTGGCCCCACTGATTCCCTGATGAACTGATTCCGTATTCCATTCTTCCTTGAAACGGTACTCATCCACCTTAACATTCTCATTTCTTATAAATATGTTATTTTAATTGTGAGGGCCATCTGATCGATACAATTATTAAGGAAAATAACACCAGGATCACAAATTCTTTTTTATTTAGAAAACCAGCTTAGGTAGCTTTTGGAGGTTCCAAAATGGACATCCGAATAGAGGGAAATTATTTTCCTACGAATCCAGACTGTGGCTGCACTACCACCACTGTCTAACATACACAATCACGACACTCGCACTGATTTTTGTTATACGCCTCAACAGTAGCGCTCCAAGCGGCTGACAAAGTACATTTCTGTATAAGATATCTGATGAGTGTGAGTAGTATCGTTTAAATTGCTTTTAACACTCTTTTACACTAGGGGACGTATGTGTGCCATAGAAATCGGTAATAACTGCAAAATAACTACACATTTGTCTATATTAGGTTTCCTAAGAACCATCGGCAGGCATGATTCAGCACTTTACAGGTCATTTTATTTAAGATTCTCTAGAAATCTACGACGTTTTTAATGAACAATTACATTATCTATTAAGAACAAAAATAGCTAACAAACAGCAGAAGACCTGACCTTTTACAGAAACACTTCAGACTTCTATTAAAGCACGTCAATATTTCTTCGCTACAATTTCACTCAAAGCAGTACATGCTGAACGTAAGAAACATATATGGAACGCAGTGCCTACGTTATTTAAATGTACCAGCTCAGCCATTACGATAGGTGTAGCTGACGGAAACACCTCAGAAATGTGACAATAAAATATGGAAAGGAAAAAGAAAGAAGAAAAGAAGCAGTTTCCCAACAAAGCAGAAACCAATCCAAAATTGTAACTACATCTGAACCATCGCAGACGGGAAGAATCTTTAGTACATTCGTTTTATAAACAAAAGCATTTACACTCAGAAGTATACCTGTTCAAACGAAATCCGAGTGAAATGTAAAAATCTGCTAATCGGTAGACTTCATACCAAATTCTTACACTTCAAAGAAGGTGCCTGTCACGTAAGAAAAGATCCTAACAGGAATGTTTGTTTCTCGTACGTTTATATTCTATTACTGTCAGCGGAATAAGCTCCAAATTTGCACATATTCGTAAATATTGCCTCGTGAGTAAACTTTTTATATCACAGACTCAGTGAAATTGAGCTGTTTTTGCATTTATTTCACGATTTTTCATGCCTCTAGATATTTTTCTAATGCTTGGAAAGTCCAGTCAATGAATGCATTGTAGAGTGCGTGGAATATGCGAGAATTTTTTACTTCAGGACTTTGTTAGGGATAGTTAGGAGGTGAGCATACTAAAAGTCCCCGCCCCTGGGGGGTGAGCTAAGGCGGGGAGGGGGGGGGGGTGGAATGGTCCTTTTTTTTATTTTTCGCTTATTTCTCGAAAACGGTCCGCTTTACGAAAAAATTAATCCAAATAAAAATGAAAAATTGTTGAATTTGCTATAAAATTGTTTCGCCGAATTGTACGCCGAATTCCCAAAGGTTTTAGAGGTATAAGTTATTGGACATCGACAATTTGGGAAAAAAATCATTTTTACCTCACTAATTTTGTCAAACTTTTACTTCTAGTGACTCACTCGATCGCGTCTCAGAAAATTTGTCAGAATCTTCACGTAATCAGAAGTTACATCATTTGTAAGATGTGCGCTCAGTGAATAATGTCTTTTATATATATTTTGCCATCTTCTTTTTTACAAAGGAAACACAGGTAGTGTAAGAAAAATCGACAACAACTACCAAATATAACTCCATATATATGTTTCTTACGTTTTATATTTATGATTGTCCGGTGAAGTACAGATTTGTATTGAAGAATGTTATGTTCTATTAAGAAAAAATTGGGTAGTAAACACCTGCCTCTTGAAGAAAGACTTCGCTGTTTCTCTCTGGAACGTTAACGATTTTTCACTGGGGGCTAGAATTCCATTCAAATCATTGTGTGTATGTATGTGTGTGTGTGTGTGTGTGTGTGTGTGTGTGTGTGTGTGTGTATGTAGATATTACAAAAACTGATATGGAGTGCAGTACTACAGCATTTAATGTACCAAACCTTCCAAGATTTCCCTGGCAGAGGTTACTAGGAACTGATAACTTGTGTTAATTGATTATTGATTTGTTTTAATTTGCTGATCTTGGTTCTAAATAAAGTTTTACCTATTTAGTTGCCCTTCGTACTTACAGTAGTTCAATAATTTCATCACCTTTAGAGTTATGAGGCAATGATTAAATTTTACCTAAGTCGGCGGCGTAGTTTGCTAATGTTGGCAACTGAATGTTAAAACGTTTACTTGGTTATTAAGTAATTACAGTTCAGTCTTTCTACCGATACTCACCTTTTCAACATTACGATACATGGGGGTTCTGCTCGCTGTAAAATTATTCACCTGGGGCGTCGTGGTAGAAATAAATAATCGCAGGTACAATTTTTTTACTTATTATTTAATTCCCAATGAAACTGATTCTTACTTCACCAAAACATAACAACTTCATAACATACACAACGCAACAGCACGTAGCTGATAGTACTTCCATTTTAAAACACAGAGCACATAACGAACGTCGAAACTCGAAGGCGGTGAGGCAAATATATAACATCGACAATAATGACATTACATTATATATTGTTCATAACAATGCAATATACTAATTTACAATTAACGAATACAACAGTAAAACATTTCATGTACACAAAAACAATCACAATATAAAATGAAAACTACACATACAATAATTTTAGATGGCGCATATCTTTTTAAGTCGAAATCACGGTTCTTTTTGTTTGACAACAAAGTGCGATGTTAAATGTCAATTAATTAGTTAATGAGTACATCATACATGTTCCTATCATATATTGAACTAACAAATATCTTGGCCATTCTGAAACTAGATTCAAAATATCACGTCAGTTAATATATACAAAGAATTACGATATTGAAATCTCGACTATTACATTAATTAACACAATTAGCTGGTCAACACAACTTGTTTATGAGCCTAACATATATACAATGCTATTTATTTTCATGTCTTTCTGTTTTACATGTCTTTTCTGTCTAGTTCTTGAAATTATGTACAATGACAAAACTATTGTTTATAGAACTATCTGGGAAGATAATATACGAATCTTTTAATTAATGAAATCTATCACTTGTTAATTAATCATAGTCTCACCGAGACACTGTCATACACTGATTCCTAGGCTGGCTATTTCGTTTGTAACTAACTTCACACGCAACATATATCACTATTAGACCAAACGATTCTGGGTCCGACGCAGACGGTATCGTACAATAACATTGAGATGAGAGGGCCAGCAGTATCATCACAATGTTCATTTCATGTCGATAATTACTGTCCTCTTAGAACAAAAGTGCGTATAAGAACCTCTGAATCAGAGAGCAAGTATAGACATAATTATATAATAGTAAACACAAAAGAACGTTCCCCTCAACCTTTGCTATTGGTTGCTCGGTAAAAGTTCACTTACGGTGTCCGCAATAGCAATGTTGGCAACTAAGTGTTCAGTTTACAAAGGTAATTGATTTATTGACTGGATTGTGGTTCGTACAAGAGTGAATTAACGACAGAGCAGGAATTGCATTAAATGGTTATTTTATGGTCAACAAAATGATTCATTCAAAATACCCAATGTCATAAAAAATCTCCTTCGAATTACCACTGTTACAGAAAACAACATTCCCGAGTAACGCTTGGGAACCAGGTGCTTTCTAATAATATTCGCAATTCAAGAAGCCGGGTGTCTAACGATATATATCGAATGTGTGCTTCTAAATACATACCGACAAAAGATGGCCATTTACCTCGTAGAATTACTTAGAAATGAAGGTATAATTTTACTTACGGCAGCTGCAGCATTCGCTGCTAATGTTATATTTTAGGGTAAACACGGAAGGTTATAAGCCTCACTGAATATAACTGAGTTTTCAAAGAGCAGTCAAGAGATTTTAGAAACATCAGCCGCTGCTGCAAGTGACATTTTACCGAAATCATTATACAAAGACACCAATATGAACAATAACGTATCGATTTCCGATTATAATTATATGAGGAGACCAATGAAAATTGCATAATTCAAAAGGCCTTTGCCATAGATACGCGCAAAACGAAAATCAGGTGTATACGTAGACATTAAGATATGCAAAAGGAAGCAAATGTTTTCATATCTATAACTATGATCACGCTTTAAATTCTCAAATTCAAATGTCTGTTAACCTTATGGGACTTAACTACGGGGTCATCAGTCCCTAAACTTACAAACTACTTATGAACTACTTACGAACTATGACGGCACAAATATCCATGTCCGAGGGGGAATTCTAACCCCCGACCGTAGGGGCCGTGCAGATTTAAATTCTCCAACTGTCAAATAAGTGAACGTCGAAACTTGAAGTGGTACCAACTTCTGCCTTGCGTACCGGTCAGGTCTTATGAAGAAAATGCCACACTAAAGTAACAACTTTTGGTGGAAACGCATTTTAGGTACGTTCATGCAGTGGCGTAGCTATCATAGGGCTAGGCGGGGCAGTGCCCCGGGGCCCCAGAGATCAAGGGGCCCCTCGGCCTCCGTGAGCAAAATTCGGAAAAAGTTAAAGTAGAGTCGTTTTTTTTTATTTTTATTTATTTATTTACTTATTTCACCTTCCCACCCTACCGTCCATCAATTCCCCCTCCCGTCAAACTAAGCTTCCCACAGTAGCCGTACTATGCCACAGGGTGACGGAACATTGCTTTCAGTGGGGCCTGCTGACAGGCCAAGTGCCGCCCCGTGCGTGCTGCTAAATTGTCGCCCCCCTGTTTTTCTTTTATTTTTTTATTCTATTTACATTTCTTTTTTCTTTTTTCTTTTTTTGCGTAACGTTTGTGTAATTTTATTTTAACTAATCTGTAGGAAATGTCAGCAATCATTCGCAATTTTTGTTTTTACTTTTGAGATCTACGTAGGTTTCGGCCATTTAGTGGCCAGTCTCAAAGCTTTTAATATGTGCGTACATCTAAACCGCCAGTTACGTTCAGCATGACGGTATAGATGTAAACATAATTCAAAGCATTGAGAATAGCCACAGTGTGTCCGAAATATATGTAGATCAGGAAAATAAAAACAAAAATTGCGACTGATTGGTGACATTCTCTACAGATTTGTACAAAACAGTCGCTGGGAACCAGCTCAAAAATGGAGTCAAACCTGACTGAAGAAATCTAGCTACTTTTAATAAGCCTTGTGAATTTACAAAAATGTTCAAATGTCTATGAAACTTTACGGGACTTAACTGCTAAGGTCATCATCCCTTAGGTTACAGACTATTCAACCTAAATTATCCTAACGACAAACACACACACACACACACACACACACACACACACACACACACACACACACACCAATGCCCGAGGGAAGACTCGAACCTCCATCGGGACCAGCCGCACAGTCTGACTGCAGCGGCTAACCACGTGCGGTATGAACTTACAGTTAACGTAAATAAACATTTTTCAATGGTTGTGAACGGATAATGTATTAAACGGAAAACAGTATACAGTAAATAAATGTGGGCAAAGTGATAGTGTGCGAGTAGTATTGTCAAACAAAAGTGCCCGTCAGTTCAGTTGTTGTTCATGCTGGCAAAGAGATATGTTTCATGGCTCAAAATCAAAACGTCCGACTATCACTCAGAAACGAATAGCAAAAATTTTGAAAAATGCATCGAAACCCAACTTATGCCTGGCTTACTACCATTGTCTTTATCCCTTATAATTACTCGCAGCGTATTTACCTTTTGGAATACTTCTTGCCATTGTATGTGTTGAACATGTTTAACTGTAGTAATGTTCGACGATTTTTTCCATAATGCGGGAAGTATAAAACACTCGGAAACTGCCATTGAAAGGCTTAGCAAAACTGCTTCAGGCTTAATATGTAATCTTCGTATCGAACACCGCATTCGAATTTCCTAATTACATTCGTCTTCTGCTAGTTGTGAGTAAAGGCACGGCGCGTAGCAGGCTGGCAGCGCTCCACTCATTAGAATACGCCAGACTGCTTCCCTTCCGGCGTAAACACGACGGCGCTGCCACAGTGGAAAGGGAGAAATCAGTCCTCCTCCCTCCCCCTGTTCCACAGGGGCGGCCAGCATGTAGTCGAGGCGCCATGCCACAGTTCCCGAAGCCGCTCCCTCCAAGATTAGGTTTCGAATCCCCTCTTGGGAATGAATGTTGAGTTTGTCCTAAAACAACAGAATAAAGAAGTAGCGTCAGATTTGCCGCTCCCCGGAAAGTGCCGCTCCGTGCGGCCGCACGTTTCGCACGTGTCTTGCGCCGGCCCTGCTGAGTACAACAATCGCACCCCAGTCGGCAGAAGTACAGCAGCTGCAGCATCAAAGCTGTTCACAGCAACAGCTGAGCCTTAAAATTGTTGAGGCGTGCCGCTCTGCGTAATGTGAAGGATCGCACGACTCCAGATACTGTCTAAATATATTTACTGTACATTACTTCTTATTGGCAAGTAGAGGTGTACAGTTCGATTATACGAATAATCGGTTTTCCGAACATCCATGTCCCCCAATTACACTTCGGATAATCTAAGTTCTACTTTCTATAATATTTTAGCTAAATGAAGGATTTTCGACTTTTAACGTTTTGAACACTGCCAACAAACTTCAAACGCACGAAGTGAAATCCAAAAATTATTCCCATCTCAGAATATAAACATAAAAAGGTATTGTTGTCTGCTAAGACGTGCACCCTGCCACCTGCTGTATTACTAGCAGTGTGTGACAATACTGTTCATGCTTTGATTCGCGGCGGGGGGGGGGGGGGGGGGCATATTTTCGTGGTTGAGTAAAACTTCATTGTTCATTATTACTAGCTTCTGTCTGTGACTTCATTCACCTAGTATGAATCAACTTCGAAAACTATTCCATGATTGTTTTATCTGTATGTCCTACCCAGGTCCAACTCTATCCCTCTCCAAAATTTCATCCAAATCCACCCAGTAGTTTCTGCCTGCATAGCATAATTAACTTTCACAGAGTATAAATATATTAGAGAGTGTGATTAAATATTATCTGCAGCGTGACTGCCAGTAATTTACGTAAGAGTAGGTTTGCCTTAATATGTCTTGCAGTAAGCGGTAAGGATCTGATGAAGTAGTATTGCATCTGTATAGTTCATAGGCGCCGATTACGTGTATGCTCGGTCGCTCAAGCATACCCCAAAATTTGAGTGGATATGCTCGGCATACCCCACTGAAAATTTTGGTATTATTTTTTTCTTTACGTTTTATTTCTTGATTATAATTAAATTCATCATTCCATTGATGGGCGGTTGGGTTTTGTAATACATCGCTGTAAAAGAATTATCTATAACAAACAGGTAATTGAATTCGTAGGCATTAAAATTCATGTTCACGTATGAGTCAAGTGACCATCTTCTAAACAGACCGAATGTTAATGGAATGCTGCTTGCAAGTTCAACATCGTAAACTGAAGGCGGTAACCTTTAATTGTTGTATTAAATAACTAGAAATAAAGTAGGTTTGGTACGATACGATGAAAATGTGTATACTACTAATTTAACGTTTATGTATTCTCTTAGAAGTCAATTATCTTCAAGAAATCGTGTTAGTGTTAAGTCGTGACATTTTTCATTTTGTTTGCTGAATTGGTGTGTGATGTAACAATGGGTTGTGGACCTATTGGTTTCGACAGACATGGTATGACAGCAGAAGTGGTTATGGACTATTTTCGTAATACTGTATAGAAAATAAATCTGCAGAAGAAAGAAGGCAGGAAGACCATTCGATGTTAGTTTTTGCGATAATGAACACAGTATTCACAATACAGGCACATCATTATCTGATATGCATGTCTAAGAAGACGAAAACTCTGAAAATGATTTGTGTACTTACTACAACGGGAAAACAGGTTTAAATGGTCGCAAAAGCCACCCAGTACTTCTGAAATGTGAAATTGAAATTAATGGCTGTTAATTTCTTTACTGTATGTTAAAAAATTACTTTTCTCCTTTCAGAGATTAAAATGGTCCTAAATTAATAGCAGATGAAGCAAAAAGAAGAAATACTACCGAAATAAAACAAAATTATTATTTTACCTTTGTACCTGGAATTGGAATTTTTTTTATTTATTTATTTTTTTATTTTATTTATTTATTTATTTTTTTAGAAATACCTGTCGGGGAGGGGGGTGCTGCAGGCCGGCAACCACCTCCCTCCTATTGGAAACGCCACTGAGCATACCCCGAGGTTTTCAAAAGTCGGCGCCTATGGTATAGTTTTAGTTTAGAGAGGGCCGCAACGTCATTTTTGCCCCGGGGGCCTTGGTGTAGTAGCTACGCCACTGCGTTCATGTTCAATGGTTAATTTTCAGTAAGATCAGTCATGATATTAGCAGTGAAAATCAAACACCATAGAAACGAATTCTGAAGAAAAAGTTTTTTCTGGGCTTCTTTTTTTTATTTAATTTATGTAACAGTAACTTTGTGATAGTTTCCAGCAGATAACACATAATTTGAAGCAAATCCCTAATTTTTAATTTCTTCATGTTATGTAGGTAAGACGAGAGAAATACGATATGGGCATAGAGATAGAAGTAGGAAGAGATGTAAGACGGATGGAAGGAAAGGAAATGATGAACAGAGGCCGAAGATTAGGTAGAGGGAGGATGAGACGGTAGATAGTGGGAAACTGGGAGATAGACATAGCAGATGGAAATTGATAAAAAGAATGAAGAAAACAATAGGCTTTTACTAAGGTGATATTCAAATGTTCAAATGTTTCTTAAGTTTAAAAGAACTTAACTGCGGGGTCAGCAGCCCCTAAACTTACAAACTACTTATAAACTACCTTATACTAAAGACGACACAAACATCCATGCCCGAGGGGGGATTCGAACCCCCGACCGTAGCGGCCGTGCACACTGTGACTGGCGCGACGCAGATCGCTCGGCCACCGCGGTCGGCTTACTAAGGTGAAGCATACGTCACATGGTCCAGAGTCGTTAAACTGATCTGTTTGGTAGTGGAGAAAACGAACGACAAAAAATGTAATCTATCTTAGGAATTTAAAATAATGAGTAGGCTATCTGCGAAACTTTTATAACTTTCGTTTCACATAGCCACAATTGCGGAACAAACGATACTGATTTGATTGAAGCATTCTCTCGGTGATTCTATGTTCATATGACTTACAGTGTTTCCTCTTCTATTTATTTCATATGGGAGTGAGCAACAGCGAAGCGTAGCCGGGTTTCCCTAGTGTATTATGAACATTAAAATCAGTAGTAAGTCAAAGAGATTACGAGGTTCCTAGCGTGGAGGGTGAGAAGGTCGAAAATATTTGCTCCATGTACTCATATAAAATTAAATTCCTGTATTCTTAATAACACTCCCGCATGTTTTCTGCTATTTTGATTGCAAGTGTATGTTACGTAAAATCGTGCTTCTGAATAGTTTGGTGTTGAGACGCAATAATATCAACCTCGGATTTTGTGGTCGATAGAATATCAGTGGGATATACGCATATTGGTTTAGATAGCAGTTTTAACTAAACGTTAAAATCGCGGATTGAGACTTAAACGTATCTAGAGAAATTAGGAACCACTTCTACCATAACATGTCATGAGAAGCAAATGTTGAAATATTTGAAGAACTGCAACAAAAGTTAAGCGTGTGAACATTTCTTATATAGTTTTATCTCTGACTAATCAAACTTTCTTGTGTAGAAACCAAGGAGGTTAGAGTCTCTGGAGATGCCCTAACCCTGAAAAAGTGAAGCCATCAAACTGGGCAATCCGACACTTGTTTGTGCCCAAAATGCATGTATATAGTAGTTTTAGTGTTTGAAATGTACATCATATCTAAGTAAATACTCCGATGTGATTGTCAGTTTGGTGACATTACGTAAAGAGGGCAATTTTCACACAGGGTTTAAGTGAGAAATCTTTGTTTTAGGCACAAAAGCATTCTCTTTCCGGCTTCAGCCAACCCTGTACTCAACATAAATAACGCCATCTCCCTTAATTCTAACTGGGGAATCCGACACATGTTTGTGCCCAAAACATTTGTCGTAATGCGTGTATATAGTAGTTCTAGTTGAAATGTACGTCACATCTAAGTAAATACTCAGATGTGATTGTCAATTTAGTGACATTACGTAAAGAGAGCAATGTTCACATAGGGTTTCAGGGAGAATTTTTTCTTTTGGGCACAAAACTGTAGTCACGTGAAACTATCATTATAAGCATTTTAAGGGCAGTGTTTCTGGACACGCATAATTTTAGTAGACTAACATTATTTACGAATAGTTTAGCGCTGTTATTATTTTACTAAGCAACGCTCGTTATTTCTGGTTGTTAAGTACCGTGTTTTAAGGGCGTACTAATATTCGAAAAATGAATTCCGTGAAATTCAGATACCTGTTTAGCGATACGAAACATTTCAAAAATAAACTATCATTGTGAATTCGGAGACTTTCGCTTCTTATGACGCTCGTGCCAATAGAAACAGCAATCAAAACTCATAAACTTAAAATATCTGGGCAACAACAAGCTTTTCACATTGGTTTATACGTAGCATAATGAAGAGGTTTGTCATAAGCTTCAAAATTGAGTTTCCTCTGATTTTCACAAAAAGTCGAGAAAAGTGTAAATCATAATAGAGTTTTTAAATCATAATAGGGTTTTTTCCGACGCCTAAAAATCCAATGCAGGAGACGGCACAGAATGTTCAGGTAGCGATGATCTCAAAAATGCGCTGTGTCTTCTAGAGCTGTTGCGAACTCGGTACTGAGTAACGAATACTTCGACTGATATGAATTACTGAATCGGTACTCATGAATGAATACATTTAGTTACTCGCATCTACCGTATCGATACGAACTCTAACGAAAACCAGAACGGAGAATGTATATATACTGTGATACTATATTTATAAGATGAGTAATTTATATAGACATCCGTAACGAACTTTAAATGCATATTGAGTAGCTGGAAGGTATTAGATGGCCCATATTTTCAGGTTAATCCTCGATGATCTGACATTCGCTTTTAACGCAAACATACGTTTCATCGTATTCTTTTACCTGTAATGGTTTCAGTTTAATGGTTAATTATTTATTTTTGATATTGTCTACTACAAAAATAGTTTTGTAAAAAGTACTCAAAAGTTATAATCTACACATTATCATTCATGACGGTATTACCTTAATTGTCAATGTCACGTAATACAGTACATCAGTCGCGCTTCTTGCATATGTAGTGCTACTACTACGACTAGTCACACTGGCATTCGTCACGAAATATTCCGATTGATTCTGACATTCCACGCCTCTAATAAAGTGCGGGAACAGTACTTAAAACGGAGTTAGTGGGGGGTCTCGCTAGTTTTGATCAATTTGTATGACAATTGCATTTTAATCAAGAGGGAAATGGACTGTACTCATCCTTTCCTCAGTTGTGTAATAACCTCAAAAAGCAGGCATACAGTATCTGTGTGGCAAATTGAAATTTTAAAGTAGTATTAATAGTAACAGTTAAAATTTTTTCACGGTTTGAAAGATAGTGTAGCGGCCGTATTTCTGCATGACACTGGTAACGAGAGTAACGATACGTTTGTAACGAGTACTGTTTCTTTTAGTAACGGATACATACGGATACTAGAGTCCGACCGAAACATGATTTGTGGTCGATACCGAAACCGTAAACGAATTTTCGGCTCCTCTTCTAGTTTCGACCGAAACCGAAACTGTAACCGAAACTTGCGTAATGAAGTTAAAATTTCTGTATGTTTACGTTACACCTCAAATCACTATTTTTTCCTAATGACATGGAAAAGCTGGTAGAAGCCGATATCGGGGAAGATCAGTTTGGGTTCAGGAGAAATGTAGGAACACAGGAGGCAATACTCAGTTTACGGTTTATCCTAGAAGATAGATTAAGAAAAGGCAAACCTACATATCTAGCTTTTGTAGATTTGGAGAAGGCTTTTGACAATGGTGATTGGAATAAACTCTTTCAAGTCATGAAGCAAGCAAGAGTAAAATATAGGGAGTGTAAGGTTATTTACAACTTGTACAAAAACCAGACAGCGGTTGTCAGAGTTGAAGGGCATAAAAGGAATGCAGTGGTTGGGAAGGAAGTAAGACAGGGTTGTAGCCTTTCTCCAATGTTATTAAATTTGTACATTGAGTAAGCTATAAAGGAAAGCAAGGAGAAATTTGGAGAAAGAAATAAAGTTCAGGGTGAAGAATTAAAAACATTGCGTTTTGCTGACGACATAGTAATTCTGTCAGAGACAGCAAAGGACCTGGAAGAGCAGTTGAACGGAATGGACAATGGATGCTGAAAGATGCATCTAAGATGAACATTAACAAGAGCAAAACTAGGGTAATGGAGTGCAGTCTAATAAAATCAGGAGATGCTCAAGGAATTAGGTTAGGTAACGAAACAATAAAGGAGGTACATGAGTTTTGCTATTAGGCAGTAAAATAACAAATGATGATCGCAGTACAGAGGATATAAAATGCGTTCTTGAAAAAGAGAAATTTGTTAACATCGAATATTGATTTAAACCTAAGGAAGTCCTTTCTGAAGCCATTTGTGTGGAGTGTTGCCTTGTACGGGAGTGAAACATGGACGATAAACAGTGTGGACAGGAAGAGGATAGAGGCTTTTGAAATGTGATGCTACAGAAGAATGCTGAAGATTAGATGGGTGGATGGTGTAACTAATGAGGAGGTACTGAAGAGAATTGGGGACAAAAGGAATTTCTGGCATACCTTGACTAAAAGAAGGGATCGATTGGTAGTACACATTCTTAGACTATAAGGAATTTAGCGTTGGAGGGAAGTGTGTGGGGTAAAAATCACAGAGGAATACCAAGAGAAGGATACAGTAAGCAGATTCAGACATATGTAGGTTGCCGTTCTTATGTGGAGTTGAAGAGGCTTGCTCAAGATAGGGTATTGTGGAGAGCTGCGTCTAACCATTCTCCGGACTTACGACCACAACAACAACAACATGGAAGGCGAACAGGTTTAGACCAATCGAAGATACTTTTATTAAATTACTTCCAAATGGGATTGTTTTCTCCTCTTTGTGACATTTTCTATCTAAAACAGAAAAAACTAAAGGAAGTTAGACAAAAAGTAAACTGAACTCGAAACAGTGGAGTTTCGATATTTCGAGACTCAGAATTACTAATGTACCATAAATGGGGGCGTCATAATACAAAACAACAACTGCGGACACATTCTATCTTCACAGAAAAAGACACTCCAGCATAATAACGCGAAGTAAATAGTGTAAAAGACTTCATAACATTTAGCCAGCCAATGTAAATGACTATTTAAAACGTATTACACATGTTTTGTTTTCAAGGTTGATTTTCTTCTTTGCATCAGGTAGATTTCGATAGTTCGATGAGGTCCAGGTCCCGTTCATCTCGAATTAACGAGATTACTGTATACCTACCACAGATTCACTGTGCTGCATACATTCTTGTAGGAAGATAGTATTTAGGAACACAACAGACATGCCAAATACATGCTACGAAAACGACTACCACAATACAGACTACGCAGAAAGTAATAATTTGTTTGCTTCCATAATTAGCCTTTATGATTTTGTTCTTGAGAGCACTAGCTTTATATTGCCATCTTCACTTTTTTTTCAGAAGAAAAACAACGTTACATACCTCCTTTTCGGCATTCCTGAATAGATAGCAGCTTCAATCAGTGCTGCAGAAAGAGTATTGCGAAGAATAAAGTCACAATTTCGACTAACAGTATGCTGTCAGTATAAATTTACGAAAAAAGAACAGGAAAAGGTGTGTGCCACATGATCAATGTTTGCTAAACTGATATTAGTTATTAAAAAAGCTCCTCGGATTCAAGGAAACTCATTAATAAAATCCGTTCCATTGCATAAATACTTAATAAGTTAAATTGTTACTAACATAGTATGTCACTGTAAGGTACGATTGCTTTATATTGCACTTAATAACAAAATATCCACAATTTGTACACGGGAGGAGAGACTCATAACAGTTAAACGGAGCGCCGTCAACTGAGGTACAGTATTATGGAGTACACAGAAAGGAAACTCCCGCTGCAGTCTGTCGTTCAAAATTTAGTGCGCATGCGCGAAGTCGGGCATCTTGAAAGATGGTAAACGCGTGGTCAACCCTTATTCTGTGGCGTGGTAATGGGCCGCCTTTGAAGCGAGACGGGACTAGATAAATTTCCTTTGTTTTGTTAATTGTGTACTTTAACTGCTTGAATTGCGTAAAAGGTAACAAATATTTGCTGCAGTGCCGTGCAGTGAAGAGATAGAAATATGTGTCAATAGTTGGAGCTGTTCCATTTTTATTATGAGTGGCAATAAAAGAAAAGGCGGCCGATGGTGTTCAGCACCTAATTACCGCAATAATTCTAATACAAAATTTATATAAGCTTCTTCACCTTCCCAAAACTGTTGAACTGTATTTAGTAAAAGTTAAATGTTATCAATTTCGAACCAGAGCAATGTCTACATACTCATTAACAGTAGCCTTGCTTCTTCTCTTGACGATAACTCTCACTGTTATTGTAGCAATTCAACAGTATTGAAATGTTTAAGTACATTCATATTTTATAATTATAAGTTTAACATTGCAGGGAATAATATAAAATGAAAGTCAAAGAATTGTTCGTAAGTAGCGGCTCAATCTTTTGCGCGTGCATTCCCTTTTCCTATTGCCCACATAGGCGAAATATTTCAGGAATTATTAAGACTCATCTACCTGATCACCTTCACATAATTTGACGCAAACGGTACAATTTTACTTACGGCAGCGGGGTGGTAGTGTGTTAATGTTGTCAACGACCGTTGAATACTCTTCGGATATTCAAACAAATAGAATATGGGGAATAACCTTGCTGTTCTTGCTCTATGGTTGGCTGGTTTTTGTATTTACGTACCTCTGGTCGGTAAAGTAATTGTCCTCGTAAAAGGAACATTATGTGCCAACGTTAAAACATTATTCCTCCACTGCCGTAAAGAAAACTGAACCAGTCAAATCGATGACACTCATTCTTCGTTTCGTCCTCCCATTATAATAATATGCTTAGGCAGGTAAAATTTTACTTGCGGTAATTGAGTCGTAGTGTGGAAATTAATGCTGGCAACGAATGCTCTTCGGATACTGAAACAAATGGAATTAGGTGAGTAATTATTTTTATGCTGTCCCTGCTCTATGGTTGACAGGTTCTTCTATGTGCCCATCTCCGATCAGTAACTTAATTATCCTCCGAAAGCAAATACATCTTTTCCAATATTAAAACACAACCACATCACTGCCATAAGTAAGTTTGTGGTGTAGTTTTATGTTTCCGCTACCTGTCCTTCATTTGTTTGTAATTTAACAGTTTTATATATGACCAGACTTCATTATTTCTGTGTAATCACATTGTACTGCTAAGTCTGACTCAATATTTTGTGCAAATTTATTCGGTCAAATAAAACTTGGCAGTTGTAAAGTCTCTTTCTTGTTTATTATTAATTTCCCAAACATAATTTCATGTTACTTTGGATTTTTGTAGAAATAAGGAACAAATAAAACGATCATTGATTCCATCGTACATTTTCGTAGTTGTATTAATATTTAGGCCCACTTTTTTTACTTGGATTACAATAAGGTGCAAGAACAGGGCGCAAAGTGGAGGAGAGCATCATGAAAAGGCGTTTCCTTTCCTTTCGTAAAAGTCGATGAGATTAGCTGCAGCTCGTAAAAAGTCCATTTTCAGCTACGTTTAGGCTATCAACTTTTTCAAAACTCAATGCGCGAAATTTCGAGAACAAAGATCACGCGACTCATTGTGCCAGTTATTCTGAAGCTAGATAACAAAATTTAGGCGAGCAGGGTAGGTCTACTCATTTACTTTTAAGGTAACATTTATAACTTGAGTGACATTTTATTCTTAATTTTCAATCCTTATTTACAGTTCATAGATATTTTCTCATGCTCCTATTTTGAATTTTAGAGTCTGACAATTTTTACATATTCTTTCTCCGTTACGTTTTTCCGATCACCTTCGTTGTCTCTACTACTTTCATTTGTTCCATCTCTCAGAGCATTGTGGTCCACAAATTTCGATAAGCAGTTTACTCCGCCTAAAGAATAATCTTTTACAATAACCTCGAATTAAATCTGATAAAACAGCGAAACGCTTTAGACTGATTTTTTGGCCGAAACCAATATTTAGATCGAAAGCGGCCGTCACCGAAACCGAAAACAACTTTTCGGTCGGTCTTTAACGGAAACGCATCTTTTCGTTACTCTCCCAGCTCTAGTGACTTCTGCTTGTGTAATATTTCTGGCTTACAGTAATTACATTAAAATCTGAGTATTGCTTCAGTGCAGCCAGTTAGAGCCAGTAGACGACATATGGTAAAAACTGGTGGGAACCACGACAGATGGTACCATAGGTCGGGTTCTCGTAGGAAAGAGCACTGACAAATTTCCCCTAATTCTAGGGAAGTCCCCGAGCGGCAGGCACTTGTCGCCGATTGGCTGTAGTACTGGCGGTCACGCGCCAGAATGCGATTATATTTTTATTAATATTTGAGAAACTAATTATTTATTCAACATCAAATTCAATTTAGAAAAACCTCTCAACTATCACTAGAATTATAAACAAAACAATTCATATAAGACGGACGATGCACGGCGGCCATCTTTACGCGCCAAATTGTGGAGCGCAGGCCACTTCAGTCCAGAACACGCTCTTGGAGGAGTAACATGTCGCACAAGTAGGCGGTCACTTGATATAGATTAAAGGGTTTAGGACAATGGGAAATGACTTTGTATTAAATTTTCGGTTAAGGCAATGTGTGTCAAGTAGATGTTATTATGCAGTTTGCTAGTTTTCTGCATTCTTTAAATAAACTAGATGGCATCCCAAAAGAACTTACGTACATCTACATGTACATCTACATAGATACTCTGGAAATCACATTTAAGTGCCTGGCAGAGGGTTCATCAACCACTTTCATAACTTTTCTCTACCGTTCCATTCTCTAATAGCGCGCGGGAAGAAAGAAAACCTAAATCGTTCCGTTTTTGATCTGATTTCTCTTATTTTATTGGGATGGTCATGTCTCCCTAAGTAGGTGGGTGCTAGCAAAATATTTTCACATTCGTAAGTAAAAGTCGGTGATTAAAACTTCGCAAACAGATCACGCCGGAATGAATAACGTATTTCTTGTAATAATTTCAACCCCAATTCGTGCAACATTTCCGTGACGCTTCTCCTCCCCCCCCTCCCCCCGTAACGTAATAAAACAAAACGAGCTGCCCTTCTCTGAACCTTTTCAATGTCTTCCGTGAGTCCCACCTGGTGAGGGTCCCACAAGGGGCAACAGTACTCCAGGAGAGGACGCAAAAGTAAGATGTGGGCAGTCTCTTTGGTGGAGCTGGTGCATCTTCGAAACGTTCTGCCGATGAAACGTAACCTTTGGTTCGCCTTCCCCATAATATTTTCTATGTGTTCTCTCCAGTCAACGTTGTTCGTAATTGTCACTCCTAGGTATTTGGTAGAATTTACGACCTTAAGGTTTGACTGATTTATCTCGTAATTGAAGTTCAGTTTTCTTTATTTAGTGTCAATTGCCAATTTTCGCACCATGTAGAAATCTTGTAGAAATCATGTAGAAATCGCTTTTCAGTTGCTTTTGATCCTCTGTTGACTTCACTAACCGATAAACGACAGCATCTCCGCGAACATTCTAAGGGAGCTATTCAGATTGTCTCCTAAATCGTTTATAAACACGAGGAAGAGTAGGGGGACGCTTCCGTGTGGAACACCAGATTATTTCGTTAAGTCCCTGCCAATAGTTTAACAATTTCAGCCTCAATCAAGAACTCCGACCTGCGTGCCATCATCTGCGTGAGGACATCTATAGAAGATATCAGGTCAACTTTAGAGTTTCTACTCTTCACGCAGTTCAGTGGGGAATTACTACAACCCTCGCGTACACTGCCATTGCGGTACAAACGCATACTGCTGTGCGTCATGCACGGTGACATGGAGGAGGATAGAAAATGATCTAGGAACGGTTAACAGACCCCCTTAGACGTTTTCCCGTTGTACTTGTCGACAGGAAGACCGTTAAGAAACGGAAGCGGCGGCCGCGTCGGATGGCAGGCGTCACGCCCTGTCCTCGCCTAGCAGTGCTGATTGATGGCTCAGGACGTCACCGCGCTGTCAGCCCGCGCCGCTGTACAGGGGAGACCGCCCGCTGCGCCTCACTCGCCAGCTGTCACGGCTGACTCTAATTAACGAGGCGAGACCAGGCGGCACCGCGAGGCAAGCTCAGCAGGATGTCCCACTGTTAACGGCCGTCTCAGGCCGAAGTAGTAGCACAGTCTAACACAAGGTACGTAGACTAGAAAGGTATGCCAGTTTGGGCTTCTTCACTGTCATTGGTTAGCGCTGTATTACGTCACTCGGCAGTAAGCCGCTGTATTATAAGGTCGCCGTGAGCACATTTTCTCCTTCTTTTCTTTTCTTTTCTTTTCTCATTCGACCAAAAACATTGCTTTTAAGCGGTGGAACACGCTTGTGATTAATATATATATGTATACTAACATAGAAAGGACTGAAAAAAAAAGCTTCAAACATTATTAACAACTAGCTAATCCGTCCCGCCCCGCGACTTGTCACGGGTAATATTTTAACGTCTTCAACTCGAGAACCACTGAACGTATCGTGATTTTTTTTTTTTTTAAATTGTAGAGCTCATAAAGATCTAAAATAAGGTCCGGGGCCGGCCGCGGTGGCCGAGGTGACTGAGGCGCTCCAGTCACGGCCAGCATGGCCACTACGGTCGTGGGTTCGAATCCCCCCTCGGGCATGGATATTTGTGCCGCCCTAGTTCGTAAGTAGTTCATAAGTAGTTTGTAAGTTTAGGGACTAATAACCCCGTAGTTAAGTCCCATAAGCTTTACAAACATTTTTTTAAGGTCCGGGAGAGCACATGTGTAACTCTTATAGATTTCCCACAATCACTATTTATGTAGTCTGAAGCCATCCTTTTTCCTTTTATTAAGGCCATCATTGGTGACGGAGACTGTACACTGCTGATCTTGTTGACACAATCCTCACAATGTATACTTTCTTCGACGACACATACCAAATATCCGCCGACATACGTAGCGGCAGCAGTCGTCATTGAAACAGAGGGCAATTCTGTTGGTTCCTCCTCAAGATGTTTCTCGGTTCTTTTATCTTAATTCGTTTGCTTGGCGGTTACATTTCGAAAACACTGGGAACTGCATCAGGATTCAATTTCTTTTTCTTCAGGCCGGATTTAAAGTCTGAGGTAAGAAAATGGTTACTGCATACCATAGAATGCTCATTGGGCTGGTATAACTTATCCTTTGTATCACCTACACAAGAGATAAAATGAAATATTTAGGCAACAGTAGAATAAATTATACCAGCACTGATCACTTTAAAATGCACATACCATGTCTGCTTATTGTTTTTATCCATAGTTGTCTCGTGGATTCATTACTCGAAAATTAGTGAAAACTAACTCCAGGAGCTTTATTTCGGGAGCCCTGATTGCAAATGGCACACAACAATATACCATTTTCCACAAACACGTAAACAGTTGTAGATTTTCACGTAAAAACAGTAAGTTACACTCTTTTGTGATGCATAATGTGCATTATAACGCACTGTAGCAGGACGCACTTCAGTCAAGTCTCGCGCGTGTGTGGTTGTTATGTGGCGCCTCTAGCGGCTGCTGTTTCAACGAGAGCGGCGACAAGAGTTTACTCCTAGTGAGTAGGCTTTGTATTATTTGGAGGCTAAGGTCTAACATACCCGTCACGACACTCGAGCGAATTTTCGTTACCCACCGCGACAGCAGCGCACCAAGCTGCCAGCAGGAGACACTACTGAGTTGGCGGTATTTCGTGCGTTTTACGTCGGGTACTCGTAGCGTAAATTCGTTTTCGTGATGCTTTCCGGAAATGGAAACACTTGTAGCGCAATAAAATGTAGCAACAACCAGAAGAAATTTGCCCGTTTTCAAATTTCCTAACGACACTGAGAGGTATGTAACAATCATTCTGCTGAAAAGTTTCCGTTACGATTCACCTGAAAATTGCATATATTTATATATAATAGTGATTGACCTTTTTAGGAGAAGAAAATGGCTCATAGTGTTAATAGACAATGATGTACTGCAGTCTGGATGTCCAAAGGAACAGAAAAAAAGCATATGATAGGCCTAAGATATAAAGTAACATTCTGAAGAATAGGCTACAAAACTCTGAAACCTTAGCTTATATTTTAATAAAAAATTGAAAGTTCGGAAAATAAGATGAAAACTATCTAGGGGAATAGGCAAATACCCAATATTTGTAAAAAAAGAAAAAAATATATATTTACACCAAACTCAAATATAGGGGTCAGTGGTTATATTCTTCCTTTTTTTCGGAAATATGCACGTAAACCTAAAAAAGGACAGTTCGTAAACGGTCCACTAAGTTTTCTACGTATTTCAACTGTTCGTTAGAAGCATCTCTTTCGACACAGAACAATAAGAAAGGCGAAACTCTAGTTATGCTAACAGTTATCCTAAAATCTAAAACACGAAAGGAAAGGAAATTGTGTGTCATATGCGTTTACTTTGTAGCTACACGGTACGCTTCTTAAGCTTACATTACTTCCGTTTCAATGGGAAAAGCTGCAAAAATATTCGGAGGCAGCTCTTTTTCCGTGAGGAGGTTCTAGCTTTCATCATCTTTGTTAGTTCCACAACTGTTTATTTATACATCATCCGTTTCGTCTAATATTACACTAAAACCTTTGTATCTAAAATAAAACAGTCGTCTCGTGAATTACGTAGAAAAGGGTGCGAGAATAAAGTGTTATTGATACGATATATATGACGTTAACAGGCGGCTTCCTTACTCACCGCTGGGAGCGCTAGTGTCATCTTAGCTGTCACGCGGTAACAGATTTTACACCAGTGACTGTCGCGACTGGTATGTTACATTGTGGTAGTAGTCCGACAGGTTCGGATTTTAACTATTGTTCTTTATGAGCCTGTATGAAAGAGCAGTCACCACTGGTTGACAATACCTACAGTAGGGCCTAATTCGAAATGTTGGGAAATATCGACCGTTTTGAGGCATTGAAATGAATTCAGTTTCGAGGCTGAAAAATTAGTGCCGGACCGGATTGGAAGCCGGTTTTCGCGCTTCGGCCCAGAGGCCGCCTTAACCAGTTAGGCTATCCAGGGACGCTTCCTGTCCACCCCAACTTCTCAATTTGTAGCACACTACGATTGTAGTGCCCCCTGCCCATTACTTCCTCTTCCTCGGAGCCTATACTGGATTCCCGCAGAGGATCTAGCGTATTAATGCATAATGTTCGAATACAGAATTAGTAGTGAGCTTCTTGATGCTGTCGCGTCGTTCAAATATCTAGGCGTAACATTGCAGAGCGATATGAAATGGAACGAATATGTAAGGACAATTGTGAGTAAAGCAGACAGCCGACTTCGGTTTATTGGGAGAATTTTGGGAAGATGTACTGTAAAGGAGACCGCGTATAAAACGCTTGTACGACCGCGTCTTGAGTATTGCTCAAGTGTTTGGGACCCGCAGCAGATCAGTTTAAAGGAAGACATAGAGGCGATTCAGAGGCGAGCAGCTAGATTTGTTACCGGTGTGTTCGACCAATGCTCGAGTGTCACGGAAATGCTCCGGAAACTCAACTGGGGATCGCTGGAGGAAAGACGACGTTCTTTTCGTGAATTTCTTTTGGGGAAATTTAGAGGGCTGGAATTTGAAGCTGAGTGTAGTACGATCTTGCTGCCGCCTACCTACATTTCGCGTAGTGATCACAAAGACAACATAATAGAAATTAGGGCTCATACGGAGGCATATAGGCATTCTTTTTTTTTCTCGTTCAATTTGGGAGTGAAATAGGAAAGGAAATGCCTAGTAGTGGTACAGTGTACCCTCCGCCACGCACCTTATGGTGGATTGCGGAGTACGTATGTAGATGTAGAAATTTACGGTTGCCTCTTTGGAGCATGTATACTTTATATATAAAAATGTATTGGTTTGTGTGTGTTTGAAAATCTCAAAAGGTACTTCACCGATTGAGCTCAAAATTATCACAGCGTTGCACTGTAACGCAGGAAGATTTTTAGATAACTATATATATGACACTTCTGCGATTTTTGGCAACAACTTTTCCACATTATAAAATTTATATAAATTTGTGTATGATATATGTTATAAATATGTATGTAAAAACATGCGCGTAATCCAGTAGTACGTTGTATGAATATTCCAAAGCATTCCGTCCAGATATTTCACAGATACTAGATTTTGAACATAAGACTAAACATGGTTCTAAGTTAGATTTCTAAGACAAGATACAGGGAGGATAGGCAATGACGAAGAGACGGAGGAGAGATATATACATACTTTTTTAATTGTAACCTACACTCCAATTACCAACTTCTGTAGCTCATGCTTCAAAACTGACTTAATAGCAACAGTTTTCAAACATCAGTTTATCCCCTATTTCACCCCCTTAGGGACGGAATATCTAAAAATCGTTTCTTAAACGACGCCAACGGTGTAAGATGAACACCCTCTGCAATTTTCAGGTTTTTATCATCAGTGATTTTGGCTGGGCGATGGTGAGTCATTCATTTCATTAGTCTGTCAGTCACTCGGAACATTGCCTTTTATTTATAGATATTACGCGTTACAAGATCATGTGATCTCTCTCGAAGGTGGTCTATGCAGTCTCCTCTGTTATATACTACGTGTTATCAAGTGGAGCGCAGCGGAGTCGCTTACAAATCATCTTATAAGTCGGACGGGTGGGAGGACAACCCTGCCACTCAACGAATTGATGCAGGCTTATCACACCAGCTCCAGCTCCCTGAGTGCCAAGTCGGACAAGTGGGAGGACAATCCCACTACTCAACCAATTGATGCACGATAAACATACCAGCTCCCTGAGTGCCAAATAATAGCCGTTGGCAACGAAATGCTGAGCTTATGAGGGTAACCGAGTTATTAACAGTGGTTCGTACAAGGACGTATTAACGACAAAGCAGGAACGTAACTGAGTTTTCAAAGAGCAGTCAAGAGATTTTGGCAACATCAGCCGCTGCCGCAATAGAAATTTTACCGAAATCATTATACAAATACATCAACATGATCAATGACGTATCGAGTTTCGATTATAATTATACAAGGAGGCCAATGAAAATTACACAATTCAAAAGGCGTTTGCTATACATACGCGCAAAAGGGAAATCGTATGTAAACGTAGCCATTAAGAGAAGCAAAAGGAAGCAAATGTTTCCGCATCTATGATCATGCCAACTGCCAAATAAGTGGGCGTCGAAAATTGGAGTGGTACAAACTTCTGCGCAGAAATGAAAGAGGAAGTCGCCTGGCAGAAATTTGCACGGAACATGATTTAGTAGTAACAAACACCTGGTTTAAGAATCAAAAAAGAAGGTTGTATATGTGGAAGAGACCAGGAGACACCGGAAGGTAAAACATAGATTTCGGAACCAGCTTTTAAACTGTAAGACATACCCAGGGGCAGATATAGATACTGACCATAAATTATTGGTCATGAACTGTTGGCTGAACTGAAAAAACTGCAGAAAAGTAGGAAAATAAGGAGATGGGTAAATTGAGGGAACCTGAAGTTCTTAAGAATTTCAGATGGAGCTTTAGCCAACAATTGACAGAAACGGAGGGAAATACAACAGTAGAAGAAGAATGGGTAGCACTGAGAGATCAAATAGTGAAGGTAGCAGAGGACAAAATAGATAGAAAGGCAAGACCTACAAAAAATCCATGGATATCACAGGAAATACTAAATGTAATTGAAGAAAGGGGAAAACATGAAAATGCTGTAAATGAAACAGGCAAAATGTTTTGTGTCCCAACTTCGTCGTCGCTTTTGTGTCCCAGCCTCGTCGTAGGTGTCGGTGGCCGAGTGGAACGAGACCGACACAGGAACAAAGACAGCACGCTGGTGCAGGTACGGAGGGGAGCAGCCAGAAACTATAAACACTCGAGTAAATTAGAAAGAGATATATATTGCACAGAATGTAACAATACTTAACTTTTACATAGTACTGCAGAATGTTGATACATAGTTGTTAGAGGCCTGCCTAGTGCCTGTACGATAGCAAAGTCTTCGCTGGTGCCTATCGGATTCCGAAGTCTTTACTGGTTACTAACTCAGTCCCAAGTGACCGATGTCCTTCAGTGGTGACCACGAGCGGCGTTGTCGCAGAGGGCGCTCGTGGCTGTCGTCGTAAGAACGCCGCGCCGTGCGTGCATGGCGGCGCGCAGCGAAAGTAGGTGGCGCGCACTTTGTACTTGTGCGACACCACAAAATGGACTACAGACGATTAAGATATGAGGTTGACAGGAAGTGCAAAACAACTAAGCAGGAGTGGCTAGAAGCCAAAATGCAAGTCAATGTATAAATAGGGGAAAAATGGATACCGGCTACAGGAAGATTAAAGAAATAGCTATACAATTTGAAATGTTGTACCCTCAAGATCGTTGTGAGGTACTGAAATAAATTCAATTTCGGAAGGTGTTTTTTCGGGTGGATCGGTTCTTTGTGTTTCTTCATTTGTCGTTGATCTGGGCTGTTCGTGTAGTTCTTGGCTTTTTTTTTTTTTTTCTTTTTTTGAGGGAAAAAGCTCTCTGACCGATCGCGTGGAAGCTACCACGCCGGCCGGCATCAAGTAAGACTCCCATCATGCCCAAATTCTCAACTTATAGCACACTACGATGGCAGTGATTCCTACCCATTAGTTTCTCTTGGTCGCAGACCAGCTGTATTCCCCCAAGGGATTGAGCGTGGTAAGCATGTGTATAGAAACTCTCAATTGCCTGTTGGGGCACATACATACCCAATTATTGATACGGTGTCTGTTTTTCGGTGCCGCGCAGAATGGCCGCGTGGTCTAAGGCGTCATGCTGCGGTCTGGGTGGCCGTTCCCTGCGGAGGGTCGAGTCCTCCCTCGGGCATGGGTGTGTGTATGTGTGTTGTCGTTAGTGTAAGCTAGTTCAAGTAGTTCGTAAGTCTAGGGACTGATGAGCATAGCAGTTTGGTTCAACAGGCGTACAAACATCTGTTCTTTTGGAGATGTCCTAAAGAGTAGACTCCATATAAATTATTGAAATACTTATATCCTTGGAGAAAAAGGCAGTTTCGTTGCAGATGTACGTTTTATATTTCTTTGCGTTTATTTCATGTATGTACCATCAAAATAAAGTTAATGATACAGGTGTAAGGAAATTAACAGTCATTGGAAGGATCATTTGTGAGCTTAAGATACTACGAAAATTAGAGAAGTGATGGATTCCAAAAGTAAATAAATATGTAAATCAGTAGGTTAAAAATTAATATTCTTAGAAATAATTTTTTTACCGTATCATGTGACGTCTCTATTTATTCTGTCATAATCAATTTCGAATCCAAGGATGGATGGATAGAGCTCGACATCTAGGTCTTCAATGCCAATCAAATTGAAGAGGGTAACAAACTAGAATTGTAACAATAAAAGAAACTGATGAACGAAAGAAGAGCCACCAGCAAGTAACACGTGCATCGAAATCCAAGACGATAGGTGTATGACTCGTTTCTGCCGCAAATTCACACTCAATTTACGCTTTTATATTAATATTTTTCGTTTTATTTCTCAATTGCAAATGAATAAAACAAAATTTTCATAGACATATGCGTTTCGTCTATATTCTTCAAGGCTTCTTCAGTGCAAAGTGATGTAGGCCTACGTACTGATCTACACGCGTTATACGGCATTTCCTTCAGTAGAACATGTGTAAAGCAGTAACTTAAAAAACTATCACCAGTAAACTATAACAATGAAAGGTTTACAGCTATGGAAATTGGAAATTCCTTTCTTTTTTTTTTTTTTTTTTTTTTTTTTTTTTTTTTTTTTTTTTTTTTTATTTATTTTCGATTGAAAAATTTAATGTATTTTAAAGCTCTTTAGGTGTGAGGTTGAACCATTTCGGCTCATTCTAGTATCTAACGTGAGCTTTAATAGAATGATCGAATAGGTTTATATCCCTGAGTTCAGGTTTGGTGCCAGAGGTTCAGTCGGTTCTGATCGAGCGCATCTTTCCTTTTCCACGCTGAACTATTGCTTGCGTTGGGTAGTCTGCCTTGTTTGTCTGTTGATGAAACTTAACTTTTTTAATATCTCCCCCACCTAATTGTATCTCATCCTGTTACTACATCCACCTTGTCACTTCTGTTAAGCCATGATGAGTGTATAGGTATGTATATCTTTCGAAGATCTATTTTACAGCACATTCTTTTGTTACTGTTCGTGCATGTAAAGTTTCTTGACTTGTTATGATCGATTGCGGTTTCACCTGCTGTCACCTCAGCTGTTACCGCGAGTGCGCTGGTAGGTCCCGTATCAATCGGTGTCGGGTGTCAGCAAGGTCAGTGACCAAGGTCAGTTAGTCGTGCAGAGTGGAGCCACGTGTCGAAAGTATATGCGCCTCGCCTCACGCTGTGGGGCTGGATTGCCGATGGTGTTTATGGCAGTGCCGGTCGCCCATTCGTACTGGTAGTTGATAGCTGACGTATCCTGGGGCGACAAGACAGGAGTAGAGTGTAGGGAGCCGAGCGAGGTAGCGTGGTTAGTGGGCCAGGCCTGTGTGTGTTGGGCCGGTTATAAATCTGTGTCTGCCGGCCGCGGTGGCCGCGGGGACTGAAGCGCTCCAGTCTCGGTCTGCACGACCACTACGGTCGGGGGTTCGAATCCCCCCCTCGGGCATGGATATTTGTGCCGTCCTTAGTATAAGGTAGTTCGTAAGTTGTTTGTAAGTTTAGGGACTGATGACCCCGTAGTTAAGTCGCATAAACTTAACAAACATTCGATTCGATTCGAAATCTGTGTGTCAGCTGATATCATCCGGCACTAGGTCTTCGATGTGAAGGCTGGTCCTTAAGTACTCAGAGGAGTTTTTCGCCGTTCCTTTGGCAACCCTGTGGCGCTTTGGGCCATGTTATATTGGTGGAATGATCTTTCCATATAATATGGGACACTAGTATTTTTGCTGCTGTGGAGCTGATAAATTGGCATATATCCCCCGTTACAGACTTCTAGGACTTCTAGAGAGTAGTGAGTACATAATACTTTGAGTAGGAACTAATGTCCAGAAACGTATCGTTTCTGTTCCACGATGGTTTCAGTTCAGATGATTATCTCATCCACTGCTATTTGAGGAATGTAATTAGGCGTTATGCAGTACAATTGTTGCAATCAGTCTGAAAAGATTACTGAATCGTTCCATTATTACTTACGCATTTCCATTGCAATTTACACCTTATGGTTTACATAAGACGACAACAACAAGAACCCAACATCTACGGCACCAGCCGCAACATACTGATGCATTACAACAGCGGCTCTATGTGGCGACCACCAACGTCGTTACACACATTACACCTCCGAAGCATGTTTACACTTTCTCCAAATCAAATGATCAAATGTTTGTTAAGCTTATGGGACTTAACTACGGGGTTATCAGTCCCTAAACTTACAAACTAAATATGAACTACCTTATATTAAGGACGGCACAAATATCCATGCCCAAGGGGGGATTCGAACCCCGACCGTAGTGGCCGTGCAGACTGTGACTGGAGCGCTTCAGTCCTCGCGGACACCGCGGCCGGCCACTCTCTCCATTCCACATGATGTCTCTTCAGCATGTTGTGCAGAGGCCAGAACTCGTTCCAGCAGACATTGACGAGTTACACATCTGAATTGAAACTCATAGAACGGGAATGATACGTTTCCGGACATGGGTTCCTATTTAAAATGCTATGCTTGAAACGGAAATTTCCGACCAGCCTATATATATTGTGATGTACATATTGTGGCTCCCTGGTTACCATCTGCGTCTAAGTTTCGTCTCGGCACTGTGTCATAATGTTGAGTGTTGCGTTATAGAATCTACGAGCACCTTGTTGTTTCTATTCAGTGATTTCACTTAGTGTAACCAGGGTATTTATCTGTTTTGTAACTTCTTGTGAGTTAGTTACCTGCCCTGGCCGTGGACATATTTTGTGGCAGTGTTCTTTCTGCCGCTCTGTCGATTGCTGCCTCGGGAGTTGGTGCATTTTTGGCAGTTTCAATTTTGAATTTCGTGACAACTGCTGCCCCTCATCCTTGACAGGTCTCTGTATCGTCTTGTTTGATGCATTTTAACTGTGCAGTTGTTCATCACTTTACTAAGAATAACTGGCTACTGTCTCTCACTTTGCCCTATTGGATTTAAGGCATATTGCTGTTTAATGGTTGTTGCTGGTAACCACCTACACCTGCATTTATGTCTACTCCTTGGGGCAGGTGTTCTCAGGGCATTGTCAGACTTTAAATGCTCGTTTGCACATTGTGCTTTTCTTTATTGTGAACTGATTTTATCCACTGTTATAATATTTGATTGTGATATGTTCTTTTTCTTGTCTAAAGTTAACTTTTGTCACGTGGTTTCTTGTGTTTTATTTTGTTACCTTGCAACTGTTGTGACATCGTGTACAGTTAGTTAATTTTTAAGCGTGGCATAAATTGTTAAAATAAAAAATTTAAAAAAATAATTTAGGTCACTGCCAAGCAACCAATCAAGTTCGGTATTAAATTCTGCCTATTTGATTTATTGTTTTGAAGCATTGACTTTACCCATTTTTAAAGGAATTTTGAATTTTCTCAAGACGCTCATATCAACTTTACTTGAACTGTCAAGTTCAGGCCTTCAAATTTGCAGACGCTATGAGAGAGACGTTCTGTATCACGGTACAGGCTTCTGTCCAAGTTCTGAGAGCGTACGTTTCATGAAGAGTCAAACAGTACATTGCTATCTCCCACGTATATCTCGCGAAGCGACCACAACGATGAAATTAGAGATATTAGGGGCCACACGGAGGCAATCATTATTCCCGCGAACCATTCGCGTGAGGCATACGAGGAATTGACAATGGTACGCAATGTACCCTCCACCACACATAGTGAATATGGGTGTAGATGTAGATGTGTCACTGCGACGTAGAAAAGGTAAAGCTGACATCAATCCGAAAACTGATTTGAAAACCCTACTACTTTACCAGTCATGATCCTGTTGGTGGTGATGAGCCATTGCCTTGTTCTTTCAACTGATCTATGCAGCCAGTTAGAGAGATCTACAGGTTCGCAAGAATTCCAAACCACGGTACAACCCAGCATTTTTCACATCCGCAGTATTGACAGGGGAGCTTGACGTGAAAGCTAAGAAATCATAATCCACCTTTGAGAGGCAATCGACGACATTACCTTTGGATTTGTAATAACCTAGCTACATGAAATCTGAACTATTCATGGAAACAATTGTTTGTGGAGTCGGAGTTACTGGTGGCCCAAGCGATCACGAAATCCCTATCGATTCCACCCCAGTCGTGGCCGCGGGATCCTCGTAATGTTGGTAAGAACACTTCCTGACTTCCCGTCACAGAAAGGGGAACGTTATGATCACGAATGTCAAATGTGATTGACTGAACTTTAGTCAAATAGTCGGCATATACGGCCTATGTAGCAGAGTGCATCGCTCTGTTGAAGTGTCCTCTCCATTACTCTGGACTTAAACTATGTCGGTCTGGAACTACTGTGTTCGAACGCCAACATATGAGTATTCATTAGTTTCATTACACACGATCCAAAAACCCGGCATAGCCTAGGTATTTATCTATTCCATACCCTCGTTATTCCATATCACATCTTTCAGCTCTGTCCGCCTTTTCCCCTCACATTATACTGCGCCTTATTATAGCTGGTATATACATATCTGATGTAGACGTTAACACTAACTAATGTACGCCCTAGTATCTCAACGCTGTGTCAAGGAATTAACAATCCAGCCTATAATATCAGTGTACTAATAATGTCACAAGGTCTACTAATTCTATACACGTTTCACAAACACACACAAACAGTTTTTACGTGTAGCACACGTGAATATCAAATAATAATATAAACGCATCTGACCTTCACTTTAAAGACCCAAGTTCTTTGAATGGAACTTCACGTACAAGGAATGAGATTTCAATTGTAAACACACAAGAAATAATTAAATCTCTTAACTAGTACAAGTCTTCTGGTCCAGACCTTATACCCATTAGACATCTATTCGATTATGCTGAAGTGATAGCTCCTTACTTAACAGTCATATATAACCGCTCGCTCAAAGATGCATCTGTAGAAAACTAGTGGAAAGTTTCAAAGGTCATACCTATATTCAAGAAAGGCAGTAGTATTAACCCACTAAACTGCAGGCCTATTTCATTGACGTCAATTTGCTGCAGGGCTTTGGAACATATCCTGTATTCAAATGTTATGAGTTATCTCGAAGGGAATGATCTATTGACCAAAGGTCAACACGGATCGTTCATGCGACACACAACTAGCTCTTTACTCACACGAAGTGATGAGTGCTATCGACAAGGAATCTAAAATTGATACCGCATTTCTTGATTTCCAGAAGGTTTTTGACACCATACCTCACAAACGGCTTAAAAGCGTGGTTGTGGTATATCGCCCGAAATTTGCGACTGGATAGGGGATTTCCTGTCAGAGACGACATAGTTTGTAGTGATCGTTGGTAACGCATCGACTAAAACAGGGGTGATATCGGGCGTTCCACCGGATAGTGTTATTGGTTCTCTGCTGTTTCTTATTTACATAAACGATTTGGGGGAAAACTAAGCAGTTCGCTTAGTTTGTTTACAGGTGACGCCGTCATTTACCCTCTAGTAAGATCATCTGAAGATCAAATCCAGAATGATCTAAATAAGATATCACTATAGTTTAAAAATTAGCAACTGACTATATATAATGAAATATGTTCAAATGTTTGTATAGCTTATAGGACTTAACTACGGGGTCATCAGTCCCTAAACTTACAAACTACTTATGAACTAGCTAAGACTAAGGACGGCACAAATATCCATGCCCGAGGGGGGATTCGAACCCCCGACCGTAGTGGCCGTGTGGACCGTGACTGGCGCGAAGCAGAGCGCTTCGGCCACCGCGGCCGGCTATATATAATGAGAAATGTGAAGTCGTTCACATGAGTACGAAAGGAAATCCGTTAATTTTTTTTACAACATAAATCAATCAAAGTGAAGGCCGTAAACTCAACTAAATGCCTAGGAATTACTATTACTTCAGACTTAAACTGGAACGAACACGTAGATATCCGCGCGGGAGTATCCAAGTGGTCTGGAGTGCCACGTTGCGCACCGTGCGGCTTCCCGCGTCAGGGGTTCTAATCCTTCCTCGGACATGGATATGTGTTTTGTCCTTAGGTTAGTTTAACTTAGTTTAAGTAGTTTGTACATCTAGGAACTGATGACCAACGTAATTTGGTCCCATAGAATTACAAACATTTGAACATTTGAACACGCAGATTGTCTTGGGAAAGGCGAAGTAGAGACTGCGTTTTATTGGCAAAACTCTTTAAAAAAAGCAACAGAACTACTAATCAAACTGCATACACTAAGCTTGTCAGTCCTTTTTTGGAGCATTGCTGCCCAGTGTAGGATCCTTATCAGGTGGGTTTGACAGAGGACACGGAAAGAGTCCAAAGAAGAGCAGCTCGTTTTGTATTGTCACGATACAGAGAAGGCAGCGTCACGGAAATGATACAGGACCTGGGATGGGAATCATTACAACGGCGCTTATCGCTGCGGCATGGTCTACTTACGAAACTCCAATCACCAACATTTAGGTAGCGGGCAGTGTGGGCCGCATTCCGTGGGGTTCCTATCATCACGGAGCCTCTTAGTGTATGCCTTTGGGGACATTATCTTCTAAGTATCCGTTAGCCTTACTTGTCTGCAGAATTACAGCCGGGGGCTGACTCGGGCCACGTTTTTTCGGGGTGATATACTGCCTGGAATTTCGGCGTGCAATGGAGTCTTCTCTTGTCTGGTGTTTCGTGTCCCCTTTCCACTTCGCTTTTTTATCTCTGCCTATTTGGGCTACAAGCTCGCTAGATAAGACTTTAAATTCTTTTGAGAGCAAAAGGCTGGGAAACGACAGGCGTGTGGAATTTTCGAAAGGACGGTTGGGTGGCGTCCTCTGAAGGTGATCCGATTTTCGCCATCTTTGTAGACGACAGGTCTAGCTATCTGTCATGGCTGCCTATCTGTCTCCTTGGCCACAGGGTTAGAGCTCTCCAGTGATTGGTATATCGACTTTAGGGAAGCGGTGATGCACAATTTTTCCTTTGGGCGGATGAAGAGTGGGAGACATTTCTCATGTAGGCTCTGGCTAGTTCAGACGTCTTCTTTCAGATAGGACCTGAAGAGTTTATTCGCTCTTCTAGGCTTAATACTTAGCGTTTGTGGGACTTTAGTTTTCTGAGGTGTCCGCCTGCAGCAGGTCGAGGACTTTGAAAATTTCATGTGTCGATCCTGACAGGAACTCAGTTGCTCTTGATCGCTTTGCGAAGCAGCTGTGTTTTATATTCTTGTTCGGTCGAGATTTGGGATTAGACAGCCAACGTCGTACTGGCCGTGCCGACAAGCTAGTGGTTTATGCATTTCCATTCTGGGGACACTTGTGCTGAATACTCGCTTTTTGCGCTTGAGTTTGTGAGTGTATGTCCTAGCCGACACTGGAAGCATTTACCTGACAATTGCTATCTGCTGTGATAATGGGGCTGTTATAGTTGAATGTCGATACTGCTTCACAGATCGGTGTGAGATTCCCGGGCGGAAGAATTTATTCTCATTCAGTTTCACTCCTTCAACATCGTCTAGTCGCCAGCGAGATCCTGGTTCGACGGATCAAGCCGACTCAAGGTTATTGCTAAAGTGATGCTCGCTAGTTGCTAGGGTTGTTTTATATAGTGGCAATAATCACTCATCAGTGTGTATGTGCGTGCGTGTGATCGATATTTGACTTCTCTTCCCTATTATTAATTTCTTGGCGCCTCTGTCCCCCTTTCTAGTTTTTGACGATAGGACAACGCCACATGTATAGCCAGATATTTCACTGTGATGATTAATTTAGTGTTAAAAAATTTTACGTATAAAAGTTACGGCACCATTTGTTTCATTCCTTTGTATGTTGATTTGTAAACTTATTTGTTAAAACTCAGACAATTTGCTGGTCACACATACGTTCCGCCGTTTTAACTGATTTTCCTGCATTTGATGCCCTTTTTATAAATATTTGTTTTCATTTGTAACCCATTGCTTAACTACAGTTTTAACTGTGATTTCACTTACAAAATCCTTACTACTAATTGTTAACTACCCCCGAATTTATGTGTGCTCTAATGAATAAATGTATTTGTTTAAGTCATAAATTTACTTTCCTTTACAAATTCGTAACTCAGTAATTTGGAGGGGTAATTAGATAGATAGGTAGAGGACTGTGTTTATTATTTGGTGCACTCTGATTAATTATCTCGCCACTGTGCTTGTAGATTTAAGGTGTTGGATCTTTTTCCGCGTTTTTAATAAAATATATGGTAGCGACCCTTGATATTAACATTAATGAGAATTATATTTAAAATTAATTTGCATATCTGCTGATTTTGCACATTTGCATACCAGTGGACCGTTTCTGGCGAGTAAAAATATATCCACTCGGTGGGGTTATCCCTCCCTTTTTAACGCGACGTCATACAATTTTTCATGCTGTATCAACATAAACCACCAAATGTGTCTGAAAAATTATGTATGACATGTAGTTCTGAAGAAATGCCATGAGGACTGCGATATATGAGAAGTTGTCACATTATGTATGACGCTTGCATCTATTACTAAAATAGGAAAAGAGGGATGGGACGAAGAAATGGGCGAGAAGGGTGTATACAGATAGAGGGAAAATAAGGAGAGGGACGTAGAGGAGGAAAAATTGACAGAGAGACGGGATTGATGGTGGAATAAATAGAGAGAGAGGAGCAGGAAACGGATGTCAGAACGATGGGCAGGAGGAGAGTTACAGAGACGTAGTCACCGGAATAAGGTATAATATCCAACCTTTCTACCACAAATGACACAATGGCTGTGACGATTAAAGTTTTTGCCTGTAAAAATGTGCAATCACATAATATGAAGCTAGTTCAACTTACCACATTTTTGTATTAAATGCTACTGCAATGCACAAGTTTGTGTGTCAAGTCAGTAATTAAATAATCAATTGCAATTGACGTAGATCATGTTTCAAAGTTGTTCTAATCGGTTTATTGCGAGCAATAAATTTCACTACAGTCATTAACAATAGTGATCCTTAGTAACTTTCTTGGAGAAAACCATCCATCTCCAGTCAGTAAAATATTATGCAATTGTGACGGCGGAATACTCGGATTTCTCTCAATATGATATATGCATGTAAATCAGGAAACGTATATACAATTTACAACTGGTATATTTTTAGGAAGTCCAGTGTCTCAAAGCCAAGCTTAATACACATAGCGTATATGAATGGGTGAATATTTGTACCAACGTCGTAACGATTAACTCCATTTACGGCCCTGTAAAGTTGAAGTTGGTCTTCCTTCCGATTATCCCCATTTACTTTACTTACTTCATTTACAGTCAGTCTAAAATGACACTAACGTCGACGAGATGCTAAACTCGAATCTTTGAATCCTATATAACTAATAAATGATGAGAAATAACGGTCTAGTTCGTTATACTGCTAGAAGTGGATCAGTTTTCTGTACATTCATCTTATGATGGGCGACCGTTACTGTGCACTTTGCCATCAAATAAAATTATACGTTTCCTACAAATATTCAGAGTGTTTTCTGAACTGGCGACAGCTACTAGGCCTTGTATCATAAAAGGAATTGCACGTTACGTTCATTCTCGGAATATTTTGTACTAGGCTGTTTACAGACTGTAATTATAGGCGAAGTGCTAACACGGCAGCTGCAGGAACTAACGTGGTCACGTGTCGAGGTACGGCCGGGCGACGGTTACACGAGTGCGCGTTGATACCTGTAAGTGCGAGAATGGAAGGCCGCGGTGGAGTAGCCGAGCAGTCTAAAGCGTCTCGCTGCGGAGCGCGCGGTTGCTCGCCGTGGAGGTTCGAGTCCTCCCTGGGGCATGGGTGTGTGTGTTGTCCGTAGGTTAGGTTACCTAGGTTTAAGAAGTTCGTAAGCTACGGACTGATGACCAGGCAGTTTTGTCCCCTAGATTTACAGACATTTGAACATTTGATTTCGAGAATGGAAGATGAGCGTGGAAAGTGCCTTCGTCGACTGGCGCGGCGGCTTGCGGTTAAAGTAATTAAATTCGTTGACGACGAAAAACAGAAGTGACTGACCTTGCCGGTACAGAAGGCGACGGAACGTGCTGCCAAAATGTTACAGCTGAGCAAGAGGACGGTTTCCAAATTAGGCAAGAAGGACGCGATGCCGAGCATAGTGGAACTCACGTTTCAACACCGAAGAAGAAGAAGCAAGAACCTCACAATAAGTATGTGATTGATGATATGGATAAATGTATTATCAGGCAGCAATTCCAATAGCATTACGAAAAATATAAGGAAATACCAACTTTGCGAAAACTGCACAACTTTTATCGAATAGAACTGAGTTTCTAAACTAGCAAGGAAACGCCAAGAAAAATGGTGTTGTCTATGGTATTTCGTTTTAGAAGGTGCCAAAATAAACGTGTTGTTTTGTGCGAACGATTGGATATTGTTGCTAAAAGGTCTTACCAACTCAGATTTTTACGTAAAAATCTTGCATCATAATCAAAGCGACTAGTGGTTTACTTAGATGAAACATGGATTCACACGCATTATACAGTAAAGAAATGTTGGCAAAGTGATAGTGTGCGAGGAGTGTTGTCAAACAAAAGTACCGGTCACCGTTTGTTGTTCATGCAGGCGAAGACATGTGTTTCATTCCGGGGTGCACTTCGCATATAGCTGCGGCGGAGCGGCCGAGCGCATTGAGGCGCTATGCTACGATGCGCAAGGCCGTTCCCCGTCGGAGGTTCGAATCCCCCGTCGCGAATGGACGTTTGTGCTGTCTTTAGTATAAGCTAGTAGTTCCTAAGTAGTTTGTAAGTTTAGGGACTGATGACCCCGCAGTTAAGTCCCGTAAACTTTACAAACATTTGAACATTTTGAACTTCTCATACATGATTAAAAAACGAAGACATGCGACTATCACTCAGAAATGGATAGTAAAAACTTTGAAAAATACGTTGAAACCGAGCTTATGCAAGGATTACCTCCATAAAAGTATTGTTATATTTGATAATTCTCCATATCGCAATAAACAAGGGAATAAACCGCCTTCCTCTAGCTCTCTAAAAAGTGAATTAAAATCCTTGCTGACCAACAACAAAATACGTTATGACTCCGACCTACAGAAAGTCGAACGTCTGGTACTAGTTAAGGGGTACCAAACGTCTCCTGTTTATTGTATTGACAAAAGTTTGCAAAAAAATGGATTTGTACCCCTCCAACTGCCTCCGTACCATCCAGATCTGAATCCCATCGAATTAATCTGAAATATTGTAAAATAATAATAACAATAATAATAATAATAATAAACCGTACTCAGAATATTTCTAGCGTTTCGCTCAAAAATTACAGCTGATGCTTTTGTTGCTATGCCATTAGAAGGTTGGAAAAAGGCGATGTCACGTAGAAAAAGTGTACGAGGACTATTGGAGTAGAGATGCTCTGATGGACGAAGAAATAGAAAAAAGTAATAATATCAATCGTGCTGGTTTCAAGTGACGAATCATTATCGTCAGCGATCGAATCGACAGTCGTCGAATCGACAGAGACAGCTGAGGAAGAAGAGATCAGCATGGGAGATGGGAGGTATTCTACAGATACTGCCAGCGAAACTCCGTGAACAGCGGAGGTAAGATACTGATATCGGGAATATTTCGTAGAATCAGTATTCTAGCTACTATTTTTAATTGAAATTTATTTTCGATGCTGTTCATAGGAAGAAATACTTTGTTCGAATTACTAGCTTTATCTATATCCCTTCTCTATCCATTCGGAATACTTCTAGCCATCGTAGGTGTTGGACATGCTTGACTGCAGTAATGTTCAACCAATGATTGTTTCGCAATTTTTTTCTTCATAATGTGAGACGAATAACACACTCGGAGACTGCCATTGAAAGGATTAGTAAAATCGATGAAAACTAAACAACTAACGACAGCATCGTCCATCGAACATTGCAATCGAATTTACAAATTACATTTAGTCTAATCGTGAGTATACGCGCTGCGTGTTAGAGGCTAGCAGCGGCCCACCTAACAAGAATACTGGAGCGTGAATGTAAGCCATACTGCTCCCCCCTCTGTTTCTCCGATGTAAACACGACGGTGCTGCCACCTTCGTGAGATTACCACTTGCTTTGCCGAGTAATAACGGTGGCTATTGTTGACTACTAACGGGCTGTTGCTAGTTAACGTGCTCCAGTCAGCTACGATCGACTAATGGATGGAGCAGGGAAGCAGCAGCACACCACTCTGTGTCGGGCTGAATACTGGAACGCCAGACAACACACTATCGCAGTATTACTGGGTAGATTCAGCGTCAATACCAGAAAAAGGTACGGATTTTACCTTCTCTGAAACTTACAATTAAGGCACAAGTTTGACGTGGGAAGTGTGACTTTCGTATTCCTGATCTAATGTGAATGTACGACACGAGTCGTCGGCTTTAACTAGTGACGTAAAGACTGCTCTGACATCACATTTTTGTTCCTGTCATTTCAGTGTAGCGTTACTTTCCATGTCTTATTAATTCGTTTACAGAGACAGTGTTTTCTATTTTAATCTTTGACGCTACCAAAACCCAAATTCTTCAAAGCGAATGCTGAAATGTTTGCTGAAAATATGATAGTTATTAACTGTTATAGATATTAACTATTGAAAGTTTGTGTAGTGTCAGACTGTTATTAATTGATTCGTAAAAGACAAGTAGTTTATTATGAAGTGTGGAATCTTGTGTTGGTAACAGACAGCTATGAATTATTCGCGTTATGTGGACGCGCAGTTATTTGTTTTCTACCTTTGTTGTATCTTCGTTTTTCTGTTACGGAAGCGTATAGGCAGTTGGGCATTTTTTAAAAGTTGAATAAGTTATATATATATATATATATATATATATATATATATATATATATATATATATATATATTACAGAAATTTTGTCTTGTGAAAACCTGATCGGAAGTAATTTCAATACAACAGTGAACTTTCGTCCTGAGCAGACGAATTAAATGTGATATTTATCAGCTTTTTCTTCAATTTCTTTTTTAGCAGCTTATTGGTGTTTTTATTAAGACATATAGGCTAGTGATGTACAGCTTAAGTTTGAATATTTTTCTTGTTAGACGCTGAAGCCAACGTAAGTGAAAGTAGGTAAAATGGTTGTGGTCTGTAGCGCAGCCAGTAGTTTACGTTAGGCTGGAAGATGATAGTTTGGCTGTCAGTTGGCGAAACCATTGAATGTGAAAGCAGATAAACTGATTGTGTTGGTATATTGATCTGTAGCATAGGTCCAGGTCTAGGTTCGATTAGGGAGCAACAGCTTGGTTGTGACTTGTTGAAGCCAGCGAATGTGAAATCAAGGGAACTGGTTTTGGCGACTAGCTTGCCCGTAGTCTACGTTAGGATGGAAATCAATAGTTTATTGTGAATGCCAATAAAACTATATATGTTGAGCGATTCACCTATAGTTTATTCCGAGGTGAAATGTAAAAACTTCGTCTTCATTTCTCGAACTTGTCAAATTCTAGCATAAACGAACGAATGTGTTAATATATTTCTCTGATACGTTTGTATTGTATGTCAAGATATCCCATAGTTGTAAAATGTAAACTTTCACGGCCGGAATGGTCAAAATTACTAAAACTTTCCGGGCTATTATGCTGTGGTCTAGTGGATTTATCGTCGAAACCAACGTTTCGTCCCCGACTGCGGAGGACATTCTCAAGGGGGATCGTGGCACTTTGAATGTCCTATACACACCCTGGCTCGCTACTGACTAACCCAAATTCTGTTTACGAGGGCTCGCGCGCAGAGGTGTGACCTCAGATGTTTGACATTAAGATATCCCATAGTCTTTGCAATAAATCACTTCTGGTTTTTTTTTTTTTTTTTTTTTTTTTTTTTTTTTTTTTTTTTTTTTTTTTTTTTGTGAAATTGAAGTAATTCATTCAACTATGGCTCAATAAAAAGAAGTATCGCTAACGCTAGGCACGATTGAGTACGTACGAATTCGATAGATTTCGACTGTTACAAGACATTGAAAAATATTGAACGGCGAAGATGAAAATTGGCAGTACAATCGTAGTGTGCGATAAAACGAGAACTTGGGCAGTACGGGAATCGTGTCTGGATAGATTAATTCCTGCCGGCGCGAATGGCTGAGCGCTTTCCGTCACAGAGCTAACCCTCCTAAAAAGCAAATAGAAAACAACTGAGCTAGAAGGTCATCAGTTAACATAGAACGAAACGATCTAACGTTCGAATAGAACGATCTACCGCAAGATCTAAGCAAATAAAACATTCGTTAAAGCGACTGCTGGCTGGGAGCAGGAAATCGGGATTCGAATTCCACTGTAACACAAATTTTTAGCTTCCCCATTGATTTTATTTCAGTGCCTTATAATAGTTGAAATTTTTGAATATTTCGAATTCGTAGGAATGAGTAGCTATTTTAATTTGCTATGGACAAAATACTGGCGATTGATTGTATTTACTTTGCAGGTTGTGAGGTGTTCTGACCGTTACTTCCAAATATACGATCTCGATTTACAACGGTTTTCATTTCAGAAATTTTTCCCTACTTTAGAAAATGACCGCCGGCCGCGGTGGCCGAGGAGACTGAGGCGCTTCAGTCACGGTCTGCACGGCCACTACGGTCGGGGGTTCGAATCCCCCCTCGGGCATGGATATTTGTGCCGTCTTTAGTATAAGGTAGTTGATAAGTAGTTTGTAAGTTTAGGGACTGATGACCCCGTAGTTAAGTCCCATAAGCTTAACAAACATTTGAACATTTTTTTTTAGAAAATGACCATGAGGAAGTGTAGTCCGTCAACAAAGGAAGTAGACTGCAGGAGTTTTGTTCGTCCAGCACTTGAGTGTTGGTTATCATTAAGGGATCCGTACCAGGTAGGTTTGATAGAGGACGTAGAGAATATCCGACGGAGAGCACCGTCCTTCATTTAGTTATCGCGATAGCGTCACAGAGACGATAAGGAAACTGCAATGTCAGACTCTACAGCAGAGACGTTCTGAATCATGGTACGGGCTTCCGTCAAGTTTCGAAAGCATACGGCACTCGACGAGGCACCCAATATATATCCTTCCTCGTACGTATGTATCGCGAAACGAAAGTATTCTGATGTGTATAAAGAGTGTTCCACAATACATTCATGCCACACATCTAGAGACTGGATTGTGGACCCAGTAGAGGAAGTTTGTCATTTGATCGCATGCTCGGAAATATCATCCAGTGATGTTAAGGGCAGTATTTAAATTTCTTACAATTAAACAGATCGCTTCTAATGAAAGTTCTTTGCATCCAACATTTCGGAAGGAGGTAGAATTGACCAAAACAACCGAATAATATCCAATAAACGTGGGGTCTAGCGTGCATACCTTGTGAGTTATGAGCTCTTGAGCATCTCTCATGGAAGAGCCGAAATGCATTCTTCTAATAACTATTATCCCCGCCACGTTATCTATTGTAAATAAAGTACATCACGTTAATGTATGAATGTGTGTTGCAGGAGTAGCATCATTAAAAGTTCCATGATCACCGGTTTATTATATTTTTTATTTTTCCGAGTGGTACTTTAAACTTCACGAGATCTGCTAGTAGATGTAACGCTTCCCCGTGACTTTTCTCCGCTGTACTACACCTCACTCCGGATCACGTGTGGCAAATGCAAAAGTAAAAGAAGATCTCCTGACTAAACACACATCTTGTCATGTTGAGCTCGGATAAGAGGAAAATCGTATTCCAGTTACGCCGCCAACAATTACGTAGTAGCGATCGCTTTCCGAAAAGACTGTTGTCTTATCTACCGTTCCAATCAATACGACAGTCATTCGCATCGTAAATATGACACAGAAATTTCCCTCTACAATCGTTTGCAATCACTGAGATATGTAAACACTAAGAGGACGCATTGCGGTCGGCAGTGCATCTATAAAACAACAGGTGTTTTACGCAGGCCTTAGATCGGTTACTACTGCTGAAATGACAGTTTATCAGGATTTAAGTGAGTTTGAACGTGGTGTTACAGTCGGTGCCCAAGTGTTGGGACACAGCACTCCGAGGTAGCGATGAGCAGTGTTGCCGACTTTGTGGATTTTCCACTAAAACTGGTGGTGTCTACTCTCCTTTAGTGGAGAAATATGGCTTCTAGTGGCTGGTGGATTTTATAGTGCTTTAGAAGAATTCAGTTTCTCCTACTCAAAATGCGATCTCAAACCACTACGCTATTTATGTGTTTCGAAATATTTTACTTTTACTCGGAAGACAATGGTGATGCATTACAGTATGACACTCCACAGATTACATACGGGATTCCTTGCAAAATGAATAGTATTTAGTAGCAGCTGGTTCATTTCACGAGCGAAGGCGGCTTGCGCAGGATCAGGGAATGCAGCAATGGGTGCTAACTTATTTCATTGTCGCTCCGAATAACCACTTAGCGCTTCTTGGCTCACGCAGGGTGCGTCACGTCACATGTGCAGAAAGAGAACTCGACTGTCGTAGATCGTGGTGTGCAATGTACATTATTGTGATTCTCGGTGTGTGGTATTATTTCGCGACTTCATACGGGTATAAAAATGCCGAATATATGCAAAAGTTTCCGGATTCTTGGTTTCAACAGGCACATTTAAAGGATTGGCTTCAAGTTATTGAAACTACTACGGATTAGGTAGCGAAATGCAAATTTTGTGGTGCAACTTTAAGGAGTCACTATTGAAAGGAGTCTTATGGCATGTCAAATGAGCATATACAAAATTAAAAGGTAAGCTATCTTTCTTTAGTAATTTTAGTTCCTATCCCGGCGGCCCTGCGTGATAATGTTGGCAACGTTGGTCACGAAGTCTTTGTTGTAAATTAATTGTATTGATCTGAGTAGTATACATTCAAGAACCTGTCAACAATAGAGCAGGAAGAGCATTATTTATTTACTGCTATATTAAGAATACGCCGTAGTTTGTGGTTGGCAGAAAAGTTCTGCAATGATTATGATATTCCAACAAACGCTGTAAAACAGATCGGTACCAAGAAATCGTACCTATCAGAAACCGACAGTGGTGGTGATGCAGACACTCTTCTCCAGAAGACGAATTCATTTAAATGACTAACAGTTCTACAAGAACTTGTAGTATGTTCTTAACCTTGAATTGCTGGTTTATTATATATTTAATGATTATGATGTGCCTCGGTTGCACAGTGGTAGAGTGCCAGAATACAAATCCAAAGGTCGCGGGTTCGATACCCGCCAGGTCCTAGGATTTTTATCTGTCACTTTCCACTTCTTTCACCTCTGGCAATATTGCTCATGTGAAAAATACCGAGTAGCACCGTGGTTCGGAACCCACGTTAAAATGTACTGACTGGGTAAATCAGTTCGAAGGTCGGAGGAAGGCAACGGCATACCACCTCCAAACAGGACCATGCCTAGTAAAGCACTGTGGTGTTCAAACCAGTCTTCGGATTGTTGACTGCTTTACCTTTATGATTATGAATATTTTATTACTTAAGAATAAAAGAAAGTAGTTACTAATATACTTAATGTTTTCCTTCACAATAATTAAAAAAAAAAAAAAAAACTGGTGGAAATTTTAGTGATTATGAGAATAGGAGCAATTTTGTTAGTGGTTTTCTAGTAGTTTTGCACTTGAAACTGGTGGGAAGCTCACTTTAACTGTTGGCAACACCGGCGATCAGTGGATTTTCTTATACGACCATGTTGCAAGTGCAGCTGTTGCAAGTGCAGCTTGAGTATCGGGACTCCGGTCAAACATCAAATCTCCGACATCGCTCCAGCCGGAAAAAGATGCTAAAATAAGAAGCCAATGACGGTTTAAGAGACCAGTGTGATAGAAGTGCAACAGTTCCACGAATTACTGCGGATTTCACTGCTGGGCCATCAACAAGTATCAGAGTGCGAGCGATTCAACGAAACATCACCGATATGCGTTTTCGCAGCCTAATGCCCAGGCGTGTAGCTTTGCTGACTGTGCGGCACAAAGCGTTACTCCTCGCCTGGGCTCGTCAACACCGACAAAGGACTGTCGATGACTGGAAATATGTTGCCTGGCCTGATGAGGCTCGTTCGCAATTGTATCGAACGGATGGTCGTGTACGGATTTGGAGGCAACCTCCCATGCTAAGTCTTATTGAATCCATCATTGGTGGTGGAAACGGGACAGCGGCTGGTCAAGAGTATGAAGGAACCTAGTATGTATAATGAAATACTTATTGTATCACAACCAGTTCCAAAATTTCACTATGTCATCTTCATGCCCCTACATCGGAGCATAATATCCATACGTAGGGATACCAAAATTGGATTCGTGGACTTGTCTCTTTGTGGGAATCAACAACAACAACTGTGGCAGCAAGGACTGCTAAAATCGAGTAGAATCTTCTTTTTACCGGTAAAGTTCAGTTACTCGACGTACCACGGATTCAACAAGCAGGTCGTGTCCCCCGCTGTAATAGTGACCCACGTTGTCTTTATTGCTGTCCATAACTGCGAAAATGTGTTCAGCGCAGGATTTTCTGCACTAACTGTCCTTTCGATTATGTACCATAACTCTTTTCAATACATGACCTGAGTAACCAAATCAGTTGGTGGACTTGCCCAGAATGTTACGAAATCACGAACAACTGTGGTTCGGTCAGTTGCCGCATTAACTAATATATAAAAATTAATGTTTGTTTGTTTGTCCTTTTGTTCGTATTTTATGCACGGCCATACCATACGTCCGATTGCAATAAATCTTTGTAAAATCATTACTTACAGTCCTTGTTGTGACATTTGTTGTTGTTGGTTCCCACTAAGAGACAGAAGTAAACGAATCCAGTTTTGGTATCCTTACTTATGGATATTATGCTCCGATGTAAGGACCAGAAGATGGCATAGTGAAATGCCGATTTGGTTGTTATACAATAAATATTTTATTATACATACGGCTGTTGGTATTTCAGTTCCTTCACACCTCCCATGCATGTCAGCAGGGGACTGTTGCAGCTGTCAGAAAAAATGTTCAATTGTTTGTACAACTTATGGGACTTAACTACGGGATCATCAGTCCCTAAACTTACAAACTACTTATGAACTACTTACGAACTAGGACGGCACAAATGTCCATGCCCGAGGGGGGATTCGAATCCCCGACCGTAGTGGCCGTGCAGACCGAAGCTGTCAGAGACTCTGTAATCGTGTGGGATGCGTGGCAGTTGGAGTGATATGGGAGCCCTGATACGTCTACATACGATCCTGACACATGACACATACGTACGTATACTGGATGATCACCTGCATCCGTTCATGTCCATTGTGCATTCTCATGGACAATTCCAGCAGGACTATGCGGCATTCCACATGTCCCGAATTGCTACAGAATGACTCCAGGAACACTCTTCTCAGTTTAAACACCTCAGCTGTCCCTCAAACGTGCCAGACACGGACATTATCGAGCATATTTGGGATGCCTTGGAAGAAGCTGTTCGGAAGACATGTCCACCCTCTTGTACTGTTAGGGAAATGGAAAGTCTTGCATGGAAGCATGGTGCCAATGCCCTCCAGCACTACTTTCGACGTTAGTGGAGTTCACAACATGTCGTGCTGTAAGATTGCGGTACCCTACACGATTTAGGCGATTATACTGGTTTTTTTGGCTCTTCATGTAGTTGTTAAAACATACGCATCCTGACATAGAATTTTAGGTCATGTAAAAGAGATGTGATGAGATTAAAAGCGCAGCTTCGATTACATTTGCAAAGCTGCATTTGATAATCCATTTATATGACGCTATTTTTATTACTCAGAATGTCTTTACAGCTCTATTAGAGCGTTATCGAACAGTTAATTACTTATTTACACAAAATACTTATAGTTTAATTATTCATAATATTTAGAGGCATTCGGATAAGATGCAACAAATTTAAACGCTACTCAGGTAATAGGCACGCTGCCAAAAAAAAAAAAAAAAAAAAAAGTTCCCAGTGACCTAGCTGTTGTCAAACATCTGACTGCCGAAATTCAGTGCTTATGTGAGGAACGTGCAAAACAAAGATTATGGCTTTTCTCAACGTTTTAATATTCCATGACTCTTCAGCAAGTATAAAAATAATAATTACATTAATCCTTGATGTGACTCAAAATATTTATTTTTTGAAACTCAACAGTGAAAATGCAAATTATTAGATGACAAAGCGACGACGCAAAGTGTGCCTTTGAAAATGGAGCTCTGGTCGGAACTCAGAATGTCTTCACGGTTCTATTTGAGCGTTATCGAACAGTTAATTACTTAATTACATAAAAATACTTATCGTTTAATTATTCATAATATTTGGAGGCATTCGGATAAGATGCAACAAATTTAAACGCTACACAGGTAATAGGAATACTTAAAAAAATTGTGCCCAGTGACAAAGCTGTTGTAGTGAAACAACTGACTGCCGAAATTCAGTGCTTCCGTGACGAACGTGCTAAACAAAGACAATGGATTTTCTCAACATTTTATCATTACATGACTCTTCAGCAACTATAAAACTAATAATTACATTAATCCTTAATGTGGCTCAAAATATCATTTATTTTCGTAAATTGAACTGTGAAAATGCAAATTCTTACATGACAATGAGGCGACGTAAAATATGCCTTTGAAAATAGAGTTCGGGCCGGAACTTCACAACTACGAGTAATGAACGCCAGTTATACATTTCTCCAGTTGTGAGACGTTTCTGTCCTCAGAAACAGTTACAGAGCTCTTTAAAATTTCATCTACGACAACATAGCGCAAACTTTTAATTCAAGCATGAAAATAAACCTGTAAAATTTACAATTAATTCCAAGCGCCTGCTTCTGACGCAACTCTGCCGTACCGTTGCAAGATCTGCAAGGGCATTTCAAGGTGGGCGCTGAAATGGTTTGCCAAACGACATGTTGGAGGACAACAGATCAATATCAGCTAAATGCACATTTAAAGTCGCCTGTACAGCGACCTTCAGTGCTCGTTAAGAAAACTGGGACGGGTACTCAATACACCGCCCGAGGAAAAACTGTCTGGCAATCAGAAGGAGAGGAGAAAGTGAAAAGAAATTTGAAGACTTGACAGTATACATAGATGTCCAGAAAGTCATGAGATACCTGCTAAAATCGAGTAGAATCTTCTTTTCTACCGGTAAAGTTCAGGTACTCGAAGTGCCATGGATTCAACAAGTAGTTCGTGTCCCCTGCTGTATTACTGACCCACGTTTTCTCTATTGCTGTCCATAACTGCGAAAGTGTGACCGGTGCAGGATTTTCTACACTAACTGTACTCTAGATTATGCACCATAACTATTTGGATACATAATCTGGGTAACCAAATCAGTTGGTGGAGTTGTCCGAAATGTTCTGAAATCGCGAACAACTATGGTCCGGTCAGTTGCCGCATTATAAAAATTAATGTTTATTTGTTTGTATTTTTGTTCTCATGTTATGCACGCCCCTACCATACATCCGATTGCGATAAAACGTTGTAAAATCATTGCTTACACTCGCGCGAAGGTTACAGGCATACTAAAACTAATTTCGTGTCATCCATGGTGGGTGATGCTTTACAATTAGTTCATTCCGTTTCTTACGCCTTCGCGCTGAAATGATAGGACGGATATGAATGAAATTAGGAACAGAGGTAGCTTCTACCCTGATTAATACATTGGCTACCTTTCATAAGCCACAGTATGGTGCGTGGCGGAGGATACCTTACAGTGAGTTAATAAGTTTGGTTTCTCTTCACGCTGAAACAGCAGGACTAATTTCAATGAAACTTGGAATGCGGATAGCTTATACCCATAATTAATGCATGAACTACCTTTATATAGCCACCGTACGGTGCATGGCGGAGGATACCTTACAGTGGGTTAACACATTTGTTAGTCTTCACGCTGAAACAGCAAGACGAAATTTAATGAATTGTGGAATGAAGATAGCTTATAGGCCTACCACGAATTAATACATGGGCTACGTTTCCTAATCCTCTGTAGGTGCCTGGCGGAGGGTACGTTACATCCAAATTGTTCGACTGCTCACCTTGAAAGTCCGCACATAAATGTATGTTACCATGAAGGAGATTTTTATAATCTGCAAGCCAGTCAATGTAGCATGGAGGAGTGTACCTTGCATCTTTGACACCGTTGGACCAGTCATCATGAAGCTTGGCATGTATCTTTTCATAAACAGGAGGGATAGGAGTAGGTGACACGAACACGGGGGATGGAGGGCGAGATGGACAGAGAGAGGGGCGAGGAGGGGAATGAGAGAGGGGAGATGGTGACTCACAGGTGAAAGGGATGAAAGGGAGGAACAGGTGTAAATGGACACGGGGAAGGATAGGAGGAGACGGGGGAAGGAAGAGGCGAACAGAGATACGGGAAAGGAAGAGCTGGACTAATGGAAGATTGGGAAGCTCATGTATACATATTTGTTCGTAATTTATGCGCGGCCATAAGGTTCATCTGATTGATTTGATTTTGTCAACTTACTTCTTGCTCCTACGCTATTGTTACAGAAATCACTTAACTACAGTAGGTGACGCGCGTGTCGTATCGGCAAACATATTTGAAGGGCCATTGAAGTAGTGAGATGTTTGAATCTAACATAAACAAACAGAAGGAACTTTTCCTACTAACTTCTAGAATATTCATGGTTTTATTCCGATCTTGATGAAATTTTACACAGTCAACTTTCAAAACAAGAGGAGCATACCTAAGAGTTCATACGGTCCATGGAGGGGGGTCCTCGCATTAGACCCAACTTCACTGATCACCATGAAAGTTAAAAGAGTTGCATAATTATTCACAGATGGAGGAGGCAATGGACGGTGGATGTGGAGGAGGAGTTCGACAGAGAGACGAGGACGTGATAGTCATAAAAAGGGTAACGTGGGCATGGGCAAAGACAGGGGTAGGAAGAGATGAACAGGGCGAGGAGAAGATGAACAGAGAGAAAGGGTAGGGTATGGATAGAGAGGAAACACAGACAAGTACTTCAAGGCTTTTATTCAGTTGTACACTTCACTCGCAAGGCTGTTTAAGTCCGAATATCGATCAGGGGACTAGCTGATGCGCCTCTGTGCCCAAGGTCGAGGTGAACGTTCGCTGCTTTTCCAATAAAAGTAAATGTTCAAATGTAGCATCTACAACTGCAGTACACGCAGTGACCCGTTCTGCAAATGACTATACACAGGATGTAAGTACGCGTCTTACTGAAACCTCATACATTGGCGAACGTCCAGGACAACATGGGCAAGTAGTATCGGTAGTTCCTGTTCTAAAAACGTTCCATATTTGCGTCCATTCAACGTTGAAACAAATATGTTTAAATAAAATTATGTTCTGAAACTGTAGGGTGTGTTTATCTACATCTACATAAATACTCTGCAAGTCAGATTGAAGTGCATGGCTGAGGGTTTATCGAACCGCTTTTATGATGTTTCTCTACTGTTCCACTCTCTAAGAGCTCAGCGAGAAAAAGCAGCGTCAAAATCTGTCCGTTCTCTCTTATTTATTTCCATGATCATGTCTTGCTATGTAGGTGGGTGGTAACAAAATACGTTCGCATTCGGAAGAGAAAGTTGGCGAAAGATATTTCGCACATAGATTTCGTCACAACAATTAACGCCTTTCTTTTAGTGATTTCCACTTCAACTCATAGATAATTTCTGTGACACTCTTTCCCCTATATCGCGATAGTACAAAACGAGCTACCCTTCTCTGAAGTTTCTCTAAATCGTCTGTCAGTCCTACTTAGTGGGTATCCCACAATGCGCAACAATACTTCAAAATAGGAGGCACTAGGCACAAGTGTAGTGTAGGCAGTTTCGTAAGTAAAGCTGTGTTCTGCCAACGAAACGTAGTCTTTGCTTCGCTTTCCCTACAATATTTTCTGTGTGTTCTTTCCAATTTAAGTTGTTTGTAATTGTTACTCATAGGTATTTAGTTGAATTTACGGCCTGTAGTTTTAACTGATTTATAGTATAAATGAAGTTTAACGGGTTTCTTTTAGTGGTCATATGGATGACTGAACACTTCTGATTATTAAGGGCCAATTGCCATTGTTGTAGCATTTTTTGACTAAATCATTATGGAGTTGCTTTTGATCTTCTGGTGACTTTACTAACCGATATATGACAGCATCATCTGCGAAGAAACTAAGAGAGCTACTCAGAGCCGGCCGCGGTGGCCGAGGAGACTAAGGCGCTCCAGTCATGGTCTGCACGGCCACTACGGTCGGGGGTTCGAATCCCCCTCGGGCATGGATATTTGTGCCGTCCTAGTTCGTAAGTAGTTCATACGTAGTTTGTAAGTTTAGGGACTGATGACCCCGTAGTTAAGTCCCATAGACGATACAAACATTGAACATTTGAATTTGAGCTACTCAGATTGTCTCCTAAGTCGTTTATAAACATAAGGGACAATAGGGCCCTGTAACACTTCCCTGGAGAACGCCAGATGTCAACACAGTTCTGCTCCATGACTTTCAGTCAATTACAACGTACTGTGTCCTGTCTGACAAGAAATCACGAATCCAGTCCCACAATTGTGACGGTATTCGTGAAGCACGCAGTTTGATTAGGAGACGCATTTGAGATACAATGTCGAAACCCTTCCGGAAATCTATAAATGCGGAATCTATTTGACATCCCTTGTCTATTGCTTTCATCACATCAGGTGAGTAAAGAGCTAGCTGTGTTTCACAAAAATGATACTTTCTAAATCCATGTTGACTATGGATCGATAGGTCGTTCTCTTTGAGGTAGTTCATAAGTTTTGAGGAAAGGGTATGATCTGAAATCATGCTGCGAACCGACGTCAATGATATAGGCCTGTAATTTCGTGGATAACTCCTATTGCCTTTCTTGAATATTGGTGTAACCTGTGCAACTTTCCAATATTTGGGTACGGAAAGTTCACTGAGCGAGCGGTTGTATATGATGACTAGGTATGGGGCTATTGCATCAGCATACTCTGAAAGGAAACTAAATCGTATACAATGGGAACCGGTAGACCTACTTTTATAAGTGATTTAAGTAGCTTTAATACACCAGCGTATTAACTTCTAAATTACGCATGATGGTAGTTGTTCTTGATACTAATTCTGGAGTATTTGCTTCGTCTTTTTTCGTGAAGGAATTTCAGAAGGCTGTTTCAAACAATTCCGCTTTAGAATCACCGTAACTATCGCGTAGTGAAGTTATGGATTGTGTTTTACCGCTAGTATACTTTACTTACGACAAAAATTACTTAGGATTCTTTACCAAATTACGTGACTGTATTTCGTTACGTAATTTCTTTCAAGCTTCTCGCATTGAAGTTAGAGTTAAATTTCGACTTTCTGTAAAAGACTGTCAGTCTTGAGGATTCTGTGTCCGTTTAAATTTGGCATGCGTTTTTCTTTGCTTTTGCAAAGTCACTGGAAGAGTAATGGGGAAGGTACAGGGACACACTACTGGAAGCAGCTAGAGAATGTCTTGGAACAGTAATGTGTAAAGCCAGGAATAAGCAGACAGCTTGGTGGAATGACACAGTCAAGGCAGCCTGTAAAAAGAAAAATGACTCCATACTAGAAATCAGGCAGACAGAGATAGTTATGTTGCAGAAAGAAACGAAGTCAAATGGATAATTGAAGACTCCAAGCAGAAATCTTGGAAAGACTTTGGAAGTAACCTGGGAACTATGGGTCAAGCCGCGGGAAAAAATACTCTGCAGAGTAATTACCAGTCTTAGAAAGGGAGGGACGGGTCAGAACAGCTGCTAGTCAATCCTGTAGATTCCTTGAGAAGATGGAGGGAATATTTTGAAGAATTGCTCAATGTAGGTGAAATGTTCAATGATGTGTCACATTTTGAGGTAGAATGGGATGGGACTGACGATGGAAACAGGATCACATTTGAGGAAGTGGAGAAAATGGCGAATAGATTGCTGTGGAATAAAGCGGTTGGGGTGGATGAAATTAAGCCGTAACTCCTCAAATACAGTGGAATGTCAGATTTCAAATGTTTACACAGGATAACTGAGAAAGCGTTGGAATCGGGACAAGTTCCGTCTGACTGGACGAAAGCGGTAATCACGCCAATTTTCAAACATGGAAACAGAAAAGGTGGTAACAATTATGGAGGTATCTCTATAATTAGCGTTGTAGGCAAAATATTTTCAGGTATTGTTGAAAGGAGAGTGCAAGTATTAGTTGAGGACAAGTTAGATAAAAATCAGTGTGGATTTAGGCCTCTTAAAGACTGTCAGGATCAGATATTTAGCTTACGGCAAATAATGGAGAAGGGCTATCAGTGGAACGGGGAATTATATCTATGTTCTATATATCTAGCAAAGGCTTATGACGGCGTTCCTAGAAGGAAGCTATTGTCAGTTCTAGAAGATTATTGAATAGAAGGTAAAATTCTGCAGGCAATTGAAACTCTTTACGTAGACTGTCAGGCCGTAGTTACAGTAGACGGCAAATTAAGCTCATGGTTCAGGGTAGTTCCAGGGGCAAGACAAGGCTGTAACCTGTCACCACGTTGTTCATACTATTCATCGACCATATGTTGAAAACAGTAGACTGGCAGGGCGGGATTAAAATAGGTGAAAACAAAATATGTGGTCTTGTATATGGGCAGGTCTTAGTTGTAACGGCAGATTCGATTGAAAGGTTGCAAACTAATATTTCAGAGCTCGATCAGAGGTGTAAGCGTTATGATATGAAGCTGTCTGTGGGAAAGATATTTAAGCAGATTGAGTGCCAAATAGGAGGAACGAAGTTAGGTCAGGTAGACAGTTTCAAGTACCTAGGATGTATTTTCTCACAGGATGGCAATATAGTGAAGTAACTGGAATCGAGGTGTAGCAAAGGTAATGCAGTGAGTGCTCAGGTAAGATCTACTCTCTTCTGCAAGAAGTAAGTAAGTACCAAGACTAAGTTAGCAGTGCATCACTCTATCTTGCGACCAACTTTGTTGTATGGGAGTGAAAGTTGGGAGGATACAGGTTACCTTATTCATAAGGTAGAGGTTACAGATATGAAAGTCTCAAGAATGTTTGCAGGTACTAATAGATGGGAACAATGGCAGGAGGGTGTCCATAATGAGGAAATCAAAGAAAAACTGGGAATGAACACCATAAAAATGTTTGTTAAGCTTATGGGACTTAACTACGGGGTCATCAGTCCCTAAACTTACAAACTACTTATGAACTACTTACGAACTAGGATGGCACAAATATCAATGCCCGAGGGGGGATTCGAACCCCCGACCGTAGTGGCCGTGCAGACCGTGACTGGAGCGCCTCAGTCCCCGCGGCCACCGCGGCCGGCTGAACACCATAGATGAAGCACTTATAGCGAACAGGCTTAGATGGTGAGGTTATGTTACAAACATGGGAGAAGCACGTTTACCTGAGAGACTCATTGGCTCGGCAGCGAAGGGTAAGAGGAGTCGAGGTACCCCAAGAAGAAAGCACTTAGATTCGGCGAAGAATGATTTTGAAGTAACAGGCTTAACATTAGACAAGGCATCAATGTTGACATTTAATAGGGGATCATGGAGGCATTTTATTAGAGGCACTATGCTCCAGACTGAAAGCTGAAAGGCGTAATCAGTCTCTAATGATGATGATAATGATGATGATTTGCAAGAGTGATCTAACCTGTTTTGTGTACCAGGGCGGGCCAGACGCCTCATTTGATAATTAATCTGTCAAAACATGTCGATATTATTTCTTTGACCGTAAGCCAAATCTGATCAGCACTAACATTGTTATTTTCGATATACTGGAAAGTGTTAATCGAATTTTCATCTGCTTTTTAGAATTGATATATTTTTGTGTGAATGGTCTTCTGTTTGTGTGTGGATGCAACAGTGCCTAAGTAGACTGCTACAGCACTGTGAATGTAAAAACTGATAAGAATGTCTGTAATTAAATTAAGAATAAATATTTTAATTGAGCAGCTGGCATAGACTGATTGCTTTATGTATGGCCCTGTTAGTTAAATTTCCAGAACACGAGTCTGACTAAATAACAGTCTCATTGAATGACAAGTTCGGTTGTAGCTCAAAGTAGGAATCGTTAATCAGACACACAAACAGTTCATTATTTAAAAATAGTAAAGACTAATATTCAACACGACTGTGATACCGAGTTTAAATGTGATCACGGGTGGAACGACAGACAATTTCTAACAGTGACTGATAGGAACAGAAGAGCATGTACAGGTATAGGACAAAGTGGAAACGCGTAAACTGACAATTATTAAGTTCGTTAATTATTTGAAGTAGGGATCAAAGTTTAGCTTACAAATGCAAAGCCGCCGCTGAGCGGCCGAGCGCATTGAGGCGCCATGCTCCGATGCGCGAGGCCGTTCCCCGTCTGGGGTTCGTATCTCCCCCTCGAGCATGGATGCTTGTGTCGTCTTTAGTATAAGGTAGTTCGTAAGTAGTTTGTAAGTTTAGGGACTGATGACCCCGCAGTTAAGTCCCTTAAGCTTAACAAACATTTGAACAAATGAAAAACGGACTAAGGATGGATTCTGTTGCGACCTTAGGAATAATTGTTGTGTGTGACGACACGTGCTGAGATCAAGACTTACTTTCATTAAGAAATGAACTGTTGGGTTGCCAAAATAGTTCATTATTTAAGGATGTACTGTACTTATTTTCAACGTAGCCAGGATGTCGATAGGACGTTAAACCCCAATATTCCTTTCTTCATCCATCATTACGACTGATGGGGGTTGGGACTTACCTTCAAATCTTTCACTGCGTACTAAATTCTCATTTTGACATTGATCGATCGATTTCACATTTTATTCGTCTTCTTTTTCCTAGTGTAATCCGGTACACTGTGTGTTGACTTTATAGTATTTATTAACTTGGTTTTTCTCTGAAACTAGATCCGGAGGTCAGACCTGGCTGTCTGTTTGTACCTGGAAATTATGTAAGATGAACGTAGATATCTAGGCTGTAAATTTGCATGTCCGTGCTCCAAAAATCCGTTTCGACTTTGTCCTTGGGAGCTCCCTTACGAAGGACATCGCTGCACTCTTGCATGTGTTTTCCTTATATGCCGCTGAAAGGTTGACAATCCGCCTTGTTTTCAAAGTCAGATTTGCCAATTTAACCTAATATTTGGAGTTTGTCCATGTATATAGGAATATTACTCTTGAAATTAATAATAGTTTCCACATGAAAATTCGTAATCTTTCTTAAAATAGGAAAATGTAACAGTGAATTTCTAGTTGCTGAGATTCATAAAGAAGAACTTATTTTCATTTCGTAACCAGCTAGTCGTAAGAGTGATGTATTTGAAAAATTCTCTGTGATAATCAGTTGTAAGTCATGTTGGTTTTCTGCCTGGACGTCAAGTTCTTTTGAGCGTATGTTGTATACTGTCAGGATGAGAGAGTCAGTCATTTACCTTTGTGGCTTTCTTGTTTCTTGTCAATTTTTCTTGTTGCTTAATCTGATAGAATAACTCGTCCTTCCAGAATTTGTACACTAGCTAAACCCGGTAACACTTAGCTGCGACTCAGTCATATGAAGTGAACGCGGATATACATAAAACGTTATGGCGAACACATGCTCATCGAGAAAATAAAACACTTACTATTTACCATGGATGCCTTCCTGTGGCTATATCAAAGAAAATTGAAATTAGAAAAAATGTGTTTCTCCATAAAATAAATATTTATTGCAAAACCAGAAGACTGACAAAATTTCTTTGTTTGTCCATTTCCTGCATAAGCATACTGATCAGGCGATTTACCGACTGTGGGACATGTGACGTATAATTGGCCTTGAGAAAAGCAATCGTTTTCTACATTGCGGTCATCTTCTCCCCACCCCTATCCCTCCACTCCTCCTCTCCCTCTATGACTCTCCTCTTTCACTTCCCTCTATCAGTCCCATCTCTACGTCCGTCTCCATCTTCCCTTTCTTTTGTCTTCCAATCCCTCCCTACTTACGTTGTCCATGTCCTCGTCATCCTCCTTTCTGTCCATTTTATCTTGCCCTCCTCGTAACTATTCGAAGTAAATGAATGCAAATTGCAATTTTAACTTGTGATAACGGCATAAAATTCCCAGAAAGTTACTCTAACAGAAAAGTTAACGAAATAACGACACCAATCAACAATTACAATTTAGTCTTCGTTACGATATTTGGATTTCCAGCAAGCAGTTCTCGCTTTGTAACTGCCTGATACGAGTGTTTTACTGAAAATAAACCATTTGAACAAGAACGTCCCTAGAATTCTATTTCACAAAACGCTGTTGTTTTGATTAGGCATCATTTCCATAGGGCAGAAGTTGGTAGCATAACAGTTTTAGTTCTTCACTTATCCTAATGCGTGACTGCAAAGAAACTACCCCAGTTATATGAACACATCAACATCCGTTTACCACTATTAGCTTTACGTACACAGACGATTTTTCTTTAGTGCATATCTACAGCAAAGCACCTTTCGAATTTTACAAGTTTCATGCTATTGGGTCCAAGTAAACAGCCGCTTCGATTTAATGATAGACCTGATCCCTTTTTTTGTTGGTGACTATGAGTGTGGGCTGGTTTTTGCAGTTTTTTCAAAATCTGATGTTGATTAAAGAGTTTCAGAATGAAGGATTGACCGTTAGGACTATGAATTTATTTCACCGCCCCAAAACGGTTGAAATATTTCAATATTTTGAGCTATTCTTTTCACTGTAGGACACAGTCTCCTTTGGGATTCTTATCATTCATACTATTTAAACGAGACGCGAAGGGGATGAAGTAAATACGAGGAGGGAAGCGAAGCACTGTTTGATGAGGTTATTTCCGAGGATCTGTAGATCTACTGACTTTCTTCTGATACCCTGCTCGTTCCGTGCTGTCCTCCAGGCTACACTTTAGGAATGACATCTGTAGCATCACTTCCCAGTGCTTAGGAAGTCCAACCGGCTATGTATACTCTTGAGCGATTTTCATTTCTGCCGGGCGAGCTACTCCGATCAAGCCTTCGGATGATTTCTCTTAATTCCTTGGATCTAGCAATTCCAATTTCAGCGACAAACAGAAATAATTTGTCCTCTTCCCTTTCTTCTCCACGTCAATTCACCGTCTCATGTAACAGCTGACCAACACAAAACAAACTGTAAATAGTAAACAAGTAAAGAGAACTGTGTTTTTGTTAAGCAGCTACCATCGGCTGTGACGACTACGCTCTTTTTCTGCAGATGAGAGGTCCATTTAGAGATTAAAAGCTCCGTGTTATTTTCAGAATAATTATGTATCTTTGTGGTATATTACAACGTCATATGTCTAGTCAAATAAGCTGACAAGTACATTAGAATATTGTTATCTTCCGGCTTTTGTAAATAGTTTCTATTTGTCAGCTTCTGTTGTTATTAGAAGACGCTGTTACACCTCTCACTTTCCACATTTACTCTCTATATATGTACACTGTCAACAACACTTCGTCAGATTCCAACATGTGCTTTTACAACTAGTATCCGTTACACAGACCTTCAATCGAAGATATAACACACTTTGTACAGAGAAGTTTGTTTTTGTTTGTATGTGATATAATCAATGTGCGAAAAAGTACCTTCGTCATCATGAAACTCCAAAGATGAATAATAAATACATATCTGCAATGATTGCATGCATAGGATTTCATCTTTAAATCTGTATGCAAGTTATCAGTGAAAGGGAAATAGTACAAATTCATATCACTGCAGTCTTATTTTTATACATAAATTAATATGTACTAGAATATTAGTAACACTAGGTTCTGCTTATTTCAAATTAAACGACAGTTGGTATATGGCTGTTCATTTATTACACAACAGAAGGAATAGATATAATACACAAATAAGGTAGTTACAGTTATTTGGTACTGCATTGGTATTAAACACAACACATAAAAGGCCTGGCATGGAAGGTGGAGGTATGGGGGGTTTGGGTGGGAGCAAAGGGTGATGGGAAGAGGGAATATTTGGTCTGTTAAGTTCTAGAAATTTTGGAGGAAAAATTTGTTTTTAGTTCACACTGGTCATTGAGTAGTTTCCTCGATGCTTTATGTGTATTGCTGTTTCATACCTTTGTTAGCAAGGTGGAATATTTGGAGGTTTTGTTGTATTGTGTCTGTTCATTACGTTGGGTAAGGTGCTTGGCTGTTTATGATGTTAAGAGGGAGTGCAACCATTACGTGCTTTATATCTTGTTGTGAAGCTCCGTTCCTGCACCCCCCTACCCCACGCACGCCCTAACACTCCTGCCAGACTGTTTCATTTGCTGTGATAATATCAATACCCTACCAAGCAACAAATCTGTAATTACCTTATTTCTATTTAATATCTATTCCTTCTATTGTATAATAAATGAATAGCCACAAAGCTACTGTCATTTAATTGACATAAGCAGAACCTAGTTTTACTAATATTCTATGACACATTAAGTTATGTATAAAAATAAGACAGGAGTAATATGAATTTTTGCTCTTGGGCCTTAACTAGTAATACACATACATGTTTAAAGCTGAAATCCTATGCTCTGTGTGAAGTCTGTTACATCTTCGACTCAAAACACTAGTTGTAAAATCACTTGTTGGATGCAGCTGAAGTGTTGTTGACAGTATACATAGATACAGAGTAATTTTGGAAATCACGTGATGTGGTATCATATTCTGAGCACAACAGAACCTGATAAATGGAAATTATTTACAAAAGCGTGCCTTACAGTAGCAGTAAGTCACAGAACTAATTTCAGACAATTCTTGATCCAAAACGCAGCATAAGGAACGCCTATGTCGATTTATTAAAGCATGTTGCATCTTCCTACCACAGAGCCAGTAGCAACATCACGCTTTGAAATGAACTTGTAACATCTTGAACCATCTGAAGATGAACATGAAAACAAACAATTACCATTTCAAGATAAAGTTACCGGTTCCATTTTTCTTAAATTATGTTTCTATCTAAGAGCTTTGTGAGGTACTGGATATTGCGTTTAGTGTAGTGGATATTGTCGTGTACGAGCCTGCATCATTGTGCTATCTATTGATCCATGCTCAACTTCCAAAGTTTGCCCAAACAGTCACGCCCGAAAAAGGGCTCCTTCTTCAACGAGGTTTCATTTACTGAATTATGGAATTACTATTGGCACAACTAAGTTCCAAACAACTGTTTACGAGAATGTACAATGTGTGGACAGAATTCATGATCTTTGATTTTCTACCACACACTACATTTTGTTCGTGTGCTGCTTCTAAGTGCTTTGTCACATTGACGATCGTTTAGTTTTTATATTTCCGTGAAATCGTTTCAGTGATCATCAGGAAACACAAAGAAATTACAGAGTGCAAGGGATTTTAGAAATTCTGGAAGACAACGATTATTTGATTTTGAGGAGCTCGAAGATGATAGTTTTTCTTTAGTGACTAATACGAATGATTAACTTCATTTGAAATTGATTTATCTTGATGCTGAAGATTTTCCTGAAGATAAGTGAGCCTAAATTTGATGTACATCCTAATAATTAAATTCTGGAAGTGGTTACTTCCGCCTCTTCTCTTGGGCAGAATGCCTCTTTTGAGTAAACATTTATGACCACCGATGAAATTTAAAGAAAACATTTTGAACGAACACGAATTGACACACAAGAAGGACATTCATGAATTTACACGTTAGGAGGACATTTGTGAATTTATGTTTCACCATAATTCAATTTAGCCCATAACACAGTAATCAACACGTAGCAGTAAGTTGTGAAATCCAACTTTGATAATTATTTCACTAACGATTTACTGCTTACGATGGTAGAAAAAACTTGAATGTATTGCAGAATAGTACAGAGTATATTACACCAACAAATATAGACAAAATCAAATGCTTTATAGGTATTCTTCTTCTAACCAGAAACTTGAATTACTCACGAATACGACTGTTGTGGGATATCAGAGTTTGTTTGCCTATCATTCAGAAGCTATGACACTGAACGAATTTTTCAAACTGAAAGTAAATTCTGCATATGGAAGATAATAACAACAGAATTGTCACCAAGTATATGTGTCTGCAAAGCATAAAAAAGCAATGAAGCCCATAGATGATATCCAATACTATTCTGTTGGCCAGTTTCCATATTTTGAGCAACATAAATCTTCTTCAAGATGTCAGACTTCTGGTTGCAAAGCTAAAATGTACATACGGAGTTCCAAAAGGAAGTTCCATCTTTGTATGGTAAGAGAACACAAATTGTTGCTACAGTCCCATCAAAAGTAATTTTTGCATGCGGATATGCAGACTGGCCATATAATATAGGTTATGAACTGCAGATTCAAACTGAAGAAACTGCAGATAGGTAACAAAATAAGGAGAGGTGACGTGAATACACCGAAAGAATCTGAGGTTCTTGAGAGTTTCAGAGGAAGCTTTATGAAGCAATTGACGAAAACAGGGGGAAATAACACAGAAGAAGAAGAATGGATAGCTATGAGAGATGAAATAGCGGCTGCAACAGAGGACCAAATAGCTGGAAAGAAAAGATTAGACATAATATTTGGGTATCACAGGAAATATTTAATTTATGAGAAGAGAAAGTATAAAAAATGCAATAAATGTAGCAGATAAAATTTATTACTGACGAAGAAAATATGAGATTCACAGAAAATACAAAGTAGCTAAGAGGACAACTGCAAGCCTGGAGAACAATGTATAACTAGCGTAATGATACATTTGGAGACACGAAAAGCGGCTCTATGAATATCAAAAACACAGTTGCAAAATCAATTCTGGGCTCTACCAAAGAAGTGAACATCGATAAAATATTGTAGAAAGGGAAGAGGAAGTAGATTCAGATGAGATAGGAGATTCTATACTGAGAGAAGAATATCACAGCGCTATGAAAACCCTTAGTCGAAAGAAGTTCCGTTGAGTAGATGACATTCCCTCAGAACTACTGAAATGTCTGCGACATCTATCAATGACAAAACTGTTCCACCTAGTGTGCAAGTTGTATGAGACAGGCCAAATACTCTCAGACTTTCAAGAAAAATGAAATAATCCCAATTCTAAATAACGCAAGTGCAGACAGGTGTGTAAATTAGAGAATCATGAGTTTAATAAGTCATGGATGCTAACTACCAATAAGAATTATTAACAGAAGAATGGATACTCTAGTAGAAGCCGACCTCGGGGATGATCAGTTTGGATTTATAAGAAATGTAAGAACTCGTGAGGAAATACCTTACCACTTATCTTCGAAGATAGATTAAGTAAAGATTAACCTACATGTCTAGCTTTTTGTAAATTTGGAGAAAGCTTTTGACAGTGTTGACTGGAATACAATGTTTCAGATTCTGAAGGTACCAGAGGTAAAACAAAGGGCGCGGAAGGTTTTTTACAATTTATTCAGAGATTAGACAGCAGTTATAAGAGTCGAAAGGCATGACAAGGAAACATTGGTTGGGAAGGGAGTATGACAGTATAGTAGCCTTTACCAAATTTCTTACGTCGAAAAATCAGTGAAGGAGAGTAAGGAGAGATTTGTGGAATGATTTAATGTTCATGGTGAACAAATAAAAATTTGCAGTTTGTCGATGACATTGTAATTCTGTTAGAAACAGCAAAGAACCTGGAAGAGCAGTTGAACGGAATGGACAGTGTTGTAAAAGGATCATATAGGATGAAATTCAACAAGAGGAAAATAACAGTAATGCAATGTAGCCTAAGAAAATCAAGAAAATCAGTCGATGCTGAAGGAATTAGATTAGGTAACGAAGCAATACTGTTGGCAGAAGAGTTTTGTTACTGAGGATGTGAAATATCCTACGTTGGTCGCTGTCAGATGATACAAAATTCAGAATGTCAACTGGTAGAGACGTTTATTTCAAAACGAGAAAATTAACGTAAATGTTAGGAAATCTTTTCCGATAACTTTTGTGTCGAGTGTTGCCTTGTACGGGAGTGAATAGTGGACAATAAATAATTCAGACCTGAAGTGGATAGAATCTTTTGAAATGTGGTGCTATTGGCAAATTCGGAAAATTAAGTGGATAGATCACATAACTAATGAGGAACTATTGAACAGAATTGGGGAGAAACATAATTTGACTAAAAGAAGGAATCGATTGTGAAGTACACGTTCTTATACAATCTATTTAGCATTGTAGTGAAGTTTGTGGGTTAAAATCGTAGAGGGAGAACAAGAGACGAATACAGTAAGCAGGTTCAAATGGATGTACGATGTCGTTCTTATGAAGAGGCTTGCTGAGGATATAGTAGAATGGAGAGCTGCATCAAACGTCTGTAGACTGAAGACCATAGCAGCTACATGCAGAAATGATATGGTTTTTCATTTGTAAAAGTTTCTAAAATAAATTATGACAGATATTTCAAAATCGTAGTATTTAAAAATTCGATACTTTTATAATACTGACTTGAAAATAATAAAAAATGATACCTTTCAGGCACCGTGACCTTTTTAGGAGACGATCCGTAACCTATATTTGGGTAGTCCAAATTTGAGTTTTGCTATATAAAAAAAATTACAAAAAATAAGCTCTATTAGGATATCAAAATACAAATTTTACCTTCAGAAATAAGAAAGACAGTCTGAGAGACTGAAAGAGCTTGCTTTGTCATCGGACCATATTACGAGGTAAAATTATTAGTGAAATAAGCTGCTACCCAGTACCTTAGAAACTTGTTACCTGGACGCCTACAACTATAGAAATAAGCTGGCAATAAGTACTTTAGAAGCTTTTCACCTGGACGCCAATAGTTTTCGTGTAAGAACTAATTTCATTTCGGATTTCTTTGGCACATTTTCGTATCATGGTTTGCCGTGTCTTGTGAGTCACTGGAATTTCGTGGTAATATTCGGCATAACTTTCTCAATAAAGTTTTTTCTCTCCGTATTACGCACACTATTAGGGACTACGTGATACACACATCGGTTCTACGGCGTTCGCTCCTTCCAAAAATAAATACATTTAACATGTTTTATGTTCTTGCAAATGTCGAAGAATTTAAACAGTGAAATAAACAGTGTGAGATTGTAAATAAAGGAGGTGAAACGTAAGTTGGGAGACAATGCCAACGTTCTTGAATAATCACAAGGCAACCATGTAATGTATGATTCTACTTTTTGCTCCCATAACGGTGTGTTACCGTTTCACAGATTTTTGTTTTGTATGAATTGCAGGGTACTTATCATGTAAATAAGTTTTGTTTAGCATTAACTCCTCGCGTTGACTTCTTAGGTATGTGCGTCACGGTACGTTACCGATTGTCTGTAACAACACATAATTCCCAGCTATCCTTGATGGCCGGCACTCGCTCGCCCAGCGTGACGCAGCCACTTTCACTTAAGTGTCGCGCGGGCAGCCGTAAGCTGTTCTGCAGGCGCTTGCCTTCCTTGATACGATTGCGGAGTATCCCAATCTCAGGTGCTTTTTATTTAACTTTTCTCTCATAGCTAATGCCTCTATAGATAACAGCTACCTTAAGATGACTGTTAGTATAAAACGTATATAGCAAGGACATAAAGGTATATCTGATAAGGTAGAAAGGGACAAAAGCTGCGCATGGGTAAAGATACGAATCCAATTTCTTCCCTACTTTTGTGTGTATCGTGGAAGCCCAGTTTCTGCCATTGATAGATTGTGTGATGGAAGAGTGAGATGTGTTGGTGATTCTCGTTTTCATTCTTTTGAGGTATGAGACGAATTAGTTCTTTTATTTATGTACTAGCTGTAAACCAGGTGTTGCCCCAGTACTTACTTAGTCTAGTCTTAATTTAATCGATCTTTCTCCTTTCCACTTCTCTCTCTCACTCACCTTCTCTTTACTTGTGTCTCGTCCATCTCCTCCTCTGCCTCTCCAATCTCTCTCTCTCCCTCTTTCTGTTCAGTTTACTATCTCCCCACTCTCTCAGCCCATCTCCACTTACCCTTTCCCTGCCAATCATCTCATCGTCTCTCTGTCTAACTCCTCATCAGTTGCCTCCTCCATCTGTGAAGAATTATATAAATCAGCTTTCATGATAATAACTGAAATATTTAGATGTTCCTTTTTTCGCGCCCACTATTAGAGACTGGAAGAGTAGGGAAATAATATGAAAGCGGTTTGATAAAACATCTGCCAGGAACTATTATGTGATTTGCAGTGTAAACATGTAGATTTAGATCAGTGAAATGATGTCTTCAGTTTATTGCAAGTCACCGTCCCCCATGTAACGTATCAAACTTGAGTAGACGTTGTTCCTCTAGTTCTGGAGGTAAAGTGCACAAAATTTCATATAGATCGGAATAAAATCGTAGATTTTGTCAATGTTCGTACAAAATTTTAGGCACACAGTGACGTTCCTCTTTGTTTGAAGACCAAGTGTACAAAGTTCCATCGCAATCGGATGAACGGTACGGCAGCGCATAAAATACAAGGAAACAAATATTCATTTTTATATATTAAATTCATAGGAATGACAGAGCCGCCATCTGTCGAACATTGATCGTACCAACTTAGAAACTTTCGTTGGCTCGTGCACAACAACTTTGCTACAGATCATCACATGACCAAATGCATAGTTTACGATTCTATGAAGGACATACAGATATGCGTTGAAATGCCCGGATTAGAATGCAGCGTTATGTCAAAATTTCAAATCAGTAGTTTAAAAAATTTCTGAGATTTGCTATTAAAAAAAAAAAAACGAATTGAAACTGTAGTTTTTGCTGATAGCAAATTTCTAAAAGTTGTCCTATTTCTTGGAAATTTTGATACAACGTTGCATTTGAAATCGTGCGTGATTGCATATTGCTTCCTATTTAATTCGTTTCCAAAATTAGTTGCGCATAGCAATAGTACTGAAGAAGTAGTAAAACGGATATCCATGTCTGACTCGTCAGATTTTAAAAGCATTTCAATGTTTATGACATGATATGTCCTGAAGTATGTGTCGTACAGTGATGTAAATTTGATGGCACATTTAGTGATACATATCGATATGTAAAATATGTTGCGAAGACAGTCATAAGTAATCAAGTAAACAGGGTCTTGCATGATGCGACACTTTAATGGCATCTACAGCGCAACTTTTGTAAGTGGTAGACTTATTTTCGTTTCATCATTTTGTGTGTGTGTGGGGGGGGGGGGGGGGGGGGGGGGGAAGGGGGCGGATCAGTTACAAAACGCTTCATAAACGTCCGAAATTACATGAAAAGGTTTTTGCAGGTCCCTCCCATTTTCCAACAATTGGCGCATAAAACGGGGTATTCCCACGCGGTGGCCTCTCATTATTTATGACGTCATATCTCCTGAGCTACGTGTCGTGCTATTTTGTTTTTGGATCAGGATCCTTCGTGGGCTTACGGTGAACAGTTCAACAAAGTATCATTGCAATCGGTTGAATGGTTTATGAGCACATAGAGGACATAAAGACAAACATTCGTTTTTATATATATAGACGAGCTGTAAATCCGGCGTTGTCCGGGTGTTTATCCTACACTCTCGTAGTCCACATCCCCTTCCTCCCTCCCTCTGCATCTGCCTCTTTCTCTCCTATCTCTCTGTCCGTTTCCACCTATCAGTCTCTCGGAAAAGTTATCTGCAAGGTACCCCCTGTCATGTACCATACAAACATTTATGTACCCAGTGATCTTCCTCTTGGTTTAAAGGCCATGTGTGCAAAAATTCATAAAGATTGGTGCAAAACTATGCATTTCGTAAAATTGTGTAAGTCAAGTACCCTCCACCACGCACCGAACAAAATTTTATATAGACAGTGACATTCCTTTTGTTTTTAAGGTAGTTGCAATAAAAACGCAGGGTCATATTGAAAAACGCACTTTGTTATTCTCAGAGATTCCATTTTTATTTCATACAACCCTCAACCCTTGTTCTGAGAGTTAAAAAGGAAGAAAGAAAGAAAGATCGTTCTCAAGTTATGGCGTAACCGAGGTATTTAGGGAGCCATTTTTATTTTTCAAAGCCCTCCCCCCCCCCCCCCGCTTGCACCGTATGAAACTTAAGGTAGAAAGTAACCTTCCTCTTGTTTTTAACGTCAAGCGATCGAAATTTCGTGACCATCGGAATGTAACTGCAGATTTCGTGAGTCTAGGAAGAAGTATGCTCCGCCATGAACCTATCACAATATACTCTCTTAGCTGACGTTTTCTACCTATAAACTACATCCCTGCCAAATTTCAACTTCATAGGTGAAGTAGTTTTCGAAATTTCGTGTTTGTGAGTGAGTGAGTGTCCGTTCGCTTTTGGATGCAAGAGAATTAAGGGAGACTTGTAGACAAAAATAAATAGTAACATCCAAATCTGTAATGCTAACTTTAATTGATAAAAGATCATGCCTGATGCGAGAGTTTTACGACATCTACAGCGAAACTGTTGTAAGCGATAGACTTCTTTTTATAATTTATAAATCTGGGTATACTCACGCGGTGGCCTCTCATTATTTATGACGTCGTATCTCCTTAGCTATGTATCGTGCTCTTTTGTTTTTGGGTCATAAACCTTCGTGGCCGTACGGTGAACAGTTCACCAAAGTCGAATGAATACTTTATGAATACATAGAGGACATACAAACATTCATATTTATAAATAAAGATATAGATTTTTTTTTTTTTACTTTTTCTTCATATTTTACGCACGGCCAACTCGTGCATCCGAAGGCGTTGAAACTTCGTCAACTACTTGTCTGCACACGCACGATGATTATAGGCATACAAAAATTAACTTCGTTTGGTGCGGAGGTTGATTTACAATTATAAATAAAGTCTGCAATAAGCTGCATAGGTCGCTATATTGATAAAAGGCATGAAGCGGTTACAATATGACTTTATTTTGAATAACCGCTCCATGACTTTTATCAATACAGCGACCTATGTAGCTTATTGCAGGCTTTATTTATTATTAATCATGGTGGCTTGCCTACTCCGTGACTTTATGTCGCAATTATGTGGCTTTACAATTAGTTTACATTTCGTTTCTTGCGTCTTCATGCTGAAATGGCTGGACGGATATGAATGAAATTTGACACATAGGTAGCTTTTCGTATACCCTGATTGATTTAAGGGGTTCATTTCGTTAGGCACCGTATGGTGCGTGGCGGGTGGTACCTTATAATGGGTTGATATGTTTGCTACTCTTCACGCTGAAAGGGATTGACAGATTTGAGTGAAATTTGCACAGGACATAGCTTATACCTTGCATTAATACGTGGCATACCTTTCGTAAGCCAAGGTACGGTGCGTGGCGGAGTGTACCACACAATGAGTTGATAAGTTTGTTTATCTTATCGCTGAAACGACTGGACGGAACTGAATGAAATGTGGAATGAAGATAGCTTATACGCCGAATTAATACAGGAGCTATATTTTGCAAACCTCCGTTGGTGCATGGCACAGGGTATGTTACAACGAACATCCAAATTGGATGCCTTATATATATTGTTTGTATTTTATGTGTTTTTGAAATCGCGATGAAACATTGCACGCGTGATGTTCAAAACAAGAGGAAAGTCGTTGACTACGAAAAATTTTGTATTGTGTGTGTCGGAGGGTACTTAGCTACTAACTTCGACAAAATCTACGTTTTTAGCCCGACCTTGATGTAATTTTGCACACTAACCTCCAGATCAAGAGGAACGTTACTATCTATCTAAGATTTCATACGCTCCATGGCGTAGAGTACCTTGCCATAAACACCACTTCACTTATCAATGAGAGAGTTAACAGAGTAACACAATTTTTTACAGATGGAGGAGGCATTGGAATGAGGAGTAGAGGAGTAGTTCGGCAGAGACTAGGAGGTTGGAAGACAAAGGGGCAGGTGGGTATGGGCTGATAGAAGGGTAGGAGGAGATGAACGGAGAGAGCGGAGATGAGGATATTAACAGAGAGAGAGGGGTGAAGATAATAAGATGGGCAGAAACCGAAGGATGTTGAAGATGGATAGAGAGAGTAAAGGAAAAAGAAAGATGGATTGACTTAAGACTGGAATAAATAAGTACTCGAGTGACACCGAGTTTTCAGCTATATATTAATCTCGCAAAAACACTGAAAAGGCTTCCCCGATGGTCGAAGCTATCGAAGTCGTTAGTTTTGTAAGAGAGTCATTGCCAGTTCGGATTAGGTCCGTATTTAATGCACTGTCATACCAATGATCGAACTACGATAACTTTAGCACACTTGAGCTTCTAAACAAGAGCAACGGGACCGTCTACAGAATAATACGATGCATCGCGGAAGATACTGTATAACAAACGTGTATACTAATCGAAAGCCGTATTTCCTATAGTGATGAAATTTTGTACACGTAACCTTCAAAATAAGATAAACATCACAATCTACATAAGATTTCGTACGGTGAGTGGCGGAGGGTACCTTACTCCAGACTTTGAGCTATCAGTATAAATTTGGCACGTATTGTTATTTTTCATTTTCAGGGAAGGAAGAGAGTAAAATGGAGAGGGACAGAAGAAGACTGGGAGAGGGTGTGTGGAGAATGGAAGTGATGGCAGTGGTTGTGGGATCGGTAGGTAGATAGAGGAGGGTAAGAGGAAGAGGAGAAGGTAGAGGTACGTACACAGGGAAAGATGGAGAGGACAAGGAAGAGATGGATCGAGAGAGGAGGGGGTTACATTAACTAACTGAATACTGCAAAAAATGAATACTCGAGCAGTGCCGGGTTTTAAGGGGGCAAATACAGTGAGAACCCTAAGAGGACAAAAAGGAAAGAATCAAACGCATTGAAGATTAAGGGCATGTGTGTAGGTCGTGTATGGAATTCCAAGATATGTGTAGAATCTACATCTACACCCATACCTCGCAAGCCAACTCACGGTGTTTACCGGAGTGTACCGGGTGACAAAAATGTCAGTATAAATTTGAAAACTTAATAAATCACGGAATAATGTAGATAGACAGGTAAAAATTGACACTAATGCTTGGAATGACATGGGGTTTTATTAGAACAGAAAAAAATTCAAAAAATGTCGACAGATGGCGCTTCGTCAGATCAGAAAAATCAGAAAAGCAATAATTAGCGTAACAAATTAAGACAAAGGAAAGATGTTCTTTACAGGAAATGCCCAATATGTTCAACATCATTCCTCAACAATAGCTGTAGTCGAGGAATAATGTTGTGAACAGCACTGTACAGCATGTCAGGAGGCACTATCTGTTCCGATCGGAAGATTCACTTGAACGCCAGTCTTGTTTAAACAACTGTATTACAGCACCGGTGCATACACTGTTACCGAAACATTCAACACCAGATTAATCCAGGGTTAAACCTATGACATAGAAGGATTTTAGTAGTGACAGCTTGTCATCTGCTGAGACTCTAATTAATGTTTTTACTCCGTCATTTTTTTTTTTTTTTTGTTCTAATAAAACCCCATATAATTTCAAGCATGTGTGTCAATTTTTACCTCTCTATCTACATTATTCCGTGATTTATTAATTTTTCAAATTTATACTGACTTTTTGATCACCCGGTACTTCGCATAACATTGTGACTTCCTCCTTTTTCAGTCGCGTATGGTTCGTGGGAAAAACTATTACCTCTATGCCTACGTCTCGGCCCTAATTTCTCTAACCTTATCCTTGTGGTTGCTTCGCGATATATGCGTTAGAGGAAGCAATGTATCGGCCGACTCTTCATGAAACGTACGGCCTCAGAACTTGAATATAAGGCCCTCTTGAGGTGTCTGCCACTGGAGTTCCCTGATCACCTCCGTGACTCTTTCGCGCTTACTGAATGAGCCCGTAACGGAGCGTGCTCCTCTTTGTTGCATCTTCTCTACGTCTTCTATTAACCCTAACTGATACGTATCCCACATTGATGAGTAATATTCAAACGCTGGCGGACACATTTTTTTAAACCTACTGCCTTTGTTGAGGACTACACTTTATGAGGATTCTTCCAATGAATCTCAATCTGACATCCGTCCTACTGAAGACTGATTTTATATGGTCGTTCCACCAATGTCACCCTAATGTCTACTCCGAGATATTTTATGAAAGTAACTGTTTCCAATGTTTGTCCTGTTATTGCGTAGTTATATGATAAAGGATGTTGAAGCTCAATTGTCATTCCCTGCAGAAAGCGTCGATACATTGCAGATCATGCTGCATTTCTCAATAAATTAATGCATCATTCGCAAAAAGGCTCAATGAACTTCCGATGTTTTCTACGAGGTCATTTATATAGTGAAAAACGACGGTCCTACAACATTTCCATGGGGCACGCCTGATATCACATTAACGTCAGAAGACTTCCCTCCCTTGAGAATCATAATCTGCGTTCTGTTAGCTAGAAACCCCTCAATCCAATCACACAGTGGGTCTGATATTTCTTATAGTCGCACTTTGCTGATCAGGCGACAATACGGAACGGTAAAAGTATCTAATGCCTTGCGGAAGTCAAGAACTACCGCTTCTACCAGGGATCCTGTATCTATTGACCTCTGCATCTCGTAGATGAGTAGCGCGATTTGTGTTTCACATGATCGTGGCTTTCATAAACCATGTTGATTCCTACTGTGGCGTATTTATTTTTTACTGGACATTCATTAACGCCACATTTTTCTATACATCACCTGTTGCAGATGTTCAGTGGTCTCGAAGATCTTGTAGCTCGCCTGCCATTAACACATTACAAAATTATGTTATGCCGACGGGTTCTTGGGTTTTCAGAAAACTACATTTGTCACACTTTCATTTGTTTTTTAAGTATGTTTATTCATCCATTCCTGATAAAGCAATTTCACAACACACTTCCATACTAAATAAAATGTTACTCCACTAAGATTGCCATAAGACTCCAGACTACCACAAACTGACTGAGTTCGCGCCAATTCGCGCGTATAAATACACAATCACATTTCTAGAACCTTCTAGAACACGGAAGTACAACTTTTAAATATTTAACAATTTGTTCAATAAACATTAATGGCTCCTGCTTTACGCAAAGATACATAAAAGTATGACAGATGTAATAATAAGTTTTTTACATGAAAATAAACAGTAGAAAAGATCCTAAGTAAACAACAATTAGTGCAGTGTTAATATATGTTTACATTGTTAATACGACTTTCAATACTTAATTAATTTAGTTTGTTAGAAGACCCTAGTAATGCAAATTATAATGATGAAAATAGCTTGACGGGAGCGCTATAAAATGCTTATGTAATATAAACATGAAATATTAGGTTACAATACTACGAACAATTATGGTATCGAATACTTCAGTTATTTAAACAAACGGAACCCTCCTGGCTAAATATATTACACTACAAAGGATTCACGACTCCAGAGATGACATAATATTGGAACATAAAATGAGTTGAAAAGTTCTAAAACTGCATAGCAATTGCGAAGCATTGCCCTGTGCGGTAGTTTCTAAATGAAGCCTGCTGTGTAAAGATCCCAAAATGACAATCAGTAATTTGGTAATAATTTCAGCGTTTTGGTCCACTTTAGGTTACGGTAGTAATACTAAAAGTGGGTCTTTGCAATGGCTTGTTGCCAGCTCGAAATTTAAATGACAATAACGGCTTAATCATTCGTCTAACACGAAAATTGAATGAATGACTTTGTTGAGGAGAAAATTCTCTACAACTTTGCTCTCTTATGTTTCATATCTCGCATCGTTTCAGACATTTTTGGAAAAATAACGGCCATTTGACATTGTTACTTGATTTTACATAAACCAGTACAGGCAAAGAAAATAAACTTCAAAAAGCGTACAAACTACAACGGCACGGTGATGATATTTTAACGGAATAAGATAATGAAAATATGGCAGATATTTTAAAATAATAGTTTAAAGAGGGAAAAGTTAACAGAAGATTATGTTTGTCAAAGCTCAACTCAAACATCAAATAATTTTGGCTGTTTGTTAAAATACGGTCAGACAGAATACTTCATTATGTGCTGAGTGTATAGATATTATCACAATAGTAGATCGTAATCGTATTGTCCACAATTTTTATTATATTTATATTTTCAATATTTTTGTTCAAAATGTTTGCCAAAAAGTCATAAACTACAGGATAACCTAAAATGGGTATTAACACGCCAGTGCGATTTCTTTTATGTTTATTATGAATATTCTAGTGATTTTCCCTACTACTCGCTGTCTGGTACTTGCATTTTCAACATACTGTGTGATCACATATCATTTAAATAAGCGACAGTCCGTCCATCCACCTTTTTGTTATTGTTGTTATTTTTGTTGTTATGATGTTCATTCCGAAAGTTAAATAGTTAAATGCAGCTCTCTATTCAACTCTGCAAGCATGTCTCTCTCCCAGTAATTACTGCAACCTACGTTCAATAGAACCCTTTCCGGCTCTTGACCCTCCGGTTCCCCCCTCCCCTTCACTCCCTCCATCCCCCCCCCCTCATCCCACAAACACGCACTTTCCTTATTTACTAAATTTACAATTCCCTCGTGCGAATGATTACATTGTACTTGTGTATACACTGTCAATAATTTTATCATAGTTTATAATTTGTAGATTCGCCAAAATCATGTCTTATTCGACTCTCCTAAATGATGCTGTATCATTACTGTGCTTAAGAAGTTACCAAACAAAATTAAACGTGTGTCTTAAGCAGTAATACCTCTTGTATAATCCCCAAGTTACTTTTACATCTGAGAATTTATCCCCGTTAAAAAAAGTTATCAACGTGAAGATTTAAATTTCGTACGAGGTCCTGAATCAGACCAGAAAGCTGAAGGGTATTTGGTAAAATCTGGTTACGTGTAGGGGTATTAAAAAACGCTTACAAAGTGACTTAGCCGATCGGGCACACAAGGATCGTTAATCGCAGAGGAACCGACGGACACGAAGGCTATCAGGGACTACTAAATGACGTCGCAGTTTCTTAGTCCATGCTGTAAATGGATCGAGACACGCCTAACACCGAAACTGCAGTGAACGGTGCGCCCTATATAAGATACCCGGTTTATCTCTAAACCATCCTGCTGCCGTAACAACCCTTCCCACTAGGTCCTCCGGCAATGTAGCAGGTGTTTCATACACAAGGCCCTTCAGGTACACACAGATGGCGTTGAGTTGGGATGATGGTGGTGGCCACGGGTCTAGTCCATGCGACCACTCTAGCGGGAGGGAAAGGTCGGCAGCAGGTATTCCCTCACTTATCTATTGAAATGCGCGGTGGCTCCATCGCGCTGAAGTCAAATGCCGTGACGAGTAGGCGAGGGAATATCATTTAGCATATGTTACTTTCGTTTTGGTTTCGTGTTGTAAAAATTTGGATTAAATACCGCGTATGTAATGACCCGAACTTTGGATTAGTTGCACAGATTAAATTTTTAAAGAGGACTAGCTGTAAACCCGGCGTTGCCCGGGTATTTATTCATTCCACACTCTATTAGTCCACCTACCCTGTTCTCTCTGCATTCATCTCTTTCTCTCCCATCTCTCTGTTCGTTTCCACCATTCCCTCTCTCGGCAAAGTTTTCTGCAAGGAACCCTCTGTCATGTACCATTCAATCATTTATGTACCCAGTGACCTTCCTCTTGGTTTAAAGGTCATGGGCGCAAAAAGTCATAATTATTGCATCAAAACTACGCATTTTGTAAAATTCCGTAAGTTATGTACCCTCCACCATACACCGAAAGAAATTTTATACAGATAGTGACATTCCTCTTGTTTTTAAGGTAGAGTGTGCAAAAGTTCTACATCTACAACCATACTCCGCAAGCCACCTGACGGTGTGTGGCGGAGGGTACCTTGAGTACCACTATCGATTTTCCCTCTTATTCCAGTAACGTATTGTTCGCGGAAAGAAGAATTGTCGGTCGGTATGCCTCTGTGTGGGCTCTAATCTCTCTGATTTTATCCTCACGGTCTCTTCGCGAGATATACGTAGGAGGGAGCAATATACTGCTAGACTCCTCGGTAAAGGTATGTTCTCGAAACTTCGATAAAAGCCCGTACCGAGCGGCAGAGCGTCTCTCCTGCAGAGTCTTCCACTGGAGTTTATCGATCATCTCCGTAACGCTTTCACGATTACCAAATGATCCTGTAACGAAGCGCGCTGCTCTCCGTTGGATCTTCTCTACCTCCTCTATCAATCCCACCTGGTACGGATCCCACACCGGTGAGCAGTATTCAAGCTGAGGGCGAAAAAGTGTACTGTAACCTACTTCCTTTGTTTTCGGACTACATTTTATCAATACCGTAACAAAACTATAGTTTTCTATGCAATAGAACGCAGAGTCACATTCAAATAAAACTGGATATATTTGAGAACAACAAAGTGCGTTTTCCAAACAACCCTTGTTCTGAGAATAACGAAAAAAAAAACCACTGCTTTGTAAAATCGGTCGAGCCGTTCTCAAGTTCTGGCACGACCACGGTATTGATTGCTTATTTTGAACGCGAGAGAATTAAGGGAGATTTGCAGACGAAAATAAATAGTAACATTCAAATCTGTAATGCTAACTTTATTTCATACAAGTTGATGCCTGATGTGACAGTTTTACAGCACCTACAGCAAAACTGTTGTGAACGGTAGATTTCTTTTCGTTTCATCATTTTGTGTTTGTGTATGTACGTGTGTGGGGGGGGGGGGGGAGGAGGCGTTCAGTTACAAAACACTTCATAAACTTTGTAGCAGGTCTCTAACTACTTCCGTTTTCCAATAACAGACGCATAAATCTAGGTATTCTGACGCGGTGGCCTCTCATTATTTATGACGCCATATCTCCTGAGCTATGTGTCGCGTGCTCTTTTATTTTTCGGTCAGGAACGTACGTTGGCGTACGGTGAACGGTTCACCAAAGTGTCACTACAATCGAATGAATGGTTTATGAACACACAGAGGACACGCAGAAAAAACATTCATTTTTATATATGTAGATAAGTCAGAACAGACCATTAATCACTCGGCATTAAAATAGCTATAGTCAATGTTAAGACAACACACGAAAGTACCACTACAAAAGAAAGTTGGCGAAAAGTTACGTATACATGCCGAATGAAGTCTAGATCAGCTGTAGACATTGTTTTGTGCTTGACCAGTGATAACTTTTCGCCGTAAACAAATGTTTGGTTATTTTACGCTTCGTCTAATGAAGTTTCACTACCTCGTTAAGTTGCTATGACAATAGGGATTTCGCCGGATATAAACATTAATTGCCGGTTCTGAAAATCAAATCAGTAGAAACTGATTCTATGAAAAAGTCGAGTTTGAACTAAACGTATGCAATCGCAAAGCGGTTCCTAATAGTGACGAAGCTTCTTATTACGAGGGATCGCGGCTTGCTATAAACAATAGTAGAAAATTAATTATTTAATGAAAAGGGTGTCACTTGAAGTAAGGACTCAAATCTAATGAATTTAAAAGAAGACGATGTATTGCAAATGAGCAAAAATAATTGACATGCTCACACTTACATAAGAGTATTGTATGCTAGAAAGAAGTACGTCCGATCAGTACAAGAGTGCAAAACAGAAAGATGAAGATCGCTTCCGTTCTCTCTTCAAGTCGCAGAAAAAAAATTGACCATCGGAAACAATAGTAGTCAGACGTATGCAATGAAGCGAGAATTGAAACGCAAGCGACAAGCGTCGCAGATACAATTTTTAGTAAAAATATTTAATGTAAAGTTAGAATATCCAGCAAAACCTCTCGCAGGAATATAAGATACTAGTGATACGTGCAACTTCGCACGGGTGGAATTTATGTTCTAAATCGAGGTGTCTATGTAGTTTTCTCCTATCTATGTAACATGATTATACACAATGCATTCTTTCCTTATACAGTCCTCAGTGTGTTTAATCAATATGTACATACTAATATCACAGTGTAACGTATATTTGAAAGTTTACTAGCAGGTTGTGATAGAATGGCTGACTAGAAATCAAATCTGACGTTAGATCAGAAATTAAACTCTCTTCGTGGCTCCTCTGTATCGCATCTGCCGAAGCTGGTTCAACGTTGACCTGAGTCAGTACGGAAGATGCTTGGCAACACCGCTAAAATCGGGTATCGATATGATTATTGCGCCTCGACCGCAGATAGTAATCGATACACAATATTGATTATCGAAGCTTTCACGTTGTAAAGATGGAAGGAAGTAAACAGGAATGAGAGGTATATTCAAACTTCTCCCAACACTAAAAGATTTACTTCTAGAAAACGTTTTGGGGCGATATAGGGACACAGTAAAAAAAATTATTATTATTATTACGGTATATCTACAGCACAGTGCCAGAGTACAAATCCAACGGTTCCGGCTTCGATCCCCACCTCGTCCTAGGATTTTTCTTCTTTCACCTCTGGCAGTGTTGCTTATGTGATAAATAACGAGTAGCACCGTGGTTCGGAACCCACGTTAAACTGTAGGTCTCCTTATAAATGGCTGGGTAAGTCAGGTCGAAGGTCAGAGGAAGGCAACAGCATACCACCCCCAAACAGGACCATGCCTTGCAAAGCACTGTGGTGTTCAAACCAATCTTTTTACGGTATTTTTAATCTTCCAGTAAGCCCTGCATATTCGAAAACAATAATGTGAAATAGCGCTGTTGTCCAACAGTAGCGTAGAATGTACTTAAAACTGACAGTATGCTTAAATAATGCAATGGTGTGTTATGGTAAAATAGTGTTGTTCTAAAAAAACATTAAGACCGATGCAGTAGAGACAACTCTTGATAAAGGAGAAAAATGTAGCATGTAACTAGATCAGAACACGCAACCAGCTAGCCATCGTCTCGTTCGCTTGTTGCGTTCTCGTTAACAATACAGCCAGAATAGCGTAGTTGTGTTTTAATCATCAATGAGTATACAAGTCGTCATCGCAAGATGTGTTCAGTAAGTAGCAAAATATATACTAATATACGTGGAAAAACATATTAACTGCACAGCTATTGCTACACCAGCTGGGAGAGCACACATAAGATGTTGGATCGTTATCGGGTGTTGTCGAAATTCATAAACTTACTAGCTGAAAACCCGGCGTTGCCCGAATATTTATTTATTTATTCCTGCTATTTTTCAGGTATATACTCATTTGTATAAAGGCTGTATGTCTGTAAAATCTCTTGGAAATACAATTAGTAGTAAAGAAGTAATACATTAAAACTTGGTGCGTGATGGGGCGGTTTTCCACGAACGTTACTGTTTATGTTCTCATATTTCATAAATTACCTGTCGTATTGTGATACAACTTAGAATGTACACTCAACTATATGCGTGCATACTGTCTGTAAAATTTCGCACGGATACATTTCGTAGTGTACAAATTGTAAATTGTAACGTCATACCGAATCCCGTAGTTTTACTCAATAAACAGCAGAAAAGTAGTGAGCGAGAAACTTTTTTCCTTTCATCATTTTGCTATGATCGTCAACGAGAGAAAGTTTAATAAAAGTTTGAAATTATGTATAAAGTTTATTGCAAGTCGCTAAGTACTCTGATTCTCGTATAGCGTATTTCTAAAGTCTCGCCGCATTATGTGAAAGTTTCTTGCAAATCCTATTGTTTATGACGTCATATCTTCTGAATCATATGTCGCATATGATTCTTAACCCTGCAGCAATTATACTTCACGGTAAGGAATGTGTGTACCAAATTTGGTTGAAATCGGTCCAGTGGTTTAGGAGAAAATGAGCAGTATTGTCGCTAAATGCAGCAGTTTTCCAGGCATCTCATTGTTTATGACGTCATATCTCGTGAACTATGTATCGTACGTGATTCTTACACTTACGGAGACCGTCCTCGTGGACTGAATGGATTGAAGCTTACGTAAACAAATTGTGAAAAAGATTGGACCAAAACTGTAGATTTGTATGCAACACGTACAAATATACGGACACTCTGCTTTATATATTAGATCCGTTTACTGCAAATATTCATCGCGAACAGTCAACGGAAGCGACGCTAGTGGTACAAGCGGCAGCACTATTGTTACGGAAGAATGGCGGTTGGCTCTTTCTCCGCTACAGAGGCCAATGACTTTACAAATCCTAGACATAAATGTTTATGTATAAGTTGATCCCATCGCTAACACACTTCTTAGGATCACCCGCTGTAGATTTATATGCAGGTTTCATCAAAGTTACTCCAGACTTCTTGCAGTCTGTCGGGATCATAAATACACACATCCATGTTTATATATTCGACTATCAAGTCGCTCCGAGAGAATGCGCGTTTCAGTTAAATACCTTACGACAGTGCCAAAGACCGTAACGCCATCTCGCGTCGGTTGCAATTTCCGGTTCCTATGTGATTACTAATCCATGTTGTGTGCCCGCGATGTCGTGACAATTTGTAAACTTCGTTTCTATTATCGGCTTGTACCTTCGCTAAGCGACATTGGCGAACAGAATCAGTAGCCTACCGGAAGTCTAGGAGCTCGGTATCAAGTTGAGATTTTTCAAATGATGTTCAAATATTTGTAAATCTAGGGGGCTAAACTGCAGTGGTCATCAGTCCCTAGGCTTACAAACGATGTAAACTAACTTATGCAAAAGACTACTTATACACAAACACCCATACCCGAGGGAGGATTCGAACATCCGACGGGGAGCAGTTGCGTTCTCCGCAGCAACACGCATTAGGGCACTTGGCCATTCCACCGCAGCTAATTTTCTTTACCTACAGCTTTCTGACTACCGCGGTCAGAAACAGGAAGTTCCACAAGACTGCCGCTTTCAAACCGTCAGTGATTCTTACACAGGAGATTTTGGGTCTCCAAAATATCACAGTACCATTTCTCCAAATCTTTCGTCGCGCTTCGAGTTACAGCGACCTACCATAAACTACGATAACTGTCTTACGGGACGTACACAACTGTTTTGTATCATGTCCGTGGTTACATATTCAGATACAGTTGTAAAATAATCTTATTAAACGAAGTCTTACAATAGGTTTCAGAATATCAGATGTATCTGAAATTACTTGTCCCATAGGAGGGCACAAGATCAGACTCTGATAGAACCGATAATGAGGCTAACAAGCAAATTACCAGAAGGATACCAACCCATATTTGAATATGTCGTAGGTAGAGAAAAAGAACACACATATTTATGTTTTATTTATTTTATTTCTTTTACTACAAGCACAAAATAAAATCATTAAGGCTGTGATATTTCAGATACAGAGGAAAGCTGATTGTTTCCATGTGAAAGGCGGGTTTTTCCAGGCTGTTGAGTTCCCCAGCCGGCCGGTTAACAGTTTGAATCTACTGAATGGACAGGTAGTCACGGTTTTCCTAATGTGCTCGGAAACCGGAAACCACGCTCTTGAGTAAGCGAGAGCACTATTCCAGATTGCAACTGAAATAAAATATAACCACAAACATTATTCTAAAAATCCATATAAAATCAGGGAATTATCATACGTCAAATATAATTATATGAATGGATTCAGGAGACTTGGGAGAATCAAACGCCGTAATTACAATTTCAGTATCCCTTACAGATAAAATTCCGACAAATTTCAGCACTATAATAATACTTATATATACAATTATTGATACGTAGTGTTTATCAGTAACAATTTAAGAGGCAAATGGGCAGCATTGCACCATGCTACCTATCTTAAAAGACGTACCACGTTATTTCTGTATTCTTTTAATAAACTTTGTTTTACTCTCTTGTTCTGATTTTTGTTGAGGTAATAATATTCGTATGTCAGAACATAAATTCCACCACAGAAACAAAAAACATGAGCCCAGAAAAGCGCATGACATTTATATATGTATTTTATTCTGTTATCTTGTAGACTGGAACTCGGTAGTAGGAAAAGGAAGAGAAGGAAATGTAGTAGGTGAATATGGACTAGAAAAAAGGAATGAAAGAGGAGATCGCTTGCTAGAATATTGCGCAGAGCACAATTTAATGATCACCAGCACTTTGTTTAATCATCATGAAAGAAGGCTGCTGTATACGTGGAAGAGACCAGGAGACACTGGAAGGTACCAGATTCACTTTATAATGGTAATAAATATATTTAGAAACCAGGTTCTAAACTGTAAGGCATATCCAGGGGCAGATATAGACTCTGCCCATAACTTATTAGTTATGAACTGCAGTTTAAGGTAGAAAGGTTAGGAGATGGAACCTGGACAAATTGAAGAAACCAGAGGTGATTGAGAGTTTCAGAGGGAGCATTAAGCAAGGATTGGATCAAACGGGGGAAAGTAATACAGTAGAAAAAGAATGGGTAGCTCTGAGAGATGGGTAGTGAAGGCAGCAGAGGACCATATGGGCAGAAGGACAAAGTCTAATAGAAATCCCTGGATATCACAGGACATACTGAACTTAATTGATGAGAGGAGAAAATATAAAAATTCAGCAAGTGAAAAGGGAGTACAAACGTTTGAAAAATGAGATTGATAGAAAGTGCAGAGTGGCTAAGCAGGAGTGGCTAGATGACAAATGCAGAACCTTAGAAGAATGTATAAATAGGGGAAAGATAGATACCGCCTACAGGAAAATAAAAGAGATATTTGGAGACAAGAAAAACAGCTGTATGAATATCAAGAACTCAGAAGGAAAACCAGCACTAAGCAAAGAGAGGAAAGCTGAACTGTGGAAGTAATATATAGAGGGCCTATACAAAGGAACTAAACCAAAAGGCAGTATTCTAGAAATGGAAGACGAAGTGGAGGAGGATGAGATAGGACATAAGATACTGCGAGAAGAATTTGACAGAGCGCTGAAGGACTTGAGCCGAACTAAGGCCCCGGGAGTAGATGATATTCCGTCTGAACTGCTGATATCGTTAGGAGAGCCAGTCGTGAAAAAATTGTATCACATGGTATACAAGATGTATGAGACAGGGGAAATACCCTCCGACTTCAAGAGGAATATCGTAATTCCAATTCCAAAGAAAGCAAGTGCGGGCAAGTGTGAAAATTGCAGAACTATCAGTTTAATAAGTCATGATTGCAAAATACTAATACGAATTATTTACAGACGAATGGAAAAACTAGTGGTATCCGACCTCGGGGAAGATCCGTTTGGGTTTAGGAGAAATGTAGGAACACGGGAGGCAATAATCACATTACGACTTATCTTAGACGATCGGCTAAGGAAAGGGAAACCTACGTTTTTAGCGTATGTCGATTTGGAGAAAGCTTTTGACAATGTCGACTGGAATACACTCTTCCAAATTCTGAAGGTAGCAGGGGTAAAATATAGGGAGCGAAGAGTTATATTCAACCTATACAAAAACCAGACAGTAATTATTAAAGTCGAAGTGCAAGAAAGGGACGCAGAGGTTGGGTAGGGAGAAAGACAGGGTTGTAGCCTTTCCCCAATATTGTTCAATCTGTACACTGACCAGGCAGTGAAGGAATGGAAGGAGAAATTTGGAGAAGGCATTAAACTGCAGGGAGAAGAAATAAAAACATTGCCGTTTGCCGATGACATAGTAATTCTGTCAGAGACCGCAAAGGACCTGCAAGAGAAATTGAATGGAATGGACAGTGTCTTGAAAGGAAGATATAAGATGAACATTAACAAGAGCAAAACGAAGGTAATGGAATCCAATGTCAGAAAATCAGGCGATGCTGAAGGAATTAGATTAGGTAATGAGACAATAAAAGTAGTAGATGAATTTTGTTATTTGGGCAGCAAGATAACTTCTGATGGACGAAGTAAAGAAGACATAAAATGCAGAATGGCTTTGGGGAGAAAAGCGTTTCTAAAGAAGCGAAACTTGTTAACATCCAATATTAATTTAAATGTTAGGAAGTCCTTCCTGAAAGCATTTGTATGGAGTGTAGCATTGTATAGGGGTGAAACTTGACGATAAGGAGTTTTTGATAAAAAGATTATAGAAGCTTTTGAAATGTGGTGCTACAGACGAATGATGAAAATTAGATGGGTAGATCACGTAACTAACGAGGAGATGCTTTACCGAATTGGGGAGAAAATGAGTTTCTGGCATATCCTGACAAAGAGAAGGGATAGATTGGTTGGACACATTCTGAAACATCAAGGAATTGTCAACTTAGCATTGGAAGGAAGAGTGTGGGGGGAAAAATCGTATAGGGAGACCGAGGGACGAATACATTAAGCAGATTCAAAAGGATGTAGGTTGCCGAACGTATTCTCAGATGAATAGACTTACACAGGACAGGGTAGCTGCATCAAACCAGTCTGCGGACGGAAGACCAACAACAACATCTTGTAGACTGCCACTTAAATATTTCATGGCCGAATAAAAATATTATATATTCAGCAGATAATTTATAGATAAAATTAGTATTTGTGGACAATAACTGAATATGTGTTTGTATGTTGTATAGTTTATGGGACTTAACTACGGGGTCATCAGTCCCTAAACTTACAAACTACTTATGAACTACTTACGAACTAGGACGGCACAAATATCCATGCCCGAGGGGGGATTCGAACCCCCGACCGTAGTGGCCGTGCAGACCGTGACTGGAGCGCCTCAGTCTCCTCGGCCACCGCGGCCGGCAATAACTGAATATATTTGTATAAAAAGCCATGATAAATTAAATATTAATTGTGTAACTATATTTCCATGGCGACAGTATATTTGATCAGTGAGAGGCCATGGTTAATGGCTATCTGAACAAAGAGCTTCTGTCTCAACCGTTTTATGTGTGTGTGTGTGTGTGTGTGTGTGTGTGTGTGTGTGTGTGTGTGTGTTTATTAAATGCAAACAATATTTGTAGGGAGTGGTGAAAGCATTTCTGTCATATTCAAATGAATAATATTTTGGAAGGGAAATTTTATTTTAAAGATGAGGCGTTAGGATGCGCGGAAGGATACAATTTTGGGAGCAGGTAGAGCACGCTTTCGAACGCTTGGAAAGGGAGTCGTAACTCGGAAGCGGGGGTGAGAGGTTGTCACGCTGGGCGGTCTGAAGCCGCGTTACGAACTTGTGACTTGAAGCGATAGGCATGTGTGGACTTAGAAAATTTACGGGACAGTGACTGCAGAACTAAGTCTCTGCTTGAAAAGTGATAAATTGTTGCGGTAGTAGGGCTGTGGGACTGTGATACTTCAGCAATCGTGTACTCATGTGATGACAAACTGTGTTTTATGACAAATACTGTAATTAATCGCGGATTAATTTGGAACTGTAATGTTCGATGCACTACATAAATTTACGAGTGATAATTTGGAACTTTTACTCTCGAGCGCGTGTGATACTTATTGTGCCTCTCATGAACAATAGTTTCGGATATATACAGTTATTTACCGATGTATAAAGTAGGACCACCTCCACATTTTCATGCCCAAAAAGAGTAATAATAAACTACGTTTATAAAATATTTCTTTTGATCGTTATCTTAGAATTCTTTTTTTTCTTTTTGGTATTCCGAGCTTTATGTTTGTTTAAATATATTTTTCGCGTCATCATCTGCAAATTGATGTACTGGCTAAACTACAGATTAATTATTGATTTTATTTAAACAGTTTTGGTAGCTTTTTAGGGCATAGAAGCTGACATACATAACTCACCCCTATGAACAGAGACAACGAGCCATAAACCTTTTACTACTCTGAGTTATGTATTGGCCAATTCTTACTGATGAGTACCGATAGGAAGGTCGCATGGTTACACGACAATAATATTCCTGAAATGGACTGGCCTGCACAAAGTCGTGACTTGAATCCTATATATATCACCTATGGGATGTTTTGGAACGTCGACTTCGTGTCAGGCCTCACCGATGTACATTGATACCTCTCCTCAGTACAACTGTCAGTGAAGAATGGGCTGCCGTTCTACAAGAAACCTTGCAGCACCTGACTGAACGTCTGCCTGCGACAGTGGAAGCTGTCATCAAGGCCAAGGATGGGCCAACACCACACTGAATTCCAGAATTAGAGAGTGAGGGCGCCACGAACTGGTAAGTCATTTTCAGACAGGTATCCGGATACTTTTGGTCACATATTGTCTGTCACTACGCTATCTGCTGATAGTCCACTGTTCCCCGGCTGGCATCTGTAAGGGGGCCAACCGTCCCGTATTCTGAGGGACAGCCCCGCATTTGGACTCGTGGTTCCGCATTGAAGTGATTACTGACAATGTCCCGCAAAATGGAAAAAGCATTTCGCATTCCAGTAATTTTAAAAGCGGAAACGCTTCACGCTATGTCATACTTCTTGGAAGTCCAGTTCACAATGCATCATCTACGAATAAATGACAGTCATCTTAAAAAAAACAATAGATACACATAATGAGACTATTTCAAAATGACAAATTCGCTAGTAGTGGAAGTTTTTTTTCTTTTTTTTTAAGCTAGTACTGCATTTAAAATAGAATAAAAATTCTGTTTTCGGCATATTTTTTGTGCCTCCTTAAGTGTAATGGAATATTTTTCGGTGCTCAAGGTGGCAAACATGATGTAATAAATTATGAAAATGCAACAACGAAAGTGTGAGTGAGCATTGTATGTAGTAAGGCAGAATTAAACCCTGCGCTTCATCGAAAAAAAACTACTATAACAGAGTAGTACAAATGGTTATAAAAAGTAGTTTTTATCAGATTTAATTCAAGGTTATTGTATAACATAATTCTTCGGGCGGGGTAAGCTACTTATCAAAATGTAGCGGAGAAAGAATGTGTAAAATTTGTCAGACTCTAAAATTCAAAATAAAAGTATGAGAAAATGTTTATGAACTGTAAATAAACATTGAAAATTAAGAATGAAATGTCTCTCATGTTAGATATGTCAGTTTAACCCATTTCTTCCCAAATATAGAAATTGTGAAAAAGTGTTATATTTAGTGATCAGGTTCTGTTTAAAATAATTGAAATAACATTACAAATATTACAAACTAGCAGTATGTGTTTTAATTTGCACCACCCATAATGTTGCGCTGTTTCCTAGTAAAAAAATAGAAAAATTTAGTTTTTGTGATCACATTCTTCTATTTGTTCAAACTGTGCAATATTGTATATTATATGATAACTCTGACTTACATTGATGGTATCACTCACGAAATATTGAAAAACACTCTGTGTGAAACTGAACTTGACATTTCTTGTGTATGTAGATCGTCTGACGTTTGTACATCTTGGCATATTTTTACGAAGTGTTAAGATAATTGTGAAACTTTAACACATGTACAGAGAGAGCAGTGAAGGCCTTTTGACACATGTGTGGTGAGTTTTGTATAGTAAGTCCATTTCGACTGCATTTTGTAAGGCTAAATTTTGTGTTGCGTGTACGCTACGCTGGGAAGAAATGGGTTAAAAGTAGATGAGTAGGCCTACTCTTTTCACCTTAATTTATTTCCAAGTTTCAGAATAACTGGATCAATGAGTCATGTGATCTCAGTCGTCCTTCAAATCCTCGAAACTTCCCGCATTGAATTTTGAAAAAGTTGGCCGCCTTAGGAATCTGCCATTATCATATAAAAATCGAGGTCGTTTTTGCAGATGTAATAACTTTTTTCCGGCAGTGTCTATCGAACGGTGTAGGTATCCTGTCAGCTGCTGTTTCATTTGCTACGTGGATCAAGCATCCAGCTGTTGAATTCCTCCGCAGCAGCTTCATGCAAATGGAGGTGTGACGCGCCTGGCGGCACTCCCTGCACAGTGGTCGTTAGCGCGTGGCGTGCCAGCGGTAACGGATGCTCCTGGACTAGTTCGCCTTCGTCTAGCCGCGCCGCCGCGCCGTTCCTGCTCTAGCACTGCTATAACGGTTGACAAGCGCCGCCGGTTTAAGGTAATGAGGCAGACCCCGGATGAGTCACGTCTGCGAGGCGCGGTCGCGTCACTTTCCGCGTGTCGACAAGCCCTCGCCGCCGTGCATCGCGATTACCAAGCGGCGATCCAGTTCACTGCGAGCCTTGCGCAACAGCTGCCGTGTGGACGAGTCTTGCCGCTCGGTACGGTTCAAATAGATTGCAGCGGCGCTTACACAGGTAGAAAATGATAAAAAGTTTGTAAACCTATTGCGCCAAACTACTGAAACTAACTTACTCTAAAGACAATATACACATCTACACCCGAGGGAGGACTCGAACCGCCGCTGGGAGCGACCGCAAAGTCCGTAGCATGACGCCTTAGACCACGCGGCCACTGCCGCGCGGCTCATAGCGTAGATACTCTAATGTTAATGGTTGTAATTTACCATGGGCAAGGCGCCTTGGAAGACTAGATGTAGGTAGTTCATATTCACAAGATACACTCCTGGCCATTAAAATTGCTACACCACGAAGATGACGTGCTACAGACAAGGAATGTAACCGACAGGAAGAAGATGCTGTGATATGCAAATGATTAGCTTTTCGGAGCAGTCAATTAAGGTTGGCGCCGATGGCGACACCTACAACGTGCTGACATGAGGAACGTCTCCAACCGATTTCTCATACACAAACAGCAGTTGACCGGCGTTGCCTGGTGAAACGTTGTTGTGATGCCTCGTGTAGGGAAGAGAAATGCGTACCATCACGTTTCCGACTTTGATGAAGGTCGGATTGTAGCCTATCGCGATTGCGGTTAATCGTATCGCGACATTGCTGCTCGCGTTGGTCGCGATCCAATGACTGTTAGCAGAATATGGATTTGGTTGGTTCAGGAGGGCAATGCGGAACGTAATGTTGGATCCAAATGTCCTCCTACCACTAGCAGTCGAGATGACAGCCATCTTATCCGCATGGCTGTAACGGATCATGCAGCCACGTCTCGGTCTCTGAGTCAACAGATTCGGACATTTGGAAGACAACAACCATCTGCACGAGACTATGGCTGCGGTTACCCTTGACGATGCACCACAGACAGGAGCGCCTGCTATGGTGTACGCAACGTCGAACCTGGGTGCACGAATGGCAAAAGTCATGTTTTCAGATGAATCCAGGTTCTGTTTACAGCATCATGATGATCGCATCCGTGTTTGGCGACATCGCGGTGAACGCACATTGGAGGCGTGCAATCGTCATCGCCATACTGGCGTATCACCGGGCGTGATGGTATGAGGTGCCACTGGTTACATGTCACGGTCACCTCTTGTTCACATCTACGCCACTTTGTACAGTGGCCGTTACATTTCAGATGTGTTACGACCCGTGGCTCTACCCTTCATTCGATCCCTGCGAAACCCTACATGTCAGCAGGATAATGCACGACCGCATGTTGCAGGTCCTGTACGGGCCTTTCTGGATAAGGAAAATGTTCGATTACTGCCCTGGCCAGAACATTCTTCAGATCTTTCACCTATTGGAAAAGTCTGGTCAGTGGTGGCCGAGCAACTGGCTCGTCACAATACGCCAGTCACTACTCTTGATGAACAGTGGTATCGTGTTGAAACTGCATGGGCATCTGTACCTGTACACGCCATCCAAGCTCTGTTTAACTCAATACCCAGGTGTATCAAGGCCGTTATTACGGCCATAGGTGGTTGTTCTGGGTACTGATTTTTCAGGATCTATGCACCCAAATTGCGTGAAAATGTAATCACATATCAGTTCTAGTATAATATATTTGTCAAATGGATACCCGTTAATCATCTGAATTTCGTCTTGGTGCAGCAATTTTAATAGCCAGTAGTGTACATACACACATCACCACGGTTCTAGCGGTCATGACGGATTACATACAGATGGAATCATCATCACTGGCAATCATTCGTGAGCGATTATATAGGCAAGATTGCCTTACTGGTGGGTCTTCAGATGGCTCATCAGGTCAATACGCACGTTGCATGCTCTGCTTCAATGATGGCAGACGTTTCTTGAGGCACCGCTGGTATTCTCAGAACCTATCCTAGTGTTTCTTCTCATGCGTCTTTCCTCCGCACTACGAGGTCTCTGGTCTTTGAAGTATGCTACACCATTATCGATCATGTTTCTCCTGGTTGGACGATCCAAAGTGTGTGTTTTCCAGTTTACTGTACTGATGCTACATTTCTTCATGGTGTCTTCACTTAATTCAGAAATAGCATTTGCTTGCTAATACGATGGTCTGGCATACGGATCACATGTCCGATCCAGCGGAATTGATGTTTACCTAACATTGCTTGTAGTTGCAATCTTCTCTAGAATACTAATATTCGTGGATTTATCCCTTCAGGTGATTTTCAGGATATTTCTGAGGCATCTTTGATTGAATTTTTCGGGGGTTGCGACACGTCGCCTGTATTTTGTCCACGTCTTGCACGAATATAAGAGAGTGACTTCAGACTTGTGTACCGGTAGTTTGACTACAGGAGCTCGTGTCATGGTTATTGAATATTCTTAGTCGCAATTACTTGAATGCAGCCCCAGCACATTTCATATGGTGTTTGATTTCTGCATCGATGTTTGCGATTACTGATACGTGGCTACCAAGAAATACGAAACATTCAACATTTTCGAGTAGTTGGCTGTTAATTGTTATTTTAGGAGCTTGTGCAGACTTTACAGGAGCTGGTTGGAATAAATTTTGGTCTTCTGAATGTTGACTTTGAGTCCTAAATTCTAATATGCACCAACAAAAACATTTAAAATCAGTTGTAGGTCTTCTTCTGATTGGGGCAGTACAGCATTATCGTCTTCATATTTAAGCCTCATAAAAGATTTTACCAATCTCTTGGTTCTAGATTTGAGCTTGCTAAGATTAAATAGCATGCCATCGAAGCGGTATGTGATTTGTATTCCTGGAGGCAGCTGATATAAAACTAGCTGTAATATTGTTAAAATGTATACTGAAACAAGCGTTGGCGCTATTACACAGCACTGATTCACGCCTGTTTCAATTTCAAATTGTTCTCCGGTGGTTCCATTTGCGATCGATGAGACCGTCGTGTCATCATAGAGCAGTCCTAAGATCTTTACTAACTTTGCAGGGCAGCCATGGAGGACAAAGAATATCCAAAGAGTATCACTATCAATAAAGTCTAATGCCTTCACCAAGTCTATAATTGCCATATAAAGAGGTTTGTGCTACTCAAGACATTTTTCTTGCATTTTCTCTGCTGTGATGATCATGTCTCATGTTCCTGTCTTTGGTCTAAATCCGCACTGGGTTTCAGGTAAACTTTCTTCTGCAGGTGATGAAGTACGGTGTGATAGTATCCAAGCTATCATCTTTCCAGCGATTAATAGAAGTGATATTCCACGATAATTTTAGCAGTCTGCTTTGTCATCCTTTTTGAAAATTACAACTAATAGCGAGTTTCGAAAGTCTGGTGGGATATTCTTGGTTTTGTTGTATGGCTTATGGGACTTAACTACGGGGTCATCAGTTCCTAAACTTACAAACTACTTACAAACTAGCTAATACTAAGGACGGCACAAATGTCCATTCCCGAGGGGGGGGTTCGAACCCCCGACTGTAGTGGCCGTGCAGACCGTGACTGGAGCACCTCAGTCTCCTTGGCCACCGCGGCCGGCGATATGTTGGTATTCCAGACCTTAAGTATGAAGTCATGCAGGTATCTTATTAAAGTTTCCACACCTTCTTTCAAGATTTATGTGGGTATCTTGTCTGAACCACTTGGTTTGTGTGTTTTTAACTTCCGCATGGCGTTCGGGACTTCTGAGAGAGTTGGAGGTGAGGCAAGTTGTTCTTTAGTCGTTGCCTGGCTGAAAACGTCAAATAAATGGCCATCAATTGGTGATTTTGCATTTAATTGATCTTGGAAATGTTCTGTCCAGCATCTGCTAACTGATTCACTGGAAAGAGCTGTATTCCATCCTTTGATGGAAAGGATTTATAAAAAAGTATATAGCTCCTGTTATACTTCATGAAAACGTAAATTGACAAGTTGCACGACAGTGACCTAAGCATTCTGAATTAATGTTCCAGATCGCAGCATAAAGCAGTAATCCTAATACTCAGTAACACGCCCTGATGCACTGATACATGACTTATTCGTCATGACATCCTGTCCACTACATTATCAAGGGACTGCTTGTCCTGACTGTCACAGTAGCTCTCTAAGATTGATTGATGTGTCTTATCGTCCAGAAACAGCCCTTTTCGATGTATCCCGGGCATGTTCGATTAGATTCATGGCTGCAGAACATACTGGCCATTCTAATCTCGCGACGTCGTTATCATGAACCAACACACAGAATGAACAAAAGAATAAAAAAAAAAACTGATGTATTATAGACATCTATATCGCTGACTGATAAGGTTGATTTCTAATGTATAACTTGTAAACTCATCGATATATTCTTCGTTTACGTGAATAAAAAGCTATGTTTTACTGTAAAAGCCTCTGTTTTCTACTTTCATTCACAGCAATTGGTCAGGTTGCACCACCCAGAGAACAGGCGAGAAGATCGACACCACAATTTAACAGCATTCCAGATCTGCGTCCTCCTGGTCTCTGGCGCAACAATAGAACAGTGAAAGTCCGTCGCTGTTTATTACAGTATGGGTTACGTTCGCTTCGAGCCCTTCTCCGCCTATCTTTCACTAACGTGAAGAAACATGGAATACGGTAATAGTGTGTGGGACGAGGTCACTAGGTACTGGAACGGCATCAGGTAGTGGCTTAAGATGATTCGAGAGTCTGTTTGTTTCAAAATGATAGCCGCATTTTGATTAGCCGCAAACATGGGGACTGACAAGACTGTGACTGTATTTGCAGAAGACATAACAGCGTCAACTCAAGTATTTGCCGTGTGGTTGACAAATCACAGCTGATGGTTGCCCAGACCAGTGTTGCTACTTTTACCTACGTTAATGTCATCATGCATCTCGTAATCATACTCCTTCTGCACGACACCCCAGGCTCAATTTTAAACAAGACAAGGCACTATCAAACATTCCTGCATGAACAAGTGCCTTATTCGTATTACAGGATGTCAGTCATTCTTTCTCCAGGTCCATCACATCAGTAAACTTGTGCGATACGGTGAAACGACGGGTACACCTCTATGACCCAACGCCAGCCACCACAGATGAACTTTGGAACCAAGATAATGAAGCGTGGGTGGCCACAGGATGCCATCATCCATGGAACAAGGTATTATGGGACACGGAGAACCCTATACCTACTAGACAGAGCAACTTACGTGGAACAGCAGCAACTGAAAGGCTGGCTGAACAGGACATATGCTGAACTGTGATAATCAAAATGCTAATTGTTTCCTTTGAACTTACTAACTAACGTGTCATCTGAATATGGCTAGTAACCAAGGTGGTTTTTGTATTTTTTTCCGAATAAGTTTTACTACAAATCCATATGTAATCCTTACTGAATGGATGTTTCTTCCATAGGTGGAGTATCTGAATCTGATTATTCTGTTTGTTGCATGACCATATTATTATTAATTTCGGCACTTGATAATATCTTTCTTTCTTCATCGATTTAATAACATGTACTGAGATAGCAACCGTCATAAAATAGCTCCTAATACGGCGTAGGACCTATGCTTTTCACAGAAATGCAGTACTGGTATCGACACAACAAGTCGTTCTAAGACGCCAGCCAGAATATTGAGCCATTACTAGCCATAAAAATTCTATCTTCGGGAACGGAAAGCCCAGATATATCGAAAGCTGCTCTTGAGGTAGCCGAACATAGCCCTTCCATTGAACGATACGTTCTTTTGGAGGAGAGAAGGTAGGTTTGTAATAGTATTCGTCTTCTAATATAATTTTGGGTTTCCAGAAGCAAGTGAGATTATATAATCTATATATAATGTTGGGCTTTCTTCTTTCTTGGTTGATCGGTAAATGTCATCTCAAGGATCTTAAGTATTTATTTGTAATTACAATTTTTATTTGATTATTTGGGAAATGCCGCGGCGGAATAGCCCCATGCTAGGGAGCGCGCGGCCATTCCATGTCGAGGGTTCGAGTCCTCCCTCGGAGATGGGTGTGTGTGAGTGTGTTGTCTTTGGGATAAGTTAGCTCAAGTAGTTTGTAAGTTTAGGGACCGATGACCACTGCAATTAGCTCTCATAACTTTACAGACATCTGAACATTTAGGAAATATTTCCTGGTCAACTATTTTTAAAACACAATCGTACTTTTCAACTGTTAAAGTATTTATGAACCAGAAGTCTTTTCCACACTGTTCATAAATTAATTGCAAAAATGTTTCTGTGTATATCTGTTCTTTAAAAAAGCACTGATCTCAAGTGAGTGAGAATCTCATGACAAGATAACTGACTCACTGTCCCTTGAGTTTATCATTAAGATTGAATGTCCCAAATTACTAATTTAAATATCATATTCTTTTCTCACTGAAATTCAATAAGGTCACGATCGTTACTTCGTCGGACTTCTTTGCATCGTAAGGCTACTTGCGTAGTAAGAAATATTGACACAATTTATAAAATACTTAACTCATGTTCACAGCAGCACCTAAGGGAAGCTAAAACAAAATCGATAATTCCTCTCACCTGATTACCACCCAACTCTGATTTACCTGAATTGTAATTTTAAATTTGCCGCGAAATGTCGACGGAAATCGGGGACCCTGGCCGGCGGCTGCTCGTGCGACAACTGTTAACTTTTGCTGAAACATCTAAGTTTGGGAATCAACACTTATTAGGACTCGTGTAACACAAGTCACGAATTTCCGGTTATCTATCGTCCAAACGATGCGCTGGTGAGACCGGGAGGTGCGTTTCAGGCGATGTCGCATTGTTAACTCAGGCACTCGAGTAGGCCGTCTTCTGTCATAGGTCAAATTGCACAATAACTTTCTTAACGGATATGTTCTTGGCGCACCCATCATTGACTCATGCGGTCATTTCACACTGTGTTGATTCCATTTTAGCGTCACTACTCCATCCAAACGCCGACTGTCTCTCTGGCCTTCGACCACTGTGCTGCCCCTGGCAAAGTAATGCCGTAAACAATGTATTCTCGGCACCCTCTTGACTCTTTTAGCCTCGAAGAATTGAATTCCATAAGGTCTGCTGAAACGTAGGTATTTAATGTTGATGACGTTGAATGTCTACAAATCATATCTTAGGCTCCGCGAGGACAATCTCTGATGTGTGCTGCCCCGCGTTTGAGCTTAGAGTGTGGTTCCCGGCCACCGACAGGTGAGCAAGAGTACTGTTGTGCAAGCAGTCAAGGAATGAAGTAGCAAATTGCAGTATGAGCTTGGATCATTTGAATCATTTTGTTTGTGTGATAATGTTGAGAAATACTTGAATTTGAAAATGTTCGGAGATTATGAAGAATAAAGGTAAGGAGAGTCATTTTACCATTATTAGGCACTTCGCGTAATTGTAGTCCATCTCTAATATACATTAAACATGAAGGATTTAATTTTCGTCTTTTATGTCCATTCTTTAAGTAATTAAAAGTATAGTGCAGGAATTTAATATGTTTTTAGTGTATAAAGAAACGGAGAAAGTGTGATGTAGACAATTTCAGTTTTTTTTATTTTACATTGTATTATGTACTAGCTGGTTTTTCTTTTGTTGCTAGTAACGAGAGACTGATCTTTATCGGAAAATGACAATAGAAGTAATGAATTTCTGGAAAGATTGGTATAACGTATTCACAAGTTATAATCATCATTTTTTGTACAATGTTAAGTTTATGTTTTCCTTTTATGAAAATAAAGTGCTTCAGCTTAAATTCCAACCCCAGGTCTGTTTCGTGATAGTCATTCATTCCAAACCCCAATTAATTATTTTTTTAAATACTACAGAGATGGAGAAAATTAGTATTTGTGTAGTTAGTGGCCTTTCATTCCACACCTGAGAATTCTGTAGCTAGTATTTGACTTGGCAGCAGCAGAATTTTTTGGCAGTAATTCTGACAGCAGTTGCACACGTTTCCTTGCGCGCAGGTAGGCCATAAAATCAGTATAAACCGTTGAATGAGATAATTCAGAAATAATTGTCGAACTCACATTTAATTGATAATCAGTCATTTTTGCAGCAAGCTGGTGTCCTATTGTCCAAAAATTGCAATTTTTAATGAGGCAGCTTATTTTCCACCGGAAGTGAAATTGCGCATGCTGTGAACAAAGTCACAGGTCGGTCTTGTTCAAAGTCATGCTTAACTAATCGGATAAACTGTTCAGTCAGATTAGTAAGTTTGGCTTGAACTGCAGATTCATTTACAGCTACCCCACCCCCCTTTCCACACACACACACACACACACACACACGCGCGCGCGCGCGCACACACACAACTACACACGACACCATAGTTTGAGAAGCCACTAAAGTACAGTCATGTAATTTTATTGACAAGCTGCGAGTACAATACTAAACATTCTATTTTAATTACAATACCAATCATTATATATTTATTTGACCAATAACGATCTTTACATTATTTAATTATTAACAACTTCACCGCTACTGTGGCGCGGTGGCGGAGTGGTAGAGTGTCAGACTGTCAATATAAAGGGCGCGGGTTCGATCCCCAGTTCAGTTTATGGCTTTTATCTGCCAATTTTCACTCCTTTCATTTCTGCCAGTGTTGTTGGTGCGAAAAATGCTGTCTTGCATCGAAGTTAAACAGCAGCACTGTTAAGCTTATGATTTATATGTGACAATTTTTACTTTTTTCGCCTCTGGCAATTTTATTGGTGTGAAAAATGCCGACTTGAACCACGGTTCGGAATACACACTAAATAGTAGGTCCCTCTATAAAAAGCTGAGTAACTCAGTGAATATGTCGCAGGAAGGCAACGGCATATCACCTTCAAACAGGACCTTGCGTAGTAAAGGACTGCGGTGCTGGAACATATCTTGGGATTGTTGACTGCTTTACCTTTAACGATTTCCGATATGGAATGTGCCATTTCTCTACCTCCAACCACCGTTCCGCATTGAGTTCACAAATACCCGCCGTGTGGCGATAATCATATCGGAATCCTTATCAGATGAATCAAATGACAGCTCTATTAACAAATGACCGCTCTGTTAATGCACCGCCCCTTTATACATTGTGTACTCTATACTATTGTCATTTTAAATTGTTCACATCGCTATCTCATGCGTTGTGTCACTTCAGTGTATGTTTTTGAGAAAAGACAACAACTGTTTTTTTTTTTTCATTAGTTTTCATATGAGTCATAGAGTACAACTACTGAAATGCATTTCGTTTATGCAATTGTTTCGAAATGTAAATAGCATACTGGTACTCTTAAACTCAAGATCACTGTACTTGCCATGGACACTGCGGACAATACTTGTCCAGCACCTGGTTCATCGGTTTAAAAAAATGAAGTACCACGAGATAGACATGAAAAGAGTATCTCTGAGCCGGCCGCGGTGGCCGAGGAGACTGAGGCGCTCCAGTCACGGTCTGCACGGTCACTACGGTCGGGGGTTCGAATCCCCCCTCGGGCATGGATATTTGTGCCGTCCTTAGGATAAGCAAGTTCATAAGTAGTTTGTAAGCTTAGGGACTGATGACCCCGTAGTTAAGTCCCATAAGTTCTACAAACATTTGAACATTTTTTTTTTTTAGTATCTCTGATGATCAGCCAACTGTTAAAGAAACTTTCAAGAGACTAAAAACATACGAAGGTAACTATTATAAATTCGTAAGTTAATACGACATTTTTTTAATTTTTTTTTTATTCCGTGTCTCTTTCTTTCAGATGGAGGAGGTAAGCAACGATCTATAACAAATGCAATTTTGTACATGGTTTGTAAAGACAACTTGCCATTGAACACTATTGATAAAGAAGGGTTTAAGAAACATATGAAGGAGACAGTGCCTCTATATAAAATACATAGTCGAAAAACCATCACAAAAATGACTGATGAGAAATAATCTGCCTTGCATTGTGTGATGTGTGAAAAACTTAAAACTATAGACAACATTACTTTAATTACAGATATCTGGACTGAAACATATTCCACAAAGAGTTTCATTGCTATAACTGCACACTACATAGGTGAGTGTATAGAGCTGCTGTACTATTTACCCCTCCCAATAATTAAAAAGAATAATAGCACTGTTATATTCCTATTGTTAACAACAGCCGGCTATACGACAAAGATTGCCGATTTTGACGACAGTTTAAGAGGGCACCCTGAAAATAATCGAACTTTGAAAAGTGTGAAATTTGGAATGAAGATAACGTTGTTACCGACTTTATCGCATTCTGAACCACAAAAATGCATCTTACGAGCGCTGTAAACGTCTGTAATACAATACAGTAAGATTATTATGAAATGAAAAAGGGTTAATTTCCGGCTCGGCTGCCTCGCGTGATAATTTTGGTAAGCGTATGCTGAATGCCAGCAGTTATGTGACGTTGGTATGCTGAATGCCAGCAGTTATGTCAATCGCATGACGACGCATGACGACGCAAATGTTTTCTCATGAAATCGTCGTTTTACGAGGGCAATTACTTTTATTTAGACTGAGCGGACAAGGGTAGAAATAAGATCTTATTAGCCATTGAGCAGGGACAGTTTAATACATGATCTGCACGAAACTCTAGTTGTGGATCAGATTTCAAAGAATCTCAAAGATTTACTAGCTTGTTGTTGATGTTGCCAACATAATCATGCAAGGCCACCGGGATGGTAAGTAAAATTTTAGCATATAGAGGAATAACTAATAATTGCACTAGTTTCTTTGTTCTAGGTGAGGAAGAACATATTACTGCAACAACTGGAATGCAGCAACTGTTCAATTCACATTCAGCGGAATATGTAGGCTAGCTACTAAAAACTACCAGTGAATCGAGTAGCCGAGCGGTCTAAAGCGTCTCGCTGCGGAGCGCGCGGTTGCTCGCCGTGGAGGTTCGAGTCCTCCCTGGGGCATGGGTGTGTGTGTTGTCCTTAGGTTAGTTTACCTAGGTTTAAGTAGTTTGTAAGCTACGGACTGATGACCACGCAGTTTGGTCCGATAGATTTACAAACATTTGATTTGAACTACCTGTGAAGCTTGGGGAATTACTCAAGATAATGTTCTAGTAGTAATAACAGACAATTCCGCAAATATGGTTAATGCTGTTCAGGACGTGTATGGTAAAGGAAAGCACTTACCTTGCTTTTCACACGCACTGAATTGGCAGCGCAAATAGCCGCAGAGGATTCTACAGAATTTAAGCAATACGTTTCGAAGGTGAAACAAATTATTACATAAGTAAACCAAAGTGTCAGTGCTTCAGATGAACTTCGGCGACTTCAAACAGCTGCTGAAAAAACAGAGGGTGAAATACTTCAGCTCATTCAGAAATGTCCTACAAGGTGGAATTCGACATTTTTAATGCTTCAGCGTTTCATTTCTTTGTCACATGTAGTGAATACAGTTTAGCTGAAACAACCAGAAGGTCTAGCCATATTCAGTGGTTATGAAATTCCAGTTATAAAAGAAGCAATTACAGTTTTGCAGCCTTTATACCAAGTAACTGAAGAAATTACTGCTGACAGTTACGTGACAGGGGACAAAGTGATACTATTTGTGTACATGCTGTCACGAAAGTTAATGGATACAAATATTTCTAGAACAGAATGTCAACGTCTACAAGAGATTCTGTAGGGACTACACAGTAGACGCTTTCAAAACATCGAGAAGACTAAACTGTTGGCATTGTGCACGATTCTTGATCCTCGTTTCAAACGGCTCCATTTTCAAGATTCCTTGATACTGCCGTCATCATGTTAAATGCCATCGTTGAGAAGAACCGGATACACAAAGCACCCGAAGTCGAAGAATCAGAAGTACAGTTACCAAATTCTGCGAAAGATGACTTGTAGAGCATTCATGAGACATTAGTTACAGTGCAGCAGGAACAGATTTCTACCACGGTTACAGCAAACAGCCAAGACGTAGCCTCTTACGTTCGTCTCTATTTACACCAACCAGTAATCAACCGAGAGGCATGGCCTGTGAAGTTTTGCAGAGATAATAAGGAAGTGTATCCTATTCTGCATAGTGCCGGCCGCGGTGGCCGAGGGGACTAAGGCGCTCCAGTCACGGTCTGCACGGCCACTACGGTCGGGGGTTCGAATCCCCCCTCGGGCATGGATATTTGTGCCGTCCTAGTTCGTAAGTAGTTCATAAGTAGTTTGTAAGTTTAGGGACTGATGACCCCGTAGTTAAGTCCCATAGACTATACAAACATTTGAACATTTTGAACATTCTGCATAGTGTTGCGCGTAAGTATCTGGCCGCGGTGCCGTAGCCGAGCGGTCTAAGGCGCCTCGCTGCGGAGCTCGCGGTTGCTCGCCGTCGGAGCTTCGAGTCCTGCCTGTGGTATGGGTGTGTGTGTTTGTCCTTAGGTTAAGTAGTTTGTAAGCTACGGACTGGTGACCACGCAGTTTGTTTTTTTTTTTTTTTTTTTTTTTTGTAATTATCCGGGGATAATGGCCTCCCAGTTCTTTGCAAGGCAGGGGACAGAGAAACAGTTTAACGTTCGACACTCTGTGGCAAAAGACGACATAAATTAGTGTCAATGATATTAAAGACAACGCTACAAAGAAGTGAAGTTTTAGAGCGATGGACTATGGTGTTGATTTGTGGTTATGTTTCCTGTCCTTATATTGAAACATAGTGATGTATTAAGCAAATTGGTATGCTGTTACGTGTAACGATAGTGTTCGATCAATTTATTTCTAAAACTAATTACATAAAGATAAGCAGAGTGGAGGGGGGAGAGTAGTTTGTCGTTTTTAGATACAGCGATTGTGGCGACCAATGGTTTTAGATTGGCTAGTATCCAATTGCGAAGTTCGAATAATACATCATTTGTCACAGGTGTCGCTGTAGAAGCAGCAAACTACAGAGATAACAAGTCAGTCTGAGGAGGTTGAGGTTCACGAGTAAAGTGGAAAGCGGGTTTCTCCAGAACAAGCGTCCCTGGCCAGCCGTCACCTTCGGACATGACTGATCAGGATCAACAGACACCTTCCGGCTGTCTCGGGGATGTTGCGAAACGCAACTGTGCGACAAACATATTCCGAGGAAATATTAACATAAATTAGATTACAAAACGTCCGATTGAAATTAAATGTCAAGTACGGCGGCCGTGTGCACTTCGCGGCCTCGACAGGGGGGAGTGTCAGTGGGATCGGCACTGTGGTCACTTGTTGGCGGAGCGGGACCTGGGAGGACCGTAATGGCTTCTGGGCAGCGTGCCTCCGCAAGGCCGACTGGTCGCAGCACACAACACAATGTGTGGAGCCAATTACGGTACGCGAACGTGTCATTACGAAACTGTTTGGACAACTGCCCACGCAGATAATTTCAGAATTAATAGTTGAATTACTGGCGGAATAGCTTTGCGTCGTCGTTTTACCTTGCAGTTTCAAATCTTTGTGGGCGTGACCGCCCCTTGTCCGGTGCCAGCACTGTGTTTGTATAAAATTACAGAGGCTCAATAAAGTAATGGGAGCAACCGAACTGAGTACAATAAAATACACACGTTACTGTTGGTACGCTTTCTGCCAACCGTTACCAAATCAGTGACACTGCAGTCTCATATATACTGGGTTATTCAAAAAGAAAGAATAGATTTCAAACATTTATTTATTCGAAACTACAAAAGATTGATTCCAAGGTTAATGGACAAAGCAATGTTTACAATTTAAACAGCCCGGGTAGAAGTTCCAATCACGGCTGCATTTCCGCTGTTCTTGTTGGTGTGAAATGAAAGGAATAACCTATCTAGACATGCTTCAAAACTGGTTATTTCCCCAACTTGAAGATGATTCATCTTCATGCAAGATGGTGCCCCCGCCTCATTTCTCTAAACACGTTCGACGTTACTTCAATAACACCATTCCAGGACGTTGGATTGGAAGAGCCCTCCTATGCCTGAAACTCTTGAAGGTCTACGACATCAATTTGTGAATTCGTTGACTAGAGACCAGCTGATTCGTGTGTGCCGAGAAATGAGCCGCCGTTTTGACATTTTTCGTGTAACACACGATGCTCATATTGAATGCATACCATAATTACTTATAATAAATTATAAACTTTTCTCTTTCCATTAATGTTGGGATCATGTTCCTATCTTTTGTAGTGTGGAAGATATAACTTTTAACACTTTTCTCGGTCTACATAAACGTTTTCGTAAAATGGAGAAGAATCTCCAAAACTAGTAGTACACATGCCTCGAAATCGAACTACATTGGCACAGCGTAGATTTAAAAGAGCAGAAGTCAGAAGCTTCTTATGGTGGTAGAGTGTGGGATACTATAAAGGATTATATGGACCTAAATGTGTCGATGAGTGTAGGTGGAGGGGGGATTTGGATGGCACGAGGACAAATGGAGTGGGGCCTAATGTATAAGAGGAAAGCAACACTGTAAGTGGGAGAGGGATTGGAACAATATTGTGGGATGGGATAACGTAGTAAGATAGAGCTAAAGCTCTGTTTAAAATTACGTTGACAGAGGATAAATAGTGTGTATAAGTAAGAGTTGCATGGATTGTCGGTACAGACGTAGCAAGACTCGACGGACTAAGAGCTAAAGTAGAAACAATAGAATAGTAAAAGTCGACTTTGATTGTAGTGTCTTTATTGTAGTTTACGACGATTGTGAATTCGGTGAAATAGTAAAGAAATCATTTGGGACAATGTTAATGGACGAGAATGATGTAAACAGAAGAAGAAGAGGAAGAGGAGAGGATAGGAGAGGAGGTGTAACACCCCAGCGGCTACCACACGGTACACAGACTTCCATAGCACTAAACTATGTGAGCCAAATATACCGCGTAATACGACTCTAATGTTAAAACACCTTTTTAGAATTTTAATTTGACTGCGTCGTGTGTCCAACATCGTTTGTCCATGTATCGTTTTCTAACTTTGTCTCAGAAGACTTTGTTTCGCGTCGGGAATGTTTCTCAAATAATATTACCTGAATCAGTTTAAAATGCACTTTAAATGAACTGTAATGACATATGAAAACGACCGCACCCTAAATTCGGGAATAAATACCTAACATACCAAATAATGGAAAATCAGATACAGTAAATTTAGGCCTACATCAGGTATTACTGTTGTATAAGAATTTTGATGAAAAGAAAAATGTTCAGGAAGCAAAACTGAAGAAACATCACTAAGGATCATTTGCTTGACTTATTTAATTAATGCACATTACTTTGATATAATAAACATTGATTGTTAATAAAATCAGAAAATGCATGGTTGTACTACACAGTACTCTTAATTGTAATTAGGTTGATACACAGATGAACTGATCAGCAATTATTATCAGCAAATCTAGTACTTTAAACATTCAAAGAACTTAATCTTTGGATAGTTTTATAAAGAAATCTAACTGAGAGAAATTGTGTTGCCAAATGACTATTCTGATCCAAAACAAATGTCTGTAACTTTATACTTCTATAGAATACTAGTGGTTTTGAATATGTACGGACATAACTTTCTTTTAATACTGGTGAGATATTACTTTAAACTGTTAAGTGGCACAATTACTTTATTTTAGACAAATAATTTTGCAAAATCTTTTCCATATTTGAGCACAATTTACAGTTACTACCATTTGATTGTTTTCTTTGACCTGCTTTACCTTATAGCTTCTTTAATATGAACAGAACAGTACTTTGTTAAACATTTCATTTTAAATAATATTTTTATAAAGTGCCTGATAGATAATTCTACTCTGAATATGAAATGAAAAAATGTAGCTACTGTTTCTGGTAATTTCATTAAAACAATTGAAAGTACCTAAACTTTTGATCATGTAACTGAACAGTATCACAGAATAGGACTTCTAAATGCTATTTCAGTAAAAATTGTTAACTATTTATGATTATGTAATGGCAGCTAATTATGACTGTATGAAAACTATTTAATTAACTCAAAGTTTTATCACTGTACTGATTATATTTAATTTTAGTGCTGTGCAGTTAGCTTTACATTTGTTATCTTTTGAAATTTTCATCACAATAGCATTATTTCTTGAGATTCTCGGAAGTTTCATCACCAGGAGAGGACCCTACTTGGTAAAATGAGTTGGGAAAATCAGGGGTTGTCACACATTTTCCCATTAACAGTTATATTATACAAATTTGCACAACACGACTGGTTCATGCAAAGTTACAAACTTGCAGTACTGTAGGTTACTAGATGATTTTGTGGCAGCGTGAGTCTTCCAAAAACTTTGCTGTAGATGATGTGGCCAAGAGTTCATTTATCCTTTTCGTGGTGAAGGTAGTATTGCTTAACGAGCTCACATGACAAAGCCACATCGCTTAAATGACCATAATTTTCCATCCGAGGCTATTTAGATTTTCAGAAGGTTGTATTAGCCTCCAGTTCCTTATCTTCCTCTGATACCTTTCACAATATCCGTACAAACCATTATATCTACCTAACACTGGTGACTGCTCTCAGACTAAGACTACCACTTCGACTGACTGTCTACGACTGACTCACTGTCGCTTCTATACCTCGCGCTCTCACACACTTCTAGAAACTTCTCTCGCCAACTTGACACCTTTTGCCCTGCGCCGGCCATCTTTCCGTTGCTAGGCACTGCACCTTAACTTTTACATACAATTCTAAATTTGCCCTTACATGAACCAACACAAATTATTACATAATTTATACAAAACAAGTTACAACATAATAAGTAAAGCAGTCAACAATCCGGAGATTGGTTTGAACACCACAGTGCTGTTTGGAGGTGGTATGCCGTTGCCTTCCTCCAACCTTCGAACTGACTTATCCAGCCAGTTATAGGGGGGCCTACAGTTGAACGTGGGTTCCGAACGACGGTGCTACTCGGTATTTTTCACATGAACAGTACTGCCAGAGGTGAAAGAAGTGAAAAGTGACAATAAAATCCCTAGGACCTGGCACGGATCGAACCCGTGACCTTTGGATTTGAGGTCTTGTTGGATTTGTAGTCTTGCACTCTATCACTTTGCAACAGAGGCGCACTTACAATTAGTATATTTGAATATTCATTACATATCATTACAGAACTTCAGTCAAGTTATAAAATTCTAGCAGAACACCTGCAAACTACTGTGTCAAAGGTCTTCTATACAGATATCACATTACGGTGCAATACATTTAACATTCCATGTACACAAGACATGAATGTAAATAAGTAATTAATAGATGAATAAAATACCACAAAATATCAGGATGGGAGGAAGGAAATAGACTTTTGTGTCACAGAGAGTCGAGGAGAGGAGAATGACAGTAATAAATATGAACAAGCAGAGATACAGGTATAGGCTGGTAAGTGTTACGCAACCCCAAGAACTGCAGCTGCTATGACCTGAGGTTGCCCACCATGAAATTTTTCTGGGTTCTGTGGCACAATCAGTGCTCTATTCGTCATGTTAAGACTGACTTTTCTGGAGTCATAGGGGCCCCTTCGATGCAAGGTCCTTTCTGGAGCCATGAGGCATCTTTGATGCCTGTAGACGTCAGGAGCTGATATCATTACAAACTAAACCTGTGAGAAAGTAAAATAGGGTGTAAAACTGCTTTACTGTAATGAAAAATACAAAAGAAATATAAAAAATACTGAATACTGAATCTTTTATCTAGTCAATATTTCCCATAGAAAGGTACTAATGCGACACAAATGGCGGCTAATGACTGCTTTGACATAAATTTTAAATATTCGAAAAATGCTAATTGACTCCGTAGTGTTAAAGTATTAAGTGTCTTAAGAAACTGCCCACCCTCATGAATCACAGATAATGCCGTGGTGGGGTGGCTTGCTTGCTTCAGCGATACAGATAGCCGTACCATAGGTGCAACCGCAACTGAGGGGAATATGCGGAGCGACCAGACAAACGTGTGGTTCCTGAAGAGGGGAAGCAGCCTTTTCATTAGTTGTGTGGGCAACAGTCTGGATGATTGACTGAGCTGGCTGGCCTTGTAACATCAGCTAACGTAGCTGGCCATGCAGCTACAGTGAATGGCGAAAATTCCCGAAGATATTCAGCTCCATTGTTTGAATATATGATGATGGTGTCGTCTTGGGTAAAATATTCTAGAGGTAATATAGTTCCCTATTCGGATATCTGGTCGGGGCCTACTCAGGAGGATATCGTCATCAACAAAGACAAAACCTATATCCTACGGATCACAGCGTGGAATTCTATCCCTCAATCGGATAGGTAATTAAAAAAAAGATGGATATGCTGAAGTTAGATATGGTGGGGATTAGCAAATTTAGGTGGCAAGATGAACGAAATCAGTTTGTTTGGATGCAGGAGTAATAATTAATAAGAAAATAGGAATGCAAGTGAGTTGCTATGAACAGCATCACCGTAATAATCGTATACACGAAGACAACACGGACGACAATAGCACACGTTTGTATACCAAGTAGCTCTGCCGACGCTGAAGAGATTGGAAAAATGTATGATGAGATAAAAGAAGTTATTGCGACAGTTAAGGGAGATGAAAACTTGATTTTGATTAGAGAGGGGGAGACTGGAATTCAGTAGCAGGAAAAGGAAAGGGATTGATGACCATAGCAGTTTGGTCCAATACATTTATAAACTTTTGAACATTTAGTGCGTAAAAATGGATTGCGCAAAAGGAATGAAAGAGAAAAAATGTGTTCAAATATTTGTAAATCTAAGAAACTTAACTACGTTGGTCATCAGTCCCTAGGCTTACAATCTACTTATGAACTACCTTATACTAAAGACGACCCAAACATCCATGCCCGAGGGGAGATTCAAACCACCGACCGTAGCAGCCGTGCAGACTGTGACTGGCGCGCCGCAGAACGCTCGGCCACTGAGGCGGGCGAGAGGAGTCTGCCTGTGGTAAGTTGTTGAGAGTGAAGTGCTGTATTTAGTGTGTATTGTCTGTGCAATTTTTGCTGCTGAAATATGCCTAAATGTGTTCAACATTTAAATGCACAAATCCAACTGAAAAAAGACAAGTAATTCGCGCAAGAACACCACATGTTTTGCCATCTCTGATCTCAGTCTATCTATACTGATACAAAATTCTTGACAAATGGCACTTAGCTGCCCTAAGAGTGAAGCTTCAGATGACCTATAGTGCAACTGCCTTGCCCCAAATAACATGGCGGACGCCAGTTCAATTTGCCTCAAACATGGCGGACCTACCGCCACCAAGATGTATAGCTCTGGTGTCTGACACAGTCCTGCAGCGTGCCTGCACTTTCATATGTTTTACACATGACTTTGCATTGTCCGTCATGTTATAATTAATCAAGCGGAATTCCATCATTTAGTATGTGACAAATAATAGTTTGATTACCTCTGTACTTGAAATTTACGTCAATAAGCAAAGTAACAGAATCGCGTAAGTACGGAATCGAAACATATTTTCTTTTCGTTTTCTAGTATTACTTCATAGCTGCCATGTTGTAATTAGTCAAGAAACAGAATATGAATACCTTTGACTGGTACGCTCAGATTCTGTAGATCAACATACAGGTAGTATAGAGATCATTGATCGCCACTCTATGAAATTTAAGCTCTTTGGTCATACAATAGACCAAAGATGACACAGGCTGTGCGTATCCTTATCTCTGCCGTGTTATGTTTCTAAACCAACATCTAAAACTGTCCCGAGTCACGTAACTGCAGGGGGGCGCAGTAAGTAACGCGCAGTAAGGTACACGTTTTCTCTGTTCTGCGCATGACGTCAGCGTGGAAGCATCCGCGCCAAACAGTACATTGTGGAAATAGGCGAAAGCGTTGCGTGTGTGATAAGCTTACTGTATTTGGTGGATTACTTCGAGTTCTTCCCTCGTACGTACACAGCCAATAGTGGAAACTAATGAATTCGGGGATGTTATGGGTTTTGCTGTAACTGCATAGAGAAACGATTCCAAACTTCCGAATAAGTGAGCGTGTGTCAACTAAGTTTTACAATGCCGCGCTGTGCTGTTACAGGCTGTTATTCCTACAACTCTAACACAGAGGGAATTGACGTAATGTATCATTTTTCTGCGGAATGAAACATTACAAAAACTATGGTTGTCCAAATGTTCTAGGAAAGACAATGTGAATGTTGCGAATGCACAAATATGCTCTCGCCATTTCGCAGAATCACATTACATGAGGGATTTACAGTCTGAGTTGATCCATTTGCCGCGAAAAAGAGTGCTTAAGCAAGACGCAGTTTCGTCGTGCAATTTGCCATGCAGTAGTGTGATTGTCAGTGACTCACCTGTAACAGAAGACAGAAGCAAACGGTGTGACAATCGCGAACTACGTAAAAGATCTCTCGAGACGCTACAGAAACTGTCATCAATAAAAAAATATCTTGATAAGGAAACATTTACGGATGAACACCTTTATCTTGACACAGGTAACGTAACTTTGATGAATACTGTAGCGGTGTTAGATAGAAGGAATGCTGTTCTTAGAAACAAGTATGTCCGACTTCGGGCGCGTAATAAAAATCTTCGGAGTCAGCTGTTAAGAACACGACGACTTCTGCACGAGGAAAAAACTAATAAGGAAGTTACTTTGTCTGATGATATCACTCGTGTGTTGGGAAAAGCAAAAGACTTTTAAAAGATTCAAAAAGGGATCGATGGAGTAAAGATGACATATTTAAATCCCTTACTCTGCGTGCTATATCGCAAAAATGTTTCAATTTTGTGAGGAAAAAATTGTGTATCCTCTACCGAAAGCGTCGACTTTGAGGGCGTGGATAAACCGCTAGTTTAGTTGCAGTCCTATCATTTTGAAAGATGCTTTAACAGCATGCTTGCAGGCTGAAACATTGACCGATAGGGAACGAGTCTATGTTTTGTCCTTCGATGAAATGAACTTTGATAGCAGGATTTGTTATGATCAACAAAAAGACAGGGTGTTAGGTCCCCACAGTAATGTTTAGTTGTTATGGTTCGTGGCTTTTTGAAAGTTGGAAACAGCCTGTCTATTTTGATACTTGTATGACAGCTGTCCTGAACGAATTATTCACGCCTTAGCCAATAATGCATATGAAGTTGTAGCTTGTGTTGCAGACATGGGAACAAAAAAACATTTATGTTTGGAACTAGCTTAATGTGACGCGCAAAAACAGTTGTTTCCAGCATCCTAGCGACACACGGAAACGTGTGTGGGTATTCGTAGATGTTCCGCATTTGCTGAAGTTGTTAAGGAATCATTTGCTAGATGACGGAATTATTCTAGAGAATAAGGCAGTAAGGAAAACATTTTCGAGAGACTTTTGGCTTTAGACAGTGGGGAGATGAAAATGTGTCCCAAGTTAACTCCGCAACATCACTGTTAAGGGCATAGACCGGCAGAGGGAGCGTTTAGCATCCGAAATGCTGTCCCGCAAAACTTCTCAGGCCGTTCGGTATACAACCCTAGAAAAAGGACACGCTAGTGATTTAACACAACTGGTCGATGATACTTTCGACATCCTTAATTCAAGGAATTGCGAAAGTAAGAAACGGCTTGCATGTGCCTTCGGAATTCATTACGAAGCACAAGAGCAATGTCTGCACAAGTTTTACAGATGCTGTGAGAGCGTGAGCGCTGGATCATCAAGGCATTTGTTACCTTTTCAGAAAGGATTCATGAAATCAATTCGCTCACTTTTAGGTCTATTCAGTAACTTACGACAGTACGATGTTAAATATATTCTTTACTACCCGACTGAATCAAGACTCCCTGGAAAAGTTCTTTTCTCTTGTAAGGGGCCTGGGGCATTTTTATGACCATCAGACTCCATTATAAGTAAAAAACAGGATAAGTGTATTATTGTTAAGTTCCAATGCATTTGATATATCTATAACTAATGGTTCATTTGTTGAACCATATAAAGAAGGGACATTTGTGACTGCAGCAATGTTCAGCGGCATTGTTCCCGAAATGTCTGAAGCACTATCAATGGTTCAAGGGCAGAAATAAATTGAGGGAATAGAAATGACTGCAGAAAATTATGAGAGTTCTTCTGCATCCGCGGGTTCGGACTGTAGTGTATAGGGATTTCAGTATCTTGCCGGATATATTGCTCATAGGTGCTGACAGTACGACAGAACATTAGCCACACCTACTGAAGAGCTCATGTCAACCCCTGAAGACAAATCTATCAGTTGGTCACGCATGATTTCAAGAGGAAATGTACTTGTTCCTTCTGAATCATGACTCGAGACAATAAGCCCATTCGAGCTGACTTTTGCTCAACTTCATGGCAGTGACAATTTGTCCAGAGAAAATGGCATAATTACTAAGTTGTGTGCAACACTAGGTGAGCGGTTCCTCAATCTGCATAAAGAGATTGTTAAAATTTATACGAGAACTCGCACAGTTATTCGTTTGCGCTGGCTTTCATTAAAAGAGAGACCAAGAATATCTGAGACATCGGAAAAAAAGCCATAAAATGGCATATGTCATCACAATAATAATCAGCTCAGCACGTAGTTTTTTAAATTATTTTATTTTAATAAAAACTGTGTATGTAGTTATATAAATTTTTGACAGTGGCATTGTAAACAGAGTATAGTTGCGTTTGCGTGTGATATTGTGTTTTTTGTCTTTAGAATTTTGCGATGGCCTTACAAAACTGATATTATGAACGATATTGCATACCAGTATTTACAACACTGTTTCCAGCTTCATTGAATAGGAGGAATGGTGGGTAAGCTTTGTTTTTACTAATACTAGCTCATATACCCGTGCTTCGCAACGGTTGTTGAAGGAGGACCTGTGTGTATCATGGCTTTTTAGGTTTCCAGACTTCAGTCAGTAAAAATAGAATCCTTGTTGGATAGCTCTGTCAATAAACTCATTTGTCCTAGCCAAGATGTCAAATAAGTAAAAGTCATTGTCTGAAACGATGTATTTACATAAAGTTTTGATACGTACAAAAAGTGAAACATTCCAAAATAAGCAAAGAAATGTCGTTAAGCATTTCATACACAAAGCGAAATCAGTAACACTATGTTCAATGTTTGTTGGTATTGGTAGACATAAGATTGCTTAATTCTGTCACAGACGTTCGCTTCCTTGGGCATACTCATTATGCAGCAGCGGTGATTATTAGTTCTTTGGTGCACTACAGCGCCTCTGTCGCTTATTTGCTGTACTACGCAATCCATACTTCAAGCATAACCTACATCTAAAACAATTTCCCTGATTCCACTTTTATGAAACGAAGTTATTCTATGCAAATCCGTGAAGTAGTTTAGGAGAGTAGGTACTTCTAATAGATGAACAGACAGTTACTGAAAACACTTAAGATTGCGTTGTATCTTATTTTCCGTGAACTGATTTTGATGAAATCATGCCTATATGTTGCCCCAATCTCAGCTCAAATTTCCGGTGAAAACCGCATAAAAATGTGTTAGTAGTTTTTTTTTTCTTTTAATACGTTTGCGAAACGTGTTAGAAATAGGCATTCTTCATGAATATGATGCAGCTTTTATCATACATCAGTTAGCTATAATCACCATTTAAAACATTTCATGATCTTTCATATCTCTGGACAATGGGCTAAGGCATGGAAAACTGAAATATAATAACTAATAAGAACTTCCTTAATGAAGCAGAAATATCACTGAAAATAATTATTATTCTTGCGGTTGGCTCTCATTCTCTTAGATGCGCTATTGTCGCTCCAAGCATGAGACTTAAACTTCCATAGCAGTTGTACGTATACGTTAGACTGTGATATTGGCATGTAAATATATGGATTAAACACGACGAGGATTGTATCAGTTTTATATTCATTGCGTTGAATCATATTTCGTAGAACATAGCAACCAAAAAAAATGATTTTCAGAAATATGATATATTTGAAAAGTCAACGAGTAAGTAGTACTTTCAAAGGGTAATAAACCAATCGCTGCCCCGAACTTCACACAAACACCCGCAGCGCTATCTATCAGTTCTTTGCAGCGTTGCGCCGTTCTTTCCCAGTATGAAATACAGTCAATCGGTGTAACTTTTTACCAGTCAGGGTATCTTTGTACCACTTAATATTTGGCTTTCATATGGCTGATATTCCACCTACTGGGGAATTATTTACAACAGAGATATTAAAAATTACCTTTAGAAAAAAATATTGCCAACAAGTGGAACATGAACTATTTGAAACTCAAATATTAAGTGGTACAAAGATACCCTGACTGGTACAAAGTTACGCTGATTCACTGTACACCTAAAGTTTCAAATTATGATATCTTTTGCTTTCCTGATCTGATTTTGATGAAATGAAGCCTATATGTTGCCCCAGGATATTCTCTATTTATCTGTGATACCCCCATGAATGTTCATTTAGTACTTTTGGTGATTACTCTCTACAAATAGATACATGCGATTGCTTTGAGAGAAATGTTGAAATTGTAATATCTTACTTTTTCTGATCTGCTTTTGTGAAATGACGCGTTTTATGTAACCGAAAGTTACCCACACGTTTCCTGCGAAAAATTCGTCTATTAGTTTTGGAGACGAAAGAGAAAGATAGACGTTACTGTTGTCGATGAAAAACGTTAGATTGTAATGTTCTTCTTTCTGTGATCCGATTTTTAAAAACTAAGTCTATATGTTGTCCCAAGGTACGCTGAAGAATTCGTAAAGTAGTTTTGGAAAAGTGGTTTCTAATAGATGAAAATATATTGATTTATATAAGTGTTGTATGTCGGTAAAATCTGTTGCGAATGTGGTTAGTAGTAAAGAGGTAATAGATTAAAACGTGATGCTTGAAATGGAGCGGTTTTCTATTTACATTGCTCTTTACGTCCTCATATCTCATGAACTTCATGTCGTACAATTTTGAACGTACATTCAGCTTTAAGTGTGTAGGCTGCCTGCAAAATTTTCTGCGAGTACAATTGGTAGTGTAGAAATTATAAATTGTAACGTTATACCGAATGCCATAGTTTTGCTCCATGAACATCAGAAAAGTAGTAAGCGAGAAATTTTTTTCCTTTTATTACTTTGATGTGGTTGTCTGGGAGAAAAAGTTTAATAAAGGTTTGACATTATGTTTAAAGTTTGTTGCAAGTTGACCAGTACTGTCATTCTCATACAGTGTATTTATAAAGTCTCAATGCATTATGTAGCAGTTTGTTGCGATTCCTACTGTTCATGACGTTATATCTCCTGAACCATTTGTCGTACGTGGTTCGTACTCCTACAACAGTTGTTACCTCACGTACGAAATATTTGTACCAAATTTGGTTGAAATCGGTCCTGTACTTCAGGAAAAAATGTGCAGCATTGTCGTTTGACGCATCAGTTTTTCGCGCATCTCATTGTTTATGACGTCATAATGTTACCCTGACAGCGATTGTTGCCTGATATTAAAGAACATCTACATCTACATCTACATCTACATAGATACTCTGCAAATCACATTTAAGTGCCTGGCAGAGGTTTCATTAACCACCTTCATAACTTTTCTCTACCGTTCCATTCTCTAATAGCGCGCGGGAAGAAAGAACACCTAAATCGTTCCGTTTTCGATCTGATTTCTCTTATTTTATTGGGATGGTCATGTCTCCCTAAGTAGGTGGGTGCTAGCAAAATATTTTCACATTCAGAACTAAAAGTCGGTGATTGAAACTTCGCAAACAGATCACGCCGCAATGAATAACATCTTTCTTTTAATTATTTCCACCCCAATTCGTGCAACATTTCCGTGACGCTTTCCCCCCCGTAACGTGATAAAACAAAACGAGCTGCCCTTCTCTTAACCTTCTCAATATCTTCCGTCAGTCCCACCTGGTGAGGGTCCCACAAGGGGCAACAGTACTCCAAGTGAGGACGCACAAGTGTGATGTAGGCAGTCTCTTTGGTGGAGCTGGTGCATCGTCTAATCGTTCTGCCAATGAAACGTAACCTTTGGTTCGCCTTCCCCACAATATTTTCTATGTGTTCTCTCCAGTCAAAGTTGTTCGTAATTGTAACTCCTAGGTATTTGGTAGAATTTACGACCTTAAGGTTTGACTGATTTATCGCGTAATTGAAGTTCAGCGGATTTCTTTTAGTGGTCATGTGTATTACTTCACACTTTTCTTTATTTAGTGTCAATTGCCAATTTTCGCACCAAGTAGAAATTTTGTCTAAATCGCTATGCAGTTGCTTTTGATCCTCTGTTGACTTCACTAACCGATAATCGACAGCATCATCCGCGAACAGTCTAAGGGAGCTATTCAGATTATCTCCTAAATCGTTTATAAACACGAGGAAGAGTAGGGGACCAATAACGCTTCTCTGTGGAACGCCAGATATCACTTCTGTTTTACTCGATGACTTACCGTCAATTACAACGAACTGTGTCCTTTCTGATAGGAAATCGTGAATCCAATCGCACAATTGGGGAGATATTCCATAAGCACGCAATTTCATTAGAAGCCGCTTGTGGGGTACAGTATCAAAAGCCTTCCGGAAATCCAGAAATATGGTATCGATTTGAGATCCCTTGTCGATGGCACTTAACACTTCATGTGAATAAAGGGCAAGCTGTGTTTCGCAAGAGTGATACTTTCTGAATCCGTGCTGACTATTGGTTAATAGGTCGTTCTCTTCGAGGTAGTACATAATATTCGAACAAAGTATATGTTCCAAAATCCTACTGAAAATCGACGTCAATGAGATAGGCCTGTAATTATGGGGATCACTCCTATTGCCTTTCTTGAATATTGGAGTAATTTGGGCAACTTTCCAGTCTTTGGGTACGGATCTTTCGCTGAGTGATCGGTTGTAAATTATAGCTAAGTACGGAGCTATTGCATCAGCATACTCTGAGAGGAATCTAGTTGGTATACAATCTGGCCCGGAAGATTTTTTTTTTTTTTTTTTTTTTTTTTTTTTTTTTTTTTTTTTTTTTGTTTAGTGACTTAAGTTGTTTTACTACTCCAGGAACATCTACTTCTAAGTTTCGCATGCTGGCAGCTGTTCTTGGATTGAATACTGGAGTGTTCACTTCGTCTTCTTTGGTGAAAGAATTTCGGAAAGCTGTGTTTAGTAATTCTGTCTTAGCAGTACTGTCGTCGGTAGTATTACCATGGCTATCGCGTAGTGAAGGTATTGTTTGTGTTTTGCCGCTAGTGTACTTCACATATGACCAGAATTTCTTTGGATTTTCTGCAAGATTACGAGACAGGATTTCGTTTTGGAAACAACTATAAGATTCTCGCATTGAAGTCCGCGCTAGGTTGCGAGTTTCAGTAAAAGATTGCCAGTCTTGCGGATTCTGTGTCTTTTTTAATTTTGCATGCGTTTTTCTTTGTTTCTGCAACAGTGATCTGACCTGTTTTGTGTACCACGGGGGGTCAGCCCCCTCTTTTATTCATTTATTTGGTATAAATCTCTCGATTGCTACTGATATTATGTCTTTGAAAGTAAGCCACAACTGATCTACACTCGCATTTTTAGTTTTGAAGCACTGGAGACTATTACTCAGGAAAGCGTGAAGCGAATTTTTATCTGCTTTATTGAATACATATATTTTTCGTTTATTTTTGGTGCATTTGGGAATTTCGATATTCAGTCTCGCTACTACAACTCGATGTTCGCTAATCCCTGTATCTGTTTTGATGCTCTTTACTATCTCGGGATTATTTGTTGCTAGGAGATCAAGAGTATTTTCGCAACCACGTACTATTCTAGTGGGTTCATGAACTAACTGTTCGAAGAAGTTCTCAGAAAAAGCATTCAGAACTAGTTCGGACGATGTTTTATATTTGCCCCCGGTTTTGAATACGTAATTATGCCAACATATCGAGGGTAAATTAAAGTCGCCACTGATTATAACAGTATGCTTCGGATACCTATTTGAAATATGATTCAAGCTTTCTTTGAACATTTCTGCAACCGCATCGTCTGAGTCAGGGGGCCGATAAAAAGATCCAATTATTAATTTATTTCGGTGGTCAGGTATAACCTCTACCCAGACCAATTCAAAGGAAGTATCTGCCTCAATTTCGTTGCAGGATAAACCGTTTGTAACAGCAATAAACACGCCACCCCCTGTTTTATTTATTCTATCCTTTCTGAAGACCATTTGGCCCTTTGAAAAAATTTCGGCCGAATTTATCTCAGGCGTCAGCCAGCTTTCAGAACCTATAACGATTTGTGCCTCAGTACTTTCTATCAGCGCTTGGAGCTCTGGAATTTTCCCAACACAGCTACGACAATTTACAACTGTTACACCAATGGTTTTTATGTCTACTCTCTTCCCGTGTCTGACCTGCCCCCTTTGAGACTGAAACCCATTTTGTGTATTCCCGAGGCCATCTAACCTAAAAAACATGTGTACCACGTTTGGCTGAAATCGGTAGTTTAGGAGGCGATGTGGAACATATAAACATACATACATAAACACATACAGCCTATTTTATAAGATGTAAGATAAACGTAATTTCCAGCGATTATGCTCTTATGTAAATTTATTTCGATTGGATTAAAGTAATGGTTACAGATATTTTATTTGAGTCTATTTCGAGTCCACGTCAATGTGGTTGTGAAATGATACTTTACCAAAGCATAAGGCATAAGCTACGATAGTATATTCCTCAGCAGTTTTAATCGCAACTGTTTGGCAGCAGGAAAGCAGTTTAGACAACTACATTACGGAATAAACAAATTTTTTCAAAAGAAAACTTGACGTAAAAGCGCATGCCATGTCGTCTACTCGCGAACGGCTGCTTTCACGCTGACGTCATCAGCGACAGCCAATGACAGAGCAGAGGACTTGCTGCCCAACGTTATTATTTACTAACCTTGCTTGACTGAGTTTTCGTTATTATGAAAAACAGTTTTTCTCATTTAAGGGTGAAATTAAGCTTTGAATTTAATAAAAAAAGGACTTCTCGTATTCCTATTACACACGTAATAATCAAGAAAACGTAAAGTCTCCACAATACTAACATTAATATTGATTACGGTTTTTACGTGTGCCCAGGTGAAAGTATTGTCAGTTATTTTTACAAGTAACGGAATTACATATTCTCCGGCTTCGTGTTGCACTGTGAATGTTTTACTTTTTGCAATTTATGAATGTATTTATCGATGGAAAGATTATTCAACTTGCTCTTGATGGAGTTTATATGTCAGCAAGTAAGTCATTAATAGTGCAAATCTGCTTTCAATAACGTTATACAAAGCTAAAAATACATACATCTATAAAACCACTTCTTGTCCAGTGCATAGATGATATTTACTAACCACACTATTAATTAATGTAAAGAGCCAATATTTTCATTGTTTTAAGTTTTGGCTTAACGGTCTTTGTCAAAAGTCTTAAAATATAAACGTTTGTATTGTGTTAAAATCGGACATTATCCGTGCAAACAGATTTCAGTTCTTATAAAAGCACAACAGAACATCTTACTTTTATTGTTAAGGAACCGTAAGAAAACTGACGCTGCTTGTCAAACTGATATTTGGTGGTCTACTCCTCCTTAAGCTACAAACTAAAAGATTCGCAGTACAAATGTTTGTAAATCTATCGGACCAAACTGCGTGGTCATCAGTCCGTAGCTTACAAACTACTTACACTAAGGTAAACTAACCTAAGCACAACCCACACATCCATGCCCAAGGGAGGACTCGAACCTCCGACGGCGAACAACTGCGCACTCCGCAGTGAGACGCCTTAGACCGCTCGGCTACTCCACCGTGGCTTCACAGTACAACGAAAACAATCTTTCGCTTAATATCTGTTCTATTGCTTGTAAACAGAACTTTGAATATGTTTCATCTAGGCACATGTAAAATCTGTAGCTAGCCCAATAATATTTGTAACTGCGGAGGACTAACGCCAACTATATTACTAAAGGTGTGATAACAATACATCTACATCAACATCTACATGGGATACTCTGCAAATCACATTTAAGTGCCTGGCAGTGACATAGATGATACGCTAAGACGTTTTGTTGTCGAAATCCACGTTTAATTTGTACTCCAAAGGACATAAACTGCAACATTCAGCTCCATTTCATATTTCTCGTAACGATGAAAACGGTTTGCTGTCCCAAGTCACGTGATTTAAATGTCGCTTTCAGTGTAATAAAGTCACACGCAGTCAATATTATCTTTTGGCTATGAGTCGTACATTGACAGACTGGCAAAATCGCGTGTATTAATTACTTCTGACGTCGCCATCTTTTTTACACAAACCTCAAGACTTTGTGTATGGTAGGAAAAATTTCAGCCAAACAATTTGACGAATTTTCATGGGGTTTTCACACGTAACTTGACCATATCGTGCGGTTACATAAAAGCTTCAACAATTAAAATCGGATCAGAGAAAATAAAGATATCATAATGTAATCATTTGTTTAAAAGTCATCATGTATGTCTATTTGTTGAGGGTAATCTCCAAAAGTACTACACGAACTTTCATCGCTTTCCACAGGTAAATTTACAATATTTTGCAGAGTAACATTTCATCAAAATCGGATCAGTGGAAGAAAAGATATCGTAATCTGTAGATTCTGGTGTGTGCTACGCTTGAATTGCTGCGTAGTATAGAGACGCTGTTACATAGCATGCCAAATAATTAATAGATGGCGATGCTGCGTTAGAATCCTTTTTGAAAAATCAGTCACGTACAATGAGGAAAATAATTCTTTATGTTGATAATGAAATAAATAATTAATGTTGTTCCGATCAATAAATAAATGATCCCCTAAGGCAAATATTTCGTTGCCAACGTGAACATACTAAACCGCTGCTTCTGCAAGTAAAATTTAACCCAGGTACGACATAAAAAATAATGTTTTACTAGCTGTATCCCGCATGCCTTGCAATAGCATGGAAAGAAAAAAAAAGTGTTCATTTCCGCGGGTATCATTTGAATTTAATACATATCGACGTTCCTTCTCGTCTATAGATGTTTTAATTTACTAATAAGTGATGCGACGTTAGATAATTAATACATCAAATGACCAATTATGGCGTTCCTGCGTTTTTTCATTCTCATAACTTTGGTGCAATACACTACAATAAGGGGTACAATTATACTTACGGCGGCGGCCTTATGTGCTGATGTTGGCAACGGCCATGGAATGCTTTTTCAAAAATCAGTCAAATAGAATGAAGCGAATAATTATTTAAATTCACGATGAAATAAATAATTTATGCTGTTCTGGTCAGTAAATTAATCATCCTCCTAAAGCGAATAATTCGTTACCAACGATAGCAAACTAAACCGCTGCCACTGCAAGTAAAATTTAGCCCAGGCAGGAGAAAAAAATTTTTTTTCTTCCTAGTTGTATCCCATATTATTTGCAATATCATGGAAAGAAAAGAAGAGCATCTTTCGATGGGTATAACCACTAAATGGTACATAGAGTAGAAATATCTGTGGAGTGAGCATTGCGTTCTGTGCATCTTCTCAACATTAAGAAGGAGTTACCACGTGATATTGCGAGAAATCCACTCTTCCCACGCATTTATTTGCTCTTACGATTGGTTTGTAGTGCATTGGCTGCAAAGACGCCCCACCTCCTTTTCGCAGAGAAACCACATAAAATGAAATAACATCTAAATAAATGTTCGACAGAAGCAACAAGAAAGTTGAGGAAGCTTCGCTAAAAGGGACATTTACACACAGTCATCCGTCTTAACCGAACACAAAAGGGACCAAGTCAGCGATTAGTAGATTTTTCCCAATATCACAAGACATTTCCATCTTTTTGTTGAGGATACAAAAATCAGTTCTGCGCATCTGAATGCTCAATCCAGAGATATTTCTGCTCTGTGCCTGTCGCGAGAGATAATATACACACGCGAGCCACAAACACATCAGCAACCTCTCTGCTTTCATAACTGTTCGGTACAATATTGTGAATAAAATTTGTAATTACTTACTTTTCGTACGAACTACGTTGAGATTCAGACGTCTTCTTTTGCAGAGACAACTGTACTTAGATTTAAAAAACCGGCTTCTGAATATATAGTTCTATTACACAAGGTCGATTTCAACTACGTGCTTTAATACGTGGCGACATGTATTAGCTGGAAAAGTGGCCGAAGCTGCAAACACAGTCAAGACAATTCCGTGGAATACGATATTTAATGGAAAGCTCAATACAGACGATCAACTGATGCCATTCCATTAACGATTACCCAGACTTACTTTATCGCACATTGACACCACCATGACGTCTTATTTAAACAGGCATGAACTGCTCTGTTGATTGAATTATCAGACTTTCTGCATTCGTCGAGTTTTCGATAATAGGGAGCACAGCATACAGAACAACTACATTGTCCCTAGTGCAACACTGCAACATCCTAATACTTCAGCATAAACTTATTGAGAGAGATAAATAGTTTAGTACTACACCATAGAACCAATACATGGAGCTGTTATTATTATTACTATTTCTCATCTCAACGATAGAAGTGTTTCCAGAAGTTTACGCCAAACAGACAATTACACACCGCAGTCTTAACTTTATGAACGCAACCTAACATTGAATTTACATCTTTCCGGAGTATGGACTTAAATTAATTTCACATTTTGTATGAAAAAATTTATGCACATTCATCGTTTACGACAATGACTTATACTTACATTTGTAACTTGGCTAGGAGAAATGAGTATATTGACAGAGCGATCACACAAGGAATCTGTTTTAGCTGACGTAGGTCCAGAACCCTAAAAAACAATTATATACACAGGTCCCTCTTTAACAACCGTTGCGAAGCACGGCCATATAAGCTAGTTCATTATAAGTCTTTCATCCATAGACAAGTTTTAGTTTTACGCGCTTTAGAGTAGTAATGCGACAGCGAATGCCAAATGCTGACTGGCTTCGTTGACACCAGTTAACTACGTTTACATGCAGCACATCTTCCGGAAGATGAAAACCGAATTTCATAAACCGTTTTTCCCTGTTTCGTTTACATCTTACAGCCTGAATCGGATTTTCTAGCCCACTCAATATGGCTAATTCAGTTCTTGATTTAATCAACACAATCGCTATTTTTCTTTACTTAAATACACAAATTCATGCTCACTCAAATATTTACTCTTTTATTTCACGTTAGAAAATGCCAATCCTTCCTTATGTGCCGATTGTGTTTAAATGGGCACGAAAATGGATTGTGGATTTACATGACTACCAAAAGCGAACTAGAGAAATCGGTTTACGAAATACGGTTTTGGGAGACCATGTAAACGAAGTGATTGTACTGCATACAGTACTGCCACGTCTAATATCTGTGGTACTGCCAGTCTAGTCAATGAACGTCTGTGACGTACACATAAATCATATCTTTGTCAATTACGACGTAATAGACTTCAAATGTTTTCTAGTGTGTTGTTTTTTCAGAGCATTAACTTTTGTGTAAAAAAATGTCTCTTTTGTATTTCCTTAATGAAAATACAGTGGGATATTGTGCACTTGATCAAGAACCAGAATCAGCATACTCCACATATGGTAAGTGAAGAGAGTATCGCACTTACATACTAAGGTAAAATTTTACTTTCGGCAGCGGGCAGCAGCGACGAAGTGTACAGATGTTGGCAATGTAAGTTCTATGCTATTTGAAACCCAAATCACATTGAGTGAAGGGAATAAGTTTCGTCGCGACCATGAAATAAATAGTTATTGTTGTTCGTGCTCTGTGCTTGACAGGATCTTGTATGTGCCATTGATCAGTCTGTAAATCAATTAACATCGTAAAGCCAACATTTCGTTGCCAACATTAGCAAACTTCGTATTGCTGGCGCAAGTAAAATTTAACCCACATCAAGTATAACATTTGTGTTTATTATTTTCATACACAAAGTAACAGCATTATCACATTTTTTGGATGCGTTCAAACATTATGACGCTTAAGTTCGCGCAGCTACTAATGCCTTTTATTATACTATGCTACCTCACGACGAATACTAGCTGTTCGTAAAGTAATAATAACGCCATAATTATATATTTTGAAAAGTAAGACGCAAATATTTGTTATGTCAATAACATCTACCGCTGAAGAATTTAGCCAACACAGAATACTTTACGAATGCTACACTTCTTCTTACTAGGTAGGGCACTTTGTTAACTATCGATTAGCGAACATTACTGAGTAGATCTTTTGAATTCAGGAAAGTAGCATTTTATAAATAATATGATTTTCAAAACCGTTATTGAAATTGCTTCCGCACGTAAATCACGATGCTATCAATCAATGAGCTAGGCCTATATCGCTATGTAATTCCTCTCTTAACAACAATTGTTTAATATGAAATTATCTCGTAAGTGCCTTTCTTTCTAGTACTGTATCTATCATGTCATGTGACAGAATTTTCGTCATTTAGAACAACAGTTTTCTCATCTATAATTGGAATATAGGTAAAATGTAGGTGTCATTGGTACTATTTCCATTTGCAGCACTTTAAGCTATATCTTATCAGTTACTCTTCATTCTCTACTTAGATACGTGATGTCATTTCTGACGACTCTTCATGTTACAGTACCAGGAATCGAACACGCGGTCTTCCGCACGTGAACCCAACACGCTACGACAAGCCCAACGCTCGAGACGGCATCTTTGGAGATACTATTCTATCAAGCGGAAATGTTTTCTAGAACGGAATTAATTTTTACAGATTTTTGAATTTTTCCTACCGTTACAGGCTAAACACTATCTAAATACAAAATTTGACGGTTTTATGTCAGCTAGAAGTACCTCAGAACTGTGATGATCGGTGAGTCAGTGAGTGAAAGAATTAGCGATTTTCGACTGCTAATATTTCGTAAACTATAAAGTGTAGAATAGTATAATCTGAAAATATAGCTAGTTATAGTAGATACTCTTGGCAACCGAAAATTCAGGCATTTAGCTTCACCCATAACTGAGATCAATGTTAGTTTTAGATTAGCAGTTTGTTCCATAGATCCATATTGCGGAGATTCTAATGGATGTGTTGAAGGTCTCCTCAATATGTTTGTTCCATAGATCCATATCGCGGAGATCCTAATGGATGTGTTAATGTCTATATATACCATTAGGATCTCCTCAATATGTTTCTATGGAACAAACAGCTAATCTAAAACTAACATTGATCACTTGCTGAAACTTTGAGCTAAGCTAATAATCCTATCAGGGTTACTGCAAATTATGGTGATAAACAACTCAGTTAATTAACGTACTACATCTTTTATCATTCACTTCTTTCATATGGCATTGTATTGTAGGGTAATTAATCATTGAACAATAAAATATTGATTAGACAAATGTGTGAAATCAAGATAATAGCTGGAGACTTCCGAAGATTAATCTGCAGACACTTATTTAAGGACCTAGGAATTTACAAGTTGAAATAATAATCTAATTGTATGAATACGTAAATCATTTGGTTCTGTTAAAAAATTCGTCAATGGGGTAGAAGGAGTAGGCTATTAGTAAGTCATTTGGGATCGTGGTAAAGTGCTCTGTTTTAGTAGCCAAATTATTTACGATTACTGCAAAATTATTGAAAAATGTGCATTCCTTAGTAGTAGCTCCTTTTTTAAGTAAAGTAAGTGTTTTCATGTCCTTTTGTAAATTGTTTTTGTTCCTAACACTGTATGTATGAACTGAGCTGTTTGTTAAAAAAAGGTATTTATTATTTTTAACAAATTTCATTTATGAACAAATATACAGAGAGGCAGTAGTTACTATACCCAGTTCTTTGAAGAGACTTCTACAGAATGTCTGTGAATGTACACCACAAGAGCACTTTTGTACTGTTAAAACGTTTGCTTGACTTGAAGAGTTACCCCAAAATATTAGACCCTTTGGCATTATACTATGAAAGTAAAAAAAGTATGCAGGCTCTTTTATTTTTATGTTGCCTACATCTCCTAACACTCTAATTGAAAATGAAGATTTGTGAAGACATTTCTGCAGTTCTGTGGTGAGTTCCTCCCAACTTAGGGCCGGTTTGTCAACGTCTCGTTAAGTTCCAGTTAAGATTTTAACTTATCGTTAGTGGAGAATTGCGTTTGTCAATGTTTCGTTAAAGGGCCTCAAACTGGCCGTTAAGTTAATGAGTAAAATTCTGCTGCCGGCCGCGGTGGCCGAGGGGACTGAGGCGCTTCAGTCACGGTCTGCACGGCCACTACGGTCGGGGGTTCCAATCCCCCCTCGGGCATGGATATTTGTGCCGTCCTAGTTCGTAAGTAGTTCATAAGTAGTTTGTAAGTTTAGGGACTGATGACCCCGTAGTTAAGTCCCATAAGATTTACACACATTTGCACATTTTTGCAAAATTCTGCTCGTTATACGGCTAATGACCAGTTAAGTGAGAATCTGTATCAAAATGGCAGGATTCCAAAGCGCTAAAATACAGCAATATATTCACGTGAAAAAGACCGATTTATCGAACAAAATAACAGAAGCACTACATGTATGGAAAACTAGTGTGGAAAGCAGCTTTTTTGGTAAATTGTATCGTCATATTTCTCGCCCCATCCATGTCAGTAGCGGTTAGATGAGTTTGGTACATTGCAGATACGCAACATAACCTTAAAAATATTGTTGCGATATCAAAATACAAACTTACGGGTAACGGTTGACAATTACTACGATGTCAATATTTTGGATGATCTAGAGGACATTGCCCCTATAAGGCGTCCTAGATGTATTTATGTTCGTCCAAATGATTTTGAATGATGGGATGATGCAGAATTTGTTACGCAATTTCGTCTTCGAAAAGCCACTTTGGAAATGCTGCATGAAAAACTCCACGACCATCTGAAGAGACCAACATATAGTTATGATTTTTGTAAGTTATCTTTTGTAATAAAAATACAGAATACATTATCTATCTGTGCAAACGTATTAATTCAGTATTTACTTATGCTTGTTGCGCCTAGTGTTATGCCTAAAAAGTGATTTCTTCCTCGGATCTACAGGAACAGTGCACTTTCGCCTATGTGCAATTTATTGCTTGCACTAAAATAAAAGTTTACGACGCTTCTCGCCGGGCTCCAGTGCTTATGTTGGCAACAGATGAACAATGAAGTGCAGTTGCGTTAATATTTTTCACGAGCTACAGAGAAGATGTTATTGCTGCTCGTTTCGCTCGCAGCGAATTTAATACTGTACCTGCTCTATGGTCGACAGGTTCTTGTATGTACCCTTGTCCGTTCAGAAGAAAATAATTTTCGTTTTAATTGCAGTTGTCACGAAATAACATTTATTGATCATCTGAGTTGCCATCGTTACCATTGGTGCCAACATGACTACTGCAGCCCGGCGAGAAGCGTCGTACAATTTAACCTGCATTAACGTACTATGCACTTGGCAGTTTATTATCGTACTAGGCCCTAAGCACTTTTGCTGTGCTACATGTTCCATGGGCAGCACTGAATTCATTTGTCACAATGTCGCTTCCTTTTCCTTCCATGTCGTAGCGTCGGTTTTTTTACATTCCAATGTGTCATATTTCTCTATTAAGGACACAAGACTCTCACATTAATTTCTTGTAAAATTTGAGCTTCTTTCACGTTTGTTTGCCGTAGCACCAAATAACAACTGTCTGCTAACCTCTTCCCTGATAGTCAAATATGGGGAACAGCTGCTTATTCAGTCGGCACTTACATTTGTTTCTATTGCCAACATAGTCGAAATATATCGTACCTTCTCGTTTTCTCCAGGTTAGCAAAAGAGAGGTATAACTGGCAACGACAAACGCAGTGCACTTAACGAGCACATTTAACTGGACGTTAAAGGCATCTTCTCGTTTACTAACGACAAGATTAACGAGAGATGGAAGAACCGGCCCTTAATTTCTTATCACGCTGTAATCCTAGGAAATTAATGTTGTCGACCTCATCTACCTGCTCATCATAATACTTTATGCATAATCTCAATGTAAACCTCTTACATGTTCTAAACTGCACGTAATGAGTCTTTTCAAAGTTTAATGTAAATAAGTTAGCTTTAAACAATTTATTAATGTCCATGAGAATACCATTTGTGGAACTATCTATAACTATGCTCAATGTGATATTTATTACAATATTTGTATCATCTGAAAACGAAACGAACTCTGCTTCTGACTGTTACTGATGAGAGGTCGTCAACGTAAACAATAAAAAGTAATGACCTTAATATGGATGCTTGTGGAACACCACTTGTAATTTCTTCACAATCTGATGACGACTGATGGCTTAATTCACTAGTACCTTGCACTGACTCCCTTTGTTTCTTGTTAGCGAGTTATGACTTCAAGCATTTGCAGCACTGCCACGTGACACCATGAAATTCTAATTTACTTAAAAGGATTACTTCTAACTAATCCCTTAATAACACAAACAACAAACATTTTAATATTTTATCTAGCTACAGACTTCTGTTCAAGATCTATAGTTCTTAATAGCGTCATTCCATTCACTGTATGGAACTTTATATATTGCCTTTTATGAAACGATTTAATAATTTTCTGAAAGACATTATTTACAAATTCATCAGTTAATTCTTGTTTCTCAGTTATGTTTACTTTACTTCTATCATCAGTGGAAAGAAGTTGGTTTGCATTTTCGTGAGTGTAAAATGGTAAGTCATAAATGTACGTTAACCACATCAAACTACCTAAAACCGAGCCATGTTGGACTCCATTATCGATTGCTCCCCAGTTTGAGGAATCTGCTGATTTTTTCATATTATGTGTTTTTGCAACTTTTTGGACTTTTCCAGTCAAGTACGAAGTAAACTATTTTTGCACTCTCCGAAACCTACCACATTACTTAAGCTTATCTAGAGGAATTCCATGATTTACGCAATTTTATGCCTTTAATAGATCACAAAAAATCCCAGTGGGCGATGCCTAGTTATTCAGAGCAGTTAATACTCGACCAGTGAAAGCATATGTAGCAATTTCTTTTGAAATGCCTTTCTGAACTGGCATATTTTACTGCTTTATTGTTTCAAATATATGAAGCTACTCTTGAATATATTACTTTTTCAAGAATATTGAATAAAGCTGTCAGAAATTAGACTGGTTGATTCTTACTGCCATGAAACCTATCCTCATCTTTATGTAGTACTGTAGTCTAACAGTACCATATTTCAATCTATCCGTAAAAATTATATGTTTCAGAGAGTTATTAAATGTGTGGATGAGATCTTACTTATTTGTTTGGAGCAAGCTTTCAGTGCTCTGCTTGAAGTGCCATCAATTCCAGAAATACCATCAATTCCAAGAGAGCTTTTATTATTCGCTTTATTTCAAAGAAAGAAATAAGTGGTATTTCAGTTGTATCAAGTTGCATAGGTATGGCCTACTCCATTAATAACATGTGTATTCAGTGAAAATATAGATTTTATTTTCTCCTCAACATTTAAAGAATGAATCTTGAACTATTTTCAACTTCCGACTTTTTGTTAGTAAACATATCATTCCATTTGATGGTAATACAGTCTTCATTGGCTCTTGGTTGCCCTGTTTCATTTTCAGTAATTTTCCAAGTTGATTCAATATTATTATCAGGTGTGCTGATGTCACACACTTACGGATATAGTATTAATTTTCTTAATGTAGTATAGTAGTTTTGACTATTTCTGGAGCATTACTCTTTTTTATGCTACATGTGGATTCCTTTTCTGGTTACAAGTTATTTTTATTGCTTTAGTAATCCATGGTTTTTATATGGTCTCTTGTAACTATATTTAACTTTTTGAAATGCTCTTACAAATGTATGACTAAATACCTTATAATTTAAATTAGTATCACCTGTCGTCGAAAATCGACCAATTGTGTTTACAATGGTCACTGGGGGTAAAATTTTACGTATCATGTCGGCGGCCTCGCCTGATTATGCTGGCAACATCAACAACACGATACAAAATCTTTGCCCATTTGTTCGAACCACATAGAATGACTCGATTAGTGTATCGTACAGACCATGAAGTAAACAAATAATGCTGTTCCTGCTTTATGGTTGACAGGTTCTTGTATGTACCCTCGTCCGCTCAGTAAAAATAATTGCCCTCGTAAAGCGAAGATTCCATGAGAAAACATCAGCGTTGTCAAGCGATTGGCTAAATGAAGACTCACAGGATTCTCACTATTCAGCATCTGTTGCCAACATTATCATAGGAGGTCGCTGGGATATTTGGTAAAATTTAACCGGCACTGGGAGGTATAAAACGGTAACTTTTACTTGTTAAAGAAAATGCCTGACACAATAACAACAAATAAAAACCTAAGTATATACTTCTCATGCCACTTTCGAATTAAATAACTTTCATTAGCCTAACATTTGAAATGAAACTACAATTTCGGTGTTCGTATATTTATACAACGTCAAAAAATAATGTTATTTCGATACTGCGATATTCAGAATTCCAGAGCTGACAACATGTCGACTTCGTAGATCCACCCGTGTACCGCTACATGTCTCTCCCGACGCATCATCATTTATATCGACAGTCTCGACTTCGTAGTTCCACCCGAGCACCGCTAGATGCCTCTCCCGGCGCATCATCCTTTATATCGGCATTCATATGAAAACATCAATTTCCTTTAACCACTCTTAATCACTGCGAAAATGAAGCATTTGTACGGTACAAGAAAGTAATTTGGGAGCACTCCATGTTTTGATATTCACTTATTTTGATACTGCAGATGCGCTGTATTACAGCGTCTTTGGTCGAGGCGAATAGCCAATCAGTGAGCTGATTGTTGGAGTATGTAGAACTTGATCTAAGCTGTAGATAGGAAAATTTCTACTTCCTTTTACCACTTTTAATCGCTAAATGCACACATAATATTTATATTCGTGAAATCTACGACAAACAATCTTTCGAATTATGTAACTTTCATTGGCCTTCTTGTACGAATAAATTAGTAATCTGTACCACAATTTTCGTGTTAGCGTATTTATATAATGAATAGCATTTGGTTCCTCGTACACCTCATTTCAGTCTAACTGCCATACGCTTTCCCTGAAATTTGCAATTTTTAAAATGTGCATTGTACATACTACTTTGGAAGGCTGTTTTGAGTTACTGTATATGCGGATTTGTCCCAGTTTATAGCCCCTACAGCAGGCAACTTTAACATGTTCATTCCGAGGATAGGGGGAAGTGGCAAATTGTTATTGCTATAGTTTGTAGATATGGGGCATCCAGAATTCCACAACTTTCGAATTGTCTTCACTCATCTTCTTTTTCATTATCATTGTCCCCTCTACCTTCTGCTCTCACTGCTGTTACCTCCATTCATTTATTGCTGCAACTGTCTCTCTTCCATCATGAGTGTCTACTCTCTCTATCCCTGTCACTGGCCCTGCCTCCTCTCTCTCTCTTCCACGGTCATTTTCCGCTAAACCCATGAACCCATGTACGAATGTCCCTTTTATAAGTCATATAACTCCCACCCTAACTCACATGTAATGTACGAAAACCTACCGATTTTCTCAATTTGTCTGGCCTATAGGAAGGGTGTGAAATTTTGACCCTGTATCGCAGGGAGGCTGCAGTATGCCCCATCTTCCTATAGGTACACAATTGATGACTAGAACAAGGGCTATCCAAACTACTGTACTCCTTATCTCTGCGATCAATACCTTCCGAGATATGGCTCCCTGAAGAAGCATATTTTTGTACATGGCATTTTGTAACATATTAAAACAGTGCACTGACGTCCACACTTTCTAGTGTGTCCTTTTATTATTTTTCAATCTCATTTGAATTGACCTCTCTCGTTGTTTATTGTTTATTCAATATACAAACCGTCGATTCTATTTTCATCGTTCATTTTATCTTTTCATTCCGTTATGTTGGTATATTAAACCTTCTGTAACACTTATGACCATTACGTGCAACCTTTTTTATCTTTCATTCTACTTTTTAATTTTTTGTGATTGTTATGCCAAAATGAAGATGCATTTCTTGCAATTTTCTTGTGGGTTAAGATCCTTTCTCTGATGCAGCAATATACCGAATTTCTCAACATCATCTCCATACGTCACTGCATGCATTACTCCATAACTACAGTAGTCATGTAAGTAATGTTACCTTCATTCTCGAAGGCAATCAATTGGTCGTTTCCATAGTTGTAAAACCTATATTCGTTGTTATTATTGTGGTTATCATTTTAACCAACGCGCAACTTACCTTGCAGTGTCAACTGCGAAGTCTTTAAGAATGTATGATTCGATTTTGAAAGGGACAGGATTCCCTATTGTTTTCAAGTAAAAGATAACGAAAAACTAAATACTGTCGTCATCACATATAAATATTCAGATTACTTTTTCTATACGTCGCTGGATCAGACTACAACTCCAAAGGTTGTTGGTTCGGTTCTCACTCAATCCTAAGATTCGTATCTGTCCCTTATCAGTTCTTCCCCATGTGGTAATGTTGTTGAAGCGTAAACTGCCGAGTGGTATCGAGGTTACGAATGCGCGTTAAAATGCAGGTTCCCCACAAATGTCTGAGTAAGTCAGTTCAAGCACCGCAGGAATGGAATGACGTACTACCTGCAACATAACCATGCCAAGTAAAGCAACGTGGTGTTCAAATCAATCTTCCGATTAATGAGCGGTTGCCATTTTACTCATATTAATAAATCTACCACATATGTTTTTCCACGTTTGTTTTCCCTATGCACACATCAATAAAGCTGAAATAAAGTTTGTGGCTAATCTTTAGTAGTCATTTTCAGGAGATTAGTGGTTTGTTTCTTTTTTTTTTTTTTATTTTTTTTATTTTTTTTTTATTTTTTTTTTTTATCCATTGACTACCATGACCTTTTGGTTTTTAACATTTATGCGTTTACCTTGTTAAGCGATTCCCTATTTGTACGTTCATTGTTTCATTGTAAGTAATTTCGTTATCTTATTTTACTATTAATTTGTCTACATTTACTATAACCGCACAGCTATCATTATCCTGAACATTGGTTTCAATCCCACATGTTTTCCAGTCTACTGGAGCCGTAATTGGTGGCATTCTTGCACTGTTCAGCATCCCGCAGATAAGAAGATAATTGAGGTCATTCACATCATGTTGAATATAATTTGACATAATGTTAGTTAGGAGTGCAACTGGAATAATTCATATAATAAGGAATACAAGTGTATTATAAGCCACAGTCCCTTGTTAAAAAAGGAATGTTTTAATACATCGTGTGTAATGCACAACCAGTTTCGATGCACTATGGCATTATTTTCAAGTGCTCCACAGTAAAGAAATGTTTTATAAAAGTAGAAAGTAAAGATAATATGTAAGATACATTACAATTTAGGAAATGGTAAAAAGAGTGTTACAACATATGATCTTATATATATCATTTTGGCCAGCAGCTTTTTTAGGACCAAGTTGTACAGAAGCCTGTGCTTGAGAGAGATGGTCAGTTCAATTCAACCTAAAACTAAAATAAATTCTGTACTATCTTTATTTCTGTTATGTAACTGGTAATGCACAGTCATATTTAAAAAAATTACCTCCCCGCTTTTTTATATATATTTATAAAACTGGATAAGAGTCAAAAATTTAAAACTACCCAGAAGTCAGATTGTTCCAATCAAGGACAAATAGTCAAGCAACTTTCGTCACATTGATAGTGGTATGTAAGGAGATCCATATGTTTATCTGTAATTAAGTACAAAGTATTATTTAAAATGTTGAGAGTATCTAATATATCTCGTTTTAGCATGTGAATTTACTTTCATACCTGAGCAGGCTGAACATATATTCAACAGTAATTGTAGCACAGTGTAAAACCACACTTTGTTTAGCTCATGAGTAATATCTTTCATTGGTTCCAGTTAGTAGAAGACTGACCAGATAATTTGCAGCTATACCTCAAATTTACAATATAAGCCACCAGATAGCACCATCGTTGTACAAGCTTTTGTTGACAATGTACTTCTGCTTTTAAACCCTAGATGTCACTCCGTTACAGGTTTAATCCATGTTTACGTTTGTGCCCTTAAACTATTATTTCTGTGTACACATACATTCACAAATCGTTTGGTAAAAATAATAATAAAAAGCTGGAGAAGTAAGTGTATATAATGTAGATTATGTTTATTGCTGACATGAAGTATTTTCTCTTACTTGATGAGAATGAGCTGTTCTTCTTTTCGGGATAGCATATGGAATTAAAATAAAGAAAATCAGGCTTTTTTTTTTTTTTTCAAACGTTTATTTATACAACTTCTGCTGTACTCAGATATCGATGCAATACTGAGTAACAGATAAGCTATAATAATTGCGACAATTTATCATACACAACAGTTCGTAGTAAACAAAGCTTAAACACTTTCCTCTGTTTCCACTCTCGACTGTTAGTAAAACGTAACAGCCCAGTCAACCGCTAGTGGAAACACCTCAGGAACTAAAGCTGTCTCATTTATTGACTTTGTTAATGAATCCAACTTTAGATCCTCGCTCGTTGTACTGTTCATATAGGTGGGCGTCGTGCACGCAGATCTCAGAGAGGAAAATCTGAGAACATGGAAGTAAGGAAGGAAATTACTTGTACAGCTTCATTTACGGGAACTGTAAATGTAGTTCAGAAAAATCGTTGGCTTTTCTTTCGAGAAGTGGGAGTGTTGCGCAGAAGAGAGTGGAAGAGAAGCGGAGAGAAGAAGAAGATAGAAAGAGAAGAGAAGGGGGGAAGGGGTGGGAGGGACGAGTGTTGAGCGGCGAGTTGCGTCCCGGTGGTGTGTCTGTGTGTGTGTGTCTCGGTGTCCGTAGGTCGGTTCCTCGAGCGGGCGAGGGTGTTGGGGGTCGCTGCGGGGCCCCTAGGAAGGCTTGGGCGGCGCGGGGGCGGCTCAGCCGTAGTACTGCTGCTGGCCGGTGGCGCTGGCCTGCTGGTGGGCGGCGGCGGCGGCGGCCTTGGCGGCGGCCACCTCGGGGGTGTCCAGCGGCACGCCGCCGGGGCCCAGCACGATGTTGGCCGGCGCGTTGGGCGCGTAGTTGCCGCCCGAGTACTGCTGAGGGCCGGGGCCGTACGATGGCGCGGGGTTGTACGCGCCCGTGTTGTACGCGCCGGGGTTGTAGGCGCCGCTGTTGTACGCGCCCGGGTTGTAGCCGCCCTGCTGCCCGGGGGCGACGGGGGCGGCGTTGCGCGAGTACGCCTCGAAGTGGGCGGCCTTAGCGGCAGCCACCTGCGAACATCGCGTCACCAGTTAGGAAAGACTCAAGACAACGGTGACCGGTTACACTATTCTCGTCCGTTCCTTTATAGGATACTAGCTTATACCCGCGGCTCCGCTCGCGTGTTGGTTGATTATGATAGATAGTCGATCTTCCAGTGGTGTGCTATGAGACTGGTTTTGAAGGTTGAAATGAAATACAATACCTTCTTTAGAAACAAACATTTTTAATCAACATTCAAATAAAGAAATAAAATTATTTGAAATGCTTAATGATTTACAATAAATAATAAATACATCATTCCTTATAGCCTGTGTTGCAATATCTCAACACGTATGGTGAGAGTAATGTCCAAATTCAGTTTAATTTCATTTTAGGGCATTCTGGTAAACTACGTTATTTGTAGTATTGTTTGGATCGTAAATATAGAGATTTTGTGGGTTGCGCACTCTTGAGCAAGCGACGTATAACTGACCATGTCAAAAATATGAGATCTGTTAATGGATTCCTGCGATTTTTTAAAGAAGATATATTAAAAGAAATTTCTTTTTTACTGCTTTATTTATTTATTCTTATATTTCCTTATTCGTATGTTTCGCCTTACAGAGAAAGAGCTGAAGACATTATAGCATGCATAGGCCAAAGATATGGTCTGTGGCATCACGTTTCGCTGTATGTAACATCCTTGCTATAGAGTCGCAAACGTCATGGCTGGCCTTCAGTCTGAATTTTTTTTATAATTTGACGACTTTCAACCACCATATCTTCCACCCCCTTATAGCTATCGGCATGGAACTGCTATGGTGTACAACGGGAGACTTCGGACAACAATTACACACAGACCATTCGTTTGCGTTCTGTAGTTTTCGCTGCAGAGGCAATTATTAAAACACACCCACGTAGAATTTTATATACGCCGATAACTTTCCATCCCAATATACTCCATCCCTTTATCATTATCAGCCCTCAAACAACAAAGCAACCAATAAAACCATTTTCCAAGAGTAGATATAACTTTCTAAGCGTAAGTATTGTTCCGCATTTCGCGTTATATTCTTCAAATTACTAAATATCTATCAGATCGCTATAAAACCGTGTCTAAAACCTTTCTCAGGTATAAATTAGTAACTGTACAAATATTTAAGTCTATACGTCTTGTCGTTCGGACGTGATAAGCGTACACAGACATTCACATTAATATATATATATATATATATATATATATATATATATATATATATATATATATATATATATAGATAAATAGCTATAAGATCGCCATAAAACCGTGCCTAAAGCCTTCCCCGGGTAGACATAAGTAACTGTACAAATTTTTAGCTCTTTATGTCTTGTGGTTCAGACGCTATAAACGTACACCGAACAGACATTCACATCTATAGATATAGAAGATTGCTTGCACACTGTGGAATCTCTTATAGGTAGGACTGATGGAGGACTTTGAAATGGTTCAAAGAAGGGCAGTTCGTCTTATATTTGAAGCGATACTCTGGACAGAGCGTAATGGACATGATAATTATACCAGTTGGGATGGAAGTCATTACAACACCGAAGATTTTCGTTACGTCGTTATCTGCTTGAGGTATTGCTTGCACACTGTGGGATCCTACTCAGACAAGACTGAAAGACGACAATGAAAGATTTCATAGAAGGGCAGCTCGTTTTGTATATTCGCGATACAGGGGTATACAATATGGGACGATCATCTATTCAGCGATGTCTACTTACGACTCTCGATTAATTTCTCCTTTGAATATCAAAATGTATCGTTGACTCTCTCTTAAATACGGAGAAATGATCACCATGACAGAATATGAGGAGTCATATATCAAGCAGAAAAAAATTAGGTGATCTTACGTCCAATGCACTATTGGAGAATGAAATGGAAATAAATTGTCTGAATGTGGGACACTTAGGAGCAATTTCCCATATACCAATGTAGATGTAGACTACCTATGTAGAAAGATATTGTATCTGGTCGAAAAAGGGAGTAACACACTCTAATTCTCTAGAAGGTGACACTGTTTAAAATATGAAATGAATAACATAAAAATCAATAAAGGAATTTTAAAAATGAAAATAAATTTTAATGGTCATTTAAACAGATTGTGTGCCAAATAGGAGGAACAAAATTACAACAGATGGACAGCTTCAAGTATTTAGGATATATTTTTTCACATGATGGCAATATAGTGAAAGAACTTGAATCAACGAGTAGGAAAACTAGTGCAGTGTGTGTTCATCTAAGATCTACTCTTCTTCTGCAAGAAAAAAGTCATTATCAAGACTAAGTTAGCAGTGCACTGCTCAGCCTTTCGACCAAATCTGTTGTATGAGACTGGAAGTTGCAGTTGAACTATTCTTTGAAATGGTCAGATCATGTTCACTTGGGTTGTAACACCAGGATGTTCTCAGAGATGTTTGAGTCGTCCATAAGATGCACCAGTAACATCTTGTTGCTCATTGCAGGATGGACAGTAGTTTTCGACTGCGAAGGAAGCGGGTGGTTTACCTCGTCGTGTCAATTTTCAACAGTATTTTTTTTATAAATTCTTTCTTCAAGCACCCATTAAAAAGACGACGTGATTTCTAAATTGGACGTCGCGGCTCTGACCTTCGTTCCAGAGGCGTCTACCAAAGGTATGAAATGTGTATAACAAACGAACATCATGACCTTCCAATTGTAGTAATGGCCAGAGTTGTCGTGAAATTGGATTCGATATGAAATACTGAGTACTGGCCTTTTATTTATTTATTTATTTTCGCAGTTATTAAGACCACCTGTTTATAGCATTAACGGTGCCGAGGTTCGTTGGAATGTTTTGACCGCTGTGTCTTGCCCTGGCTCCATTAGTGTTCTGGAGACAGTATGCCACCACACCTACTCAGGAAGCTTGTGGACACTTTCGAGTCAAATTTCGACCTCCTGCGTTTCATTGCGTGATGTTCAAATCGTGAAATATGTTAATGTATAATGTAACTTTAAATGTTAGGGTGGTACTTGTAATTGTATTTGGCTGGCATTTATCCTTGTATGGAAATGAACTGTGAGAAGAGAATAAAGAACTTTTTCTTTATTTTCTTTAAATTAGTGTAAGGGGAGAATACTGAAAATTACAACTGTGCGACTTATTACAAATGAGGAAAGAAAGAAGACATAAACAGTATAAAAAGAGGCGTCGGTTGATAGAACATTATTAGCGGCATGAAGACCGTCAATTTGTTGTTGAAGGGCAATGTGGGGCAGGATAGGGACAACATAGAAAGGGCGAGATACCAAGATTCGAATGCAAAAACTACAATAATCCGGTTGGTATGGATGTAGGTTGTAGTTGTTGTGCAGCGATGAACACACTTGTACAGGAAATCTAGTGTGAAGAGCTGCACAAAATAAGTCTGCAGTCTCTTCCATTCAGGGGACCTCTAACCTTGCATTATTTAAAAGTTACTACATATCCTTTTAGCTTAGTTTAATTGATACTGAGTATCGTAAAACTGCTATTTGGTTCGAAAATGAAAGAACCAAATTTTCATCCTTTGAAATAATACATATTTGTGATGTAATTATGTGGTTCTAAGTTCTGTCGCAAGTTTTGCATTGCAGTGTATACATAGGGGGTAGCAAATAAAGAAAACAGAAACTGTATATTTACAAAATAATTCCAAGTATGGAAATGATAGCGGTATAGGGCGCAAGAATATTTTAGATACTAAAGAAAAAAAATTCGTTATCTAGCTTTCAAAGGTGTAAATACAGACTTTAAAAGGAAATTTTTCAATTTTTTTTTCACAATGTTATCTGAATTAAACAACCGAGGAATGATGAAAAAACTATGAGGGGCAGAACAGTGCACCTAGAGCCCCAGTGGCCATCACTGTTGTTCAGGTCCACATTTATGGATACCCATTCTGATTTAGTATTTCTTGCCCCGGTGAACTACTAGACGTTAGCTGTAACAAGCAAGTTGCAAAGTGTTCAAATGTTTGTAAATCTATGGGACTCAACAGTAACCTAAGGTAAACTAAACTAAGGACAACACAAACACCCATGCCCGAGGGTGGAATAGAACCCCCGACCGCAACACGGCGCTCCAGTACGCGCGACCAATCCGCCACGGCAAGCAAGATGCCGTAAGAGATGAACATCGTTCTTTTCTAACTATTTTATACATCACGAAACCTGCTTCAGCATTCAAGGAGAAATGCAAAACTGGAAGTAATTGAAAATGATAATGAGAGCGGCTAGAGAGCATTTTCAGTAATCACATGATTTATTGTCTAATAAGTTAACCTTCAGGATGGAAACCGTTCATTATATTGCTTCCACTATAACTCATAAAAGTGAGACAATTACCAATTTTATTGTCTAATACTCGGAATTACAGCTCTCAACTCCGATGATAGATTTATGCGTACCAGCGAACTTGGAATGTCGAATGACCTATAGATACAAGGGCTAGATTAAACGCCGGTGCAACAAGGACGGCATGCGTTCTACCGGTCAGCTGCCCGCCTTCCAACAAGAGTCGATTAATAACACAGTGGTTGTGCGCGAACGACCGTGACCGCCGTGGAATGTGCTAACGAGAGTGTGAGTGAGGCCGCTGAGTGTCCGACCAGCGCGCCACAACCTGCTACACCTCGACTGCGAAAACGGGTCACTGCTTCCGCACGCCAAACAAGCTGACATCAGCGCCGGGGATCGACCTTCAATGCAAACGCTATCGCAAACACTTTCGCAGCCGCTACTCTTGACAGAGTAGTCTAGTCTGTGCGAAGATTGGCAGCTAGCTCTCAATGTGGAAAAATGTAAGGTGATGCGCATGAGTAGAAAAATCAATCCATTAATGTTCGAATACAGAATTAGTAGTGAGCTTCTTGATGCTGTCGCGTCGTTCAAATATCTAGGCGTAACATTGCAGAGCGATATGAAATGGAACGAGCTTGTAAGGACAGTTGTGAGTAAGGCGGACAGCCGACTTCGGTTTATTGGGGGAATTTTGGGAAGATGTACTTCACCTGTAAAGGAGACCGCGTATAAAACGCTTGTACGACCACGCCTTGAGTATTGCTCAAGTGTTTGGGACCCGCAGCAGATCAGTTTAAAGGAAGACATAAAGGCGGTTCAGAGGCAAGCAGCTAGGTTTGTTACTAGTAGGTTCGACCAATGCGCGAGTATCACGGAAATGCTCCGGCAACTCAATTGGGGATCGCTGGAAGAAAGACGACGTTCTTTTCGTGAATTACTGTTAAGTAAATTTGGAGGGCCGGAATTTGAAGCTGAGTATAGTACGATCTTGCTGCCGCCTACTTACATTTCGCGTAAAGATCACAAAGACAAGATAAGAGAAATTAGGGCTCGTACGGAGGCATATAGGCATTCTTTCTTTCCTCGTTCCATTTGGGAGTGGAATAGGAAAGGAAATGCCTAGCAGTGGTACAGTGTACCCTCCGCCACGCACCTTACGGTGAATTTGGGAGTATGTATGTAGATGTAGAAGTCATCCATCAAACAGTACCAATCTGGAACAGTATCGCCGCCTCCGTCCAACGACGTTCTCCATTCGGCAAAACAAAGTGGACGACACGCCTGTGATGGCTGCAGGAGGGCAGTGCACAACGCTCTCTCCGATAAGTATTCCCTTCAGGAGTACGTGCCATTTATGAAGAAAGCCCCGCGACAGTAATAAAACACTTGAGCGCCGGCTTGGTGACACGGGATCCGCACCCTGTAGAACCAGATTTCGAACTCTCGTTCAGCCGAGCCAGTTATGGGCTAGCCAGTTCTCCTCAACCTGTCTCGCTCAATGTACCAGTGTGTTGAACAAGGCCATTACCGATTTCTTGTTTGATCGGGACAAGCATACCACCTGTAACTACATCGTCATCTACCAAACGGTAAATACCTGTAAATGTCAAATAAGAACTGCTGGCCTTGGGTACTAATGAGAAAATAAGCCTCCAATTGATTTATTTTTTAATATTGTGCTAACTACTGTTCATTTTATTTTTGTACCTCGTATAAAGTTCGACTCATCCAGTCTAAATAATTTCGTAGTACAGATGCCAGAAATTCCCATTCTCATTCGTAAATGTACTAAATTTTTTACACGAATCTATTAAGCTAATTACCGCACCAGAAGCTATTCTGTCATAACACTTCACTTTCAGGCAAACATAACTCAAAATGAAAAAGAGCTTATCTACACATGTGAATGAAAATTTTCCATAAATTATTATTTTTATGAGCTATCTACGAGTAACTGTTGTTGAGACACCATAATAAAAATATGCTCCTGTGTAAAGTAGAGTATATTGGTTGAATCGGAACTTGTGACATCCAAACTGTGATTAGTACTGAATGTATCTTTATTGGTACGATTACTGAAGAGATCACAGAAAGCTTATATGTCAACCAAACTGATACAAAAGGACAATGAGCCCTTATTACCTCTGGGTAAGTAGCCAGTGATTCAGAAACAAACCGCTTGTTGATGCAAAAATGGAAGCATCAATAGAAAGAATATTGAAGGCACATTTAAGGAGATGAAAACTAGACGTAAATGAGTTGATGCCAAATCAGCAGCATAGTGGTTCTATAAAATCTAGTTGGCTTCATGCAGAATCAAAAATTGTGGCTAGCTGAAAGCAATCATTTGTAGTACAGATGTAGTCGAAAAAGAAATGTTGTTTGAAAAATCCAAAAACATATCGTCTATGTCATTTAGTGTTTCTTTTACTTTGGATTTAATTAAGGTAGAAACTGCAAAGATCAGACAGAAACAAACAAGGCAGCATTATCCTTCAAGGAATGAGTAAGGCACTATTATACGACCATAAGATTCCAATGCTATAAACTACAAGAAAATAGGAACATGTTACGTTTGGTATCAGAATGACGGTTATGAATATTAACTCAAACACCCAGCCAACTGTAGCCTGTAACTTGTATTTGTATTTTCAATTCTACATCTTATTTATTTAAATATATCTACTTATTATGAAAGTATAGTTCTTCTAAACTCATAGTAGATACAAAATAAAAGCAAATGATTCCATATATTGGAAGAGATTATATTTCTTTTGAAATTAATAATTTGATGATGACACTCGAAAGAATCAACAATATCAATTATACTAACAATGTAGCAATCACTATAGTAATAGTACAGTTGCTGTTAGTATTCTTACAACGATTAGTACTTCAGGTTACTGCTTTGTAATAATTAACGTCATATGTTCATTTTCTGTGATATGTAGTCTCCTACAATATGCCTTCATTAAGAGTGTCAATGACAGTTACTAAATGATATGAAGTTAAATATTTGAGACTGATGAAGTCATAAACTTTCATATTTGAGACTGATAAATTAACTTCTTAACCGTATATTAAAAAAAAAGGAGTCATCAGTCCTGTATACCATAAAAGAGGACAAAAAAAAGTATAAACATAATGGTTAATTTGCGACAATATTTTGATGAATAAGTGTTCTGGTAAAGTAAAACTACTTGCGGGTGGTGCTATTCTTAATATAGGAACATTAATAAATGAAAAATGCCTTTCTGATCAGTTTTGGATGTAGAATTTCTATACAAAGCGTTTTCCAGGTTTGTTCACTTGCATTGCAAGTGAAGTGATATTTAGTCTCTGTAACGAGGACCAGCTCATAAAAAATAAGAGTACCCAGTCAGAAAAAATGAAGTTATCGTTATGATAATAAATGATTGTTGAAAGTAACTTATGAATCAGAAATATCCTCGCATTCGACCCACGGAAACAATAGTGGGTTAAATGGATCACCTATAATTGAAAGCTTCCCTTCACGAGGAATGACTGTTACCTCTTAAGGTTTCTGTTCAGTGCACTCCAGTGCAAAATCTTGTTTGTAAAACGGACAGAATTAGTCTTGATGCTGGCGAACTGAGTCCTTTCCACAGGAAATCATCAGATGAATTGTTTAATGACCTACCATGGTATTCAGCAGAAGTCTTTAAGAGAAAAGAATGCTAAATATTGTGTGATGCGAAAAATATAATTCCACTGATATCGATAAACATCCCACGGTCGTGGCATGGGCCTGTTCCTCCCGGCAGTGGTGTTACCGATCATCTATGACAAGTTGAAACTGAGAATCTCAGACTGCACTCATAGAGCCTAACATCAGGCTCATACAGTGAAGCTGACAAGGCGCGAATGTAGAAAAAGAGAGCCACAATACAATACAAGTAAGTTATATTAATGGGGTTAGAGACCACTTACGTTTTTGGGAGTTTAAATGGCATTTGTCTCGTCGACAGTCGTTTAACAAGCTTGCTTTAGCGGTCTCGGCTATGAGCAGGGCTGTATTAAGGGGGGGGGGGGGGTGGAGGGGAGGAATGGGGCTCAGGGGAGTATAAATATCGGCCTCCAGATGAAGACGAGACTTCACCTCCAATTTTTTATGCATTTACAAATTTCCAGTGGGCATAATGTCATCTACTGATCTACTGCGTGGCATGTAATTAAGTATATTCTCCTAAGTTTCCTACTGAGGTTTTAAAAAAAATATCTTAGGCCTTCCTGAACACAACAGAGACCTCACATTTTTGTAGCCCTGTGCGTCCACATCGGTTACGCTTGCCCTTTTATAGGAACGCGTGTCGATGAATTACTCAACTTGCAGAGAAAATTGGACTATTATCAATTACTGAAATGGGTTCCAATCGAAATCACTGAAGAAGAAAGGGAGAAATCTAGATGAAGCTTTAACACCCCGTCAACACCGCGACCATTAGGGACGGACCATATGCTTTGATTGTTTTTGTTAAGGATGTGGAAAGAATTGAACCGTGCCCCTCGAGTCGATCGCAGCGATCCAGGGGTCTGAACTGCCATTCTCATAAATATGAGTCTAGAGGATCCAGAGTTGGAGATAAAGGGGCTCAAGCCCCTACCTCCCCTCTTTCAAAAAGTGTTACTTTGATAATGTCTCTCCTCATCTTGATCACCCACCCCGCCCCCTCACAAGTACCCGGTATTAAAGTGTTTACCCTGATAAAGCCTGCCTTGAAATGGGTCAAGCCCTTCCCAAATGCTGGATCATCTACCTCGATCGGCACCAATCACTGAAGTGTGTTTCAGTGAAAAAGTTTGTACAGGAAGATAATATGGATGACATCACCAGTGTGAAGTGAGACGGGCGTGTTCTATATATTCAAGGAAACACACACACACACACACACACACTGACTCACGTGTCCTCGCCAGTTCCGCGAGTCACGTGCGACCTGAGCCGGGCGGCCCACTCACCTCGGGCGTGTCCTGAGGGACGCCGTTTACTGGAGGCGGCGCTGGCACGAACGGCCTGGGCGCGCCCTGGTAGCCGTGCTGCGGAGGCGGCGCCGAGTACTGCTGCGGGGGCGGGTTGTAGCCGCCCTGGTAGCCACCCTGGTAGCCGCCCTGGTAGCCGTCCTGCTGGGCCGCCAGCGAGTTGGCCTGCGACAGCGCCTTGAGGTGCGCGGCCTTGGCCGCGGCGACCTCGGGCGTGTCCTGGGGAATGCCGTTCTGCGGCGGAGGCGCGTAGCCGCCGGGCTGCGGGCCGTTGTAGTAGCCGCCGCCGCCGTGGTACTGCGCCACCGCCACCGCCGCCAACGCGCTCAACACCACCTGCCGGCCAGAGACCACTGTGTCACACCTCAGCCGTAGACGTTGGATCCCTCGCCGAAGACCCGCGGTGTCACTACTGGGCCTTGGGCTGTAAACACAGCTCCAAGATGAGATGGAAGTTTTCCTGTCTTTCAGGGGTTTTCATTCGTCACTAAAGCCTAGTGAGGACAGATTGAAATAAGAGTCGCAATGGTCTAAAGTCACTCAAGAAGCTAGGATCACAGGCTGACAGTATTTCTGTATGTTCAAAATTACCAGTATCACGAGCCACCCCATCACTACTTGGGACGTGCGTTGGCTGCCTTCTCATGGCCCAAAAACACAAAGTTCCACAAATGGATTTGTTGGGTTGGTAGTTTCTCGGACACAAAAGTTCACAAGAGTAAGTCTCTGTTAGATTTTGACTCTGTTTTATGGTCTCAGCAGCTGGCAAGTAGTGTATTCGTATAAATTGGACATATGAAAATTTGTGTTGGAGACGGGATTCGAACGTTGGACCTCCTGCTTACAAGGCAGCTGCGCTGAAACCCTGTATTACCTCAGACACACGGGCTTAAAACACCTACATGGACTACCCAAACACGTACCACGTCTGACCACCACCACCTAGAGAGAAGGCCGCGGCTCTCTCGTGTGACGTCAGGCAGAGTAGGTTGCGCGCGCATAGCTGACTGGCTCGCTGCTTCGGCATAGTGGGCCGTGCCCCAGCGGCTACCTAGTCAGTTATGCGCGCGCAACCTACTCTGCCTGACGTCACACGAGAGCGCCGCGGCCTTCTCTCTAAGCGGTATTGGTCTGACCCAAAGTTTCATATGCCCTTCTAATTCTACTGTTGTACTCCCTGCCGTCCGCAGGAAGGCAGCAGCATTTAAGGAAAGACTAGCAGAAGTGGATGCCACTTCCTCCATGGACGACAACCGACCCATCAGCGATTGAATTGAATACGGAGTTTCTTGAGATCAGTGGAAAACTACGATGAACCCAAAACCAGATTGGACCTTTGGAGGAAGGCCTCAAGTCGACCATGGATGGGGCCTAAAGAGGAGCCCACACCAGGATCTAACGATAACCAGGAAACCTGGAAGGCACTCTGGAGGCTACGTACTGGCATTGCATGATCAAGTGGCTCTCCTAATAAATGGGGATACGCTGTAGAGATAATCCTCTGAGTGCGCATTACCAACAAACAACTGTACATATGCTCTCCTGCCCACTGCATCCCGTCAAATGTACTACAGAGGATCTTGTGGCTTTTTTAAGCCTTTTGTATGGAATAATCTGCCATACTGCAGGAAACCGATAATTGGATGGCCGATCAGAGAACTGAACTCGGTTGTACGCATTGCGAAATCAGGACGTTAACCACTACACCAACTCTTTCATTCTCATTTGAGATGATATTCACAGAGTTTTCTTATCTGGTTGCTAATATAATTTATTTTTGTGCAGGTTTGTAGAACTCACATTGAGGTAATGGCATTTCAGCGACTCATTTACATAGCTAAGTCGTTGAAAAAGAGAGAGACAGAAACTGTTATTCAATACTGCCTCTAATTTTCGAAGATAAAATCTTACACCACAACAAAAGATTAGTTTATATACTAGTTGTATCTCACACCCAATATCGTTCAATATTTTTTATGTATTGGTGCCTATTTGTAAGATTTTTTCACTTTATTATCTTGGTTTCAAATCTTCAACCAATTAACGTTGCCCCACATCAGAGAAAGATGGGTTGGATACCGTTGCCGTAGAAGCAGCACTGATTCTCGGTAGCTGCTCGGTTCACACGGTAAACGATCGAGTACTGGTGTACGTAGAGGTACAGACATATTCTACATCTGCGATTCAATCGACTATTCACTAACAGTGGGTCGTCTTCCGTGGGCTTCTACATTTGCATCAATACTCTTTTAAATGATCTTACAGCGTGTGAGTAAGCGTAGCGTGTGTGTGTGTCATTGACGCTTCCCCACCCGCTCCTCATTTACAGCTTCAGTTTCAAATGATGTACAAGAAGATCAATTGGTGGTAAGCCTCCGAGTAAGCTTGCTTTATTTACCTTCCTGCTACATGTATGGTAAAGGAGGCAATTAACTGGTTGACTCTTCTAGAAATGTACGTTCTCGACAATTTACTGGTAAAAGGCACCGGGATGTACTCCTTTAATGATTTGCACTAGAATCTGATGAGCTGCTTCGTGTTTCTTTAGCATTTAGTAAGGAACAAATTTTTTACATCTTCTCTACTTCCTTCCTCAATCTTAATCAGTACATGCCCCAGACTGACGAGCAATATTCAACAAAGTATAGGACGATAACCTTTAACCTCTTAGCCTTATGATGTCATTAACCTTTACATGACTGCGTACGAATACATCCACATATTTAATGGTTGTGACGCTATACTGTGATTGTTCTGCAGTCGTGTGACCATACAGAACTGCCCATTCCACCTAATTCTCCCCATTGCTTTACCTTTTTTGTGTTAAGGATCAACAATCAGTCCCGCATCAGTCACTCATCATCTGCAGATAACCCTGCAATTTGCTTCAGATTTCCAGCGTAGCGATTTCTCTCAATTCAGAATTATCTTCAGCGATCAGTTGACAGTAAAATGAAATGTTTTCGTCCTATAACACTCCTCTTGGTTTATGAAACTTTTCTTAAACATGTTATTTCATCAAAATATTAAAAAAAATACATTTGCAGATACTTTATCATCCCTTCTTGAGCACTTAAGGATCACGATCATGTCGATACAATGCAACAGGTTAAAGGAGGTAGAGACATGCTACCAGATTTGGTAACCGGTAAACCAAAAGTGTTTTTTTTTTCATCGAAATTAACCCGGTAATCATTACCCATTGTTGATGGTCCAGTGGATCTTAAATGACCTGGGAGAGGCTACAATATATCTTCTTTGGGAGACTTTCTCAGTACTGACATTCCATTGTTTACAAACAACGTCAAGTCTGCCTGATAGAAATTATAAAAAAGTAAGGTATGTGATTACAATGTTGGAGCCATATAACAGAGGCATAAAAACTCTGCATGAACGTAATTCCACGTCGTTGGATGGAAGGCAAAGATTTTCCCGTTAACGGTTTTCCTCCAAATCTGCACAGAAGTTTTAGATCTTGTAAAATGATTCTTCTGTTCCCAGTGAATTAAACTCCTCAGACTAGAGTATTCAATGTACTATCACATCAGTGGTTATCTTTAGGACGGTCAAAGGCTGAATTCGTTCCCCCTAGTGCGATAATTTCACAACATACTGGGGTACATGTACCCGCCGATCTGAAAATAATGGGCGCTTCAGTGTTTCACGCTAAAGTTTCATTATACATGCCTCTTACATTCGATTCTATTCTCAGTATCTCTGACTTGAAGAGCATCGTGCGCGAATTGCCTGATTTTCTTAATTCACGCTGAACGGCTCTGCCGAAACGAATCGTCTGTACCTGACCGGAATGTTTGCACTGATCAACCAGTGTTAGTAACTTCCTGAATTTTAAGTACAATCAGATATTTTTTTTAGTTAAAACCAAATAACTTGTAGCCTACTATATCTATTCCCAAATCTGTCAACTAACTAATGCGTTTTAATTGAAGTACCGTTCGTAGATATTGTTACTTAATGTTTAGACATAGTCTTGTTTTGGATGATACTGATTCGTCTCTGACAGATCTTATATCGTCATTACCATTTCCGTCCGGAAACAATGACAGATGTGACGATTATAAAGAACAGCAACCAAAAATTTTAAGAGGTGAATTTTGCTATACGACGGTAGTTCTACATTTTTCATTTGCAAGCTATCAATTTCATATGGAGTAAAATTTTGGTCAGTTAGGTTTCGTACCACAATGAGATTGCCTGAGATTTCCGCAAATTAGTTTACTGAAATGTGTCGAATGGATGGACGGCAAGAAACATCATTGCCACGAGTCAAAACTATGCTGGTATCTATTACAGTTTTTCTCCTGTAAGAGGAGCGCATGGATCATGGCTCATAACGTTAATTTGGTCAGTTTGGATATGCACTGCTGGTCCAGCATTTATACCTTTTTGTACTTTCAGAGGTATATTTATTTTCCGTTCTCTGAAACTATCACCATTATTGTAATTTTTAGTTAACAGTTTCTGTATTTCATTGTATTTTTGTTGTGTTTGGAGCCGTGACCATTCCTTCGACCTTAATAATTCCATATGGTTGCTCCAGTTCTTGCCGGCGGCGGTGGCCGAGCGGTCTGCGGCGTGCAAGTCACGGTCTGCACGGCAACTGTGGCCGGGGTATAGAATCTCCCCTCGGGCATGGATGTTTGTGCCGTCTTTAGTATAAGCTAGTTCATAAGTACTTTGTACGTTTAGGGACTGATGACCCCGTAGTTAAGTACCATAAGCTTTACAAACATTTGAACATTTGCTCCAGTACTTGTCTCAGGTTATCAGTACAGTGAAACTCAGCCCACTGAAGCTCTTAGCGTTCAATAATGTCTTCCCTTATTTTACAGCTCCTCCTTGCACTCTTAGAGCTGTGGAACTATCATTTGATGAATCCGGTGATATTTAATACGCCATAATTTCAGATAGCAATCGTGTTTTTTTATTTCACTAGGCTGAATCATTTTATTTCGTTCTTAAGAGCTGGTTATTAGCAGATATCTCATATTATATGTATACAGTGGGCTGTGATTCTTCTCTCCGCGTATTTATCTTAATAAATGACGACTTCCATAAATTTTTGTATGAAATTCCAAGTGACTGAAGTGATTCTCGTATAAACCCCGGCATCTTGCCCATTATAAATGGGAATCTTATTTCAGTGAATGTCGTAAGTATTGCAGATGGTTACAATAGTTTAGTGTTTCCAATTATCAATTGGATGTAGCTGCGTAATGTAACTATTTTCCTGATAATTCTCAGGAGTATTTCTCCTGTAAATATAAAAATTCGCCTGTTGACAGTGTAGCAAAATTTGAACTCGAATTCTACTCAGTATATAACAAGACCACAAGTAATGTTACGTAAATTTGAAACTAGACTACTGAGTGATTGCAATTCGATGAAAACTTCTAATCAGATCGTGTACCTAAACCAAAATATGACTTTTGTGGTCTTCAGTCAGGTTTGTGCGTCTTCTAATGTACTGGTCGTGTTGAAGGATTTAGAAAGTATCTACGACACTATTATTTCTATGCCGTTATCTTTATGCTGTTATATTCCTGTGAACAAGGTGTGTTCTTGCTCTAATCGACAAACAAGGAGAAACTGTTTTCTGCTTAATTCAAGTACCAGTAGGAAGTAGGTTTTTGTGATCGATCTCTAAAAGCGATAACTATGCAAATAGAATGGCACGTTGCCTGGAGGTGGCAGAACCTGCCGACCACGCCCCCGCCAGCGGAAAGGGGCGTGGCCACGCGGCGTCCACTGCGCCTGCGCGCGGCCCTGGAACACCTTCCGCAACTCTGCTTAGTGCAGTTCCTGCTCGCCAAGTGGCACTTCCGCCTTCCATTCCATCATTACGGCACTTTCAGGAAACTACTAGTCGCCGATCTTGTGAGGCTTCCTCCAACTCTTCGGACACGCCATACAATCAATATAATGGTATTAATGGCTGAAATCTAGCCGAACCAGTGTTGCAGCGTGAATTGTGCTAGTTCTTGCTCTCAAAAGTGCTAGTCCCTCCAGAAACTGAGGAGAATCATCGTTACTATACACACTTGTTGGAAGTTATTCTTCTGGTTACGTTTGAAGCCTTTTCCAGTCAGACTGATTATCTTAATTTTAATCCAAATAATTCGAACTGTACTGCCGTGAAACTATTAAACGTTATTAACAGGTTAAGATATGCCACGTTTCGGCAGCAATTCAGGGTGTTCTTCAGCCTACTAACGCCAAGGAATGCTGAGGTTCAGAAGTTGCTCAGAGATTCTCTCAGTAAAAAAAGTAGACGATGTATGCTCACCTTCTAGCCTGGTACATTATATTTTAAAGTTTTAAAATAAAAATATTTATTGTTGTTTAATTCGGTCTTCTAATTGACAATGATTTCAGCATCAGTCGTAAATGCGACCTTCAAGGATTGTGGTAGTCAACATTTTAACGTCGAAAACCGCATGTAAACAACAAAATCTCTTTAAATAGTAAATTATGAGTCAAAGCGAACGATCATTAACGAGAATTGTATTTTTGAAATTTTTGTTTAGTAGTTCACATTATTGTAAGAGTGGTGGTGTTGCTACGGGTCTGCTGAAATGAAATTTACGGTTTACTTCTACTTAAACATCATATGATCTTCAAAAATTACGTTGTTCGGATTAGCCTACAATAACTGGTAATTTTCATATGTTATCGAATTGCGAAGGTTGGTGCGGCTCGTTAGCATAGTGGTAGAGTGCTAGACTATGAATTAAAGGTAGCGGGTTCGATCCCCGCCAGGTCCTAGGATCTTTATCTGTAACTTTCCACTTCTTTCACCTCTGGCAGTGATGCTGATGTGAAAATTATCGAGTAGCACCGTGGTTCGGAACCCACGTTAAACTGTAGGTCTCCCTCTAACTGGCTGGTTAAGTCAGTTCGAAAGTCGGAGTAAGGAAACGGCATACCACCTTCAAATAGGACCATGCCTAGTAAAGCATTGTGGTTTTCAAACCAATCCTCGGATTGTTGACAGCTTTACCTGTTTTTTAACGTTAAATTCGTTATAACTGTCGATTTGGAGATACCTCTGGCTGAAAAGTATTAGTTCCCTTGTAATACCTACTGGTTTTATTTCTACATAGGGCGATTTCGTACTGTTACCAGTAGATTTTTATCGATCTGTTTTGTATTACGGTTTAAAGTGGAAATGCAAGCTATTGTGTTTACTATGCTGCAATTAATATTAAGATGGCGTCAGGTAGCAGCTGAAACCAGTTAGAAGCCTGGAAATTAAGAAGCAATAATGAAATTTATCAAATTAGTTCTTGAAAATAAATGGTACGGAAAAAGAGTGAAAATTTTGGACAATTGTACAGTGTGAATAATAACATCCAGAGAAAACGAATAAGTAAAATATGATAGTAAATTGGGAGCTAAGAATGAGAAACAACAGAAAAAAATTATAAATGTAAAACAGGAAAGTCCAAGAAGCAATAAAAAGAGATAGTTTAGAAAGACAGTGTTAAATTAAGTAAGACTCTAATCAAGAAGCAGTGAGAGATGTAAAATGGTGGTGTAGAGAATGGAAAAAAAGGACGATAAAATTAAAGAATATTAGAAAACAAGTAAAGAGCAAATAAATGAGAAGGAGTTTGCAAGTGTAGAATAGTCAGAAATAGGTGAAAACGAAATGAAAAATCAGGATGTTTGTCAGGTACTAGAAGAGAAGACATAATTTTAATGTTTCAAATATGAGATTCTATGCCAGGATAGGACGCAAAAGTATGTGAATTAAAGAGGCAAACGAAAACATTGAGTCAGAAGCTGAAAGACATGGAGACCAATGTGACCTGTAAAAAATACGGGCAGTATGAAGAAAAGGGAGAACGGACGTAGTAGAGAGCGAAGTGGTGGTTGCGGGTAGGAAGGAGCGAGCGCTACTCACCAGGGTCCTCATGCCGATGTTTGGCTGCTCGGGTCGCTGTCGCCGTCAACACTTGCCGCTGGGCCGCGCGCGCTCCTATATATACCTGCCGCGGCGCCGGCAGCGCTGACGTTGCTGCGGCCGCCCTCCACGCCGGCGCGGCCGCCCGCGTCCCCATTGTAATCACCTCCTTGACATTTACCCGCGCAGTATCGGTCAGGGAGGCGGGGCAGGTCGATCATCGACCTTTGCCACCGCCGGGGCCAGATCTCGCGCGATCCCGTGACACCCCTGGGCCGCGGTGCAGCGCCAATCTCCGTCGGCTCCGTCCCACGCGGCTCGGCCCCAAAGGGGCGGTGCCTTCGCGCCGGTGAAGCTCTGCCAAGGTCCCCGCGTAGGCTCTGCGACGTCCCCGGCCTCCCATCCCCCCCGCCCCTCGCTTCCGTCGTCCACCTGTGCGTCAGGCCCGCTCTTAAAAGCCGTAACCCGTTCCGACGAGTCGCGTCTTATTCGTCGTATTTCGCGGCGAGCGCGATTAGTCGACAATTAGTGCTGATGGACTCGCTGGACGAAATTTAGCGTCGGCGAGGATGACAGACGCCGGAAACAGCCTGCCAAATACGGTAGCCCGTCGGACTGCCCTATTACCATAGGTCAACCGCTGTGGCCATCATCTGACGAGCCGGCGGGTGACATCATGCACGCGCGTGTTGGAATGCTCTATATATTGCCTGTTCCTGTCGACCAGTGAGTCTTTTGAACCTCTGCAACGAACGAACATTTCCTAACGCCAGTTTACAGACAAGGATCAAACAATCTCATGACTTCATTCAGCAGCGGAATGAGTCTCCACAGAAGATAAGACATGGAGAATAAAATTTAACATAAACTTCGTCCTAGAGGTAGCAACCGATCGCCGTGTCATCCTACGCCCGAAGACGTCAAAGGATGTAGTATGGAGTGGGACGTGGTCAGCGCCACACAATCCCGACCTTTGTTTCAGTTTCCTTGACTGGAACCGATCAAGTGCTGAGTTCATCCCGCTTGCCAACAGCAACCAGCAGACCAGGACGGTGACCCATTCACGTACTATTCTAACCAAACAAGTGCTTAATTTTGATGATACAATTACAACCGGTGTGTCTACTGCAGAACGCCCGTTGGGCTATATTTGGTGAATGACTTGTCCATAAATGTGTAGCGAAGTGTAAATAGTGTTCCTCCAGTGTCAATGTCGCAGTCACAGCGGGAAACGGAGTAACGACTAGTGTGTGCTTCCGTTGTGTTTCCGGTTTACCAGTGCACGCATAGACTGTTAGCAGTTTCTGCTGCGGATTGTTGACATGGCTACCAGCGAACAGTGTATATTGTTGGGAACATTACTCCCTGTGAACTTCGTAAGCTCGACATCACAAGTGCTACAGAAGGGACTTTACTCCCGATTTATTTTCATGCGTCTATCGAAATCCATTCATTGAAGCAACCATTTGGATTTTAATATTGTAAAGTACTAAAAATATGTGAAATATAACATAACTTCTGGTGTTTTCATCATGGCCGACTATCACCCGATACATTTCAATACATCATCTACAGTGTGTAATAATTAGAATCAGTTATTCAAGACCGCGGCGGATTAGCCACACGTACTGGAGCGCCGTCCACCGTCGGGGATTCGAATACTCCTCGGGCATGGATGTTTGTGTCGTCTTTAGGATAAGGTAGCTCATAACTTTAGGGACTGACGACCCCGTAGTTAAGTCCCTTAAGCTTTACAAACATTTAAATTATTCAAGGTAGGCTTCCAGGTGCAGTTATTTTTATGGGCCTTAGGCCTTGGTACAAAATGTGTTCCAGTGCCTAAACTTTCGCCTCCACCTGCCGAGACATCTCCGAATGAAATAAATATTAATTTTCAGACAGAAACGTATCATACATTTGTCATAGTGTGGTACGAAACAAATTTCACATTTCAAAATTAAAAAATTACCTCATTGTAGCCTCTGAGGATATCACCCTCCTAGGTGGTGGGACCTTTTGGGCACAAATACCGTAAAGGCAGTGGCTTGAAGTCTAACAACCAATGCCACCAAGGTCATATTCAGTGCGTGTACCTCGAGTTTTCACATGTCATAACCGGTTTCAGAATGCTGTATCAGTCATATTAATGCCATGATTAATTACTTATCGTGAGACTTCTGACGTGATTTTCTACAGCAAAATCAATGAACTTATTTACAGTTTGTAACTGACGATCTTGTCACAAATCTCCAAGACGATTGAGAACTTCATCTTCGGGCTACACGCTTCGTTAAAAGCACAAGGTTTGCTTACAAATAATCTTGAAATACTGTCTAACAATTATGTAAAGTGTCTATCGTATTATCGCTCCAGAAACGGATTAATTCTCGTTATTTTTACTTTTCCCATCTAAAGCCTTACATGCACATTCGCAACTGAAGCCTAACATCCAACACTATCCCAGTCCCTTGTTTTATAACATGCATCCTCCTGGTCGCTCAGCAATTGGAATTTTTAACTGGTTCCTCGCTTCTGTATGTCACGTGCAGCGAATAACTTTTCATGTCATTAGACCGAGAGAGGTGGCGCAGTGGTGACACACTGGACTCGCATTCGGGAAGGCGGTGGTTCAAATCCTCCTCCGGCCATCCAGATTTGGGCTTTCCGCGATTTCTCTAAATTACTCCAGGCAAATGCCGGGATGGTTCCTTTGAAAGGGAGCGGCCGAGCCGGCCGCGGTGGCCGAGGTGACTGAGGCGCTCCAGTCACGGTCAGCACGGCCACTACGGTCGGGGGTTCGAATCCCCCCTCGGGCATGGATATTTGTGCCGTCCTAGTTCGTAAGTAGTTCATAAGTAGTTTGTAAGTTTCGGGACTGATGACCCCATAGTTAAGTCCCATAAGCTTAACAAACATTTATTTTTTATGGAGCGGCCGATTTCCTTCCGCGTCCTTACTAATGACCATGTTGTCGACAAACGTTAAACCCCGAGCTTCCTTTTTCATGTCATTGATGGTGTTGATTTATCTCTCTGAGGAGTGTGACGTCTGATGTATTTACTCCAACAAAGTTCCATAAATAAGAAATATTTACTTCCTTTTTGAAAATGAAAACTGTCTTCTGTTTAAAGCAAAGTTAATCACAAAATGATTTTGCATCGGCAGGAAGTTAATGAGTGCTGATTTGGAACTTCCTGGCAGATTAATAATCAACGCCGGACCGAGACTAGAAGCCAGTACCTTTTTTCTGTCAAGTGCAAGTGTTTATGGAGGTTTTACTATTCGACAAGAAGATTGGACTTTTGAGGATGTACGACCGTGACGTCAAGTAGATTGGACTTTTGAGAATATACGACAGTGATTTTTGTCGGTTGATCGATCACTTCTGTGCTCCATTTTCGTTACTGAGGGCGGCCAACTTTCTAGCCGAACGCACAGATGACGGCGCAGGCATACCAACTGAGCTATTCGAGTACGGCTCACGACCCCATCCTCACAACTCAAGTTTGGAAGTCGGAGACGAGAAACTGGCGGAGGTGAAGCTATTAGGACGGGTCGTAAGAATGGTTGTAGAACACTCCCCGATAGGGAAAAGTCTAGTGTTCTAGTCCTGCTATGGAACACAGTTTTAATAGTAAATTGCTGTGCATCACGTCTGTTGTTTGGCAGTGGAACACTGGTAATTACTGGTACTGAACGTCCCTTTAAAGTAATAATAATACAAGGCTGTGTAAGGAGATAATCGAAACAAAAATTCGTAGACAGAGAATTATATATGCCAGTATTGAACATAATTTTTTTCTTTTATAATTTCCCGCACGCATAGCAGACTGCGGTAGCGTTGGGTGAAAGGGTTAATCGGCCTCTCTAGTACAATGACTGTGTCAAGATCTTATCGATCAACGTAAACGGATACTCAAGAAGAAGAAAGGACATATTTCAAACATTTATTGCTTCCAAAAAATAAACACATTTCTAACGTCCCTGGATAGAGGAAAAGTCAAATTTTTATGCATTCAAAATGAGCGCGCCGCACGGGAATGACCGCGTAGTCTAAGGCGTCATGTTATGGACAGCGCGACTTCTCACGCTGGAGGTTAGAGTCCTCCCTTGGCATGGCTTGGTATGTGTTGTCGTTAGCATAAGTTAATATTAGCTAGTTTAAGTAGATTGTAAGTCTAGTGACCGATTACCTTGGTAGTTTGGTCCCTTAAGGTAAAAAATATTGAACATAAGAAAACCATGTGGCCACGACAAATATAGAAACAACGGCTCTTCTCTAGCCACACGCGAAGCAGTGAGTTTTCCGCTGTCAAATTCGCAGCTTCAAAAATTCGATGTCGCAGAGTTTCAAGAGTTTGAGGAGTTGACGATAAAAACGCGGTATTTTGTGTAACCTCACAGATAGAAGTGACTATGTGTGAGGTCTGGAGGCTTGGCAGCCCAACCAGCGATGCAGATGATCAACTTTGTTGGCCTGTTTTTATATCCACATATGCCTGACACTCTTGAAAGCCTGCGGCATCGAACTGTTGAAGCTGTGAATTCGACAAGGAGGGACCAGTTGCTTCGTGTTTGACAAGAAATGAGCTAAATTTTGTGTTGATATTTAATGAATAAAAATTTGACCTTTCCTCATCAATAACTGTTTCAAATCTGTTCCTTCTATTTTTAAGCCCTGTAGAACAATCATGATCTCATGTCCACAAATAATCGAAAAGAAAAGGGAGAAACAAAAACGGGGCGTGTTAAAGGAGAGACACGCCGGTTCTAGTTGGAATCCTCATAGTGGATTAACGACTAGAACCGCTATGCCGGCGAGCTGCATGTTGTTTTTAGGAGGTTTTCCCCATCCCACAAGGTGAATACCAGTCTGATATCCACATCCCGTCCGAGTATAGAAAACGTCCACACACTTTCACATGTAGGACACGATACGCAATCTATTGTGGTTGGGTCGACAACCTGTCAACCCTCAAAAAAGTACCCATTTCATAGCAAGCAGTCCTGAAGGGCGATCTTTAATTTGTATCAAAGAAAAACAAGACAAACATTCCGTAGAGAAGATCGTTATATTGTTCATTTATTTGATACATTGCATTTTCTCGGATGTGTATAGATTTGTTCCGTAGGAAAAATGACTTCGGGCATGCACCGTCGGTGCTTTCTTGTGTCATTGTTTTCACTGAGAGTTGTGACCCAGATAGACCATGTATCCCCCCTTTCTATGAGAAAAAGGCTGTACATGCCCTAGTCTACTTTTAGAGAAGGTAACAAAGAGATCAGATGATGCTAGCATTACTTACTGATAAATGCTCAGTATTGCGATCATGGCTATGGAATGTTTCTATTCAACACCCATAGTAACGTGGCGACCTCTCGTCAATGCCAGATCAAGACAAAGAGAAAAAACGGACTGGCGTGTTATAGGGTCACTTTATGTGTTTTGCTGTAGTTTTCTGACCTTTTGCAAACATTTCAGATAGAAATAATGAAAATATAAATACTTAAAATTATGGACGATACGATTACGACTCTACTATTGTGATAAAATATATGCATTCAACACGTAATATTCTCTTTGATCGTATTTTATCAAATAACCACAATTATTTGAGTTTAGCTTTGACGAACGTACTATTTTTTTTTCAACTTTTACCTCTTGAATCTATTATTTTAATATATCTCCCATATTTTCTTTCCGTTAAGATATTCTCACCTGTCTCGACGTCGTAGTTTGTCCTCTTTGTGAAGATTATTATTATAATTATTATTTTATTTTATTTTATTTTTTTTTTTTTTTTTTTTTTGCTTGTAAGTAAAATAAATTGACAGTGTCAAATCACCGTTATTATTGCAAGTATCCCTGAAACGGTGCGAGTTATGGAAGTAACATAAAAAAGGAAAGTTGTAGCGAATTTCTGCTCTACCCCTACGTTTATTCAATTTTCGTCTGACATGAACGGCTTAAGTGTTATTTACAAGTAAATTTCCTGCTGCTGAAAGGCAATTACAAACTGCCTATCTTTAGTATTAGTAACCTATTTTTTGTCCGAAACAATTGAAAAAAAGGAGGTGCTGGTCGCTAACGGCCAATGATAATTGTAAAGTTTGGTGCCGATTAGTTGAAGAGCGCGACCTACAAACTAGGAATAGGTTATAAATTCAAAATGTTCAAATGTCTGTAACTCTATCGGACCAAACTGCGTGGTCATCAGTCCGTAGCTTACAAACTACTTAAACCAAGGTAAACTAACCTACGGACAAACACACACACACACACACACACACACACACCACACACACAAACACACACCCCAGGGAGGACTCGAACCTCCACGGTGAGCAACCGCGCGCTCCGCAGCGAGGTGCTTTAGACCGCTCGGCTACTCCACCGCGGCGGGAATAGGTTACAGACAACAGACCGTGTCATATCGCCGTTATTTTTGCAAATATCTCTGAAACGATGCAAGATATGATAAAAATATGAGAGAGCAAAGTTGTAGATAATTCTCTCCTCTACTAATTCGTTAGTTAAATTTTCGTTTCAGTTGAAAATGTAAACCGTTATTTTCATTTAAACTTCGAACTGTCAAAAGGCCATCGGGAAGGCCCATTTTAGAGTTAATACAGTTAACCTAACTGGAGCCAAAAATAGAAAGAAGTGAATATTTTCACTGTCTAACTCGCGTTCAACTACCGCTGTTCTGCTCTAATTGTCGGGTGAAACCGGACCCACTTTTCGTAGCGGGCGCGAGCAGAACCACGCCCAAGGAGTGGTGCTTTACTTCATTGTTACTGCGTTCTGCGAACTGGGAAACAAGTTATGTGGTACGTGTGGCGTCAAAGAATTCCACGTGTGACAAAGAACGCGGCGCCGAGTTTCGTGGCGCGGGCGGTTTTTCGCGCGGCGCCTGCTTTGTGTTGATCTGTGTTTTGCGGCACGCCGGGAGAAAGTGGACGTGGCGCCCCCTGCGGACCGCGGGGCCGAGCGGTCACGAGTGGCTGGCGCCGCTCCGTCACGGTCCGCCGCCGCCGCCGCCGCCGCCGCCGCCGCCGCCGCCGCTGCAGACGCCGACGCCCGGATGGTTGCCTCAGCCGCCCGGCAAGAAGCCCGCGCCGGCCGCGGCACTGCGACGTATCGCCGCGGGCACAGGCAGATACAGGAATGCCCCCATCGGCGGTCTCCTGCGCCCGTTCCGGTTCTGCCCGTCTTTGTTCCCCGGCCCGCCGCGTCCCCGACCAGCTCTGCGACTCACCGAGCGGCCGACTAATTGGAGAGACCATTCAGATCTCTGCGCAGGCCGCTCCGGTATTTGTTGACATGGAACTACGGCGGCTCCGCGCACGGTTCGTTTCCACAAAGGGCAGCGAAGGTCCCTCCGCAACATTCCATCTTCGACTCTGGAAACAACGTCATTATGATTTTAATTTTTTTTATTTGCGGCCAGCTTACAATTGTTTTTCTCGTCTTGAGGCACAGCTCTAATACGCGATTTTTCTTTTTTTTCCGTTGGATGCCTGGTTCTTAAAAGCCTCAAGGTTACCGGGACAAAGACGCGCTTCTGTTGTTATTTACGTAATGCACGATTTTTCTTTCTTGACAACACCAGTGTCCTTAAACGAACGTTCCATGTGAGTGAGTGAGCCTCGGGAGAAACACCGGTCTCGATGATGTTACTTGAATTAAATATGGTCGGGTATGTTATAAATCAGTAATAAAAACAACAAATTTCCAAATGCTGGAGTGATAAAACATATGTATTTAAAAAGTCACGTACTGATTTCGTTGACATGATGGAACATCATCAGTGCAGATTTCGAGTCATGTGGACTCGTGTACCCCCGCATAAAACATTTTAACAGTCAGATCCAAAAAAAAAAAAAAAAAAACAAAAAAAAAAACAAAAAAAAAAAAAAAACCTATAAATTAAAAGCTCTTACTAGTGCATGCTACAAGTTAAATTTTTTAAACTTGTAACATGCACTATAGTTGGCGTCATGTAAGAGGCGGAGGGATAGCGAAAGCGTGGAGGGGAGGAGCTACGGCCGAGCGCCAACAGAGCCTGAGGGAGAAACATTGCGTAACTCTATGCCAGCCATGCACCTAGAGAATGAACGTTATTGGTTGTCATTGCAGTAATGGAGGCGGATGCGCAGAACGGCTGAAAACTGGGATGCCTTCCTACGTGATGTGGACTACAGTAAGATCTTTTAATTTATATGTTTTATGGATATGACTGTTAATTGTGTTACGTGGAGCACATGAGTCCTCATGACTCGAAATCACCACAGATGATGTTCATTCATGTGAACGAAATTAATACCTGATTTTTTAAATAAAAATTTCATATCACACACCAACCTGGAAACTTGTTGTTCCTGTTACAATATTGTAGTGGTCTGGCACATTAACCATTATGGAGTCGATATACTTGAAAATAATAACTATAAATTCGAGCCGGCCGCGGTGGCCGAGGGGACTGAGGCACTCCAGTCACGGTCTGCACGGCCACTACGGTCGGGGGTTCGAATCCCCCCTCGGGCATGGATATTTGTGCCGTCTTTAGTCTTAGTTAGGTCATAAGTAGTTTGTAAGTTTAGGGACTGATGACCCCGTAGTTAAGTCCCATAACCTATACAAACATTTGAACATTATAAATTCGAAAATCAAGTTGTAACAACAAACAACATTTGAGATAACAACCGTAATATGGCACGAGTCACAAAAGACCAACAATGAAGGTCAGACAAAATAAAGTAAAACAATTAGACAAACAGCGCTAACAGCACGAAACGCGTTATTGGATAATAAAATATTGCAACAGAGACTGAACATTTTTAATTATTCAACACCGTTGCTGCACCAACCGGAATGGAATGAAATGTATAATTAGACAAAATAGAGGTTAAAATGACAGTACAGACACATTTAAAAAGGTGAAAGTTAATTACGGCTCAGTAAATTATGAGAAATATTGGGCGACAGAACCAATATGTTGGAAAGAACTCACAAAATCTTAAAACACGAACCACACTCGCCTCGTGTTCTTACAGTGTCCATACGTTTGTGCGTTTGTTTGTTAATTCATACGAATCTACAATTTTATTCCAATCTCGATGATATTTTGCACACTTGACCTTGAAACCAAGAGGAAGATCACCGTCTACATAAAACAACATATGGTGCATGGCGGAGGATTTTATTTACAGCCATCGTCACCAATCTACAGTTTTATTCGCATATTTGACCATCAAAACAAGAGGAAAATTACCGTCCACAAAATCTGTTCATATGTTTATAATTTTCGAATGTTTGTTAAGCTTTTGGGTCATCAGTCCCTAAACTTACAAACTACTTAGAAACTAACTTATACTAAAGACACCACAAACATCCATGCCCGAGGGGGGATTCGAACTCCCGACGGGAAACGGCCTCGCGTATCGGAGCATAGCGGCTCAATGCGCTTGGCCACTCCGCCGCGGCGTTTCTAATGTTAAGGGAGCAGACATCTGTGGTCATCTGCCCCTAGACTTAGAAACTACGTAAATTAACTTATACCAAGGACGACAGACAGACCCATGCCCAAGGCACGTCTCGAATCTCCGAGGCGAGCAGCCGAGTGATCCGTAATGTGGCGCTCCAAATCACATGGAAATTGCCGCAAGGCTACTGTCCACATAATGTTTCTTACATGGCATGACAGACGGTCCTCACAATAGACTTTCACCTTTTTACCAGATACCAGAAGTCGCCCCCTTTAGGTATGTTTTCATGGAAAACGCTTTTATAATCCGCAACCCATAGTGTAGGATGCGTCCAGCAGTAATTTGCAATAAATTGCGGTACTATTCCACTGATCACCACGACAGTGTTTAGGTATGTGTGTGTCTTCATAGGTATGAGTAGGAGGCGATGAAATGAGGCGGAGTTAAACATGGAGATTACGGGGGAAGGAGTTGTGTGCCGAGAGAGGGGGAGGAGGAGATGGTCAGTGTGGAGGAGAGAAAGAGATTCACAGACAGAGAGGTGTGGAGGGAAGATGGATAACGAGAATGTGGAAGAAATAAATACCCGCGTAACGCCGGATTTTCAGCTTCTAAGCAGACACGAGAGAAGGCAGACCCTCTACTCAGTTCATCATATAAAACACAATGAATGAACATACGTCGAATTGACAGACGTGTTTCATACTGGAATGTGATGTGAATGACGTCCCCAGTATCTGATGTGATATTTCAGATGTAATATGCAGACAACCACATTGAGTTGCTACGTACTGTACTACTCTGTTCTTAGGTATTTTCGAATAAAATTTAGGAAAAACAAACAGACAGTACAAGCAACGTATCCCTCTAGAAAAGCACCACTCCTATGAAAATGAAGGATCACTATCCTTTCAACAATGTTTACCTATTCATTTGTCGAGCTCGGTGGTCTGGGATAAAGAGCTTGACTGGAAACTAAAAGGTCGCTGGTTCGCAACCCGGTCGGATCTCGGATTTTTTTCAGTCTGCGTTTCAATCCCAGCCTTCACCTGTCAGCGATGGGAGGAGTCCCCTCAAACGACACGTGGTTCGGACTCCACGTTAAGGCTGCAGACCCCTTTTCTCCGCTGAATAACTTGAGATAGGTTAGGGACACGCAAGTCACCGAAATGGCGTCCAGTTGAAAAACTTGCACCAAGCTAATGAGCCATACGAAATTTTTTTACCGCTTCATTTGTTAATTCGCCGCTGAAATGTTCCATTGGACTGGAACTGAAAGTAACAAACACTAAGTAGGCCGTACAAACCTTCCGACATGGATGTCAGGAATGTGTCTTCCATCTCCAAAATGGAGTCAGTTAAAATGAACGGTCAATAGTTATCTAAACGGTTTAACTATGTGAAGATCTAACTCAAATGTGCCCGAATTTTGCTTTTAGTGTACCCATGACATGAATGGAGGCATCTAATCTAAGCAATTTGTTACAATCAGATGTAGAATGCAACTGTGATGAACAACGTGAGAAGAATATGGATTGAGAATCGGTACAAGATGCAAAGGTCATTCCACATCAGAAATAACATAATTTGGGTTCTGTGATCGGGGTACAGAGTGGATGTTCATTTTCACAGGCCTGAATTGTGTTGCGAGAGCATCATAATTTATCGTTGAACAGACGTCAAGTCCTTTCCACAGAGGCACAGAGGCTATCGAGGCGTATACTGAGAGTCAGATGCCACCGGGTTGCGTGTGTGGAATCAGGATTGTAGGTAACACAGGTTCCTTTTCGACAGGAAACAATGGACTTTACGTCACAGTGTCTTCCTGTCGACTTATGGCCAGACAGTGTACTTTCGTTGTCGAGTGCTGCTGCTTAACTATGGCAAATGTTGAGAAAAATCAGGTCGAGCAAATATTTAACATTTTAGAAACGTTTCTCGTACCATCCATCTTGTCTTCCACCAACTCATTTCTTGTGATAATCATTTGAAGTGCCCTTTTCTGTACCAATGTTACCCTGTAAGTGGTACAGTAGCAATCATATTTTTTGCTTTCCTCAGAAGGTAGAACTTTATTATGGCTGTCAAGCAAGTTTCTTGACAACTTGCAAGATTAACGTTCTCGGTTGAAACAAATGCATTTCATGAAAAAGAAATGTCACAGACATGTAAATGGTTGGAATTAGACGCGTGATTATATATAATGAACAAATTGCTTTGTGATGTAGTACAAAAGGTGCCCAATTTTTCTTGTCCATCACACATATGCTTCTGTTCAGAAGCAAATTAAAGTCTACTTCAAATACATTTTAAGTACCAAGGGGAGTCTCTTATATTAGCATAGAGTACAGGTTCGCGGGCTTATATAACTCGCCATCGTGTTGGAGCTGTTAGTAAACACAAGGAAACACAAACAAAATGCTCACTCACTTATGGAGAATAATACTTACAACACGAGAAGATGTAATAATATTTCCTTGTTTACAATAACGATACAGGTACTACAGTATACACTGGAGAACTTAAAAACGGTTTGTTGTGTACAGTGCGTAGATGACTGATATCCCCTTCTTTGACGTGCTTTGTACTGACGCAAAGCTTCACTGAATACAATTGACAGATTTATTGATGTGCCGCTTTTCTTTTATTTCCAGTTTTTATTGTCGCTGACAGCAAGTGTTTACCCAGGATAGCTGTAGTCTGTCATTGCACACGAGCCATGGTCTAAGGCATCATGCTACGGATTGGGCGGCCGCTTACGGTGGAGTTCGAGTCCTCCCTGGGACATGGGTGTTGTTCTCAGATTAGTTTGAGTGAGTGGTGTTTCCAGAACCTCTAGCGACATATCTTTAAAGGGCATTTAACAGATGTTCTGTTAATCCGAGTGAACTGGAAAAGAATTCATAATATATATTGACTTTCGTCACTATCGGTATACATATCTGTATGTACATAAGTATGTCGAACTCGAATACCTGTCCTGAAACGTCATGTTAGCCGCAGTTCTCCAAGGCCCTCATTAAAGCATCACTTCATTTTCTTCATCGTTTGAGTCCGATCGTTGTAGATGTCAAGCTATTGCTTCAATTAAATTTACTCGTGACTGCCGGCTGCGGTGGCCGAGGAGACTGAGGCGCTCCAGTCACGGTCTGCACGGCCACTATGGTCGGGGATTTGAATCCCCCCTCGGGCATGGATATTTGTGCCGTCCTAGTTCGTAAGTAGTTCATAAGTAGTTTGTAAGTTTAGGGACTGATGACCCCGTAGTTAAGTCCCATAGACTATACAAAAATTTGAACATTTTTACTCGTGACTAACAGGCGTAGTTCACGAACAGAAGGCTATTGTACAGACATAAAATACCTTTGAAATCTACAGGCTATACAAGGTCCCTGCAGTGCATCAGGAAGCTAGTTAATCAATAACCAACAACAAAACGTGACATAGCTTTCAGAAGCTCAGGGATAGGCCTACAGTGAAGAAAATTAGCCTGAGGGTATCAAAACGTCTATGACTCAGCTCAGCCGCATTTCATTCTTCCAAGTCTTGTATACAAAAATTTACGAAATGCTGCCTCCTTGATTGTTGACTATCAAGCAAATGCAAATGTAAAATGACCTGTTAGAAATTTTGTCCGGAGGATTAGGTTTTCAGATTTCAGGGTTTAAAGTAGCCCATAGGAAGTTACATTCCATCAGGATATATTTGTTTCATTGTTATACAATTTCTCACATTTATAGAAATTTAGAAACTGTGATAGAAGAGTTTTTGACGAACAACAATGATAATTTTAATTATTGATGTAAAAAAAAAGACCGAGTAATAATATTCAAACTTAAGAAGATTGAAGTTCCCTTTTGAGAACTCTACAGTTTTCTTTGAGGATGTACAATTTATAACGAGTATATGCTCTAATAAAATCATACAGCAAATAGTTGGGAGATATTCTTTAGTCTGTTTGCAGATACAGTGACAACAGAAGTGAAATAAAATGAAATGGAGCCATACTCAGACACCCCGAAATTACTGACAGATAGATACTTCTTAACTGTCCGTTTCGATCATCTGATTCTCCTCAGATATCATAAAATAATTCCACACACGCTTTATGAGCAAGTTCATATTGTGGCGTCCAATAAAATAACTATGTGCCTCGCTGTCATCAATACTAAAATATAGTCAACAGTAAAATAAAGTGATACAGCTTATTAACCTTTGTGAACTACCAGACTCAAGTTTATTCTTACTGTGTAGCACACTCTCCATACTAATGAATACATATTTGATCCATGTCCCGTCTAAAGAATTCTACGATTTAAGTACGAAGCTTAACAAATCGCAGCTACACTGCCTGACAAGAAATAGGTTATTCACCCAGAAGGAGAAGTCGAAAGCGTATGAATCTACATATTATGACATATTATGAAATGCCACGTGATTTTACGCAACCATTACGATATGGGATGAAACACACGGCGGTTGGCAGTTAGAAGAGTATCAGTAGAGTTTCACACTCCCTCTGGCCGCAGTGAATGCCTTCATGCTGTTCGCAATGGTGTTAAATAGCCTTTGGATCCTCTCATGAGTCACATATGTCCACAGTAGTTGCAGTGGATGTCCACAATCCACGGGTTGGTACTTTGACGGAGGCTCTTTCCAAAATCATCCCACAGTCGCTCAGTGATGTGGCAATCCGATAAATTTGCTGGCCACGGGAAGACCTCAACATGCTGCAGGCAGTCGATAGATACAGGTACGATTGGCGACATCTGGACATCTGGTGGGCTAGGATAAAATGGAGACATCCTGTAACATTAAGAAGGAACTGGTTTGTGCAGCAACATGTGCTAGTGCATTGTCATACTGAAAAATGTGCAGAAGAAAATAATGGTCTTGGCTATGCGTCGCCACAGACAAATATATACAGACGGGAAACCTCCATAAGGTCCCGGTCCTACGCTCAGGGGTGCGGGGAGGGAGGGTTTCCAGCAGTTCCGTAAGATGTCCCATGATAGCGCTGCGGTCAGAAGCAGGTCTTTAAACTGGCCAGAGCAGGCGGCAGGTAGCGGCTGTCCCCACCACCACCTCCCCTCAAACGCCAGCAAGCCGGACACAGCCGTGGCCTCGTGGCAAGCGGCACGAGCTCTCCCCTCAGCCTCCCCTCCACGCTACCCTCTGACGTGCGAGAGGCACCCTAAGCCTGACACCTGCTAGCATCTTACGGAACTACGAGGGGAGCGTAGGACAGTGGTTTAGAAGGGGCAGCTTCTCTGTATATGTTACTCTGTGGCGTCGCACTGCACTGGTGATATTGTCCTGGACACGTACCCAGAGGCGGACTGGGGGGGGGGGGGAGGGGGCGGACCTCTCCAGGCCTCAGGTCTTGGCGGGCCTCCCAATACCTCGAAAGCGGTTTCTTTTATTATTATTTTATTGGACCGCTCTTGGCATCTCGTTCTGTTGGGGTCTCTAAATCTCGAAACCTATTTATTTATTTATTTTTTCTTCAGGCTGTCCCGTGCATCTCGTCCTGGGGGGGAGGCTCCAAAACTTTTTTGTAGTAATACATGTATTTCCAAGTGGACCGGGGGGCCTCATTTCGTTTCGCTGCCGCCCCGGGCCTCCAACAGCCTTAGTCCGCCACTGCATGTACCAACATTGATGTGTGGTTATGCTCTATAGGACGCCACACCATAAGGCATTGACCTGGTGCTGTATATCTTGTCCGAACACGATCAGTATGTTACCGCTCCCTCCGTTAAAGGCGAACCGACCTGTGGCCATCATTTTCAAACACAAATTACCTGGATTCATACGAAAACATTATCTGATGGCTTCCATGTGTCCAGTATGTAGTTCCATACAGTATTTCCGTCGAGTGTATTTCTATTTTGTAGACATTACTCAAAGGTAGGCGGAGAACTGGAGGACGCGCACTTAACCCGTGCTGTAATAAAAGAGGGCGGACTGTCACCTACGAATGCGTACGACGTGTTCCACTGTTACATTCTAGCACCGGAGCAGAGGGGGCGCACATCTGTTTCACAAAGACATTCGGAAGAGATGTCTAACTGATCGAAGGAGTCGTCTGGATGGTGCGCTGTGACCCATTTAGAGGTGTTCAACGGCGTTCAGTGAACCGTTCTACACCCACTCATTGCACTACAGAAACACTTCGTCCACATGAACAATAATTTCCTGGATGGATGAAGCCCATTCTGTCATTGAACAATGCTTCCTCTTGCAAATTCGCCGCGCGGGAATGGCCGCGTGGTATAAGGCGCCATGTCATTGATTATGGGACCCCTTAGATTAGATTAGTTAATTTTTTTCGTTCCGTAGATTAATGTTGAGGAGATCCTCGTGGATGTGGAACATGTCAAGAAACAAAATTTACAGGTTGAATAATAGATACTACTAATAATATAACTACAGATACATACATTTTAGGGTTGTTTTATAGCTTAAAATATAATAATACTAATATAGTATGAATATATGCATCATTTAGTACAATTTAGAAATTCACTAATGGAGTAGAAGGAGTTGGCCACTAGAAAGTCTTTTAGATTCCTCTTAAACTGATCTTTATTTGTAGCTTATTTTTTTATACTTGATGGTAAATTATTGAAAATGTGTGTTGCTGAGTAGTGGACCCCTTTTTGAACTCAAGTAAGTGCTTTTAAGTCCTTGTGTAGATCATTTTTATTCCTAGTATTGTATGTATGAACTGAGCTGTTTGTTGGGAGAAGGGATAATTATTTATGACAAATTTCATTAAGGAATAAATATACTGAGAGGCAGTAGTTAATATACCCAGTTCTTTGAAGAGGTTTCTACAGGACGTCCGTGAATTTACTCCACAAATAATACGTTATTACACGTTTTTGGACTCGACTTTTGACTGACTTAAAGAGTTACCCCAAAATATTATACCATATGACATTAGGAATGAAAGTAAGCAAAGTATGCAAGCTTTGTTATTTTTATGTCTCCTATGTCTCATAACACTCGTATTGGAAATACAGATTTGTTGAGTTGTTTCTGCAGTTCTGTGGTATGCTCCTCCCACCAGAGAATCGAGTCCTCCCTTGGGAGATGGGTGTGTGCGTTGTCCTTGGTGTAAGATTGTTTAAGTAGTTTGTTAATTCTAGGGATCGATAATTTTAGCAGTTTGATCCCTTAGGTTTACAGACTTTTTGGCACCTTGCAAACTCACTGATTTTACTATACGCCTCAGAGGCAGCCTGCACGTCTGTTAAAGTCAGACTGATCCATTACCTCCGGTGTATAGCGACGAGAGCCGGAGGCACAGCTGACCGGTAGCTGGTGTTGAGCTGCCATATCCATGTTGGCCTTGAGGCAGCGGGCCGACATGGTTCAAATGCTAATCATTTCTGCAAAACATACTAATGAACATGTTCTGTGAAATGAACGGTCTATCTATAATCTCGTAGGGTGTTCCGTGTTTTCTGAATACAAGTGTATAAATTTATCAATCACACTTTGCGGTTAGGAACTATGACATTCCCCCCTGGAGACTTACGGTTCTTTCGTGAATACGAGCGTAGCGAACATGGGGCCCTGAGCTAATGCAGTCTCTCTTTCCTCTCTGTACTGCATTTCCTTTGCCTTCCCCGCCTCAATTGATGACAATACAGTAAAAAATCGATTAACCGCCACTCTTCAAACCGTCAGTTTCTGTTAACCGTCACTGCTGTAACAGCATAATAATACTGTAATAACAGAATGCTCTAGATGCCGTGACGCGTTCGCTTTGTTTATTTACTCTATTTTAGTGGGAAGTGAGTATACCCGCCCGCCGTAGGATAGTACATAAAATATGACCTTTAGTTGACGTGCTAACACATCTCCCCCTTTTCTTGTCGTTGTCTCACTTGTGAGTCAACAATCACCATTGGACCGGTTTCCAATTGTGGCGAGAAGACTAATTGTCGCAGTGTATCTGGCGGGCTGTGCCGTGTTACGTGTTTTCCTCTTGAATAAGCTTTATTGACTAATATTTTCACTACCGTATTTAGTGCAGGTGTGTGTGATACAGTGACTTGATAAAATGTCTGATAAACGTAAACGTGTTGTTTTAGGACTTAATCAAGAACTTGAAATTATAAAACGTTGAAGAAAGGGCGGAACTGCAGCAAGTGTAGCGCTGATTTGTGGTATTGGAAGAAAAACAGTTAACGATATAAAACGTGATGCTGATAAAATAGAAAATGTGTTAACAATGCAGAGCACGGATGGAGATGTGCAAACAAGAAAGATCTGTAAAATATGATAAATTGGACACTGCAATGTAACGATGGTTTATACAAGCAACAAGTCAGAGGATTCCACTTTCATGGCCTATAATAATGGCCAAGGCTGTTGAAATGAACAACAAACTTGATTGTGACTCGTATTTTAAAGCAAGTATCGGATGGCTCGACAAGTTTAAATTTCGTCATGGCATTCGCCAACTTGATATCAGTGGAGAAAAACTCAGCGCGGATAGCTCTGTAATTGTGGAGATCCAGGAACAATTTAAAGAAAAAATGGCTGAATTGAATCTTGTTAGGGAGCACGTTTACAATTATGATGAAACTGGGCTTCATTGGAAGGCTTTACCACAAAAGACATTAGCATCACTCTCTGAAAAAGCTGCTCCAGGTTTCAAAGTACAAAAAGATCGCATCACTGCTATAGTTTGCGCAAATGCGACAGGCAATCATAGGCTACCCCTACTTGTGATTGGGAAATCAAGAAAACCTCGTGCATTCAAGAATTTCAATTTGAATGCTCTTCCTGCACAATGGTACGCCAAGATGAGTGCTTGGGTGGATCAATCAATTTTTTTCTGACTGGCTTCACAAACAATTTGTACCTCAAAATAGAGCACATTTGGCTGAAAAAAAAAGTTGCCACAGAAAGCGCTATTGCTATTAGACAATGCCCTAACGCACCATACTTTTGAAATGAAAAGTGATGACGGCAACATAACATGTCTCTTCCTTCCAGAAAACACAACTTCACTTGGATCAGGGAATCATAGAAAACATGAAACGTCGTTATAGAAAAATGTTTATCGATTGTTTGCTTTCATCTGGTGAATCAACATCTGTAAAACAGTTTTGGAGGTCGTACAGTATTAAAGATGCCATTTTCAATGTTGCCAGTGTATGGAGTGATTTGCCAGTGTCAAATCTCAAGAACGGCTGGAATAAACTTTGGCCTCAACCTAGAGGTGAAGAATCGGAGGAACCTGAGTGAGTGAGAGTTGACGAAATGGTCAATTTGTGCAATAATTTACAAATCACCACAAATTTGACGTCAGAAGAAGTATCAGAGTGGCTAGAGTGTGACAAAATTTTGAGTGATGACGAAATTATTTCCAGCGTAAGTGCCACCAAAGAAGAAGAAGAAGGGGTTGATGAAAACGAGTGTTCAAACCATGAAGAAAAACAAACTAGTAGCCATTCAGAGGCCGAAACGATGCTGTCCAAGTGTATAGAATGGTTTGAAAGTCAAGAAGGGGCTAATGCAACGCAGGCACTACTGCTCCAAAAAATACGAAATATTGCCGCGGTGAAAGCTCGAACATCAAAAAGGCAGAAGAAATTGACTGACTATTTCCAAGCTGGATAAACTATTTCACCTGTAAGTTTACAGTACAGTACAGTACTGTACATTATTTTGCAACTTTTGTAGTTACTGTACGGATGTTTTTATCATGTAATAAATAGTTTTATTTGTTATTACAATCGTGTTTAATTTGTTTTCGCTCCGAAATATTAAATTGTGAGAGTTATATGTGTCTATACTTAAAATAATTGATTGAGGTTATGTTTTGGAGGAATACAGTGTTTCTGTTATCCGTCTATCCGCTCAACCGTCACGACCACGATCCCGAAGTGACGGTTAATCGAGTTTCCACTGTAATAGTTTGGTCCCTCTATTCCAAACAACCAACTAACCAACCAACCAACTATGACCTTTTTGTCAGTCACGAGTTGCACAGAATGCAATGAATGTTCCGAGTCTTGTAGTGAATGCAACAAGTGCGTGGAGAAGTGCGCAGCAGGCGGCGTCGTCCTTGGCTGTCGCTTCCTCGACTGCAGACGAGAGCAGAGCGCCGATGCGCCTGTCAGCACAGCGAAGCGACGTCCGCGCCTTCAGCAGTCAGACGGAAAGGCCGCCGCGCCGCGTGTGTCTGGGAGGAGCCGACCTTGACCTATGGAGTCAGAGCGCGCTACCGCCGCTCCGTGCGAGTGACAGGAAAAAATTGGGGCAAGGCCAGCTCCGCCTTCCCGTGGGAGTCTGCAGCGCCGGGCCGTTAAGTGTTCCTCCTCAGGTCACCTGCACTGCTCTGCCGCGATTCTTTGTCCTGACGTCATTATTTCCTGGTTTCAGCTGGTAGCGTCTGTGTAAGGTCACACACCTCTCAGCTTCGATTGACTGCTATTCCTGTTGATGTAAGAAGAACAGACAGTTGATATTCTCCGCATTGATGAGACGCTTGGCAGGAGACATTCTGAAGCAGTTGTGCTATATCCTCACTAGTAGTATGTTTCTGGTTAAAATGTTCAAATGTCTGTAAATCTATCGGACCAAACTGCGTGGTCATCACTCCGTAGCTTACAAACTACTTAAACCTAGGTAAACTTACCTAAGGACAACACACACACACACACACACACACACACCCATGCCCCAGGGAGGACTCGAATCTCCGACGGCGAGCAATCGCGCGCTCCGCAGCGAGGAGCCTTAGACCGCTCAGCTACTCCACCGCGTAGTGTATGTGTGCATAGGACACCTGGAGTTCTAGGAGGGAACGCCCAGACGACGTACGAGAGGAAGCGGGATCTGAACCGAAGACTGTGACATGTGATATGAAATTTTAAAAATTTTCTGATGAAGATACTCATAGTAGTCGCCGAAACCTAGGTAAAATATTCTTCGTCTTTGCTAGCGAGTACTGTAGCGTTAACAACCATCTACGACGATTACTTCAAGAAATATGACGTGAGAGATAATATAACTCGAGAACAACTCCCACATCAGGTGGCACACCTCTTCCTAAACTAATAAACCTATTCCAGCGTATCTCTGTACAAACAGTTTGTAACACAGGAAAAAAAATACCGGGTGATCAAAAAGACAGTATAAGTTTGAAAACCTAATAAATGACGGAATAATGTAGACAGAGAGGTAAAAATTGACACACATGCTTGGAATGACATGAGGCTGTATTAGAACCAACAAAAAAAGTTCAAAAATGTCCGACAAATGGCGCTTCATCTGATAAGAAAAACAATGATTAGCATAACAAATAAAGACAAAGCAAAGATGATGTTCTTTACAGGAAATGCTCAATATGTTCACCATCATTCCTCAACAATAGCATGTCCACAGTTATGGTGACGTATTGGCATCGGATGCTGTCTTTCAGCATCCATAGAGATGTCGGTCGATCACGATACACTTGCGACTTTAGGTAACCCCAATCCCAATAATCGCACGGACTGAGGTCTGGGGACCTGGGAGGCCAAGCATGACGAAAGTGGCGGCTGAACATACGATCATCACCAAACGACGCGCGTAAGAGATCTTTTATACGTCTAGCATATGGCATAGAGCGCCATCCAGAAAAAAAATCGTACGTTCCAGCAGGTGTTTATCAGCCAGGCTGGGGATGATGTGATTCTGTAACATACCGGCGTACCTCTCACCCGTCACGGTAGCAGTTACAAAAGAAGAATCACGTAGTTCCTTGAAGAAAAAAATTCCCGATAACGGTAGATGTAGTTCAAATAAAGCCCCATGTCATTCCAAGCATGTGTGTCAATTTTTACCTCTCTATGTACATTTTCCGTAATTTATTAACTTTTCAAATTATTCTGACTTTTTGATAACCCGGTATATCTGGGTACAAATCACATAATGACACACAGTATATAAATAATGAATCTGCCCCATTATGCGACGCATGTTTAACGAGAATAAGAGCTCAAAATGTTTCAAATGTTTGTATAGGCTATGGGACTTAACTACGGGGTCAACAGTCCCTAAACTTACAAACTACTTATGAACTACTTACGAACTAGGACGGCACAAATATCCATGCCCGAGGGGGGATTCGAACCCCCGACCGTAGTGGCCGTGCAGACCGTGACTGGAGCGCCTCAGTCTCCTCGGCCACCGCGGCCGGCGAATAAGAGCTCTTTGCGACTTGCAACACTTTTTATACAATGATTTTTAATTTTTACGTAACTTTTTCTTGCTGACAACCTCAAAAAACAATGAAAGGAAAGAAGATTATCGCTCACTACTCTTCCGTTGTTCATGCAGTAAAACTACACCATTCGGTATACTATTACAGTTTATTGTTCTACACTACTAATTCTATTCCCAACACGTCCTTCATACACTGTCACATATATCAATGAATGCTCTTTCAAAATTATATCATGAAACGACAGATCATCCAAGAGTTTTCGATTTATGACGTCTTTACTACTAACTCCATTCGGGAAATATTTTCTATGCCCTGTTCACATATCTACATTCGAAATTATATCGTAGTGCGACGCATATTTCAGGAGAAAAAAAAAAAAAAAAAAAAAAAAAAAACACAGAAACAAAGAAATGGATGAAAATATATGCCAAAACGCATGGTGTAATTTATTTCGTCTCCACTACTAATGCCACGTGCAATTCATTTCGCAGCTGCCTAATATTGCACTCTACGAATTTGCAAAAGTATATTACTGTAGGACACATAGTTCAGGAGATATGAATTCCTAAAGATTCGGCTATTTGAAAACGAAGCTTAAATGGACAGACACTCAGGAATAGCTGTACGGTCTAATATGCCTTACGGGGTTGGAACACTTACCTGGAGTGACATTTGCATGGACTGATTCCTGCACGGAGACCAGGACTCTTGCCGGGCTAACTGGTTTTTTGCAGGGACAGGCACACTAATAAGTCCAGCAGTTCGGCACAGCCACTCCTACGAGCTGGCTGACGCACACGCCACAGCAGTAAGCAAGTGTACCTCTTCAAGGTGGCTCATTAACAAGTATCATAGCAAATTTTTGAGGTTGTTGCAGTAACGAGAAATGACAATGTAATTCAACATATAAGAACAGACGATCAAAGTTTTCTACTGTTTTGATGACGCAAAGATCAAATGGCAGGAAGTACAAAACATGGTATTTCATGCGACTGTCACAGACTTATTGTCATTTTAGGACGAAATTTAAAATGATAAATTTATATATCACTAGCTGAAAATCCGGGGTTGCCCAAGTATTTATTTATTTAAGCCTTGAGTTAGTACTCATCCTAACCCTTCACTCTCTGTCTATCTCCTTTTTTCTAAAAACGTATTTATCGGAAAATACATAAGAAATCAGGCTGTCTTGCATAATATACAAAATTATAAGTACAATCCAAACAAAGAAAGATATAAAACAAATTCAAATGATATATAACATTCATTTAATTAACAACTTTACTACAAACAATATTTCTCGTTACTTGCCCAAGATCTAATATGGATAATTTCTTTGTCGAGGCCACTCCTGTGCAAGTGACAAAGTTGTCCATGTGAGTAACATGGGCAGGTCAAATCCACCCCACAGTATTGAACAGTTTACCCTGTGGTTTATTAATTGTAATAGAAAATGCTAGTCTTACTTGAAGTTAAAAGCCCGAACTGTTGTAAATAATGGGTTTTGGTTGGATGTACTCTGTCTGATTCTCTTCCTTTCCTTATAACTATAGAAGTCTATAGCTATCGCCTGTATCCGTATGCACTTCAGCGCGCAAAGTTGTCAAAACTACTGTCCAGAGGTGCCCATCCTCCCCCGCCCCCTTGTCCAATGCCCCCCTCCACCCCACCCTCCCCAACACACACACACATACACCCGAGATATTTGATCCTGTTTTGCCATTTAATATTAAAAATAAATAACTTTTATTTCAGGTTTTGTAAATTGTTTTAGTAAGGCCCCCTTCCCCAGGCTGACCAAAAGTACACATTTTTTCACCCCCCCCCCCCCCCCCCCCAGAAATTTCAATCCAGGATTTTCCTTAAGCTGACTGGAATGCGTGGTGCATGATGTGACAGGGTCTTACCCATTGCAGTACATATTATCTTACATTTAATGAATTATATGTTGTACAATTGTATAATTTTGCAGTAATATATTCATTTATATAAATGCTGTATGTTGGTAAAATCCGTTGCGAACAGAGTTAATTGTAAAGAAGTCATAGATTAAAACCTGATGCACGATGGGACGGTTTTCCACGAACGCTACTGTTTTTGTCCTTATATCTCATGAACTACGTGTCGTACTGTAATACAATTTCGAAAGTACATTCATCTGTATGTGTGTATACTATCTGTAAAATTTCCTGCGACTATAATTGTAGTGTAGAAATTATAAACTGCAACGTTGAACCGAATGCCGTAGTTTTGTTCCATGAACAGCAGAAATGTAGTAAGCGAGAAACTTTTTTCCTTTCATTATTTTGCTATGGCGGTCAGCGAGAAAAAGTTTAATAAAGTTTAAAGTTTGTTGCGAGTCGTTAAGTAATGTCATTCTCATATGGTGTATTTATAATGACTCGTCTCATTATATGGCAGTTTCTTGCAACTCATATTGCTTAAGACGTTATATCTCCTGAACCATATGTCGCATGTGGTTCTTACTCCTACAGCAATTGTTATCTCACGTAAAGAATATATTAACCAAATTTGGATGAAATCGTTCCTCTGGTTTAGGAGAAAATGAGCAGCATTGTCGCTTAATTGAGCATTTTTTCGCCCATCTCATTGTTTATGACGTCATTTCTCGTAAACTATGTGTTGTACGTGATTCTTACACTTACGGCGTCCGTCCTCATAGATTGAAGCTTACGTGTACAAAATTTCATAAAGATTGGAAAAAAAACTGTAGATTGGTTGCACACTATGCTTTATATATTAGACTAGCTGAAAACCCGGCGTTACTCGGGTATTTATTTATTTATTCCTTCCATTTTTCAGGTATATATTCATTTGTATAAGAGCTGTATGTCTGTAAAATCTCTTGGGGATACAATTAGTAGTAAAGAAGTAATAGATTAAAAATTGCTCCGTGATGGGCTGGTTTCCCATGAACGTTACTATGTGCTCATATTTCATGAACTACGTGTCGTACTGTGGTACAATCTAGATGGTACACTCAACTAGCCGGCCGCGGTGGCTTAGCGGTCTGCGGCGTGCCAGTCACGGTCTGCGCGGCCACTGCGGTCGGGGGTTCGAAAACCCCCTCAGGCATGGATGTTCGTGTCGTCTTTAGTATAAGCTAGTTCATAAGTACTTTGTAAGTTTAGGGACTGATGACCCCGTAGTTAAGTCCCACAGACTCTACAAACATTTGAACATTTTGAACACTCAACTATATGCGTGTATACTGACTGTAAAATGTCCCGCGGCTACAATTTGTAGTGTACAAATTATAAATTGTAATGTCATACTGAATGCCTTAGTGTTAAACCATAATCAGCGGAAAAGTAGTAAGCGAGAAACATTTTTCCTTTCATCATTTTGCTGTAGTTGTTAGCTAGAAAAAGATTAATAGAAATTTGAAATTATGTTCTAAGTTTGTTGCAAGTCGCTAAGAACTCTCATTCTCAGGTAGCGTATTTATAAAGTCTCGCCACATTATGTGGCAGTTATTTTGAGATTCCTATTGTTTATGACATCATATCTTCTGAACCATTGTCGTATGTGATTCTTAACCCTGCAGCAATTGTCACCTCACGGTAAGGAATGTTTATACCAAATTTGGTTCAAATCAGTCCAGTGGCGTAGGAGAAAATGATCAGCATTGTCGCTAAATGCAGAACTTTTTCGCGTATCTCAGTACTTATGACGTCATATCCCGTGAACTATGTATCATGTGTGATTTTCACACTTAGGCGACCGTTGTCATGGATTGAAGATTACGGGTACAAAATTTCATAAAGCTTGGAACAAAACTGTAGATTTGTATTCAACACGTACACACAAACATACGGACACTGTGATTTATATATTAGATGTAATATTTCAATTAGCAAACGACTTTTTGTAACACAATATTAACACGAAACTTTCAACAGTCACACGCAATAAGAAGACATCATACAGACTGGCGCCAACATGCTGATCTCTTCGACTCAAATTGTTCTCGAGTTTTACGCTTAGCAACACATGTGGAGATTAATTTTTCTTTATGGAAATTAGCATTTGATTTGAACATTAAGCATAAAAACAGAATTTCAATTGATATTATTTATTTTCCTTTTCACTAGGGACATTGTTAGTTGTTACCACTTTTTCACTAAAGCTAAATCGAAGAAAAGTTCATAAGTTGAAATCTGCAAATGAGCTTATGTGGTTGTATTTCGCCTATGCTTCAATAGCAGCACGTACAAGCAAGTATAAACATTGACATAATCGTAGCTGCAAATTGACATTGAGGAAAGAGAAGTATACGAGACTAATTTTACTATGAATAGCGGAAACTTAACGCTAAAGGTGTAAATCTTTTACCTATAGACAAGTTTCCATACTGTCAACATAACACGAAAATCAGAAAAACTGCACAACTCTTTGCTAGCTGAAGAGCAGTATAGTAACTTCATCTAACTACAGATTAATTCGTTGAGTGTCCCTTCTGTAGCAAAAATGTATTTTTATTGTCAAAATGTTGAGATGTTCATATCTCTGCTAAAATATGACAACTTTCTTCAGTCATACCTTTTAAATGTATTCGTAATAAAAATATCTCTAAGAAATGTTACAAACAATAACTGTGTAAGAGACTGTGGCTCACCGGAAGATGCCAAAGGTAATTTATGATTTCTGTCACCATCAAACAGAACCATTTTAATCCGAAATTTGTATGAACTCGAACAGAGCGAAACAAGTTGGAAGATTTCCAGGAAAAGTGAAACGAAACAACTGGCAGCCAATCTTTGAATTTCAATTACTTTGTCTCTTGAACAGTGTTATGGAATAAACTGAACTATTCAGTACAATCAAAGAGTTTTAAGGAAAAAGGCAGAGGTTTACAATCAGATATCCGTACCACTGCTCCTCTTCAGAAAGTCTGTAAGTAGAATTTTATTCAGAAAATTCATTACTGGTGTTGAAATTACGAGAAGTAGCCTCATATAAACAACAAGGGGAGAGTTTATGGTGCCGGTTAATTTTAATATGTGTCTGTCTCGCACTAACATTCTTATACATATAATTTTATCGGGCGTTTATTTCTTTAAGTCGATGCAAACATTTTCATCATCAGTATTAATCAATCTGAATGAATTTTTTGTAGGAAGTAGTCTTGATGTGTTTGCATACTTCTGTGCATTAATATTATCGAAGATGTAACTTGTTCATCTTAGATCATATTTAACTACCTATATTAAAGAAATTTTAGATCTTAAATTTGAAATTAACACTGAAATCATATGATCAATACATCTCATAAAATGAATGCACATAACTGTTGAACTATGTTTTCTGAATTACATACAAAATCTGTCCTACGAATGTACCAAAAGTTGGTTTTGTAGAATACCATTGAAGTGAATTAAAAATTCAGAACTCGAAAACCAGTGAAGTTATGGACTTCAAACTTGGGCATTGCTACCTCCGTACATAATAAACAACATTTTAAAATTTTGTTGATATCGTGAAAGTAGAAGAAAAGTTAAATTTTGAGTGGCGTCCCCTTTAAATACTTCGTTCCATATACTACACGTTAGTTCATAAGTCTACACTGAACCTAATTCCGATCGTTCCTCTGAACGCAGCACGTTGTTTGCACTTCTGCGCTGCCAGGCAGCCGTGCTGTGCTACTTAACTACGCCGGACCGCTCCATTTTACAGCGTGCTCTCAACTCAGACGGCGAGTGAGTTACGTGCGGCGGACAGGCCGATGTACTCTACTTTTGTGACACCCTGTCCGCTATCTTCAGTGTCCGGGACTTCGGGCAAATGTCAACACATTTCATCCTTGGGAAAATGTCTCTCAGTGCAACTATCACAAACTCGCGCCTTGCTGCGTATTACGAGGACACTTCTCGTCAGAGGTTCGCGTTCTCCGTCGGGCATGGGTGTGCGTGTTGTTCTTAGCATAAGTTTGTTTAGTTACTTTAAGTAGTTAGCAAGTCTACGAACCGATGACGTAGGTTTAGAAACACTTTGGATTTTGAAATTGATAGAGGCTATAGTAGAAAATAATGAACAGAGAGGGAAGAATGAGTTGGACCTGTATTAGAAGGAACAAAAACAACCTGCAACGTCGAGACTACCGCTAGTCTTCAATAATCCGGGAATTATCTATAGTCACGACACCAAAATATGTCAATATCACTGAATTCAGTATATGGTTTAAACCTTCTGTTACATAAATAGAAATGTAAATATCCTCCACTTATTTTAAAAACAATTGTCACTAAAATCTGTACTTGTACTATAGAGGTTAGCAGGAACTGAACAAGGCAGATTTCACAACCTTCTAAAATTTCAAGCAGCGTTTGTGTTTTAAAACCGTAAGATCGCTGCAGACATTGATTTGAAATTACAAGGGACTAATCATCCCTATTTTTAATTGCCGGTTTAGAAAAACAACATCCTGTATTATGTATTACGGGACCTCTAGTATCCAGACACCTGATAGCAATGTGAAGAATATAACGCGAAATGCGGAACAATAATTACTCTTTGAAAATCATATTTACTCTTTGAAAATGGTTTTATTGGTTGCATTGTTGCTTGAGGGTTGATAACGATGAAAGGGGGGAGTATATTGGGATGGAAAGTTATCGGTGTATATAAAATTCTACGTGTGTGTTTGTGTGTTAATATTTCGCTCTGCAGCGAAAACTACAGAACGCAAACACACAGTCTGTGTGTAATTGTTGTCCGAAGTCTTCCGTTGTAGACCATAGCAGTTTCATGCCCTATAAGGGGGTGGAAGATATGGTGTTTGAAAGTGGTCTAATTATAAAAAAAATTCGGACTGAAGGCCAGCGATGACGTTTGCGATTCTTTAGCAAGGAGGTTACATACAGCGAAACGTGATGGCACAGACCATATCTTTGGTCTATGCGTGCTACAATGTCTTCAGCTCTTTCTCTGTAAGGATAAGCATACAAATAAGGAAATATAAGAATAAATAAATGAAGCAATAAAAAAGAAGTTTCCTTAAATACACCTTTAAAAAAATCGATTTGACGTTTCGCGCATTACATCAAGTGATCGATCTGTGATATTATTACAGTCATTATTGTTGAATTTCGTGATTGGATTCTTCGAAACGAGTGCATTTTTACGTGTGATTTGATCTACACTACTTAATTTCTGGACAATGTTGATTAAAAATGTTTGTTTCTAAAGAAGGTATTGTATATCATTTATCATTTCATCCTGCAAAACCAAAACCTCATAGCACACTACTGAAAGATAGCTTATCTATCATAATTAACCAACACGCGAGCGGAGCCGCGGATTTAAGCTAGTAATATATATAAAACGCCTCGTAGATAACATCGGAAGTTCCAGTGAGGTTTTCTGCTGATGAAGCTGTAGTTTTTCGAGAAGTGGAAAGACTGAGAAAGGGTGGTGAAAGACAGGAGGATCTGCAGTGCAGGAAGTGGCAATCGTGCCTCAACAGAAACAAGTGTAAAGTTCTGCGTTTATAGAGGAAGAAAGATCCTTTATTATGTAACTACGCAATAGGACATTCACTGGAAGCTGTCTTTCTTTCTCTTTGACCATGTTCCCGCACATGCAGGGTTTGCTTTGTTAATTCGGATTTGGCATGTTAATATTTACATGGTGGCTGGATAAACACATCCATAAAATATCCGGGAGTAAACATATCAGGCGAATTGAAATGGAACGAGTATATAAAATCAATCGTGAATCAGAGAGATGACAGACTAAGATTCATTGGAAGACTCCGCAGGAAGTGTAGTGCATCAGCAAATCAGATAGTTTCCAAAAGTCTCGCCGCGGTGGAATGGCCGAGCGCTCCAAGGTTTCCTGCTACAGAGCGCGTGTTTGCTCCCTGTAGGAGTTTCGAGTCCTCCCTCGAGCGTGAGTGCAGCCGCGGCGGAGCGGCCGAGCGCATTAAGGCGCTATGCTACGATGCGCGAGGCCGTTCCCCGTCGGGGGATCGAATCCCCCCTCTGGCATGGATGTTTCTGTTGTCTTTAGTACAAGGTAGTTCATAAGTAGTTTGTAAGTTTAGGGACTGATGACCCCGCAATGAAATCCCTTAAGCTTAACAAACATTTAAACATTTTCGTGAGTGCGTCTGTTGTCCTTAGATTAGTTGAAATTAGTGTAATTATGACATAAAAGTTTTCTGGGTGTTGTACCGCGTCATCTGGCCACTGTAACGTTGGCCGAAACGTCGGTTATTTAAGTAATAGCCTTACATCATGACGCGGTACAACACCCACAAAACTTTTATGTCATCTGACTATGGCCGCGGAAGCCTACGTAATTATATTACTGTAATTAGTTTGTAAGCGTAGGGACTGAAAAACCGCAGTAGTTAAGTCCCACAGATTTACAAACATTTGAACAACATTGTTGTTCGGACAGCGCTTGAGTACTGCTCATCAGTGTAGGATCCGTTTCAGGTAGGGTTAATAGAAGACGTAGAGAAGATCCAACGGAGAGCAGCACGGTTCGATACGGGCTCATTTTGTGAGAGCGTACGTTGCAAGAAGCGTCAACCAATATTCTGCTTACTTCTACGTATATGTCGCGAAGCGACCTCAAGCATAAGATCAGAGAGATTGGGGCCCATACGGAGGCATACAGGCAATCATTTCTCCCGCGAACCATACGGGACTGGAACAGGAGGAACTGACAGTGGAGGGAGATGAAGAAACTTTGTGTAAAAGGCAGAGTAAAACTATAACATTGTCTCAATTGGTTGGGTTTGGTTGGGATAGGGGGACTAAACTACTGAGGTTATCAGTCCCCCGGTGGGGAGGGGAAGGAGTGAGGAAATCCCCATACGGGACTGGAACAGGAGGAACTGACAGTGGATGGAGATGAAGAAACTTTGTGTAAAAGGCAGAGTAAAACTATAACATTGTCTCAATTGGTTGGGTTGGGTTGTTTGGTTGGGATAGGGGGACTAAAGTACTGAGGTTATCAGTCCCCCGGTGGGGAGGGGAAGGAGTGAGGAAATCCCCATACGGGACTGGAACAGGAGGAACTGACAGTGGATGGAGATGAAGAAACTTTGTGTAAAAGGCAGAGTAAAACTATAACATTGTCTCAATTGGTTGTGTTGGGTTGTTTGGTTGGGGTAGGGGGACTAAACTACTGAGGTTATCAGTCCCCCGGTGGGGAGGGGAAGGAGTGAGGAAATCCCCATACGGGACTGGAACAGGAGGAACTGATAGTGGATGTAGATGAAGAAACTTTGTGTAAAAGGCAGAGTAAAACTATAACATTGTCTCAATTGGTTGGGTTGGGTTGTTTGGTTGGGATAGGGGGACTAAAGTACTGAGGTTATCAGTCCCCCGGTGGGGAGGGGAAGGAGTGAGGAAATCCCCATACGGGACTGGAACAGGAGGAACTGACAGTGGATGGAAATGAAGAAACTTTGTGTAAAAGGCAGAGTAAAACTATAACATTGTCTCAATTGGTTGGGTTTGGTTGTTTGGTTGGGATAGGGGGACTAAACTACTGAGGTTATCAGTCCCCCAGTGGGGAGGGGAAGGAGTGAAGAAATCCCCATACGGGACTGGAACAGGAGGAACTGACAGTGGATGGAGATGAAGAAACTTTGTGTAAAAGGCAGAGTAAAACTATAACATTGTCTCAATTGGTTGGGTTTGGTTGTTTGGTTGGGATAGGGGGACTAAACTACTGAGGTTATCAGTCCCCCGGTGGGGAGGGGAAGGAGTGAGGAAATCCCCATACGGGACTGGAACAGGAGGAACTGACAGTGGATGGAGATGAAGAAACTTTGTGTAAAAGGCAGAGTAAAACTATAACATTGTCTCAATTGGTTGGGTTGGGTTGTTTGGTTGGGATAGGGGGATTAAAGTACTGAGGTTATCAGTCCCCCGGTGGGGAGGGGAAGGAGTGAGGAAATCCCCATACGGGACTGGAACAGGAGGAACTGACAGTGGATGGAGATGAAGAAACTTTGTGTAAAAGGCAGAGTAAAACTATAACATTGTCTCAATTGGTTGGGTTTGGTTGTTTGGTTGGGATAGGGGGACTAAAGTACTGAGGTTATCAGTCCCCCGGTGGGGAGGGGAAGGAGTGAGGAAATCCCCATACGGGACTGGAACAGGAGGAACTGACAGTGGATGGAGATGAAGAAACTTTGTGTAAAAGGCAGAGTAAAACTATAACATTGTCTCAATTGGTTGGGTTTAGTTGTTTGGTTGGGATAGGGGGACTAAAGTACTGAGGTTATCAGTCCCCCGGTGGGGAGGGGAAGGAGTGAGGAAATCCCCATACGGGACTGGAACAGGAGGAACTGACAGTGGATGGAGATGAAGAAACTTTGTGTAAAAGGCAGAGTAAAACTATAACATTGTCTCAATTGGTTGGGTTTGGTTGTTTGGTTGGGATAGGGGGACTAAACTACTGAGGTTATCAGTCCCCCGGTGGGGAGGAGAAGGAGTGAGGAAATCCCCATACGGGACTGGAACAGGAGGAACTGACAGTGGATGGAGATGAAGAAACTTTGTGTAAAAGGCAGAGTAAAACTATAACATTGTCTCAATTGGTTGGGTTTGGTTGTTTGGTTGGGATAGGGGGACTAAAGTACTGAGGTTATCAGTCCCCCGGTGGGGAGGGGAAGGAGTGAGGAAATCCCCATACGGGACTGGAACAGGAGGAACTGACAGTGGATGGAGATGAAGAAACTTTGTGTAAAAGGCAGAGTAAAACTATAACATTGTCTCAATTGGTTGGGTTTGGTTGTTTGGTTGGGATAGGGGGACTAAACTACTGAGGTTATCAGTCCCCCGGTGGGGAGGGGAAGGAGTGAGGAAATCCCCATACGGGACTGGAACAGGAGGAACTGACAGTGGATGGAGATGAAGAAACTTTGTGTAAAAGGCAGAGTAAAACTATAACATTGTCTCAATTGGTTGGGTTGGGTTGTTTGGTTGGGATAGGGGGACTAAACTACTGAGGTTATCAGTCCCCCGGTGGGGAGGGGAAGGAGTGAGGAAATCAAATGTTCAAATGTTTGTGAAGCTTATGGGACTTAACTACGGGGTTATCAGTCCCTAAACTTACAAATTACTTATGAAATAACTAAGACTAAGGACGGCACAAATATCCATGCCCGAGGGGGGATTCGAAACCCCGACCGTAGTGGCCGTGCAGACCGTGACTGGAGCACCTCAGTCCCCTCGGCCACCGCGGCCGGCAGGAGTGAGGATAGGAAAGGAGGGAGGAGAAAGGAAATGCAATCCGGGAAGTAAAGAAGGAAGGAAGACTATGATTGTCTCAATTACTAAATTTTAAATTAACATTATATGGAACTAAATATTTTAATGTAATTAGAAAAGAAATCAAGGATACTCATCCAAAATAATTTAAATTTTACTAAATTGTTATTTTCATCTCCGCGAGGGCAAAAATATTTAGCTACACGTAGCGTAATGACGCTATGGTTGGCAACACTGTGGAATCCTAATGTTCTGTACCAACTCTGAAACCATTCACCAGCGATCTTCTTTCATAATATTCTTTGAATGTATTCTAAATAATTCACAGAGTATAATTTTTAAAAGAAATTCTTATATTTAAGGATTCGTACTATCTTCTACAGTTTCTCAATGTCTGCTTCTTTTCTTTATTTTTTTTTTTACTCTAGTTTCGCTACTGATCCTCGAAAATTAAGAGTGAAATAGATAAGTAGCATAACGCATTAAATTGCGTTGAACTGAATAACCCAAAATTGTACGCTTTTAAATTAAATTTATTTTTCGACAATTTTCGGTATTGCCATATTCAGAGAAATTTGCACAAACGGCACTCTGTTCATTGGCACAATAACGTAACTTATTGTTGGGTGGCTAGAATAAAGACGTGGTGTAACAGGCAATCCACATTACTGGTATTGTACACTGACCAACTAGAACGTTGTGAGCAGCTAAGCAGCTACCTGCGTCAACACAAACCCGACCAGACTGTAGCAACGTCACTGCACGGTGAATGGCTGGTGTCCAGACGCACACACAGTGCATGTAGTATCAGTGAGCGTGCTGTCTACGTGCAGAATGAGAAAGTCACGTGAACTATCTGAGTTTGAGCAAGGGCAGATTATGATGGCCCGGTTGGTTCCACGGGATCATTTTTGAAACTGCATGACTTCACACTTCAAGTGGCGACATCAAGGTGAAAACACGCTCAATGATGGAGAAATTGGTCGGCGAGCCCTCATTATAGATGCCGGACGTCGTAGGCTGAGCAGATGTAAAACGGGACAGTCAGCAATTTGTAGGGGGTACTAACAGCAGACTTTAATGATGATCAGAATACCCGTGTGTCTGAACATACAGTGTACTGGACACTTCTAACGATTGGCCTCCGCAACTGACAAGCCATGGATGTGCCAATGTCAGTACCACGGCATCGGCAGCTTCGACTGAAATGGGCACGTGACCGTCTTCACTTGGCCTTGCGCAGTGGAAGAGCGTTGCAACATCTAACCCAGTGATTTTCAATCTTTTCGATTACGCGACCCCCTTCCAACTAAAAATATTCCTACGACCCCCTTGCCCCCTCCCCCACCTCATCACGAAGTGTGACAAAACTATATTTGTTGTCTCAAAGTCAACGACTATAATGTTCTATTTGTTGATACAGCTTTCTTGTAAATTAGTGGACGTTATTTTTAATGAGATTTGATTCCATTTTCAGGATGCTGCTCAACGACCACACAATGATGAATACACCAGATGTAATAAGCAGCATTGGTCATTAATATTTTATTTTTAAAACAGCAGATCGATTTCGATCACATAGTGATCGTCTTCAATGCATCTTCGAACGGGCATTCTAAATGCACGGAGTGTGAATTTACACATCATCTGCAACTGTGTCGAAATAAATTTCGGAAACATAAAATTGCAGTCCTACAGGTTCAGATGCATTCCATCTGAACCTCTAGCACTGCAATTTTATGTTTCCAAAATTTATTTTGACCCAGTTGCAGATAATGTGTAAATTCACACTCCGTGCATTCAGAATGCTTGTTTGAAGATGATCACTATGTAATCGAAATCGATCTGCTGTTTTAAAAATAAAATATTAATGACCAATGCTGCTTATTGCATTTGGTGTGTTATTTTTAATGTTAATTTTTCGGAATGGAAGATATTATTTCAATTTTGTTTTGCGCTTTACGTAAAATTCAGAACCGAATTATGCTGACCACTGCATAGACAACTATTAAAGAAGTAGTTTTTATTTTATTTCTTAGAATTAATTATTGCATCATGTAGATTTTCCTATCGAGTGGTTCCTGGAAACCGTTTTCAGTCTTTGTTCTTATTCATCGATAGCACACTGTAATTTAAAAGAAAAACCTCTACTTTCTATTCAATTCAAAATTAATTTTAAACAAGGAACTACACAATTTTATCAAAATAAATTTCTGTTTTATCTGGCCAATGTGTTGTATTACGGGACCTCTAGTATTCAGACAACGACTGGCCTGGTTATTTTAAGGTGCGACTACTTCGTCAAATGGCGGCGAGCAAGTCTGTGCGATTCTCCTGCGTGTCGCGACACACAGGTTGAAAAACACTGATATGATCTAATGAATCCAGAATTCTTCATCGTGGCGATGGCAGGATATCAGTCGTCATTCACACGAAAAGCTCCTTGGCTCCTGTACTGCGGGGTAGAGAGAAGCTGGCGGCGGAGCAGTTATGCCTCGTATGCTATATACAAAGAAAAAAGTAAAAATTATGATAATTTCTTTGTTATGTATTATTAGAAAGCCTTAATGGGTGATCTGATGGTTGCTAAGATATTGAATAAAGAAGATTACCTTGAGCTGTAGCTTCGGCGAGGTTGCCAACATGGGTGATAATGCAATGTTCGAGAATGTGGGTCGTGAAATTCATTATTCGATACGCGTGGTGCTTCATATAAAAAAAGAATAAAGATTGATAAATCAGCTGTCAAACTTCTTAACGAAAGAAAGGTTTCCAGTTTGTTATTGCGATATGTAGCTAAAAAACGTATAAGTGCGTTTGTTGGCGCACGGAAAACACACATGATCCAACAAAAAATTCCCAGTATTAAATCATGCTGTAAACGAATTATAATAATGAAGGCGATTACATAACAAGGAGATTATTCCAACTGAATCACTGATATAAATCATATTTGATGTTAATTTTAACTTATTGTGACAAATAAGACAAAGCATACAGAAATGTGCAAACATCTTCATTAGCTTTTAGAAACAGAGTTACCCTCTGCCACATCAGATAAGAGTATGAAGGTTCATTATTTTCTTACAAACATTCGACTTGAAAAAATTCGTGGCAGAGGGATATAATTCACATCAACACGATTATCTCCGATTGCCTTGCTTTGGACTCCACCTATCATTGGGAAAATTAAAAATCTGCATCTCTAGGCGTACATTTACGTTGCCATACAAGTGTGCCGTGGAGCTCCTGCAGGACACAATTATAGACCACGTACATTGTTCATGATTATCAGATTTCCCTAAGCACTGGTATTTTTCAATATGATAACGTACCATGAATACGATGGAATGGTTAGACAAAGGTCAGTTTCAGCTCGCCGGCCGCGGTGGCCGAGGGGTCTGAGGCACTCCAGTCACGGTCTGCACGGCCACTACGGCCGGGGGTTAGAATCCCCCCTCGGGCATGGATATTTGTGCCGTCCTTACGATTAGCTAGTTCATAAGTAGTTTGTAAGTTTAGGGACTGATGACCCCGTAGTTAAGTCCCATAACCTATACAAACATTTGAACATTTTGAAGTTTCAGCTCATATGCTGCCCCCCCCCCCCCCTCACGTCTTCGCTATCAACTCGATCGAACACAACTGACAAGTGATTAATTGTGCTGTCAATGCTAATTGCCCCCTCCCCGCAATTTAAGGGAATTAGATACCTCATGAGTGCACAGATTGTACTACCTCCGTACAACGACCTACCATGGCCATATGAAGAGAACGGCAGTTAGGTAGCTGGTCATAATGTTCTGGCTGATCGTTGTATACTTAGCACCTGCTTTGTCGAGCCACTGGATGGGCAGCACTGTTTGGCTATGCTTGGGGACCTAAAGATAGCAATATTTTAATGCCGAAAATGGTTGAAAAAGAAACATAAAAGTGTTTCTCAATTCAACGAATCTACGGCAGACACAAGTCCCACACCCATATTAATAATTGGTCAAATGATAATTCGGTGTAAATAAATAAAAATGCGGGAGGGCTTTGCCAGTAGTCTGCTAGTCATACTCATAAAGTGGAATGTTACATCGCGTGAGGCGTGCATACTATCTTGAAGGCCTGCGAGACTATAGCACCAAATAGGACTGAACCCCTACTGAGCACCGTTAATCAAAGAGTCATCTTCCATGATCGTTACTATGTGTGTCTGTGTGGGGGGGGGGGGGTTATTTACAGTGGGTTTGTAAAAGAACATTTGTGTTTCTTTCTCATTTCTACGCTATCACTCAAGTGGAGTAGTTGTTGTGAAGACTCGCAAACACTGTACTTCGATTCAGTACGCCGGAGAGGTGGATTCGAACTCGGGGATCATCAGTTTGGATTTGGGGAAAATGAAGGAGCATGCCGCGAAATACTGATCATAAAACTCCTCAGAGGAAAGGTTAAGGAAAATCATACCTATGCCTATAGCGTTTGTAGGTGTGGAGAAAGTATTTGTCAATATTGACTGGTACATATTATTTAAAATTTTGAGGGTTTAAAGGGTAAAATACAGGTAACGAAGAGTTATACAGAAACCAGACTGCTGTCGAAGGATATTAAAGGGACTAAATGGTTAGGAAGGGAGTAACAAAGGGGTATAGCCTTTCCCTAATGTTATTTGATCTGTACATTGAGCAATCTGTGAAGGATAACAAAGAGACATTTGGAAAGGGAGTTCAGGAAAAAGAATAAAAACTATGCGGTTTGACAATGAGCAAATGACGTTGCAGTTCTACCGGAAACAGCAAAAGGACCTCGAAGAACGTATAACAGGAACTTTTATAAGGGCAAAACAAGGATAACGGAACGCAGTCGAATTAAATCAGGTGATGCTGAGGGAAATAGGTTAGTAACCGAGACAATAAAAGTAGCAGAGGAGTTTGGTTTTGGGCAGTAGAATAATTACTGATTGCTAGACTAGAGAACATGTAAAATGAAGATTGACATTAAGGGGAAAAATAGTAAGCAGGTTCAGTTGGATGTGGACGGACGTTGTTATACGGGGATAAAGAGGGTTGCACAGGATAGAGTAGCGTCAAGAACTGCAACAAATCGGTCCTCGCAATAAAGACCACATCAAGTGTTCGTGCATTATACCAGACACTCTTTTAAATAAATTGCTTTGAGATTCATTTATTTTTTCTTGGTACTCCACCAACGAAATCCGGATAATCTCTCACTGGCTATATCTAACACAATTAAATTCAAAGAAGTACTTGCATCTCACATAAAGAAAGGTAGTAGACCTATTATTTGTATCCGTTGTACTAAAGATACACGTATTTTCAGCTTAACGAATATCAGAACACAGCTGTAACTGACAGAGAGGATTATAAGTGTATATACACAGCAGAGGCTCGCTGCTGATAGATATTGAATCACACAAATAGAATGTGACCTAACGGTGAAGCATCGAAGTGCTAGACATCTCTCATAAATGCAAACACATATATGGAAGACTGGGACGATTCGTGATGAAATCCAACAGTAACTATAAAATGCGATGAACTCAACACGAAAGGCAGAATGAAGAAAGTGAAGCAGACGACGAGTGTTACGCACATGTTTCCCTGTGCTATAGCAGTAAATACGATACAATCGGGATTCTTAAGTAGCAATAGTTTGTGGCTGGTTGACTTGCTAGAACACCGAAGAGCCGCGCTAATTTACATGAGAGTATGGAGTTCGGACCTTGAAGATAGACCCTAATTTCCATCGGGCGACCTTCGTCCAGTGTGCAAGTTATCACGCGTGGCAGGACTTGTTGGATCAACTCTTCTGACAGCTCCTCGGCCCGTAGCGCAAGTGGCCTCTTTTACATTCGTCGATCTTGAGGTGTTAGGATCTGATTTATCTGCAGCGTCGCGGATGACGGAGATTTCCTCTGACATTTACTCACTCAGTATGAACCAAGATATTATTTTGTTGGTTGACACTACCGGTAAATATGTGATTAATAAAGCGTTTCACGTAAATATCTCTCACATACATACAGTTCTATTATAAAAGGTAAAATTTGCTTTAGTACCGTACATAGAACTGGAGGAAATAGACGTTTCTGCAAGAAGTAACATTTCCGTTTACTGCTACCTTTTTTCACTAATTTATTCACAACTGCTCATATTCGAGGTTAACTTCATTACTAAACGTCATCCCCCTCGTACCAGAGCGTAGCACATAGCTTCTGTGTTTAGAACGTTTTGATACTGATTTTACTGCCTAACTAATGATTCAAACTGGCCACCATAAATGAGTTAGCACCCACTACTAAAAATAACGACTTAAAATATTTATGAATAGTAGAAATGTAGAGACTGATGACCCCGTAGTTACGTTCCATAAGCTCTACAAATATTTGAACATTTTGAATACTAGGAATGCATTGTGCCAAAAACCGTTTGAAATAGATAACTATTTGTCCTCATATGCCGCAGATTTGAAACTCTTTAACTGTACGAAACTGCTCGTTACTATTTTTATGAGTCGAGCTTTATCCCATTAATTAGTACAAAATAGTACAAAATTAGTACAAAATATCACAAATAAGTAAAGCCTTATTTCCTAAATTGAAAGGTGTAGGAACAAGGCTGCAACTTTAAGCTTTATCCTGAACTGCATTTATCAGTGCTATGATTAAAGCAAGTGTGACTATACGCTGTAAGAACCTGCGTATTGGGCTATGTACGGTTCTGACTTAGAAGTTCGGCTCGATGTTACCTTAGAGTCGAACCGTACATGTCTGCTTTCATGCCCCAACAACTACCGTAGTTGCAGATATTACCCTTTACCTTTGATCCTGTAGTTAGAAACATTTTATGCATAGGATGTGGTTTGCGAGACAAATAAGAAATATTACATAAAATAACTGGTTAATTAAAATGGTTTTATTATAACGATTGAAAATTACGTGCGCAAAGTCAGAGATTTAGATCTATAAGGTTTATTCTCTCAAACTGGTTCCTTATTGGAAGTGGTCAGATGGATTATTAATAATAAATGAAATAAAATGGTTAAACAGTTCAGTTGTCTGCAATATGAAATTGGGAGCATTTTCCCCTAGCTAAGAATGGTAAAGAAACACATAAATTCTATATATTTCACGAACACTCAACATGAAATTGTTTACAGTTCATAATAGTTTAAGTTTCACGAACACCATCGTTACACTCGTAAGTTCTTGTGTAAAAAGATAAACACATATCAGCTGCACTGGTGTACACGTGTTCCCGCCAAATACAAGAGTCCAGAAAAAAGACCTTTCGCTGCGCATATCTAGACTCTCTGCCCGATCGAATCACTTCTATCATCCAGGAAGGTCTTTCTTCTGCCAAGGCTAGACTTGGAGTCCCTTTATCGCGCACCCTTCCCTCACCTGCCCTCTCCCAAACACACACTTCCGACCAGTTCTGTTCCTTGGCCGCTTCCTCATTCGCGAATTGCCATTCCTTCCAAAACCGTATATATTTTAACATGATATTTCTTTAAGTAGAAACTGACCATCCGAATCCCCTTCCTTACTAATATAACATAACTGAAATACAAAAAGGACTGTTAATTAGTATTACAAGAAGTCTGGAATAAATAAAGGGACAAACCAGCTTTTTGAATTATGAATAGCAGTGTTTGTCCGTCTTTGCAACTACAATAAAAATGCGATTTTTTCTCACCAGACGCGTTTCGTTTTAATGACTGTAAAACATCTTCAGTGGTCTGTAATAATAGAAATTTACAGACCACTGAAGATGTTTTACAGTCATTAAAACGAAACGCGTCTGGTGAGAAAAAATCGCATTTTTATTGTAGTTGCAAAGACGGACGAACACTGCTATTCATAATTATGAAAGCAATTACGGACATTATGGCCACACAAACGAAGAATTTTTTGCAGCTTTTTGAGCTTGTCCGCTCATGACACACAATATTTACGTAAAATACTGGCAAACTGTACAATAAATCGACATACAAAACTGAGTATTCGAGAGGTAAATCATGCAGCTTGCATGTTCAGTGTTACTGTGGAGAATATGATGATCTGTTTATATTTCCATTGTAAATTTATATCAGTTGAAAACAATCACTAACTAAATATATACAAGTGCGACTCTTTCAAGGTGGTAGCTGGACACAATAAGCTGTCATCTAAATCAGAGTTTGTTAAAATTGCATGACACATTTTAAAAGTTGGTAATTTTAAGCTTGATTTTGATATAGCAGTCATAAACATTTTCTTCAGCTATTGAAACTATTTTTAGAATCATGAGATGTGTGTAATTATTCTGACATCGTAGATACCTTAAATGTTGACGGTGAACAATTTTATACATTATTGTATTGTATTGGAAACAGAAAAGATTGCAACAACTATCAAGGTATCTCTTTAATTAGCGTTGTAGGCAAAATACTCTCAGGTATTGTTGAAAGGAGAGTGCGAGTATTAATTGAGGACAAGTTACATGAAAATCACTGTGGGTTTAGGCCTCTTAGAGGCTGTCAGGACCAGATCTTTAGCCTACGGCAGGTAATGGAAAAGTGCTATAAGTGGAACAGGGAATTGTATCTTTGTGTCATAGATCTGGAAAAGGCTTATGACCGTATTCCTAGGAGAAAGCTACTGTCAGTTCTTCGAGATTATTGTATAGGAGGCAAACTTCTGCAGGCAATTAAAGGGCTTTACGTAGCCTATCAGGCAGCAGTTAGAACAGATAGCAAATTTAGCTCATGGTTCAAGGTAGTTTCAGGGATAAGACAAGGCTGTAACCTGTTACCACTGTTGTTCATACTATTTATGGATCTTATGTTGAAAACAGTTGACTGACAGGGCGGGATAAAAATAGGTGAAAACGAAATAAGCAGTCTTCCATATGCGGATGACTTAGTTGTAATGGCCGATTCGATTGAAAGGTTGCAAACTAATATTTCAGAGCTCGATCAGAGGTGCAAGGTTTATGATATGAAGATCAGCATCTCCAAAACGAAAGTAATGTCTCTGGGAAAGAGATTCAAACAGATTGAGTGTCAAATAGGAGGAACAAAAGAACAGGTAGACAGTTTCAAGTACCAGGAAGTAATTACCAAGACTAATTTAGCAGTGCACCACTCTATCTTTCGACCAGCTTTGTTGTATGGGAGTGAAAGTTGGGTGGATACAGGTTACCTTATTCATAAGGTAGGGGTTACAGATATGAACGTAGCAACAACGATTGTAGGTACTAATAGATGGGAACAATGGCAGAAGGGTGTCCATAATGAGGAAATCAAAGAAAAACTGGGAATTAACACCATAGATGAAGCAGTTAGAACGAACAGACTGAGATGGTGGAGTCATTTTACACGCATGGGGGAAGCAAGGTTACCTAAGAGATTCATGAGTTCGGCAGCGGAGGGTAAGAGGTGTCGAGGTAGACCAAGAAGAAACTATTTAAATTCGGTGCAGAATAATTTTGAAGTAAAAGGCATAAAATCAGACGAGGTATCAATGTTAGCATTGAATAGGGGATCATTGACGAATTTTATTAGAGGTACTATGCTCCAGACTGAACGCTGAAAGGCTTAATCATTCTCTAATGATGATGATGATGATGATTGTATTGTATTCAGAGTTACTGGAGAGAGGAAATCACAGATGTCATCCAGACACCCTTAAGACACCCTCGCCTAGCAGCCATCATTAGTTTTGAGTACAAAACATGGGCCATTTCCAGATTTCCGCCAATTTGGACACACCACTGACCGGATACTCGGCTTAACCTGCTATACCTGCATTGTCTGCCATCTGCTTCAACCGCTTGCCATGTCAACTGTCAGTCTTTTAATTTTCCATACAGTACCATTACTAACACTAATTGCGTGGCTCTACGCACATTACTTCCGTAAAATCACAAGGCAATTCTTTCGTCCTTGCTAGTACTAGGAGGTCTAAAATAAGCAACTAAATAAAAAACTATTTTCTTCCTTCGGGACATCCACAACCGTCCAGCTACATCTTTAGTAACTGGAACCGCAACATTTGTTAAGTTTGAACGTTTTTTAATTATTATTTCTATGCACTAAAGTTGAGTACGTGAAGATATTTAGTTAAAAAAGTAATACATCAACAACGAAACATTTAATCAGGATTACGGTTTCTCAGAGCTGCTATACGTGTAGCAAACATGATCAGTATGAGCCTGTTTGTAGATTTATTTTGGCAGTCTCCCAAATCTCAGATACTCATTATAAAAAATAAATAAATCGATACTTCACTCATGAGTAATATTGTGAGAACATTATCTTAGTCATAAAAGTATTAATAGAAAAATTCAGATACAATGGTAAAGTAATTTAAAAGGATTTTTTACTAGTGAATTAATCATGACACTTACACTGCAAATATTGAATTCCTGCGAATGTTTTGTCATACTGTAGTTTTTTAAAATTGCTTTATGTGAAAACTACATATTCCGATTTACTATCTTGTTACAGACAAATCGTCATGGATTTACACTATCAAATATGTAACCTCATATTTACTTTTTTATTGTTTTGTTAAGTAAATAATTTTGTTATTCTTTACTGTGAGATTTTGGAGAAACGACCTTCAGTTTTTAAAAAGTATGAATATTAATCGCATGTGAGAAGATCTCAAGCTTTCGTTAGTGACATGCCCCGCCTTCGCACGGGTGGCATGGTATATCTGGCATCATCTTTATTTTCTTTCGCGGTGTCCTATCAGCCTGTTTCATCTTGCATCTTGGTGACATTAAAAGATAACCATTTGCATCCTATTTGGATTTTCCTTACTGTATTTGATGTCAATATTATACGACATTATGTCCTGATAGTTATTAGAGTCTTAATGACAAAATCATGCAAGGCTTGAATTATGGAACAGTTAACGCATTTTCACATGTACGGTAAAGTTCGTAAGCCGTATTTACTGATCTACTTCGCGGATCTTCGCTCGCCCCACTCACCCAATCCTACGAACCTTAATGAGTTATACACCTACACCGTCCACAAGAATTACTCCGTCCATTGGTAGAAATCTGATGATAATCCCCTCAGTAGTTGTTTTTTACAGTTGACGGAAGAGAAACTTAGTACCTATAGATATAGATTAATAGTTACAGCTTATTATTGAGCCATCTTCATGTCACAAAATACCTTTGAGATGAATGCGCGATCAATATACTTAGCATCTTAATACTTACGACAACAGCAATATAGGGAGCTTCTTGCTATTACAGACTATTAGAATCTACCTTAAGTAGTGGGTGTATATTTTAATAAATAATTTAGTATGTTTTATACCATAACATCCATTATTTTGAAAATATAAGACGGAATGCTATATTATGTCGATGTGGATTCTCTAGAGCGTCATACACACTGAAGGGATTTTAAATTTTTTATCTGAAAACGGCTCAGTAATTAACTAAAATTAATAATTAGTAATAAAAAGTACATGATATTCATAATGAACTGATATTTACATATTTTTAAGAATCTTACCTTGCTTTTGTTCTCCTGCCAGAAGTATTTCCTAAAGATAGATTTTGCACGTTACTTCATCATTACTCAATTTCAAAAGTACTGCCAAGTTCCACTTTTATAGACGTCATTATATGTTCAATAGTCGTTTCAGTCAGTCAACACAAAAGTACGTCAGTCCATTCGTGCAAAAAAATAAATAAATCTATATCTATAAATGAGAATGTCTGTTCGGTGTACGTTTATCATGGCTGAACCACAAGACATAAAGAGCTAACAATTTGTACAGTTACTAATTTCTACCTGGAGAAGGCTTTAGGCACGGTTTTATGGCGATCGGATATATATATATATATATATATATATATATATATATATATATATATATATATATATATATATATATATTAATGTGAATGTCTGTTCGGTGTACGCTTATCAGGTCCGGACGACAAGACGCAGAGACTTAAATATTTGTACAGTTACTAATTTATAGCTGGGGACGGTTTTAGGCACTGTTTTATATCGATCTGATAGATATTTAATAATTTGAAGAATGAAACGCGAAATGTGGAACAATAATTACTCGTTGAAAATTATATTTACTCTTTGAAAATGCTTTTATTGGTTGTATTCTTGCTTGAAGGTTGATAATGATAAAAGGGTGGAGTATATTGGGATGGAAAGTTATCGGTGTATATAAAATTCTACGTGTGTGTGCGTTAAGATTTCGCTCTGCAGCGAAAACTGCAGAACGCAAACGAATGGTCTGTGTGTAATTGTTGTCCGAAGTCTCCCGTTGTACACCGTAGCAGTTCCATGACGATAGCTATAGAAGATGTGGTGGTTGAAAGTCGTCAAATTATAAAAAAATTCGGACTGAAGGCCAGCGATGACGTTTGCGACTCTGTAGCAAGGAGATTACATACAGCGAAACGTGATGCCACAGAACATATCTTTGGCCTATGCATACGAATAAGGAAATATAAGGATAAATAAATAAAGCAGTAAAAAAGATATTACTTTTAAGACATCTCTTTAAAAAATCGATTTGACGTTTCACACATTACATAAAGTGATCGAGCTGTGATATTATTACAATCATTATTGTTGAATTTCGTGATTGGATTCTTCGAAACGAGTGCATTTTTACGTGTGATTTGATCTACACTACTTACTTTCCTTATAATGTTGATTAAAATATTTGTTTCTAAGGAGGGTATTGTATTTCATTTCATCCTTCAAACCCAGTCTCATAGCACACTACTGAAAGATAGCTTATCTATCATAATCAACCAACACGCGAGCGGAGCCGTGGATTTAAGCTAGTAAATAAATAAAATTAATCCCCAGTGAATTATGTGCAAACGGAAGGTTCGGTTAATTATCGAATCTTCGTGTTTTCGTACTTACTTCGACCGACACATTGGTTCGTCGCCTTAGTGTATCTAGGATTGTCGTGGTAAGTTTCTGGACACGTGGCACAAGCAGTAACAAAAGATTTAATCGTAATTCAATTTTATTGTGTTACTTTACGTTCCAAAAAGCCTGCTATCTAGATCCTTGGCGGAGGGAGGGGGGACTTTACGTCCTCCCACTTCTGTGGTCTTCTGGATGGACCTCGAAGAGGACGTGGGAGGGCTGGTTTCGTCCTTGCTGGGTCCCTCCCACTGCCCTTCTCATCTTCTAACAGCGCGTTGGGGCGTTGTCGGATGACGAGAAGCCCAATGCTGGTGCCCCACCAGGCATTGCAATTGCTGAGATGTCGGTTGTCATGGTGGCCGTAGCTACTGCGCATCTTGTCTTGTCTTGACGTGAAGTCCGTTGGTGCTGACCCGTGCTTCATCGAGTCGGTAGTGTATCAGGCAGCACAGTTTGACCTCCTGAGAGGCTCATCTCCTGTGGTTGTCGTACCAGTCTCGAAGACGGCTACTAGCAGTCATATTCGACCCGTAGTCTAGTGGAGATGTACCGCTTAACTGGAGCAATCTCCGCACAATAATTAACTAACAGTTCTCTGAGAATCAAGTGCGGGCGAAACGCATATCAACGATTCTTCTCGCTGTTTGTTCAAAAATGTTCAAATGTTTGTAATGCTTGGGACCGAAATATCGTGCTCACAGGTCCCTAAACTTATGAACTACTTAAACTAAATTATGCTAAGGTCAACACACAGACCTATGCCCGTTGGAGGACTCGAAACTCCGACTGGGCCTCGAATTCGGGGCGTCTCCTACGTTTTGCAAGGAGCTTAGCTGGCTACACGTCATTCGTAATGACCCAACCATCCTCCTTCATTACAGGTCGACAGAAGTTTCTCCTATTGCTATATCTGCTTAACGATTTGTTTTGGTTCGTCAGCCGTCCTAACAAAGCCACCGTAAGCGAAGTGAATCGGCTTTGTTACACAACGCTACGGAGTCTCACCTAACTCTTTCTCTGATAATCCTGCTGAGTCACTCTCTGTTATGCACTGCGCTGTTGAGCTTGCTGCTTCCGCTGCTCTGCTCGTAGTACACTTGTTTACGCTGTATGCCGCGGCTTCTGACATGTCGGCCCACTTGCGAACGAAATTCTCTTTCGGTGAACTTAGTTATGCCTGTCTTTTCAAAGTGAACTGTTCTGCTGTGTAACAATACACCATTGTTCGCGAACACACCACTCGTTCACCTTTAGGCCTGTTAGTGCTGTCGCTTTCAATAGTCGCGGTGCCTGTCTGAATCAGCAGTTTACCTGGATGATACGCGTATGGACACTACCACCAACCCACAGTAATAGTTTATGTGATTTCCCGAATAGTCGAATAGTTGAAAGATGGATCTCGATTACCAGTGTCATCTGTAACTGCAATTGGTGATGTCGCTGGGTCGGCCATGGGAACACGTAGATGTCTTCTGCTGTGGAGCAACAAGTTCAACAATGTGCAGTGCAAAGCAAAAAAAAAAAAAAAAAAAAAAAAAAAAAAAAAAAATACCCAGCAAGAATAATTTAGACTCCAAGAACAGAGCACTGCACATGCCCAAGTTCAGAAATGCCAGTGTCCCCCACTCTAGCGGTCAGCGGAGCTTGTATTTACATCGGCAAATAAAAGTAATATAATAGTCAAGATACTACACATGTCGAGATTCATTGCACTTTACCTTATCGTATCATTTCTTTTGAAAGTCATTACTCGATCACGTAGAAACACTTATATATAAGAACACGTTAGTAGCATTACTAAACCGACAAGCATTTCAGGTCTGCTTCAGTGGCGGTATAATAGGCTGACAATTTACGAACGTAAAGGACAAACGAACAAAATGAGTGGAGTTATTTGACTTTTTTAATTTTTAATTTACACCTGTGCAGGTATTTTAAACCTTATATGGCTACAAATTGTTCAGTTGTAGGTTCACAGTTTCCGCATTCTTGGCTATGATTCCAGTGTATAATTTACTTTCCTTATTTCCATTTATAATTTACTTTTCTTATAAAATTATATTTTTGTCCTCTTCAGTAAATAATTATGCTTTACGAATTTGATGTCTAACCGTAATATTTCTTGGAAGGTAACATTTATCTGACCTTCCATAACAAATAGCTAACCTACCATTAAAATAAAAACAGTCTTCCTTGGAGGGTGATATTCTTATGAACTCCCATAAAATTGCAAATTATATATTAGCAAGTAGATTTATATTCTAAAATTAATATTTTGTCCTTATAACTCTGTAGGCCTTCTACAGAATAAACGAAATAAAATAAAATGAAAAGTAGGCTACTATAGCTGCAATATTTTGTCCCTATACCATTGTCACCAAGAACAGCTTGGATTCTTCGAGGCATAGAATTTACAAGTCTATGGAGAATTCCTCATCCATAGCAATTCTCCCCCATGAAGAATAAACTACATTCCAAAGTGCATCCACAGTTCCTGGAGGAGGGGCGGCCCAATTGTCCTGCAGTCTTCATAAACTGAGCGCATAGTGCTTTATGGAATTCAGATCATGTGACTTCACAGGCTACGGAAGATACTAAGTAACATTATTCCTCCTTATAAATCATCTCTGAATCCTAATGCTAGTGTGTGATGGATGATTATCATGTTGCTAAAAGGGATTTCCATCGGAGTACCGAAGTTGGTCTCCAGGGATGATTACATTTTCAAGCAAATATTCATAGCATGCTGAAATGAACTTGCCCTGGATACTTTATAAAGTTCCTGCACCTATTTAAGACATCCTGTCCTAATACTTCACACTTACGCGCCTGTTTCTAGCTTGTATGGCCACAAAGCGCGCGTCTTACCGTTTCCCACCTGTGCAATAAACAATAGCAGAACATCTGCTCGTGTGCTCAATTGTGCACTTTTAGGAAAAAAACGACTTTTCTCCAACAACTGCTGGGTTATCCACATCTTGTTTGTCAGCCAACGGTTCCTTGACATGACCATGTCAGGATCTAATTCCATGGTCCTTTAATCTCCTGAGAAATTTCAAGCTCTTCATACTTCCCGGATATTTGAAAAAGGAACATTCTTGGTCGCCGTGACCAATTCTTCATCTTCTCTGTGTAGAGACTTGTGATCTTCCTGGTATTGAACGTCTCGCCACCTCACCAATACCTCTAAATCGTCTAATCCACCACCTTGCTGTTGATGCATCACCATCACAACGACGTCCTGCCTCAGAAGCACTAACACTCTTTTCACTCTTTCACACCAACCATTTTGAAGCAGACCTATGATGACCTTTACATCCGTAAGCCGTCAGCCTATCCACTCCGACACTGGAGAAGATAACTGCTCGTCGTTGTAGTATGCCACCGACGAGGAGTCGTTATGTTTCGGTCGTTTCTACGTTGTGTAATAACTCATAGTGACATTTCTGTTGAAAATTGTTAATTTGTAATGAATCTCGGCATATACTGAATCGCAACTATTATATAGCTTTATCTGCCGATGTGGACATCATGCTCAAACACCAGAAATCAGTGCTTCGTTGCTGCACTCTAAATAATTCTGGCCGGGCAATCTTTTGCTTTTCGTTATACACTGGAAAAGTTTTGCCTACTCCGGTATTGCCTTCGTCGTCCGACCTCCGACCTGCCACACATGGCCGCCTATTCCGGTTACAAAGTGAGTAACTCTACCATGACCTGTGATAAGAATTGAATGTCCAATCAGTTGTCCGGAAGTCGTGGTTTCTCCATCGGTCAGTCATATAGATGCTCTTCATTGCTACACGCAAACAGCCGACCAGTAGCGTCAAAGTTGCTTGTGTCAATGGATTCTCACACTTGTTCACATTTGTCTCAACTAGGCTCTGCTCCGCTTATTGCGTCTGATGGCCACTGGTGACGGCGTACAGAGCAAGAACCGTCAGCTTCTCAACTCTACCCATGGGGATGACTGGCGCTCACTCGACTACGCTCCATTACCGTACCATCTCTTGCAACGGTCACTAACTGTTTTCTACCTACCTCTCTGCTCGTCTTCAGTAGCACATACACTTAATATCCCAATTTCAAATTATTTCCGATGAAGTAATTAAAGTGAACAAAATGCCTGAATACTGTGACGGCAAATGTCACTTGGTTACGTTTTCACAATATGGCATTGGTTAATACTGCACCTTCCCTGCAACTGAGCTGGTTATATCACAAAAAAAAAAAAAAATTACTCTCAGAAATATCATCTGGTAAAACACATTTGTTTTCGTATAGTGGTAAAGTCCCTATGGTCCCGGCATAATTAATTTTCTATAATATTTAGGCCATAGTAGTGTTCACACAATACTTATAATGTTGTATTATTAATTGTTATTCATACGGTTTGTCATTTTTCGTTGTACATAAGTTATTTTGTACATATTTTATAGCAAATATAGACAATGTAGTGACTTTTGTAAACTGGCCACAGATATATATTGTAAGTGGCGCAGTAATCTTTGGAAGTTCGATTGTAGAGTAAGCGCTCTGGCTGCGAGAGAGGAGTTAGCGTGAGGTAACGCGAGGAAGCTGTTGGAGAAGGCAGTCGTTAAGTATGTGTTGCAGCACGCCATTATTGTAATCCATGATGTTAATTTAATTTTCTGTAATATTTTTTCTACTTCATATTCTTTTAAGAATACATTACTTATAATCTTCAATTCGCTTTCTGCGTTCTCATTTTGGTTGTTAGTTTCACCTTCCTTTTATTTCCTTCATTTATGATTATTGTTTAACTTCATTACTACCCACCTACTATTTCTGTGTATTTTAATACTGAAATCAATCAAGTTATGAGCCTGCATGCTGCGAGCTGCTTGCTGTAGTATACGAGGTAAGCCCCATTTTTTTATTTATCTGTGCGCAGTCAGATTGTTTCCCCCTTTCATTATTCAAGTTAATCAGTTTCGTTGTACCCTTTGGGAGTACTTTCGACAGGGCCATAAATTTTAGTGTTTGTGTTTTCTCCTGTTTACCGGGCGTGTCCGTTGCGCATATTAATGTTTTCTAAGGCTTACCTCGGTGGTCGTAACACCACGTTATTCGGTTTTTAAAGTTCAGTTTTGCACGTACTTTGTAGGCAGCTCAATTACCATTAAACTTAATTAAACCATTCTGGATACCTATTGGTCGATTTCCATTAAACTAAGCTTAATTTATTCGGGACATCTTGCAAATTTCCATTCAACTTTATTTATTCGGGAAACCTAGCACTACAATTTCCATTAAAGATACCATGCAAAGTGATTATCGTAGCTAAAAGGGTATCTACAGCCTCACGGAGTATATACTCTGAAAGAGTTCCTCCTATTTGCAAATTCGTGTCTTTATACTTTTTGTGACCAACTCATCTCCCTGTAACTTATATGAAACGTTCATAATTTACGTAACTCTGTTTCCAGTGTTGTCTGATTAAATGAAAACAAGAGGCTTAGTAATGAATTTGTTTACAAAAGATATATGATATTTAAACTTGAATTACGCTTATGAGTCATTATCTCACAGCTACGACTCTAGCGGTATTAATTCCTGCAGTAACTCATGAGCTCGTCAGTGGAGGGTAAGAGGAGTCGGGTTAGACCAAGAAGAAAGTACTTAGATTCGCTGCAGAATGATTTTGAAGTAAAAGGCCTAACATCAGACGAGGCATCAATGTTAGCATTGAATAGGGGATCACGGAGGAATTTTATTAGAGGTACTATGCTCCAGACTGAACGCTGAAAGGCATAATCAGTCTCTAATGATGATGATGATGATGATGAGTTACTCTTTGTGTAGTTATGTCTGGAAGAAGAACCAAATATGTGCATTTTCCTCTGCGGAATGTAAGGGTATACTCATGGATTGAGAAAGAAGATGAAGTTTAAAGTTTGAAACCGAATTTCTTGGGCACTACTCGATATTTTTTTCTTATTATTTGGGAATAACCCCATTAGTAATATGCAAAGCACTTAGACGTGGGCATTTCCCTACCTCTGTGTGCATATATCTTTTATTCTCTTGCAGTTAGCTTCCTTACTCTCTTCAGAATATGTTGTTCCATTCTTTTTCTTGGCTTTTTCTGCTTGTCAACTTGACAGCTGTAAAGTTTAGACCCAAAGATTTCACGGTTTTTGACATCTTATACTTAATTTCTTACAACTTCGGATCAGTTTCGATCTCGCCAATCCGTTTCACTATGTCAGTTTTGGGGTTTCTTAAATTGCAAAGGAATTCAGGTATTTGTTTTGTAAGTTCTTTTGGATTCTTTCTTGTAAAGATTCTTGATAAATTTAATGAATATTTAAGTAATTTGGAACAAAATGTTAGATTAAATTTAATATAAACTGATACAGTCAAAGAATTCGCTGTCTTTTGGAAGATGAACGAATGTTCGGTGCACGTGGTCTCTTCCTCACTATTGTTTCAAAACCAAGTCGCCACTTGAAGTTATAAGCTCGTTGTCAGTCTAATGCTACCTTGAATACACGATCAAAAGACACATCTACTATTAGTCTCCAAGGTAGATAACAAACGTCGATTATGTGACCTTTACCTTCTCCCGTCTGGAACAGAAGATGCAGGACTTATACGGTTGATCGCCTTCGTCTTATCTTGGCAGGGAAATACGACGGTGGGCAGCGACGCAAGGCAGGCTCATTTGTCGACGTCTGCAGACCTTGATACTGTGCAAATATGTGGTGTCTGTTCTTTTGGACATGTACGAAAAAAAAAAAGATACCACGTATTTTTAATTAAGGCAAAGGCGGCCGGAGACCCTGTAGTGCAGATGTATCCCATGCTCATGAATCGAATAAATGCCACGAATAAAGATGATAATGGCCAGGAGAACAACGTTAGTAGTGTGCGAATAAGTTGTAAATTTAGACCTAGTGGGGAGGGAGTGCTAGAGTAGTCCGTGCAGGTGTGCTGATTACTGTATCGAGGTGGCGTAGTGGACATCACAACTGCCTAGTGAAGCCGGCGTGGTAGCTCACCACGTTCTGTCAGGGGCGTGGTCACCGTATATATTTATATACCTGTGCCAAGATATCATCGATAAACATTGAACAAAGATGATTCAATGTCCGAAATAGAATCGATATATCATAAAGATGTAAGCAGGAGACCCGTATTCGAATCCCGGCCCGACATAATTTTCAAGCTTTTCCATCGATATAATTTTATGACCACTGATAGCTAATGTGAATTCTTCTGTCTTTTCACCAATACTGCTATGAGAGACGCGAGATATTATCTCACTTTCCAGCACGTAAGTCCTTTCCCGAAGAAAACAATAATCATCAGGATTGGGCTAATAAGAGTTTAATATCAGAAATATTATTATTATCAATTAGACATTTAGTCACTCTTGAGCTCATTTATATTTATCCAAGTGACAACAGGCGATCTTCGCGTATTACGACACTGCTTTGCAAACGTAGGTATCTTGGTTCCTCAAAAAGGAACGAAATTTAGTTGCAAACTAGGCTAAATGGATGATAGACGGAGATTCACAACGCTTGCTGTTTTATATTTCCACTGCTTTGCTGACATCCAGTGTTGAATTTCTAAAATTTTGGGTACCGGAACGCGCCCCTTCAGCCACCCTACCACAGAAAAAAGACTTGTGATAAACTTTTAATTAGAAATCATTTATTAGGAAATACTGTTCTAAAATTGAGTTTTTTAAACCACAATATCTTATAATCAAACAAATAAAACCACAAGGTTCAATATAAACAACAGCTGCTACCATCCATCAGTGTCACTTTGCTTCCTGGTTCTGCTTCATGCACGTTGGCACCAGTCGGTAGTCTTCGTGACTGTGGCATCATGTTTTCAACTGCTGCAAGTCGTAACGTTCGAACAGTTGCTTTGCAGCTGCACTGTGAACATATGTCCAGTGTTAATTAGCAAAGCATTATCGATTGATGACGATTAAGATATTCCTGCTACATCTGGCTCTAGTAAAATTCCGATTTTCCACATCTTTAAGAAACGTTAATCCCAAGTGCTTTTTGTACCATAACAGCTGATCGATTCGTCACGCCTGAGTTGATAACAGTGCAAGACTCATGAAATATAGCTAAGAACCAGAGTGTGGGGAAGGTAAAGATTGAAAGCTCAAGAGTACCATGGGCAAAGGGGCGTATCGGCTATAAGAGCTGCCAACTTTCTCACGCGCGCTCGATACGCGCAGTTGATCAGCAGTTATGACATACATTAAGACACGAAATAAAAATATTTCGTGAAAGCACGTTACACAGACGCTCATATTTAAACATGTCTTACGTTATTACTTCTCATTGACACACAAAGATGAGACTTCGCTATGCTATTACATCGCTGAGATTGATGGCAGTCGTTAACAAAATGCGATATGTGCCGATCACAGTTTTGGAACTAGGCTCAACTTATCTTGGGTACACTTTACACGCTCGCACACACACACACACACACACACACACACACACACACACAGTACCTAGCCCCAAGCCTATGCCCATAGTATCTCCTTGGCGTCCCTTTGTCACGTTCACTTAAGATCGCGTAGCGGCAGTTTATTTTTAAGTTGCGATTTAATACACGTGTAAGTTCAAACCAATCTGTTTTAAAAAAAAGTTAAAAAAAAAAAAAAAAAAAAAAAAAAAAAAACTCTGACAGATGCCAGAACGCGTGCGGTCGAAATTAAGCCCTGTCAACGTCGACAATAACAATGTCAAATTTAATATTTATACAATTTACGTAGCTGGTAAAATAACTGACATGACTGAATCATTTGGTCACAATAAAATGTTTTAGTTGTCCTCAGTATTACTGTACACGAACGACGTTTATTTGATGTAATGGTACAGCTGATGTGCTAAACTTTGGTGACACCGCAAATTGTTAAATGTTTGTAAATATATGGACCTAACTAGTGGGGTTATCAATCTCTAGGCTTACAAACTACTGAACCTACTTAACCTCCGATTGTGAGCAACAAGTGACATCACTAAGCTTCTCTTTCTCTTGTGACACGAAATGGCAGTCATGTCTTTGGTGACCTGCACTTTAACATGCATTCCACTTCAGATTTTCCACACTTTATTACATTTAACAGAAGTTAAAAATAATATGAAGCTCTAGGAAATTAGTGTGATGCCAATAGTACAAACAACTCACAAATTTACAGTTCACAATGCAATAACAAACCACGTTTTAACCGGCAGGAGTGTTCTTTATGTGTTCTAACATCTGCAGTACCTAAAGTGAAAATTAATAATGGCAATGCCTAACATAAGTACGTTCCTACCTTCTTTTAATCGATATAGTTACTCATATACATAAAGAATAGCAAACCTACGTGTATGTATTTTTTCCGATTTCGTATTTGTCTGTAAAAAATTCTAATAATAATAGTTATACATCGCAAAATTCAGTAAGTTTCGATGCGGTAATCCACCTTCAGGATCAGCGACTAAACAGAAAAGTTTACTGTAAATTGTCTGAATGTATAGAGAGAATGACAGTTGATGACACTCAGTAGACGATCTTTTCACAAGGGACCTCACAAGCGACACCGTCGACCTCTGATGCTCGTAATCGCAAGAAACAATGCTTAAAATAACACTCGATCATAAAAGCAACAGTAATCTATGTAACTTCCTTGTGAAACGTTGGATTCCACCGCATGTGACATTTTAATACATAAAAACAAAGTGAAAATACACCATAGAAGGAAAATTATACGTAACTCAAAGACGTCAATGCATTATTACATTTGCAACCAACAGTGCCACAATCCTCCACTTAATTTATTTATAACAGCTCAAAACACATATATTCTACGCACCTGATAGTGCGTATATTTGTCCTCAAATTTCAAATGCAGCATTTCGATAAAGTAAAGCGGATTCAGGATCGTTTATTCAACTTGAAACATCACTCTGAAAAATGACAATTTTCTGTTTCAAAATATTAAATTCAAATGTTTGTAAAGCAATGGGACCAAACTGCAGTGATCATCAGTCCGTAGACTTGCAAACTATTTGAACTAACTTATACTAAAGACAACACATACATCCATGCCCGGAGTAGGACTCGAACCTCCAACGGGGAGCTGCCGAGCTGTCCGTAGCAAGGCGCCTTAGAACGTATGGCTATTCCCGCGCGACAATATCAGCTTATGTTACAACATAACATTGACAAACCCTTATCATCATTTCAAATGTGGTTATTATGGCTTTTGGTATTTGATTGCTTTAATGCGATGGTGATTTGGAAACGTGGCTTTAGGGACGTGTGCACATTGTTTTCTTCATCTCTTGTGTGGATGTGCCTCGAAAAACAGTAACATATGTCGTACAATTATGGTGTATGTTATTGTAGACGTATATTTTGAAAGAGTTTGAACAATATAATGAGAGTATGTTCAAATGTTTGTATAGTCTATGGGACTCAACTACGGGATTATCAGTCCCTAAACTTACAAACTACTTATTAACTACTTACGAACTAGGACGGCACAAATATCCATGCCCGAGGGGGGATTCGAACCCCCGACCATAGTGGCCGTGCAGACCGTGACTGGAGCGCCTCAGTCTCCTCGGCCACCGCGGCCGGCTAATGAGAGTAGGTTTTAAATCAAAGCGAAATTTATCGAGCCGCAGACAGGTACGTAAAATGCGACATTGATACATATACAGAATTAATCTTTCACCAGTCTTCGTCAGACAAACATAATGAGAGTCGGAACGCAGCATCCACACATGGGGGTCGTATGTTAGTTAGTTGAGTCTGTATGATTATATGAATGATGAGTGTGTGTTCTTTTCTGACAAAAGCTGTGTATGTGTGTTTGATTGCCATTTTTTTTACTTGCCTGTCTGTTACACGACAATCATTTTTGCGGTGAGTCGCGATCTGTCTGATTATTAAAGACGATAAATAAATGTAAATGTATATTTGTATAACACCACTGAACGTAGCTCAAACTTAGTACTTGCAAATTTCATTACTTTCCGTTTCCTAATATATTTACATTTACCTTTTCCGAATATATTTGCATGTCATGACATTTTATGGAATAAAATATTCATAATCCATATAGAAGGCATTTTAGTTTATTTAGGTATGTAATATGTTCCTCTTCCCTCACGCTATTAGACAATGAAACGGTAGAGATATATTGTAGGAGCAGTTCGATAAATACTCTGTCAGGCACTTACATGTGTTTTACAGAGTGCATATTTAGATGTATATGAATACATAATTTCTACTTTAAAAGCATATTTTGATGGTTTGGAATGAACACTCCGGTTTCTCCATTATTGTGATCGTTATTTTTGCTTCACGAGATTGGACTCAACGAAAAAATGGGGGAATAACAGAAAATTAAATTTAAAATCCTTACTTCTATTTCGCGCCAGTGGAAACGTATCGCGGTTGAAGTAACAATGACATAGCTGCAAATAATTTCAACATGTCTCACTAGAAATTAAGATTCTTCTCAAACTGAGCAAAAAAGGAAACTAATGAATTGGGAACAAAAATATTTTCAAGTATTTTTCCCTTGATTGTGCATGTATTTTATTTCAATACTGCATGAATATTTGCATATTTTTGAAGTTTTTAGTGTATGAATTCTTGTCTTTATTCTTTAATGTTTTGAATTCTAGCCCGAACTTTCTATTGTTAAATTACTGTAAATGTGACATGTATTTTTGTACGTATATGACCTGGTCATTATGAGAGGGGGCATTATGGCAGAGCAAAATGATACGTTACATATGTATTACCTTAGGTACATCAGACAATGTTACCTTCATATACAGAAACCGGTCCGAAAATATGGTTGCCATCTCGACATACGATTAAAGTCTGTCTTCACATCACTGTGTAGTTAACGGTTAAAATTCCAGTGTTCGTACATTTCCACAGGAGTCAACCAATATATTGTTTCCTCCAACGTCTATAATGATCACGTTGTACACGAGGCGTTAAACCTTTCTCCTACGTAATTTTTATTGTATTCTGAAGCACCCCTCCATACTAGACTGTACTGTGAGACCCATTCATCTCTTTAATTAGAGCTATATCGATTTTAACCGCTTGGAATATAAATCTCCCTTCCCTCCGTCTCCCCTCCCCCCCCCCTCCCCAGACACAGTAGTACACTCACAAACTCCTCCCTCCATTACCAAACTGACTAGGCCCTGTTTTCTCATTATGAGCTGTATTAGCCCCTCTCTACTTTTTGTCATTTTATGCCATAATTTCTTTTTTTCTCCATTGCAGTCTACCCATTCGATCTTCAACAGCCGCCGTGGAGTAGCCGAGCGGTCTAAAGCGTCTCGCTGTGGAGCGCGCGGTTGCTCGCCGTGGAGGTTCGAGTCCTCCCTGGGACATGGGTGTGTGTCTTGTCCTTAGGTTAGTTTACCTAGGTTTAAGTGGTTTATAAGCTACGGACTGATGACCACGAAGTTTGGTCCGATATATTTACAGACATTTGAACATTTTTTTTTATCTTCATCATCCTACTGTACTTATCGCCAGAACATTATCACCATCTGCCCACCATCGTCACTTGATGAGGGATGAGTGCTGATCAGACACACGCACGAAGAATGCTGTGGAAAGCTCGGTGTCCATGTGTAGTTTGGCTAAGGAGCTCGGTCTAACTGACTTTGAGCGATGGAAAATTATAATAGCCCGGATGCTAAAGCTTTTTGGAGACTGCACATGCCTGTTGTTCAAGAATGTTGTGTGGTAATCGTCTTCAATAAATGGCAACAAAAATGTGAAATCACATCCAGATGTCGATCGGATGGCGGGCCACTTCTCACTATAGTTGTCGAACGTTGGAGGCACAGCAGAGTGGTAAAAGAGGTCAAGGGGCCAACTGTGGAAGAACAAACATCGAACTTCGATTCTGAGCAAAGTATAAACGTGTGTGACATTGGGGGTACACTACAACCCTGTTTAACTTCCGTTTTAACTTCTGCTTCCTATTTGTGCCGTTCGACTCGTACAACTGCATTCCCCCACTTGTATTTTATCTTCAAAATTTCAAAGAATATATTCTGGTCATTTTAGTCGACATTTTTCACTAATCTTGACATTCTTTAAAAGTAGATTTGTTTTTCTTCAACCCATATTCTAAGATAGGTCGTAGCGTCGAGAATGCCTCACGTGACCCTACATATCTTTGAAACTTTAATTGAATTCCTCGAGGTTTCTTGTAGTAGTTTGTAAATAATTCAAGTTACTGTCATGCATCCATGACTAAACAGGTAGTTACGTAATATTTTCTTTGTAACTGGAATTATTAAACTCTTCTTGAAGTCTACATCTTGTTTATCAGGAAGAGTAGTTTTGTCATGGTTTCAAAAATTCTAAGCGAAGTTTCCACTTTCTCATTCCAGACCTCTATCAAATTCCTCACCCAGCATCATATTCCTTTCGCTTCATTTACCTCTTCTTCCTTGTCCGCAATAATATTTGTAGCCTATGTAACAACAATGAGGTAAAAAATATTATTGCAAAGCAATGCTCACATACATAGATGCCAGTAGTGTCGCGTATACAAGAAATCAATTGACGTTGGATTAGTAGGTCTGTCATTTGTTCTCCAGTGATTCATGTGAAAATATTTTGGAAGTGATTAGGGCAGCGGACTTTGAAAGTTTGCTTGGAACTAGACGCATGGGACATTCCATTTCCGAAATCGTTACAGAATACTGTTTTGCGAGAACCACAGCATTGTGCCGAAAGTACCAAATTTAAGGTATTATCCATTACAACGGACTTTGCAGTGGCCTGCGGCCTTCAATTACTAATGACCGACATTCGCGGTTTATTGAGTTCTCAGTGTTAACTAACAAGAAATACTGCGTTGAATAAACGCAGAAATTAATGTGGGACATTCTAGGAATATACTCTTTACGACAGTGAAGCGCAATTCGGTGTTATGGGCTATAGAAAATACGGCTGTGTGAAGTGATTTTCCTAACTGTACTACTTCGTTGGTTGGACTCTAGACACATGGAGAACTGTATCTTGGTTTGTTGAGTCCTAATTTCAGTTGATAAAAACTGAAGATAGGATTTTAGTATGGCGTAGACCCAACGTGGTCATGGAACACAGTTGTCAACAAGGCACTGCGCAAAAATGTGGTAGCTGCATAGTGCTGTGGGCTGTTTTTATAGGGAATGGTTTGAGTCGGTGCATATGGAGTACAAGAAATGATTACATTTACAACTCAATAATTCAAGCGGTACCGCAGTAGCAGGTGTCGATCCATGCTGTAACATCCATATTAGTATGTGGTGTAGCCTCCACGGACAACAATGGAACGCTGATGCTGGCATCAGTTCGCTCATACAGATGGCGAGTGCTCTCTGTTTATGTTCATCTGCAAGAGTCGTGGGATGAAGAGTTGCAAGTGTCAGTTGCTGTCCTATCATATGTCAGACATGCTCGATTGGAGACAAGTCTGGGGTTCTTGTTAGACACGGAAATTGATGCACGTCTTGCAAAGCACTGTGTTCCATTCTCGATGTGTGAGCGAGCGTTATCGTATTATAACAACATATCATCTTACTGTTGCAAGAATAGCAAAAAACGGTTCTTACAACAGTCTGCACGGAACGAGCGCAGGTTAGCGTTCCCTCCACGAAAACCAAAGGACAGAATGTGTTATAAGCCTAGTAGGCCTTGGCTGTGGGCATTGTTCCTTGGATGATTGCACTTTACTAGACAGTCCTCTGCAGATCTACGTTGTAAGCCCAAACAACGATTACTAGCATGCATGCAAGGTCTGCTTTCATCTCTGAAGGCCATGGTCCTTCAGTCCATCTTCAAAGTGATCCCCAGATGATAGCAGTCGATCCGTAGACATGGATGCTGTTGGAAGAACGGGGTAGAGGTGTTCGTGGTCTTAGTCCCACTGGTAGTGACCGGTTAGCGACAGTTTGTTTTGACGTTTCTGAGGTAACACATGGTTTTATCTGTGCTGTGGTAATCGTGCGATCTGTTACTGCTACTCTTTCTATAGAAAGGTCTTCGATGACCTCTGCGCTGTGTGGACGGACGTCCAGAACGTCTACAGGTATGAGAACGTTTACCTGACCATTTCAATCAGCATCGTTCTACAAATGATGCAGCACGTCTATCTTGTGTGGCGGTTCTTCGAAAGGAACATTCTGTCACTCGAAGGCCATAATTTGACCCCTTTCAAATTCGTCCCTTGGCCGTAGGAAACACGAGTCGTTCGTTTCCGCCGACCGCGGTGGCCGAGGGGACTGAGGCGCTCCAGTCACGGTCTGCACGGCCACTACGGTCGGGGGTTCGAATCCCCCCTCGGGCATGGATATTTGTGACGTCTTTAGTATTAGTTAGTTCGTAAGTAGTTTGTAAGTTTAGGGACTGATGACCCCGTAGTTAAGTCCCATTCGCTATACCAACAAACAAACAAACGTTCGTTTCCTTGGCATGGTCCCGCTTTGCTTCACACATTGATATCACTCTGAGCTTTATGGCTATAAGCATTCCCTATTTAAGGGAACTAGTATTGCCTATGGTCGAAAATCGACCAATTGTGTGTACAATGGTCACTGGAGGTAAACTTTTACGTATCTTGTCGGCGGCCTCGTGTGATTATGTTGGCAACATCAACAACACGATAGAAAATCTTTGCCCATTTGTTCGAACCACATAGAATGACTCGATTAGTGTATCGCACAGACCATGAAGTAAACAAATAATGCTGTTCCTGCTTTATGGTTGACAGGTTCTTGTATGTGCCCTCGGCCGCTCAGTAAAAATAGTTGCTCTTGTAAAGCGAAGATTCCATGAGAAAACATCAGCGTTGTCAAGCGATTGGCTAAAATGAAGACTCACAGGATTCTCACTATTCAGCATCTGTTGCCAACATTATCATAGGAGGCCGCTGGGATATTTGGTAAAAATTTAACCGGTACTGGGAGGTATGAAACGGTATCTTTTACGTGTTAAGGAAAATGCCTGACACAATAACAACCCATAAAAACCACTTCTCATGCCATTTTCGAATTGTATAACTTTTCATTAGCCTAATATTTGAAATGGAACAGCAATTTCGGTGTTCGTATATTTATACATCGCCAAGAAATAATGTTATTTCGATAATGCGATATTCAGAATTCCCGAGCTGACAACATGTCGACTTAGTAGTTCCGCCCGTGCACCACTTCATGCCTCTCCCGGCGCATCATCATTTATATCGGCATTCTCGACTTCGTAGTTCCACCCGAGCACCACTAGATGCCTCTCCCGGCGCATCATCTTTTATATCGGCATTCATATGAAAACATCCATTTACTTTAACCACTCTTAATCACTGCGAAAATCAATCATTTGAACGGCACAAGAAAGTGAGTTGGGAGCACTCCATTTTTCGATATTCACATATTTTAATACTTTATTTTAATACTGCAGATGCGCTGCATTACAGCGTCTTTGGTCGAGGTGAATCTGTGAGCTGATTGTTCGAGAATGTAGAACTTGATCCAATCTGTAGGTAGGAAAATTTTTACTTCCTTTTACCACTTTTAATGGCTAAATGCACTCACAATATTTATATTCGTGAAATCTACGACAAACAATCTTTCGAATTATGTAACTTTCATTGGCCTTCTTGTATGAATAAATTAGTAATCCGTACCACAATTTTCGTGTCAGCGTATTTATATAATGATGTACAGATGGCGTTCTGTATCCTACATCACCAGTGGCGGACTAAGAGGAGGGGGAGGGCGGGGGAAGACCGGATCGCCCGGGCCCGTCCTCTTGGGGAGCCTCAAAATACCTGGAAAGCATTTTTTTCTTTTTCTGGATAGCCCTTCTCCTCTCTTTCTGGGGCCACCAAATCTCGAAAGCTATTTTACTTTTAGACTGTCCCGTGGGGGCCTCCAAATTCGTAATAATACATGAATTTCCAAGTGGACGGAGCCCTCATTTTGTATTCGCACCTCCCCGGGCCTCTGACAGCCTTAGTCCATCACTGTACGTCATTACGCTATCTACAGATGGATGAAGTTGAAACCATTACCAGTACATCTACTACCCCCCCCCCCTCCCCCGACCACCATCAGATGACATTTGCTGTCATCTTACTACAAATCGACGTCGTATGCCCAGGTGTACTCATTTTTTACGGCAGCGAAGAATTAGAGAGACTGAAGCTCAAGCAGTTGCATACCAACAATAATTACAGCATACCATTTTTGACGGGGTGTTGTGAAAATGGCAGTGTCATGGGAGGAATGGGGGATGGGGAGAGGGATGGTAATGTATTGACTGTAGTGCATGAAACCAGCCACCACCAACCACAGTGTGTCTTGTCTAGTATGATAGCAGGCTGAGTGTTGATCCACGAGAGACAAGTGAGAGAGCAGGCAACAGTGACGCAATGAGCCCCTGGCTTTCCACGGGGGTGTCCAGCGGCGGCCGGCCTTGGCGCGCCGCTCGGTCCACTGCGTCTTCCGCGCCCTGCTGACGGTCTGCGTGGCGTTGCGTGGCTCCGGCGTCCACGTCCACGCTTTCTAGCCACTACTGTGCTGGTGCCCCGCCCACTGAGCGGCCGCTATCTGGCGCAGATCTCCCACACCTCGCCCCGGGCAGCGGCGCGGGCTAAGGCCAGCGCTACCTGCACCACAACCTTCACACACTTTGCATGCTCTTATGTCGAATATTTCAGCCTTAAGCTCTCACACGCGACACACCGCCGACCTCGCAGACTTGCCGAGAAATGACATTATACGGCGCAAGCAATAGACTGGAGTAATTACTAACGTATCCACCACGACATTCATGTGCAATTAATCTTTTCTCAACACTGTAATGGCAGAATTAATAAAAGCGGAACTGAAAAGTGATCATACACTGCTTTTCCCATATCTGAAATGATCTAGAAACAATAGAGTATTGAAACTGTCACTGTCTCATAACTGAACGACATCTAATATATAAATCAGAGTGTCCGTATATTTGTACGTGTTGCACACTGTAACATTTACATGCTATTTAAGTAATTACAGTTCATTCTACCACTTCCAAACGAGACACTCAGCTTTTCAACATTACGATGTAAGGGGGTTCTGCTCACTGCAACATTATTCTCCTGGGGCGTCGTTGTAGAAATAAATACTCGTAGGTACAATTTTTCACTTCTTCTTTAATTTGCACTCAAAGTGCTTCTCCACCAAACATTACAACTGTAACCTTGCGTACACAAATTACTACAACAACACAGACTGACATAGATTCCAAAGTACTTCAGAAGCGGCAAAACTGCAACTCCCCCACGCAAGGCGGTGAGGCAAATATATAACCTTGACAATAATGGCATTACATCATGCATTGTTCATAACAATTGAATATACTAATTTACAATTAACAAACACACAAAGAAAATATTTCATGTACACAAAAATAATCACAATATAAAATGAAAACTATACATACAATAATTTTACATGGCCCATGTATTTTTAAGTCATAATTTCGGTTCTTTCTGTATGATAACAATCAGCAATGTTAAATGTCAATTAATTAGTTAATGAGTACATCATACATGTTCCTAACATATATTGAACTATCAAATATTGTCGCAAATCTGAAAATAGGTTCAAAATCTCACGACAGTCAATATATACAAAGAATTACAATATTGAATTTCGACTATTACATTAATTAACACAATTATCTAGTCAATACTACTTGTTTATGAGCCTAACCTATATACAATGCTATTTATTTTCATGGCTTTATGTTTTACATAAGTTTGTATCCTTCGTCTCTCTATTTATTAAAATAATGTACAATGACAAAAGTATTGTTTATAGAACTGTCTGGAAACGTCTTATACAAATCTCTTAATTACCACTTGTTTTGATCACAATATCACCGAGACACTGTCCTACACTGATTCCTACACTAGCTATTTCGTTTGTAACTTCACACGCAAAATATATCACTATTACACCACACGATTCCGGGTCCAACGCAGACGGTATCGTACGATAACATTGAGATAAGAGGGCCAGCAGTATCGTCACAATACAAATCTACAGTTTTGTTCCAATCTTTATGAAATTTGGTACACGTAAGCGTCAATCCATGAGGACGGTCGCCGTAACTGTAAGAATCACGTATGATATATAGTTCACGAGATATGACGTCAGAAACAATGAGATGCGCGAAAAACTGCTGCATTTTGCGACAATGCTGCTCATTTTCTCCTAAACCATTGGACCAATTTAAACCACATTTGGTACACACATTCCTTACCGTGAGGTAACAAGTGCTGCATGGTTAAGAATCACATTCGGCACATGGTTCAAATGATATTACGTCATAATCAATAGAAATCGCAAGAAAATGCCATATAATGCGGCGAGACATTCAAAATACACTGTAGGAGAATGACAGTACTTAACGACTTGCAACAAACTTTAAACATAATTTCAAACCTTTATTAAACTTTTTCTTGCTGACAACCACATCAAAAAACTGAAAGGAAAAAGGTTTCTCGCTTACTAATTGTCCGCTGTTAATGGACTAAACCTACGTCATTCGGTATGACGATAAAATTTATAATTTCTACACTACAAATTGTAGCCTCAGGAAATTTTACAGACAATATACACACATATAGTTGAGTGTACCTTCTAAATTGTATGACAGTACGATACGTAGTCCATGCTATATGAGCACATAAACAGTAGCGTTCATGGAAAACCGCCCCATCACGCACTAAGTTTTAATCTATTTCTTCTTTACTACTAATTGTATTTCCAAGAGATTTCACAGACATACAGCCCTCACACAAATGAATATATACGTGAAAAATGGCAGGAATAAATAGGTAAATACCCGGGCAACGCCGGGTTTTCAGCTAGTACTCATATAACGCAACATTAAAAAAATCTAGGCCGAGGAGCCATGTAGGCCCTGTGCTATCCGTTACAGTAAGTCGTACCACTGGTCTTCCGAGTTGCAGGGGCGGTCTCCACCGAGGAGCAAGCTGCTGTTTCACAACAATACTTCGTGGAAATTCCGTTCATTAATGCCGAGGAGAGCGCAGATAGGTGGAAAGAGTACACTGAAGGACTAAGTCAGGCGGAAGAGTTGACTGATGACGTGCTAGAAGAGTAGTAGATCAAGGTTAGAGTCGCATTTTAAAAGAGCTCCTTAATATTTGAAATCAAATAAAACAGAAGGCATAGATAATATTCGATCTGAATTTATAAAATCTTTGGGAGCAGTGGCAACCAAACGAATATTCACGTTGGTGAATAGACTGTACGAGACTGGGGCGTACCAACACACTTTTGGTAAAATATCATCCACATAGTTCCGAACATGGCAAGGGCAGATAAGTGTCAGAAATACCACGCAATCAGCCTAACAGCTCATACATATAAGATACCGACGAGAATATTATACATGAAAGTGGTAAAGAAAAGTAAGAACGTTCTGCATGAAAATCACTTTGGCTTTAGGAAAGGTACAATGCACCAGAGTATCACTCCTGACATTGCGCTTGATGATGGAAACAAGACTCAATATCAAGATACTTGTATAAGATTTATCTACAGGCAAGATGTTTCAAATTCTGAGTAAAATAGTAGTAGGCTGAAGGTAAATATGAGTAATGTAGGCTTACAGAATGTACAAGAACCAGAATAAGACTGTAAGACCAAGAACGATATACTTGAATTAAAAAGGGCGTAACAATGGGGTGTTGTTTTCGCGACTACTGTTCAACTCGTATTTGGAAGAAACATCGATCTAAATTTTAAAAAATAATAATATTTAAAAATGCATAAAATTTCATGTAGAAATGATGTCGTTGATACGATTCGCTCATCTAAATGCTATCCTCATTCTGAAGAAATAATTACAGGCTATGTTGAATGCAATTAATGATATAATGTGTATGGAAGATGTATTGAAAGTAAATCGCAAAAAAGTCTGAATTAATCAGAAGTAGCATATACGAAAATATCGAAGAAATTACTATCAAAATTGTTTAGCACAACGTGGATGAAGTTCTGCTACCGTGGAAGCAAAATAATGCACAACGCATGAAGCAAGGTCGATATAAAGACTTGACTGCCTCTGTCAAAGAGATAATTCCCGACCAAAAGAGTAGTCTACTGGTATCAATCTTTGGCCTTATTGTGAGAATGAAATTTATGAGAATGTCCGTTTTCAACACAGCATTATCTGTAAGCGAACCGTGGACAGTGGTAAAATCGGAAAATAAGAAAATGAAATTACTTGAGATATAGTTGTACTTGAGAATTTGCAAAAGTAGGTGGACTTTTACGATAACTAATGACGATGTTTGATCTAAAATCTGTGGAAAAGGAATTTATAGTAAACACGTAAAAATAGACTGGCTGATGAGACACGTATTAAGACGTCAGAGAATATGGTTAATGGTAGCAGAGAGAGATGTCGAGGATTACAACTGCAGGAGAAGACAAAGACTGGATAATATACAGCAGCTGAGGACGTAAGGATGCTCTGAAATGAAGAAGTTGGCACAGCAGAGGAATTCATGGCTGGCCACATCTGACCAGTCATAAGAATGGTAAGAAAAAAATAAGTGCAAATAAATCGATGCCCTCGATAAGTCCAGAAAAAGTTAGATATTTCAGGAAATACTTTTTAATACTCATACTGACATCCCATGTAAACCCGTACGTAGGCACTCGTTTACGGGGGGTGGGGTTGGGTTCGAATCCCCCCTCGGGCATGGATATTTGTGCCGTCCTAGTTCGTAAGTAGTTCATAAGTAGTTTGTAAGTTTAGGGACTGATAACCCCGTAGTTAAGTCCCATAAGCTGTACAAACATTTGAACATTTGAATCGTTTACGATGCATTTCGAGTAGGCAACCATTGTCACGTCATCCCAGACTTCAAGTGAATGCCGGTAAAAATGTAACAGGTTTCATAAGCCAGTCGTAGTTTAACTATTAACCAACAGGGGACTGAGGAAAGAGTTGTGCATTTAGCAAGTCTGCAGAAAACAGAAATAGGTGGACGTGCATAAAACTAACTCCGATATTTTAAAAATCCTTTGCTAAGAATCGGTTTAGGTTTTACTTGTCATGTACATAACTCTCTCGACTCTCCCGTTTCTCTTTGCCGCAAGCGGGCTCCTTATTGTTGCGGTGTGTAACCTAACAATGTCGGTGCGTCAAAAGCAGCGTCCTCTAAACTAGTTTATAGCCACAGATACAGTGCCTCTTTTCTGAATCGTTAGAAGAATGAAGTGTACAGTGAATAGTGTGTGTGTTTATGTATGGTGTAAGCTTAAACTGTAGTTCCATAAAATACCCCAGAATATGCATTAAAACGATATGAATTGAAATGAATACAGAAATCGTGCGAAAGGAAGATGCCAGACCGAGACTCATTGGATGAATCCTGAGGTAGTTGTAGTCCATCAACAAATAAGTGTCCACCTCCGCAGTGTAGTGGAAAGCAAGGTGTTTATCACGCAAGCAGTAGCTGACTAACGCTGTCGGAGGCCCGAAACGGCGGCAAAATAAAATGAGCCCCTCCCCCTCCCCGCCCCACGTCAACTTGTAAATACTTGTATTACTAAAAAAACTAACTAAAATTTTCAGATTTGGAGGCCCCCAGGACGAGACGCACGGTAGAGTGTCCAACAAATAGCTTTCGAGATTTGGAGGCCCCATAACCAGAGGCCAAGGGCGCAAAAAAAATAAATAAATAAATAGTAAAAAAAGTAAGAAAAAAAGAAAAAAAAACTTTCCAAGTATTTTGAGGCCCCCCAAAACGAGAGGCCTGGGGTGGTCCGCCCCCTCAGCCGCTCCCCCATCCCCCCTTAGTCCGCCACTGCACGCAAGGGCCCCGGCTTAGATTCCTGGTCGGGTCGGAGATATTCTTAGCTCGGGGACTGGATGTTATGTCGTCCTAATCATCATTGACACGCAAGTCGCCGTTGTAGGAAGGCTGAACACGACCCCAGTTATAATCTAACGGCCATAAATGCCACACGATCATCATCAACAAAGTAAGTAACTTATAAAAATCTCGTTAGGCCAATACTTGAATATTGTTCAACAGTGTGGGAAGCGTACAAGACACAGTTCATATGTAGATCCAAAAAAATACACAGTACAGCAGCACTAATCGTTACAGGTTCATTTAGTAGTCGGAAAAGCGTCACCAACATATTCGGTATATCCCAGCAGCAGACGATACAAAAAAGACGTTCTGTCAAAGATTCGAAAATGTTCAAATGTTTATCTAAGTGACTTCATTATGTTGGTTATCATTCCATAGGCTTACAAACTACTCAAACTAACTTAAGGACCACACACACAACCATGCCCGAGGGCGGACTCGAATCCCCGACGGCGAACAACCGTGCGCTCCGCAGCAAGGCGTCTTAGGACGCTCGGCCACACCACCGCCGCCCAAAGTTTCGAGAGCGTACATTTGTTGAAGAGTGAAAAGGCTTCAAGGATATAGGAGATGAGAGCCCACAAGAAGGCATAGCTGTAATTTGTTTCCCCGGATCATAGGTAATTGGAACAGGAAAATGAATGTCACTACTTCACTGGTTACTCTTCATCAATCACCATGAGATGTCTTCCGGAAAATGCATACAGATGTAGATGCAGATGTAGATGCCTGTCTGTATCGAATGATCCCTCTTAATATGAAGGTAGTGCCTTCCTATGAAAAACGAAATTATTGCTACTACTTTCTTCTTACCCTTCTTTCATGGCATCATTTACATTGATTTTATTCTTAGGTAGCAGTTAGAAAGCTGATTGTAAATGTCCACTTTTCTTTCGGGATCCACGGTTATTTGCAGGATCACCTAACTGAATGAATACATTGAACCACAGCATTATAATGTAAATCGATTTTGATACTTGCTTATAGATCCACAGTGATAAATTTCTGAAATATTTAGAAGTTCTAGTGGAAGAGAGTAGATTGTAGCTGCGAGCTGACTGAATTTCCTTCGCAAAACCTTCATTCATTCTAGTTCTTTCAGTATGTTGCCATGCCGTGACAAAACACGTCCTAAATACTTGAAACTGTCCTCCTGTTCTAACTTTGTAAGATGGAGTTCTCCATTAAAAAAATCTGCGTTATCGCTGCTACAAGTTATTAAAATCACTCAACCTGAATAATAGACCCCTTTATGGATAACCTGAAACTATTTTAAATCTGTGAGAAGATTATTCTCATTTCTGGAATTTATTCTGTGACCTTACCTGATGGTATACACCACCAAGGTTAACATACGTCATGTTTTAGGAGAAACGTTAGTAGCCTTCACTAAAACAGTACCAGCAATGACATTAAAGAAGAGAGAAAAGAGAGTTTTAATTTTGTGTCAGAAACAAACTTAGCATTCCAATTGCTTGGTGGCTCCAAAGCTCGAGCAAAATGGATTGGGGCAACAGCATTTCCAGAGGACATGTGTTTTAAAACTCGTCGGGTATCGTTTCAGCCTTGAGAAACGAGAGTTACATTATGCGTTCCGATAACACAGCGAGACAATGACCATAAACCGCTGTAGCAAGGCTGACGATAATGTGGAACCTCGGGCGCTCCGTTACATGTATTAGGCTCACCATAAATATACATTTCCGAATTGGTTCATTTCGATCTCATTCCTCCCGATGTTCCAGTTTATTGTGAACTTTCCGCTAGTAACCTACCTAATGCCTGATCGAGCGACGGTGACTCACAACACGCCCGCCAGCTTTGAGAGGCATGCCTATAAAATGTAACGACTTGATTGCGCAATTATAAGTTACAGGTTTCCACAGGTGCTGAGACGACAGGGAACACTTCCGTTCTAGTTCCTCTCTGTTGAAGATGCAGTTTCTGAATTTGGTCTCGGGTAAGTTGTTCTCTGCGTTTCGTGCATGGTTCTCATTTGAGAAAATATTTGTTCGTTGCCCGTAACTAACGAGAGGAAAGTTAGAATGCAGCTTCAGCGAGTGAGTCGGATATAAGAGATGCACATCGTTGTTCATTCATTGTTAACTAGCCTGCAACAACTGACAAAAAATTACTGAGTCATTGCGCTGTGTAGGTATCGAAACTAGGAGAATTTTTCTTTCATTTGGTAAATTTTTACATTTCCACTTTGTTTCATTGCTTTTCTGCATTCGGTTAAAACTGCACCATGACTTTATTGACCTACTGCAGCTACGTAATGCGCTTCATTTCTTTGTTGCGTCATTACTTGCGCACGCACAGCAATGAAAATTAAACTTCGAGAGTTTCGTTTCTTTGATTATAGTTTCAGTTGTCTTTCTGTGACTATCTGAAACTCCGCCATGATATTACGGGCACATTGTAAATATCCTACACGTGTAGGATTAAAAATTAACTTGCGCAATTTCGGGGGTCTTGGTACTCCGTTCCTATTTGAGCTTGGATCAAACGATGAAACTTTTTTGATATAGCTCGAACGCATTTCTGTGAAAATTAAAACACCTGTCATATTATAGCTATGTCATAGGACAGTACACTGTTAGCAAAGTTCGAACGACGATCCAGGTGTAACGCCCAGTCAAATCATGCACTTGAATTAATTCCTTTTTCGATAGATGTCAACATGCAGATGTATGTGTATCGTAAAATTTTCCTTTCTTGTCTCTCTGTGTCTACTTAAAGGTCTGCCACCAGTCATTACGTTTTCCGATGCACATAACGCTTCAATTTTGATTACTGCGATTGTCTAAGTTTTGCATTCACATATATTGATTTTTTACTTATACCTAATAACTATTTTAAGTGATTCTATAAGCTTTCTGCAATTTGGAAATTCTTTCTTTTTTGCTTCTCGGTATAAAGCAGACAGATGAATAATTTCTCCCAGATTTTTGAATTGGTTTACTTGAAAGGTTTTACCGAATTTTGTTATCAGAAAAAAAGGAAGGAAGATTATGGTTTAACATCCCGTCGACATTGTGGTTATTAGAAACGGCTTGTTGTAAAGGGTTGTCCATTTGAGTGACGTCAGGCTCTTTGTCATACGAAATTTTAAGTCCCTTTTTGATGGCAATTTCGAATAATATTGCAATGGAGTGACTAGCTTGTTGTATACTATACAAATTCCAATTTTAGAAACTTCAAATTTTGACGTGCACATGGCTTTTAGGGTCCCGGAAGAAGCAAGAGCAGATCACTTGTCTTAGTCAGGTCATTCTTAGGCGTCACATCCTCTGCCTTACAGTTAGTTGATCAGCTTTAAAATACGTTCTTATCCGTTCCGCTTCTATGAGTAGACCATCTTTATTGCCTTAAAAGGTATCATCCTGCCAGCCTCACGTGACAGAAACGACTAATAACACAAACTTCCACAACGTAATTTTCACATTTTGCAATTTTTTTTTTTTTTTTTTTTTTTTTTTTTTTTTTTTTTTTTTTTTGCTAGATTTTCATTTACAGATTTCATAAGAGATATCACTATGAATAACATAGCTATGAAAAAGGTAAGTTATAGTTTAGTATCGATATTATTCGGTTAAAATATCTTAAACGGTTTCGGGAACATCTGAGGTGAAAGGCTTATACAGCGACTAGCAGTGAAATTTATACACATAATTTGCATTTATGCGCCATCACTCAATAATATTTTGATATTAAGTGTGTTTTATCTCTGATGGATGTGTTTGAACTCCATGACTGTTTTTAATGAATTGTTGAGAATAAAAATCGCTACAAGCCTCATTACAGATCGTATCATTTATTTATAAAACGACAGGTTTCGGGCTTGTGCCCATCTTCAGGTGCTTAAAACGTTCACAATTTTACATGTGTAGCTTGTTGGTGGAGTTCAATTTAATATTTTGTCTGAATCACGATTGTCCATGTGACGCTCTTTTTACATACTTTTGCGATCACACTTTATTTTGATAACCTTCTTGCTTTTGATATTATTCTGCTTGCCATTTTTGGAGTACAATTTATCAACAATACTGCACAGAAATGTGAACTCACACCATAAACTTTGTTTATACATGCTACACATGTAAAATTATGAATGTTTTAAGTACCGAAACCGGTTCTGTCATAAATAAGTAATACGATATTTAATGTGACGTAAACGTGTTTTATTCCCCATCCTTTATTTTCATATTAATACTGTGAGATAATTAATACCTTATTTCGATGTTTGATTTAAAGGTAATTTAAAATTTTAATTATCGAAAATATCATCGTTGTTGTTCATCATTAGTGTCCCTACATAATCATTCCCTCTCTACCCCCACCCCCAATCCCATGAAAGTCATCAAATAACTCTCTGAGAGACGCTGCGTACACGAACCTGTTACCTAATAAAATATAAAATAATGTTTCTGATGATTGCACTTGATTTATTGAGTACTAGCTTAAACCCGCGGCTCCGCTCGCTTGTTGGTTGATTATGATAGATAAGCTATCTTTCAGTAGTGTGCTATGAGACTGGTTTTGAAGCATGAAATGAAATACAATACCTTCTTTAGAAACAAAATTTTTAATTGGGACACAGGACTTTCGGAAGAATCTACTATATCGATGCCCAATCAAATGCGATTTCTGTTCGCGATAGTTTTGTCAACCTGTGCTCTGTCGGATCCGACGGCTCTGTGGGAGAACCATTGCGATTCTCTAGGTGAACTGAAAAATATTTCTATCAGATTGCAGAAGTCTATGCACTTACCGTTTATCAGGAAAGTTAGTAGTGTAGATCAGATCACATGTAAAAATGCACTCGTTTCAAAGAATCCAATCACGAAATTCAACAATAATGATTGTAATAATATCACAGATTGATCACTTGATGTAATGCGCGAAACGCCAAATCGATTTTTTTAAAGAGATGTATTAAAAGAAATTTCTTTTTTACTGCTTTATTCATTTATTCTTATATTTTCTCATTCGTATGCTTATCCTTACAGAGAAAGAAATAAAGACATTATAGCACGCATAGACCAAACATATGATCTGTGGCATGACCTTTTGCTGTATGTAACCTCTAACATCGCTGGTCTTCAGTCCGAATTTTTTTATAATCTGATAACTTTCAACCACCATATCTTTCACCCCCTTATAGCTATCGGCATGGAACAGCTATGGTATAAAACGGGAGACTTCGGACTACAATTACACACAGACCATTCGTTTGCGTCCTGTAGTTTTCGCTGCAGAGCGAAATATTAACACACACACACGTAGAATTTTATGTACACCCATAACTTTCCATTCCAATATACTCCACCCTTTTATCATTATCAACCTTCAAGCAAGAATACAACCAATAAAACCATTTTCAAAGAGTAAATATAATTTTCAACGAGTAATTATTGTTCCACATTTCACGTTTTATTCTTCAAATTATTAAATATCTATCAGATCGCTATAAAACCGAGCCTAAAACCCTCCCCAGCTATAAATTAGTTACTGTACAAATATTTAAGTCTCTGTGTCTTGTCGTTCGGACCTGATAAGCGTACACCGAACAGACATTCACATTAATATATATATATATATATATATATATATATATATATATATATATATATATATCCGATCGCCAAAAAGCCGTGCCTAAAGCCTTCTCCAGGTAGTCATTAGTAACTGTACAAATGTTTAGCTCTTTATTTCCTGTGGTACGCCGAACAGACATTCACATTTATAGATATGGATAATAAAGGCGGATTGTCATCGTTAGTGAGCATTCTTTTACAATATAAAAATGGAAATGGAAAGTATAAAAGCTTTTACGAGACCTTGTCACTGATCAATTCCGTACTTGGAGGACAAATATTTCTCTTTACGGTTTCCTTTTCTAGCATATGAATAAAGCCTTATTCCTGAAGGAAGGTTTGTTCTTATTCCATTGCGACTGAAGTCCAGATGAATACAGTAGGATCATATATCATTTGTTGAAGGACACTAATATTATCGTAATGAAAACTATAGTATATATTTATGAATAGCTGTGTTTGTCCGTCTTTGCAACTACAATAAAAATGCGATTTTTCTCGCCAGACGCGTTTCGTTTTAATGACAGTAAAAGATCTTCAGTGGTCTGTAATAATAGAAATCTACAGTTTGTTTTGTTTTTAGATCGAAAACAGTTCGTTATGTAGTATATATCTCTTTGTAGCATTTATAGGTGGGCAGAAACGTTAGTTCATCATTCATCTCACATACAGGCGAGGTGCACACCAAGAACTTCATGTCAGTTGATTGTTAGGTCACTGACGTAGGACTACCCTTTAACAGGACCTGAAATGGTCTCTAAAGCTGCTGATACAGGTAGGTATCTAAAGCTTTTATCGATGCTGTTGGTATTACATTGTCGATTGTTGAAGTAAATGCTTTAAAGTGAAGAATAGTTTTAATTAGGATAGTAGTAGTGTCAGTGCAATAACTGAACCAAGCGAATTGGCGCCGTGATTACATACTGGATTCGCATTCGGGAGGACGGTGGTTCAAATCCACCTCCGGCCATGTAGATTTAGGTTTTTCCGTGATTACCCTGAATCACTTCAAGCAAATGTCTGGATGCTTCCTATGAAAGAGCACGGCTGATTTCCTTCTTCATTCCTGCCCCAAAATCCGAGCGTGAGCTCCGTCTCTAATGACCACGCTATCGTAAAACTCTAAGCTTCCTTCCTCCTGCAGTATCTTAACTACTAAAGAGACTGTCTACTCTACGCTATTTTGGAGTATTGTTGCGCGGTGTGGGAACCTTATTGGGTAGGATTGACGGAGAACATCGACCAAATACAAAGAAGGGCAGCCCCTTTTTATTTTATCGTGCACAGGAGCGAGTTGGGATGGGAATCATTACAACAACGTCGTTTTTGGTAACGGCGAGATATACTTAGGAAACTTCGCTCAGCATATTTTTCCCCTTTCTGATTTCCAGCTGCACAGGGAGAAATGATCATCATAACAAAATAGAGAAATCATAACACGAATGATAAGATTTAGATGTTGTTTCTTCACACGTGCTAACCGAAACGAATGGTAGTCCATTCTGCTAGCCACTTAAGTGTGATTTGCTGAATACTCCTGTAGATGTACTCAAATAACAGTGTTTTTAAAGAAAACATCAGAGTAAGAAAAAAAAATAAAAACACACAACCTGCTGCCGCCCTTATTCACTTTTCGTTTCGATCAATTACAGCTGGTGGGTTCCCACGCTAGACGTCCGGCTTCGATTTCATGTCGGGGAATTCTCTCCGATCGGGGACTGAATGTTGTGTCGTTCGCAACATCAACTCGCCTAATAGGCGTCACCTAATAAGACTTGCACAAGTCAGGGCAAACACATCTGTATTGCACTGTTCCTACAGTAGGATCACAAATAGAATATGTTAAAATGCTTTCACTAATACTACATGTAGTAACAGCATGAATAATACTCTTTTTCTACTTTCATTCTCCACTTGGAGCCAATTATCAAACGAGCTGATAATGGGGCAGAGGGGCATATCAATCGGGAATATGTTGGAGAGGCTTACCAGTTCTGTATATGCCCTACAACCAAGGAAAACCTTGTTCGTAACCGGGGGAATTGGAACCTATTTAATTTATTTCTAGGACGTTGTCCCAGACAAAAAAATCACCTATCAAGAAAGCACGAGTGGATTCTCGACAACTAAATGTGGACGCCCCAGCTACTTTCGTAAACTCGGAGAGACCAGCTCAACAAAGCTGCAATGGACAAGCGTTTCACTAGAGGAGCCGCATCCGGGAGCGCGTTATCCCCTACATCGTCGATGAATACCACACTCCTAGAGTGGATCTTCTATAATGACCTACCAGCAAGTAAAAAACAGCGCACCAAGAAGCATAAGCGGACGTCAATATAAGCAGAACCATCAGAAGGCATGTAAATGATTAGGATAGGCCACGATAGTGCATTAGTGTGTTTCGTATTTCGACCAAGGCTGGTATGGTATACAGACGGGTGCGAGCAGCCTCATATGTTAAGTGATCATCACGAAGAAAGGAAATAACACGAACTTGTCATGAGACAGCGATACCAAGACCACAGATACATGGCAAGGCGCCGTATTGTGACCTGCGTGTCGAGTGGAACATTCCTCAGATGTGAAGGTTAGTGGGAAGTAAGAGCGTTCCAGTGCTGAATAGCGTGGGAACACGAGGGCACTCCTCAAGGTTCTTCCAACAACCAAAAGGGAGGCTCGCCGTACTGTACACCAACAACATTCTATCCCACTTAGATCTGTTTCTTCCATCCAGGAAAATGAAAGGATAGACTGCTACATTCTGTACCATTCTACACCACAAACATCTCTGTCTGGAATGAAACTTTCACTCTGCAGCGGAGTGGGCGCTGATGTGAAACTTCCTGGCAGATTGTGTGCCGGAACCGCGACTCGAACCTGGGACCTTTGCCTTTCGCGGGCAAGCGCACTACCGACTGTGCTATCCCGACACGACTTACGATGCCGCCTCACGATGCCCGCGAAAGGCAAAGGTCCCAGGTTCGAGTCCCGGTTCCGGCGCACAATTGTAATCTGCCAGGAAGTTTCATATCAGCGCACACTCCGCTGCAGAGTGAAAGTTTCATTCTGGAAACATCCCTTAGGCTAAGGCTAAGCCATTTCTCCACCATATCCTTTCCTCCAGGAGTGCTAGTGTCCTAGTCTTGCATGGTTCGCAGGAGAGCTTCTGTGAAGTTTGGAAAGTAGGGGGCGAGGTACTGGCGGAAGTAAAGTTGTGAGGCGGCATCGTGAGTCGTGTCGGGATAGCACAGTCGGTAGTGCGCTTGCCCGCGAAAGGCAAAAGTCCCAGGTTCGAGTCCCGGTTCCGGCACACAATTTTAATCCGCCAGGAAGTTTCATCTTTCTCTGGAGTCATCACGTGTCCAGGAATCGCGAACTGCTGACGAATGAGCTAAATAGTGCTCAGCGATGAATTGTGGCTCTGTACTACCCTAGAATACAATTACTGGCGAAAGGTCCTCATGGACGGGCACTGCAGTGTCACTCAGACAACATGGTCTAAATAGTCATTGGCTTATGACTTCAGGTGACATCTGTTAGTGACTGAGGGAAAGCTGACGTCACAAACCTCCTGCAACATAATTTACTACCGACGTAGTAAGGGGGTTATTTTTCAACAGGGCAATGGTTGTTTACTCATAGCATGTATTTTTATGAATCGTCCGTGTGATCTTGGACTAACAATGACGACTATAAAGTCCCCAAATCTGTCCAAGATAGGAGCTACATCTATGGAACTATCTTCGACCTTAGCTCTACCCTAGTGTTAGTACGAGAATATCAAGAACAAGTTATAACAGAGGCCCGCCTGCCTTTTGAGAGGGTGTAACGGGTTTTTTATCACACCATTCTGAACGAGATCAGTGTAAGGCTACCGCCGAATAATGTGCAACGTAATACGAGATTAGTGTTTGCAAATCTGATTAGATTTTCTATGAGTAGGTTTAAGAAAGTAACTACCAATGCTGCATTTTTCTGTTGTATAACTTGGTGCAATACGCGACTTAACAGTATTCGGCCATTTCTCTCATCAATCTACTGTAGGTGTATAAAATTTGTGCAACAATAGAGAATTCCGCTAAATGTGAGGTACATGACGTAATAAGATTTCTGTGGGAAAAAAAGGCACCAGCTTCATTTAACGTGAAGCTACTGAAATGTGACAACATATGAGTGACAGTGTTGTTCAACGTTGCTGTTCTACTTTTCGCGACAAACACACTGACGCCAGTGTTAAATCACAAAGGGGCCGGCCGTCTGTTTTGTGCGTAGAGTTTCTTACAAAAGCGGAGGAAGTGACCAGACAGAAAAGTCGTTTCACCATTTCTGAACTCTCAGAGCATTTACCATAAATAGGTCGGACTGTCCCGAACGAAATAGCGATACAAAGCTTAAAGTATCCCGAGGCTGGGATCAATATTGACGTTTCTGAAACATTATCAGAATGAAGGTGAGACTTTTCTCAACCAGATCGTCAACGGAGACGACACTAGGATGTTAATTCCGAAACGAAACAATAATCCATCATATGAGGTCGCATCATCTCCCATAGGAAACAACATAAATGTCTCTTAACATCCTAACAAAAGTTCATAACAAGTAATTTTTGGGACAAATCAAATGTTCAAATGTTTGTAAATCTATCGGACCAAACTGCGTGGTCATCAGTCCGTAGCTTACAAACTACTTAAACCTATTGATAAATCTGAAGCATTGAATTAAAATTTGTGGTGCGGCCGGAAATCGAATCCCGACCTCCATGCTTACTAGGCAGACGTCTTAACCGTTAGACTACCACACCACTATCGATTAAAGCGCCTTGGAATAGTCTATGTACAATTTCCCTCCACATCACAAACTTTAATTGAGCTTCTGTGTTCCAAAGATAATTGCTACTACTGCCAAAGCTCTCCATGCAGCGGAATAGCACCTCGGCAATGTACATGGTGGAACAATCCTGTTAAGGTGATATAAATATCAATTTATACAAATAAACAATCACAGAGACGGATTTACGTCTCAAATATGTCAAAGACATTATTGATATATCTGAAGCATTTAATTAAAATTTGTGGTGCGGCCGGGAATCGAACGCGGACCTCCATGCTTGCTAGGCAGACGTCTTAACCGTCCAAGGCGCCTTAATCGTTAGTGGTGTGGTAGTATAACGGTTAAGACGTCTGCCTAGTAAGCATGGAGGTCCGGGTTCGAGTCCCGGCCGCACCACAAATTTTAATTCAATGCTTCAGATTTATCAATAATATCTTTGACATATTTGAGACGTAAATCCGTCTCTGGGATTGTTTATTTGTATTACTTAAACCTAGGTAAACTAACATAAGGACAACACACACACACACACGCACACAAACACACATGCCCCAGGGAGGACTCGAAACTACACGGCGAGCAACCGCGCGCTCCGCAGCGAGACGCTTTAGACCGCTCGGCTACTCCACCACGGCTTTAGGGACATAAAAGGTGTTTCGCTAGTTCATCTCAGGGCATAAGGTATAGTAATACACGGGGATGTTTACTGAGGCATACTAAATAAAACGAGGACTGTAACTAAAAATGAACGAGTTGACCTGCTGATTTCAGGAATTTCTCGTACTGGCGTAGGGACTCAAAGTCTGTTGCGGCAGTTACAATGGGAGGCGTTTACACCATTATGCCGCACTTTACGCCGCTGTTCTTTGGAATGGAGGGCAGAGAACGGACAGCAGTACTTTCGTCCGCCCATACCGGCATCGTATAAGTTGAAACAAATTGCATGTCCTTCTAAGTTACCGGATACGGGTGCACGCTTTCACATTTTACTGTCAGGTAATTGCATACATTAATTAAAACTAGCACCAGCCTGATGGCAGAGTGAAGAAAGCACTTGCATCACCTTCATTAGCGAACACGGAAATATAGTCCAGAATTCGCAGCTGCGAAAACGCATATGCAAGGAGTCTGTGTCGTAAGTGTCTGGAAGCCACAAACTGCCCTAATTACCGCTGACCGTGAATGATCAGGCCTCAGCAATAACCAACCGAATGAGTCTGTTTAGGCAGTAGCGGGTAATGTGAGACGGGGCGATTCAAATGACACGGTGGCCTCACACTTTCCTTATAGACAGCCGTAGCCGAGCTTCCCGCAGTGATACATTTTTTTCCACAAAGGTCACCAGGGCGTCCTCCATCATTCGCGTGATGCTGCGCAGTATCGCCTCGCTCCAAATTGTCTGGGGATGGGTGGAGCCTGAGGTGAGATTTAAGGACCACCGGCGAGGACGCGTTCTTTACGGTCTCTGCTGTCGGGCGGGCGACGCCGCCCACGCAAGCCGACCGCCGAGAACTGGACTGGCCGCCTCTCCTAAACAGTCGCCGAGCATCGCCCACCAGACTATGCCTCAGAAGTCCCTCGAACGCAAGCAAACGGATCAAAACAAACTATGTCCCTTGTCACCTAAAGCCTAACTTACGGCTGGAAAGCTAAGCGCTTTTGGTCCAATTGCTTGACCACCAACGAAATAGTGACCATCAGGCCTTCTGGATTATATCCTGCAACTTCTCGTGGAATTGTCCACCCGTTGGATGTCGATTTTAAAGAGCGGCTCGTCAGTTCGTTGTACCGTTAAAGGCTACATCATGTGTCATACTTTGAGTGTACCTTTGATATTCATCTATATCAGCAAGAATCCTCTCCAATCAATATACATACAGGGTGTTTCACTAAGTGCGTTTGCCTCTGTAACTTATAAAATAATAGGTGACGGGAAATTTTAATGCGGTAGGTCAACACAAGCTACAACCGTTCAAAGTTCTGGGGGCGGAGGCTGCGATAGCGTAACTGACTTGCTGAGTGGCTATCCCCTGGGGCACGATCCCACTGTCACATGACCACCAGCCAGTCAGCCACGCTGTCGTAGCCTCCACCCCCTAAACTGTGAAGGGTTGTAGCTCCCAAACTAACAGTGATAGGAATGTTGTTTAAATTGATTTGGACGCAGCTGGTTTCAACGAATCCAATGCACGATAGAAAAAACTATTGTTCCATTTTAAAAAATTATATCTTTGTGGTGTAACTCTTTGGAAAATGATACAATAAACTATGTTCATAGCTCCGCAGAAAGTGTAACATTTCTTGTGTTGACCTACCGCATTAAAATTTCCCGTCACCTATTGTTTTCTATGTTACAGAGGCAAACACACTTAGTGAAACACCCTGTATATCAAAATGGAACGTGTGACATGTGTCCGTATATTTCACTTGGTAGCGAAAGTTATTCACTGCAGAGCAATGGCGGTTATGCATGAGAGTAGCCTTTAGGTTCGCGTTGTGCACTATGGTGTTTTAGTCGCGGTGTGTGGCGGTGGGTGAGTGTAGCGAACAAAAATCCGTAAAATGTGGAGCAATACGACGATCAACAGATGCTCAAAGATAAAAAGACTCAAAGATATAACAGTCGGAAACACAGACATACATTAACTACACTGGCAAAACACCAATGATCTCAATATAAACACTGGAATGACAACTGTAGTGCTTAGGATCAAAATACTGACAACTGGATTAGAGAGACAAATATACGTCGAGCGTCACGGTTTCACAATAGATAGTGTCACCTTCATATTATCTTTGAGCTCACTTCAATACACAGACTGAAGACATACGTTAATGTATGTATGTGGTGGAAAGTTCGAAGGCATATTATAAGTATATGCTGCTCAAGTGATAAAATTGCATTGCCAGTTCCAAAATTACCACCATGTGAATTCTTTGAATATATTTACATAATAATTCTTTGCAAGGAAAATCTAATTTATGTAGTTTCCGTTCTGATTTTGGTCTAGGCCTATCCTCATTACATTTTGAGTTCGTTATGTTTAGAAATACGTAGAAAACGCCATAGTACAGGAAAGGACAAATTGAGATGTTAGTTACATAACACACCAAATAACTAACAGATGCCGATGCTTCGTTTTTTTATTCTCACAATTGTGGTGTAATACACTACAACACGGGGTACAATTTTACTTACGGCATTGGCGTAGTGTGCTGATGTTGGCAACGGCCATTCACAGCTTTTTGAAAAATCAGTCACGTAGAATGAGGGGCATACTTCAATATGTTAGTGATGAAGTAAATAATTAGTGCTGTTCCGGTCAGTAAATTAATGACCCTCCTAAAGCATTTTCAAGTGTGGGAGTAGCACAAAATATAATTACATATGTATGTGCCACACAACCAAACATCAAATAAAGTTTATAAGAATGTAATTTAAAGTAAATATTTTGCATGTAAGATAAGTATGCAACTAAAAAAAAGTAATAATAAAACGAATTTTAAAAAGAAAGAACTAAACACAAAGTGTCTCACTGAAGTTTTTCCCCTTCAGTATTACATTTATAAAACTACTGATATAAAACTTTAACCCACCAAAGCGGGTCATCATAAGCTCGTTTTAAATAAATCATCTCGAGACTTCAACTGTATATTTTCAACTATATTGCTGAACCAGATTTGCTTCTAGCAAGTATCATTACAAGAGAAACAGCTGTATACGGAAGAATCAATACGGTGTTACCAACAAATGACTCATTACAATATTTCCGTGTATGGCGTGTATGATCGTCTTAGATGTGATGGTCACACTGTTTTGATTCTTGTGTATTCAGCTTTTCCGTCTGTGTTGATGCTTCTTAGAAGAGAAAATGGTTGAGAAATAAAGTAGAAGACATAAAGCTGAAGGCTCAACATGATTTATTCCAAATATCTCACAGCTGTAAACTGTTACCTTTATAAATGTCGTCAGTAACTCACACTTCATCTCCTGAGTGAGGGTTCACAGAACCATTTCTACATCATTCTACTCCTTCCGTAATCCTCCGCAAGGTACGTGGCGGAGGGAACCATGTACCACTACTGGCCATTTCCTTTTCTTTTGTTCTCCGAAAGAGAAAAGGGAAAAAGGAATGCCTGTGTGCCTCTGTGGCCTGTATGCGAAATATAAGTTGGCGGAAGTAGAATGGTTCAGCAGTCAGCTTTAAATTCCAATACTGTAAATTTCCTCTTGAAAAGAACGTCGCCTTTTCTCCAGCCTTTCTCATCTCATCTTGCAATGCATCTCTGCAATACTTTCGCAATGATCGAAAATGGCAGTAACAAACATAACAGTCCCTCTCTGATTTGTTTATGTTTTCCTTTAAACAGATATGGTTTAGATCTAAAACCTGTGAGTAATACTCAATATGGGGTCCCAAAAGCTCGTTCCATTTATATCTCTCTGCAACGATACGCCAAGAAATTTGATCGACATAACTGTTAAAAAAGCAGAACAGTAGTAATGTTGTATTATGACTTTCTGGGGTTTCCTGCTCATCTGCATCACCTTAAACTTTTCTACGTTTAGAGCTACCTTTCATTCCTCACACCAACTAGAACTTTTGTCTGACAAGGAGACCTTTTGCTCATTAAAAATTCAGTTTTTGATTAGAATTCGCATCTTAGTAGTATACGTCAAGGGTGTCCACTCATAGAAGCTTTAAAGCGCATTACCGAGAAAATTCCGAGAAACCGTCACGAACGGCCAAGCGCTATGCTCCGATGCGCGTGGCCGTTCCCCGTTCCCTCGGGCATGGCTGTTTGTGCCGTCTTTAGTACAAGGTAGTTCATAAGTAGTTTGTAAGTTTAGGCACTGATGACCCCGAAGTTAAGCCAATAAGCTATACAAACGTTTTAAACCGTCACGTCGGTGATCAGGGTTGGATCCTATTTGCGGGAAAAAACTTTTTTTAATTAGATGTATTATACTTGGATAAAATTAATGATATAAAATATAAATTACATAATAAAGGACTGTATTTTATTTGAGAAGTGTCGGTTGCAGCTAATTAACATATTACTTACAATATTTTCTTTTTAAAAAGTTTAATACTTCCAAAAGGATTTTACAATTAATGTAGGCAGATTAAAGCGTTAAATACTATTGCCATTACATTTATAATACAAAAGCAGCGATATTCTAAGCTGTGGAAAGATTATAAATATTCGTTGTAAATTCGAGAAACCTGTTGCTTCACGGAAAAGCAGAACATAGCTGTTGCCTTATTGTATGTATACAAACAGACAGACGGTCAGGAAGAGTGAAGTAAATAAATAATTTGTTGAAAGTAGGTTTGAAGATTTATCATCCACAACACAGTTTTTTCTATCTTTTTCGTTCCTCAGGTAGGTCGGTTCTTAGCGGTCGTTCGTTCTGGGTTGTTCGTTAGGGTCTTGGGTCATATGTTCTTTTTTCTTGTTTTTGAGATCCACTACTATCGTGCGAAGTCCCATTCCGAGCTGCATTTCTGAGGCCGGAAGGTCTCCTAGTACAAACATTTAATGACGACACCTTCGCGTACACCACACCAGCATCAGCAAATTGCCCCAGACAATTACTAACTCTATCCATTAGATCAGTTATGCAGATAGAAATTAATAACGGTCCTACACATTTCCCTTGAACAGTCCTGAGCCGTGTTGGAAAGCCCGAGAGCTCTAAGGCACCTTGCTAAGGACCGCACGGTTGCTTTCCGTGAGGTTCCACTCCTCCCTCGGACATGGGTGTGTGTGTGTGTGTTTGTTGTCCTGATGACCACACTAGTTAAGACCCATAGATTTACAAACATTTAAATTTTGAGCACTTCTGACGAGAGACCTGTATCTCATAAACACTCACCGTCGAGGGAAACGTACTGAGTTCTGTTACTTACGAAGTCTTCGAGCCACTCATATACTCATTGACCGGCTCCTAATGATTCCAAAGCAGTCAGATCGCGTTCAGTTCCGTTACAACCCTATGCAGTTCTCTAGAGAAGAGTCTTATTTTCTAGGAGATGACAAATGTATAACACTTTCAAGAACGTCGTTCTGTTCCTCATTGTAGTTCGGACCGTAATTTTCGAATGTGAAATGGGTGGGAATCGACAACCTAATGGAAGGAACGGTTTAATTGGCACCTTTTATACCACTCCTGCACCCTTCGATACAGAGCGGATATGTTTCTAATGCTTTCCTTGTCCACTCTTCAAAATCGGACCATATTTATTAAACTCTGGGCGTCGTAGTTCTGACCTCCGTCGTAGAGGTTTTAACCGAAGGGGTGGGTAATGTGCTTGCGTGACGACGTTCCCAAGGTGTTACACCTTCACGATTGCGATGCGGTCGCTGGTGCCAATGTGGCATCATTAACTCACCTTAAATCCCACGTGGAATTGTGAACTCTGGCGTTTCCACAGTAGTACATTTCGAATTATTCCTGTTTTTTCTTCCATAGTACAGCACAGTGCTAAAATAAAGCAGTACAAACATAAGAGTTCTTTAATTGTAAGCTATTGTTGTATGCAGCAAGTAGTATTTCAAAAATAACAAAACAAAGACGCACTATATGGATACTGCATTCCTTATGAGTAATCGCAATTCCTATAGTTCACAATATCTTATTTCTTATCTTATCTCTCCATCAATTTACATAATTTTCAAGCTTTATCAATCTTGCTCCTACTCTTTTTGTATATCATTTCTTCTTTTCTCTTCAAAGTAAAGTCTGCGTTAACTAGTAGGTTTATTTATCAATTCTTCCTTCCATATCGTACTTCTTTCCTGTTCTAAGTATTCCTCAATTTACCTTCACGTAAATGTGAATCTGTAGCTGTAATATTTAGAAAATTATTGATTCATTTACTTTTCAACTATAGCCTATCTACCTTACCTTCCCTTTGCCAAGCACTTAAATGTGATTTGCAGAGTATCCCACGTAGTAGATGTAGATGTATCTTCTCATTTTGAATATATAGCTGTCGGGATTTGAAATTATTGTATTTACCTAATAATGTTTTCCGGAAGTGTTACAACATCTTATCACTTGCAGTTAGATTTCATGAAATAAACTTAATAATATTGATGCTGAATTTATCTTAGTTTTGCAGCAGCAGACACATATTCTATTCCTTTAACATGTAACCTCTTTGACAAGACAGCACAAGACACTTTAACGTACGCGAGGTATCCAGCGAGACGGCAAAACCTGTACATGTTTTTATGCAGAGCGTCGTCAGATGACGAAGATGACCTTGAGCCTGTCAGAACGCAATTTGGCGTCTATCACTTGAAATAAATGCAGATGTCGACAAGACTCATTTACGCTCTCAATCAGCTAGTACCACTAATGACTCAATATTCGTTGGCTCACATCTTCTGACTCGAAAGGTCTTTCAGCTTCGAAAGTAACGGTATTCCTTACGCAAACAGACCTACTGTTCGAACACCGTAACGCATCCTTGAGGTTTGGTTTTTGTGGATCGGTTTGGCTAGCTACACAAAGAAAATTCCAACCTCACGTGCCGGAACGCAAGTGTTACTCAAAGGCTCTTAGAAAGCCCATTGTGTACTCTAGGTCATTGCCAGACTCCCTTTCTCGGCAGCCTATAGGTCACGTGCAGTTGTCTGAGACGGCAGCTAAGCGGCTATTAGTTTCTCCTTCACACTCAGATATACTAAGGTTTCTGTCGCTGAGAAATGATACTAAGTACACTGTGGAAGGTAATTTCATGCACCGAAAATACTCAGGTGTAAATTAAATCCCTTTCAAGGAAAGGCAACTCCAAATGGCAGTATCAATATCACTAAATTTGTTTGGCTAATAAGATGTTTTATCTGTAACTGGTTTTATTAGGGTTACATGGCTTCAGAGAGCAATATGTTAGAAAAACAGAAACCAGCCATTAATTATAGTGTTTCCAGTTTAGCACACACACACACACACACACACACACACACACACACACACACACACTGTCCCATGATCCTTTGCAGCTAATATGAGATAAAATCAAGTGTATCAAAGATGTTTTAACTACTTATTGTGGATGTTGAATTAAATGTAGTGAGACAGTTGAAAAATTTGTGCCCAGACCCGGTCTTCGGCTTACTGTAATTCGACCTACGAACGACGGAGGGCCGCATATGTCTAATAAAGATGGGAAAAGGCTCTTTGCCGATTTCAAGCGACAGTTGAAGTACGCGTAATACGTGCTTTGCGCTTGAAGAAACCTTATGGCCACAAATATTGGCTCTCGATTCCTCAAGTGGAATTTATTGCATATCAACAACATTTTCGATGACAGCTAGCAATAAATAGAATAAAATCACTGCATAACTATCGACAATCAAGTTTATTTTTAGAAATGCCTACGACATTCGCATCACAGCATTGGCTGTCGGAGAATACTTGATTTAGATGCGCACAGCGAGCAAAGAACTCACCCACCGTGGTTCCTGGAGCCACATATAGGTAGATGTTCTAACCATCAACCAAATGGGCATGGCGGACATTACAGTTCAGGTGCCACCCTCAAAATTACTAAAAATTTCAGGGCTGTTATGCCGTGGTCTTGTGGATTTATTATTAAACCCCAACGTTTCGTCCCCGACTGCAGAGGACATTCTCAAGAGGGATCGTTGCACTTTTGGATGTCCGATTCACACCCTGGCTCGCTACTGACTGAAGCCAAATTCCGTTTACGAGGGCTCGCGTGCAGTGGTGTGACGTCAGATGTTTTTTATATGCGCGCGCAATTCGTCGTTGCCGATTGCGTCTGTCCGTTAATATCGTCCCATGGTGGAAGACTGTTACATTTCTTCTTCAAAACCGAAATCCAGATATCATTTAGAATCACGTCCTCCTCCATCCTATTGAAATTATTGGAGTGTTTTACAATTTCTATAGCCTCTCTGTACAGTCTTTCGTGGTATCTATTTGTGGGTTTTAATAATAAATCCACTAGAACACGGCATAACAGCCCGGAAAGTTTTAGTAATTTTGACCATTCCGACCGTGAAAGTTTACATTTTGCAATAAGGAGGCACCCTCGCACGCTCCAACCAAACTTCCTACACTGCTGTCGCTGTGTCGCTAGCACAGTACTGTCGTTTACTGGTGACCATGAATATCCAATTGCCCAAGGTTATACGAGTCTAATGTGTAAAGGACACTAATTTCGTGTGGCTCATTGGCCTGGTGCAAGTCTTTCAATTGGACTCCACTTAGACGACTTACGTGTCGCTAGCCCACCCCAGTTATCCAACCAGGGAAAGGAGGCCTACAGCTTAACGTGGAAACCCAACACGTTTCGTTTCTGGTGACTCATATCGTTGAGAGGTGAAGGATGGGTTAAAACGCAGACTGAAAAAACCCGAGTCCGTCCGGGTTTCGAACCTGCGACCTTTCGGTTTCCAGACGAGACCACCGGGTCTGACAGCGAGGGACACTACGACAGTAGTATACGCTGAATTTGTATGGCTGAGAAGATATCAGGGTATTTCCAGCAGCTGAGCTGGGATATCCACCGTGCTACAGGGGGCTTAATGGATACAGCATCTGTCTAATAAGCAGATAACCCGGCTTTGATTTCCGCCCTTCCCCCCGAGCCGCGCCTAATGACGTCATGCGGATGACTGGGCGGCCGCTCCTGCCAGAGGTTCGAGTCATCCCTGGTGCATTGGTGGTGTTTTGCCCTTAGCGTAAGTCATTTTAAGTAGTTTGTAGGTCTAGGGACAGATACCCACAGCAGTTTGGCCCAACTTGTTTAGAAACATTTGATTTGAACGAGCTCGCGTACAACTTACATGAGATGTATGCCAGAATTGTTAAAAATCAAATTTACTATTTCCGTATCAATACAGATCAATCACATGCAATATATTTTTCACTAAATAAAAATTAAATAAGTTAGTTTCATTTTTAATAACGTGTAAATCTATAAATTAAAAATTAAATTTTGCTCGTTGCTGACCGAATGAAAGGAGATTGGCTGAGCCGATTTTTTTTTTCTTTTAATGTTTTCAATATTCCTAGTACAGCAATATAGAGTTTAGGGAAATGAAAATGTGAAAATTGTGTGGAAAATGGAAAAATTCGGGAAAAGAACTGAAAGTGTTTTTTCGTATGTACCTCTGTTAGAACTCAAACCCATAACTCGCAATTATAATGATAGTTATGGGAAATATTTCTTATTTTTCTGTTTGTTATGGTCCTGGAAAGGTTTACAGAAAAAAAAATACGGGACAGTTACAAAGAAAATGTTCAAATTCAAATGTTTGTAAATCTAAGGGACTTAATTACATTGATCATTACTCCCTAGGCTTACATACTACTCAAACTACGAGTATCTTAAATAACTTTTGCTATGGACAATACAAATACCCATGCTCCTAGGAGGACTTGAACCCCCGTTGACGAGCAACGGCGCACTCCGCAGCTAGGCGCCTTAGAACGCCCGGCCACTCCCCTGCTGCCAATTACAAAGAAAAGTCGGAAAATTTGCACAAACTGCAAAAATCATTTTTATCTACTCTAGATCATAAATGATCACGATTGTTTTAACCCAATGTTTTTCAACCTGTGGGTTGAGACACCCAGGGGGACACGAAGTTTTGCTCAGGGGATCGCCGTCACAGGAGAAAGTACTTGCACCATAAAATAACTAGCGGTTCAGTAATACGAAAACGTATGATCAAGTGAAATATATGTTTAATGTTATAATTACTGAAGTCATTATGAATTGAGTATTTCATCTACCTTTTTATAGTACAGCTTTGTTAATGATGAATAATTGCAAAGTCTGAAAACTGTCTTCAGGAACCAGTCGATAGGCAAAATAACTTGATAGAATATTTAATTCTGAAAAATTCTAAAAAAAAGATCTACTTCTTTACAAATTATCTAACAGTGGGACCTTTCGTAGTGAACTTACTTCGCTTATGAGTCTTGCCTGAAATGCAAAACAGTTGTTAAGCAAAATATATTTCTCTTTCCGAAATCATTAGTAAAGAGTGTTCCATTTCGAAAATTACACAAAACAAATTTCGTCCAACAATTACGGAAGAAAGCTGAAGCAAAAGAAAGAAGATTAAATTTCTTCTCTTTGCCATTACATAGATTTGTGACGGTTCGTGAGAAGGAGGGGGGAGGGTCGTCAGAATATTTTTATTTCGAAGGGGTTCGCCTAATCGAAAAGGTTGAAAAACACTGCTCTAACCAATCATCGTGTAATTTGGAACATATGTAATTTGATCGTGGAAGTTTTTATACTCTGCAAGTCTTCGAATGGCGCATAACAGATTATACCTTACAAACGACACCATTTGACCAATCACCATGAAATTTCTTCCATGGTGTTTTTTCAAAGTCTGTAAGCTATCGCATGGTCGGTAACGTAGGGCATTTTACAATAAACTTAGACACCGTTTGACCGCTAAGTACGAAAATTTCATAGATAGCGAGGAAGAGGAGACGGGCAGAGAGAGAAGGAGGAGGAGTAACAGTGGATTGTCAAGAAGGGGCGAGGAGATGGTGTAAGAGGCTGAGGAAGTAATGGACAGTGAGGAGATAAAGGAGGAGATTGATACTGAAAGGGGGGAAAGAGAACAGAAGGTGTTGGAGGAAGTGGGCGGAGAGAGACAGAGAAGGAAGGGATGCACTAATGGAAGAATGGAATAAGTACAAAATGTAAGTGATTTTTCTGCCAATTACACGAGAAAGGGAGAAAGAGGTGGACTGAAACACGGCGAATAGAATGTCATGGATAGAGAGTGAGGGATGAGAAGGCGGACATAAATACAGAGATTGGAAGATGAAGACGAGGATGTAGATAGTGATGAGGAGGGGAACGAAGAGAGAAACATAGAGAAGAGGGGAGAGATTGGAACAAATAAATACCCTGGAAAATCCGTACTTTCAGCTATTAAAATAATAAAATCCAGTTATGTTAATGACTGCACTCTTGGTGCTCTGATTGGGAATCTTTTCTCTGCATAAGGAATACTGCTACCACAGTGTCTTGTCCTACCGCCTAACTTTTGACATATGAATCATGACTGACTTTTCGGTGACTCGCTTTCAGTTGCTGCTACAGATCAGCGATGGTTTCTGAGAAAAGTTATCTGGAATGCTGGTCTTCAGGGTCACTGTCAAAACGTGTTATATCGATCCACAACGACTGAACTCTTCCATCGCAGCTCATATGGTTTCAGGGAATATTGATTTTGGCGTGTGATAATTATCTACTTCTCCGTAATGTATCCTTTTTAGACTTGGAACGACATGGTATGAGGAAAAATAACGGTTATTGACGCCGCACTGCTCGTGCTAACCTTTTTGCTTGGTAGTTTCGTAATGCACGCAACAGTAAATCGCGTTTCCTAAATTGATGCCCTAATAGCTGCTTATTGTAAATATTTATTGCCATAATGTTTATGAGACTCCAATGTCTCTTTGACAATATCTTTATGTGCGTAATTTGTTATTTATGAACACGTGACATCAGAGTAATATTCGAAACATATGTTTGACTGTTATAGTAGGCGTTTTAGTAGGAGAAAGTAAATTATATTACATCCACTTATTATTCATCTTTCGAATGACACCAACAGAGACGCACAAATCCACTGGCTGCCTAAAAAAACGTACAAAATTCACAGCCAAGGCCGCGGCACAGCGGCCGAGCGCATTGAGGCGCTATGCTGCGATAGGCGAGGCCGTTCCCTGTCGGAGGTTCGAATTTCCCCTCGGGCATGGATGTTTTTGCTGCCTGTAGTATAAGTTAGCTTATAAGTAGTTTGTAAGTTTATGGACTGATGACCCCATAGTTAAGTCCCATAAGCTTAACAAACATTTTCACAGACACTTTTTTTTGTTTCACTCATGGGTTGTACACTGGAAAGTAGAATGTAGCGACCCCTTTCTACTAACTTGAATTAAAAATGCCACAATTTTAGTCATTTCGCTAAATGCTAATGGGAGGAAATAATTACGTCTTGAAACGTATCGCAACGTGACTTTACAGATCCCATCAGATTTGCCTAATAATTCTGTTTGTCCCCACAGATATTTTCTTAGTTTTCTTTTTCCTTGAGAAGTCTCCGAGAGGAAACAATAGAATATAACATTTGGTAGAGAGAGTTTTGTAAAAGAAGTTATGACTTAGTTTTACGTGATTAGAAGTTTTCAAAATTTTCAAGTGTTTGTAAACATGCGACCAAACTGTGGAGGTCAACTGCTTCTAGACTTACAAACTAGTTTAACTAACGTACACTAAGGACAAAAGGACGCCACACCCATGACTCATGGAGGACTGCAAACTCCGACACGAGCGGCCACGCGATTCGTAACGTGACGCCCCAAACCGCACGGCATTCACGCGCGCTGATAATTCATGGTCCTCAGCGACTCTGATACTTTTGTCCTGCTACTTACCTATGACTCTTTAGGGCGAAATAAATCTTTAACCTAAAAATGTTAATGTAATTGATTCCGGAAGCGAAAATAGCTTTTACATGTCTATCAGTCACTGTCCTATCCACACGATTCAGACGTCGCACTTCGTGAGAGTTAACCTCGTCATTTTGGAACACATCGGCACAATGTGAGACGTTCTGCTACATTTTCTACGATAACTATCAAGCAGCTGAGTCGTAAGGCCCATATGCGATGAGAATAGTTGATGTATCCTAACTTAGTGCCTGATCACGTTTATTTATTTGATCTGGGGAGCCGACTAAGGTAACATAATATGTCGATCACTTCAGGAACTTTGATTTGCGGTAGCCAGTGACACCTCAAAATTTTCAAATTTCACTCTTCATTAGGCATTTATGTGATATAATTTTGTTCAGATGTTCCTTGGCCTTTTTTTTTTTTGACAGGGGTGGCTCTTTTGGTGTCTGATTCGTTACTTTGAGTAGATAAGCTACATTCATGTTTTACAACTGCATTCACTTACATCTTTTTTTATTTAAAGTTTATTTCTAACTGAATTTCGTGTGACGAGTTTAATTTGCAGTAAGACTTCTACATTATTTCGTGAATAATTTGAACCCTTGGTTAGCAGTATTCATTTATTTATTGACCCAATCCAGAACATTAGTGACTTTCAAGATCTCTTTTTTTGAAATTTGTTATTTGATCTTCTACATCTACATCTACATAGATACTCTGCAAATCACATTTAAGTGCCTGGCAGAGGGTTCATTAACCACCTTCAAAACTTTTCTCTACCGTTCCATTCTCTAATAGCGCGCGGGAAGAAAGAACACCTAAATCGTTCCGTTTTCGATCTGATTTCTCTTATTTTATTGGGATGGTCATGTCTCCCTAAGTAGGTGGGTGCTAGCAAAATATTTTCACATTCAGCACTAAAAGTCGGTGATTGAAACTTCGCAAACAGATCACGCCGCAATGAATAACGTCTTTCTTTTAATGATTTCCACCCCAATTCGTGCAATTCGTGACGCTTTCCCCCCCGTAACGTGATAAAACAAAACGAGCTGCCCTTCTCTGAACCTTCTCAATATCTTCCATAAGTCCCACCTGGTGAGGGTCCCACAAGGGGCAACAGTACTCCAAGAGAGGACGCACAAGTGTGATGTAGGCAGTCTCTTTGGTGGAGCTGGTGCATCGTCTTCTGCCCGTAGACTGGTTTGTTGCTACTCTCTACGCTACCCTGTAATTTGGAAGCCTCTTCATCCCCGAATAAGAACTGCAACCTACATCCTTCTGAACCTGGTTAGTGACTTCGTCTCTCGGTCTCCTTCTGAGATTCTTAGCCCAGACACTTCCCTCAAGTGCTAAATCTACGATTCTTTGATGTATCAGAATGTGTCCTACCAAGCGATCCCTTCTCTTATTCAAGGTATGACAGAAATTTAATTTCTTCCCAATTCTGTTCAGCACCTCCTCATTATTTACACGATTTACCCAAGTAATCTTCAGCATTCGTCTGTAGCAATAAATTTCAAATGCTCTTTTCATCTTTCTGTCTCCATATCGTACTTGTTTCTCTCGCGTATAATGATACACTCCACACAAATCCTTTCAGAAAGGGCTTCCTAACATTTAAATTAATTTACGATATCAAGAATTTTCACTTCTTCAGAAATGATTTTCTTCCCATACCCATTCTTCATTTTATATGTTCTTTACTTCGGCCATCAGAAGTTATTTTGTCTCCCAAATAACTCAACTTTTATTGTCTCCTTACTAAATGTAATACTTTCAGAATCGCCTGATTTTCTTGGACCGCATTCCATTAACCTTATTTTACTCTTGTTAATGATCATCTTATAAGATACTTTCAAGACACTGTCCATTCCGTTCGATTGCTCTTACAAATCCTCTACTATCTCTGGTAGAATGAAAATGGCACCGGTAAACTGAAAAGTTTTTATTTCTTCTCCCTAAACTGTAATTTCTTCTCCAAATTTCTCCTGGCATTACTTCACAGCTTGCTCAATATACAGATTGAACAACACTTGAGAAGGCTTCAACCCTGATTTACAACCTTTCTAACCACTGCTTGTATTTCCTGTCCTTCGACACTTATAACTTCTATCTGATTTTTGTGTAGTGTATAAATTTACATTTCCTATATTTTACCCTGCTACCTTCAGATTTGAAAGACTGTATTTCAGTCAACATTGTCAAAAACTTTCTTCAAATGTACAAAAGCTAATAACGTATGTTTGCCTTTCCTTTAACATAAATCGTGTTGAGAATATTGCCTCGTGTGTTATTAAATTTTTTTATGTCTGAGGGTATTTCCTCTGTCTCATACATTTTACACCATAGATGGAACAGTTTCTTCATGACTGACTCTCCCAACGATATCAGCAGTTCAGAGGGAATATTAACTATTCCAGAGGCCTTGTTTCGACTCGCATCTTTCACTCCTCTGTCAAATACTTCACTCAATACTCTATCTTGTCATCTACTTCCAGACGAAGACTTAGTACGTCAATTACTCGATGGCGCAAACACCATAAGCGAAATTGGTTAAAGCTTCTCTCTTGTTACTAATCTTCGTTCTTTCAAGGAGGATTTCAATTTATGGGGAAAAAACCTGAAGAGAAGGTCTGGAGAGAACGGAAGCTGAGGCAGCACAGTGATTTCCAATTTGAGCAGTTGGCGATGGTCTTGCTGGTCTTGACACACAAACTGTGGGACGAATTTGGCGGCAGCACGATGCATTCAATGATGCTGTGTCAGGATTTCATGACGTGATGCAACAGGAATGTTACATTCTTTTCCAATTCTGGGAAGTCCGACTATGATTTGACACGCACAAATTCGTTAACGTTGTTGCCATTAGTGTTGTCGGTAGACGACAAAGGGCTTTCTGCACGAGAATCATTTTTAACTTCCGTCGGGCCATTTTTTAACCTCCTGAACATTCGTAACATCGATTACAGCTCAAGCACTCATCTACGAAGGTTCCTGCATCATTGATTGCATATCTGTAAGGATTTCTTGGGTTTTATAAAAACTTAAAGCAGACGCATTGCTCATCTAACTCTGCCACTTCTACATGCGAAAACTGTGCGATGCAACGTTGTACTGAATGCAACACTGAACAACAGCTAACAGACACCAAATAATGAGACTTCCGACACTCGCACATGTGTGACAGGCGTGTGCAGGAATGCGAACCGCATTTCACTACAACACTCCATTGGCGAGAAATTAAGAATGTTCCAGAATGTGGTTCTGCGTGGCCATCAATCCGTAGCTTACAAACTATTTAAATTAAGGTAAACTAACCTAAGGACACCACACACACCCATGCCCCATGGATAACTCGAACCTCCGACGGCGAGCCGGCCGCGGTGGCCGAGGGGACTGAGGCGCTTCAGTCACGTTCTGCACGGCCACTACGGTCGGGGGTTCGAATCCCCCCTCGGGCATGGATATTTGTGCCGTCCTTAGTATTAGCTAGTTCATAAGTAGTTTGTAAGTTTAGGGACTGATGACCCCGCAGTTAAGTCCCATAAGCTTCACAAACATTTGAACATTTTTTTAGTACGTTACCATATTTATATTGTGTAAGATATCCCACCTGATCCCCTAACTGTTTTGAGCAGTATGTAAACTATGCTGTGTTTGTTAAATATACTATTAGTACATAGTACTTACTTTTACAGTTTCAAAAATTGTGGTGTAAGTGAAGGATTTCGAAATGTAGGGTGTCATAATGTTTATAAAGATGCGATTGCACTGTAGTAAAGAACTGTAGTAAACATGAATATTATGTTTGAACATTTTTTAATGTATCTTATACTGTTTCGGCAATATGTGCTCAGGAAGATAATGAATGACGTTTCTTCTAGAATGTGTAGTGAGACGAAATATTATCCTTGCTACTGCCTTACGTCAGCTCAGTTTTGCAGGTAAAATCATGATTATTTATGTTGTTGTTAATAATCTTAATCTTAAAAATTTTTATGTTATGATTCTTCTGTTTCATGCGTGGTGACAACGGAGCAACCTACGAGAACAACATCTTCCCTGCTGAAGCCAAAGATAATACAGCTGGCTACAAATCGCCGCGGGTCGACAGCCACACGGCCAGAGAAGATCCTGTTGGTAGACCTCCGTGACCAACTGTTACAATAAAATAAATAATAAAAAGAAGAATTACATTGTAATTTATTCTGTAAGGAATTCTATGTTACAAACAGTTTCAGTCTATATGTCGAGTCCTTTCGAGAAAGATCTGATATTGTGTGATGTATGATAGGAATTAGTGACTTACGCTAATAAAGGGTGAAATTTTGCTTAAAGTGTAGATGTGTGAAAACCAGTTATTTCACCTATAAAGTAAAACGAATGTGTATACATTGTGCTAAAATTATATTTTGAAACATATTACAGAATTTCTACGATTTTATAAGTGTTTTAGGGACTCAGCAACAATTTTATTAATTGGAAGATAGTGAGTTCAAGTTCTTTTTATTAATCTATATATTTTACAACTGATTCAATGAAAAATATCTGTGGTTTACAAATCATTTGACTGAATGTCAACAAGATTGTTCTGAGAAAAACCTCCAGCTTTAAATTTCTTTTGAACACTTTTGTTTTCTCTTGTCTTGCACAAAAACTTATCAAGCAACATTTAAAAAATTTTTTTCTTTAAGTGAAAGTTGAAACTTCATTTATAATTCGAGTTTATTGGTATGGCTAGGTTCGAAGTCCAACATGATCAAGCTGAAGAATTTTACTTTTGAATAGAATCTGCTGTTCCAATAAAAATGTTTTCACCCTTTCCACGGTGGTATGTATAGGTATAAAAAGTGTTTTGTGTTTTCACCTAGACCATAATGTATACGAAATGTATTGGACTTGGTGATTTGTACATAGTTAGTATTGCTTAGCTAACTGGTTATCGATGTTAACAGTTGAAACTGCTCCAAGATAGTTGCGCGGGTAACACCGATGGTATTGTCCAAATGAGAGACCTGGACGGGACTTTTTGCCGCTTCATTGACACATGTGTTAATGTCGCAGCCTCCCGTAATCATGGCACAGGGAGACACGAGTAAAACGGGCTGGGAAAGCATAAACACCGCTTGTTAGTCTGGATCAAGTTCAAATTTCTACTCGCGTCAGCTTACATACCTAAGCAAATGGTCTTCTCTTTGCGCGGTGTTGTTCGACCTACCTGGTACAAGGCTTTTACGCGATGCAACATCGGTGACTAGGCTGTCGATGATGACGAAATGGTAATAAGTACAGCACAGCTTCCAGACCCTATGAGGAAAAAATCCAAGACCGGACCTGGAATCTAACTGGAGCCCCTGCGTGGCAACCCATCACGGTGTCCACCACTGCCAAGGCGGGATGTTTGCGAAATGTGTTGACACTGATGCCACAAGGTAAGGGGTGCTTTTACTGACGCTCTTCATGCCACCACGTAAGACCGTTCCGTTTCCATTATGAGCAGCGATGTGCCTGAGAAACTTTCCTCTGGCACTACACGTTGAGGTTCTCGCCTTCACGCCTCGGTCGCAAAAACGTCAATCCATGGGGTTATATCTGGGTAAATAGGGGAGTGGTGACCTTTCTTTTTTCTGACACGTCCACGGTATCGTTCAGCACAGTTGTAGCGGAAATTAGTGCCAATGCGACATCATTATCCCACCTACAATCTCACAAAAAGTTTGAACTTTTGAGCCTCTTTTCCCGCAAGTGTGACCTTTTTGATGTTAGAAGCGTTGCCGGGCCCACGGGCAACACTGAGGTGCACCACGCTTTTGCATCATTCCAGAGGAAGTTTTTAAGTACAAGTAAAGGAAATTTCAAACTTCATCGAGACTTTGAGAGACAACTGTTGTTGTAGTAATCAGTCCGAACACCTAAATAATTTTGAACTTGCTTTCTGCATTCGTTTCTGTGATTTTAACCCCACATGCTTCCCTCCAAAGCTAAACTGACGATTTCTTGTAGCGCGGGAATGGCCGTGCATTCTAAGGGGCCTTGCTGCGCAGCGAGCGGGCGACGGATGTTCACGTTCTCCCTTGAGCAATAAAGTGTGTGTGTTGTCCTTAGGTCAAGTTAGTTTAAGTAGTTTGAAATCTAGGGATCGATGACCACTGCAGTTTGTTCCCATAGATTTGAAAACATTTGAATATTCTTGACGATATTTTGATGTCTCAATCTGTGTCCCACCAATCGATCCGTCCTTTTAGTCCAGAAATTTCCCATCCCCCAAATTCTGTTCAGTACCTCCTTATTTGTTACATAATCAACTCATTCAATCTTGATCATTCGTCTGTAGCATCACATTTCGAAAGCGTCTCCCAGCTATGTGGCTGAGCAAACCCAATCAAATGCTTTCAGAAAGGAATTCTTAACGTTTAAACTAGTATTAGATAAAAAAAAAAAATCGCATACGCTTTTCTTCCCATAGCCATCCTGCGTGTTATATCTTCTTTACTTCATCCGCTACAACTTATTTTGGTACACAGATAACAAAATTTATCTACCACCTTTATTGTCTAGTTAGTTATCTTATGTAATTCCTTCACCATGGGTATCAGATTTTAGAATTTTTTTATAATTACGGTGCGTGCAGTTCAGAACTTAAATAACAATCAGCCAAAGCCATTCGAAGCAACTCTCAAAAATTATCCAGAAAATCGACTTTGAAATTTTGCAAGTACATGTAAGTACCAATAAACAAACCAGTTGTCGCATCTTTCGTTGTATCTCAGACGGTAGCGTTCCGGTGTTACAACTAAAGGGTTGGTGGCTCGAATCCTGTCGGGACTGATTTTTTATTTTTTCGTTCTGTTCGAATACGTACACAATTTTAATATCTAATGGTAATTTTTGCGAAAAATGTACTATTTTTGTTTATTGTAAAAGGTTGTTAATCATGATGGTTTCAATATAAACCACAAGTTACATTTTTTTTACATTATTTGCTTCACTATTAGTTGATAGTTCAGTTTATGTAGAGCTACGACGCTGTTTTCGGAAAGTCATCGACATAGTTACTAATGGTTTTCCCAGCAGCTTACCTACTAACCCATCCTTTTAGGTGACGACGAGGTGTTCAGCTCGTCTACATACACATTAACGAAAACTGACGCAACACATAGAATTAGAGAACCCATTACAGCATTTCTGCATACAACCAAATAGTCCAAAATTCCCCACTTAGAAATATTTTTTCTCATTTTGGCCACGTTTTCAAGATTCTGGCCTTCTTTGCGACGTCCTCCCTGTCCCACCCGTGCATTCCTCCCCGTCCTGTTCGACAAGAGCCCGGCCGGACCTCTGTCTGGCCATGCCTGTTCTAAAATAAGTCGTAATGTGAGTATTACCTCACGTACTCCTACATTTCTCCTAAATCCAATACTGGTTTAGAAACTGTGATTCCTTTAATTCTGTTACTCGGTGTAGTGCCTGTCTCTTCCTATGGTTGGTTGTGGGAAGAAAGATACGAGATTATGACTTAAATCAATCTGCCTCACTTCCGCTTCCCAATTAACAGGTGACTTACCTGTTAGTCTTCTGTTGCTGTGACCGTTGCCAGCATCGGACCTCCTCTCTTCTAGCAAAGGTCTCTGTTATTTTGTAAATGGATTAAAATGATAGCAATAGGGGAAGGTTACAGACAAGAAGTCGAACAGTTCGTGGAAATGATCTTTGTATTCTGAAAGTAGCATATAGAATTACGAGGTAGCATGTTACATCTTATTAAACGGTTACTGATTATTCCTGCAGGACAAGACATACAGTAGAGAGGAAACATCGAAATAAAAGCACATTCAAATAATTCGACCACCTTTTAACGAGAGAGAAAGAGAGCATATTGAGTTTCATGAAAATTTCCGTTGGTCATGAGAACAGCAGACTGAGTACGAAACAGGGGCGGCACAAAAGCTTAAAAAAAGCATCTTCGTAATCATCGCGCCTATCGCCCGATATGCAGACCGTTGCATATTATTAAACTCGCGATCGAATGCAATTACTTCACTTTAATCGCGAATACCTGGTTGCTGGAAGTGGGAAGTTCCTGTCGGTCAACGAAATATCACCAAGACTGAGCATGGCGGCTGCTGCACAATAGGCGATCGCGGACCTGTCCGAAGAACTGCAAGCATCTGAAGCAACTGGCGAACTGAGAGCGGCCACGTCGCTCACGCCAGTTTTGTTAACGCAAATTTCGCACCGCTGATTGTTCCGCCGGAAAAACTAGCGACGTGTTACCAACCTGAACAGAGCACAGTTCGTTCTGCCCGGCAAGGGCCGGTTTCACGCCTCCTGGGGCGGCAGCCTGTCTTGGCGGCAACTCGTCAAAGACGTCGGGAACAGAAGTGTCCTTCCGCGAAGACGTTGGCTCTTGGAGTTTGAACTTAACGGCTCCGGTAGCCTTTGTGGCTGATCGTCATCTTGCCAATTTAATATATTAATTAATACAGGACACGGAAGATTATTTCGCCACCACGAGACGATGATTCTCTGGTCAGGCAAGCAAACGGTAATATTAGATTGTTTTATATGATTTTATTGGTGATTAATTTTACCAACTTCTTGAGTATTTGCAAACGTAGGTTTCCGCGGCTGTTGTCACTATCAATAAAATTCTTCTGAGTATGAAACCGCGTCGTCACTTTATAAATTCCACCGACGTTTCGGCCACTGTCGCAGGCGGTCATCATCAGGGTCTGTGTCTGACTGCTGAATATACGATATCTTGGGGTTTATATAGCAGCAGATGAGGGAAAGTAAGGAGGACGTTGGTTTGCCTTTATTGGTGGTTATATTATTGCACGCCATTGGTGGAAAGCGGCAATGATGATTGGTGTTTGAATATTAATTGGACCTAACTTCGTAATACTTCAAACGAATCGTCATTTTTCATTAGATTGGAATCCGTCGTCAGAAATTTTAGAATTATTTTGTTTATGCCCACTCTCTTTGTCCTAAAGGCTGGCCATGTGGTTCATGACACCTTTGTGCTGGTCTGGAAAAGTCTTAGCTCTACATCGGTGTACTTTTGACAGAACGATACTGAAACGTCTTTTTCTGGACCAGTCCAGAAAGGAAGGTGACAAGTCCTCAGGTGAGGACTGAAGGACAGCGGTGCCACGTGAAGTACGAGGCGTGCGACGTGAGCTTCCCGGCCTACAAAAGCGCGGACCGTGTCCTCCAGAGGCCGCGGGTCGTCAGAGGCCGGTGCCCACGCGGCACCTTGACGAGCGGTCGCGGAGGCCGCGACAATGAGGACACCGCCGCGCCGCCCTGCTCCAACCACCAGCATCACTCTCTAACGCCGGTGACGCCGTTTAAATTGCTACACCACGAATATGATGTGCTACGGAGGAAAAATTTAACCGACATGAAGAAGATGCTGTGATATGCAAATGATTAGCTTTTCAGAGCATTCACACAAGGTTGGCGCCGGTGGCGACACCTACAACATGTTGACATGAGGAAAGTTTCCAACCGATTTCTCATTCACAAACAGCAGTTGACTGGCGTTGCCTGGTGCAACGTTTTTGTGATGCTTCGTGTAAGGAGGAGAAATGCGTACCATCACGTTTCCGACTTTGATAAGGGTCGGATTGTAGCCTATCGCGAATGCGGTTTATCGTATCGCGAGATTGCTGCTCGCGTTGGTCGCGATCCAATGACTGTTAGCAGAATATGGAATCTGTGGGTTCAGGAGGGCAATACGGAACGCCGTGCTGGATCCCAACGGCCTCGTATCACTAGCAGTCGAGATGACAGGCATCTTATCTCCATGGATATAACGAGATCGTGAAGCCCTGTCTCGACCACTGAGTCAACAGATAGGGACGTTTGCAATACAATAACCATCTACACGAACAGTTCGACGACGTTTGCAGCAGCATGGACTATCAGCTAGGAGACCATGGCTGCGGTTACCATTGACGCTGCATCACAGACACGAGCGCCTGCGATGGTGTACGCAACGACGAACCTGGCTGCACGAATGGCAGAATGTCATTTTTTCGGATGAAACCAGGTTCTGTTTACAGCATCATGGTGGTCGCATCCGTGTTTGGCAACATCGCGGTGAAAACACATTGGCGTGATGGTATGGGGTGCCATTGGTTACACTTCTCAGTCACCTCTTGTTCGCATCGACGGCACTTTGAACAGTGGTCGTAACATTTCAGATTTGTTGCGACCCGTGGCTCTACTCTTCATTCGATCCTGCGAAACCCTACATTTCAGCAGGATAATGCACGACCGCATGTTGCACGTGCTCTACAGGCCTTCCTGGATACGAAAAATGTTCGATTCCTGCCCTGGCCAGCACATTCTCCAGATCTCTCACCAATTGAAAACGTCTGGTCAATGGTGACGGAGCAACTGGCTCGTCACAATACGCCAGTCACTACTCTTGGTGAACTGTGGTACCGTGTTGAAGCTGCATGGGCGTCTGTACCTGTACACGCCATCCAAGCTCTGTTTCACTCATTTCCCAGGCGTATCAAGGCCGTTATTACGGCCAGAGGTGTTTGTTATGGATACTGGTTTCTCAGGATCTATGCACCCAAATTACGTGAAAATGTAATCACATGTCAGTTCTACTATAATATATTTGTCAAATGAATACTCGTTTATCATCTGCATTTCTTCTTGAAGTAGCAATTTTAATGGCCAGTAGTACCCGGCTTTGTCCGGGTTTAAAATAAAGATTTCTGTAGAAGTGTACAAACCCGTTTATTTGCATGTAACAAAAGGGTACATTCATGTTAAAGCAATTGCAATTTTTTGACGAAATCCATAAGTACCTTCCACCATGCACTGAACGAAATTCTATGTAGACAGTGCCCTTCCTTTTGTATTGAAGGTAAATTGTGCAAAATTTCATCAAGATCAGTGCAAAGATATAGATTTTCACGGACACAATGAAAACGTACTTTTTCTCAAATTTTCCGCTTGGTTTTCCAAACAATGGAACGAAACCTGTTTAAGACCCTTCCCCCATTGAATTTTGTGTACGTGTAGCAAATTTCACGTTATTTGGTTGTCTGGATCTTCAGTTATAAGAGAACAGACAGGCAGGCAGACAACAAATGCGTCTTATATATCAGGAAACCGGATAAAAGAAGAAAATAGTCACCGCCAGGCGACATCAGCTAATGTTATCAACAGCGCCTCTTATCTCCAACGGTCGGATTATTGCTACTCTACTCATTTATTATGTTAGCACACTAAACTAACTATTCGCCTAGAGCTGATGTTTAGTAAGGGACAGACTTCAAGAAGGGTTATGTTGCATCGGCCAGTGCAAATAAAACAATGACCGTGGAACGACTAGCTTCATTTGGTGTTCTTCTTGCCCAGCCTTTTTGTAGACTGTAATTTCAACTTCAGTTTTAGTAATGGAGATAATTTTAGCCATGGTAATAGCTGATTTACTGTGGGTTTTGTTTCAGTCGGCGCTATTGTTAATACAGACGGTTTACAGAGTTTCAAGAGTCGTGATGTGACGGCTGATTATGCGTATCATTCAGGTTAAGTAAAGACTGTACTGATGTGCTGCTGACTGATAATACACGCAGTCGTCGTGATGAAAATGTTTATGTTTCGATTCAAACACGTGGTACTTGCGAATATGTCAATTTTGTTGGTGATTTTACTGTAAACTATCATAAACGAAGTCTTTAACTTTTAGTAAAAGTACTACACATTTATGTTTGTAACAGCGTAGAAGTGATTCTTCCAGGTATTGAACCTGTCCTGGGTCGGCCCCTGTGCGCGAACCTCTGGGTTCTCAGTGACTGCAGGCAAATCGATTACGCAACAGCTCAGAGTCTGTGTCGCGCGCAGTGGTCCGTAATGGGAGAAATCATGTCTTTATACGTTGTAAAACTAAACGTTGCAGACAGCAGAGTATGTATCACGGGACATCGCTGTAACTCTTATGACCAGTGGACTGAACCACCTGAGCCAACGATAGCGGATAGCCGACCGCCGTCGAGAATGTGGGCGGCATGGAAACACACGATCCTGGCGGCCGAAATTACAATTATACTAATTGACCCGTATGAATACTTCGCACCGCTAGTGGAATGACAAAACAGATGGGAAAATTTGGAAGTGAAATTGAATGTTCACGCATAGCTTTCTCCAGAATCAATCAATGGAAGTGTTTAAAAGCGCAAATGAAAGAGCTTGATCCGCTACGTGTTGTTACGTCAAAAAGAACTGCGTACCTTAATTAGATCCGAAGATATCGTAAAACAAACCGATTAAAATATTCAGTGTAAGGACAGAAATGATACCGCATTTGAAAAAAAAAATGGACGGGTAGCCTTAAGTTAATTCTGACACTTGATAACAAATCTGTGGTTGAATACCTTTCGTTTGAAACAAAAATTATGGAAATCGGCCGTGTGGTTTGTTCTGGCCGACTGACTTTAGTTTTCGTAGGTTATTTTAATATATAAGATAACATACTAAAACTTTGGTCACGTATTAATCTACCACTTGAAAAACACTCGTATCGGAGGACAAACAACGAAAATATATCCCTCTTAAAATGACTTTGACAGAGAAGTGGTGAGGAGGGCGGAGTGACGTCTGAGGCAGCTGGCTCCCAACTTTTCTGTCAAAGTCTCTTAATGAGAAACATATTTCGTGCTCCGACAGTAGCATTTTTCAGCTGATTATTTTCCTTGTTACAGCATGGTGTGTTCCTTATTAAAGACAAATTCTATAGATCTATAAGGTTTACACTTTTTCTATAAACCTCGACACATCTACATCTACTTGTTGTTGTTGTCGTATTTTATTCTGATGATCATTTCTACCTAAGTAGGTGGGAGTCAACAATATATTTTCGCATTCGGAGGAGAATGTTGGCGATTGGAGTTTCGTAAGTAGCCCACGCCGCAGCGATATATGCCGTTGTTGTAATGATTCCAATCCCAAATCCTGTATCATGTCTCCCCTGTAACCACACAATGCAAAATGAGCTAACCTTCTTTGAACGCTTTCGATGCCTTCGTCAAACCTACCTGAGAAGGATCTCACACTGGGCATCAATACTTCAAAACATGACGGACAAGCGTAGCTTATGCAGTTTATTAATTCTGTTGCATCTTTTAAGGTTTCTGCCAATAAAGCACAGTCTCTTGTTCACCTTTCACACGACTTTATCTACGTGTTCTTTCCAGTTTAAGTCTAATGTAATAGTAATTCCTAGGCATTTAGTGGAGTTTACGGTCTTCACATTCGATTGATTTATCTTGTAAACAAAATTTAACAGATTTCTTTTCGTACTCACGTGGATGACCTCGCACTTCTCATTATTTAGAGTCAACTACCAATTTTACACTATACTTACATTATATTTAGATCGTTCTGCAGTTGGGTTTGATCTACTGATGACTTTACTAGACGACAAATTACAACGTCATCTGCAAACAACCTAGGAGAGCTGCTCAGATTTTCTCCCAGATCGTTTATGCAGATAAGGAACAATAGAGGATTAATAAAACTACCCTGTGAAACGCCCAATATCACCTAGGTTTTAGTCGGGATCTTACCATCAGTTACTACGAACTGTGTCCTCTCTGACAAGAAATCCTCTATCCAGTCCAGTATACAGGGTATAAAGAATAACAAAAAGAAGTTGTAATTTATCGATAGAATATACCAGACTGTACGATGTCCAAAATCAAAAATTTTCACAAGACTGTTTTCTTAAAATAGGCATCTACACATACGAGGGCTGGGGCAAAACTCATGGCGACCATGTTTCCTTGTAGATACCAGTGCGGTTTGGTAAATTGGACATAAAAAGGCCAAATAACGAGGTGTTAACTGTATTTATGGCCAATGAATAGCAGTGAAATATCGAAATACACTAATTTATTACGTTAGTATACAGCGTAATATGGCCTTCACTGTGCAAAAGAATGACAGTACAGTACACATACAGTTGACATGAGAAACCTGGGCCTACAGACCCTCAAAGTAGTCCCCTGGTACTGTACCACGTGCTGCCAATGATGTTGGAGGCGCTGAATACCATCTGCTTCAGTATTTGCCGCTGCATGTTTGACATATGGTCACATGTTCGTGCGCAGCATTAGCAACGTCCTCTCGTGTTTCAAACTGCCTACCATATGGTTGGAAGATTGTGGTGACAATAGCAGGCGACTACTTTAAGGGTCTGTAGGGCCAGATTTATCATGTCAACTGTATGTGTGCTGAGTTGCACCGTGAAGGCCATATTTCCTTTAATACTATCGTAATAAATTAGTGTGAATTGATAGAATTCAGCAACCAGTTGCTTGTAATTATTTATTTTAGACGACCGGTTTCGGACGCTTGAGTGCCCTTCTTCTGGTCTATTTTAGTATTGTTGCTTAATGAAAGGAGCTACATGCTATTAGGAGAATCAACACTGAGTGCAGAGATTATGCCATGAATAACAATCAAACATGCAATTAGGAGAATCAACACTGAGTGCAGAGATTGTGCCATGAATAACAATCAAAAAATGATTGTTATTCATGGCATAATCTCTGCACTCAGTGTTGATTCTCCTAATAGCATGTAGCTACATTCATTAAGCAACAATACTAAAATAGACCAGAAGAAGGGCACTCAAGCGTCCGAAACCGGTCGTCTAAAATAAATAATTACAAGCAACTGGTTGCTGAATTCTACTATTTTATAACCTGAACAGTTGCTGAACTGGATAAAGTACTTCATAAATTAGTGTGTTATGATATGTAAGTGCTATTAATGGTGCACACATATAGTTAATACCTTGTTCTTTCGTCTGTACCTGTCACATTTCCTAACCGGACTGGTACCTATATGAAAAAAAAAAAAAACAAAAAACAAAAAACAAAACAAAAAAAAACGCACTGTCCAGTTTTACGGTCTATTTTAGATTTGCCTGTAGTTTTATGATTTCTTGCAAACATTTCAGAAAAAAATAATAAAAATATAAATAATAAAAAATTATATACGATACAATTACTACTCTGCTGTTGTGATAATATCTATGCAACCAGCATGTAATTTTTTTTCTGACCGTATTTTAACAGACAGGCAAATTTATTGGATATTTGAATTTAGCTGTGACAAACATACCATTTTTGAACTTTTACCTGTTTAAACTATTATATTAAGATCTCTCCAACATTTTCATTATATTTTTCCGTTAAAATATCATCCCCCGTCTTGCTTTGGTACTTTGTTCTAAGTTTATTATCTTTGCCTGTATTGGTTACGACTGTCTATAGCCTGATAGGAACGTAGCGTACATTCGTGTTCGGAAATCAGTCACGTGATATCCCTCGCCAGAAACCCTGTCCAAAACTCTCTTTTACATACGCCATATTGCTTTGTGTATTTGATGATTTTCTTATTATAACTCAAGCTTTGTTATTTCAAAGCAATGGCGCACCGAAAATAATCAAATACACGTCGTTCTTAGGACAATGACTTATAATCTAATGTCTAAAAATGCCATGTTAGCAGAGAACACCTGCCACCGATGGTACGAGAATTGCAGATTAATCTCGGAACTGTTCGGTGTACCGTAATGGACGGCGAATTTGTTTGTAATGTACGAACATGTTAGACGGTGGTTCGAAACTTGCCAAGCGCAGTGGCTCAGCGTGTTCGGTCAGAGAACTCGACGCCCTCTGTAACGTGAAAACTGTCAGCGACGAAACGATCAAAATAAAACAAAAACCAACGACTTCAAAGGACTGATCAAACCGAAAAACCATTGAAAAGAGAGAAAAAGAAAGAGGACTAAACGTCATCTGTAATTATCTGAGCAAAATTCTCTACGAACAACCCAGAACGAACATGAACAAACAACCGAAAAGCATCAATGTACTTGAAGAACAAAAAATATATAAATAAAATAAAAAAACCTTCAGTGGCATTATTCCTATATTTTCATCTTGATTCCTAAAAGGCTTTCGCACACTCTTGTTAATTGAACACAACTATATTCTGCAAGATTCGAAGTTGTTCAAAGGTAACAGCACTGTCTCTGAAAAGTGCATTTGTTCTATTTTGTGAACTTACCATAAAATACATACCTACGAATTGCAACCACAAACTTCTTTTCCACATGTACATAAAGTGGGGAGATACTGTTCTAATGACTGTTGTAAATGACGTAATGATAGTAGTAACTTCGTATATAAATTCAGTACTAGAGTTATGTGCAATTCAATGTTACCACACGTATTCCGTTTTTTCTTTTAGTTGTAAAAGAAAACGTAGTCACTGTTTCAAACAGAATATTTGCTCTTTATTTTAGCCCAGAACAAAGTAACATGAACAAAGGCATATTTGAAATGGTAATACAATCTACGTTATAAGCGTCCATAGCAATCATGTCAAAGACAATCATTTTAGTAGACGCACTGATTCTAATTAATGACTATCCACATATTCCGTAAGTAGTGAATAACTGCTTAAAAAAGAACCTAGACAATTTGTTGCAATGTATACACTTCCCTTCTGTTTCATTAAGGATCTTTTCAATTTGTTGTTACGTATTTCAAGCCATGTTCACGAAATAGAAAAAAAGCACATTTTAAGGGAGAACTCTTAGATATGCACATTTCTAAACATTGCAGAACATAGCACTATTTAATTAATAAGGGTGCGCGAAACCTTTTTAGGAGCCAAGGCGCAAAACATTATGGTATCGGTGAGTGCATCACAACGCAAGGCGCTGCACACTACACTACGGTGGACAGTTTCGAAGAACTGCCTTCATTCTTGTACTAGTGATGGGTGTTGTTAACTGCTGATATGATATTATAATTTATCGTACTGAGAACGACGTGCTACTGTCAATTCTTCAGTGCGCCATTGCTCTAAAATGACAACACGTAAGTTATAATAAGAAAATCATCAAATACACAAAGCAAAATGGCGTATACCAGAGAGGGTTGTGGGTGAGGAATGTCACGTGACATCTCAGAAAGTCAAATCGCCTATATTATTTGCAAATATCTCTTTAATGAGGCAAGTTATTAAAAAAATAAAAAAAATAAAAAAAATAAACACCTTAGGAAGCAAAGCTGTAGAGAATGTTCTCCTCTACAAATTCAGTTATTGAATTTTCTTGTCAGATGAACGGTTTCTTTGCAAGTAAAATTACATTACAAACGGCTTTTTTTGTGTTTTTTGTCAGAAATATTTGAAAAAGGAAGGTTCTGGTCTCTGGTGGCCAACAATTATGTATCTAAAATTTCGTGCCGATCGGTTAAACGGTTCGACCGACCTAAAAAGTTGGAACATGTTACGGACAGACAGACAGATAGACATCGTCAAATCGCTGTTATTTTTGCAAATATCTCTGAAACGACACGAGATATGATAAAAACATAACAGAGGAAAGTTGTCGATAATTGTTTCCTCTACAAATTCGGTTATTCAATTTTCATGACAGATGAACGGTTAAGCCGTTATTTTCATTTAAATTTCGAGCTGTCAAAAGGCGATTGTAAAGGCCCACTTTTAGTGTTACTACCGTAACCTAAAGTGGCCCAAAAAATAGTTTCCATGTCTTTTGTCCCCAAACAAAGTCTGCCTGTCATGACTATATGTCAGTTCCGATGAACTGAACAACTACTGAACGGGTTTTCATACGGTTTTCACAAATGATCGGTGTGATTCATGACGAGGGTTTTGGTGTATAATTAATTTGAGGTATATAGCAGTCTTTGAGTGTGGCGAACAAAATTGCGTAAATACGGAGCATAAATACTTTTAGGAATAACTATATATCATGTGGCTTACGATCTTTAGCATACATGTGAAAATGCGTTTATTGCTCCGTAATACGATGCTTGCGCATTCAAGAGGTGACGTGTAATATTGACATCAAACACGGAAGTTCATGATGTCTCCACGCGTTATCCAGACTCTCACTTTACTGATGATCCGCAGAGGCAGAAAAATAAGAATGCCACAAAGACTCAAATGTAAAATGTCCAGTTTATTTATTTAACTCTTGAAAGCAACGTCACATTTATTTGTCACAAACACAGCACTCTTTGTACCATCTTCTATACATGTTACAAAAATACATATTATAAAACAGTCTTTTTGGGTGTCTGTCTTCAATAAACTCAAAAACCACTGAACGTAATTTCTTACGGTTTTCACCAGTGGAGCCCTAGATAAGGGCCCCTGAAGAATAGCAAATTCGCACTCGGCATTTTCTAACATATTAATACCGTGCACTGCCGTGAAGTCAGTTGAAACCAGAGCCCTGTAACACGGGCCCATGGAATGGTTCAGTTCTACGGTAAATACTACACGCATTCAAACATGTGGGAGAGGAGACGATCAATTATTGTGTGGTAGAACGCGGCCGGTCGCCGGTGAATCTCAGCATCAGCGATTCTTGCATCTCTCCGTTTGACTGAAACTGATGTCCCTCGTCCCTTTCTTCTGGTCACGAAAAATGTGAAAATCGCAGGGTGACGGGTAAGGGCTTCTCGGAAGATGTTTCATTTTTTCCCAAGCAAATCGCTGAGCTGTCGCCTTCGTCCGTTTGCTGTTGTCTGGACGGGAGCTGTCATAGAACAGGATGGTTCCGTCTGACAGCATTCCTGCATGTTTTGACTTTATGGATCGTTGTAGTTTTTGCGAAGTGTCTTCATAGCCATTGCCACAAATTGTAATTCCACTCTCGTGGAAGTCGAATAAAGAGGCCGTCTGCTGTCGAAGAAGAAGGTCATCCCTCCTTACCGAAACTTGATACCCATCGCACTACAATGTCTGCGTCTGCGTTCACACTGCCATTCGAAAGAAGACTACACTTGAGCGATTTGATTACGAAACACTGACACACCTGCAGTGGAGCCCGGATCTTTCACCGTGTAATTTATGCATTTTTTATAATCTGAAGAAGGTTATGCATGAACGTAGGTTTCTATTGTATGAGGAAGCGTAAGTATGTTCAAAAATTATCAAATGTTTGCAGATCTTATCGGACTTAACTACGGGGTCATCAGTCGCTAAACTTACAAACTACTTATGAACTAGCTAATACTAAGGACGGCACAAATATCCATGCCCGAGGGGGGATTCGAACCCCCGACCGTAGTGGCCGTGCAGACTGTGACTGACGCGCTGCAGAACGCTCGGCCACCGCGGCCGGCGGCGTAAGAGTGGGTTCGGTTGTGGATCCATCTGCGGCCGCGTTCTACGAAACAGGAATTAATCATACCAGTGGGATAAACGTCTCACCCTGTCTTGTGATTACTTCTGAATGACACCAATCCATGGCACGCTGGTGTTCGGCTTTCATTTAACTTCCCCAAACGTATACTGCGAAGCGAAAATGACAAATGTTTCTCCGATATCGTGCAGAAACTGAGATCCAGATAGGGATTTAAGGATTGATTTATTCGTTACCAGAAAATATAGCGATATTGATTTTGAATTCTACTGGAAATGATTAGTAATTTTGACTTGGTGAGCTCTTCTGTTGGCGTTTACCATATATGTTTTCGTGGTTTTGATAAAAATTTAGTTACAAACATTCTTAGTATAGAATCGACAGCAGTTCACTTGAGTGACACTTACTTACGGAGTGACAGTGACATTACTATTCACTATTGCTAAAATTTTGTTGAAGGATTTCCGTTTTAGTCCTCCTTTTGTAGTATTTACTTGCGATGGTGACTACAACTTGAAACACTCAGGTTTCCTCAAGCCAGTCGGTTGATCGAATAGTTGAACCAGACGAACATAAGAGCCCGTAGGACAGGAGAAATGTCAAAGCATTGATTATGGCTTCAGTTCAGCGAATAAGGCAGTCCACTAGTTTCTGTGAATTTGACTTACCCATCTGAAACCAGTAATTAATAATTATTTCTTGCAGAGGCATCAAACTGCAAGAACTGCTACACCTACCATTCTTACAAATAAACCTAAATATTTCCTTTGAGATTACTGTCGAGTGATTTACAGACTCCGACGTCGTGAGTTAGGATGCCTGAGTTTCGTTAGTCCAGGAAAGTATGTGTGGAGACCTGTGAACATGGTTGAGATGTGCAGACTGTACTGGTTAACGTCGTTTTGGAAGATGGGACTGTCCACGGCACACTCGTGAACTCCATGAAGAAGTAAGAAGTTGGTTGCAGAGAATCTTGAAATAAACATCACCGTTCATGATCGCTGTAAGCTCTACGAGTGGGATCATTACATCCCAGAAAGATTTGTGATCAGAATTTCACCCTCTACACATTGGGGTTCTTGAGCCGCATTGGATCGTTACTACATACAAAATGTTCCTTCATTCCAAATGTGGCAGTATAGCGAAACTATACACGTATAGTCTTGTATTATCCAGTTTATGTTTTCTCGGGACTACCGAAGACGTCCACATTGTATCGGCCACTCGATGACTTACGTTTTTTCGTGTAACCGATTACAGTAACAGTTGTAAATTGTCGTAGCAGTATGGGGAAAGTACCAGAGCTCAAGGGACTAATAGGAACTACTCAATCCGGTTTAAGGAAAAGCGAAATGTACAACTATGAAATGAAATGTTTGTAAGTGTATGGGAGACAACTACTTTGGTCATCAGTCCCTAGACTAACACAGTATTTAAACTAAGTTAAAGTACCCTAAAGACAGCACACGCACATATGCCCGAGAGAGGATTCGAATGTCGAACGGGTACTCCGTACATTCCGCAACAAGGTGCGTTAGATAGTACGGGTATTCCTGCGCGGCTTTTCGATTTTGATTCTCTCAAACGCAGAACTAACATGAAGACTTCCTATTAACATGAGAAGATATTTTTCTTTTAGTAAGAAACTAGACTGTTCTTTACGTAACGTGAAATATTGGCAGCAATCAGTCTCGGGCTCCCTACAATCTCGCCACCCCCCCCCCCCCCGCCCCCCGCCCAAACACGGTTAAACCGGCCTTGGCACTCGATCCTGATAAACTCATTCAGTGTATTTTTTCTACGTGAAAGGGACCTGTTAATTTTCACAAGTTTTTGAGAAGATACTAACCTAGAGACTACTTTTTTGTGCAAAATAGCCCAGACGCAGCCACAAAGCACCTAATTTTTTTCGTTTATCGTTGAATACGGTACGGAGACTAAACTAATTAGTTCAACCTATACTTTGGTGATCTGTTTTCTAGTACACGGGAATTTTAATGAGATACAGATATAGCAATTTTATAAAACTGTTCACTGTCTACACCGCTTTACAAGCGTTGAAGCCTCGTAATACTTACGTGCTGTTCTTCAATTTGAGCATTCGTTACTTGACGTTCAGTGATAATCAAGCGCCGGCCGCGGTGGCCGAGGAGACTGAGGCGCTTCAGTCACGGTCTGCACGGCCACTACGGTCGGGGGTTCGAATCCCCCCTCGGGCATGGATATTTGTGCCGTCCTAGTTCGTAAGTAGTTCATAAGTAGTTTGTAAGTTTAGGGACTGATGACCCCGTAGTTAAGTCCCATAGAGTATACAAACATTTGAACATTTGATAATCAAGAATTCGTATTATTGAGAAATGATAGTACTAACAAAAAATGCATTGTATCAAGTGTAAATCCAAATATTTCGGGGAGATGCGGGGGCCCTGTTCCACCATCCCCTCTCACGCTCCTGCTTGTGGGCATCGTCGTAGATTGAATACTGCTTTGTGCGGTTGTGCGGTTATTTCACGCAGTGTTGGTTTAAACGCCGATGCTCTCAATCATTAAAGTGCATGCCGTCGGCCACTGTGTTATCGATAGTTAGAGGTAACACTGTAAATGTGTTTATTTCGCTACACAAGTAACACTCAAGACCTAGGAATACTTCCCTAACGATACCCGAAATAGAAAGCGTCTATCTCCAACTTTCATTCTGCGTTCAAAGTCTGTTAATCCCTGTGTTGCAGCCACAGTCACGTCGGAAACTTCTTCGCATCAATCACTGCAGTACAAATGACAGCACTGAGAACACACCGCCGTTTTGTAGCCTGTGTACTAGATACTACCACCGTGTGTATTCTTACATACTGCTATCCCATGAGTTTTGCCATCTCAGTGAACATGGATAAGGAGTAAACACGAGGATCAGTAATGCGAAGAAATATTATATCACAGCCGCACTAAATAAAACGCAAGCTAGGTACTAAATACTGTCCTAACATACAATGCAACATCAAATAATCTCAAGATAAGAAATACACTAATACGAGGCGCGTCCAGAAAGTAAGTTCCGTTTGGTTATATAAAACGAACGGGTACAGATACAGAAAAAATATTGATTGTACAAAAATCTACAACTGTTAAACTAATTTTCTACACAGCTTCCGAAATTTTGTAGACAATTGTCATAGCATGGCACAAGGTTTTTTGTGCCTTTTTCATAGAATGTTGCCCCCTGTGTATTCAACCATGTCATCATCGTTGAAGTTTTGTCCACCAAGAACAGATTTTAGGTGTAAGAAAGAGGATCACTGTCAAAAGATTTTTTTCCACGATAATGCCTGACCTCACACACGGAATGTGAGCAAACAATTCTTACGGAAATTTCAATGGGACCTGTTTGATCATCCTCCATACAGCTCGGACCTCTCTCCTAACGACTTTCATCTCTTCTTAAACCTAAAATTTGTGCATGGTGGTCAACACTTCAACGATGATAAAGAGCTGTTACCACGTGGTTTAATACACAGGCGGCAACCTTTTGTGAAGGATGCATGCAAAAACTTGTGGCACGCTATGACAAGTGCCTATAAAATTTCGGCAGTTATGTAGAAAAGTAGTTTAAGAGTTGTAGAATTTTGTGCAATAAAAATTTCTTCTGTATCTGTGTACAATTTCATTTTATTATCAAACGGAACTTACTTTCTGGACGCGCCTCGTAGTAACCACACTATATACTAATAGTAACATAAGGTGTAACGATGGTCAGCGGACGGTAGTAGTACTGACGATGTAGTTTAGTGGCCACAGCCCCCGAAAAGAAGATAAATGGCAACACCGCCTTGTTTGTCGAGTGCAACATGTCGCTTAACTCCAGTCTGACAGAATCACAAAAAGGGCAGTACATCTTTGCGTATCGCGAAGGACATCAAGTGAAGTAGGTGGCAGATATCGCAGGTGTATCGTCGTAAGCCGTCTTTCCAGTTTCCTAGCAGTTGCAGAGATACCTGATTACCATAATTAAAAGTCACATGACCAGCCCAAAACAACGTGAGGTGCCAGAAGTGTCGGCGTGGATGCTGTTCACAATGGCATCCTCTCCGATGACAAAGGGGTGTACCCCATGTCATAGTATCCATCCTTTAAAACTTAGGGCTGATACTTCTGAACGCACGAAACCATACTCAGAATAACATTTGATCATAAAGAAATACTGGTCTGGTTCAGATCCCTGCAAAATATTGACTTCTATGAGAAGTGACATTTTAATAGGCAATCAAAGTAACAGGTTATCGCTAACATACCATGGAAATTAATTGTAATTCAATGACGTTAGTGTACTTTTCATTTTCAAACAACAGGTTTTTTTATATTCATTTTTCAAATTCCGCAAAACCCTACTGAGGAGCAAATCTAGATGGTCATGGAACGAGTCACTACATGAATTTGTAACACAAGACCAAAAATAGCTACAATGAAACGTATAGGAAACTAGTGCATCCTAGCATAAGTAAATACAATCAAAAACGTTACACAGAAATTAGCTTTTTTTATTATTTCCGGTAATTCCTCCACAAAATAAAAAGAGTGAGCCATGAGCAGAAACATCAGTTTAGACTGGAAAGTGTATGAATTACTACTAAGTTAATGAATACACGTGCAGAGACATGGATCCTGCACCCATGATCAGTCCAGAATTAGACGCCGCACTGCAAACGATTTGGTGTGAGTTGTGTCGGGATGAGTACCAGGGACCTATACACTTACTTCCTCAGCATCGCATTGCTCCCTGCACGACTAGAAGAGATCCAACACGATATTAGGTGCCTATCCCACGGTATTTACTACGCCAGTGTACATCACATTTATATGAAAGATCACAACGAATTATAAATGCTCACAGAGGTGTTTTCAGGATCTGTCAATTCCTGGATGACAGCAGAGACACACCCGTAATTGAAAACATATGAGTTACCATATTTGCAGCATGCAGAATTGTCCACCAGCAGTCACGGACTGGGTATCCTGTCTTCTCGACTATATTTGGGATGTGTGATCCACATGTCACCAACCCTTCCAACCGTTATTGTCAGTAGATGCAGAAGAATACTGCATACATTTCTCCACAAGGGTCAAGGAGATGTGATGCAAATGCAGATTCGATTTCCTTGTAGTATCAACTCAGTGAAAGCTGGTAACTCGTGGGAAGAAGCTAATATCATTAACAACAAACGACATTAATGAAAATATGTGTTTAGTGCTGAATGGTCCCAGGCTACCGAACAAGGGTTGACCATAGGTTACCGACATTACGCCAAATATTACTCGAACCGTCTTATTCTGCACAATAAATAACAGGTTTGAATCACAAGAGTTACCTCAAAAAATATCATCGTACGTCATACGCGAATGAAAGTAAGCAAAATAGACTAATTTTCGTGTTGAACAAAAGTCAAAATTGAAATGCTTGTATAGCTTATGGGACTTAACTATACTTACAAACTACTTATGAACTAGCTAACACTAAGGACGGCACAAATATCCATGCCCGAGGGGGGATTCGAACCCCCGAACAAAACTCATCTGGATACTGTGCCAATGGTAAATAACACAGGATTTAGTTTTCGAAGGATCTTGAACATGAGCTTTTCATGACAGCTATCTGAACGCCTAGAAATTTGAATTGTTAAGGCTCGGTAAATCATATGCCCATTCTGAGTAGTCGAAATGTCAGTTTCTGCTGAATTGTGAGTCATAAATTATAAAAAAATGAATCTTAACGTAATTTAGCATCAACCTCTTTTCTACAAACCATCAAATTATCTCTTGAATTGCATTATGTTAAACAGTGTTAAAATTGCAAACAACATCCTTCATGACAAGGCTGGTATCATAAATAAACAAATATGTCGTAGAATTACCTGTTATACTATAAGACACATCACTTATACAAATTAGAAAGTACAGAGGCCCTGGAACAGACCCCTGGGTAATCCCCCCACCACCACCCCTTTTAACTGTGCGCCATCGTGAGTGCATATCTTGTCAATTTTCGCCATTGCAGAGAATTACCTTCTACTGGTTGTTATTAAAGCGAGAGGTCAACCAGTTGTGAGCACTCCCTTTCAATAATATTTTGTGATCAACAAAATCATAAGCCTATGTTGAATAAAAGAAGACACCTATCGTACGCATCGTTTCCCAGTTGCTTCGTTACGTCCGACAGGATTACCAGTTTCTTTTAAGGATAATGCGTAATCACTATTTTTCGTCACTCCAACTCTGAAACGTGCTGGAAGACGCTTGCTCTCTACTACGAAGGGTACTGAAGCTTTCCGTCCACACGAAATGTTTCAAAATTCAAATGACTGTAAATATATCGGACCAAACTGCGTGGTCATCAGTCCGTACCTTACAAACTACTTAAACCTAGGTAAACTAACCTACACACACCCATGCCCCAGGGAGCAAGCAGGGAGCGAGCAACCGCGCGCTCCGCAGCGAGGTGCTTTAGACCGCTCGGCTACTCCACCGCGGCCACGAAATGTTAACTACGTCACACGCTCGTCTGTTCCAGTTTACAAAGCACTTAAGGTGGTGCCTAATGCTAATTATGTCCATCTCTGTCGTTGCTGATGCATGCCACAAATATCACTTGATTTTGTTGCTTCCTTCGTGGCATTCAACTGTGGGAGGGGTAGTGGGATGTATTTTCAGAGTACTTCAGTGTTTTGGATCACAATAATTAAAGTCAGCCCTACTGGAAGAAATTAATTTTCTTGACAGCGAAGTAACGCGTAATTCACGTCATGATAATAATATCAGATATTATGGACAAGTATTCGACAAAAGAATACTGCTTAAGGCAAATACAATCTCTAACATTTGCACTAAATTATTTGCAATATTGTATGCTGACGCCTCTGTAGCACAACAATTGAGATGCAACAAATTAGAATAGAAAGATAACCAGAAAAGAGAAGGAGAAAAAATGAAATTAATAAAATAGAGAGGAAAACGGAGAAAACGATCAGCATAATTAAATTCGGTGTGGCTGGAACAAGGTTCAGTTTCTAGCACCTACGTTTTTTGAGTTAGAGACGTCTTGAACTCGGTGCGATCTGTATCGTGAGCCCAAACGTGAAGCCGATTAAGTAGTCATAACGGTTGGAAGAGTTAGCGACATGCGGATCACACATCCCACATTTAGTCGGGAAGACGTGATACCCCGACCGTGACTGCCGGTGGACAATGCTGTATGCTGCAGACATGATGACTCATATGTTTTCCATTACGAGTGTGTCTCGACTGTCATCTAGGAGCTGACAGTTCTTGACGACACGTCTGTGAGCATTTATAATTCGTTGTGATCTTTCATAACAATATGTGTTGACGTACAATGAAGTAGTAAATACCGTGATATAGACACCTAATATCGTGTTGGATCTCTTCTTGTCGTGCACCGTGGACTGAGATGCTGATGAAGTAAGTGTATAGGTCCGCGGTACTCATCCCAACGCAGCTCACACCAAATCTTTTGCAGAGCGGCATGAAATTCTGCCTGATAGTGTGTGCAGAATCCATGCCACCGAACCTGCGTTAAATGACATCCCAAATATGCTCTATGGGATTCATATTTGGGCTTCAGAGTAGCCACCTTAGTTCTTGGACTTCTCCTGCATAATCTTGGAACCATTTCTGGGTGACTTGTGAGCGATGATGTGGTGTTTTGTCATCCTGAAACACTTTATATCAAAGTATTAGAGGACCAAAACATTGGTAAACATGGTTCCTGAGCAGTTCAACATACCGTCGACTATTCAACGGCTGTTCCGCAACAAGTAGGGGCCCATTACATTCCAGACTAATGAACCCCAGACTACAACAGTGACACCAACCCCTGGCATTCGTGCGGTGAGCGCTACGCATGGTATCTACCACCGCCCTGGTGCAGTTGAAAACGTGTTTTATCCGACCATAACAAATTTAGCCATTGTTCTAGTGTCCATTCCTGGCGATTTGCGTCATATGCAAGCTGTTTTGACCGATGAAGTTATGTTAACAATGGCACCCTATACAGCGCCCTACGAATTGCCGACTAGGAGACTAGCATCCTGTGTTGATATGAACCGTGACTTGTTGCTCGCTTACCTTTCTGTTACTATTCATGATCTGTTTCAGATATCGGCGGTGCTTTGTGTGTTTAGGACTGTGTAATGTTCAAATGGTTGTAAATCTGTCGGACCAAACTGCGTGGTCATCAGTCTGTAGCTCACAAACTACTTAAGCTAACGTAAGCTAACCTATGGAAAACACACACCTATGCCCCAGGAAGGACTCGAACCTCCGATGGCGAGAAACCGCGCGCTCCGCAGCAAGGCGCCTTAGACCGCTCGGCTATTCCACCGCGGCTAGGACTGTCACACCCTCATTCAGTCATTAACAAAACACCCTGGGTGCGGTTGAATGCAAGAAGCCGAATTCCTGTGTCACTGCTGAAATCTAAATTCCCATCCAATGAGCACCGATCACCACAACTGCTTCCGGGCGGTGTCGGCTCACGACGACTTCGCACGTTACACAAATCGCTTTCACAACGACGCCTCAGAAGATCTCCAGTATAACTGCAGCTAACACAGGGCGAGTGTGGTGTTGGCAAAATACACTTGCGCCGTCTGTACCCCACTGACCTATGTCGTTTGCTAAACCTGTGTCATTAACTAAACACCCGTATTAATATCGATAGTATTTTGGAATGTCCGAACCAAACATTTCTGTACGTCAGCATTTGCATCTGTACTCCGTAAGCCACTTAAGGGTCTGGTGTAGAGTAATTTTTGTACCACTGATATTTTCTCCTTTTCCTGTTCAATTCGTATATGATTTGCTAAAAAATTGACAAATTTTCCTACCTTATTAGCTCTTAACTTCTATTATGTGTGGGAGGTTGACTCAAGTACATACGCACGCTCTCGAAACTCTGTCAGATGTAATGCAGAATGCCTGTCTGGCAGCATCTGTCACTGGAGCTGGCCGACACTTCCCTGACGCTTTCGCACTGAAAAAATGAAACTTTAACATACCGCTCTCCTCATCATTGAGTCTTTTCTATGTCCACCATCAATCCCATCTGATTGATCCAGAAGGCGCAGTAGATAAAACACTGGACTTGGCTTCGGGAGGGCTGTGATTCAAATCGGCTTCCGGTCATCCTGATTTAGGTTTCTCGAGATTTCCCTAAATCCCTCCAGCAAAATTCCGGGATGATTCCCTTGGAAACACGTATTTTTTGCCGCATCCTTAACAAGAAAATCCGAGCGTTAGTTCCGTCTCTAATAACCATGCTATTGACACGACTTAATCCCTTAACCTTCCTTCCTTCTTCTTTTAATACCACGTGGTAGGTAAGAATCCTTCACTGACGAGAAAATCCAATCATTAGTCAAACGAGTGTTTTGAAGACCACTTCCTTTGTTCAAATCAAATGTTTGTAAGGCTTAAGGAACTTAACTGCGGGGTCATCAGTCCCTAAACTTACATACTACTTCTGAACTATCTTATATTAAAGACGACACAAACGCCGACCGCGGTGGCCGAGGGGACTGAGGAGCTCCAGTCAAGGTCTGCACGGCCACTACGGTCGGGGGTTCGAATCCCCCGTCGGGCATGGATATTTGTGCCGTCCTTAGTCGTAGCTAGTTCATAAGTAGTTTGTAAGCTTTGGGTCTGATGACCCCGTAGTTAAGTCCCTTAAGCTTAACAAACATTTGAACATTTGAACATTTGAACGACACAAACGTCCATGCCCGAAGGGGGACCCGAACCCCCGACGGCGGACTGCCGCGCGCACCGCAACACGGCACTCTAGCCCACGCGGCTAATACACCGCAGCACTTCCTTTATTAATAAACTACACTTCCCGAGGATTCGTCCAATGAATCTGTTTCGCATCTGCCTTACAGACGAATAATTTTATGTGGTCGTTCAATTTCAAGTCACTCCGTATGCATACATACAGATATTTTATGGAAGTAACTGCTTCCAGTGTCTATTATGGGAATTGCGTAATCATATAATTAAGGATCTCTCTTTCTATGTAATCGCAATACGTTACATTTATTTAAGTTGAAGGTTAGATGCCATTCCGTGCATCAATCGCCATTATGTTGCAGAACCTCCTGCATTTCGCTACAACGTACGAATACCACACCATCAGCCGCAAAAAAACGCCATTGAACATCAGACGTTACCCGCTAGGATATATATCACTACTGTTAAAAGTAAAAATATGCCGCAGACCATAAATTACTTTGGAATGACAAGCGGAGTGTGTGTTTCTGTCTTGGGGCAATAACTTTAACGAAAATAAATTACTATTAAAATCTTCGTCATCCAACATGGCAGCAAATTTTCAGCACTTTAAGCCATACCGTCACTGCATGTCGTACAATTAGCACACTGCAGGTTTTACGCCAGACGCCCTACGTTTTCCGCCTGTGAAACTACCACCAGCAATCACTGTCTCAAAGCTACCAGCTTCGGTTACCAGTTTCACAAAGCAAATGAGAAACAATTATGGGAAAGTTAGAATTATTACATAGTATCTAAAGTTGTTTCCATTTATCTACGAATTGTAGATGGTTTTCAACACTAGTCCTTACCGACCTATTTCCGGAAAAATACTGCGGAATGGACATATTACAGCCTATTTAGAGATGAAAAACTACGAAAAAATAGTGGGAGGTTTCCACAAGAGTTCATGAGAGGTTTAGAAGACGGATTAATTTGTATTGTACAAAAATGGGTAAAGAAAATGTTTGATTTTCGAAGGTAAACTACTGCTCTTGCCTTAAGCCAAACGACTGAGAAATTGGTTTGAAGCAGTCATTAAAAGAGATATATCACTGGTAGAGCGCGAGTAGCTACGATAAACATCTGAAATTCGATGACCTCAACATTGTAAGATGTACTAGCACATTATGTTTCAAATTTGCAACTGAATGAGAACCATTTTAAAGTATTTACGGCATACTCCTTGACCAACGATTATATCCCATAAAATAAGCCAGACCACAGGTAATTTAGATCTGTATCGCACATCAATTTCCATTGCCCTCTCCAAATGTTTGTAAAGTTATAAGACCTAACTGCAGTCGTCATCGGTCCATAAAGTAATTTGTTCTAAGAACAACACACACACACACACACACACACACACACCCTTTCCCGAGGGAGGACTCGAACCTCCGATGGCGAATGGCCGCGCGCACCGAGACAAGGTGCCTAAGCGCGCACGAATATTCCGCCGCGGTTGCCCTCTTGACTGCGTTCTGTATTGCATATCAATCTATACTAACTCCTCCACTGTTCAAGACTCTTATTCTTTAACTCCCTTGTTGCATCTTTCACCATTTATGCAGATCACTTATAGATCGTACTCTGAATTCAGACATGACCTACTTGGCGTAAACGACCTTGTCAATAGCAGCCTTCATGTATTATTAAAATATGGATTTCCAAATCAACTTAATGAAATGCTGTCCGGAAAGCAGAGACAACAAAAAACCACGTGAACAGGTTTCTGCAGCTAATGGTACATAACCGCGCAGTGCTCTATAAGTCAAATACGTAGTTACGTCATCATCAACGGTTTGATGGCTTGGCTGAAATTTTTATAACAGGCAAAACACGCTAAGTAGTATGATACACACATCGGAAAATTGAATAAAAAACTACCACACTTCATGCATCGGGCGCTTAACTGATAGCACCTTCCGAACAGGTTCCATAATACCTTCTTCTTCCATTTTTTATTTTTTCTGTTTGGAAAACGACGATGGTGCCAGGGTTTCCAGTTGTTTTAGCGACATCAAATGTGCGAACTAAAGTACCCATAAAAGTACTGAACAGCAAATATAGGCCTGCACTAAAAAGAGAAGCATGCACTAGAAGTATAGGAAAAAACGCTTAAAATGAACGTAACTGTGCCCAAAACCAACACAAGATAAAATTATAAAAATATGAATCTGCTACTTATTAGGCACTTTCAACGGTACCGACCGACCACCGTGCCAGCCTCAGCCTGAAGGCGTCGGAAGATATCTACGGTGGGGCCTATGGTCGGCACACTGCTCTCCCGGCCATCTTGTCAGTTTTCAGGCGCTACCTCTCATTCTCGTAGATTCTCAACTGGTCTCACAGGACTGAGTACACTCCGCTTGCCAACAGTGCACAAGAGACCAGAATGGAGGACCCACTGAAGGCCAAGATAGCTTAACTTCGGTAAACTGACTGAAATCAGTGCATCCGTTGCTGTATGGCAGTTGACACTTGACTGAAAGCATTACTTGCAAGTCTGTGAAGAGTTACAGTGCATTCCGAGAAACTTGGAAATACAAGATACTTGTTCAAAACAAAAGAATAATTCACTACTTGGAACTCACGTGACACTCAATACCTGAGAATACCAACACGCGGGGCTATAGAAATGTAACACCAGTCTGCCAAAAGTATTCGTAGACAATGGTAAAACTAAGATTTCTCCCCTAAAGAGGTTGTAAAAGAAAGCCTATAATACGTAAACTGGGCCGTTCATATGATTAGACCAAAATGGGACATCAGTCAATTGTCCGAAAGAACAGGCAGCACGCCAATCTATAATTCTAGGTTTGTTCGACTCAGAGCCAGAATGTAGATGAAGTGCCGAAAAACTACATCTGTAAGTTCTCCCAGACTGACGCTTACTCAATCGAGACAATACTGATTTCGAAAATATATTTTAAAATTTCAATCAAGGAATGTTATTCATTCCTTTCGAAATCATCCTTCAGTACCTATCATCTGCCTCGACATCTGTACTGATATTCCGCAAACCACCGTATGATGCGTGGTGAGGATACCTCGCACCACAATTGGTCCTTTCCCAACCAGTCTCACTGCCAAACACAGCGAGAGACAAAGGGCTACCTTCGTGTCTCGGTGAGGACCCTACTTTCTCTTCTCTTCGTTGTGGTCCTTGCGCGAAATTTAATTTGGCAGGACCATAAAATTCCTATAGAGTGTTGTTCAAAAGAATATGTTCTTCTCTCCGTGGATTCCCATTTGAATTCCCGAAGCATCTCAGTATCACTCGCGTATTTATCGAATCTACCTGTAACAGATCCATCAGTCTGCCTCTGAATTGCTTCTAAAGTGTTATCATATTTACAACTGGTGCGAGATTTTATGATACAAATTGACAAACAGTTGTACGATGGCGGCAATTCGGAAAATTAGGAGATAAGTTGAGCTGTCTAGATTCTGAAGTATTGTCATCGTCAGACTGCGCCAAAATGGTTCGAAAAACAGATGGGTTCTAATGGTGTTGTGAGTATATAATTAAATGCAACAACAACATAATTTACCCGACGCTATGGCATGGAGAGCCATAGGAAAGCTGGAACCGGAGCATAGAGCGAGGTGGCTGTAGCTATCAGAGTGTCCCAAAGTGTAATTTTCAGATTTTGAATGCGATTTCAGACAACAGGAACTGTTAAAATAGGGCATGGGTGACATCAGCAAGACAGCACCGTTATCTCCGGGTAAACAGCCCGCCGAAACAGGAGGCTAAATGCAACTCAGCTGCAACGCACCCTCCAAGGCAGCAACAGGAGACGTAAATCAACAGAAACAGTCCGAAACCGCCTTCGGTAATATGGCCTCTACGCGCGGGGCCTATGGTGGCCTATGGTGTTTGTCTCATTAAACCTACGACACCGTTTAGCCCGCAGAATCTGGGCGGAGGAAAATCAGGATTGGAGTCGTAACGAATGGTGCCGGTTTCTGTTCATAGATGAGTCAAGGTCGTATTTATTTTTGATTTATGTGATTCCTTGTTTTTAGCACTTGAAAATGGGACAATGTGGTCACGAAACATGTCGTCACGGCTCAAGTGTTACCATACTGAAAACTGGTGCGAGATTTTATGGTATAGATCCCATAATTGTTTTGACCAGTATAGAAATGTCTAAGTCATCTTGTATTCTAATACAGTCAGTCGACGGAAACACCTTAACGTACACCACAGTATTATTAGCAAAGAATCTCAGAGTGCTTATCCCCCTGTCCATCAGATCATTTACGTAGATAGAAATTAGTAAAGATGCTATTACACTTTCCTGCGGCTCTCCTGTCTATAATCACCACTCACTATTGAAAACAATCTGCTTGGTCCGATTAATTAAGTCTTCGAGCCTCTGACATATCTGAAAACTGGTGCACTATGTTCGAAACTTCGTTAGCAGTCTGCAGTAGAGCGCCGTGTCAAACATCTTTCTGATAGCAAAGAAGATGCAGTCTACTCTTTCACTCATGGCTCACTAGATATGACGAGAAAAAAGAGTGAGCTGAGTTTCACTCGAGCACTGCTTTCTAGAGACAAGCCGATGCATGGACTGAACACAATAATTTTTCACCACTTAATCATGAATTGAATGGAAAAGATGACCTTGATAAATGACACATTGTTATAATTTACAAAGTAGAGACGCACCAATGGAAAGACAATTTGGACAGTCACTGCAGCTAAAGAAGAAAGATATGGGTTTAACGCACTGTCGACAGCAGAGACTTTAGAGACGAGAAACCTAAATCCGCAAGGCCGAATAATGTGATAACACCTGCGCCACCTCACTCGGTTGTCACTGCAACTGGTATATTTCTGCAGAAAGGAGCTTCTATATTGAAGGAACGACAACTATCATTGAACAAGTCCAGGTTGCAATTAATAATATAGTAAGGCGACGAGCTGCGACAGGCACATTCACACATACAACACTTTCAGCTATCAGCCATGGCCTTCTTCAGAAAATAGGACACTCACGCAATCACACAGGCACAAAAACACAGTCATACAACCATCACCTCCGGCCGCTGTACCTCGATTTTCTGAAGAAGGCCATGGCCTATAGCTGAAAGTGTTGTATGTGTGTGTCTTTTGTATGTGCCTGTCACAGCTCGTCGCCACGTCTCTGCGGTGAGTTGTAAACTGTCCTTACTATATTATTGATACAAGTCCATTACATCACTCATCCGTCAGTAGATTTGCGCAGCTGAATCGATTTATCTCACCGCACACTGCAGCCTACAGTTGGCGAGCAAGATCTGTAGCTTATAATAGGCGTTAGTGTGCAATATAGTCTCACCGAATGCTCATTTCATCCTACAGTCTAGATTATATAACTACAATGACACGTTATCGATTGGATTTTAAGATATAACGTAAAATATTGTCGAGCTGAATATTAGGAATGCAGTCAAACGGAAGTTGTCAGTTAACTCGTGTTTACCAGTGTCGAACGCACCACCCGCTGGTGGCCAAATCTGTCAACACACGGACGCGAGGCAACCTTCAACCCGCGAACAATGCTACCGGAACGGACCATTCTACAGCGATACAGATCAGTAGTGTCGGAGTTTTACAGGAACCTTGCAATGCCGTTACTTTCTGATATCTCACTATCGAACTTCCTCCAGACACCCCACGTAATGTGTATTCATGGAAATAACAAGTGCTATTGTATTTAATTACCACCTGAATAACGGTTGTTGTGTTTACCCCCTTGCATTAACACATGGCGACATTCAAAATTTACTTTTACTTCTACGGTATTGAAGGGTCAACATGGCATGTATTTTTCGATCACAATTAGTTTAAACAAATTATTACCAACTTAGGTAACTGTGGCTCTGTTGTTACTGTTTATCGCTGATGGCGGTCGATTATGTTCAATTTCCCCTCAATCATTCATTTTTACCTATTGTGTTTTACGTGGTAAATTGTTTATGAAGTCATCTCAGTTTCTCAGCAAATTGTAATATCGGTAATGACCGGCATGTCCAAAGTGTTGTTTATGGATCAATTTATGTCTCTGGGCAAGTAGGAACATAGGTATTATGAAAATTGTACTTCAGTTTGTAGTGGTAAGTCTTCCCAAATGAACGGATAGTAGCTATAACGAGGAAGTCGTTTGTATGATCCCAAGAAATAACAATAAGAAATGTAATGTAAAGTGGGTAAAACTAAAGATAATAATACATAGAAGATTATAGTGTAGCCTTTATCCAGCACACGTGGTAAACAATTGCGATAATGTTGTTATTATTGATAATAATAATGATGATGCCAGGTGCTCATCATCTTACTTCGCCATATCACTCATTGTTGGTCTAAGATTATTGATGAAAAATTAAACCATCATGTGGATTGAAATCTCTGCTACTATCACCACAATAGTGACGTAGTTAATAAAGCATATGTAGGCATTAAAAAACCACGAAGATTTTTTGTATTGAACATTATTATTTATTACTTATAGTTTCAAGCAGAGTAAGGCAACATAAAGTAACAAATGATGTGATGCGTTGTGTGGAAGATGCATGTCAGACGTGGCGATGGTTTACCTGCCGTAGGTCAACGTACACAGTGCTCTATTAGAGCTCATTCAGTATTTTAACAGATGTTGTATTAATAAGAGTAAAGTAGATGAGCTTCTGATTTGTTTGGAATATGTAGGCAGTGAGGATATAATTGACTGCACAATGCCTGTTAGAGCTCCACTTTGTCTTTGATATGGATAAAATTTACATCCACTAACTTTTGCCATCAGCACATGTACGCATAGACAATAAGGAGAAAGGACGACTTTCTACGTGTATTAAAACTTATCATTCTATAAAATTTGGGAATCAAAAATACATTTGTATCGTGCAACACATATTAGATCTGCCTGTGTTTTTAAATGACGCCGCTTTTATAACAGTAATTGTGTATACGTTCCCATCGGGAAATTATAAGCTATTTGTGAAAGGTTTTGATTATTTGTCGTGCTACCTGTCACACAGGGTGGAGCAAATTACTATTTAAGGGGTTTTCAGTGTTGATTACCTGAATGAGTGGAAAGAAAATATGATCTAGACGCTTTCTTTTCTTTTTCTTTCTTTTTTTTTTCTTTTTTCTTTTCTTTTCTAATTATTATTATTATTTCATCCATTACTGATTTCCCACTCAGGTAGTAAAGAAAAAATGTTCAAATGTTTGTAAATCTACCGGTCTCAACTTCTAGGTTATTAGTCCGTAGCTTACAAACTACTTAAACTATGGTAAACTAACCTAAGGACAACACAAACACCCCTGTTCTAGGGGGGCTCGAACCCCCGATGGCGGGTAGTACAGAACAGCAATACACTGATTGATAACTATTTATACACCAAGATCAGTTTAACGATGTAAACTTCATTCAGTTGATAATGGCCTTGCTGATCACGGTGTACAGCTACTTACAGTACTACTACATACAACTGTGCAGTAATTAATAACTGTCTTCAAAGTACTATGTTAAATTAATAATTTAACAACTGCAAATTTCAAAGTAAGCTGTTAGACGAACCAGTGCTAATTTAAAATACACTGAAGAGACGAAAAACCTGGTACACCTGCCTAATATCGTGTAGGGCCCCGGCGAAAACGATTTGGTATGAATTCGACAAATGTCTGAAGTAGTGTTGGAGGGAACTCCAGAATGCGTAAGAGTACGAGGGGGTGAAGAGATCTTCTGAATAGTATGTTGCAAGGCATTCCAGATATGCTCAATAATCTTCATGTGTGGCGAGTTTGTTGCCCAGCGCGGGTGTTTAAATTCAATAGAGCGTAGCCACCCTGTAGCAATTCTGGTCGTATGGGTCGTTGCATTGTCCTGTCGAAATTGGCCAATTCCGTCCGAGTGAAAAATGGACATGAATGGATCATCCAGGATTCGTACTTATGGGTCACCAGCAACAGTCTTTCTAGAGGTTTCTGGGGTCCAATATCACTCCAATTGCACACGCTCCACACCATCAAAGAGCCCCCACGAGCTTGCTCGGTACCCTGCTGACATGCAGCACCCATGGATTCGTGAGGTTGTCCCCGTACTCGTACACGTCCGTACGCTCTTTACAACTGGAGATGAAACCACCCGTCAGACCAGGTGACATGTTTCCTGTCATCAGTGGCGGAGTAAGGGGGAGGGGCGGAGGGGGCGGACCGCCCCGGGCCTCCGGTCTTGGGGGGCCTCCAAATAACTCGAAAGCCAATTGGTGTTTTTTTTTTTCGCCGCCGCCCCGGGCTAGCCTTAGTCCGCCACTGCCTGTGATCAACAGTCCAATGTCGGTGCTGACAGGGCCAAGCGAGCTGTAAATCTTTGTGTCGCGCAATCAACAAGAGTAAATGAGTGGGCCTTCAGCAACGAAAGCCCGTATCGATGATGTTGCATTGAATGTTTCGCGCGCTGACACTAGTTGATGAATCAGCATTGAAATCGGCAACAATCTGCGGTTGGGTTACACTTCCATTAAATTAATAGATTCTCTTCAGTCGTCGTTGGTCCCGTTTTTACAGGATCTTTTTCCGTCCGCAGCACCGCAGCAATCTCGAAGTCTCGATTTCTACCGGATTACCGATACTCACGGTGCAGTCGTGAAATAGTCGTATGGCAATATTTCCACCTCATAATATCTCGGAGATGCTGTGTCCCAACTCTCGTACGTTGACTACAACACCACGTTGAAACTCACTTAAACCGTGATAAACTGCCACTGTAGCAGTAGTAACCGATCTGACGCCTGCGGCGTCTTATGTGTGTTTTACCCACCTCTGTGTTCGCATAAGCATGCATATACCAGTTTCTTTGACTCTTCAGCGTGTAAGTAACTTCATAATACATTTATAAGTGTATTTGCTAATTGTTTCTCTAGGACAATGGTCAAATATAATTGTTTAATACCATATAAAAACCATGTTTTACTAAAAAAAAAAAAAAGCTTTCAACAGGATAATGGAACTCCATTCAACATAAAGGAAGAGTAATGATACTGAAACGGATATTATAAAAATTTGTGTACCACATTAAGGAAATTTACTAAAGAGCTCATAAGTATGTCTATCGTATCTGAGATGTGATAATAAAATTAAAATAATTTGGAATATTATTGAAAGTGAAACAGAGCAACTAAGCGCACAGGATGACTTTAACTAACATCAAAATGAATGAACAGTTTACTAATAAAAAGTCAGAAGTTGAAATTTTTTTTAATAAACAATTACAAATGTTGTGGAGAAAATAGGATCTCAGCGGTCAATAGAGGTGGCAAGGCTATTGATGGAAGGCTTATACCAACGCGGTTTGATGCTAATTAAATTCCAACCACTTCTGTCTCTGAATCTGGGAAAAGTACACTCTCTTAAAAGTCAAAGCTCACATGAAATTGATGAAAATTTCAGCAAGGTACAAAAAACTTTTCACCAACAGTCATCAGGTTAGAAAAGAAAACAGTTAAGAATCATATACAAATACACATACTACATAAAATTGTCAGTAGAATCACAGAATTAAAGGGGCAAGAAATACAGTGTACTAGCCCCTTTAATTCTGTGAATCTAATGCGAATTTTATGTGATATGTGTAATTGTATATTATTCTTAACTGTTTCCTGTAAAAATACCTGAAGAAGGGCAATAACAGCTCGAAACTGGTTGTCAATAAATCTGCAACCCTGTAACTGGTGGCTGTTTTGTTTTCTAACTTATAAAACACAGTTGCTACAATTGGTAAAACATTTAGCCAACAGATATGTAAGATTTTCGACCACATATGTTATAGACTAGCTCTCTGCAACAGGACATTTCCCCTGAGAGACTGAAATATGACTGCCAAATCTCACTATTAAATAAATTTATTCGAGTGTATCTTAACATATTTCTAAAAAAAAAAAAAAAAAAAAAAAAATAAAAAAATAAAAAAATGTTTGTTTGGTTTTAAGAAAGGATTTCCTACAGAAAATTCAATATTTGCTTCCACTGATCATATATTAAATTGTCTGAATAACAAGAATAACCCACTGGGTTTTTATGTGGTGTCTCTGATGCTTGTGATTGTGTAAATCATGTAATTCTTCTATCTAAACTTAAGTATTGTATATGAATGGGCCAATGCACAACGGATTACTTCATACTTAAGTGGAAGAGTATAGATAAATAAGCAGTTGACGTAATGCAAAATACAAACAGCAGGTTCCTCAAACTGGGGAGCTACCAAAATTGGTGTTCACAGGGTTTGGTCTTGGATCCTTTGCTATTCGTAATATATATTAATGACTTGTCATTCTATATTCACGGTGATGCAAAGCTAGTTATTTTTGCTTATGGTACAAGTAATTTCCATACACATACAAACAACAATTAACTGAGAAACTTATGAAGAATGTCTTTCAGAAGATTATTAAGTGTTCCATGTGGCATCATATTTTGCCGTAGTTCACAATCGAGTAAAAATATTCATATATTGGACATAGACATATAATAAGAATAATTGCTGCAGCCCACAAGAGATCATCTGTAGGCATTTATATATATATATATATATATATATATATATATATATATATATATGTGTGTGTGTGTGTGTGTGTGTGTGTGTGTGTGTGTGTGTGTGTGTGTGTGTGTGTGATATTAAATTTTTTAAGTTTTAGTTTTTAATTTTTATTGATTTATTTTGTAAAATTTATAATTGATATAAAAAAATACAGCTACTGAGTAGAAGAAGTTATTATACACAAAATCTTTTATTGCATTTTTAAACGTTGATTTGCTTCCCGTTTGCCATTTTTTGCTATGAGGTAAATGACCAAAGACTTTTGTGGTGAAATAAAATTAAAATAATTAAACTAAAAAATTTCATGTCATGTAATATACCTTTTACAAAAATTTACACATTCGACATCGTTACGAAATGTTGTAGTTATCGTCTGTGGATCTATGATGTGTAGAAAAGAACTAAGAACTATAATTCTAATAGAATCTAATAAAGTAGTTGAATGGCTGGCGAGTAAACAGTACGTGTAAAACGGAATCACAGAGCAGTGTCTGCAGGGTTCAATCTGTAGTCCCATTATATGGGATTTCTGAATTGAGCCCATCGCTAAGATAAGAAGAGAACTGTAAACGAAATAGAGCAGCATTTTACACACGATGAGCAGGTATTTCCTGATAAAGAGGCTTACTGTGTCTATGTAGAAACAGTCTAAATATTACTAAAAAGAAAATTGCAGACAAACCCAATTTTGAAGCTGAAGAATGCAAAGATTCACAGAACGCACTTACTTAGGAGTACAGCTAGACGTCGGACTAGCGTTCAAGAAATGTATAAAACTTGTAGTTATTAACAAAACACAAAAGGTCACACACAAATTCTGACATATGAACGCAATTACTTGCACACCAAACTATACGAAGAATGACTGTGCCTTTTTTTTTAGCACATGGGCATATATATTCTTTATCACAGCTTGAACTGTGCTTAGGCGAGGTGAAAAAAGCGTACTACTGAGACTATCAGGGTTTCTCAGCATTACATCACGAGAAGCACTGTGCTTTGTGCTCGGAATATACCCGGCTAATAATCCGTTGGTTAGCTGTGATGTACTTGCATAAGATGGGCAGACTAGACAAAAGAATGAAAACTAAGGGGGAAGAATTATAAACGATGCACTAGCCAAAACAGTGGTAAGTGACTGAATAGCATTCTGAGTGAGAAACCAGTGTTACAAATAATATAATTTCGTGTGACTCAATGGCCTGGTGCAAGTATTTCAACTTCTGGTACTTACAGGTCCTTGACTACAGTTTAACGCTGAATCGCAACCACGTGTCGTTTCTGGCAACTCCTTACATCTCTGAGAGGTGAGGGCTAGCTTAAAATGCATAATGAATAATATTTGGACAGACCTGGACCTACGAGTTTCCAGGATAGCACCTCACCGCGGCACTACCAGCCCCTAAGGGCCGCAATGCAGGGGTGTCCAAATGTGCTGACGGGGTTTCAGACTCCCGTGTGTGCCCTTAATGTTTGCAGGCGGATACTGCTAGCAAATGACTCCACATCCATCTCTCCGCTAACATCGGTCCTTGTTTTTTTTTTTAATTTATTATTATTATTATTATTATTATTAAAAAAAAACAAAAAAACAGTCCTTAGTAAAAAAAGTTTTTCTAGTTTGTGCCTTTAGTGTTTTGGGTGCTGAAGTCTCATTCTCGTTCGTGGTAGAACGAAATTAGAAAGAATAAAATGGCTGAAGAGGAGTTTAGATCCTCAATACCAAAAGGATGACCCCTAAGGATATTTATCTTGCATATCTAACTGATCTTGCAAAGCTCATAAATGTTCTGAGTACAACTTTGTAAGTCACTAATAACTAACTGTCGAAGTTTTGATACTGTTGCTGTTATGAATAGAGGAACGTTTAGAAAGGTCATCCACGCAATTTTCGAATGGAGTACTAGGTATAAATGAATTAAATCTTGAAGAGGAGATATTGAGCGATCAGTTTGTTACAATGGCAAATACTCCCGCTAAACGTGCATTAATAATTCGTAAAGAAAGCAGCCAATTTTTAAATTTTGTGGTTCACCGTGGCTAATGGATAAATTGCTGGTTGGTATATGTGGTGCGGAGTTATTTCAATCGAATTCCTTCTCCTTTGGCCTGATCAACAATGCTGTATGTTTTGAATGAAAGGTCTTGCAAAACTCAAATTATTGGAAAGCTAGGCTTGAAAAAGGGTGGTGTGGTTTCATCAAGGCACAGATGTGAGATAACACAGCGGAATTACAGTTACTTCTAATATACGTCAAATACTTTAAGGTATTATCGCAAGTCTTTAGCAAAGAATACGCACACACAATCCTCACTGCAACCCAAATGACTCAGCGCAGTTGTGACGAAAAGTGGACGCTGCGCACTCGCGTAATTAATTCCCTTATTGGTAAAAAATAAGTAAATGAATAAGAAAATTAAGGGCTACATTTGTCAGTTGACACAATTGGTAGCTTAGCTGAGGGGTCAAACCACGGCGGTTAGCGGGCACACACGAGACCCGGTATTTCAATTACGCCTTTACAATGGCTCGTTCCACTACCACTTCTCACGGACTACCTCAACACAAACCCAGTTACGATTTGGCGCACACGCTGGTAGACTATCGATATTCAGGTAATCGCGACCTATATGAGTTGCATATATCTCTGAGTAAGGATCACGAAACTCTGACAAATGCTACATGATTTATTATAAAATTTTTATACTGGATTCAGCGTCTTATATCGATATGAAACTGGTATAACTTTCCATGTTTTGCAGTGTGCGCTCTTAACACAGCTCCTGAAATTCAGTTAAAGCCACGTGAATTTCACTGAAGTCGTGTTGGCAGAGAGGAAATTCTTACAGCAAAAGATACTGAAATATTTTACAAGAACTTCCCTTGAGAACAATTCCCAGAGTCGTTTCAAGTAGCTGATAGTTGCTTCAATCTGCAGTAGGTTTGGTCGCTCAAATTTCAGTTACTTTCTTTTTATAACATTAAAATGAAGAAAATTAAAGCTTAGTAGCCATCTTACTGGAGGAATAACCAGTAATTTAAGCTCAAACATACAGATTTGCAGATTTTTGAAGGAGAGTAAGCAAGTTGGTAGATAGAGGAAAAAATGACTATCTGAGTAGGCCATTGAAGAATTTGACAGAGAACTGAAAGATTTATGTCGAAACAAGGTCCCTGGGGTAGATGATATTCCGTCTAAACTGCTGATATCGTTGGGAAAGCCAATCATGTAGAGTTTATTTCACCTGGCATGCAAAATGTATGAGACAGTGGAGATACCAACAGAATTTAAAAAGAATGTATGAATATACGTTCCAAAGAAAAGCTTTTCTAAATCTGAAGGAAGGTTTAGAACATCTTGACTGTAATTCACTTTCAAACTCGGGAGATTGCAGTAAAATATACAGAACAAAGGATTATATTCAAGTTGTACAAAACTGAGACATTCGATATTAGAGTTGTAGGGCATGCTAGGGACGCAGTGATTGGTAAGGGATTAACATAAGGTTCTAGTATATTCTCAACGTTGTTCAATCTGTACACTGAGCAAGCTGTAAAGGAATGTAACGAGAAATTTAGAGAAGTAATTAAAGTTCAGTGAGAAGAAATAAAAACTTTGCGGTTTGCCCATGACATTGTAATTCTATCAGAGACATCAGAGCAACAGAAAGGGATGGACAATGTTTTCACAGGAAGTTATAAGGTGAACCTTCACAAGAGTAGAATAAAAGCAATGGAATGCATTATAAGAAAATCAGGCGATGCCGAATCTATTAGATTACGCAATGAAACAATAAAAGCAGTAGATGGGTCTTGTTATTTGGGTAGCAAAATAACTTCCGACGATCGAAGTAAAGAAGGTATAAAATGCAGAATGGATATGGGAAGAAAAGCACTTTTGAAGAAGCGAAAATTGTTGACATCCAATATTAATTTAAATGTGAGGAAGTCCTTTCTTAAAGCATTTGTCTGGAGTGTAGCATTGTACAGGAGTGAAATGTTGACGATAAGGAATTCAGACAAAAAGATGATAGAAGCTTTTGAAATGTGGTGCTACAGACGAATGATGAAGATTAGTTGGGTAGTTCACTTGACTAATGAGGAGCTGCTTAATAGAAGTGGGAAGAAAAGGAAGTTCTGGCACATCTTGACTAAGTGAAGGGAGGCGTAGGTGGTAGATATTCTGAGGAATCCAAAATTTAGCATGAGAAAGAAGTGTGCGGAGTAAAATTCGTAGAGGGAGACCGAGAGATGAATACAGTAAGCAGTTTCAAAAGGATGTTGGTTGCCGTTCCTATTCTCAGATGAAGAGGCTTGCACAGGACAAGGTAGCGTGGAGAGTCAGTCTGCGGACCCAAAACCACACGAACAAAAACGGGGCACTGAAATTAGTTATTAGTGACAAGCGGAAATTTGATACGGGACGGCATCCGAATCCGGGTATTTTGTCTGGCCAATCGTCACCCTAACCTGTTAGCTACCCGCGCTAACCTCCATTCCTCGCTGGATTCCCAGCGGTTATAGAGCCCCTGTTGTCCTTGCCCAACGCTCGCCATTTCGGATTCCCGCAAGAGGTCGAGTATTATTACCTGCATTACCTATGAATCTGCAAGCTATCCAGCCAAATGGCAAAACCTGAAGAGGAACAAGACTGTACAGTTTCTCACCAGACCTTAATGACCATCGTATACCCTTAAGAGCGTTGGTCATATTATAAATAGGAATTATAAAATAAAAAAGTTTTTTCTGAAATGAAAATGTCCACAAAATGGTATACTAATTGGTAAGACAGTTTTGTTCTCTCATTCTTAAAAAAACTTTGGATTCAGATGTGTCAATCAGAACTATCTATCATTTCTCATATTATGTAAATAATTGCATTGCAGTTATAACATTTTGACAAAGAAATATAAATACTATGTTTAAAACATTTTCCTCCTGTTAAAACACCTTGTCCTATTCTTGTAATTGTTTTGCCTGCAGCAAGGATCAGAATGCAAATCGATAACTGACCAGTAGTGATATCCGTCCTGTTTCTTAACACCACATCGTGTACTGCTAGGTTCGTAAATTCCCAGTCTGGGCCTGTTTCTTGAAGGATTTCAGAGTATATGCGAAAATTCTTCATCTTAACAAAATTTGCAGACTGGTGTTCAATTACTCCTCTAGAGTTTTCAGATTCTCAGACACCTTTTTTTTAAATTTTGAAACGCAGTAAATAAGCAGAAGTTGAGACTTACATCATCCCAGATAAGGGCCGGCCATGGCGAGCCGAATGGTCCGCCGGACAGCTGGGCGAGTCGTGGAACGGCCATATGAGGCCCGGCCGACACTTCTAGGAAGCACTCGGCTCGGCGCGACATTTCATTATGCGGCTCTGTTTCTTCCGTGAGCTTTCTGCTGCTAAGGAAAATGCAAATTTTGGAAAATTCATTGCAGCTTCGAAGAGTTACAGGATTAGTTTTCAAATCATTCTCAGGATTCTGCCAATGTCACACCTCTATTTGAGACGTTTTCAATGCCATTTTCTGTATTAGTTGAATGTTCCCCTGTCGAGAAAGACATGTTAAAATTTTTCAAGTGTTGTCCGCAGGATTTCCTCGATAAGAGTTTGCATGTATTCATAATGAGGCAGCAAAAGTTCTCCATGTTACCCACGTTTGACTCAAATTATGCATGTAAAACTTTTTTTACGCAATGAAACTAAATAAGTCAGGATTACGCGACTGATTGAGTGATGACGGTCTAATAAACTACATCCACCTATCAATGTGTCGACAGTATGTACCAGATATAAAATATGCTACATCTTCAGCGAATAAGAAGTAATCAAGTAAATGTTTGTTTTGTTATATATCTTGTTAAAACTGTAGTCATGACACTGTAGGTAGAGAAATTAGATGTAGTAGTTTTTCCACAGTACTTCCGCCTGCAATGACGATGACGTCGACAGGACGTTCAACCCCTCTTCTTACCCGTAGATGCGATAATTTATCCAATACCTAACGTTATTATGCAGTCAGTACATTTTGTTTATGCCTCTCTTTCTATATCTCAGTTAAAATGTATTAATTTTACACGAAACAGCGCAGCTAGCAGAACATTACAAGTCTAATGCAGTTGTAAAACAAACGTAATTGTATTTTCTCTATTGTGTCAGCAGTCAGCAGTCAGTCGTCATTGTCACTTTCTGGTCAGGGAGGTTGGTTTCCGTGAACTGTGAGTCGGCGTTAGCAAGTGGTAGAGAGAACGAGTCCGAGAGTGGAAGTGGACAGACGGAGTCAGGGTCGGTGGAGAGCAATAGACTGAGAATGTTGCTATAAGCAGTTAGGATTGTTAATAACTTTGATTTTTGTTAAGTATTTTTATTGTAATTCTGATCTTTGAAAAGTAATAATAATAATAATACTAATAATAATAATCATTATTCATAATTTTGTTTCACTTCAAGTTATTCCATTTTTAAACTCAACATTATTAGCAAGTTGTCTTAACTGTGAGTTTTAAAACGTAACGGTAGGACGGATACAAGTTTCAACTTTGTTTATATTTTATCATTAATGCACAGCAACTGACAAGCTGCTGTCTACGGATAATAGGTAATTATTTATGTTTCGGGTTCCGAATAGGGAGGTAAATTGTTGAGTCTCTGTTAAACATTTCACACATCCTGAGTACCTAGATTTGTTATGTTCTTACATTTTTTGATACAAGAATCGTAAGCAACAAGTTTATCAGGTAGCTATCAATATTTCTTGCCAATAGTGGAAAGTGTTCTATATACCAAATTAATTATACCACCTGCGTATTTTTCACTTTAGGTATGTCATTTAATTCAGTTGTATAACCCGTAACCAACTAGTTTATCAGGTAGGTACCAACCTCTTTCGTCTATCGTGTAACGTGCTTTTTCATACAAATATTTATTACACCACTTGCTGACAATACAATAATTAGTTTGTTAACAAAATTAGATCAGAAGGCGTCGGTACACACACTAATTATTGCATAAGGTTGCAACCGAATTCATACTTAGTTTTGGCATTTAATAAACTAAACATTGATATTTAAATAATTACCCAATTACACAATTGTCGACTTAGAAGTTTCTTCACTATGATAACTGTACAAGTTCCTTTTGTTACTATAAGCTACTGTTATTGTGTGTCTTTCATTCTAGGCAAGGGCACATTTATACTCAGGATTAATTGGTTTGCACCCTACTTAGCTAATGAACTATTTTGATAATACAACATTTTGTTTGTTAATGAGGTAGATCTTGTTCACGGCAGGTAACGTTACATATAACAAGGTCGAGGCAACCAATGATCAATCTGTGTCACAGTAGGAATCTAAACTTTGATCTTTAATTAATTAATGGATACATAATTGTCAACTTTAGTGTTTTTATTATGCCATACTCTTACACGTCATTCTGCTGCTATCAGTCACTGTTAGAGATTGTCTTTCATTCCACCCGTGATCTCATTTATTCTGGACATCAAATTTGTGTCAAACATAGATCAGTATTTAATTTAATTAATGAGCTATTTGTCTGTTTGATTAACGAATCGAACCTTGAGCTTAACCAGACTGGTGTTCTGGATAGTTAAGCGCACTAACAGGGCCATACACGTTGCAATCAGTCTATGCCAGGCTGATTATATATAACATTTAGTAGTACTGGAATTAAAGACATCGAGATTGGTTTTTACATTCTCAGTGCTGTACCATTCTAGACAGGTACTGTTTCAGCTGTACACAAGCAAATATTCATTCACACACACTCAAGTTTCCGATCCAGAACAAAATATAATTATTTTATTTAAACATATGTTTCAGTATTTCCTAATATGCCATAATATGAAACCAAATCTTTGCAAGGCCTTATTGTTTTCAGTACTCGGCGCTTCTGCCTTCTAATCGGTGACCCTGCGAGTTATTCCTCGAAAGTTCCCGCTCAGACAGCACAGCGGTGTGGTGGGGAAAGTCTGCCTTCAGGGCGAAACACATGGCCAATTTCAATGCTACCCTTGACCTAGATGCTCTAGACCTGTCAGTTTCTGAAGTAGGACATAATTCTGGTGTGTGAAACGAGATATCGATATGCATGGAGTTTTATTCTGTGCAACGATTCCTGCACAGGCGTTCCATTCTGGAGGCAACTCTGTAACGCAATAATACCCCTCGCACCTCACACTGAGATCCTGGAGAGCCCATTAAATTTTTGATTGTTTATTACGAGGAGTAGGTTGTCTATAATTTTTTGAAACACCAGTGTATCAGTGTATATGAAGTTGGTAACAGTGCCTAAGAAATCTGTGATTGTTTGATTTGAAACATTGCATTGTTGTTCTGGTAGTGTCCTGTCGTAAAGAGTGTTGCGCGTGCGTGGGGCCTAGAGGATCCCGGTGTGAGATCTGTGCAGCTCATTATTGCAGACTGAAAAAGAATTCGTTGGTAAGTAATACAACATCGAAGTACATACGGCGTTTTCTAATTATGTATTTGTTACCCTAATCCTGTTTCTTCCAACCTTTTTTTTTTTTTTTTTTTTTTTTTTTGAAACTGTGTGCTAGGTCTGAAAGTGATAGTTGCAGACGTAGAGTCGACCCTGTTCATAGACTCTGCACAAGCTAGTAGTAAGCCTTGTGCCAGGCCATGCACTAAATCACTTATCGCGTCACTCCGGCTGGCGCCCAGCCTAACAGTTGGAATGTAAGCTGCTGAATCTGCCTCGGTGTGTGTATCACATGAACTTCGGGAACGGGAATCCAAACAAATGCCTCCGCAATCGCAATGCAGAAGAAAATAGAAGATGACCTCAACGGCGCGTTTTCGGCACCTACGCCAGAGTAAATTTACCGGGAGACAATGATGCGGTGAGAATGGCATTTAAGATTAAGCGACGGTATTCGAGCGAGAGGGTGCAATATTTCTTGAGAAGTTAGAGCATAGCGGGGCCCGTGTGAACTTCAGCCGCGGTATGTTAACTCTGGCAATTTCGTGCGGAATGGTCTTTTTTTCTGGAAAGGTGCATGCCAGAAACGCGCCTGTGTGACGCGGCCGCCAGGGCTGTCCAGAGGGAGTCCCGGGCCACGCGGGCTGCCACGCCCCTTACGTAAGCCGGCCTTGACACTGGCAGCCGCGATCCAAGGCAAGGCAAAGCGAGGCAAGGCGAGGCAAGGCGAAGCGAGCCGAGGCGAGGCGGCCGTGGCCGGCGGCGGACACCTGGCGCACGCAGAGAGACAGCTCCGCGCGTGACTGGCACTGTCCAGTCCAGAGAGCCTGAGGCTACCCACCGTACCAGCTACAGTCTACAGTAGGGTGACCGGACGTCCAGTATTTTACGGGATCGTCCCTTATTTAGCCTCAGTGTCCCGTTGTCCCGACAAAGTAAACATGGAACGTGCATTGTCCCGCTTTTTTCACGTATATTTTGGAATGACGTATTTGTAATTAATTTACAGGGTCACCAAATGGAGAAAAAATATTATCATACAATGAAGAAAATGGACTTTAACCCTTAGCTTCCCAGGTCATTTTTCTGTCACACTCTGTCCCAGGTGCAAGCTGACAGACCTCAATTTTTAAATAATCCTAAATTTACATAAGAACTCTAATCATCGCCCACAGCAGAAGAGAGGTGTCATCAAAAGTCTTGTTGACAGAACCAAAAAAAATTGCACTCCGGAACACCTGGATGCTGAATTAAAACACCTGAAGCAAGCTTTCAAGAAAAATGGGTATTCAGATAAAGAAATTGTGTGGCCATAATGTTCAAATGTTTGTAAATCTTATGGGACTTATCTACGGGGTCATCAGTCCCTAAACTTACAAACTACTTAAGAATGTAAAACATCTTCAGTGGTCTGTAACAATAGAAATCTACAGTTTGTTTTGTGTTTAGATCGAAAACAGTTCTTAAATGGACCCTGAAAAGTAGGCCTAATGTTTGGTACTTACGGAAATTTTGTCTTCTTTTCGCTTCACATCATGGAATGCCGGTCTGTTTAATACAATAGCGCCGGTTCTTCATGCTGTGTCGTTTTCTCACTACTTTCACTCTCACTGTTTCACTGTTCATAGTTGTTTTCCACAAATCAGAAGTGTTTGTAATAACAACAATTATAATAATATAATAGTAATAAAAAAATAAATAATAATAATAATAATGTTCCCATTAAATATATACATGTATTATTCTGCCACTATTCCAATTCGCTTACATCAAAACTAAATACACCGAATTTATATAAAACATAGAGAAAGAACTACATTTGTGAGGTTAGCAACACTCCAATAATACACTTAGCAGAATCAGTAAAAACAAAAACAAACACTTCTGATCTGTGGAAAACAACTATGAACAGTGAAAGTGAATTATGTGTAACATATATGTAATCTTTTCTATAAATAAAATATTGAATAAAAAACCTATTGTGAACCAAATTCTTTTTATTATAAACATCAGAAATCATGTTATTAAATGTAAAAGTGTTTTCCATGTGAAGGTTTCTCATGTTTTTTGGAATGCTGGTACACCTCTACCGATGCAAGCATACATATAAGGTTAAATTTTCCGTAATTTATTAAGGATGGGGTTTCAAATGATGCTAGAAATTTGGCTTTCTGGCTCTTAGTTACTGTACAGTTATTCATTAACGTTACATAAAAATCGCCAGTTCACCTGCACAGTCGAGGTACATACATAGCAGTGTGGAATGTGTTAACTTAAAGTCAATAAGAAAAGTCTCGATTTTTTTATGTCTTTAATTGGTACTACGAAATGCTTTCACGTGGCATGTGGAGCTACTCGAACTATAAAAATTCAGTAATTCATGGGATCACAGCTAGAAGCTGACGCACTGAAAGAGTCGGATTTATTAGACGTTTCAAGCGCTTTTAACGAGGCGTTTATTGATTATGTAAGGAAATGGGCTTGCCCTTTCATATGCTGAAACCATTTAATTGCGTTTAGCGCAAATATCCTCCTCCATGGAAGTCTATTCAGCAAAGTACTAAAACTTTACCGGATTTACTGAAAATATTTTGAAAGAAAGATGTGAAGATCAGCATTTCGAGGAAGTGTGAAAATCTGTGAAGCGATTTGGTAAATCCCGGTCCTAATTTTCAATTTACCTGCATCTGAAGATATCTGGATCAAAAATTTGCAGGTCATTACTTGCTTTGTGCTAGCTCTATCTCTCACTCATGGTGTTGCAGAAAGTCTGTTCTCCATTACGAATAGTTTATGGACTGACGAAAATAACAGATTTAGTGTACAAACTGTCAAAGGAATAATTAAACAAGAACTCATTAATCAGAATACTTAATTTGTTGGTTATTATGAAAAGCTGTGAAAATGCCGAACCTATGAATGACGTACATTCTTCTGCAAAATATAATTGAGTGAGGAATTAGTAAGCTGCGTTAGTAATAATAACGATCATTCCTACGATCATTATTTAGCAATGAAATTTATTCGGCTTCATGTTGTGCCAGTATGTTTGGTTAATTGTATTTGTGTGTTGCCGTATGTTTAGTTTATGGCCTTCCAAAAGACCTAATGCCTACTTTTATCGAGTTGGTTTCATTTTCTTTCGCCAGTTTAAATATTTTTCGGGTTGTGGTAACTGTTTTATACTCAGAAGTCGTTGCTTGTACAAACAATATAAAGCACAAAAAAGTGCTTTCGGGAGAATCAATGTAAATACGATAACCAGCGAATACGATACGTTAACGTCGGGTGGGGAGGGGGTGGGGTTGGAGGGGGGGGGTAGAAACATAGGCTTTATTTTTCATCACATTGCGTAAGCTTCTAGGGAAACGTCAAGTTGGTGACGCCACAGGTAAAGTCAACATTTGCTTTCGCAATCTTCGGTACCCGTGTACGTCCCGTATTTTAATTTTGGGAATCTGGTCACACTAGTCTACATCGATACTCCGGAAGTCACCTCACGGTGTGTGGCGGAGGGTACCCTGTGCACCATTCTCACACCCTCCTACTATTCCAGTCACGAATGGTTCGCGGAAAAATCTACTGCCGGTACGCCTCCTTGTGGACTCTTAATCTCTTTAATTTTACCCTTGTCGCCTTTTCGCACGATGTACCTAGGAGGAATCAATATACTGGCTGACTCATCAAGAAACGTACGCTCTAGGAACTTTGACACTAGAGTCCGACCGAAACATGATTTGCGGCCGAAACCGTAACCGCCCCTCTTCTAATTTCGGCCGAAACAGTAACCGAAACTTACTTAATCAAGTTAGAATTTCGGTAAATTTAAGTTATACCGAAAATCAGTAGCTTCCCACATTTTTACATTTTTCAAGATCCCCTTCTCGTACCAATCCTTCTTCTGTGTATGTAAGCGTAGCAAAGAGTCCGTAGAACAGTGGTTCCCAAAGTGGTCTATATAGACCCCCAGGGGTATATTCCTACCTGCAAGGAATCCACGTCAGCGGAAAAATAATTTGGAGGTCTATTTGTTGTAAAATGGGTCCACAATAGTGGTTCGTATTTAGTAAGGTCGCAACCAAAATTCAGAATTATTCTGCCAATGCTGAAGCACATTTGAAGCTAGGAATTCGTAAAAAATTAATTCACAAAAGGCAGCAGGTCTACACAGGTCAGAAGAATTTGGCAAAGGGTCTATAAGACAAAAAAGTTTGGGAACCCCTGCCGTAGAAGATGACATAGGAGGCGTACACATTTACTGGTCTCAACTTTCCATTCGGCAGTTGGGAATATTAAGTCAACCATTCTTTGACCTGTGAGCCAATGCATACGATTACCTCGTACCTGTAATTAGTAAAGCTATGTCGTTTTCCCCTCACAGGTCCCGTAGCGCTTTGTTAAAAAAAAGTACAACGCAGAATAGCTGAAAATTACTAAGTTGTTATCAGTAGGTATTCTTCTCACAATATATTCTGGCATTAATAACGACGCTATACAGAAATAACACTTACACTTTATCCTAACTTTGATATGTAAGAAAAATTATGGAGCATAGTCACTGCATACCAGACTAAGATCAGCTTCTGTCGCCTACATACTTGAATCGCGCGCAGCCATGACCTTGTAGATATCTTGCAAAATTTTGTTGGGTATTCGTATCTCTTCGTTAACATTATTTTTCCATTTGTTTCTCACGGTAACTAGATTTAAGCGAAGTAAATTTGTTTTTATGTAGAGTTGTTGACTACTAGGCATCATTCCTGTCAGCAAATTAACTTCAATTAGTGCTGCATATAGTATTTCGAAAAATAACGTCACAGTTCTAACAGTGTAACATAATTGTTGTCAGTGTAAATTTACGCAAAACCCAACAGGAAAAGCTGTGCAGCAGATGATTAATGTTTCCTAAAGCCATATTGGTTATTAAAAAATCCCCTGATTGAAATATGTATGGCCATTTTAGTTCGCTTAACTATCCAGTAAGCAGATTCAGACAGATGTAGGTTGTCGTTCTTATGTGGAGATGAAGAGGCTTGCCCAGGATAGGGTATTGTGGAGAGCTGCATCAAACCAGTCTCCGGACTGAAGACCACAACAACAACAACATAACTATCCATAACATATAGTCTGGCTACATAAACTCATTGAATGACAAGTCCCGTTGCAGCTCGAAGGAAAATTAGTTAACTAGATAACCAAATAGTTCTGTAAATACGTAGAGCATAAGTCAATGTATAACAGGAAAGTAACTCCGGGTATAAATGTGATCATGGGTGGAATTACAGGCAATTTCTAATAGTAATGGGGCATGTTAAATAATAAATAAATAAATAAATAAAATAATAGTAACTTATGGGGCCGGCCGCGGTGGCCGAGGGGACTGAGGCGCTTCAGTCATGGTCTGCACGGCCACTACGGTCGGGGGTATGGATATTTGTGCCGTCCTTAGTTGTAGGTAGTTCATAAGTAGTTTTTAAGTTTAGGGACTGATGACCCCGTAGTTAAGTCCCTTAAGCTTAACAAACATTTGAACATTTTTTTAACTTATGGGAACAGAATAACAGATACAGATATAGCACAGTGTGAAAACGCGTAAGCTGGCAATTATGAAAGATCTAAGTTTAGCTTACAAACGCTAAACGGACTAAGTATAGATTCTGTTGCGACTTTAGCAATAATGATTGTGTGTGTGACGACACGTGCTGAGAACAAGACTTACTTTCGTTAACAAATAGATTGCTGTGTTGTCATCAAGTGGTGTAATTAAGCCGCGCGAGTAGCCGAACGGTCTGGAGCGCTACGTTGCGGATCGCACGGCCTGCCGCGTTGGAGAATCGAATCCTCCCTCTGGCATGGATGTGTGTGTTGTCCTTGGGTTAATTAGTTTAAGTAGTTTGTAGGTCTCGGGACTGATGACCAACGTAGTTTGGTCCCATAGTATTACAAACATTTGAACTTTTTTTGTCTAATTAATATTAGCATATGAAGCACATTCCACAATTGGCAAGAAATACTAACAGCTACCTGACAAACTAATTGACTACGGTTTCTGTAACGGAATCTAAGGAAAACGGGATACTAAGTGCGTACAAAATGTTTAACAGACACACACCAATCTGCCTTCCTACTCGAAATACCAGTCATAAATAAAATTTAATTTCACTCACCTTTCTCTGATAACAGCAGCCACTCTTCAGGTATCGTATATTATTATGAATTATACTTAGTAAAGTTAAAGCTTGTACGTCCCCTATCGCTACTGTTAGTGCTCACAGCCTAATATTGATTGCTAATAATGCTGGGAAAATTAATTATGCTGTTCAGGAGTATCATAAAACAATCTATATAACTTATGAAAATTCTGAATATGTAAAAATCCTCTATTTGAATGCTACAATTCTAGAAATTACTTTCTTTTATTTCTAAAAGGAAATAAAGCTATTATCTAAAATATTGACTATAAAGAAATTATCTTGACTGATAAATTATTATTATTATTAACTGAATCAGTGACAATCGCTAATAGGGTTGTTTGGTTGGGTGAGGGGGTCTAAACCGATAAGGTTATCAGTCCCCAAGTGGGGAGAGGAAGCAGTGAGGATATGAAAGGAGGGGAAGGGAAAGGAAATGCAGTCCGGTAAGTAAAGAAGGAAGGAAGACTGCATTAGCTCGGGGACCCGTGCTCGCCCTGCACGTACTTACGAAACAACCGTGAGCCCCCTGGGGGGCGGGGTGGGGGGTGGGGGGGGGCAATCGCTAACACAATAAAAAAAAAAGAGCTATGTCTCCAATCCTTACAACCGACCACTGTCTACAACCCACTGCCGGCCACCGCCGTCTCACCGTCTGTAGCAATAGACTTCTCTGGAGAGTCAGTGATAATTACAAAATGCGGTGTTGTCACCTTTCACTGTTATTCAGTAAATATATAATATAGAATCTTTCTTTTTGTATAAATGCAACACTGTGTTCTCTTCGGAGCTCACCACAAAACCCATTTCAAACAAAAAATCATGGCAGCACATAAGGAAAAGAATCCGCTACCCCGGGCCTCGGTTAAGAAACTGAGAAATGGACCTGATCATCGGATTCCGGGGGATCAGGCCTGTCATGAATTGAAGAATCGGAGCCTCTCAAAAACCTTGAAAATGAAGAGAAAAGTATACATCGGCACACTTAACACAAACACACTGCAAAAAGTTGGTAAACTCTAAAACCTCACAGACACCCTTGATAAATTTGACATAAAAATTTGTGCTATACAGGAAACACGATTCAGAGACGAAAATCATTTCGACTCGGAAAACTATACAATTTTCAAAGAAAACCCACAACTAAAATTCCCAATTCAAACCGATATATCTTTGGTACAGGATTCGTCGTACACAAATCCATCAAAGATTCCATAGTAAATCTTCACTCCAAGAACGAAAAAATGTCAACCCTCACAATAAAGTCAGGAAACAAAATGTACACAATAACCAATGTACATGCATCTACAATGGATCAGAACAGGAAGAACCCACAAATGGTAGAAAAATTCTGGGAAGACCTTGAAGAGACCATGAATAAAATTCCTGCAAAACATGTAAAAATTCTTCTAGGTGATTTTAACGCCCAGTTGAGCAAGGAAAAGAAATACAGTAACATCACAGGACAACATACCGCCCACAGACGCACAAACAAGAACGGCGAAAGGCTGATAAATCTCTGTAAAAATTTCAACCTTAAAATCATGTCCACCCAATTTGAGAAACCCCGCCGGAAACTGACAACATGGAAATCACCCAACAATTCCCTGGGTGAATTTCAGATAGACCATGTCGCTATATCTAAGAGAAATTCACAGGAAATCCTAAATATGAAAACAAGAAAAGGCTTTTTTGACTCGGATCATTATCTGTTTTAAATCAAAACACGATTTATCCCAGACAGAAAACTTCATAAAACTAAAACAGTCTTCAGAACAGACCCAGAATATCTGAAAATTAACAAAGAACAAATAACACAAGAAATCTCCAAGATAGCAGAAACCAACTGGACGGAACTTTCACAGAAAATGAAAGACCTAATAAAACTAGGCCAACCCCCACGAAAACGGGAACACAGGTGGTGGAATGCATTGTGCAACCAAGCGATCGAGCAGAGAACCTTGGCGTGGAAGAACTTTAACAGTCACAAATCACCTGAAAATTGGGAAAGTTTTAAGTTAGTGAGAAAACTTTCTTCAAAAATTATTCGCAAGGAGAAAAGTATCTACGAAAACAGCCGTCTCAGAGAGATCCAAGAAGATTTCACCAGAAACAACACACTAAATTTCTACAGAACCTTCAGGGAAAACATGACCGGATACCAACCACCCAATCGCTGTTTTAAAAAACCTGATGGATCCTTGGAAACTAACACGAAGAAGAACTGTGAAATTCTCGCTCAATACTTTAACAAATTGCTCAACTGCAAAAGTCCCTCAGAAAAATTGCACTTTGAAACTCCTGAGCCCAATCCAGACTCAAAGCCACCGACCCTACATGAAATCATTGAAATAACGAAAGCACTGAAAAACAACAGAGCACCCGGTGAAGACGGTCTGATCGCAGAAATTTGGAAATTGGATCATGCACAAATCACACCCGAAATCCACAAAATTATTAAAAACTGTTGGCTCACAGAAAAAATCCCGGAAGAGTGGAAGTCGGCTCTCATCCACCCACTTCACAAAAAAGGAGACAAAACTGATCCAAACAACTACAGATGAATCTCCCTGCTCCCAGTCACCTACAAAATTCTCTCCAAAGCCCTGTTAAACCGGCTGGAACTACAGATCGACCCTCAAATTGGCGAATATCAAACGGGCTTCAGAAAAAACCGTTCCTGCAGCGAACAGATTTGGAATCTCCGCACAATCCTATGCGTAAGACACTGCAGGAATACTATAGTAACATTTGTGGACTTCAAAAAAGCCTATGACTCCATTGACCGAGACACACTCTTCCAGACTCTAAGAGAGATGAAGGTTGATCTTAAAACCCGGAATCTAATTCAAGAGACCCTAACCAACACCAATTCCAAATTTAAATTTATGGGAGAATTATCAGAGCCCTTCGAAATCAAAACCGGCGTCCGGCAAGGCGATGGTCTCTCACCCATCCTATTCAATGCAGTCTTAGAGAAAATTATTTGTACATGGGAAGGAGAAGTCAAAGGAATTCAACTAGGCAGAAATAAGGAAAAGATAACCCACATAAAATGCCTTGCTTTTGCAGACGACATCGCCATACTCTCGAATACCAGAACGGAAGCACAACATGCACTAGAAAAACTCCACGAGATAGCCATGAAAACCGGTGTACAAATTTCTTATGAAAAAACACAATTTTTTAATATAAAATCATCAGAGAAACTCCCACTAAAAACAAAGTACGGAAAAATTCTACAAGTCAGTGAGTTTAAATATTTAGGTGAAATCATGCAAAAATCTGGGCTAAACACAAAAGCAAACGAAGGAAGAGTCTCAAAATTACAGAGAGCCTATAAACTCACCTGGTCCCACTACAATAAAAAAATGTATAAAATGTATATCCACGGCCGCAAAACTACGACACTACAACACAGTTGTCTTACCAGAAGCTCTCTACGCATCAGAAACTACGAGCACCAAAGGAATGGCAAAAATCAAGGAGATGGAAAAACAAGAAAGGAAAATTCTGAGAAAAATTCACGGTGCAGTTTTTAGAGAAAATATTTGGCAAAAAAGACCCACGGAAGAACGATACAAACAATTCAAATGTTCAAATGTTTGTTAAGCTTAAGGGACTTAACTACGGGGTCATCAGTCCCTAAACTTACAAACTACTTATGAACTACCTACAACTAAGGACGGCACAAATATCCATGCCCGAGGGGGGATTCGAACCCCCGACCGTAGTGGCCGAGCAGACCGTGACTGAAGCGCCTCAGTCCCCTCGGCCACCGCGGCCGGCATACAGACAATCTGAAACAATCACGACACATATCAGAAAACGCAGAGCAAAATTTTTCATGCACATCGCCAGAATGAATGACACCAGACTAACTAAAAGAATATTCAACATAATTTCTACATCGATACTGGGCACATCTTGGTACAAAGAAATCATAGAAGACCTGAAAACATTAAACATCTCTATAGAAGACATACAAGACCGAAAAACCTGTAGGGAAAAAATCAGAAACCAAAAAGTTGACTTTAAGTCACAACACAAAAACAACAGAGGAAAATGGACAGATGAACAAAAGAAGGCACAAAGTGAAAGAATGAAAGGTTTTTGGGAAGGAAAAAAGAAGAAGAAAGACAGGAATAAAAGCAGATTTTTGTGTTTTTAGCCCTCTCCTTCTGGGAAATGTACGCAAATAATAATAATAAATGCAACACTTAGCTGTCGCATTGAACGTCAATTGCCACTCCCTACACGAAGCGTCGATATGTTGTAGATTCTCTCGTATTTGTCTACAGGTTTCCAATGTTGCGACTTCTTAATATACGACAGCATTATCCGCAAAAACCTCACTGAACTTCCGGCGTTATCTTCTACGTCAGTTATATTGTGAAAAGCAAAAACCTTATAACATTCCCTTGTGTCACGCCACAAATAACCGTCACATCTCAAGACTTTTCTCCGTTAAATGGCACGCGGAAGTCTGTTAGTTACTCAATCCAGTCAAGCAGCCGGTCTGATATTCTATATGCTCATACATTCTGCATCAGGCGACTATGTGGATCGGTATCGAACGCGTTGCGGAAGTCAGGACACAAGACATCTACCTGAGAGCCTATATCTACTGCCCTCTCGATCTCATGGATGAGTTCTTCAGACGATGTAACACATCCTTTAGTTGCTTGCTGCCCTGAATTGCTTTCTTCACTTTATAGCCTTCCTACGGCTCCGTTTTGGGGTAAGGCGGCCAAGATGCACATTAACAGAAACGATCCAATCACTTTCATTTGATTTTTCTCGAAGAAAATAAATACTCATATTTGGGCACTGGAGAAAACATAGAAAATTCAGAAAAGTTTAAGTTCCATACACTGAGTGATAATACTTCAGAGTTCTCCACGAGCATTCGGCAATAGTTTTAAGAGTAGGCCGGTAAACAAGCGATGTCTACTGGAAGTTTGTACGTAGTGACGAGTCTTGAGGCACAGCAGAACACTGTAGCATGGAGAGGCCATTCTTCGACGAAGCTATGCACACTTTGCCCAACAGGGCGAATGTGTCGGTTTTTTATCTATACTTCAGTCAATAAGATTAAACACACATTATAGCCTTTGTAACGATTTCGACCTCCGACGGCAATCCATAAGGTGTTATTACCAAAGTTACGTTGTCCCCGCAACCGCGACTGTGACGGGCCGCGGTAGAGTAGCCGAGCGGTCTAAAGTGTCTCGCTGCGGAGCGCGCGGTTCTCGCTGTGGAGGTTCGAGTCCTCCCTGGGGAATGGGTGAGCGTGTTTGTGTTGTCATTAGGTTAGTTTACCTAGGTTTAAGTAGTTTGTAAGCTACGGACTGATGACCACGCAGTTTGGGCCGATAAATTTACAAACATTTGAACATTTGATTTTGACTGTCAAGGAATCGATACTATCGTCGCGATCACAGGTGCCACGTCTAGCTCCGACACCACGATCTCAATGTGAGCAACACTCTCGTGTACCTCTACATAGCTAGCCTGTCAATCACACTGAAGTGCGCCGCACTGGGTTCAGGGGTTCATCGAACCACTTTCATACTATTTACCTACGAATCCATCCTCAAATAGCAAGTGGGTAGAACAAAGCCTAAATCTCTCCGTTCGAGCTCTCGTCTCTCATTTTGTTTTTCTGACAATTTATCCGTATGTAGTTGGTAGTCAACAAAATGTCTTCGCGGTCGGAGGAGAAACTCGGCGATCGAAATTTCGTAAGATCTCACCGCAACGAAACAAACAGTTTTTTTTAATGATTCCCACTCCAAATCGTGTCTCAATTCTGTGACATCCTCTGACCTGTATAGCGATGATACAAAAAGAACTGCCCCTCTTCGTGCTCCTTCGATATCCTCCGCTATAATCCTTGCTGATAAGGATACCACACCGCGCGCTCTGTTGTTACTTGAATTTTTTACTGGGAAATTTTCTACCTTATTTTTCTGCCTGTAAAAGGAACTAAATGTCAATCAGTGTAAGAACATAAATTTTGTCTTCAGTCTCTGATGATTATATTCGTTTTTGATGATAAACGTCTTTGTAAAAGGGAAAGAAAAATATGAATGCACTAGTATCGGAATGCAGACAGCTAGTCCACTTTTACCTGTGTTAAAAGGAGGGTGCATTATGTATTGTATTGTGCATCTGTGTATTATAACAATCTTGAGTGAATCAGTTGCTTAAAATACATGATTTATCAGTTTTTCTGTAATTTATTAGAATTCATATTTCTTTTTCTGTCGTAAAGAACTGCTACTTTACCTCAGATTTGATTTATTTATTTTGTAAACTATTTTAACTGATACCTTTTAGTACCGTAGTCATGTGGACGGCTTCACACTTTTCATTATTTCGTACCAACTGCCAACTGACACCATACAGTAATCTTTTATAAATCCTTCTGCAGTTGGATTTGATCTTCTGATGACTTCACTGTTGTGTCCTAGAGCCCGTAGCGAGCTGTTGTAATGAAAGTACCATCCAATCAGAAAAGTAATTTAATGTATAATTTAAAACACTACTTAACTTGGAACAGAACAGAAATCTACTGTCTATGATACAGTAAATACAATCGAATATGATTTATGTTCATTACAGTAAAACAAAGGAAGCCTTAGCTTGGATGGATACTTGTCTACTCTAAGTACACAAGACTGATCACTTATCCCTCGCTATGTTGCTCTGTATAGTTCCGACCACACTCTCCCGAACTCTGTGTCCTCTCCAGGAGACGTGGCCGTGGATATCGTGTGGTGGCGCTAGTTGCTGTACTGCCAACTTAACGTCGCTAGCATTTTGGTCGACGCTTAGCAGTCAATATCAAATACACGCCATATTTACTATATGATAAATCACTACATCGTCTACAAATAACCTGACTTCTCAGATTGTCTACCGGGTCTATTATGTACATGATGTATAACGAAACCCAGAGGAAAGTCACGTATCACCTTCATTTTAGTCGACGCCTTTCCAAGAATTACAACGAACTGTGTATTCTCTGACAGGAACTCCCCAATCCAATCACAAATCTGAGACTTTAATCCACAAGTATCCAATTGGATTAAAAGGCGTTTGTGAGGTACGGTGTAAAAAGACTTCTGGAAATCTAGAAGTATGCATCGAATTTTTAATTCCTTGTCGATAGCACTCATCACATCCTGCTGGTAAAGGGCTAGTTCTGTTTCACAAGAACGATGTTTTCTAAATCCGTCAATAGATTATTCCGTTCGTAGTAATTCATAATGTTTGAACACAGTATAGGTCCAAAATCCTCAGTCAATTCGACAACAACGCTATAGCCTGTCATTAAGTTAATTATTCTTAATGGCGTTCTTGACTATCTATTGACTCGTACAACTTTGCAGTGTTTGAGTAGGGATCCTTCATTGTGCCAGAGCTTGTATTCGATAGATAGAAATGGAAATTTGCCATAATCCAGTTTGAAACAGCAACGTAGACTCATCATTTTGAGCTGAGTGGTCAACAGTCACAAAAGATTGTTCTCCTTTCAAGATATGTCATGTACTGCAAGACTGCCGAATGCTGCAGTTAGATACAAATATACATATTTGCATAGATACTCCGAAGGCCACCAATTTCGTACCCTGGTGCATTCCCACAAAGAGTGAGGGAAGAAAGCCTGCTTGTATGACAAATATTTAATGAGTACCCAAGAATAGATTACACTAGTGTTCGTAATCGGTTTCCTCTACAAATTAATCATGTCTTTCCAAATATCTGACTGTAAACCGAATCCGGCCATGCGCTGCAACATTTAGCTAAATTTTATTGGCGCTACAGTGACAAGCAGCACAATTATAAGAATCTGATCGAAAATTGTGTTCCTACTCTTCTGTATTACCTTTTTTCTGCTACGTTAGGAATTTGCTTCTAATCGTTATATCAACTAAATATTTTCTGTAATCATCTTGCATCCTCCAATAGTCACTCGATACAACATATTTACTTATACCAGAGCATCACGAGCAAACATCCGCGCCACGGCGAAGTGGCCGAACGCATTATCGCGCTAGGTCTGACCGGTTAATTCTAGGATGTACCAATTATCTTTCTTTTACAGTAACACATACATTAATATTCGTTTTCCTATTACTTGCGTGATAGACTACCAACATTGTTGTAAAGATACCAAATTTTTAGTTTGGTGGTATAATACAAAATATTTATTTAAAAATATAGCATGTCAATTTCGTTCAGTCATTGAACAGTGCAGTTTCCATTCCCAAGGACCCATGTATAACGCATATAAAGGTCTCTACAGACAAAATACGTAAAATAGAAATAGAAATGCCTGTCAAGTGCATGTTACAAGTTACAGCAAGCTGTAGCCCGCACGTGACAAGCCTTTTGTATTTATATTTATGTAATTTAATTGTATAAATGTTATTATTCCGTGTACATGAGCGCCCAGTAATCGAAACTGCACTGATAGTGTTCAATCGTTGAACGCAATCGATATGCGATATTTTTAAATAAATATTTTTTATCATACCACCAAGTTTAAAATTTGTTATTACTATAATATTGTGGTAGTTGGGCACACAACCCATTATTGAACTAACGGTTTGTGACGACAAATGATAGCAGATTTGGAAATGTCGCCATACAAGTTAGTATGGAGAAGTGGATTGGGGCTCCTTGTAGTGAGGCACGTAGATGACTATTTTGCCAAGCGGTGAACGCTCTCGCTATTCGCTGAGGCATTATGCAAACAATGGTATACGATCGGTTCTCGTCTCCTTTTGTCGCGAGGCGGATAAGCTGCCTCAGTGGGCATGTGTAATCAAGACCTCTTCTTCTACGCTTTCTTAGACCGGGAGAGTACGTCTCACCTGAGGCAGGAGGAGGCAGGCTTGGTAACAGCAACCAACACTTTGGCGTACCTACGAATGTTCGTTCACGAGGGCAGCAAATCCGTACTGCAGAGAAAAAGCTTTAACTGTCGCCATAGTAAGAAATACACAGCTTCGGGGTGATAAGGAAATCTAGACATTCAACTCGATGATCACTAGAGGACAAATTTCACTTTATATCAGCCCCAGGAATTCAGTTCATTCACTTTCCTTATAGGCCTATCCAATTTTTGCAGGCAAGAGTCGACATAGCTTAACAGAGTAAAAACATCAATGCTTATTTACCAAAAGCAGCAGTATTTCGTTTCCACAATCACTTTAACTCCCACTACTTGTTTTTCGGCTAAGGTTTAACTACATAATTAATATTTTTTTCATGTGTGTTATTGAAGAAAATACGCAAAAAATCTAATCGTAATATTTAAACTGATTTTCCATTTCATTTATAGCGTGATCCTTCACCTTAAGATACACTGCACATGGCCCACACTTGTCTTCTGTTATTCCCGTTTTGCAAATTAGCTCCACCAGCAATGAGTCTTAAGGGTGTGTATGGGCTCACAGAGAGAGATTTCGCAACTCTAGCAGATCATCCTGTCCGTAACATTATTTATACAGATAAGAAATAATAGCGGTCCTACCACACATCCTTGAGCATTCCTACGATACCCTTGTCTCTGATGAACAGTCGCTGTCGGGGACGTACTGGGCTCTATTAACTGAGAAGCTTTGGAGCCACTCGCGTACCTGAGAACCTACTCTGTATGCTCCTACGTTTGTTACCAGTCTGCAATGGGGCAGCGTGTCAAACCCCTTTCATAAATTTAGCAAAATGCAGGCTGCGTATTGCTCTACACCCAAGGCTCGCAAGATACTACTTCCTTTGTTGATGGACTACAAATCCTGAGGATTCTTCCAATGAGTTTCAGTCGGGTATCTGCCTTCCCCGTGAAAAATTTTAATACGGTCGCTCCTTTCCGATTGGCTCCTTATGCGTACTCCCCGATACCTTGTGGAAGTAGCTCCTTTCAGTGTTTTGCTCTTCTACTGAGTAAATATGTAACAATGCACTTTTCTTCTTTCTGTTGAGAATAACATGCAGCATACAGTTACAAACAATTTTCAAATGTTTGTAAATGTATGGGACTAAACTACTCTGTTCATCAGTCCCTATGCTTATAAACCACTTAAACTAACTTATGCTAAGAACAAGGAATATATCGATGCCAGAGGGAGGACTCGAACCTCCGAAGACAACCAGCGACGCGCTCCTTTCTTATTTTTTTAAAAATTTTTCTTAGGGTTGTTTGATCCCTTGCGGACGTTTGTTCGTCTTTGTTTGTCGTTAGTCGTTGACTTCTTGGCACAATATATTGTTATTACAGAGAGCAATGAACGCACTGAGCCACCGCGCTCGGTAACTCCTCCGTGACGTATTCGGTTAACTCGAAACTCTTGAATCCAGTAACACTGTTGGTCTGATATTTCATAAGCTCGCATTTTGTTCATCTGAGCCGGAACCGCATCGACCTCCTTTCGGAAGTCAAGAACCACGGCGTCTACCTGTGAGCCTGTATCTACTGCCCTCTGGGTCTACCAAGCGTGGTGGTAACAACACTAGACGCTCGTTCGGGAGGACGGTGGCTGAAATACACCTCCAGTCATCCCGATGTTTCCAGTGATTTCTCTAAATCACTTTAGTCAGATGCCACGAAGGTTCCTTTCAAAGTCGGCCGCGGTGGCCGAGTGGGCTGAGGCGCTCCCGTCACGGTCTGCACGGCCACTACGGTCGGGGGTTCGAATCCCCCCTCGGGCATGGATATTTGTGCCATCCTTAGTATTACCTAGTTCATAGGTAGTTTGTAAGTTTAGGGACTGATGACCCCGTAGTTAAGTCCCATAACCTATACAAAGAAACGAAAAACAAACGTTCCTTTCAAAGAATACGACCAATTTCCTTCCCGATCCTTAACCAAAAATTTGAGCGTGAGCTCTATTTCTAATTATCACACTGTCGATGGGACGTTAAACCCAAAGCTTCCTTCCCTACTCATTCCTTCATTTCTTTGGGTCTCGTCGATAAATGACACGAGCCACGGATACTAGAATAGACGGTAGGGGTCAACCGCCGGATGCGCAGTTGTGTGCAGCGCCACTGACGTCGCCAGACCAGCACAGTTTTCCCGCGCGACCATAGCGTTGCTATTATGAGTGTATCTTCACAAAAATGGTTTCCCACTGGCTCTTTATAGTTTGTGTATGTATTAAGTTGTTGTATGTGATAAGTGATGGCGTATTAGTGACGATAGTGTGTTGTGCTGTAGCGTGCTGTCCGAATTACAGCAGACAGAAGAATGTGATATTTCACAGATTTCCGAGAGATAAAGAGGTAATGTTAAAAGTGGATAAACGCGTGTAAGCGATTAGATGCTCTCAACCCTGGTACTGGTCGTGTGTGTTGAGAACATTTTAAAGAGCCTGATTATGTTCGAGACTTGTAAAATGAACTTTTAAACCTTCCATTGAAACTTATGCGGTCCCTACTTACAAGTTGCCTAAGTGCATCGACGTAGTCAAGAGAAGTTCTTCTGAATGCCGTGAAGACAGAGTAGAAAGACGGATCAACCGAAAAGTACAAATGTTATTGTTGACAACAAATGACAAGAATGACAACGTAAATTGTATAAACAATTCCGTTGAGGAAATCAGTAGGTGAACTAATTACGAAACCCCCTCAGCCAGCACTGTCGTTGAGAAAGGTGGAATAATTGTAGCTGAATTAAGTAAAGAAGTTGATTATTTAAGAAGTGAGAACTATAAACTAGTACGTGAAATAATTATTTACTTCGACATGTTCACAACATTCATACGCAGAAACATATGATCTAAAATGAATAATACGCAAACATATGATCTAAAATGAATAATACGCAATGCATTTTTACCTTTACAAAATCGTAAAATTAAAAAAAAAAAAAAAAAAACGTTCAAATGTTTGTTAAGCTTATGGGATTTAACTACGGGGTCATCAGTACCTAAACTTACAAACTACTTACGAACTACCTTATACTAAGGACGGCACAAATATCCATGCCCGAAGGAGGATTCGAACCCCCGACCGTAGTGGCCGTGTAGACCGTGACTGGAGCGCCTCAGTCCCCGCGGCCACCGTGCCGGCCGTAAAATTTATTGCAACCATTTACTTAATTTATACAGCAGAAAAAAGTATGCAGAATAATAAAAAGAAATTTAGTCCTTCATCGAGTGGAGATGTCAAGCTGCAAGATGTAAAAATATAACTTTTTTTTTCAGCAAATAGTTTTCCTGCAATCGTTTGATAAGCTTTTCATGGAGGCCGCTCGTGTCGGCTGTGGTCACCGGGTGACGTCACAGCGCACGGCCTGGCCCCCTCTACCTGCGTGTGGCACCTACCGTCTATTCTAGTATCTGTGGCACGAGCTGTATTTTACATTATCGTTGTTTTCAGAACCCATGTTGATTTCTACACGGTAAACAAAACGAAGCACTGATCTCCTTATACAATGTTTAACAGTTATGTTCAAATATTTTTAAACCTATTGGACGAAACTACTATGGTCATCAGTCAATAGGATTACAAACTACATAAACGAACTTACGCTAATGCCAGTGCACACACCCACGCTCGAGGCAGGACTTGAAACTCCGACGGGAGCGACCGGCCAGTCCGTAGCACGATGTCTTAGACGAGACCCCTTAGGGGTCCGCCGATTCTTTTAAGGGTGTCCGTGTTCACCTTGTACCAAAAATTGTCAAAGAATGAGTAACATTATTGATTAAAACAATGTGAGAATCAAATTCATCACTATTATCTTCATTTGAAAAATACGTTTACGTCTTGTTCCCAGGCAGTGATTGCGGCTCTCAAATGTACATAGTTCATTCTCTGCCCCTCTGTTCTGCAACAGTCCGGGGATCACGTGCGCGCCAGCTCACGGCTCTCAGTGCGCATGCCGCATGATATTGTGAAGAGGCGGGAGTTCAGTCGACCAATCAGAGCGTTCGCTGCCACATATTCGAACCGAGACATCATTCAATGATAAACGTCCTTCGTCAGTGCACTACCTCTTTCATCATTAGCTTTTTCACCAGTACTATACTTCCATCTTAGATCGAAGTCTGAAGTCGGGATCACTGAAGAAGCGAGCAGTTTCTCCATTGCCTTCACATCAAGGGACGCTCCCGCTGGAAATTAATGAGAAGCCAGAACGGCCAAATGAAGAACAGTCACATGAAGCTCCACAGCAAGATTTTTTAACTGAAGGCTCTCAAAATGCTCTATTAACTGCAGTACCCTGTGAAAGTGCAATAACAGAAAAGGCAAACGATATTTATAAATGGACTTTAACGAGACAGAGGAGGCTAAATCTCAATCTGTAATTTGCGTGGGAATCCTGCGGAACAGTTCGATGGTTCCACTTAAATTGCGCCGTCATTTTGAGGGTACTCATCCAAACTTAGGGACTAAAGATATTGATTTTTGTAAGAGGAAGGACACTGAATTAACTGCTTCTCAACCTGGTTGAAAACCCATGCAAAAAGAATTAATGAAAACTGCTTGAAATCTTCCTTCTTGCTACACTATATAATGGCAAAGCTCATACGATTCCAGAAACGATTGTAAAACCGAGTGTTAACGAAGTTGTTTCCTGTATTGTATAACGCAAACGCACTAAATTGTATCTTCTGTGCAGTTATCAAATAATACTGGCAAGAGCCGCATTGCTGACGTGCCAAATGACGTGAAAAAATCTCTGGTTTCTTGCATCCAATACAATTCATTTTCGCTCCAATTAAATGAATGTACTGACGTTGCTTGATTTGTGATTTTATTGGCTTTTGTCCGTTATGAATAGTTAACATGTTTGACAGCGGATCTCTTATTGTGTAAACATGTACCTGCCAATACAAAAGGTCCCGACATTTTCCTTTAATTGGATGATTTCGAACGGTTGGAGCTATCATAAAAATAAAATAAAAGTGGAAGAACTGCAGCAGCAGTCATTTCTGCACAGACATACTCTGACTACGAAACAAATACCTACTTCCTTCAGAAAGGTTTTAGACGAATCCGTCCGAATTATTAATTACATAAAGTCACGGCCGTTGAAGTCATGACTTTATGTCAATACTGTGCGAAGGTACGGGAAGCCTTCATCGTTCTCTACTCCTTGATACAGAGGGTAGTGTAGAGTGTGTTCCTTATTCTCAATGTTTTTTTGAAAGACAAGACACTCGATTTTGAGAACAATTTGCTTCATCAAATTCTCGAATATCTTCGAGGCTTTGACGTCATTGTTGGAGCATTTCTTCGCAACAGCTGAAGATACGAAGCTGCAGGAATACGAATGGGTGGTCACCCTATTCACTGTATCCAAAAAGCCGAATATTCAGTCATCGTATGAATATGAGTTGTTGATAGAAATTGCCACAGACTCCACCTTGAAATCTACTTTTGATAGTGACTGTAACTCACACACTGTGATCCGTTCGGTAAACAAAATACCTCGATCCCCTTGCTAAAAAGGCAAAAACTGTTCTTATTCCATTTACCACAACGTAAATATACGAATCTGGATTCTCGATCTATGACGTCAACGAAACTAAGTACCGAAACTGTCTATATGCTGAAGCAGACAACTGTCTCCAGTTATCGAGCAGTGATTCCAAGTTTTCGAAATTATGTTAGAAGAAGCAGCCTCATTCGTCTCATTAAGATTCAATTGTTATTTCTATTTATTTCTAATATAGAAGCACGCAATTTGTTACGCACTGAGCAGTGAACCTTCCCATTCTGTAGGAATTTTATTTGTATTTTCTATCTACTTAATAATATTTACAGTAAATGCAAATAAGCAGCCCAAGAAGTTGCGTTGTAATACAGTACACTTTGCCCGGATTTCGACACCAGCTAAGGGTGTCTTCATCAGAGGTACTGATAAAATTATAACACGAGACAGGTAAAATTTCAGCATGCAGTGCTCAAGTCGCAAAAAATAACATCAGATATGTCAAAAATAAAAACTATGTGCCACACAAATACTAGCAGGTATATAAAAGTTAAAAACAAATGTACCTAGCCGCTATGGGCTCCCGTATGGTTTACTGTTGGAGCGGCTCCAGACCGAAGACCGCGTGAGCGGAATGCAAAGCGAGCTACAGTGTGATTTCAAGGGGCGCTAATTGATCCTTATGTTAAATGATCTAATTTTGTTATCTATTTTTTACGCGTTCTATAACATTTTTCTTCTTCCCCGGCATATCATGGCAAGAGGTCCTTCTGCAGTTTATTTTTTATTTTTTTTTCGTAGTTTTCTTTGCCAATACGCATTACAGTTGCTTCACAAAGATTCGCGCGACTACTCTGAAAACAGGTAAGAGCGGTCCTGCGTTTTCCGCCTCCCTCTCCGAGTATTACCACACATTGCACACGAGTGGTGGCGATTTTCCTTTAAAATTAATTCCTTTATCGCTTACCTATCATGATGTGTCATACAAATATCAAATAATTTTATCTGTTTGTTAAAATATGGTGGTAAATGTTACACGAAAATAAGATTCTTTAACATAACATAGCAGAAATTAAGCTGCTTGGGGACTGAGTGGTAAGAGTTCCAGACTATAGGTCCACAGGTCGCGGGCTCGATCCCTGCTCATTCTTTGGGTTTTTATCTGCCACTTTCCACTTCTTTTCCCTCTGGAAATCTTCGTGTGAAAAATTCCGGGTTGCACGGTGGTTCGGAATCGGTATTAAACTGTAGATCCCTTTTAATTGGGGCCGGGGTATACTGGGTTCAGCCAAGACTGGAGGGCGTCATCTCTCTAGGGAAACTGGCCTCAGTATTCCAGGCCGAAATCACTGCCATCAGGGCATGTGTGGAGGAGAATTTGCGTAGATGCTACAAAGATCGTAGCATCTATATCTATTCAGACAGCCAGGCAGCCCTGAGATCACTGGCAGCTCCTGCAACAAGGTCTAAAATTGTTGCAGAATGTCACAGGATTCAGGTGGAACTAGGGGAAGGCAATAGAGTAAACCTATTGTGGGTCCCTTGTCACTCGGGGATCAGTGGCAACGAACATACCGACAGATTAGCCAGGATGGGGGTTAAGGCTCCATTTATTGGACCGGAACCTGTCCTGACAATCACCAAGACAATGATCAAATTGGCGCTACGTAACTGGCTCAGAAGACAGCACGTAGAATATTGGACCTAAGTCCATCAACAAAAACATGGCAAGGTAATGATGGCAAAGCCATGTTTTACAATAAGCTCTGCAATCCTGGACCTGAATAGGAGAGAGATTACACTCACAGTTGGATTGCTGACAGGCCATGGGAATTTCAAATGTAGGATCTGTGATGACGATGATGATTCTGCATCACATCTAATCTTCGAATGCATTGCATTGGAGAGTAAAAGGCACAGAACATTTGGGACAACTAGACCTGAAGAAATTTTGTGTAATACAGAACTGGTAAAGGGACTCCTTGCACTGTTCAAGGGCATTGGTTGGCTTTACTAGATACACAGGGAGCGATACCGCACAATAAACTTAGTTTCGGTGCGGGCAGTGGCGGGTTGGACGAAGCCTTTTTTGGCTTCCCTGGAAAAATCAAATCAAATCAATCCCTTTTAATTGGCTTAATAAGTCAGTTCATTGATCTGAGGAAGGCAATGACATACCACCTCGAAACAGACCCATGCCTAGTGAAGAACCACTGTGTTCAGTCCGATCTTAGGATTGCAGACTGCTCTCCTTTCAGCCAGCTCATTCATTAGGAGCAGGACACCTTCCGTCTTGGCCAGCGTCACTCGCTTCAGCGCCTTTGTGTCTCATGGTCAGTGGCGTCCTTCAGTGCGAGTGAACCCGGTGTAAATGTCGCGTCGCCCCACAGTCCAGAGGTGATGCATTGTCCGGCCAGTTGCCGCCATTAGCGGGGGGAGGGTGACCTTTCGGAGCGGCAGGTGCCGGCCGCACGTATATATAGGAGGCAGGTGGGCGCTCCTCGCTACTCGCTGTGGTGGCGTGTGGCGTGGCCGCGCGCCGCAGGACTCGCTATTCCTGTCACGTAGGCGCCAACACGCGACCGCCGACTCCGAGGCATCCTGCGGCGCCGCGCCGGGCACGTAAAGCCTGTGATGTGTGAGGCCCGCGCCGCCCACCAGAGCACTCGCCGACTGGCCGCGTGGTCAACGAATAGTGGGCTGCGCTCTCTCACAGCCGTATCAGGGCACCGCCAGCTCCGTGTCTGGACGCGGCTCGGTGTCCGAGGCACTGGAGGCGTACCAGTTGGGATTAGTGTTAATCTCCCGGTGCTAACACCCAAGTCATGCACAGTGATTACAGACTAATAGTGTGCTTTCGGATGATCTACATCTTCATAGTTTTCAAATCACATTTAAGTGCCTAGCAGAGGGTTTATTAACCACTTTAATAAGCTTTCTCTACCGTTCCATTCCCTAATAGCGCCCGATAAGAAAGAACACCTAAATAGTTCCGTTTTCGATCTTGACTTGACTTAGTTCCTATCGTTCCCTCCGGAACATAGGGCCGAAACGAAATTTCTCCACCTAATGCGATTTCTAGCAAGTCCCTTCACTCCAGGTTTTCCCATCCACTGCAGCTTCTCTCTGAATCGTTCTTTTCCTGGTGTGTTTGGGGCGAGCGCGTTCCAGTCCAACGCCACCTTTTCAATAGCTTCATCAACTTTTTTTTCACGTATGCCCAATCCATTTCCATTTTCTTTCCTTGATTTGTATGTTGATTGGTTGCTGATTTGTCTCTCTCCAAAGATCTTGATTCGTCATTATATTTGGCCATCTTACGTTTAAAATACGCCGGAGACAATGGTTAATAAAGACTTGCCAACATTATTTCTTTTGGTTTTGGATCATGTGATGAAGAGAGTAATGAGGGGACGGCAGAGAGGTGTGCAATGGGGAATGCGGGATACGCTCGAAGATCTAGATTTCGCAGACGACATCTGCATAATGGCACATCGATATCGATACATCGAAAAGAAACTGGCCAGGTTACAGAGAGAAGGAGAAGCTGTAGGCCTCAAGACAAATGTTCGCAAAACCAAAGAAATGCGGATAAACTCGACCACCACCACTAGGCTGACCGTTAATGGAGAGGATGTAGAGCAGGTCCAATCTTTCCTCTACCTCGGAAGTATCGTCACGACTACAGGAGGCGCCGAGGAGGATGTCCGTAGTCGCATCCGCAAAGCAAATGGTCCAGCTGTACCCCATTTGGAGAAACAGGAACATTTCAAGGAAAACAAAACTCCGGCTTTTCTAGGCAGTTCTGATGTATGGTTGCGAAACTTGGAAAGTGATTTCTCTTATTTTATTGGGATTTTCATGTCTCCCTATGTATGTGGGTGTCAGCAAAATATTTTCACATTCAGAAGTAAAAATTGGTGATTGAAATTTCCCAAATAGTACTCGCCGCAACGAATAACGTCTTTTTTTAATGATTTCCATCTCAAATCGGGAAATATTTCCGTGACGCTTTCCCCTATGTAACGTGATAAAACAAAACAAGCTGTCCTTCTCTGAACCTTCTCAATTTCTTCCGTCAGCCCCACACTGGCCAACAGTACTCCAGCAAAGGACGCAGAAGTCTGATGTACACAATCTGTTTTGTGGAACTGTTGCATCTTCGAAGCGTTCTGCCAATGAAACGTAACATTTGGTTCGCCTTACCCAGAATATTTTCTGTGTGTTCTCTCCAGTCTAAATTTAGACTTTTTTTTCCTATCTAAAAACCAGGCGTTATCCTCTTACTTATTTAGTTCCAATCTTCTGTCAGTCCAGCTCATCTCCATTACTCCTTCTGTCCATCTGCTCTGTCGCGCGGGAGTGGGCTGCTCTCCGTCGGCGGTTCAACTCCTCCCTCGGGCATGTGTGTGTGTGTGTGTGTGTGTGTGTGTGTGTGTGTGTGTGTGTGTGTGTGTGTGTGTGTGTCTGCGTGTGTTGTCCTTTGTGTAAGTTAGTTTAAGTAGTTTGTAATCCAAGTGACTGATGATCGTAGCAGTGTGGTCCAATAAGTTTACAAACATTTGAACATTTTCCATCTCGTCCCATCGCTCCTCGTTCATCTCTCACGGTTCATCTTACCGGTCCATCGTCTTCTCATCTCAGTCGATCTCTTCCATCTCTCTACCCATCTCCTCCACCTCTCGCAGTCCACCTTCTCCTCTCCCTCTTTCATGCAAATCTCCACCTCCCCTAGTCTATGTAAAATTACATAAATCTGTAACTTTCACGAAGATTGGTAGAACGGTGTCGAATCTACTACAAGACACTTCTGCCATGTACAACTAGGTGGGTTGTGGAACATAAAACATACCCCGTGAAAACATATATACATCTAACACCTTTCATGCTGCTAGTTCGAAGCATCCTTCGAACGAGCAGCATGAACGTTGTTAGGTGGATATCTGTTGTAATGTACTCTCTGTCATGCGTCGTATGAAATCTTAAGATGATTTTCTTGTAACTATGAGGCTCAAGCCCTTGCTATGCTAAGGACAACATACACACACACACACAAACACACACACACACACACACACACACACACACACACACACACACATATGCCTGAGAGACAATTCGAACCTCCGGCGGAAGCGACTACACAATCCGTGACATGGAGCCTCAGACCGCGTGGCCGTACCCGCAAAGCTATGAAATCTGGTGTAGACACTGATCCCCCACCCCCACCCTTGTTTTGCCCGGTAAATTGTGCAAAATTTCATCAAGATTGCAATAAAACGTTAGGATTATAAGAATTAGAAACAAATGGACACTCATGTATATAGATAAGGAGAAGATATTTCGACGACTGACCCAGTCTCCTTCAAAATGCTTCTGTGAGCTGTGCTGTTGTCAGAACTCACAGCCTAGACACCAACCAGCACAGCTCACAAGACGAAAAGAAGAAGAGTGGGTCGGACATCAAAACATTGTCTATTCGTAAACTAGAAACAACAATCGGCTCAACAAAACACACCATTAATCAGTCATCGCGAGAAAACCTACGATATTTTACACTTTTACATTTCTTTTCGGTCTGTTGTTTCCTTTTATACCGTTGTCATACATCTCTGTAACACGTCTTTACCAACAAATATACAAAAAAAATTAATGACAAAATTGCTTCAAGCTAACAAAACCGGCAGATCTCAAAACACATCATCATATCTAAAGTGGTGTAGGAAAATCGTTCGCATTCAAAGCAGCTTCCATTCCTCTCCAAATCGACAGCTACAGGCCGTACACAGTTTTCTAGGAAATCTTATACCATTCTTCCTTCAAAATAGTGGCAATATCAGGTAACAATAAAGGAAGTGGACACCGATCACACACCCTTCTCTCCTAAGTAGAACACAATGACTTAGTAATAATGAGGTGCGGTGTATTTTGTAACCAGGGTAGGTGCGAAAACCCATCCCATTACTAATAAAACCAGTCGTGGACGACAGGATCTGTGTAATTAGGTACCCTCTCGTCTTATAACACACGATCACGACTGTGGTACATAATTATCACACAATCCTTGCCAATAATGAGACTTAGATGCTCAACCAGGTGACTCATGGAATATCAGAAAATTGTATCCAGCCACGAATTCAAGTGCTCCTGCAGTCTTTTTATCTCAGCGTACCACTTGCACTCTGCTCTTCAGTTATTTGCTGGATATATTCTTATCTCTACCTTCCCTACAGTTTTACCCTATACATCCCCCTCTAATACCATCGGCGTCATTCCCTGACGTGTTAACACATGTCCTGCCATCCCGTCCTTTCTTCTTTTCGGTGTTTTCCATATAGTCGATTCTTCGGCGATTCTATGCATAACCTCCTCATTCGCTATCAACACTCGTCTGCAGCACCAAAATGCTTCGATTCTCTTCTCTTCCAGTTTTCCCTCTGTCCATGTTTCACTTCCATATAAAACTGTATTCCTAACGTACATTATCAAAAATGTGTTCCTCAGATTAACGCCAACATTTAATTTGGGTAGACACCTCTTGATCATGATATTTATCGTATGTCAGTTACCTTACCATCCTTCGAAATACCCACCTTCCATAACAATGCACTGCTGACCTCTGCGATACATGTCATAAACTTTGCTCGTAGTCTTCCTTTGGGATAGTGTTCAATAGCCTCGTCATGTTTCGTTGGATGTCAGGAGTATCGCAAATCTCTTTCCTTTCGAAGCAAGTTTGAGTTGAGAAAACAGGAAAAAGAGAAAAAAAAGATGGTGCAACTTGAACATCCACGATACTCACCATATCTCAATCTTCAAGTCGTCTTCGTATTCCCTGGACTCAAACTCGCTTTGAAAGGAAAGCGATTTGAATAAATTCCTGACATCCAACGAAATGTGACGACGCTTTTGAACACCATCCCACAGGAAGACATCCTTAAAAGTTTCCAGGATCGTAGTCCTCAGCAGTGCATTGTTACGGGATGTGATTATTTCACTGAACAGTAACGTTAGCTAATAGTCCTACGTTCATGTTACAGGACCAATCACCGAGATTTACTGTCAGAGATAGTATATATTGCACGGCAGGGACGAAATACTGCAACACTGTCTTGCGCCCTTCTGAATCCAAGCACTTCGTTGATGTTCTCATAGTGTTACTAGCTTATATGGTTTTTAGGGTTTCGCACCTAGGTTAGCAAAAAAAGAAACTTTGTTGGATCGCTCTGTTAATATACTCAGTTTTCCTAGATAAGATGTTAAATGTAAGTAGAAGTCAATGTCGAAAGCGATGAATGTTCATAAAATTTTTCATACAAAAAGTTAAATTAATTAAAGTTCATACTCCGGAACGATGTAAATTCAATGTTACGTTGTGGTCATACAGTTAAGTCTGCAGTGTGTAATTGTCTATTTGACGTAAACTTCTGAAAACACTTATATCGTTGACATAAATAATAATAATAATAATAATAATAACAGCGCCATGTATTGGTTCTTTGCTGTAGTACTAAATTGTTTATCTCTCACAGTTAGTGTATGCTGAAGTATTAGTATGTTACAGTGTTGCACTGGGGACAATGTAGTTATTCTTTCTATTATCGAAAATTCGACGAATGTTGAAAGTCTGGTAATTCAATCAACAGAGCAGTTCATGTCTGTTTAAATAAGACGTCATGGTGGTGTCAATGTGCGATAAAGTAAGTCTGGGTAATCTTTGAAAGAATGACGTCAGCTGATCGTCTGAATAGAAATTTCTATTAAGTATAGTATTTCCAGTGAATTGTCTTGACTGTGTTAGCAGTATCGGCCACTCTTTTAGTTAATACATGTCCCTCGTCCTGCAGTGATTACTTCGTAAAGCACGAAGTTGAAATCTCTGCAAAAGAGACGTAATTCTCTATCTTAATGTAGTCCGCACCAAAAGTAAGTAATTACAGATTTTAATCACAATATTGTGCCGAACAGTTATAAAAGCAGAGAGGTTTGTGATGAGTTTGTCGTTCGCGTGTGTATATTATCTCTATTATTTCTAGAGCAGAAATATTTCGAGTGAGCATTCAGATGCACAGAACAGATTTTGTGTCCTCAGAATTAACGTGGAAATGTCACGTGATATTGTGAAAAATCTACTAGTCGCTGACTTCATCTTGGACCTTTTTTCTTCGGTTAAGACGGATGACTATGCCCTTTTAGCAACGCTTCCTCAACTTTCTTGTTGCTTCTGTGACACATGTATTTAGATTATATTTCATGTTATGTGCTTGCTCTGCGGAAAGGAGGTGGGGCTTCTTTGCAGCCAATGAGGTACAAACCAATCGTAAGAGCAAATAAATGTGTGGAAAGAGTGGATTTGTCTCAATATCACGTGGTAATTGCAGATTAATGTTGAGAAGATGCACAGAACGCAATGTTCACTCCATAGATATTTCTACTTTATGTACAATTTAGTGATTTTACCCGTCGACAGATGCACTTCTTTTCTTTCCATGCCATTGCAATCCATATGCGTTACAGCTAGGATGAAAAAAAATTGTTGTGCCCTACCTGGGTTAAATTTTACTTGCAGCGTCAGCGGTTTACTTTGCTATCGTTGGCAACGAACTACTTGCTTTGGGAGGATAATTAATTTACTGAATAGAATAACATAAATTATTTATTTCATCGTGAACAAGAATTATTCCCCTCATTCTACATGACTGATTTTTGAAAGAGCATTCAACGGCCGTCGCCAACATCAGCACACAACGCTGCTGCTGTAAGTAAAATTGTACCGCTTCTTGTAGAGTATTAGTTAAGAGAATGAAACAAAAAACGCAGAAACGCTATAATTAGTTATTTGGCGTACTATGTAACTAACGTCGCCTCACTTTGTCCTTTTCGTCTGTGGCGTTTTCGAGGCATTCCTAAACAGAACGCACTCAAAATGTGATGAGGATACACCGAAATCAGAAAGGGAACTACATAAATTCGATTTTCCTTGCAAAGAATTCTTATGTAAATTATAGCATCGAAGGAATGTCGTTATGTTTTTAATTCAAATGTTCCCTTTAAAAAAGAAGCAAAGAAATTTCGTTAAGCTGTGGATATACAAAGTCTAAGCAGCAAGTCGCTGCTCAGTGTTAGTTCGTATTTGCAGAGATAATATTGCGGCTCTTGATTCAAAATACTTCTGTTACCCACAGCTCAACCTTTAGTGGTTCGTTGCTCTTTATGGCATAACCATTGTAAATATATAAAATAAAAAAAATTAAAAAATGCAGCAGCGCCGATTATTACTTTTTTGCTCCACTATGTAACTAACAGGGTCCCTATTTGTTCTGTTCTGTGCTACATCATTTTCTATGCATTCCTAAACAGAATGGGCTCAAGATGTAATAAGTACGCGCCAAAATCAGAAAGGAAACTACATAAATTCGTGTTTTCTTGCCAAGAATTCTTAGTCAATGAAAACATCGATAGACGCGAAGGAACGTCGTTATGTCTTAAATTCAAATGATACCCGCGGAAACAAACATTTTTCTTTCCATGACATTGCAAGGCATGCGTGATACACCTAGTTTTTTTTTTTTTTTTTTTTTTTTTTTTTTTTTTTTTTTTTTTGTCGTACCCGGGTTAAATTTTACTTTCAGTGGCAGGAGTTTAGTATTTTAACGTTGACAACGAAATATTCGCTTTAGGGGGATCATTAATTTACTGATCGGATCATTTATTATTTATTTCATTCTCATCAAAAGGATTCTTCCCCTCATTGTACGTGACTGTCAGCGAGAAAAAGTTTCCTAAGGGTTTGAAATTATGCATAAAGTTTACTGCAAGTCGCTAAGTGATCTCCTTCTCAAATAGTGAACTGATAAAGTCTCACTATCACATGAAAGACGAGGAGGTTTTCATTGTTTATCACGTCATATCTCGTAAACTATTGGCCCTATCCCAAACTCCTCTCTTAGCTGACGTCTTCTACCTATAAACTACAATCTTGCCAAATTTCAGCTTCATAGGTGAAGTAGTTTTCGATATTTCGTGTTTAGTCAGTGAGTGAGTGAATGAGTGTCCTTTCGCTTTTATATGGATAGAGATTATTCCGTCTTGGTGCTCGCACTTATTTGACATTACTCACCTATTCCTATAAGGAACTCCTAATTTTTTCAAAATTTATAACATCTTGGGCCAATTCACATTTATTGAAACTAGACAAAACATCTTCAGGAAGTTTCCGCGATCCTGACTTGAATGGAAATCTGCAATGTCAATCTATAACCGGTTTCAAGCCAGCTGCCGATCTTCACCAGTGTTTACAAGAACTAAATGACAATTGACTAAAATTACTATCAAGACAGTTAAAGGAATGAAAGTTTTAAAATATAGGAAATATAAAAACACACTTTTTTTCATTTATATAGCCTTATGTGAATTTCATAATAAGATGTTCAGTTTCGTAACCAAAATATAGTAGCACCCTGAGACTTTAATTTACATTTTACATTCATCTGATTGTGGACGTTTCAGCGTTTGAAAATACCCTCCATAAGGCATACACGATGGAAATTGTTTGTACATTCAATGTGTTAAATGTATACGTGTAATTTAAATCAGTTACAACTTTAAAAAAACTTTCAGGAGTCTTTTCTTTTTAATTTGCCTTTAAAATTTTAAAAAAATAATATTTTAGAAAATATATTTAACATATATTTTAGAAAATATATTAAACAAATTTTCTCCATAGGTTTGATTTATTTTCCGATTGTGGACGAACTTTCTCTGGAGCAGGACGTGCTGACAAACACCAGCTGCGACGGGATTCAAGTAGTGACTAATGTTACCTTACATTACATCGACACCAAAGATTACAGTTCATGCTCATCACTTGCCTTAACCATGGCGCATAATACGAGAAATTGATAGTATCTGGGTTTTGGAAGGCCACTTTAACGCTCTGTTTTGTCTGCGTGTGGTAGAGACTTGACAACGAACGTCTACGCAGCGCTATGTCCAGAATTATATGTCGTGATAGAATCAAAGACATTATATCTTGTGGTTCATGCTTGGCTCCTATATAATGTCACTCCTGAATCTAGAGATTTACTACGCAAATCACATTTAAGTGCCTGGCAGGGATTTATAGAACAGCTTTCATAATATTTCTCTATCGTTCCATTCAGTAATAGAGCGTGGGAAGAGAGAACACATAAATCTTTCCATTTTCAATCTCATTTCAAGTCTCCCTGTGCAGGTGGGCGCTAATAAAATATTATCGCAATCGGAAGAGAAAGTTGCTGAAAGAAATAATGCAAACTGACCTCGCCGCCACGAATAACGCCTTTGTTTTAATGGTTTCCACCAGTCTCTATGTATCGCGATGAAACAAAACAAGCAGCCCTTCTCTGAACTTCTCTTCCGTCAGTACCTCTCAGAAGGGATCCCACAATGCGGAGCAGTAATCCAAAACAGGTCAAACCACGATAGTGTACGTAGTTTCTTTAATAGAACTGTTGCATCTTTTAAGTGTTCTGCCAATGAAACCTAGTCTTTGGTTGGCCTTCCCTACGATATTTTCTGTGTGTTCTTTCCAGATAGTGTTGCTCAGTCGTAATTCCTAAGTATATAGTTCAATTCACTGCCTTTAGTATTACGGCGAGTGTTCCGACGGAACGCGTGCTGCAGTGTTTACCGTTGCAGATTGCTGTGGTGGCAGTCTCCGGTTCAAATCCCGCCACTGTCATAAAAATTTATTTCTATGTATTTACTATTTCTAGAATGTTCTATTATGATTGATGTAAGATGCTTGTAAGTTCCAGAAAATTCTTTGCATGTGTAAACTGCGGAGTACTCCAATAAGGAGGCAGTAAGTTCTGAGTGCACGTAATGAACCTGTGTAAAGCGTTGTGCTCTATTAACGACCCAGACTTTGAATTCCGAACCATCTGCAGTTCACATCGTGACGGTATTGATCGTTTTATGGTGTAAACTTAGCTTAATGGATTTCTTTTAGTGCTCATATGAATGACTTCACACTTTTGAATATTTAGGGTAAAATGACAATTTTTTCACCATGCAGATATCTTATCTGAATCGTTTGGCACTTGCTTTTGATCTTCTAGTGACTTAACTAACCGATAAACGACAGCATCATCTGCGAACAGTCTAAGAGGGCTATTCAGATTGTCTCCTAAATCGTTTATAAAGATTAGGAACAGTAGGGGCCCTATAACACTTCCTTGGGGAACGCCAGATATCGGTTTTACTCGATGACTTTCCGTCAGTTACAACGTACTGTGCTCAACTGATAGGAAATCACGAATCTAATCACAGACCTCAGACGATATTCCATAAGCGCGCAATTTGATTGGAGGTACCGTGTCAAGAGCCTTCCGGAAATGTAGAAATACGGAATAGATTCGAGATCCCTAGACGGTAGCACTCATCATTTCATGTGAGTAAAGAACTTGCTGTGTTTCAAAAGAACGATACTTTCAGATTCCGTAACGACTTTGCGACAATAGGCAGTTATCTTCGAGATGATTAATAACGTTGCAAAAATAAATATATTCCAAAGACCTACTACAAACTGACGTAAATGATACAGACCTGTAATTTTACGCATTACTCTTATTGCCTTACCTGAGTATTGGAGTGTTCTGTGCTACTTTTCAGTCTCGCTGACCGAGCGGTTGTATGTGATAGTTCAGTACGGAACGATTGCATCAGCATACTCGGAAAGAAACCTAACTGGTATACAATCTGGATGGTATTACTTCCTTTTCGTAAGTGGCTTAAGTGGCTTTACTTCTCCAAAGGGGAATCTACTTCTAAATCACGCTTGTACGCAGCTGTTCTTGATTCGAATTCTAGGATATTTGCTTCGTCTTCTTTGCTGAAGGAATTTAGGAAAGCTGTGATTAGCGTTCTCATTGGGTAGGACTACAGCGTGAGAAACCGTTAGCCGCGATGGGATTGAACGCTCTAAGGCATCTTGTTCTGGAGCGTGCGGTTGTTCCCTATCGAAGGCTTTAGTCTTCCCTCGGGCAGGGGTGTATGTTTTGTCCTTGGGTTAGTTTAAGTAGTTTGTAAGCCTAATGGCTGATAACCGCAATAGTTAAGGCCAATAGATTTACAAACATTTGAACATTTGGTAACTTTACATATTTGTGCAACTTTTCCTTCATTGAAAGGCAGAACACAATGACTGTTTTTGTTGCTGAAGCTTGTTTTATAGTAAATTAGCGCGACGTGCCCAGCGAAAACAAATTTTTAAACACAATGCGTCATTACCGTCACATGACAGGAATTCCAGACTTCTTACTCTGACATCGGTATCATGCATTTAGACAATGTCTGTTATCTAACTTATATTCAAGCGATTATCGATTTCCGTCAAGTTATAACAAATGAAGTCCCTGAAGATGGTGGAAACATACTTTGTCTGGATCAGTAAGTAATACGTTAAAGAAAAGATAATCTCGTTGCTTTCAAGGCGCTGGAAAAATGAATGGGATGCAACGTAACTGAAAAATAGCGTGAAACTGAGAAATAGCGTATGAAAAAGAGTTTCTGACCGGAGCAAAGATACCACCAACTGAAATCCAAAGATGAACGAAAGATGGGTATGGCGATGTCATCAGTGTCGTGCGACGTTTGGTTGTACGTGCTCATATTAAAGGAAGCAATGGTGCTAACCACATAGTACTCGAGAGAATGGACGACAGCATACGGTAACCAACGATACTCATCGGAGTCAGTTTGATGAACTCATCAGAACAAATCTTCGGATATCATAAACACAGCTTACAGATAAATGTAGTGTATCGTGTATACAACCATTGCAGAAATTCATTACAGAAGATTATGTGCACTCTGGGTACCTCTCATGTTCATTCCTAAGATGAAACAACTTCTTTTGGATTTTGATCTATAGGTCGATGGGTTCCATAACATAATTTTGCCGTTTTGACCCCAAAAATAAGCATTAATGGGGTTATGCCACAAAGGATCATCGAAGCCAAAAAATTTCGAGACCATCCCATCAGCACGCAGAAACTCTATTACAGCACGCTGTAACTCACTCAACAACAAAGTAATATTACACACCGAAAAGTTACACATTACAATTCGGAGCCCTCTAGCAGCTTCAAGAGTTGCATTGTAAGTCAGCGAAGCAGGAAATCAAACGAGTTACATTCATGGCATTTGATACCTCACACGATACTGGTAAAAGAAAAAAAATTGTAAGCTCTTTCCAGAAATGCCTCGGAGATTCGTTCTTCGTGCATCCAGTGATCCTAGTATTTTTTTCGGGTTTCATCGGTGTGTGAGTAGTTTGTTTCTTGCAGGAGTGGAATATATATATTTTTACTATAGTCTTCATGTAAAGTGACAATCTCTGTCAGTTGCAATAATTAGCATTTTATGTAAAAAAATTATGTATGTATTTACATACTTTCTCATAATTAAATTAAGAGTATTCCTACAAAGTTTATGTTAAAGGAGCTTTGTGTCCATTCAGTAATGGGAATACTACAGTGATAATTTGTCATCAGCAAGAATATTTATTCAGTGACAATCTTTTTCATGTGGTGCATCCGTGAACTTCATATTGTCATCCAGGTTTACGAAACAACAAAAGATACTGAAAGTTCCATTCCATGTTTTCATGTTATTCACTATTATTATATACTTCGTAGAAAAGTGTTTAAATTTCGATTAAGAATGAAGTAACCCACTGCAGAAGTTTTACCTAAAACCTTGGAGCATATTAAACATTTTGTAAGTGAAATAACAGTCCCATCAATAGGGACCTTGATAATTACGGTATCTGTCACGTTTCTTTACTCCTAAATTAACCGTTGCATGAAATAGGTAATATCTGTGTTAATTTACTCTACAAAGAAAGTTGTCGTAATGGAAGTACTTTCAAGAGTCAATACTTAAAGATAAAACATTTATTTAACCAGGAAAATTTTCTGCAGTTACTTTTTGAGCACTGAGAGCGTTTGTAAAACACAGGCCACCCTTCCACAGTAAAGGAATCTCATACTGCAAATGTTAGTTCTACTAAGTAACTCAAAATGTAGCCATTGGGTACTTATTGGATCCCTTAGAGCTACTTAAATGTGTGGATGTTGTGTGCTACGTTTTACACGCAGTGCTGAATAGTCATTATATCAGTGAGTCGATCGAAGCTGATAAATTTTCTGACTATTGTTGAGAACACTGGCAAAAACGTGCTGCCCTTTCATCAAGGCCGTTATCCCACTAAAAGGCTGGGGTGTCCGCAACATAGTTTACTTTTTACTAAAAAATATGGTCCCTGAGAATGCTAAAATCAACAGCCTGGTTCATGTTCAAAGTATGCACCGTTTTATCTTTGAGTATTGACCTGTGAAAGTACTTGCGTAACTATATGAAACAATATCTATCTTACAAGAATCATCTTGCATGTGGGACAGGATTTTTTTTCTTTGCTACTCTAATTCCTCATGGAGCCCATTGGAGGAATACTGGCAATCTTTTTTTTTTCTGCGAACCATATGCGACCGGAATAGGTAAAGGAGGCGGTGTCTATGGCGCATAAATTGCCCTCCACCTCACAGCACCAAGTGGCTGGTGGTATATGGTTGTAGAGGTAGATGTATCCTGCAGTTATTAACCAAAGTCAAAAAGCGAAAACCAACCCTAAACGATTACAGATCCAACTTTAACAAGATCTATGCCAGGCACGCACTGCGTTTTAAATACATCGATGTCTCACTGGTGCACAAAACATCTTGAATTATTTGGAAAGAGGCTGAAGTGCGACTCGCTGGACCAAGCTACACGCATTATTGTGTTGTGTGGCTCATCCAAAATGTGATGTTCTGCTCGCCTCAGTGAGGAGTGGTGCCTTACCACAGAATGTAGTTCACTTACCAGTAGGTATTTACGACAATTAATATAGGATGAATCATTGATTTAAATTTATTACTAAGGCTGGGACCCAAACCCGGCTATCCTGCTTACTAGGAGGACGCACTAACCAATTGCTTTATTCGTGTAGTTTCTTTCTTTGCCGACATGGGATGCTATTTGTTCAGTGTTGATATTTGAGCTCTTGGCTTTTCTTACAGAGAACGGTTAGACCTCTTACCAAACGCCCTGAGCTACTGAATTGGCAATGAATTAGACCACTGCTGCACGACAACGCCAGCTCGCATCCCTCCCCACTACTAGAGTAGTCCTTGCAGCTGTTGTAGCCAGAATGCCAGGGTGGTGTTAATAAAGATCACGTATATGTGTAATTGTTAAGATTTGGAAAAGGAAGTTGATAATTTCATATCTACAGGGTGTTTCAGGACGAATAGTAAGTATTTTAGGAGATTTTAGGTAGACGATTTAAAAGAAAAAAATTCCATACAAGATTTATTCAATTTTTTGTAGGGCCAAAGATATAAAACAGTTAGTATGAAATCTAAAAAAAAAAAAAAAAAAAAAATCAAATAAAGAGTAATGAGGACACTGACTTTCAAGAAATCCATCACCAACTTCAATGCACTTTTGAATTCTTTTTTATAACACCACGTTTACTTCTGATGACGTCGTCTTTACGTTCGTTATGGGGGCTGCACTGTCCATAATTTGAACGATCAAATCGGCTAATGTGTTTGCTCTTTCTTTATAGACTTCACCTTTCAGCCATCCCTAAAAGCAAACCTTCGAAGGGATAAGCTGCGGAGACATTGGTGGCCACAAAACGTGCCCATATCTGCCGATCCATCGTCTGGAGAATGTTAACTTTAGATGATGTGTCACCTAACGGCTGTTATATGCAGGAGCCCCGTCTTACTGGAAGAACATAAGCATATTTTAGTCAAAGGAATCTCTCACAACAATGATGGAAGCTCATTTTCAAGAAAGTGTATATAACGAGGTCCTGTAACACAATGTAGTAACACAAAAGGCCCAATGAACTGATTGTCTATCAAACACACCACATATTTCTACATCTACATCTACATACATACTCCGCAATTCACCGTAAGGTGCGTGGCGGAGGGTACACTGTACCACTACTAGGCATTTCCTTTCCTATTCCACTCCCAAATTGAACGAGGAAAAAAAGATTGCCTATATGCCTCCGTACGAGCCCTAATTTCTCTTATCTTGTCTTTGTGATCTTTACGCGAAATGTAAGTAGGCGGCAGCAAGATCGTACTACACTCAGCTTCAAATTCCGGCCCTCTAAATTTACTTAACAGAAATTCACGAAAAGAACGTCGTCTTTCTTCCAGCGATCCCCAATTGAGTTGCCGGAGCATTTCCGTGACACTCGCGCATTGGTCGAACCTACCGGTAACAAATCTAGCTGCTCGCCTCTGAACCGCCTCTATGTCTTCCTTCAAACCGATCTGCTGCGGGTCCCAAATACTTGAGCAATACTCAAGACGTTGTCGTACAAGCGTTTTATACGCGGTCTCCTTTACAGGTGAAGTACATCTTCCCAAAATTCTCCCAATAAACCTAAGTCTGCTGTCCGCCTTACTCACTACTGTCCTTACATGCTCGTTCCATTTCATATCGCTCTGCAATGTTACGCCTAGATATTTTAACGACGCGACCGCATCAAGAAGCTCACTACTGATGCTGTATTCGAACATTATAGGATTGTTTTTTCTACTCATGCGCATCACCTTACATTTTTCTACATTGAGAGCTAGCTGCCATTCTTCGCACCAACTAGAAATTTTCTCTAAGTCAACCTGTATGCTATTACAGTCAGTTACAGACGACACCCTTCCATACACCACAGCATCATCAGCAAACAGCCGAAAATTACAACTTACTCTGTCCATCAGATCATTTATATAGATAGAAAATAATAGCGGTCCTATCACACTCCCCTGGGGCACGCCTGACGATACACTCGTCTCTGATGAACACTCGCCGTCGAGAACAACGTACTGCGTTCTATTACTTAGGAAGTCTTCCAGCCAGTCACAAATCTGTGAACCTATTCCATAAGCTCGTATCTTCGTTAGCAGTCTGCAGTGTGGCACCGTGTCGAACGCCTTTTTGAAGTCGAGAAAAACACAATCCGCCTGTTGCCCTTTACAGAGAAGCTTTCTTGAAAATCTGTCTCCATAATGGTATGTGAATTTCCTTCGGACCACTGACGTGAATTACGAATGTTATTCATGCCGTCACGAGTGAACGTGGCTTCACAAATCAATAATAATAATGGGATTACTTGGCGATTTTAATTTAACCAACGACAAAATTCCTATGGTCTATCTTCATCTCCTGCTCGAAGGTGATGAATGAGCTGTAAATGATACGGATTGAAGTCGTACATAGCTAATGTTTACATGGTTCATTTTCAGTGTCACACGCATTCCCTGGCGTGGCGACAATGCCACATCTCGTAGGTCGATGATGACTTTCTGGAGTAGAAATCAAAATATCGCTATAACGAAGTCTGTAAATCACATTGTTTACTGGTTTCGTTATTTCGCATACTGTTTTAAAAGAATTTTTGTCACTTCCAATCGTTAAAGTAAGTTACAAACTTTCATTAAGTTAATTTTGAATAACTACGACCAGCGAAGGAAAAACATAAAAGAGAGAGAATACATAGGTTATGTCGTGAGGCAAGGCAAACCATAGACTACGTTTATTGGCCGCAATCGTACAAGATGCAACAGAACTACGGCCTACACTATGCTTGTTCGTTCTCTTTTGGAGTATTGCTGTGCAGTGCTGGATCCTTATCACGTAGTATTGACGGAGATCAAGAAGAGCAGCTAGTTTTGTATCATCGCGATACAGGGTAGGAGAGTGTCACGGGAGTGATACTGGAGTTCCAGTGGTAATCGTTGCAACAACGGCATTTATCGTTATGCAGAGATCTACTTACAACATTCCTGTCGCCGATTTTCTCCTCCGAAAGCGGAAATATATGGTTGGTTCCCACGTACATAAGGAGAAATGATCACGAAAAATACGAAAATCAGAGCTCGAACAGAGAAATTTAGGTGTGCATTGTTTCCGTGCGCTATTCCTGATTGGAATGGTAGATGAAAAGTAAAAGCGTGTTTCGATTAACCATCTGCCAGGCACATCGTGATTTCCAGAGTACCTGAAGCATATGGGAGTGTCTAACTGCTGCCCTACCATTGTTCATAACTGGTACTATTGCTTTGTGCAGCAAAGAAGTCGCACTGAACACACATTTCTATTCCAAACTTCTGTTCAGAGAAACTGAATTCTGAGAGGAGATGCTGATTACCTACTCCATATTCCTACTTAGGTTTGCCGCCATCTTCATTTTTGCAAGACATTTCGGTGCCACTACCATTCTATTATCTCCAGTGCAACCGATCTTATCAATGAATAATATGTATGTGGTGGCATTGAACAACATTTATGCTTTATGGAATATCAGGACTTGGATTTTTCAGAACTTATCGTAAAAATTAAAAGACATAACAGTAGTTCACTGAACTAGCGGTGTCCTTAGGAAATTAACGCTTGATAATAATTGCATGAGACCCAACTGCTAGTTTGTTTTTCCAATTATATTAATCAATGTTGATTTTCAATCATTGACAGTTTCCCTGGTTACACCTTTGCTATCTTTCGCAGTCCAAGTCCACACTCTCATACCAAGGATGCAGGTAGGAAACTAAGGAGATCGGACTTGGATAAATCGAGGGAATCTGAAGTTCTTTAGAATTTCGGAGGTAGCATTAGGCAACAATTGACAAAAACGGGGGGAAATAAAACAGTACAAGAAGAATGGGTAGCATTGAGAGATGAAATTGAGAAGGCAGCAGAAGACAAAACAGAAAGGTAAGACCTACAAAAAAACCTTGTGTATCACAATAAATACTAAATGTAATTGATGAAAGGAGAAATAAAGATACCGTAAACGAGACAGGCAAAATGGAGTACAGACAACTAAGAAATGAGATCGACATGAAGTGCAAAATAGCAAAGCAGGAGTCCCTAGAAGGCAAATTCAAGTCGTAGAAGAATGCACAAATAGCCGAAAAATAGGTACCGCCTACAGGAAAATGAGAGACATTTGGAGACAAGAAAAGTAACTGAATGAATATAAAGAACTAAGATGGAAAATCGATTCTCAGCAAACAAGGGAAAGCTGAAAGGTGGAAAGAGTACATAGAGGGGCTCTACAAAGGAAATGAACTTACAAACAATATTGTAATAAGGGATGAGGAAATAGATGAAATACGAGGTACTATACTGAGAGAAGAATTTGACAGAGCCTAGGTCGAAACAAGGCCTCTGGAGTAGATGACATTCCCTCAGAACTACTAAAGTCTCTGAGAGAACCAGCCATGACAAAACTATTTGCCGGCCGTGGTGGCCGATGGGGCTGAGGCGCTCCAGTCACGGTCTGCACGGCGACTACGGTCGGGGGTTCGAATCCCCCCTCGGGCATGGATATTTGTGCCATCCTTAGTATTAGCTAGTTTGTGAGTAGTTCGTAAGTTTAGGGACTAAAGGCCCCGTAGTTAAGTCCCATAAGTTATACACCTGGTGCGTAGGATGTATGAGACAGGCGTCATACCCTCGGACTTTAAGAAAAATGTAATAATCCCCATTCCAAAGAAAGCAGGGGCAGGCAGGTGTGAAAATTACAGAACCATCAGTTTAATATGTCGTGGTTGTAATATTTTAACACGAATTATTTACAGAAGGATGGAAAACCTGGTAGAAGCTAACCCCTGGGATTCAGGAGAAATGTAGGAACCCGGAAGGCAATACTAACTTTACGGCTTATCCTAGAAGATAGATTAAGGAAAGGCAAACCTACATTTCTGGTTTTTGTAGATTTGGAGAAATCTTTTGACAATGTTGACTTGGATACACTCTTTCAAATTCTGAAATCAGCAGGTGTGAAATATAGGGAACGGAGTGTTATTTACAACTTGTACTGAAACCAGACAGCGGTTATCAGAACTGAAGAGCATGAAAGGGATGCAGAGGTTGGGAAGGGAGTAATACAGAGTTGTAGCCTTTTCTCCAATGCTATTCAATTTGTACATTGAGCAAGCTATAAAGGAAAGCAAGGAGAAATTTGGAGAAGGAATGAAAGTTCAGGGTGATGAAATAAAAACATTGCGTTTTGCCGATGAGAGTGTAACTGTCTCATAGACAGCAAAGGACCTGGAAGAGCAGTTGAACGGAATGGAGAGTGTGTTGAAAGGTGCATATAAAATAACAATAGCCAAACAAGGATAACGGAGTGCAGTCTAAGAAAATCAGGGAATGCTGAAGGAATTAGATTAGGTAACGAAACAATAAAGGTGGTAGATGAGTTTTGTTACTTGGGCAGTAAAATAACATATGATGGTCGCAGTACAGAGGATATAAAATGCAGAATGACAATGGTCAGAAAGCCGTTTTTGAAAAGAAAAATTTGTTAACATCGAATATAATTTAAGTGTAAGGAAGTCCTTTCTGAAGGCATTTGTGTGGAGTGTGGACTTATATGGGAGCGAAATATGGACGATAAACAGTGCAGACAGTAAGAGGATAGAGGCTCTTGAAATGTGGTGTTATAGAAGAATACTGAAAATTAGGTGGCTGGACCGCATAACTAATGAAGAGGTACTGAACAGAATTGGGGAGAAAAGGAATTTCTGGCATACCTTGACTGAAAGAAGGGATCTATTGGTAGGACACATTCTTAGATATCAAGGAATCATAAATTTAGCAATGGAGGGAAGTGTGTGGGGTATAATTCGCAGAGGAAGACCAAGAGATGAATACAGTAAAGCAGATTCAAATGGATGTAGGTTCCAGGTCTTATGAGGAGATGAAGAGGCTTGCTCAGGATATAGTAGGGTGGATAGCTGCATCAAACCAGTCTCCGGACTGAAGACCACAACTACAACAAATACATGTGCAACCAAATTAGAATATAAGTTGTTGACGTAACTAGCTCAAGCGACTCCAATGTTTCCACCCATTTTCTCATCCGCGCCCTCCCTTTTTCAACATTCATATCCTCCTTCCCTCACCTCACTGTGTATAATCTCCTACCCCCTCTCTATGTTGATTACTGACTGGATGTTCAGTAAAGTACCTTCTAAAAATTCGAACTACATAGATCAAGAATTATTCCCTTAGATACAGGGTGTTCAGAAATCCCGTTACAAACTTTGAACACTTCTACAAGGGTAAGAATACATAATTTGATAACGAGGCCATGCCCGGGAATATCATTATGACGCTATGAACATTTCTTTAATTTTTGACACTGTGAAACAAATCTCTACAGTGCTGTAAGCTCTTTGTTGTTCCAAACTAGAATAAAATGTCATGCGCTCTAAAATGCATACATTGGAGCTTTGAGCACGTCTTCATATTCGGTTGTCTTCTGTTTACACGTCCCTTCTATAGGTCACGTGTTCACAACTCTTAAGGTATTCATTGTACAGTCCATGTTTAGTAGATTCTTTTTTCTTATCTTGGTTCACGCTACCTCCTCCAAAACTACTTTTTTTCCGAAAAACAAGTGAAAGCAGATGTATCAAACGAAAAGAGGACAGATTTTAACGTTACACGAGGATTTTCTCTCTTATTTTCTTTGTAATGTTGGGGCGGTAAATTTGCAACTCGCACGGGGTGGCATTTAGGTTTGCGCCGACCCTGAGTCTAGAACAGCATGGCCAACATTTCCGCCTACGGGAAGAGTACACTGTAGTTCACCTCCCCAGCCGCAACCGAGTGTCGCTAGTTTCGGCAACGGAGCGAGAGAGATAGCTGTGGAAAGAGTGAGGCGGCAGTGCACTGCTCTGCGCTGGACTGCCCCGCGGACAGATCCAACGTAAACGAAGTAACGGAGGAAACTTAGCTCTTTAATTTGGTGGAAAACGGTAAAAGAAGCAAACCATTTACTGTTTAGGTAACAATTAGTGTTTGTATGCCAGAACAACTACGCGAAGTTTTAAAAAATATCCAGAACACGAATCGAAGAAAAACTTATTACCGCAGTGGAGTAGCCGAGCGGATGCCGGGTTCCGTGGCTCAGCGCGCCCGGTCAGAGTACACAACGCTCTCTGTAATAAAAAAGTTGAGCCAACAACACACAGAACAAGAACGAACAAAAAACGATCAGCATCCGCAACGAAGAGAACTATCCATAGAACGAAAAAAAAATAAAAAATAAATAAAAAGCTATCTAAGGCGCCTTGCTGCGGGGTGCGTGTTGCTCGCCGTCGGAAATTCGAGTCCTCCCTGGGGCAGGGGTGTGTGTGTGTTTTCAAAATGTTCAAATGTTTGTATAGCTTATGGGACTTAACTACGGGGTCATCAGTCCCTAAACGTACAGACTACTTATGAACTACCTTATTCTAAAGACGGCACGAAATATTCATGCCCGAGGGGGGATTCGAACCCCCGACCGTAGTGGCTGTGCAGACCGTGACTGGATCGCCTCAGTCCCCTCGGCTACCTCGGCCGGCTCTGTGTTGTCCTTAGGTTAGTTTACCTAGGTTTAAGTAGTTTGTAAGCTACGGACTGATGACCACGCAGTTTGGTCCGATACATTTACAAACAACAAAAATTTAGTAATATTTTGATGTAAATTTGAGTCTATTAGTATGTACATGCACACTCGTCATATATACAGTAGGCTTCTTCTGAAATATGTTTCTTAATTGAACTAATATCAGAAATTTGCTGTTTTAAAAATAATTTTATGTAAGGGAAAGAGAGTCTCATTCTTACAAGTAAATATTTTATGTTAAAACACAAATAAAAAATAACCAAAAAAAGATTGGTTTTAGGTGCATTTTCCCACGGTTCCTCCGAAAAGATGCTAGCGCACTTTGGGCGCGAGTCGTTTTGACGGGGTACTACTTCCCCCCCCCCCCCCCCCATTGCAATGCCTGCAACTTGTGTGGAGTGAGACGGCTATATTCCAAACACTGCAAGGGCGAAACGAAGGAAGGCATTTTTTGCAACTCAGTGAGACTACTAAGTGAAGATGGCAATGTCGTAGAGTACTTTTATAATCGGGGTTTTAACACTAATATACATTTGCAACCTTTTTTCATTCGCCAAAGCAATAACGTTATTCTTTAATGAAATAAGCGCATTACACAGTATTCATGTGATTAGCAGAAACACATATCTTTCTTGAAGAACAAAATTATGTACATTGAGCTTTATAACATATTTAAAAACCTTTAATGAGTTCTGAATTCAACTGAACTCTGCCCCGCACGCCGCTGCGCACAGTACGCGGGGCGGGGGCGCGGCAAAGGCTTCCGTGCGCACGGAGCGGTGTTTGGCCATGTCCTGTGTAGAATAACTGGAGAGAACTCTGTTTATTGTGCCCTCGTTGCGTACCGCCCACAAGAAAAAAACACTAGTGCTGACGTCACACTTTACTCAGCATTCCGCTGACATGCTCGCTGTGGTAATGCTCGCTCCTGCCGTAACGTGCCACTTTATGAGCCTGGCCTGTTCTCGTACAGTAATCGGCGAGCAGTGTGGTTTGAGTTGGACACGCGAGCACTGCTGTAAAACACACCCACTGACATCATCCAGCCGTGCCCCGTCGCGTTTACAACTTGCCAGTGAACTCGGAGATGAACTCCTCAAGACCGCCGTAACTGCCTCATTTCCATTTCCAGGATTGCCGTTCTTCACGGCGACGCGCATATATTCCCGAAGGTTGTCCACGCTCCATCCCACATATCTGTCACCCCGAGGAAACTTCGTGACGCTAACCGCGGTGTAAAATCAAGGATACTGTTTGCATATTTCTCTCCAGTCGCTATATTCGCAATGTTACAGCCGCCAGCCCCGCTAATGGGACAGTTAAAGTTTCAACGAGTTTATAAAACCTGCAGCTGTGAGGTGCAGTGATAGTAAAGGAATATACCCGCAGGCAAGGTAAGACGTTTGCTGCGATGTTCAACCTCTGAAAATAAATTCAGCAATTAACACGACCTGTGTACATCCCTGACAACATTAACTAATGTTTCGATCTGCCAACCAAAGCAAATTTCTGTATGTCCTAATTTATATTCATTTCTTTTACTGCCTTTCATGTCTTTCACGGTTACCAGGAGGAATTCTATATTATAAATCAAAGCATTATTCTTCCATCCGTGAATAAAATCGACTATCAATATTCTCGAATCTCTACATATCATAAAATGTATTATGGAGAGTGTATACATGTTTTACGTTTCCTCCTAAACTAATGATCCGATTTCACCAATATCCATGCCCGAGGGGGGATTCGAACCCCCGACCGTAGTGGCCGTGCAGACCGTGACTGAAGCGCCGCAGTACCCTCGGCCACCGCGGCCGGCAAACTTAATAGTGTTTTGAAAAGAGATTACATGTATGAAAAACGTAAAACAGGGATGATAGAATTTATTCGAAGTAAATCGTGGTATGGCGAGGTAATTATGTTACGAAAAGAGACATGTATGTACGTAGATGTGTTTTGTTATTTAGGAAGCAATATAGGTGATGACGGCTGAAGTCCAGAATACATCAACTGCAGACTGACTAAGCTTCTCTGAATCAGAGGAATTTATTGATATTTAACATGATTTTGGGATGAAAGAAATTTATGACACAGCTTGACTTCATGATTGGACTGGTTTATAGAATACATCCTGAAGCATCAAACACTAGTTACTTCACTAATATATGTAAGGGGGTAGGTACAGTATCCATGTTGAATGTTCAAATGTTTAAATGTTTCTAAGCCTAAGTGATCAAACTTCTGAGATCATCGATCGTAGACTTACAGACTACTTTAACTTATACTAAGTACAAAGCACATACTCATGCACGAGGGAGAACTCGAACCTCCGACGCGAGCGGCAGCGCGATCCTTGACATGGCGTCTCAGACTGCACGACCATTCCCCTGAGACTATCCATGTTGATTTACTTGGACTGGGTTTGTGACTAACATTCACATATCATTCTAGTTAAGCTTTCTATGCATGTGAGACAAACTTTAACATAGAACACTAAAAGAACAGAAGTGAAGAAACGAAAAAAAATTTCATGAAAAACCTAGGACTACGATCTAAACATTTTGTACATTATCCAAAACCCAATGCAGAAATATATAAAAATATTTCAAAAGTAACAGACGCAATGTGCATGCGAAGAATAAAATTCTTGCGACATTTATAAAGAATGACCTCAAATAGGTTAATGTACAAAATTCACACATTCTTGAAGAACAAAACTACTAGACCAAACTTGTACAAACAGGACCGAGAAAAAATCAAAAGCAGACGAATTTTTGAGGAAGAAGACAGAAAAACTAACCGGTATACATGATGCGTATGAAGTAAGGCCACAAGTGCTCTCTTCCTGTGATCCTAAGTTGCAGTCTGCGGCTGTTTGCTGATGATGTTGTAGCGTGCAGAAACGTGTCGTCATTAAACGACTGTAGTAGGATGCAAGATGACTTGGAGGAGGAATGGCAGATAGTTCTAAATGTAGAGAAATGTAAGGTGATACAGATGAGAAGGAGAAATGTTAGAATACAGCGTCGATAGTGTCCTACTTGACAGAGTCCGTCAATTAAATATCTAGGCGTAAGGCTGCGCAGCGATATGAAGTGGAACGAGAATATAAGGACAGTCGTGGGGAAGCCGGATGACCGACTTCTGTTTATTGGGACAATTTTGGGAAGATGTGATTTGCTGTATAGGAGATCGTATATAAAATGCTTGTGCGACCCCGTGTTGAGTATTGCTCGAGTGTTTGGGATCCCCATCAGATCGGTTTAAAGGATGAGGTAGAAGTAATTCAGAGGCGGGCAGCTAGATTTGTTACTTACAGTTTTTATCAATGCGCGAGTGTTACTGAGATGATTCGGGAACTCATGTGGGAGTCGCAGGAGAGAAGGCGATGTTCTTTTCGAGAAACACTGGTGAAGGTATTTAGAGAGCCGGAATTTGAAGGTGGACTGCAAATCCATTCCACTGCCGCCAACTTATATTTCGCGTAGGGACCCCAAAGCTAAGATCAGAGACATTAGGGCTCGTACAGATGCATACAAGCATTCGTTTCTCTCCTCGAACTATGTGGGAGTGGAACTGAAAAGCCAGTAAGTAGTCGTGGTACTAGGTACCCTCCACCACAATCCTTTGGATATATACTATATACGTTGATGTCGATGTAATCGATGCGCGAATAGCGAAGGTGGGGAGAGACTGAGGAGGAAGACTTCGACATGATTAGAAAACATGTAGAAATGGATGTAGGCTGCAGTTGTCCAAAGATAATGCCATGACTGACTTGGCTGGAATACTCTCTGCGATATTAAATCTGTTCGCGGTGTGATTACGGAAGCAGTTACAATTGGTCAAGCTATCTGGCATTTCACTCAGGACGGACTGTTTCATTCATGAGGCGACATGTAGAGGAATTAGACCAATATAATTAAAATTAACTGAAAGTTCATAAATTTGGTTTAAGGACCGATCAAAATTTTTACGACTGGGCGGGTTGCTCCAGCGTATATGCAAAGCAGCACCACCCCGATGTGGGTGTATAAGGACCTACAAGTAGACAGGGCTTAGTGTGATCTTCGTGTCCTACAAAAGTGCTTGAGGTAAAATGTGGGAATGTGAACTACGGTACGCCACAACCAAACGCGTCCAAACAAGACCAATGTGCTGTTATTGTATCACTGTCTGCCGAAAAGCAAACACCGTCATACATATATATTACAGAATGGAGAACGTGCACTGGCAGTATTTTACATAATTCTTGTTACTTTATGTCCCCACGTCTCCCCATATGGGGTGGGCGGCTGTCAGTTGCACAATTAGCCCCAAGGCAAGCCATACCTCCATATCGTAAATGACCTAATTCAGAGTTACGCAGTGTCAGTTAGGAGACAATCAACCACCTTCACTATAGACCCTTTCTCTCCCTATCCGATTTTCATGCCTTCAGTTCCATAAAGAGGGCCTTGAAAGGTCGACGATTCCTGCAGGGTAAAGTTGTTCAGCAGACAGTTATGGACTTCGTCACGCAGCAGTACACGATGTTTCACCAATCGAGTATATTCAGTGTCGTTCGTTTGTATGATGATTCCCTCAGTACTCACAGATGCTCTGCGCAATTGACATACGGATTCTGCACTGTAGGGACTTCGAAACAGAAACTTTTTAATCATTCCTCTTGTACCATGTGAGACAGTTCTTCCACAGTAACATTTTTCATTGACTAGTATCACTCATAGATGACGAGTTTCTAGTAGTATCAGTCCGGAGGCATTTAAGGTGCGAATATGGCGTAAATTTAAACATCTGAACAATATTTGTTTCAAGAATCCTAACTTAGGAATCCTCGCTTTTACTACAAACAGTTGCGATAGCAAACATGTTTTTAAATCCAAGGGACTTAACTGCTGCTGTTATCAGTCCCTAGGCATACAAAACTACTTAAAATAACATATTAAGGGCAACACAAACACACACACACACACACACACACACCTATGTTAGAGGGAGGACTCGCACCTCCGACGGCGACCAATCGTGCGCTCCGCGGCTTAGCGCTTTAGACCGCTCGGCCACTCCATCGGTAGCTGTCTTTGTTCCTTCTACATATACATATACATCTACATGGAATACTCTGCAAATCACATTTAAGTACCTGGCAGAGAAGGTTCATCGAACCACCATTATACTATTTATTTCCCATTCCATTCTCGAATAGCGTGCGAGAAAAAGAACGCCGAGCTCTGATTTCTCGTATTTTATTCTGATGGTCTTTTATACCTATGTAAGTGGGAGTCAACCAACTGCAGAACGATCTGAATAAGATATCAGTATGGTGTAAAAATTGGCAATTGACTCTAAATAATGAAGTGAAGTGTGAAGTCGTCCACATAAGTACGAAAAGAAATCCGTTAAACTTTGCTTACAAGATAAATCAATCGAATGTGAAGGCCGTAAACTCCACAAAATACCTAGGAATTAGTATTACTTCAGATTTAATTTGGAAAGAACACGTTGATAATGTCGTGGGAAAGGCGAACCAGAGACTGCATTTTATTGGCAGAACCCTTAAAACACGCAACAGAACTACAGAAGAAACTGCATACACTACGCTTGTCCGTCGATTTTGGGAGTATTGCTGCCCAGTGTGGGATCCTTATCAGGTGGGCTTGACGGAGGATATCGATAGAGTCCAGAGAAGGGCAGCTCGTTTCTTATCGTCACAATACAGGGGAGACAGTGTTACGGAAATGATACAAGATCTGGGATGGGAATCATTACAACAACGGCGCTTATCACTGCGGCGTTGGCTACTTACGAAACTCCAATCGCCAACATTATGCAGTTCGTTCTGTAGTTCTGTTGCATCTTTTAAGGGTTCCGCCAATAAAACGCAGTCTCTGGTTCGCCTTTCCCACGACATTACCTGTGTGTTCTTTCCAGTTTACGTCTGAAGTAACAGTAATTCCTAGGTATTTTGTGGAATTTACGGCCTTCACATTTGATTGATTTATCTTGTAAACAAAGTTTAACGGATTTCTTTCCTTGCTTAAGAGATGCCACAGCGGAAACACAACAAAAAGTTGTCTACAATCTAACCATAGATTTGCTCTCTCATGGTGGAAAGCAGTCTATTAATTATGTATTATTGTGCACTACGTTTCATTTCAGTGAGTGCAGCAGTTCTTGTGAAACTGTTCAGAGAGCCGTTGTTGCTAATAAATTTCCAACTGTCATGTTGCCATAACTGGAAAGAAAGCACTGTTTCACATACAGTGTTATACTAAAGACTAATTCTTCTTTCCGAAAGACCGCCGCTGCGACCAGAAAGATGCTAGCAGAATATAAAGTTTTCAAGGTGAGACGATTCTGCATTCTTGCAGCCTTCCTTGTACGTCTACAGACGACATGGCCACAGAATTCATAAGGAAGAATCGACTGACCGACTACTGGCGTGTGCAGAGCTACGGACTGCTAATCTTCGCAGCGCGCGTGGAGTGCAAAAAGCGGTTACGTTATAAAGAGACCGAAGGAAGCACGCGGCTATATGTCCAGTAAATCTGTGTCAGTGTGGAATCAGTGCTCGTAGGGCATAAATATGAACATGATGTTGTGATGTAGAGGACGCTGTTGTCTCAGAATACGTGAAGACTTTCTTTAGTCGTTTAACTGTGACTACTGAATTATGCATTTGAAATATCGAATGAGAAACAGTAATACGCAATATATCACTCTTCTCAACACCTATTTATGTGCGTTTTCATATATATAAAAACACATCCAGAGACTTGACGATAAGATGCACAAATGAATATATATAAACCCCTCCCCCCATAGTTTACCAAATATATAGTAAACGCACCAGCCGATCACGCAACATGATTCACAATAGCACAAACATAACACTAACACGAGAATAATACACAAAACATAAATTCACGTATACACCACAAATTAATAAAGGAGTCGTATCAGAAAATGTGAGCGCAGTTTGAAAGAAAACCTTTGTACGTTTCACGTGCCGCACTACAGACAATATAAAACACAAATTCAATTTCAGAAAACAAAGCCACCAACCTACACATACAAAATTGACTTCAATAAATGTGAAAGTTATATACCAGCCAAGCAGAAGGAAATTTTAAAATCAGATACCAAAAGTGTATAAGAAATAATGATACTAAGCAGTTCACATACGTCCATCGCAGAAAATCATAACGTAAACCGAACTGAACACGCTATGCAATTTCTGCACATAACACCAAATGGCACGTTACTCAACATTTTGGAAGGAAACTAAATCAAATCACACAGACGCAAAGGCAAAATTTTACTTAAGCCCTCGGTGACTTTGCATGTTGATGTTGGCAACGAATCCTGTAATTTCACTTACACGACGAGCTACATATCAGCTGCTGGTTTAAACTTATTGTTTTCCTAGTGCATAAATTACTGTACCTTTCAAGTAGTAAGATCTTCTAAAATGTTGCAACCACTCCTTAACACTTTCACTTAAATACGACCACCAAAGAAGGACGCTTGCAACGGTGGTAGAAACGACGGTGGTTTTTGATATATTGGCGATGCGATCTATTAAGAAGAACAATTTTATTGACTCTTTTATCGAAGTTATTGTTAATCTATGCATCTTATAAAATAGGCTGTTCGTGTGTATGTGGGTATGTGTGTATGTATGTTCCATATCTCCTCCTACTGGACCGATTTCAACCAAACTTTCTACACTGTAAATTGTATTCCCAAGATAATTTACAGACTGTACAGATAGATACCACTGAATGTTCCTTCGATACTTTATCACAGTTCAACTTATAGTTATAGACGTATGAAGTCATAAACAATTTGGTTCATGAAAAACCGCATCACCATGCATGAGGTTTCAAGTTATTACGTGTTTACTGCTGACACCAGACACGACATATTTTAAGAGGGAAAAAGTCTCTGCATCACTTACGACGCAGGGTGATGACAATAAACTTCTCTCTTTTCCACAATGGAAGAAGTTAATACACTTACGAAGCGGAATCACGTGGAATAGCATGAATAGTGTTGAGGCAGACCATGAAGTACATAACTTATGCTGTTCCTGCTCTGTGGTTGACAGGTTCTTGTATGTACCCTTGTTCGCTCAGTAAAGTAATTCTCCTCGTAAAGTGTAGATTTCATAGCAAAACATCTGCGTTAGAATGAAACACCTAACAGGATCGTACATTCCGCGGAAAAAAAATCTGTGAATCCCACTAGATAACCATACTATCAAGCGATTAGCTAATGCCAACGTCACACGGTTCTCTGCAGCCGAGATGTGTTACCACCATCATCACACCAGGACGCTGAGAACATAAGTAAACTTTAACCCATGCGAACATCCAAGTAAAATCTTAAACGAGGAAACGGAACAAAATCATTAAAATTATAATTTTTTTTCTTTTATGAATTTATCAATTGTTTTAAAAATTGATTATAAGACTTTGTATAATAAAAGAAACACTATTTTGAAAATTGACTTAAAAATCTCCGCTCATAAAACAACCAATAAATTCTGGAGCCGCGTCAGCTGTTTTTATTGAGATCCTTTTATATACAGGTCCAATACCGGTTTCGCTTCAATAGAGACGCACCTTCAGGTGTTAATTTTTTTTCCTCTCGTCATAATTCGTTACTGACTCCCAACATTCTAGTTGCTTTCATCCGTCAATTGGTTAAAAATTCAATAGGGCCGAATACGTGGGTCTAAGTCCAATATCAAATCGGTGTCTTTCAGGATTAAAAACATGGACGTTAAAATGTGGGACATGTAGTCGCGTGATTTTCACTACCGTATTGTCGATAAAACCCGTAGATTGCCAATGGAGTGAAGGTGGCCATTGTAAAAAATAAAACTGAAGGTCTTGAATTAGAATCATCAAGTTGTAGCAGACCTATGGAGGCGTAGTGCACTGCAAAGTGGCGACGTAAACTGATCAGTGAGACTAAACAGTTCAAATTCGTAGGTGTTCAGATAGATAGTAAGCTGCTGTTGTTATTATTATTATACTGCAGCTGAGCAGAAAGAAACTCCAAAAACTGAAACTTCAACAGCAGTGACATCAGTGATATACTATATATGAAAGTAAATCGAAACACACACATCAAAAATATGTACATCACCTTGGTTCCAGATCTTCTGTACACTGCTGTGTTATCACTGCAGCTGATGACCTCCGCTTATAGATTTCAGCTCGGAGGAACCCTGAGGAGATCGTCACCTTGCTGAATAATGATTTTCATGCAACCACAGGATGTCGTGTTTCGATTCAAACTGTACGTAACAGGCTCTATGGCTTGCAACCTCAGTCCCGACGATCGGAATGGTCCAGCTTTGACACCGATACACCGTACAGCAGGGTGCAGCTGCGCCCAACAGCACGCTGAAGGGACACATCAGAATCGAAACAAGTCCTAATCACAGAAGAGACTCGCGTCTGACTTCAACCAGACAATCGTTGGAGACTGTTTTTGAGGTAGACTGATCAGTCTGGACGTCTTAGACACACCGTCCAGTGAGTGCAGCAAGGTGGTGGTTTTTGAGGTTTTTTGATTGCATTATGTGGGGGCAGCGTACGCACGCACTGAAGATCGCAGAAGGAAATCAAACGCCTATACGCCACAGGGATGATACTCTACGACGTATAGTGCAACCATTTCGGCAGCATTCGTCTTAAAGGACGACCATTATGGCGCTCATCTGCACATCTTATGATAACAGCATGGCAAGATAAGGATAGCCAGCATGTTCTACGGACATGAACCTTATCAAATATGCCTCGGTGACACATTGAAAAGGTCGGTTTCTGTACACGACGGCCCCCAACTAATCAGAAGGAAGGAAGGAATCTTAGAGTTTAACGTCCAGTCAACAGCGTGGTCATTTAGAGACGGAACTCACACTCAGATTTTTGGGTAAGGAGGGGAAGGAAATCGGCGGTGCCCTTTTCAAAGGAACCATCCCGGTATTTGCTTGGAGTGATTTAGAGAAATCACGGAGTCGCAGCGGAGTGGCCGAGAGCTTTGAGGCACTATGCTCCGAGGCGTGAGGCCCTTCCCCGTCGGGGGTTTGAATCCTCCCTCGGACATGGATGTTTGTGCTGTCTTTAGTATAAGGTAGTTTACAAGTAGTTTGTAAGTTTAGAGACTGATGACCCCGCAGTTAAGTCCCATAAGCTTAACAAACATTTGAACATTTCAAAATCCCGGAAAACTTAAATCTGGATTGTAGGAAGTGGATTTGAAGCACCCTCCCCCCCCCCCTCCCTTAATGCGAGTTCAGAGTGTTACCACTGCGCCACCTCGCTCGGCAAGTAACGCCATTGTAGAGTGGGACAATCCGGGCCAACAGTTCGTTGATCCTCTAGTGGACAATTCGCCACGAGAACACAGGCATGCATCAATAAACAGGACGTGTTACTGGGTATAAGAGGTACTGGAGTACGCTGCAATATGGAACACAAATTCAGAATGTCTAAGTTATTGTTGTACAAGTTGTAAAATTCTGTTGCCGTGTACAATAAAGAGAACTGTAATGTTGTATATCTCTATTCTGTTTTCTTGTGTAGGTCGTTGAACCCGTAGAAACATGGTGCAGCAACACTTTTATTATGTCTATATGAAGCACCCCCATGAACCACAGTCATTGCCGAGCTTAGTGGCTTTGCCAAGGGGTTACAGCGTACGGCTGAAAGCCAGGGGAAACTACAGCCTTTACTTTTCCCGAGGACATGCAGCTCTACTGTATGAACATATGATGATGGCATCCTCTCGGGTAAAATATTCCGGAGGTAAAATAGCCCCCCATTCGGATCTGCGACGGGGACTACTCAAAAGGGTGTCATCATCAGGTAAGATAACTCTGGCATTCTACGCATCGGAGCGTGGAATGTTAGATCCCTTAATAGGGTAGAGAGATTAGAAAATTTAAAAAGCGAAGCAAATACTGACCACAGCAGTACAGGTTATACGCCATCTAGCTCTGCGAATGATGAGGAGATCGAAGAAATGTATTAGGAGGTAAAGGAAATTATTAAGACAATTAGGGAGAGGAAAACTTAATTGTTGTAGGAGACTGGAATTTGGTAGTAGGACAAGGAAGGGGAGAGAAGATAGTAGGTGAATATGGACTGGGAAAAAAAAATGAAAGAGGAAGCCGCCTGGTAGAAATTTGCACGTAACATAGTTTAGTTATAACAAACACGAAACACGTGGTTTAAGTATCACCAAAGAAGTTTGTATATGTGGAAGAGACCAGGAGACACCGGGAGGTACCAGGTAGATTTTATAATGGTAAGACATATATTTCGGAACCAGGTTCTAAACTGTAAGACACACCCAGGGGCAGATATAGACTCTGACCATATCTTATTGGTCATGAATTGTAGGTTGAAACTGAAGAAACTGCACAAAGGTAGGAAAATAAGGAGATGAGACCTGGATAAATTGAAGGAACCTGAAGTTCTAGAGAATTTCAGGGAAAGCTTTAGGAAACAATTGATGGAAACTGGGGGAAATAAAACAGTAGAAGGGGAATGGGTAACATTGAGAGATGAAACAGTGAAGGCATCAGAGGCAAAATTTGTAGTAAGACAAGACCTATACAAAATCCTTGGATATCACAGGAAATACTAAACTTAATCGATGAAAGGAGCCAATATAGAAATGAAGTAAATGAAATAGGCAAAATGGAGTACAGACGGTTAAGAAATGAGATTGACAGAAAGTCCAAAATGGCTTATCAGGAGTGGTTAGAAGACAAATGCAAGTCTGTAGAAGAATGTATAAATAGGGGAAAAGTAGACACCGCCTACATGAATATTAAAGACACATTTGGAGACAAGAAAAACAGCTCTATGAATATCAAGAACTCAGATGAAAAACCAGTTCTGAGCAAAGAAGGGAAAGCTGAAAGGTGGAAGGAATATATGAAGGGGTTCTATAAAGGAAATAAAATTTTAGACAATATTGTAGGAAGTGTAGAAAAAGTAGATGAAAATGAAATAGGAGATACTATACTGAGAGATGAATTTGTCAAAGTACTGAGAGACCTAAGTCGAAACAAGGCCCCTGGAGTAGATGACATTCCCTCAGAGCTACTGAAGTCAGCCGGCCGCGGTGACCGAGGGGACTGAGGCGCTACAGTCACGGTCTGCACGGCCACTACTGTCGGGGGTTCGAAACCCCCTCGGGCATGGATATTTATGCCGTCCTTAGTCTTAGCTAGTTCATAAGTAGTTTGTAAGCTTATGGACTGATGAACCCGTAGTTAAGTCCCATAAGTTCTACAAACATTTGAACATTTTACTGAAGTCACTGGGAGAACCAGCCATGACAAAACTATTTCACCTGGTTTGTAAGATGTATGAGACAGGCGAAATACACTATGACTGAGTAATAATCCCCATTCCAAAGAAGGCAGGCGCAAACAGATGTGAAAGTTAAAGAACCTTCAGTGTAATAAGTCATGGTTGCAAAATTTTAATACGAATTATTTACAGCAGGATGGTAAAGCTGGTAGAAGCTGAACTCGAGGAAGATCAGTTTGGATTCAGGAGAAATGTAGAAACACGTGAGTCAGTATTCACTTTACTGCTTACCTTAGAAGGTAGTTGAAGGAAAGGCAAACCTATGTTTCTAGCTTTTGTAGATTTGGAGAAAGCTTTTGGCGATGTTGACTGGAAAAAAACTCTTTAAAATTCTGAAACAAGCAGGAGTTAAGTACAGTGAACGGAAGTTTATTTACAACTTGTACATTAACCAAACAGCTGTTGTTATAGTTGAAGAGCATGAAATGGATGCAGTGGGTGGGAAGGGAGTAAGACAGGATTTTAGCCTTTTTCCAATGTTATTCAGTCTGTACATTGAGCAAGCTATAAAGGAAATCAAGTAGAAATTCGGAGAAGGAATTAAAGTTCAGGGTGAAGAAATAAAAACGTTGCATTTTGCCGATGATATTGTAATTCTGTCAGAGAGAGCAAAGGACCTGGAGGAGCAATTGAACGGAATGGGCAGTGCGTGGAAAGGAGCATATAAGATGAACATTAACAAAAGTAAAACAAGGGTAATGAAATGCAGTCTTAGAAAATCAGGCGATTCTGAAGGGATTAGATTAGGTAACGAATCAATAAAGGTGGTAAATGAGTTTTGTTACTTGGGAAGTAAAATAACATATGATGGTCGCAGTACAGAGATGGGAATGGGAAGAAAAGCGTTTTTGAAAAAGAGAAATTTCTTAACACTATTAATTTAAGCGTAGGGAAGTCCTTTCTAAAGATATTTGTGTCGAGTGTTCCCTTGTATGGAAGTGAAACTTGGACGATAAGCAGTGCTGCAGGAAGAGGATAGGGGTTTTGAAATGTGGTGTTACAGAAGAATGCTGAAGATTAAGGGGGTTGATAAGCGTAACTAATGAGGAGGTACTGAAAAGAATTGGGAAGAAAAGGAATATCTGGCATACCTTGACTAAAAGAAGGGAGCGACTGGTAGGCCTCTTTCTTAGATATAAAGGAGTCGTGAATTTAGCATTGGAGGGAAGTGTTTGGGATAAAACCCGCAGAGGGAGACCAAGAGATGAATACAGTAAGCAAATTCAAACGGGTGTAGGTTGCTGTTCTTATGAGGAGATGAAGAGGCTTGCTCAGGATAGAGTAGGGTGGAGAGCTGCACCAAACCAGTCTACGGACTGAAGACCATAACAACAACAACAACAACAACAAGTGCTTCAATTCAGACATAATCCTATGTTTCCGATTTACAATATACGTCTTCGATGTGGCATTGAACTTCATGAAGGAGCCGACGCTGTTTGTCTCGATCACTGTGTTGTTCTGCCTGCGTGCTTCGTCTTCAAGCAGAGCCTGCAGGATTTGTTTTGAGGAGAAATGAAGAACATGTTACCGCCGACTCGATGCAACTAAAACATGTGTTGGTAAGCAGCTGCTTATACAGCACACTCGACATTTCTTCAAGGCCCTTTGTTGCTAACGATCGAAAGCCATGCTTGCATATCTGAGCGTCAAATGTTCAAATGTTTGTAAACCGATTGGACCAAACTCCTATGGTCATCAGTTCCTAGACTTACAAACTACTTCAACTAACTTACACTAAGAACAATAGTCACATTCATGCCCGAGGGAAGACTTGAACCTCCTGCAGGAACGGCAGCCCAGTCCGTAGCATGACGCTTTAGACCACGTGGCCATTCCGCGTGGCTATCTGAGCGTCAGTGATGGTACATGGCATTACGTGACTGACGACGGAGAGAAAAGTTTTAGCTCTGCAGAGGTTCCCTTTGGTTGAGGATGCCAGAAGGAAGTACTTCAGGAACACAAATATTGATGTATGAGAGGTTTTGATTTTGATAACAATTTTACGAACATTTCGAAGAGTCACCACATCATTTAAAAAAAGTTATTTTCACCAGTTTATTGATCTGAAGAGAAATTAAGTGTAACACTTATTTTTTTATTTTTTTATTTATTTTTTTTTTTTTTTTGTATTTATTTATTTTACCTCTGATCTGTTGAAATTGTCCGGTACAAGGTACTTTCCCTTGTTTCATATTCGTGACAATTTCAAACTGTTATTTTTATGCAAAATCGGAGAGAACAGGACCTTTTATGATGTGTTGCAGCAGTCCAAGAGTCTCAATATATTTTTGTGGGCACCCATTTTATCCTCGGAAGTCGATATCGCTTCCTTGAGTCAGATACCTAGTCAGGATTTATAATGAAATTGTACAATTTACGGGCCTTTTTTTTAAAGGATTATGCATTATTCAGGAAATGATGACTGTTTCATCTTCGGCTGAATAGAGCTCAATCAACACTTATTAATCGCATCTAACGATTAAGTAAAAACCCGACATCGCCTGGGTACTTAATTAGTTCTTTCTTTAGTCCATCTCTCCTTACCTTTTTCCTCTCTGTCCACCTTCTATTTCCTTCTGTCTCTGTCCATCTTCACCTCTCCCCCCACTCTCTCTGTCCATCTCATCCTTCCCTCTCTCTCAACTGTCGACGGGACGTTAGACTCCAAGCTTACTTCCTTCCTTCCCTCTCTGTAACTGTTCATCTCCTCGTCTCTCCTCACTCTGTTCATCTACTCCTAGCCCTCTCTTTGCCCATCTTCCCCTTTCTCTACCAACTTCTCTGTCCAACTCCTCCTCCACCTTCTCAGTCCATTTCCACCTTCATTTGTGAATGATTAATAAATCTGTTATATTTCACGATGATCAGCGAATAGGTGTCTTCTTTTGAAGATTAAGTGTGCAAAATTTCATCAAGATCGGAATGTCGACGTTCGTCGGCAAAACTACCCTCTGCGATGTACTATACAAAATCTTACGTAAAGAGTGGCTTTCCTCTTGTTTTCAAGATCAAGTATGCAAAGTTTCATCATAAATGGATAAACGGTACGGCAGCGCATAAAATACGAACAAACACGATGCGGCAGTTTCCTATGCGTCTCGATATTTATGATGTCATTTCTAGTAAGCTATACGTCGTGCAATTAAATTATTTTATAAGTATATTGATTAACATAAAAGGATACGTTTCGCAAAATACCTTACGAATACATTTAGTAGGAAAGAAATAATAAATTCAAACATCTTACATAAAACAACACTTTCTCATTCATCTCAATGTTCCTGACGTCATATCTCCTGAAACTATGAGTTGTACAATGTTACAGTGTTTAAATTATGCCTATAACCTTCGCTAATGTGTAAGCAATATGCTTACAAAGTGACTTCTAATTGTATGAACTGTACGACAGCTTAGATGAAATGTTTCTAGATGGAGTTCACAAACAACTACCGTAGGGAAAACGAAATGTATCGTAAAAACTGTAGTATATCCTGAAAGCAAGTTGCTACATATCGTACGCTTTTTACAACTCTCTGTCACCGTTCTGTTTCAAATTAATCGCTCTCAGACAGGTCTCCTCTAGGGTTTTCATGCGGAACAGGACGCTTCCTCCTCATTTTCTCGGTAATCGAGGCACGTAACCAGGTGGAAAACTGCAAGTAATTGCCGTCAGTCGCTGTCTCTTTAACCAGTTACAAACCTCTCTAGCAAAATACGTACGCTGCGCAGCCAAGCAAAACAGTTCGAGGCACGTGTAAAGAAGCAAATTATCCACTAGAAAATTCCTCTTATAACACAACTTCTCTTTCGTCTGAATTTGTTATGCAATGTTTGAAGAAAGGAGGTACACCACACAATAGGTCTTTCACAAACACAAAGAAAGAATACAACCAAGACTTACTTAGCATACCAGTGGCACAGTTTCACTATCTTTCTTTGTAGACAGCCAGTGGGGCGAAAGTAATGAACTCTCATCTCATAATCATAAATTACAATATGAAAACTGGAGTAGTGCCGTCCGTAGTAGTGGTGCATAAGAGAAAAGCAAAAGACAAACAGCAACTGTCAGCTTTAGAAGTGGGAAAAAGTGCACACTGTACTTTATTTTATCTTTCTCTTTCATAACTCGATTTATGCAATTGTGGAAAGTGGGGCGCTTTCGCTACTGTTAAGTGCACATCGGTCACTTCTGATATAAAGTGTTGCGAATAGGAAAGCTCGGAACGCAAAGTTTTATCGGCCTTTCCCTCTCCGTGGTTTGAATCCTCCCTCGGGCATGGGTTTCTGTGGTGTTCTTAGCATATTTTAAGTATGACCTTAGCAGTTTGGTCCCTTAACTATATAAACATTGGATCATTTGTTTAAAGTTTTATTTCAGGCAACTAACAAAATGACTATTATCGCTGATGCAATGCCGACATGTAATTCGGAACACAAAGAAAAGAAATTTTTGTTTCAATAACATATTGGTTCATCCATCTATCGTCTTATAACTTTGGCGATGGACCGTCAAAATTTTACGAAAATTGTAGTTTCATTACATCGTTCCTACAGCATTTTTTCTTCACTAGATTGGAAGTCCGGTGATAGATTCAAATAAAATAATGAACCGATTATGAATCAGAAATATTATTAGTATTTTAAGAGTCTCATGTCCTACTTTCCATAAAATTGCTGTGCTTCTTTTATGACAGGAGTGACGATCGCTATCGTTTTAATAAACGTATCACGTAGCTATATTTAAATTATTTAAATACTTAGTGTATGCGAACTGGGTGTTATTAGAAGCAATATGAAGCAATAGGGCGGTCAGAACTGTATTTCAGCAATGAACAGCACATTACTTTTAATTGTAATAATAACACTACATTGATGACAATAGGTGATTTTTTCCTGTAGTTACTTACAGTCATTTAGGACTTTGATTCAACCACATTCTAATCGCGGGCGTGCCGTGTTATAAGTGTTAGGTTGCACAAAACTCATATAAAAAGAATATTTGTTAATTCATTGAATAAGGCAAAATTTTTGCTCATTAATACTCAGGTTCACATTGGGTGTTCGAAAAAATATGTCAAACACTTTGAGAGGTGGTAGTACCCAACAAAATAAGAAAAGAAATCCAATAACCCTTCGTCCAGGAAAGTATACTGTTTGAGTTATGCACACTTGTTCCTAGTGACTCAAGATGTTTGATTGTGAAATTTCGCCTCTTTGGTGGACAAGGTAAACATTTAGTAAACAAATGCCGTACTGTACTGTATGGACATGTCGCAGCCTCTATGATTCATGAACAGAGTTCGCCAATGCCGCCTGCATGTCTCTCTTCATCAAAAATGTTCAAATGTTTGTAAGGCTTATGGGACAACTACGGGGTCATCATCCCTAAACTTACAAACTACTTATGAACTACTTAAGAACTAGGACGACACAAATATCCATGCCCGAGGGGGGATTCGAACCCCCGACCGTAGTGGTCGTGCAGACCGTGGCTGAAGCGCCTCAGTCTCATCGGCCACCGCGGCCGGCTCTCTCTTCATCAAAGTAAGCTACTCTAATGTAAACATTAGTCGGAACATCGGGATGCGTACAAGCCGTTGTGTAATGGCTTCTGTACTGTGTTTTCAGAACTTTTGCGTGTGTTATTGTGCAGTACATTCACTGTAACGCTGGTTATTTATGGCTTAATTGCTGTCTTTACTGTTATTTCTATATTCGTACTGGCCCGTACTTATATGACCTTTCTTTCCTGTCCACATATTACGAACGGAGCGGATGTGGTTTACTGTTACACGTTAGCAAACGGATGTAGCCTGAGAACCCGTGTCCTCTACGCGTAAAGATTTCCAAATCACGGAGTGTTTAACATATTAATAATCATAACAAATTAACATTAAATAAACTTCTTTTATGTATCAGAGTTCAAGATTAGTTCGACATTTAATATTTGAGATAATTATATTGTGCAGCAAGTTAGTAATGTCATGTCAGTGAATTGATAAATAAATCAGATTAATTAGAAATTATGTGGCTCCGTTGCTGCAGCAACTGCAAACAAGTCGGCTTCTTACATTTGTGCCGGCGCAGTTGCCGAAGGAACTGCGGCGCGCCAGTCACGGTCTGCACGGCCACTACGGTCGGGGATTCGAATCCCCCCTCGGGCATGGATATTTGTGCCGTCCTTAGTGTTAGCTAGTTCATAAGTAGTTTGTAAGTTTACGGACTGATGACCCCGTAGTTAAGTCCCATAAGTTATACAAACATTTTAACATATTACATTTGTCGATCGACGCGCCTAGAAATATTAATGTAATCATTTTTTATGCTCAGAGAACAATGCTGAGATGACTGATGCTTTTCTTGTTGAAATAAGCAAAGTCTTTCATTCAGTGGTATACACGGCACTGGTGGATTTATTACAAAGTTCACTGTTATTAAAGTCTTGACCGTGTAGGAATAGGTTCGAGTGTATATCCACTAAAGTTCCCAGGATGTTTTCTGTCACACACACTGATCCCTCCAAAATCGATCAACAGATCCAAACACTAAAGAGAAATCCATACCTTTTCAGCAGATGTATTTATTCCAGTACGCGATCTCGGAACTGGTTGAATCTCGAATATATAACTTCATTTATATATATATATATATATATAATTCAGGCGTGCCCCAGGGGAGTGTGATAGGACCGCTATTATTTTCTATCTATATAAATGTTCTGATGGACAGAGTAAGTTGTAATTTGCGGCTGTTTGCTGATGATGCTGTAGTGTGTGGGAGGGTGTCGTCTGTAACTGACTGTAATAGCATACAGGATGACGTAGACAAAATTTCTAGTTGGTGCGAAGAATGGCAGCTAGCTCTCAATGTAGAAAAATGTAAGGTGATGCGCATGAGTAGAAAAAACAATCCTATAACGTTCGAATACAGCATTAGTAGTGAGCTTCTTGATCCTGTCGCGTTGTTCAAATATCTAGGCGTAACATTGCAGAGCGATATGAAATGGAACGAGCATGTAAGGACAGTTGTGAGTAAGGCGGCCAGCCGACATCGGTTTATTGGGAGAATTTTGGGAAGATGTACTTCACTTGTAAAGGAGACCGCGTATAAAACGCTTGTGCGACCACGTCTTGAGTATTGCTCAAGTGTTAGGGACCCGCAGCAGATCGGTTTAAAGGAAGACATAGAGGCGGTTCAGAGGCGAGCAGCTAGATTTGTTACCGGTAGGTTCGACCAATGCACGAGTGTCACGGAAATACTCCGGCAACTCAAGTGGGGATCGCTGGAGGAAAGACGACGTTCTTTTTGTGAAATTCTTTTGAGAAAATTTAGAGGGTTGGAATCTGAAGCTGAGTGTAATACGATCTTGTTGCCGCCTACTTACATTTCGCGTGGTGATCACAAAGACAAGAGAAATTAGGGCTCGTACGGAAGCATATAGGCATTCTTTTTTTTCCCTCGTTCTATTTGGGATTGGAATAGGAAAGGAAATGCCTAGTAGTGGTACAATGTACCCTCCGCCACGCATTTTACGGTGAATTGCGGAGTATGTATGTAGATGTAGATGTAGAATTCAGAAGCAGGTTAGATATCAGCTCAAGATATAGTATGTCATCAAATTCAAACACAGAAGTATTCTCTCTTTTTTTATATAGCCAAAAAAACTAAGCATAGGACAGCTTCCAAAGAATAAATAGAATAACAGTATTCTTTGATCAGGGTGCAGAGCTTATATTTGAATGCACCGTGGTTGAGAAAGAAAATAATTAGTTAAGTTATATGTGCCATCCAATAAGCTGTTTATCCGCCTCTTTCAGCATCTTCGGTACTGACGTTCTCTAGCACCCAACAAGGTGAACAAAGAAACGCTTCAGTCCGTCCGCACACCGCAGATGGAGGAGCGCCTGCCAAATTTACTGTCTTATAACCAGTGTGCCTCGAATAGCTGGCGCAGAAGGCGTTACTCATTGTCTTGTCTAGTGACTACTACACGAGCACTTACTCTATCCGTATGAAGTTCAGCTCGTCCATACAATAGGGCCAGAAGACCACCTTAGCCGATTGCGGTCTTCCACAATCAGCATGTCTGTGCAGATGAAAATCCTCATGAAATTGCAGAAAGATGGCATCAGCATTGATTCTCTATCAACGTAAAGGTAAAGCAGTCAACAATCCAAAGATTAGTTTGAACACCACAGTGCTTTACTAGGCATGGTCCTGTTTGGAGGTGGTATGCCGTTCCCTTCCTCCGACCTTCGAACTGACTTACCCAGCCAGTTATAGGGGGACCTACAGTTTAACGTGGGTTCCGAAACACGGTGCTACTCGGTATGTTTCACATGGGCAATATTGCCAGAGGTGAAAGAAGTGGAAAGTGAAAGAAAAATCCTAGGACCTGGCGGGGATCGAACCCGCGACATTTGGATTTGTTGTCTGGTACTCTACCGAGGCGCATCAACGTATGTATAGGCTTTCTTGTTGATAGGTTAACAGGGCCATATATCTTACCACATAGATTAAATGGAGCTCTTGTTAATATCTTACTTGTCAGTTTGGAGAACATGTCATGTCAGCATATACCTCATATGTGGTTTATGTGTTATTGTGTACCAGCATATTCCCTTCGCAGAGGCGTCGGCATCTAACGTTGATATTTGATGACCGCTGGATTGTTCTGGGAGGCCTCACACCTTGGCCCTCCCAATCCCCGGACCTCAATACCCTAGAATTTTTATTATGGGCGCACTTGAAGGCGATAGACTACGTCTCTTCGGTCAACGATGTCCAGACGTTGTATGGCAGCGTTGTCAATGCAACCGGGTTATTTCAGAGTGCGTGATTCGTTCCGCCAAAGGGTTGAGGGATTCATTGGCATGGACGGGCGTCACATTTAGCAAAGATGGACGTCAGGTTGACCGTATCCTGAGAACAAGCTCTAAAATAAAGAGCAAATATTCTGTTTCAAACCGTGATTAAGTTTTCTTTTGCGACTAAAATAACGAACGAAATAAGTGTGGTAACATAAATCTAGTAGTTAATCTATGTACAAAGTTACTACTATCATTACATCATTTACAACAGTTATTGTAACAGTATATTTCCATATGATGTACGTGTGATAAAGAAGTCTATGTTTACAATTCGTTGGTACGTATTTCATGGCATGTTATCGAAACAGAACAGATGCACTTTTCAGAGACAGCGCTGTTACCTTTGAACAACTCGGAATCTTGAAAAATACAGTTGTCTTCAGTTAATAAGAGTGTGCCAAAACTTTTTAGAAAGCAAGAGGGGAAAAATATATATTGTCTTCATGGAAATCGATGCTTTGCGGTCGTTTCTTCATGTTCGTTGTTCGTTGAGAATTTTCTGGACGGTTTTTTGTTCTATTTTGATCGTTTCGTCGTTCACTCTGTTTTTTCGTTACAGCGGGCTTAGAGCTACCATGTCGGCAACCCTCTGACCTAGAGAGCTGAACCACCGTGCCCTATCAATTTTCGAATCACCGTCTAACATGTTCGTACGCCACAAACTAATTCGTTGCTCATTACGCTACGGCGAACAGCTGCGAGAGTAATCCGTAATTCTCGTACCATCGATGGTAGGTGTTAACTGATAACATGGCATATTTAGACATTCGATTATAATTCATTGTCCTAAGAACGACGTGTTTTTGATCATTTTCAGTGCGCCATTGCTTTGAAATGACAACGGTTGAGCTATAATAAGAAAAGCATCAAACACAGAAAGCAAGATGGCGTATACAAAAGAGAGTTTCGGGCGGGGGATGTGACGTGACAGATTTCCGAACGCCAAATGTACGCTGTGTTGCATCCAGTCTATAGTCAGTAGTCTGAACGCAAAATGTACGCGACGTTCCTTCCAGACTATAGTCATTCGTAACTAGAACTGGCAAAGAAAATAAATTGCAGAACGAAATGTTGACCATAGCTGTTTATTAATTCTCAATGCTACCGGTTTCGGGTATGTACCATTGTCAAGCGTTAGCCTGAAGTACATAAAAAGTTATTAAAGTATTAGTCAACAACATAAAACATTAACAAAATTACAGCAAGATTCATGTGAAACACTTACAGAGATTAGCTAATAGCTTAACATGTCGGAATATAAAAATACAAAATTATAACACAAGTATTCGTTGTCATTGCTCAAGTTATTGTCACATTAGCTGACTGCTATAGACTGAAGGATACATTGATGAGTGTGAAATAACATTATTTAAAAAAAATTACATTAAATTTCACTGTACAAAAATTATAGGGCATACAGTCATGCTATGTCTATAACTGTCTTTGGTCATTAGGATCTATGATGTAAACAATGTGACTGTTATGTTTATAAACAAGTGCTATATAACATGATGAAGTGGAAGTTTGAGATGTACATATTCAATGCTATGCAGTTGTGATGCTAATATATTCTACAATTTGTAGCTATACATTACATCAATGAAATGACAAGTGACTATTTAGCTTATGAGACAAGAAACGTAATTTCGGATACTGAAGTCAAGAATAACGTAATTACGAAGACCTTTTGAGTTAATTTTCAAGCAGTACAGATTATGACATTAAAAGTAACATGGTAATGTTATTTCTAATAATCTGAACATAATAATCTGAAGTGAAAAACTTCATAGCACATCTTTGTTTGGGTGTAAACATAGCATAGTTATAGCACATTAATTTAATTGCCCAACATTGACAATAAACGTGTGAACCACAGTAACATTCTGGTGCTTTTTATACTATTGTTTGATATGAATACATGGAGAGAAAACATTGACGACAAAACCTTGTTTTTATGTTAACATAACAAAGTTACAGCCATAGGGAATTAAGGTAAGTTTATTATCATTCACTTAAGTAAACTATCTTTTAAAACATGCATTTGAAATTTGTCATTATGATATATATATATATATATATATATATATATATATATATATATATATATATATATATATATTAACCAAAAAGGTTATGTCAGCCTAACAACACAATTGTCAAGAATAAAATTTAAAATGTGATGTAGCTCAGAAATAAAGTGTACTTATCTAAGATATTGGGTTCAATAGAAGCAAAATGCAAAATATATTGGGTTCTGGATATGTGGTAAGTAAGGTACTGTGCGGGGGGGGGGGGGCACATGGTGGGTATGCACAATTGTGATGGGCGCGGTGGAGCTTGATGAGCCAACTACAATGAAATTAAGAAGCAGGTGCGAGACAATGATTGGGGGAAGAAAGATTGTGAGTGCATTGTATATACCATATGAAAGGCGGGAGGTAAGTAACTGTTCGGTTTATCAGTCAATACATTAACATGTAAGTGGCTGTGGAGTACTGAGATGTGTGCAGGTGTGGTTTAAAGCTATGCATTGATAGTGCATGTTTGTGTGTCTGTGTGGAATGACAACGGATACTTGTGTTATAATTTTGTATTTTTATATTCCGACATGTTAAGCTATTAGATAATCTCTGTAAGTATTTCGCATGGATCTTGCTGTAATTTTGTTAATGTTTTATGTTGTTGACTAATAATTTAATAACTTTTCATGTACTTCAGGCTAACGTTTAACAATGGTACATAACCGAAACCGGTAGCATTGAGAATTAATAAACAGCTACGGTCAACATGTCGTTCTGCAATTATCTGAAAGCTGTTATGCCCCATCTATTCACCTTTATAAAGAAAATAAACTTTGAAAAAACTAACAAGGCAAGACGCGTGATAATATATCAACGGAAAAATATAATTAAAATGTGGGTGAGATATTAAAATAATATTTTAAATAGGAAAAAGTTAAAAAAGGAATATGTTTGACAAAGCTAAAGTCAAATATCAAATAATTTTGTCTGTTTGTTAAAATACGGCCAGAAAGAATATTACGTGTTGGGTGCATAGATATTATCACAATAGTGGTGGTCGTATCGCCCATAATTTTTTATTATCTACATTTTTATTATTTTTGTGCAAACAAATCTAAAGTAAGCCGTAAAACACGTCAGTGTGATTTATTATATATATGCCATTGAGCAATGTTCTCATACCGTTTAAAGTCAAACGACCCTAGGGAATTAATTTTAGCAACTAACACAATCAATTGAAGAAGAAGAGAGGCCACAGTCTGGCCGATACCTGAAAAAAAGTAGGAAAACCTATTTTAACATAGCAAACACTGAAGCAAATAGACCACGGACAACCGTTACTATGTTTTGAAAATAATTTGAACAGACGCTATCTTGCCGATCGGAGTACGAAAAGTGTGCAGGAGCTAAAAGGGGTCCTGGTGTCTTCGGCTAGCGGAACAAACACGTGTACATCCTCAAATAATCTGTATTTATCTTAGAGCTTTGGTTTTGCGCTTAACTTTCCGTAATTCGTTATCCAAGCAGCCAATTTTTAAACAAAATATTATGATGTATTGAATTGTTAAAAGAGGAAAGTAATGCCGGAGGGATGGAAAACTACTGCTGTATGTCCCATCTAATATATAAAGCAGAGTGTCCGTATATTTGTACGTGTTGCATACAAATCTACAGTTTTGTTGCAATCTTTATGAAATTTTGTACACGTAAGCTTCAATCCATGAGGACAGTCGCCGTAAGTGTAAGAATCACATACGATATATAGTTCATGAGATATGACGTCATAAACAATGAGATGCGCGAAAAACTGCTGCATTTAGCGACATTGCTGTTCATTTTCTCCTAAACCACTGGACCGATTTCGATCAAATTTCGTACACATATTCCTCACGTGAGATAACAATTGCTGTAAGAGTACGAACCTCCTACGACATATAATTCAGAAGATATGATGTCATAAACAATGGTAATCGCAAAAAACTGCCACATAATGCGGCGAGACTTTATGCATACGCTATATGAGAATGAGAGCACTTAGCGACTTGCAACAAACTTTAAACATAATTTTAAACCTTTAGGAAACTTATTCTCGCTGACAACCATAGCAAAATGATGAAAGGAAAAAAAGTTTCTCGCTTAACAATTTTCCGCTGTTTATGGAGTAAAACTACGGCATTCGGTATATCATTACAATTTATAATTTGTACACTACAAATTGTAGAGGCATGAAACTTTCCAGAGAGTATAGACACATATAGTTAAGTGTACCTTCTAAATTGTAACACAGTACGACACGTAGTTCATGAGATATGAGCACATGAACAGTAACGTGCCGATGTTCATGCACTAAAATTACGGCATTAGGTATGTCGTTACAATTTTTAATTTCTACACTACAAATTGTAACCGCAGGAAATTTTACAGACAGTGTATACGCATATAGTTAAGTGTACCTTCTAAATTACATCATACGACACACAGTACATGAGATATGAGCACGTAAACAGTAACGTTCATGGAAAACCGTCCCATCACGCACAAAGTTTTAAACTATTACTTCTTTACTACTAATTGTATTCCCAAGAGATTTTACAGACATACAGCCCTTATACGAATGAATATATACCTGAAAAATGGCAAAAATAAATAAATAAATACTCGGGCAACGCCGGGTTTTTAGCTAGTATACAATAAGCGGGACAAAATGCTGACGCAAAACTGCAAATGACTATCTATGCTAGCCACGTGCTATAAAATAATAGCCGCGGAGGAGTAGCCGAGCGGTCTAAAGCGTTTTCTCGCTGCGGAGCGCGCGGTTGCTCGCCGTGGAGGTTCGAGTCCTCCCTGGGGCTTGGGTGTGTGTGTTGTCCTTAGGTTAGTTTACCTAGGTTTAAGTAGTTAGTTAGCTACGGACTGATGACCACGCAGTATGGTCCGATAGATTTAATTTTATATCAAGAACTAAACTGAACAGACTCGACCCATACATCAATAAATATTAGACACATCACAAGCGAGATTCAGAAAGGATAAATCAAAACCGGCTAAATATTCACTCTGAAACAAATACTAGAGCCGCGGTGGAGTGGCCGAGCGCTCTAAGGCTATTCCTTCGGAGTGTGCGATTGCTCGCCGTCAGACGTTCGAGTTCTCTCTCAGGCATGGATGTGTGTTGTTTTTAGCATAAGTTAGTTTAAGTAGTTTGTATACGCAGGGACTGATAACCGCAGAAGTTAAGTCCCTTAAATTTACAAACATTTCAACTTTTCAAATACTAGATAAGAAATAGGAGTATAAACAGGATACCTTTTGTATGTTTGTAGTCATCAACAAACCATATGACAGCATACTGAGAGAGGATATGTGGCGGATAATGGCGGAGTATGGAATACCGGTCAAGCTGATAAAGCTAACTGAAATGGGTGTGATGGAATCAAAGAGTAGAGTGAAAGTACAGGAGGAGTTTTCAGAAACATTTGAAGTAAAAACAGAAGGGTGACAGATCACCAACCCTATACAATTTGTCTCTCAATAACAAAGTGAGTAGAATAACACTTTAATGTTTGAATGTACAGGAGTCACCATAGGGAGAAAGATAAATGTCCTACGTTTCACATATGGTAGTAAACAGCGTGGAAGACCTGGAAAAATTGGGATTCAGCAGATCGAAGAAGCTAATTTAATAGGTCTAAGTATAAATAAAACGAAGTTCTTGGTGATCAGAAGAAAGGTCTGATTTAGGACCAGTCCATATAACAATCAACAACCTACCACTACAGAAGACATCCCTTTCACATACCTCGGTGTCAACATCAACTAAGAAAACCTTATAAATCAAGAGATCGTTACAAGAATTTACGCTGGAGGAAGATCTAAGTTACTATCTAGGGAGTCAAAACAGTAAGGATATACCAGACCATCATCAAACCAATAGTGTGCAAAGAAAACAGAAAAAAACTCATCACTTTCGAAAATAAGCTACTCAGAAAACTTATAGACCACAGAAAGAAAATGAATAATGCAGAATAATGTAAAACAGGGCATTCAGACAATTATATATACTGCCTGCAATCATACTAAAGACTCAAATGGTACGGCAATGTGAGGAGTAGAGGGTAAGTGAAGTCAATGCAGATTTATATATTTAGAATTTTTCATATTATAATGCACCTGATAGGGTACGCATAGCAGTAATCGGCACTGTCTGAGTAATCGGCACTTTAATTTCATATTTAAAATACGCATTTAAACGCCAAATAGATCTGTCAATCATAAATAAAAATTTATGTCCCATAGCCAGACAAATAGAACGACTAAGTGTCGATAACAGGGTCTCGGTATATTTTGCACTGCCGATCACTGGTATGAAGGGTGCATCTTACGTTGAACTGATCGTTATTACAATACTTTGCGCATGTCCAAACGAAACTAGATGTATTTATGTTTCATCTCTCAATAAGTTACTGTAGAATCAAATAGGATTCACACATCGTATATAATGTGAATACCCTTAACATGCCAATAACTGGTAACCTTACCCTATTTTTTATTAAAAGACTAGCTAAATTCCCGCAGCTTCGCAAGCGTAGACTGGATGGTCTGTATTGGTTATTTCTAGTTCTAAATATAAATTTTCATGGATTTAGCTTTAAAATTGCTTTCCTAATCAAGTGTTTTGATAAAAATTACCCCCCCCCCTATTGCACCATTTATGGCAAAATTAAAAACAACCAGAAACACATTTTTTAATTTCTAACAATGGTTCCAAATCCAAATTTTCGCACATCTGGCATCGAAATAGTCTTAGCAGCACCCTCAAATGATTTTCCCTTATTTCACCCGTTTAATGGTTGAATTTTCAAAAATATCGAAATCAAAAATCTAAATCCGAAGTTTTGTATTTCTTGCTTCAAAATTACCTGAATAGCAACGTATTTTCAAAAAACATTTCATCCCCTACATCGAAAAATCGCTGATGCGTACACTGTAAGTAAGATAAACAACGTCTACAAATTCCTTAGATTCACATTTTAGCGTCGTTCCCTGTCTTTTAGAAACGGATCGAGAACTCAAATTTCTTTCTTACGCTTCGGTATCTTTCTCGGTAATTTTCCTTTTCAAACTGCAATATGCACTTATTTTTGTTTATTCGTACGCTTGTTGCAGAAAAGCAACTGAAGAATGTGCATCACGTTTCACTGTATATAACCTTTTTTGAGATTATTGTGTAAAAAATCATCGCTCGTCTTCAGTCCGAATTTTATACAAGCTGACGACTTTCAACTACTATATCATCCACCCTGGTATAGCTATCGACACGGAACTGCTATGATATACAACGGGAGACCTTGCACTATAACAACACAGAGAGGTCGTTCGTCTCCATTGTGTAGTTTTTGCTGAAGAGCAAAATATTGACACCCACCCGTAGAATTTTATAAAAGTCGGTAATTTTCAAGTCCCATACCTTCCACCCCCTTATCGTTATCAACCCTGTACCACCATAGTACACAATGGGAGACTGATACCAATTACCACATACGAACACTATTCGTTTGCGATGTGTAGTTATGGCTTCTGAGTGATATATAGGCACAAACACCTCAATTTATATATATATTAAGATATAGCGGTCTGGCCCATATATTTTTGGGTACAATCATTATATTTCACACAATAAACACCAGTTGTATTACATTTAATTCTGCAGATACTTTCCTTAAGTCTAGTTTTATTACCAATATTTGAAGGAATGAAGTGTGCTAGAATAATATTTCTAGTAAAACACAGTCTTCGTTGCAATCATTTATTTTTGTAATTATTGCAACCAACATTGTGTTTTATTAGAAATTATATTGCAAATGGTTGGTTTACCAGACGGTCTGATGAAGTGGAACATATTTTAATAAAATATTGTTTTCAGCTTTCACATACTGTCCAATTTTTTTCTCAAATAACTCCTCATTATGGTACCATACTCTACTGTAGTTTGCTGTTCTGTTATTCTGCTCATTAGATTGGATTGCTATAACGTCTTTATTATTCCGTTTCTGAGAGATTACTTCACTTTCTATAATTCTCCTATTGATTGCATCAGCAAATTTCGTTTACTAACCATTTTGATATGCAATTAATTGTATAAGTTCGTCTTGAGGCTTCGTATCATACAAAAACCATACCGACGGTAGATCAGGAATAACATCACATAAACACTGTGCTTCAAAACAGTAGTCCCTTTGCAACGAATGCAAAAGAGTATTTGTAATATGGTTACGTGCAACGTGGTAAGGAAGGTGTAAATGATCGTCAACATCGGTAGCTCTCATACTCATGTTACATACTTTGTTAGTTTCCATTTGACATGGTACTACAGTCCTCAGAACATAACACGTGCAGGGGTGTATAAAATAATATGAACACTACGAAATGTATTGTACCTTACGCTGGCGCCATTGCGTATGTCTTTAACCCAAAGGAGTGTCCTCAGTGCACAATTGATGAACTAAGTATGGACGTTACCTTGCAGTGTGATTATATGTTGATGAAGAATCATTGACGAAGAGGAATACTGGGCTACAAACAATGTTAACTGATAACAGCAGACGAACATTAAGCAAGATTGTACTCAGTCACTGTAAAATTATCATGGTAAATGCGGCTACAAAACTCACTATTTCAAAAGAAACAGTAGGCTGCTACTTAACATTTATGGAAGTGCTGTAGTCGGTAAACGCTTAACAACTGAAGCCAACACAAAGCTGTAAAGGGAGTGCTGCCACGATCATAAATCTGAACACTACGTTGACACATGGTTTATATTGTTTCCTACATGCATTTGGGTTTATGTATAGAAAATCCCAAAAGAAGCTTACGATACGGTAGCCTGCTTTCTTCAGTAATGCATAGTGGAGTTTCTTTGATGATTTGGGCACTTATATTGTGGAATGCAACAATTATTATCGCCACTGGCCGGAAACTACGAATAAATACCTCATTAACCTCGATAACAAACCGACTACTATCATAAACACACACTGCCAGATTCCAAAATGATGATGTGGCCATAATAGTTCAGATAAGCTTTGCACAGCATCAGAAAGTTGTCAAACATTAGCCCTGAACAACAAACAGGCCATGTTTCAACATAATTGAACAGTTATGGGGAGTTTTTAGTACAGACAGTGAGGACCAAATTTATAGCTCCAACATCACTGATGTCATTTGCGTTTTGGTTTAAGAATGAATACAATTCTGTTGGGAACTATAAGGACACTTTACGAATCTACTTATCGAAGAGCTGCAATAGTTCTCAAAGCCAAAAGTGGGATAACTCTTTACGAATAAATGATATAATACCATTTGTAAAGAATGTCAGTCCTGCTATACAGGACAGACAGATCTATGAATCTGCACTAAGCTCAGGGAACACCACAGGAGTTGGGTATTAACAAAGACAGATTCTGCCCTTGCTGAACATGCTTAGACCATGAGCACGAATATCCAATAGAGGCATAAATCGTACATGTGAAAGGTAAAGGTGCAAACTAACCGAATTATAAATACTGGAAATTAAAAAACAAAAATCCCCAAATTTACTACTGAACGAGCAGACAGAATTCAGTTATTCCCTTCTTTCCGATTACTAGTAACATCTATACAGAAAATAATAACAGTATTTGGGCCATGAGAATATTATCCGTTAAGAATCAAGGATTCTCAACGTACAATAATCAGTTGGCTGTCACTAGACAATTTCATCAAATCATCAACACTAAAATATATATAATACGGACATTAAATAAGTTAGTTACTAAAATCAATTGATATAAAAAGTATTCCAATGGAAGTAAAAAAATGTAATTGTTTCTAAATTAGTTATTAAACATTAATACCTTCCAGAATATAATAATATAAATTTCAAGGAAGTGAAGACAGATGTGAAAATAACAGAACTATATTATACGAATTATTTACAGAAGACTGGAAAAACCAATATCGGGAATATCAATTTTCATTTAGGAGAAATGTAAATAGAAGGGATGCAATATTTACCTTATGACGTATTTCCAAAGATAGGTGGCTGTCTCAGTAGTCGTTCTCGAAAGAAACGTCGTATTTCCATCGGAGATTCTCATTTGACATCCCAAATCATCTCCGTAGCACTCGCGTGTTGATCAAACCTACCACTAACAAAGCTAGCAGTACGCCTCTGAATTTCTTCTATGACTTCCGTTAAACCGATCTGGTGTGATCCCAAACACTTGAGAAATTCTAAAGAAAGTTTCACATTAGTATTATATGCGCCATCTTCCCAAAATCCTCATCGAACGAGTTGCGCAGTGATAACACAGAGGACTCGCACACTGGAAGACAGTGGTTCAAATCTGCCTCCGGCCACCCAGATTTAGGTTTTCCTTGATTTCTCTGAATGACTCCAAGCAAATGCCGATATGGTTCCTTTGAAAAGGCACAGCCGATTTCCTTCTCCATCCTTACCTCGAGCGTAAGCTCCGCCTCTAATAACTACGCTGTCGACGGGACAAACCCTAAGCTTCATTCCTTCCTTCCTTCCTTCCAAAATTGTTCTATCGAAGTCAATTCGACCATCTGACTTTCCCAAAATCATCCCTTCAAGCTCGTTATATTTCATACAGCAGCTGCTGCTGTCCAGCTAACTAGGAAAGTTTGGAACATCCATCATACTCACCTAACATGTGTTCCTGCGATTACCTCTCTCCACCATAGGGCGGTTTATATGGGTCATCAACATATATGGAGATCGTATAATCCTTTCGGACATTTGTTAAAATGTCATGAATAACGGGGGAGGGCCGGGGAAGGATTATACAAAATGTTCAAATGTTAGTAGAGCTTATGGGACTTAACTAAGCGGTCATCAGTCCCTAAACTTACAAACTACTTATGAACTAGCTAATACTAAGGACGGCACAAATATCCATGCCCGAGGGGGGGGGGGGATTCGAACCCCCGAACGTAGTGGCCATGCAGACCGTGACTGGCGCGCTGCAGTACGCTCTTCCACCGCGGCCGGCAAGGATTATACAATCCTGCAGAAGGTGTGTAGTTATACTTACCTGTGTGGATAAAGTTTGAATAAAGGGAAAAACATCTCTCATTACTGTTTATCCAGTCCTTCGATAACATCAATAAGCGGTAAGGGAAGCAAATACGATAACTGGAAATTGAATTAAAGTTAAAATTTTTGTAATCCTAAAGGGCCAAACTGCTAGGGTCATCGGTCTCTGGACTTACAAACTACTTAAACGTACTTATCGCAAGGACAACACACTCATACATGCCCGAGGGAGGATTCGAATCTCCGACGGGAGCGGCCGCGCAATCTGTAACATGACGCCCCAGACGGCTTGGTCATTTCTACACGGCAGCTAAAGTTCAGTAATAAGAAATAATTAAATTTAGTTTTCCCTATAATGTTATCATTCTTTTACAGATTAGAAAGAATTTGAAATAACGGTTGAATAGATTGGACCGTGTTTTGAAAAGAGTTTAAAAAGTAAACATAAAACAGGGGAAAGGCAATGTAATCGAATAAATCGAGTTTTGTTATTCAGGTGATACAACAACTGAAGATGGCCAACTTAGAAAGGATATTCAATTGCGAAATTGCAAAACAAGAAAAGTTAGTGAATTTACTGATCGAGAGACACGGTCATATACAACTTTTTAAATGGTATTGCCGCGCGGGGGTAGCCGAGCGGTCTCGAGCGCCACGTTGCAGATCGCGCGGACTCCCGCGTCAGTGATTCAAATCTTCCCTCGGGCATGGATGTTTGTGTTGTCTTTAAAAAATGTTCAAATGTTTGTAAATCTATAGGATCAAACTGCGTGGTCATCAGTCCGTAGCTTACAAACTACTTAAACCTAGGTAAACTAACACCTAAGGACAAACACACACACCCATGCCCCAGGGAGGACTCGAACCTCCACGGAGAGCAACCGCGCGAACCGCAGCGTGACGCCTTAAACCGCTCGGCTACTCCACCGCTGCTGTGTTGTCTTTACTATTAGCTAGTTCATAAGTAGTTTGTAAGTTTAGGGTGTGATGACTCCGCAGTTAAGGCCCATAAGCTTTACAAACATTTGAACATTTAAATCGTATTACTGCCGTTTTACTGTGTTTGCTACGTTTATTGCCATAGCTAAATTTCGGCCTTGAGCCATTTTTATTGACACGCTTGAATGAAAGAAAAAAACTTCAAATAACAAAACACGGGTCAAAAGAAAATATCAATGTGTAGATTACCTGTTAGTTCTTTTACTTACATGTCAAAGAACATCAGATTTATGTCAAACATAAATCACAGGTGAAAATATTTTCAATTCAATATATTCAGTAAGTTCTCAGTAGATATTTTCTCTTTCTTGTAGACAATATAAATGGACATTGAAGGGAAACATTCACTTAGTGAAACAATACTCAAGCACATATATGCAGTGCGCAGTATGTGTGGCCTTCGTTAAACGTCAGACACGACGAATGACTGGAATCAGGACCTCTCGGGCGTGGCAACAAACCGATCCCCACTTAACAGGATCCTGCAAAGGTGAAGGTCATGTGGTTGGCAAACTCTCCGTTAAAGTGGACGAGGCAAGTTCACATTATCTTAACTGTAATTATGAAATGAGAAATGTTTTCCTCTGTTGATTGGGTGATTCGTCGTACAAAACGGAGCAACTTGTAAGTAAATGGAAGGCGATAAGTCAGACAGACGTTGGAAGCAGTTTTGCATTGACTTTATCTGAGATATGATACCAATAAGGGCCTCGTGCTGTAAATAATTTTTCAGATGTAGTAATGTCCACGCAAAAAAAAGTATGCTTTTATTTTAAGCCACTGTGTTCAAAAACGTGTCTGGTAACCCTAGACAGTCTTCCTGCCCCCAACAGTAATTCAAAAGCTGGTATGTTTTCTTCCAGGTGACAAGTTAGAGGTGTTGTAAATCTCTAGTTATGACCAGTATAACAATCATTCACCTCATTTGGAAGGTTCGTCAACAGATGTGCAGCTCAGAGGCAGAATTCCTTTTCACTCTATAAGAGTATAGTAGAACAGTTAACGGCTTTTGTGCGATATACATTTCTTCTCGATCAAGTCTACGTTTCAGTACAAGAATGTCAGATTGGATTCCAGTCGGTGCAAAGGGCAGGATCGTTCAGATAATCTACGTTATTTGTGGGAAATATCATCATTCTCTGCCTTATGTGAAAACGCTATATTACATGATTGCCAATTTGGTGTCAGACTGCATTTCCAAAGATTTAAGTTTCAGTACTTACCAAAATATTTTCTGTTAGTCAGAGGTCCTTTCACATCCGGATTTTTGAAAAATATCAAAATGTATCATCGTTCAAGGTACATGTTAAATTGTAGGAGCCCTTTAATCGGTTGAAGTCAGTTCGAAAAGCAGAGATTAGGCAAGGTAAATAACATCGTCAAAGGAGTATGCCAAGTAAATCACTGTGGTGTTCAAACAAACTTTTGGTCGATGGTGGATTTAGTGAATTGTATATAAGTTCTGATTCCAAACGATTGCTGTAGTGTGAGAGGTATGCTAATACCCGAAATGTTATCATGACAATTTGTCTTCCTTTTACCGTAGTTCTAGGTCACAAGCAAAGTAAGTAAACAAAATTACATTCAAGTCTGGCATACAGGCTGTCAGGAAGTTTCAGCCTTGAACTAAACTATTTTTGATTTGCTGCTATGTAGATTTTTTCATAATCAGAACCACGCTTTTCTGTGACGCTCCACCGCTTATGTAAAATCTATGAATGGCATACTTCCCGGTTTGGAGCAATGTAGATTGTGCAGGAACGAAAGCATGCTTTCTTGTAACCCTCCACCACTGATGTGATAGCTTAGATGTGCATACTTTTCGCTTTGAAGCGATGATATTGTCTGAAACCATGTTTTTCTGTGACTCTCCGCCCTTAATGTAAATCATTGCTGTGAAGTGGTATATCTTTGCCAGTACATTCAGAGAACTACAATGGGTAAACTTGACAGAATGGCAGAAACAAGATACCTTGTTTGAATGATGTTGTGCTGTTTGTTGATGCATCAACATCGACTCTGCACAGAGTTTATCACCAGCGGCCTTGAAATACTTTGTAACAACATGGATGGTAAAAAGGTCCTTTTGAGAGTAGATTCAGTCCTCTACGTTGACTATTTCAAAAGCAGCAACGATTGCTGTTGTCAGTTAATGTAAAATAATCAAAACCAGTTTTACAGTGAAATATGCAGGTGTATCTTCATGCGATGTATATTTCAAGGTGGTTACATTGCGAAATTGCTCACAGCAGCACATAAAGCTGAACGTTGCAATTGTCAGGCATTTTGGCCATTCAGATGTAACAGTGGCATGACGCTGAGATCAACAGGTACAGTACACTCCTCCGCCCCTGTCGTCTGATGACTGTCAGTGTCTATACTTATTGCTCCTGTTCATTTCCTTGCATTTATGGTATCCACCCATTAAAGACAATAAAGGCCTCGATATCAAGAGATATCTACCGTTAATCATATCATGTGGCCCATCGATGTACTCTCCAGCAGCGTATGTGGGGATGGCTGCTGCACAAGACGACGTCAGTCTACAAAACACAACATAGTGTCGCTGTCATTCGCTGTCAGTTACATCCGTTATGCTATGCTATAGCGTACAATAACGGAGATTGTGTTGGAGGTTTTGAGAGGCAATAAACAATGGGGAAAACCATAGTACGTCACAGTCAAGAAACAGTCATAGGAAACAGGGTCTGCTCGTACAGCTGCTAGCTCCATATTCTCCACCGGCGATCGTTGCAATCACCCGCAAACCCCGAATATCAGAAACCACGTATTACAGACTTGCCCACGGTCTGTGTGTGCATAGAACGACGAGTTCGCCGCTCGAGGAGTGGCCTATCGGCAGGCGCCAGACTTATAACTTTGACGCTCAGTAGCGCCGTCGGGTGACGTTTCCGGTCTCGGGTTTCATATCTCATTTTGTTCCTCAAACCATCCTCTACCATCCCACGAAGTTTATCGGTATCTAGTGTTCCAAAAAGGTACGGCAAAACTTTCAGGAAACATTCCTCACACACAAAGAAAGAAATTATGATATGTGGGCCTGTATCCGGAAACGCTTAATTTCGATGTTAGAGCTCATTTTATTACTTCTCTTCGAAATCACATTAATCATGGTATGGAAACACACAGCAACAGAACGTACCAGCATGACTTCAGTCACTTTGTTAGAGGAAATGTTCAAATTGTCCTCCGTTAGCGAGGATACATGCATCCGCCCACCATCGCATGGAATCCCTGATGCGCTCATGCATCCTTGGAGAACGGCGTATTGTATCATAGCCGTCCACAATACGACAACGAAGAATCTCTACACTGGGTACCGGGGTTGCGTAGACAAGAGCTTTCAAATGCCCCCATAAATGGAAGTCAAGAGGAGAGCGTGGAGGCCATGGAATTGGTCCGCCTCTACCAATCCATCGGTCACCGAATCTGTTGTTGAGAAACGTACGAACACGTCGACTGAAATGTGCAGGAGCTCCATCGTGCATGAACCGCAACATTATGCTTTTTGCAGATGGTACTAGTGTGATGACAAATATCTTTAGAGAGAAACCATCAGAAGAGATTGTTAATGAAGGTTTTCGAAGAATTAGTAAGTGGTTTTCCTAAAATGGATTATCTCTTACTTTTGAGTAAAAAGAATATATTCGCTGCTGTACAACAGCGTCAAACTAATAACTAATGAATCACATGAACAGGAATCAGTGAGCAGAATAAAATGCTCCAAATTTTAGGGTGTACTTACTAATGAAAACTTGAACTGGAAAAATCACATTCCTGAGTATGTTGAACAATTAAGTTCATGCACGTTTACTCTTCGTATAACTTCTAGTCTAGGAAAGAAACTAATAATCTCCCGGCATACATTGATTTTTCCATTTCATAATGTGTAATTGTATAATTTTGTGAGGTAACTCACCACTTAGAAAGTACTGATTGCAAAAGTTCGTGCAGTAAGAATGATATATTGTGTTTTCACACTTCATGGGCATAATGAAAATTTATTTGGAAATAAAATTCGTCATCTCAAATTCGAGGGAAAAGTGGCGGTGATACCTTCAACACTAGAGGAGTTGAATCTACAGCAAACAAAATTTTGATTGGATTCGCAACGCCATGAAATTTCTTACAGCTACAAAAGCAAGTTTTAAATTTAACTTTTGACTTGTATAACTCATATCACATGGTGTAATTCTATTTAAAAATGCAACAAGTTTTTAAGTGTAGTTAAATGAATATACAAAAACGCGGTTTCATTAATGTTAACTCTACTCTTCAATAATATCGTAAACAGACTAGTTAAACATCATTCCATGGGATAGAACGTATGAAACGTAACATAAATGAGTTTCAACCATTGATTCTGCCAAATGTGTGATGTTCTTAGATACAGATTTCTCGGATGATGATGATGATGATGATGTCGATGATTGGTGTTTTAGGGCGCTCAACGATTAGGTTATCAGCGCCCCAGACTTCTTGGCCTGCGCTGTTGGGAAATATAAGATCCCTCTAGATGGGTCAGGGCCGGGAGAGGGGAGGAGCTGCATTACAGGAAGTACCTAATCGTCTAGGAGTGTATGTATGGGAAGTTTACAAGAGGTTTTTCTTAGGCTACGCGTCACTTTGAGAACCTTTGATAAACGATCGCCTTGCTGCGGAGCGCGCGGTTGCCCTGTCGGAGGTTTGATTCCTCCGTCCGGCAAGGGTGTGTGTGTGTGTGTGTGTGTGTGTGTGTGTGTGTGTGTGTGTGTTTTCCTTAGCATAGCTTAAGGGGGAACGTTGACACACAAAAAAACACTATTTAAAAAATGCACCAAATCCGCAGTTTTGGTGATATGGTAATGAAATTTTGTACCACGCTTTACATGAAAGCAACACATTTACATATAAAATTCTTTGATTATATATACTCATTTTTTCATGAAATTTGATTTATTTTCAAAAATAATGTATGTTCCTTTTTCTCAGAAAGTATTCAAAAGATTTCTCTGTTTCAGCTCTTTATGTGTTGTAAGTTTCTCTCATGAGCTTTTTGGAATAGGTCAAATAGGAGAATTTTCATAATTTTTTCCTTATAATTGCACAAGTAGAATTTTAAATTCATGCAATATTCCAAGCACTTTGCCCCATATCTCAGCTTGCAATCAGAATTTCAAAATTTTCTAAAAAAAATGTTCAAATGTTTGTAGAACTTATGGGACTTAACTACGGGGTCATCAGTCAAACTACTTATGAACTAGCTAAGACTAAGGACGGCACAAATATCCATGCCCGAGGGGGGATTCGAACCCCCGACCGTAGTGTCCGTGCAGACCGTGACTGAAGCGCCTCAGTCCCCTCGGCCACCGCGGCCGGCTCAAAATTTTCTCTTGAGTCAACGTTTATTAGGTTTACAGAAATATATGTACAAAATTTCATAATTCTAGTATTCATAGTATCTGACGAAAAGGTACATAAACTTTAAAAAACAAACTTTTCGATAAAAACGCAATTTAAAGAATAACCTAACTTTTTTCCTTATGTCACTTCTTCAGAAGACACGACATTTGTATTCTGGGTCGTCTTTCCCTTCAAGGCTTGTCTCCTGGTTTCTTGTTGTCTGTCTTCTTCCCTTCACCACGTCTTCAACTGACTTTCCAGCTGCAACGACGTGCTGTAAATCTATTTTTCTCATGATGTCTTGAGTAAAATTTCCAATTTTGAAGCCCATTGTTTCTAATACCTTCATCCTCTTGACGTTCTCATCATTAAATATAAGAACTGCATCATAAGTTGCAATTCTGACAACTGTAGCAGATGCAAATGTGGTTTTACTGCATCGTTTCCATATGAGTGAATTTAGAGACTCATTTTGATTCTTGGTTTTGTTTTCAAGGTAAATTAATCTGAACCCGTTGTACCAAGATTCATCACAGTAATATGCACCATTCGCCTCACAAATTTTTTCGTTGGAGCTACCAGGAGACAAGTTAACATTTTCAGCAATGTTCTTACTTCGGACGTCAAATCCGTGGTGGAAATTCTTTTTTTCTTCTTTTTGATGGTAAGCTTCGACGTGAAGTCCTTATTTAAAAATGTACCAGTGTCGGATAACATGAACATCCTAGAGGAACGTGTTCAAATCAAATGTTCAAATGTTTGTAAAGTTTATGGGAGTTAACTACGGGGTCATCAGTTCCTAACCTTACAAATTACTTATGAACTACCTCATACTAAAGACGGTACAAATACCCGAGGGGTGATTCGAACCCCCGACGGCCTCACGCATCGTAGCATAGTGCCTCAATGCGCTCGGCCGCTCCGCCGCGGCTGAACGTGTTCCACCCGACGTTTGTGATCTGGTGCAACATTGTTTAACGACTATCTATTTCAAGTGGAAAGGGGAATTTTATGAACAGGCGGACGGAGTTGCAATGGGTTCATCTCTCTCGCCCGTTGCAGCCGATATTATCTTGGAGGCATTCGAGGAAACAGCTCTCCAGTCCTCATCATAACGACCAGACTGCTGGCTGCGATATGTAGACGACACGTTTGTCATCTGGCCTCGTCTAGAGGAGGAGCTGCAGAATTTCCATCAACACCTCAATCAACAACACAACAAGATCCTGTTCACCATGGAGATTGAGAAGAATGGGGTGCTCCCTTTCCTCAATGTAGAGGTTTACCGGAAGCCAGAAGGCGAACTAGGCCCTAGAGTTTACAGAAAAGCTGCCAGCACAGGCAGGTACCTTCAGGTAAAGTCCGTGATTTACACTCTAAGAGGGCCCATCGTATTAGCGATGGATAACTCCTGAAGGCAGAATTGCAAAACCTCACGTCCATTTTCGAAGCAAACGGTTACGGAAAGAGGATGATTGAGCAAACTATGACAACTAATGATGGAAATAAAACGGAACAGCAAAAGGAAGAACAAACCATCGCCCTATTTCTATATGTACAAGGAGTCACCGAACGAGTGGGCAAAGTTCTTCGTCCAGAGGGCAGGGAGGTTCCCGAAGTCGACAACCGGTAACCGTTGGATAATAGTCTGCACTGACTACCTCACACGCTACGCTGTCACCAAACCTGTGCCGACTGCAGAAGCTCCATAGATCGCAAAATTCCTTGTAGAAGACATTATTTTGAAGCATGGTGCACCTCGTGTGATGATATCTGACCGTGGAAAAGTAATTCAGTCAAAACTAGTATCAGAGGTAATCTCAAGTTGCGACATTGTCCACAAAATGACAACTGCATACCATCCCCAGACAAATGGTCGTACTTACAGAATGTTTTAACAAGACGTTAGCAGCAGATATGCTGTCGATGTTGAGCAGAAGGATTGGGGTACAATACTGCCAGTCGTGACATTTGCTTATAATACCGCAAGACAAGACACTACAGCCTTCACGACGTTTTTCCTGCTCCATGGCCGTGAAGCTGAGACGACAATGGATACACTGTTCCCGTTTCAGCCGGTCGACAGTCAGGATGACTAGGGTCGAAGAAGCAAGACAGCTGGCTCTCATACGGGCACTGGATGCCCAGGAGAAAGACCGTCAGCGGCATAACGACAAGCACCGACCTGCTGTGTATAGCGCAGGAGATCTGGTATGGATTTTTACCGAAATTCAAATGTTTGTATAGCTTATGGGACTTAACTATGGGGTCATCAGTCCCTAAACTTACAAACTACGTATGAACTATGTAATACTAAGGACGGCACAAATATCCATGCCCGAGGGGGGATTCGAACCCCCGATCGTAGTAGCCGTGCAGACTGTGACTGGCGCGCCGCAGACCGCTTGGCCACCGCAGCCGGCGGATTTTTACTCCTGTACGGAAAGTTGGACTATCCGAAAACTTATTGAAGCGATACTTTAGTCCGTATCGTGTCATACGCCGCCTGTCAGAACGTCACATACGAAGTTGAGGATAATGAGCTGTCGTCGAAACGACAAAAACGAAGAGACATTGTTCACATCCTGCGCTTGAAGAGAAGATAGGCGAAAATGGCTTCTTGTTCAAGAACTCTAAGGACGGTAATGATACTGATGAAGCCACGACAGGAACGTCTGACGTTGGTAATCGTGCAGAAGGAAAGGATTCTCCAGAACTGTCAAACAGAGGACCCATGACAAGATCAAGATCTAGGGCATTGCAACAGGCTCCAAAGGGAAGCTAACAGCGGGTCGCTCTTCTTTCACGAGAGGGAGCAATGCCGCGAGACTCGAGGTTAACCAACTGCCGGCGTGGCGCAATGGATAGCATCGCCAATTGCGGTGCTGAAGATCGTCGGTTCATTCCCGTCCGCCGGTATTATTTCTTTTGTAATTATAATTTCCAGAATATTCTACATGTTTCTTATGTTCACTTGTAATTTCTACACGTTTCTTACGTTAACTATTCTTCTAATTTCTGGTATGTTCTGTCTATGTATAAATAGCAGAGCACTGCCCGAGACGCAGTTACTGCTGCGTGTATTGAGTTCGCAATAAACCTGCTTTCAGTGTAAGTGCTGTGTACAGTTGACAACCCTGCCTTCGAAGTCAAGCCTGCTTCCATTTCAGTGCGACAATATGAACAGAGAAGAAGGTTATAGACTTCCGGCGTCTTGGCTGCCCGCAGTATCAGCGCTTCGCTACCACTGCTCAGTGCAGTACATAGGGGCCCGCCCGGAGACAACAGCGGCCGCGCGTACACAGAGCAAACAGCACGCTCTACCCGGCGCTAGGCATCAGTGCTACGTCATTGCTACCACTCGCTCCTCATTCGCCAGTTTCAACCATTGGCAAACGTTAATGTAAACACCAATCAAGGTTTTCCTTTTCCGCCAATAGGAAGAAATAAAGCAAACACCAATAATGTTATTATTATTATTATTATTAATGTTTGTATAGCTTATGGGACTTAACTACGGGGTCATCAGTCCCTAAACTTACAAACTACTTATGATCTAACTAATACTAAGGACGGCACAAATATCCATGCCCGAGGGGGGATTCGAACCCCCGACCGTAGTGGCCGTGCAGACCGTGACTGGAGTGCTTCAGTCCCCTTGGCCACCGCGGCCGGCAAAATAAAATAAAAAGGGAGCTGAAACCATCAATCGTAACTGGCAACATTTGATATTGACCTGCGCTTTCTCTCAGCCAGCAGTAAACGTGACACCCAGTAGAAGGCCTCTTGCAATAGTGACCGAAACGTCGGTGAAACATTTGATACATTGACTATGCAGCCCAATACACAGAAGAGTTTTATCAACAATGACAACGGCCGCGAAAGCCTTCGTTTACACATGGGTTTCCTGTTGCTCACATGCAACTGCATATTTTCATGGGTCTCTCAGTGCAAACTGGTTGCAGCCTTAAGGAAATTCCGTTAATTAAAAAACACGAGAGAAGATTGTGGTCCGTTGTCTGTGAAGGCACTGAAGAATATGGTGAAGAATTGTATTATGTAAAACAGCCAAGATGGCATATTCTTTATTCAGATGATCGGTTTCGGCGGCTTAAATTGCCATCTTCGGTTTTTCATTTCATTCACCCCATCACAAAGAAAAACAATTATACTTCTCCACCAACATTGGCTTGTCATAATACTTAAAATGAAATGTGGTGACTGAAATGGAAGATCCGAAGATGATAGTGTAATATGCGGAAACCTGGCTTCTAAATGAAGATTGTTAGCGATCTTGGTTATTTCCATAATTAATTAATAGAGCATATCGCCCACCAAGTATGACAAATTTTATGGTGAAGGAACTCGACGAAACAGGAGTGTTTGAAGTAAAATGTGCCAGATGGAGGAAATCAATCCCTTTACTTCTGTGGAAGTTGTGTCCATAGCGTTATAGGAAGGAATGCGCAAAACTGCAGTGCACTTAGAAGACCTATCATTAGAAATATGTTGGTAACACTGCGCCCGCGCGAACGTTTCGAGTATTTGCTCCAGTAAATAATTACAAAAATCATTGTATTTAAGGTAAATTTAATCGTTTCCAGTTGGTACAAATATAAGTGTTGTTACATTAGTGGAAGTGTCAGAGTAGTGTTAAATAAGGAAAAACAGTGTAGAAAGTTTATTTTTCTTCTCGCGCCTATAGCACGTATTTGTAGGCCTAATTTAACGCGCGCGAATCGTAAACAGTGAGTAACTTATATCTAATTATCCATTCTTCTATTTTTCACTCGCTGCATATAGTAGTTAGGTTTTATAAAGTCTATCAGACGTAAATTTAGTGATTTAGCAAAAGTGTGTATAGTAATCCGTGTTTATAGGCCTAAATTTTGTTTTCGCGATGCGGTTTTGTAAGATCTTCAATAGAGATAGGAAAATAATGGAACAGGAGGGGAAAATTGCAGCTCTTCAAGCTGAATTAGATAAGGCAAGGGAGACTCTGAGCAGGTTAAGGAGGGAGAAGAGTTGTCAGCGGTGGGAAGTGGCAACAGGTAAGAGGGGAACAGGCTTAGGACATTTTCAGACAGCTTTGTCATTAATTGGAAAAATAGATTTTACCTGTTGTCTCGGTCAGAATCGGATGAGCCTCATGTAGCTGAAGCTGTAGAAAGGACACAACAAACTTTCAAGAAGAATTTGAAAAAGGTAGGGAAAACTGTGAAAAGAAAGAAAGTCTTGTTGTTAGGTAGTTCTCATGGTAGAGGTGTTGGCCAACTACTGCAGGGAGAGTTAGGACCAGAGTACCAGGTCACAAACTTTTTCATACCAAATGCGGGCCTGGGTCAGGTAACAGAGCATATAGGTTCTTTATATAAATATTTCACAATCGAGGATACCGTGGTTATAGTGGGTGGTTCGGGAAATAGCATTGACAGAAGCTGTGAATATTCTATAGAGTGTCACCTGGTGAAGATATCATCAGGAACGAAGCATACTACTGTGGGGTTTTTATCTGTCTTGAGTCGCCATGATCGGCCTCATTTGAACTCTTCTGTCAGGAGAGTAAACTTGGAGTTGGAACGGCTACTCTTATCAGACATGGGGTCCCATATTGGTTTGATTCCAGTGCATGATATCTGTAGGTGGGTCTACACTAGGCACAGCCTTCACCTCAACAGGAAAGGGAAGGGCAAACAGTCTGGGTTGATTGCAAGTAACTTACGGGGGGGGGGGGGGGGGGGCGGGGCACTGTCACAAATGGTAAAATACCAGTGGTTACAGGTGTCAGAGGGATGCCTTTTTTTAGGATAGGTGGGGGGAAAGAAAACTAGTTTTGAGAGAGCTTGGACGACACCCTCAGTTTGGAGAAACAGGAGTTTAACAGAAAGTACTCAGAAACATCCAGTAAATCTTACTCAAACCGTTAGTATGCAATATCAGTTATCTTTATTACATCAAAATATTCCAACTTAGAAACAAACTTGATGATCTACTCATTTGTATTGATGAAATAGATTCCTCTAACCAAATTGACATAATTTGCCTCTCTGAACATCATATGGCCACTGGTATAGATATGTTAAGCATTACAGGATTTAATTTAGCTTCACACTTCTGTAGAGTAGATATGGAGGGAGGAGGAGTTGCCACATTCATTAAAAACTGCTATGAATTCAAGAATATTGATATTAATAAATTCTGTCTAGAGCAGCATTTAGAAGCTTGTGCAACAGAAGTAGAATTCCATAACAGTTGTTATATAATAGTAACTATTTACCGAGCACCTGCAGGAAATTATAATCTATTCCTAAATCATCTAGAAGCTCTATTGGGTTATTTAACAGGAAGAAATAAAGAAATTCTGGTTGCTGGTGACTTTAATACAGATTTTCTGACGCAGTCCTCCAGTAATAATTTATTGCAATCAGTAACTTTGTCTTTCAACCTAACACATATCGTAAAATTTCCAACTATGATAAATAAAACCTCTAGGACAGCAATTTATAATATTTTTATAGACAAATCAAAGAAACAAAATCATATCATAAAACCAATAATAAATAAAACTTATTTGTCTCTCGATATTCATTCAATGTTTATCGATTCGTCACAAGTGGCCTTGGAAAAGACCGTTTGGGTGGGTCTTATTGGTCTTCCTTTTCTACGAAGTCCGTTCAAGTTGTTGAAGGATTAGCCGCTGATGTATATCGCTGTATATCGCTGGACTCTCTGAGGATGCAAAACCATTACTGGAAAGATACCGGAAGCTCTTCGATAATTACCCATTTGATGATGAGACTCTTTTAGCAGGCAATGAACTCATGTCAGTCATTGCAGAGAACCAACCGCAAAGCCAAATGGAGTGACCTTGTGGAGAACCTGGACATGAAAGTGAACAGTAGGAGGGCTTGGAAACTGCTTAAGAACCTCAACGGTGACGCCACAAAGTCAAACGATAAATTCCGGCCTCTGTCTCTTTTGTGTCACTGTTTTAAGATCTTGGAACGCCTGACGTTAAGTCGCATAGAAAACGTCTTAGAACAACAGATCATCCCACAGCAGGCAGGTTTCCGACAAGGCAAATCGTGCTGCGGTCAAGTCCTGAACATGACCCAACATATCGAAGACGGTTTTGAGAGAAAAGAGATCATGGGAGTGGCTTTCATAGATCTTACAGCTGCATACGATACTGTAAACCATCGGAGGCTCCTCAGGAAAGTATATGATGTAACAAAAGATCATCATTTAACATCACTGATTGCTACTTTCCTGCAAAATAGGAGCTTTTTTGTCTGTCTCCAGAGTAAGAAGAGCAGGTGGAGAAATCAGACGAATGGCCTACCTCAGGGAAGCGTCCTCGCTCCAGCTCTGTATAATATATACACAAATGACCAACCAGTGCCAAACACCACGCGCCAATTTATGTATGCCGATGACACTGCAGTTGCAGCACAAGGTACGAATTTTCTGAATGTAGAGGAGAAATTATCCAGTACCTTCGAATCCCTCTCCCAGTATTATGAGGCAAACCACCTACGGCCGAATCCTTCCAAGACGTAGGTCTGCGCTTTCCATTTAAAGAACGCGGAGGCAAATAGGGAATTGAATGTTACATGGAGAGGTGAACGACTCGCGCATTGTCCGACGCCCAAATATCTCGGTGTCACACTGGATCGCACACTGACCTATAAACATCATTGCAATGCCACAAGGGAGAAAGTCTCAGCGAGAAACAACATCATCAGGAAATTAACTAACGGATCCTGGGGTGCAAACCCAAAAGTCCTGAGAACCACCGCCCTTGCGCTTAGTGTATCAGCTGCGGAATACGCCGCTCCAGTATGGAGTTCGTCAACACACGCGAGAAAAGTTGACATCGCCGTGAATGAAATGGCTCGGATTGTGACTGGGTGCCTGAAACCAACACCAGTACACAAGATGTACTTAATTATGGAGATCGCACCGCCCAACTTACGACCTGACATTGCTGCAGAAACTGAAAAAAAGGAACCAAGAAAAGGACGTGCGTCACCCTCTATATGGACACCAGCCTGCTGACCGACGGCTTCGTTCGAGGAAGAGCTTCCTGTCACGTACCCGAGCACTGGAAGGATCGGCCGCAGAGAACCGTATTGCAAGGTGGGAAATGGATTTGAGAAGCCCCCATAAAGCAGCAAAAGAAGAACTGGCACGTGGTGGAGACCTTCCATACGCAATCTGGAGACCCTGAACCGTATGAGGGTAGAAGTGCCAAAGTGCAAGACAAACATGCAGCGATGGGGCTTCCTGAAAGATAATGAGAACACTCTGTGTCTTTGTGGTGCTGTACAGGATCCTCAACACCTGCTTATCTGTCCATATTTAGAAAAGCCCTGTACAATGGAAGACTTATGGGAGGCTAACGACAAATCCATATCGGCTGCTAATTTCTGGAAGTTAGAAGTCTAGTTCCGGACACGGAAAGTAATACCAATAATAAATGGCCTATCAGATCATGATATGCAGCTCCTTGCTTTAGGTATAGATTCTAAACAGATTATGAAGACTGCAAAATCTACATACAGGAGAATAGTCTACCCATCAAAAATTGAAAATTTTAGAAAACTCCTCAAAGACATGAACTGGAAAGATGTATATAGTGCTCATGGCATGAATGAAAAATATAACATATTCATTAATAATGTTATTATCATGTTTGAAAACGGTTTTCCTCTAAAAGTAAATCAAATTAAACAGAAATCTATAATAAAACAATGGATTACACAAGGAATAAAGATTTCATGTAAGACAAAAAGGAAAATGTATCTATCAGGCAAGAGTAGTTGCAATGATGATGATTTAACTAAATATAAGAAATACTGTAAAATAGTAAAAAATTTATTCAGGCATCTAAGAAAATGCACTATGGGAAGAAAATAGCAATATCAGAAAACCAAATAAAAACAATATGGGATATAGTGAAAGAGGACACTGGTAGAACTAGAAAGGAACAAGAGCAGGTATCATTAAGAGTAACTGATGGGAATAGTCTGGCAAATCTATTTAATAAGTACTTTATATCTGTTATTGATGGTATGGGATTGTCTGGGTCAGTAAAAAATACACTTGAATATTTGAAACTAGCATTTACAAATAACTTCACGTACATGAATATGTCACTCTCTTCACCACAAGAAATAACTTCCATAATAAAATCTTTAAAAACAAAACATTCTAGTGGTTACGATAAAATATCGCCAAAATTAATTAAAGCGTGTTCTTGTGAATTTAGTAATAGTTTAAGTTATTTGTGTAACCAGTTTATTCTCACTGGAATATTTCCTGACTGGCTAAAATATGCAGATATTAAACCCCTATTCAAGAAGGCCACCCCCGTGAACCACAGACATTGCCGAGGTAGGGTGGCTTGCATGCCTCAACTATGCAGATAGCCGTACCGTAGGTGTAACCACAGCGGGGGGGATCTGTGGAGAGGCCAGACAAACGTGTGGTTCCTGAAGAGGGGCAGCAGCCTTTTCAGTAGTTACAGGGGCAACAGTCTGGATGATTGACTGAGCTGGCCTTGTAACATCAGCTAACGTGGCTTTGCCACACAGCTACTGCGAACGGCTGAAACCAAGGGGAAACTACAGCCGTAACTTTTCCCGAGGACATGCAGCTCTACTGTATGAACATATGATGATAGCATCCTCTCGGATAAAATATTCCGGACTTAAAATAGTCCCCGATTCGGATCTCCGGGCGGCGACTACTCAGGAGGATGTGATCATCAGGAAAGACAATACTGGCATTCTACGAATCGGAGCGTGGAATGTTAGATCCCTTAATCGGGTAGGAAAATTAGAAAATTAAAAAGGGAAATGGATAGGTTGAAGTTAGTTATAGTGGGGATTAGTGAAGTTCGGTGGCAGGATGAACAGGATTTTTGGTCAGGTGAGTACAGGATTATAAATACAAAATCAGTTGGGGGTATCACAGGAGTAGGACTGATAATGAATAAGAAAATAGGAATGCGGGTAAACTACTATGAGCAGCACAGTGATCGCATTATCATTGTCAAGATAGATACGAAGCCAACACCGACAACAGTAGTACAGGTTTATATGCCAACTAGCTCTGCCGATGATGAGGAGATCGAAGAAATATATGAGGAGCTAAAGGAAATTATGCAGACATTTAAGGGAGAGGAATACTTAATTGTGATGGGAGAATGGAATTCGGTAGTAGGGAAAGGAAGAGAAGGAAAAATAATAGGTGAATATGGACTGGGCAGGAGGAATGAAAGAGGAAGTCGCCTGGTAGAATTTTGCACGGAACATGATTTAATCGTAACAAACACGTGGTTTAAGAATCACAAAAGAAGGTTGTATACGTGGAAGAAACCAGGAGACACCGGAAGGTATCAGATAGATTTTATAATGGTTATAAACTGCAGGACATAACCAGGGGCAGATATAGACTCTGACCATAACTTGTTAGTCATGAACTGTAGGCTGATGCTGAAAAAACTGCAGAAACGTAGGAAAATAAGGAGATGGGACTTAGATAAATTGAAGGAAACTGAAGTTCTGGAGAATTTAAGAGGGAGATTTAGGCAACAATTGACAGAAACAGGGGGAAATAAAACAGTAGAGGAGGAATGGGTAGCATTGAGAGATGAAATAGTGAAGGCAGCAGAGTACAAAATAGGTAGAAAGGCAAGACCTACAAAAAATGCTTGGATATCACAGGAAATACTAAATTTAATTGATGAAAGGAGAAAATATAAAAATGCAGTAAATGAAACAGGCAAAATGGAGTACAGACGACTAAAAAATGAGATTGACAGGAAGTGCGAAATGGTTAAGCAGGAGTGGCTAGAAGCCAAATGCAAATCTGTAGAAGAATGTATAGTAAGGGGAAACCTAGATATCGCCTACAGGAAAATAAAAGAGACATTTGGGGACAAGAAAAGCAACTCTACGAATATCAAGAACTCAGATGGGAAACCAGTTCTCAGCAAAGAAGGGAAAGCTGAAAGGTAGAAAGAGTACATAGAGCAGCTCTATAAAGGAAATGAACTTGGAAACGATGTTGTAGGAAGGGAAGAGGAAGTAGATCAAGATGAAATAGGGGATACTACACTGAGAGATGAATTTGACAGAGCCTTGTAGATGACATACCCTCAGAGCTACTAAAGTCTCTGGGAGAGCCAGAACTGGTGTGTAGGATGTATGAGACAGGCGAAATGCCCTCAGACTTTAAGAAAAATGTAATAATCCCCATTTCAAAGAAATCAGGCGCAGACAGGTGTGAAAATTACAGAACCATCAGTTTGATAAGTTATGGTTGCAAAATTTTAACACGAATTATCTACAGGAGAATGGAAAAGTTGGTAGAAGCTGACCTCGGGGAATTTCAGTTTGGATTCAGGAGGAACATAGGAACCCGGGAGAAAATACTCACTTTACGTCTTATCTTAGGAGATAGATTAAGGAAAGGCAAACCTACATTTTTAGCTTTTGTAGATTTGCAGGAAGCATTGACAATGTTGACTGGAATACTCTCTTTCAAATTCTGAAGTCAGCAGGGGGAAAATACAGGGAAAGGAGTGTTATTTACAACTTGTACAAAAGCCAGACCGCAGTTATTAGATTCGAAGGGCATGAAAGGGAAGCATCAGTTGGGAATGGAGTAAGACAGGGTTGTAGCCTTTCTCCGATTTTAGTCAATTTGTACATTGAGCAGGCGGTGAAGGAAAGCAAGGAAAAATTTGGAATAGGGATTAAAGTTCAGGGGGAAGAATTAAAAACATTGCGTTTTGCTGTCAGAGACAGCAAAGGACCTGGAAGAGCAGTTGAATGGAATGGACAGCGTGTTTAAGAGAGCGTATAAAATGAACATTAACAAGAGCAAAACAAAAATAATGGAATGCGGTCTTAGAAAATCAGGCGATGCTGAAGGAATTAGATTAGATAACGACACTTGAAGGTGGTAGATGAGTTTTGTTACTTGGGTAGTATAATAACATGCGATGGTCGCAGTACAGAGGATATAAAATGCAGAATGGCAATGGAAAGGAAAGCACTTTTCGATGTCCGAGGTCCGATACCCTCACGGAGAGAATGTTTCTGTTCTATGATAAGACGCGTCCACACGTCTCGAGGGTCACCTAACTGCGTTCAAGTGGGAGCAGCTTGAGCATCCGCCCATAGCCCGACATTGTCACCCGGTGACTTTCATCTCGAAAAATTGTTCAAATGTTTATAAAGCTTGTGGGATTTACCTGCGGGGTCATCAGTCCCTAAACTTACAAACTACTTATGACCTAACTTATACTAAAGACAGCACAAACATCCAGGCCCGAGGGGGGATTCGAACCCCCGATGGGGAACGGCCTCGCGCATCGGAACATAGCGCCTCAATGCGGTCGGCCGCTCCGCCGCGGCGACTTTTTTCTGTTTGATCAGCTTAAAAACTGTATCAAAGGGAAGAGCATCAACTCGGACGACGAACAGTAGAGCACTGGCTCTTATCACAGCCACGGGAATTTTAGGACCAGGGAATCCTTCAGCTCGTTAAACGGTGGGACAATTGTGCTCAGGCCTTTGGTGAGTAGTTTTGAATAAATACTTCAATTACACCCACAGTGTCGTTTCGTTCCTTTTAATGTGAACACCCCTCGTATGCCGCGGTGTAGTAGCCTAGTGGTCTAAAGCGTCTCGCTGCGGAGCGCGCGGTTGCTCGCCGTGGAGGTTCGAGTCTTCCCTGGGTCATGGGTGTGTGTGTTTGTCCTTAGGTTAGTTTACCTAGGTTTAAGTAGTTTGTAAGCTACGGACTGGTGACCAAGCAGTCTGGTCCAACAGATTAAAAAAAAAAAAAAAAACCTCGTATCTTTTCCTAGATTATGTTGCAGATATTGGCGGCAGTGTACATAATCACTCTTCAAATCACTCTGAAATTCGTAGCGGATGTTTCTTTAAATTGTTCAAATTTCGCTTTACCTGCCCGCCAGAGCCACATTATCGTACATTTTATTTAATACCATTGTTTCAGTATGTGGTATGGTACAACAGTTTAGAGTTTTACACATATATCAGTATCTCGTGCTCCTCTGCGCTGTACTATTTGTCGAAAAACCCCTTTCGATATTTTCGATTTTTGTGCATAAAGAGAGAAAGAGTGGCCAAGGATGCTATGAAATGGACGACAAAAGTAAAATGAGAAGCGAACTAATTGATATAGAGGAGTGCATTTCCCGATAGCGGCAACTGCTGTCGTAGACAGTTGTGGAGCATTTCTCGTGGTGCGTTCCGTTTCCGGAATCTGAGCACTCGGAAATTTTTTGGCGCAGGTAATTACACACAACACTGGACTCTCTCCGACAGACGGTGACGTGTCGTGATCAGAACCGTTCTGCGGTTTGCTGCTGTAACGTGACAACTTTCGACAAATATGTTGCGCGGTTCCGGTTTGCTTTGCGCAACACCAACTGTGTCCTGCTCTTTCCTTCGAGAAATCGAGATAGTGAATCAACCGCTGCGTTAGCCCTGACATACTCAGTTCTGCGAACCTCTGGATTACAATTATTTATAGTCGTGAACCAATAAGCTCAGCGGTACAGTGTACTGTAGTTTCACTAACAATTTAAGAGCCACTGACTCCGTCAGTTACACGGAAATGGAAGTCGCTAAAATGTGACAGATGAATACAGATGTACACATTTGCTACGAGTGGAATGAAGTACAGTTCAGTGTTTTATTGATCAAGAGATCATTTAGAGAGAAGAAATATTTGTTATGGAAGTATAAATAAGTATACTGACAACTGTTATCGAAATAAATTCCCATATCCACATCAATACGGTAATCGTAACTAGCGCCAGTTATGATTTTACAGGAGGAACAACATTCTTCAAAACACATGAAACTCACATGCTCATTGTAGATTCCAATAACAGGTACCCGTGGCATGTTAGGTAATAATTCGTTTGGTTTATCACCTTTTATACACATCTACATACGTATACTGCAGTTGAGAGTGCCTGGCGGATGTTCGTCTAACTAATCTCACACTTTTTCTCTACCGTTGCATTCTCGAATAGCGCGCGGGAAAACGAACACAATCTTTCCGTGTAAGCTCTGACTTCTTTTATTTATTGCCATGTTAATTTCTCCCTATGTATGTGAGCGTCAGCGAAATAATTTCATATTAATATAATAAAGTTCCGATTGAAATTTGGTGAAATGTTGTTCCCGCAACCAAAGACAACTTGGTTTTGTTTTAATGACATCCCAATTCACGTATTATAACCCTTTTTTTAACTTATTACATGTCCGCCGTCAGTCCTAACTGGTAAGAATCCCATGCCGCATAGTAATTCTCTGGCAGTAAACGAAATGCCTAGTGTTGGCACTATCTTAAGAGATCAGGTACAACTCCATTTGGTTATGGATGTTCAACATTAGTTCTTCGGTTTGTGAACACATACTACTGCAGTAAAGACAGCGAGCACCAGGACGTCTTATGTTGTTACACAGTACACCATCTGCTTTGGATTGGATTAGTTGTTTCCCCAACCTCCACACCTACGTGTTCGTCTGGATTATTTACCATACAATCTTAGCAAGGGTACACTTATTCTTTTGCCATAGGTATCAGAAAGATTTTTGTTCATTCTTTAAAGATCAATCGTTCCCAGATTAGAGTCCCTTTCCCCAATTTGACATTTTTTCCCACGCCCATCGTTGCAGAAATTTTATCACAGGTTCGCCCGTTTTATTTCGAGTATAATAATTCCAAGGGAGAATCATTTATTTAAGTACAATCTAAATCTGGGCATTTTCTCATAGTTTTGTAGGTCATCCAAACTGTAACACCAAGAAGGACAGAAGATATCAGTACCATATTGAATTTGGACCCGTTGTAAAGGTAGCGTATGACTGAAAATAATGCCCCGTGTAAAGCGAGAAAAATGATCAGTATTGTGCGTCGCTGTCATTTCCGGCTGTAAATGCTGTTGTCCGTCTCGGCATTGAAGGCTCTGGATGTGTTGGTGGTGTTTGGCAGTCCATTCCGTTTCCATGTACTGACAAAGCCGATCTGGTGTAGCAATAAGTGGTATATCCCAGGCCAGTGGTTCTTCAATAATTGACCACATGTTTTCCATAGGTGAGAGAGCGGGACAACAGGGAGGCCAAATCAGCAATGCAATCCGATGAAGAACTCTTAAACATTGCGTGCTATGTGTAGTCGCCCATTATCCCGTTACAATGCTGCCGTCGGCAAGTAGGAAGGAACGGGAAGACAAGAGGCTCCAACCCATAAAATATGTCACGCTGGCTAATTTGTGTACCGGCAGTGCTTACTAGTAGGTGCGGGTGTTCAATCCAGTACCATGCCTGCCCCCTCAGAAACCGTATACCGGGGACAGAAACTGTATGGCGAAGAGTAAGACAACTTTTCAACAGTTCCAGACTATAGTCCGACCACCCAAGTGATGTAGCTACAATCGCTATTCGTCGGAAAAAAGAATGTCATTCGATTCGGTTATCCATGTCTGTCGTTCATCGTAGAATTGTCAGCGCAAACGCAAGTGACATTGATTCATTTATAATCGCGGCATTGGACGCTTTGTGGACAGTCCACTCTGTTCCAGACGAAGTCGAATGGCACACGCCGACACTACTTATATCGCAGTATACGTTTTTTTTTTTGTTATGGGTCGTGATGGGCTAGAGCAATCAATCACTGTCTTGCGCACAATACGCCTATCATCATGTGGAGTGGTGCAATGAGGTGGATGCAATCCATCCCGTTGGTCTGTCGTTCCCTGCTGAATCTATCGATTACAGATTCGCATCATAGTTGGTTGATTATTTCCGACAAAATCATCGATCTATCTGGAGGATAATCCACAATCCCTACAGACGACTACTCTTCTTCGTTCGAGCTCCAAAACGTGCTCGAACGACGGTCGCTGTTATGTACGGTCGCCGAAAACGCAGTTGCAAATTTCACTTGATTTGAATGCTTCTTTCAGGGAGTTGCATTTTGGGGAACCATCCGTGTGGTACTAGTAGTTTCATTTCCCCTCTTTAGCTGAACAGCTTGACAGTTTCTGTGATAGCAGGTCAGTGTCAAGCGTCATTATAAGAAGTGGTCTCTCTAATTTAGTAATAAGGTCACCTGAGGCATACGCACGTTTATCCCTAAAAATGTTCAAATGTTTGTATAGTCTATGGGACTTAACTACGGGGTCATCAGTCCCTAAACTTACAAACTATTTATGAACTACTTACGAACTAGGACGGCACAAATATCCATGCCCGAGGGGGGATTCGAACCACCGACCGTAGTGGCCGTGCAGACCGTGACTGGAGCGCCTTAGTCCCCTCGGCCACGTTTATCCCTAATATCAATAGTACATCCTTATATTTTCCAAATTAATGCACTTCCTTCCTTACTGATTTATACACATAACACTGTGAACGTCTTATAAGTTAGAATGAATAACGCAGTTTATTCACTAATCCTAGAGTTACAAACAACCGCACTTTGACAGACCAAAGTACACACTTCCATACAGCTGATCTCGAGTTTCGTGATGTTCGCTCTGGATATGTGACAAAAGCACCCAGTGACATTTGCACCCAACCCCAAATCTGCGACATTTGCACCCAGTCTGAGCTGTTTACTACGTTACGACCTACCTGCAGCCCGTACCCTCCCTAAGCCGTCCCTGTTTTCGCGGTAATGTCACGCCGCCCAGTCCTCGCTCACCGGAAACGCTCTCTCGACACAGTCTGCCTGCAGTCCCGAGGTCCTTGTCCACCTCAGCGGGTGACTGCTAACTGTCAGTACGATTATGAAGATCGTAGTATTCGGTTCGTGCAATTTGTGTATTTGTACCAGCTGGGTACACATTTTCAGCTTTGTTGTCATATAGTCTGTAAATATGTTATGTAATTTTTTTTATTATTTTTATTTATTTATTTATTTATTTATTTATTTATTTATTTATTTTTTTGTAACGTAACCACACATTCGCAAATTATCACTTTTTCGGAAATAAAACCCAAATATTTGTTTCTTCCTTTGTTTTCTAAACGTAACATACAATACTGTAGAACATCCTTTTCATATACAGTAAAAAGGCTTAGAACCAGAATTTAACGGTGTTGATAGTTTTCGACTTCTATCACCGATACATAAGCGATATATCGACGTTCAAACCATCGCTGTTAAGATCGATGTTTTGGGGCAAAACGTCGATGTTTTCAAAACGTAGATTTATCGTTTGCATCCCTAGTCATCAGTCTTCTGACTGCTTTGATGCGACCTGCCACCAAATCCTTAGCCAACCGTTTCATTTCAGAGTACCATTGCAACCTACATCCTCAATTATTTGCTTGATGTTTCCATTCTGTTTTTTCCCGAGTGATGTAAAATGCCTCAACATTTGCAAGTTGGGGCAAATGCCTAGAATGAATGCTTGGTCAAATGCCCAAAATTCATAAATACCCAGGCATTTATGGCTTTAAAACATAAACTTAAAAGCAGTACCTACAAAAAAATTACGTGATAGTTTGTACAACTCCATAAACTACATATCAAATGCTTCAATTCACTTCTGTTCTCATTTCCCAGCAGTCCAAGTTACATACAATGTTATACTGCAAACTTATGTTCTGCGAAATTTCTGCCTAAAATCCAGGGCGATGTTTGACAGCAGTAGATTTCTCTTTCCCGTGAATGCCCTCATTGCTTGTGCTAATCTACTTTTTATGTCCCTCTTGCTTCTTCCGTCGTGAGTTAGTTTACTGCAAAGGTAGCGGAATTCCTTGTCTTGGTGTACATTGTGATCAAATTCAAATATTTGTAGAGCTTATGGGACTTAACTAAGGGGTCATCAGACCCTAAACTTACAAACTACTTATGAACTACCTTATACTAAAGACGACACAAACATCCATGCCCGAGGGGGCATTCGAATCCCCGACCGCAGCGGCCGTGACGACCGTGACTGGCACGCCGCAGACCACTCGGCCACTGCAGCCGGCTACAGCACTGCATTGTGATCACCAATTCGGGTGTTATTTTCTCGCTACTTTTATTTCTGTTACTTCTTATGACTTTCATCTTTCCTTGGTTTACCTTCAGTCCATGGTCTGTGCTCATTAGTCTTTTCATTCTATTCAACAGACCCTGTAATTTTCCTTCACTTTCACAGATGATAGAAATGTCATTAGCAAATCTTATCACTGATATCCTTTTACCCAGAACTTTTATCAGAGCCTTGAACATCTTTATTTTCTACATTAAGTCTCTTCATTGTGCAAGTTGAACAGTGATGGCGACAGTCCACAACCTATTCTTACCCCCTTTTTAATCTGAGCATTTCGTTCTTGACTTTCGACGCTTATTGTATCGACTTCGTTCTTATACAAACTATGTATTTTCCGCTTTCCCTACAAGCTTACTCCTATTTTTCTCAGAATTGCGAACATCATCCAGCACCTTACATTATCGAAGACTTTTTCCAGGTCACAAATCTTATTAATATGTCTTGGTTGTTCTTTAAGCCCGCTTCCATTATAAATTGCAGCTATGCTATTGCCGTCAAGTACGGCGTTGTGTCAATGCGACCTCACAGCCCTCGGCTTTTCTACCTGCCGAACAGAGACCGGACGGGGAGATTAGCGGGCCGCCCCTTGACCAGAACAGGGTGCTAATGTCACTGGGGGCTTTTGTCACTGGGTGCTTTTGTCAGGACACCGTTCGCTCTTAGAGGACGTACATCTTCAGGTTTCGCTGTAAGTGTGTGTGTGTGTGTGTGTGTGTGTGTGTGTGTGAGAGAGAGAGAGAGAGAGAGAGAGAGAGGTGCCAGATGCAAATATCCAAAACGTGTACTTTACTTCACCAGGATCATTCGGTAAATCCATGAGATAGACTCGCATTCACTAACAGTAGCAAATTCCTATCAGGTTGGGTCCATCTATTTTTGTACATCTTACAGACTGATACTCAGTTTTTGATATCAAAAGTACCACTTGTGCAGATGGAAGCAACTACAGTTCCCTTCATGACGAAAGTTTATTATATAATACTACCCGTTACAGAGGTCCGCAGGTTCAAAGTTACTGTACAGATGCAAGTAAAATAGGCGCGCATTATCCTGTCGGAGATATTATAGTTTCAACTGACATCACGAGCGTACTGCAAAGGTTCTCTAGGTTATGAGGTGAGGAAACTCTCTTTAGTCGCCATTTATTCATAAATCGCAGTCAATATTTTCTGTGATGTGAAATTTTATAATTTTTCTGTTATTCGTCACAGACGCCGTACATTTTGCCTGTGACAAATAGTTTGCACTTTTTCACGAGTATACCTTCCACATACTGTCATAAATGTGATCCATGACGAAACGTTCTATGTTTAAGATCGTATACCCGTTATGCATTGATGTTAATTAAGATTATATTGAAAACTTTGCAGTTTCAATTATAGATATACACAACGGTTATCACCGTAAATTGATTCTAGCACAATACTATTTACGATGAGCGTACATCTACGTGATTAACAGATATATTTTCGACAACTTATGGAAGCTTCCAACTACCGTGCATAAGGTATTTCGCAGTGAATCTGCGAGTGTGAGTACTGTGCAGTATACTATAAAATTTTGTAGCACTGTTATCACTTAATACATTAACTGTATTGTTCTCAAGGCTTTGGCAGGATATATGATGTAAGAGAGAGAAGAATGGGTACCATCTATATGTCAATTCCGTAACTCTGTCTTAGAGTTACAGTTCTTCAGCTCTTTATTTATCCCAGTTACTGAGGAGAATTTTAGAAGCAGCCCAATAGTTGCCCAAAGAGCGTCTCTAAACACAACGCTCCCACTAGTAGGTGTACTACTTAGACTCAATGAATTTAATCCATTGTATAATTCTTCCTCAGCTCCCTGTGTGACAAGTTAGATCATTGCGTGTTAGGCGTATCAGGCAAGCCAGTATGTTAGTTTTGAACTCTTCAGTTATCCATCATCTGCCCTACGCAACAACTCCGCCCCTCGGCCGAGAAGTCCCCACTCACCACCAATAGTGGTAAAAACAACCATCCATCATCTCCGCTGTGAGGACACAACGAGGTGAAGAGCCAAATTCATAGAAAGCATGATACTCATCTTGGCATAATTTCTCTCGCTGCCTCTGAGCAATCATCACCATGCATAATGGCTCGCCACGTCCAACTTACATCAGTCTCAGTGTACGTCTGTGACTTCAGTAACAAGGGTAGTATAGTCATCTGTCACCATTTCATATTACTGACTTTTGTTGACTATTTAACTACTAGCTTCAAATACATTTATATCAAAATATCCCAACAGATTTGTGCATATGTAAAGTAACATGACTCGCTTATCGTATAAAAAAAGCACATGGAAAAAAGGAATCGAGAACGGTTTTATTCATGTTTTAGAATATGACGGTGCATACCATTAAGTTTAGGTTTCATGCTGCTCCACTCAGGGATACTAGTCATTGTAGATGCATTTTTCCGACAATACTTTAATCCCTAATGCTCCTTCCTTCCCTTTTACAAATCCCCTCTATGGGGATCTCACTACACTGGGAAATTAAGGATAGCTCGTAAGATAGCGCGAATGTGTCGAAATTTTTTATGTAAATGGCTTTGAAGCTACCTGATACATTTAGTTGCTTCTCTTCCTCTTTTGCATCTCTGACTCTCTCTCTCTCTCTCTCTCTCTCTCTCTCTCTCTCTCTCTCTCTTTTCCCTTCCTTTTGTTTGTGCTGTCAAAGGAGCATTTTTCATTCTGGTTCCTAACTCTTATTCTACCATAGTTGATAGGCTGCTTAGCTGAAATGGGTTGTGAATTAGGTCATACATATAGCGAGTACTTGCAAAATCCTAAGCCCCATTGGTCTTGGTCCGTCCAATCACCCTCTTCCAATCCTCGTTTTCGCACTTCCTATTTATCCCTTTTTTACGTACTCTCGCTTGCTTTCTTCGTGGTGAAATCCATGCTTCTAGCGGTATCATTCCCTGTTCCATAAGTCAAAAACCTCTGTAACATTTCCATTTTTATCATTAATTTCTACTATAATGGTAGTTGTAGATGTCATCCTTCCTCTCATTATTTCATTCCTCCCGTGGTCAAATAATATTAAGCTGCAGCATCGCCTCCAGTATGACATCTCTGCCGCGCTGGAGTGGCAGCGTGGTCAAAGGCATCTTGCTACGTATTGGGTGGTCGCTCCCGACAGCGGTTGTGTCCTCCCTCCCCCATGCACCGTATGAAACTTAAAGTAAACAGTGCCCTTTCTTTGTTTTGAAGGTCAAGCGTGCGAAATTTCGTGAAGATCGGAATGAAACTAGATTTCGTGAGTCTGTAGGAGAAGTAAGCTCCGCCATGCACCTATCACAAAATACTTTTACCTGCCGTTTTCTACATAAAAACAACATTCCTGCCAAATTTCAGCTTCATAGGAGAAGTAGTATTCGAGATTTCGTGTTTAGTCAGTGAGTGAGTGTCCTTGCGCTTTTATATAGACAGAGATTAAGAAAATAGATTTCTTAATTTTGGATGCAAGAGAATTAAGGGAGACTTACAGACAAAAATAAATAGTGTCATGGATATCTGTAATGCTAACTTTATTTGATACATCTACATCTACATAGATACTCTGCAAATCACATTTAAGTGCCTGGCAGAGGGTTCATTAACCACTTTCATAACTTTTCTCTACCGTTCCATTCTCTAATAGCGCGCGGGAAGAAAGAACACCTAAATCGTTCCGTTTTCGATATGATTTCTCTTATTTTATTGGGATGGTCATGTCTCCCTAAGTAGATGGGTGCTAGCAAAATATTTTCACATTCAGTACCAAAAGTCGGTGCTTGAAACTTCGCAAACAGATCACGCCGCAATGAATAACGTCTTTCTTTTAATGATTTCCACCCCAATTCGTGCAACATTTCCGTGACGCTTTCCCCTCCGTAACGTGATAAAACAAAACGAGCTGCCCTTCTCTGAACCTTCTCAATATCTTCCGTCAGTCCCACCTGGTGAGGGTCCCACAAGGGGCAACAGTACTCCAAGAGAGGACACACAAGTGTGATGTAGGCAGTCTCTTTGGTGGAGCTGGTGCATCTTCTAAGCGTTCTGCCAATGAAACGTAATCTTTGGTTCGCCTTCCCTACAATATTTTCTGTGTGTTCTCTCCAGTCAAAGTTGTTCGTAATTGTAACTCCTAGGTATTTGGTAGAATTTACGACCTTAAGGTTTGACTGATTTATCGCGTAATTGAAGTTCAGCGGATTTCTTTTAGTGGTCATGTGTATTACTACACACTTTTCTTTATTTAGTGTCAATTGCCAATCCTAAGTCGTTTATAAACACGAGGAAGAGTAGGGGACCTATAACGATACAAGGTCATGCCTGATGCGACAGTTTTACGGCATCTACAGTGAAACTGTTGTGAGCGCTAGACATCTTTTCATAATTTAGTGTTGTATGTGAGGAGGTTGGGGGTGGGTCAGTTACAAAACGCTTCATAAACGTTCGAAATTACATGCAAACTTTGTTGCAGGTTCCTAACTACTCCCATTTTTCAATAATTGCCACATAAATTTGGGTTTTCTCACACAGTGGCCTCATTATTTATGACGTCATATCTTCTGAGCTATGTGTCATGCTCTTTTGTTTTTGGGTCAGGAACCTTCGTGGGCGTACGGTGAACAGTTCACCAAAGTTTCATTGCAATCGAACACAGAGGATTAACACACACACACATAGCTGAAAACCCGGCGTTGCTCGGGACTTGTTTATTCCAGTCTTCACATCCTCATCCCTTCTCTCTCTCTGCACATCTACACAAGCTCTTTCCTTTGTCCATCTCCTCCTCTCCGCTCTCTTTGTTCATCTCCTCCTCTCACCTCTCTCTGTTCGTCTGCTCCTCACTCTTTGAATGCGTAACTCGACCCTCCCTTTATCTGCCGGAAATGGCCTCATTTCTGTGTCTAACTCCTTCTCCACCTCCTCAGCCCATTTACTCCTCCATTTATCAGTGGAAAATTAAATATCCCTGTTAATTTTAATAGTGATCAGTGGAGTGTTGTCTAAGCTCACTGCAAGTTACTCTCGAAATGAAATCTTAAGTAGACAATGAAGTGTTGTTTTGAAGGTGCAGTGTACGAAATTTTATCAAGATTGGAATAAAACCGTAGATTTTGTCAAAGTCCGTCAGTAAAGTACCCTCTGTCATATACCATACAAAATCTCATAGTTTGAAGCTCAAGTGTGCAAAATGTCATCAAAATCAGAATACAAATGTAGATTTTGCCGAAGTCCATTGGTTAAGTATCCTCTGCGACGTACCATACGAAATTTTAGGTATACTGTGACCTTATTCTTGTTTTCAGTAAAGTGTGTAAAATTTCATGAGGATTGGTGGATGAATTAAGTATAGTTATTCAAATTTCCCAATATGCGGCATCAATATTATGCAAACTAATCCTTCACGAATGTTCAAGCAATATGTTAAATATTCATCGCAATAGAATTAACGGTACTGACTTTCATTTGGGAGGACAGTGCTTCAAATCCACCTCCGGTCATTCTAATTTAGGTTTTCCGTGATTTCCCTAAATCACTCCAGGCAAATTAAATCCTTAAGAGTTCGATCAAGTGCTTCAAGCGATTTCCTATGAGCCATGGTGCATGTGTACCTGATAATGACCCTGCAGATTTGGAGAACTTTAGCCATTCCCTATCCTTTTGAGATGTTTCATATTGAAGTTTCCGATAAGTGCATATCGAATGGCAATTTGAGCGCTGAATGAGCTGTTTGTCCACTATTTAATAATGTAGTCGCAATACCTGATAAAGCAAGAGCCAAAACTATTCCTTTTTTAGATCGAATGTGAGCCATTAGCAAACCAATGAGAAACGTTTTCTTGTGCCACCAGGCGCATCAAGAAAAAAACAGACCACCTCTGCAATTTGACACGGCACTTATAATTGTGTCGTAGACCAATTTTTGTTCCGGAAGCATGATCTTTTTATGTATTCAACCACATAATTGTTTATGACGTCATATCTCTTGAACTATATCTCGTAAGCAGTTCTTACCCCTAAGTCAATTGTTACTTCATGGAAGGAATACGTGAACCAAATTTGGTTGAAATCGGTACAGTGATTTAGAAGCAGACTTCGCATGATGAAGCACTTTTCCGCTCATTTCATTCTTTATTACGTCATACCTCCAGAACTATTTGTCGTACAGTCATTTAATGGTGCCTATGACCATCGCGAAAGTGCAAGCAATATGATGGCAAAGTTTCATCACAATCGGTTCAACGGTACGGCTACGCATAAAATACGAACACACAAACATTCATTTTTATGTATTAGATAAAGTGAGTAAACACAGCATCCATGATCATCCCTCCTTTTTGTTCAAAATAGGTCAAATGTATGATTTCCGAATTATATTATAGCCTTTTTATTATTATATCTGCTTTTTATTGCATTTGTGTGCCTTTTACTTATTCCAGATTTCTTTAAAAAGGACCATAGTTACTGGAGTGGGACCGCCTTTCGCAGATCTACGAAAGTTATATGTAGTTTCCTTTCCTTTGCCAAACATTTTTCTGCTTTGATTTTCAAAGTGATCGTCCAGCTCTAAAACTATTTTTCTCTTCCATTTAATTATCTCTTCCTCTTTCAAGTTTTCGAAATCACTGAATGTGTGGTCGTGTTCCTTTTTTTTTTTTTTTTTTTTTTTTTTTTTTTTTTTTCTTGTTATTCGTTAAGTGTTTCTGCAGCATTAATATTGTCTATTAGTATGTTAATTATTTTTAATATGTTTATTAATCGTCAACGCCACATGTTTAAATATGTTTCCACCCGTGTGACTGAACTTGTATGTTCATGTTAATGTGGAAGGTTGTTTTTAATATTGACTGACTGCCGCGCAATGGCTTGCAGTCGCCACCTCGCGCTTTAGGGCCTCGTTTACTGTAATTAATGGCTTCTTTTGTCGTCTGCGCTAGGGTCTGCTGGTGGCCAGAGACAAGTTTGCTTGTGCCGTGTTCTTATTGTGGTGCCAACCTAATCTTGGACGAAAGAGGTGACAAGAGACCTCTCTGGGAGCCGTTGAAGAGGCTATCATCTTCCTCAAGTAGAGAGGGTTGGTAGACACTATCCTCTGAACGCGCTCTGTATGGGTTTTTAGCGCGCTCTACATCCGGTGTCTAGTGGGGAAGGTTTTGGCGTGGCCTTTGAGCTTCACTCTTGCTGCGACTTCGTCGAATCATGCTGAGGGGATGGCATGCTATTAGAAATTTGATTTCTTTGTGATCAGGCAGTCTTGGTTTATCAGTGATAGTTTCTTGAGTAATTCTTTCGCTATGCGAGGCGAAGTGTTTCTTAATTTACAGAACTCGAGTTATTCGGTGTAAATTTAGTATTTGCATTTTCATTCTGTGGTGATTTTGTGTCCGGTTTTCCTCAAGTTAGAATACTCGGAATACTCGTGTGTGGCCTTTAGCCTTTGTGTATACTTAGTATGTTTAAATTTTCTTGTTGTTTTATAACTAACGTTCTTCCATCGGGTCTGTATCTGCAAGTTTGCTGAATATTTCTCAGATTTTCTAGTTTGATTCCGTCTTTCATGCCTTGTATGACCGATAGCACCACGTGCTTTCGTAACGGTCATTACTTCGGCCTTCAGTCGTGCTTTTATTAATATTATCTTTCTTCTATATGAATTCTCGCATGTGCTTTACTTGCTTATACTAAATTAATTTCTTTTGTAAATTCTATGTAATTCCTCGAAGTCGCACGATAGTATGCCGTTGCTTCCCCGAACATGAGTTGGTTTAGTGTGGTTTCGTTTGGTTTGACGTAACATTATTTGGGAAATTTGGAAAGTCGATTATACTATTATTGTTCAATTCTTTCATAATGTACAGTACTGCAACCTGTGGTGGACAACTATAGAAATCCAGAATGAAACTTCACTCTGCAGCGGAGTGTGCGCTGATATGAAACTTCCTGGCAGATTAAAATTGTGTGCCGGAACCGGGACTCGAACCTGGGACCTTTGCCTTTCGCGGGCAAGCGCACTACCGACTGTGCTATCCCGACACGACTCACGATGCCGCCCCACAACTTTACTTCCGCCAGTACCTCGTCTCCTACTTTCCAAACTTCACAGAAGCTCTCCTGCAAACACGCAAGACTAGCACTCCTGGAAGAAAGGATATGGTGGAGACATGGCTTAGCCACAGCCTAAGGGATGTTTCCAGAATGAAACTTCACTCTGCAGCGGAGTGTGCGCTGATATGAAACTTCCTGGCAGATTAAAATTGTGTGCCGGAACCGGGACTCGAACCTGGGACCTTTGCCTTTCGCGGGCAAAGGCAAAGGTCCCAGGTTCGAGTCCCGGTTCCGGCACACAATTTTAATCTGCCAGGAAGTTCCAACTATAGAAATATCAACACGTTAGTCTTATATTTTGCATCAGTTTGTGAACTTCATAATATATGAAAGTTACCGATAAGGCACATTTTCCTGTATTCTTGAAGTAGTTATTGTGTATTGAATGGTCAGTTTATTTCATACAATAGTAATCCAAAAATATTTATTTTAGAACATAAAAAAGAAGCCTTCCATTATAGTGCACACGATTATAGGGTATGAAAATATTACATATAATTGCATAAATCTTTCTCCTAAAATCAGTGCAATTAAAACTTATGAGAGCTACAGAATAAAAGTAATTTTTTTCTTGAGAAAAAAAATCAAGCACGAGAGCGTTAGTAATAACTATGATATAAAAGAGGAATTTCTATAATATTCGTCATTGCGGACTCCAGCTGGACGTGCTTTTGGACATGATGATGATAATTTCGTGTGACATTTTTGGATGTTAGACCCCCTCTGGAATTGTGTTCGGCCTGCCGGGTGCAAGTCTTGCTGACACCACTTAGGCGACTTGCGCGTCGATGATGATGAAATGATGATGAGGACGACACAAAACCCATCACCGACTGGAGAAAATCTGTGAGCAGACTGGGAATCGAACCCGAGCGCGGCAGTCTATTACGCTCTCCACTAGACTGCGGAGGCGGGCGCTTTTGGAAAACAAGCGCGTTTTAGCATAATTATTTAGTGAACATACAGTATAATGCACACTGCATTAGTTACGTGTTTCATTCCCCACATTTTTCTGAGATACAACTTAATAACTTTTATTTCACGAAGGTCTACTTATTTTTGGAGATAATCCTCCTCCTTTTCTTCTGTGGTGTCATTTGTTGTACATCAGCATCAGCAACGGATTTTCTTAAAGCCAACTCCCTACCCTTTTTTTTTCAGAAGCTTTAATGCAACGATTTTCAGCATACATATTGACAGCACGTTAGTACTAGCACTAACATCGATATTACGCTAATTTTCTTCTTCGATAAAGACTTTTCAGTACTCTGGCGCTCGCACTAACACCAATATTGCACTAATCTCCTCCACACATTCGTCCAATATTTTTTTTTGATAAAGAATCTTTAACGTGGCTCCGAGGCCGATCAACAGACATCCAACTCATAGACCATCAGACTTATAGGTAATATATGTATGTGGCACATCGATGGTATCAAAACATCGGACTATCGATATTTCCCTATAGAAGATTCAACTCGATGATCGATGGAAAAAAAAAATATTATAGCCTGAAATGCCAAGCCACACACGATATTGGTGAATATAAAACCGTTCTGTTTTGTATACTATATCTTTGTCTAGTACACGATAGAATTTTATTTACGGCAGTAGTGGCGTAGTGTGCTGAACCTGGCAGCGACGACGAACGAGGCACTTCGGAAAACCACTCACGTAGAATGAGGCATAGTCTTTCGTCTTGACCATGAAGTAAATAATTAATTTTGTTTCTGATCTGCAGTTGACAGGTTCTTCTATGTAACCCTCATAAAGCGAACATTTTTGTTGCCAACATTTGCACACTACGCCAACGGCGTAAGTAAAATTTAGCCTACACTTCAAGACTCTAAATGTGGCGTAATAATATTAGTTTATCCCTATTTCTTATGACTATTATATCCGTACACAAATAATTGTTGATACGTTGTTTCAATTGACAGGGAGACCAATAATACAGTATTCGGTAGTGCCAGTCTAGTAATGTGTGTCAGTGGTTCTGCCGAGGATTGTTTGTTTTGGCATCCAAAACACTGTTTTCCTTTCGATGTTCCTCGTACATAGATATCTTTGAATTTATGCTAACATTGATTTTACCATCTATCATCCCTAGAGCAGTAGTTGGTAGCACTTCAGTTTTAGATGTCACTTTTTATTGGAGACGGAGCATTTAAATCGTCAAAACATCTATTTCGTTTTACCACTCTTATTGGCTATGTATATTCATGATTATTGCATTGTGCAGTTCACAACAAGATTCATTGGCCTCCTGATAAAATTATCGTATAAAATCGGTACTTCAATTTCCAAGTTCGCGTAGAATGGCCTCCCCACATCTCTGCCGTGTTGTGGTTTAAAACCAGCGTCTAACGTTTTTGCTCCCGGTCTAATGTTTATGCTCCGCGTTATTTGACGGAATTTTCGGCAATACGAGCAACAGTTTTCTCATTTATAGCTGAAAACAAGCTATAATGTAGGTGTCACTGGTACTGTTTCCATTTGCAGCAATTTAAGCTGTATCGAACCAGTTATTCTTCATTCTCTAATCAAGTGTCACATGTCATTTCTGACGATTCTTCACTTACAGTTAATCGAAAGGTGACGGTTATGTTAAAATGAGAAAAAGAAGAAGATACGCCACTGGGAATCGAAACCACGACCTCTCGGACGTGAACCCAACGCTTTACCACAATACCATTATCACTCCTATCCTCACAATCCCAATATAGCAGATAATCTTCCGTCAAGCCAAAATGTGTTCCTAAATGGGATTAATATTTACAGATGTTTCAATTCTTCCTTGCACTACAGGCTAAACACTATCTAAATACAAAATGTGACGTTTGTATGTCTGCTAGATGTACCTTAGAATTTTAATGATCGGTGAGTCAGTGAGTGACAGAATTAGCGATTTTCGACTGCTAATATTTCGTAAACTATAAGGTGTAGAATAGTATAATTTGAAAATGTAGCTAGTTATAGTGACCACTCTTGGTAACCGAAAATTCAGGCTTCTAGCTTTATCTACAACTCAGATACATGGAGGGGGGGGGGGGGTCGAAAGTGCCATCTACTGCTTCGAGAAAAAATGGTACGATCGTGCGCTCGAGTTATATAACATGAGCCCTTCGATAATGTCATCCAGCACGGAATTTGTCATGTGTCGTAAGTCACTACATATCATTATAGTTAAAGACGCATGTATTGCTAATCAAGTATACTTGCTGATGCAGAGACATCTCTTCCGAGAGCTCACTGAGCTGGGAAATTAATGGCAAAATGTGTAAATGTCTCGAGATTTTTTGCGTTAAATCTTTTTAAAGCTATCACATAAGTCGGAAAGCTACTTGTCTTCTTTTACATTTTGACTGTAGCCAGAACACATTCACGTTTGTAATGTTGTGGTAGGAGAATTTGTTATTCTTGTTTCCTGATTTACTTACTGTAAATCCACTTCCTCGTAAATTCAGCAACTGTACCAAATGGAAGATTCCAGCTGTGCTACAAGCGGAGATCGAAACTGGCAACTAAATCGTGTGAAGGAAATTGCTAACGACTCGTAACCGAGCTCATGGTTGGCACTTCCAGCTCCATTAGTTCACGTACATGTTTCAAGTACCGGGTGATAAAAAAGTCAGTATAAATTTGAAAACTTAATAAAACACGGACTAATGTAGATATAGTGGTAAAAATTGACAGATATGTTTGGAATGACATGGGGTTTTATTGGAACCAAAAAGAAAAAAAAAGTTCAAAAAATGTCCGACAGATGGCGCTTCATCTGATCAGAAAAGCAATAATTACCATAACAAATTGAGAGAAAGCAAAGATGATGTTCTTTACAGTAAATGCTCAATATGTTCACCATCATTCCTCAACAATAGCTGCAGTCGAGGAATGATAATGTGAACAGCACTGTAAAGCATGTCTCGAGTTATGGTGAGGCATTGGCGTCGGATGTTGTCTTTCAGCATCCCTAGAGATGTCGGTCGATCACAATACACTTGCTACTTCAGGTAACACCAAAACCAATAATCGCACTGACTGAGGTCTGGGGACCTGGGAGGCCAAGCATGACGAAAGTGGCGGCTGACCAAACGATCATCACCAAACGACGCGCACAAGAGATCTTTCACGCGTCTAGCAATACTTTTTTTTCCTAATAAAACCCCATGTCATTCAAAGCATGGGTGTCAATTTTTACCTCTCTATCTACATTATTCCGTGATTTATTAAGTTTTCAAATTTATACTGACTTTTTTATCATCCGATATATCTCAAAAAAATGAAATAAAATAATAAAATAAAAATAAGAATAAAAAGGCCGCTAGATATAGTCCACCGTTGACAGCGCTATTACACTGGATCGGCAAACATACGGAGTTCAACAGAAACATAACATGAAGGCGCTGTCATGGCCAGTCTGGTAATTCATCTAACCTTAATCTTATTCTCCCGCCACGTAACCACGACTGTACCCTGATGGACGTCTATGTAAATATGTACTTTATAAAAATAAATACATTAGCCTAAAATGCATAAGTTACATATTCTCAACGTTTAATTACAGCCCATTTACATACACTGGTGTGGTCCAAGTCGTGGGAGAGATTTATGAATAGATACAAATGCAAAAGATATGAAAGGGGATCCATTTGCAGAACTTTCATTTGAACTCTGACGATTTATTTTAATATGTTTCCCACTTGATTGTGGCCGCACGGTCGAGGTGTAATGGCCGAGCGCTCTTAGGCGCCTTGCTGCGGAGCTCGAGGTTGCTCCCCGTCGGGGTTCGAGTCCTCTCTTGGTTATGAGAGTGTGTGTGTTGTCTTTACGTTAGTTTAAATAGTCTATAACCCTATTGATTTATAACCAGAACCACAGTAGTTAAGCCCCATAGATGTTCAACTTTTTTATGACCGCTCGACTGAATGTGGTACGTCAAGAGGGTGCCGAGACTTCCAACTTTAAGGCGTTACCTCTCATCACCCATAAAGCAGTGGTCAACGGCCGGCACTTTTTAATCGACTGCTTCGGCATTTGTCTAGAATTGTCAGACATCCAACAAAGCGCTAAATAACCGCAGAAATTAATGTGGGACATACGACGAACGCATCCGTTAGTTCGGAGCCACTCGTCGTTTAAGAAGCAACAGATGAACGACTGAAGTCTCTTATCTACAATTACGACGTCGTCTGCAACACCTCTCCTGGTCTCATGACCATACAGGCTGCACCCCAGACGACTGGAGAACCGTCGATAGCTGGGTTGCGATTTCGGTCGTAAAGAGCTGATGGAAAGATTCTAGTACGGCGCAGACCCCACGACACCATACACTCAAGTTGTCAGAAGAGAATGTGCAATGTGCTGATGGTTCCGTAATTGCGAAATGCACTGGGTCCTCTAGTCCTGAACCTATAAATGGTTATAGAGAACTACACCCTGCCATTCATGGGATCTCACTTTTCCAAACCAAGATGGAAATTTTGTGGATGACAATGCGCCATATACTGTGCCGTAATTGTTTGCGACTGACTTGAAGAAAATTCTGGATATCCCAGCGAATGATTTGGCCACTCAGATAAACTTAAATGAATCTAATCGAACATTAAAGTAAAGCGCTGTGATTCTCAAACCAATCTACGGATTGTTGACTGCTTTACCTTTTATTAATACCCCAACAATGTACAACAAAAGAGAACTAAATTTTTCCATATTTAAAAATGAAAATCTGTAATAAAATTAGTAGCGAAATCAAACATTGTTTATCTCTATTTATATAAAAGCGAAAGGACACTTATTCAAAAAACTCACTCACTCACTGACTAAACACGAAATCTCGAACACTACTTCACCTGCGAAGCTGAAATTTGGCAGGAATGTAGTTTATAACTAGAAGACGTCAGTTAAGAAACGATTTTGCGATAGGATCGATAGTTCAGGAGATACGACGTCATAAACAATGGAAACTTCTCCGTCTTGCGGCACGTGATAGTGTGACTATCAGTCCACTATTTGAGAAGGAGAGCACTTAGCGACTTGCATCAAACTTTAAACATAATTTTAACCCTTTAAGATACTTTTTTTCGCTGACACCCCCATCAAAATGAAGAAAGGAAGAAAGTTTGTCGCTTACTACGTTTTCGGCGTTCATGTAGTAAAATTACGGCATTTGGCAAGGCGTTATAATTTATTACTTGTATACTATTAATTATACTTGCGAGAAATGTTGCAGACACTATATACACATACCACTGAACGTACGTTCGAAATTTTATCACAGTACGACACACAGTTCATGAGACATGGAATCATAAACAATTAGGTTCACGAAAAACCGCCTACCATGCCTGACGTTTTGATTTATTACGTCTTTCCTACTAACTCTATTCGCGACGTATCCTGCAGACATTTCACAAACGCACCATTGGATGTACCTGGGAAATAATGTCGTATTGCGACATATAGTTCAGGTGCTATGACGTCGAAGACAATGAAATTCATGAATATTCGCCCTAATAAGGACGAGGCTGTAATTTACTACGTCTTTACTATCAGCTCCATATACAACACATTTCGCAGGCAGTTTACTAACATTCCACTCTACAAACCTGGTAAATAATGTTTTTGTAGTGCATAATTCAGGATGTAGAAGCGAAATGTCACTCACGCACTTACTCACTCACTGACTAAACACAAAATCTCTAAAAGTACAGCACCTATGAAGCTGAAATTTTTCCGGTATGTAGTTTATCGTTAGGAGACGTCAGATATGAAAGCATTTTGCGATAGGACAGAATTAAGGTGGATGGAGGATGAGACTTTTCCTACAGACTGATGAAATATCCAGTTTCGTTCCGATCTTCACGAAGATTTGTACGCTTAACCTTCAAAACAAGATGAAAATCGCCGTCTACCTAAAGTTTCATACGGTGCATGAGGGAGGGTACCTTGCAACATAAAAATTGATCCCTAAATACCTTGCTCGCGCCATAACTTGAGAACGCCCTGACAGATTTCACAGATCCTTTTTTTGTTGCTCTCAGAACAAGGGTTGTACGAAATAATACTGGATAATTTGAGAACAACAAAGTGCGTTTTTCAACTTGACATTGTGTTTCTGTTGCATACAAATCTATAGTTTTGTTCCGATATTGATGAAAAACAAGAGGAATATCACTGTCCGTATAAAATTTCGTTCGGTGCACGGTGGAGGGTCCTCAACTTACGGACTTTGACAAAATCCACAGTTTTGCTCCGCTCTTGATGAAGTTTTCCACACATGACCGTTAAATCAAGAGAAAGGTCACTGAGTACATAAATGTTTGTATGCTACATGGCAGGGGGACCTTGCAAAAAACGTGTCCGAAAGAACATACCATATATAACAAGCAGATGACGGTCAATGATTCTTTCTTCAGTGTGTAGGCACTCCTAGGCCCTCAGTCTTACGGGAATCAGGTTGAAAAGCCCCGAGATTGAGTAATAGTAGTGGGGGGGGGGAGGAATAGGATGAGAATTTGTATCTGACGGGAGGCGAGCTAAAGTTGCCCGTGCAGTTCCGGTGATCGCCGTTCTCCCCAGTGGTATAAGAATGAGTGCAACTGCCTAGCGAGAAGGAGACCCGAGCTCGAATCTCGGCTGGGTACACAATATCAACTTTACCCATTCGCATATAATGTAAATTCCGTGAATATGAATTGTATTGATCTAAGACACACAAAATGTCTCTTAATATTTCACAATTTTGAGTACCAGTGAGATACAAAAATTACCAATGAGTTTTAATCAATCAATGGTGTGAACATTGAGAGATATTTCTAATATACTTGTTCTCTTCTTAATTTTCTTAACTGTTTATTCGATTCCCAACAATATTACAAGCACGGAAATCTAATGATATAAGTGTTGTATTATGATATTATTAAACATAATAACAACTATTTTTGTAAAAATTATGTTACAGAAAGGTGTTTTGAACCATACGTCGACACGCTAACGAAACTATGCATCGAGCATATTAAATTTTTATAAATGAGACATACATAATAATTTACGTTTCATGAATGCAGTAATAAAAATGACTCATGACTAAGAAAAAATTTTTGCCGTTACCAAATTTCATCAGTCACTTGCAGCTATTACTATTTAATACGGATTATATTAGATAGTTTCATATATCACAGTTTACTTCCTGCATCTGTCCTTGAAAATTCATGATTACTTGTTTAAATAACGAGATTGAAGAGTAATTGTAACTATAATGTGAAATAGTAAGACTACTATAAAGAAAACGTATGGATAAATACAAGATCGATAAATATTATATATCAACTTGTTTTGAATAGGTAAAGACACTTCCTTCAACAGAAAATTGTAGGCCAACATGCAAAAACATGGAACAATCATACTGTGAGATTCAATGCATAACGAAAGAATTCAGTTGTAATTCTAACTTCGGCTTTACATGAGCTTTGCTACATACTATAAATCATACTGCGACAGATTTTCTTCTGTCTCGGCGATGGTAAAGAATTTGTCTAGCGTGTCATCGTAATACGTTTTAGAATGGCCATTGATTCGAAGCACAATAGTTACCGCCTGATGTGCCTTTAACCCGCTCTACGCGAGAGCAGGTAAAGTTGTCTAACGCCCAGGCGTATGTGTCTTCCGAATGCGTCACAGTTCCATCATTGCTGTCTACAGACGATCCTACCTTGAATACGATTTTAATTAATTACATTCACATACCTTGCAGTCATACCCGTATCGTTTCACAGTATAAGTTGAGGCAAATGGACTGAAATGAGAATACGTGTTATCTCGTTAACCATGTGCCATTTCCAACTACTTCCACAATAAATTTTAAAAAAAGTTGTGTGAGAATAAACTTGTTATAGAACACAGTAACAATAAATTTCACAGTTACTAACTACATCACAACGTCACTTTTAACAAGTATACCCTTACATAATTAATTCGCCAACAAAAATTAATCCCATTTTCGAGGTTATTTTCAGTACAGAAACTAATAAACTGGAGAGGAATTCCGCCTTTTGCAAGACACCTTTTCTGTATTTATTCACCAAAGATGTTTCAGCACTTACGTGCTATCGTCAGTTCTTTTCTTCCTTCAATTTCTTACATGAATACTTTAGTAGAGTTTATTTATTGTTCTAAGTGTGTAATAATATTCTTTACAGCTTGTCATTGTTTGTGCTGTGTTGTTCTTTTTTCTTGTTTTCGTCGCGTTATCATGCCTTGTTTAAACGGTATAAACATTGTGCACATGCCAACTTGATTTAGATAGCTTTGTAGAAACTATCTTACATCTACGGAGCATATATTATCCCATTTTGTGACTATTAAATAACTATATCGATCATTTATAGCTGGAGCTCTTTCGTATGGACAATAGGTTATTCACGATTTTCAGCCATACCAAAACTTCGTTTATACTGAATTTCATCGCGGCAAAATCCATCTTTGAAATTTCTTTCGCCAACTACCTACTCCAAATACAAACATGATTTTTGTTAGCATACACCTACATAGGTAGATATGATCATAATACTAAGATAAGAGAAATGAGATATAAAAGGTAGAGATCTAAAACGTAGAGATTGGAACGATGAAGAAATTTATGAAAGTGGTTCGATGAACCCTCTGGCATGCAAGTAAATGTGATTTTCAATGTAAATATGTATATGTAGCGTCTCAAAGATATTCTACAAACAGAAGTCAGACGCCTAAATTAAACTTTCATTGTACCGAAACAGTAAACACGTATCGGCTGCCTAATACTCGCTTAGCGGTTGCCAACAACAGCTTATGAAAGATAGCCCTAGGGGTGTCGCAGAGACACCCTAATAGTTTAGGATCAAACTCGGCGAGAGACACCATAAACACTGTAGGAATAAAATGATTTGATTGGAGCAATGATTTACTCTATGGGAACTTCCATTTTTCTCGATTTTTCACTGATGAAATGAAGGCACTGCAAAATGTAGCTTATTAGCGAGGACTATTTTCTCTCATAAGACGCTACAATATAACCGCCAGGTTCTCCTTAGTATACAGTTAAAATCTTCCTCCACACTACTTTCAAATGCCTCTATCTGTCAGAGCTCAGAATGTCTGTCGCCAGCCAAGTCCCAACATCACCTTAGAAACTATACCGGGTTAAATCGCGATAGGCGTTATCCCTACCACAGAGTTCGTACTGTCCTCACAAGAGAGATTGGGCAGTGTGAAGGGTTGTCCAACTTGTGATGGATATGATACACACAAAGTTACATAGTATTTAATATGTATTTGGGGTACCAGATACATTCGCACACCTAGATTATCCACTACACGTATATACTATAAAATATACTTCAGAAATCATATAAAACTTAATTTTCTTTGCTACGATAAAATAAATTAAGGAAATTATCTTATTTACATACAAATGTATAACAAAAAAATATGGGTAAATTCTGGGAGAAAATTTTGTAATGAATTACAGCACTCATAACCAAACTAAACTGTAACAAATCTGTAAAACCGTCGTGTCCGCCGTTAATCCCTTTGAACACTATGGTCTTCAAAACTACTCAACGAATTTCTGGCAACATTATCGCTAGAGGAAAACACCTACAGTTACTTACAACAGACTTAAATAGCTTTCCATATAGCAGGTCCAACCTTGGACCTCGTCTACACATTCTTCACCCGTATCAAAGTTTCTAGCAGAGATCACTCTCGTCTCGAACCTAGGAAGTCATCCAGGTCACGTGATCCGTCGAACAGCTTTGTGTTAGGTGCCCTCAAATCTAAGGTATATCGCACCAAAACTCATAGTCTGCACGAACTGTAGCAGAAAATTTCTGATGAGATGGAAGCATTTGCAGCAGTTCAGCTTCGATCGGCCTTCAGAAGCTTACCGACCAGAGCCCAAATGTGGCAAGAGATCAATAGTGGTCACTCTCTGCATCTGCTATAGTCAGGTCAGTAATAAATTTCCTTTCCTCTGTCGTGTTTCTTTGTACCCTAGAGCTCCACATTATTTGACCCGCCCTGTTTATCTTAAATGTATCTCGGGGTAACAAAATAGGGCTGTTGCTCCCCGTCAGAGGATCAAGTCTTCCCTCGGCATGGATTTGTTGTCTTTAGGTTAACTTAAATTAGTTTAAATAGTTTGTAAGACTAGGGACTGGTTACATCAGCAGTTGAGTCCTATAGATTTACAAACATTTGAACCAAATATGACTTATTTACTCAAATTTGGATAGAAATAAGAAAAGACACCATCGTAATTTGAAGTTATAGGAATCTGTCCTGGTTAGTAATATGGCACAGTATGATAGTACACCAAAGAACCAGTAGATAGTGCTATTAGTTTCATAGTACACCAAAGAACATATACCTCTCTGATACTTTCAGGCTCACAATCAGTGACAGTAACATTTTAAGAACCTTACGTCAGCGACAGAATTAAGCACCACAATATAATCTTTGCGAATACAAATTAATGTTAAATTTACTTAGCTGGGATATACGGATTCATTGCTTTCGCTTTCTGTATTAAAAATTTAACGAAATTTATTTCTTCGAAGTTGTATCTTGTATTTGTCTTCTTGCCCATGAAAAACGAAATTACCCACAAAATGATCCAGTAAGAGTTCTGTTTGCAGTACGGATCTGTAAAAAGCGACGTTAAGCATAAGCCTTTCTTTACCTCCTATTGCGAACCACACACAGACAACTATTGCCTAAATATACTATTTTAAGACATTCTGTAATTACATTTACAAATTTTATTGATTTAAAAACTGTACCTTTTGATGTAAACGATCGACATGTACTTGCAGCATTTTTGAGTTGCATTGCGACATGTGCATCGCCGATCAGTTTGAATATCAGTGGTTTTTAACGTGATTTAATGTCCGTTAGTAGTTTTTACTATTTTTATGTTTTTTGTAACTATTACTCGGTTTATTTCGGAATTATTATTTGGAATAAGTCGGTTTGAAGCAGTTGTGACTTATAATGGTAATATTAATATTCAACCCAAATAAGAAACCTGTTTGACCTACTGCAACCAACAGAGATGCCTGCAATAGCGAAGCACAGACGTCGCATTTCTGAATTGTAATCAACCTTTTCGAGGTTTGAAGCTTGTTTTAGTGTGGATGCACACGAGAAACGAGGTCCATGCGGGAACATAGGAGTACACGAGTACAATATTCGAAGAAGGAGGGCGTATGGCAGTTTGGATCCGGGCGGGCTACGTTCTTGGATTGTGGTTGCAGGAGTGTTAAACCCGTATGCCTGGACTGGTGCAGAGGTTTAACGCAACTGCCTACTAAGCAAGAGGTCCCGCGTTCGAATGCCGGCTCCGGCACGAATTTCCATACGTCCATGTTCTATGATTACAACACCTACGAGCAGCTAAGACTCAAATACCAGTTGAAATTTAAAAGCTAGAAGAATTACACCTATTACAACGCATTAAAACGTATAATATACAGAAATACTCCAAAATATGACGAACGAGTTTAGTGTAAGCCGTTGTTTTTTTTTTTTTTTTTTTTTTTTTTTAAGTAAAACTTGTGCATCTTCTAAGAATTCTGCCAATGAAACTAGCCTTTGATTTGCCTTCGTTATTTTCTACGTCACCTTTCAAATAAAATTATTAGTAATTGTAAATCCTGGGTATTTAATTGAATTTACGGTCAGTAGATTTGAATAATTTATCGTTTAAATGAGGTCTAACGTATTTGTTTTAGTGCTTATATGAGTGACATCACCTTTTTTATTATTTTAAGATGAAAAGCCAATTTTCGAACTGTGCATGTCTCTTAACTAAATCATTTTGTATTTGCGTCCGATCTTCTGGTGACTTTATTAACCAATAAACGACCGCAGCATCCGTCAACAGTCTAATAGAGCTACTTTGATCGGCTCCTAAATCGTTCACAAAGAAAATAGGACAGCAGAGACTCTATGACAGTCTTCTCGGGAATGCCAGATATCACTTCTGGTTTACTCGGTCACTTTCCTTCAGTTACAACGTACTGTGTCCCTTCCGAGAGGAAAGAGCGTATCCAATCGTACAACTAAGACGGTATTTCATAATCACGCGTTTTGATCAGAAGATGTTGCGAGGTAGTCAAAAGTCTTCCGGAAATACAGAAATGCGTAATCTATTTGACATCCCTTGTCGATAGCACTCATCGCATCACGTGAGTAAAGAGCTGTGCTACACCAGAACGATACTTTCTGAGTATGGGTCAACAAGGTCATTCTCTTCGAAATAGTTTATCATGTTCGAAAAGAAGTATATGATCCAGAATCCTGCTGCAAACCGACACCCATGATATGAGCCTGTAATTTTGCAGATCACTCCTACAGCCTTTCCTGCATACTGGAGTGGCCTGTGCGTAAGGATCTTTCGCTGAGCGAGCAGTGGCGTATTGCAGCTAGGTACGGAGATATTGCATCAGCATACTCTGAAAGGAAGCTAATTGGTATACAATCTAGACCGGAAGACTTGCTTTTGATAAGTGATTTAAATCGCTCTAGTTCTCCAAGGATAACTGCTTCTAAATTACGCATGCTATCAGCTGTTCTTGATTCGGATTCTGGAGTATTTGGTTCGTTTTCTTGGAGTGGGATGTAACTGTCTTGTTGACAGACTCGAGGCACCTTGTATTTAACAACTATTTAAAACAGTCATGTTCGGAACAACGTATCTGTGTTTCACATCTAAAGTCCATTACTCAAAGACTTGGAAATGAGTTGAAACACTTCCTCATTTGACAGTCAATGCAAGTGTGACCCCATTAATTCTGAAACATCTATCGAGTGTCGGTGTCAGCAGCTGCCAGCAGGAAGTCGCGGTGACAACTACGGCTACCATCCTTGGGAAGGCCGGGTGGACACCTGTCCTCCGAATTTCGCCTTCGCCTCAAAGCATGTCGCTGGACACTTCCGCAGGCGACTGCCCTCCATTTAAGTCAGCGAGGAAACACGACACGGCGCTAAGTGGCGTGAAACCTCGCTCAGATTCATCGCACCTCATTATCTCGCGGTCCCTCCTGAATTTTAAGCAACTACTTTACAGACGGTGACGAAGCTCAAGTTTATATGGTGACAGTTTTTGTCCCTGCGCCATCCTCATTTAGCAGGGTCAGAACTAAAGCATACCGACTGCGTTTCTTCCTGTATTTGGACAGATAAAATGACGAGAATAAGTTTTTGTACAAACACTACGTTTACGAATCATGCTAATAACGGTACAATACCATTTTAGTTGGTTGATTATTGTGGACCTTCATCGCTTACCCAGAATGAGACTTAAATGATGTTACTCCATAGCGATCAACTCCTTGGTCGAGGAAACAATGAACATTCTCTTGTATAGAAGGGGATTCGAAACCGTGTTTAAATACTTGATTAATACATGAAACAGCCCAGTAAGAGACAACCAGCTATAGTTAGACTAGTTATGTTCTTGATAACACATAGAAATGTTGTTGTCATGACCTTCAGTCCAATAACTGATTTGATGCAGCTCCCCACGCTACCCAGTCCTCTGCAAGCCTCTTCATCTGTGAATAAGAAATACAATCTACATCCTTTCGAACCTGTTTGCTGAATTCTTCTCTTGGTCTTCCTCTGCGGTTTTTACTACCCCACACTTCCCTTCAATGACAAGGATTCCTTCATATCTCAGAATGTGTTACACCAATCGATCCCATCTTTTAGTCAAGATATGCAAGAAATTTCTTATTTCGCCACATCTGCTGCCTGTAGCGCAAATTTCAAAAGCTTCTATATTCTTTTCGTGTGAACTCCTTGTCGGCCATGTCTCACTCCCGTACAGCGATACACTCCTGAAAAATGCCTTCAGAAAAGGCTTCCTAACATTTAAATTAATATTCGATATCAATAAACTTCTCTTCTTTAAAAATGCCTTTGTTCCCATAGACATTCCAAATTTTACATCTTCTTACTTCTGCCATTAGAAGTTATTTTGCTACCCGATTAACAAAACTCATATACTACTTTTATTGTCTCATTACCTAAATTAATTCCTTCATTTCGACCTGCTTTTCTTATAATGTTTTCCATTACCGTTGTTTTGCAGTTGTTAACGTTAATAATGTAGAAATTCCTTTCCTTACACAAAAATGGGAACTTTTCAGCCAAAAATTTGAAGGATAAGACATGCAGGCTTAATTTGGGGCAAGACAAAATTACATGAGAAGGCACAACAAACTTTGATGAATATTGACGACTAAATCAGTTCCTACTGAGACTCGGTAGAACAGTGGTAAAGTGTCACACTGCAAATGGAAATGTCGCCGTTTCGAACCCACATCTATCCTAGATTTTTAAATCTCTCAGTTATCAGTTCTTTCACTTTTGCTCATGTTTGTTGATATTAAAAATGGCGCATTGCAGCGTGGTTTGGAATCAGTGTTAAATTGTAGGTAGCACGCCTCCTACCAGACCCAAATTTCCAACTTACCCACAGTTTAATGACAATGTGTACCTGGATATTATTTGCATTAATCGTGGCGTATCGCCGATTCCCGTAAGAGTTCCAGTGTGGTATAGATCTGAGCTGATGGATGACTGGCCCGTAATCACCTTAATGATGTACTTGAGGTCACTAGAGGGGTAATTGACCATGAGACCAAAGATGAATCTCCATAACTTAGAACCGTGAACAAATGTTGATGATTCACGCGTAGAATATATTTTGTGAGTTCACAGACAGGGTATCGGAACAAGGCTTATTCCTTCAACATTAATGGAATCGTAATACTGATTTCTCGCGATACAAATCGAAGATTCGTATCGTAACCGTGGACGGATTTGCTATGAGCCTTGTCTTGAAGGCAAATGGCTGCGGATGTCTTGTGAAAATTAAAGCGGAACACGGAATGGCTCTTTTTATGGTGGTAGACGCAAATATATGCATCAGAAAAATTCTGCACTGGTCACGAATCGATACATACCAAGAAATGAAACGAACTCTAACTGAGAGAGCGTCTCTCAGTAGTTTTGTTGCCTCTGACGCTGTATACTTCCTCGATAGAAAAAGTTTCCTGCAACCAACTTAAAAAAGGCTGGAAATTCAGATGGTGAGTTAAGTTATCATCCGAGGATCGGATCGTCCCCGTCCAAAACGCATGGCGGTGGCTCTGAAATGGCGTCACTTCTCTGGCAGAGGGGTCTGTGTCTACCCGCTTCCTGTAAGTCTTGGCTTCAAATTGAAACTAGTACCCATAGGAACGCCATTTGACTATTTTATGAATTAAATGATTAGTTTCGTTTCATCTCTGTAAAGATCTGCCTTGAGCACAACACTGGTATTTTATTTTCATACTCATACATGTTTCGCTACTGTTGTAGCATCTTCAGTGAGTCTTTTTATTGCTTAAAATGAACGACAGAAATATTTTCGTTTACACGGGTGACATTACAGATACAGGGGGGAGCTGATTGTTTCCACGTGAAAGGCGGGTTTAGCCAGGCTAACAGTTTCGACATAGTGAATGGACTACAGGTAATTAGGATTTTCCTAATCTGCTCGGAAACCGGAAACGGTCTTGGCTGAGCGAGGGCGGCTCTCCCAGATAGCAACTGAAATAAAACATAGCCACACACATTATTCTAAAACTCCATATTAAATCAGGGAATGATCATACGGTAAATATAATTATGTGAATGGATTCAGGTGACTTGTTTGAATCAAAATCAGTAATTACAGTTTCAATATCCCTAACAGATAAAAAGCCGACAAATTTCAATACTATAATAATAATATTGTAAGACTTATATTTAAAATTATTGATATGTAGTGTTTATCAGTAATAGTTTAAGAAGCAAATTGGCAGCATTGCACAACGCTACCTATCTTAAAAGACGTACCACGTTATTTCCGCAAGCTTTCAATAAACTTTATTTTACTCTCTTGTTCTGCTTTGCGTTGAGGTAGTAATATTCTTGTGTCAGAACATAGATACCACCACAGAAACACAAAAAATTACCCAGCAAAGCCCATTACACTTATATATGTATTTTATTATATTTAATATTATTCTTAGTAACGTTCGTTTTTTACGTTGTTGACTGCCACTTAAATATTTCATGGTCGAGTAAAAATAGTAGATATGCAGCAGATAATTTATATATAAACAATTACAAGTATTTGCGGACAAGAACTGAATATATTTGTATAAAAATCCATGATAAATTAAATATTAATTGTGTAAGTATATTTCGAGGGCGACAGTATATTTGAACACTGAGACGCCACGCTTAATGACTATCTGAGCAAAGAGCTTCATTTTCAACCGTTTCTTAGTATTGTTAATTATATATTTGTTTGTTAAATGTAAACAACATTTGTAGGGAGGTGGTCAAAGCATTTAAATATATAATATTTTGTAAGGGAAATTGTATTTTAAAGATGAGGCATTAGGATGCCCGGAAGGATACAATTTTGGGAGCAGGGAGAGTATGCTTTTGAACGCTTGGGAAGGGACTGGTAACTTGGACGTGGTGGTGAAAGTTTGTGACGCTGGGCGGTCTGAAGCCGCGTTGCGAACTTGTGATTTGAAGATATAGGCCCGTGTGGACTTAGAAAATTTACGGGACTGTGACTGCAAAACTTAGTCTCTGGTGAAAAGTGATAAACTATGCACGGTAGTAGGGCTGTGGAACAGTGATAAATGATCAACCGTGTACATACGTGATGACTGTGTTTTATAGCAAATACTGTAATCGCGGATTAATTTTGGAACTGCGATGATCGATGGACTACACTAATTTACGAGTGACAATTTGGAACTTTTACTCTCGAGTGCGTGTGATACTTATAGTATCTCTCATGAACAATAATTGGGAAAATATTCAGTTATTTATCGATGTATAAAGTAGGACCACTTCCGCAATTTTACGTCCAGAAAGAGAAATAAACTCTATTTATAAAGAATTACTTCGTGAGTGAATCACTTCTTTATCTTAGAATCCTTTCTGTTGGTCATTCAGAGGTTGAATTTATGTTTGTTAAATATATTTTCACGTCATCATATGCAGATTGATAGACTGGCTAAGCTACAGATTAATTATTGATCTTGTTTAAACAGATTGGGTAGCTGTTTAGGGCATAGAAGCTGACATACATAACTCACCCCTATGAACAGAGACAACGAGCCATAAACTTTTTACTACCGTGAGTTATGTATTGCCTAATTCTTATCGGTGAGTTCCGATAGGAAGGTCGCAACAGCAGGATTATTTTCGAAACAAGCTGTTGTGAAATATTTTTACAATGATTTAATTCCTTATAAGTACTATAAGTTTCTTGGATTTCGCCCGAATAAGACACTTATTACATTCACGATCATCTCATTCAAAATACAGTATATTATACTGAAAGAAACAAGAGAATACTTACCATAGAGGCGACAAATTCCAACAATAGATATACGAAGAGGAACAACTTCAGATCCTTTGAAATAACACAAATAAAACTCTTTTTTTCATGGTCAGTACGCATTTCTTTCCAGAACTATACAAAATATGGTCAATACATTATTTCATGCCACAATTCAATTTACTATACTGAAAAACATATTTATAGTAACCGTTTAGCAAGCGCGCGGATTGGCCATGTGGTATAAGGCAGCCATTCACGCCAGAGGTTCGAGTCCTCCCTTGGGCTTGGGTACATTTGTTTAAGTAGTTTGTTAAGTGTAGAGACTGATGACCGTAGCAATGCAGCAGTTTTGTCCAACTGGTTAACGAACCTTTTGAATATTTCGAACCGTTTGCTAATTAGCAAGCTAGAATTTATGCTGTTTTGTAAGTGCGAAATTTACGACTTAGGATATTTAACGACTGACAGAACTTCCCGCGCAAAGGTTGGCCAAAAATGGCCTTCGTTTGTGATTATTATATGTGGTATAAAGAGAATCGGCCACCATCTGTATATAGGCACGCATGAGTCAAGTGGACGCGTGAGAAATTGGTGCTTGCCTGCGTAAGAATGCACGCGCAGTCATGCTTGTCAAGCATGCATTTATACGCTGTGTATATTCGCCTGCATTGTGGGGGCTTAAAATACAGAACTAAGCTCGATAAATATCATCAAGGGGCCACACCTTGGAAAACAGACGCAATCACGGTGAAATACTAAGAAGTATATCATGATACGAACTACATAATTAAATAAAATTGAGCAGTATTTTTAGATTCCAACGTAACTAGTATCTTGGAATTCGCTACAGATTACGAAAACTGTCCGTCTACCCCATAGCACAAAACAACTTCTCACATCATACGGTGCCGCAGCCACGGGGGGGGGGGGGGGGGCTAATGGAGCTAAAGCCTCACAGCACCTCTAATTTTTTAATTTTATTATTATTTTTTTCCAACAAGTTCGTCATTGTAAATCGTAAATCTGAAATAGTGCACATGTAATAAATCACAACGTAACTATAATTTGCCAAGCACAAGTGAACGTGACAACAGGTCGCCAACGTGAAGCCACCACTGAGAACGTGTGCTACTGTTGCTGTGAGCGGTTTTAATGAAGCCGCGACCAGCTTTGATGCTGCCACTGTTGTTATTGTTATGCTGAAGCCGATTGTTCATATGCGGCAACCCGCTGCTTAGCAGGTCAGCGGCCCTACCGCGTGGAATTTTATGAACAATAGTGTCTTTTTAGTTAAATTTCACACATAGTCTCATATTAATTAAACTGTAAAGACCATTCTCTTTGGCTAGTAGCACAGAAGCTGCATAATTACTTTTCGAGCTGATTATATACACTCCATTTGCACCATATTGATCCTCTTCCACTTTCAAATTAATGCGAGCCTACTCATTTTATTTCCTGTGCAACAGTTTACGCAGTATAATTAGTTAAATTATGAAAAGGGTAAAAATAAGTCATCTACATGGGATACTCTGCAAATCACAATTAAGTGCCTGGCATAGGGTTCATCGAACCACTATTATACTATTTATCTCCCATTCCATTCTCGAATTGCGCGCGGGAAGAAAGAACACCTGAATCTTTCCGTTCGTGCTCTGATTCCTCGTATTTTATTCTGATGACCATTTCTACCTATGTAAGTGGGAGTCAACAATATATTTTCGCATTAGGAAGAGAATTTTGGTGATTGGAGTTTCGTAAGTAGCCCACGCCGCAACGATAAGCGTCGTTGTTATAATGATTCCCATCCCAGATCCTGTATCATTTCCGTAACGCTGTCACCCTTGTATCGTGACAATACGAAACGAGCTGCCCTTCTTTGGACTCCTTCTATGTCCTCCGTCAAATCCGCCTGATAAGGATCCCACACTGGATAGCAATACTCCAAAAATGGACGGACAAACGTCGTGTATGCAGTTTCTTTTGTAGTTCTGTTGCATGTTTTAACACGTTCGCTGCCGTTCACGCTCTTGCGCGTGTAAACGTAACTTGAGTCAGGTGCCGCTCACGCTGTGGCGCGTGCTGCGACCTAGCATCCTATGGATTGTTGTAAACTGGCATCGTTTATGGGGGAATTACGATCATAGCGGCGTTTTCGAACTCCTTGTATCACATGTTGAATTATGCATTCGATATTTCACGTCTCTGATTCAAGTACTTACACTATATCCTGCTAATTTCCTTGCCAGCTCTCAGAAAGTATAGAGTGTAAAATATTTTCTGATTTCAGTCTTTGACTATCACGATTAGTTACCAGTTTATAAAAAATACTTCTTAGTTTTTGATATTATTCATACTTATATTGCTGATGATATAGAAATAAGCATATGTTTTATGAAATACCTTGTATGTACTGTTTCTATTGTTCATTTGCTGTTTTCACAAAAGAAAATGCAAATAAAAAACCATATAAAAATGAAAACTAAAACCAAAACATTCAGTGGCTCAAAACTATGAAAAGATACTGTCAAAATACGATCACGCGCCAGAGCGTGAAGTGGCACCTAGCATCATCGCGCCAGAGCGTGAACGGCAGCGAACGTGTTAAGTGTTCTGCCAATAAAACGCAGTCTCTGGTTCGCCTTTCCCACGACATTATCTACGTGTTCTTTCCAATTTAAGTCTGAAGTAATAGTAATGCCTATGTATTTTGTGGAGTTTATGGCCTTCACTTTTGATTGATTTATCTTGTAAACAAACTTTAACGGATTTCTTTTCGTACTCATGTGGACGACTTCACACTTCTCATTATTTATAGTCAATTGTCATTTTTACCCTATACTGAAATCTTATTCAGATCGTTCTGCAGTCATAGATTAATAAATTTAAGTGGCTTTATTTTTTTTAATTATCCCCCCCCCAAGACCCAAGTCCTAGCTGCGCCACTGTCTCACAACAAAACAAAGTGGCTGCATTTTTCTACATTAAAAATATCGGCAAACTCCAAATGTTTATGCATTTTCTAAAAGTGGCGTTACTTGAACAACAATTAGGAACTACTTCGTAGATTACATGGAAAAAGCAACACTCAGGTCCTTGTTTATCGACACCAACTTCCCTTCTGAGCAGAATGATACCACAATTTAACACATGCAGTTGCGAAAATTATTGCTGTGACAATTGTTACCATTTTATAACCGGAACGGCACTAGCTTCGCACCGGCTAGGAAAAAAAGCCATAAGGATAGTGTTCCTTATAGTTATTTTTCTGCGTAATTTACTAATGGTCATTATATTTAGTTCCAATTATTAATAATAAATCTATGAAAATCAATGACCGTAATATAAATGAAATAAGAGCCGAATCTCGTTCATTCGCTGACTTGACCAAAAGTTTATTTATAATGAAATACATTACAATCTGTACATATAAAAATTTATTTATATATGTATGAATGAATGTGTGTGTGTGTGTGTGTGTGTGTGTGTGTGTGTGTGTGTGTGTGTGCGTATTCCACATCTCGCATCAAGCAATTTCTGAACAATGAGTCCTTATTCATCTACTGCTTACGAATGAGGGTAGTTCTTAACTTGGAAATAACCAAATTTACACGTGCTTTAAAAGTTTTACTAAACTTTTTATCGCTAACTTTTACCGCCGTTCATCCAGTAAAACTATAACGTTCGACATGACGTTACAATTTATTACTTCTGTACTACTGATTGAGTTCGAGAGATATTTTTCAGCCAGTGTGCACAATTAACACAGAATTTACCTTTGAAATTACGTCACAGTATGACCCCTAGTTCAGAAGATATGACACCATATACACTGAGATGCATTAAACCGCTCCTTAACACATGAGACCGTAATTTATTACGTTTTTACTAGCAACTCTATTGACAGCACATTTTGCAGAAAGTTTCCTAATATTTCTCTCTAGATACCTAGAAAATTACAACACATAACTCAGGAGATATGAGCACATTCTAACATTTACGACAATCCCACTGTTTTTTCCTATAAACAGCAGTAGCAGCGCACCAAGCGGTCGGCAAGCTACGCTTCTCAATACGAAATCAGAAGAATGTCAATAGTTTTATTTACATTGCTCTTAACACATTTTTCACAATAAGGAACGTAAGTAGTGCCACAAAAGTCGGTAATAACTGCAGAGGACTTCTATATCTCTTGTGATCTACAGGTTTTTACTGAAAATTTTCATTTTATATTAAGTACAAAAATTACTAATCAACAAAAGAATACCTGACCTTTTGCAGAAAGACGTCGTTTTTCTACTCAGAAACGTTAAGATTTCTTCATTACATTTCTAATGAAAGAAACATATGGAATGCAAAGCCTACATTATTTAATGTACTAAACCAGCCACCACAGCTGCAGCTGATGGAAAACTTCACAGATGTGGCAATAAAACGTCAAAAACAAAAAACTAGTTACCAATACAGCAGAACCTAATTCCACAATTGTCAAGAATTATCAAGACATTTGTTTTATAAGCAAAAGTAGTTACACTCAAAAGCATATGCATTTTTAAGAAAGATGCGTGAAGTGTAAAAATATTCGAATCATTAGACTCTAAACAGAACTGCTACACGTCAAAGAAAGTGCCTGTCGTGTAAGAACGAACCATAACATGATTTTATGTTTCTCATATGTTTATATTCTACTACTTTCTGCCGCGCGGAGTAGCCGAGCGGTCTGGTCGCCACTTTATGAATCGCGCGGCCTCCCACGTCGGAGGTTCGAATCCTCCTTCGGGAATGTATGTTGTTGTCCTTAGGTTAGTTGAACTTAGTTTAAGTATTTTGTAGGGCTAGGGACTGATGAAAACGTAGTTTGGTCCCATAGAGTTACAAACATTTGAACATTTTTACTACTTTCAGCGGAGTAAGCTACAAATATACACATATTCAAAACAACTTATTCATGAAAAAGTTGTTGTTTATATCACTCAGTTTGTGAAATTCGGCTGTTTCTACATTTATTTTACGCTTATTTATGTCGCTCTATATTTTAAGAATGCTCGGAAGGCAAAAATTACAGTAACTAATTGGTTAAATAGGTAGAAAAATTATTATCAACAAACATTAGTCGTACGGCGGCTTACACACCACTAGGCACGCTAGTGTGTGTTAGACTGCGATATGACGTCATAGGATTGAGTTCAGCACTGTACAGTACAAGCAGAACACTCCACCATTTTGAAGCTCACACTGAAAGCGCATAATTATGTAAAGTGTACCGAACGCTTACGCTTCTTAATATACTATTAAGGCTATTAAATATACATTCCTAAAGCAGAAAATATTACAGCATAGTAAATTTTTTGGCTTACATTTGACTTTAAGAAGCAAGTAATTTAAAATTAGTGATTAGGTGGATATTTAGAGACATGATATATTCATACACATACTATATTTAGTCATATGTTGCATTCTAAATATTTACCAAATAAAGTTACAATTATCGAATTTTCAGGTTTATAAATACTATATCCACACACATTTCCGCTAACTAAGAGTTCGAAAACGTTTACGAAATAACATTAAATTGTGATTCAGTACTTCTCGTATTCTCAGCATATGCCTCGCATATTTTACACTCATCATATTTCAGCGAAATTTTTACCTCAAATACGTGTTTAATAACTTTGAATGTCTAGTTTCGTTAGATAACGACTCAAACGTCTCTCTGGTAACGTGCCCTTTGAAATCAAGTGAATGTTGCTTCCAAGTTTTGAATTTAATGCCTTTGATGAACGACTTCTACCCTGTTCCCATTCTTCGTGAAGTTCAATTTATTACTATATTTTTTCAGACATCCTGTTCCCAGATTGGCTTAGACCTATACATTCTCGTGTTGAGAGTCAAAATAAATTAAACTCTGAACTAATGCTAAATAATATAATTTATAAATCACTAGCTGGGTAAAGCCAGCTGCACTCACGCATCACTTACAATACTATAATGCTATATAAGACGGTTCTCATTGATGCCGATTGTAATTAATTAAATAATGGCTTTCATAGATTAAAAAAACACTGAAACAGTAAAAGATGGCACTTTTTATTTATTTACTTAGCAGAAGTTTATGATGTACATGAATGGATCAAAGGGTCACATAACCGTATACGTTATAATTGCAATTTTGCCCACATTTACATTAAAAAAACTTCTGCACTGTGGTTATATCTCATTTTAAAAAAAGTGGGATTACACTTTTTCTTTATCTATTATATTAACATTTCTGTTTCAATGTTACATACTGAGTAATTAGGAATATCTCTATTTGAATTAAGGGTTTAAACTATTTTTCAGTTTAAGAATGTCATCTACTGAGATGTTGCTTGTATTTAGATAAAAATGTTAACAAGATCTAGTTAAATATACAGAATATTCTTCAGAAGAGCACAAAAGTTTCATATTACGAACGATCAAAGAAAACGAGCATATTAAACTGACAGAAGGTGAAACTCAAGTGTTGCAGGATACGACAAAGAGAAAAGTTAAACTAATTAGATAAGACACACAAAGTAGGCTACATTCTGAAATGGTCCACTCCATTCTTGTTCACGGGGCAAATGCTAGAATGTCAGTTAATAGGTAGATAGAAAATATGACATTTCGAAGTTAGAAGAAAAGGATAAGACAGAAACGGTGTAGAGAAAAGCTAAAATCGTTAGGACAAAAAGAGAAAAGGTAAAATCATTCTTGAATGACTTGCTCTGCTCTAGTTTGTGGTGCAAATCTTGATAACTCCTCTGCTAGAATGACATTAAATTGCCGGTAGCTGAAAAATATTATATTTCTAAAACAGATCTGTAGTGTAGCCAAAGATCAAGGAAGACAGCAGTTTGATTGTGAATTGGCGAGGGTAAGAAATGTAAAAACTGAAAAACTGGTTGTGGTGACAGACTGATCTGTAGCGTTGCCCACGATCTTGGATAGTTTGTGGGGTAAAACTTTGTGAGTTGCGGAAGCCAAAGAAATTTAAAACAAAAAGCCTGTTATGTCAAAATCCGCTTTTTGAAAGACGCATCAGGTATTACCAACATATACGTCATTGTAAGAACACAAGCGTCCCTTTCTAGAATTTTACCAGAAATCATTTTCAAATGAGTAGTATAAGATTGCTAGGGATAGCAGTTGCGAAGGTCAAGAAAGGTTTGGCAAACAGCTCAAGGAAACGTAAAATAGTTGTGCGAAATTGTTACTTAACGAGGGATCAGAACTCGCAATAAAGCCTAATCTTGTTCATAAATTAAAAAAGGTAGGTAAGTCTGAATGAAGGAACGAAAGTTGACACGAGACAGATGTATCTTCCTGGTGACATTAGCAGTACTGAATTAGGTAAAAAGGCTAAAGTTCTTATAAAAATGGCCAAACCATGAATAAACATACAGAGATGATGTCTAATGGTGTAGCATATGAAGAGGTTGTGAAGGAACTTGATAACTGTGTTGTTAAAACATCCAAATTTTATTAGCTACACATACCGTTTGTCTTTCCTATTTCTTCTACGTCTCGTAACACATATGTATGTAGATATAATGCTAATATGCAGTTCTTGGTGGAAAGTACAAGAAAAGAAACTACAATGTTTCCATGTTGGATTCAATAATTAAAAGCAATGTGACCCTAAAAACTTTTTGAGTGTGGTGAAAAATACAACTGTAACTTGGCATAAAATATTTTCAGTGATGAAGAAGCAGTTCATGATGAAATACAGTGGTCTCGTGGTAAAGATTTTGACGGGCATCACCAAACTGTAATGTAAACTGGATTTCTCTCTGACGTTGTGGGAGAAAAATCTTACAAATGCAGTGCCAGCATTCGAGCTGCATTGTTGTCTGGAAAGAAAACAAACTTTTCACTTTTAAGACATAAATAGAACATTTCCAAAGCATGATGCTATTGCTCAAGTGGTTTGGTCCAGTAAATTAAGAGGATAGTTTGTGTTTATCTAACCAATTTACATTTTACTGTCCGGCTGTCCCTCATCCCTTCATTTTGCAATGCATATTTTAAATTGTATAATTGTTTTATGATCATTTTAATACCTTTCATTTTACTCTTTTAATACTACTGTATTAAGTCTCTGCATCTTACACACACAACACCCATACAAGCAACATCTTCAAACTAAATTAAAATGTGATATACATCTTCAAGAGATATTTATATTCTTTTTATAACAAAGCAGTGGTGAATCAAGAGAACACAGTGATAAAAAAACACAATTTTAGTAAAATCTCTACTCACCTGGAAAATAAATGGTTCAATTCATTACACATTGTAACACAGCACGTTGGGATTTATTCCCATCTGCTTGCATTACTGAACCTCCCGATACCTCTGTTACATAATAATAGATATGAATGTAATTAGTGAATTATCATTTTCTTTTCCAAAACTTTCGTTATTCTTTTTTATACTGTAACTAGAGGAAGTAATTTCTATTATTTGACGCTGGAGAAGTTTGTTCAATTAGTAAATATTAATTAATTCGTCCAAGAAGTGTATTGTTAAATTTCAGATAGTGTATTAATTAGTGTTTCTATGAAAACTAGGTAAATTTTTTCTCATAGTATTAAAGTGTGAATTACTGTGTTTCACAAGTAATGTTAGGAAGTTTTGCCCTCTTTAGTTTGTATAATTACCGTTAAATACGAAAATATTGTTGATAAATCTATTTTGTTAGATATGTGAAGGAAATCCTATACATTTGTATATTAATTTAATCAGTATTATTTACGATATATTTTACTATAGCCAGTTGTAACTGTTTACTTTTCCATTATAATTAATTAATTAATTAATAACATAATTAACAATACCCAATTTACAGTGATATTCTTTGGATGATATAAATAGGATGCGCTCCTGGCATGTATCAGAGTATTGTTCATCCGTTGTCTGATGCATAATCAACGTTAGTCCAAAGTATTGTTTGGGCCGCGATCTGAGCCTCAAGCTGCGTCAGTTTTGAACTTTAAATTTGAGCAATTATGCAAAAGTTAGTCAGTGTGGTTAGTGTGGAAAGTGTATCTACAGTGATTAATTAATATTTGTGCCGCATTACGATGTACACCTCCAACATTTGTATTCCACACACGGAAAGTGTTACTAGTATTATTGATGTGTTGAATGTGCGTGCCTGGTACAAATCGGTGTAATTAATGGGACTTGTAAGCTGGCCATAAATGGGGACAATTGGGCATTAATAATAAATTGTTAAAGTATCGAAGAACTGTAATTCTATGTGTTGCCTACATCATTTGTAGTGAATTAGTTCTCTCCCCATGAAATTACAGCCAACTACTACCGAGAACAATGATTATCGACAATCATCAAAAACTTTGAGAATCTTCGATAAACGACCAGGTACATCACAACATGTAACAAATATTTCAATTTTGTTTACATTATCTGTATTTATCAAATGGTTCAATTTTTTTCCATGACTTACTTAAAATGCATATTACAGTAAATCAAAAATTAAAAAAAAAATAGATATACAGTATAGTGTGCAGTTTTGATGCTTTTTCGAAGTAAGTTCGCTGTAAAAATGTCATAAATTATCCTGACATTTCTTTCAAGATGCTTTCCTGATCAAGGATTTAGTCGGGATATGTCACTTGCAGACCTTACTAAATTTAAATTAGCATTTTTATAGGACAATATCCAATCATGGAAGTACCCATGTCATATACAATACAATTTAAAATTCATAAGTGTATAAAAATATAATAATCTTTCCTGCATAAAACAAATAGAAATAGTTCAATTCAACTTACATCCAACTGTAACTGAATCTACTCTGGGAACAGCATTTTTGGCCATTGACCAATTTTGATAAACACTTACAAATATGTATATAATATGTGTTGCATGCACAAGGTTCATTCTTGTTCCATGAACTTGACAAGTTAGGGAGAAATTTTAATGAACAGATTGTGGAATATTTTTGTTTTCCCATGAAAAGAGCTAGTTGGATTTATCTTTATAATTCTTGAAATAGGAATAATAAGTTTTGTAATTTATTTTATTCTTTTTAATAATGACACATTATATTTTGTTAAAACAGGTTGTTTAAGGTAGCAAAATCTTGTAACTTTACATGTATGTGTAACAAATTGATCAAAAAAGGCACAAAAATTTCATATCAGCACCATAGCGAATATCAGTACCAAGAGTATAATAGTGATTCCATTTTTATTGACTAATTTCAAGAACTTGTTATGGCAAATGAGTGAGGTGAATACAGATGCAATAAAAGAAACAAATTAGGAAACTTCAACCAAACATACTTTAAGACAGAGAATGGGCTGCACATTAACAAAAGTCTTACATTAAATGATTTACATTTCCAATAGCATTATGGTATTGTAATACAATACGTGCAAAGATTAACAAGTGGTACTTTGCAACCATGGAAAGGACCCCTCTAGCTAGATCCAATAAACTTGCACGTTAACAAACGAAAAAGTACCTTACAATACGTAATATTTATTGTGGTCCAATTCTTCATACACAAATTACAAAACATTTTCTGTTAAGCACAAGCTGCAATAAGTTTAAATGAAGGAGGGGCAATAGTCATACTAAATAATTTCGTTTTCCTGCTTTAAACGTCTTATTATAACATCGGTATGGTTCCCTTCAGCTACAGCTGTGGTGGTTTATTGGGTCGGTTAAGTAATGAAGATAATGAGTTCCAATCAAGATTCCTATGTTAAACATTCACTGATTTGACAGGAAATGTATTGAAGAAAACGGCGTTGAGAAGATATACTACGTCTTCCTGCAAAAGGTCTGCGTACAATAAAAGTGAATCTTAACTAAACTTCCCTTTAATGTATCGTTTCGAATGTCTCCCACAGTCCTTAGGAAACATGACGTTATTTTCTAATTAGTGTCTGCGCATACTTGCAAAACATATATATTACAATTCAATGCAGGGTTAAATTTTACTTACCGCGTCGAAGGTGCAGGGTACTGAGGTTGGCAACAAAATATTCGCTTTACGAGGATAGTTAATTTACTGACCGGAAAAGAGTACATACAAGAGCCTGTCAACCATAGGGCAGGAACAGCATTAATTATTTATTTCATGGACAATACGAAAGATTATTCCCACCTACTTCATGTGAACGAGTTTTTAGAGCGCATTTAAATGTTGTTGCCAACATCAGCACATTACGACATCGACGCGGTAAGTAAAATTTTACCCAAGATGTACAAACTCATCCTATATTATATTCTGAAGTGTAGCTTTTTGTTCACTTGGAGCGCTGCTATCGCAGTAGTCTATAAGTGTAACAGACGTGATCATAAGTGTCATGAGCGTGTTAATCTGTGCTAATATTACGTCGAACTAATCAGTTAGCAAAAATTCATTGATATTAGTATGTAAAACGCAACGATTTCAAAATGGTGCAGAAGCACTGGCGTACGTACCCTGTCCGAGATGTTTATTTTGCTGTTTCTGTCTCTACCAATGTTCAGGGAAGAAACCATGACTGCTCGTTAGCCGTGAGCACGTGCACCAAATGTTGAAAATAAGAGTTAACGCAACACCCACCATGTCTCCACTATAATAACAGATATTTTTAAATGAGGTAAGTATAACTAATTAGGCTACGATATGTGTCAAGGTATACAAACGTCAATCGAAAATAATGTTAACTGAAACCACAAACCCTTTCGATCACAGGTACTAGTCTGGACCGGAAGTTTAGCGACTACACACACAGAGCATGGTTGCAACACATAAGTACGTGAGTACTGATAAGCGTTAGCTTTATATTAACGATAATTTATCAGATTCAAAGTAACAGTACTTAGACGTCAAATTTACTGTTACTTCCCTTCCTAAAAAGCTCTGTAGAGTCATAAGCAAAGTTGTTGTACCACGTGGTATAGCTACAGAGATATTGGTGTCATCACAGTGTAATACATACTGGCACGACACTCTCTGCTTTGAAAGGTGTTCTGATGTTACCGTCTGACAGCTGGAACCTGGAATTCTTTGGAAATAGACAAGGAGAGGTGTCGTTAGAATAATGTTACCTTATTTATCGAAATACATGATAAATTTTTGCATTTAGTACACCTGTAAATTACCAAGAGATGTGAATTATCGTGAAAACAGCTGAATCTCACTGAATGAATGCCACAAGATACAATTTATTAAGGAACATACAGTTTCAAACGTGTGTATAATTGCAGCTTATTCGTTAGAAGAAACAGAATATAACCACACATTTCCTGCATGAGAAGCATGTATTTTATTTATTTATTTTACTTATTATGAAAGTCACTTTCCTTTAAGCGTACATTTGTTATAGAGTCCAATGATTCACCTATTTTTACACTGCTTTCCAATGCACCAGTATCTTTGAAAACGTGATTACTGTTCTTTCAGAAGCACAGACATATATTACTAGACTGGCAATACCGTATACAGTATCATTGGTGTCAGTGAGGTCTCACCGCCATATTTCTGTACTATAACGTGCGAGCAGTCGTGTGAGTTATTACAAAAAACAGTAGTAAAAATACGGATGAAGTGATGTAACTATGCTGTCCTAGAGTTTTGACATGTAGGAAATTCGTTTTTTGTACATGGCTGAAATTTTTTAAGCTTGAGTAAGTAATGAGTTGCATTGATTTGCTGTTATTATTAATCTGTTACCAATTTCATTCAACTTCGGATTTTCTTTCAGTAGTATGGTCATTATAAAAGTGTACCCTTATTCTTTTGAGAGTTCTTACGAAATCTATAGTCTGCTTTGACACACACACTAATGACTCGCGTTTCTTGTTTTTATTAATCTTTTTCCAGTTTCGATCAACTTCGGTTTTTCTTTTAATAGTATTACCCTTATAAATGTGTTATTTGTCGTGGATAACACATAGCTTTATTCTTGTTAGTGTTTCTCAGATAACTACTTCTAATTTAACTGTACGTAACGGTAAAATTTTACCTATCATCCCACTGACCTCTCATGAGTATGTTGGCAACACAACAAAATGGTAGAACGTCTTTGCCCAGATGTTAATGTTAATGTTTAACCGTACATAACATGTTCTTCTCATAACACGATTCAAAAATACGGAAATGTTAGCTCAAATGCAAATCATTGTTCAAACTAACTAGTAAAGCTTACAACGTCATATCGTGTCAGAAGATCATAGTAGTACCGTACGGAAACTTTTTGACGTTAGGTGAGGCAGATGGCGGCATCAAACTACAGTCACAGAGCCAAGTTTGCCAGTCTAGTAATGTATGTCTGTGTTCAGAAGCGACTGGGTTGAATATCCTTGGGATTTGTTAATCAGAGATAGCAATAATCATGGAACTGGTGTCTTCTGTGTTGAGAAACAGTTTTATTGTTTTTAATTTTTTATCATCGAGTCTGCGTGATTTTCCCCATCAATTAAATATGTGGTGTGTTATTTGTCACGTTACATAAATAATGCAGGTACTGCATTCCATTCATGTTTCTTATGTTTCATATTAACTGATTTTGCGTAGATTGGTACATATAAGACGTCAGTCAGCAAAATATCGCGTCTTCTAGTGTTTAAAAGCAAGTTGTTTTGCTTAAAAGATTATGACATTTTCGGTAAATATCTGTACGTTACGACAGAATCGTAAATTAATAATGTTGGTTTTTACTCATTGTTGGTTTTCATGGCATTACATACGCTACTGGGTTTCATGTTATGACATACGCTCCTTATGGTAGAAAGTATGTTTATAAGTCAATACACACGATACTATTCGCTCTTATACTATATCGTATTCAGAAGTGTAGCTTTCTAGCCGCTTGGACCACTATTAGGGCCATGGATAAAGTAGAATAGATCTGGGCAAACTATACTTGCGTACGAACATGTTCGGGATTTCCCGATACAACTGAGAACTCGATACAGTATTGAACTGTTCGCGCTGCATATCTGCAAACGATACGCGGGAAATTTTGAAGTTACCGGGCTGTCGCTTTGATCAGAACTAATTTCATAGGAAGTACAAGTTAATGTAAAAGAAAAGAAGGCTATCACTATGAAAAACTGTATATTTTGTTTAAAACAGCGCATACATGACCTGTCTGATATTATTACAAGATATGATCCACTGATAAACAAAACATCTGCTGCTATAACAGAGCTACTGCATCAAATTAATGCAAAGCTGACACTCAAAGGAAAAAAATGTTGTTTTTGGAAGTATGTGATATGACTGTGAATTCCTTCATAAATTTTAATTAGTTCGTTTAATGTGGTTATAAGAGATAGGTTGCAAATGACCATTCCATTCCCTGTTCATACGGTACAGTAACAGATAAAAATGTTACCACATTTTAATCGCCTAGAAAATGAGATTAAAACGGATGAAATAAAGAAAACCTTAGAAATTTAATACCCAATAACGGAAATAAGTCACATAAAAATAAATTGTAATTGCAACCGCGGAATAAACAGTGCACGAGCTGCTGTGTACATAGTACCAACAAGTGTCACTAGATCGCAGCACTACCATCGCTATTGCTAACATTTACATACAACCTATATTACACATTCATTACTGTTTCTACTTATGACTTGCACCCTAGAAGCTACTACAGCCAGCATTTCACACTTATCAATTCCCATAGTACATTAATAACACTATCTTCGTTGTAAATATTTTACTGCACAGCTTCGAAACGATTTATGAATATCATAGTACCTCCTGAAATTGCTAGATAGCATCGTGATCGAATGTTCGAATTAGAGCTCCTAAATTCCCAGGCTGAATCGTTCGCCATGTTTTCCCCAAAATGGTTGGAATCGCGCTGCACGAACAGCGTAGAGGCGCATGCCCTGCCATTTTTCACAAACGATTTCGCAAAAACTAATTGCTAGAAATAATTATTTTCCGCTACTTAAATCTTTATATGTTAGCATTGTGACGAAATGCTCGTCATTTCGTTAATAGTCACAGTTTATAAGATATTGGCTGCGAAATAAGAGACTGCGCTACATTAGGAAAAGTTTGCAGTAAAAAATAGAGTCTGCTATGATATTCCGTTTGGTGCTTGTTGCTCCATATTTTGCTGCGGATTAAACTTTCCTAATGGATTGAATTTTATTTTCGACATAGTAGGAGAACTTTATCTTTCACTCATACCGCTAAAGTTTATTTTATTTGGCGTACTCATTTCCGATGGCGATAAGGCCAGAATGAATCATTGCGTATCTCATACACGATTAGAGGTATCAAAATGATATTTTGACAAATGATAACATGCAAAGAGGGGAGTATTTTGCCACATGGTTACTACGCAAAACTTCATTAATTGTCGCATTATTCAAGGATATACATAGTTGAAAATGAAATACAAATGAAAAAGGGTAAAGTTAGTGATTTATTATTCGATTTGCAGATATTCCTTCGTCAATCACAAATGTTTATTTCTTTGCTTCTTCTCCATTGTGTTTCAGAGCTACTACTCAGTTTACAAAACCTAATAGGAGTTATATTTCCTTCAGTTTAAAGCCTAGCAGTAACAGAACGGAAGTTACTAGATCTAATGAGGATTTTATGTGAGAATACTTGAAAAGGACAGGTAGCAAGGATCTCTTCACTAGCTAACGAACTGACTTGTTCTCATTTCCTCACATAAAAAAGCACTCTGTATTGAGATATTTAGAATATCTTTTTCATATAACTGAAAAATTGTAATTGCATATTCCATAGAGACACAGCACTTTTGTAATGTGCTACTATTTAACTTAATGGGTTAAAAGAAGTCAGTACCAGTATCTTCAAGTATGGATGTTATGCAGTAACAACATGTACCTAATTATTAGGAGCTCTGATACGGAAGACGTGTTATTACTAGACGTGCGGGCGGAGCCCAGTGGGTCATATTTAACTGACATTATCTCAAGTTATACGTTTCTCACTGTGTTTCTGTTTGGAGAGGATGAAAATTTGATGTATTTTGAATATTTCATACCCTTCATGTGGTTACCTAACTTCAACAGAAAAAAAGTTACTAGCATGTCGAAAATTCCCTAACGTCGTCATAAAGTGCATGGTCGTAAACTATCAGTATATGCTGTTTGTAAATTATTTCCATAAATAAAACTAAAATGAAAACGTAGTGTAGTTCTTAACGAAAACATTGATGAAAATATCACGTTGATACAGTTAGTAGTTTGCGAGTGTGCGCGAGTTGAATGAGACGCGTGGTAACGCGTGAGCTTCGCCCGGAACGTGGTAACTCCTACAGCTTGGGTAAAAAATGGTGGATAGTTCAGCTCGGGTTTCTAGGCGCCTTAGTTCGAACATATCCCGAGATTTCCCGAACAGTGACGTAAATTGTTTGAAGAGTTCGAGTCATGTTCAAACACAGCTCTAGACTGAGTGTCGCGACTATGTTAGATTGTGGTGCCAACCCAGACTACCAAAAACTACGGTCAAAATGAAAACCATAGAATATATATGGACTGAGTATATGTATGGAATTGATCTCTATACTATCTGGATGTTGAACTTCAGTTGTCTTAGCGTGCCAGCCATAGATATTCATATTTATTTATTTATTATTTATTGGCTTCTAGCATAGGAAAATACTTTTTAGCCATAAAAAAACTTCATATTTAGTTTCTTGCCCAATTCAAACATGGCTGCTAAGACGCATTACAAGAAGAAGAGAAGGAAATACGTTTCGATTCCGCTCCCATATCAGCTTACTACATCGAATAATTAATTAAATTCCAAATCGAAAGGTAAGCAAGCAATTCTTTGTTACGTAATAACTGATGGAAACTTGTTTGCCAAACTTAAATATGGCCGACAATGCGAAATCGCGTGCAAAACATATGAATGTGCAAGCACGCTGCAGTTTTATGGTCAGACACCAGAGTTATATATCCAGTTTATATATAGATCACTGATGTATGGCGTTCTGTGCATCTTTGCCGCGCGGGAGTAGCCGAGCGGTATGGAGCGCCACGTTACGGATCGCACGGCCTCCCACGTCGAAGGTTCGAATCCTCCCTCGGGCCTGGATGTGTGTGTTGTCCTTAGGTTAGTTTAAAATAGTTTAAGTAGTTTGTAAGTCTAGGGATTGATGACCAACGTAGTTTGGTCCCATAGAATTACAAACATTTGAACATTTCTGTGCATTTTTCAGTAACAAACGCGTCTTTAGTATAACACTATTTTTTTTAAATATTTCCGCTTTTTTCACACATTAATTTATTAGTAACACAACCTGGTGAATAATTGCCACTGCTCGGATGCAACTCTCAATACTTCGAAGTAGAGAAAGTTGCTTTTCACTAGGTAAAAAAGACGAACGTCTAATTTACTGTAGTTATGTTAGTAAAATCAGCTTATTTGCTGATAAATAGCGAGAAACCGCTTAACAAACAGTTAATATAGTCGGGCTATTTTATCTATCTGTGGTTATATATTTACGAGACAAGTGTCTATGAAATATAGCCTGCTAGTTGAGTACCTTCGCCGAGGGGACTGAGGCGCTTCAGTCACGGTCTGCACGGCCACTACGGTCGGGGGTTCGAATCCCCCCCTCGGGCATGGATATCTGTGCCGTCCTAGTTCGTAAGTAGTTCATAAGTAGTTTGTAAGTTTAGGGACTGATGACCCCGTAGTTAAGTCCCATAAGCTTTACAAACATTTGAACCTTTTGATTTTGAGTACCTTCCTTAGACCAGGGAACCCTCCACTATGATTTCTTTGTTGTGAGCAGAAAGCGCTAGATTCATGGAAAATAAACTCAGATGTAATACATATATTGACATTACTATTAAAAGAGAAATATTTTATAGGTAATTAAATTTTGTTTGCAGTAACTCATTTTACAGCTTTCGTCTTATTTTCAATTTCGGTTATCCTAGGGCTAATATTGTTGCTCAAAGCTAAATGCGAATCATCGATTGCTTTCAAATCCTTGTTCGCCTAAATAAGTAATGGAGAAAATTGTAAGATAACGGAAAGCGATTTCCGGAATGTTATTGCATGATTTTGTCGTTTTACAACAAAACTGCGCAAGAGGGCATTTTGCAATTCAATAAGCACTCAAAATACTAGGAGACATACGAATTTATTTTAAATGGTACCGATGCAGTACACTATTGTCATCACGAGTGAACTTGCCTAGTTATCGTGGTCACATGGTATCATTTACTGACCCCGTAATAAGCATTTAAGGATTTAAAATGAATAAAAATTTGAAATTTTGTATCTTTCGAGGACCACATTTTAGCTATTTCGACCACTTTCGCTATGCGGAGTACAGATTGGGAACCACTGATTTAGAGTAGGTACGTTTATCTGGTCCTATTAAAGCGTGCGCATAGCATTGGTATATAAAACTTTAGGGATATGGACAACAGAATCACCTAGTATTAAATTCTGGCCAATTTGTTTTTTTATATTTTTATTTATTTATTTTTATCTTTATTTCTTTTTATTTTTGCAGCTGCTGCAATTATTGCATCTGTTTGAATGAGCTTCAGCGTTTTCTCGTACCTTTATTGAAAATAACAGATAAAGGTAATATAGACATAAGTCAGCAATAATTCACTATTAACAAACATCTGCCAACGCTGGGGTAACTTATCGATTGCGCGACTATAGAAATCATATGGTGAGATGAAGAACTCGTTGAGTGTATTTTCGTCCGGAAAGTAAGTTCGTTCAAGGTTGTCCGATAGACAGCGAAAAAAGTGACTATGTGAAAAATCAGGTGCATTAGATGGGTAGGGAATACGCTCCCAATCCATCTCTTGTATAGTTATTTTGTCAGTAATTGTGGATTAGCTTCACTTCAGGTGGTCTTCCCGGTAGTTGTTCTGGGATTGTGTCTGCAAGACGTCTCAGTTGTTAACAATAAAAGTCAGCAGGAAGGAATTTGAAGTATATCTTACTGGTCCACCAGGTACCTAACGTTATTTTTGCAGGTCTTGTACGGAGCGTTGTTGCTTTGTTTAGACTCAATCATTCCTTTATTTTCACTGTAGTAGCGTCAAGACGCCATTTCTCGGCAGAACTGACGATACAGAACAGGAATGGTTGGTCTTGTTCACGAGCCATTCTATGAAGATTAAGCAGAGATGACACATAACCATCCGCTTATTTTGGATGAGAGCATGCTGTACCCATACGCCCGATTTTAAACCATAGCCATTGCGATCGTGAGATCATAGCACTTCATAACATTATGAGTAGCCAAGCACACTGCACGGTTTATTGCAGATTAATGGTTTAACAAACTTCTTAAAACCTGGAAGTCTTCCTAACAGTGAAAGGTGAGGAACATCAAGAAGACCGTCCTTAACCGCAGATGACAAAGCCCATTCTTATAGTAGATCTATAGTACATAAACATATATCATCGTAAAGTTTACTACTTTTTAATATATTCATATAAACACACTTCAATTAATTGACGACAGATTGAAAATGGTATAACTCAGAACCAAAACAAACAAAGCATTTTCTTCCATTTATACAGTTGTCATTGCTTGATTTACAGACACTTTGTGCACATATTTGTTCGATTGTCTTTGCAATAAACACGACGACTATCCCCGTAATATGTGAATGGCAGTATTTTTTTAATGCCAGATATGATGGAGTTCTCTTGCCAGTGGCAGGTTGTTCTTGCTTTAGTAACAGTGACTCTTCATTTTGGATATCTCTTCTCGAAGGGGTGTTTCTCTTACTCATCCAGAGTTTATCAAGTTCTTCACGCAATCGTATGAGAAAGTCTTTCCTTTGCATCGTGTTGTTTATCTGCAGCTGATTACCGGGGGTTATCGTCATCTTCACCTTCACGTAAATCGCCCACGAGTCTTCAAGTAAAAATACTTGCCGTAGGCAGTCGAACAACCCCATACGGGATCTCCCGGCCAAAAACACCATACGATTATTTTTCATTTTTCCACTTCGCTAGAATTTTAAGATTCAAGGTGTTCTCATTACCATTCATATTGGCCAACCGCAAGAGAAATTTCTAGTTGCCAATGTCAATGTCAATGTTTGACCCTGGAATAACTCCGTGATCTGAATCAGTCATAATTACTTCATCAGTCTCTACAATATCAATGTCTGAGTTCGAACTGCAATCACTGACAAATACGATTTTATTTGCTTCTTCTTCGAGCATTTTCGTAGCTTTTCTTAGAAATTTGTGTCGGCTCCACGCAGAATAGTCATCTAAGGTAATATAAAATAGAAATTCAGATACTAGCTGGCACATATTCTGCACGCTATACTCTCACAAATCTATACAGAACGAATATTGTTGCTTGAAATAATTCCTTTTGTTGTACCTACCTTATGTGGCTTAATTCTTGATTCGTAGAGGCAAGTCCTCGTAAAATTTACGATATGCCACACAATACTGCTGAATGAAATGAACGAATTTCAACAACATACTGTATATTAAATGGCCAGCACATCGATAGCTAGGTAGCTACATCTGTGTGGCGCGAAAAACATAGAAATAACAATGTTCCCAGTATAGCTTCTACAAAATACTGAGGTTTTGTGATCTACGGTTACAACAAGAAGACAATTTCTAGCCGTTCTCTGTCCAATGTAATTTTCCCCTCAGCGGTGGAAAGGTTTCTAGTCGCTTCCAGTGCTGTCATCACTGTATCAAACTCATAGAGAAGAATAAGTCGCAAGTGTTCCTTTTCCTCCAATTGACACTCTACTTCTTGGCGTCCATAGCTCCACTCACTATCTCAAAGGACAAATGACAATATGTAAGCTCCGGCAGCAACAATGAACTACGAATAAAAATGAAAATCGATAAATAAAAGTTTAGCTAGCAGAATAGCAACGCCGAAAACAAAAACGCTACAAACTTAGGCACCATCATAAAAATAATAGTCAAAATTGGCCAACAGTAGAAAATGAAGATCAGTTAATGGAATGTAACAAATATGATAATTTAATGAGAACAGCATTCAACTCCCGGTCAAGACGTTCGTCGAGCTACTACTGGCACATAAAAAAGACAGTCATACACATGCAACTTAGCTTTCGGTGATAGCCTTCGTGAGAAAAAGACACACTCAAATTCATACAGACATATAACTGTCATATACGTTCTGCGTTGCCCGGTTGTATGACTGTGAGATGTGACTCTTTTTCCTGACGGAGGCTGTGGCCGAAATCTGTGTGTGTATGTATGTATGTTATTTACGTGTGCCTGTCGCGGCTCGACGACGTCTTTGCGGTGAGTAGCAAACTACCGTCATTATATTGTTGAAATCCAACCCGGACTTTCTATTGTTAATTATTGTAATTTGATACAGACATTTACTTATCAGAAATCCCGCCCGGTTAGCCACATGGTTTAAGGCGTGGTCTTCGGGGACTCGGAGGTATGCCGGCCCCTGCTCAAATTGGCAAGGCGGCCAGCATGAATGTGGTTTTTAGGTGGTTTCTCACGTTGCAGTAATTGAATAACGGGCTGGTACCCAGTCCCGCCTCAGTAACAATATTCAAACATTCATAGTAAAGTTAGCACACCTTCACATGTATAACACTATACACATGCAGTTCCGTTATAAATAGTTACTAGAGCGCGGGAATGGCCGAGCGGTCTGGGAGACCTCTTTTCAGAACGCGCGGCCGCTTCCGTCTGAGGTTCGAGTCCCCCTTCGGATATGGGTGTGTGTCTTGTCCTGAGTATAATTTAGTGTAAGTAAGTACAGTGTGTAAACTGTTAGATGGGAGAGTTGTGAGGGTGTAGCGGGGAGCAGAGGAAGCAAGACCCGCCTCACACCACGACAGCCACAGGGAGAGAGGCGAGCGGGGGAGACAAGCCACGCCTACGTCCTGCAGTGCTGACACCACACATTATGCGGCATGATACCGCGAAAGTACGAGTAGCGCACATCCCTTAAAATGTTGGTCGTAAATGAAACAAAGCAGCATACTCACGAGAATGGTTGATGATACCAACTACAGGAATCATTCACTTAAGTTACGTATTACACAAAACGGAACACTCAGAACACTGGTATGCAAACAAAAAGAAAGCAGACGTCTATTGTTGCCTCCCACAGCACTTTCGGACAGTAACGTTGGCTGCAGCCTAGAAACAAAGACTGCTTGCCGAAGCCGCCTACGTCTACCGACTTGTACCGATTCAGGCCAGGGAGAGCTCTGCCATCTAACAGTTAAAACACTGTACAGGCTGACACAGAATAGCGGGAATATTTGATATGAGCAGTGGCAGCCATGGACAAGTGGCAGCACTGCGAGTTCATGACAGTGAGTAAACAGTCTGCATTTCAGTGGAACGGATAACAGCGTATGTCGGCCATAAAAATGTTTTATAAAAACAATGATAGTTTCCTAGAGGAGCAGAGGGAGTTTCGACAGCTTTGTGATTTAGGACGTCATGATGCCGTTCCGCCGAAACACTCGAGAAAATGTTGGACTAATAACTCCGCTCCGAAACCAACAGAACGACCAAGAAGTGTGCGTTCTCCAGCGAACATTGATGTTGTGGGCCAGTCTGTCTTACGGAACCCATAGCGTTCATTTCGTAAGCAAGTAGCAGTGGTTGGAATGCCCCGGGAGAGAGTTTGGAGTATTCTTCATCTTGATTTAAAATTTCATCTGTACAAACAACAGATGGTGCAACAATTGAAGAAGAACGATTATCGTTTACGATTGGGATTCTGTCAACAAATGATAGCAAAAATAAACAATGACAACGAATTTCTTAACAAGTTGCGGCTTCGTCGGAATAGCCGTGCGCGCTAAGGCGACTTGCTACGGTGCGTGCGGCCGTTCCATGTCGAAGGTTCGAGTCCTCCCTCGGGTATTGGTGTGTGTGTTGCTCTTAGGATAAATTAGTTTAAGTAGTTTGTAAGTTTAGGGACCGATGAACTCTGCAGTTAGGACCCATAACTTTACAAACATTTGAACATTAGAACAAGTTGTGGATGTCAGATGGCGCACAGTTTCATCTCACTGATTATGTGAATAAACAGAACTGCCGTTACTGGGCAAACACAAATCGAAATGACGTTCATGAGCGCCTTTTACACGCTATTAAAGTGACAGTATCAAGTGGTGTTTCATCATATGCGATTATCGTGCCGTAATTTTTTTCCCCAAATGAACATGGCAATACAACTCTCCATGCTGATCGTTAAGTGAAGATATTACAGAACTTTTGTTACACCTGCATTGAACAACTTTCCAAACGTTCGAGAAGCCTGATTTCAACAGGACGGAGCGACATCACACACTGCACGGCAATCAATGGCAGGTGTGCGAGAACTATTCGGTAACCGTGTGATCCCGCGATTCGGTAATATTCCTTAGCTCCCGAGATCGCCAGATTTATCCGCTTGTGATATTTTTCTTGTAGGGCAACCTCAAGAGCAAAGTATACACGACTCGATCAAAAACCCCGGATGAGTTAAAACAGACAATTCGTCGTGAAATTCACAGTTTTACAGCTGAGGTATAGCGACAGTTAATGAAGAATCTCCACAGCAGATTTCACGAATGTATTCTTACAGACTGACGCCATCTAAAGGATGTAATAAAAACAAAACGGTAAATGACATCAATAATGAAACTTCCTAACAGATTAAAATTGTGTGCTGAAACCGGGACTCGAACCTGGGACCTTTGCCTTTCGCGGACAAGCGCTCTACCGACTGAGCTATCCCGACACGATTCACGATGCCGCCTCACAACTTCATTTCCGCCAGGACCTCGCCTCCTACTTTCCCAGGTTCGAGTCCCGGTTCCGGCACACAATTTTAATCTGCCAAGAAGTTTCATATCAGCGCACACTCCGCTGCAGAGTGAAAGTTTCATTCTGGAGACATCAATAATATTTCGTAAATGGTGAAGTTGTAAGATTTTAATTACTACGAATTTAACTTATTGCCTTCATCACTTCTACTTTTATTGAATTGTGGAAATGTTTGAGTTTTTCTGTATCAGCCTGTAGTTTGTCAGTCTAGTCTATGGATCCCTTAAGATTACAAACATTTGAACATTTCAAAAGTATTCCCCGCCCCTCGCCCCCCCCCTCCCCCGCTACCCACCGATAGCAGGGAGATGTGAGAGGTGGCAACAGGAAGGGCATCCGGCACACCATGCCAAATCCATAGCGCATCCCATGCAAGCGGGACAGAATCATAAGGAAAAGAAGAAGACTGTACTTATCACCAAAAGAAACCAAGATTATATAGAGCTTTCAGTTACTTACTGTAAACGTTGAACTTCCATCCTACATCGCTGCCTTTTATCTTATACCACAGCAAGTGCATATTGTCCACCATCAGCTGTTTATAGAATTAAAACTTTACCGGTTTCGGTTATTAGCCGTAATCAGAAAAGTAAAATTAAACAGACTGATTACGTCTGTGCATTTGCTGTCACCGTAACTACGTCAAACAATATGTATTCAACTTATCGTCAAGACGTAATGTCGGTGACATCTTACGAATCTGTTTTTGTTTGTCGTAGATATGGTGACAGAAAATGCACCAACGTAATCAGTCTGTTTAATTTTACTCTTCTGATGTTAGTTAATAACCGGTTAATAGCAGGGCAGCAACTGGAAGCAGTTAATTCCATAAAGTATCTGGGAGTAGTAATTAGGAGGGATTTAAAATTTAACGACCATATAAAATCAGTCGTCGGTAAAGCAGATGCCAGACTTAGATTCACTGGAAGAATACTAAGGAAATACAGTCCGAAAACAAAGGAAGTAGGTTACAGTACACTTGTTCGCCCAAAGCTTGAATACTGCTCACCGGTGTGGGATCCGTACCAGGTGGGATTGATAGAGGAGGTAGAGAAGATCCAACGGAGAGCAGCGCGCTTCGTTACAGGATCATTTGGTAATCGTGAAAGCGTTACGGAGATGATCGATAAACTCCAGTGGAAGACTCTGCAGAAGAGACGCTCTGTCGCTCGGTACGGGCTTTTGTCGAAGTTTCGAGAACATACCTTTACCGAGGAGTCTAGCAGTATATTGCTCCCTCCTACGTATATCTCGCGAAGAGACCGTGAGGATAAAATCAGACAGATTAGAGCCCACACAGAAGCATACCGACAATCCTTCTTTCCGCGAACAATACGTGATTGGAATAGGAGGGAAAATCGATAGTGGTACTCAACGTACCCTCCGCCACACACCGTCAGGTGGCTTGCGGAGTATGGTTGTAGATGTAGATGTAGAACCGGTAACGTTGTAAATACAATAAACAGCTGATGGTTGCCAATATGCAATTTTTAAAGTATATTACGGCTGTTGACACAGATCACAGTAAAAATTTGATCAGCTATACGTACATTATACGGATTATTCTCGCACTAACAGATAGACAGACACTTCTTTCTAGCACCACGGCAAATGTGTCTTCGTTCACAGCAAGGCGGCCCAGTAGAACAGAGTGGCTGCGACCGCGGCGGTGGTAGGGGAGCGAGCGTCCTCATTAAGGATTCGGCGCCACGCGGCGATATTTACGGAGGCCGGCGCGCATACCTCAGGCAGCGGCGTGTGGCCCTCCCATCGCGCGCGCGTGCGTGCAGACTGGACAATGAGATACCCGGCTAATGAGACGCCAAGCTGACGTATGGCGCTCCTGCAGTCCGCCGCCCCCCGTTACTCGCCTTTTGTTACCAAAGGCTCGCATTATAGCCAGACAAATTGTCGCCGACGCCACATAAATATTGCCTTCGCCAGCAAGTTAACCGCCACTGTACTGTTATTTCATTTTTTGTTATGGTAATAATAACAAGGAGTAATAAAGAATTACTTTACAAAATTCAATACATATTCCATCAGTAAAAGCCCGTCTTGATTGCAAATTGTTTTATGACGCGTTTCGTCCTTAAGCAGGACATCTTCAGATTATCTCAAATCAAATGTTTGTAAATCTATCGGACCAAACTGCGTGGTCATCAGTCCGTAGCTTACAAACCACTTAAACCTAGGTAAACTAACCTAAGGGCAAACACACACACCCATGCCCCAGGGAGGACTCGAACCTCCACGGCGAGCAACCTCGCGCTCTGCAGCGAGACGCTTTAGACCGCTCGGCTACTCCACCGCGGCTCAGATTATTTGCGTGACAGAATTTACACAAAATTTCAAACCGGTATAATGGTACATGGGCTTATTTTGTGTTAAGAAGACAGTATAAATGGTAAACAAACCTTACAATGCACTCTCCGTGGGGTGACACCGTAAGTTGTTTTGCAGTGTTTCTATTTTTCTGGAAATGAACGGGTAACAACGAATTACAGTTGGAACATACTCGGTAAAGATGTGAGAAACATAAAACCGATTTTTAAAATTACCTTAATAGAAGCGGTGGTCTCTGATGATACAAGATAAGCCCATGTTTACAATTGCGCTCACGGACGGTGGTCGGGCGTGGTGTGCTGCTCCGCCGACTTGTACAGACAAACTAAGCGCGCTTTCGTATATAGAGGAATACACGTTATCTGATCAAAAGTATCCGGACACTCCCCCAAAACATGTGTTTTTCATATTGGGTGCATTTTACTGCCACCTATATCCAGGTTCATTTACTCTGTATCTGCGACCTTAGTAGTCTTTATACATCGTGAGAGAGCAGAATGGTGCGCTCCGCAACACTCACGGACTTACAAACCTACTTATGAACTAGCTAACACTAAGAACGGCACAAATATCCAAGCCCTAAGGGGGATTCGAACCCCCGACCGTGGTGGCCGTGCGGACCGAGACTGGCGCGCCGTAGAGCGCTCGGCCACCGCGGCCGGCGCGAAAGTGTACAGGCTGAACTCGTGTGTTGAGTGACATAGACCGCCGACAGTTGAATAACGTTGTTCAGTGTAATAGAGAGGCATCTATCCAGATCAATGCAGTCCAATGCTATGACAGTTATGCGTGAATTGAGAAAACTTGGATTTCATAGTTGAGCGGCTACTCATTAGCCACAAATCACGCAAGTCAGTGTCAAACGAAGCCTTCTTTGGTGTAAGGAGCGTTAACACTCAACGTTCGCAGTAACTTCATGGCAAAGCCATGTTACAAGGTCAGCTCAGACAATCATCCAGACTGTTGACCCTGTAACTACTGAAAAGGCTGTTGCCCTTCTTCAGGAACCACACGTTTGTCTGACCTCTCCACAGTTATCCCTCCGCTGTGGTTGCACTCACGGTAAGACTATCTTTATCGTTGACGTACGCAAGCCACCCCACCTCGGAAATATTTCTGAGTCTGACCACAACTTATTAGTTATGAACTATAGATTTTAAACTTAATAGACTGCAATAAGGTATAAAATTAAGGAGATGGGACTGAACAAAGTGAAGGAACTAGACTGAGCGTCTCAGAAAGAGCATTAAGCAAGGAATGGCTGAAACGGGAGAACGTAATGCAGTACATGAAGAATAGATAACTCTGAAAGATCTAAATCTACATTTGTACTCCGCAGTCCACCCAAAGAAGTGGCGCGGTGGGTACTCAGTACCACTACTAGTTACTTGATTTCCTGTTCTACTCCCGTATAGAACGATGGAAAAACAAATGCTTGTTTGCATCCGTACTAGCCCTAATTTTCCTGATCTAATATTTGTGGTCTTTACTCGAAACATAGTTTGGCGGCAGTAGAATCGTTGTGCAGTCTGCCTCAAATTCCGGTCCTCTAAATGTCTTCAACAGTTTTTCTCTAAAGAACGTCGCCTTCCCCCCAGTGGCTCCCATTTGAGTTTCCGGAACATTTCAGTAACACTCGCGCACTAGTCGAATCTATCGGTTTCAAACTTAGTCACAAACCTTTGAAATGCCTCTGTCCTCGTTTAAAACGACATACTAGTAGTACTGAAGGCCGCGGAGGATCATTTAGGCAGAAGGACAAGGCCTAAAAGAAAGTACTCGATAACACAGGAGATAATCAATTGATGATAAAAGAAAATATAAAAATACAGCAAGTGAAGCGGGCAAATAGAAGTACAGATGGCTAAAAATGAGGTTGACAGAAAGTGCAGACTGGCTAAGCAGGAGTGGTTATAGGACAAATCCAAGGCCATATCGTAATGTATAACTAGGGGAAACATACATCCGTCTACAGCAAAATAAAAATGACATTTGGAGATAAGAAAAGCAGCTGCAGCAGTATCAAGAAAGAAGGGCAATCTGAAAGGTGAAGGAATATATAGAGGACCTATACAAAGTAAATACACTTGAAGGCAGTATGCTAGAAATGGAAGACGAAGTAGAGGAAGATCAGATATGAGACACGATACTGCGAAAAGAATTTGATACAGCACTGAAAGATTTGAGTGGCAACAAGGCCCCTCGAGTAGATGATATTCCGTCTGAACTGCTGATATCTACTATCAATGAACAATCACTACTTTAAAATAACATTATTGAATTATTTTATTGCACATTTACATATGTGATGTGCTTCTCTGGGTGTTTACTTTTGCTGTCAAGTTCTCTTAAATGTTCAACAGATAGTACAGATAGATATTTAGATTTACTAGAGAGTACAGTACATTGATTCACACATATAAGTGGTCTAAAAATTGGAGATCAGTCTCTTGGCACACACTATAGTTGCAGGATGTTTTTCTTCTGGAACCTTCTTCCAAAACAATCGCTACATTTCACATCCTTTAGTCTTTCGTCCACTTAAATTTTCAGTAGCTCCAAATCTACAGCTGCTGAATCTTTAATAATTGGTGGTGAAACGGAACAGTAATTCTCCGCAACATCAACAAGGAAAGGACTTTCCAGAAATGAAAGTTTAGCATTAAGTGTCGTAAAATCACTAAATGTAACATTTATATCTTCAACAAGGGTAGACATTTAAATACTCTTGTATTTGCATATGAAGTGAGTAAATCTTTCAGTGTCAAGTTCTTTCTGAAAGAGTTGTAATTTGTTGTGAAAGCTCAACACAGACTGTGTTAAATCAGAAAGTAGTTTAGGTCTTCCTTGTAATGATTTGTTTAGTGTTTATAAGTGCTGAACAACATCAGTGAAGAAGGCCATACCTAACAACCACTATGGCTCATCAAGCTGATATAAAGATTTTCATTTTTCCTGCAGATATTGCTTGACTGGATAATTCAAAAATTTGTGTAGAACATTACCTAATGATACCCATCCCACTAAGCAAAACCAAGTCACATCAATAAGAAGGTCGTTATTGCTGATTTCTTCTATGAGGATTTGAAGTGTCGTTGTGTTTTGGCATTTGAGCGAATGTAGCTCACAATTTTTAGTACCACGTACGTAACATGTGTTTATTCAAAATAATTAGACGCTAAATGTTCTCTACGAATAATACAGTGGGCAGGTAGTAATTCAGTGTATGAAATGTCAGCATTTAAATAGCCATTAGGCCTTGGTTTTACTTGACATAGACGGTGCACCTTCCGTTAGCAATACTGGTAGTTTTCCTAGTATGCACTGAATATTTCACTAAAACACCGGTCAGGGCTCGTTAAATGTTAGAACTTTGAGTAATATTCTTCACGGTAACAAGGTGTAAGAGCTCTTCCACCACATCCAGATCATTTGATACATACCTCACAAATATGGTGAGTCCCCGTGGCTGACCTGATGATGGGTGGCAGGTGTCCAGCTGAAATATCTTGTACTAGCTTAAACCCGCGGCTCCGCTCACGTGTTGGTTCATTGTGATAGATAATGCGCGAAACGCCAAATCGATATTTAAAGACATGTATTAAAAGAAATTTCTTTTTTACTGCTTTATTTATTTATATATATATATATATATATATATATATATATATATATATATATATATATATATATATATATATATATATAATTTGACGACTTTCAACCACCATATCTTCCACTCCCTTACAGCTGTCAGTTAGGGACTGATGACCCCGTAGTTACGTCCCACAGACTATACAAACATTTGAACAGCTGTCAGCATGGAACTGCTATGGTGTACAGCGGGAGACTTCGGACAACAATTCCACACAGACCATTCGTTTGTGTTCTGTAGTTTTCGCTGCAGAGTGAAATATTAACACGCACACACACGTGGGAATTTATATATACCGAAAACTTTCCATCCCAATATACTCCACCCATTTATCATTATCACCCCTCAAGCAACAATGCAACCAATAAAACCATTCTCAAAGAGTAAATATAATTTTCAAAGAGTAATTATTGTTCCGCATTTCGGGTTATATTCTTCAAATTACTAAATATCTATCAGATCGCTATAAAACCGTGCCTAAAATCTTCCTCAGGTATAAATTAGAAACTGTACAAATATTGGAGTCTCTGCGTCTTGTCGTTCGGACGTGATAAGCGCACACCGAACAGACATTCACATTAATATCGTACACCGAACAGACATTCACATTTATAGATATAGATTGGATGCAACGACGACCGGCTGCAAGCCCCAAATCTGTTTGAATATGATAATTTATTGCTGAACATTCACTTATATGTTTTTTGTAATAGTAGTAGTATCTAATAGTAGATAATCTCCACCCTATCGTTTGCCTAGACCCAGGCATTTGGTCAAACGGTTTTTGTAGCTTCTAATTTCCTGGATCTAAAATAGAAACAGATTGTGCAATATTGTTCTTTACGAACTCCCTCTCTGTGTAAGGTTAGCCGCGGTGGAGTATCCGAGCGGTCTAAGGCGCCTCGCTGCGGAGCGCGCGGTTGCTCGCCGTCGGAGGTTCGAGTCCTCCCTGGGGCATGTGTGTGTGTGTGTGTGTGTGTGTGTGTGTGTGTGTGTGTGTGTGTATTGTCCTTAGGTTAATTTACCTTAGTTTAAGTAGTTTGTAAGCTACGGATTGATGACCACGCAGTTTGGTGCGATAGATTTACAAACATTTCAACATTTGTGTAAGGTTATTTTGATTTTGCGATATTAAAAGCCAAGGTCGTCAAATCTGCGACTCTGCCAAACACGGTCATAACCGTACTCTGTGCTTGAAGTTTTTCCTTTAATGACAATTTAGTTTTTGTCAACTGAGAACGGACAGGAAATTCTTTCCTGAAACCACTATGGTTAGTGTCGTGATGGCGTTTGAGGTTACTGGCTTTGTACTGTCACAATGTCATTTGGTACAAAACACGTTGTATTACCGTTCCTCTCTATAAAAACGAATTATCCCCTCCCACTCTTTATTAACAACTCTGTTTTCTTCTACACGTTTACGCTTCTTAGAAAACATTGTAACTGTAAATGTGTTGCAGCAGAGAAAAGTAATCAGACTGTTAGTTACGAATGCGACTGGTTTCTTTAAGTGCTGACAGCTACCAACATGCATTTTCCAGACGACATGTCACATGTAAACGTGGTGATTGTTGTGTGCTTCTACTCTGTTGTACTTCACTGCAATTCGTATTGATTCATTTTCTTGCACCTTCATTAAACACGTGTGAGGCTTTCAGTTTCGTTTACAAACAACGTTAAGGGCACTTTTTACTTCCGAACGTGACTTGTGCTTTCGCAGAAGCCTGGAGCGCGGTGTATGGCACCAGGCAGGCAGGGTTTGCTGCCCTCGCACAACTCTCCATATTGTGGCGATCTGTGTGGGTCCACTGGCCGACCGGGTCTGCTTCTTCCGCTCCCCGCTACGACCTTCAGAAATCAGTCAACTTATCACACTACTGACTGCCGCATCTCGCTCACTGGTGTTACAAAATTGGCGCGGTGCTGCACTGCCAAATCGCTAACGAAGCTCCATAGCTTTAGAGCAGAGCAAGGAAGTGTGAGTTACTTTTTACTTTTCAAAACAAGAGCCACACTGAACTGAAGCAAGAGCCGCATGCGGCGCGCGACCCACGTTGTGGCCACCCCTGATCTACAGCTTCAGTTTTGCGAATTTCGCAATATGGCATAATATGAAAGATTGGAAAGTTGCACAGGTTACACCTATATTCACGAAAGACAGTAGGAGTAACCCACTAAACTACAGGACTATTTCATTGATGTCAATTTGCAGCAGGGTTTTGGAACATATCCTGTATTCAAATATTATGAATTATCTCGAACAGAACGATCTATTGATCCAAGGTCAACGCGGATTTAGAAAATATCGTTCATGCGAAACACAACTAGCTCTTTATTTATGGGTGCTATCGACAAGGGTTCGCAAATCGATTCCGTATTTTTTGATTTCCAGAAGGCTTTTGACACCGTACCGCACAAACGGCTTTTAATCAAATTGCGTAGTTCTGGTATATCGCCCTAAATTTGCTATTTGATAGGGGATTTCCTGTCAGAGAGAACAGTTCGTAGTAATCGATGGTAAGGCATCGACTAAAACAGAGGTGTTATCGGGCGTTCCACAGGGTAGTGTTATTGGTCCTCTGCTGTTCCTTATTTACATAAATGATTTAGGCGAAAATCTAAGTAGCTCTCTTGGGTTGTTTGCAGATGACGCCGTCATTTGCCGTCTAGTAAAGTCATCTGAAGATCAAAACCATCTGCAGAACGATCTTAATAAGATATCACTTTGATGTAAAAATTGGCAATTGACTCTAAACAATGAGAAGTGTCAAGTCGTCCACATGAGTACGAAAAGAAATCCGTTAAACTTTGTTTACAAGATAAATCAATCAAAAGTGAAGGCCGTAAACTCCACAAAATACCTAGGAATTACTATTACTTCAGACTTAAATTGGAAAGAACATGTAGATAATGTCGAGAGAAAGGCGAACCACAGACTGCGTTTTATTGGCAGAACCGTTAAAACATGCAGATCTACAAAAGAAACTGCATACACTACGCCTGTCGTCCATTCTTGGAGTATTGCTGCCCAGTGTGGGATCCTTATCAGGTGGGTTTGACGGAGGACATAGAAAGAGTCCAAAAAAGGGCACCTCGTTTCGTATTGTCACGATACAGGGGTGACAGCGTTACGGAAATGATACAGGATGTGGGGTGGGAATCATTACAACAACGGCGCTAATCGCTGCGGCGTGGGCTACTTACGAAACTCCAATCGCCAACATTCTCCTCCGAATGCGAAAATATATTGTTGACTCCCATTTACATAGGTAGAAATGATCATCAGAGTAAAATACGAGAAATCAGAGCTCGAACGGAGAGATTCGGGTGTTCTTTCTTCCCGCGCGCTATTCGCGAATGGAATGGGAGATAAATAGTATAATGGTGGTTCGATGAACCCTATGCCAGGCACTTAAATGTGATTTGCAGAGTATCCCATGTAGATGTAGATGTCGTGTGCAAAGTAGTCTGGTGTTCCGTGCGCGACGGTTCTGTATTGTAAGCGGCGACTCTCTCAAGGGGTAAAAATTAGACCCAAAAAAAATTTTTTTTTAGTTTAGCAGACAACGTGGTTCTTGTAGGAAAAGATATAAATGAATTATAGGACACAATGGATACCATTAAAAATAAATGATATTATTGTGGAATGAAAATCAATGCAAAGAAAACAAAAGTAATGGTACAGAGAGGAAATCAAAAAGTAAACATAATGGTATTAAATATAATGAGAAGCACTGATTTAAAATTTGTACTGTGGCCGGGATTCGAACCCAGCATTGTCTGCTTACTACGTATGCGCTTTAGACCGCTCAGCTAACACAGTATTACAGATAATACGACTACACGGACTCTTTACACGTTTCCCTCCACACCACATACTTTAATTCTGCTTAAATCTTCCCTGTGAAATACGTATCAAATTGCCAAGGCTCTCCTATATTGGAATAACACCCCAGCAAATATACTGAATAATCACGACCTTGGAAGCATTATAGAAACCGACTGGAAGAACAGTACATCAATTAAAAACCAGAATAGCCATAGTGAAAGTGACATTTTATAGAATAAGAAGAATTTTCTGTAGCAATATGGACTAAGACCTAAGGCAAAGATTATTAAAATGTTTCGTACTCACTCTTCTGTATGGTGCTGTAGGTTGGGCGTTGTGGAAGGAAGACAGGGCAAGGCTGGAAGGAGGCTTCTGAGATGCGGACGTGGCACAGGACTGAAATAATGAGCTGGATGGACATAGTGAAAAATGCGGAGGTGCTGAGAAGAGGGTGATCGCGAAGGCAATTACAAGATTTCATATAAAGTAAGAAACGAGCCTGAATTGCATATATATTAAGAAAGAAGTAGGGGCATGGAAAAACAGTGTTAGATGGATGTGTGGAAGGGAAGAAGAGATTTCAGATCTTGGATGATATGATTGATGACAGTAACTAAAGCCAAACTAAGAGGAAAGCTATGAATTGTAGAAAATGGAAGTGCAAACCAGTCCCCCCTCCCCGCCCATACGGAACGGAGGGAATGAAACCACAACAAAGAAAACAAAATCAGTATGATATTTCCAGTGGTTTAAAGTGTAGACTGACAACTAGTGTAATTGTTTTCGTTCATTTTCTGTTGCAGATATGAAGATTGTAATTATTTTATTTATATTGACATCACTGATGAAACTGGTTAGTTAATGACCGCCGGCCGCAGTGGCCGAGCGGTCTGCTGCGCGTCAGTCACAGTCTGCACGGCCACTACGGTCGGGCGTTCGAATCCCCCCTTTGGTATGGATGTTTATGTCGTCTTTAAGTATAAGCTAGTTCATAAGTAGTTTGTAAGTTTAGGGACTGATGACCCCGCAGTTACGTCCCTTAAGCTTAACAAACATTTGAACATTTTGAGTTAATAACCAAACATTGTAATCAATAACGAGAATCATTGTTTAGCAGTAAGTGTGATTATGGTTAGAACCATGTTTTTGTTGGTCAATTATCAATTCACAAAACTGAAGACGTCGATCTGGATCTTCTTCAAGTAATCCGTGTCGTAAATGTGGAATGTAAACTCTTCCTTGACAGTTTTTGCACTGACGATAGTGATAAATCTAGCTCCGGTTGATTTTTCCAGACTTTTGATCACAGCTAAATATACCCACAATTCATTTTTCTCAGAACGTTGCCAGTATTCTTGGCGGCCTGATCTTGGTGCAAACATAACAGAATCATGTTTTTCAACTCTACCTCGTATGTTGTACACTGTTTGGTTAGACGGTGTTTTGGATCTGAATTTCTTCACCATTTATTAACAACTGCAGTAGCACCACCTTTATTAATGTTTTTCAGATGTTCAAATGTTGGTAATCCTATTGGACCAAACTGCTATGGTCATCAGTCCCTAGACTTACAAACTACTTAAACTAGCTTACACTAAGAACAACAAACACACACACGTGCCCTAGGTAGGACTCGAACCTCCAGCGGCCGCCCACTCCGTACAGCATAAATATTTTTATCACCAAAATCCTTACTTCTTTCGTTAACACCGTGACAAATCCGGAAAATAATTCTCATTGACCATGCTTCCAACAAATCACTAGTTTGATATTTTGTTTCTTTTGTCACTGCAGTCTGTACCACCTTTACGAGGCGTCATTGTCACCATTTTGTAATGACAAGTAACCGGGTTAAAACTTCCTAGCCGCGGTGGAGTAGCCGAGCGCTCTACGGTGCCTTGCTGCGGAGCGCACGGTTGCTTTCCGTCGGTGGTTCGCATCATCCCTTGGGCATGCGCTCGCGTGTGTGTGTTGTCCTTAGCATAATTTAGTTTAAGTAGTTTGTAAGCCTAGGGTATGATAACCGCAGCATTTAAGTCCCTTAGATTTACAAATATTTCAAGATTTAAAAACTTCCTAGTATGCTACGTCTTGCGATTACTTTTGTTTTCTTTTAACTAACTGTCCAGTGACTATTGCGCCACCATGTATATCCAGGAAGGAAGGAGGAAACGAAACTTTATCCGTTACGTGGATATGTGTTGTTGCCTCTGTTATTACTGCACTATGAATCCATTAAAACTATGACGTCACACACTCTATCGTGTAGATGTATGCATTGGTAAAGCTGTGAAAGTACAATATGTATTTATCTTGTCCCTATGGAAGGTGGTTTCTTATACGTTCTATCGGGAAAGGACCTGAGAATATTGCTGGTCACGTGGATACTTCAACATCACTCAGAAAGTACATACATATACGTATCATTTGTGAACGAGCATTGTCCTATTAAAAATGGCACCACGAAACTGTTGCATGAGAGAGGACACTCGAGGAGACAGGATACCGTGAATATTATTGTTCCGTTGCCTATGTCCAGTCTTGTCTCATGGCTTCCAGCACCATGAAACCCGGAGTAACGCCGCTGCGGCTTTCCATGACATTAGAAGTCTGCGGCGTCTCCTCAGGTCGTAAACATATTCAGTGGCAATCGTCATACAGGATAGTGCAGACCAGCTGTTCCTTGCTCAACACAATGCGACGTTACTCATTAGTAGGCCAGCTTCTCGATCACGGCATCACTCTACATAAATGGTACCCATCCTCAGGTCCGCGGATTTTTACTCATTTTTAATTATTACATCTTTGTTACATAGACAGTCTATCGTAATGTGTGGCCACGATAATTTGACAACTTCACTGATGATGACTGCCAATGTTCTGAACCCTTATTGAATTCGAAAATGATAGAAACTATAAGAATGCATTTGGATACTTCCTCTCGAGCAGCTTTGGTGAAAAAAAAAAGTAAAATCGTGTATTAACATTCCGGAAATCAGCTTCGCTTATCTTACGATCTTCTGCGCAACTTATTTAGGTGAACAAAGATTTCCTGTTTAAAAGCAAATCCAGGAATCGATTGAAGTAAGTGATGATACGCGTGTAGCTTGACCGTTGAAAATAAGATGACAGTTGTAAAATCACATACCTGCAAACCGATTTTAATATTATAGTAAAATATTCTGTTATAATAGTACTGTCAATACATATTACTTTTAGGTTTGGTTTTAGATTGACAGTTTATTTTTCTTGAACCTTGTATGCCTTCTCACGTCAAAGAAATCAAAAATGGTCCCTGCTCTAAGCAAAGCCGGCCGCGGTGGCCGAGCGGTCTGCGGCGCCCGAGTCACGTTCTGCACGGCCACTACGGTCGAGGGTTCGTATCCCCCCTCGGGCATGGATATTTGTGCCGTCCTTAGTATTAGCTAGTTCATAAGTAGTTTGTAAGTTTAGGGATTGATTACCCCGTATTTAAGTCCCTTAAGCTCTACAAACATTTGTACTCTAAGCAAACGTTTGGCAACCACTGCTCTAGGAAACGTGCACACTCGAGTAGGTTACGGTTCCCAGGCACTCTTAATACACTGCTCAGAGCAGTTAGGAGATAAGGTGAGGTATCATATATAATATACACATGGTAACATATTTTATTCAGATATTGGTTACAATTGTAATTTATGTGCGATACAGTAGGATATTTTGCTGTTCCAACTCTTTACTTCAGGTTTACATGGTGTTTACTTAGAGTGCGGCACCATCGGGCTACCATAATAGTGAAAAGTCATTCTCGTTGCCCTCTGATATGATGTGTAATCACCTGCGTTGGCCAATACAGTTGCGCCCCTGTGAAGCGAGGGCAGTATTAGGTCGGTAGATCTTGACGTATATTTAGCTATTCTTCCATGAGTGCAATATCCAGCTCTGCAACCCTTGTGGAAGGTGCATCTCAGATATGCTCAATCGGGTTTAAGTCCGGTGAACAAACTGGCCACTGCCGGCCGCGGTGGCCGAGGGGACTGAGGCGCTCCAGTCACGGTCTGCACGGCCACTACGGCCGGGGGTTCGAATCCCCCCTCGGGCATAGATATTTGTGCCGTCCTTAGGATTAGCTAGTTCTTAAGTAGTTTGTAAGTTTAGGGACTGATGACCCCGTAGTTAAGTCCCATAGACTATACAAACATTTGAACAACAAGCTGGCCACTCCATTCGTTCAATATCCTAAGATTCAAGCATGTCGTCCAACAGGACAGTTCTGTAGTAACGAGCGTTGTTGTCCACCAGAAGGAACCCATCTCCTATGGCATCAGCGTAGGGCACAACAAAAGATCCAAGGATCTCGTCTCTAAACTTTAGTATTATCCGTTGTGCAAAAGATTCATTGCTTACATATTTAAGATAATCTGGAGTATATGATTTCCAGTTCAGCATCTTATCAATACAGTGTTATTTATAAGTATTTCTGGGATTTCAGAAGATGCTCTCGTGAAAACTACAAGATATACAGAAAACAGACACATAAAGTCTGTAATGGTACACACTAGTATATATAATGTGATCCTCTGCCTTAGAACCGCATACGTACGTCGTAGAAACGACATTCTCATTTGTTAACTTCCTGATAGTTATAATGTCGAGGTCTAGAAGGCATTGTAAGAGCTCAAAGCCATCTACAAAATACTAACGAACCTTATATAAAACTTTTTCCTGTATGAATTTGCTAATATGATTTCAAGCAGACAGGAAGAATGTTGGTAGAATATACTACTGTGTAATGAAAATATAAAGTTAGTTCTTGTATACTTATTGTTACCAAGTCAGTTTTGTAATTCTTCATGTAAAACTGTTTTTCGTTTCCAATTCTATTTATACACAAAATTTTCATCATATTATTAATAAGAAGTTCTGTGTTCGAACCGTCAAGTACTTACAGGTTTTCACTGTGAATTAAATTGTGTAGCCATCGAAAAATTGCTTTCTAATATTTGAAATGTTGTATATCATTTATAACGCGGCAGTAACACTTGTCAACTTAGTCTGATTACAGACTTATTGTAGCTATGGTTAAGGCAGGTAGTCTGTGTTAGTTATGAAAAGCAATGATTTTTTTTATATAGCTAAATCCTGGTCAAAAAATGAATAGTAATCTCAAATGGTGTTCAACTTCATAAAACACAAAATATCCAGACAAGTCGTCAATTAGACTCCCGCATATAATTTCCTTTAATTGCATTTGTTCTACATTTCAGTTTTTCCAGTGAAGCACGTGGAGCTTTGAAAGTTTAATATGTGTAACGATAGTGAAATTTATTATTTTCACGATTTTATAATTGTAGATGTTAAAAGTAGGTATAGAATTTATCCAAATCTCAGTTGATCACGTGCACCCTGTATAGCTGTATACTGGGAGGTGTGTGAAGACATTGTTGCCGCGGCAGAATAGCCGTGTGTATTAAGGCGCCCGCGGTGCGCACGGCCGTTAGCCGTCGGGGCTTGGGTGTTGTCCTTAGCATAAGTTACTTTAATTCAGTGTAAGTAGTTTGTAAGCTTGGAGATTGATGACCACCGTAGTCACATTTACAAACATTTTTGTAGACATTGCTAATTCCCGTTGATAATTATTTTCCTTTCGTAGTTTTACATGGTTTGCACTGTTCATATATCTTTGATGATTAAGAATATTTTGTTTGTTTTGTCCTTTACTGTATTTTGTTTTATCAGTATTAAGTGTATAACATATTAATGGGAGTGTATGTGTGCTCTAATTTGAGAGCGAGATATCGATTGTCGCCATCGAACCCTGTGTGTGTAGCTTGGTAGGAATGAGTAGCATAAGCGTAACCGTGTCTTGCGGCATATATGTAAAACGTTTTAGAAGAGACAGATCTGACTTTCAGCCGCGCTGTTATGTTGCGGTTGTATTGTATGTTGAGGAGAGCTTTATTACAGGAAACTTTGGACAGTTGACAGTTAATTGATTTATCATACTTTCGCCTGATGTTATGTTGAAATATAGTTCAATGTGGCTTTTTAGCAGCTTATTTACATTCGAGTTGCGGTGTTGCTTCTTTTTGCTTGTAGCGTTTGATTATGTTCCGAGATGTTTCTTTCTGTTAGTGCACTTTTTGTTGGTAACTGGCATTGTTTACATCGCCATTAATCTTGTTGTGGTGGCTGTATCGTATTAATTTTTTGTTTATACGACATACCTGTGATGTAGTGCGGGATTTTTGAATAGTTTTGACACTGGCAATCTTTGGTGTACGTGTTTCTGTGTGTGTGTGTTGGGGGGGGGGGGGGGCGTAATTTGGTGTGGGATTTATTTACATAGTTATTTATGGTGTCGAAGAGAGTTTTGTTGCATAGTGATGTATATTCGTTATGTACTTTCTTACCTTGGGTTATTGCTTTCTGGATGCAATACTTTTCCTCTATTATTAGTTTTTGGAATAAGCTGTTGCTATTTGTTACTCCCAACAGCAAGGATTACCTATGGCATTCCCAATCAGTGGCCTGCTGGCTGACATATTCATGACTAACATACAAAACAAAATATCTGACAATATTGTCAAAGCAAAACAATGCAAGATAAAATATTACCGTGCCGCAGTGGATACACCGATTCCTGTTAGATCAGCGAAGTTAAGCACTGTCGGGCTTGGATAGCAGTTGGATGGGTTACCGTCCGGGTGTGCCGAGTGCTGTTGGCAAGCGGGGTGCACTCAGCTCTTCTGAGACAAACTGAGAAGATACTTGAGTGAGAAGTTTTGGCTCCAGTCACGAAAACTGAATTACTGCCGGGACTGCGGGGCGCTGACCACGTCCCCCTCCATACCGCATCCGTTGACGCCTGCGGACGGAGGATGACACGGCGCCCGGTCAGTACCCAATGGGCCCCCTGAGGCCTGTCGGACGGAGTTTATTTATGTAGATGATGTAATATGCCTAATAGATGAAACACACTACCATATAAAAGATATTCACAATGACATAAAGCCGCGGTGGAGTAGCCGAGCAGTCTAAGGCGACTCGCTGAAGAGCGCGCGGTTGCTCGCCGTCGGAAGTTCGAGTCCTCCCTGGGGCATGGGTGTGTGTGTTTGTCCTTAGGTTAGTTTAGCATAGTTTAAGTAGTTTGTAAGCTACGGACTGATGACGACGCATTTTGGTCCGATAGATTTACAAACATTTGAACATTTGAATGACATAAACTCCATGCACCCATAAACAGAGTTCATTATTGAAACACAAACAGATCGAAAATTCAACTTCTTGGATCTCAACATGTATAGTAGAAACAATAAACATGAAGTCACAATTTACAAGAAGCCTTCAATGACCATCAATGGGATTCATAACCAATCCAATCTTCCAATAATCCAGAAGGAAGCAAGTTTCAGATTTCTACTAGACCGATTAATCAGAACACTGATGCCCAAACAAGACACCACAGAAGAACTGGACACAAAAACAGTGGACAGAATACACATCAAATTAAAACGTCAGGCAACATTCAGCCATGAAACGTCCACACACACAGATGGAACACTGCACAAAATATGCCAAAGATAGTAAGCAAAAAACGGCACATAACGACTTAGACACAACAACAAAATCAAACACTGGGTTGGCAACGTACTAAAGGGCTGCACATGGGATACAGAATCAACAACACAATACAGAATAGACTAGGAAAACACTTCACCGATACGGACAAGTACAGCCAATCAGGAATGAATCAGTTCACTTGCAATAACTGCCAATCTGTATATGTGGGTCAGACAAGCAGAAACTACAAAACAACATACACTGAACACCTCAGAGCAGTACAAAGTAATAGATGTCACTCAACATTTGCTGAACATTTAATAAAAGGGAATCATACCCCAACAAACATATAAAGTATTTGCAAATTCTCAAAACCAGCAACAGCTTATTCCAGCAACCAACAATAGACGAAAATTATAACATCCAGAAAGCAATGTCTTAAGGTAAGAAAGTACTTAACGAATATACATCACTATGCAACAGAGCTCTCTTCGACACCATGAAAGAACTATATAAATAAATCCCAACACCACATTACACCTGACACCCCTCCTCCCTCGCCATACAAACACACAATATTTCTCTCTTTCTCTCTCTCTCTCTCTCTCTCTCTCTCTCACACACACACACACACACACACACACACACACACACACACATACACACTCACACACGCACTCAAAACATGGACAGTATCAAAACCATTCCAAAATCCCGCGCCACATCACAGACATGTCACAAGAACAAATGAATACGATGCAGTCACAACAAGAGAAATGGCGATGTAAACAGTGCCAGTTGCCAGCAAAAAGTGCACTTACAGAAAGAAATGTCACGGAACATAATCACACACCGCAATCAAGAAGCAGCAACTCAACGGCTCGAAAGTAAGCCGTTAAACAGCCACTTAGAACTATATTTCAACATAACATGCAGGTGAAAGTATAATAAATCAATTTAGTGGAGACTTATCGGTCCTGAATTAAACCAGCATGCATATCATGCGAATGACATTATGTAAGTAAATTGTAAACAAAACTAGGCCTAATATATCCAACATAATTGTCAAACGAAACAACTCATCCAAATGACTATTCATTCAAAAACTTGTAAAATGTTATTTCAGAACATAAAAAAAAAAAAAAAAAATTAAAAAAAACACAGAAGATAGCGCTATAAGTGCCGGAACATGTCTTGGTTAATAAAAATGAAACAAGGTGTCTTGCATAAGGCGGATTTCTTCGCAAACCGTTTATTGTGGTAGATCTAGATTTCGCTTACTGTGTGGCCATTTTCATTCATTAGAATGTAAATTAAAACTTATAAAATTGCGAATCTTGATGTTGAAAATTAAGTTCACACTTAATCCTCAACATGTAGATTAAAAACTTTAAAATCTTTTAATCAACATTTTAAGCGATAATAATTGTGACACAGTGATTGAAATCTATATTTGTCCCACAACAAAAGAAACATTTGTTCTTCTACACTTACAAGGAGACCACGTGGGTATCGGATTTTAGAATATTTTTATATTTATGGTACATGAAGTTCAGAACCTAAATAACAATTAACCAAAGCATTTCGACGCTACTCTCTAAAATTTTCAAGAAAATGTAATTTGAAGTTTTGCAAGTGCACATGCATACCAGTAATTGAAACAGTTGAAGCATCTGTCGTTGTTGCTCAATTTGTAGCGTTCTGGCCTTATTATCATAGGGTCGGAGGTTCGTATCCTGGCGTGATAGGTTTATTACTTTTTCGTTGCGTTCGAATACTTAAACAATTTTAATATTTAATGGTAATTTTTACGATAAATGCACGTCTTTTTGTTTATTCGTAATTTTCTATATATTATAAAAGGTTGTTCATAATGGGGTCAATTTTTACAGTATTAACTTCACTATTAATTGACGACGCTAGTCTTAGATTGTTCAGTTTGTGAAGAGCTACAACGCCGTTTTTGGAAAGTCATCTTCATAGCTACTAATTGTTGTAACGTGTTGCTTTTCATGCAGCTAACCTACTCAACCATCGTTTCACATGACGACAAGGTACACGTGGAATTAGAGATCCCAAAATGTTCTATATAACTGTATTCGAAAACAACGAAAAAATATTTACGACAGCGGGATTCGAACCACTGATTCTATGGGCGAGAAACCAGAACACTACAACATAGCTACATCTACAGATGCGCCAACAATTGTAATCATTGATACTAACGTATACTTGCAAAACTTCAAAGTCGATTTTCTCGAGAGTTTTTTAGAGTTGTGTGATTGGCTCTGGCTAATTGTTATTTAAGTCTGATGATTTTAAACATATCTTGTCAAAATTGTAGCAATTTACAATAACTGTGGAATAAAGCAGCCCAACAAGTTGCACTTTATAATTAGACACTTGATCTAGATTTCGGCACCAACTATGGGTGCCTTCATCAGAACATTAAAATTAATACATGAGACGTATAATTACGAGCGATATGCTCAAGTTCAATTAATGTATTAATTTTAATCTTGTGATGAAGGCATTCACAGTTAGTGCCGAACTGTACATCAAGTGTCTAATACAAAGTGCAACTTGTTGGCTACTTAATTCTACAATTATTATTATTTAAGTTCTGAACTTCAATTGGCATAAATATTTTTAAAAATTCTAAAATCCGATACCTATGTGGTGTCTTTGTTAATCTTGTGCCATGACATTTTTTTTCTGTACGTTGCAGTTCTGAAATCGTAATGGTCGTTATGGACGCCCCTGGATAAATAAAAACCTTAAGGTCGTGTTTATAGCCCGCAAAGGAGGAATCTCGCGAGATTGTCAGTGCGCTGTTTCTCATAAGGTAGCGTGGGCCCTGTTTATAAGCGCGGATGAGGAGGCGGCTCCACCGCTCTTCCACTGTGGCGTCAAAATACCAGCTGCTGCACTTCCAAACCGCTTACACCACGACTAATGGGACTCTTCAGTGCTCCATATGTCTGGCCGTGCCGGCCGCGGTGGCCGAGGGGACTGAGACGCTCCAGTCACGGTCTGCACGGCCACTACGGTCGGGGGTTCGAATCCCTCCTCAGGCATGGATATTTGTGCCGTTCTTAGGATTAGCTAGTAAGTTGTAAGTTTAGGGACTGGTGACCCCGTAGTTAAGTCCCATAAGCTATACAAACATTTGAATTTTTGTCTGGCCGCCAGGTGGGAACAGGATGCTTGAGGTCACTGCGGCTGAAACACCTGCTGTGTGAGTGACGAGCGGAGCCTCCGCAAAATCACAGCGGTTGATCCGCCGCGGACGAACTGCGGGATATAAACACAGCCTAAGCATAAGGAAAGGTGATTGGAGAAATGACAAGAGTGTATTTGTGGTTGCAAAAATAAATTTAATCTGCCTAACTTTGTACAGAGGACGTCGGCGGCTAGAATGTCGCCATTAGTGTTGTGATGCCTGGTCCGTCGTAGGTGTCGTGGGCGGGGGCGATCGCGGGACTAGCAGCGGGCAGGCACGGGCGGCTCAGCCGAAGATGCGCGCCTTGGCCTGCAGGTGGGCGATGGCGTCGGCAGCGCGCGCCGCGGCCACCTCGGGGGTGTACTCGGGCACGCCCTTGTCGGTGATGACCAGCTTGGCCTCGGCGGGGGCAGCGGGGGCGGGGGCGGCAACGGGGCCCACCGAGTAGGTGATGGGCGCCACCGCCTGGTAGCCGTAGCCGATGGGCGCCAGGTGGCCGATGGGGGCGGCCGCCACCGTCGAGTAGGCGAACGACTTGGCGGGGCTCACGGCCACGACGGCGGGGGCGGCGTAGGCGGCGGGGATGACGGCGGCGGGGGCGGCGGGCACGGCGACGGGCGCGGGCGCGGGCTCGGGCTCTTCGGGGGCGGCGGCGGCGCGGGCGGCCGCGTCGGCCACGGCGGCGGCGTGGGCGGCCTTAGCCTCGGCCACCTCGGGGGTGTCCTCAACGGGCTTGGGGGCCTCGAGGGCGGGCGCCTCGGGGGCGGCGGGGGCGACGGGCAGGTTGGAGGCGGCCACGCGGAAGCCGTTGACGGCGTCGGCCGTGTAGCGCACGCTCTGCAGCTCGCCCTTCTCGTCTACGTAGGAGTAGCCGCCGGCCACCGAGCCGTCGAAGGCGCGCGCCTCGGACTTGGCGGACAGGCCGCCGTTGTAGCCGTAGCTGTACTGGCCCAGCTCGTCCTGCGCGTGGTACTGCGACGTCAGCGCCACCGGCGCCGCCGCGTACGCGATGGGCGCGGGGATGGCCGAGTAGGGCAGCGCGCCGTGCAGGAAGCCGGGCCGCGCGGACGCGGCCGCCACCAGGGCGCAGAGGACAACCTGGGCGCAAACAACACAGCCTGTGTCAACTGGGCAGCGCGAGGTAGCTGTCATCACAAAGCGTCAAGGCACACTTCAAAATTCAAAACCGTTCTTGATTGCTTTCAATGGCTTTAGGTCAGAGTGGTAAGAGTAAATAGAGAAGGAGACTTAATTGACGTAGAGAGGAGGGAGTACGAGATGAACAACGAGAGCGCTATGATAAGATGGAGAGGAACAGCGAGGAGGTGGAGAGGCACAAAAAGAGTGTACAGGTAAATCAGACAAAGAAATACGGATGGCAGTGGCGGACTAAGGCTGTCGGAGGCCCGGGGCGTTGGCAAAACAAATTGAGGCCCCCCAATCCACTTGTAAATACATGTATTACAATAAAACAGTAACTTTTGGGTGTTGAAGGCCCTACATCTACATCTACATACATACTCCGCAATTCACCGTAAGGTGCATAGCAGAGGGTACACTGTACCACTACTAGGCATTTCCTTTCCTATTCCACTCCCACCCCTACCTAGATGAGAGGTATGGGCCAGCACAGAGTAACATATACAGAGGAGCAGCCACCCCTAAACCACTGTCCTACGCTTCCCTCGTAGTTCCGTAAGATGCTAGCAGATGTCAGGCGGATCGCTGGCTTAGGGTGCCTCTAGCACGTCAGAGGGTCGCGTGGAGGGGAGGCTGAGGGGAGAGCTCGTGCCGCCTGCCATGAGGTCACGTCTGTGTCCGGCGTTCCGGCGTTTGAGGGGAGGTGGTGGTGGGTACAGCCGCTACCTGCCGCCTGCTCTGGCCAGTTTAAAGGGCTGCTTCTGACTGCAGCGCCATCATGGGACATCTTACGGAACTGCTGGAAACCCTCCCTCCCCACACCCCTGAGCATAGGACCGGGCCCTTACGGAGATTTCCCGTCTGTATATATTTTTCTGTGGGGCCAGTCTGCATAAAATAGCTTTCGAGATTCGGAGGCCCCATATCTACCCTTCTTTTCGGGTATTTAGAGGCCCCCAAGACGTGAGGCACGGGCCGGACCGTTCCCCCCTTAGTCCACCACTGACGGTTGGAGGTTGGTGGTGCGAGAGATGGATAGGGAGAGGGGGAAGAAAGAGACCACAACAAGAGGGATAGCGTCAAAAAGAGGGGAACGAGGAGAGGAGCAAAGAGAGAGAAAGGAGAGCAAAGAATATTGGTTGTAAATTCAATTCCCATTCAAGTAGTCGCCACGCGTTTTCGGGTACAGCTAATCTTGTTATAAAATGTAAACAAACTTTCCTATACTCCCGTATATCGTTCATTGTAGCTGAGGCAGTTACATCTGTAACTTCACTTAATACACAGAATATGAGCAGTATAGCACTTTTGTGCGCATTGTATGGACGTTCTCCGGTGACCAGAAGAAGAATTCCAACGTTTGATCGTACACTTGTCGTTGCTTTATGTCAACAAGGAATTTCATGAATAGAAGCTTCAAGCCGATCAGATTGGTTGGTAAGGATCTGGAATCGTTTCGAAACTGCAGGCAGTGTTTCTAACTTTCCCATACCGGTCGATTTAGCGCGATAACTGCGGCCGAGGATCGGTAAATGCGACTTCTGACCCGTACGATTCCCGACCATAGTAAACAATGACTTCGTGCGGGCCACCGGGAGGCAAGTGACAAACCAGACTGTACGAAACAGACTCCTCAAAAACTCTCTCATATTCTATACGGCTCTCATACCCAGACAACATGCCACACGTTACAGGTGGGCCGAAAATCAGCTAGTTCTCTCATATGAATGACGTCTATGTCTTATACCAAATGACCATCGACAACGTATGTGGGGGAAATATGGTAATGCTACATACAGAATAATGTCAATCCGGCACAGCAAGGCGGCGGATCACTAATTGTCTGACGTCTAAGCTCTAACCCAACCCACCAATGAATTGTTTAATCACCATTTCTAGGAAAAATTCAAGTTTATGGACGACAACTCTCGAGTCCCTCGTGCAGGCAATGTCAACGAATCCATGAATTTTGCGATTCTATTGGGCTGCTAGATCCTCCGATATGAATCCAATTCAATATGATTGAGAAAATTGAAAAGACTTGTGCGAGCACGTCATGATCAACCATGAAATCTATAGCAGTTAGGTAGGATTACCATTGAAGAATGGGATAAATTAGACCAGCAGGATATAAATGAAATGGCGGGCAGCATACCTCGTAGGGTGTAGGCTTGTGTTCATGCAAGATATAATGAATAAGGTTACTATAATTGCCTTACCTCAAGAATAGTGATTTTAATTTCTATTTGAGTAAAACAGATGTAATTTGTTGGATTTCGTTTCTTAATAATTTGAAAGATTAATTACTTTATAATTAGCAGTTCAGCATATATTATTGTGTCATATAACTACTGTTTGGTGGGTGATGCAAAACGTTTTCTGATGTATACAGTAAAAAGAAAAGTTGTATAGTTTGATTGACGGATAGACCCCGAATGGTAGGTTCAGCTGCCTAATTGGAAAGATTTTCCCTATTCTTCACGTCCGCAGGCAACTTCCCATAGCCAAGCATAAGGGTTGTGTTTGCAGTGTCTATGTTAAGTGTAGGTGACTGTAATGAATGTGTGCATTGTAGTGTCACGATCGTGTTGATGACAGGAGAGGTGGAGAATGTATATCGGTTCCGGAAAATAAGATACTCTTCTCAAATAGCACCAGTGTCGGACGATCATCACCAGTAACACATTCCCTCACTCCATGAGATACTGAGGTTTGGAATTCAGCAAAATGGAGCAAAGACTGGTGATCATGGACCCCGCACGTCCATCCCTACTTCCCACTTCCGCTGTAAAGCGGAAGAACAATGACAACAGCAATCTGTGTACTCTGGTGGTCACTCATTCAAGTCCGTCAACGTCCGAATGAACTTCCGTAATCTAGCGGGAACCGTTGAACTCATTTCGGCGCGCACTGTGAATTCCAATGTAGTCACCACTTCTCATCATTGTCCATGGGATCTGAGACTCTGTGTCAGAGTCCCACATTGTTTCCCCAGAGCCGTTTGTCGTGTTGCTTCGTCATTTGCACACGAGTGTTTAGAAGATATAGAAAAACACAGCTTTATTAAAGTGCACGACGCATCTCCTTTGACCCTGCAGGACAATCATTGCGTATAAATAGTTTAATATATTACTTAGGTCTGGTTTGAAGTCAGATGGTGATAGACTACGTTCCTACTTGGAAAAGGTTAGATGTTAAATTTCGGCATTCGCGAATCAAACATGGACAATAAAACATTTAACATAGAGAATGAATCTGGAGGAATGTCATAATTTGTGAGATAATTGTACATGAAGATGAAACCGACAAAGTCCTATGAACATGTTTTCGATCGTTTTGAGCGGGTTGAAGACAACGCTCACCCATGATCATTTATGAAGACAAGTGAGAATCTTATTTACCAAAATGCTGTGGTGGACAGAATCATAGTGGAATAGATGACTCATCTCTCCTAAAAGAGGGTTTCAAAGTGGCTCCTATCCGAATCAGTGCATTTTTTTCTGCGCTTTGGAGGGTGTGTTGTATGGCACATCGAACATCACCTCGACGAGCTTTAATGCAGCCACTAGCTATAATGCAGTCCTGTAGGATGAATCAGTTGTCTGCCGCGCCATTATTCTGTCGGACACAGCATTTCGATAAGTAATAGTCACGTCTTCGTGTTCATTTATAGATGTGTGAAGTCTTCAGACCACTCCAGTTCCGCAGAGATCGAAAATCGGACGCAACTTCATACGACCTTTTTGGTTTATTTATACATGTAGAATTAACTTACAAACTATGAGACATTACTCCTGAATTACCCGGCATAATTTTTTTCACAATAGGAACGTATGCATGGAATCACCTGGCTACAAAGCAGACAAAACAATGATTTAACGATTTGCACATGATGATGGACCCACAATATTAGAAACGCATCGCGGTATTTAACAAAACACGACAAAAGTTTTGTGAGTGAAAGGGCTTATTTATATTCCCTGTGAACTGAATAGAGTCACGTCCACAACTGCTAACCATGGACGAAACGCTATAGATAGAAGTTACGGATGTAGCTATACTTCACTGTGAGGCCACTAGAGAATGAGAGCAAGCTCAGATTGGACAAGGATAGCACGTCACGCCTTAGGGTGCTCGTTTCAGTTACTGATTCCATTTTATGCACTATATTTTCAATACCGACTCAGTAGTTATCATCGGGTACAGAATTTTGTTTCCTGCCCATACTTGCTACCTGACGTCCAACTTGGTTGAAGTACATAAATGGTATCAGATTCAGACATAACTAATCTGGTCACCAGTCCCTAGACTTATAAACTACTGAAAATAACTTATGCTAAGGACAACAAATACACCCATTCCCGAGGGAGGACTCGACAGCTGCGTGTTCCGCAGCTAGGCGCCTTGCAACGCTCGGCCCCTCCACCGCGGCCACTGTTGGGGAACCAACAGAAGAATTAAATGAATCCTGCTCCCCTGTAATGGGATTCCAGTGTCATATCCACAGCGCCACATCTTGCCCAGGTCATAAGAACGCATCAAAATAGGGGAGAGGTTGAACCTCAGCAAATAATATGAATGTCATAACAGACTCCGAGTCAATGATCCATATGTCACTGAAAGATAGCCGCAAACAGTACCACATGCCCTCGTAATTCGATATACTAAGTTAAGATTTTAAAAACGACAGAGCATAGTTCTACGTAGTGTATCGATTAAAAACTGTACTTCTTCATAACTCCTCATGTTTCTGAAGCAATAGCAACACAGGTTTTGAAAACGCTACCTATTCAGGCTTTCGAAAAATTTAAGTGGCTATTTTTTACGCTTGTTTATTTCGTATCGATAACATATCTTTCCTGAACGACATCTGTTCATAAAATTCCGGAACTTTCTCCACAAAATTTTTCCATGCTTATCTTTTACTTATTGTGCCTGGTATTTCAAAATATTTTCCTCAATAATTGATTCGCCGTTTCCAGTGTTGTTTCCACTTCCGGAAACAGTTTTGGCGCGCTTTTTGCTGGATCACGAGAAGCACCGTCTGCGACTTTTTTTTGTATCGTCTACGGTTACAAATCTTCAACTGAGAGTTCCCCTTAAACATCAATGAAAAATTCCTCAGGGCTCAGGTTTAGAGAGTACGGAGGATGGAACAGCACACTAATTTCGTAATTTGTGCAATAATCACGCTCCAGTAACGATGAATGTGGAGTTGCGCTATGGTCATGAAAGAGTCATGAACTGTCTCGCCACGTTACAGGCCATTTTCTCGGAAGCATCGCAACACGTCCCGATAGTAGCACTTAGTAACACTTTTACCACGTGGTAGGAATTCACGATGATTTAATCCTCCAAAGTTCAAGAATTTTTTTGTCTTTTTGTCTTGGAGAACCTTTCCTGATACATTGTGAAGATTGAATGAATTAACCTTTGCCTAGACCTTAGCAGTTATGAATATCATAAGGAACATCTCGTTCTCATTTACGCGTTACAAACGCTCTTCACAGGATGTGAGGCGATGGCCTGTCTTGTTTTGACTCATGAGTTGTGCGACGAACTTGGTGGCAACACAAAGCACTCCTAGCTGCTGTGTCAGGATTTAATGACATGAGGCATCTGAATCGTGACATTTGTTTGGAATCTCTCTCACAGTCGGTCTTCGATTGGCACGCACAATTTTGTTAACGTTGCTTACGTGAGCATTCTCGAAAGGCGTCCCGATAGATAGTCATTTATGGCGTCAGTCCGATCATTTTTAACAACAAAAACGATTCGTAATACCGAGTATGGCTTAAGCAGTCATCGTCGTATGCTTTCCTGCAACATTAGATGTATCTCTGTAAAGGTTTCTCGAATTTCATGCAAAATTTAATGCAAACGCGTTCTCCTCTAAGTCTGCCGTCTCGAAATTCGTAAAGTGAGGAACACAGTTGTTGAATACATCACTGTTTAGAAAGTAACAGGCATCCAACAATGAAAATTGTGGTATTTACACATTAACATGGGCGTGTGGAGGGATGCCAGTGCATTTCGCTCCAGCACTCCATTGCCGCGAAATTATGAACGAATTCTGAATTTTTCTGAACTGACCTCGTACCGATATTCAGTACACAGTGGAACCATAAGCCTAAAACTGTTATGAGAATAAATAAATAACAAAAAAAGTCCTAGGTAGAGTAAACACAGTGTACACGAATGAAGCTGATTCCGCCGTGCGGTTCTAGGAGCTCACGCCGAAGGTTCGAGTCCTCCTTCGAGTATGTGTATGTATATATATGTGTGTGTGTGTGTGTGTGTGTGTGTGGGCCTGTTTGTCCTTAGGTTAGTTTACATACTTTGTAAGTCTAGGGAATGATGACCACCGGCCGCGGTGGCCGGGGGGACTGAGGCACTCCAGTCACGGTCTGCACGGCCACTACAGTCGGGGGTTCGAATCCCCCCGCGGGCATGGATATTTGTGCCGTCCTAGTTCGTAAGAAGTTCATAAGTAGTTTGTAAGTTTAGGGACTGATGACCCCGTAGTTAAGACCCATAAGCATTACGAACATTTGAACATTTTTGAATGATGACCACCGCATTTGGTCCCATGGGTTAAACCAACATTTGAACATCTTTTAAAGTTCATTTCACACTATCGTAGCGTATTTGGAGCTACTACTTCGTAAGACGTCACAGTAGGTAGCACGCATCCTTACTAAAGTCCTCTCCATATACAAAAGCTACTATTATAACCTATGATTTCTATTTCATCTTCGTATTTGCTTATTTGTTGAGACGAGGTGTAGTGCGCAAGAGTGAGCCCAGATTAGCAAGCACGCCATTTCTGCAGTCGTAGCTCGAGATAAGGGTATTAAGTTTCGCGGCTGATCGTGACGCGAGCTACGTCAGTCTGAAGTGCCCCATTCAATTACAAGATACGTCTGTGACATCTTCCGAAGACGTAGTCTGAAATACGCTAGGTCGGTGTGAAAGGACCTAATGGAGGCGATGGCAATGTCCGGAAAATGTCCTCGAACACCAGAGGCGCCGCGACCTTGAAACCGAGAAGCAGGCGCCTTTGTGAGGCAGAATCGCGTTACGACTTCTCGCGGCTACCGGGACTCGAAGGGAGACGCCCGCAACCCGAGCCGCCGGCCCGGTGCAGCGGTAGCGGCAAAAATAGAAAGGCAAAGCTGCATTCAGTGGGCGGCCGTGAGCGTCTTCCGGTGTGCAAGGGCGAGAGGCTGCCACCAGCCACCAGCCAACAGCCTGATGGACTCACTCCCTCCCATCCCTGCACACTCCGCAGCTCTCTTCTTTGGATCACTATTACCTTTGTTCTGTACATTTCCAAACCAGAGACACTGGAGTGATACCGTTTGTAGCTACTCTTATACACAGGGTGTCTCAGCTATCGTATCCATCCAAAAAATCTCTGGAACAATAACAGCTATTGGAAAACGACTTTCACCGGTATCAATGTACGGCTGGGGCCCATGAATTTACATATTTGGAAACATTCTAAAATGATAGCAAATGTGTTTTTTATACAAACTTATGTTTTTTTTTTTAATGGACACCCTATTTTTTTCTTCAGCAATCCATAGCATGACAAGTCATATAAACAATGGCGTTGATTGCATCGCAATTACATCCCGAGATATTGCGACGCGAAGTTGACGCTTGAAATACGCGATACGCGCGGCTAGCGCGATATGATGGCAGCAGACCGTATTATTCGTTTCGGACCTCTTGGTAAGTATGGAAGTGCGATTCCGCATGTCAATCACATTGCGATTACGGGCAGCATGGGGTTCACGCCTGAGCCTCAGGACGTGCGCTAGCAGCGTATTTTGGGTTTTTCAAGCGTCAACTTCGCGTCGCAATATCTCGGGATGTGATTGGAATATTGCGATGCAGTCAACGCCATTGTTTATGTGATTTGTCATGCTATGGATTGTTGAAGAAAAAATATAGGGTGTCCATTTTAAAAAAAAAGAAAAAAAAGCATAAGTTTGTGTTAATAAAACACAGTTTCTTTCGTTTTAGAATGTTTACAAATATCTACATTCATGTGCCCCAGTCGTACATTGACACCGGTGAAAGTCGTTTTCCAATAGCTGTTATTGTTCCAGAGATATTTTGGGTGGACAAGATAGCTGGGACACCCTGTATACGGCAATACTGAGTCGGATTACTTAACTAGCTCCACCCCGCGGTTTTACCAGTGTAGTTAATCCTCAGGACGTAAGGTGTTTGGGAACGAAATACATTGTACGGTCGGTTCGACCCGCTCACTCTTCGATGAGGTTTGTGTGTATATACGTATACAGTAAGTATTATTATTTAACACAAAATTCAAATGTTTGTAAATCTATGGGACTAACTATCAGACCTTAGGCTCGAATTCCTGCACGGCGTGAGTAGAGCAGTGTCTGTTGAAATTGAACAGCTGGGTCGGTTGCGACCCGCACCCTACATTTGAGAGTTAACAAAGTAAAAACGACTTCCCTAGTGGGAAATATTTAAGATAACGGAGAAATCTTAGGAGAAATTAACTAGCTTTTACTTAAAAACTCAGCGAACGGTACAGTAAGTCGGTAGCGACAGTATCGGACATTTTGCTTTCTGGTTCTGAGGTATCGTCAAGTAAGAATTCTTGTTCCTCTACAAGTGTTTGCTGCTCTGTATTCGCATTGAGTTTTACTTTACACTTCTTCTTTTTTTTCACTCACTTTATCCTTTTCTTCTTTCATTCCTTTTCTACCATTTAATAAGTGTATCAGACATCAAATCAGTATTGGTACAGCCCGACCACCGAAAGTTACGCAGCCTTTAATTACTGCGCCGGTGAACGTTATGCATTATGCATAACAGGTCTGTTGTTGCCTCATGAACACACTATGTTTACCAGCGAACTGTCCTGAACCACAAAGTGGATCACGGTCCATACCGGTCACAAAAAGATTTTTCGGAAATGGTCTGTCTGACCTGTCGGCACGATATTTACAATGACCGCATTCCACATCTGAAATGTGGACCAGCATGGCTGCCGGTTACGACTCCTGCAGCGATAAATTTGTTAAAAGATCCTCTGGCACGCCAACAAGTAAACATCTAAAAATATGTTCCAGCGACCTTGTTTGGAACGTCGACGACTGTAGTCGTCCTTGCCTGGCTCTTGACCTGTGTTTTCAGAGTAAAGCTGCACTCAGATCTACGCCCATAAATGGCATAAGAATTATAATATTATAGTGATATTAATTATCTCCAATTGACTTAAACAGACAGTTCCTCTATAACTAATAATCTTGTTTTAAATTAATAAAGAGACGAAGACCATGAGAAAGGCATTGACGCGTATTTCACAAAAAGTAAGTCAGATAACTGCGTATCTTTTTATACAACAATATTCGAATCATCGTAAGAAGAACCACACAAAAAATCATGGTTCATAAATGACGAAGAAGTTATTGGCACGACAAATACAAATGCAACAAAAATATTACAGGTGAGATATTGTGGTACTGCGTTCTTGCAGAGAGAGTCCACATTAAGCGGCACAACCTTAGCAACCGATGATTGGACGTATTTGAAATACTAGCGACATTAAATTCCAATCGTGATCGCACTTGTGCCGGTTTCCCAAAATCTGTAGAGGTGAATGTCATTGTAGTTCCTTAATGAAACTTTCAGTCAGTTTCCGTTCAGTTGTTATTTAGTTAGAGATTGTATTCCATCCGTAACGATTGGAATCTGGAATTTTAAACGGTTCTTCTCACAAACATCCATAAAACTATGACAAGGAACTGCGAAAGATGTTTCAAAAAACAGTACACTTGCACACTTAAAGATTCCAAAAACACGGACAATACTGAAGATGTAAAATATTAGAAACATTGCTGGGGACGTGATGTCACGGATTCCGCGGCCGCTCCCTTCGGATGTTCAAGTCCTTCCTTCTTTTGTCTTTAGCAAAAGTTACTTTAAGTGGTTTGTAAATCTAGAGACTGATGACCTCAGAAGTTTGGCCCCTTAGGATTATAAACATTTTTTGAATACTGAATTTCTCACAAATATGCCAAGACATGCACCACTTCGATTGCACTGTTGGCAACAGTTAAATAGAAAACAGTGACTACCATAAAATAAGTTGTTGGAGATTCATTCAGAGAATCTTCCTAATAAATGTAAGTCCTCAACGAGAGAAGCGACTTAATCTCTTACGATCGATTCCTGAGTATTGCACAACAGTCTGTAACCCATATCAAGTTCGATTAGTCGAGACAGAGATGGTCGAAGTAAAGGCGGTGCGTTTTTCCGCAGGATCGTTCAGTCAATGCAAGACCGTCCTGGAGATACCAAAAACCTACAGCAGCAAACGGTATAATAGACGCATTGTGCATCATAGCGACACAGAGAGGTTTACCACTGAAATTTTTAGAATATACAGTCCGAAAAGAATCGGACAACATAATGTCTCCTCCGACATACGTCTCTAGATATGACCACAAGAAAATTTGTGCTTGTACCGTACGTTAACGCAATTTTTCCCGTACGATATGCGTGGCTGGAACAAGGAAGAGCGTGAATGAGGAGGGACATGGACTTCACGAGTGCCGAAAATACACTCCACTGCACACCGTGAGCTGGGTTCCGTAGTGGATATGTAGATGTAGACATGGATTTAAAAATGTGTGATTAGACCCTGAAGAGCAGACAAAGACGACCGACCACTGTTATTCTCAACTACATAATCACTGGATGAGGTATGAGGCCATGAGCCATGGTGGAATCCCCGTGCGCTCTAAATCACCTTGCTGCGGGAAGCGTGGTTGCTCCCCGTCGGAGGTTCGAACCCTCCCTAAGGCCTGGGCGTGTGTATTGACCTTAGCTCATTTTAAGTAAGCCAAGGGACTGATAACCACATTAGTTAAGTCCCATAAAGTCACAAACATTTGAATTTCAGATCGGCACACCACATTCCCGGCTGTTGTCTGCGTTCTGGCCTTGTAGCCGCTACTTCTGAATCAGGTAGATTCTCAAGTAGCATCACGAGACTGATGAACACCGGTCCATTACTCCCACCAAGGAGAGGTCCTTAGTAGTAATAATAACTGAAACCGAGTCCCTAACATTAGAGTCTGTCACTAGACCACATGCTACGGAGAACGTTACAAATGGCTGGCAAGTGTAATATGAAATAGTCGAGGAAAACGGTTAGCAGAACAGTTTAGTGGGAGTAATTAACTTGTCAGATTAGTCGAAGTAAGAAATTTTGAAAAGCATTTTTCTATACTGCGATCTTAAAATGATAGATAATTAAAATATGACAGTCTAGCCGGAGCAGGCGTCAACTGCTCCCACTACCGCCACCGTCCACCAACAAGGTGCCAAAGGCCTGATAATGGTCTTGCAGGGCCGAAACCGATTGTCAATAAAAAGTTCAGGAATTGTGGAGGTAACGAATTAAGATCTGATAATTTGTGGAGGCTACATGATGGAGAAAAGATGTTGAGTAAACTAGGATAGGAAACTTCCTGGCAGATTATAATTGTGTGCCGGAATCAGGACTCGAACCTGGTTCCTTTGCCTTTCGCCGTCAAACGCTCTACTGATCTCTCCCGACACGACTCACGGTCCGACCTCAGAAAGTCAATTCTGCCAGTACCACGTCTCCTAACATCGTGCCGGCCGCGGTGGCCGAGCCGTCTGCGGCGCGCCAGTCACGTTCTGCACGGCCACAACGGTCGGGGGTTCGAACCCCCCCTCGGGCATGGATATTTGTGCCGTCCTTAGTATTAGCTAGTTCATAAGCAGTTTGTAAGTTTACAGACTGGTGACCCCGTAGTTCCATAAGCTCTACAAACATTTGAACTTTTGAACCAAACATCACAAACGTTCTCCTGCGAACCTTGCAAGACTAGCACTCCTGGAAGAGACGATAGGGTGGAGACATGGCTTAGCCACAGCCTAAGGAATGTTTCCAGAATGAAACTATTACTCTGCAACTTCTCACTGTCACACTGCCAGGAAGTCTCATACCAGCGCACACTCCGCTGCAGAGTGTAATTTCATTCTCTACACTAGGATAGAAATAGAGAATGGCGTCTGACATGTGAAACTTTTGGAAACAGTGTGCTGATAGTGAAATAAAGAATGGATGACATTTGGGAATCGAAACAGAAAATGTAAAGATAAAAAAGGTGAGGTAAAGCAGTCAACAATCCGAAGATTGGTTTGAACACCACAGCACTTTACTAGGCATGGTCCTATTTGGAGGTGGTATGCCGTTGCCTTCCTTCGACCTTCGAACTGACTTACGCAGCAAGTTAGAGGGGGACCTACAGTTTAACGTGGGTTCCGAACCACGGTGCTACTCGGTATTTTTCACATGAGAAAACTGCCAGAGGTGAAAGAAATGGAAAGTGACAGATAAAAATCCAAGGACTTGTAAAGATATGATACGTTAATTTAAAGATGGAGTACAGGTAGAAGAATCACAGAGAAGAGATGACAAAGTGCAGAGAGGAATCATGCTGTAACTGTGCCGATGATGGAATTTGCTAATTGAAAGAGAAAATGTAGAGAGATGATATGATGTGAGGTGGTGTACAGGTAGAAGAAGCACGAAGACGAGATGGGAAAGTGGAGAGCAGAGTCATTCTGTAAAAGTGCTCATGATGAAATTTAGGAATGGAAAGAGAAAATGTATGAAGAAGACGGGATGAGACGTGAAGCTAGAGGAAGTGAGTAGAGAGTAGAGGAGAAGAGGTGACTCACCAGGAGCTTGGCCATGTGGAGGAGTGCGGTTGCGGTGCGCGGCGCTGCTGAGACGGTCCCAGTACTCGCTGCTGCGGTAGAGTGCCGGCCCAGAGCGGGTGCGCCCCTTTTATAGGCCGGGGCGGTCGCGGCGTCGGGATGCGACCGAGGGCGGAGCGCGCCGCCGCCGCCGCAGCAGCAGCAGCCAAGGCCGCCGCCTGCGACCGCACACTCCAACTTTTGGCATCAATTTCTCCGGGTCGGCCCTCCGGCCGCAGGCACTGGCCTCCACATGCGGATGGCCTCAACCGATTATACGCTGCCTGCGTAGCCACACTTCGATAGGCATACCGTCCCAGACCCCGTGCTTCCGGTCGCCTCTTAACGACCATGTTCTCGAGAGGGCGTTAACCCCTGTTGTTCCTACAATAAGCCGGCCATTACACGGAACGAAAATTTTTTTTATCTATATCTATAAATGTGAATGTCTGTTCGGTTTACGTTTATCACGTCTGAACCACAAGACGTAAAGAGCTAAAAATTTGTACAGTTACTAATGTCTACCCGGAGAAGGCTTTAGGCACAGTTTTATGGCGATCGGATAGCTATTTATCTATATATATTAATGTGAATGTTCGGTGTACGTTTATCACGTCTGAACCACAAGACATAAAGAGCTAAAAATTTGTACAGTTACTAATGTCTACCCAGGGAAGGCTTTAGGCACGGTTTTATGGCGATCGGATAACCATTTATCTATATATATATTAATGTGAATGTCTGTTCGATGTACGCTTATCACGTCTGAACCACAAGACATAAAGACCTAAAAATTTGTACAGTTACTAATGTCTACCCGGGGAAGGCTTTAGGCACGGTTTTATGGCGATCGGATAGCTATTTATCTATATATATATATATATATATATATATATATATATATATATATATATATATATATATATATTAATGTGAATGTCTGTTCGGTGTACGCTTATTACGTCCGAACGACAAGACGCAGAGACTTAAATATTTGTACAGTTACTAATTTATACCTGTGGAAGGTTTTAGGCAGCCGGCCGCGGCGGCCGAGGGGACTGAGGCGCTCCAGTCACGGTCTGCACGGCCACTACGGTCGGGGATTCGAATCCCCCCTCGGGCAGGGATATTTGTGCCGTCCCTAGTATAAGCTAGTTGATAAGTAGTTTGTAACTTTAGGGGCTGATGACCCCGTAGTTAAGTCCTTTAAGCTTCACAAACATTGAACATTTGAACATTTTTTGGTTTTAGGTACGGTTTTATAGCGATCTGATTGATATTTAGTAATTTGAAGAATATAATGCAAAATGCGAAACAATAATAACTCTTTGAAAATTATATTTACCCTTTGAAAATGGTTTTATTGGTTGCATTGTTGCTTGAGGGTTGATAATGATAAAAGGATGGAGTTACCATTAGAACAATATCTGAGATAAGTGATTTTTCAACACGAAAAGTAGTCTATTTCGCTTACTTTCACTCACTTATGACGTACGGCATTGTTTTTTGGGGTAACTCGCCTGATGCAAAAAGGATATTTCTGGCTCAAAAACGGGCGGTTCGAGCAATATCTGGTGTAAGTTCGCGGACGTCATGTCGACCCCTTTTCAGTAGTCTGGGAATTTTGACTCTGGCGTCACAATACGTTTTTTCTTTAATGTCGTTTGTTGTTAATAATATCAGCTTATTCCCACGAGTTAGTAGCTTTCACTCGGTGAATACTAGACAGATGTCTAATCTACATTTGCACCACACCACCTTAACACTTGTGCAGAAAGGGGTGCAGTATTCTGCGGCATCCATTTTCAATAAGCTGCCACAAGAACTTAAGAATCTTAGGACTAATCCACATGCTTTCAAATCTAAATTGAAGAGTTACCTCTTGGCTCACTCCTTTTATTCTGTCGAGGAACTCCTAGAAAAGTTAAACAATTAAGCTAATTTATTTTTTCTTTATTGATTCTTTTCACTTTGTCTTAAGATTGTCGTGTGCAAAGGACTACTTAAAATTTTTCTATTACCATTATTGTGTAACAATTAATGTATTGACTTGTTCCATGACCATGGAGTCTTACTCCTGAAGTGGGTCCTATGGAACAGAAAAAACAAATAAAATAAATAAAAAATATATTGCGATGGAAAATATAGTATAAATTAGTAACTGTACAAATACTTAAGTCTCGGCGTATATATATGATCGCCATAAAACCGTGGGTAAAGCCTTCCCCGGGTAGACGTTAGTAACTGAACAAATTTTTAGCTCTTTATGTCTTGTGGTTCAGACGTGATAAACGTACACCGAACAGACATTCACATTTATAGATATAGATAAAAAAATTTCGTTTCGTGTAATGCCCGGCGCGGGCATGTGTGTGTGTGTGTGTGTGTGTGTGTGTGTGTGTGTGTGTGTGTTAATATTTCGCTCTGCAGCGAAAACTACAGCACGGAAACGAATGGTCTGTGTGTAATTGTTGTCCGAAGTCTCCCGTTGTACACCATACCAGTTCCATGCCGGTAGCTATAAGGGAGTGGAAGATATGATGGTTGAAAGTCGCCAAATTAATAATAAAAACAAATCAGACTGAAGGCAGCGATAACATTTGCGACTCTATTGCAAGGAGGTTCCATACAGCGAAACGTGATGCCACAGGCCATATCATTGGTCTGTGCGTGCTACAATGTCATCAGCTCTTTCTCTGTAAGTATAAGCATACGAATAAGGAAATATAAGAGTAAATAAATAGCACACTACTGAAAGCTAGCTTATCTATCATAATCAACCAATATGCGAGTGGAGCCGCGGGTTTAAGCCAGTGCTGCATAAAATTACAGAGTCTATTTAGATAGGCCTGTAAATTATTTTATTTGAGTAGCGTCTGGTACTCGTGATAAACCGTCCTATAAGAAATACACTAAATATCCATCATTTTATTGATTTGCAGCTGCCGGCCGCGGTGGCCGAGGGGACTGAGGCGCTCCAGTCACGGTCTGCACGGCCACTACGGTCGGGGGTTCGAATCCCCCCTCGGGCATGGATATTTGTGCCGTCCTTAGTGTTAGCTAGTTTGTAAGTTTAGGGACTGATGACCCCGTAGTTAAGTCCCATAAGCTATTTTGATTTGATTTGATTTTTCCAGGGAAGCCAAAACAGTCTTGGTCCAACCCGCCACTGCCCGCACCGAAACTAAGCTTTGGCGTCATTACCTTGCCATGTTTTTGTTGATGGACTTTGGTCCAATATTCTACGTGCTGTCTTCTGAGCCAGTTACGTAGCTCCAATTTGATCATTGCCTTGGTGATTGTCAGGACAGGTTCCGGTCCAATAAATGGAGACTCTGCCCCCATCCCATAAGCTATACAAACATTTGAAGCATTTCAATTTGATTTGCAGCTCTTATTATTGCCGTGTTTGCAGTAAACATTTCTGGGCATGAGGTCCGCCTAATATGCAAAACACTGTTTTTATTAAGCACCCAAACTAGTTCCAGCACCTCTGTGCCATCATCAGTGGGTTTTCAATTTATTTAATGCTGTGAAAACAAATTACATTTATTTTACTACTGTACTACGAGGTACCTCCACAAAGTAAGTTCCGTTTGGTTATACAAAATATACGTGTACAGATACAGAAGAAGTATTTATTGCACAAAAATCTACAACTGTGAAACTATTTTCTACGTAGCTTCCGAAATTTTGTAGGCACTTGTCATATCGTAGCACAAGTTTTTGTATGCCTTCTTCATAGAAGAAAGCCGCCTGCGTATTCAATCATGTAGTAAGATGTCATTTCAGCTCGTCATCATCGTTGAAATGTTGATCACTAAGGACGGATTTTAGGTGTAAAAAGAGATGAAAGCCGCTAGGAGCGAGGTCCTGTCTGTACGGAGGATGATCAAACACGTCCCACTGAAATGCCCGTAACAGTTGTTGCGTCACTTTCGCCGTGTGAGGTCGGGAAATATTGTGGAAAGAAACAACTTCCTGCAGTAATCCTCTTCTTACACCTAAAATCTGCCCTTGCCCTTCAACGATGATGACGAGCTGAAAGAACATGTTACCACATGGTTGAATACGCAGGCGGCAACCTTCTATGAAGAAGGCATACAAAAACTAGTGCCACGCTATGACAAGTGCCTAAAAATTTTCGGAGACCATGTTGAAAAATAGTTTAACTATTCTAGATTTCTGTAAAGTAACTGTTTTCTCTGTATTTGTACACGTTTGTTTTATATAACCAAACGGAACTTACTTTGAGGACGTACCTCGTATTTGTAAATTAGGCCTAAAAAGTCGTCAGTCTTATTTTGGTTTTTACGTTATTTTACATTCTGTGTTCATGTGGAGCCCTTTTTACATAGTTATGTAGTAGTAGCGTTGTCATCTGCAACCAAAATTATCTCTTTTAAAACTTGTGAGATTTTTAAAACGCTACTTATGGTGTGAAAACGTAAATTTGGTATGTGGGGATATTTCTATCGTCTGCTTACTATCACATACCAAATTTACGTTTTCACACCATAAGTAGCGTTTTAAAAACCTCACAAGTTTAAAAAGAGATAATTTTGGTTGCAGATGACAACGCTACCACTATATAACTATGTAAAAAGGGTCCGACATGCGCACAGAATGTAAAATAAGGTCAAAACCAAAATAAGACTGACGACTTTTTAGGCCTAATTTACAAATAGTACAGTAGTAAAATAAATGTAATTTGTTTTCACAGCATTAAATAAATTGAAAACCCACTTACGATGGCACAGAGGTGCTGAAACTAGTTTGGGTGCTTAATAGAAACAGTGTTTTGCATATCAGGCGGACCACATACCCAGAAACACTAAATATACTTGTAAATTATTTTGTTTGAGTAGACTTTGTTATTTATCCTAAAAAATACACTAAATATCCCTTTCTTCCTCGTGTATAGGAAAGTTGTGGGAGAAATGAACACTGAAGCAGGAAAGACTGGCCACCGAGAAGTAATCTGACTATAGAAAAATATAACATCGTTTTGAACCATTGGTATGTCGACAAAAAAAGTCATTATTCTGGCACTAAACATTTTAAAACTTGACTTAAAAACTGTTGTCAATGCTTTAGTCAGCAATGGCGACTGCTTCAAATTTATTTGTTAATTATTTCCTGGTCTTACAATGAGACCACATGGGTATCGGATTTTAGAATTTCTTTATATTTATGCCACGTGAAGTTCAGAACTTAAACAACAATCACAGTAAGCCATTTAAGGCAACTCTCAAAAATTCTCGAGACAATCGAATTGAATTTTTGCAAGTATACCAAAGTATCAATAAGTATAACGCTGGTAGCATCTGTCGGAGTAGCTCGGGTGGTAGCGTTCTGGCCTCACAACCATTGAGTCAGTGGTTCGAATCCCACTCTGACCGATATTTTTTTCGTTTTATAATTCAGTTATATAAAACAATTTGGGATCTCTAATTCCACATGTTGTGTCAGTTTTTGTTTATGTGTATTTACACGAGCTGAAAACCTTTGCATCACGTAAAAGGATGGTTGAGTAGCTTAGCTACTTGGAAAGCCATTAGTAGCTATGGAGATGAATTTTCAGAATGTCTTAGCTCTTTACCAACTGAACAATCAAAGGCTACCGTCGTCAACTAATACTGAAGCCAATACTGTAAAAACTTAATTTTTTTTATTGAAACAATCATTATTAACAACCTTCCATAAAATATAGAAATTTACGATTAAATTTACGGGCACTGTTCGTAAAAATTACAGTTAGATGTTAAAATTGTGTAGTATTCGAACACAACGAAAAACTTTTAAAAATCCTATGATGACAGAACTCGAACCGACGGTCGCAAGGTTGTAAAGCTAGAACGCTACAAACATAGCTACACCGACAGACATTGCGTAATATTTAATAACTGATATTTACACTAACTTATAAAACTTCAGAGTCGATTTCCTCGAGAATTTTTGAGAGTTGCGTCGAATGGCTTTGGCTTATTCTTATTCACGTTCAGAACATCACGGACTGTAATATCAAAAAATTCTAAAATCCGATACCCATGTCGTCTCCTTGTGTCGGGACACAAATCCGTAATCCGGTCACGAAAACCGACACAGCGGCCTGGAGTGTGGGGCGCTGGCCACGTAACACTGCATCCTACATTCGCAGACGCCTTTCAATGGAGGATGACACGGCGACCGGTCGGTACCTGTTGGACCTCTCAAGGCCTGCAGGACGGCGTTTACAGATTGTAAAAATCCGTACACTTATAAACAACGATGATTTCACAAAGAACATGAGTGAAGCTGAATTGGAAGCATGGACAAGATTTGTACCAATTATCAAAAAAATTTTGGGGAAGCACAAAGACGAAGAATGTTCCGAAATAGTGGACCAAATGTTTCAGAATTTTCAAAATGTAGGAGCTGATATGCGTGTCTGCATTTTTTTTATTTTTTTTATTTTATTTTATTTTTTTTTTTTTTTTTTATTTTTTTTTTTTTTTTTTTTTTTTTTTTTTTTTTTTGGACACAGGCATTTAGATAAATTTCCTGACAACTTGGGCCATTACAGCGAAGAACAAGGGGAATGGTCCCACCAAGACGTTATGATTATGGAGGAAAGGGATCAAGGCCGTTGGGATCATCATATGATGTCAAACTACTGCAGGGACTTGCCGACTGTCCGGACGAAAAATACCGAAGACAATCCCATACGAAAAGCTTTTCTTAATTCTTATGGTAATGTTATTGTTGTTATGATTAACTTAAATGTTCGAATGTTTGTAAACCTATTGGACCAAACTGCTATGGTTATCAGTTCCTAGACTTACAAGCTACTGAAATTAAGTTAAACTAAGGGCAACACACACACACACACACACACACACACACATGCCCGAGGAAGGACACAAACCTCCGGCGCGAACGGCCGCCCAGTCCGTAGCATGATGCCTTAGTTCACACAGCCATTCCGCGCAGCTATGATTAATTTTATTCTTCTTTGTATCATTTATAGCACTTTGTTTGCTTAGTACATCTAATAACTTTAAAATAAATTTCGCCTCTTTTTTTATATTTTCCAGTGTAAATGGATTGTCTTCCTCTCAAAAAGTAGAGACAATTCAAGAAAAATATTATTATCTTAGCTTTATGCTACCAAATTTATCTGAGCCGCGGTGGAGTAGTGGAGCGGTCTAAACCGTCTCGCTGCGGAGCGCGCGGTTGCTCGCCGTCTAGGCTCGAGTCCTCCCTGGGGCATGGGTGTGTGTGTTCGTCCTTAGATTAGTTTATCTAGGTTTAAGTAGTTTGTAAGGTACGGACTGATGACCCCGCAGTTTGCTCCGATAGATTTACAGACATTTTTCTGAAATTTATCTGAAATTGATTAATGAATCCCATGACGCAGCAACACTGTTACTTTATGTTATGAATTCGTGGTGCAAAGCCTAAGAATGATATAACTTACTTCGAATATACACGTTGTTGAAGTCAGTGACCCTACGGCACGTTACCATTTTCCGATGCAATTTTCTCATTTATGGTAAAAAATTGATAATTATTTTAGACCATTTTAGAGTTTCCAAGATGATACACTATGAATGAGATTCGTAATTAACTAGAGCCGGAGAGCCCATTTCGCTTTTTTCGCCAATCTTATCTCAAATTGCATTCAACAAAGCTCAGTAGTTGAAGCGCAGGAACCTGTTTTACAGTAACGGTAACAGAAAGTCGCGGTGGAGTGGCCGAGCGGTCTAAGGCGCCTTGCTAGAAGCGCGTGATTGCTCGCCGTCGGAGGTTCGAGTCCTCCCATGAGCATGAGTGTGTGTTGCGTTCAGTTTAAGTAGTTTGTAAGCCTAGTGACTAATAACCAAAGACGTTAAGTCCCATAGATTTAGAAACATATGATCAATTTTTTGTAACAGAAATGATAAACACGGATCTGCCATTCACTACAACTGCCGCTCATGTGGTGTCGATTCTTACAGTCTAAGCCCACGGCCAGAACGAGCTACTTCATACCTAACAGTATCAACTCGGAAAACATGTGGCATGCGAAACGAAACAAGCGCATTTCTCTTATGACATCCTGAATACCGTACATCAAGCCTTTTTTGTCTACGCATTAGTCTTTGGCCTCTGAAAGATACGTGACTCGGTATCAAACCAATGTTTATTAACAAAAGTATTATCATAACTTTACTTGGACTGAGAATTTATTGACATAAATAATATAACGTGTACTTGGAAGGAGAGTCATTTACATATGTAGTAATAGAAACCTCAAACTTAATGCTGATGATGTAATTATCTATAATGAAGTATACCTGTCAAATAATGATATGATTTCAAAGTAATGCAAAGATTGACGACATTCCTTAAAATGTGAGATCAAATTCTCAGCCCTCTAAATTCAAAAATGTATTACACTAACATCTATAAATCAAAAATTCGATATTTCACCTCACATAAATTCACGGATGTAATAGATTTAAGGTGTAAGAAATTTATTCACGTGGTCTCATAGGTGAAGTTTAAGATACAACAATGGTGACAAACCGGAATGCAGCATCACGAATGACAGGAGATATCACAACCAAATTTCTGAGATAAAACGTAGTACAAAGGAAACTGTTGGAAAATATAGTCGCATGTGAAGTGAGGAAGATGATGAATACAGTACTGATTCTTGCTCACCACTGTGTCTCCTGACTCTAACCGACCATCGTGGTGTTGCAGGCAATCGGTATTCGTCGGTAAAAAGATGTCGTTCAAATCCCGATTATGCCTGCATCACTACGACAGTCGGATTACAGTTTGGAGACTGTTTCACTGTTGTCTTATGCTTTCGGTATATGCACTGCTGGTACACTAATCAGTCAGCGTTACAGGACATAACAGTCGGAGTCTTTTGTTCTTCTATTCCTTCTGAGCTTGCCAACGCCCGACTTGCAACAGCATAATGAGCGACCACACGTGGCAATTAATTTTCAAGACTTTTTCGTCGCCCATCGAATTGCATTGCTACCTTGGCCTCCTTGTTGTTTCGACCTCTTGCGCATCGTGAACGAGTGAGCCGTGTTACGTCACCCGCTGCAGCACCACATCAACTTTGGTAACATGTTTAAAGGGTGTCTCACTGCGCAAAATGACAAAATTTCACTTTTTTACTTTCATGAAAATTATGAAAATATGGATGTTTATGCTTAATTTGCTGCTGATTTTATTGAAATATTCCATTATTTACTATTTAAATAAATATTTTAAAATATCATGCACTGATATTTCTGAGAATTTTGTTTTCCATCATTTCACATATTGACATTTTTCTCTGAAACTATATAGTCTAGAAAGCTGTGGTTTCTTTCATTTTGTGGAGAACTGTCCCTCTCGTACGTTTGCTACACTAGCGGTACTTCGCAGTAAACTCTTTGAACTATCAGTTTAATAAGTCTCGGTTGCAAAATACTAACACGAATTATTTACAGACGAATGGAAAAAAACTGGTGGAATCCGATCTTGGAGATCAGTTTCGATTTAGGAGAAATATAGAAATACTGGAGGCAATAATCACATTATTACTTATCTCAGAAGACAGGTTAAGTAAAGAAAAATCTACCTTTTTAGCATTTGTGGATCTGGAGAATGCTTTTGAAAATGTTGGCTGGGATACGCTCTTTCAAATTCTGAAGGTAGCAGGGGTGAAATATAGGGAGCGAAGGGTTATATTCAACTTGTACAAAAACCAGACAGCGGTTATTAGAGTCGAAGGGCATGAAAGGGTCGCAATGGTTGGGTAGGGAGTAAGACAGGATTGTAGCCTTTCCCCAAGTTGTGCAATCTGTACATTGAGCAAGCTGCAAAGGAATGCTAGGAGAGATTCGGAGAGGGAATTTCAGAGATAAGAAATAAAAGTTTTGACGTTTGCCGATGACATAGTAATTCTGTCAGAGACAGCATAGGACTTGGTAGAGGAATTTAATGGAATAGACAGTGTCTTGAAAGGAGGGTATAAGATGAACATTAACAAGAGTAAAATAATGTTATGGAATGTCGTGTCAGAAAATAAGGCGATGCTGAAGGAATTACATTAGCTAATGAACTAAAAAAAAGTAGATCTGATGACAGAAGTAAAGAGGATATAAAATGCAGAATGGCTATGGCAATTAAAACATTTCTGCAGAAACGAAATTTGTTGACATGTTTGTGTTTTACAACAACAGTTCTTCACTAGCTGTGTTTTAGTTTCTGAGTTTGTTGGAAGGCTAGTGTTAAAATTTTGTGTTTTTGACGCTGTTCTCACTCTCAATATGGCTATTCTGAAAGACTACAGGTTTTGGAATATCTTCGAATTCATGAAGGTCGCAACACCACTAAAAGTGCGATGGACTTGTACCAACTGCGAATCATGAAGGCAGAGATTGCAACAAACAATATGTCAAAAGAATCCAGATGCAAGAGAAGGATGGCAGCACTGGGTGAGGAAGATGAAGGAGGAGATGAGGACTACCATCCAGGAGGATTCTAACATATTTTTTATGTATCAGTTGACTGTATATTAAAATTTATTCTACAAACGCAATTTTCTCAAAATGACATTTTTCAGTATAAATGACCCTTTTTCTCCGAAACTTCTGAATGTATATATCAATAAATTATTTAGCATTTTGTAGCTCTACTTTAGTGGTATTTACTGTAATAGTAAAAATTTAAGAAATTAAAATTGTGAAAATTTACACCAAAAAATTATATGTTTAGGGGAAAAATTGTAACTTTTTCCAGCTGTTATTTTAAAGTGATTGTCGATCAATACAGTCATAAAAGATGTGTGAACACGTGATAAAAACACCACATTTATGTACTCAACAGTTCCTGAGAAAACAGGGTATTTATATTTATTTATGGGACAGGTGTTCCGCCGAAATATTGGGTCAGTTCGACTTCAAAATCCGGCAGCAAACCCGAAGAAACTATGAGGAAAAATTTATATAGCCAATTTAACATTGCCGAGAAAGGGCGGTACGATTACCCTTAAGCAGAGTGGTCTGCTGTGCCCCAACAACACATCCACAGTCTCTTTGATTAAATGGCAAGATTTGCAGCAGCGGTTACAGCCAGCGATGGCGGCAACTATAAATATTGTTTTCATCATCTTCCTCATTTCACTTAGGGGCACATTTTCATTCGGATGATTATTGTGCATCGTGTTATCCCCTTAATAAATTTGGATGTAATATATTCCGTTCTTCTTGGTATTGCATTTCATACGGCGAGCAGCATAGAAAAATTTACTCGGTGTACCAAACATTCGTGCCCTTCATCTTATAATGTCGCTCAAGTGTGTGGGACGCGTACCAGATTAGACTAGCAAGCCGCAACACAAATAAATGCAGCACGAATGGTCACCGTTGTGTTTGATCCCTAGCAGAGTGTCACAGAGACACTGAAAAACTTGGTCTGGCAGTTACTTAAAAGTAGACGAAAGCGATCCCGTATGCTTACATTGCGTCATGGATCACCTTAAAATGAGAAATCCAGAAACAATCTACAACTTCTTACTTATCACTTCCACAGAGATCTCTAAGACAGAATAAATACGAAATTTGTGGTGAGTGCGGAGTACCTTCTACCATGGATATCACATTCGTAGGCATAATGTAATTCAGAGGCTCCACCCAGTGAATTGAAGGATGGAAAATTATATTTTAGCGTCCCGTTGACATGAAAGACAAAACAAAATCTCCAACAGTTTTTATTAGGAATGGGGAGACAGTCGGCCGTGTCCTATCAAAGGAACCATTCAGCCATTTGCCTGAATCGACTTAGGCAAATCGCGGGAAAGTTAAATCTGATTGGCCAAAGGCAAATTCCGCGCCGTCCTCCCGAACACGAGTCCATTCTTGTAAAAACTGAAATGATTTCTCGCCTTTTTCTCTGTGTGATAGACAACAGACCTCGGATTACAGAGGTAATCAAATCCATAATTGTTCATCGACAGTTAGCTTTACCGTAGTTTGCCTAAAGCATTAATGTAAGTGACGGAATCTTGTAAGTGCATGATCACTTTTGTGTCCCTTTTCAACTCACTAGCACCCACAATATGTCTAATTATCATATATTCTTAATTTTTGGAAACCAGTATCCTGTAAGCCCAATTTTGAATGGGGAAATTTTGTTCACCTACGGGCAAAATGTCAAAATTTTGGACGCTGAGCGCTTGGGAGTTGTTTTATCCTTATACTGTTTACCAGAAACATTCACAAGGGATAAGTAAATTGATAATAAGATTTCAAAATTATTATTTAAAACACAATAATTCATATTTAGAGAGTTTTAAAACATTGAAAAATAATCTACTTCCGGTCCTCCCACAATGTACTAAGAAGATGTAACAGTAGCCATCAGTACGACGTTAGGTCCATAGTTTACATCCAAAGCATATAGGCTTGAGTCTGATAAACTGCTTTATTGTTGTCCATAGTATCTCACAATCATTGCACCAATCATTATATTTCCCTGAAAGACTCGCCATCTTTGAATATTTTACCAGAGCCTGTGGAACCACAGTCTTGTCTCAAGATGAGAGAAGTGTTTGTGTTCGTAACTATTTATACACACAAATGTTCTCCGACTATCATACTGCATCAGACGTATTTGAGCACAATTTTTTAATAAGCCCAGGCGTTTAAACATGATAATAAATCATAGAAGCACCTGATGATGAGCCCTCAGGGATGGAAATGAATTGCGTGAAATAAAACACAATTTGTGACTGAAGGCGAATTCATTTTATTTTACTGAAGTACAACATAAACGGAACTTCACTGACAATAATGAACAAAATTAAGTTATTGTCTTCATTATATCTTTCTTGTCAAATTTCAGTAGTTGCACTATAGCCTGCGAAGTATTTCCTAACATGTCATGTTAAACATTTTCATAATGTGTCTAATCATCTAAATCTGGAGGTATAACTACTATATCATGACAAATCTGGAAAGAATGAAAAACATAATATTTACCGCCGAAGTTCTCAATGTCTTCAAATGAGGACAATAAGTTTTCTTGCACTGGACACAACGCATAATAGTTTGACCTCCACTAGCACAAAACACGATTACAATATTACATTACACGACAGACCTTAGACACAGCGAACTTAAAACAACAAGAAATAATCAGCAAACTCCTCAAAAAGACACGCTATTTTCCTTAACAGTCTTGAACATAATAATAACAGTACTCATTGTGAAAGGAACATAACTTAAGCACAACAAAAGCCCACTGTTCATATGAAGTAGCATACAGTGTAACAATAACGCGAAAACCGTCTGTCTTCAGTCGATGACGATGGGGCACTAGGTCAAATCTTTCCTAGTTTTTGGTTCATCTAACGACATAATCGTCGTTCATTTTTTTACTCTTTCGAATACCGGACTGCATTCCTTCCATATATGCGCTACACCTCTATCGATCGTTTTTCACTTAATGTAGTATCATCGACCTCTACACATCGTTAGTCGTCTTTCCCTCAGACCATTGTGTTTTTACTTTCACCCTCCCAGATTTCTTTTTGGCGGTATTCTGGCTGATTCAATGTGGCTCACCACAAATTCCTATGTTGTGCCAATTTCTTCCCCCCTAATTTATTGCATACATGTCTTTCTATTCTCTACAACACCTTCTAGAACCATGAAAGGTAGTCTCTGTTGCTTTATCTCTCATCTTATTGACAATGTTTTAGACAATTCCTTTGCTTCATTCGCCAATTCATCGGAGAACAACATCCTCCCTTAGCAGTCCACCTAATTTTAACATGCTTCTGTAGCACCATATTTCAAACGCTTCAATTCTTCTCTTTTCCGGTTTTCCGACAGATCTTGATTCACTGCTGTATTCCAAACGTATACTCTGTATATTTCTGAGAATAACATTACCAGTTTATGATTTACCATGTGCGATAGAAGGAAAACAAGAAGATTGTCAGGAGGTGCTGAGATCGACCGTCTATGGGATGTATGTATTACATTTCACAAAGTGGACATCGTTGATACCTAATAATAGTTCCTAGCAAACATCTACCTTTCTCCATGAACACAGAATGAAAAATGGCGCGCCACAATAATCACAAACGTTCACCACATTCAGATCGAAGCGAACACATTGATAGTTACGAACTGTGCAGGAAGTTCAATTAGGTGTTAGCTCTTAAACAATGTTACAGAATCATATTAGTGTATCGGCGTGGTCAGAACTGATGGAATGCGATGTCATGCAACCGAATGCGAAAACGTTTGTCGTGCAGCTTATCGTGAAATCGCATATCCTTTCAGGACCACCTGCAGATAGTGCGAAAATACTTTTAGGCACGGAAAAAAAACGAGTTGACTTTCAATGAGCCTAACTGAAGATTGAAGTTGCGCCCTCGCACTCAAAGAGTTCCCTGTAAGTGATTTATATAGCCCCAGTCCTGAATTTACTTACTTCTCTCGTTGTCTTCTTGATCAAATTATTTCTTTTGTTACCCAGGTCTTATCCGCAGTTATCTAGTATCATCCTTTTGCAAGTATCGTCGTTTCACGTTCGCTATAGTTTACGATTACACCTGTAGCGCAGTAATTCTTTCGTGTGTTCAGCCGAGTTGTTGATTGAATATCTCTGCACCGTACCACAATGACCGAGCCAGTTAAGACGCTGCGATCTGTGTTCCTTTTTTTACTGCCTGTCGTAATGCAATCCAGACTATGCTGAATTATGTTGCGCCGTAATTTTGTAGCGAACATCCACTCCATCACACGCCACTGTTGTTGCTGCTCATTTGTTGCTCGTTTCTTTTTCGTGGCCCTGGGAGTATTTCGCAATTCAAAAACGGAAAGCTTTTTCCTTGACTGGTTTACATAGGATTTGAACTGATTAGAAAATGTACGTGCTTGGACACACTAGATAACGCGATAATGCAGCTTGAGAAGACCCGACCGATTGTGCAACGTCAGGACAGTTGTGGTGCAAATTTGAATGACCTGTAATCTACTGTAACATACGTATTGTATGGTAGCATGTAACACACACATCGTATATTAAAAGAATCTACGAAAAATAAAGTCATTTGACCACACTGAACTACCCGGCCTATTTCCTTCATTTTTGTTTTAAACGAAAGGTATTCCTCCACAGATTTCTCATCAAGTATCAGAATTAATTTAAGTCGCTCCATTTCTTACATTTATTCAAACGCGGTATATTTCTGTCCTTCCATTGTTTTGACCTAACAACACTCATCGGATCAAGCTCTTTCATTTGCGCAATTAAACACTTGCATTGATTGATTCTGAAGAAAGCATTGCGTGAACATTCAACTTCATTTTCATTTTCTTCCCAATATTTTTGTCATTGCACTAACGGTGCGAAGGAAGTATTCGCACGGGTCCTCTAGTTATTTATGAACATAGCCGTTAAGAGTGGTAAAATAAAGTAGATATTTTCATGTCTAGAATTATGTTGCTCTTCCAGTCACATATTAAAATAAGTGAACGTTGAAAATTGAAGTGATACCAAGTTCTGACCGCCACGCTGGAATGGTTGCACTGTCAAAGGCGCCATGTTATGGCTCCTGTCGGTGGTTCGAGTCCTCCCTTGGGAATGTGTGTTGATCGTAAATTAGTCTAAGTTGTTTGTAGTCAAGGGACCGATGAACGCAGCAGTTTGGTCCCTTACGATTACAAATATTTTAAACATACAACAACTTCTGTCCTGCGTAACGATCATTTGCTGTTGTGAAAACACCAAAGAATGTGAATTCGCATTCTAAGGACGATTATCTTTAATTATGTTATTTTCAGCTACACACGCACACCGAGCAACTACAACTAGCAACTGCTAGTTTGATGAATTTGTCAGCAGTGAAAATCAAAAGATTGTAGTAATGATGTCTGTAAATGACGTTTATTAATGGTGTCGTTATTTCGTTTACGTTCATGTAATAGTAACTTTGTGGTCATTTTCTGCCGTTGTAAGAAAATTTGAAATAAGTTCCTAATTTTGAAGTTGTTGATTTTTGAATTGCTAAAATGAGGCAAAGAGACAATGAACAGAAAGACGGAGGAGGAGATGGACAGAGACAGGAGGATGACAAAATGACGGGAAGGAGAAGATGGAGGCAGACAGCGGATGGGTAGAGAAGGAGGAGGAGGACGACGACGAAGACGAGGAGTTGAGGGAGGGGGCTTGAGATAAGATGGGCAGAATTGACAAAACGGTTGTTTTCTCAAGGGAAATTAGACGTCTTGTCTCACGTTGTATAGTTGGTAAACCATCTAGTGTGTATGTACGTGCAGAAAACGAGAGAACAAAAATATAGTCAATCGACTGGCGGAACAATAAATAAATATATTCAAGGTAAATATCTTATTTCTCTAACTTCCCTTTCATTTCAAATTGCCATAGGAACGCTAATCAGGGCACATGTTAATTTATTTGATATACTCTCTCGGTGAGTTATATGTTCACGAGAACTCTTTTATTTACTTTCCCGTCCATTTTGTATCAGATTGAGTCACAGCGGAGAGTGGCTGGGGTTAGCTAGTGAAAATAAATGGTCGAACATTATAAACTATTCTTGCCCATCAACAAGAGAAATACATACCCATACAAATCGTAGTATTTATCTCAGTTGTTACATTTTATCAGTTGAAATTGGATAAATGGGAATTATTTTAGTGGTACGTGACAGCTTATTACAGAAAACTAGACCTATACAGTATGCAGCTTGTTCTATAGGCAACTGGCGAATTGTTTTTGAAGCTTGCGTATTCTAAATATCTTTAATATACCAGTGCGTCAAAAGTACGTCATATTTCTCAAATGAAGAAAGAAAATTTTACTCCAGAGCATTTCTTTCTGTTGTGTCGAACCTAATTGTCATCTCAATCCTTGTCTTAGGTTTGAGTATTAAGGACAAGCTCTTCGAGTTCAAAGAGAGAGGTGTTGGCACGTGATTTTTGCTATCTTTGGTAGTAATTCGAACATTCCTTTCCAAATGCGAAGGTTCCTCAAGACAGTTACTGAGGTACAATTTTCAAAAATGTCCAAATGTTTGTAAATCTTATGGGACTTAACTACGGGGTTATCAGTCCCTAAACTTACAAACTACTTATGAACTAGCTAATACTAAGGACGGCACAAATATCCATGCCCGAGGGGGGGATTCGAACCCCCGACCGTAGTGGCCGTGCAGACCGTGACTGAAGCGCCTCAGTCTCCTCGGCCACCGCGGCCGGCGTACCATTTTCCCTAAGTGGCATGTGTGTGGTACTTATTAGTGACTTAGGGGCGTAGATAACTTATTCTTCCGAGGGAGGGTTCAGTTCTCAGATACCAGACGTTCTTTCAGATGAGTATCTATAAGACATTCAGCTGAACTGGCAAGCCATTTCAACGTTTAAAATTGGAAAATGGATTACATTGTGGGCACCTTTAAAAATGAGACTTGAGTATATGGGTCTGGGGGATGTTGGAGGTGTTCAATCCCCTCTAAAAATATTCAAATGTTCGTATAACAAAGAGGCTAAACTGGTAGGGGCAATCGGTACCTAGACTTATAAACTACTTAAACTAATTTATACTAAGAACAATACACACTCCCATGTTGGAGGAAGATCTCCAACCACCGTAGGGGACACCGCGCAATCCGTGACATGGCGCCCCAGACCACGCGGCCCTTCTCTTGCGGCAACCCCCTTTCTCCCTGTTCCACTGTAGTTGTTGTTTGTTGTTATGGTCTTCAGTCCAGAGACTGGTTTGATGCACTCTATTCTATCCTGAGCAAGCCTTTTCATCTCCTCATAAGAACGGCAACCCACATCCACTTGAATCTGCTTACTATGCGCATCTCTTGGTCTCCCTCTGCGATTTTTACCCCATACACTTCCCTCCAATGTTAAATTTACGATTCCTCGATGTCTAAGAATGAGTCCTACCAAGCGAACCCTTCTTTTAGTCAGGGTGTGCCAAAAATTCCTTTTCTCACCAATTCTGTCCAGTACCTCTTCATTAGTTATGCGATCTACCCACCTAATCTTCAGCATTCTTCTGTAGCACCACATTTCAAAAGCCTCTATTCTCTTCCTGTCCGCACTGTTTATCGTACATGTTTCACTCCCGTACAAGGCAACACTCCACACAAATCCCTTCAGAAAAGACTTCCTTACACTTAAATTAATATTCGATGTTGGCAAATTTCTCTTTTTCAAAAATGATTTTCTTCCCATTGCCATTCTGCATTTTATATCCTCTGTACTGTGACAATCTCATGTTATTTTACTACCCTAGTAACAAAACTCATCTACCACCTTCATTGTTTCGTTACCATATCTAATTCCTTCAGCATCGTCTGATTTTCTAAGACAGCATTCCATTATTTTTGTTTTGCTCTTGTTAACGTTCATTTTATACGATATCTTCAACACACTGTCCATTCCATTCAACTGCTCTTCCAGGTCCTTTGCTGTCTCTGAAAGAATTACAGTGTCATCAGCAAAACGCAATGTTTTTATTTCTTCCTCCTGAACTTTAATCCCTACTCCAAATTTTTCCTTGCTTTCATTCACCGCCTGCTCGATGTGCAAATTGATTAACATCGGAGAAAGGCTACAACCCTGTCTAACTTCCTTCCCAACTAATGCTTCCCTTTCCTGCCCTTCGAGTCTAGTAACTACAGTGTGGCTTTTGTACAAGTTGTAAATAACTCTCCTTTCCCTGTATTTTACCCCTGCTGACTTCATAATTTGAAAGAGTATATTCCAGTCAACATTGTCAAACGCTTTCTCCAAATCTACAAAAGCTAAAAATGTATAAGATGTAAAGTGAGTATTGCCTCCCGGGTTCCTACGTTCCTCCTACGTTCCACTACTATTTGATTAACAATAAGTTTCTTTATAAAACCATAATTTCATAAGGAAACCGTGCCGTGGTGTCTACCAACACGGGCTTCGAAATTGCTATGCTAATGCCAGTTATGCGAACCTCCGTCCACCCAGGGAGACGGACAGGAGTTGGAATTGTGGCGACGCACGCACCGCGATGCACGGCTGGGACAGCTACAGTGGAGCACAATGCTCGACCACGTGTGAGGCCTCGCCGCTTGTCACTGCCTCTTTTGTAAATCCAGAGTATAAGAGCGCTGGTGAGCTTGCCAGTGCGGCGGATTTGTGTGCCCGACCAGGGCACAGAGTAAAAAATATATTTGTCTGTGGCCAGGGCACGCCCTTGCTCCAGAAAACACCCACTCAGCACTCGATGTCGCGCCTCGATAAGCGGACAACAAGTACTGTGCCCATTCACAGTCCTCCTGCTTTTGGAGCCCCTGTAGTGAAGCAACAAAAGAGTAACACCATCAAGGACAAGGTCACTTTATTGACAAATGACGTGACACTTACTTCATCATTTTATGAGTATGTAACAACAAATTCAGACCAAATGAAATGGACAAGTGACTTTAAAGGGAGCTTGAATATTCGCATCAGTACATCTCTAGTGGGCACGCCAGTTAAAAAAAAAGTTCAAATGTTTGTATAGCTTATGGGACTTAACTACGGGGTCATCAGTCCCTAAACTTACAAACTACTTATGAACTAACTAATACTAAGAACGGCAGAAATATCCATGCCCGAAGGGGGATTCGAACCCCCGACCGTAGTGGCCGTGCAGACCCCTCGGCCAACGCGGCCGGCGCCACGCCAGCGCGTGTTCTCGTAAACAAATAGTCATAAAGGTACACACAAACGAATTATCTATGTTAGCTGCCAGTAGGCATTGAAATAAATTAATGAGAACTTCGAACATTTGCGACCAGCCAGGATTCGAATGCGGTTCTACTTACTGGCCAATCCCACAACGTCACTGGCCTCACAGTGATCACCACGACCGCCTAGACTACCCTTACTCGTTTCCCACCACATGCAAATTGTCAAATTATTCACGACCTACAAAGTGTCCCTGCCCAATATCACTCATCACTCGTAGCATTTCGGCGATTTCCTTAACAGTTCGGGCCTGGCGTGCATCGCATTGATGTAAGGACAGATGGTCGTCTGCGCCTTATATTTCATTTTTTTAAACATTTACCAAGTGAATTGCTACGTGTTTAAAATGACGCGACCTAATACCCAGAACTGTTTTATTCAAAATGTCACCGGCCGTGGAAGCCTACGAACTTACTGGTGCCTGTTCTTTAGGAGATGTCCACTGGCAGCTAATGACGTTAATCCAAATGGCGTCTTGTAGTAGACTGCTCAAGCTTACTGAACCTTTTGTTGCAGTTTGGCAGTTGTTCTTGCTTGGCCAGGTAAAGGTACAGTTCCCGCGGCATCATGTCCATGCGTGTCTAACTGGTGAGCGATCTGGTAATCTTGCAAAAGTAGTAGTTTTATACTAAGAAGTGCATGTTGCGTCGCAGCAGCAGTAAATGAGTAGGTGATCATCATTGTCCAGATGAATCAGTCTCCTGTAGAAGAAACGCCAGTAGCACGGCCATAGCAGCTTACGCAATGTAGTGGCCACGGTTCATTTAACCTGCAGAAGCACCAAATATGTGTATGAGTTGCACCCTCTTCCCCACCTTCCCCCCATCACACAATGAAGCCTTGAATGCGACTTGCGTGCCGCGCGGGAGTAGCCGAGCGGTCTGGAGCGCCACCTTATGGATCGCGCGGCCTCCCGCGTCGGAGGTTCGAATCTGCCCTCGGGCATAGATGTGTGTGCTGTCCTTAGGTTAGTTTAACTTAGTTTAAGTAGTTTGTAAGACTAGGGACTGATGACCAACGTAATTTGGTCCCATAGAATTACAAACATTAGAACTTTTCTTTTTTTTACGATTTGTGTGTCGTTGACAAATTAATACACTCTGGAAAAGGGAGCTACAATGCGTTCGTCCATTATTTGCATATAGACAGGACCTACTCTGCATTACTGGAGAATAGAGCACCAAACAGTCTTCAGTGAACACTTTCAGAACTACAGCAGTTACTGGCTACAAAATGGTGTCCAGACAAGTTTCCAGAGCGCCTTTTGATTGCCGATGTCCAAGACAAATCAATCACTAACAGCACAACTCCTCAGCATGTATATATCACACTCTTCTGCCACTGAACACAACTCTTGAGTGTGTTACAGGTTATTTTTCATAGGTGAATATTCTGCATCCTCTGGTTCAGCCTTCCATTGCTTTCAATTTCCTGCCAGCCCTTTATTTCTGCATAACTACCACAATCCAACGTAATTCCTTGCTGCTAAATGTTGCAGCTAGAAAGGTAATAAATAATGAATACCCACTGTTTGAGTTACTTTTGGTGAAATGTTGAGCGAAAGCAATATTCCTATAAATTATCGTGGATTTTCGCTGGAGTAGGTTGTCTTACATAAAGAAGGAGATGGAGTCGAAAATGCTTTGACTGCCGTGAGTTTTAATTTTGCAAAGAGAGGCTTAATTCCTGGCAATCAACGAGGGCAGTCATAAGTCCGAAGGTTGGTGTTATCACAGTGATTTACTAGGCATGGTACTTTTGGATGTGGTTATCCGTTGCCCCTCTCCGACCTTTGAAATGACTTACCCATCCATTTATAGCGGCAGCTACACCATCAACAAACATTCTCACAGTTAATTGATAAGAATACTAGGATCCACTTTGATCACTGGGTATGTAGTGTGGTACTTTACCAGTGATGAATTCTAATTATGATGTGTGAACACGTAAACTGAAGTACCGATTTTTTATATTAATTATACAAAGAAACCAAAGTAACTCACATAATTCGAAAAATTCTTCCTCACAGATGTGCAGAAAATAAAATTGATGTATGTTCGTGACCATTAAGAATAGTAAAAGTAAGTTCACACTTTGTTATCTATGACTTTGATACTTACCTTGTCGGCGCATTAAAATGTCCAATATGCGAAGATTGGAACTTAAATAGTGACAACACTGCTGTGGAGACACTATGTAATGGAATCTACTATTTGTCGCGGATAGCACACGTTGTTGACATACCTATGTTACCTCCGAGAAGACGTACTCGCCCGTCCCATGTCACCGGCGTGCGCACAATCGAGAGAAACACATTCATTTGTGAGCGAACGTTCTAACGTAATGCATTACGTTCCTCCACGGCAGACCGTCAGTCCACAGTATTACTGTTTGTTTTTGGAGCATCACCTGCGACCAGCTTTGCGAAAGAAGCCACAACACTTTCTGCGTAAATCACCCATCATTTTGCACGACAATGCGTGGGTGCATACAGCAAGCTGTGGCTGCTCTGTTCGGTCGATGGAACTGGGAAGTACTATACCATCCACCATACTGTCCAGACTTAAGTGCTTGTGACTTCGATTTGACTCCGAAGATGAAGAAACTGTTCCAGAGATTCGACAGGCAGGGGACCGCTCCATTCGCACCATCAATATAACAGGTTCTGCTAAAGGTATACCACACCTTCCACATCGCTGGCAACGGATTCTATACGACGCTAGTGACTACTTTGAAGGGCAGTAACAGGTGTAAACATGTAACGAATTCTATCGGCTGTGAATAAATAGTCGCCACTACTTCAGTTAAAATTGAAAATTCTGGTGCCACCAGTGCCTGGCCTGCATACCGATCAGGTGCTATGTTATAAATGACACATTAAACTAAGGATTCGTGATATTGATTGCTAGGGACGTTCTTGTTTAAATGGTTGAATTGGTGTAATACACGGAAACCGAGCAACTACAATACCACAAAAGCTATGTCGATGACGTTGTCAGCAGTGGTAATCAAAACAAACTATTATCGAAGTCTGTCAATAACGTCGTCTATTGGATAAGATATTCAGTTATTGGCTTCGTTATTTCGGTTATTTTTCTGTGAAAGTAACATTATTGTTACTCTGTCAAAGTGACCACAAAGTCTGAAACAAGTTCCTAATTTTAATGTCTTACTTTTGAGTAGAGAGAAGGTGAAAGTAGACGGGAAGAAGGAGACTGACAGGAAGAGGAGATGGGGATACATGGAGAAAATGAAGAAAGCGGTTCCATCTCTCAAGGGAAATTATTCGACGCATCCATAGGAGGAGAAATCTCTGATGTTTACCTTCATGCAGAAAACCGACAAATCAAAAGTGTAGTAAATCCACTGGCCTTACAGTAAATTACTTTCTGACTAAACATATTTTTAGTGATTTTTCTTTCATGGTACATAGCCACTGCAACGCAAAACGGTACTGGTTTGACTGACGAGTTTTCTCCGTGCGTTTCTTGTTCCGAGAATTCTTACATTTACTTTCCATTTCATTTCATATCAGACTGAACCACAACGAATCGTGACCGCGTTTATCTAATTTAAAATATTTCATTATATAGTTGCTACTTTATGAAGGAAATGTTCAAAATATTAACTCACAGGGTACATAAGACTTCTCTGTTTTATCTATATACTCTTAGAGTATTTAAATACACATATCAGGAAAGTGTTGCAACGCTGACGTAGAATCGGTACATTCCTTCAAGAACACAGTTTGGTAGCTCTTTGGTATCAATCCGTCAATGATTTGGACACAGTATGTCCGAAGAAGCTTGTTGGGTTCCTTTCCTTATTGAATTCAGGCCATCATCAAGGGTATAGGCAGATTACATGGGACTGGCAAAGTCGAATATATGTCCAGTGCGATCAGATTTGGACGATGCCCAATGAACGGTTATTAACACCCATCTCAAGAACTAGTTGAAATACTTACCAGGGACACAGAAGTCATTCCTACGTCTGCACGCTACATCACATATCTGAGGATTCCTTGACAGTGTACTAATGACATAATTATTTCGTAATTTTCTCTAGAAATGATAGCGGGACAAAACAATATGTACTGCCCTCTTTAAATTCTGGGATAATTCGTTTTCTTTGTTTTTAAAGCTAGACTAACGAAGAATATTTGGGAAAAATGTCCATGTGTGGAAGCATTCAAATTTGATCTTGTCCTAAATGTGACTCAACCCGCAACAAAATGTAAACAACCGCGCATGAGCAGTGACAATGCGACGGAGTGGGTAAGACGGCCGGTTAGATCCAATGTTAAGACCAATAAAAAGTAAGTATACTGCTTGTTGACTGTAGTTCTGCCATGCCGACAGGGTGAATGCGTTCCTTCATGATAATGACATCGCAAGATTATAATGGCCAGCATGTTCTCCAGACATGAACCCTGCCACGACGGAGCGGTCGAGCGCATTGAGGCGCTATGCTGCGATGCGCGAGGCCGTTCCCCGTCGGGGGTTCGAATCCCCCCTCGGGTATGGATGGTTGTGTTGTCTTTAGTATAAGGTAGTTCATAAGTAGTTTGTAAGTTTAGGGACTGATGACCCCGCAGTTAAGTCCCTTAAGCTTCACAAACATTTGAACATTTGATATTGCAATTTTATGTTGTCGGGCCACAATCATTTTCGTCACAGATGCTCACAGTAACCGCGCACCATCAAGTTGGTCTCTTTGGAAGTCTGAAAGATCATTTTTGTTGACTTATGATTTAAATCCTTTATAAATCCATCAACAGCTGTATATCTGTTGTTGTGGTCTTCAGTGCGGAGATTGGTTTGATACAACTCTCCACCATACTCTAATCTGAGCAACCCTCTTCATCTCATACGAACGGCAACCTAAATACATTTGAATTTGCTTACTATATTCATCTCTTGGTCTCCTTCTGCGATTTTTACCCCACACACTTCACTCCAACGCTAAATTCGCGTTTCCTTGATGTCTAAGAACGTGTCCTACCAATCGATCCCTTATTTTAGTCAAGGTATGCCAGAAATTCCTTTTCTCCCCAGTTCTTTTCAGTACCTCCTCATTAGTTATGTGATCCACCCACCTAATCTTCAGCAATCTTTTGCACACCACATTCCAAAAGCCTCTATCCTCTTCCTGTGTCGACTGTTTATTGTCCGTGTTTCACTACCATGCAAGGCAACACTCCACACAAATGCCTTCAGAAAGGACTTCGATTAATATTCGATGTTAACAAATTTCTCTTTTTCAAAATCGCTTTTCTTCCCATTGCCATTCTGCTGTATGTCTATATCGTTTTATTTACGCAACCGGTTTCGATATCACAGTAATATCATATTCATGTCAATACCATTCATCCATTCAAGTGAATAGTCACAATGGCCGTATATACTGGTTTTTCCCCAGCTCCTGAACAAACGTGTCACCTCGCACATAGTACAGCAAATGATCTAGGGAAAGAAATGTGATTTTCGAAACTCGTTTAATTGATTTTTCCAACCATAAAACTTATCTTACTTTGTCAGGGAATATATTTGTGTTTATTACGTGAATGCGGCTCCCAAACCAGAAGCACCAGAAGTATTGAGGAAGAAGACCTGCAGAAGACCGTGCATTTTAAGTACCTGGGGTCCGTTGTGCGAGGGTGAGAGTTCGGGGTGAGAGTTTAAATGGGGAAAGTTTAATTTTTAAAAATCACAACCACCAACTGCGAACCAAATTCCCAAACATGCAAAAACACTGGAACTGTGATTGCTACTGTTTGACTCGTTTTCTAGGGGATGATATCCCACGTTCGCAGCTTTCCTTCCCTGTATATGATTAACAAAAAGTTCATACTAAAGTAAGTTCATGTGAGAAAAGGGTGTACTACTATTTTTGAAAACACGTGAAAGTTCACTTTATGTTGTTTATTACACCATATTAAAACCCTGTGGCTGATACGTCTGTACGTCGACACATTTATCAAATAAATTTATAGCTCGTGAGCCCCCAGACAAAATGAATATTTGTCGCAAATTGTTTTCACACCATGTGCCTGTCTCAAACACCGTTCATGTTCATGCCTATGCGACGACACGTGTTACATTAACAAAACACAGTCACTTTAATTCAGTGCGATGCACACCTTGTTCCACCGGCTAAATATTCACAACACACAGTAGCACTCGATTCAACTTGGTGCAGTCTACGACGAGCAACCACACATGGCAATTGCCACACAAAAGTCTATAGTCTCCACCTGGAGATCCACATGCTGACTGTGCAGAGCGACGCCACACCCGACCAGCTACCCCACTCGCTCCCGGCTCCTCCCTTCCTGGGCCACGCGCACGCACCAAAAGCCCAACGTCATCAACTTCCCCATGTGAGCTGTTCTAACCGACTTGCCAACGTACAGCGTTCAGCCAGTACATTTCTAAAACGGTACTGAAAATCAAAATAATTACACTACACATAAAACAAATTTCTTATTAGGTTTTTATATTGGTATAAACATCCTTTGCACTATTTATTATAATCGTGCAATTTCTTATATCACAGATAAGTGATTTAACTGAATATTTCAAGATAAAATACACAAGATTAATTGAAAATAAAATGAGAAATAGTTAATATATTACTTTTATAAACAAACATTACCATGCTAGTTGTGTAACTGTCTTGTATTCATTGGTAATTTATTACTTTTCATATAATGAAATTATGTTTTCAGTGTCAAACATATTACGCCAGATGTGACTATATCCGCTAATGTATTGTTTATTTGTCAACAGTCTATTTTGTAATGAGGGCCTTAAAGGTTCCTAACTGCATCGTATTACTTCAATTGCAAGTAGTATTAGAATATTTTATTTCACGCTGTGCACTGCACTGCACCTGGCACTCGCCATTGTCCCTCTCTCCCCTCACCGGAAACGAACTGGAAAATCCTAAGCTGGAACAAGCCACCAACGTCGGCCTGCTCGCTGGCCTCCCGTCAGCTACAAGTACACAGAAAATCTCAACGTGGAGAATTTCTACCTATGGCCTAACTATAAATGTTGTCACCAAACTGCGTACACACACTGCTACCATAATTAATAAGATTAAAATTGTGTATAAATGTTGTCACCAAACTGTGTACACACACTGCTACCATAATTAACAAGATTAAAATTGTGTATCATTTAGTGCATTGGCATGGTCAATGTTTGCAGTGAACTTCATACTGTTTAATTATCAACTGCCACTAATTACCAATATTTCTATTGGGCGGTAATCTAACAGTTGTCACCTCAGACTGTGACACAACTCTCGATACTCGGACGAGAGTGAATGCAGCTCGGGTTAAGTGGAGACAGGTCATTGGCGTCCTCTGGGATAAAAAGATGCATCAGCGTCTAAAGGCAAAAGTTTACAAAACCATTGTACGTCCAGCAGCAATCTATAGAACTGAGTGTCGCCCTATGACGAAAGAGCAGGAGCAAATGCTACATACAATGCAAATGAAGATGCTTCGATGGTCCACGGGGCTGACTCGAAGTGACCATGTAAAAATACAGAATTCCTGCAAAAGTTTGGTTTGGCTCCCATCACAGACTGAGAAAAGCCCGTCTCCAGTAGTAAGGTCACGTCATCAGAAAGCAGGACAACTCGGTTGCGAAGCAGCACTCCACAACAGCCCAGGAGGAACAAGACGACGTGTAAGACCGGCAAAAAGATGGACTGACAACATCAGGGCAGACATGGAGGCTGTTTGTTTAAGGCAAGAAGATGTCAACGACGGAAAGAAATGGAGGAGACGCAGCAAAGTAGCAGACCCTGAAGTCTGGATTAATGCTTGGAAAGAGAGAGATTACATGTTTCAATAACATACACATCTTTATTGTTAAAAGGAGATAATGATTCTAATAAATTTATTTGATTAAGAATCTTTTTCCTCTTTGTTAGCAGTGATGTAACAAGAAAACTGAACCCTGTGTCCTCACAAATACGTTTGCAGAGAGCTAGAGGCGTGAATACATCGGATTGGCTGTCTTACTATTTGGCCTGCTGCCATGGATTTTATCGCTTCTGCAAATAACAGGCAAATTCTTATTCACGAAAAACACACGTCCACTGCGCACTTGGTGGTCCGAAACGGAACCTGTCCGCCGGATTAAAACGGAGATTGCTTGTAAACAGGTCGATTGAGAAGGTCGAGTACTGCTTGTAAATGGGTATATTACTGGCGTAGAATGACCGACCGAAGGAGCAGTTAAGAGGCCATTCGTGTCTCCTGGCTGATATCGCTAGCGCTCAGCTGAGAAATGTATGATCATCAATGGGATAGAGCGACACTATGACGCCAATTACGACACCAGTGCGTACAATCGATTGCCAAATTCGGCTCTCATCCAATAATCGTAGGCAAGTATCGTTTAACTTGGCTACACCATCAGCCATGCCTGTGAAAATATGTATCGCAAGTATTTCAGTGTATAAAGAACTAAAAAATGTTTACCATGCCGTAAATCATTTATTTCATTGAAGCTCTTCATAGTTCTTGCGATTATGAACGCACTACCTATTGTCCTACAATAAGAATGCTTCCACATATGGACTTTTTTTTTCAAATGTTCTTCGTTAGGTCTAGCTTTAAAAGTAAAGAAGACAACATATTCCCAGAATTTAAAGAGGACAGTACATATTGTTTTGTCCTGCAATTATGTCTAGAGAAAATTACTAAATAATTATGTCATTAATACACTGTCATGGAATCCTCAGATATGTGATGTACCGCGCGGAGGTAGGTATGGCCACTGTGTCCTTGGTAAGTATTTCACCTAGTTGTTGAGATGAGTGTTAATAACCGTTTATTGGGCATTGTCCAAGTCTGAGCGCACTGGACATATATTCTACTTAGGCAACATACATCTCGAGAGTACCACGTAATCTGCCTGTAGCCTAGATGATAGCCTCAATTAGATAAAGAAGGGACTCCCACAAGCTTCTTCGGGCAAGTTGTATCCGGATCATTGATGACTGGATACCAAAGAACTACCAAACTGCAAGGTTGTTGACTGGAACGTTTCACCATCTGTTCCGATAATCTTAGATATTTTCTGTCAGATTAAGATCGGATGATTTAGTGGAGTAGTCGAGATACGATATGATGCCTGAAAATTGGTTAAATAAGGAACGTACGTATAATACTTTTTGAACACTGAAGTTGCCATCTGGGATAAATTTTTCAACTATTTTTATGTATATTTACAATTTACCGATTTGCTCAAAATCACACAAATAATTCAAAATCACCTCAGAGTATCCTTCAAAAAACAATTTAAATATCTCTTTGTCACCGAGTAAGTTGAGATAAACTATGTGAATAAAGGTATCCGGGCACTCTCAAAAAATACGTTTTTCATATGAGCTGTAATTTGTTTCCACCTACCGCCAAGTACTCCATGTCAGTGACCTCAATAGTCATTAGAAATTGTGTGAGAGCATAATAGAGTGCCCCGTGGAACTCACGTGCTCTGAACATGGTCAGGTGATGCGTGTCACTTGTGTCAGAAGTCTGTAGTGAGATTTCCACATTCGTAAACATCTCTAGGTCGACTGTATCTGATGTGATAGTGGAGTGGAAACGCGAAGGGACACGTACAGCACAAAAGAGTACAGGCCAACCTCCTCTACTGACTGACAGAGACCGCCGACATTTGAAGAGGGTAGTAAGTGTAATAGGCAAGCTTATATTCAGACCCTCACACGAGAATTCCAAACTCTTATCAGGATCCACTGCAAGTACTATGACAGGCAGGAGGTGAGAACACTTGGGTATCATATAAAATGAGATCATGGTCTAGCTGCTAGTCATAAGCCACACAACGCGCAGGTCAATACCAAACGACGCCCCGCTTGGTGTAAGGAGTGTAAACAATGGACGATTGAACAGTGGAAAAACGTTGTATGGAGTTACGAATCACGATACACAATATGGCGATCCGATGGCAGGTTTTGGGTGTGGAAAATGTCCGGTGATCGTCATCTGCCATCGTGTGTAGTGCCAACAGTAAAATTTGGAGGTTGTGGTGTTATGATCTGATCGTGTTGTTGTTTTGCGTCCCACAATCGCAGCACAGGCCTACATTGATGTTTTAAGTACCTTCTTGCATCCCACTGTTGAAGAGGAATTCGGGGATAGCTATTGCATTTTTTCAACACTATCGAGCCCTGTTCTTAATCTGTAATGGAGTGGTTACTAAATGTTCAAATGTTTGTAAACCTATTGGACAAAAATGGTCATCAGTCCCTAGACTTACAAACTAAGTAAACTAACCTAAGGACAACAGACACACCAATGCCCCCAGGGATGACTCGAGGAGTGGATACACGACAATACCATCCCTATAATGGACTGGCCTGTACAGAGTCCTGACTTAAGTCCCATAGAACACCGTTGTGATGTTTTGAAACGCCAACTTCGTGCCAGGCTTCACTGAACTACATTGATACCTCTCCTCAGTGCAACTATCCGTGATGAATGGGCTGCCATTCCTCAAGAAAAGCACCTGTTTGAACGTATGCCAGTGAGAGTGGAAGATATCATCAAGGCTAAGGGCGAGCCAACACTATATTGAATTCCAGCATTATCGATGGAGAGCGCCACGAACTTGTAACTTATTTTCAGCCAGGTGTCCGGATGCTTTTGATTACACAGTGTATCCATTCTCCTGTCCATGCTAACTTGAACTCGTTGGGCAACATATCACACCTCTAGTTAGGGCCTGTCTATATCGCAACAACATGAAGTACCGGAGGTACTAGAACTAAATTTAGTTGGATATAGGATGTTGTATAAAGATCACATATGAATTGAGGAAGATGATAAAATCATTATTGGGCATAATGCCGGTTTTGTTGGCTATAACCAATGAAACACTCCTCGTCATTACTTAAAAGAGGCTCTGAATTCGTTGTTGGGGCTTAGAAGTCAATGATGCTTTCAAATATCACCGAAGTTGATCTGATGTCGTGTCGCAAAAACCGAACTGACATTTTAGATATTCGAGAAATTGGGACAAGAGGGAGACCAAGACAGGAATGCAACTCGATAGGTGACCAAGAAGTCTTGAACACTGCGTGCCATGTGAGGCCACATATTATACTGTAGTAATGCAGTCGTCGGCAAGCGCCGAAGGCATGAATATTTCAGACATATGATGCTGGTTGCTTAGCGTATGGGAATGCGTACTGGATAGGAGGGGTGGAAGGGAAATACTATACCAACTCCCATGTTATGCTCAGTGCATGACTAGTATGGCGATGTATAAGGCAACAGTTCCACACTACCTCATCACCGAGTCTCCAGACTCGTCACAGTCCCCATTTTGACTGCATATTCACTATGGTCAGAGTGGAGGCTGGAGAAAATGTGGTGAGAGGCTGTTGAACTGTTGCATTAAGCATGATCTCACTTCTCCTGCACCTGGTATTACTGTTTGGGATTCTATGAATTCTACTACCTTCACCCCACGCCTGTTACCCATTGCCAGTAAACTAATCAGCCAATGTCACATCCCTAGTAGTATTGGAGACTGTTGTCCTGCCATACCTTCGGAGCTTGCCAACCGTCACATTCCAACAAATGCCCGACCACCGGAGGCAAGCAGAGGTGAAGACTTTTCGTCGCCCATCGGATTGCATTGTTGCCTTGGCCTCCTTCCTCTCCAAGACTTTCGCCTATCGAAAACATCTAGTCGATGATTGCGGAATGTCTGACCACATGCTGCTAAACCAGCCGATACTACACCAGATCAGCTTTCCAATATATGAAAGCATCATGGACTGTTGCACAACACATCCAAAGCCTCTTTCATTCAATACCGAGGCGTGTAAAAGCGGTTATATGCAGTGTGGCGGCTACAGTTAATACTGATTACCGATCCTTTCTCAGTTTCAATCATACGATCTTTGTGCTTATTGTTATCTCTAAATGAATTTGATTGTGATATGTCAAGACTTTTTCGGTGCGGATTTTAGGTGGCCAGCAGTATAGAGAGTGAGAGAGAGAGGAAGATGTAGATTCTTGAAACCATTTATATTGGTACACAAAGATGCAAAACTGAAAAGGCTGTTTTGTCACTATATGCGTGAAAAGAAAAACTGTGTGTGAGTCGCCGTGGAAACTTTGTCACCACGCCCATTCTATTGTCTTAGGACTACCACTCCCCTCTGCTGCTGACAAAAAAAAATTATTACTTCAGAGTTGTTACTCTTTAGAAACTAAAACATAATACGTAAAAAATAAAAGGAATATAAAGTTTTGTTATTTAGTAATGACTGGCCTCAGAAATTTCAGACTTTTTTTTTTTTTTTTTTTTCACCTCAGTATCATATTGAGAGATAGGCCAAATTCCAAAAATACACAAAATAGATTTATGACGGTTAGGTGAACATCTCTTTCGCCATTTGTACGACGGCTTCCTTTTTACACTTTTTATCAGTTTTTCTTCAGTGTGAATGCTACAAAGTTGTTCCTAAAACCTGTGGATACTGTACACGATCTTTTTATAATATGCTTGATCGTAGAGGTTGAGGTTCTGTTCACTTTTCAGTCCCCTTTGTGTTTCTGTATACATTACTTACGTTTCTTCTTTAGATGTTCTTCAAGTACCTACATTCCAGAACGCTTCCAAATTCTTATTCACCTTGACTCATCTGAAAAATGATAAGAGAACTGGCCACAGACAGAACCCGTTACGCCATCTCTTGTCGTTTTCTTGTGGCACCCGTTTCTGTAACATGCTTTATCATACGGGAGCACAACGCTTGCGCCAGACATTTATTAAGTGAGAAGACAGAGTTTGCTAACGGACTCCTCGACTAGTTATGCAGGCAGGCAACGCAACCCGTTAGCTACCTGGTACCGGTCGGGGCACCTGCTCCTCTGGATAATGAACTGTCTCCGACCGCCGCGACAAAGTTTCGCTTTCATTCGGCCACTTTAATTCTAGAATTGATGCCCGTGTTTTCTTTCGGCTGTAAAACCAGTAGGCGTGTTCGTAGTCTGCAGCAAGAAGACTTTCGTTACGAAGTCTCTCAGACACCGTTGTCGTAAATCATCAGCACCCGCTACTGAAGAAACGCTGAAATATTAATTAGTGTCCCGTGAAGAATAAAACTGAGTTACTGTTACTCCCTTTTATCCTATTAATCAAGTTCATCTTTTTCTTTCTGAGTTTTGTGCCACAACTCTGTCAAATTTTCATTTTAGTTATATTTACCCATAAAACCCCATCATTTAAACTGTGTTTTGCCTTTTTGTATCTTTTCATGTACTGTGCACAACATTACTGTCAATTATTGAAATTGAAAATCATCGCTAATCTGCAGCATCCTAGTAGATAATGCTGCGGGAGTTAACTTCCATAAAACAATTCTGAGCCTGCCCGGCAGAATACCCATGCGCACTAAGCCGTCCAGATGCGGTGCGCGCGGCCGTTTGACGTCGCGGGTTCGAGTCCTCCCTCAAGCATGGGTGTTTGTGTTGTCCTTAGCATAAGTTACTTTACGTTAGTGTAAGTAGTTTGTAAGCCTAGGGACTGATGACCAACGTAGTCAGGGCCCTTAGATTTACAAACCTTTTGTGCCTAATACAATAGTATTGCTCTCTTTAGAATGAGGTGACAAAAATTCATCGAATTCCTCTGAAAATCGTGTCAGATTTCGTTTTTACCTTACGAAATGCAACTACTCCACGCGGCTTTGTGTTACGCATTTGGAATCCCCAGGAGGAACATTCAACCATGCTGTCTCTATAGCCGCACACAATTGCTAAAGTATTGGATTATATTCCATGGATTATATTCCATAAATTTTAGAGGGGTTCGTTTGGGGGGGGGGGTGGAGATATGGGTGATCAAATCATTATCTGGAACTGTCTAGAATGTTTTTCAAACCAATCGCTAGCAATTGTAGCCCAGTGACTTGCGCATTTCACACATAAAGTGACCAGTCAGTTCCACGTTAAAACAGCCCACACCACTGCGGGGCTATAAAATCTGTCTGTAAATTCACGACCGACGAGCGCCCTTGGTGCGGGAAGTGGCCACTGCCGGAAAAACTGGTTGACCTTGTAGATAACATCAGAAGTTCAATAAGCTTTTTTGCGGATGATGTTGTAATTTATCGAGAAGTCGCTACACTGAAAAGGGTAGTGAAACGTAGAAGAATGTGTAGCGTATTGATGCATGGTGCAGGGAATGGCAATTGAGCTTCAACATAAACAAGTGTAAAGTTCTGTGTTTATGTGGAAAAATACGCTAAAGCAGTATAAAAACTGGAATCATTTACTTTCATAAAATCTCTTGGAGTAGACGTAAGGGACGACTTTTTTTCTCACAGGACTGACACTGATTTGAAGAGCCCCCGGTACAGCGTTGTGGAACACCCTGTAGAAGCTCCTTGTGTCGTAGCTAGGTGAGTAGAGGGGGCGCGCGCATGCTTGCTCATGAGTTTGCAGATAGACTGTATCACCAGCTTGCATCATGCCTTGGTGAGAATTTTTGTACATGGCTTCGTGGAAGCAAGTCCACACCCGAGCCTACCATCAGTTCTTATCAACTGAAATAAGGACTCATCTAAGTCATGATTTCCTCTCCAGGGGACACCACCTTGACAAAGCACTGTCCGTGCGGGTGGAGAGGCTTGAACATCCGTGGGAAGCTGAGGGCTATACCGAAGGTAGAGAACCTACTGCCGGAAAGACCTAAGCTGATGGATGAGACTAAGAGTATCCAACAACGTCCCATCTTCCTTATCCTCTCCCAGTCCTTTCCCATTTCCCTTCCCAACCCAAGGTGTGATGTGATCCGTGCCGAGGGGTGCATGGTACATGGGTGAATGCGTCTCGAACGGAGCCTCAGGGATACCGGGCAACCTCCCTGAGTAAGTAGCCTTGCACCGCGCGGGGTTATCATGGTGTGGACCATATAAATCCCTAAATTTCGTGGGACTAAGATGAACACGGAGAAAAAAATTATTTTAAAAGAATCTGAGGGGCAATCTGAGACCTCAGATACTCAGACATCGGGATCAGGGCCGATGGAGTGCACTCCTACTTCTCAGTCAGGGACTAGACCTGAGCAAGAAATGGGAACTGTAACAGAGAAGTTGGACCAGATTAGGATTAAGGCTTTGTCTGGGACTCAGAGGAGGAAACTTCTCAAGGAACAGAAGCAAAAGGAAGGAAAAGAATGGCTTCCTAAACATAACTGCAGGGAATCAAAAGACCTTGAGCCCAAGAACCCCAAAAAGAAACTGCCACAGGTCTAAGGGGATACACAGACCCCCTCAACGTCAAAGACAGGTGGCAAGAGGGTTAGGGAGGAATCTAAGACTCCCTCCTCTCTGGACAAGCGTGATCCTAAAAGGCTGAGGCAGGAAATAGGGAAACAGACCTATAGTACTGCAGTCTCGGTCTTTAGAATGGCGGTTGTCCAAGAAGGATACCGACTGGTGAGCATCACCTCGCAGCAGGAAGAGCTCTTGCAGATGGCCCTCTTTGAAGAGATTGGGGGGGGGACGCTGGTCCAGGACCCAAATTCAGGAGGGTCTACATAGATCGCGGTGCCCTCATTTTTGTCTGCGAGGGGGCGCACTCAGCAGAATAGCTTAAGGACAAGGTGCCCATGTTATCCCCGTGGGAGGATGCGAAGCTGCTGGTCAAGACAGCAGCCGAACTCCTGAAGAGCGCAAAGGTGTCAATATGGGTACCAAAGATCCTTAAGTATGTCTCTCCAAAAACTCTGTTCGAGAAAATGAGGGTCCAGAACCCCAAAGTCTCGACAGAGGATTGGAGGGTAATTAACCAAAAGGTCGTTCCGGAAGGACGAACTCTGTTGGTGGAGGTCGGAGAGAAGTCCTTGAAGGCATTGCGAGAACAAGGCCTGAAACTGTTTTTAGGGTCTCGCAGGTCGCCGTCAGGGTAATCAAAGACCTTAAAGGCAATAATGGCAGCACAGTAAAGGAGCCACTGCTGCCCTGAGCCGTCGCCTGGGGAGACAGGAGGTGGACGTGGCCCTGATACAAGAACCCTATTTATACAAAGGGGGTGTATCGGGCCTCGGTGGTACTGGAGGTAAGCTGATTTATGCCAGAAATCTAAAAAACTCCAGAACATGCATTTATGTTAGAAATGGAATACCTTTCATACCAATGATGGATTTTTGTTCCAGGGACCTGGTGACCATCAGGATGCAGCAACGTGAGGAAGGTATCACGAGGAAAATTGTTTTGGCCTCAGCATACCTTCATTACGAAGATAGCTCTCCTCCTTCTTTGGAAGTGAGGAAACTGACAGAAGCCTGCCATCGGCAAGGTGACGAACTAGTGGTGGGATGTGATGCCAATGCTCACAATCTATCGTGGGGCGCAACGAGACCAACAGTAGAGGTGAGCACCTTGTTGAGGTGGACGTGGCCCTGATACAAGAACCCTATTTATACAAAGGGGGTGTATCGGGCCTCGGTGGTACTGGAGGTAAGCTGATTTATGCCAGAAATCTAAAAAAACTCCAGAACATGCATTTATGTTAGAAATGGAATACCTTTCATACCAATGATGGATTTTTGTTCCAGGGACCTGGTGACCATCAGGATGCAGCAACGTGAGGAAGGTATCACGAGGAAAATTGTTTTGGCCTCAGCATACCTTCATTACGAAGACAGCTCTCCTCCTTCTTTGGAAGTGAGGAAACTGACAGAAGCCTGCCATCGGCAAGGTGACGAACTAGTGGTGGGATGTGATGCAATGCTCACAATCTATCGTGGGGAGCAACGACACCAACAGTAGAGGTGAGCACCTTGTTGAATTTCTCCTATCTAACAACTTGGAGATCCTGAATAGGGGTGATGAACCTACAATCAGGAATAATAGCAGGGAAGAAGTAATTGACATAACTTTTAGTTCCATGATGATGGGAAGTTACGTCAGACAGTGGTATGTGGTCCTGGAGCCATCCTCATCAGATCACATGTATATTAAATTCAATGTTGAAATGGGAACCAGACAGACCATGGCCTATAGGAACCCCAGGAAAACGTACTGGGAGACATATAGGAAAGACCTTGACTTCAGCCTATCGGAAATTAAATATTCGATAAGGAATCCAGCAGAGTTTGAGGAAGTAGCAGTGGCCGTAACTTCTGCTATAGTGACCTCATACCAGAACAACTGCTCAATCACCAAGAAGTGCACAAATAGGAGTGTGCCTTGATGGAATAATAACCTGGAAATGCAAAGGAAACAGGTACGAAGACTGTTTAACCTTGTGAGGCACAAAGGACAATGGCCAAAGTATCGTGAGGCCCTTGTCAATTACAACCTTGCCATCACACGGGCAAAGGAGGCATCCTGGAAGGTATTCTGTGAGGAAGTGGAGGGCACGGCTGCTCAAGCGAGACTTCATAAAATCCTCACTAGGGTACCAACTAATTCAGGAGGAACATTGAGGAAGGAGAATGGGGAGTATACAAAGACAGCACATGAAACGCTGGAACTGCTCCTCAAGACTCACTTTCCTAAATATACTCTGGGGGATAACTCAGACCAGAATGCGATTCCTGAGAGACAACGGTTCTCAGGTATTAGAAAAGAGGACTGGAATTTGGCCAAGGAGTGTGTCGATCTCAGTAAGGTCCGATGGGCGGTGGGAACATTTCAACCGTTCAAGTCACCTGGCCGTGATGGAATCTTTCCAGCTCTCCTGAAACGAGCGGGACAAAATCTTATTAGATTCCTATGCAGGTTATTCAGGGTTAGCCTAGCAGCAGGAATCATTCCCGATGCCTGAAGGGCAGTGAAGGTTGTTTTCATTCCTAAACCAGGGAGAATTGATCATACCAAGGCCAAGGATATGAGGCCAATCAGCCTGTCCTCCTTCATTCTTAAGACATTGGAAAAGCTGGTTAATGTGCATGTTGGAGAAAGGAGGTTAAGTAGGGCTCCTCTATATTCAAACCAACATGCATATCAGCCAGGTAAATCATGTGAGACAGCTCTCCACCAACTCGTTGGAAAGGTGGAGAAAGCACTACACTTTCAGGAAATAGCCCTCTGTATCTTCCTGGACATCGAGGGGGCTTTTAGCAACACGACCTTCGATTCCATGGTTAGGGCAGCAGAGGTGCATGGCCTAGAGACCACTATATGTAGGTGGACTAGGGCCATTCTCTGTGGAAGAAAGGTAGAAGCTACCATGATGAATGAAAAAATGGTAATCAACACCACTAGGGGTTGCCCGCAAGGAGGAGTTCTTTCCCCTTTATTGTGGAATCTAGTGGTGAATGATCGCATTGGAGAATTAAACTCTAGGCAGTACTTCTGCCAAGGATACGCAGATGATCTTGTCATAGTAATACTTGGCAAATTTGCTGACACAGTAAAGAATATGGCACAAGGTACGTTGAACATTGTGCAAGACTGGTGCTGAAAACAGGATCTGGGGGTTAGTCCTAAGAAGACTGTTGTTTACCATTCACAAAAATGCACATCCAACATTCAAGCTCGAATCTAAAGCTTTTCAATGAAGCGCTACCTGAGAAGGGGACAGTGAAATATCTAGGGATTACCCTAGATGAGAAACTGACATGGACCCCTCACATCAGGAATATTTGCTCCAAGGCAAAAGGTACACTTGTGAGTACCAGGAGAGCTGGTGGCAAAAATTGGATCCTGAGCCCCAAGGGTATGCACTGGATATACACCACAGTGATTAGACCCAGGATCACCTATGGGGCGGTCGTGTGGTGGAAGAAGGTAGAACAGCAGGTTGCTGCTAAGGAGCTTGGTAAGGTGCAGAGATTAGCCTGCTTAGCCATAACAGGCGGAATTAGCAGCACACCAACTGCTGGGATGGAAACCATGCTGGATATGCCCCCATTACACCTTTGGGTCAAGATGGAGGCAGCGGATGGTGCATACAGACTCAAATTTGGCAACAACTGGAACTCTTTGGGATATCCAGAATCACACACTAAAATAGTGAGTGAGGTAAACATAGGAAAGGTTGGGAAAATGCCAGCCGACTATATTATAACCCCATACTGCTTCAACAAGCCTTTCAATATAACAATTGGAAGTAGGGAGCAGTGGGAGAAAATAGTTCGACACCGTACGGGGGATATTGTCTGGTTCACTGCCGGGTCAAAATCAGACCAAGGCGTTGGAGCCGGGGTATACGGGGTGCAGCCAAGACTGGAGGGCGTTATCTCTCTAGGGAAACTGGCCTCAGTATTCCAGGCCGAAATCACTGCCCTCAGGGCATGTGTGGAGGAGAATTTGCGTAGGTGCTACAAAGATCGTAGCATCTATATCTATTCAGACAGCCAGGCAGCCCTGAGATCTCTGGCAGCTCCTGCAACAAGGTCTAAAACTGTTGCAGAATGTCACAGGGTTCTGGTGGAGCTAGGGGAAAGCAATAGAGTAAACCTATTGTGGTTCCCTGCTCACTCGGGGATCAGTGGCAACGAACATGCCGACAGATTAGCTAGGATAGGGGCAGAGACTCCATTTATTGGACCGGAACCTGTCCTGACAATCACCAAGGCAATGATCAAATTGGAGCTACGTAACTGGCTCAGAAGACAGCACGTAGAATATTGGAACAAAGTCTACCAACAAAAACATGGCAAGGTAATGATGCCAAAGCCATGTTTTAAAAGAAGCTCTGGAATCCTGGGCCTGAACAGGAGAGAGATTAGACTCGTGGTTGGACGCTGACAGGCCATGGGAATTTCAAAAAACACCTACATACAATGGGAATAACAGAAGAGGAACCTAAATGTAGGATCTGTGATGACAGTGATGAAACTGCATCACATCTAATCTTCGAATGCATTGCATTGGAGAGTAAAAGGCACAGAACATTTGGGACAACCAGACCCGAAGAAACTGTGTCTAATAAAGAACTGGTAAAGGGACTCCTTGCACTGTTCATGGGCATTGGTTGGCTTTACTAGATATACAGGGAGCGATACCGCACAATAAAGTTAGTTTCGGTGCGGGCAGTGGCGGGTTGGACCAAGACTGTTTTGGCTTCCCTGGAAAATCAAATCAAATCAATTCATGATTTTCCAGTCGGCTGCGTTACGTCCAGGCCGTCGGCCACTGCGTTGACTGTGGTGACAGCTAATGCCAGAAATTTTCCATTATCGGCACTCTCTTAGTTCTGTGGATCGGAGGATATTCTCTAACGGTTTCCGAAGTTGAATGTGCCATGTATCTAGCTCCAGCTACCATTCTACGTTCAATGTCTGTTAATTTCCGTCGTGAGGCCATAATTACATCAGAACACTAACGACAGCTCTGCCAATGCACGGCGGATAGCGAGATACACAGATACAAATGGCAGCAATTTCGCGTACACAACGTATAAAAATATCTCGTGTACACGTTGCCGCCATTGGTATCCGTGTATACTGCTGTCCTATGATTTATGTCACTTCAGTTTAATGAAAATTGTAAATCGACGAGAAGTTGGTTTCAGTTACGATATGGTGCTAAGACGAAAGCCGGCCCATACTGATGCATCCGACATGTTCATTGTTCTGCGCTGGGAGTGAAAAGTACACAATCATCCTGTAAACGTTTCGTTTCTTGTTGAAACCTATCAACTTGCACATCAAATTAAACAGTAGCTATGGACACCAATTAACGACGTTTTTTGCAGTTGGGTATCTTTCAACTGGGGCTCTAATATACACCAAAAAACACTATACAAAGGGCTTTTGATTTAGCTTATGTGCTGGTTTCTTCAGCATCTTCTATCAATGTCCCAAGTATAAAAGACCAATGAACCTCTGCAGTGGAGTGTGCGCTGGTATGAAACTTCCTGGCAGATTAAAATTGTGTGCCGGAACCGGGACTCGAACCTGAGACCTTTGCTTAGCAAAGGCTTGGCAAAGGTCCCAGGTTCGAGTTCCAGTTCCGACACACAATTTTAATCTGCCAGGAATTTTCATATCAGCGCACACTCCGCTGCAAAATGAAAGTTTCATTCTGGAAACATCCCTTAGGCCGTGGCTAAGCCATGTCTCCATCATATCCTTTCTTCTAGGAGTTCCAGTCTTGAACGTTTCGCAGGAGAACTTCTGTGGAATTTGGAAAGTAGGAGGCGAGGTACTGGCAAAGTTGACGTTGTGGGGCTGCACCGTGAGTCGTGTCGGAATAGCTAAGTGGTAGAGCGCTTGTCAGCGAAAGGGAAAGGTCTCAGCTTCGAGTCTCGGTTTCGGGACACAATTTTAATCTGCCAGGAAGTTTCATGATATAACATATTGCAAAAACGTATATTTTGATGCTGCAGCGAAGCTTTCCTCACACTACTACATTCTATCTTCTCGAGTTCCTCACTGCACGAATTGTGTGTGTCATACTACAGAAATGTAAAACCACATGCTTTTTCCAAAATCCCGTCTACCCCCACAACTCTTCTTCTAGTTTCATTTGCAGTCCACCGAGTTTTTGTTGAATTAGCTGTTACGGCAATTGTTAGCTATATGCCTATGTGTTCTAGCGGTCCAAATTTTAACGGTCTTGCTGAGAACAAATTAACGTGCGTTAGTTTACGAGCTATTCTGGCGGTAGCACACGGAAAACTGCCGTCAAGAAACTTTAGAAAAGAAATAGTCGTCTCGAATGCTTAACGGAAAAAGTTATGCGGCACACTGTGGATGACTGCATAATACTGCAGCAGTAAATCCATTTATTTCTTTTTTGTAACTAAATGAGTCTTGTCATTTAATATTTGTGAGCCCTATTTTCCCATATTTCTGCGCATTGTGGAATCAGGTGTGACTGACAGACGATTTAGAGAAATTTCAGAGAAGGGCAGCTCTTTTTGTATTATCGCGATACATGAGAGAGAGTTTCACGGAAATGATGCGCGAGTTGGGGTGAAAATCATTAAAAGAAAGGTGTTATTCGTCGTGACGAGATCTATTACGAATTTTCTTTCAGCAACTTTCTCTTCCGAATCCGAACGTATCTTGTTAGCACCCACCTACACAGGGAGACAAGATAATAAAACAAGAGAAATCAGATCGAAAACGGAAAAGTTTTGGTGCTCCTTTTCAAAAAAATCAAATGTTTGTAGAGTACATGGGACTTAACTACGTGGTCATCAGTCCCTAAACTTACAAACTACTTATGAACTACTTACAACTAAGGACGGCACAAATATCCATGCCCGAGGGGGGATTCGAACCCCCGACCGTAGTGGCCGTGCGGACCGTGACTGGAGCGCCTCAATCCCCTCGGCCACCGCGGCCGGCTGCTGCTTTTCCTCCCGAGCTATTATAGAATGGAACTGTAGAGAAATATTATAAAAGCGGTTTGATGAAGCCTCTGCCATGCACTTCAGTATGACTTGCAGAGTATTTATGTAGATGTAGAACAGTAATTTATTATGGCAGACTCTGTAATGTATGTAACAGTTCAAAGATCCCTCTTCTGTAAATTTTTGCGTTCCTGAGTTATTCATTTGCTTTTAGCACTTCCCAAATGTCTGCGAATATAACTAGTATCTCAGAAGAAACTGTGTCACTGCATTCTTTAAGTTAGGTGTGACCGCGCTTCTCACTCCTTTCCTAATCCAGCTAATATGAAAAACAAATCTGACAACAGGCGAGAAAAGAGATAAATTAATGAAGAGAAAATTCTAACATGGTGACATATGTCTCACTACTCACACTTTGAGTGAGACATCCACCTGTTCACCTGCTGTGCCTAAAAGTCGCTTAATACCTATCTAAGTCATTTAAGTGTGAACATAAGCAGAGCAAAACTGTTCGTAATTTCAATCGGCCAGGTAGTTAGTCAGTTAGTACTTTTCCCATGAGGTCGAACGGTTGCTGGCGCATCCTTTGGTGGGCGTGCACTCAGGTGGTGTTGAAGAGCTGGTTATTTGCCAGGAGGCCAGACTCCTAACCGCATGGCGTGCCCTGCAGGAAGAGGTAGGGGCGGTTCTGGTGCCGCCGTTGGCGTAATGAAAGAATATTGTTCGGTAAAACATTAATTCTGAAGTGGCACACATTTCTGCGTACTCTAGGCGACCGGGTCGATGACTTCGGCGGCCTTCCGACATACTGTGCGCTGACAGTGCGGCTGCGCCCACACTAGCTCAACGGGCGGAGGTAGGCGCCCTGCTGCCACATTGTTTGTTGTGGAACCGTACGGAAGTACGGTGGAACGTGTGAATGAGAGATTCACACGTCTGGACGGGTGGTTCTCCGACCCCAATCGAAATGCTGTCTCGCATCATCTTCATACCGGTTCGCGTTGGCGGCTGTCGTGTGGTCGTGATATGTGCTGACTCCTGGACTACCGGCAGGTAGGCGTCTTCCCTCGGAACGTTGGAGTTCTGGTGTGCAGGAGATGGAAGTCCTCCTAGATACTTCCTCTGCGTCCGTAGTTGATTGTAGCGCAGGAGTCGAACTCGGAGCTACGTGGGAGTCTACATCTCGCCGGTTGTCAGCTGATGTAGAAGAGTGCTGGAGATCTATAACAGACTTGTAACAACGTTAGAACATGACAGGGAATCGAGTGCTACGAAGCGTAAGCCATCGATTCATTTGACCGACTGATTATGAACTCAAGTGTCGGAGTATATATAGCGTGTGTAGAGCGGCTGATATTTTCCTTACGCACCAGTCCTGACCACATCGTCCCTTTCATACGAACTTGTCGGCGTTTTATATCTTGCCGTGTTCACTTAAAAGGTTATCTGGTGGTTCCAGAAGGCTCCGGATACGCGTTGTTGCGTTAAATATAAGCTTATACTTCAAGCTCGTACTGTTCCATTTAACTTCCGCTGATACGTGTTATTCAGTCCGGCGTGTGTGCGTCCATTCCTGTAAGTATGACGCAAAGTAGCTGCTGTTACCCTTCCCCGTTCTGTCGACACACCGAAATGTTTCTACAGCAATCAAGACTTGGAAAAATTTACCGCTACAGAGTTGGTGTGCATCACTTTTAATAGTATCTGACGGAAAAAATTAGTACACTCCTTAGTGTTTTTCAATTCTCTCAAGATTTTCAGTTGAAAAATTGTATGTAGAGTACATGATTACTACATTTACAAATCAATAGCTACTGAGGTAGCCAGTGTCCATCCATGCTGAAAAACTTTTCAGTACGAGTTGTAGCCTTCACGGCTCGCAATTCATTGATTCTGGTATCCATTCGATCATATACAGGATGTTACAAAAAGGTACGGCCAAACTTTCAGGAAACATTCCTCACACACAAAGAAAGAAAATATGTTATGTGAACATGTGTCCGGAAACGCTTAACTTCCATGTTAGAGCTCATTTTATTACTTCTCTTCAAATCACATTAATCATGGATTGGAAACACACGGCAACAGAACGTACCAGCGTGACTTCAAACCCTTTGTTACAGGAAATGTTCAAAATGTCCTCCGTTAGCGAGGATACATGCATCCACCCTCCGTCGCATGGAATCCCTGATGAGCTGATGCAGCCCTGGAGAATGGCGTATTGTATCACAGGCGTCTATAATACGAGCACGAAGTGTCTCTACATTTGGTACCGGGGTTGCGTAGACAAGAGCTTTCAAAAGCCCCCATAAATGAAAGTCAAGAGGGTTCAGGTAAGGAGAGCGTGGAGGCCATGGAATTGGTCCGCCTCTACCATTCCATCGGTCACTGAACCTGTTGTTGAGAAGCGTAAGAACACGTCGACTGAAATGTGCAGGACCTCCTATTGTGTCATACTTGTAAAGGCACACGTTCTAGCAGCACAGGTGGAGTATCTCGTATGAAATCATGATTACGTGTTCCAGTGAGGGAAGGTGGAAGAACATGAGGCCCAATCAAGACATCACCAACAATTCCTGCCCAAACGTTCACAGAAAATCTGTGTTGATGACGTGAATCGAGGAAGTACAGTACATACTAACGAAACAATTGGGTATTTTGACGATTGTCTGCACGAATTATTTCAATTCACATTCAAAGAGATATACTAAAATGAGCTCTAATATGGAAATTAAGTGTTTCCGGACACATGTCCACATAACATATTTTCTTTCTCTCTGTGTGAGGAACGTTTCCTGAAAGTTTGGCCGTACCTTTTTGTAACACCCTGTATATGGATAATATTGTCTTGCAACACATTATTCTGCGACATCTCGACCTGTTCGTGTGGTTCGTCTATAATTGTGGTCTGAAGAGTCGTACATGTCAGTTGTCATCCCAACATATCCCACACATGTTACATGGGAGACTACTCCGTAGATCGTGCAGGCCAGAGAGTCGCTGCACGTACGTTGAGCTTCACGCGCAGTGTGTGGGCGAGCATTATCCTGTTAGGACAACACAGCATATTCCTGTTGCAAGAATGGCAAAAGAACGGGTCTTACAACATTCTGCACGTCCCGAGTGCTGCTCAGCACCTCCTTCACAAGCACCTAAGGTAAACGAGAGTTATTGTTTATCACACCCCAGACCATAACGCCTGAAGTGGGGCATTGGGTCTTGGGCTAATGTACGAGACAGCACTCGGCAGGTCTACGTCATACGCACAAACGACCATCACCCGAGTACAGGCAGAATCTGCTTTCATCGATGAAGGTCACGACCCTCTCGCCTCCCCCATTCCATCTGCCAAGTGAGCAGTGCTTGTCTATGATGTGGCGGAAGTGGTAGACGGACTACAAGTGCGATTAGACGCGTGTAGTCCCACCGCTAGTAACCGGTTGATAGTTCTGGGCCCACAAACCCTCGTACCTGTGCTGTGGTAGCTGTACGATCTGCCACTGCTGCCCTTACAATACGACGATCTTTGCGAATGTCTGTGCTGCGTGGACGTCCAGAACTTCGTCTGCAGGTGTGAGAATGTTGACTGAACCACTGCAACCAGCATCGTTGCCCAACTGACGCAGCACGTCGAACTTGTGTATCAATTTTCCGATAGTACCAACCCGCCACTCGGAAGGTCAAAATTTGACCCCTTTCAGACTACCTTAGTTGGCTGTAGGAAGCACGAGTGTGACTTCATGATGTGACACCTGTTCGCTTCACACGTTGGTATCACACTGAGCCCTATAGTTATACACTTCACCTATTATAGGGTAAACACAGATTTCGCTCTACAATTATGTCACAACGCTGTTCGTGGTGACTTTGAAACCATTATCAGCTGAAGGGTAACAACATTGCATCTAGTATTTTCATTAAATGGCTGTGACAACAGAGAATCTCGTAACTTTGATCAGTGTTACTAGTTGCTACCGGTACAAAGGGCAGTCGTTGTGAGTAAGTCAGTGAGTCTGGAGTAGTCTGCTGAAGAGTAGAGATGTGAAAATTATGAAAACTTATTCTATATAACAAGCAAATGACATAACATGATGGAATGACAAATGTAAAAAAAAAAAAAAAAAAAAAAAGATATATGGATGAAATAAGGATTTTTTTTTCTTGTCTCTCATCAAATGTTCAAATGTTTGTATAGCTTATGGGACTTAACTACGGGGTCATCAGTCCCTAAACTTACAAACTGCTTGTGAACTAACTAATACTAAGAACGGCACAAATATCCATGCCCGAGGGGGGATTCGAACCCCCGACCGTAGTGGCCGTGCAGACCGTGAGTGGAGCGCCTCAGTCCCCTCGGCCACCTCGGCCGACTCGACATTAATCTCCAGAGGTACAGGAATAGTCAAGTCACACTGAGTACTAACCCTCGCCACCCAAAAATATGAGGTGTATTAAAAGATATTCAACACTGCGTACTAGAGAACATTTATGAGGATTATTTCAATCGTGCTTCAATTCCTATAGCTAACTAATGAAGCGCTCAAAGTGCATCAAAAGTAAATCACAATGCACATTAATTCTAAATTATCTGTCTAGGAAACGGGGAGCAGGTGCTAGTTTCAAACGAAACAGACGGTCGGAATTACAAACGATAAAAGAGCATGTAATATCGCAATTTGATGGTGCCAGGAGGTATGGCTCTACAGTTCACTATTGGACTCTCAAGGCTGAATATGGCATTTCATCCAGCATATCACTACATTACTTGTCATAGAAGATGATAACATTATACGTCAGAAGGTACAACAGTTTTGGAGGAAGTGAATATGTTTATAATAGAGCAGGCTGTGGAGAAAGGTAATATGATCAGTCAATTCCAGTATGAAATGTCTCCAGCATCAATACTGTTCTACAGAGGAGAGAAAACTACAGGTAGTGTGTTAGAGTCTATACATAGCTCTATCCGCAACTACAGAATTGACGTGGGTTTACTAATGGCAGGCAGACTAAAAAATAAGTTTTACATCTGTTTACAAGAGCTTTTGGTCCAAATGTTTTAAATAAACTTGAAACAACCTGTCCACGAAACATTCATGTGGAGGCAAGCAAAAGTGGAAAAATTACTAAAGAACACATGAAACGTTTTCTATCTTAGGTTTTTGGCGCACATGTAGCAAAAGAATAGAGCCTATTCTTGAGTGATTCCTGGCCGGGGTATACAGACGGTACCCTTCTAGATGCAAGTTTTCCAAACAAAGATGTTACACTGAAGGACTTCCCACCGAAATATTTCCAACCCTTTGATGTTTACTTCTTTCGGCAATATAAACTATATATCAGAAGGATTACTGGTTTTGGAAAACAACGAGTACAAGGTGGCTAACCACAAGTGAACATATGCTATCGTTATTTCATCGTCAAACTTTGTGATTTACTATCAATTTGCTGCATCTACTTATAAGCCTATGTTCCAATATGCAATATGTGAAAGCCAGGATATGGGATTGACATACCAGCATCATCATCATATAAAAATATAATTAGTGTGGCTTTTGATATTGGCTGCGTGAATTCGAAAGTGATTTGGAACGTGATAACGTGGCTTTAGTGAGGTGTGCACATCGTTCTCTCCCATTTTACCATTCCATCTAAATCCCACATGTACACTTTGACGTCTAATATAAGCACTTTAAGGTGTGTGTGGTATTGCTATATATGTGTATTTTGCGCAATTATAAGTACTTTAAACACAGTTTTTGGCGCTGCTGATTAATTACATATAATTTCCGTTCTATGGTATTTATGGCAATGTTGCTGATGTGAGGCAATGCTACTGATGTGAAAAATGTCGAGTAGCACCGTGATTCTGAATCTACGTTAAACTGTAAGTTCCCTATAACTTGCTGGGTACGTCAGTTTGAAGGTCGGAAGAAGGCAACGGCATACCACCTCCAAACAGGACTATGCCTAGTAAAGTCTTCGGATTGTTGATTACCTTATCTTACCTTACGGTGTTAATATCTTGTTACTTTCTCTCTGCCGCGGTGGAGTAGCCGAGCGGTCTAAAGCGTCTCGCTACGGAGCGCGCGGTTGCTCGCCGTGGAGGTTCGAGTCCTCCCTGGGGCATGGGTGTGTGTGTTCCTCCGTAGGTTAGTTTACCTAGGTTTAAGTAGTTTGTTAGCTACGGACTGATGACCACGCAGTGTGGTCCGATAGATTTACAAACATTTGAACTTTCTCTCTGTTAAAATGTACCTTAAGGTGCAGTGCAACGTTTAGCATGGAAATAACGCACACGACTGTCCTGTGATTGCCTATTATTCCACACATGGTTTCGTGCAGTTTCGAACGTTCGAGGTCAAAGACATCCCTTGCCAGTGTGGGCTAATATGATCACTTCAAAGCGCACATTACTTCTAAACCTCCAACTAGCTACTGACGTTTGTAGCAAATCCCAGGATTGGGCTGACTTCTGACGGACTTTATGTGCAGACAGCTGCTGCAGAGACAACTCCGTCCATCGTCCTGGGTTACTGGGGCCGCGGCTTAACTTCAGAATCCGTGTCGCGGCGTAGTGTTGGATATTCCTTCTACAATCGATATTATCTATTGTGAAGGTCTAGCAAAACAGCTGTTACGCGCTAATACCTCATTGGCTGACACCGTCTGTGCCACGATTGGTCGGCTGCGGCCGCTGCCAACCTCTGAACACTCCACACTATGCCGCGACACGGACTCTGGAGTTTTACCGGAGCCGCGGCTGCCCAGCAAGAAATACCTCGAGTCAGCCACAGCATCTGAGCGCAGTACATGGGGACCACGAACACTCGCTGGGATGCTTAGTTCACCAAACACCGGCGGCCTTCATACGGGGTCGCTGTGCAGCGTGGGAATCGCCACTCAATCTGAGGCGCCACGGTACAAATTGTGCGGTCGCTTCCGCCAGAGGTTAGAGTCCTCCCTCGGGCATGGCAGTGTGTGAGTTGTCCTCAGCATAAGTTAGTTCAATATGTTTGTAAGTCTAGGGACCGAAGACTGGCAGTTCGGTAAACCGTGAAAAGGGATCCGCCGTATTAACGGCAATGACACCCCCACAGATGTTTAATGAACAAAGTAAGAGCATATGGTCTATCAGACCAACTGTGTGATTGGATTGAGGAGTTCCTTGATAACAGAATGCAGCATGTCATTCTCAATGGAGAGAAGTCTTCCGAAGTAAGAGTGATGTTGGGTGTGCCACAGAGGAGTGCCGTGGGTCCGTTGCTGTTCACGACATATAACCTTGCGGATAACATCGGAAGTTCACTGAGGCTTTTCACGGATGATGCTGTGGTATTACAGAGAGGTTGCAACAATGGAAAATTGTATTGAAATGCAGGAGGATCTGCATACGATTGACGCATGGTGCAGGGAATGGCAATTCAAAAATGTTCAAATGTTTGTAATTTTATCGGACCAAACTGCGTGGTCATCAGTCCGTAGCTTACAAACTACTAAGGACAACACACACACCCATGCCCCAGGGAGGACTCGAACCTCCATGGTGAGCAACCGCGCGCTCCGCAGCTAGACGCTTTAAACCGCTCGGCTATTCCACCGCGGCGAATGGCAATTGAATCTCAATGTAGACAAGTGTAATGTGCTGCGAATACATAGAAAGAAAGATCCTGTATCATTTAGCTACACTATAGCAGGTCAGCAACTGGAAGCAGTTAATTCCATAAATTATCTGGGAGTAGGCATTAGGAGTGATTTAAAATGGAACGACCATATAAAATTAATCGTCGGTAAAGCAGATGCCAGGCAGATGCCTGAGGAAATGCAGTCCGAAAACAAAGGAAGTAGTTACAGTACACTTGTTCGCCCACAGCTTGAATACTGCTCACCGGTGTTGGATCCGTACCAAGTGGGGTTGATAGAGGAAGTAGAAAAGATCCAACGGAGATCAGTGCGCTTCGTTACAGGATCATTTGGTAATCGAGAAAGCGTTACGGAGATGATCGATAAACCCCCAGTGGAAGACTCTGCAGGAGAGCCGCTCGGTCGATAGGTACGGGATTTTGTCGAAGTTTCGAGAACATACCTTTACCGAGGAGTCTAGCAGTATATTGCTTGCTCCTACGTGTATCTCGCGAAGAGATCATGAAGATAAAATCAGAGAGATTAGAGCCCATACAGAGGCATACCGACAATCTTTCTTTCCGCGAACAATACGTGACTGGAATAGGAGTCAGAACCGATAGCGGTACTCAAGGTACCCTCCGCCACACACCATCGGGTAGCTTGCGGAGTATGGATGTAGATGTAGATGTAGATGGTGCCGCCCCTTAGCACATTCCACCTGCATGCATACTAGGCACCCGAAGAGGCCTTGGCACTGTATCTGCTAAGAGTAATAAAAGCAATCAAGGCCACCACTGTGTATATGCCCTTTGGCCTGAACAATCTTTTCCCCCACCCCATTTTCTCTTACGCATCCAGACGCGTAGAACCCTACAATACGCCAATGGTATCAGAAGTGATATTTCTGGCTTTTGAGCCATCAACTCTTAATAATAAAAAAGGGATGACGTAACTAGTGGATTGAGAGAAATAGAGCATATGTTACAGTGTGTATCAGTCCCGTGAGAAATTCCGCCAATGTAGTAAGTGTATAGTCTGATTGACACTCAGACCGAGCGCGCCAACGCTAATTTCATTTATCAATATTTCATAAACTAGAATTCAGATAGTATTTTGCATTAATATCGATAATCTCTCAAAAAACCATTCTTATAGTTATTTACAATGTTGACTTGACTGCAAAATAGCTAATAAAAGACAGATGACACGTCCTAGAAAGTTCGCTTGGCGCCGAAAAGGACAGTCAACACCGAGTGATTCACTGGTAGAATCGATCGAGTGCAGGCATTATGAAAAGGCGGTAGCATGGAGTCGAGAGCAGACAGTCAACTACACTACGTGCAATGCAATGCAATAGCATATAATTGATTTGGGGCAGTCGTACTATGTAGTAATGAGTAAAGATCGGTTTAAAGCACGACAGTATTGTATACGATTGTATATCAGTCTAGTAAGAGGACGTTTAAACCAATTTTTTGTACGTTATTAGTGTAACGATATTCACCAGTCTGCTCCTTCTGCAAGTGTACGTGTTAACTGAATACACCTAAAAGCATCTCGTATCCTAAACTTCAATTTACGATTTCAGTTAATAAATTCAATACCACTTATAATTTCAGTCTCACATGAAAACTCTGGACTTACGACCTGCGATGGAACAATAACACCTAAATAAATCTCTGGTTACTGAAAATCAATAGAACTTCTGTGTTCTATCCTATCTCCACCCATGTCATTTGCTTTCTCCAATAATGGCACAGCACCAGTTAACATTTCACACAGCAAAATCCGTTTCCTACCCACCAACCGATTCCTCCTTATGAATACCCTCATACAACAACATATCCATGCATTCCCTCTTAATGAAACATTTCTCCAACCATACCATGTCATCTGTCTGTTTGCATATGAGCTCCTTAGTTCTGATAATACCAATTCAATCACAAGAGGCGGATTTGCTATAAGGTACCTCAGACCTGTCCTATTTTGGCCGCAGCCCTTGTTGAATCATCGTACCGAACACCTCGTCGTTACCCAACACCCCAACACTTTTCATCCCTTACTGTAACCTCTGCCACGATATACCACCCCCTCTTCCACAGATTGATCAACCCATCTCCACCTATATTATTGCTGCAAATCTTAATAACCATAGCTGTTCTCTGGCTGACCTCACTAGGTGGAATAAGTTCCTTGCCTTCATTTTTGGAGACCTGTTCCTTTTCGCTCGCCATAACTGACCCTTGTGGGGAATCCTCAGATTATATAAATGAGATGTGAACCACCATCAGTTCGCTGCAGCAAATTATGTTCCAAATTCATTAAGAAACATTCATGTTGTCAAATGTTACATAAAATGATGTCAAAGAATATCTATTCCGTCCGTTTTGAGGTCTGGTGCACGAGCTCTCGTTCACATTTTGTTTGCATATTGACCACTCCTTGTTGTGCCCTCTGAGACATAGTCTGATGTGAACTACGCTGCTTTAATTCTGATACTTCTGTTCCAACTATTCGTAGTATGTAATGGACAAACCTGATTTTAATGTATCCTTGTCACCTGCAAGGAAGCCATCAACAGCATGTCACACAGAATTCAGAAAGATACTCCTTGTCTATTTACAATCGGTGAAACTTTATCACATATGTAAAGATAGATGCAGGGAGCCGTACCGCGCGATCCGCGGACACCTGGCAGGCATCTTTCGTAAGACACCCTGAATTTATTAACTCCAATATTTTTCAAGAAGACTCAAGTTGATAAAGAGACAAATTGAATTTACATTACCAAGTTCTGGAAAGGTTGACTGGATAGATTAACTTTTGAGGAAAGGTATAAACAATTTCAAAATAAAATAAAGTCGGTGGAATGGCTGAAGAATCGCGTCTATTTGACTTTAAAATTAATTCAATTTTATCAGTTTCGATCAAGGCCGTCGCAAAGTCAGAAACGTTACTCAATGTCAAAAAATGTATGTGTTATTACTGCTTGGGGATGGGTGGAGTTCGCCTAAAGCGTTCGCACACGAAACTGTTAACTGCGCCGATGGCTGTTAGCTGCGCCTTTGCTGAAATCGAAACTAAATCTTTTCTGTCTTGTTCGACTACTGCCGATCGCACTTTCCCTGCGTCTTTAAGCAGTCCAGAGCGGCCTGTAAATCCTAGTCAGGCTATATATTGGCGTGGTACGTCAGTCTCAGACCGCGTTGCCACTCGAAAATGCGCTCACAAGCGTTATGTTTCACTCTGTCTATGTTTACACTGGATATTAAGTATCTCGGTCAACACTATGAACAGCACATAATCCTCAGTATTCTCCACTGGAGTTCTATTAAAATCCACTCTTACAGTGCAATACCTATACAGGACTCTTTATGAAATATCTCGGTCAACACTATAAACAGCACATGATCTTCAATATTCTCCACCGGAGTTTAATTAAGATGTACTTTATGACAGAGCTGCTCCCTATATCAGCCGGTGATGCTAGCGTTTCCACGTCACTGGTTCACGTAACATTCAGATGGTGCATCTTAAAACGCCTTATGGCTCGCCGTCCAATAGAGAGTCAGCTAATGTCTCCTCCTTTAGGTGCCTCCTTTCTGACTTGATGGCACTAGCTTGAAATTTATGTGATAATTCTGTCTGGATTTCTTCCTCCAAATAAAAGTTTCGAGTAAACATCTTTTGGTCTAAAAATAATAATTTCGTGTGGCTCATTGGCCTGGTGCAAGTCTTTCAATTGGACGCCACTTCGGCGACTTGCGTGTCCCTAGCCTACCCCAGTTATCCAACCGGGGAAAGGGGACCTACAGCTTAACGTGGCATCCGAACCACGTGTCGTTTCTGGTGACTCCTCACATCGTTGAATGGTGGATGGGTTGAAGTGCAGACTGAAATATCAGGGATCCGGCCGGGTTTTGAACCCACGACCCTTCGGTTTCCAGCAGAGCACTTTACCCCAAGACCACCGGGCCCGACATCTTTTGGTCTGAACGGTATTGTGTTTTGCTTTTAAAAGGTTTTAAAGCGTCCGTATTTTCCAGAGATGGAAGAGGGATTTTTAAGTGTGATCGACCCAAAGACTGCTCAGGGCGACACAGTGGAGTGGTGACCCTTTGCCCACCTGCCTCTTCTCGCCAAACGGTTCCGCTCTGATACCCAACCCCGCTTCAGAACAACAAGAGCTGCTTGGGTGTGTGTTCAACGAGTAAGCTCCTGCTTTGATTATCTTATCACACTTGCGACATGATCTTGTAATTTGCATATTAAACTGTAATTATTATCCTTAAAAATGTCCGTACCCCATCGAGTTTATATTCAAACGATTTATCTTGACGATTAGAATGTGCTTCTAAGGTCGGTGAGGAGAACTTAATTCCTTAGAATAGTTGCCTTCACCTAACTTCACCTCTTTCTTATTTACCTCTTCATGGCAGGATTCTTTCTTAATATACTTACGTTTACAAGAAATGCACTATCAAAGACTAGAGGTTGTAAGTTCGTGTTCATAGGGGATGTAGATTAGAATGTCTGCCCGAGGGTTCAAATCAGTGAATTTGAAGAAGGGTGCATTATTGGCATGACAGATTGTGATGCACCCTTCGCTGTACATGTGGGACAAAGTGTTTCGGTAGTGCTACATGCATGTGTAGGATGGTTTGGGGGAGGCCGTAGAATACGACATGATGGGTCAGTTCGTTCTACCCAGATCACCTCTTCCAAACAGCGTTTCAGAAGAGGTCTTCGTTCACCTCGTCTTTGGCACAAGATTGTAACAGTGGAACACATCGTACACTATCAGGGCTGATACTCCGTCGCCGTCTATTATGGCACGTCTTACGTGCGGTTCGTCAACTTTTCCGCTTGTTTTTGACTAAAGTGCAGAAAAATGCTAGATGACATTGGTGCATGACGTCACTGGGGACACAAATGACATCACATACTGTTTTCTATATCCACACAAACATAATTACTCTTCACATCACATTTAAGTGCGTAGCAGAGAGTTCATCAAACCGCTTTCATGATATTTCTCTCCAGTTCCCTTCTGTAATAGTGCGCGGGAAGAAGGCACACCTAAATCTTTCCTTTTTCGTTCTGATTTCCCTTATTTTATTATGATCATATGTCCCTATGTAGGCAGGTGCTAACAATATATGCTCCCATTCGGAGGAGGAAGTGGGTGACATAAATTACGCAAATAGATGTCCCCGCAACAATAAGCCATTCTTGTAATGATTTACACCCGCACTCGTGCATAATTTCCGTGAGACTCCCACCCCTGCCATTCTTTGAACTTTCTCCATAACCTCCATCAGTCCTGCCTGTTGAGGAACCTACAATGCACAGAAATAATCCAAAATAAGATGGACTAGTGTAGTGCAGGCAGTTTCTTTGATAGAATGTTGTATCTTCTAACTGTTCTACAAATAAAACGTAGCCTTTGGTTCGCCTTCCCTACGATATTTTGTAGATTTGACTGAACTATTATGTAAATGAAGTTGAACGTATTTCTTTTAGTGCCCCCACTTGGGCATTTGTTAATAAATCACTGGAATTAATTCCTCTGCTTCCACGGGTGGCTGTAGGTGACACACTGCTGACACTTCACAAAAGAAAAACTTCTACGAGATTCCCCCATTAGCACCGTAAAAAGGCCCTTTCATCAAGAAATACATCACCCTCTGTTGCTGAATGTGGCTCCAGTGCTGCAAGAGGCACTCACGGCTTATTTGTGTGAAGTCAGGACAGATTATAATTTGCCACCACAGGCTCACTTCGGACATCAAATGCTGACCGAACACAAGTTTTAGTAGTTTGTGACTAATTCGCAAGGACTCAAGCCAATCGTTAAAACTTTTTAGGAAATCTATTGGGGGGGGGGGGATGTGGGAATTTATTCTGATCAAATTTCTCCCAGTTAGGAGGAATTAACTGTGTTGGAGAGTTCCACAAACAAATTCGTTACTGTCCCTAAAGGAGGAAGACTGTGTGTTCCAAGAGTTGTGGGCTAGACTTCGCAAGTGGCGCAGATCCCTCTGGTGTCTGAGTTAATGGACTCGTCGGCAAGGCCACTCCATTCGCAGAACTAGCGGCATCCGGAGGGGAATCGTTCACAGCAGGAAGTGCACACTCAGCTGACCGGGCTGACCCTCTTGTGATTGAGACTGACCTCAAGCTGGGGGAGGGGTCAGCTGTTCCCGCTATTGTACTGGGCTCACTTCCCTCTTTGCCGTGGACAACGACCTCGCCCACAGGCAAAACTGTCTGTCGACTAGTTTTCGCAGATGAAACATCAATAAATACAGAAATTTCTCAGTTCGTCATTGTGCTCAAAACCTAATTCTCTAATCTATCTTCTAACGTATGAAATAAAATATTTACCCAAACTGCGTACTGTGCTATTACTTTTTCAGCTATTCGAATACTTAGATATCGACGTTCTTCCTCGTTAATGAGAATCCTTGTCTCTATTCCACAGAGCATTTCACTGTAATTTGTTTGGAAAACATTTTTCTTTTGGAAAGAAGAGAACTGGTAAAATATGTTAATAAGAAAAAATCTGTTAAGTTCGCAGAAAATATACACTTTAATTTTTTGTAAAGATAACTTGTTTCGATCTTACATCAGCTCATCAGCAGACCAATTTGCGTGTAAAATAACAGAAATTTGCCTTTGGGCGGGAGGGAGGGGGGGAGACAGGTACAACAAATACTAGCTATAACAGAAATGAATTACAATATAAAACGGTATACCTCAAGTTGGCGCAGACACGATGAGCGTGAGGCGACTGCTAAACTTCTAGACAACGCTGCTAGTTACAAAGTGTATGTCCCGCCAATCGCGTGTAGCATAAACACATCGTGAACGAATGAGGCATGTTCTACTGTAGTTACGTATGTAAAAGATACATAAAAATATAAATAACCCATTGTGGATAAAAATGTTGACATGTTTGTAAAGCTTATGGGACTTGACTGCGGGGTCATCAGTCCCTAAACTTACAAACTACTTATGAACCAACTTATACTAAAGACAACACATACATCCAACCATGCCCGAGGGCGGATTCGAACCTTCGACGCGGGTGGCCGAGCGATCGGCAACGTAGCGCTCCAGACAGCTCGGCTACTACCGCGCGGCATTGTGGATATTAACGGCATTTAGTTATCCATAAAACTTAGTTGTTGTTATTATTTATTTCATTTGTAATGAGAAATTACAAGTATTTAAGAGTAAAAAGAAAATGATTGTGTACGTTGTTGCTGTTTGTAAAACCATTAGACCAAACAGCTATGGTCATCAGTACCTAGACTTACAAACTATCTTACACTAAGGGCCACATACACACACACACATGCCTAAGGGAGGACTCGAACCTCCAGGGAGAGCGATCGCGCAGTACATAGCATGATGCCTTAGAACACGCGGCTACTCCAGCGCAGCGGTTGTGTAAGAAGTACCAGCCATCTACTGGCAGTTGGTAACGGTAAAATTTGTATCTAAAACAGAGTCCGAATCAAAGAAAAAATGTAGCGACGCAGCATTCGATTTTTCGTCCTGCGCCTTAAATTTTTCATTGGAATTAGGGATTTACATTCGCAGTTAATTGTGTTTTTAAACTAGTACTCAGCACAGAGAATTTTTCGTCCAGGCTGTTACTCAGTACAGCTGACCTAACATTGCCATCATATCGTTTAGTCGAAGCATTAGTGAAAATTATTTACTGAAAACAAAACATATGAGTGTGTAGGAAATTAAATTTCAAATAGAGTTTCTATTTAATGAAACTCGAGTCGAGATAGCGAAATTTGCCAAAAAAAATCGCAAAGTTACAAAAAACATTTTTTCTTAAATAAAAAACGATAACTCCAATGGGAAAATGTTAAATTACAAAGTTATAGGCCTTAAAATTATCTACCGAGAACGGCAACTTCAAATCAAAAATGTCAAGTTATGAAAATTATGAAGCACGAAATTTCATATTAGAAAAGTAGTTAGTTTGTTAGTTTTTGGCGATATTAAGCATTCATATACTTGGAAACTAAAGTAAATCGATTTCCTTGTTTTTTATTTTATATTTTATTTTATTCATATTCCGTTAAATTAAATTTTTTGTGGGAAGACGGCGCTGTAACGATAAAAAATATGTTTTATATGTTTATGTTTTTAATTCTTTTCAGTCACGTTTACTTTTATCCATGCCTTAAATGGTAAGATACGAGTGCTAAAAGGAAAATCAAGAACATATTAACGGCCAGTATGTATTTACATTTGAGTGATATAAAATTTTATTCAAAAGAAAAGAGATACTTTGGTTTTCAAGGTATGAACGGTTAATACTGACTAAATCTAAAAAACTTTGATACTTTTCTAACATGAAAATACATGTTTCACAATTTTCATAACTTCACAGTTTTGATTTGCAGTAGCTGTTTTTGAGTTAGAGACGTTGGAGTCGACTTTTTAGCAAAGCGGATAAAATGACTGAACTTTGAAAACTCATTGCGGTTAAATGACTGTACGGATTTTGACATTTGAATAGGTCGTTCCACGCAAAATTTTTGCTATTTTGTTTTGGTAACGATAACATCTTCAGTAGGATGCATAGTTTCTGAGTTGTTGTTATGGTCTTCAGTCCGGAGACTGGTTTGATGCAGCTCTCCACCCTACTCTATCCTGAACAAGCATTTTCATCTCCTCATAAGAAAGGCAACCAACGTCCACTTTAATCTGCTTACTATACGCGTCTCTTGGTCTCCCTCTGCGATTTTTACCCCACACACTTCCCTCCAATGCTAAATTTACGATTCCTCTATGTCTAAGAATGTGTCCTACCAAGCGATCCCTTCTTTTAGTCTGGGTATGCCAAAAATTCCTTTTCTCACCAATTCTGTTCAGTACCTCTTCATTAGTTATTCGATCTACCCACCTAATCTTCAGCAGTCTTCTGTAACACCACATTTCAAAAGCCTCTAGTCTCTTCCTGTCCGCACTGCTTATCGCCCATGTTTCACTCCCACACATGGCAACACTCTACACAAATGCCTTCAGAAAAGACTTCCTTACACTTAAATTAATATTCGATGTTAGCAAATTTCTCTTTTTCAGAAATGCTTTTCTTCCCATTGCCATTCTTCATTTTATATCCTCTGTACTGCGACCATGGCATGTTATTTTACTACCCAAGTAACAAAATTCATCTACCACCTTCATTGTTTCGTTACCTAATCTAATTTCTTCAGCATCGCCTGATTTTCTAAGATCGCATTCCATTATTATTGTTTAGAGTTTGTTAATGTTCATTTTATACGCTCTCTTCAACACTTTGAGCATTCCATTCAACTGCTCTTCCAGGTCCTTTGCTGTCTCTGACAGAATTACAATGTCATCAGCAAAACGCAATGTTTTTATTTCTTCCCCCTGAACTTTAATCCCTATTCCAAATTTTTCCTTGCTTTCCTTCACCGCCTGCTCGATGTACAAATTGAATAACATCGGCGAAAGGCTACAACCCTGTCTCACTCCCTTCCCAACTGATGTTTCCCTTTCATGCCCTTCGAGTCTAATAACTGCGGTCTGGCTTTTGTACAAGTTGTAAATAACACTTATTTCCCTGTATTTTACCCCTGCTGACTTCAGAATTTGAAAGAGTGCATTCCAGTCAACATTGTCAAATGCTTTCTCGAAATCTACAAAAGCTAAAAATGTAGGTTTGCCTTTCCTTAATCTATCTTCTAAGATAAGACTTAAAGTGAGTATTCCTCCCGGGTTCCTACGTTCCTCCTGAATCCAAACTGATCTTCCCCGAGGTCAGCTTCTACCAGCTTTTCCATTCTCCTGTAGATAATTCGTGTTAAAATTTTGCAACCATGACTTATCGAACTGATGGTTCTGTAATTTTCACACCTGTCTGCGCCTGATTTCTTTGGAATGGGGATTATTACATTTTTCTTAAAGTCTGAGGGTATTTCGCCTGTCTCATACATCCTACACACCAGTTAAAATAGTTTTGTTATGGCTGGCTCTCCCAGAGACTTTAGTAGCTCTGAGGGTATGTCATCTACTCCTGGGGCCTTGTTCCGACCTACGTCTTTCAGGGCTCTGTCAAATTCATCTCTCAGTATAGTATCTCCTATTTCATATTGATCTACTTCCTCTTCCCTTCCTACAACATCGTCTCTAAGTTCATTTCCTTTGTAGAGCTGCTTTATGTACTCTTTCCACCTTTCAGCTTTCCCTTCTTTGCTGAGAACTGGTTTTCCATCTGAGTTCTTGATATTCGTAGAGTTGCTTTTCTAGTCCCCAAATGTCTCTTTTATTTTCCTGTAGGCGGTATCTACTTTTCCCCTTGTTATACATTCTTTTACAGATTTGCATTTGGCTTCTAGCCACTCCTGCTTAGCCATTTTGCACTTCCTGTCAATCTCATTTCTTAGTCGTCTGTACTCCATTTTGCCTGTTTCATTTACTGCATTTTTATATTTTCTCCTTTCATCAATTAACTTTAGTATGTCCTGTGATATCCAAGGATTTTTTGTAGGTCTTGCCTTTCTACCTATTTCGTCCTCTGCTGCCTTCACTATTTCATCTCTCAATGCTACCCATTCCTCTTCTACTGTTTCTGAGTAATAAGCAAAAATGTGTAGAAAGTATCAAAATTTTGCAGACTGATGGCCACAGAAAGTTGTTCCAAGGGTTATGAAGGACGAAAACTTGGATTCTACATACTCTGAATTATGTACAGAAGCTAAAAAAATCTTACTCCATTTTTGTGACGGCATTACTGGACTACACACACACAAAAAAATCTAAAAAAAAAATTAAAAACTTATGGCGTGTTTTCCAATGGAAATAAAATTATTTCCAAAATTTATCGAAGACTTTCTAAGTGCGTGCAGTTGAGAATGTTCTCAGAGGAAACGCGTCAATCTCTCTCCGCCCCCCCCCCCCCCGTTGGCCTTACCAAACGGCGCTCATCCGCCCGCTCTAGCTCAAACCTTAACGCGCTTGCAAGCTTCACTTTACCAAGCGATTAGTACCACTAGAAAACAATGCAACATATCCTAGTATTTTTTCTTATTAGTATAAGTCTGCAATATTAAGCTCCATGAAGCACATCGCTATAAAATGTTAATTACGTCCACTAGATTTTCCTAAAGAAAAACATTTATCTCGATTCCAGAAGGTCGTAGAGCATCATTATTAGTTTTAAAAACTTTCAAGAAGTGTCAGCAACATATTTCATTAACTGTCACTTTCATAATATATATATATATATATATATATATATATATATATATATATATATATATATATATATATATATATATATATATATATAATAGCATGATATTACAACTCTCCTCGAAGAAAACTGGCTGCAGTGGAGTACCCGAGCGATCTAAAGCGCCTCGCTGCGGAGCGCGCGGTTGCTCGCCGTGGAGGTTCGAGTCCTCCCTGGGGCATGGATGTGTGTGTTGTCCTTAGGTTAGTTTACCAAGGTTTAAGTAGTTTGTAAGCTACTGACTGATGACCACGCAGTTTGGTCCGATAGATTTACAGACATTTGAACACTTTTTTTAAAAATAAATAAATGTAAATTTATTTGTTTAGACGACATCTACAGCTATGTATGTCTGCACCTGAAGCATTTCACTCTGAAAGTATGTGAACGACATATTTCTGATTAGCACAAAGTGCCTTTCATTCGTTTCTCAGTCAATAAATATTATTAACTTTCAGGCAACTCCGATTGTAACATCAAAATCGCAACTCAGCAACTTTTCATATTTTTATATGTTGTATATTTGGAACCCTTCAGTGTTCTAAAAATAACATCTTCGTTTCTGGTTTCCTTCGGTACTTTGTTGTATCGTAAACGGGCATCTTCCTCGATGGTAGAGTGATGAGCGGCACTGGGATATATATACGGGGGAGGCCAGATTTAGCGGAGGAGGGCCGTTAAATTTTACGAGTCTTTGTTTTTAGATACGTACTGTGCCCTGGCAGTGCGACGGACGCGCGTTCATTGTTTCATGGTGGCCACTGCGGCCAGATGTGTCCATAGATGGAGGTTATCTTTTATTCAGTGTCCTTTCTTCAGACGTCACGCAACACAAAGGAATGGTCATGAGGCTCGAACCAGTTATTCGAACTCGACAGCACACGGAACGGCTCTGGGAGCTGCCGGGCGGGTATGGCCACTTCTTCCAACGGTACGCAGGCCGTGTGCCGCCTACTAACGATGTCACTCGTTTCTGCACCAGTGTGCGACTTTGTCAGTGTGTGAAAGTTTCTCTTCAGACTCCCACATTATCATCACTAACGCGCATCCGCATGTCCACACATTACAATTTTCAGCTGATCATCATATATATTATTTCTCATCGGTGCTTTTTTGTGGGTACGCCATATCTTCCGTATTACTTATCCAAAATTAATGACTGAGGTATCTGTTTCAAGATTTCGTTCTCCATTAATGACGAAAAATACAAAGATAGTTTAAAGTTATTGTTTTCACACAAAAAATTATTTTGAAATAATTCCTACAGTTCGTACAATCTAAGTTGATACCCGGCGAATGATCGTAAATGGGACATGTATTTACGGTTGCTCCCGTCAGTCATCTCACCGAGTTCAAATGTTGAAATGTTTGCTAAGCTTATGGGACTTAACAACGGGGTTATCAGTCCCTAAACTTACAAACTACTTATGCTTTACTTACGAACTAGGACGGCACAAATATCCATGCCCGAGGGGGGATTCGAACCCTCGACCGTAGTGGCCGTGCAGACCGTGACTGGAGCGCCTCAGTCCCCTCGGCCACCGCGGCCGGCATCTCACCGAGTACCAACGTATTATGTTAATTAAAAATCTTAACGCTAACCAGGAATTAATTAATAGTGCAATATTAGTGTAGACTCACTTAGGCGAGCCGGCCGCGGTGGCCGAGGGGACTGAGGCGCTCCAGTCTCGGTCTGCACGGCCACTACGGTCGGGGATTCGAATCCCCCCTCGGGCATTGATATTTGTGCCGTCCTAGTTCGTAAGTAGTTCATAAGTAGTTTGTAAGTTTAGGTACTGATGACCCCGTAGTTAAGTCCCATAGACTATACAAACATTCGAACATTCACATCATCATTGCTAAATTCATTGACTCCGATAAACCTGCTAAGACCTCGCATTAACCTCACACCTTATGATCCAACCATTCGAAATAAAAGTAGCCTTCGCTATGACTATAAATAAAGAACAAGGTGAGACGCATCAAAGGGCAGGATTATATTTACGAGAACATGTTTTTTTCGCATGAACAGTTACACGCAGCTTTTTCACATGTTCACTCAGTCAGTGATATTTATGTTTGTGCTAAGGACACATACAGCTAAAAAGTAAAAGATGATCACATTATAACTAATAACATTGTTTTCAAAGAAGTTTTGTAAAAAACAAGTTTTCAAAAAATAAAATAAACATGATAAAAATATTTTATTTTTATTATGTAAATTTCCTTACTCTGAGACTAATATTTGTTACTACTATTCAAAGTTTACTATCTTTTATACATATGTACTTGCATCTGCCTTTTCTCCATTACTATCATACCTATCTGTGATTGATAAAGTGTGAATTATTTGCACGGGTCAACTAGTAGTAAAGAATGAACATTACAACTTAAGCATCCAGAGATAGTTGGCACCATGAAACAGCTCATCATTACATTAACACTGCAATGGTCGCGTCACTAGAACGTAGTTGCATCTGTGACATACAGTGTCAAAATTGAACCGTTAGCTTCAATTAACCACACTTTACAGTGAATAAGTTCTAAAAAACGAGGGGGAAAACGTGTAAGTATTACAATAGTAGCAACGTAACATTTGTTTTATGAAAAATAACAATAGAATGTTTAGGTCCGTTGATGCGCGGGATGCCTATTCCTGTCTGTGAGATCCTGTGCGACCATTGTAGTGTTAAGAGAGCCATTACCTTAGTTGCTCTCATCAACAATTCAATACTTACAACTGTCAGAAAATATACATCAAATAATCAAAACATTACATGGATAATATTGGTCTCGCACATTACTACAAACAGTTATTAACCAATAGCACACACTTTAAATGCCTTGTAACCAATATTAAGCTCCTCACAAACCTCGTGGGATCCTTGAAGTAGAGCCCCTAGAAACTGCAGACTCAAAATACTGATAACGTCCTTTCTGGAACAGTTAAATATTTCATCATCTGATGTAAAATAACGCATTTTCAAATACTCTCTGACGGTATTTGTATGGAGTGTTATCTTGGACGAAACTAAAAAGGATGGTGCTAAACAATTATATGAAGAAAACATTAGAAGCTTTTGAAACCGGGTGCCCCAGAAGAATGTTAAAGTTTGGCTAGATTGATTCAGTTACTATTCGAGAGGTATTTATGGATTTTCGTAGTGATCGAATGTATGGTGAGTGGAGGGATGCAGGGTGTTAAGGAGGGTAATAAATGAACATGGTTTCAAACGGTTTACTATAACAAGCACGTTCAAATGTATACTGATGAACATTCAAAATACAACACCAAGAAAGGCCGAAGATATCAAATGCAGATTTATTTGGAATATAACACGTAGTACAAAGATCACAAGGCTGAAAATACAGTCGTATAGGAAATGACGAAAATGATGAAATCAGGATTGAGTGTTGTCGCCATTGTAGCGAATATCCGCTGACACACGTTCGGCGTTGAGTCAACGTGTCTGTACGATTAGATACGGAAAGTATGGTGGATGTTGAAAGTGCAACATCCTCTTTTTTGCCAGGAACTGATAATGGCTGTGTGTGGTCGAGCGTTGTAGTGCTACTAGAATATCCACCAAACTCGCGGGATCGCAATCTGCCAGACTTTTCCTATTCCCTCGACTCAAATTCGCCTTGAAAGGAAAGAGATTCGACGATATTTCATACATCCAACAAAACATGACGAGGCTTTTGAACACCATCCCAAAGGAAGATGTCGTGCATAGTTTCCAGGACATGTATTGCAGAACTCAGCAGTGCATAGTTAAGGGAGGTGACTATTTCTAAGGACAGTAAGTTAACTACAGTTTAGCATCTACGTTAATGTTACAGGACTATTCACTGTACTTTATTGTCAGAGATTCTATGTTACAGAATCGCGTCATCTCGAGTCTTGTCGGTAAACACCTTCTAGAAAGTTCGACTTTTGTTTAGAGTTCCGCTTTATCCTCTTCCGCTACACGCGATATCGTGATGATCGCATGCTAAGCTGTCATTTCCGTCACATTCACCTCCCACGTTCTCAGATCTCAGTTCGTGCAATTACTGTTAATATTTTGTAAATCTATCGGACCAAACTGCTTGGTCATCAGTCTGTAGGTTACAAACTACTTAAACTAAGGTAAACTAAACTAAGGACCACACACCCATGCCCCAGGGAGGACTCGAACCTCTGACGGCGAGCAACCGCGCGCTCCGCAGCGATGTGCCTTAGACCGCTCGGCTACTCCACCGCGGCAATTACGGTTAAGGTGTGACCTGAAGTCATAAGTGTGCTGCCCTCGTTCGATCTCATTAGGGATGCCTCATGACGATTTCTCTACACGCCAACTGATATTCTGCACAGTTTTTGGAAACACTGTGGGACTAACAGCGCTCCCTTTGTCAATGGTAGTAAGAAAGAGTCTAGAGCGGACCATTTAAATTTGTTGACTATCGATTTCGATCCCAGCGTGGATCATCTTCAGATCTACTCCAATGTTGACAAGTGGATAGGAGCAGGTGGTGTAGCAACCTGTATGTGCTGTAAATGCTTGTGCTGACATAGCTCCTGGAGGCTTCCACGGCGGCTACTCCTCTCCACGAGTCAACAGTAGAGTAGACTTGAGGATGATCCGTACTAGAATTGAAAGTGGTAGTCAACAGATTTAAATGTTGAAATATAGACCGTTTTCTTATCATAATTCTGTACAGTGCTGTTCTCAAAATTGTCCATCGCTACAGGTATTGCTGACAGATGAGAGCAGAGATATTGAACATGTATTATAAAGTACATTGTCTTTCTAAAAATAAATTGTTATGGTTCAAATGTTTGTATAGCTTATGGGACTTAACTACGGGGTCATCAGTCCCTAAACTTACAAACTACTTACGAACTAGCTAACACTAAGGACGACACAAATATGCATGCCCGAGGGGGGATTCGAACCCCCGTCCGTAGTGGCCGTGCAGACCGTGACTGGACCGCCTCAGTCCCCTCGGCCACCGCGGCCGGCAATTGCTATGGTAATTATTGCTTTTGTATCATATGAAGCGCCATTTGTTGGCCGTTTGTTGCACCTTTCTTGGCTTGAATAGTGTCGCGTATTATGAGGCAGCCAAAGAGTCCTACACAACTACATATTGGGCCACAGGAACACCAACAGTTGGTTTTATTGCTTCCTTCATCCCAATCCTCATTGCGTGAACCTGCTTGGGCAGAGATAAATAGTTCTGCCATTCAGGCCGAAGCATCACACTTTGCAGAACAGTTCCTCAAGACTTACGTTTTGACACTTGGAAATTTTCACAGAGAGTAATGGGGCTTCGAATTTTTAATGGTCCACTTTAAGTTTATCGTGGAGAAATGATGCCAAAGACGGCTTTTTTTGCAATTTTTTTTATTATTGCACCACAAATTTCAGCAGTCTATCAGCCATCTTCAGATGCCTCTACAAATATATAAGAAGGAATGTAACAACTGCATACATTTTTTTTTCAAAATATCTTATTTGTCTAATATTATATAAATACTATTTACATAAAATAACTACAAGCTTGTGGTCGCTTACGAAGAGGGCTATAGTCCAAAAATAGAGAGTTTCATCTTACATCACTAATACATGGAGTACTCTCCAAGAAATTTTCAAAATAACGGACTCCAGCGGCTATTTTTAAACTACAGCCCTCTCCATACGCGACCACAAGCTAGTAGGTATTTTACGTAAATGGTATGTATATAATATTAGGCAAATAAGACCTTTCGTAAAAAAATGTATGCTGTTATTACACTCTTTCTTGTGTATCTGTAGAGGCATCTGACGATGGCAAGCAGACTGCTGAAAGTAGTTCTGCAATAATAGAACAAAATGAAAAAAAAAACATATTTGGCATCATTTCTCTATTAAAGCAAATCGCGCCCTGAAGATGTCCAAACTATTAAGTTTATCAGTCTCATTGTACATCTACAATGCTGAAAGTTGAGTATTCATTTATTTGTAATAAATTTCACATGTGTTACACCCCCACAATAAACAGAAGCTCATGGCATTCCGAGAACGTGTGTCAAATTATACCGCTCCCCCTACATTATTCCCAGAAGTATTAACTTGAAATGTTAACGAACTTTTCGGTCACCCTGTTACTGATACAGAAATAATATACGTGTAAGTAAAACTGCAAGACATGGGACGCAAAAGGAAGACAGTCACGCTTCTGATGTCGAATAAAGAAACCAAACAGAATGAAGGTATTCGGCAGTGCGTATTAATAGCGACAAATGTTTCTTACGACTTGACTCACGTAATGCGGCGGAGATGTTTACCGCAACCGGCTACCTTGGCAGGTGATTTGTTGCCGAAAAAGACTACAGGAAGGGTTCTCCAAAAAACGAGTGCGCTTCGCGCCCGCGTGGCTGCGCCCTCGTCCTTGCTCTGGATGCGCGCTCGGGAGGAGTCGCAAGGTCTGCAGCAGGCGGCACCAGCCAGATATTTAAGCCCGGTGTCGCAACTGCCGGCTTACCTAGAGCCTCTTCCATGGCCGCGCTGCGGTGCTCACATACGAGGCGCGTCCACAAAGTAAGTTCCGTTTCGTTACATAAAACGAACGGGTACAGATACAGAAAAAATATTTATTGTACAAAAAATCTACAACTATTAAATTACTTCCGAAATTTTGTAGGCAATTGTCATAGCATGGCACAAGATTTTGTGCGCCTTTTCATCGAATGTTGCCGCCTATGTATTCAACCATGTGGTAACATGTTCTTTCGTGTAATTCTTCATGCTTTCCCGGCGAGATCTTGACATTTTGGATATACGGGATTACTGCCGGAGGTATGCGTCGTTCTGGCACAATATTTCGGCCGCGTAACTCGCTCCCTTCTTCAGGTGCTAACTGAGACTGCCGTTTTTGGAGGACCTGGTCCAGTATTTATGCCCAGCAGACGCTAGGCGCTCTGTCTGCGGTCCGCACCCAGCTGGCGCTGCTTGTAGGGTGTTGTCTCTTCCCTGGCGTTCCGTCGGACGTCCGCGCCCCAATCGGCCGCCATCTGTGGCAGTGGAAACTCTCTGAGGCCCCTCCCACGTTGGCTGCTCCCTCTGTGGTCCGCGCCCATCTGGCGCTGCTCCTGAGGTGTTGTGGCTTCCCTTGTGCTCCGACGGACGTCCGCGCCCATCTTGTCCACCATCTGTGGTCGGTGCAGCTGTCTGAGGCCCTTCTGGCGTCAGGCGCTCTGATCTTGGTCCGTGCCCACCTCGCGCCTCTCCTGAGATGTTGTGGCTGCGCAGATGCTCCAACGGACGTCCGCCCCCGCCTCGGCCGACATCTGCTGCTATAACAGCTGTTTGAGGCCCCTCCTGCATTGGGCGCTCCATTCGCGGTCCGCGCCCGCATGGCGCTTCCTCTGAGGTGTTGAAACCTCCCTGCTGTTCCGACGGACGTCCGCGCCCAGCTCGTCCACCATCTGTGGTCAGGGCAGCTGTCTGAGACCCTTCTGGCGTCAGACGTTCTGATCTTGGTCCGTGCCCGCCTCGTGCCTCTCCTGAGATGTTGTGGCTGCGCAGATGCTCCAACGGACGTCCGCGCCCGTCTTGGCCGACATCTGCTGCTATGGCAGCTGTTTGAGGCCCGTCCGGTGTCAGGCGCTCCATTCTCGGTCCGCGCCCGCCTAGCGCCACTTCTGAGTTGTTTCTACTTCTTGTGGAGTTATTTAGTCCCTTCCGCTGGGCCTTAACAAGTTCCAGAGCCGGACTCCACGCTATACTTAGCTGGTAACCGCTATCTCGGTTTATTAGGTTGTCAGTGACCTTTATTTCGATGGCCTCCTTTATGATGCTGTCCCAGAATCTTGGGGTCTGTGTCACAATTTTGGTTTTGTCATAGTCCATTGTGTGGCCATACTCTAGACAGTGCTCTGCTATGGCTGACTTGGTTGCCTGTCCGAGTCTGGTGCACCTCTGGTGTTCTTTGCAACTTATATTCACCGTCCTGATTGTCTGGCCGATGTATGACATCCCGCACTGACACGGAATGCTGTAAATGCCTGGTTTACGTAGCCCCAGGTCATCTTTCACACTTCCCAGCATTGTCCCAATTTCAGCTCGTCAAAAAATGTTCAAATGTTTGTAGAGTCTATGGGACTTAACTACGGGGTCATCTGTCCCTAAACTACAAACTACTTATGAAGTAGCTAATCCTAAGGACGGTACAAATATCCATACCCGAGGGGGGATTCGAACCCCCGACCGTAGTGGCCGTGCAGACCGTGACTGGAGCGCCTCAGTCCCCTCGGCCACCGCGGCCGGCTTTCAGCTCGTCATCATCTACATCTACATGGGATACTCTGCAAATTACATTTAAGTGCCTGGCAGAGGGTTCATCGAACCACAATTATACTATTTATCTCCCATTCCATTCTCGAATAGCGCGCGGGAAGAAAGAACACCTGAATCTCTCTGTTCGAGCTCTGATTTCTCGTATTTTATTCTGATGATCATTTCTACCTATGTAAGTGGGAGTCAACAATATATTTTCGCATTCCGATGATAATGTTGGCGATTGGAGTTTCGTAAGTAGCCCATGCCGCAGCGATAAGCGCTGTTGTTGTAATGATTCCCATCCCAGATCCTGTATCATTTCCGTAACGCTGTCTCCCTTGTATCGTGACAATACGAAACGAGCTGCCCTTCTTTGGACTCTTTCGATGTCCTTCGTCAAACCCACCTGATAAGGATCCCACACTGGGCACCAATACTCCAAAAATGGACGGACAAGCGTAGTGTATGCAGTTTCTTTCGTAATTCTGTTGCATGTTTTAAGGGTTCTGCCAATAAAACGCAGTCTCTAGTTCGCCTTTCCCACGATATTATCTACGTGTTCTTTCCAATTTAAGTCTGAAGTAATAGTAATTCCCAGGTATTTTGTGGAGTTTACGGCTTCACATTTGATTGATTTATCTTGTAAACAAATTTTAACGGATTTCGTTTCGTACTCATGTGGACGACTTCACACTTCTCATTATTTAGAGACAATTGCCAATTTTTACACCATACTGATATCTTATTCAGATCGTTCTGCAGTTGGTTGAAGTGTTTGATGTGTTGTCCACCAAGGACAGATTTTAGGTGTAAGAAGAGGATTACTGCCAAAAGATTTTTTTTCCACGATACTGCCTGACCTCACACACCGAATGTGACCAAACAATTCTTAAGGAAATTTCAATGGGACCTGTTTGATCATCCTCCATACAGCTCGGAACTCTCTCCTAGCGACTTTCATCTCTTCTTACACCTAAAATCTGCCCTTGGTGGTCAACACTTCAACGATGACAAAGAGCTGTTACCACATAGTTGAATACACAGGCGGCAACCTTCTGTGAATGATGCGTGCAAAAACTTGTGGCACGCTATGACAAGTGCCTACTTCGGCAGTTATATGGAAAAGTAGTTTAAGAGTTGTAGAATTTTTTGCAATAATAATTTCTTCTGTATCTGTGTACAATTTCATTTTATTGCCAAATTGAACTTACTTTCTGGACGCGCCTCGTACTTAGCTGCACGCCTAGTCGAAACATCTACATGCAACTGGAGTCACGTAACCACCGTTCAGAAATGGGTACGATGAAACTGTGAATAGGGTATTTTCCTGTGTTAAAAGTATGGTTCGAATTGTTGTTATTCTGAATGATTATAACATTCAGATAGCATTTTCGCTCATTATTCTTACAAATCATCTGTTATTTTTACGTAATTAAAGCTTAAAAATCATTAAATTTCACGATTAGATCACGTGATCGAAAACGCTCTGTTATTGGCTGAAGTATTGTTGACGTCACAGACCACTAGGACGCGGAAATTAGAAAGCGGAGCTGTATCGTTGTTAGCGTTTCCTTAATTTCTCAGCATAAATTTTAGTTTTTCCTTTATGTAAACGCGTTTCCAGCTTTTATGCCACAATGGAAGAAATTATGTGACGCTGACAGCGGAAACCTCCCTACAATTGTTGCATTTAAGGTATCCCCATTCTTCAAAAACAATCCAAATTTTTACGTGCCAGAAATAAGAAACGTGAAAACTGCATTGTAAGTAACGCGTACCGACATTTTAAAGCTAATTATTGCTAGAGATATTTTAAGCAGTTGGGGAAAAAGTTCCCTACTTATTGGTGTCAGCAGACTTACTCTGAAGTCACCGTATTATGCAGTATAATTTTATTTTCTATCCATGCGGCCACGAGTGATTATGTTGGCAACATCACGATAGAAAATCTTTGCCAGGATATTCGGACCACATAGAATGACTCGATTAGTGTATCGTACAGACCATGAAGTAAATAAATAATTCTGTTCCTGCTCTATGATTGACAAGTTCTTCTATGTACCCTTGTCCAGTCAGTAAAATTAATTGTCGTCGTAAAGCCAAGGTGCCGCGCGGGAGTAGACGAGCGGTCTGGAGCGCCACGTCACGGATCATGCGGCCTCCCGCGTCGTAGGTTCGAATCCTCCCTCGGGAATGGATATGTGTGTTGTCCTTAGGTTAGTTTAACTTAGTTTAAGTAGTTTGTAAGACTAGGGACTGATGACCAACGTAGTTTGGTCCCATAGGATTACAAACATTTCAACATTTTGAAAGCAAAGGTTTCTTGACAAAACATTTGCGTTGTCACGTGATTGGGTAATGGCGACGCCACATGATCATCGTTATTCAGCATGTGTTTCCAACATTATCACAGGAGGCCAGCGTATTAGTTGGTAAAATTTAACCCAGTAAAGCACACAGTTAAGAGAGTAATTTCATTTTAACCACTTCAGTACTGGTAGCAAGGAGTAACAACAAAATCCGTAAGATACAACAGAATGTATATTTATACAATATCTCCAAAGTCTAGAACAGGGACAGCGGAAGCGTCGACGGCGTTTTCATATAGCTTGTATGTTGGCAACGCACATTTCACATGGCCAAAGGCATGTCACTTTCACGTAAACAACGCGAGTGAGAAACAATGGAATAAATTTATAGTGTGGAATTTAAAGCTATTTTCTTTTTTGTTTTTTTGCGGATGTATGTTTGCGATTGTGTGTCAACTTCCTGCCAGTTTCAGTTACAAGTGACACTACACTACAGAATTTGCTGTCTAATCTGGTGGTTCTTGACGATCTAATAACTAACGCACGTTTCTTGTCTTCTGAATTGGGTATTGATTTATTTTTGCGAAATAAATTTCACAACATAACATTAAACGATTTTTGCTCCAATAAACACATTGTTGGGTAACACATTTAATAGTATTTACACTTGCATATTACGAAAGTTTAGAGGCTAATTGAATCGGCGCTTTAAAGACATCTCCTATATACGTATTTTACGATAGCGTACGTTGTAGTAAAGTAGCCAAAATGGCTTTGTCGATGTATAAAATGATTATTGAAACGGTTGTTTGAATAAGATCTAATGGTGATAAAAGTGTACTTACTGGAGATAATTAATCAGTGCTGTATTTTATAGTGCTCTAAAACAATATTCATGTTGTACTTTTTCCAAATATATTAGGAAACTGCTTTAATTACACAAATGTAAACATCAGTTCATTAATAATATAGTAAGGACAGTTTACAACTCACCCCAAAGACGTGGCGACGAGCTGCGACAGACACATACAAAAGACATACACATACAACACTTTCAGCTAACGGCCATGGCCTTCTTCAGAAAAGAGAACACTCACGCAATCACACAGGCACACAACACAGTCATACAACCATCATCTCCGGCTGCCGCACTTCGAATCAGCTCATTAACCTGCACATAATACTACTGTACATCTTTCCACTAGAAGAGAAAGATGCTTAACAGTGAACTAATGGAATAATATTAAGTGTTTACATACATCAAAATGATCGTCACAGAAATAACCCATGAAGTGGCCGCTACTGCATTTGAACCTCTTCGAGCGAGTGTCAACCTCATTTTGCGAAGCTTCTCAGGTTTTGGAACTTACAAACACAATTTTTCTGGTGTCTTTATAGATGTATTGCTACAGTGCGGAACTACGCAATATTTGTAGGTCATTTTGCGAACGTGGATACCCAAACAATAAAACACTTTTTTGTATCTTACGAGAGCAGCAGCAGCTTCGTGGTTTGTGGCGTCACAAGCATCACGTGACTCAAAATGTAGCGTTTTAGCGGGCTTTCAAACTATTTTCATTTAATTTCTTTTTTATGAGGTAAAAAAGCATGTTCGCAGCATAATATAACATAATTAACAATTTAAAACGATTTCCACAAAACATTCAAATACCCTATTACACTGCGCAATGCAGTCAGCATGCTGTTAAGTATTACTGTGCGAGGTAGCGCAGTGCTAAGACTCACATTCGGGACAGCATATCAAAACAGGCTCCGACCATCCAAATTTAGGTTTTCCGTGATTTTTCCTAAACCACTCCAGGCAAATGCCGGGATGGCCCCTTTCAAAGGGCACGGCTGATTTCGTTCCCTTACCAGACGAAACATTGTCCGAGATGATGTTCCATCTCTAATGACCTCGTTGTCGACGGGACGTTAAACTCTAATCTTTCGTCCTATACATGTAGTCTCACAAAATATCACAAGCCTTATATAATTAAATATAACCCTATGAATTTTAATGATGTTTCTAAGGTGTCAAATTGCTTAGATCGTTAACACTGTTACAATAATTACTAAAGTTACATGGAACAGATGGCTTTACAAAAGACTAATTTTAGTCATACGTAACAAGGACAACATGGAGAGTTGTGTCGAATAATTCAAAATACGTCTCAAGGAGGGCATATTTGTGTGGCTGGAGAGACATTTAGGAGGGAGTCCCACATGGTCCAATTTTGTGTCTACTCCAATAAGAAAGAGAGAGAGAGAGACTGCAAACTGGAATTATCCGAATTACACGGAAGTATATCGATGTGATGCACAAGTACAGACAGTATAGAATTAACATTTCAAAAAAATTGGAAGATTTATTAGAGAGAAAGGCCTTCACAAATTCAACAATTCAATTATGCATAGTTGCACCACTGTCCTCTAAACAAGCAGTTATTCCGCTTGGCATTGATTGATGCAGTGTTGTTCAGTTTCCTCCTAAGGTCATGATGCCCCAGATTCTGTCCAGTTGCAGTGTAAGGTCACGAAAATTCGGGGTAGTTGGAGAATCCTGCCCACAATGCTACAAACTCTCCAAATTCTGAAGAGATCCGCAGATTTGCAGCCCAATGTAGGGTTTGGCAATCACGAAGGAAAGCAGTAGGAACTGTTATTGTATGCCAACGGGCGTGTAAGCTCAGGAAGCTCTACTATGAAGTGCAATAAAAGGGAAGCAGAATATTTCCGATGCACCGTTGTGCAGTAAGTGTGCTGCGAATGTCAGTCAAGAAGTCCTACAGTGTTACCAGCTCTTCAAACCTACTCGGCTCCTAGGGCAGGCGACAGTCAGGTTGGTATATCACTGCTGTCCGGAACGCTTCTATAGAAGTAATAGCCGATCGTCGGCTATTGATATGTATTGAACATAGTTGCTATTGTCAGCGACCGTTACAATGTCAAAGGATAAAAATGCAGCCCTAGGTCGCAAAACTAAAATTATTTAACCTGGTTTTGGCAGTAACTATGATTGCCTACCAAAAATTATAAATAAATACAAAGCACACAATAAAAGTTACAACTCAGCTGTAAAGCTTACGTCAGAAAATTTAAAACAAATTTTTAGAATAAGCCAGCGACTATGGGCTGCACGCCTGCACGGAGACATCACTTTATAAATTGGTTTTACTAATGAGTATTTCAATGTCAGAAATTGACCATTCTGAAAGGAAAAATTACAAACACGTATAAGTACTGAGCTAACAGAGTTGGAACAGTACTTAAGCGCCGGCCGCGGTGGCCGAGGGGACTGAGGCGCTGCAGTCACGGTCTGCACGGCCACTACGGTCGGGGGTTCGAATCCCCCCTCGGGCATGGATATTTGTGCCGTCCTTAGTCGTAGCTAGTTCATAAGTAGTTTGTAAGTTTAGGGACTGATGACCACGTAGTTAAGTCCCATAAGCTTTACAAACATTTGAACATTTGAGTACTTAAGCATTCTGCTAGATAACCCCATCATATCCGTAAGAATCCTTAGTCTTCAGTGATTTAATTATTCACTGAATATTTACCCTATCTGTTGAATGAGGGCTATTTCAGTTAACGGTCTCAGAATGTTATTTTCTAACTGAGTTACATGATTACCTGTATGAGGTAAGGTTCTGTTTAATTCACTTGCTACATTCGAAAAGTGATTATTAAATACTATGCATATATCTAGAAATATTTCCATTACACGCTGACTTTATGTCCTCGTCTCTATACTGCTGATCAAATACTCTCTTCACGACTGAGAATATGGTATGATTTTGTCTTCAATATTAGATATTCTTTTTGTATACCACGTGCTTTTTGCCTTCTTAATTAGTCTTCCGAACCGTAAAATAATGTTTGTAATATGCTACTGCAGCTTGATTGTGACTGCTTCTAACATTTAGGTATATTTCCCGCTCTGTTCTACACGATATATTATTTTTCTTGCCAGCCCCTGTTAATGGTAGTACCTTGTTTTGAGCGTTCTAGCAGAAAGCAATTTTCAAAGAGTGTAAGAAACGTATTAATGCCAGCTTGATATTTATCTGTATTATCAGCACTAGAAACACCCTGTTCCTTAATTAGGTTTGAAAAGGGTTCTGTTGCAACTAGATTAGCTTTTCTAAATAGTTTCTGATTATATTTAAGGATGTTTGAGCACAAAATCCTTTGAAACTAAATTTGTGCAACGAGCTCTGCACGGCCATTCACTATTCTTTCATATATATATATATATATATATATATATATATATATATATATATATATATGTGTGTGTGTGTGTGTGTGTGTGTGTGTCCGCGCGCGTATGTATGTGTGTGTGTGTGTGTGAGAGAGAGAGAGAGAGTTTTCTAGCAAAATTCGTCATAAATGATTAACTAATTCATTCAGTTTTAGATTTCCAAGCCTGTAACACTAGAAGTCATTTACTATCAATTTTTTAATGTTTTCAGTGATTTATATTTAGAATGGAGTTCAGTGTGCATCAGCAAACGTTTTTAATCATTTGGTCAAAAATGTCGTATAGACAGAAAAACAAACAATGGAACGTCCAGCATTATGTAAAGGTTAAATTGCAACTCACTGTAAAGACGATACATTGAAACGAAGATAGGCACGACAAAAACACAATCACATCATTTAGCTTCCGGACAAAGCCTTCGTTAAGAAGCAACCTATGTTAAAAAAGCACCACTTCAGCTTTAGTCGTCAGAAACGTCCTCTAAAAGATATTGCTGTCCTCGACATTATAATTCCTGTAGGCGCTGCCAGCAAGTTGTGAAATCAGGGCTTGCGTCTTAATAACCCTCAAGGATCGATCAGGTTAATGCTAACGAAGAAGTTTTGGGTGCGGCAAGAGAACGAAAATGGGACTCGGTCATTTGATGGCCACGTCACCTGCGCATTTAGATCAACTAGCACGGAAATTATGTTAACAGTCTTACATTTTGTATAATTTTTTTACAATTTAGATTGCTTCTCCTGGTTATCACTTCAAGACTTTAGGTAAGATTGTTAAAAAGACTATATCTACAACGCTGACTGTATTTTACAGAAACTAAAAACCCTTCGAGAAGCTTGTCAGAACTTGCGTTTGTGTGTGTGTGTGTGTGTGTGTGTGTGTGTGTGTGTGTGTGACAGAGATAGAGTTATTACGGGAAAAAAGCAGCAAAAAAAGCGTTGAATTTATAGAAAGATAATATCTGTAATTGCTGGGTATTCATGCTTTTTAATTGCGTGACCAAATTTATTGATTTAATTGTGTCAGAATGTTACACTTTAATTCTACTAATTTCTAAATAAATATCAACGATAATTCAAATTCCTGAGACATATACTGTCTCGTTACATCAACGATGAACAATGTAAGAATAGGCGTCGAATTGAAATTTGTGTTGCGGTCGGGATTCGAACCCGGGACCTCCTGCTAAACTAGGCAGACGCCTTAACCACTGAGGTACCACAGCGTTATGGATAATGTGGCTACACGGATTGTCTTCAGGCACGTCTCTCTCCACAACTTATACTTTAATTCTAATTGCACTCCAGCAATGAACGTGAATGGGAACAATACCGCCCTGTTCCTCAGGCAAAGGTGATACAATGAAATGGAATACTGGTAAATGGCATAATTCGCCTAGACAATTTATCAGATGTATTATGTTACATTAATCTGAGAAAAATACAGTATTTCACATATATTTAACGCAGTCGTCGTGTCGTCTGTCCTCTTTTATGCCACTGCTGCCAAAGCCTTACCAGTTGTAGCGCCATATTTCCAAAACGAAGCTAATTGTAAAGCAGTCGTGTACTGTTGTGTTCCTTGTTATTAATAAGTACTGCATCTGAAGAGGAGCTTCTATATAATATAAGTTCGCCAAGTTATGTTACTTCCGTATGAAATCAATAGTGCAGAAGTTGAACGGCGCAAGAAGCGCATGGCATCGAGTAGTTCCATGATATGGATTGACAGCGTCGACTGTAGTTTATTTCAGCATCTCCTCACGCACGTCTTCACTTACAGATCGCAGGCTCCCATCTAGATACTCCCTACACCTCAGCACTCCCCAGTGTAATCGTTCTCCTCTCGTGCCACGTGTATGGAGATATGAGGGAACCTAATACTCTCTTGGTTTTTTTCTTTCTTTTTAAATTTTTTTCAGTTCAGCTATAATGCTGTGACCGCGGTATACGTCACATTATCTATAATCAAAAGATCGAGCCATGCACATCGCTATAATTTAGTTAGATGCGGCAAAGAGAAAATTGAAATCCGCAGAAGTTCCAAGATTGAGACGAGAATCCATACTCCATTTCTTTCAGTGGTGGGAAAGAAGATGGCCACTCATTTGTTGGGAATTTTGTCTTGTTTGTCATGCAGTGGAGATAAATAACGGGTGTATGCGCCTTGCACTGATCAGTTTGTGTGCTATAATTTACACAGAGTAGCATGTGCGTCACCATCACTAAATCATTAGGGGTTGGACTTAAAAGATAGCTGGTTCTGCGCTCTTGACTGAACCGCTCCCCTCCCCTCCCACCGACAAATGCAAATTACTTGTGTCTCTGGTTTCGATCTAAAGGGGAAAAAGAAAAAGTATTATTTTACCCATTACAATTTTCTAGTTGTAATCATACTTTTTTAATAATCTCATGTACACAGGGTGAGTCAGGACACAGAGGAGTCCTTTGAATTGTGACATTACAGGTGATTCTGAACAAAAAAATATAATAAACATATGTCTTTATCGTAACCGTTTCCGGGCAAACCCGTAAAACAAAGTGCAGAAGACAGTAAATCATTATACTGCTATGTTCTGTTTTGTAAGTTTCGTCACAGAAGATGTTCAAACAGTCCACCACCAACTTCAACTCATTTTGTTGGCCGGCCGCGGTGGCCGAGGGGACTGAGGCGCTCCAGTCAAGGTCTGCACGGCCACTACGGTCGGGGGTTCGAATCCCCCGTCGGGCATTGATATTTGTGCCGTCCTTAGGATAAGCTAGTTGATAAGTAGTTTGTAAGTTTAGGGACTGATGACCCCATAGTTAAGTCCCATAAGCTATACAAACATTTGAATCTGAATTTTCATTTTGTTGCTCTTGTAGACAGGTGTTGTGTTGCTAATAAGAGCTCAGTTCTGCATTCCGTTACTTGAGCACAAATATGTAAAATACAAGCAAGAAGTTCCTCTCTTGCGTCCACTCTGCGCTTGTCTTGTACACTTCGCTCTTCAGCCATCTCCACAAACAGTAATCCAGTGGTGTAAGATCGGCTGTCCTCGGTGGCCAAACAATGACTAGAGGGCAACCGATCCGACCTGTATAAGTTGTGCTGAGATACTGTCCCACTGGCCATACTGAATGTTTAGGAGCTTCGTCATTCTGAAAGCACATACGAGCTCGAGTTGCCAAACGGATAGCCTCCACGTGATCTGGTGCCACATTTTGAAGAAAATCAAGATACTGTGTCCCATTAATACGGTTATTAAAAAAATTAGACCATATTACACCACCGGTTGCCTGAAGACATCCTCTTTGAGGAAATCTACACAATTAAACAAACCATAGCATAAAGTTATCTTGATGTACTGTCACCAGCACTTTTTCCGTTCCTAGTAGTTTTCATTGGTTTACTTGGAAACTGAATCGAAGACTTTCAAACATTTACACCGCATACAGTGGAAAAAGAAATCATCACTCGGCAAGTCACAATGTAGACGATATGGCTGGTGAGTGAAGGTGGCGGACGATTATTGAAGGGTACTGCGATAAAAAATAAGAGGACGACAACTGCATTGACCACTGGATATAAGAATGTCGCAATGGTGAACAGCGTCAGCGAGAAGAAAACACGAATGGAGCTTCATCAGCAAGTAATTGAAGAGCGAGTGGAAATTCAAAAAACACAATCACAATGAAAATGTAAGAATGAAGTTACCTTGTGACAATTACGCATTAAATATTTCATTTCAGAGTCGATATCTGGAATCAATATATTATGTCAAAAATCCCATAATCTCCACCTCAGTACAAATTACGTCCAACATTTCCTCTCTTCAACAAACAGAACCAGAATCTCCGTCTTACCCCTAAGAACTGCATACTAATACTCACTGCTAACTCCTCCCTAATAACTGCTCACAGCCGTCTCACAGTTTGTGGCAACAAATATCTCTGGCCAAAGTCAATGACGATAAAAAAATTATGTTGCCACCGTTCAAGTCCAGAGAGTGGTTTGATGCAGCTCTCCACGCTACTCTATCCTGAACAAGCTTCTTCATCTTATAAGAACGGCAACCCACCTCCATTTTAATTTGCTTCCTACTCATGGTCTCCCTCTGCGAATTTCATCCCACATACTTCCCTCTAATGCTTTATTCACAATTCCCTGATGTCTAAGAATGTGTCCTGCCATTCGAGCACTTCTTTTAGTCAACGTATGCCAGAAATTCCTTTTCTCGTGTTATGTCAGTACTTCCACATTTGTCACGAAATTTACTCGACTGATCTTCAGCATTGTTCTGTAACACCACATTTCAAAAGCTTCCATCTTCATTTTGTCTGAACTCCGTATCGCCTACACATTTCTTTCCAATCCATGATGGTGGTGGCGGCTGGTGCAGCAACGGTCGTGAATAATTAAATAATTCGCGAGTCTCTGTTGCAGAATTCTTTATTACATCCAATAACGCGTTTCGCGCTGTTAGTGCACCATCAGACTGGAAACAGGCAACTGTTTTATTACAGTCCGTGTCAAAATATACTCACCTTAGCCATATTAGATTTTCCCCAGTTTCTGTCAGTTGTTGCCCTAAGCTCCCTCTAAAACTCTCAAGAACCTCGGGCTGATTCAACTTATCCAGGTCCTATCTCTTTGTTATCATTCTGCAGTTTTTTTTTCAGTTTCAGTCTACAACTCATAACCAATAAGATATAGGCAGAGTCTATATCAGCCACTTGATATTTCTTACAGTTTAAAGCCTGGTTCCGAATTTTATGTCTTACCATTACAAAATCTATGTGATACCTTCCGGTCTCTTCCGCCTATATAAGCTACTTTCATAGTTCTTAAACCAATTTTTTTTTTTTTTATTTATTTATTTGACATAGTAATACTACATGTTTGAAGATTACATTCAGGCGTTTACATCAAGTACTTTGGTAAACACAATCACAGTACATACGGCGGAAGGATTTACATAATAGGGCATTTTGGCTATACAAGATTTATCGCTTTACATAAAGATACCAAACGAATTTTACACAACAGGAAATCTTATTGAGTTGTAAAGGTCTGTAGTGAATTTATGTACCAAATGAAATTTACTGACGGGCCATTCTTCTCCTTTGTCAGCTATTTTTTTCTGAGATGTTTCATCTGTTTCAGTACGTTGGAGCAGTCGAAAAGGAGGTGGTCACTATTACACTTGGAAAACTCCAGAGGCTAAACTAATTGAACTACAGTAACGAGCGAAGGCTCAAATGAAAGGTCTCATCAAGACAGAAAGTTTTGTATATTATCTTTAACATTTATATTGCGTATAATAAAGTACTTTTAAAGGGAAACAATAGTGATTTGTTAATAACAATTAATACAAGACAGATACACAAACAGCGAGACAGTGATAAGTTTCGTGTGTCGTAAACACACATTACGACCTGTTTAGAATATATTATAATTGTTTATTTTAATATGTTACCTATGTGTAAACTACATTATTTTGTTTATTGATCGTAATTTGTTAAAATTTATGATCACAGTAATTCGGTACTGAGCATTGGAAAGAGGCCTGGAAAATCTACTTGAGAGACACTTTATGTGGTGTCGCACAAGTCCAAAGTGCGCGCCACCTACTTTCGCCGCGCGCCGCCATGCACGCACGGCGCGGCGTTCTTACGACGACAGCCACGAGCGCCCTCTGCGGCAACTCCGCTCGTGGCCACCAGTGAACGACATCGTTCACTTGGGACTGAGTTAGGAACCAGTAAAGACTTCGGAATCCGATAGGCACCAGTGAAGACTTGGCTATCAGTTAGGCACTAGGCAGGACTCTAGCTCAACTATGTATCAACATTCTGCAGTACTGTGTAAAAGTTAAGTATTGTATAAATTCTGTGCAATATATATCTCGTTCTAATTTACTCTAGTGTTTCTAGTTTCTGGCTGCTCCCCTCCGTACCTGCACCAGCGTGCTATCTTTATTCCTGTGTCGGTCTCATTCCACTCGGCCACCGGCACATACGACGGAAACAAGACACATAAGCGGCAACGAGGCTGGGACACAAAACTTTACCTAAGTGATTACTTAAATATTCATTGTGCGACGACAGAAAGACTTATTTGACATACTGAAGGTATTCATTTGTTTAAACCAAAAATTTTGGGGGTATTATTAGTGTTAGAAATTAAAGTATGAATTTGCATTAGAATCTTAGTAAGCATTTAACGATGCCGTCATATCAACATTTCAATCATTTAAAAGGATTATACTCTACTGGGAGAGCCACTGAACCTCGTTAGGGAGACGTATTACTGGAATGACCCCACAGATCGTATATAAGGGGGTGCCGCGAGCGGCCCAGGATCAGTCGACGGCAGTGTTCAGTCTTGATGGCAGACGTGTGTTGAGAGTGCAGTGAAATCGAGTGAGGCGATAGGTGATGGACATAGCCGCAGAATCCGTCGCGCTGGACTCTTAAATATTTCGGACATGTGTGGATTTTGATTTTGAGCAGTAGTCGGAACTCATAATTTATTCATCGCTTTCTAACTTGGGTTTTTGGTTAGAACAATGACCTTTCATAGCAATCATTTTAGGAACATTATCCAAATGATTATATATTCATATTGCTACTTAGTTAGTAATAATAATAATAATAATTTCGTGTGGCACATTGGCCTGGTGCAAGTCTTTCAAATGGACGCCACTTCGGCGACTTGCGTGTACCTAGCCTACAACCAGGGAAAGGGGACCTACAGCTTAACCCGTAATCCGAACCACGTGTCGTTTCTGGCGACTCCTCACGTCGTTGAGAGGTGAAGGATGGGTTAAAGCGCAGACTGAAAAACTCCGAGGTCCAATCGGGTTTTTTAACCCGCGACCCTTCGGTTTCCAGTCGAGCGCTTTACCCCAACACCACCGGGCACGACACTTTGTTAGTAATATTGTGGGCTCGCTAATCATACCAGATGGAGTGTAACGGATTTAGTGGTTCTCGTCAGACGTAATCATGCAATGGGCAATAAACAATTTTAGTAAAAACTCAAACCTCATGTTGCAGTCAGTTATTTAGTAAATGCCGTCCTAGTTAAAAATTCCTTGACTCTGAAATTGAAAGTTTAGTTTTATAAATAAATGTATACGTGTATGGACAGCAACGAGCTTAAGGTAGCAGGAAATAGTCATCCCCTAAGACGAAGTAAGTTAGTTTAAGGGTCCCTGCCATTACACTCCGCCTACAACCTAGCCATACATCGCTTCTTATTCCAATGTTCCATCACGCATAATTGAAATGCAACAAAAAGGAGTCCTCATTCTTCCAATCCTCCACCTCCTATCTTAGGCCCGTCATATCCAGAAATTGCATTGCCCCTTCATTTTCCTATGTGTAAGCGATCTCGTGTTTACCTCGTCCACAGAAAATTGCCCAGTAAAATTATTTTAGGGCAAGATGTCCGTTTCTTGTAAATTCATTCCTGCTGCTGCACAAGTGGCGGCTCCATTGTACTGCCTCTGCAGGAAAAACATTCCCTTTCAATGGACACCTGAGTGCGACGCTGCATTCAGGACCCTCAAACAACAATTGCACTCAGCAACTTGCCTCATCCTATACCACCCCTCCTTGCCTTTAATATTAGCTATGGATGAATCCGTTTTATCACACATACTATCTAAATGATCTGCGTGCCCTATTGCATTCATTTACAAATCCTTATCGGAGGCGCAAGTACAATATTCCCAAATCGAGAAGAAGGCCCTGCTTGTTCTAAGTTTCTTCCTTTTTGTATGGAAAATCCTTTCACTTGATAACCGACCACAAGCACTGCTGGCACTGAGTTCTCCCTATGTCTACCTACCAACCAAGACACATCAACGTACAGAGAGGTGGACGTTGTTCCTCTCTCGGTTTTGATAGTACTCTTCTTTCTTTCCACCACACAGCACACCAGTGCAGATGCCCGTTCCCGCCTGCCGTTAGAAGCTGACCCGTCCTTTGATTCTTCCGAACTGATGATTTTTCAAGTAGTCGACGAGGTCGAGGAGACCCTCCAAGCGTTCCTTATCACCATCACCAAAGTGGGGGCAGCCACGTCTATGGATCCACTCCTCAGAACGCCCCTATATCCAACACAGATGACTCACTATCCCCCTGCCTAAGGCCCAGGTGCAACTCCAATTTTTTCTATACGATCAGACATCAGCTGTCTGTCATCAACGGCATCCTCCTCCTCATAGAACCAGAATTAGCCCCACACATAGTGATCCCGAAGATCTCCAGGCCAGGATTCGTCACCTCTTAGATCAAGGTCATTGGGGGATTCTGCACACGAAGACTATCACACGCAGACATGTGGTCTGGAGGGTCATTTTTGGGGCACCAATTACTATTGATTACCGATGCATATTTTGACTTCCCCTTCTTTTCCAGTGTCCCAGCATCACATCCAAGTTTACCCTACCTACTATAGCAAAATGTTCTTCACTGGAAGGATTACCTTGGTCAAAAGTCATGGACAGTGGTCCCAGAATCGAAGCAAATAATTCGATACCTTCTGTTGCACAAATGGTATATAGAACCTCTTCACCCTAACCTTCCACCCAAAATCGAATGGGGCGACAGAGCACTTTGTACAGACATTTAAAACCCAGAGGGTCAAATGTGCCACATATCACTCACTCAACAAGGTGCCCAGTCTTCCTCAGTTCCTAGCATTCTACCCCTAATCACGTCCAAGAGCCCTGCTGAATATCTCCACGGCCAATAGCCCCATGTAATCCTGCACTTCCTGCATCAAGCATCCAAACACCAGACACCCAGCACCATTTCACATTTCATGTCTGAATCCCTGGACTGAGCCCAGGGTTTTGACCCCAAAGATAGGTTGGCTTCCAGTGGTCGTCCAACCATCCCCTAACCACCAGCTCTCTGACAATGGAATAGATGGTCATGTTGTTCGTAGACATCGCAACCAACTATACCCTCGTTATCCCACCATCTCTGCTTCCCCAGATCCACATCAGGCCACTCCTCAGCCATCTCCCTCTCCATGTACAACGTTGCAGCTGCACCGTCACAGCACATGGACGACACTGCAGAGCCCTCATTGTAGCTGGAGCCATTGCTGGGGCCCTTATCGGCTCTGCTCGCCATCTGCAAAGACAGGCCCATGCCCTTGGTGCCACCTCTTCCGCAGTTCAAGCCACTGCCCAGACTACAGTCCCACCATACACTCCAGGTTTCACCACCTCCTGCAGGAGGCCGTAGCAGCCAAACAAGATGCGGAAGACTTTGCGTTTTTTCTGCTGAGCAGCTCCCCCGTCTCTGAAGGGAGGAGTTTACTGCCCCCCATAAGGGAACCCCTTGCAAACTGGCAACCCAACAAACCACCACATTCGCCAGAAAGCCTAAAAACTACTCGACAGGAAAACAAACCATAGAGAAAAACAATGTAAACTTCCAGACTTAACTTAGAACCTATTCTTTCAGAAATCATGGACATCAGCTCAGGAATCCCACGTTGGCTGTGTCTCTGTACTCGATAAAAATTTTGGAGACATGTCATATGGCACTTTTTTGGAATTGATCTATGCTAATAGCTCCTAAGGTATTTCCTATTCTTCAAATGTTCCAATGTTTGTAGAGCTTATGGGACTTAACTACGGGGTCATCAGTCCCTAAACTTACAAACTACTTATGTACTAGCTAATACTAAGGACGGCACAAATACCCATGCCCGAGGGGAGATTCAAACCCCCGACCTTAGTGGCCGTGCAGAACGTGACTGGCGCGCCGCATACCGCTCGGCCACCGCGGCCAGCTTACTATTCTTCCTTAACTACCCTGTCGATAGATGTAAACGACGTGACGACGAATCAAACTAGTAAACATAGAATAAAGTAGATAGAAGCGGTAGAGAACAGTGGAACAATGGTGCTTAGTCGAGGTCAGCGGCGTCGGGTAAGCAGCAGAGGCACAGGTGGCTGAGAACAGCTCGACTGGCGGCATTCGTTTCTCGCGTGCGCTGTCCTGTTGCTCGTGGCTCCCGTGACGCGGCCGCCGCCAGGCCTTCGCCGCAGTCTAGGGTGTCGGCCACCAGCGGCTCAGAAGCCGCGCAATGTGAGCAGGCGCCGCGGCTTACGTCGCCTCACTGCCTTACGACACCTCGCACCGTTGCTTCTGCAAGGCTGCCACTGGCGGTGCGTCCCGTGTCTTCACTAGTTCCGCGAACCCCCATAAAAAATCGCACTGACGTGTTTTACGACCCACTTTAGATTTGTAGTTTTATAATATTTTGCAAATATTTCGGACAAGAATAATAAAGTAAATAATCAAAAAATTATAGTCATACGATTACGAATCTACTATTGTGATAATATCTATGCACCCAACACGTAATATTCTTTCTGACCGTATTTTAACAAACAGCCTAATTTGTATGATATTTGAGTTTAGCTTTTACAAACATACTCTTTTTTTAACTTTTCCCTCTTTAAACTATCATTTTAATATCTCTCCCATATATTCATTATATTTTTCCGTTAAAATATTATCACCTGTCTTGCCTTGGTAGTTTGTTCAAAGTTTATTTTCTTTGCCTGTACTGGTTACGAATGACTATAGCCTGGATTGAACGTAGCGTACATTTGGTATTCGAACGAGTGACTATAGCCTGGATGGAACACAGCGTACATTTGGCATTTGTAAATCAGTCACGTGACATCCCTCGCACGAAAATCTCTTTTGCGTACACTATTTTGCTTTCTCTACTCAAACGTTGTCCTTTCAAGGTAATGGCACACTGAAAATTATCAAAAACACGTTCTTAGGACGAAGAATTATAATCAAATGTTAGTTAGTTAGTTAACACCTGCTATCGATGGTACACGAATTACGGATTACTCTCGCAGATGTTCGCCATAGCGTAACGGGCGAAGAATTAGTTTGTTATGGAGGAACATGTTAGACGGTGGTTCGAAAATGCTAGGGCGCGGTGGCTCAGCGCGCTCGGTCAGAGGGTTGCCGACATGGTAGCTCGACGCCCTGTGTAACGAGAAAACTGAGTGATCGACGAAGCGATCAAAATAGAACAAAACAAACCAACGTCCACAAAGTAACGATCGAGCCGAAGAACCAATGAAAATATAGAAAAAGAAAGATGGTTCAACCAACACCGTCTGAAGAGAAGGTCTGTGCATTCCCGTGCCTCGTCACGCAGAGTAGGTCGCGATTGTGTAGCTCACTACCTGGCCGATGTGAGGCAGTGGGCTGTGCCCCATCAGCCAGCCAGTGAGTTGCGTGATCCCGACCTACTCTGCATGACGTGACGTGGCACGGCACTGCACAGGCCTTCTTTTCAGACGGTGTTGGTTCAACGCTATCTGTAATGAAAAAAAAAACTGAGTAAAATTCTCAACGAACAACCCAGAACGAACATAAACAAACGACCGCAAAGCATCTCCCTGAAGATCATGTACACATAAAACCAGCACTGACAATTGTTTTCACTCTTGCTTCCTATAAGGTTTTCGCACACTCTTGTTAACTGAACACAACTATATTCTGCAACATTCCGAATTGTTCAAAGGTAACAGCGCTTTCTCTTAAAAGTGCATTTGTTGTGTTTCGAGAACATGCCATGAAACACATACCAACAAATTGTAAACATGTACATAAACTGGGGAGATACTGTTACACGTTATTCCGTTCTGATTTTACCCATAAAAGAAAACGTAATCACGGTTTGAAATTGAATATTGCTCTTTATTTTAGTGCAGAACAAAGTAACATGAGCGAAGTCATATCTTAATTACAGGAAAAGGCAACGCCATCTACGTTAAAAGCGTCTACAGCAACCATGTCAAAGACAAACATTTTACCTGATGCATTGATTCTGATTAATTACTTTCAATATATTCCATAAATAGTGAATAATTGCTTAGAAAAAAATAAACGTTATAATTTGTTGCAATGTACACACTTACCTTCCGTTTCATTAAGGAACTACACTTTCCACAGAAATCTAGGGCTTCCTTTATATATGAAAGTACCAGTTCAGCACGTTGTTCAGAATATTCAGTATTACAGTAATCCTCCCAGTTTACGTGCATATGCTTCAGAAGACCATTGTTGAATTCGTTGCTACGTATTTCACGGCATGTTCACGGAATAGAACAAACACGCATTATACACAGAGCATTCTTACATATGCACAACTCTAAATATTAAGAACATAGCTCTATATAATTAATAAGAGTGCCCGAAACCACTTTTAGGAAAAAGGAGAAAAACATTTTTGATAGTGGCCGGTTCCAAACCAATGACCATATGTATTACAATCCAACACGCTGCCGACTACTCTACAGCGATCAATTACAAAATCCGTCCTTTAATCTCATACTACTGATGGCAGTTGTTAACAGATGCTAATATGGCATTTTAAATACTAGATTATCATTTATCGTACGAAGAACGACGTGTTTTTCTTAGTTCTTCAGTGCGCCGTTGCCTTTAAATAACAATATGTAAGTTATGATAAAAAAATCAACAATTACGCAACGCAATATGGCGTATGCCACAGAGAGTTCTGGGCGTGGAACGTCATGTGACATCTCCGAACGGCTGATTTTCGTAATGTCAATGGATGGTGTCAAATCGCCGTTATTTTTGCAAATATTTATCTACAACAAATTTGGTTATTCAATTTTCCTGACGGATGAACGGTTCGTATGCAATTACAATTACATTTACAAAAGGCTCTTTTTTTACTGTTACGAACGTATTTTTTGTCCGAAAAATTTGAAAAAGGGAGGTTCTAGTTGGTGCTGATCGGTTGAACGGTTCGACTTAAAAAGTGGGAACACGTAACGGACAGACAGACAGACAGACAGACATCGTAAAATCGCCGTTATTTTTGCAAATATCTTTGAAACGATGCGAGATATGAAAAAAAAACACAAGAGAGCAAAGTTGTAGAGAATTTTCTCCTCTACAAATTCGGTTTCCATGTCAGATGAACGCTTAAGGCGCTATTTTCATTTAAATTTCGAGCTGTCAAAAGACAATCTCAAAGGCCTACTTTTAGTGTTACTACCGTAACCTAAAGTGGGCCAAAAATATGATCGTAAAAAATGAAATATTGTATATTTAACCCTTTCGTAACCAATGGGACATATGTGTCCCACATAGGAATGTGTGTCCCTGACTTCACAGGGATATAAAAATACAACATCTGTGTGGTGCTGCCATCTAGTATTGGACGCAACTGCAAAACTGGCTTGCTGTGTGGCTTCTACTGCATGTGTTGTCGCTTATTTGTTTTAATTGTGGATAACGTGGCTCGTGATTTGATAATTTTATGTGCTATTTTGTCTTGTCTGAAAATAGATAAGCTAAGTAAAGGTATTTATTGTTTTCCTTAGTTTATTTGCTAGAAATATACGGATTTGTGCACATGTTTATTGGTAGCTCATTTCTACATTCGTGGTTTCCTTATGTCCAGCTTATGTACAGAATTATTACATCTACATCTATGCCCTACGTATATACTCCGCAATCCACCATAAACTTTGTGGCGGAGGGAACACTGTACCTTTACTAGGCATTTCCTTCCGATTCCTCTACCAAATAGAATGAGGGAAAAAATGTCTATATGCCTCTGTACGAGCACTAATTTCTCTTATCTTGTCTTTGTCATCTTTATGTGAAATGAAAATGTAAGTAGGCGTCAGGAAGATCGTCCTATACCCAGCTTCAAATTCCGGCCCTCTAAATTTCCTCAACATAATTTATCGAAAAGAACATCATCTTTCATCCAGCGAGCCCCATTTGAGTTCCCGGAGCATTTCTGTGACACTCGTGCATTGGTCGACCTACCAGTAACAAACCTAGATTCTTGCCTCTTGAACTGCTTCCATGTCTTCCTTTAAATCTGCTGCGGGTCCCGAACTCTTGATCAATAGTCAAGACGCGGTCGTACAAGCGTTTTATACGCGGTCTCCTTTACAGGTGAAGTACATCTTCCCAAAATTCTCCCAATAAACCGAAGCCAGCTGTCCGTCTTACAACTGTCCTTACATGCCCGTTCCATTTCATATTGCTCTGTAATGTTGCGCCTATATGCTTGAACGAAGCGACTGCATCATGAAGCTCACTACTAATGCTGTACCCGAGCACTATGCGATTGTTTTTCCTACTCATGCTCACCACCTTACATTTTTCTACATTGAGAGCTAGCTGCCCATTCTTCACACCAACTAGAAATTTTGTCTGAGTCATCTTGTATGCTATTATAGTCAATTGAATACGACACCCTCCCATACACCACAGCACCATTAGCAAACAGCCGCAAATTACAAGTTACTCTGTCCATCAGATCATTTATATAGATAGAAAATAATAGCGGTCCTATCACACTCCACTGGGGCACACCTGACGATACACTCGTCTCTGATGAACAATCGCCTTCAAGAACGCGTACTGCATACTGTTCATTTTGTTCATATTTGTGTCAAAATTATTAAATATATACTTTTTATTTGATTCTATAATATTATTTGATTTCTCTTAATTTGATATGAAACGGGAAAAACGTCGTATTATAGGTGGATGCTTGTTCCAGTTACATACTGTAACCACGAAGTGCATTTAGCTGTTGCATTAGAAACTAAAAAAGTAAATTGAATCTGACACTTGCCAGAACACACAAAGAGAATAAATTATGTACCTTTCAGTAACATATGTTTCTAGAAATGTCGAGATTGAAAACAGAGTTAATTTTGGACTACCTGTTTTCGCTGTCCGATGATGAAACGTTGTCTCTAGACGAACGTTGTGAAGATGCATCAAAGAACTTATAGCACCTTATTAGTGAAATGTGTGTAAGGAGTACTTGTAAATGACAGCGAAGACTCTAAATATAAGAGGAAGGCATTCGTCACACAGAGACCAGGGGTTTCTGGCGTTCCTGATGCTGTGTGCTTACGTGCAGTTGGAAAACACAAGGAAGTGATGCAGACAATAATGCACGCGGAAGCAAGAGAGGGACATTTTTAATATGTAGCTACTGCAAAGTACCACTATGTATTCAGCAATGTGTTGAAAAATATCACAAAAATTTTAAGTTTTGAATAAATAAATATGTTTGGCGTAATGATGGTACTAACATTCTAATTTCTACAGATCATAATCCCTACTAAAAATAATCATTGGTTCCGTTAATTCACTATTCTTCGAGTCCGGTGGAATATATACGTCCACATAAAATTATTATTAAACTATAAACAACCAAACTTTAGAAAATTGGCCTCACTCAGTACCCATTTTAAAAGAAAGAAACCAATCATTCCAGTAATAAGCAAAATTTCAATTAATTCGGACGCGAAAAGGTTAAAGTATCATACTTCGTTTAAATCTCGTATCATATCATATTATATGCATTTTCAAAGTATTTTACCGCTTGAGAAACTTTTACGTCGTGCAGATAGCACACATGTGTGCAACAGCGTAGCCCAGGCACTGCTAGGGTGCAGATTCTCCCATGAACCTCCCGAGTTAGTCTAAGGACGCTCCTTCATCACGTTATGGCGGGGCTTAATGTCGCTGGTTACACGCGCGGTTGCATTGATCGAGGCACCGACTCCGATGCTACTCTGACTCTGACAGAAACGCAACTAATTGGTCAGAAAGCAAGACAATGTATTTTGTTCTAACAGAGGTTCTAGTACCTCACCTTCCTCATCAGCACAGCTTTTCCGAAAGCAACATCGCAGCCTGACAGTTGTTTTTGCCGCGCTGAAGATTATATTTGGTCAAATTTCTAATAAATAAATTCAACTAATGACGCATTAGCTCTAAAATCATTCAGAAGATCTCAATAATGATGTTACAAAGTATAATGATGTTCAAAAATGTTCAAATGTTTGTTAAGCTTAAGGGACTTAACTACGGGGTCATCAGTCCCTAAACTTACAAACTACTTATGAACTACCTACAACTAAGGACGGCACAAATATCCATGCCCGAGGGGGGATTCGAACCCCAGACCGTAGTGGCCGTGCAGTCCGTGACTGAAGCGCCTCAGTCCCCTCGGCCACCGCGGCCGGCAGAATAATGATGGCCTTGTGCCTTTAAGGAGTTGTTGAGTTAAAGGAATATGGTTCTCGTCCAGCTACAAGTTAAATTTTTTTCCTCATCTTCGCGTCGTTAATAAGAAAAAATGTTCAAACGTTTGTAATTCTATGGGAGCAAACTACGTTGGTCATCAGTCCCTAGACTTACAAACTACTTAAACTAAGTCAAACTAACCTAAGAACAACACACACATCCATGCCCGAGGGAGGATTCGAACCTCCGACGCGGGAGGTTGCGCGATCCCGTTATCGTTATCAACCCTCTACCACCATAGTGCACAATGGGAGACTGATACCTACTACCACATACAAACACTATTCGTATGTGATGTGTAGTTTTGGCTGCAGAGTGAAAAATAGGCACAGACACCTCAACACTAAGATTGTTATTATTATTCGTCTCATATGCTTTTAGCCAGCTTCTATCCCTAGTACTATTGGGCGTTGTGACCCTTTAGAAGTGAGACACGTTCTGGATAGTCAGAGGTGGATTTGAAGCACCGTCCTCCCGCATGCGAGTCTAGTGTGCTGCCACTGCCCCACCTCACTCGGTATTACTTTGTATCAAATATTTGACGCGTTACTGTACTGTTTTTCAGTTCGTACGTAAATCTATTACAAAAACATACATATTCGTTTAAGAAATCTACAAGTCAGTGCAATGAATTTTGAACAATCTGTGAATGCTATATTCTTCATGTGACCGAAAGGTTTAACATTTTGTACGAAAATTAATGACAAAAATGTACATATCCAATTAAGAAATTTAGTAATCAGAGCAATTAATCTGCATATCCAATTAAAAAATTTAGTAATGAGAGCAATTAATCTGCGTACTATGTTCTACTGTTTAACAAAAAATACCAACGTATTAGAAGGAGGGGTAATGATATTAAAAGAAAGGTTTCGGATAACAAAAAGATTTAATTCAAAGTATGATTTAACATAAAAGTCAAAGAAAATTTTTTTGTAAAATTTGTATAATAACCATGAAACTGCAAAATTCTGTAATATAAGTTATGATGAAAAATGTTTGTAGTAGTAGATCTGCAATCAAACTGTAACGACACTTGGAATTTTTGTAAAAGTTGGTATCACGATGGAGAATCAAAGACTACCCTGTTATCATCCATTACTGTAAATGTAAGTTGGAGATATAACGAAAATCCCATTTCATGTTACTTCTACACCGGTACCAGGAGTCCGAATAAAACAGTCACAACTACGGATAACATAGTGCTTCTTGAAGATAGTGTGCAGCAGAGAAGCGTTTTATCAGCATCGTTTTGTTAAAAGGCGTTTGCTAAAAATGAAATTATAGCTCGCTAACGTTGTAATAATTACGTAACGTGTAATTTAAGGGATTTGTGCAGCCTTTCCACAGCTATTTCGCTTCTCCGATATTAATCAGAATACGCTCACGTGGTTAGCAAAACGAAAGAGAGAAATTATCAGACTGGCAATTACGGGTAACAGCCCTTACCTTCGACTACACACCATCAATTACGGTTAAGGCAATGAAGTTCCGATAACTAGCTAACTGTATAAAACAACCTTATAGAGTACTTTGTTTCCTAACATTCGCAATTATGATATTGCAGCTCTTACTGGTGCAAAAATTAGCTGCTAATAATAGTGAATTCACAGCTCTGTGAGGAGTGTACGCCGTGTCAGTGGTATACGATGAGTTGTTCACAAGTAAAAAAGAAAGGAAAGAAGATTAGGTTTTAACGTCCCGTCGACAGCGTGGTCATTAGAGACGGAGCTCACGCACGAATTGTTTGGGTACTTGCCATTTCAATGGTATTTACCTGAATTGATTTTGAAAATCACAGAAAAATTAAATCTGGATGGCTGGAAGTGGATTTGAACCGCCGTCCTCCCATTGCGCCATCTTGGGAGGCCAGTGACACCCTGAAACATCCAGTCATTCCATGCCACTTATATATCACCACCATCGCAAGGTGTTGCACCTATGAACAGATTCCTGATACTACTGCTGTGTCCATTTTATCCTCTTTTCACTTCAATAACCTTTTTTATTATTCTCTTCCCTATTTTCTTCCGTCTTTCCGCAGTACTTTCGATAGCTGTAATTATAATTCATTTTTCTCGCAGAATGTGTTCAAGCCTGCTTTCCTTTCTTAAGCAGATTCAGAAAATGAAAATTTCTTTGCTGCTTTAACTGGTACATCTTTATTTTTTGCAGTCATTTTATTTTTTCCATTCTCATCTACACGTCTCCAATGATTAAATTTTGTCTCATTTTCTGCTCTTCAATTATGATCTTTCACATCCGCAAAGAATATATTGTTGACTCCCACTTACATATGTAGAAATGATCATCAGAATAAAATACGAGAAATCAGAGCTCGAACAGAGAGATTCAGGTGTTCTTTCTTCCCGCGCGCTATTCGAGAATGGAATGGGAGATAAATAGTATAATTGTGGTCTGATGAACCCTCTGCCAGGCATTTAAATGTGATTTGCAGAGTTTCCCATGTAGATGTAGACCTTTCAGCACACTGTCCATTCCCTTCAGCTGCTCTTCCAGGCCCTTTGTTGTCTCTGACAGAATTACTATGTCGTTGGCAAAACGCAATGTTTTTAATTCGTCCCCCTGAACTTTAACTCCTTCTCCAAATTTCTCCTTGCTTTCCTTTATAGCTTGCTCAGTGTACAAATTGAATAACATTGTAGAAAGGCTACAACCCTGTCTTACTCCCTTCACAACTGCGGCATCCCTTTCACGCCCTTCAACCGCTGTCTGGTTTTTGTACAAGTTGTAAATAACCTTACGTTCCCTATATTTTACTCCTGCTTGCTTCAGAACTTGAAAGAGTTTATTCCAATCAACACTGTGAAAAGCTGTCTCCAAATCAACAAAAGCTAGAAATGTAGGTTTGCCTTTCCTTAAGCTATCTTCTAGAATAACCCTTAAAGTGAGTATTGCCTCCCGTGTTCCTACATTTCTCCTGAACCCAAACAGATCTTCCCCGAGGTCGGCTTTTACCAGCTTTTCCATCCTTCTGTAAATAATTGGAAAACGTGAAATAAAAGCTATTTATTTTCATTATTAAATGGCAAAATCATATTTATCTCGGGTGTGGGGGAAGGTTGGTTTAGAGGGTGGGGGGAGTCGTTGACGAAGTGGGGGCACTCTGAATGAGACCTTTCCTCAGCTAGCCGTCATACTCACTGCAATCATCACCGGTGGTAATGCAGACCCGCAATTCATCCCTAAACACAATGCGACGCCATTCATCAGCAGTCTATGGTTCCCAAGAAAAAAAAAAATGGTCAAATGTTTGTTAAGCTTATGGGACTTAACTACGGGGTCATCAGTCCCTAAACTTACAAACTACTTACGAGCTACCTTATACTAAAGACGGCACAAATATCCATGCCCGAGGGGGGATTCGAAACCCCGACTGTAGTGGCCGTGCAGACCGTGACTGAAGCGCCTTAGTCTCCTCGGCCACCGCGGCCGGCCTATGGTTCCCATTCGTCGCACCATTCCGCTGTTTTTGTTGTGTATTTAATGACATCTTACGCTTGGCATGGTACACTCTTAATGAGAAAAAATTACAACGACTTGAAAGACTGGAGACGGCAAGACCATACTCACAGGTCTAAATTAATATGTCATGCAGAAATTATTAGGATCCGAAACTTGTTGATCCACTTGTTCAAGGTCAACATCGATATTGTGTAGCAAAACCACCTACCAGGTTAAGTACAAGTGGCTGTCGTTGATGCTATAAACATCCCAGACCTATGCGTGAACCCTACCGTCAAATCAGTGAATTTGAAAGAAGGTGTGTTATTGGTATGAGAGAATGAGAAGCATCCACCCACATTATTGTTACTTGTTTGGGATGGCTAGCTGGTGACCCTGTATTCTCGGCAGAAGCTTTGTCCTCGTGTGCGTCCGCATTGAAATAGTCATCAAACTGTCACTAGACGGATTGTAATTTACGATTTACAATTATAGAATATCATTCCTCGCTACATTACCGGTACCGTAATAGACTGGAAGCGTGCCGTACAATGTCTTAACAAGGTAAATATTTTCCTTGAGTGGTTAGTGTGAACAACTTTTTAACAAACGCTCAAATGTTTGTAAGGCTATGTGACCAAACTGCAGTGGTTATCAGTCCCTAGGCTCACAAACTACTTTAACTTATTCTAATGACAACACACACAGCTGTGTCCAATGGAAGACTCGAACCTCTGATGGGGACCAGCAGCGCACTCCGCAGCAAGGCGCCGTAGAGCGCACAACCACTCCCGTGTGGCAAGAGATTGTTTTTATTTTATTATTTTGTTTTCATTTTGGTTTCCTTATATTACAGAACTAACAGAATGAAAAAAACTTGAGGTCACGTGCTTCGGCACTGCTGCTGCTCTGCATAACTGATTGGCATGAGACGGCCGCGGTGGACGAGCGTTCTGCGGCGCGTCAGTCACAGTCTGCACGGCCACTACTGTCGGGGGTTCCAATCCCCCCTCGAGCATGGATGTATGAGACGTCTGTAGTATTAGCTAGTTCATAAGTAGTGTGTAAGTTTAGGGACTGATGACCCCGTAGTTCAGTCCCATAAGCTCTACAAACATTTGAACATTGATTGGCATGATACAGGAAAGCCGAAAATAAAAGGCGGCGTATTAATCGTTACGTGTTGAACCACTATTATGCATGAGAATCGAACCAGAAATTGGACTAGAACCGTTTAAGCAGAACATAATACCAATCACGGGTTTCCACGTCATCGTAGCCTCGCATTCAGAGAAGCACCTGTCTCCTGGCGTTTGAAAGTACCTACATGGCTACTGTTTGAACGAACCTCATGAAATTACCTTTAAAAATGCTGCACACGCAAAATGGTATTGCCGTTAAGTCTATTATTATTTTTTTCAGAGTTACCATTTTTATTATCAGATAAATCATATTTATAGTCGGCTTATTCAGTTCTGCTCTCAGTGAGGGGAAGCTAGTCAAAATAATGACTTTCTATAAACAGTGAACATAATACAGATGACATTAAATTAAAATCATTACATAAAGCTACACTTGGATTTGTCTGTGTTAACATAAAATAGTGATGAAGAAAACTGGCACGTCACTCTGTCATTAGTAGCCCATACGGCAAAACATTACTTTATCTGGTCTCATGTTTAGTACTCAATAATTATGAAAACCAGTTCCGTTACGATGGGGGGGGGGGGAGGGATTAGACAATGAAATGAAACTGTAAATTATTACATATATTCTAACTTGTAGAGCATTACAACATAATTTCGGGGGACTGATCCCCTTCATCCCCTCATTGGCTACGGCACTGTAGAGGACTGTGAACTTTCTATAGATCGTTAGTTTGTAATATAATTATTCAGTGAGCTGCTTCTTGAATTCGTTGGAGCCAACTACCCTCTCCCCTATTTGTCCAAAACATATTTACGTTCTTCTAATGGTAAAATAACTAAAGTCATGAATTTTCTGCAAGGATGGCAGCTAGACTTCCGAAACTAGTTATGTAATAATAAAAAATTACAATACAGCGACCTTTGGAATCATTTTCATGTTTTCTTTTCTGACAAACTCCAATTTCCTCTCTGCTTTAATGAAAAGAGCCGAATCCAAGGCTAGCGGAATAGGTCTTTGAAGTTTCTCGCCACTAAAAGCCACACATAAACAATAATCCAAATTCTTCTCATTTTGGCTCATGCGATTATCTTTCTGAATATTCTTCACTGCGAAAAATGATTTTACGGCATTGTCAAAAGTGACACCTGCATACTTAAAATGAGTAAAAAATTTGGAAACCGCAGAAAAACAGTATCCGAGGTTGCCAGCAGATGAATTAGAACCATCTAAGGATTAGTTACTGAGTACTTCATCGCGTAGAGCTACCCTACACGGTGGAGAATTTGAAAAAACTAGTTGTTGTAATTAGTTTAAAATCAAATACACTGCACTTCAATAAAAGGTAGAAGTGTCATATTGTGCATGTTAGATCATTTTATAGTGTATGCATATTTTAATTTTTATCTTGCAGAAAATTCATGGCTTTAGTTATTAAACTCCTATAAATAATACCAGCAAAATTGTAATAGAAATATTGTTTATCCCTAACGTTTAGGATCGCGCGGCCTCCAGCGTCGGGGGTTCGAATCCTCCCTCGGGCGGGGATGGTTTTGTCGTCTTTAGTATAAGTTAGTTCATAAGTAGTTTGTAAGCTTAGGGACTGATGCCCTCGCAGTTGAGTCCAATAACCTTTACAAACTTTTGAACATTATCCCTAACGTCCATGGAAGTAACTACATCGAACCCCTAGCACCTATTGCAGCATAACAGTAGACACTATCTTGCTTCCCTTAGTGAAAAACTGTATTAAATTAGTATACTTTATGTAAATGGTACGTATATAAATTAGGAAAATAAGACCACTTGCAAAAAAAATGTATGCAGATGTGACATTATTCTTTTATTTTTTGTAGAGACATATGAGGATGGCTGCTAGACTGACGAAACTAGTTATGTAACAATAAAAAATTACAATACAGCGACCTTTACCACCGTTTTCACTATCAAAGAAGATCGTGCCCTGAAGATGTGCAAACTATATAGAAAAGCAAATAATTTGGAAGGAACTGTCTGTGGACTATACTTCCCTTTTTCCTCTCAAGATGAGTATGTGCCTAATGCAGCTGCTGCTAGTTTGTAACCAATGAGGTCGCATGACACAAACTGTTCACGGAGCCCATTACTTGTTCTCGGGTGGCAGGAGCAGCTACGCCTGGGTCATCATGTGCATGGTACACGTCCACTGAGGCCGGTAGGAAACTTGTTGACGATTACGCCTGCTCTCAGGTTCACATGGAGTCCAAAATCGGGTCTCTGACACATCCGAATGCCCTACAGTCCTGAACGTTGCACGATTCGAAAAGCTAACCAAACTCCCGTTCACAGCCACAATGAGGCCACTTAAAACTCTCTCATGGAGCTGTCACACACGAATAGGCGCCGCTACAACAGTAACGTACTCTGTTGGCGTACTACGTGCCACAGTATATCAAACTCTATTTTCATACCTACTGATGTACATGTGTACTTGTGTACTGATATGTACATGCAGCAAGTTGTATTCTGCGATTTCCGTTATTTAAATACATCAAATTAAATTTAAGTTGCTCGTCTCCCTAACTTGATCTACCTTGTGTATCTACGAGATTATGCAAGAGAGAAGCGTATAAGTTACAACATGCTAATTCCTTTGACAGCAAACAGTGTTGGAAGCAGCGTTAAGTAAGAATATTCAAATACTTCGCATCTGTACTACATTGTTCTTTTCAGAAGTTCCTTTGCAGAAGTGACATGGGTGTTATTTATTGTAATTGCCCGTCGCGGTAACAATGGCTAGTGTTTCCTACAAATTTGGTTCCTGACGTGGCACTCAGTGCAGGACAATAGTCTTCCGTCATACGTTTTCAAGGATTCGTTGCTCTTGTGTCACATTTATTTACTTTTTTGTGATTTATGTAATGTTTACCTACAAATTTTGACGATTCAAATTTAGTAATGAATAGTACGGTTTCTTACTCTTTTCTTTTTGTTTACTCTTCTTTATTTTGAAATATTCTACAATAGACTTTGTGGCATTTTTTCTCTTACCACGAAACCTTTGTTTATCAATTCGTGAGTTATCATCGTCAGTATTTGCATGCTTGATGGTTTATTTTACTGACGTTTCTTCGTTTCTAGTGCATATTTCTCAGGCCAATGTGTCCTCTCTCAATGCTGAAGACATCATCAGAGATTACAGAGACTCTGATACCAGTTTCAAGCTTAAATAAGCTCAGAAAATTGTACTTGAACGAATCCATACAACAGCCAGTGCGTAATGTCATCATAGTGCTTTCTAGCATCGTAGACTCGTGTGGCTACAAGTTAAGAAACATGTAGTGAAGTAAAATTGACAAACTCTAGGAGGATGATGGTTCAAATCCACCTCCGGCCATCCAGATTTAGGTTTTCCGTGATTTCCCTAAATCACTCCAGGCATATGCCGGGATGGTTCCTTTCAAAGGGCACGGCCGATTTCCTTCCTCATCCTAACCCAAAAAAAAAAAAAAAAAACTCCGAGCGTTAGCTCCGTCTCTAATGGCCAAGCTGCCGACGGGACGTTAAACCCTAAGCATCCATCCATCCAAACTCTAGGACCCACATCTTATCTGAGTGCTCCTAGTTTCCAAGAAAGCTTGGATCAAATTTCAGAAAGGTACCCTAAGCATATAATTTTAATTAGTGACGACTTCAACTTATCCTCGATATGTTGACAAAACCGGATGCAAATATAAAACATCGGTCGAAATTGTACTGAACTCATTTTACAAAAATTGTTTCCAGCAATTAGTTCATGAAACGACTACAATAGAAAATGGTAGTGAGTGCTCCTAGCAATAGCCTCGAAACACACACAGGGAGTAGTGAACACAAGGTAGTGTTTGCGAGAGTCGTACAACCGCTCGCTCGGTCACGGCAATATTTCAGGAAGGCAATATAAGTGATCCACAAAGTTGGACATCTACATTACTGACGTCAGCTTGTGGTAAGATTTTAGAACACATGGTTTCCTCAAATATTATGAACTACCTCGAAGAGAACGACATATTAATCCATAGTCTACACTGATTTAGAATGTATCGTTCTTTTGAAAGACAACTAGTGTTAGAGACAAGGGATTTCAAATCAATTCTGTATTTTTAGATTTCCGGGAGGCTTTTGACAGTGTACCTCGCATGCGTTTTCTAATCAAATTGTATGCTTATGGAATATCGCCATAGTTGTGAGGTTGGATGCGCGATTTCCTTTTAGAAAGGACACAATGCGTTGTAATTGGTGGAAAGTCATCGAGTGAAACAGAAGTCATGTCTGACTATCCCCATGAAAATGTTATAGGGACTCTACTGTTTCTTATCTTTATAAACGATTTAGGAGACAATGTGAGCAGATCTTTTAGTCGGTTCATGGATGATTCTGTCGTCTATCGGCTAGTATAGTCACCAGAAGATCAAAAGAAAATTTCAAAATTATCCTGATAAGGTTGGTGCAGAAATTGTCAATTGATTTTGAATAATGAAAAGTGTGAAGTCGTCCATTTGAGCTCTAAATGAAATCCGTTAAACTTCATTCACACGATAAAACAGTCAAATTTAAAGACCCTAAATACAACTAAATACATAAGAATAACAATTACGAACAAATTAAATTTGAAAGAACACACAGAACACAGAAAATCTTGTAAGAAAGGCGAACCGAAGGCTACGTTTCATTTCCAGGACAATTAGAAACCGCAACAGTGCTACTAAACAAACTGCCTACCTAACACTGATTGCGGCCTGTTTTGGAGTATTGCTGCGCATTGTGGGATCCCTACCAAGTGGAGCAGACGAAGGATGCAGAGGATGTTCAGAGAAGGGCAGCTCGTTTTGTATTATTGCGAAATAGGAGAGACAGTGTCACTGAATAATGCAGGAGTTGGGGTGGATGTCATTAAAAGAAAGGCCTTATTCGCTGCGGTGAGATTTACGAAATTTCTTTACCAACTTTCTCTTCCGAAAGTGATCATATTTTGTTAGCACCCACTTATATAAAGAGACATGATCGTAGGAAATAAGAGAAATCACATGGAAAACGGTAGGATTCAGATGTTTCATTTTCCCGCGCGCTATTAGACAATGGAATGGGAGAGAAATATCATAAAAGCGTTTCGCTGATCCCTATGCCATGCTCTCAAATACGGTTTCCGTAGTATTCGTGTGGAGGTAGCAAAAAAAAAAAAAAAAAAAAAAATCGTGTCCGCCAGGATATCGTCTCTTAGCACTTCTGTCACCAAAACAACAATGTTTTTCAGGTGTAAACGAATAAATATTTTTGTAAGCTGGAAAAAGGTTTTTTTTTTTTTTTTTTTTTTTTTTTTTTTTTGTTTGAAGCATCTCTCCATCCTATTCTATCCTGAGCAAGCCTCTTCATCTCCTCATAAGAACGGCAACCTACATCCGTTTGAATCTTCTTACTGTATTCATCTCTTGGTCTCCCTCTGCGATTTTTACCCCACACACTGCCCTCCGATGTTAAATTCACGGTTCCTTGATGTCTAAGATTGTGTGCTATCAATCGATCACTTCTTTTAGTCAAGGTATCTCAAAAATTCCTGTTATCCCCATTAGTTACGCGATCCACCCACCTAATCTTCAGCATTCTTCTGTAGCACCCACCACATTTCAAAAGCTTATATCCACTTCCTGTCCGCACTGTTCATCGCCCAAGTTTCACTCCCATACAAGGCAACACTCCACACAAATGCCTTCATAAAAGACAACCTTTCGCTTAAATTAATATTCGATGTTAGCATATTTCTCCTTTTCAAAAACGAGTTTCTTCCCATTGCCATTCTGCAATTTATATCCTCTGTGCTGCGACCATCGTGTGTTTCTTACTGCCCAATTAACAAAACTCATCTAAAGTCTAAAATATATACAGATCAAATATGAGCCCATGAGACATATTTTATGGTTTGCGGCACATAATGTAAAATAGGAAAAAATTGGTTTATGTGATTTTATGCATAAGTACAGATAAGATTAGATTATATCATAAATACGACATTCCGCAATGATGTGGAACGTGTCAGTTTAATAAGTAGTGTCTACACATGACAATATTTTAAGGATATCTCGGTAACGAATGAAGATATTGACCAAATTGATATATTAATTTACGAATATTAATATAACAATATATGGTAAAAATATAGATGGTTTGTAATGATTAGAAAATACAGAAGTAATCATACCCGCAAGTCGTAGTTTTACGATTCAAAAATCATGGTTTTTCGTGGTTTTCTCAGGAAATGCACATGAAAAAATGGAACATTCATAGGCCGTATGGAGCCCACCTTATACCGCAACGTTTGTACAAATACCAATTGATTTTATCAATTTGTCTAGTCTGAAGGAAGTGTGTAAAGTTTATAATTTGAATCTGTAATCCGTTGCTTGTGGTATATCGGAAGTTTTGTAAGTTTTGTTGCCTATTTAATATTCATTTATCAACCTTCAATCTTACTTTTATTATATTTGCCATGTTAAGGGTAAAGTGTTGACATTTCATTTAATGGGCTGTGTTGAATCACCATGTTTATAAAATTATGTTAGTATATTGTAATTTTTTGGAAAGAATTTGTTATGCATCGCATTCTTAGGGTGGTTTTTTTTTTTTTTTTTTTTTTTTTTGCTTGTAACAGGTTTTGAAAATTACAGTAAAGTCGAAACTAGTCACCACCCTATAAGATTTTAAGTTCTGCAGTCTAGGTCTTATTAACAAAAAAATTAAAAAAATACATGTTTTAACAATCCCGTATAAATAACTGCTTCAAACTTCTGTTTACATTATATATGTTCAAACGTTTGTTAAGCTTAAGGGACTTAACTACGGGGTTGTCAGTCCCTAAACTTACAAACTACTTATGAACTAGCTTATACTAATGACAGCACAAACATCCATGCCCGAGGGAAGATTCGAACCCACGACGGCGAACGGACTCGCGGATCGAAGCATAGCGTTTCAATGCGCTCGGCCGCTCTGCCGCGACTATATATATGAACTAGCTGAAAACCCGGCGTTGCCCGGATATTTATTTAGTTATCACAGCCTTGAGTTAGTACTTCTCATCCCTTCTCTATATCTCTATAGATCTATTTTTCTTCTAAAAGCTTGTTATATTTATGCGAAAATATTTTAAGAAATAAGGCTGTTTTCCATAGTGCACAAAATTATAAGTGCAGTATCCAAACAAAGTAAGATAGTAATTAAAATACAAATGATATATAACATTCTTACAATCTCATATTTATTTAGTTATATGTTGTACAATTTTCCAGGTATATATTCATTTGTAGAAGTGCTATATATCTGTAAAATCTGTTGCGAATACAATTAGTAGTAAAGAAGTAACATTAAAACTTGGTGCGTGATGAGACGGCTTTCCATGAACGTTACTGTTTATGTGCTCACGTCACATGAACTACTACACAGTACTACGTGTCGTACTGTGGTACAATATCGAAGGTAAATTCAGCTATATGTGTGTATACTGTCTGTAAAATTTCCTGCGGCTGCAGTTTGTAGTGTAGAAATTATAAATTGTAACGTCGTACCGAATGAAGTAATTTTAGTCCACGAACAGCGGGAAAGTAGTAACCGAGAAACGTTTTTCCTTTCATCATTTTACTGTGGTAGTCAGTGAAAAAAAATATAATAAAGGTTTGAAATAATGTTTACAGTTGGTTGCAAGCCGCTAAGTAGCCTCCTTCCCATACAGTGTATGAATAAAACCTCGTCGCATTATGTGACAGTTTTTTGCGATTCCTATTGTTTATGACCTCATGTCTCCTGAACAACGTGTCATATGTGATTCTTTAACCCTGCAGGAACTGTTATCTCACGGTCAGGAATATGTGTATTAAATTTAGTTGAAATCGGTCCAGTGGTTTAGGAGGAAATGTGCAATATTGTCGCGTGATGCAGCAGTTTTTCTCGCATCTCATTGTTTATGACTTCATACCTCGTGAACTGAGTGTCGTACTACGATAAAATTTCGAACTTACGTCCAGTGGTATGTGTGCATACGGCATGTAACATTTATCGCTATTTCAATTATTAGTGTACCAGTAATAAATTGTCATGCAAAATGCTGTAATTTTACGCCATGTGCGCCGTAAAAGTAGTAAGTGACAAACATTTTTCCTTTCATCATTTTGCTGGGGTAGTCAGCGATTAAAAGTTTCCTAAAGATTTAAAATTATGTTTAAAGTTGGTTGCAAGTCGCTAAGTGGACTGATAAAGTAACACTACCATGTGCCGCAAGACGGGGAAGTTTTCATTGTTTATGACGTCATATCTCCTGTACTATCAGCCCTATCGCAAAAACCTTTCTTAGCTGACGTCTTCTACCTATAAACTACATTCCTGCCAAATTTCAACTATATACGCAAAGTGTTTTAAGGTTTTCGTGTTTAGCCAGTGACTGAGTGAGTGAGTGTGTGAATGAGTGTCCTTTAGCTTTTATATATATATAGAGATTAATGTGCTAAATAAATGACTCACAATGTAATCGAAGAAAAACGTTACAAATGGTTTAAAACAGAGTTTGAAGTTTGTTGGTAGTCACTAATAAAATTCCTATTCAACTCTAACATTTATGCCTCATCTGATCTTAATCCTGTTACTTAAAAATCTTTCTTGACCTAATCCAAGCACTTTCTCCTCGATCTATCTCGATTCCCCTTACTCTCTACTTCTGAACTGAGGAGGTAACCTTGGTTCTCCATGCATAATATCCCTATCATCTCAGCCTCTACGCTCTAACTGCTTCATCTGTGGTGTTCATTCCCACTTTTCTTTGATTTCCTCATTATGGACACCCTCCTACCATTGATCCCATCTATTAATACATGCGATCATCCTTGCTACTTTCATATCTGTTACCTCAACCTTATTAGTAAGGTAACCTGTATCCACTCAGCTTTCACTCCCATACAACATATTTCGTTGCAATACATAACGGTGCACTGCTAACTTAATCTTGGTACTGATTTCCTTCTTGCAGAAGATATTAGATCTTACCTGAGCACTCACTGCATTATATTTGCTACATTTTGATTCTATTTCCTTCACCATGTTGCTATCCTGTGAGAAAATGCATCCGAAGTACTTGAAACTGTCCACATGTTCTAACTCTGTTCCTCCTGTTTCGCATTCAATCTGTTTAAATTTCTTTCCCACAGACATTACTTTCGTTTAGGAGGTGCTGATCTTCATGTCATAACCCTTACATATCCGATCTAGCTCTGAAATATTAGATTGCATCCTTTCAATCGAGTCTGTCATCACAACTAAATAGACCGAATATGCGAGACTGTTTTGACCTATTTTAATCCCGCCCTTCCAGTCAATCGTTTTCAACATATGATCCATAAATAGGATGAACAACAGTGGCGACACGTTACAGCCTTGTCTTACCCCTGATACTACCTTGAACCATCAACCAATTTACTATCAGATCTAACTGCTGCCTGACTATCTACATAAAGACATTTAATTGCCCCCGTTTTATAATCTTGTAGAATTGACGGTAAAACCAAAGACGCCCAACAGACAATCGACATAGCCCAAGAGTACAGAAGCTGGGCACACCAGCAGACTTTACAAGGATAATTGAGAAGCAAGCTACGCTGTTGAAGTATACACAGATGGAAGCAAATCAGACGACGGAGTGGGTTCGGGGATAGCAATATTTGTTAATAAGAGGCTTACTTACCAGATACAGCTAAAACTGTCTAATGAATGCTCAAACAATAAAGCGGAACAATTTGCCATCCTCAATGCTCTTGCTCATAAATAATCTCTCGAATTCTGATACAACTGCAGTAATTCACACCGACAGCAGGATTACTTTGGACTCTTTGCGAAATCCGAAGAACCACAACTTGTTGATTGAAGAAATAAGATGTAAAATCAGAAGATTGCAGACACACAACTGGCTGGTGCATTTCGAATGGGTTAAGGCACATCAAGGGATATGGGGAAATGAACTAGCTGACAACCTTGCTAAAAGAGCAGCTCGATGACGACAATCAACACGGTATAACAAATACGTACAAGTGCCGTAAAGAAGAAACTTCGAGAAGAGTTTAGGAACAAATGGGACATTGAGTGGCACAGAAAAAAAAACGGGGGAAGCACTAAACCGTATTTTCCTACGATCCGACAACGTTTAACGATTAAACTTCCAGTATCTCCGAATTTTACAGCTATGTTAACAGGTCATGGGAAACTGAAAGCCTACTATCAGCGGTTCAAAATAACTGAAGACGGAACGTGCACATGTAATAGTGATGTCCAAACTATTGACCACGTGCTTTTTAACTGCTGCAATTTATTGAACGTGAGGGACCATCTCAGGAAAAAAATAGCTGCCAAAGGAGGAGGACAGCCCGTCAGTAAATATGACTTAGTACATAAATACAATACAGACTTTTACAATTTTTGTAATTCAATAAGATTTCCTAATGTATAAAATTGTTTGTTCCTTTGTAAACCCTGTCAACTTATATACTATACTTGTGTTTGCAAAAATATTTGATGTAACCGCCTGAATCAAACAATCAAACATGTAATATTACTATGTAATGGGGCATTTTAAATAATAAATAAATAAAAATAAAATAGGTTCTTCGTAGGAAAGTGGTCATAAGCCTTTTCTAGATATATAAAACATAGATATAATTCCCTTTTCCACTCATAAATCGTCTAAAGATCTGGACATGACAGCCTCTAAGAGACGGAACCCCACACTGAATTTCATCCAGTTTGACTTCAACTAATACTCGCACTCTCCTTTCAACAATACCTGAGAAAATTATACCCACAACGCTAATTAAAGAGATACCTCCGTAATTGTTACATTTTTTTTCCTTTTCCATGCTTGAAAATCGGAGCGACTACTGCTTTCGTCCATTCATACCAAAACCTGTCCAGACTCCAGGCCATTTCAATCATCGTGAGTAGTCTGACATTCCACTGTTTTTATGTATTGCATCGCAGGTACGTGTTAGTTTTACACGCCTCTTAATGTTTACGATTTCACATTTTCCTGAGCTTTGTGTCAAACCTTGATATAATTTTGCAAGTATATTATGTAACACATTGAAATAATAAAAAGAAGCAATAAATCAAGATGAAGCCGAACACTAAAGTTTTACCAGACGGCAGAGTAAGCAGACTCACCTATTCGTATACACGCCACATCCCTGTAACTATATGCACACACCAATGTTGTTTTGCAAGTGCATTCATTGATGTGTATACATACTGTCTGTATATTTTGTTGAGATAGAGTTAAGAAGCGCATGCGGGCAGTAGGTTTCCTAATTTTTTTAAACAAAGACAACATAGTTACATGAGGAACTTTATTGGCAATACGTACAACAATGTTTGAGCATGACAATGCTAGTCCACATACGACTCGCCGAACAGCACCTGGGGGTTGTTTGATTCTTCAGCAGACACACTTGATCTTGCTGCCAGCGATTTCCACCTTTTCTCGCTCCTCAAGAAATTCTTTTCCTCCAGTCAGCGTTTCGACAACGAAGAAGGGATGAAGATGACTGTTGCATGCTGGTTCCATTGACAGACAGCAGACTTCTAAGACACAGAAAAACACGATATGGCAATCATCTCAATTGTATTGGTTTCGTTGTCGAAAAATAGTTCAAACATTGGTGCACCTGTTGACAAAAAATTATTTATATATTTATGTCACCTTTGTTTCTTTTGTAATATTTGGGAAAATTACTTTCTGGAAGCGCCTCGTAGTAGTTCAAAAGCTGTAAATTAAAATGTAGTAGCAGATGCTAAAGTTGTAATACATGAAGAGCGAAAATGTAGGAACCGATAAAATTTTCCTTTCATCATTTTGCGTGCTTAGAGATTTCGTAAAGGTTTTAAATTATACGTAGATGTTGATAGTAGCTGAATATTATCATTTTCGAACGATTTCGAACAACGAATGAACAAAGTTGGAGTATTTGAGTTCGAGAAATGAATGAACAGAGTTGGACTATTTGAGTGGCTTCAGTTTGAAGACAAATATACTATTTCTAATTGTAAATTTTTCGTATCGGGTTGCACCTCACACAAAATAATGGCTCTTAATGAGTAGAAAGCACGCGGAAGGCCAAGCGGTCTGGGAAATCATGTTGCAGATCGTGTTGTCCTTAGCATAAGCTACTTTAAGTACTTCGTAATTCTAGGGACAGATGACTTTAGCAGGTTGGTCCCTTAGAATTACAAATATTTGAACTTCTTGAACTCTTAACGAGTATTATATGACAACCTTTATATCTTTTGCTGCGGTGGAGTGGCTGAGAGTTCTAAGCCACCTTGTTGCTGAGCGTTGATTGCTCTCCGTCGGAAGTTCGAGTCCTCTCAGGAAATGGGTGTGTGTGTGTGTGTGTGTGTGTGTGTGTGTGTGTGTGTGTGTGTGTGTGTGTGTTGTCCGTAGGTTAGTTTAAGTAGTTTGTAAGCCTAGGGACTGATGACGAAAGAATTTAAGACCCATAGGTTTACAAACATTTGAACTTATTTTGTAATGTTTAAAATCGATCAATAATTACGCAAATTAATGAAAAGCAAAGTTTTATTCGTTCTGCAATCCGTTAGATAGGTGGTCTGCAAACAGAGAAGGTTTGTTTCTTTTTTTTTCCTTTACTATTAATATAGATTTATTTTAAACCTGTAGCACATCATAAATCCCTAACTGGAGAATACGTTGTAGAGAGGAAAATGAAAGACACCCTCGATCCTCGAAACCTAATACCTTTTGGGTCGGAAACGAAAGAATTGGCCAATGAAGGCCGGTAGGAATGAAGGCAGCTGAATCCTGAAAAAGGTAAATGGAGGTAATTTCAGACAACTGAGGAACCATGTGGTTGCCCCACATACTCAGTAGAAGTGGGGGACTACAGTTTGTCCGGAATCTCACCAACTCTCCAATCTGACATGGGTGATCTAACCAGGATCATAGCTGTCGACACCATAGCTCAGTGGATCACGGATACACACAAAGCTCTCCACTGGCTTAAGGTGGTAGTCCATAAACTGATTTTTACAAACTGTCAAAGGTTGCTGATGTAGAGACCGCATAATAATTGTAAAGGCCAGTTCCAGAGAACATACTCAGGTTCGCATGAACAAAGAGAGTCGGAGAATATACTTCAACCGAGTACGTTCTCAGCGTGAGTAACAGGGTGGAGGAAGCTGCTCAGCCGGCAGCGGTGGCCGAGGGGACTAAGGCGCTCCAGTCACGGTCTGCACGGCCACTACGGTCGGGGGTTCGAATCCCCCTCGGGCATGGATATTTGTACCGTCCTTAGTCTTAGCTAGTTCATGTGTAGTTTGTAAGCTTAGGGACTGATGACCCCGTAGTTAAGTCCCATAAGATCTACAAACATTTGAACTACGGTCGGATGTTCGAATCCCCCCTCAGGCATGGATATTTGTGCCGTCCTAGTTCGTAAGTAGTTCATAAGTAGTTTGTAAGTTTAGGGACTGATGACCCCGTAGTTAAGTCCCATAGACTATACAAACATTAGAACTATATATTTTTTTTATATATATATATATATAATTTTTTTTTTTTTTTTTTTTTTTTTTTTTTTTTTTGAAGCTGCTCACAATAGAGAACATTCTCCTATTTCGTATGAATAAAACTAGAGAAGTTTCTCACGACCGGAGAGCATCTCGCCAAGTGGTTGTAGTCGTTTACCACGATTGGAATTCTCTCTCCATCCATCCTTTTAAGTCGGAGGGCCCATTCTTTCTTCTTTTAATTTAAATTCCTATTTCTGCCAGGACTTTTCCGTTTTCTCAAGTGAGCTCTCTAGCATACTTCGTGCTGAGTAACTTCTATTATGGTCACGTTTTACTGTGGTTTAAAATAAAGAAGGCAAAAAGAGTTCCTTTATACGTAGGCTAGTGTGAAGAAATACGAGAGGAATTAAAAAGTTTATGCAAATAAAAACATTTTTCTGACGTGTTGCTTCGTTCACAATCATAAGTGTGACACTTCAAGCATTGTATACAGTGACGAAAATGATGTCAGAGGAGTTTTTTCATTACTGACATAGAAATTAAACACAAGTGGATTCAGCTACGTTTTTACCCGTTTGTTAGGACTGCATTTTTACAGTTGTAAACAGCTAAATAGCAAAATAATATTGTAGGTTTTTAAATAGGGGGTCTATTAATAAGGCTTTATGACGTTAATTCCAAATAAATTGCATCCCAGTACTTCACAATCTGTATCACAAAATAAATATTTCTGCAATATAAGGTGCTGCAGTATTATTGTAATGCTCTTGTTCATTCTACCCAAATCGGTTGGCCTATTTAAGATGCGTTTTCTGCCATCGTAATCTTAACTTCTGTTATGTTAGAAATAAGTATACACGACAGTAAAATTAATAACTGATTACATACCTAGCAGTCTGTTTCTTGTAACAAAATCGCGTGGCCTATCGCTTATGAACAGACCATTGTGTGTCATATTTAAGAAGAGGTATCTCATGTTAGAAAGCTCTGACAGCGTCCCATTTTGAAACAGATGAAAATGTAAGCCGTTCTTAAAATTTCGTTTGCTAATTGTGTTACTTCAATAACAAAGTTTCTCGCATGACGAAAATTTTGTAACATCGCCAGAAGAATGAATTTTCGTAATCACATCAAAGTAATATATAAACATAGTACAGTTCTTTCTCAACTCGTAGATAATAATAATTTCGTGTGGCTCATTGACCTGGTGCAAGTCTTTTAATTGGACGCCACTTCGGCGACTTGCGTGTCCCTAGCCTACCCCAGTTATCCAACCTGGGAAAGGGGACCTACAGCTTAACGTGGAATCCGAACCACGTGTCGTTTCTGGCGACTCCTCACATCGATGAGAGGTGAAGGATGGGTTAAAGTGCAGCCTGAAAAAACCCGAGGTCTGACCGGGTTTCGAACCCGCGACCAGTAGAGCGCTCTACCCCAAGTCCACCGAGCCCGACAACTCGTAGATGCCTACTCCATATTTGTACACTGAATAATTTTCCTGATTAGGCTAATTTAAAGAAATACACGATTGAATAGCTGATGTGTGCCGTACGTAACACTTGGAGAACTTACTGAAGAAGGAGGGGAGCTAGCGAGAATGAACTTGCTGCTCAGAGCATATGCTTCGAAGTTTTTATTCATACAAAATTGAGAACTTACTCAGGGAACGTATTTTTGCTCTGAGAATCTTCTATGGAGTATCTGTTCTTTCTTATGCATACGGCCCGAAGTTCAGCCAGAAATAGGAATTTAAATTAAAAGGAGAAAGAATGGAGACACCGCCTTAAAAGGATGGATGGAGAGAGAATTCCTGCAGTGATAAACGACGGCAACTAGTTGGAATTATGTTGAACGACCAAGAAAAAGATGGAGATAACCATCTAATGTAAAAATAGGCACACTGCCTAAATACTTAAAGTGATGTTGATGACAAATTTCATAGTGACTATAGGCTTTCTGTGCTTATACGTGCTTCCTCGCCAAAAGTATAAGTTCGGACAATGTGCTTTCGTAATTTCAGCATCTCGTACGTTCTTACTTTGTATGACGATTTTTTTTTAATTTTGTAGGCGTCAGGACCCTCAGCCATATAAAATGTTTTAAAAGAGCTGACCTCCATTTGACCGAAAGTTTTGTTTATTATAAGTACCTGGTTTCCGCCTTAGGCCATTTTCAAGTGCTGTCGTATCATATTAAAAAAGACATTATTTGAATTAATATAAAGTAGGTCATGACCTAAGGAAACCTATTTGACAAATTTTATGTAAGTAACCAACTTATACCACTTTAATGTGCTTTATATTTATACTTCATATTACTTTATATTAATTCAAATAATGTGTTTTTTTTTAAATGATAGTACAACACTTTAAAATGGCCTAAGACCGAAACCAGGTAGTGATAATAAACAAAACTTTCAGTCAAATGGATGTCAGCTCTTTTAAAACATTTCTTTTTGGTGTTATGATGCAGGGTTGTGTTCACAATTCGTCAATAAAAAGGAATTTTTGCACCGAAAGTGACGATTTATTCAAACGACTTATTCAACGATAGAATAAATCTCCTCAACGGCTACCAAAGATGTAACAGTGGAACGCCGGCAGCGGTGGCCGAGGGGACTGAGGCGCTTTAGTTACGGTCTGCACGGCCACTACGGTGCCGCGGTGGAGTAGCCGAGCGGTCTAAAGCGTCTCGCTGCGGAGCGCGAGGGTGCTCGCCGTAGAGGTTCGAGTCCACACTTTATGGACTACCACCTTAAGCCAGTAACTAATGAAGAGGTACTGAACAGAATTTGGGAGAAAAGGAATTTTTGGCATACCTTGACTAAAAGAAGGGATCGATTGAGAGAAAAACATTCTTAGACATAAAGGAATCGTGAATTTAACGTCGGAGGGAAGTGTGGGGTAAAAATCGCAGAGGGAGTCAAAAGGATGAATACAGTAAGAAGATTCAAACGGATGTGGCTTGTCGTTCTTATGAGGAGATGAAGAGGCTTGCTCAGGATAGAATAGAGTGGAGAGTTGCTTCAAACCAGTCTCCGGATTGAACACCACACCAAAAACAACTTTAGACATTTATCTAGAAAAAATGTTTCCCGCTTACAAAAATATTTATGCGTTTACACTTGAAAAACATTGTTGTTTTGGTGCCAGAAGTGCTGAAAGACGATATTCTGGCAGACACGTAACTTTTTTGTTGTTGCTATATCCACGCGAATACGACGGAAATCGTATTTGAGAGCATGGCAGAGGGATCAGCGAAACGCTTTTATGATATTTCTTTCCCGTTCCATTCTCTAACAGCGCGCGGGAAAAAGGAACATCTCAGTCCTACCGTTTTCCTTGTGATTTCTCTTATTTTTTTATGATCATGTCTCTCTATATAGGTGAGTGCAAAAAATATGATAACGTAGAGGTTCGAGTCCTCCCTGGGGCATGGTTGTGTGTGTGTTTGTCTGTAGGTTAGCTTACCTAGGTTTAAGTAGTTTGTAAGCTACGGACTGATGACCACGCAGTTTGGTCCGATAGATTTACAAACATTGAACATTGATTGCCACTACGGTCGGGGGTTCGAATCCCCCTTCGGGCATGGATATTTGGGCCGTCCTTAGCCTTAGCTAGTTCATAAGTAGTTTGTAAGCTTAGGGACTGATGACCCCGTAGTTCAGTCCCATAAGTTGTACAAACATTTGAACATGTGAACAGTGGAACATGGTCCCCCCAGGAGTTGGCAATAGCGACCGCTGTCGGCTGTGTCGAGCGCGCTGCGCCTGGAAGTGCTGCAACCCGCGGCGCAGCTCCAGCGGAGCGGCGGTCGCCGCACTCGGCAGTGGGCGGTGGGCGGTGGGCGGCGCCACGTTCTCTTCCCGGCGCCGTCGCCGGCCGTCGACCCGCGGTGAAAGGATCCGCTCCCAGCATTGAACTTGGCCTACAGCCGCGCCGCCTTAATGGTGCTCGTGATATAACCCACACTGCCGACTCGCTCGGGGGAAAGGAGCCAGCTGCTAACGATACGCCGTCCAAGGCAGGGCTGCCGGCGAAAGTCGTCCGGACGCACATTACGTACGTCCATTCACGTAGCCGGCGAGAGTAACAGCTGGCCGCTAGGTCGCCCGATTCCATTCACCGCCGTATTTACGTTCTGCACGAGCAGTGAAGCACGGGCACTGGCCGAAGCGTAACCCACCGCCATTGCTCTTCGTCCGCGTCCTACATCTACATCTATATGGGATAATCTGCAAATCACATTTAAGTGCCTGGCAGAGTGTTCATCTAAACACCTTTATACTATTCATCTCTCACTCCACACTCGAATTGTGCGCTGGAAGAAAAAAACATCTGAATCTCTCCGTTCGACCTCGGATTTTTCGTATTTTATTCTGATGATCATGACTACCTATGTAGGTGTGAGTCAACAATACATTTTCGCATTCAAAAAATGTTCAAATGATTGTAAATCTATCGGAGCAAACTGCGTGGTCATCAGTCCGTAGCTTACAAACTACTTAAACCTAGGTAAACTAACCTAAGGACAAACACACACCCATGCCCCAGGGAAGACTCGAACCTCCACACCGAGCAAGGTGGCGCAGTGGTAACGCACTGGCCTCGTATTCGGGAGGATGGTGGTTCAAATCCCCCTCTGGTCATCCAGATTTAGGTTTTCCGTGATTTCCCTAAATCACTCCAGGCAAATGCCGGGTTGGTTCCTTTCAGAGGGCACGGCCGATTTCCTTCCCCCATCCTTACCCAAACATTCGAGCGTTAGCTCCGTCTCTAATGACCAAGCTGTTGACGGGACGTTAAACCCTAAGATTCCTTCCTTCCTTCCTTCGAACCTACACGGCGAGCAACTGCGCGCTCCGCAGCGAGACGCTTTAGACCGCTCGGCTACTCCACCGCGGTTTTTCCCATTTGAAGGAGAATTTTCTTGATTGGAGCTTCGTAAGTAGACCACGCCGCAACGATAAGCGCCGTTGTTGTAGTGATTCCCATCCCAGGTACTGTATCATTTCCGTGACGCTATCTCCTCTGTAACGTCACAATAAGAAACGAGCTGCCCTTTTTTGGACTCTTTAGATGTCCTCCGTCAAACCCATCTGATAAGGATCTCACACTGGGCAGCAATACTCCAAGAAAGGGCGGACAAGCGTAGTGTATGCAGCCTCTTTAGTAGTCCCGTTGCATGTTTTAAGGGTTCTGCCAATAAAACGCAGTCTCTAGTTCGCCTTTATCGACATTATTAACGTGTTCTTTCCTGTTTAAGTCTGAAGTAATAGTAATTCCTAGGTATTTAGTGGAGTTTGCGGCCTTCACTTTTGATTGATTTATCTTGTAAACAAAGTTTAAGGGATTTCTTTTCGTACTCATGTGGACGACTTCACACTTATTATTTAGAGTCAATTGCCAATTTTTACACCATGCTGATATCCTATTCAGATCGTTCTACAGTTGGTTTTGATCTTCAGATGATTTTACTAGACAGTAAATGACGGCGTCATCTGCAAACAACCTAAGAGAGCTACTTAGATTTTCTCCAAAATCGTTTATGTAAATAAGGAACAGCAGAGGACCAATATCGCCCGATATCACCTCTGTTTTAGTCGATGCCTTACCATCGATTACTACGAACTGTATCCTCTTTGACAGGAAATCCCCTATACAGTCACAAATTTGGGGTGATATACCATAAACACGGATTTGATTAAAAGCGGTTTGTGAGGTACGGTGTCAAAAGCCTTCTGGAAATGAAGAAATACGGAATCAATTTGAGAAACCTTGTCGATAGCACTCATCACTTCGTGTGAGTAAAGAGGTAGTTGTGTTTCGCATGAACGATATTTTCTAACCATGATGATCTTGGACCAATAGATCATTCTGTTCGAGATAATTCATAATATTTGAATACAGAATATGTTCCAAAATCCTGCCGCAAATTGACGTCAATAAAATAGGTCTGTAGTTTAGTGAGTTACTCCTACTGCCTTTCTTGAATATAAGTGTGACCTGTTCAACTTTCCAATCTTTTGGTACAGATCCTTCTTTGAGAGAGCGGTTGTATATGGCTGTTAAGGAAGGAGTTATCTCTTCAGCATAATCAGATAGAAATCTAATGGGTATACAGTCCGGACCTGAAGACTTGTTCTTGTTAAGTGATTTAAGTTGCTTCACTATTCCGAGGATATCTACTTCAACAGTACTCAATCTGGCCTCTGTTTGTAATTCGAAATCTGGAATATTGGTTTCGTCTTCTTTGGTGAATTAGTATCTAATAGCTAATAGCCTTGCTGTTACGTTCGACAAGGTTAAAGCTATTATGAGTTTGAAAGTATACTTCGGTTGATAAGGTGATAGTGAGGAATTATTCGGTTGATAAGGTGATAGTGAGGAATTATTCGGTTGTTGACGTTGCATGGAATTACTTGTGAAATGTGTCACTAAATCGCCTCCAACATCCTGACACAAAATTCTAGACATAAAGAGTGTTTTACATGAAACGTACTTGAGGGTGTACAAAACAATATGAGCACCTAACACAGACACAAAATTTATGTATTACTAGCTGTAAACCCGGCGTTTCCCGGGTGTTTATTTATCCTACACTCTCGTAGTCCACATCCCCCCGCCCCCTTTCTCTGCATCCATCTCTTTCTCTCCCATCTCTCTGTTCGTTTCCACCTATCCCTCTCTCGGCAAAGTTTTCTGCAAGGTACGCTCTTTCATGTACCATACAAACATTTATGTACCCATTGATCTTCCTCTTGGTTTAAAGGTCATCTGTACAAAAATTCATAACGATTGAAGCAAAATTATTCATTTTGTAAAATTCCGTAGATCAAGTACCCTCCACCATGCACCGAACGAAATTTTATACAGACAGTGATATTCCTCTAGTTTTTAAGGGTGTGCAAAATTTCATCAATATCGGAACAAAACTATAGATTTCTATGCAACAGAAACGCAGGGTCACATTGAAAAACGCACTTTATTGTTCCCAAATATTCCAGTTTTATTTCATAAAACCCTTGTTCTGAGGTAACGAAACAACAAAAAAAGGATCTGTGAAATCGGTCGAGGCGTTCTCAAGTTGTGGCACAACCAAGGTATTTAGGGATCATTTTTTTGTTGTAAAGTACCGTCCCCCATGCAACGTATGAAACTTAAGGTGGCCTTCCTCTTGTTTTGAAGGTCCAGCGCGCGGAATTTCGTAATAATCGGAATGAAACTGCAGATTTTGTGATTCTGTAGGAGAAGTATGCTCCTCCATGCACCTACCACAAAATACTTTCTTAGCTGACGTTTTCTACCTATAAACTACATTCATGCCAAATTTCAGCGCCATAGGTGAAGTAGTTTTCGATATTTCATGTTTAGTTAGTGAGTGAGTGAGTGTCCTTTCGCTTTTATATAGATAGAGATTAAGAAAACAGGGTGCTTAATTTTGGATGCAAGAGAATTTAGGGAGACTTGCAGACAAAAATAAATAGTAACATGCAAATCTGTAATGCTAACTTTATTTGATACAGGGTCATGCCTGATGCGACAGTTTTACGGCATCTACAGCGAAATTGTTGTGAGCGGTAGACTTCGTTTCATCATTTTGTCTGTGTGTGTGTGGGGGGGGGGGGGGGAGTCAGTTACATAACGCTTCATAAATGTCTGGAATTACATGCAAACTTTGTTACAGGTCCCTAACTACTCCCATTTTCCAATAATTGACGCATAAATCGGTGTATTTTTATGCGGTGACCTCTCATTATTTATTGCGTCATATTTCCTGAGCTATGTGTAGTGCTCTTTTGTATATGGGCCAGGAACCTTCTTGGGCATACGGTCAACAGTTCACCAAAGTTTCATTACAATCGAATAAATGGTTTGTGAACACATCGAGGACATACAGACAAACATTCATTTTTATATAGATAGATTAAATTTGTTGAAAACACAAGCAACTATTTGTTGTCTACAGTATTAAATGTCGTTATAGTTTACAACAGACTGTTATCTATGCTCGTAGCAAAATATACGCCACATACTTGAACGATGTTGGAGCTGTAGATTTGATTCTCACTCTCTGCTTTAAAACTCCCCATAAATCTGCAATTACGAACAGATACGGTGTTTTTGATGTCCAGTGGAGATGTTTGGCCATGCGGTCTCATTAGTCATGTCAGGGATTGCGCGGCCGCTCCCGCAGGAGGATCAGCCCTCCCTCGGGCATGGATGTGTCTGTTGTCCTTAGCATTAGTTACTTTCAGTATCTTTACCGACCAATGACTTCAGCAGTTTGCTCCCTTAGGTAAATAAAGGAAGAAAGGAAGGAAATATTTGATAATTTTCTGTTGGTTTACAAAGCAAGCATAAACGTTTTTGGCTGTGCGTATTGGTGCATTATCATTTTGGAATGGTTGTTTAACATCTGACATACTTACAAGGGGGTGTACAAAAGAATATCAACACATAACACAGACACAATACCTGTGTTGTTGTGGTCTTCAGTCCGGAGACTGGTTTGATGCAGCTCTCCACAATACCCTATCCTGAGCAAGCCTCTTCATCTCTACATAAGAATGGCAACCTACATCTGTCTGAATCTGCTTACTGTATCCATCTCTTGGTCTTCCTCTGCGATTTTTACCCCACACACTTCCCTCTAATGCTAAATTCACAATTCCTTGATGTCTAAGAATGTGTCCCACCAACCTATCCCTTCTTTTAGTCAAGGTATGCCAGAAATTTCTTTTCTCCCCAATTCTGTTCAGTACCTCCTCATTAGTTACTCGATCCACCCACCTAATCTTCAGCATTCTTCTGTAGCACCATATTTCAAAAGCCTCAATCCTCTTCCTGTCCGCACTGTTTATCGTCCATGTCTCACTCCCATACAAGGCAACACTCCATACAAATCCCCTCAGAAAAGACTTCATATTCGATGTTAACAAATTTCTCTTTTTCAAAAACGCTTTTCTACCCATTGCCATTCTGCATTTTATATCCTCTGTACTGCGACCATCATTTGTTATTTTACTGCCCAAGTAACAAAACTCATCTACCTCCTTTATTGCTTCGTTTCCCAATCTAATTCCTTCAGCATCACCTGATTTTCTTACACTGCACTCGATTACTCTAGTTTTGCTCTTGTTAATGTTCATCTTATATGCACCTTTCAGCACACTGTCCATTCCGTTCAATTGCTCTTCCAGGTCCTTTGCTGTATCTGACAGAATTACTATGGCGTCAGCAAAACGCAATGTTTTTAATTCTTCCCCCTGAACTTTTATTCCTTCACCAAATTTCTCCTTGCTTTCCCTTATAGCTTGTTCAATGTACAAATTGAATAACATTGGAGAAAGGCTACAACCCTGTCTCACTCCCTTCCCAACCACTGTATCCCTTTCATGCCCTTCAACTCTGACAACCGCTGTTTGGTTTTTGTACAAGTTGTAAATAATGTTACGCTCCCTATATTTTACTCCTGCTTGCTTCAGAACTTTAAAGAGTTTATTCCAATCAACATTGTCAAAAGCCTTCTCCAAATCTACAAAAGCTAGAAATGTAGGTTTGCCTTTTCTTAATCTATCTTCTAGGATAAGCCGTAAAGTGAGTATTGCCTCCCGTGTTCCTACATTTCTCCTGAACCCAAACTGATCTTCCCCGAGGTCGGCTTGTACCAGTTTTTCCATCCTTCTGTATATAATTCGTGTTAATATTTTGCAACCATGACTTATTAAGCTGTCTGCACCTGCTTTCTTTGGAATGGGGATTATAACATTTTTCTTAAAGTCTGAGGGTACTTCGCCTGTCTCATACATCTTACACACCAGGTGAAACAGGTTTGTCATGGCTGGTTCTCCCAGAGACTTCAGTAGCTCTGAGGGAATATCATCTACTCCAGGGGCCTTGTTTCGACTTAGGTCTTTCAGGGCTCTGTCAAATTCATCTCTCAGTATAATATCTCCTATTTCATCTTGATCTACTTCCTCTTCCCTTCCTACAACATCGTCTCTAAGTTCATTTGCTTTGTAGAGCCCTTCTATATACTCTTTCCACCTTTCAGCTTTTCCTTCTTTGCTGAGAACTGGTTTTCCATCCGTGTCCTTGATATTCATAGAGCTGTTTTTCTTATCTCCAAATGTTTCTTTTATTTTCCTGTAGGCTGTATCTATTTTTCTCCTATTCATACATTCTTCTACATCCTTGCATTTGCCCCCTGCTGACTTCAGAATTTGAAAGAGTGTATTCCAGTCAACATTATCAAATGCTTTCTCCAAATCTACAAAAGCTAAAAATGTAGGTTTGCATTTCCTTAATCTATCTTCTAAGATAAGACGTAAAGTGAGTATTCCTCCCGGGTTCCTACGTTCCTCCTGAATCCAAACTGATCTTCCCCGAGGTCAGCTTCTACCAGCTTTTCCATTCTCCTGTAGATAATTCGTGTTAAAATTTTGCAACCATGACTTATCGAACTGATGGTTCTATAATTTTCACACCTGTCTGCGCCTGATTTCTTTGGAATGGGGATTATTACATTTTTCTTAAAGTCTGAGGGTATTTCGCCTGTCTCATACATCCTACACACCAGTTAAAATAGTTTTGTTATGGCTGGCTCTCCCAGAGACTTTAGTAGCTCTGAGGGTATGTCATCTACTCCTGGGGCCTTGTTCCGACCTACGTCTTTCAGGGCTCTGTCAAATTCATCTCTCAGTATAGTATCTCCTATTTCATATTGATCTACTTCCTCTTCCCTTCCTACAACATCGTCTCTAAGTTCATTTCCTTTGTAGAGCTGCTTTATGTACTCTTTCCACCTTTCAGCTTTCCCTTCTTTGCTGAGAACTGGTTTTCCATCTGAGTTCTTGATATTCGTAGAGTTGCTTTTCTAGTCCCCAAATGTCTCTTTTATTTTCCTGTAGGCGGTATCTACTTTTCCCCTTGTTATACATTCTTTTACAGATTTGCATTTGGCTTCTAGCCACTCCTGCTTAGCCACTTTGCACTTCCTGTCAATCTCATTTCTTAGTCGTCTGTACTCCATTTTGCCTGTTTCATTTACTGCATTTTTATATTTTCTCCTTTCATCGATTAAATTTAGTATCTCCTGTGATATCCAAGGATTTTTTGTAGGTCTTGCCTTCCTACCTATTTTGTCCTCTGCTACTTTCACTATTTCATCTCTCAATTTTACCCATTCCTCCTCTACTGTTTTATTTTCCCTTGTTTCTTTCAATTGTTGCCTAAAGCTCCCTCTGAAATTCTTAAGAACTTCAGGTTCCTTCAATTTATCCAGGTCCCATCTCCGTATTTTCCTACTTTTTTGTAGTTTCTTCAGTTTCAGCCTACAAGTCATAACCAACAAGTTATGGTCAGAGTCTATATCTGCCCCTGGGTATGTCTTACACTGTAAAACCTGGTTCCGAAATCTATGTCTTACCATTATAAAATCTATCTGGTATCTCCCGGTGTCTCCTGGTCTCTTCCACGTATACAACCTTCTTTTGTGATTCTTGAACCAGGTGTTTGTTATAACTAAATTATGTTCCGTGCAAAATTCTACCAGGCGGCTTCCTCTTTCATTCCTTTTGCCCAGACCATATTCACCTACTATCTTCCCTTCCCTTCCTTGTCCTACTACCGGATTCCAGTCTCCCATAACAATTAAGTTTTCCTCTCACTTAATTTTCTGAATAATTTCCTTTAGCTCCTCATATATTTTTTCGATCTCCTCATCATCGGCAGAACTAGTTGGCATATAAACCTGCACTACTGTTGTCGGTGTTGGCTTCGTATCTATCTTGACAATGATAATGCGATCACTGTGCTGGTCATAGTAGTTTACCCGCATTCCTATTTTCTTATTCATTATCAATCCTACTCCTGTGATACCCCCAATTGATTTTGTATTTATAATCCTGTACTCACCTGACCAGAAATCCTGTTCATCCTGCCACCGAACTTCACTAATCCCCACTATATCTAACTTCAACCTGTCCATTTCCCTTTTTAAATTTTCTAATTTTCCTACTCGATTAAGGGATCTAACATTCCACGCTCCGACCCGTAGAATGCCAGTATTGTCTTTCCTGATGATCACATCCTCCTGAGTAGTCCCCGCCCGGAGATCCGAATGGGGGACTATTTTACCTCCGGAATATTTTACCCGAGAGGATACCATCATCATATGTTCATACAGTAGAGCTGCATGTCCTCGGGAAAAGTAACGGCTGTAGTTTCCCCTTGCTTTCAGCCGTTCGCAGTAGCTGTGTGGCAAAGCCACATTAGCTGGTGTTACAAGACCATCTCAGTCAATCATCCAGACTGTTGCCCCTGTAACTACTGAAAAGGCTGCTGCCCCTCTTCAGGAACCACACGTTTGTCTGGCCTCTCCACAGATACCCCTCCGCTGTGGTTGCACCTACGGTACGGCTATCTGTATCGTTGAGGCACGCAAGCCACCCCACCTCGGCAATGTCTGTGGTTCATGGGAGTGGACACAATACCTATTTATTAGAATGGCGTTTACCCACGTTTGGCTTTCAGAACGGGTTCGCAAAATGTCTTCATACTTTCCAACAGAATGTTCAAATCAAATTCAAATGTTTGTATAGTTATGGGACTACGGGGTCATCAGTCCCTAAACTTACAAACTACTTATGACCTAGCTACAACTAAGGACGGCACAAATATCCATGCCCGAGGGGGGATTCGAACCCCCGACCGTAGTGGCCGTGCAGACCGTGACTGAAGCGCCTCAGTCCCCTCGGCCACCGCGGCCGGCAACAGAATGTTACCCCCATTTATACCAAAACATCTACCCATTACTTCAACGGTTTTGAAGCTGTAAATTTGCTGTTATCGTGGCTCGGTAGCATAGTGGCAAAGAGCCAGACTGTAAATCCAAAGGTCGCGGGTTTGATCCCCGCCAGGTTCTAGGAATTTTATCTATTAGTTTCCACTTCTTTCACCTCTGCCAATGTTGCTGATGTGAAAAATGTCGAGTAGCCCTGTGGTTCGGATCCCACGTTAAACTGTAGGTCCCCCTATAACTGGCTGGGTAAGTCATTTCCAAGGCCGGAGGAAGGTAACTGCATACCACCTCCAAAACAGGCCCATGCCTAGTAAAGCACTGTGACGTTCCTACTAATCTTCAGATTGTTGTCTGTTTTCCTTTTTTCTCTCTTCAATTCCTGCTATATAACTCCCCAAAAGGGTTGAATTGTGTTGCGATATGGCAATTTTTCTCTCCAGGGGAGATGTTTCCTAATTTTCTGACATGGACAAAGCACGCCTGAAACGTTTTGGCTGTGTGTATGGGCGCAACTATCATTTTGTAAAAAGGCAGAGTAAGATAGGAATATGTTATTCATATTACCGAAAATATTGTCGGTGGTGAAACGTTAAACAGTGCAGCCGTTTTCATCGCAGATGCTGCCACTAACTGAGCACCATCAAGGTGACCTCTTTGGATCACGCATTTTATCGAGGATCTGTGTTGACCGTCGCAGAGCAAAACGTATAATACACTGCAAAGTCATGCCCAAGACTTCGTACGTCAGTTTTGCACTACAGTCAAGTATCAGTATTAACACGTACACACTGGTGCCATGTAGTGTAGTATAGTCCACCCTCGTATTCCCCAAAACGGAGTGCAGCAGAGATGAATAATATCTCCGCCAGCACAAATTCCAGAAACACCAGGGAATAACTAAGAAGGGGACACCGTGTACTGACTGAAGGACAACAAGACGCAAACAATTCAAAGGAAAATCCGTCACATCACCCAAATAACCCGACTCGAGGCGTGAATGACAAGAAAGTGGCTCAAACACAACACAAAACTGAAATGATCATATTTCGACACAGGGACCTAACAGAAAAGAAAAACCATACTCCTCACGCTAAAAGGAACCGAAATCAAACTGAGCGACTCTGCCAGATAGGTGCAAAATATGAAAGTACCTGAACAGGAAAACGCTCTAAAAAGAAAAACTAAACAAGAGCATAAAGAGGCAAGATCTAAAATGTTCAAATGTTTGTAATTCTATCGGACCAAACAGCGTGGTCATCAGTCCTTAGCTTACAAACTACTTAAATCTAGGTAAACTGACCTAAGGACAACACACACACACACACACACCCATGCCCTAGGGAGGACTCGAACCTCCACGGCGAGCAACCACAGCGAGACGCTTTAGACCGCTCGGCTACTCCACCGCGGCGGGCAAGATCTAGCTAGTACCCCACGTCCAGGACAGATTTGTAAGAAGCAGGACCTGGACAGTGATACACACATACAAAACGACCAATCTTGGAGGACGGCGCCCCTGGCACCTAGCAGGAACGCTCTCCCACAACAGCAGAAAAATGTACTCTACTTAAAGAAGACTACTGCGAAGCTTCACCAAGTTAAATAACCGAACATCATACAATGAAGTACAGGCCGCAAGACTACACCCACTCGGCCCCCTGCCCCTCTCATCACTACAAACAAAGCCAGAACACCTTATAACCAAATTCGGAGAACGTGCACACCATCAGAAGCCAGATCTGGAACACATCCTCACAACACAGCAGCAAGGACCAGAAAACCACAGCAGAAATGTATCCACCCCAAAAGGGCCGTCGCGCAGAATACACCTGAAACATTACCGTATCTAGAACTCGCCACGTTCCTCCTAACGAAGGACTAAGTAATGCCTCGGCCCTAGTACGAGACCATCAGACCAGCCAGGAGATCACGATTAGGACACCGACCACACTGCCAACAAGAAAAACAAACATTTTACTACCCAGTCACTGCATATATCAGTGGGATATGTAAATAATAAGTTCAAAAGAAACATTCTAATACCCAGTCACTGCACAAAGCAGTAGGATGTGCAAATAATCAAAACAGGCCTGATAAAAAGATAAAGAACATATTAAGTGCCTTCCTCAGTAACACAGAACGTTTTCTTATCCTTTAGCAAGACGAAATTATAATGTAATTTATCAGCTGAAATAATTAAATTGTAATAAAATATAATTGTAAAGAACTGACTGGACTGAGTAGTAAAAACCCCTCAAGCTCAAAACTCTAACTTAATAAAGAAACTCCCCTACCCTTCATGAATAGGAATAAAACATTAAAATAAATAAATAAAAGATAATGTGTGAGATGCAGTAATTATTCTCCCTTGCGGTTGTTTCGCGTAAGCAGTTACAGATATCCTTTGAGCACTTCGCGGTCCTCGACCGAGGGAAATAGTTTCCCTTAGGGCTTTCGGATTACCCTTCAGAGAAAAACTCAGAAATGAACGAGCAAATGTAATGATGATCTGTAAACTCTGGATGCCAGCAGAATGACAGACTCATACACACTCCTCGTTACACCACTTCGCGTAATGAGAGGCATACTGTGCGTATGGCAATGATGGATCGCTTAAGACACATCATAAACCATTTCACAATGCAGTCTGTTGTGCAACAAGCAGCGTCCGTGCGTACCATTCGACGTCGTCTCCAATAGAGTGCACTGTCCTCAACGTGTGCACTGAAACTTTTAACAATGAGCCAACGCCACAGGCGTATGCGCCGGCAGTGGTGCGATGCACGACGGACACGGACCACCGAATGGAACGACATTGTTTTTACCGACAATGCTTGATTCTGCCTGCACGGCTACGGCGGTCGGAATTAAGTGTCTCGAGCAGAGCTGTGCAGCACGGGATACGCGCATCCCGATGGGTTGGGCAGTGGTGTCAAGGGTGCCTAGTAAATTCAGAATATAAAGCAAGTCAAAAATTTCTGAAGTAAGAACAAAACACCCTTATCTTTGTTCAGTGTGTGCTGTACATGGAAATGAAACATAAAACTTTATATCTCTCTTACGTATAATTTAGTACTGTAGAATCTCTCATTAATACCAGGGAAAGTTCGTCGCGTGAAACCGTATGTCGCGTTCCATGCTGCCTTGATCTCCCTGTTCACCCAATCTCTCCCGAATTGAAAACGTCTGGTTAATGATTGCAGAGCCTCTGGCACGGCACGACGGACACAGATTGTATTTATCAATGTCTAGAAGCATGTTAACTTTCCGACTAGGATAGCTAAGGGCTCAAAATAATACAACCATTGATAACATCGTTATAGAAATGTCAAATGATCAAAATTATATTATAAAATCAATAACAAGCAGCCTTTCAGCCCATAACATGCAGTTCCTTTGGCTACGTGTTAATACTGGTAAGGATATAAGGATATAAAATCTATCAAATCTGAGTTTAAGAAGTTAGTAAAATTGATCATTTTGGAAAACTGCTCAAAGACATGAACTGGAGTGGTGTTTACAGTGCTCATAGCATGAATGAGAAATATAACACATTCATAAGTAATATCCTCAAATTATTTGAAAACTGCTTTCCGCCAAAACTAACACAGATTAGACCAAAGTCTATAAAGAAACCACGGATTACTCAACGAATAAAGGTCTCCAAAAAGAAAGAAAGGAAACTATACCTGTCAATCAGAAACAGTTCAGATGTAAATTCTTTAGATCGTTACAAAACATACTGCAAAATATTGAAGATAGTAATACGGACTAAAGCAAGTGCATTATCAAAGTAGGGTAGTCACATCAAACAACAAAATAAAGACAATATGGGATATAGTGAAGGAGAAAACTGATAGAACCGGAGATAAAGACGAGCACATAGCATTGAGAGTACATCACACACGGGTAGCAGATGCGTGCAGTGTTGCTGCAATTTCTTACCTATTACTGAAAAGATGTGGTTATCAGGTCAGTAACTGCTGCAATGGAAATCTCACACCTGACACTACAAATAACTATAGTAATATGAGTATGACACTGACAACGTCAGTAGGAGTAGGTACCCACAAAATCCGTAAAATGAAAAATTGCAGGGGCTATGATAATATATCAACAAATTTGATTAAACAGTGTGCCTCGGTGCTTATTGATCTTTTAAGTTATTTGTGTAACCAGTCTTTTATCAGTGGAACATTTCCTGAATGCTTGAAATATGCTGAAGCAAAGCCATTATATAAGTAACGAGATAAAGAAATTCCATCAAACTTCCGTCCTGTTTCACTTCTGCCTGCATTCTCAAAACTTTTAGAAAAGATAATGTACAGTCGTCTTCTTAAACTTCTTACCACTAATAAAATATTATCCATGTCACAATTCGGATTTCTAAAGGTTTCTGACATTGAGAAGACTATCCGCACATACAGTGAGAATTTGCTTAATACGTTTGACAATAAATTACAGGCCACTGGTATATTTTTTGATCTGTCAAAGGCATTTGACGGTCTAAATCACAATATCCTTTTGAGCGAATTAGAATATTACGGTGTAACAGTAAGTGCTGCAGAATGGTTCAAATCGTATATCTATAAAAGAAAACAAACTGTGTCAATAGGAAGATACGTGTACTGAGCTATCAGACTTCATCAAATTGGGAAATAATAACATGTGATGTCCCCCAATGTTCCATCTTAGGACCCGTACTTTTTCATGTACGAAGGTTAAAACTTAAATAGTGGCAACAATGGAGACATTATGCAATGGAATCTACTATTGTCGCTGATAGAACACGTTGTTGACATACCTCCCTTACCTCCGAGCAAATGGACTAGCCCGTCTCACATCACTGGCATGCATACAATCGAGGGAAACACAGTCATTTGTTAGTGAGCGGTTCTTGTAACGGTGTCACTATGTTGTAGAAATAGGAACAACGGAGATGGATCAAGATTGAATGTGCCAAATGTCGTACAGCGGAAATGGATGCGTTACGACGCTGCTCAGACGCAATTGGAGCGCTAAGTAGAGGCTTTATTACGCCGTATCGTAAAGTTTATAGACCGCGATAAGTTTAGGAACATCAATGCTTCTCCTATTGAGAATGGTCTTTCAGACAATGGTGCACTGTTAGTGACAGTATATGACATAACTCCATACAGTAAATTAAAACAGACTTTCAGAGTTGTCGTTCAATTAACAATATAAATATTGCTAACTTTAGGGAAAGTCTACAGCAGCTTGACTGGGATGAGGTGTATAAGGAAGCCAATGCAAACTGAACTATAACTTATTCCATAATACATTTTAAGGGTATTTGAAAACTATTTCCCAAGAAAATAGTTAAACATAATTCTAAGAAACATCTAGAAAACCATGGCTAACTAATGGAATAAGAATATCTTGCAACCGTAAAAGGGAACTGTATCTAACAGCTTCACTTCATGGACAGTTCTTGATCCCCATAAACACCTACCAGCGTCGCAGGCGTTTCTTTAAGTGTCTTACAAAGCTTTAAACAAAAATTTTAATTGAATCTTTGCTCGTTTGTTGTTCTGTTCTCCATTCAGAACCAAAGCTCTGAACAAGCACTTTGTCCAAAAGGTCTAACATATAACATAGGATGCTCGACACTGAGCTACGATTGAGGCAGTTTGTCAAGACCGGCCGCTATGCAGGTGCAGCGTTGTGATTCGGCAGTGTTTATAGTCAGAGGTTGTAAAACTTGACCCGCTTAGTCCCATTTACAGCCTCTAGAAGATATGCGCTCTAATTTAGAAACACTCTATATACATAGCGTGTCGCACCCACAGACATATATTACTAGACTGGCAATGTCGTATACAATATCATTAGTGTCAGTGAAGTCTCGCCGCCATACTTCTGTACTATAAACGCGTGAGCAGTCGCGTGTGTTTTTACAGAAAACAGTCTAAAAATACCAATGGACTTACGTAACTACGCTGTCTTTAGTTTTGACATATGGGAAATTCGTATGTTGTGTATGGCTGTAATTTTTTTTTTCAGATGGAGTAAGCTTTGACACATACAGTAATGAGTTGCATTAATTTGCTGTTATTATTACTCTGTTACCAGTTTCTTTCAACTTCGGTTTTTCTTTCAGTAGTGTGGTCATTATAAAAGTGTTGTTTATCGTCGATAACATGTAACCTTATTCTATTGAGAGCTCTTACGAAATCTACAGTCTGCTTTGACACATACAATAATGAGTCGCGTTTCCTGTTTTTATTAATCTGTTACCAGTTGCGATCAACTTCGGCTTTTCTTTTAATAGTATGACCGATATAAATGTGCTTTTCGTCGTGAATAACAGATATTTTTATTGCTCTGAGGTTTTTCAGAGACTTATAGTCTATTTTAACTGTGCGTAACGGTAAAAATTTTACTTACCATCCTGCGGCCTTTGCATGATTATGTTGGCAATACCAACAAAACGGTAGAAAGTTTTTACCAAGATGTTAATATTTTTAGAAATCCTCACAGAGTAACTTGCTTAATGTTTCATACAGACGACGAAGTAAATAAATAATGCTGTTCCTTCTCTATGGTTGACAGGTTCTTATATGTACCTTCGTTCACTCAGTAAAAGTAATTGCCCTCGTAAAATGAAGATTTTATGACAAAACACTTGCATTGTCAAGGGATTGTCTAATGCCAACCTCACAGGATTGACAACATAATCATGCGAGCCCGCCACGACGGTAAGTAAAATTCAAACGTAACACATCTTCTCATAACATGATTCGACGATGTACGTGTCAAATTCAACACCTGCGGAAGTATTATCTCAAACGCAAATCATGTTCAAACTAACTATAAAGTCATATCATGTCAGAAGATCATAGTAGTACCATACGGAAACTTTTTCAAATCGAATGTTCTTGAAGCTTATGGGACTTAACTGTGGGGTCATCAGTCCCTACACTTACGAACTACTTATGAATTAGCGCCGCAGTGGAGTAGCCGAGCCGGCCGCGGTGGCCGAGGGGACTGAAGCGCTCCAGTCATGATCTGCACGGCCACTACGGTCGGGGGTTCGAATCCCCCCTCGGGCATGGATATTTTTGCTGTCCTTAGTAGTAACTAGTTCCTAAGTAGTTTGTAAGTTTAGGGACTGATGACCCCGTAGTTAAGTCCCATAGACTCTACAAACATTTGAACATTTGATTTGGAGTAGCCGACGCTTCAGTCAAGGTCTGCACGGCCACTACGGTCGGGGGTTCGAATCCCCCCTCGGGCATGGATATTTGTGCCGTCCTAGTTCGTAGGCAGTTCATAAGTAGTTTGTAAGTTTAGGGACTGATGACACCGTAGTTAAGTCTTATAAGCTGTACAAACATTTGAACATTTGGAGTAGCCGAGCGGTCTCAAGCGTCTCGCTGTGGAGCGCGCTGTTGCTCGCCGTGGAGGTTCGAGTCCTCCCTGGGGCATGGGTGTGTGTGTTTGTCCTTAGGTTAGTTTACCTAGGTTTAAGTAGTAAGTAGTAAGCTACGGACTGATGATTACGCAGTTTGGTCCGATAGATTTACAAACATTTGAACATTTTATGAATTAGCTTATACTAAAGACAGCACAAATATCCATGCCCGAGGGGGGGATTCTAACCCCCGACGGAGAACGGCCGCTACGCCGCGGCGGAAACTTTTTGACGTGAGGTAAAGCAAGATGTTGGCGTCAGACTTCAGTCACAGAGGCATGTTTGCCAGTCTATTAACATATGTCTGTGGTCCCACTTAAACATTTTATCCCAAAATATTTCTGGAATAGCAATAGATATCGGAAAACAACTTTCACAGGCATGAAAGTATGACAGGGGCATATAAAAATAAGTACACTTTGCTAGAACCGTTCACTATTTCCATTTTGCTTCATTTGAAACAGTTCATCTACATAGATACTCCGCAAATCACATTAAAGTGCCTGGCAGAGGGTTCATTAACCACTTTCATAACTTTTCTCTACCGTTCCATTCTCTAATAGCGCGCGGGAAGAAAAAACACCTAAATCGTTCCGTTTTCGATCTGATTTCTCTTATTTTATTGGGATGGTCATGTCTCTCTAAGTAGGTGGGTGCTAGCAAAATATTTTCACATTCAAAACTAAAAGTCGGTGATTGAAACTTCGCAAACAGATCACGCCGCAATGAATAACGTCTTCCTTTTAATGATTTCCACCCCAATTCTTGCAACATTTCCGTGACGCTTCCCCCCCCCCCTTGTAACGTGATAAAACAAAACGAGCTGCCCTTCTCTGAACCTTCTCAATGTCCCACTTGATGAGGGTCCCACAAGGGGCAACAGTACTCCAGAAGAGGACGCACAAGTGTGATGTAGCCAGTCTCTTTGGTGGAGCTGATGCATCTTCGAAGCGTTCTGCCGATGAAACGTAACCATTGGTTGGCCTTCCCCACAATATTTTCTATGTGTTCTCTCCAGTCAAAGTTGTTCGTCATTGTAACTCCTAGGTATTTGGTAGAATCTACGACCTTAAGGTTTAACTGATTTATCGCGTGATTAAAGTTCAGCGGATTTCTTTTAGTGGTCATGTGTATTACTTCACACTTTTCTTTATTTAGAGTCAATTGCCAATTTTCGCACCATGCAGAAATTTTGTCTAGATCGCATTGCAGTTGCTTTTGATCCTCAATTGACTTCACTAACCGATAAAAGACAGCATCATACGCGAACAGTCTAAGAGAGCTATTCAGATTGTCTCCAAAATCGTTTATAAACACGAGGAAGAGTAATGGACCTATAACGCTTCCCTGTGGAACGCCAGATATCACTTCTGTTTTACTCGATGACTTACTGTCAATTACAATGAACAGTGTTCTTTCTGATAGGAAATCGTGAATCCAATCGCACAATTTGAGAGATATTCCACAAGCACGCAATTTCATAAGAAGCCGCTTGTGGGGTACAGTGTCAAAAGCCTTCCTGAAATCCAGAAATATGGAATCGATTTGAGATCCCTTGTCGATGGCACTTAATACTTCATGTGAATAAAGGGCAAGCTGTGTTTCGCAAGAGTGATACTTTCTGAACCCGTGTTGAATACTGGTTAATAGGTCGTTCTCTTCGAGGTAGTTCATAATATTCGAACAAAGTATATGTTCCAAAATCCTACTGCAAATCGACGTCAATGAGATAGGCCTGTAATTTTGGGGATCACTCCTACTGCATTTCATGAATATTGTAGTAACTTAGGCAACTTTCCAGTCTTTGGGTACGGATCTTTCGCTGAGTGATTTGTTGTAAATGATAGCTAAGTATGGAGCTATTGCATCACCATACTCTGAGAGGAATCTAGTTGGTATACAATCTGGCCCGGAAGATTTATTTTTGTTTAGTGACTTAAGTTGTTTTACTACTCCAGGAACATCTACTTCTAAGTTTCGCATGCTGGCAGCTGTTCTTGGATTGAATACTGGAGTGTTCACTTCGTGTTCTTTGGTGAAAGAATTTCGGAAAGCTGTGTTTTGTAATTCTGCCTTATCAGTACTGTCATCGGTAGTATTACCATTGCTATCGCGTAGTGAAGGTATTGTTTGTGTTTTGACGCTAGTGTATTTCATATATGACCAGAATTTCTTTGGATTTTCTGCAAGATTACAAGACAGGATTTCGTTGTGGTAACTACTATAGGCTTCTCGCATTAAAGTCCGCGCTAGGTTGCGAGTTTCAGTAAAAGATTGGCAGTCTTGTGGATTCTGTGTCTTTTTAAATTTTGAATGCGTTTTTCTTTGTTTCTGCAACAGTGATGTGACCTGTTCTGTGTACCAAGGGGGGTCAGCCCCCTCTTTTATTAATTTATTTGGTATAAATCTCTTGGTTGCTACTGATATTATGTCTTTGAAAGTAAGCCACAACTGATCTACAGTCGCATTTTTAGTTTTGAAAGACTGGAGACTATCACTCAAGAAAGCGTGAAGCGAATTTTTATCTGCTTTATTGAATGGATATATTTTTTTTTATTTTTGTTGCATTTGGGCATTTCGACATTCAGTCTCGCTACTACAACTCGATTTTCGCTAATCCCTGTATCTGTTTTGATGCTCTTTACTAGCTCAGGATTATTTGTTGCTAGGAGATCAAGGGTATTTTCGCAACCACTTACTATTCTAGTGGGTTCATGAACTAACTGTTCGAAGTAGTTTTCAGAAAAAGCATTCAGAACTAGTTCGGACGATGCTTTATATTTGCCGCCGGTTTTGAATACGTAATTATGCCAACATATCGAGGGTAAATTAAAGTCGCCACCGATTATAACAGTATGCTTCGGATACCTATTTGAAATGTGATTCAAGCTTTCTTTGACCGTTTCGGCAACCGCATCGTCTGAATCAGGGGGCCGATAAAAAGATCAAATTATTAATTTATTCCGGTTGTCAGGAATAACCTCTACCCATACCAACTCACAGGAAGTATCTGCTTCAATTTCGCTGCAGGATAAACCGTTAGTAACAGCAATAAACACTCCACCCCCTATTTTATTTATTCTATCCTTTCTGAAGACCATTTGGCCCTTTGAAAAAATTTCGGCCGCATTTATCTCAAGCGTCAGCCAGCTGTCAGAACCTATAACGATTTGTGCCTCAGTACTTTCTATCAGCGCTTGGAGCTCTTGAACTTTCCCAATACAGCTACGACAATTTACAACTGTTATACCAATGTTTTCGAGAATTGCTTTCTTCCTGTGTCTGACCTGCCCCCTTTGAGACTGAAACCCATTTTGTGTATTCCCGAGGCCCTCTAACCTAAAAAAAAAACGCCCAGTCCACGCCACACAGCCCCCGCTACCCGTGTAGCCGCTTCCTGAGTATTGTTGACTCCTGACCTATTTAGCGGAATCCGAAAACCCACCACCCTTTGACGCAAGTCAAGGAATCTGCAGCCCACACGGTCGCAGAACCTTTTTCCTTCTTTTCCTGGTTTTTTATGTTCAGTTTCTTGCGCGTTAGCCAATGGTCCAAACCACCTCTAAATTTGAGGGGATGTGTGCGATGTGGAGTTTCCCTTGACAGTATGGAGAAGTGCAGCTGCGACTGCGGCCTCAACAAGTCGGCCTGCGAGTGACGTGACGGCGTAACACGATGCAGCTGCAGCTGCAGCAGTCCGTCTGTCTGTGTCTGTGTGTGTGCAGTACGCGCTGGCTGTAAGCTGAGATCTGCAGACCGCCCCGTCTGGCTGCTGGCTGCTGGCTGGGGGCCTTCATGGCTTGTCTTGGGTGGCGCCCCACTGCCCCCGACCACGCCGTATATAAGGCGTCCGCAGGCACCCCACGGCACACAACGCCACAGCGCCTCCAACACCGACGCCTAGGACACACACACAGCATGAAGATACTGGTGAGTATCTGCACACACTCCACCCTGCTGTATACGTGGCAGACAGTAGCCGCTTCTCGCTACTTCTACAACAGACGAGGATCGGTTTATCATAGGTCTTCACTTAGTACTACGTCTCCGGATTCGAAACGGCTGTCGTGTTCTTGCCACCGAGCCACTGACCATCTCACGGCAGCAGCCTAGACCTAGCAGCAGATTTCCCGAATAACGAGCAAGAGGAATCGGCCAGGCGAATATCACTAGACTAAGTTATACTGACGGGACAAAATTCGTTGGATGCCTCCTAATGTGGTGTCGCACCAACAGCATCGAAAGGGAAGGCCGCGTTGTTCTCGTTTGACGTCATTCCGAGTAGGCCGCGATCCATTAACTGAGTGGCTAGCCGCTAGCTCCTACCGTCCAGCCAGTCCGCTGCGCTATCGTGGGGTACTGTGACTGTCATCAAACAAGAACACCACATTCTTCTCTTTCGGTCGTGTTGCTCAGACCTACTATTGCCGGCCGCGGTGGCCGAGGGTACTGGGGCGCTTCAGTCACGTTCTGCACCGCCACTACGGTCGGGGGTTCGAATCCCCCCTCCCCCCTTGGGCATGGATATTTGTGCCGTCCTTACTATTAGCTAGTTCATAAGTAGTTTGTAAGTATTGGGACTGATAGCCCCATAGTTAAGTCCCATAAGCTTTACAAACATTTGAACATTTAGACCTACTGTTGCCCAGCGAAATGTCACAACTTGTGGCATGCACTCAACAAATTGTTGTACTTCCCCTGCAAGAATATTCAACTTCATGCCTCTAGAGTCGTTCATAATTGAGAAAGTTTCTAATCAATGGTTCAGTTGCTCCATAATACCGATTCCATTCCATGTAAAAACAGCCCCCCCCCCCCCCCACCAGTAGCTAAACGCCCCACATTTCCGCTCTTGTAACTTAACCACTAATCAGCTCACTGCATAACGGCAGAGACAGAGGTGGATTGCACGAATAGTGAACCAGACAAATCAGTCAGGCCAACATCACAACATTGTGTTCCGGGTAAAACCTTACAATAGCGTCACACAAGTCATAGGGTTCAACCGAATACAGTGTCGGGCCTTCTATTGCCCAGCCAAGGACAACAACTCTATGTGTCATGGACTCAACAAGTTGTTGGACGTCCCAGCAGGATTGTCGATCCATGCGGCCTCTAATGCCGTTCATGAGTGCGAAAGTGTCACCGGTGCAGGATTTTGTGCACGAACTGGCGTCTCGAGCATGAACGATAAGTGTTCAATAGGATTTATGTTGGATTATCAGAGTGGCTTGAATGACAACGGCAAAACCATTTGTGCTGACACGGCGCATTGTAATCCATAAACATTCCTGCGTTGTTTGAGAAATCATGAATGCCTGCAGTTGACCTCCACGAAGCCGAACATTAGCATTTCCAGTGAATCATTCGTTCAGTAGCACCAAAACGCTCAGTCCATTCTATGCGACAACAGCCATACCATTAGGGAGCATCCGCGATGGAGTGGTTGAGTGCTCTAATATGCCTTGTTGCGGAGCGCGCGATTGCTCGCCGTCGCAGTTTCGAGTCCTCCCTCGGGCTTGTGTGAGTGTGTGTGTTTTGTTCTTAACATAAGATAGTTTAAGTAGTTTGTAAGCCTAGGGACTGATAATAACAGCAGTAAGTCCCTTAGATTTGCAGACATTTGAACGTCGAATCCAACATACAAAGTATATACACCTCCAACTACTAATTAACATACCAATTTAATGTATTCGTAAAATCAATAAATTGAAAACTATATTAAAATGTAAAATTACATTAAATATTTAGACTGGAATTTAATTTTTCCTTTCCCTTAACTGTCTGAATAATTTCTTTTGTGTCGTCATACATTTCCTCAAATTCCTCATTTCCGGGAACGATATCTTGCCAATTATAATTGGTAATGCTTATCCGTCTATACAACTACAAATAAGATGCGGCTTTTATCACAATGACAATAACACATCTTCAGGGGAATTTAATCATAGATACATACGATTTGTTTTGTTTTCTGGATCGAAAACAGTTCGTTAGTAAAAAAGGTAAAATACTGTTTTGTTACTTATGAAAATTTTTGCCTTACATCATGGGATGTCAATTTGTTTCAAGCTATGCCGCAGATTCCTATTTCTGCATTTATTTCCACTTCACTGATGCACTGTCCATAATTATTTTTCCCACTTATCTGAAGTATTTGTTTCGAATGTGACTGAGTTTGCACAGTGTGTTGTCGCAGTGTTGTCAACATCGCAATTGTATTTTTTTTTTTTTAAACTTTATATTAAATTATGTTATAATGTATTTATTTTCGAAGTAAGCGAAATGGAGTATTAAATAAATTACAAATCTCTGTAACGAGGCCGTTCCCCGTCTGGGGTTCTAACCCCCCCTCGGGCATGGATGTTTGTGCAGTCTTTAGTATAACGTAGTTCATAAGTAGTTTGTAAGTTTGGGAACTGATGACCCCGCAGTTAAGTCCCTTAAGCTTTATAGACATTTGAACATTTTTTTGTGTGACGAGTGTTTATTGGGAGGGAAGTGGCAGGGCAAAGATGCCTAAATAGTGATTAAAAATGGTAAGTAGTGGGATGTGGAGTGAGATGGAAGACAAGAGTGAGGGGCCGGACGTGTATTGGTGGTTGGGAAGGGGGCCAGGAGGTTTGAGAGTAGATTTTTTTAAATATATACATAACTTAAGTTATTGTGCATAGTACTTATTTTAAGTAGCTGTGACAGCCATTTCAAAAAGCAAATTAAATTATTTATGATTTAATCGATAATACTTTAGGTAATAAACTTTATATAAAAGCCATTATAAGTTTTAAAACAAATCAGTAAAAATAATGCTACGTGAGGGTAGATTCGAACAAGGACCTCCATATGACAGGGGAAAATTCTACCACCATCTTATACTTTACGGTCGTTATGGGTTGTTCGTTGAGATTTTGGCTCACGTTTTTTATCCACCTGAGCTGTTTGACCTTGCTGGAAGTAGAAGGTAGCGCGAAGCGTATCTGTGGTACATGTGCTTTGGAGTCCTTTTCTTATAATTTTCTGGCTTGTTGGCTTTAAAATTTCTATAAGTGGACACCCTTAACATATACTACTAATATGCGAAGTCTCATCCCAAACTGAATGTCCGAGACCTGAAAGCCCTTGTGGGACAAAAGGAAAGAGGAAGGGAACGAAGTAAGATAAGGATTTAACATCCCGTCGACCTTGTGGTCAGTAAAGATGGATCAGGGATAGTTTTTTTTCTGGGGGGAGGGGGGTGCGGGGGAGAGAGACAGAGAGAGAGGGGGGGTAGGGAAGGAAATCCGCTGTGCCCTTGGAAAGAACCGAGCATTTGCCTGGAGTGGATTTGCGGAATTTGTAAGGCAGAACACGTCACAACTGCAACAAATTCAGAAATGACGATCGTGGCCATTGCTTGTGTTGTTATGCACTGCCTCTCTGATGTTGAGGTACTTACGTAGGCAACAAGACCCTCAGATCTGCTATCCATAAAATATGTGTGTGACCAGCACGTGTGCGGGCCGCGGTGGCCGAGGGGACTGAGGCGCTCCAGTCACGGTCTGCACGGCCACTACGGTCGGGGGTTCGAATCCCCCCTCGGGCATGGATATTTGTGCCGTCCTTAGGATTAGCTAGTTCATAAGTAGTTTATAAGTTTAGGGACTGATGACCCCGTAGTTAAGTCCCATAAGGTTAACAAACATTTGAACAACATCTTCTCCAATCTCGGCACTTAGGATTTTAGATTAATAATTTTATTTCTTATAACATTTTTATCGGAAAAATAGAGAAACCATATTCTTGAAATTTCTTTTTGAATTACATTGAATGGAAACCGCTTCAGTTGTATTTGAATAACTGAAACTTAAAAATCCGTGTCAAAAATTACGCAAAGCAACAGTAGTATATGTTCTGTAACTATGCTCATGTTCTGCATGTCGTAGATTGATGAATATTATTCCACGACATACCAATAGATATACATGATCTGAAGTGGGTCAATTATTAAAAAGATTTTTAACGATTTGTGTACTACAGAGATAATAGTGCAACTTTTTACTTTTCTGCTATCCAAAGCAGTTACAGTTGAGTAAGAATTACTAATATCACATCACAAGAGAAAACACTTCATAGAGAAAACATTGATAAGTTCTCATAGAGTCGCTTAGTTACTTTCACTTGCTGCATAGGAAACAGTCTCAATATGGAGCTCAAAGTAATTATATAACGTTGATCTGACTAAAATGGACTTGAAGGTAAGATTACTCCTGTTTCGTATGTTTTCAGTTTTTGGGATGTTTGTCACAGTATTTTAGGGGTTTCCGTGATAATTTTTTTTTCGTTTTTCAAAGTAGCTTCTTTAATTTACAGGTATTGGTCATTCACACAGGAAAAATTGCGAGATTTGTATTTTGCAAATTATGTACTGCTCTTATGCAGTTCGTACCGATAAAAAATCGTGGCGATGGAATGCAGTAGATTTGCAGAGGAAACGGATTATATCTGTTCCGGCAGAGTATCATGAATTAAAAAAATCGTTTTCTGGAAGCTGACTGACGATGGGACACATACTGAAATAAACTTTGTTGTGGGTGAGAAATTGCAGTATTGCCTTCGTTTGCTTCGAACTGCGCATATCCACACGTACTGAAATAGAGAAGTCTGGTTTTTTTTAGTGCATCAAGAATTACACGTCATTAATGGCGACAGGAAAATTAGTGAAAATAATGACAATGATCGGTTTTGTGACATTTTTATGGTTATGCTGTAATAAAAATTACAAAAAGTTATCTTGGCATCATCTTATCTTGGTATCAAAGCAGATCGCACCCTAAAGATTTTTAAACTATATAGAAGTATGCCAAGCCATGCAATGGGCAACATATACCATGAACTTAAGCTAATGAAGAAAATACTTAAATGTAAAAAGCTTGGAAAGTAGGGGGCGAGGTGTTGGCAGAATTAAAGTTGTGAGGACGTATCGTGATCGTGTACCGACTTCAACTAAACTTAGTACACATATTCTTTATTATCAGACAACAATTGCTGTGGGAGCAAGAACCTTCTACCGCAGATAGTACCAGAAATACGACGTCAAATGCAATGGACTTCGTGATAAAATGCCACATCATGAGACAATTTTCCACACCTCCTCCTAAATTGTTATTAAATTGTAATAGACCGGTTTCGATGAAACGTAGTACAAATATTCTTTAACATCAGAAAACAATCGCTGTGATGTTTTAAAGCTCTGCAACACATAGAAAAGAAGACATGACTTCATAAACGCTGAGTCACAAAAAATGTTGCATACGAGACTTTATTCATCCACTATTTGAGAACGAGACCACTTGCTGTGATGGAACAAAAAAAATAAAGAGCTTGTTCCGCTAACATTAATGGTGAGTATCTTTATTTATTTATTCGATTTTTTCACCTTCAAATCCAACTAAAGCGTTAGTGGCAATGGGAGCATTTAAAGAATGAGTGCGTAATTGTGTCCATAAGTATAGATTTTATTCCTATTATTGTGTCACATCAACGCTTTTTCACGCATGTTAAGCACCTTGCTGTTGAGAAACCACGCCTTCCGTTTGTTCACTCGTCCGGTGAATACGTGATCAAGCCGTTCAATGCACATCTATCGGGAGGCCGAGCGTGTGGAATAGCTATGCTTCGAGGTACGTGTTTATATATTTTGCATACGTATTGGGCCTCCAACTCCAGACTGCCTCTTAATTGATGAACGTGTTTAAGCATTGTTTAGAATTTGATTCAAAATGACCGAGATGGAGTGGCTGAGCGCTCTAAGGCGTCTTGCTGCCGAGTGCGTGGTTGCTCGCCGTTGGGGTTTCCAGTCCTCCCTCGGACATGGGTGTGTGTGTGCTTTCCTTAGGTTAGTTTGACTTAGTTAAGTAGTTTGTAAAACTAGAGGCTAATAACCAAAGAAGTTAAACCCGTAGGTTTACAATTGAACATTTTGATTCAAAATGGTCAGGCTCAGCGAGGCGTCCACATCTCGTAGTTCTCGAGATTTGGAGGCTCCCCAGAACAAGAGGCCGGTGGCGGTCCCCCTCCTCCCCCTCCCCTCCTTTAATCAGTCATGGTGTAGCGCAAGAAAGGGAGAGAGCCTGCTCAAACCCAGGAAATAATGCGTCGTACCTGGGTGTGAACAGAATCATTGGTGGTAGAATGTTTTATCCTGTACGATATTTTCACATTAGTCTACAATAATGCCGACACTGATATCTTTCATTTATGAGTATATTTCACACGTTTTGCTGTAAGTGAGGGAATGTCTGGGAAAAATACGATTACTGATGTGCACTCGAAGAAAGTCCCTCATAAGGATGTCTGTCAGTTTTGATCCATGTTTCGTATTTCAAATCTTTAAGGCTGAGAAAAGTTGTTCACATAAATACGTAGAAAAATAAAACGCATTTAGTTGCCAGTTTCACATATATTCGAGAAAGCATAACCGTTGGAAGATAAGAATAAAAATTAATGTGTCACTTGCCATTCTGATGTTCTGCTTAGGAGAGCTATTGCATTGGAGACCTAGCTACATCTCTTTGGACACACTCAGTCCTTGCGTCAACCGCAATGATGCCATGGTGGTATCGAAATCTGGGTCAAGTGACCTCAAAATTCTCGATCTCTTCGTGAATGCTACATCTAAATTATAGAAAAGCTGAACGAATGATTCAAGAAAGTCGTTATTAATGTCGCTAGGTGCTCTCATTATGAAAGATTGGATGGTTATAGGATGGGTAATTTGCGCTCCAAGTTGAGCAAAAGGAAACGTATCGCAAGGCTTCTTTTCAAGAGACTGTCGACTACATTTAATAACTCTTCCAAGTCTGTTGTGTCTATGTCAGTTGTTCATATTATTTTGTCCACCCCGTGTACATGCGATGTTGCCATTGATGAGATACCGCAATATCGCTCGACCTCGTATGGGAATCCAATCTGGCGAGCGCATGAGGGCTATGAGCGATAGGGACGCTACTTCTGTAGCGTGAAACTTGTGGGACTTTGGGACAGGCAAGAGGCGTGCCGGATAGCCAAGTGATTCAGGCGGCTGCTGTCTCAAAGCAAGAAACCGCGAAAAGTTTTCACCTATCGCCGTTGAATTATTTTAGTGCTCTAATGGAACCAAAGACAATCTCTTTCATCCTATACTTCCATAGACTTACTAAAAATAAGTAGAACCCTCACTGGCACTAGTGTAGCATCCCATATTCAAAGCAATCAATTGCAGTGTCAGGGTGTGCCACGCGGGAACGGCCGTGTGGTTGGCGTACCGTGTCACGGATTGCCCGTCCCCTCCCGCCGGAAATTCGACTCCTCCCTCTGGCAAGGGTGTGTGTGTGTGTGTGTGTGTGTGTGTGTGTGTGTGTGTGTGTGTGTGTTGATCTTATCATTAATGTAACTACTGTTTAGTGACCTGAGTAATTTGGTCTCTCAGGTCTTTTATCAGTTTGAGAATTTAATTCTTAAGGAAAATAGTGTATTTGGAAGTAATAAATGATGTCAAATATTAAACGCTGCAAGTACAATGACTTTCATGAGGTCTCTGAATTCTCTTGTAAGAAAAACAATGAAAATTAAAAGGTAGTTTCAGGTTATCTTGGAACTTACTATTAAGAAGCCCAAGCCAGAGAAAGAGGAAATGGCATTACAGCATGGAAAGGAAGGGAGATAAAAACTAAGTCAAATATGAAAAAGATATTGAAAAATAAGCGCAAATAACACAAACAAAGTTTCACAAGAAATATTAAACTGGAGCCCAAAGTCGAAAAAGTGATAGACAAAAAACTCATTGTATGCTACTTTGTGTATTTCTTACTTGTATGAAAAGAACCCTTCACTTTTGAAAAGATATTTTGTTCTTTTGATGCAGTTACTTAAGAAAGGGGTGATAACTCATTAAAAATTGTGAAGTAAAACTTGTTTTATTTTGTTCTTCGGTTTTCTTTTGTTGTCTCTCATTCCCATTAAATCATAGGCCAGTATTCATACCATTCACACAAATTAAATTGACGCTCGGAGCGGTAACTGAGGGCAATTTCATGTTAGTCGCTCCAATCAGTCAGCACACCGAATGTCAACAGTTTTCCTCCCTGCGAATGACGTCGTTCAGTTATGGAACATTTACCTCACCTCACCGCTACGGCATACCAGGACATTGTTTCTCTTTTCGTTCCTCCCACAGAATGTTCTGTTTCGGGGTGGAGGTAGTATCGCAGTATTGGCAGAACCGATGTACGCCTAAGGTGGTATTGAGCTTGGCGACGGCTATAATGGAGCAAAAGATAACCATTTCCATCCTTTCCCCATTCCTTAGTCTCACAGAAAGTTTTGTATTGGGGAGGAGGTAAATCACACAGTGGATAGACCCGATGAGAACGGTGTCGTGAGCCGATAGGTGGTGCTGATGTCGCCGACGTCTATAATGGAGCCAAAGTTCCATCGCTTCCCTTTGCCTGGCCATATCGAGTGTTCTGAATCAGAAAGAAGAGAACGTCGCACATTTGTTAGAGGAGATGTCAATGGTGCGTGCGTCGACAGGTGGTGCTGGACATGGCGAGGGAAACATTGGAGCCATAATAATAATAATGATCCTTTACAACCTTCCCCTCTTCTTTCCTCCTGGATCACAATTTCACCTTAGTTTCTTCATAAGTCCAGGCTTCTTTTATACCTGACGACTTCAAAACATCATATGATTTTACGTTTCAGTCTATATTTATTGCAGTTTCAGATATGCATCTCGGTTTTACTGTGGTCAATACTAATAACTCCAAACAAGGGGGCTTCGTCGGCTGTTCAGCAGTTTTCACTAACCTTTTTATCAGGGTTCGACTTCCGGAAGAATATATCACTTTTTCATCAGAGCTTGAAGCGCTCTTTAAGATTTTAAACAGTTTCTTATCCGCACCGGTTTTCTTAGTGCGCTGCAATTACTACAGAATATGTATTCAGTTGAGATGTTGCTGCAGCATATATGAGACGAATTGTCCGACGCCATGATAAGCAGGTGTCCTTTTGCTTGGTGTCAGGGCACGTGGGAATTGAGGGAAATAGATTGGCCGATCGAGCTGAGAAACTGTAACATGATGGGCTGTTCCCCTGAGGGACGTCCTCTCTGAGTTGCGGCAGAGATCCCTTCAGTTGTGGGACGAACGATGGTTGCAGTGACGAGAAATTGGTCAAACCAAATGTCCGCCAATGGCGCTCCTCCTGCAGTCTCTCAAGAGGCGCGAGGTAGCCATTTTCCGCCTCCGAATCGTACACTGTCCCATTACACATGAATTTTTACTTCGGGGAGAGGACCGCCCCCCTAGTTCTGTGATGCCTGCTCGCTTGCCAGTAATTGAACGTCACATTTGAACTGAACGTATTTTATTTCGTGCTGCAAGGGCAGAGAGCCGCCCGGAATGGCCGCGTGGTCTAAGGCGTCATGCTACAGACTGGGTATGTGTGTTGTGCTCAGTGTAAGTTAGTTTAAGTAAATTGTAAGTCTCGGGACTAATGACCTGAGCAGTTTGGTCCAATAGGTTTACAAACATTTTACTTTACAAGAGCAAGGCACATCTTGGTTATGTTCTGCCCTCATAGCTGAGATGATTGTGACCAATTTTTAAAGGTCTATTATTTGTGGTCACTCTGCCTAGAGGTTGTAACTTGTTACATAGTACTGGCTCATTCTTTTTATTCTTGTCATCAGACGGCCATGGTCATCTGCTAACTACTTCAACTTTTCATCTTTGTAAGCAATGTTACAATTTTCAATTATATCTATCGTTTTCTGTGTATTGCAACAGCTGCACGCATATTTTGCTGGATTAGTTGTCCTTTATCTCCGTTCCTGGTTTTACTCTTTTTTTTTCCTTTGATTTGTTCACACTCCTGTCTTATTACCCGTTAGAGGGCTCACAATTCTTTCGTGAGTACATGCGTGGCGAGCGCGAGCGCGAGCTAATTCAGTCTTTTCTTCCTTCTTCGCTCCCTGGACTGCATTTCCTTTCCCTTTTCCTCCTTTTTTGTCCTCCCCTCTGGAGGTCTGGTGACCTTTGTAGTTTTATCCCCCTGTGCCTAACAAACCAACCTCCCAAATTAGGCCGCGGTGGAGTAGCCGAGCGGTCTAAAGCGTCTCGCTGCGAAGCGCGCGGTTGCTCGCCGTGGAGGTTCGAGTCCTCCCTGGGGCATGGGTGAGTGTGTTTGTCCTTAGGTTAGTTTACCTAGGTTTAAGTAGTTTGTAAGCTACGGACTGATGACCACGCAGTGTGGTCCGATAGATTTACAAATATTTTCTCACATTAGTTTTGCCACTGAAGAGCTCCTCGTGCGCCCTTACCTCCACATCCCATCTATTCCTTCATCCAACAGGAATTTATACACCCGTGTCGCACGGTTGGTTGAGCGGATGTGTTGCGCCAACAGGTGGTGCTGAGTGCGGTAACGGCGGCGTGCCTGGCCGCGCCCGGTTTCCTGGCCGGCCTGGCTGGTCCGCCGGACGCCTTCCGCGGGGTGGCCGGGCTGCCCGCCGTCTCCTACGCGTCCGCCGCCCCCGCGGGCGTCGTCTTCCCCGTGAGCGCCGCCGCCGCCGCCCCCGTGCCGCTGGCGCTGACGTCGCAGTTCCACGCGCAGGACGAGCTGGGCCAGTACAGCTACGGCTACCTGGCCGGCCCGTCCGCCAAGTCGGAGTCGCGTGCGCTGGACGGCTCGGTGTCGGGCGAGTACTCCTACCTGGACGCCAACGGCGTGCTGCAGGCGGCGCGCTACGTCTCCGACCCGGTGAACGGCTTCCGCGTGGCCGCCACCAACCTGCCGGCGGCGACGGCGCGGCCCGTGCAGGACACGCCCGAGGTGTCGCGCGCCCGCGCCGCCCACGCCGCCTTCGTGGCGGACGTGGCCGCGCGCTCCGCCTCCACCCCCGCGCCCACCGCCGCCTCCGCCTCCGCCGCCCCCGAGGCGCGGGACAGCCAGCAGGGCGCCGCCCCCGCCCCCGCCGCCGCAGGCAACGCCGCCGCCTCGCCACCCGCCGCCACCAGCTACGCCAACTTCGTGCTGGGGCCCAGCGGCGTGCCCTTGGACACCCCCGAGGTGGCCGCCGCCCGCGCCGCCGACGCCGTCGCCCACCTGCAGGCCAAGGCGGCCGCGCTTTTCGGCTAAACGCGACTCTTACTCCCCACGAAAGCATACACCTTCCCCGTTTCTCCTCTCCTTCCAACAGTAGTTTCGCTTCTATTGCACCGTATCTTCACGCTAAGTACTTCAAGTTATCTCAGTCACGACTATGGCAATGATTCGTATTTATTACTACAAGATTGTATATTTTGAAGAAAATAAACAGATCCCTCAGAATTCATTTCTACTTGTTCATAAACCCAGCAGTTCCCGTATATACGACGCGCGTCCAGAAAGTAAGTTCCGTTTGGTAATAAAATGAAATTGTACACAGATACAGAAGAAATTTTTATTGCACAAAATTCTACGACTCTTAAACTCCTTTTTCACATAACTGCCGAAATTTTGTAGGCACTTGTCATAGCGTGTCACAAGTTTTTGCATGCATCGTTCACAAAAGGTACCGCCTGTGTATTCAACCATGTTGTAACATGCTCTTTATCTTCGTTGAAGTGTTGACCACCAAGGACAGATTTTAGGTGTAAGAAGAGATGAAAGTCGCTAGGAGAGAGTTCCGAGCTGTATGGAGGATGATCAAACAGGTCCCATTGAAATTTCCGTAAGAATTGTTTGATCACATTCGTTGTGTGAAGCCAGGCGTTATCATGAAAAAAAAATCTTTTGACAGTTATCCTCTTCTTACACCTAAAATCTGTCCTTGGTGAACTACACTTCAACGATGATGACGAGCTGAAAGAACTTGTTACCACATGGTTGAATACGCAGGTGGCAACATTATATGAAAAAGGCACACAATACCTTGTGCCATGCTATGATAGTTGCCTACAAAATTTCGGAAGCTATGTAGAAAAGTAGTTTAACAGTTGTAGATGTTTGTACATCAATATTTTTTCTGTATCTGTACCCGTTCGTTTTATATAACCAAACGGAACTTACTTTCTGGACGCGCCTCGTATATTTATTCCAGTCTCATCTCCTCCTCCCTCATCTCTCCATATACCTCTCACCTTCGTCCGTGTGCCTCTGCTCCTTCTCCGTCCAACTACTCCACCCCCTTGTTTGTGTCATCTCCTCCTTCCTCTCCCTTTCCCAATCTCTTTCCCCAGCCTTTCGACCACCCCTCCCCACCTTGTCCATCCCTTCCTCTCTCTCATTCTCTCTCTCACCTCTTTGACTCTCTGTCTCTGTCCGCTGTTCCTTGCACCGTTACCGTCCACACCCGCATCATAATCAAACGTCCATGAGATTGATGTCTGGGAAACAATCAGGCCATGGTGTGGAGCCTTCCTGTTTAATCGGAGTCCTGAAATGTCTGTACGAGATGTTCCTGAAGATTTGGACAAAAGGGTGCTGCTGCGCCGTTCATGCATGAATCATATCTCTAATCGCTGCCGACATGCCACATACTCCAGCAAGGTAGGCAATAAATCGAAGAGAAAGTCCACGTAATGCACCCCATTTATCCTTTGTGGCAGCCGTATGGCTCTATTAATCTATCGTCAAGTAGGCCTATATTAATATATTCGCTGAATGTATGACATTAACTGCAAATGGGTAAACTTGAAAATGTGTACTCAGCTGGGACTCAAACCCGGGTCTCCCGCTTTCTAGGCAGTTGCTCTGACCGCTACACCACTGGGGACACAGCGATCACCATACCTGCACGGGATTACCAAGTACGTCTCCCGTCAGCTACAAATTCTCAACCTTACCTCTTATATGTCAGAAAAAAACTGACGCCACATATATATATAACTTATAGAAATGCCGATGACGGGCAATGATCCTTTCTTCAGTACGGAGACAACTAGGCTCTTACTCTTACCGATATTAATCTAATATATAAGGCAGAGTGTTTGTGTGTACGTGTTGCATACAAATCTACAGTTTTGTTCCAATCTTAATTTTGTACACGTAAGCTTCAATCCATGAGATCGGTCGCCGTAAGTGTAAGATTCACGTACGATACATAGTTCACGAGATATGACGTAATAAACAATGAGATGCGCGAAAAACTGCTGCATAAAGCGACAATGCTGCTCATTTTCTCCTAAACTACTGGACCGATTTCAACCAAATTTGATGCACACATTCCTTACCGTGAGGTAACAATTGCTGCAGGGTTAAGAATCACATACGACACATGGTTCATAAGATATGACGTCATAAACAATAGGAATTGCAAAAAAACTGCCACATGATGCGGCGAGATTTTATAAATACGCTATATGAGAATTAGAGTACTTAGCGACTTGAAACAAACTTTAAACATAATTTCAAACCTTTATTCAACTTTTTCTCCAAGACAATCATAGCAAAATGATGAAGGTAAAATAGTTTCTCGCTTACTACTTTTCCGCTGTTTATGGAGTAAAACTACGGCATTCAGTATGACGTTACAATTTATAATTTGTACACTACAAATAGTGATCGCAGTAAATTTTACAGACAGTATACACACAAATAGTTGAAAATACCCTCTAAATAGTATCACGGTACGACACGTAGTTCATGAGATATCAGCACATAAACAGTAATGTTCACTGAAAACTGCACCATCACGCACCAAGTTTTAATCTATTACTTCTTTAGTACTAATTGTATTACCAAGAAATTTTACAGACATACAGCCCTTATACAAACGAATATATACCTGAAAAATAGCAGGAATAAATAAATACCCGGTCAACCCCGGGTTTTCAGCTAGTTTACAATAATTACCAGTTTGAGTTCTAGTAGGCAGGGGTAAGGTTGAGAATTTGTATCTGACGATAGGCGTGCTTGAGTAATTCCGTGAAGGTGTGGTGATCCCTGTGTCCCCAGGGAGACACAGAAAGCGGGAGACCCGGGTTCGAGTCCCTGCTGTTTGCACATTTTCAACTTTACCTATTCGCAGTTAATGTCATACATTCCGTGAAAATGAATAGATAATAACTGCAGGATCAAAAGTGACGTCTTTTCTTAAGGACAGTAACAACATGACAACAACATGTTAGCTGATGTTACAAGGAAAGATCAGTCAATCATTCACTACGTTTACATGCAACACATCTTCCGGGAGACGAAAATCGATTTTCGTAAACCGTTTTTCGCTGTCCTGTTTACATGGCATAGCCTGACTTGGATTTCCTGATCCACTTAATATGGCGGCTGAGAAACAGCTGACTCAGTTCCTGATTTAGTCAGCAGAATCGCTATTTTTCTTTATTTAAATATACAAATTTATGTTCACTCTAATATTTATACTTTTATTTCACATTAGAAAATATCACTCTTTCCATATTTGCCGAAAATTCTTAACAAGAAAACACAATCTGACAAGCGAAGAACGGTTCAAAAACGGTTGCGTTTACATGGGAACGAAAATCGACTGCGGAACTGGAAATCGCTTTAGAGAAGCGGATTTCCAGAATCGATTTTGGAGTGTTTATATGACCAACCAAAAGCGGAATTGGGAAATAGGTTTACGAAACCCGATTTTGGGAGCCCATGTAAACGGGGTGATTCAGACTGTTGCCCATGTAACGATAATGAACAATGTAAAACCGTGTTGCATATCTAAAACGGCAATAAGTATAGACTGAAACGTAAAATATGAGATTTGATCTTTAAAAGTAGTGAGGTATAAAAGACGCCTGGGCCATGAAGAAGCCAAGCTGGAACAGTGATGCAGGAGGAAGGAAGAGGGGAAGGATGTAAAGTATTATTATTATTTCGGCTCCATTGGATCCGCTCCGCGTTCAGCACCACCTGCTGGGCAAGACAGCTTTCACATCGCCTCTACCAAATAAGCAACACTACCGTCTTCGTGATTCAGAACATTCTGCGGGTCAAGGAAGAGGAAAGAGACGGAAAGGGGTATCTTTGGCTCCATTAGAGATATCGTTGCCATCAGCACCACCTGTTGACACACGACAACGTTCACATCGGGTCTATCCACCGTGTGACACTACCTCCTTTCCAATACAAAACTTTCTCAGACAGGAAAGAAGAGGGAAAGGCTGAAAAGGTTTATCTTTTGCTCCATTAGAGCCGCCGAAATGCTGAGCACCACCTGTAGGCGTACCACAGCATTTTAATCGGTTCTACCTCCTTTCCGAAACAGAACTGTCTGTGGGAGGAACGAAGTGGGAAAACAGTCCTATAGCACGCCTTAGCGATGAGGAGAGGCAACTTTCCCCGAACGACGCGATTTTCAGGGACTAAAACTGTTCGCACGTATTAATTTGACACCCGGTGTGCTACCTGATGGAGGTGACCTGATGGAAACGCCCTCAGCTACCGCACTGAGTGTCAAATTAGTTTGTGCGCATAGAATTAATATTGACTTATGATTTAATAGGAATGAGAGCGAACAAAAGGGAACCTAAGAACAAAATAAAATACGTTTTACTTCATAATTCTTAATGAGTTATCAAGTCGGTCGTAAATAACGCCATATATATAAGTATCCTAATATCCGCAACCATACGTCTGCAGCCCTTCCTATAAACACGTGTTTATCTCAGAAACTATGCGTCTGCGTATCGAATGCTGAAGATAGATGGGTACTAAACACAACACAGGAGAAAAATGTTCAAATGTAAATCTGTGGGACTTAACTAGTACGGTTAACAGTCCCTAGGCTAATAAACTACTTAAACTAACCTACCGACAACACATACACACTCACACATACATTAGCCAGTATGAGAACTCAAGTTTAGTATAAGGGAAGCGTTTGTTTGGGGGGAAGCGTTAAAATGCAGAGGACGGCCACGGACGAGTTCAGTAAGCAGTTCAAAGGGATATTTGTTGTGTTTTTATTCGAAGATGAATAGGGTTGCACAGGATAGAGTAGCGCGGCGAACTGTTTCAAACCAATTTCGAACTGAAGACCACAACCATAAGAAATAACACGGTATTTACCGTGTTCGGTTGAAATCGATCCAATGACTTAGAAGTTGTTAGACATATGCCTACATGTAGCACCTATATTTCATGCATGTATGTCCGATTCTCTGTGGTTTTTACGCCCCATGAATACAGGGAGAAGATTAATATGTCCCATTCAGAATTTTAGCTCGATTTTAGGATTCGAAAAACCCTTACAAAATTATTCCTTCCCTACTGTGCCATCCTCACAATCTGTTTCACATACAGGTCAGCACAAATCACATACATATAGTACTTTATACTTTTAAAAGTGCTCAAACTTTACCACATACAAGAAATAAATACCGGCAGGTTGACACTTCGACGTCATCCCTTCTCATCACGGCCTCAGTGCTGGTTGTATAGTTTTTAATATTAATTATACAACAAGGTGACATTTAATCTAGACACTGGCTGCTGGTTGCATAATAAATAATGATTTTCTAAGAAAATATCTTTCATGGCGTTTTCCTTTTCTTCCACATAGGCAGAGCAACACAAAGCAAGGTACTGACTTGATAGAACTATTTTCTCGTCGAGTCTATGTCCGCAAGAATTCTATTATTTTAATCATCATCATCATCATCATTGCCAACATCATCATCATTAGAGACTGATTATGCCTTTCAGCGTTCAGTCTGGATCATATTCTCCCTAATAAAATCCCTCCATGATCCCATATTCAATACTAACATTGATGTCTCGTCAGATGTTATGCCTTTTACTTCAAAATCATTCTGCACCGAATCTAAGTACTTTCTTCTTGGTCTACCTCGACTCCTCTTACCCTCCACTGCCGAGCTCATGAGCCTCTTAGGTAACCTTGCTTCTTCTATGCGTGTAACATGACCCCACCATCTCAGCTTATTCATCTCTGGTATTCACTCCCAGTTTTTCTTTGATGTGCTCATTATGGACCTTCTCCTGTTATTGTCCCATCTATCAGTACCTGTCATCATCCTTGCTACTTTCATATCTGTAAACTCAACCTTATTAATAAGGTAACTTGGATCTATCTGGCTTTCACTCCCATACAACAAAGTTGGTCGAAAGATAGAGTGGTGCACTGCTAACTTAGTCTTGCTACTCACTTCCTTCGTGCAGAAAAGAGTAAACCATAGCTGAGCACTCGCTGCATTAGCTTTGCTACACCTTGATTCAAGTTTTTTCTCTATGTTGTCATCCTGTGAGCAAATACCTCCTAAGTACTGGAAACTGCCCACTGTACTAATTTTGACCCTCCTATTTGGCACTTAATATGTTTAAATCTCTTTCCCACATACATTACTTTCGTTTTTAGATACTGATCTTCATGCCATAACCCTTACACTTATGATCTATCCGTGAAATATTAGATTGCAACATCTCCGTCGAATCCGCCATCACAACTAAGTCGTCCGCACAAGCTATATTGTTTATTTCGTTTAATCTCATCATGAAGTCTATTGTTTTGAACATATAATCCATAAATAGTGTGAGCAACAGTGGTGACACTCTGAAACTACGCTGAACCGTGAACTCATTTTATCATCAACTATAACTGTTGTCTGGCAGTCTACGTAAGGACCTTTAATTGCCTGCAGAATTTTGCCTCGTATTCCATAATCTTGTAGAACTGACAATACCTTCCTCCTAGGAATACGATCATAAGCCTTTTCTAGATCTATAAAACATAGCTACAATTCCCTGTTCCACTCATAGCACTTCTCCATTATCTGTCGTAAGTTAAAGATCTGGTCCTGGCAGCTTCTAAGAGGCCTAAACCCACACTGATTTTCATCCAACTTGTCTTCAACTAAAACTCGCACTTACCTTTCAACAATGCATGAGAAAATTTTTACCACAACGCTATTAAAAGAGATACCTCTGTAGATATTAGAATATTTTCTGTATCCATGCTTGAAAATGGGCGTGATTATTGTTTTGTTCAGTCATATGTGACCTCTTCCGATTCCCA